>JBBMRM010000093.1:2770000-5170000 GCA_037962945.1 Sarcoramphus papa | reverse complement strand
TCTCTTTAGAGTGCGCGAGAGGATGAGCACAAGATTAGGTGGCTAGAGAAGCCCAGAGCCCCAGTGTTCTTAGGCCTACAAAAGCGCTTCCAAGGAAGGGTGCTGGCTAGCAACAGCTTTCAGTGCTGGCACTTTTCATCTCTAAGCAATTGCTCGACGTTTGCAATTTCTCAGCTCGTGTCTATGAGACGGAAAGAGAATGACCATGACGTTTGGTGGCTAGAGAAGCGCAAAGCCCCAGTGTTGCTGCGCCTGTGAAAGCGCTTCCAAGGAAGGGTGCTGGCTAGCAACAGCTTTCAGTGCTGGCACTTTTCATCTCTGAGCAATTGCTCGACGTTTGCAATTTCTCACCTGAGCTCTCTTTAGAGTGCACGAGAGAATGAGCAGAAGATTAGGTGGCTAGAGAAGCCCAGAGCCCCAGTGTTCTTACGGCTACAAAAGCGCTTCCAAGGAAGGCTGCTGGCTAGCAACAGCTTTCAGTGCTGGCACTTTTCATCTCTGAGCAATTGCTCGACGTTTGCAATTTCTCA
The DNA here is from genome assembly GCA_037962945.1 of Sarcoramphus papa. Lineage (NCBI taxonomy): Eukaryota > Metazoa > Chordata > Aves > Accipitriformes > Cathartidae > Sarcoramphus > Sarcoramphus papa. Next base: position 5,169,470 of record JBBMRM010000093.1, on the reverse strand, counting down.
GCTCGTGTCTACGAGACGGAAAGAGAATGACCGTGACGTTTGGTGGGTAGAGAAGCGCAAAGCCCCAGTGTTGCTGCGCCTGTGAAAGCGCTTCCAAGGAAGGTGGATGGCTAGCAACAGCTTTCAGTGCTGGCACTTTTCATCTCTGAGCAATTGCTCGACGTTTGCAATTTCTCACCTGAGCACCCTTTAGAGTGCGCGAGAGGATGAGCACAAGATTAGGTGGCTAGAGAAGCGCAAAGCCCCAGTCTTCTTAGGCCTACAAAAGCGCTTCCAAGGAAGGGTGCTGGCTAGCAACAGCTTTCAGTGCTGGCACTTTTCATCTCTGAGCAATTGCTCGACGTTTGCAATTTCTCAGCTCGTGTCTACGAGACGGAAAGAGAATGACCATGACGTTTGGTGGGTAGAGAAGCGCAAAGCCCCAGTGTTGCTGCGCCTGTGAAAGCGCTTCCAAGGAAGGGTGCTGGCTAGCAACAGCTTTCAGTCCTGGCACTTTTCATCTCTGAGCAATTGCTCGACGTTTGCAATTTCTCAGCTCGTGTCTACGAGACGGAAAGAGAAGGACCGTGACGTTTGGTGGCTAGAGAAGCGCAAATCCCCAGTGTTGCTGCGCCTGTGAAAGCGCTTCCAAGGAAGGGTGCTGGCTAGCAACAGCTTTCAGTGCTGGCACTTTTCATCTCTGAGCAATTGCTGGACATTTGCAATTTCTCACCTGAGCTCTCTTTAGAGTGCGCGAGAGGATGAGCAGAAGATTAGGTGGCTAGAGAAGCCCAGAGCCCCAGTGTTCTAATGGCTACAAAAGCGCTTCCAAGGAAGGCTGCTGGCTAGCAACAGCTTTCAGTGCTGGCACTTTTCATCTCTGAGCAATTGCTCGACGTTTGCAATTTCTCAGCTCGTGTCTACGAGACGGAAAGAGAATGACCGTGACGTTTGGTGGCTAGAGAAGCGCAAAGCCCCAGTGTTGCTGCGCCTGTGAAAGCGCTTCCAAGGAAGGGTGCTGGCTAGCAACAGCTTTCAGTGCTGGCACTTTTCATCTCTGAGCAATTGCTCGACGTTTGTAATTTCTCACCTGAGCACCCTTTAGAGTGCGCGAGAGAATGAGCAGAAGATTAGGTGGCTAGAGAAGCGCAAAGCCCCAGTGTTCTTAGGCCTACAAAAGCGCTTCCAAGGAAGGCTGCTGGCTAGCAACAGCTTTCAGTGCTGGCACTTTTCATCTCTGAGCAATTGCTCGACATTTGCAATTTCTCAGCTCGTGTCTAGGAGACGGAAAGAGAATGACCATGACGTTTGGTGGCTAGAGAAGCGCAAAGCCCCAGTGTTGCTGCGCCTGTGAAAGCGCTTCCAAGGAAGGGTGCTGGCTAGCAAGAGCTTTCAGTGCTGGCACTTTTCATCTCTGAGCAATTGCTCGACGTTTGCAATTTCTCACCTGAGCTCTCTTTAGAGTGCGCGAGAGGATGAGCAGAAGATTAGGTGGCTAGAGAAGCCCAGAGCCCCAGTGTTCTTACGGCTACAAAAGCGCTTCCAAGGAAGGCTGCTGGTTAGCAACAGCTTTCAGTGCTGGCACTTTTCATCTCTGAGCAATTGCTCGACGTTTGCAATTTCTCAGCTCGTGTCTACGAGACGGAAAGAGAATGACCGTGACGTTTGGTGGCTAGAGAAGCGCAAAGCCCCAGTGTTGCTGCGCCTGTGAAAGCGCTTCCAAGGAAGGGTGCTGGCTAGCAAGAGCTTTCAGTGCTGGCACTTTTCATCTCTGAGCAATTGCTGGACGTTTGCAATTTCTCAGCTCGTGTCTACGAGACGGAAAGAGAATGACCGTGACGTTTGGTGGCTAGAGAAGCGCAAAGCCCCAGTGTTGCTGCGCCTGTGAAAGCGCTTCCAAGGAAGGGTGCTGGCTAGCAACAGCTTTCAGTGCTGGCACTTTTCATCTCTGAGCAATTGCTGGACATTTGCAATTTCTCACCTGAGCACCCTTTAGAGTGCGCGAGAGGATGAGCAGAAGATTAGGTGGCTAGAGAAGCCCAGAGCCCCAGTCTTCTTAGGCCTACAAAAGCGCTTCCAAGGAAGGGGGCTGGCTAGCAAGAGCTTTCAGTGCTGGCACTTTTCATCTCTGAGCAATTGCTGGACGTTTGCAATCTCTCAGCTCGTGTCTACGAGACGGAAAGAGAATGACCGTGACGTTTGGTGGGTAGAGAAGCGCAAAGCCCCAGTGTTGCTGCGCCTGTGAAAGCGCTTCCAAGGAAGGGTGCTGGGTAGCAAGAGCTTTCAGTGCTGGCACTTTTCATCTCTGAGCAATTGCTCGACGTTTGCAATTTCTCACCTGAGCTCTCTTTAGAGTGCGCGAGAGGATGAGCAGAAGATGAGGTGGCTAGAGAAGCCCAGAGCCCCAGTGTTCTTAGGCCTACAAAAGCGCTTCCAAGGAAGGGTGCTGGCTAGCAACAGCTTTCAGTGCTGGCACTTTTCATCTCTGAGCAATTGCTGGACGTTTGCAATTTCTCAGCTCGTGTCTACGAGACGGAAAGAGAATGACCGTGACGTTTGGTGGCTAGAGAAGCGCAAAGCCCCAGTGTTGCTGCGCCTGTGAAAGCGCTTCCAAGGAAGGGTGCTGGCTAGCAACAGCTTTCAGTGCTGGCACTTTTCATCTCTGAGCAATTGCTCGACGTTTGCAATTTCTCACCTGAGCTCTCTTTAGAGTGCGCGAGAGGATGAGCACAAGATTAGGTGGCTAGAGAAGCCCAGAGCCCCAGTGTTCTTAGGCCTACAAAAGCGCTTCCAAGGAAGGGGGCTGGCTAGCAACAGCTTTCAGTGCTGGCACTTTTCATCTCTGAGCAATTGCTCGACGTTTGCAATTTCTCAGCTCGTGTCTACGAGACGGAAAGAGAATGACCGTGACGTTTGGTGGGTAGAGAAGCGCAAAGCCCCAGTGTTGCTGCGCCTGTGAAAGCGCTTCCAAGGAAGGGTGCTGGCTAGCAAGAGCTTTCAGTGCTGGCACTTTTCATCTCTGAGCAATTGCTGGACATTTGCAATTTCTCACCTGAGGTCTCTTTAGAGTGCGCGAGAGGATGAGCACAAGATTAGGTGGCTAGAGAAGCCCAGAGCCCCAGTGTTCTTACGGCTACAAAAGCGCTTCCAAGGAAGGGTGCTGGCTAGCAACAGCTTTCAGTGCTGGCACTTTTCATCTCTAAGCAATTGCTCGACGTTTGCAATTTCTCAGCTCGTGTCTACGAGACGGAAAGAGAATGACCATGACGTTTGGTGGCTAGAGAAGCGCAAAGCCCCAGTGTTGCTGCGCCTGTGAAAGCGCTTCCAAGGAAGGGTGCTGGCTAGCAACAGCTTTCAGTGCTGGCACTTTTCATCTCTGAGCAATTGCTGGACGTTTGCAATTTCTCACCTGAGCTCTCTTTAGAGTGCGCGAGAGAATGAGCACAAGATTAGGTGGCTAGAGAAGCCCAGAGCCCCAGTGTTCTTACGGCTTCAAAAGCGCTTCCAAGGAAGGCTGCTGGCTAGCAACAGCTTTCAGTGCTGGCACTTTTCATCTCTGAGCAATTGCTCGACGTTTGCAATTTCTCAGCTCGTGTCTACGAGACGGAAAGAGAATGACCGTGACGTTTGGTGGCTAGAGAAGCGCAAAGCCCCAGTGTTGCTGCGCCTGTGAAAGCGCTTCCAAGGAAGGTGGATGGCTAGCAACAGCTTTCAGTGCTGGCACTTTTCATCTCTGAGCAATTGCTCGACGTTTGCAATTTCTCACCTGAGCACCCTTTAGAGTGCGCGAGAGGATGAGCACAAGATTAGGTGGCTGGAGAAGCGCAAAGCCCCAGTGTTCTTAGGGCTACAAAAGCGCTTCCAAGGAAGGGTGCTGGCTAGCAACAGCTTTCAGTGCTGGCACTTTTCATCTCTGAGCAATTGCTCGACGTTTGCAATTTCTCAGCTCGTGTCTACGAGACGGAAAGAGAATGACCATGACGTTTGGTGGCTAGAGAAGCGCAAAGCCCCAGTGTTGCTGCGCCTGTGAAAGCGCTTCCAAGGAAGGGTGCTGGCTAGCAACAGCTTTCAGTGCTGGCACTTTTCATCTCTGAGCAATTGCTCGACGTTTGCAATTTCTCAGCTCGTGTCTACGAGACGGAAAGAGAATGACCGTGACGTTTGGTGGCTAGAGAAGCGCAAAGCCCCAGTGTTGCTGCGCCTGTGAAAGCGCTTCCAAGGAAGGGTGCTGGCTAGCAACAGCTTTCAGTGCTGGCACTTTTCATCTCTGAGCAATTGCTCGACGTTTGCAATTTCTCACCTGAGCTCTCTTTAGAGTGCGCGAGAGGATGAGCACAAGATTAGGTGGCTAGAGAAGCGCAAAGCCCCAGTCTTCTTAGGCCTACAAAAGCGCTTCCAAGGAAGGGTGCTGGCTAGCAACAGCTTTCAGTGCTGGCACTTTTCATCTCTGAGCAATTGCTCGACATTTGCAATTTCTCAGCTCGTGTCTAGGAGACGGAAAGAGAATGACCATGACGTTTGGTGGCTAGAGAAGCGCAAAGCCCCAGTGTTGCTGCGCCTGTGAAAGCGCTTCCAAGGAAGGGTGCTGGCTAGCAAGAGCTTTCAGTGCTGGCACTTTTCATCTCTGAGCAATTGCTCGACGTTTGCAATTTCTCACCTGAGCTCTCTTTAGAGTGCGCGAGAGGATGAGCAGAAGATTAGGTGGCTAGAGAAGCCCAGAGCCCCAGTGTTCTTACGGCTACAAAAGCGCTTCCAAGGAAGGGTGCTGGCTAGCAAGAGCTTTCAGTGCTGGCACTTTTCATCTCTGAGCAATTGCTGGACGTTTGCAATCTCTCAGCTCGTGTCTACGAGACGGAAAGAGAATGACCGTGACGTTTGGTGGGTAGAGAAGCGCAAAGCCCCAGTGTTGCTGCGCCTGTGAAAGCGCTTCCAAGGAAGGGTGCTGGCTAGCAAGAGCTTTCAGTGCTGGCACTTTTCATCTCTGAGCAATTGCTGGACGTTTGCAATTTCTCACCTGAGCACCCTTTAGAGTGCGCGAGATAATGAGCAGAAGATTAGGTGGCTAGAGAAGCGCAAAGCCCCAGTGTTCTTAGGCCTACAAAAGCGCTTCCAAGGAAGGGTGCTGGCTAGCAACAGCTTTCAGTGCTGGCACTTTTCATCTCTGAGCAATTGCTCGACATTTGCAATTTCTCAGCTCGTGTCTAGGAGACGGAAAGAGAATGACCATGACGTTTGGTGGCTAGAGAAGCGCAAAGCCCCAGTGTTGCTGCGCCTGTGAAAGCGCTTCCAATGAAGGTGGATGGCTAGCAACAGCTTTCAGTGCTGGCACTTTTCATCTCTGAGCAATTGCTCGACGTTTGCAATTTCTCACCTGAGCACCCTTTAGAGTGCGCGAGAGGATGAGCACAAGATTAGGTGGCTAGAGAAGCCCAGAGCCCCAGTGTTCTTACGGCTACAAAAGCGCTTCCAAGGAAGGGGGCTGGCTAGCAACAGCTTTCAGTGCTGGCACTTTTCATCTCTGAGCAATTGCTCGACGTTTGCAATCTCTCAGCTCGTGTCTACGAGACGGAAAGAGAATGACCGTGACGTTTGGTGGCTAGAGAAGCGCAAAGCCCCAGTGTTGCTGCGCCTGTGAAAGCGCTTCCAAGGAAGGGTGCTGGCTAGCAAGAGCTTTCAGTGCTGGCACTTTTCATCTCTGAGCAATTGCTGGACGTTTGCAATTTCTCACCTGAGCACCCTTTAGAGTGCGCGAGAGAATGAGCAGAAGATTAGGTGGCTAGAGAAGCGCAAAGCCCCAGTGTTCTTAGGGCTACAAAAGCGCTTCCAAGGAAGGGTGCTGGCTAGCAACAGCTTTCAGTGCTGGCACTTTTCATCTCTGAGCAATTGCTGGACGTTTGCAATTTCTCAGCTCGTGTCTACGAGACGGAAAGAGAATGACCATGACGTTTGGTGGGTAGAGAAGCGCAAAGCCCCAGTGTTGCTGCGCCTGTGAAAGCGCTTCCAAGGAAGGGTGCTGGCTAGCAAGAGCTTTCAGTGCTGGCACTTTTCATCTCTGAGCAATTGCTGGACGTTTGCAATTTCTCACCTGAGCTCTCTTTAGAGTGCGCGAGAGGATGAGCACAAGATTAGGTGGCTAGAGAAGCCCAGAGCCCCAGTGTTCTTAGGCCTACAAAAGCGCTTCCAAGGAAGGGGGCTGGCTAGCAACAGCTTTCAGTGCTGGCACTTTTCATCTCTGAGCAATTGCTGGACGTTTGCAATTTCTCAGCTCGTGTCTACGAGACGGAAAGAGAATGACCGTGACGTTTGGTGGCTAGAGAAGCGCAAAGCCCCAGTGTTGCTGCGCCTGTGAAAGCGCTTCCAAGGAAGGCTGCTGGCTAGCAAGAGCTTTCAGTGCTGGCACTTTTCATCTCTGAGCAATTGCTGGACATTTGCAATTTCTCACCTGAGCACCCTTTAGAGTGCGCGAGAGGATGAGCACAAGATTAGGTGGCTAGAGAAGCCCAGAGCCCCAGTGTTCTTAGGCCTACAAAAGCGCTTCCAAGGAAGGGCGCTGGCTAGCAACAGCTTTCAGTGCTGGCACTTTTCATCTCTAAGCAATTGCTCGACGTTTGCAATTTCTCAGCTCGTGTCTACGAGACGGAAAGAGAATGACCATGACGTTTGGTGGCTAGAGAAGCGCAAAGCCCCAGTGTTGCTGCGCCTGTGAAAGCGCTTCCAAGGAAGGGTGCTGGCTAGCAACACCGTTCAGTGCTGGCACTTTTCATCTCTGAGCAATTGCTGGACGTTTGCAATTTCTCACCTGAGCTCTCTTTAGAGTGCGCGAGAGAATGAGCAGAAGATTAGGTGGCTAGAGAAGCCCAGAGCCCCAGTGTTCTTACGGCTACAAAAGCGCTTCCAAGGAAGGCTGCTGGCTAGCAACAGCTTTCAGTGCTGGCACTTTTCATCTCTGAGCAATTGCTGGACGTTTGCAATTTCTCAGCTCGTGTCTACGAGACGGAAAGAGAATGACCGTGACGTTTGGTGGCTAGAGAAGCGCAAAGCCCCAGTGTTGCTGCGCCTGTGAAAGCGCTTCCAAGGAAGGTGGATGGCTAGCAACAGCTTTCAGTGCTGGCACTTTTCATCTCTGAGCAATTGCTGGACGTTTGCAATTTCTCACCTGAGCACCCTTTAGAGTGCGCGAGAGGATGAGCACAAGATTAGGTGGCTGGAGAAGCGCAAAGCCCCAGTGTTCTTAGGGCTACAAAAGCGCTTCCAAGGAAGGGTGCTGGCTAGCAACAGCTTTCAGTGCTGGCACTTTTCCTCTCTGAGCAATTGCTCGACGTTTGCAATTTCTCAGCTCGTGTCTACGAGACGGAAAGAGAAGGACCGTGACGTTTGGTGGCTAGAGAAGCGCAAAGCCCCAGTGTTGCTGCGCCTGTGAAAGCGCTTCCAAGGAAGGGTGCTGGCTAGCAACAGCTTTCAGTGCTGGCACTTTTCATCTCTGAGCAATTGCTCGACGTTTGCAATTTCTCACCTGAGCACCCTTTAGAGTGCGCGACAGAATGAGCAGAAGATTAGGTGGCTAGAGAAGCGCAAAGCCCCAGTGTTCTTAGGCCTACAAAAGCGCTTCCAAGGAAGGGTGCTGGCTAGCAACAGCTTTCAGTGCTGGCACTTTTCATCTCTGAGCAATTGCTGGACGTTTGCAATTTCTCAGCTCGTGTCTACGAGACGGAAAGAGAATGACCATGACGTTTGGTGGCTAGAGAAGCGCAAAGCCCCAGTGTTGCTGCGCCTGTGAAAGCGCTTCCAAGGAAGGGTGCTGGCTAGCAACAGCTTTCAGTGCTGGCACTTTTCATCTCTGAGCAATTGCTCGACGTTTGCAATTTCTCAGCTCGTGTCTACGAGACGGAAAGAGAATGACCGTGACGTTTGGTGGCTAGAGAAGCGCAAAGCCCCAGTGTTGCTGCGCCTGTGAAAGCGATTCCAAGGAAGGGTGCTGGCTAGCAACAGCTTTCAGTGCTGGCACTTTTCATCTCTGAGCAATTGCTCGACGTTTGCAATTTCTCACCTGAGCACCCTTTAGAGTGCGCGAGAGAATGAGCAGAAGATTAGGTGGCTAGAGAAGCGCAAAGCCCCAGTGTTCTTAGGGCTACAAAAGCGCTTCCAAGGAAGGGTGCTGGCTAGCAACAGCTTTCAGTGCTGGCACTTTTCATCTCTGAGCAATTGCTCGACGTTTGCAATTTCTCACCTGAGCTCTCTTTAGAGTGCGCGAGAGGATGAGCACAAGATTAGGTGGCTAGAGAAGCCCAGAGCCCCAGTGTTCTTACGGCTACAAAAGCGCTTCCAAGGAAGGGTGCTGGCTAGGAACAGCTTTCAGTGCTGGCACTTTTCATCTCTGAGCAATTGCTCGACGTTTGCAATTTCTCAGCTCGTGTCTACGAGACGGAAAGAGAATGACCATGACGTTTGGTGGCTAGAGAAGCACAAAGCCCCAGTGTTGCTGCGCCTGTGAAAGCGCTTCCAAGGAAGGCTGCTGGCTAGCAAGAGCTTTCAGTGCTGGCACTTTTCATCTCTGAGCAATTGCTCAACGTTTGCAATTTCTCACCTGAGCACCCTTTAGAGTGCGCGAGATAATGAGCAGAAGATTAGGTGGCTAGAGAAGCGCAAAGCCCCAGTGTTCTTAGGCCTACAAAAGCGCTTCCAAGGAAGGGGGCTGGCTAGCAACAGCTTTCAGTGCTGGCACTTTTCATCTCTGAGCAATTGCTGGACGTTTGCAATTTCTCAGCTCGTGTCTACGAGACGGAAAGAGAATGACCGTGACGTTTGGTGGGTAGAGAAGCGCAAAGCCCCAGTGTTGCTGCGCCTGTGAAAGCGCTTCCAAGGAAGGGTGCTGGCTAGCAACAGCTTTCAGTGCTGGCACTTTTCATCTCTGAGCAATTGCTGGACGTTTGCAATTTCTCACCTGAGCACCCTTTAGAGTGCGCGAGAGAATGAGCAGAAGATTAGGTGGCTAGAGAAGCGCAAAGCCCCAGTGTTCTTAGGCCTACAAAAGCGCTTCCAAGGAAGGGGGCTGGCTAGCAACAGCTTTCAGTGCTGGCACTTTTCATCTCTGAGCAATTGCTGGACGTTTGCAATTTCTCAGCTCGTGTCTACGAGACGGAAAGAGAATGACCATGACGTTTGGTGGCTAGAGAAGCGCAAAGCCCCAGTGTTGCTGCGCCTGTGAAAGCGCTTCCAAGGAAGGGTGCTGGCTAGCAACAGCTTTCAGTGCTGGCACTTTTCATCTCTGAGCAATTGCTCGACGTTTGCAATTTCTCAGCTCGTGTCTACGAGACGGAAAGAGAATGACCGTGACGTTTGGTGGCTAGAGAAGCGCAAAGCCCCAGTGTTGCTGCGCCTGTGAAAGCGCTTCCAAGGAAGGTGGATGGCTAGCAACAGCTTTCAGTGCTGGCACTTTTCATCTCTGAGCAATTGCTCGACGTTTGCAATTTCTCACCTGAGCACCCTTTAGAGTGCGCGAGAGGATGAGCACAAGATTAGGTGGCTAGAGAAGCCCAGAGCCCCAGTCTTCTTAGGCCTACAAAAGCGCTTCCAAGGAAGGGGGCTGGCTAGCAACAGCTTTCAGTGCTGGCACTTTTCATCTCTGAGCAATTGCTCGACGTTTGCAATTTCTCAGCTCGTGTCTACGAGACGGAAAGAGAATGACCGTGACGTTTGGTGGCTAGAGAAGCGCAAAGCCCCAGTGTTGCTGCGCCTGTGAAAGCGCTTCCAAGGAAGGGTGCTGGCTAGCAAGAGCTTTCAGTGCTGGCACTTTTCATCTCTGAGCAATTGCTCGACGTTTGCAATTTCTCACCTGAGCACCCTTTAGAGTGCGCGAGAGAATGAGCAGAAGATTAGGTGGCTAGAGAAGCGCAAAGCCCCAGTGTTCTTAGGCCTACAAAAGCGCTTCCAAGGAAGGGGGCTGGCTAGCAACAGCTTTCAGTGCTGGCACTTTTCATCTCTGAGCAATTGCTGGACGTTTGCAATTTCTCAGCTCGTGTCTACGAGACGGAAAGAGAATGACCATGACGTTTGGTGGCTAGAGAAGCGCAAAGCCCCAGTGTTGCTGCGCCTGTGAAAGCGCTTCCAAGGAAGGGTGCTGGCTAGCAAGAGCTTTCAGTGCTGGCACTTTTCATCTCTGAGCAATTGCTCGACGTTTGCAATTTCTCAGCTTGTGTCTACGAGACGGAAAGAGAATGACCGTGACGTTTGGTGGGTAGAGAAGCGCAAAGCCCCAGTGTTGCTGTGCCTGTGAAAGCGCTTCCAAGGAAGGTGGATGGCTAGCAACAGCTTTCAGTGCTGGCACTTTTCATCTCTGAGCAATTGCTCGACGTTTGCAATTTCTCACCTGAGCACCCTTTAGAGTGCGCGAGAGGATGAGCACAAGATTAGGTGGCTGGAGAAGCCCAGAGCCCCAGTGTTCTAATGGCTACAAAAGCGCTTCCAAGGAAGGCTGCTGGCTAGCAACAGCTTTCAGTGCTGGCACTTTTCATCTCTGAGCAATTGCTCGACGTTTGCAATTTCTCAGCTCGTGTCTACGAGACGGAAAGAGAATGACCGTGACGTTTGGTGGCTAGAGAAGCGCAAAGCCCCAGTGTTGCTGCGCCTGTGAAAGCGCTTCCAAGGAAGGCTGCTGGCTAGCAACAGCTTTCAGTGCTGGCACTTTTCATCTCTGAGCAATTGCTGGACGTTTGCAATTTCTCACCTGAGCACCCTTTAGAGTGCGCGAGAGAATGAGCAGAAGATTAGGTGGCTAGAGAAGCGCAAAGCCCCAGTGTTCTTAGGCCTAAAAAAGCGCTTCCAAGGAAGGGTGCTGGCTAGCAACAGCTTTCAGTGCTGGCACTTTTCATCTCTGAGCAATTGCTCGACGTTTGCAATTTCTCACCTGAGCTCTCTTTAGAGTGCGCGAGAGGATGAGCAGAAGATGAGGTGGCTAGAGAAGCCCAGAGCCCCAGTCTTCTTAGGCCTACAAAAGCGCTTCCAAGGAAGGGTGCTGGCTAGCAACAGCTTTCAGTGCTGGCACTTTTCATCTCTGAGCAATTGCTCGACGTTTGCAATTTCTCAGCTCGTGTCTACGAGACGGAAAGAGAATGACCATGACGTTTGGTGGCTAGAGAAGCACAAAGCCCCAGTGTTGCTGCGCCTGTGAAAGCGCTTCCAAGGAAGGGTGCTGGCTAGCAAGAGCTTTCAGTGCTGGCACTTTTCATCTCTGAGCAATTGCTCGACGTTTGTAATTTCTCACCTGAGCACCCTTTAGAGTGCGCGAGAGAATGAGCAGAAGATTAGGTGGCTAGAGAAGCGCAAAGCCCCAGTGTTCTTAGGCCTACAAAAGCGCTTCCAAGGAAGGGTGCTGGCTAGCAACAGCTTTCAGTGCTGGCACTTTTCATCTCTGAGCAATTGCTCGACGTTTGCAATTTCTCACCTGAGCTCTCTTTAGAGTGCGCGAGAGGATGAGCAGAAGATTAGGTGGCTAGAGAAGCCCAGAGCCCCAGTGTTCTTAGGCCTACAAAAGCGCTTCCAAGGAAGGGTGCTGGCTAGCAACAGCTTTCAGTGCTGGCACTTTTCATCTCTGAGCAATTGCTCGACGTTTGCAATTTCTCAGCTCGTGTCTACGAGACGGAAAGAGAATGACCGTGACGTTTGGTGGGTAGAGAAGCGCAAAGCCCCAGTGTTGCTGCGCCTGTGAAAGCGCTTCCAAGGAAGGGTGCTGGCTAGCAAGAGCTTTCAGTGCTGGCACTTTTCATCTCTGAGCAATTGCTGGACGTTTGCAATTTCTCACCTGAGCACCCTTTAGAGTGCGCGAGAGAATGAGCAGAAGATTAGGTGGCTAGAGAAGCGCAAAGCCCCAGTGTTCTTAGGGCTACAAAAGCGCTTCCAAGGAAGGGTGCTGGCTAGCAACAGCTTTCAGTGCTGGCACTTTTCATCTCTGAGCAATTGCTGGACGTTTGCAATTTCTCACCTGAGCTCTCTTTAGAGTGCGCGAGAGGATGAGCAGAAGATTAGGTGGCTAGAGAAGCCCAGAGCCCCAGTGTTCTTACGGCTACAAAAGCGCTTCCAAGGAAGGGTGCTGGCTAGCAACAGCTTTCAGTGCTGGCACTTTTCATCTCTGAGCAATTGCTCGACGTTTGCAATTTCTCAGCTCGTGTCTACGAGACGGAAAGAGAATGACCGTGACGTTTGGTGGCTAGAGAAGCGCAAAGCCCCAGTGTTGCTGCGCCTGTGAAAGCGCTTCCAAGGAAGGTGGATGGCTAGCAACAGCTTTCAGTGCTGGCACTTTTCATCTCTGAGCAATTGCTCGACGTTTGCAATTTCTCACCTGAGCACCCTTTAGAGTGCGCGAGAGGATGAGCACAAGATTAGGTGGCTAGAGAAGCCCAGAGCCCCAGTGTTCTTAGGCCTACAAAAGCGCTTCCAAGGAAGGGGGCTGGCTAGCAACAGCTTTCAGTGCTGGCACTTTTCATCTCTGAGCAATTGCTCGACGTTTGCAATTTCTCAGCTCGTGTCTACGAGACGGAAAGAGAATGACCATGACGTTTGGTGGCTAGAGAAGCGCAAAGCCCCAGTGTTGCTGCGCCTGTGAAAGCGCTTCCAAGGAAGGTGGATGGCTAGCAAGAGCTTTCAGTGCTGGCACTTTTCATCTCTGAGCAATTGCTCGACGTTTGCAATTTCTCAGCTCGTGTCTACGAGACGGAAGAATGACCGTGACGTTTGGTGGGTAGAGAAGCGCAAAGCCCCAGTGTTGCTGCGCCTGTGAAAGCGCTTCCAAGGAAGGTGGATGGCTAGCAACAGCTTTCAGTGCTGGCACTTTTCATCTCTGAGCAATTGCTCGACGTTTGCAATTTCTCACCTGAGCACCCTTTAGAGTGCGCGAGAGGATGAGCACAAATTAGGTGGCTGGAGAAGCCCAGAGCCCCAGTGTTCTAATGGCCTACAAAAGCGCTTCCAAGGAAGGGTGCTGGCTAGCAACAGCTTTCAGTGCTGGCACTTTTCATCTCTGAGCAATTGCTCGACGTTTGCAATTTCTCAGCTCGTGTCTACGAGACGGAAAGAGAATGACCGTGACGTTTGGTGGCTAGAGAAGCGCAAAGCCCCAGTGTTGCTGCGCCTGTGAAAGCGCTTCCAAGGAAGGGTGCTGGCTAGCAACAGCTTTCAGTGCTGGCACTTTTCATCTCTGAGCAATTGCTGGACGTTTGCAATTTCTCACCTGAGCACCCTTTAGAGTGCGCGAGAGAATGAGCAGAAGATTAGGTGGCTAGAGAAGCGCAAAGCCCCAGTGTTCTTAGGCCTACAAAAGCGCTTCCAAGGAAGGGGGCTGGCTAGCAACAGCTTTCAGTGCTGGCACTTTTCATCTCGGAGCAATTGCTGGACGTTTGCAATTTCTCACCTGAGCTCTCTTTAGAGTGCGCGAGAGGATGAGCACAAGATTAGGTGGCTAGAGAAGCCCAGAGCCCCAGTGTTCTTACGGCTACAAAAGCGCTTCCAAGGAAGGGGGCTGGCTAGCAACAGCTTTCAGTGCTGGCACTTTTCCTCTCTGAGCAATTGCTCGACGTTTGCAATTTCTCAGCTCGTGTCTACGAGACGGAAAGAGAATGACCATGACGTTTGGTGGCTAGAGAAGCACAAAGCCCCAGTGTTGCTGCGCCTGTGAAAGCGCTTCCAAGGAAGGGTGCTGGCTAGCAAGAGCTTTCAGTGCTGGCACTTTTCATCTCTGAGCAATTGCTCGACGTTTGCAATTTCTCACCTGAGCACCCTTTAGAGTGCGCGAGAGAATGAGCAGAAGATTAGGTGGCTAGAGAAGCGCAAAGCCCCAGTGTTCTTAGGCCTACAAAAGCGCTTCCAAGGAAGGGGGCTGGCTAGCAACAGCTTTCAGTGCTGGCACTTTTCATCTCTGAGCAATTGCTCGACGTTTGCAATTTCTCACCTGAGCTCTCTTTAGAGTGCGCGAGAGGATGAGCAGAAGATTAGGTGGCTAGAGAAGCCCAGAGCCCCAGTGTTCTTAGGCCTACAAAAGCGCTTCCAAGGAAGGGTGCTGGCTAGCAACAGCTTTCAGTGCTGGCACTTTTCATCTCTGAGCAATTGCTCGACGTTTGCAATTTCTCAGCTCGTGTCTACGAGACGGAAAGAGAAGGACCGTGACGTTTGGTGGCTAGAGAAGCGCAAAGCCCCAGTGTTGCTGCGCCTGTGAAAGCGCTTCCAAGGAAGGGTGCTGGCTAGCAACAGCTTTCAGTGCTGGCACTTTTCATCTCTGAGCAATTGCTCGACGTTTGCAATTTCTCACCTGAGCACCCTTTAGAGTGCGCGAGAGAATGAGCAGAAGATTAGGTGGCTAGAGAAGCGCAAAGCCCCAGTGTTCTTAGGCCTACAAAAGCGCTTCCAAGGAAGGGGGCTGGCTAGCAACAGCTTTCAGTGCTGGCACTTTTCATCTCTGAGCAATTGCTCGACGTTTGCAATTTCTCACCTGAGCTCTCTTTAGAGTGCGCGAGAGGATGAGCAGAAGATTAGGTGGCTAGAGAAGCCCAGAGCCCCAGTCTTCTTAGGCCTACAAAAGCGCTTCCAAGGAAGGGTGCTGGCTAGCAACAGCTTTCAGTGCTGGCACTTTTCATCTCTGAGCAATTGCTCGACGTTTGCAATTTCTCAGCTCGTGTCTACGAGACGGAAAGAGAAGGACCGTGACGTTTGGTGGCTAGAGAAGCGCAAAGCCCCAGTGTTGCTGCGCCTGTGAAAGCGCTTCCAAGGAAGGTGGATGGCTAGCAACAGCTTTCAGTGCTGGCACTTTTCATCTCTGAGCAATTGCTCGACGTTTGCAATTTCTCACCTGAGCACCCTTTAGAGTGCGCGAGAGAATGAGCAGAAGATTAGGTGGCTAGAGAAGCGCAAAGCCCCAGTGTTCCTAGGCCTACAAAAGCGCTTCCAAGGAAGGGGGCTGGCTAGCAACAGCTTTCAGTGCTGGCACTTTTCATCTCTGAGCAATTGCTGGACGTTTGCAATTTCTCAGCTCGTGTCTACGAGACGGAAAGAGAATGACCATGACGTTTGGTGGCTAGAGAAGCGCAAAGCCCCAGTGTTGCTGCGCCTGTGAAAGCGCTTCCAAGGAAGGTGGATGGCTAGCAACAGCTTTCAGTGCTGGCACTTTTCATCTCTGAGCAATTGCTCGACGTTTGCAATTTCTCAGCTCGTGTCTACGAGACGGAAAGAGAATGACCGTGACGTTTGGTGGCTAGAGAAGCGCAAAGCCCCAGTGTTGCTGCGCCTGTGAAAGCGCTTCCAAGGAAGGTGGATGGCTAGCAACAGCTTTCAGTGCTGGCACTTTTCATCTCTGAGCAATTGCTCGACGTTTGCAATTTCTCACCTGAGCACCCTTTAGAGTGCGCGAGAGGATGAGCACAAGATTAGGTGGCTAGAGAAGCCCAGAGCCCCAGTGTTCTTAGGCCTACAAAAGCGCTTCCAAGGAAGGGGGCTGGCTAGCAACAGCTTTCAGTGCTGGCACTTTTCATCTCTGAGCAATTGCTCGACGTTTGCAATTTCTCAGCTCGTGTCTACGAGACGGAAAGAGAAGGACCGTGACGTTTGGTGCGTATAGAAGCGCAAAGCCCCAGTGTTGCTGCGCCTGTGAAAGCGCTTCCAAGGAAGGGTGCTGGCTAGCAACAGCTTTCAGTGCTGGCACTTTTCATCTCTGAGCAATTGCTCGACGTTTGCAATTTCTCACCTGAGCACCCTTTAGAGTGCGCGAGAGAATGAGCAGAAGATTAGGTGGCTAGAGAAGCGCAAAGCCCCAGTGTTCTTAGGCCTACAAAAGCGCTTCCAAGGAAGGGGGCTGGCTAGCAAGAGCTTTCAGTGCTGGCACTTTTCATCTCTGAGCAATTGCTGGACGTTCGCAATTTCTCAGCTCGTGTCTACGAGACGGAAAGAGAATGACCATGACGTTTGGTGGCTAGAGAAGCGCAAAGCCCCAGTGTTGCTGCGCCTGTGAAAGCGCTTCCAAGGAAGGGTGCTGGCTAGCAAGAGCTTTCAGTGCTGGCACTTTTCATCTCTGAGCAATTGCTCGACGTTTGCAATTTCTCAGCTCGTGTCTACGAGACGGAAAGAGAAGGACCGTGACGTTTGGTGGCTAGAGAAGCGCAAAGCCCCAGTGTTGCTGCGCCTGTGAAAGCGCTTCCAAGGAAGGGTGCTGGCTAGCAACAGCTTTCAGTGCTGGCACTTTTCATCTCTGAGCAATTGCTGGACATTTGCAATTTCTCACCTGAGCTCTCTTTAGAGTGCGCGAGAGGATGAGCAGAAGATTAGGTGGCTAGAGAAGCCCAGAGCCCCAGTGTTCTTAGGCCTACAAAAGCGCTTCCAAGGAAGGGTGCTGGCTAGCAACAGCTTTCAGTGCTGGCACTTTTCATCTCTGAGCAATTGCTCGACGTTTGCAATTTCTCAGCTCGTGTCTACGAGACGGAAAGAGAATGACCGTGACGTTTGGTGGCTAGAGAAGCGCAAAGCCCCAGTGTTGCTGCGCCTGTGAAAGCGCTTCCAAGGAAGGGTGCTGGCTAGCAACAGCTTTCAGTGCTGGCACTTTTCATCTCTGAGCAATTGCTCGACGTTTGCAATTTCTCACCTGAGCACCCTTTAGAGTGCGCGAGAGAATGAGCAGAAGATTAGGTGGCTAGAGAAGCACAAAGCCCCAGTGTTCTTAGGCCTACAAAAGCGCTTCCAAGGAAGGCTGCTGGCTAGCAACAGCTTTCAGTGCTGGCACTTTTCATCTCTGAGCAATTGCTCGACGTTTGCAATTTCTCAGCTCGTGTCTACGAGACGGAAAGAGAATGACCATGACGTTTGGTGGCTAGAGAAGCGCAAAGCCCCAGTGTTGCTGCGCCTGTGAAAGCGCTTCCAAGGAAGGGTGCTGGCTAGCAAGAGCTTTCAGTGCTGGCACTTTTCATCTCTGAGCAATTGCTCGACGTTTGCAATTTCTCACCTGAGCTCTCTTTAGAGTGCGCGAGAGGATGAGCAGAAGATTAGGTGGCTAGAGAAGCCCAGAGCCCCAGTGTTCTTACGGCTACAAAAGCGCTTCCAAGGAAGGCTGCTGGTTAGCAACAGCTTTCAGTGCTGGCACTTTTCATCTCTGAGCAATTGCTCGACGTTTGCAATTTCTCAGCTCGTGTCTACGAGACGGAAAGAGAATGACCGTGACGTTTGGTGGGTAGAGAAGCGCAAAGCCCCAGTGTTGCTGCGCCTGTGAAAGCGCTTCCAAGGAAGGGTGCTGGCTAGCAAGAGCTTTCAGTGCTGGCACTTTTCATCTCTGAGCAATTGCTGGACGTTTGCAATTTCTCAGCTCGTGTCTACGAGACGGAAAGAGAATGACCGTGACGTTTGGTGGGTAGAGAAGCGCAAAGCCCCAGTGTTGCTGCGCCTGTGAAAGCGCTTCCAAGGAAGGCTGCTGGCTAGCAACAGCTTTCAGTGCTGGCACTTTTCATCTCTGAGCAATTGCTGGACGTTTGCAATTTCTCACCTGAGCTCTCTTTAGAGTGCGCGAGAGGATGAGCAGAAGATGAGGTGGCTAGAGAAGCCCAGAGCCCCAGTGTTCTTAGGCCTACAAAAGCGCTTCCAAGGAAGGGGGCTGGCTAGCAACAGCTTTCAGTGCTGGCACTTTTCATCTCTGAGCAATTGCTCGACGTTTGCAATCTCTCAGCTCGTGTCTACGAGACGGAAAGAGAATGACCGTGACGTTTGGTGGGTAGAGAAGCGCAAAGCCCCAGTGTTGCTGCGCCTGTGAAAGCGCTTCCAAGGAAGGGTGCTGGCTAGCAACAGCTTTCAGTGCTGGCACTTTTCATCTCTGAGCAATTGCTCGACGTTTGCAATTTCTCACCTGAGCACCCTTTAGAGTGCGCGAGAGGATGAGCACAAGATTAGGTGGCTGGAGAAGCGCAAAGCCCCAGTGTTCTTAGGGCTACAAAAGCGCTTCCAAGGAAGGGTGCTGGCTAGCAACAGCTTTCAGTGCTGGCACTTTTCCTCTCTGAGCAATTGCTCGACGTTTGCAATTTCTCAGCTCGTGTCTACGAGACGGAAAGAGAATGACCATGACGTTTGGTGGCTAGAGAAGCGCAAAGCCCCAGTGTTGCTGCGCCTGTGAAAGCGCTTCCAAGGAAGGGTGCTGGCTAGCAAGAGCTTTCAGTGCTGGCACTTTTCATCTCTGAGCAATTGCTGGACGTTTGCAATTTCTCACCTGAGCACCCTTTAGAGTGCGCGAGAGAATGAGCAGAAGATTAGGTGGCTAGAGAAGCGCAAAGCCCCAGTGTTCTTAGGCCTACAAAAGCGCTTCCAAGGAAGGGGGCTGGCTAGCAAGAGCTTTCAGTGCTGGCACTTTTCATCTCTGAGCAATTGCTCGACGTTTGCAATTTCTCAGCTCGTGTCTACGAGACGGAAAGAGAAGGACCGTGACGTTTGGTGGCTAGAGAAGCGCAAAGCCCCAGTGTTGCTGCGCCTGTGAAAGCGCTTCCAAGGAAGGGTGCTGGCTAGCAACAGCTTTCAGTGCTGGCACTTTTCATCTCTGAGCAATTGCTGGACATTTGCAATTTCTCACCTGAGCTCTCTTTAGAGTGCGCGAGAGGATGAGCAGAAGATTAGGTGGCTAGAGAAGCCCAGAGCCCCAGTGTTCTTAGGCCTACAAAAGCGCTTCCAAGGAAGGGTGCTGGCTAGCAACAGCTTTCAGTGCTGGCACTTTTCATCTCTGAGCAATTGCTCGACGTTTGCAATTTCTCAGCTCGTGTCTACGAGACGGAAAGAGAATGACCGTGACGTTTGGTGGCTAGAGAAGCGCAAAGCCCCAGTGTTGCTGCGCCTGTGAAAGCGCTTCCAAGGAAGGGTGCTGGCTAGCAACAGCTTTCAGTGCTGGCACTTTTCATCTCTGAGCAATTGCTCGACGTTTGCAATTTCTCACCTGAGCACCCTTTAGAGTGCGCGAGAGAATGAGCAGAAGATTAGGTGGCTAGAGAAGCACAAAGCCCCAGTGTTCTTAGGCCTACAAAAGCGCTTCCAAGGAAGGCTGCTGGCTAGCAACAGCTTTCAGTGCTGGCACTTTTCATCTCTGAGCAATTGCTCGACGTTTGCAATTTCTCAGCTCGTGTCTACGAGACGGAAAGAGAATGACCATGACGTTTGGTGGCTAGAGAAGCGCAAAGCCCCAGTGTTGCTGCGCCTGTGAAAGCGCTTCCAAGGAAGGGTGCTGGCTAGCAAGAGCTTTCAGTGCTGGCACTTTTCATCTCTGAGCAATTGCTCGACGTTTGCAATTTCTCACCTGAGCTCTCTTTAGAGTGCGCGAGAGGATGAGCAGAAGATTAGGTGGCTAGAGAAGCCCAGAGCCCCAGTGTTCTTACGGCTACAAAAGCGCTTCCAAGGAAGGCTGCTGGTTAGCAACAGCTTTCAGTGCTGGCACTTTTCATCTCTGAGCAATTGCTCGACGTTTGCAATTTCTCAGCTCGTGTCTACGAGACGGAAAGAGAATGACCGTGACGTTTGGTGGGTAGAGAAGCGCAAAGCCCCAGTGTTGCTGCGCCTGTGAAAGCGCTTCCAAGGAAGGGTGCTGGCTAGCAAGAGCTTTCAGTGCTGGCACTTTTCATCTCTGAGCAATTGCTGGACGTTTGCAATTTCTCAGCTCGTGTCTACGAGACGGAAAGAGAATGACCGTGACGTTTGGTGGGTAGAGAAGCGCAAAGCCCCAGTGTTGCTGCGCCTGTGAAAGCGCTTCCAAGGAAGGCTGCTGGCTAGCAACAGCTTTCAGTGCTGGCACTTTTCATCTCTGAGCAATTGCTGGACGTTTGCAATTTCTCACCTGAGCTCTCTTTAGAGTGCGCGAGAGGATGAGCAGAAGATGAGGTGGCTAGAGAAGCCCAGAGCCCCAGTGTTCTTAGGCCTACAAAAGCGCTTCCAAGGAAGGGGGCTGGCTAGCAACAGCTTTCAGTGCTGGCACTTTTCATCTCTGAGCAATTGCTCGACGTTTGCAATCTCTCAGCTCGTGTCTACGAGACGGAAAGAGAATGACCGTGACGTTTGGTGGGTAGAGAAGCGCAAAGCCCCAGTGTTGCTGCGCCTGTGAAAGCGCTTCCAAGGAAGGGTGCTGGCTAGCAACAGCTTTCAGTGCTGGCACTTTTCATCTCTGAGCAATTGCTCGACGTTTGCAATTTCTCACCTGAGCACCCTTTAGAGTGCGCGAGAGGATGAGCACAAGATTAGGTGGCTGGAGAAGCGCAAAGCCCCAGTGTTCTTAGGGCTACAAAAGCGCTTCCAAGGAAGGGTGCTGGCTAGCAACAGCTTTCAGTGCTGGCACTTTTCCTCTCTGAGCAATTGCTCGACGTTTGCAATTTCTCAGCTCGTGTCTACGAGACGGAAAGAGAATGACCATGACGTTTGGTGGCTAGAGAAGCGCAAAGCCCCAGTGTTGCTGCGCCTGTGAAAGCGCTTCCAAGGAAGGGTGCTGGCTAGCAAGAGCTTTCAGTGCTGGCACTTTTCATCTCTGAGCAATTGCTGGACGTTTGCAATTTCTCACCTGAGCACCCTTTAGAGTGCGCGAGAGAATGAGCAGAAGATTAGGTGGCTAGAGAAGCGCAAAGCCCCAGTGTTCTTAGGCCTACAAAAGCGCTTCCAAGGAAGGGGGCTGGCTAGCAACAGCTTTCAGTGCTGGCACTTTTCATCTCTGAGCAATTGCTGGACGTTTGCAATTTCTCAGCTCGTGTCTACGAGACGGAAAGAGAATGACCGTGACGTTTGGTGGCTAGAGAAGCGCAAAGCCCCAGTGTTGCTGCGCCTGTGAAAGCGCTTCCAAGGAAGGGTGCTGGCTAGCAACAGCTTTCAGTGCTGGCACTTTTCATCTCTGAGCAATTGCTCGACTTTTGCAATTTCTCACCTGAGCACCCTTTAGAGTGCGCGAGAGGATGAGCAGAAGATTAGGTGGCTAGAGAAGCGCAAAGCCCCAGTGTTCTTAGGCCTACAAAAGCGCTTCCAAGGAAGGGTGCTGGCTAGCAACAGCTTTCAGTGCTGGCACTTTTCATCTCTGAGCAATTGCTCGACGTTTGCAATTTCTCAGCTCGTGTCTACGAGACGGAAAGAGAATGACCGTGACGTTTGGTGGCTAGAGAAGCGCAAAGCCCCAGTGTTGCTGCGCCTGTGAAAGCGCTTCCAAGGAAGGGTGCTGGCTAGCAACAGCTTTCAGTGCTGGCACTTTTCATCTCTGAGCAATTGCTGGACGTTTGCAATTTCTCACCTGAGCTCTCTTTAGAGTGCGCGAGAGGATGAGCACAAGATTAGGTGGCTAGAGAAGCCCAGAGCCCCAGTGTTCTTAGGCCTACAAAAGCGCTTCCAAGGAAGGGGGCTGGCTAGCAACAGCTTTCAGTGCTGGCACTTTTCATCTCTGAGCAATTGCTCGACGTTTGCAATTTCTCAGCTCGTGTCTACGAGACGGAAAGAGAATGACCGTGACGTTTGGTGGGTAGAGAAGCGCAAAGCCCCAGTGTTGCTGCGCCTGTGAAAGCGCTTCCAAGGAAGGGTGCTGGCTAGCAAGAGCTTTCAGTGCTGGCACTTTTCATCTCTGAGCAATTGCTGGACATTTGCAATTTCTCACCTGAGGTCTCTTTAGAGTGCGCGAGAGGATGAGCACAAGATTAGGTGGCTAGAGAAGCCCAGAGCCCCAGTGTTCTTAGGCCTACAAAAGCGCTTCCAAGGAAGGGTGCTGGCTAGCAACAGCTTTCAGTGCTGGCACTTTTCATCTCTAAGCAATTGCTCGACGTTTGCAATTTCTCAGCTCGTGTCTACGAGACGGAAAGAGAATGACCATGACGTTTGGTGGCTAGAGAAGCGCAAAGCCCCAGTGTTGCTGCGCCTGTGAAAGCGCTTCCAAGGAAGGGTGCTGGCTAGCAAGAGCTTTCAGTGCTGGCACTTTTCATCTCTGAGCAATTGCTCGACGTTTGCAATTTCTCACCTGAGCTCTCTTTAGAGTGCGCGAGAGAATGAGCAGAAGATTAGGTGGCTAGAGAAGCCCAGAGCCCCAGTGTTCTTACGGCTACAAAAGCGCTTCCAAGGAAGGCTGCTGGCTAGCAACAGCTTTCAGTGCTGGCACTTTTCATCTCTGAGCAATTGCTCGACGTTTGCAATTTCTCAGCTCGTGTCTACGAGACGGAAAGAGAATGACCGTGACGTTTGGTGGCTAGAGAAGCGCAAAGCCCCAGTGTTGCTGCGCCTGTGAAAGCGCTTCCAAGGAAGGTGGATGGCTAGCAACAGCTTTCAGTGCTGGCACTTTTCATCTCTGAGCAATTGCTCGACGTTTGCAATTTCTCACCTGAGCTCTCTTTAGAGTGCGCGAGAGGATGAGCACAAGATTAGGTGGCTGGAGAAGCGCAAAGCCCCAGTGTTCTTAGGCCTACAAAAGCGCTTCCAAGGAAGGCTGCTGGCTAGCAACAGCTTTCAGTGCTGGCACTTTTCCTCTCTGAGCAATTGCTGGACGTTTGCAATTTCTCAGCTCGTGTCTACGAGACGGAAAGAGAATGACCATGACGTTTGGTGGCTAGAGAAGCGCAAAGCCCCAGTGTTGCTGCGCCTGTGAAAGCGCTTCCAAGGAAGGGTGCTGGCTAGCAACAGCTTTCAGTGCTGGCACTTTTCATCTCTGAGCAATTGCTCGATGTTTGCAATTTCTCAGCTCGTGTCTACGAGACGGAAAGAGAAGGACCGTGACGTTTGGTGGCTAGAGAAGCGCAAAGCCCCAGTGTTGCTGTGCCTGTGAAAGCGATTCCAAGGAAGGGTGCTGGCTAGCAACAGCTTTCAGTGCTGGCACTTTTCATCTCTGAGCAATTGCTCGACGTTTGCAATTTCTCACCTGAGCTCTCTTTAGAGTGCGCGAGAGGATGAGCACAAGATTAGGTGGCTAGAGAAGCGCAAAGCCCCAGTGTTCTTAGGCCTACAAAAGCGCTTCCAAGGAAGGCTGCTGGCTAGCAACAGCTTTCAGTGCTGGCACTTTTCATCTCTGAGCAATTGCTCGACGTTTGCAATTTCTCAGCTCGTGTCTACGAGACGGAAAGAGAATGACCATGACGTTTGGTGGGTAGAGAAGCGCAAAGCCCCAGTGTTGCTGCGCCTGTGAAAGCGCTTCCAAGGAAGGGTGCTGGCTAGCAACAGCTTTCAGTGCTGGCACTTTTCATCTCTGAGCAATTGCTCGACGTTTGCAATTTCTCAGCTCGTGTCTACGAGACGGAAAGAGAAGGACCGTGACGTTTGGTGGCTAGAGAAGCGCAAATCCCCAGTGTTGCTGCGCCTGTGAAAGCGCTTCCAAGGAAGGGTGCTGGCTAGCAACAGCTTTCAGTGCTGGCACTTTTCATCTCTGAGCAATTGCTGGACATTTGCAATTTCTCACCTGAGCTCTCTTTAGAGTGCGCGAGAGGATGAGCAGAAGATTAGGTGGCTAGAGAAGCCCAGAGCCCCAGTGTTCTAATGGCTACAAAAGCGCTTCCAAGGAAGGCTGCTGGCTAGCAACAGCTTTCAGTGCTGGCACTTTTCATCTCTGAGCAATTGCTCGACGTTTGCAATTTCTCAGCTCGTGTCTACGAGACGGAAAGAGAATGACCGTGACGTTTGGTGGCTAGAGAAGCGCAAAGCCCCAGTGTTGCTGCGCCTGTGAAAGCGCTTCCAAGGAAGGGTGCTGGCTAGCAACAGCTTTCAGTGCTGGCACTTTTCATCTCTGAGCAATTGCTCGACGTTTGTAATTTCTCACCTGAGCACCCTTTAGAGTGCGCGAGAGAATGAGCAGAAGATTAGGTGGCTAGAGAAGCGCAAAGCCCCAGTGTTCTTAGGCCTACAAAAGCGCTTCCAAGGAAGGCTGCTGGCTAGCAACAGCTTTCAGTGCTGGCACTTTTCATCTCTGAGCAATTGCTCGACATTTGCAATTTCTCAGCTCGTGTCTAGGAGACGGAAAGAGAATGACCATGACGTTTGGTGGCTAGAGAAGCGCAAAGCCCCAGTGTTGCTGCGCCTGTGAAAGCGCTTCCAAGGAAGGTGGATGGCTAGCAACAGCTTTCAGTGCTGGCACTTTTCATCTCTGAGCAATTGCTCGACGTTTGCAATTTCTCACCTGAGCTCTCTTTAGAGTGCGCGAGAGGATGAGCAGAAGATGAGGTGGCTAGAGAAGCCCAGAGCCCCAGTGTTCTTACGGCTACAAAAGCGCTTCCAAGGAAGGCTGCTGGTTAGCAACAGCTTTCAGTGCTGGCACTTTTCATCTCTGAGCAATTGCTCGACGTTTGCAATTTCTCAGCTCGTGTCTACGAGACGGAAAGAGAATGACCGTGACGTTTGGTGGGTAGAGAAGCGCAAAGCCCCAGTGTTGCTGCGCCTGTGAAAGCGCTTCCAAGGAAGGGTGCTGGCTAGCAAGAGCTTTCAGTGCTGGCACTTTTCATCTCTGAGCAATTGCTGGACGTTTGCAATTTCTCAGCTCGTGTCTACGAGACGGAAAGAGAATGACCGTGACGTTTGGTGGCTAGAGAAGCGCAAAGCCCCAGTGTTGCTGCGCCTGTGAAAGCGCTTCCAAGGAAGGGTGCTGGCTAGCAACAGCTTTCAGTGCTGGCACTTTTCATCTCTGAGCAATTGCTGGACATTTGCAATTTCTCACCTGAGCACCCTTTAGAGTGCGCGAGAGGATGAGCACAAGATTAGGTGGCTAGAGAAGCCCAGAGCCCCAGTGTTCTTAGGCCTACAAAAGCGCTTCCAAGGAAGGGTGCTGGCTAGCAACAGCTTTCAGTGCTGGCACTTTTCATCTCTGAGCAATTGCTCGACGTTTGCAATTTCTCAGCTCGTGTCTACGAGATGGAAAGAGAAGGACCGTGACGTTTGGTGGCTAGAGAAGCGCAAAGCCCCAGTGTTGCTGCGCCTGTGAAAGCGATTCCAAGGAAGGGTGCTGGCTAGCAACAGCTTTCAGTGCTGGCACTTTTCATCTCTGAGCAATTGCTCGACGTTTGCAATTTCTCACCTGAGCACCCTTTAGAGTGCGCGAGAGAATGAGCAGAAGATTAGGTGGCTAGAGAAGCGCAAAGCCCCAGTGTTCTTAGGCCTACAAAAGCGCTTCCAAGGAAGGGGGCTGGCTAGCAACAGCTTTCAGTGCTGGCACTTTTCATCTCTGAGCAATTGCTCGACGTTTGCAATTTCTCACCTGAGCTCTCTTTAGAGTGCGCGAGAGGATGAGCACAAGATTAGGTGGCTAGAGAAGCCCAGAGCCCCAGTGTTCTTAGGCCTACAAAAGCGCTTCCAAGGAAGGGTGCTGGCTAGCAACAGCTTTCAGTGCTGGCACTTTTCATCTCTGAGCAATTGCTCGACGTTTGCAATTTCTCAGCTCGTGTCTACGAGACGGAAAGAGAAGGACCGTGACGTTTGGTGGCTAGAGAAGCGCAAAGCCCCAGTGTTGCTGCGCCTGTGAAAGCGCTTCCAAGGAAGGTGGATGGCTAGCAACAGCTTTCAGTGCTGGCACTTTTCATCTCTGAGCAATTGCTCGACGTTTGCAATTTCTCACCTGAGCACCCTTTAGAGTGCGCGAGAGAATGAGCAGAAGATTAGGTGGCTAGAGAAGCGCAAAGCCCCAGTGTTCCTAGGCCTACAAAAGCGCTTCCAAGGAAGGGGGCTGGCTAGCAACAGCTTTCAGTGCTGGCACTTTTCATCTCTGAGCAATTGCTGGACGTTTGCAATTTCTCAGCTCGTGTCTACGAGACGGAAAGAGAATGACCATGACGTTTGGTGGCTAGAGAAGCGCAAAGCCCCAGTGTTGCTGCGCCTGTGAAAGCGCTTCCAAGGAAGGGTGCTGGCTAGCAACAGCTTTCAGTGCTGGCACTTTTCATCTCTGAGCAATTGCTCGACGTTTGCAATTTCTCAGCTCGTGTCTACGAGACGGAAAGAGAATGACCGTGACGTTTGGTGGCTAGAGAAGAGCAAAGCCCCAGTGTTGCTGCGCCTGTGAAAGCGCTTCCAAGGAAGGTGGATGGCTAGCAACAGCTTTCAGTGCTGGCACTTTTCATCTCTGAGCAATTGCTCGACGTTTGCAATTTCTCACCTGAGCACCCTTTAGAGTGCGCGAGAGGATGAGCACAAGATTAGGTGGCTAGAGAAGCCCAGAGCCCCAGTGTTCTTAGGCCTACAAAAGCGCTTCCAAGGAAGGGGGCTGGCTAGCAAGAGCTTTCAGTGCTGGCACTTTTCATCTCTGAGCAATTGCTCGACGTTTGCAATTTCTCAGCTCGTGTCTACGAGACGGAAAGAGAAGGACCGTGACGTTTGGTGCGTATAGAAGCGCAAAGCCCCAGTGTTGCTGCGCCTGTGAAAGCGCTTCCAAGGAAGGGTGCTGGCTAGCAACAGCTTTCAGTGCTGGCACTTTTCATCTCTGAGCAATTGCTCGACGTTTGCAATTTCTCACCTGAGCACCCTTTAGAGTGCGCGAGAGAATGAGCAGAAGATTAGGTGGCTAGAGAAGCGCAAAGCCCCAGTGTTCTTAGGCCTACAAAAGCGCTTCCAAGGAAGGGGGCTGGCTAGCAAGAGCTTTCAGTGCTGGCACTTTTCATCTCTGAGCAATTGCTGGACGTTTGCAATTTCTCAGCTCGTGTCTACGAGACGGAAAGAGAATGACCATGACGTTTGGTGGCTAGAGAAGCGCAAAGCCCCAGTGTTGCTGCGCCTGTGAAAGCGCTTCCAAGGAAGGGTGCTGGCTAGCAAGAGCTTTCAGTGCTGGCACTTTTCATCTCTGAGCAATTGCTCGACGTTTGCAATTTCTCAGCTCGTGTCTACGAGACGGAAAGAGAATGACCGTGACGTTTGGTGGCTAGAGAAGCGCAAATCCCCAGTGTTGCTGCGCCTGTGAAAGCGCTTCCAAGGAAGGGTGCTGGCTAGCAACAGCTTTCAGTGCTGGCACTTTTCATCTCTGAGCAATTGCTGGACATTTGCAATTTCTCACCTGAGCTCTCTTTAGAGTGCGCGAGAGGATGAGCAGAAGATTAGGTGGCTAGAGAAGCCCAGAGCCCCAGTGTTCTTAGGCCTACAAAAGCGCTTCCAAGGAAGGGTGCTGGCTAGCAACAGCTTTCAGTGCTGGCACTTTTCATCTCTGAGCAATTGCTCGACGTTTGCAATTTCTCAGCTCGTGTCTACGAGACGGAAAGAGAATGACCGTGACGTTTGGTGGGTAGAGAAGCGCAAAGCCCCAGTGTTGCTGCGCCTGTGAAAGCGCTTCCAAGGAAGGTGGATGGCTAGCAACAGCTTTCAGTGCTGGCACTTTTCATCTCTGAGCAATTGCTCGACGTTTGTAATTTCTCACCTGAGCACCCTTTAGAGTGCGCGAGAGAATGAGCAGAAGATTAGGTGGCTAGAGAAGCGCAAAGCCCCAGTGTTCTTAGGCCTACAAAAGCGCTTCCAAGGAAGGCTGCTGGCTAGCAACAGCTTTCAGTGCTGGCACTTTTCATCTCTGAGCAATTGCTCGACGTTTGCAATTTCTCAGCTCGTGTCTACGAGACGGAAAGAGAATGACCATGACGTTTGGTGGCTAGAGAAGCGCAAAGCCCCAGTGTTGCTGCGCCTGTGAAAGCGCTTCCAAGGAAGGGTGCTGGCTAGCAAGAGCTTTCAGTGCTGGCACTTTTCATCTCTGAGCAATTGCTCGACGTTTGCAATTTCTCACCTGAGCTCTCTTTAGAGTGCGCGAGAGGATGAGCAGAAGATTAGGTGGCTAGAGAAGCCCAGAGCCCCAGTGTTCTTACGGCTACAAAAGCGCTTCCAAGGAAGGCTGCTGGTTAGCAACAGCTTTCAGTGCTGGCACTTTTCATCTCTGAGCAATTGCTCGACGTTTGCAATTTCTCAGCTCGTGTCTACGAGACGGAAAGAGAATGACCGTGACGTTTGGTGGGTAGAGAAGCGCAAAGCCCCAGTGTTGCTGCGCCTGTGAAAGCGCTTCCAAGGAAGGGTGCTGGCTAGCAAGAGCTTTCAGTGCTGGCACTTTTCATCTCTGAGCAATTGCTGGACGTTTGCAATTTCTCAGCTCGTGTCTACGAGACGGAAAGAGAATGACCGTGACGTTTGGTGGGTAGAGAAGCGCAAAGCCCCAGTGTTGCTGCGCCTGTGAAAGCGCTTCCAAGGAAGGCTGCTGGCTAGCAACAGCTTTCAGTGCTGGCACTTTTCATCTCTGAGCAATTGCTGGACATTTGCAATTTCTCACCTGAGGTCTCTTTAGAGTGCGCGAGAGGATGAGCAGAAGATGAGGTGGCTAGAGAAGCCCAGAGCCCCAGTCTTCTTAGGCCTACAAAAGCGCTTCCAAGGAAGGGGGCTGGCTAGCAACAGCTTTCAGTGCTGGCACTTTTCATCTCTGAGCAATTGCTCGACGTTTGCAATCTCTCAGCTCGTGTCTACGAGACGGAAAGAGAATGACCGTGACGTTTGGTGGCTAGAGAAGCGCAAAGCCCCAGTGTTGCTGCGCCTGTGAAAGCGCTTCCAAGGAAGGCTGCTGGGTAGCAAGAGCTTTCAGTGCTGGCACTTTTCATCTCTGAGCAATTGCTCGACTTTTGCAATTTCTCACCTGAGCACCCTTTAGAGTGCACGAGAGGATGAGCAGAAGATTAGGTGGCTAGAGAAGCGCAAAGCCCCAGTGTTCTTAGGGCTACAAAAGCGCTTCCAAGGAAGGCTGCTGGCTAGCAACAGCTTTCAGTGCTGGCACTTTTCATCTCTGAGCAATTGCTCGACGTTTGCAATTTCTCAGCTCGTGTCTACGAGACGGAAAGAGAATGACCGTGACGTTTGGTGGCTAGAGAAGCGCAAAGCCCCAGTGTTGCTGCACCTGTGAAAGCGCTTCCAAGGAAGGGTGCTGGCTAGCAACAGCTTTCAGTGCTGGCACTTTTCATCTCTGAGCAATTGCTCGACTTTTGCAATTTCTCACCTGAGCACCCTTTAGAGTGCGCGAGAGGATGAGCACAAGATTAGGTGGCTAGAGAAGCCCAGAGCCCCAGTGTTCTTAGGCCTACAAAAGCGCTTCCAAGGAAGGGGGCTGGCTAGCAACAGCTTTCAGTGCTGGCACTTTTCATCTCTGAGCAATTGCTCGACGTTTGCAATTTCTCAGCTCGTGTCTACGAGACGGAAAGAGAATGACCGTGACGTTTGGTGGGTAGAGAAGCGCAAAGCCCCAGTGTTGCTGCGCCTGTGAAAGCGATTCCAAGGAAGGCTGCTGGCTAGCAAGAGCTTTCAGTGCTGGCACTTTTCATCTCTGAGCAATTGCTGGACATTTGCAATTTCTCACCTGAGGTCTCTTTAGAGTGCGCGAGAGGATGAGCACAAGATTAGGTGGCTAGAGAAGCCCAGAGCCCCAGTGTTCTTAGGCCTACAAAAGCGCTTCCAAGGAAGGGTGCTGGCTAGCAACAGCTTTCAGTGCTGGCACTTTTCATCTCTAAGCAATTGCTCGACGTTTGCAATTTCTCAGCTCGTGTCTACGAGACGGAAAGAGAATGACCATGACGTTTGGTGGCTAGAGAAGCGCAAAGCCCCAGTGTTGCTGCGCCTGTGAAAGCGCTTCCAAGGAAGGCTGCTGGCTAGCAAGAGCTTTCAGTGCTGGCACTTTTCATCTCTGAGCAATTGCTCGACGTTTGCAATTTCTCACCTGAGCTCTCTTTAGAGTGCGCGAGAGAATGAGCAGAAGATTAGGTGGCTAGAGAAGCCCAGAGCCCCAGTGTTCTTACGGCTACAAAAGCGCTTCCAAGGAAGGCTGCTGGCTAGCAACAGCTTTCAGTGCTGGCACTTTTCATCTCTGAGCAATTGCTCGACGTTTGCAATTTCTCAGCTCGTGTCTACGAGACGGAAAGAGAATGACCGTGACGTTTGGTGGCTAGAGAAGCGCAAAGCCCCAGTGTTGCTGCGCCTGTGAAAGCGCTTCCAAGCAAGGTGGATGGCTAGCAACAGCTTTCAGTGCTGGCACTTTTCATCTCTGAGCAATTGCTCGACGTTTGCAATTTCTCACCTGAGCACCCTTTAGAGTGCGCGAGAGGATGAGCACAAGATTAGGTGGCTGGAGAAGCGCAAAGCCCCAGTGTTCTTAGGGCTACAAAAGCGCTTCCAAGGAAGGGTGCTGGCTAGCAACAGCTTTCAGTGCTGGCACTTTTCCTCTCTGAGCAATTGCTCGACGTTTGCAATTTCTCAGCTCGTGTCTACGAGACGGAAAGAGAATGACCATGACGTTTGGTGGCTAGAGAAGCGCAAAGCCCCAGTGTTGCTGCGCCTGTGAAAGCGCTTCCAAGGAAGGGTGCTGGCTAGCAAGAGCTTTCAGTGCTGGCACTTTTCATCTCTGAGCAATTGCTGGACGTTTGCAATTTCTCACCTGAGCACCCTTTAGAGTGCGCGAGAGAATGAGCAGAAGATTAGGTGGCTAGAGAAGCGCAAAGCCCCAGTGTTCTTAGGCCTACAAAAGCGCTTCCAAGGAAGGGGGCTGGCTAGCAACAGCTTTCAGTGCTGGCACTTTTCATCTCTGAGCAATTGCTGGACGTTTGCAATTTCTCAGCTCGTGTCTACGAGACGGAAAGAGAATGACCGTGACGTTTGGTGGCTAGAGAAGCGCAAAGCCCCAGTGTTGCTGCGCCTGTGAAAGCGCTTCCAAGGAAGGCTGCTGGCTAGCAACAGCTTTCAGTGCTGGCACTTTTCATCTCTGAGCAATTGCTCGATGTTTGCAATTTCTCACCTGAGCTCTCTTTAGAGTGCGCGAGAGGATGAGCACAAGATTAGGTGGCTAGAGAAGCCCAGAGCCCCAGTGTTCTTAGGCCTACAAAAGCGCTTCCAAGGAAGGGGGCTGGCTAGCAACAGCTTTCAGTGCTGGCACTTTTCATCTCGGAGCAATTGCTCGACGTTTGCAATTTCTCAGCTCGTGTCTACGAGACGGAAAGAGAATGACCATGACGTTTGGTGGCTAGAGAAGCGCAAAGCCCCAGTGTTGCTGCGCCTGTGAAAGCGCTTCCAAGGAAGGCTGCTGGCTAGCAAGAGCTTTCAGTGCTGGCACTTTTCATCTCTGAGCAATTGCTCGACGTTTGCAATTTCTCACCTGAGCTCTCTTTAGAGTGCGCGAGAGAATGAGCAGAAGATTAGGTGGCTAGAGAAGCCCAGAGCCCCAGTGTTCTTACGGCTACAAAAGCGCTTCCAAGGAAGGCTGCTGGCTAGCAACAGCTTTCAGTGCTGGCACTTTTCATCTCTCAGCAATTGCTCGACGTTTGCAATTTCTCAGCTCGTGTCTACGAGACGGAAAGAGAATGACCGTGACGTTTGGTGGCTAGAGAAGCGCAAAGCCCCAGTGTTGCTGCGCCTGTGAAAGCGCTTCCAAGCAAGGTGGATGGCTAGCAACAGCTTTCAGTGCTGGCACTTTTCATCTCTGAGCAATTGCTCGACGTTTGCAATTTCTCACCTGAGCACCCTTTAGAGTGCGCGAGAGGATGAGCACAAGATTAGGTGGCTGGAGAAGCGCAAAGCCCCAGTGTTCTTAGGGCTACAAAAGCGCTTCCAAGGAAGGGTGCTGGCTAGCAACAGCTTTCAGTGCTGGCACTTTTCCTCTCTGAGCAATTGCTCGACGTTTGCAATTTCTCAGCTCGTGTCTACGAGACGGAAAGAGAATGACCATGACGTTTGGTGGGTAGAGAAGCGCAAAGCCCCAGTGTTGCTGCGCCTGTGAAAGCGCTTCCAAGGAAGGGTGCTGGCTAGCAAGAGCTTTCAGTGCTGGCACTTTTCATCTCTGAGCAATTGCTGGACGTTTGCAATTTCTCACCTGAGCACCCTTTAGAGTGCGCGAGAGAATGAGCAGAAGATTAGGTGGCTAGAGAAGCGCAAAGCCCCAGTGTTCTTAGGCCTACAAAAGCGCTTCCAAGGAAGGGGGCTGGCTAGCAACAGCTTTCAGTGCTGGCACTTTTCATCTCTGAGCAATTGCTGGACGTTTGCAATTTCTCAGCTCGTGTCTACGAGACGGAAAGAGAATGACCGTGACGTTTGGTGGCTAGAGAAGCGCAAAGCCCCAGTGTTGCTGCGCCTGTGAAAGCGCTTCCAAGGAAGGCTGCTGGCTAGCAACAGCTTTCAGTGCTGGCACTTTTCATCTCTGAGCAATTGCTGGACGTTTGCAATTTCTCACCTGAGCTCTCTTTAGAGTGCGCGAGAGGATGAGCACAAGATTAGGTGGCTAGAGAAGCCCAGAGCCCCAGTGTTCTTAGGCCTACAAAAGCGCTTCCAAGGAAGGGGGCTGGCTAGCAACAGCTTTCAGTGCTGGCACTTTTCATCTCGGAGCAATTGCTCGACGTTTGCAATTTCTCAGCTCGTGTCTACGAGACGGAAAGAGAATGACCGTGACGTTTGGTGGGTAGAGAAGCGCAAAGCCCCAGTGTTGCTGCGCCTGTGAAAGCGCTTCCAAGGAAGGGTGCTGGCTAGCAACAGCTTTCAGTGCTGGCACTTTTCATCTCTGAGCAATTGCTGGACATTTGCAATTTCTCACCTGAGGTCTCTTTAGAGTGCGCGAGAGGATGAGCACAAGATTAGGTGGCTAGAGAAGCCCAGAGCCCCAGTCTTCTTAGGCCTACAAAAGCGCTTCCAAGGAAGGGTGCTGGCTAGCAACAGCTTTCAGTGCTGGCACTTTTCATCTCTAAGCAATTGCTCGACGTTTGCAATTTCTCAGCTCGTGTCTACGAGACGGAAAGAGAATGACCATGACGTTTGGTGGCTAGAGAAGCGCAAAGCCCCAGTGTTGCTGCGCCTGTGAAAGCGCTTCCAAGGAAGGGTGCTGGCTAGCAACAGCTTTCAGTGCTGGCACTTTTCATCTCTGAGCAATTGCTCGACGTTTGCAATTTCTCACCTGAGCTCTCTTTAGAGTGCGCGAGAGAATGAGCAGAAGATTAGGTGGCTAGAGAAGCCCAGAGCCCCAGTGTTCTTACGGCTACAAAAGCGCTTCCAAGGAAGGCTGCTGGCTAGCAACAGCTTTCAGTGCTGGCACTTTTCATCTCTGAGCAATTGCTCGACGTTTGCAATTTCTCAGCTCGTGTCTACGAGACGGAAAGAGAATGACCGTGACGTTTGGTGGCTAGAGAAGCGCAAAGCCCCAGTGTTGCTGCGCCTGTGAAAGCGCTTCCAAGGAAGGTGGATGGCTAGCAACAGCTTTCAGTGCTGGCACTTTTCATCTCTGAGCAATTGCTCGACGTTTGCAATTTCTCACCTGAGCACCCTTTAGAGTGCGCGAGAGGATGAGCACAAGATTAGGTGGCTGGAGAAGCGCAAAGCCCCAGTGTTCTTAGGGCTACAAAAGCGCTTCCAAGGAAGGGTGCTGGCTAGCAACAGCTTTCAGTGCTGGCACTTTTCATCTCTGAGCAATTGCTCGACGTTTGCAATTTCTCAGCTCGTGTCTACGAGACGGAAAGAGAATGACCATGACGTTTGGTGGCTAGAGAAGCGCAAAGCCCCAGTGTTGCTGCGCCTGTGAAAGCGCTTCCAAGGAAGGGTGCTGGCTAGCAACAGCTTTCAGTGCTGGCACTTTTCATCTCTGAGCAATTGCTCGACGTTTGCAATTTCTCAGCTCGTGTCTACGAGACGGAAAGAGAATGACCGTGACGTTTGGTGGCTAGAGAAGCGCAAAGCCCCAGTGTTGCTGCGCCTGTGAAAGCGATTCCAAGGAAGGGTGCTGGCTAGCAACAGCTTTCAGTGCTGGCACTTTTCATCTCTGAGCAATTGCTCGACGTTTGCAATTTCTCACCTGAGCTCTCTTTAAAGTGCGCGAGAGGATGAGCAGAAGATTAGGTGGCTAGAGAAGCGCAAAGCCCCAGTGTTCTTAGGCCTACAAAAGCGCTTCCAAGGAAGGGTGCTGGCTAGCAACAGCTTTCAGTGCTGGCACTTTTCATCTCTGAGCAATTGCTCGACGTTTGCAATTTCTCAGCTCGTGTCTACGAGACGGAAAGAGAATGACCATGACGTTTGGTGGGTAGAGAAGCGCAAAGCCCCAGTGTTGCTGCGCCTGTGAAAGCGCTTCCAAGGAAGGGTGCTGGCTAGCAACAGCTTTCAGTGCTGGCACTTTTCATCTCTGAGCAATTGCTGGACGTTTGCAATTTCTCAGCTCGTGTCTACGAGACGGAAAGAGAAGGACCGTGACGTTTGGTGGCTAGAGAAGCGCAAATCCCCAGTGTTGCTGCGCCTGTGAAAGCGCTTCCAAGGAAGGGTGCTGGCTAGCAACAGCTTTCAGTGCTGGCACTTTTCATCTCTGAGCAATTGCTGGACATTTGCAATTTCTCACCTGAGCTCTCTTTAGAGTGCGCGAGAGGATGAGCAGAAGATTAGGTGGCTAGAGAAGCCCAGAGCCCCAGTGTTCTAATGGCTACAAAAGCGCTTCCAAGGAAGGCTGCTGGCTAGCAACAGCTTTCAGTGCTGGCACTTTTCATCTCTGAGCAATTGCTCGACGTTTGCAATTTCTCAGCTCGTGTCTACGAGACGGAAAGAGAATGACCGT
The DNA here is from genome assembly GCA_037962945.1 of Sarcoramphus papa. Lineage (NCBI taxonomy): Eukaryota > Metazoa > Chordata > Aves > Accipitriformes > Cathartidae > Sarcoramphus > Sarcoramphus papa. The sequence goes on along the minus strand of JBBMRM010000093.1, from coordinate 5,135,005 downwards.
GACGTTTGGTGGCTAGAGAAGCGCAAAGCCCCAGTGTTGCTGCGCCTGTGAAAGCGCTTCCAAGGAAGGGTGCTGGCTAGCAACAGCTTTCAGTGCTGGCACTTTTCATCTCTGAGCAATTGCTCGACGTTTGTAATTTCTCACCTGAGCACCCTTTAGAGTGCGCGAGAGAATGAGCAGAAGATTAGGTGGCTAGAGAAGCGCAAAGCCCCAGTGTTCTTAGGCCTACAAAAGCGCTTCCAAGGAAGGCTGCTGGCTAGCAACAGCTTTCAGTGCTGGCACTTTTCATCTCTGAGCAATTGCTCGACATTTGCAATTTCTCAGCTCGTGTCTAGGAGACGGAAAGAGAATGACCATGACGTTTGGTGGGTAGAGAAGCGCAAAGCCCCAGTGTTGCTGCGCCTGTGAAAGCGCTTCCAAGGAAGGGTGCTGGCTAGCAAGAGCTTTCAGTGCTGGCACTTTTCATCTCTGAGCAATTGCTCGACGTTTGCAATTTCTCACCTGAGCTCTCTTTAGAGTGCGCGAGAGGATGAGCAGAAGATGAGGTGGCTAGAGAAGCCCAGAGCCCCAGTGTTCTTACGGCTACAAAAGCGCTTCCAAGGAAGGCTGCTGGTTAGCAACAGCTTTCAGTGCTGGCACTTTTCATCTCTGAGCAATTGCTCGACGTTTGCAATTTCTCAGCTCGTGTCTACGAGACGGAAAGAGAATGACCGTGACGTTTGGTGGCTAGAGAAGCGCAAAGCCCCAGTGTTGCTGCGCCTGTGAAAGCGCTTCCAAGGAAGGGTGCTGGCTAGCAAGAGCTTTCAGTGCTGGCACTTTTCATCTCTGAGCAATTGCTGGACATTTGCAATTTCTCACCTGAGCACCCTTTAGAGTGCGCGAGAGGATGAGCACAAGATTAGGTGGCTAGAGAAGCCCAGAGCCCCAGTCTTCTTAGGCCTACAAAAGCGCTTCCAAGGAAGGGGGCTGGCTAGCAAGAGCTTTCAGTGCTGGCACTTTTCATCTCTGAGCAATTGCTCGACGTTTGCAATCTCTCAGCTCGTGTCTACGAGACGGAAAGAGAATGACCGTGACGTTTGGTGGCTAGAGAAGCGCAAAGCCCCAGTGTTGCTGCGCCTGTGAAAGCGCTTCCAAGGAAGGCTGCTGGGTAGCAAGAGCTTTCAGTGCTGGCACTTTTCATCTCTGAGCAATTGCTCGACTTTTGCAATTTCTCACCTGAGCACCCTTTAGAGTGCGCGAGATAATGAGCACAAGATTAGGTGGCTAGAGAAGCGCAAAGCCCCAGTGTTCTTAGGCCTACAAAAGCGCTTCCAAGGAAGGGTGCTGGCTAGCAACAGCTTTCAGTGCTGGCACTTTTCATCTCTGAGCAATTGCTGGACGTTTGCAATTTCTCAGCTCGTGTCTACGAGACGGAAAGAGAATGACCATGACGTTTGGTGGCTAGAGAAGCGCAAAGCCCCAGTGTTGCTGCGCCTGTGAAAGCGCTTCCAAGGAAGGGTGCTGGCTAGCAAGAGCTTTCAGTGCTGGCACTTTTCATCTCTGAGCAATTGCTCGACGTTTGCAATTTCTCACCTGAGCTCTCTTTAGAGTGCGCGAGAGGATGAGCACAAGATTAGGTGGCTAGAGAAGCGCAAAGCCCCAGTGTTCTTAGGCCTACAAAAGCGCTTCCAAGGAAGGGTGCTGGCTAGCAACAGCTTTCAGTGCTGGCACTTTTCATCTCTGAGCAATTGCTCGACGTTTGCAATTTCTCAGCTCGTGTCTACGAGACGGAAAGAGAATGACCATGACGTTTGGTGGGTAGAGAAGCGCAAAGCCCCAGTGTTGCTGCGCCTGTGAAAGCGCTTCCAAGGAAGGGTGCTGGCTAGCAACAGCTTTCAGTGCTGGCACTTTTCATCTCTGAGCAATTGCTGGACGTTTGCAATTTCTCAGCTCGTGTCTACGAGACGGAAAGAGAAGGACCGTGACGTTTGGTGGCTAGAGAAGCGCAAAGCCCCAGTGTTGCTGCGCCTGTGAAAGCGCTTCCAAGGAAGGGTGCTGGCTAGCAAGAGCTTTCAGTGCTGGCACTTTTCATCTCTGAGCAATTGCTGGACATTTGCAATTTCTCACCTGAGCTCTCTTTAGAGTGCGCGAGAGGATGAGCAGAAGATTAGGTGGCTAGAGAAGCCCAGAGCCCCAGTGTTCTAATGGCTACAAAAGCGCTTCCAAGGAAGGCTGCTGGCTAGCAACAGCTTTCAGTGCTGGCACTTTTCATCTCTGAGCAATTGCTCGACGTTTGCAATTTCTCAGCTCGTGTCTACGAGACGGAAAGAGAAGGACCGTGACGTTTGGTGGCTAGAGAAGCGCAAAGCCCCAGTGTTGCTGCGCCTGTGAAAGCGATTCCAAGGAAGGGTGCTGGCTAGCAACAGCTTTCAGTGCTGGCACTTTTCATCTCTGAGCAATTGCTCGACGTTTGCAATTTCTCACCTGAGCTCTCTTTAGAGTGCGCGAGAGGATGAGCACAAGATTAGGTGGCTAGAGAAGCGCAAAGCCCCAGTGTTCTTAGGCCTACAAAAGCGCTTCCAAGGAAGGGTGCTGGCTAGCAACAGCTTTCAGTGCTGGCACTTTTCATCTCTGAGCAATTGCTGGACGTTTGCAATTTCTCAGCTCGTGTCTACGAGACGGAAAGAGAAGGACCGTGACGTTTGGTGGCTAGAGAAGCGCAAAGCCCCAGTGTTGCTGCGCCTGTGAAAGCGCTTCCAAGGAAGGGTGCTGGCTAGCAACAGCTTTCAGTGCTGGCACTTTTCATCTCTGAGCAATTGCTGGACATTTGCAATTTCTCACCTGAGCTCTCTTTAGAGTGCGCGAGAGGATGAGCAGAAGATTAGGTGGCTAGAGAAGCCCAGAGCCCCAGTGTTCTAATGGCTACAAAAGCGCTTCCAAGGAAGGCTGCTGGCTAGCAACAGCTTTCAGTGCTGGCACTTTTCATCTCTGAGCAATTGCTCGACGTTTGCAATTTCTCAGCTCGTGTCTACGAGACGGAAAGAGAATGACCGTGACGTTTGGTGGCTAGAGAAGCGCAAAGCCCCAGTGTTGCTGCGCCTGTGAAAGCGCTTCCAAGGAAGGTGGATGGCTAGCAACAGCTTTCAGTGCTGGCACTTTTCATCTCTGAGCAATTGCTCGACGTTTGTAATTTCTCACCTGAGCACCCTTTAGAGTGCGCGAGAGAATGAGCAGAAGATTAGGTGGCTAGAGAAGCGCAAAGCCCCAGTGTTCTTAGGCCTACAAAAGCGCTTCCAAGGAAGGCTGCTGGCTAGCAACAGCTTTCAGTGCTGGCACTTTTCATCTCTGAGCAATTGCTCGACATTTGCAATTTCTCAGCTCGTGTCTAGGAGACGGAAAGAGAATGACCATGACGTTTGGTGGCTAGAGAAGCGCAAAGCCCCAGTGTTGCTGCGCCTGTGAAAGCGCTTCCAAGGAAGGCTGCTGGCTAGCAAGAGCTTTCAGTGCTGGCACTTTTCATCTCTGAGCAATTGCTCGACGTTTGCAATTTCTCACCTGAGCTCTCTTTAGAGTGCGCGAGAGGATGAGCAGAAGATTAGGTGGCTAGAGAAGCCCAGAGCCCCAGTGTTCTTACGGCTACAAAAGCGCTTCCAAGGAAGGCTGCTGGTTAGCAACAGCTTTCAGTGCTGGCACTTTTCATCTCTGAGCAATTGCTCGACGTTTGCAATTTCTCAGCTCGTGTCTACGAGACGGAAAGAGAATGACCGTGACGTTTGGTGGCTAGAGAAGCGCAAAGCCCCAGTGTTGCTGCGCCTGTGAAAGCGCTTCCAAGGAAGGGTGCTGGCTAGCAAGAGCTTTCAGTGCTGGCACTTTTCATCTCTGAGCAATTGCTGGACGTTTGCAATTTCTCAGCTCGTGTCTACGAGACGGAAAGAGAAGGACCGTGACGTTTGGTGGCTAGAGAAGCGCAAAGCCCCAGTGTTGCTGCGCCTGTGAAAGCGCTTCCAAGGAAGGGTGCTGGCTAGCAACAGCTTTCAGTGCTGGCACTTTTCATCTCTGAGCAATTGCTCGACTTTTGCAATTTCTCACCTGAGCTCTCTTTAGAGTGCGCGAGAGGATGAGCAGAAGATTAGGTGGCTAGAGAAGCCCAGAGCCCCAGTGTTCTAATGGCTACAAAAGCGCTTCCAAGGAAGGCTGCTGGCTAGCAACAGCTTTCAGTGCTGGCACTTTTCATCTCTGAGCAATTGCTCGACGTTTGCAATTTCTCAGCTCGTGTCTACGAGACGGAAAGAGAAGGACCGTGACGTTTGGTGGCTAGAGAAGCGCAAAGCCCCAGTGTTGCTGCGCCTGTGAAAGCGATTCCAAGGAAGGGTGCTGGCTAGCAACAGCTTTCAGTGCTGGCACTTTTCATCTCTGAGCAATTGCTGGACGTTTGCAATTTCTCACCTGAGCTCTCTTTAGAGTGCGCGAGAGGATGAGCACAAGATTAGGTGGCTAGAGAAGCGCAAAGCCCCAGTGTTCTTAGGCCTACAAAAGCGCTTCCAAGGAAGGGTGCTGGCTAGCAACAGCTTTCAGTGCTGGCACTTTTCATCTCTGAGCAATTGCTCGACGTTTGCAATTTCTCAGCTCGTGTCTACGAGACGGAAAGAGAATGACCATGACGTTTGGTGGGTAGAGAAGCGCAAAGCCCCAGTGTTGCTGCGCCTGTGAAAGCGCTTCCAAGGAAGGGTGCTGGCTAGCAACAGCTTTCAGTGCTGGCACTTTTCATCTCTGAGCAATTGCTGGACGTTTGCAATTTCTCAGCTCGTGTCTACGAGACGGAAAGAGAAGGACCGTGACGTTTGGTGGCTAGAGAAGCGCAAAGCCCCAGTGTTGCTGCGCCTGTGAAAGCGCTTCCAAGGAAGGGTGCTGGCTAGCAACAGCTTTCAGTGCTGGCACTTTTCATCTCTGAGCAATTGCTGGACATTTGCAATTTCTCACCTGAGCTCTCTTTAGAGTGCGCGAGAGGATGAGCAGAAGATTAGGTGGCTAGAGAAGCCCAGAGCCCCAGTGTTCTAATGGCTACAAAAGCGCTTCCAAGGAAGGCTGCTGGCTAGCAACAGCTTTCAGTGCTGGCACTTTTCATCTCTGAGCAATTGCTCGACGTTTGCAATTTCTCAGCTCGTGTCTACGAGACGGAAAGAGAATGACCGTGACGTTTGGTGGCTAGAGAAGCGCAAAGCCCCAGTGTTGCTGCGCCTGTGAAAGCGCTTCCAAGGAAGGTGGATGGCTAGCAACAGCTTTCAGTGCTGGCACTTTTCATCTCTGAGCAATTGCTCGACGTTTGTAATTTCTCACCTGAGCACCCTTTAGAGTGCGCGAGAGAATGAGCAGAAGATTAGGTGGCTAGAGAAGCGCAAAGCCCCAGTGTTCTTAGGCCTACAAAAGCGCTTCCAAGGAAGGCTGCTGGCTAGCAACAGCTTTCAGTGCTGGCACTTTTCATCTCTGAGCAATTGCTCGACATTTGCAATTTCTCAGCTCGTGTCTACGAGACGGAAAGAGAATGACCATGACGTTTGGTGGCTAGAGAAGCGCAAAGCCCCAGTGTTGCTGCGCCTGTGAAAGCGCTTCCAAGGAAGGGTGCTGGCTAGCAAGAGCTTTCAGTGCTGGCACTTTTCATCTCTGAGCAATTGCTCGACGTTTGCAATTTCTCACCTGAGCTCTCTTTAGAGTGCGCGAGAGGATGAGCAGAAGATTAGGTGGCTAGAGAAGCCCAGAGCCCCAGTGTTCTTACGGCTACAAAAGCGCTTCCAAGGAAGGCTGCTGGTTAGCAACAGCTTTCAGTGCTGGCACTTTTCATCTCTGAGCAATTGCTCGACGTTTGCAATTTCTCAGCTCGTGTCTACGAGACGGAAAGAGAATGACCGTGACGTTTGGTGGCTAGAGAAGCGCAAAGCCCCAGTGTTGCTGCGCCTGTGAAAGCGCTTCCAAGGAAGGGTGCTGGCTAGCAAGAGCTTTCAGTGCTGGCACTTTTCATCTCTGAGCAATTGCTGGACGTTTGCAATTTCTCAGCTCGTGTCTACGAGACGGAAAGAGAAGGACCGTGACGTTTGGTGGCTAGAGAAGCGCAAAGCCCCAGTGTTGCTGCGCCTGTGAAAGCGCTTCCAAGGAAGGGTGCTGGCTAGCAACAGCTTTCAGTGCTGGCACTTTTCATCTCTGAGCAATTGCTCGACGTTTGCAATTTCTCACCTGAGCACCCTTTAGAGTGCGCGAGAGGATGAGCACAAGATTAGGTGGCTAGAGAAGCCCAGATCCCCAGTCTTCTTAGGCCTACAAAAGCGCTTCCAAGGAAGGGTGCTGGTTAGCAACAGCTTTCAGTGCTGGCACTTTTCATCTCTGAGCAATTGCTCGACGTTTGCAATCTCTCAGCTCGTGTCTACGAGACGGAAAGAGAATGACCGTGACGTTTGGTGGCTAGAGAAGCGCAAAGCCCCAGTGTTGCTGCGCCTGTGAAAGCGCTTCCAAGGAAGGGTGCTGGCTAGCAAGAGCTTTCAGTGCTGGCACTTTTCATCTCTGAGCAATTGCTCGACTTTTGCAATTTCTCACCTGAGCACCCTTTAGAGTGCGCGAGATAATGAGCAGAAGATTAGGTGGCTAGAGAAGCGCAAAGCCCCAGTGTTCTTAGGCCTACAAAAGCGCTTCCAAGGAAGGGTGCTGGCTAGCAACAGCTTTCAGTGCTGGCACTTTTCATCTCTGAGCAATTGCTGGACGTTTGCAATTTCTCAGCTCGTGTCTACGAGACGGAAAGAGAATGACCATGACGTTTGGTGGCTAGAGAAGCGCAAAGCCCCAGTGTTGCTGCGCCTGTGAAAGCGCTTCCAAGGAAGGGTGCTGGCTAGCAAGAGCTTTCAGTGCTGGCACTTTTCATCTCTGAGCAATTGCTCGACGTTTGCAATTTCTCACCTGAGCTCTCTTTAGAGTGCGCGAGAGGATGAGCACAAGATTAGGTGGCTAGAGAAGCGCAAAGCCCCAGTGTTCTTAGGCCTACAAAAGCGCTTCCAAGGAAGGGTGCTGGCTAGCAACAGCTTTCAGTGCTGGCACTTTTCATCTCTGAGCAATTGCTCGACGTTTGCAATTTCTCAGCTCGTGTCTACGAGACGGAAAGAGAATGACCATGACGTTTGGTGGCTAGAGAAGCGCAAAGCCCCAGTGTTGCTGCGCCTGTGAAAGCGCTTCCAAGGAAGGGTGCTGGCTAGCAACAGCTTTCAGTGCTGGCACTTTTCATCTCTGAGCAATTGCTGGACGTTTGCAATTTCTCAGCTCGTGTCTACGAGACGGAAAGAGAATGACCGTGACGTTTGGTGGCTAGAGAAGCGCAAATCCCCAGTGTTGCTGCGCCTGTGAAAGCGCTTCCAAGGAAGGGTGCTGGCTAGCAACAGCTTTCAGTGCTGGCACTTTTCATCTCTGAGCAATTGCTGGACATTTGCAATTTCTCACCTGAGCTCTCTTTAGAGTGCGCGAGAGGATGAGCAGAAGATTAGGTGGCTAGAGAAGCCCAGAGCCCCAGTGTTCTTACGGCTACAAAAGCGCTTCCAAGGAAGGCTGCTGGTTAGCAACAGCTTTCAGTGCTGGCACTTTTCATCTCTGAGCAATTGCTCGACGTTTGCAATTTCTCAGCTCGTGTCTACGAGACGGAAAGAGAATGACCGTGACGTTTGGTGGGTAGAGAAGCGCAAAGCCCCAGTGTTGCTGCGCCTGTGAAAGCGCTTCCAAGGAAGGGTGCTGGCTAGCAAGAGCTTTCAGTGCTGGCACTTTTCATCTCTGAGCAATTGCTGGACGTTTGCAATTTCTCAGCTCGTGTCTACGAGACGGAAAGAGAAGGACCGTGACGTTTGGTGGCTAGAGAAGCGCAAAGCCCCAGTGTTGCTGCGCCTGTGAAAGCGCTTCCAAGGAAGGGTGCTGGCTAGCAACAGCTTTCAGTGCTGGCACTTTTCATCTCTGAGCAATTGCTGGACATTTGCAATTTCTCACCTGAGCACCCTTTAGAGTGCGCGAGAGGATGAGCACAAGATTAGGTGGCTAGAGAAGCCCAGAGCCCCAGTCTTCTTAGGCCTACAAAAGCGCTTCCAAGGAAGGGGGCTGGCTAGCAACAGCTTTCAGTGCTGGCACTTTTCATCTCTGAGCAATTGCTCGACGTTTGCAATCTCTCAGCTCGTGTCTACGAGACGGAAAGAGAATGACCGTGACGTTTGGTGGGTAGAGAAGCGCAAAGCCCCAGTGTTGCTGCGCCTGTGAAAGCGCTTCCAAGGAAGGCTGCTGGGTAGCAAGAGCTTTCAGTGCTGGCACTTTTCATCTCTGAGCAATTGCTCGACGTTTGCAATTTCTCACCTGAGCACCCTTTAGAGTGCGCGAGATGATGAGCAGAAGATTAGGTGGCTAGAGAAGCGCAAAGCCCCAGTGTTCTTAGGCCTACAAAAGCGCTTCCAAGGAAGGGTGCTGGCTAGCAACAGCTTTCAGTGCTGGCACTTTTCATCTCTGAGCAATTGCTGGACGTTTGCAATTTCTCAGCTCGTGTCTACGAGACGGAAAGAGAATGACCATGACGTTTGGTGGCTAGAGAAGCGCAAAGCCCCAGTGTTGCTGCGCCTGTGAAAGCGCTTCCAAGGAAGGGTGCTGGCTAGCAAGAGCTTTCAGTGCTGGCACTTTTCATCTCTGAGCAATTGCTCGACGTTTGCAATTTCTCACCTGAGCTCTCTTTAGAGTGCGCGAGAGGATGAGCAGAAGATTCGGTGGCTAGAGAAGCCCAGAGCCCCAGTGTTCTTAGGCCTACAAAAGCGCTTCCAAGGAAGGGTGCTGGCTAGCAACAGCTTTCAGTGCTGGCACTTTTCATCTCTGAGCAATTGCTGGACGTTTGCAATTTCTCAGCTCGTGTCTACGAGACGGAAAGAGAATGACCGTGACGTTTGGTGGCTAGAGAAGCGCAAAGCCCCAGTGTTGCTGCGCCTCTGAAAGCGCTTCCAAGGAAGGGTGCTGGCTAGCAACAGCTTTCAGTGCTGGCACTTTTCATCTCTGAGCAATTGCTCGACGTTTGCAATTTCTCACCTGAGCTCTCTTTAGAGTGCGCGAGAGGATGAGCACAAGATTAGGTGGCTAGAGAAGCCCAGAGCCCCAGTGTTCTTAGGCCTACAAAAGCGCTTCCAAGGAAGGGGGCTGGCTAGCAACAGCTTTCAGTGCTGGCACTTTTCATCTCGGAGCAATTGCTCGACGTTTGCAATTTCTCAGCTCGTGTCTACGAGACGGAAAGAGAATGACCGTGACGTTTGGTGGGTAGAGAAGCGCAAAGCCCCAGTGTTGCTGCGCCTGTGAAAGCGCTTCCAAGGAAGGGTGCTGGCTAGCAACAGCTTTCAGTGCTGGCACTTTTCATCTCTGAGCAATTGCTGGACATTTGCAATTTCTCACCTGAGGTCTCTTTAGAGTGCGCGAGAGGATGAGCACAAGATTAGGTGGCTAGAGAAGCCCAGAGCCCCAGTGTTCTTAGGCCTACAAAAGCGCTTCCAAGGAAGGGGGCTGGCTAGCAACAGCTTTCAGTGCTGGCACTTTTCATCTCTAAGCAATTGCTCGACGTTTGCAATTTCTCAGCTCGTGTCTACGAGACGGAAAGAGAATGACCATGACGTTTGGTGGCTAGAGAAGCGCAAAGCCCCAGTGTTGCTGCGCCTGTGAAAGCGCTTCCAAGGAAGGGTGCTGGCTAGCAACAGCTTTCAGTGCTGGCACTTTTCATCTCTGAGCAATTGCTCGACGTTTGCAATTTCTCACCTGAGCTCTCTTTAGAGTGCGCGAGAGAATGAGCAGAAGATTAGGTGGCTAGAGAAGCCCAGAGCCCCAGTGTTCTTACGGCTACAAAAGCGCTTCCAAGGAAGGCTGCTGGCTAGCAACAGCTTTCAGTGCTGGCACTTTTCATCTCTGAGCAATTGCTCGACGTTTGCAATTTCTCAGCTCGTGTCTACGAGACGGAAAGAGAATGACCGTGACGTTTGGTGGCTAGAGAAGCGCAAAGCCCCAGTGTTGCTGCGCCTGTGAAAGCGCTTCCAAGGAAGGTGGATGGCTAGCAACAGCTTTCAGTGCTGGCACTTTTCATCTCTGAGCAATTGCTCGACGTTTGCAATTTCTCACCTGAGCACCCTTTAGAGTGCGCGAGAGGATGAGCACAAGATTAGGTGGCTGGAGAAGCGCAAAGCCCCAGTGTTCTTAGGCCTACAAAAGCGCTTCCAAGGAAGGGTGCTGGCTAGCAACAGCTTTCAGTGCTGGCACTTTTCATCTCTGAGCAATTGCTCGACGTTTGCAATTTCTCAGCTCGTGTCTACGAGACGGAAAGAGAATGACCATGACGTTTGGTGGCTAGAGAAGCGCAAAGCCCCAGTGTTGCTGCGCCTGTGAAAGCGCTTCCAAGGAAGGGTGCTGGCTAGCAACAGCTTTCAGTGCTGGCACTTTTCATCTCTGAGCAATTGCTCGACGTTTGCAATTTCTCACCTGAGCTCTCTTTAGAGTGCGCGAGAGGATGAGCAGAAGATTAGGTGGCTAGAGAAGCCCAGAGCCCCAGTGTTCTTAGGCCTACAATAGCGCTTCCAAGGAAGGGTGCTGGCTAGCAAGAGCTTTCAGTGCTGGCACTTTTCATCTCTGAGCAATTGCTGGACGTTTGCAATTTCTCAGCTCGTGTCTACGAGACGGAAAGAGAATGACCGTGACGTTTGGTGGCTAGAGAAGCGCAAAGCCCCAGTGTTGCTGCGCCTGTGAAAGCGCTTCCAAGGAAGGGTGCTGGCTAGCAACAGCTTTCAGTGCTGGCACTTTTCATCTCTGAGCAATTGCTCGACGTTTGCAATTTCTCACCTGAGCTCTCTTTAGAGTGCGCGAGAGGATGAGCACAAGATTAGGTGGCTAGAGAAGCCCAGAGCCCCAGTGTTCTTAGGCCTACAAAAGCGCTTCCAAGGAAGGGGGCTGGCTAGCAACAGCTTTCAGTGCTGGCACTTTTCATCTCTGAGCAATTGCTGGACGTTTGCAATTTCTCAGCTCGTGTCTACGAGACGGAAAGAGAATGACCGTGACGTTTGGTGGGTAGAGAAGCGCAAAGCCCCAGTGTTGCTGCGCCTGTGAAAGCGCTTCCAAGGAAGGCTGCTGGCTAGCAAGAGCTTTCAGTGCTGGCACTTTTCATCTCTGAGCAATTGCTGGACATTTGCAATTTCTCACCTGAGGTCTCTTTAGAGTGCGCGAGAGGATGAGCACAAGATTAGGTGGCTAGAGAAGCCCAGAGCCCCAGTGTTCTTAGGCCTACAAAAGCGCTTCCAAGGAAGGGTGCTGGCTAGCAACAGCTTTCAGTGCTGGCACTTTTCATCTCTAAGCAATTGCTCGACGTTTGCAATTTCTCAGCTCGTGTCTACGAGACGGAAAGAGAATGACCATGACGTTTGGTGGCTAGAGAAGCGCAAAGCCCCAGTGTTGCTGCGCCTGTGAAAGCGCTTCCAAGGAAGGGTGCTGGCTAGCAACACCGTTCAGTGCTGGCACTTTTCATCTCTGAGCAATTGCTGGACGTTTGCAATTTCTCACCTGAGCTCTCTTTAGAGTGCGCGAGAGAATGAGCAGAAGATTAGGTGGCTAGAGAAGCCCAGAGCCCCAGTGTTCTTACGGCTACAAAAGCGCTTCCAAGGAAGGGTGCTGGCTAGCAACAGCTTTCAGTGCTGGCACTTTTCATCTCTGAGCAATTGCTCGACGTTTGCAATTTCTCAGCTCGTGTCTACGAGACGGAAAGAGAATGACCGTGACGTTTGGTGGCTAGAGAAGCGCAAAGCCCCAGTGTTGCTGCGCCTGTGAAAGCGCTTCCAATGAAGGTGGATGGCTAGCAACAGCTTTCAGTGCTGGCACTTTTCATCTCTGAGCAATTGCTCGACGTTTGCAATTTCTCACCTGAGCTCTCTTTAGAGTGCGCGAGAGGATGAGCACAAGATTAGGTGGCTGGAGAAGCCCAGAGCCCCAGTGTTCTTAGGGCTACAAAAGCGCTTCCAAGGAAGGGTGCTGGCTAGCAACAGCTTTCAGTGCTGGCACTTTTCCTCTCTGAGCAATTGCTCGACGTTTGCAATTTCTCAGCTCGTGTCTCTGAGACGGAAAGAGAATGACCATGACGTTTGGTGGCTAGAGAAGCGCAAAGCCCCAGTGTTGCTGCGCCTGTGAAAGCGCTTCCAAGGAAGGCTGCTGGCTAGCAACAGCTTTCAGTGCTGGCACTTTTCATCTCTGAGCAATTGCTCGACGTTTGCAATTTCTCACCTGAGCACCCTTTAGAGTGCGCGAGAGAATGAGCAGAAGATTAGGTGGCTAGAGAAGCGCAAAGCCCCAGTGTTCTTAGGCCTACAAAAGCGCTTCCAAGGAAGGGTGCTGGCTAGCAACAGCTTTCAGTGCTGGCACTTTTCATCTCTGAGCAATTGCTCGACGTTTGCAATTTCTCAGCTCGTGTCTACGAGACGGAAAGAGAATGACCATGACGTTTGGTGGGTAGAGAAGCGCAAAGCCCCAGTGTTGCTGCGCCTGTGAAAGCGCTTCCAAGGAAGGGTGCTGGCTAGCAACAGCTTTCAGTGCTGGCACTTTTCATCTCTGAGCAATTGCTCGACGTTTGCAATTTCTCAGCTCGTGTCTACGAGACGGAAAGAGAATGACCGTGACGTTTGGTGGGTAGAGAAGCGCAAAGCCCCAGTGTTGCTGCGCCTGTGAAAGCGCTTCCAAGGAAGGCTGCTGGCTAGCAACAGCTTTCAGTGCTGGCACTTTTCATCTCTGAGCAATTGCTCGACGTTTGCAATTTCTCACCTGAGCACCCTTTAGAGTGCGCGAGAGGATGAGCACAAATTAGGTGGCTGGAGAAGCCCAGAGCCCCAGTGTTCTAATGGCTACAAAAGCGCTTCCAAGGAAGGGTGCTGGTTAGCAACAGCTTTCAGTGCTGGCACTTTTCATCTCTGAGCAATTGCTCGACGTTTGCAATTTCTCAGCTCGTGTCTACGAGACGGAAAGAGAATGACCGTGACGTTTGGTGGGTAGAGAAGCGCAAAGCCCCAGTGTTGCTGCGCCTGTGAAAGCGATTCCAAGGAAGGGTGCTGGCTAGCAACAGCTTTCAGTGCTGGCACTTTTCATCTCTGAGCAATTGCTGGACGTTTGCAATTTCTCACCTGAGCACCCTTTAGAGTGCGCGAGAGAATGAGCAGAAGATTAGGTGGCTAGAGAAGCGCAAAGCCCCAGTGTTCTTAGGCCTACAAAAGCGCTTCCAAGGAAGGGGGCTGGCTAGCAACAGCTTTCAGTGCTGGCACTTTTCATCTCTGAGCAATTGCTGGACGTTTGCAATTTCTCACCTGAGCTCTCTTTAGAGTGCGCGAGAGGATGAGCACAAGATTAGGTGGCTAGAGAAGCCCAGAGCCCCAGTCTTCTTAGGCCTACAAAAGCGCTTCCAAGGAAGGGTGCTGGCTAGCAACAGCTTTCAGTGCTGGCACTTTTCATCTCTGAGCAATTGCTCGACGTTTGCAATTTCTCAGCTCGTGTCTACGAGACGGAAAGAGAATGACCATGACGTTTGGTGGCTAGAGAAGCACAAAGCCCCAGTGTTGCTGCGCCTGTGAAAGCGCTTCCAAGGAAGGGTGCTGGCTAGCAAGAGCTTTCAGTGCTGGCACTTTTCATCTCTGAGCAATTGCTCGACGTTTGCAATTTCTCACCTGAGCACCCTTTAGAGTGCGCGAGAGAATGAGCAGAAGATTAGGTGGCTAGAGAAGCGCAAAGCCCCAGTGTTCTTAGGCCTACAAAAGCGCTTCCAAGGAAGGGTGCTGGCTAGCAACAGCTTTCAGTGCTGGCACTTTTCATCTCTGAGCAATTGCTGGACGTTTGCAATTTCTCAGCTCGTGTCTACGAGACGGAAAGAGAATGACCGTGACGTTTGGTGGGTAGAGAAGCGCAAAGCCCCAGTGTTGCTGCGCCTGTGAAAGCGCTTCCAAGGAAGGGTGCTGGCTAGCAACAGCTTTCAGTGCTGGCACTTTTCATCTCTGAGCAATTGCTCGACGTTTGCAATTTCTCACCTGAGCACCCTTTAGAGTGCGCGAGAGAATGAGCAGAAGATTAGGTGGCTAGAGAAGCGCAAAGCCCCAGTGTTCTTAGGCCTACAAAAGCGCTTCCAAGGAAGGGGGCTGGCTAGCAACAGCTTTCAGTGCTGGCACTTTTCATCTCTGAGCAATTGCTGGACGTTTGCAATTTCTCAGCTCGTGTCTCTGAGACGGAAAGAGAATGACCATGACGTTTGGTGGCTAGAGAAGCGCAAAGCCCCAGTGTTGCTGCGCCTGTGGAAGCGCTTCCAAGGAAGGTGGATGGCTAGCAACAGCTTTCAGTGCTGGCACTTTTCATCTCTGAGCAATTGCTCGACGTTTGCAATTTCTCACCTGAGCACCCTTTAGAGTGCGCGAGAGGATGAGCAGAAGATTAGGTGGCTAGAGAAGCCCAGAGCCCCAGTGTTCTTACGGCTACAAAAGCGCTTCCAAGGAAGGGGGCTGGCTAGCAACAGCTTTCAGTGCTGGCACTTTTCATCTCTGAGCAATTGCTCGACATTTGCAATTTCTCAGCTCGTGTCTACGAGACGGAAAGAGAATGACCGTGACGTTTGGTGGCTAGAGAAGCGCAAAGCCCCAGTGTTGCTGCGCCTGTGAAAGCGCTTCCAAGGAAGGGTGCTGGCTAGCAACAGCTTTCAGTGCTGGCACTTTTCATCTCTGAGCAATTGCTCGACGTTTGCAATTTCTCACCTGAGCACCCTTTAGAGTGCGCGAGAGAATGAGCAGAAGATTAGGTGGCTAGAGAAGCGCAAAGCCCCAGTGTTCTTAGGCCTACAAAAGCGCTTCCAAGGAAGGGGGCTGGCTAGCAACAGCTTTCAGTGCTGGCACTTTTCATCTCTGAGCAATTGCTGGACGTTTGCAATTTCTCAGCTCGTGTCTACGAGACGGAAAGAGAATGACCATGACGTTTGGTGGCTAGAGAAGCGCAAAGCCCCAGTGTTGCTGCGCCTGTGAAAGCGCTTCCAAGGAAGGGTGCTGGCTAGCAAGAGCTTTCAGTGCTGGCACTTTTCATCTCTGAGCAATTGCTCGACGTTTGCAATTTCTCAGCTCGTGTCTACGAGACGGAAAGAGAATGACCGTGACGTTTGGTGGGTAGAGAAGCGCAAAGCCCCAGTGTTGCTGTGCCTGTGAAAGCGCTTCCAAGGAAGGTGGATGGCTAGCAACAGCTTTCAGTGCTGGCACTTTTCATCTCTGAGCAATTGCTCGACGTTTGCAATTTCTCACCTGAGCACCCTTTAGAGTGCGCGAGAGGATGAGCACAAGATTAGGTGGCTGGAGAAGCCCAGAGCCCCAGTGTTCTAATGGCTACAAAAGCGCTTCCAAGGAAGGCTGCTGGCTAGCAACAGCTTTCAGTGCTGGCACTTTTCATCTCTGAGCAATTGCTCGACGTTTGCAATTTCTCAGCTCGTGTCTACGAGACGGAAAGAGAATGACCGTGACGTTTGGTGGCTAGAGAAGCGCAAAGCCCCAGTGTTGCTGCGCCTGTGAAAGCGCTTCCAAGGAAGGCTGCTGGCTAGCAACAGCTTTCAGTGCTGGCACTTTTCATCTCTGAGCAATTGCTGGACGTTTGCAATTTCTCACCTGAGCACCCTTTAGAGTGCGCGAGAGAATGAGCAGAAGATTAGGTGGCTAGAGAAGCGCAAAGCCCCAGTGTTCTTAGGCCTAAAAAAGCGCTTCCAAGGAAGGGGGCTGGCTAGCAACAGCTTTCAGTGCTGGCACTTTTCATCTCTGAGCAATTGCTCGACGTTTGCAATTTCTCACCTGAGCTCTCTTTAGAGTGCGCGAGAGGATGAGCACAAGATTAGGTGGCTAGAGAAGCCCAGAGCCCCAGTCTTCTTAGGCCTACAAAAGCGCTTCCAAGGAAGGGGGCTGGCTAGCAACAGCTTTCAGTGCTGGCACTTTTCATCTCTGAGCAATTGCTCGACGTTTGCAATTTCTCAGCTCGTGTCTACGAGACGGAAAGAGAATGACCATGACGTTTGGTGGCTAGAGAAGCACAAAGCCCCAGTGTTGCTGCGCCTGTGAAAGCGCTTCCAAGGAAGGGTGCTGGCTAGCAAGAGCTTTCAGTGCTGGCACTTTTCATCTCTGAGCAATTGCTCGACGTTTGTAATTTCTCACCTGAGCACCCTTTAGAGTGCGCGAGAGAATGAGCAGAAGATTAGGTGGCTAGAGAAGCGCAAAGCCCCAGTGTTCTTAGGCCTACAAAAGCGCTTCCAAGGAAGGGTGCTGGCTAGCAACAGCTTTCAGTGCTGGCACTTTTCATCTCTGAGCAATTGCTCGACGTTTGCAATTTCTCACCTGAGCTCTCTTTAGAGTGCGCGAGAGGATGAGCAGAAGATTAGGTGGCTAGAGAAGCCCAGAGCCCCAGTGTTCTTAGGCCTACAAAAGCGCTTCCAAGGAAGGGGGCTGGCTAGCAACAGCTTTCAGTGCTGGCACTTTTCATCTCTGAGCAATTGCTCGACGTTTGCAATTTCTCAGCTCGTGTCTACGAGACGGAAAGAGAATGACCGTGACGTTTGGTGGCTAGAGAAGCGCAAAGCCCCAGTGTTGCTGCGCCTGTGAAAGCGCTTCCAAGGAAGGGTGCTGGCTAGCAAGAGCTTTCAGTGCTGGCACTTTTCATCTCTGAGCAATTGCTGGACGTTTGCAATTTCTCACCTGAGCACCCTTTAGAGTGCGCGAGAGAATGAGCAGAAGATTAGGTGGCTAGAGAAGCGCAAAGCCCCAGTGTTCTTAGGGCTACAAAAGCGCTTCCAAGGAAGGGGGCTGGCTAGCAACAGCTTTCAGTGCTGGCACTTTTCATCTCTGAGCAATTGCTGGACGTTTGCAATTTCTCACCTGAGCTCTCTTTAGAGTGCGCGAGAGGATGAGCACAAGATTAGGTGGCTAGAGAAGCCCAGAGCCCCAGTGTTCTAATGGCTACAAAAGCGCTTCCAAGGAAGGGTGCTGGCTAGCAACAGCTTTCAGTGCTGGCACTTTTCATCTCTGAGCAATTGCTCGACGTTTGCAATTTCTCAGCTCGTGTCTACGAGACGGAAAGAGAATGACCGTGACGTTTGGTGGCTAGAGAAGCGCAAAGCCCCAGTGTTGCTGCGCCTGTGAAAGCGCTTCCAAGGAAGGTGGATGGCTAGCAACAGCTTTCAGTGCTGGCACTTTTCATCTCTGAGCAATTGCTCGACTTTTGCAATTTCTCACCTGAGCACCCTTTAGAGTGCGCGAGAGGATGAGCACAAGATTAGGTGGCTAGAGAAGCCCAGAGCCCCAGTGTTCTTAGGCCTACAAAAGCGCTTCCAAGGAAGGGGGCTGGCTAGCAACAGCTTTCAGTGCTGGCACTTTTCATCTCTGAGCAATTGCTCGACGTTTGCAATTTCTCAGCTCGTGTCTACGAGACGGAAAGAGAAGGACCGTGACGTTTGGTGGGTAGAGAAGCGCAAAGCCCCAGTGTTGCTGCGCCTGTGAAAGCGCTTCCAAGGAAGGGTGCTGGCTAGCAAGAGCTTTCAGTGCTGGCACTTTTCATCTCTGAGCAATTGCTCGACGTTTGCAATTTCTCACCTGAGCACCCTTTAGAGTGCGCGAGAGAATGAGCAGAAGATTAGGTGGCTAGAGAAGCGCAAAGCCCCAGTGTTCTTAGGCCTACAAAAGCGCTTCCAAGGAAGGGGGCTGGCTAGCAACAGCTTTCAGTGCTGGCACTTTTCATCTCTGAGCAATTGCTGGACGTTTGCAATTTCTCAGCTCGTGTCTACGAGACGGAAAGAGAATGACCATGACGTTTGGTGGCTAGAGAAGCGCAAAGCCCCAGTGTTGCTGCGCCTGTGAAAGCGCTTCCAAGGAAGGGTGCTGGCTAGCAAGAGCTTTCAGTGCTGGCACTTTTCATCTCTGAGCAATTGCTCGACGTTTGCAATTTCTCAGCTCGTGTCTACGAGACGGAAAGAGAATGACCGTGACGTTTGGTGGCTAGAGAAGCGCAAAGCCCCAGTGTTGCTGCGCCTGTGAAAGCGCTTCCAAGGAAGGTGGATGGCTAGCAACAGCTTTCAGTGCTGGCACTTTTCATCTCTGAGCAATTGCTCGACGTTTGCAATTTCTCAGCTCGTGTCTACGAGACGGAAAGAGAAGGACCGTGACGTTTGGTGGCTAGAGAAGCGCAAAGCCCCAGTGTTGCTGCGCCTGTGAAAGCGCTTCCAAGGAAGGGTGCTGGCTAGCAAGAGCTTTCAGTGCTGGCACTTTTCATCTCTGAGCAATTGCTCGACGTTTGCAATTTCTCACCTGAGCACCCTTTAGAGTGCGCGAGAGAATGAGCAGAAGATTAGGTGGCTAGAGAAGCGCAAAGCCCCAGTGTTCTTAGGCCTACAAAAGCGCTTCCAAGGAAGGGGGCTGGCTAGCAACAGCTTTCAGTGCTGGCACTTTTCATCTCTGAGCAATTGCTGGACATTTGCAATTTCTCAGCTCGTGTCTACGAGACGGAAAGAGAATGACCATGACGTTTGGTGGCTAGAGAAGCGCAAAGCCCCAGTGTTGCTGCGCCTGTGAAAGCGCTTCCAAGGAAGGGTGATGGCTAGCAAGAGCTTTCAGTGCTGGCACTTTTCATCTCTGAGCAATTGCTCGACGTTTGCAATTTCTCAGCTCGTGTCTACGAGACGGAAAGAGAATGACCGTGACGTTTGGTGGGTAGAGAAGCGCAAAGCCCCAGTGTTGCTGTGCCTGTGAAAGCGCTTCCAAGGAAGGTGGATGGCTAGCAACAGCTTTCAGTGCTGGCACTTTTCATCTCTGAGCAATTGCTGGACGTTTGCAATTTCTCACCTGAGCACCCTTTAGAGTGCGCGAGAGAATGAGCAGAAGATTAGGTGGCTAGAGAAGCGCAAAGCCCCAGTGTTCTTAGGCCTAAAAAAGCGCTTCCAAGGAAGGGGGCTGGCTAGCAACAGCTTTCAGTGCTGGCACTTTTCATCTCTGAGCAATTGCTCGACGTTTGCAATTTCTCACCTGAGCTCTCTTTAGAGTGCGCGAGAGGATGAGCAGAAGATGAGGTGGCTAGAGAAGCCCAGAGCCCCAGTGTTCTTAGGCCTACAAAAGCGCTTCCAAGGAAGGCTGCTGGCTAGCAACAGCTTTCAGTGCTGGCACTTTTCATCTCTGAGCAATTGCTCGACGTTTGCAATTTCTCAGCTCGTGTCTACGAGACGGAAAGAGAATGACCATGACGTTTGGTGGCTAGAGAAGCACAAAGCCCCAGTGTTGCTGCGCCTGTGAAAGCGCTTCCAAGGAAGGGTGCTGGCTAGCAAGAGCTTTCAGTGCTGGCACTTTTCATCTCTGAGCAATTGCTCGACGTTTGTAATTTCTCACCTGAGCACCCTTTAGAGTGCGCGAGAGAATGAGCAGAAGATTAGGTGGCTAGAGAAGCGCAAAGCCCCAGTGTTCTTAGGCCTACAAAAGCGCTTCCAAGGAAGGGTGCTGGCTAGCAACAGCTTTCAGTGCTGGCACTTTTCATCTCTGAGCAATTGCTCGACGTTTGCAATTTCTCACCTGAGCTCTCTTTAGAGTGCGCGAGAGGATGAGCAGAAGATTAGGTGGCTAGAGAAGCCCAGAGCCCCAGTGTTCTTAGGGCTACAAAAGCGCTTCCAAGGAAGGGTGCTGGCTAGCAACAGCTTTCAGTGCTGGCACTTTTCATCTCTGAGCAATTGCTCGACGTTTGCAATTTCTCAGCTCGTGTCTACGAGACGGAAAGAGAAGGACCGTGACGTTTGGTGGCTAGAGAAGCGCAAAGCCCCAGTGTTGCTGCGCCTGTGAAAGCGCTTCCAAGGAAGGGTGCTGGCTAGCAAGAGCTTTCAGTGCTGGCACTTTTCATCTCTGAGCAATTGCTGGACGTTTGCAATTTCTCACCTGAGCACCCTTTAGAGTGCGCGAGAGAATGAGCAGAAGATTAGGTGGCTAGAGAAGCGCAAAGCCCCAGTGTTCTTAGGGCTACAAAAGCGCTTCCAAGGAAGGGGGCTGGCTAGCAACAGCTTTCAGTGCTGGCACTTTTCATCTCTGAGCAATTGCTGGACGTTTGCAATTTCTCACCTGAGCTCTCTTTAGAGTGCGCGAGAGGATGAGCACAAGATTAGGTGGCTAGAGAAGCCCAGAGCCCCAGTGTTCTTACGGCTACAAAAGCGCTTCCAAGGAAGGGTGCTGGCTAGCAACAGCTTTCAGTGCTGGCACTTTTCATCTCTGAGCAATTGCTCGACGTTTGCAATTTCTCAGCTCGTGTCTACGAGACGGAAAGAGAATGACCATGACGTTTGGTGGCTAGAGAAGCACAAAGCCCCAGTGTTGCTGCGCCTGTGAAAGCGCTTCCAAGGAAGGCTGCTGGCTAGCAAGAGCTTTCAGTGCTGGCACTTTTCATCTCTGAGCAATTGCTCGACGTTTGCAATTTCTCACCTGAGCACCCTTTAGAGTGCGCGAGAGAATGAGCACAAGATTAGGTGGCTAGAGAAGCGCAAAGCCCCAGTGTTCTTAGGCCTACAAAAGCGCTTCCAAGGAAGGGTGCTGGCTAGCAACAGCTTTCAGTGCTGGCACTTTTCATCTCTGAGCAATTGCTCGACGTTTGCAATTTCTCACCTGAGCTCTCTTTAGAGTGCGCGAGAGGATGAGCACAAGATTAGGTGGCTAGAGAAGCCCAGAGCCCCAGTGTTCTTAGGCCTACAAAAGCGCTTCCAAGGAAGGGTGCTGGCTAGCAACAGCTTTCAGTGCTGGCACTTTTCATCTCTGAGCAATTGCTCGACGTTTGCAATTTCTCAGCTCGTGTCTACGAGACGGAAAGAGAATGACCGTGACGTTTGGTGGGTAGAGAAGCGCAAAGCCCCAGTGTTGCTGTGCCTGTGAAAGCGCTTCCAAGGAAGGGTGCTGGCTAGCAAGAGCTTTCAGTGCTGGCACTTTTCATCTCTGAGCAATTGCTCGACGTTTGCAATTTCTCACCTGAGCACCCTTTAGAGTGCGCGAGAGAATGAGCAGAAGATTAGGTGGCTAGAGAAGCGCAAAGCCCCAGTGTTCTTAGGCCTACAAAAGCGCTTCCAAGGAAGGGGGCTGGCTAGCAACAGCTTTCAGTGCTGGCACTTTTCATCTCTGAGCAATTGCTGGACGTTTGCAATTTCTCAGCTCGTGTCTACGAGACGGAAAGAGAATGACCATGACGTTTGGTGGCTAGAGAAGCGCAAAGCCCCAGTGTTGCTGCGCCTGTGAAAGCGCTTCCAAGGAAGGTGGATGGCTAGCAACAGCTTTCAGTGCTGGCACTTTTCATCTCTGAGCAATTGCTCGACGTTTGCAATTTCTCAGCTCGTGTCTACGAGACGGAAAGAGAATGACCGTGACGTTTGGTGGGTAGAGAAGCGCAAAGCCCCAGTGTTGCTGTGCCTGTGAAAGCGCTTCCAAGGAAGGTGGATGGCTAGCAACAACTTTCAGTGCTGGCACTTTTCATCTCTGAGCAATTGCTCGACGTTTGCAATTTCTCACCTGAGCACCCTTTAGAGTGCGCGAGAGGATGAGCACAAGATTAGGTGGCTGGAGAAGCCCAGAGCCCCAGTGTTCTAATGGCTACAAAAGCGCTTCCAAGGAAGGCTGCTGGCTAGCAACAGCTTTCAGTGCTGGCACTTTTCATCTCTGAGCAATTGCTCGACGTTTGCAATTTCTCAGCTCGTGTCTACGAGACGGAAAGAGAATGACCGTGACGTTTGGTGGCTAGAGAAGCGCAAAGCCCCAGTGTTGCTGCACCTGTGAAAGCGATTCCAAGGAAGGGTGCTGGCTAGCAAGAGCTTTCAGTGCTGGCACTTTTCATCTCTGAGCAATTGCTGGACGTTTGCAATTTCTCACCTGAGCACCCTTTAGAGTGCGTGAGAGAATGAGCAGAAGATTAGGTGGCTAGAGAAGCGCAAAGCCCCAGTGTTCTTAGGCCTACAAAAGCGCTTCCAAGGAAGGGGGCTGGCTAGCAACAGCTTTCAGTGCTGGCACTTTTCATCTCTGAGCAATTGCTCGACGTTTGCAATTTCTCACCTGAGCTCTCTTTAGAGTGCGCGAGAGGATGAGCAGAAGATTAGGTGGCTAGAGAAGCCCAGAGCCCCACTGTTCTTAGGCCTACAAAAGCGCTTCCAAGGAAGGCTGCTGGCTAGCAACAGCTTTCAGTGCTGGCACTTTTCATCTCTGAGCAATTGCTCGACGTTTGCAATTTCTCAGCTCGTGTCTACGAGACGGAAAGAGAATGACCATGATGTTTGGTGGCTAGAGAAGCACAAAGCCCCAGTGTTGCTGCGCCTGTGAAAGCGCTTCCAAGGAAGGGTGCTGGCTAGCAAGAGCTTTCAGTGCTGGCACTTTTCATCTCTGAGCAATTGCTCGACGTTTGTAATTTCTCACCTGAGCACCCTTTAGAGTGCGCGAGAGGATGAGCAGAAGATTAGGTGGCTAGAGAAGCGCAAAGCCCCAGTGTTCTTAGGGCTACAAAAGTGCTTCCAAGGAAGGGTGCTGGCTAGCAACAGCTTTCAGTGCTGGCACTTTTCATCTCTGAGCAATTGCTCGACGTTTGCAATTTCTCACCTGAGCTCTCTTTAGAGTGCGCGAGAGGATGAGCACAAGATTAGGTGGCTAGAGAAGCCCAGAGCCCCAGTGTTCTTAGGCCTACAAAAGCGCTTCCAAGGAAGGGTGCTGGCTAGCAACAGCTTTCAGTGCTGGCACTTTTCATCTCTGAGCAATTGCTCGACGTTTGCAATTTCTCAGCTCGTGTCTACGAGACGGAAAGAGAAGGACCGTGACGTTTGGTGGCTAGAGAAGCGCAAAGCCCCAGTGTTGCTGCGCCTGTGAAAGCGCTTCCAAGGAAGGGTGCTGGCTAGCAAGAGCTTTCAGTGCTGGCACTTTTCATCTCTGAGCAATTGCTCGACGTTTGCAATTTCTCACCTGAGCACCCTTTAGAGTGCGCGAGAGAATGAGCAGAAGATTAGGTGGCTAGAGAAGCGCAAAGCCCCAGTGTTCTTAGGGCTACAAAAGCGCTTCCAAGGAAGGGTGCTGGCTAGCAACAGCTTTCAGTGCTGGCACTTTTCATCTCTGAGCAATTGCTGGACGTTTGCAATTTCTCAGCTCGTGTCTACGAGACGGAAAGAGAAGGACCGTGACGTTTGGTGGCTAGAGAAGCGCAAAGCCCCAGTGTTGCTGCGCCTGTGAAAGCGCTTCCAAGGAAGGGTGCTGGCTAGCAAGAGCTTTCAGTGCTGGCACTTTTCATCTCTGAGCAATTGCTCGACTTTTGCAATTTCTCACCTGAGCACCCTTTAGAGTGCACGAGAGGATGAGCAGAAGATTAGGTGGCTAGAGAAGCGCAAAGCCCCAGTGTTCTTAGGCCTACAAAAGCGCTTCCAAGGAAGGGTGCTGGCTAGCAACAGCTTTCAGTGCTGGCACTTTTCATCTCTGAGCAATTGCTGGACGTTTGCAATTTCTCAGCTCGTGTCTACGAGACGGAAAGAGAATGACCGTGACGTTTGGTGGGTAGAGAAGCGCAAAGCCCCAGTGTTGCTGCGCCTGTGAAAGCGCTTCCAAGGAAGGGTGCTGGCTAGCAACAGCTTTCAGTGCTGGCACTTTTCATCTCTGAGCAATTGCTCGACGTTTGCAATTTCTCACCTGAGCACCCTTTAGAGTGCGCGAGAGAATGAGCAGAAGATTAGGTGGCTAGAGAAGCGCAAAGCCCCAGTGTTCTTAGGCCTACAAAAGCGCTTCCAAGGAAGGGTGCTGGCTAGCAACAGCTTTCAGTGCTGGCACTTTTCATCTCTGAGCAATTGCTGGACGTTTGCAATTTCTCAGCTCGTGTCTACGAGACGGAAAGAGAATGACCGTGACGTTTGGTGGCTAGAGAAGCGCAAAGCCCCAGTGTTGCTGCGCCTGTGAAAGCGCTTCCAAGGAAGGGTGATGGCTAGCAACAGCTTTCAGTGCTGGCACTTTTCATCTCTGAGCAATTGCTCGACTTTTGCAATTTCTCACCTGAGCACCCTTTAGAGTGCATGAGAGGATGAGCACAAGATTAGGTGGCTAGAGAAGCGCAAAGCCCCAGTGTTCTTAGGCCTACAAAAGCGCTTCCAAGGAAGGGTGCTGGCTAGCAACAGCTTTCAGTGCTGGCACTTTTCATCTCTGAGCAATTGCTCGACGTTTGCAATTTCTCAGCTCGTGTCTACGAGACGGAAAGAGAAGGACCGTGACGTTTGGTGGCTAGAGAAGCGCAAAGCCCCAGTGTTGCTGCGCCTGTGAAAGCGCTTCCAAGGAAGGGTGCTGGCTAGCAAGAGCTTTCAGTGCTGGCACTTTTCATCTCTGAGCAATTGCTCGACGTTTGCAATTTCTCACCTGAGCACCCTTTAGAGTGCGCGACAGAATGAGCAGAAGATTAGGTGGCTAGAGAAGCGCAAAGCCCCAGTGTTCTTAGGCCTACAAAAGCGCTTCCAAGGAAGGGTGCTGGCTAGCAAGAGCTTTCAGTGCTGGCACTTTTCATCTCTGAGCAATTGCTCGACGTTTGCAATTTCTCAGCTCGTGTCTACGAGACGGAAAGAGAATGACCGTGACGTTTGGTGGCTAGAGAAGCGCAAAGCCCCAGTGTTGCTGTGCCTGTGAAAGCGCTTCCAAGGAAGGTGGATGGCTAGCAACAGCTTTCAGTGCTGGCACTTTTCATCTCTGAGCAATTGCTCGACGTTTGCAATTTCTCACCTGAGCACCCTTTAGAGTGCGCGAGAGGATGAGCACAAGATTAGGTGGCTGGAGAAGCCCAGAGCCCCAGTGTTCTAATGGCTACAAAAGCGCTTCCAAGGAAGGCTGCTGGCTAGCAACAGCTTTCAGTGCTGGCACTTTTCATCTCTGAGCAATTGCTCGACGTTTGCAATTTCTCAGCTCGTGTCTACGAGACGGAAAGAGAATGACCATGATGTTTGGTGGCTAGAGAAGCACAAAGCCCCAGTGTTGCTGCGCCTGTGAAAGCGCTTCCAAGGAAGGGTGCTGGCTAGCAAGAGCTTTCAGTGCTGGCACTTTTCATCTCTGAGCAATTGCTCGACGTTTGTAATTTCTCACCTGAGCACCCTTTAGAGTGCGCGAGAGAATGAGCAGAAGATTAGGTGGCTAGAGAAGCGCAAAGCCCCAGTGTTCTTAGGGCTACAAAAGCGCTTCCAAGGAAGGGTGCTGGCTAGCAACAGCTTTCAGTGCTGGCACTTTTCATCTCTGAGCAATTGCTCGACGTTTGCAATTTCTCACCTGAGCTCTCTTTAGAGTGCGCGAGAGGATGAGCACAAGATTAGGTGGCTAGAGAAGCCCAGAGCCCCAGTGTTCTTACGGCTACAAAAGCGCTTCCAAGGAAGGGTGCTGGCTAGCAACAGCTTTCAGTGCTGGCACTTTTCATCTCTGAGCAATTGCTCGACGTTTGCAATTTCTCAGCTCGTGTCTACGAGACGGAAAGAGAAGGACCGTGACGTTTGGTGGCTAGAGAAGCGCAAAGCCCCAGTGTTGCTGCGCCTGTGAAAGCGCTTCCAAGGAAGGGTGCTGGCTAGCAACAGCTTTCAGTGCTGGCACTTTTCATCTCTGAGCAATTGCTCGACGTTTGCAATTTCTCACCTGAGCACCCTTTAGAGTGCGCGAGAGAATGAGCAGAAGATTAGGTGGCTAGAGAAGCGCAAAGCCCCAGTGTTCTTAGGGCTACAAAAGCGCTTCCAAGGAAGGGTGCTGGCTAGCAACAGCTTTCAGTGCTGGCACTTTTCATCTCTGAGCAATTGCTCGACGTTTGCAATTTCTCAGCTCGTGTCTACGAGACGGAAAGAGAAGGACCGTGACGTTTGGTGGGTAGAGAAGCGCAAAGCCCCAGTGTTGCTGCGCCTGTGAAAGCGCTTACAAGGAAGGGTGCTGGCTAGCAAGAGCTTTCAGTGCTGGCACTTTTCATCTCTGAGCAATTGCTCGACGTTTGCAATTTCTCAGCTCGTGTCTACGAGACGGAAAGAGAATGACCGTGACGTTTGGTGGCTAGAGAAGCTCAAAGCCCCAGTGTTGCTGCGCCTGTGAAAGCGCTTCCAAGGAAGGCTGCTGGCTAGCAACAGCTTTCAGTGCTGGCACTTTTCATCTCTGAGCAATTGCTCGACTTTTGCAATTTCTCACCTGAGCTCTCTTTAGACTGCACGAGAGGATGAGCACAAGATTAGGTGGCTAGAGAAGCGCAAAGCCCCAGTGTTCTTAGGGCTACAAAAGCGCTTCCAAGGAAGGGTGCTGGCTAGCAACAGCTTTCAGTGCTGGCACTTTTCATCTCTGAGCAATTGCTCGACGTTTGCAATTTCTCAGCTCGTGTCTACGAGACGGAAAGAGAATGACCATGACGTTTGGTGGCTAGAGAAGCGCAAAGCCCCAGTGTTGCTGTGCCTGTGAAAGCGCTTCCAAGGAAGGCTGCTGGCTAGCAACAGCTTTCAGTGCTGGCACTTTTCATCTCTGAGCAATTGCTCGACGTTTGCAATTTCTCACCTGAGCTCTCTTTAGAGTGCGCGAGAGGATGAGCAGAAGATTCGGTGGCTAGAGAAGCCCAGAGCCCCAGTGTTCTTAGGCCTACAAAAGCGCTTCCAAGGAAGGCTGCTGGCTAGCAACAGCTTTCAGTGCTGGCACTTTTCATCTCTGAGCAATTGCTGGACGTTTGCAATTTCTCAGCTCGTGTCTACGAGACGGAAAGAGAATGACCGTGACGTTTGGTGGGTAGAGAAGCGCAAAGCCCCAGTGTTGCTGCGCCTGTGAAAGCGCTTCCAAGGAAGGGTGATGGCTAGCAACAGCTTTCAGTGCTGGCACTTTTCATCTCTGAGCAATTGCTCGACTTTTGCAATTTCTCACCTGAGCACCCTTTAGAGTGCACGAGAGGATGAGCAGAAGATTAGGTGGCTAGAGAAGCGCAAAGCCCCAGTGTTCTTAGGCCTACAAAAGCGCTTCCAAGGAAGGGTGCTGGCTAGCAACAGCTTTCAGTGCTGGCACTTTTCATCTCTGAGCAATTGCTGGACGTTTGCAATTTCTCAGCTCGTGTCTACGAGACGGAAAGAGAATGACCGTGACGTTTGGTGGGTAGAGAAGCGCAAAGCCCCAGTGTTGCTGCGCCTGTGAAAGCGCTTCCAAGGAAGGGTGCTGGCTAGCAACAGCTTTCAGTGCTGGCACTTTTCATCTCTGAGCAATTGCTCGACGTTTGCAATTTCTCACCTGAGCACCCTTTAGAGTGCGCGAGAGAATGAGCAGAAGATTAGGTGGCTAGAGAAGCGCAAAGCCCCAGTGTTCTTAGGCCTACAAAAGCGCTTCCAAGGAAGGGTGCTGGCTAGCAACAGCTTTCAGTGCTGGCACTTTTCATCTCTGAGCAATTGCTGGACGTTTGCAATTTCTCAGCTCGTGTCTACGAGACGGAAAGAGAAGGACCGTGACGTTTGGTGGCTAGAGAAGCACAAAGCCCCAGTGTTGCTGCGCCTGTGAAAGCGCTTCCAAGGAAGGCTGCTGGCTAGCAACAGCTTTCAGTGCTGGCACTTTTCATCTCTGAGCAATTGCTGGACATTTGCAATTTCTCACCTGAGCTCTCTTTAGAGTGCGCGCGAGGATGAGCAGAAGATGAGGTGGCTAGAGAAGCCCAGAGCCCCAGTGTTCTTAGGCCTACAAAAGCGCTTCCAAGGAAGGGTGCTGGCTAGCAACAGCTTTCAGTGCTGGCACTTTTCATCTCTGAGCAATTGCTCGACGTTTGCAATTTCTCAGCTCGTGTCTACGAGACGGAAAGAGAATGACCGTGACGTTTGGTGGGTAGAGAAGCGCAAAGCCCCAGTGTTGCTGCGCCTGTGAAAGCGCTTCCAAGGAAGGGGGCTGGCTAGCAACAGCTTTCAGTGCTGGCACTTTTCATCTCTGAGCAATTGCTCGACTTTTGCAATTTCTCACCTGAGCACCCTTTAGAGTGCACGAGAGGATGAGCAGAAGATTAGGTGGCTAGAGAAGCGCAAAGCCCCAGTGTTCTTAGGCCTACAAAAGCGCTTCCAAGGAAGGGGGCTGGCTAGCAACAGCTTTCAGTGCTGGCACTTTTCATCTCTGAGCAATTGCTGGACGTTTGCAATTTCTCAGCTCGTGTCTACGAGACGGAAAGAGAAGGACCGTGACGTTTGGTGGCTAGAGAAGCGCAAAGCCCCAGTGTTGCTGTGCCTGTGAAAGCGCTTCCAAGGAAGGGTGCTGGCTAGCAAGAGCTTTCAGTGCTGGCACTTTTCATCTCTGAGCAATTGCTGGACGTTTGCAATTTCTCACCTGAGCACCCTTTAGAGTGCGCGAGAGGATGAGCACAAGATTAGGTGGCTGGAGAAGCCCAGAGCCCCAGTGTTCTAATGGCTACAAAAGCGCTTCCAAGGAAGGGTGCTGGCTAGCAACAGCTTTCAGTGCTGGCACTTTTCATCTCTGAGCAATTGCTCGACGTTTGCAATTTCTCAGCTCGTGTCTACGAGACGGAAAGAGAATGACCGTGACGTTTGGTGGCTAGAGAAGCGCAAAGCCCCAGTGTTCTTAGGCCTACAAAAGCGCTTCCAAGGAAGGGTGCTGGCTAGCAAGAGCTTTCAGTGCTGGCACTTTTCATCTCTGAGCAATTGCTCGACGTTTGCAATTTCTCACCTGAGGTCTCTTTAGAGTGCGCGAGAGGATGAGCACAAGATTAGGTGGCTAGAGAAGCGCAAATCCCCAGTGTTCTTAGGCCTACAAAAGCGCTTCCAAGGAAGGGGGCTGGCTAGCAACAGCTTTCAGTGCTGGCACTTTTCATCTCTGAGCAATTGCTGGACGTTTGCAATTTCTCACCTGAGCTCTCTTTAGAGTGCGCGAGAGGATGAGCAGAAGATGAGGTGGCTAGAGAAGCCCAGAGCCCCAGTGTTCTTAGGCCTACAAAAGCGCTTCCAAGGAAGGCTGCTGGCTAGCAACAGCTTTCAGTGCTGGCACTTTTCATCTCTGAGCAATTGCTCGACGTTTGCAATTTCTCAGCTCGTGTCTACGAGACGGAAAGAGAATGACCATGACGTTTGGTGGCTAGAGAAGCACAAAGCCCCAGTGTTGCTGCGCCTGTGAAAGCGCTTCCAAGGAAGGGTGCTGGCTAGCAACAGCTTTCAGTGCTGGCACTTTTCATCTCTGAGCAATTGCTCGACGTTTGTAATTTCTCACCTGAGCACCCTTTAGAGTGCGCGAGAGAATGAGCAGAAGATTAGGTGGCTAGAGAAGCGCAAAGCCCCAGTGTTCTTAGGCCTACAAAAGCGCTTCCAAGGAAGGGGGCTGGCTAGCAAGAGCTTTCAGTGCTGGCACTTTTCATCTCTGAGCAATTGCTCGACGTTTGCAATTTCTCAGCTCGTGTCTACGAGACGGAAAGAGAATGACCGTGACGTTTGGTGGCTAGAGAAGCGCAAAGCCCCAGTGTTGCTGCGCCTGTGAAAGCGCTTCCAAGGAAGGGTGCTGGCTAGCAAGAGCTTTCAGTGCTGGCACTTTTCATCTCTGAGCAATTGCTCGACGTTTGCAATTTCTCAGCTCGTGTCTACGAGACGGAAAGAGAATGACCGTGACGTTTGGTGGCTAGAGAAGCACAAAGCCCCAGTGTTGCTGCGCCTGTGAAAGCGCTTCCAAGGAAGGGTGATGGCTAGCAACAGCTTTCAGTGCTGGCACTTTTCATCTCTGAGCAATGGCTCGACGTTTGCAATTTCTCACCTGAGCTCTCTTTAGAGTGCACGAGAGGATGAGCACAAGATTAGGTGGCTAGAGAAGCGCAAAGCCCCAGTGTTCTTAGGGCTACAAAAGCGCTTCCAAGGAAGGGTGCTGGCTAGCAACAGCTTTCAGTGCTGGCACTTTTCATCTCTGAGCAATTGCTCGACGTTTGCAATTTCTCAGCTCGTGTCTACGAGACGGAAAGAGAATGACCGTGACGTTTGGTGGCTAGAGAAGCGCAAAGCCCCAGTGTTGCTGTGCCTGTGAAAGCGCTTCCAAGGAAGGGTGCTGGCTAGCAACAGCTTTCAGTGCTGGCACTTTTCATCTCTGAGCAATTGCTCGATGTTTGCAATTTCTCACCTGAGCTCTCTTTAGAGTGCGCGAGAGGATGAGCAGAAGATTCGGTGGCTAGAGAAGCCCAGAGCCCCACTGTTCTTAGGCCTACAAAAGCGCATCCAAGGAAGGGTGCTGGCTAGCAACAGCTTTCAGTGCTGGCACTTTTCATCTCTGAGCAATTGCTCGACGTTTGCAATTTCTCAGCTCGTGTCTACGAGACGGAAAGAGAAGGACCGTGACGTTTGGTGGCTAGAGAAGCGCAAAGCCCCAGTGTTGCTGCGCCTGTGAAAGCGCTTCCAAGGAAGGGTGCTGGCTAGCAAGAGCTTTCAGTGCTGGCACTTTTCATCTCTGAGCAATTGCTCGACGTTTGCAATTTCTCACCTGAGCACCCTTTAGAGTGCGCGAGAGAATGAGCAGAAGATTAGGTGGCTAGAGAAGCGCAAAGCCCCAGTGTTCTTAGGGCTACAAAAGCGCTTCCAAGGAAGGGTGCTGGCTAGCAACAGCTTTCAGTGCTGGCACTTTTCATCTCTGAGCAATTGCTCGACGTTTGCAATTTCTCAGCTCGTGTCTACGAGACGGAAAGAGAAGGACCGTGACGTTTGGTGGGTAGAGAAGCGCAAAGCCCCAGTGTTGCTGCGCCTGTGAAAGCGCTTCCAAGGAAGGCTGCTGGCTAGCAACAGCTTTCAGTGCTGGCACTTTTCATCTCTGAGCAATTGCTCGACTTTTGCAATTTCTCACCTGAGCACCCTTTAGAGTGCACGAGAGGATGAGCAGAAGATTAGGTGGCTAGAGAAGCGCAAAGCCCCAGTGTTCTTAGGCCTACAAAAGCGCTTCCAAGGAAGGGGGCTGGCTAGCAACAGCTTTCAGTGCTGGCACTTTTCATCTCTGAGCAATTGCTGGACGTTTGCAATTTCTCAGCTCGTGTCTACGAGACGGAAAGAGAAGGACCGTGACGTTTGGTGGCTAGAGAAGCGCAAAGCCCCAGTGTTGCTGTGCCTGTGAAAGCACTTCCAAGGAAGGGTGCTGGCTAGCAAGAGCTTTCAGTGCTGGCACTTTTCATCTCTGAGCAATTGCTGGACGTTTGCAATTTCTCACCTGAGCACCCTTTAGAGTGCGCGAGAGGATGAGCACAAGATTAGGTGGCTGGAGAAGCCCAGAGCCCCAGTGTTCTAATGGCTACAAAAGCGCTTCCAAGGAAGGGTGCTGGCTAGCAACAGCTTTCAGTGCTGGCACTTTTCATCTCTGAGCAATTGCTGGACGTTTGCAATTTCTCAGCTCGTGTCTACGAGACGGAAAGAGAATGACCGTGACGTTTGGTGGCTAGAGAAGCGCAAAGCCCCAGTGTTGCTGTGCCTGTGAAAGCGCTTCCAAGGAAGGGTGCTGGCTAGCAAGAGCTTTCAGTGCTGGCACTTTTCATCTCTGAGCAATTGCTCGACGTTTGCAATTTCTCACCTGAGGTCTCTTTAGAGTGCGCGAGAGGATGAGCACAAGATTAGGTGGCTAGAGAAGCGCAAATCCCCAGTGTTCTTAGGCCTACAAAAGCGCTTCCAAGGAAGGGTGCTGGCTAGCAAGAGCTTTCAGTGCTGGCACTTTTCATCTCTGAGCAATTGCTGGACGTTTGCAATTTCTCACCTGAGCTCTCTTTAGAGTGCGCGAGAGGATGAGCAGAAGATGAGGTGGCTAGAGAAGCCCAGAGCCCCAGTGTTCTTAGGCCTACAAAAGCGCTTCCAAGGAAGGGGGCTGGCTAGCAACAGCTTTCAGTGCTGGCACTTTTCATCTCTGAGCAATTGCTCGACGTTTGCAATTTCTCAGCTCGTGTCTACGAGACGGAAAGAGAAGGACCATGACGTTTGGTGGCTAGAGAAGCACAAAGCCCCAGTGTTGCTGCGCCTGTGAAAGCGCTTCCAAGGAAGGGTGCTGGCTAGCAACAGCTTTCAGTGCTGGCACTTTTCATCTCTGAGCAATTGCTCGACGTTTGTAATTTCTCACCTGAGCACCCTTTAGAGTGCACGAGAGAATGAGCAGAAGATTAGGTGGCTAGAGAAGCGCAAAGCCCCAGTGTTCTTAGGCCTACAAAAGCGCTTCCAAGGAAGGGGGCTGGCTAGCAACAGCTTTCAGTGCTGGCACTTTTCATCTCTGAGCAATTGCTCGACGTTTGCAATTTCTCAGCTCGTGTCTACGAGACGGAAAGAGAATGACCGTGACGTTTGGTGGGTAGAGAAGCGCAAAGCCCCAGTGTTGCTGCGCCTGTGAAAGCGCTTCCAAGGAAGGGGGCTGGCTAGCAACAGCTTTCAGTGCTGGCACTTTTCATCTCTGAGCAATTGCTCGACTTTTGCAATTTCTCACCTGAGCACCCTTTAGAGTGCACGAGAGGATGAGCAGAAGATTAGGTGGCTAGAGAAGCGCAAAGCCCCAGTGTTCTTAGGCCTACAAAAGCGCTTCCAAGGAAGGGGGCTGGCTAGCAACAGCTTTCAGTGCTGGCACTTTTCATCTCTGAGCAATTGCTGGACGTTTGCAATTTCTCAGCTCGTGTCTACGAGACGGAAAGAGAAGGACCGTGACGTTTGGTGGCTAGAGAAGCGCAAAGCCCCAGTGTTGCTGTGCCTGTGAAAGCGCTTCCAAGGAAGGCTGCTGGCTAGCAACAGCTTTCAGTGCTGGCACTTTTCATCTCTGAGCAATTGCTGGACGTTTGCAATTTCTCACCTGAGCACCCTTTAGAGTGCGCGAGAGGATGAGCACAAGATTAGGTGGCTGGAGAAGCCCAGAGCCCCAGTGTTCTAATGGCTACAAAAGCGCTTCCAAGGAAGGGTGCTGGCTAGCAACAGCTTTCAGTGCTGGCACTTTTCATCTCTGAGCAATTGCTCGACGTTTGCAATTTCTCAGCTCGTGTCTACGAGACGGAAAGAGAATGACCGTGACGTTTGGTGGCTAGAGAAGCGCAAAGCCCCAGTGTTCTTAGGCCTACAAAAGCGCTTCCAAGGAAGGGTGCTGGCTAGCAAGAGCTTTCAGTGCTGGCACTTTTCATCTCTGAGCAATTGCTCGACGTTTGCAATTTCTCACCTGAGGTCTCTTTAGAGTGCGCGAGAGGATGAGCACAAGATTAGGTGGCTAGAGAAGCGCAAATCCCCAGTGTTCTTAGGCCTACAAAAGCGCTTCCAAGGAAGGGGGCTGGCTAGCAACAGCTTTCAGTGCTGGCACTTTTCATCTCTGAGCAATTGCTGGACGTTTGCAATTTCTCACCTGAGCTCTCTTTAGAGTGCGCGAGAGGATGAGCAGAAGATGAGGTGGCTAGAGAAGCCCAGAGCCCCAGTGTTCTTAGGGCTACAAAAGCGCTTCCAAGGAAGGCTGCTGGCTAGCAACAGCTTTCAGTGCTGGCACTTTTCATCTCTGAGCAATTGCTCGACGTTTGCAATTTCTCAGCTCGTGTCTACGAGACGGAAAGAGAATGACCATGACGTTTGGTGGCTAGAGAAGCACAAAGCCCCAGTGTTGCTGCGCCTGTGAAAGCGCTTCCAAGGAAGGGTGCTGGCTAGCAACAGCTTTCAGTGCTGGCACTTTTCATCTCTGAGCAATTGCTCGACGTTTGTAATTTCTCACCTGAGCACCCTTTAGAGTGCGCGAGAGAATGAGCAGAAGATTAGGTGGCTAGAGAAGCGCAAAGCCCCAGTGTTCTTAGGCCTACAAAAGCGCTTCCAAGGAAGGGGGCTGGCTAGCAAGAGCTTTCAGTGCTGGCACTTTTCATCTCTGAGCAATTGCTCGACGTTTGCAATTTCTCAGCTCGTGTCTACGAGACGGAAAGAGAATGACCGTGACGTTTGGTGGCTAGAGAAGCGCAAAGCCCCAGTGTTGCTGCGCCTGTGAAAGCGCTTCCAAGGAAGGGTGCTGGCTAGCAAGAGCTTTCAGTGCTGGCACTTTTCATCTCTGAGCAATTGCTCGACGTTTGCAATTTCTCAGCTCGTGTCTACGAGACGGAAAGAGAATGACCGTGACGTTTGGTGGCTAGAGAAGCACAAAGCCCCAGTGTTGCTGCGCCTGTGAAAGCGCTTCCAAGGAAGGGTGATGGCTAGCAACAGCTTTCAGTGCTGGCACTTTTCATCTCTGAGCAATGGCTCGACGTTTGCAATTTCTCACCTGAGCTCTCTTTAGAGTGCACGAGAGGATGAGCACAAGATTAGGTGGCTAGAGAAGCGCAAAGCCCCAGTGTTCTTAGGGCTACAAAAGCGCTTCCAAGGAAGGGTGCTGGCTAGCAACAGCTTTCAGTGCTGGCACTTTTCATCTCTGAGCAATTGCTCGACGTTTGCAATTTCTCAGCTCGTGTCTACGAGACGGAAAGAGAATGACCGTGACGTTTGGTGGCTAGAGAAGCGCAAAGCCCCAGTGTTGCTGTGCCTGTGAAAGCGCTTCCAAGGAAGGGTGCTGGCTAGCAACAGCTTTCAGTGCTGGCACTTTTCATCTCTGAGCAATTGCTCGATGTTTGCAATTTCTCACCTGAGCTCTCTTTAGAGTGCGCGAGAGGATGAGCAGAAGATTCGGTGGCTAGAGAAGCCCAGAGCCCCACTGTTCTTAGGCCTACAAAAGCGCATCCAAGGAAGGGTGCTGGCTAGCAACAGCTTTCAGTGCTGGCACTTTTCATCTCTGAGCAATTGCTCGACGTTTGCAATTTCTCAGCTCGTGTCTACGAGACGGAAAGAGAAGGACCGTGACGTTTGGTGGCTAGAGAAGCGCAAAGCCCCAGTGTTGCTGCGCCTGTGAAAGCGCTTCCAAGGAAGGGTGCTGGCTAGCAAGAGCTTTCAGTGCTGGCACTTTTCATCTCTGAGCAATTGCTCGACGTTTGCAATTTCTCACCTGAGCACCCTTTAGAGTGCGCGAGAGAATGAGCAGAAGATTAGGTGGCTAGAGAAGCGCAAAGCCCCAGTGTTCTTAGGCCTACAAAAGCGCTTCCAAGGAAGGGGGCTGGCTAGCAACAGCTTTCAGTGCTGGCACTTTTCATCTCTGAGCAATTGCTCGACGTTTGCAATTTCTCAGCTCGTGTCTACGAGACGGAAAGAGAATGACCGTGACGTTTGGTGGGTAGAGAAGCGCAAAGCCCCAGTGTTGCTGCGCCTGTGAAAGCGCTTCCAAGGAAGGGGGCTGGCTAGCAACAGCTTTCAGTGCTGGCACTTTTCATCTCTGAGCAATTGCTCGACTTTTGCAATTTCTCACCTGAGCACCCTTTAGAGTGCACGAGAGGATGAGCAGAAGATTAGGTGGCTAGAGAAGCGCAAAGCCCCAGTGTTCTTAGGCCTACAAAAGCGCTTCCAAGGAAGGGGGCTGGCTAGCAACAGCTTTCAGTGCTGGCACTTTTCATCTCTGAGCAATTGCTGGACGTTTGCAATTTCTCAGCTCGTGTCTACGAGACGGAAAGAGAAGGACCGTGACGTTTGGTGGCTAGAGAAGCGCAAAGCCCCAGTGTTGCTGTGCCTGTGAAAGCGCTTCCAAGGAAGGCTGCTGGCTAGCAACAGCTTTCAGTGCTGGCACTTTTCATCTCTGAGCAATTGCTGGACGTTTGCAATTTCTCACCTGAGCACCCTTTAGAGTGCGCGAGAGGATGAGCACAAGATTAGGTGGCTGGAGAAGCCCAGAGCCCCAGTGTTCTAATGGCTACAAAAGCGCTTCCAAGGAAGGGTGCTGGCTAGCAACAGCTTTCAGTGCTGGCACTTTTCATCTCTGAGCAATTGCTCGACGTTTGCAATTTCTCAGCTCGTGTCTACGAGACGGAAAGAGAATGACCGTGACGTTTGGTGGCTAGAGAAGCGCAAAGCCCCAGTGTTCTTAGGCCTACAAAAGCGCTTCCAAGGAAGGGTGCTGGCTAGCAAGAGCTTTCAGTGCTGGCACTTTTCATCTCTGAGCAATTGCTCGACGTTTGCAATTTCTCACCTGAGGTCTCTTTAGAGTGCGCGAGAGGATGAGCACAAGATTAGGTGGCTAGAGAAGCGCAAATCCCCAGTGTTCTTAGGCCTACAAAAGTGCTTCCAAGGAAGGGGGCTGGCTAGCAACAGCTTTCAGTGCTGGCACTTTTCATCTCTGAGCAATTGCTGGACGTTTGCAATTTCTCACCTGAGCTCTCTTTAGAGTGCGCGAGAGGATGAGCAGAAGATGAGGTGGCTAGAGAAGCCCAGAGCCCCAGTGTTCTTAGGGCTACAAAAGCGCTTCCAAGGAAGGCTGCTGGCTAGCAACAGCTTTCAGTGCTGGCACTTTTCATCTCTGAGCAATTGCTCGACGTTTGCAATTTCTCAGCTCGTGTCTACGAGACGGAAAGAGAATGACCATGACGTTTGGTGGCTAGAGAAGCACAAAGCCCCAGTGTTGCTGCGCCTGTGAAAGCGCTTCCAAGGAAGGGTGCTGGCTAGCAACAGCTTTCAGTGCTGGCACTTTTCATCTCTGAGCAATTGCTCGACGTTTGCAATTTCTCACCTGAGCACCCTTTAGAGTGCGCGAGAGAATGAGCAGAAGATTAGGTGGCTAGAGAAGCGCAAAGCCCCAGTGTTCTTAGGCCTACAAAAGCGCTTCCAAGGAAGGGGGCTGGCTAGCAAGAGCTTTCAGTGCTGGCACTTTTCATCTCTGAGCAATTGCTCGACGTTTGCAATTTCTCAGCTCGTGTCTACGAGACGGAAAGAGAATGACCGTGACGTTTGGTGGCTAGAGAAGCGCAAAGCCCCAGTGTTGCTGCGCCTGTGAAAGCGCTTCCAAGGAAGGGTGCTGGCTAGCAACAGCTTTCAGTGCTGGCACTTTTCATCTCTGAGCAATTGCTCGACGTTTGCAATTTCTCAGCTCGTGTCTACGAGACGGAAAGAGAATGACCGTGACGTTTGGTGGCTAGAGAAGCACAAAGCCCCAGTGTTGCTGCGCCTGTGAAAGCGCTTCCAAGGAAGGGTGATGGCTAGCAACAGCTTTCAGTGCTGGCACTTTTCATCTCTGAGCAATGGCTCGACGTTTGCAATTTCTCACCTGAGCTCTCTTTAGAGTGCACGAGAGGATGAGCACAAGATTAGGTGGCTAGAGAAGCGCAAAGCCCCAGTGTTCTTAGGGCTACAAAAGCGCTTCCAAGGAAGGGTGCTGGCTAGCAACAGCTTTCAGTGCTGGCACTTTTCATCTCTGAGCAATTGCTCGACGTTTGCAATTTCTCAGCTCGTGTCTACGAGACGGAAAGAGAATGACCGTGACGTTTGGTGGCTAGAGAAGCGCAAAGCCCCAGTGTTGCTGTGCCTGTGAAAGCGCTTCCAAGGAAGGGTGCTGGCTAGCAACAGCTTTCAGTGCTGGCACTTTTCATCTCTGAGCAATTGCTCGATGTTTGCAATTTCTCACCTGAGCTCTCTTTAGAGTGCGCGAGAGGATGAGCAGAAGATTCGGTGGCTAGAGAAGCCCAGAGCCCCACTGTTCTTAGGCCTACAAAAGCGCATCCAAGGAAGGGTGCTGGCTAGCAACAGCTTTCAGTGCTGGCACTTTTCATCTCTGAGCAATTGCTCGACGTTTGCAATTTCTCAGCTCGTGTCTACGAGACGGAAAGAGAAGGACCGTG
This sequence comes from Sarcoramphus papa, assembly GCA_037962945.1. NCBI lineage: Eukaryota > Metazoa > Chordata > Aves > Accipitriformes > Cathartidae > Sarcoramphus > Sarcoramphus papa. Next base: position 5,097,343 of record JBBMRM010000093.1, on the reverse strand, counting down.
ACGTTTGGTGGCTAGAGAAGCGCAAAGCCCCAGTGTTGCTGCGCCTGTGAAAGCGCTTCCAAGGAAGGGTGCTGGCTAGCAAGAGCTTTCAGTGCTGGCACTTTTCATCTCTGAGCAATTGCTCGACGTTTGCAATTTCTCACCTGAGCACCCTTTAGAGTGCGCGAGAGAATGAGCAGAAGATTAGGTGGCTAGAGAAGCGCAAAGCCCCAGTGTTCTTAGGCCTACAAAAGCGCTTCCAAGGAAGGGTGCTGGCTAGCAACAGCTTTCAGTGCTGGCACTTTTCATCTCTGAGCAATTGCTCGACGTTTGCAATTTCTCAGCTCGTGTCTACGAGACGGAAAGAGAAGGACCGTGACGTTTGGTGGGTAGAGAAGCGCAAAGCCCCAGTGTTGCTGCGCCTGTGAAAGCGCTTCCAAGGAAGGCTGCTGGCTAGCAACAGCTTTCAGTGCTGGCACTTTTCATCTCTGAGCAATTGCTCGACTTTTGCAATTTCTCACCTGAGCACCCTTTAGAGTGCACGAGAGGATGAGCAGAAGATTAGGTGGCTAGAGAAGCGCAAAGCCCCAGTGTTCTTAGGCCTACAAAAGCGCTTCCAAGGAAGGGGGCTGGCTAGCAACAGCTTTCAGTGCTGGCACTTTTCATCTCTGAGCAATTGCTGGACGTTTGCAATTTCTCAGCTCGTGTCTACGAGACGGAAAGAGAAGGACCGTGACGTTTGGTGGCTAGAGAAGCGCAAAGCCCCAGTGTTGCTGTGCCTGTGAAAGCACTTCCAAGGAAGGGTGCTGGCTAGCAAGAGCTTTCAGTGCTGGCACTTTTCATCTCTGAGCAATTGCTGGACGTTTGCAATTTCTCACCTGAGCACCCTTTAGAGTGCGCGAGAGGATGAGCACAAGATTAGGTGGCTGGAGAAGCCCAGAGCCCCAGTGTTCTAATGGCTACAAAAGCGCTTCCAAGGAAGGGTGCTGGCTAGCAACAGCTTTCAGTGCTGGCACTTTTCATCTCTGAGCAATTGCTGGACGTTTGCAATTTCTCAGCTCGTGTCTACGAGACGGAAAGAGAATGACCGTGACGTTTGGTGGCTAGAGAAGCGCAAAGCCCCAGTGTTGCTGTGCCTGTGAAAGCGCTTCCAAGGAAGGGTGCTGGCTAGCAAGAGCTTTCAGTGCTGGCACTTTTCATCTCTGAGCAATTGCTCGACGTTTGCAATTTCTCACCTGAGGTCTCTTTAGAGTGCGCGAGAGGATGAGCACAAGATTAGGTGGCTAGAGAAGCGCAAATCCCCAGTGTTCTTAGGCCTACAAAAGCGCTTCCAAGGAAGGGTGCTGGCTAGCAACAGCTTTCAGTGCTGGCACTTTTCATCTCTGAGCAATTGCTGGACGTTTGCAATTTCTCACCTGAGCTCTCTTTAGAGTGCGCGAGAGGATGAGCAGAAGATGAGGTGGCTAGAGAAGCCCAGAGCCCCAGTGTTCTTAGGCCTACAAAATCGCTTCCAAGGAAGGGGGCTGGCTAGCAACAGCTTTCAGTGCTGGCACTTTTCATCTCTGAGCAATTGCTCGACGTTTGCAATTTCTCAGCTCGTGTCTACGAGACGGAAAGAGAATGACCATGACGTTTGGTGGCTAGAGAAGCACAAAGCCCCAGTGTTGCTGCGCCTGTGAAAGCGCTTCCAAGGAAGGGTGCTGGCTAGCAACAGCTTTCAGTGCTGGCACTTTTCATCTCTGAGCAATTGCTCGACGTTTGTAATTTCTCACCTGAGCACCCTTTAGAGTGCGCGAGAGAATGAGCAGAAGATTAGGTGGCTAGAGAAGCGCAAAGCCCCAGTGTTCTTAGGCCTACAAAAGCGCTTCCAAGGAAGGGGGCTGGCTAGCAACAGCTTTCAGTGCTGGCACTTTTCATCTCTGAGCAATTGCTCGACGTTTGCAATTTCTCAGCTCGTGTCTACGAGACGGAAAGAGAAGGACCGTGACGTTTGGTGGGTAGAGAAGCGCAAAGCCCCAGTGTTGCTGCGCCTGTGAAAGCGCTTCCAAGGAAGGGTGCTGGCTAGCAACAGCTTTCAGTGCTGGCACTTTTCATCTCTGAGCAATTGCTCGACGTTTGCAATTTCTCAGCTCGTGTCTACGAGACGGAAAGAGAATGACCGTGACGTTTGGTGGCTAGAGAAGCACAAAGCCCCAGTGTTGCTGCGCCTGTGAAAGCGCTTCCAAGGAAGGGTGCTGGCTAGCAACAGCTTTCAGTGCTGGCACTTTTCATCTCTGAGCAATGGCTCGACGTTTGCAATTTCTCACCTGAGCTCTCTTTAGAGTGCACGAGAGGATGAGCACAAGATTAGGTGGCTAGAGAAGCGCAAAGCCCCAGTGTTCTTAGGGCTACAAAAGCGCTTCCAAGGAAGGGTGCTGGCTAGCAACAGCTTTCAGTGCTGGCACTTTTCATCTCTGAGCAATTGCTCGACGTTTGCAATTTCTCAGCTCGTGTCTACGAGACGGAAAGAGAATGACCGTGACATTTGGTGGCTAGAGAAGCGCAAAGCCCCAGTGTTGCTGTGCCTGTGAAAGCGCTTCCAAGGAAGGGTGCTGGCTAGCAACAGCTTTCAGTGCTGGCACTTTTCATCTCTGAGCAATTGCTCGATGTTTGCAATTTCTCACCTGAGCTCTCTTTAGAGTGCGCGAGAGGATGAGCAGAAGATTCGGTGGCTAGAGAAGCCCAGAGCCCCAGTGTTCTTAGGCCTACAAAAGCGCATCCAAGGAAGGGTGCTGGCTAGCAACAGCTTTCAGTGCTGGCACTTTTCATCTCTGAGCAATTGCTCGACGTTTGCAATTTCTCAGCTCGTGTCTACGAGACGGAAAGAGAATGACCGTGACGTTTGGTGGCTAGAGAAGCGCAAAGCCCCAGTGTTGCTGCGCCTGTGAAAGCGCTTCCAAGGAAGGGTGCTGGCTAGCAACAGCTTTCAGTGCTGGCACTTTTCATCTCTGAGCAATTGCTCGACGTTTGCAATTTCTCACCTGAGCACCCTTTAGAGTGCGCGAGAGAATGAGCAGAAGATTAGGTGGCTAGAGAAGCGCAAAGCCCCAGTGTTCTTAGGGCTACAAAAGCGCTTCCAAGGAAGGGTGCTAGCTAGCAACAGCTTTCAGTGCTGGCACTTTTCATCTCTGAGCAATTGCTCGACGTTTGCAATTTCTCAGCTCGTGTCTACGAGACGGAAAGAGAAGGACCGTGACGTTTGGTGGCTAGAGAAGCGCAAAGCCCCAGTGTTGCTGCGCCTGTGAAAGCGCTTCCAAGGAAGGGTGCTGGCTAGCAAGAGCTTTCAGTGCTGGCACTTTTCATCTCTGAGCAATTGCTCGACGTTTGCAATTTCTCAGCTCGTGTCTACGAGACGGAAAGAGAATGACCGTGACGTTTGGTGGCTAGAGAAGCACAAAGCCCCAGTGTTGCTGCGCCTGTGAAAGCGCTTCCAAGGAAGGCTGCTGGCTAGCAACAGCTTTCAGTGCTGGCACTTTTCATCTCTGAGCAATTGCTCGACTTTTGCAATTTCTCACCTGAGCTCTCTTTAGACTGCACGAGAGGATGAGCACAAGATTAGGTGGCTAGAGAAGCGCAAAGCCCCAGTGTTCTTAGGCCTACAAAAGCGCTTCCAAGGAAGGGTGCTGGCTAGCAACAGCTTTCAGTGCTGGCACTTTTCATCTCTGAGCAATTGCTCGACGTTTGCAATTTCTCAGCTCGTGTCTACGAGACGGAAAGAGAAGGACCGTGACGTTTGGTGGCTAGAGAAGCGCAAAGCCCCAGTGTTGCTGTGCCTGTGAAAGCGCTTCCAAGGAAGGCTGCTGGCTAGCAACAGCTTTCAGTGCTGGCACTTTTCATCTCTGAGCAATTGCTCGACTTTTGCAATTTCTCACCTGAGCTCTCTTTAGAGTGCGCGAGAGGATGAGCAGAAGATTCGGTGGCTAGAGAAGCCCAGAGCCCCAGTGTTCTTAGGCCTACAAAAGCGCTTCCAAGGAAGGGGGCTGGCTAGCAACAGCTTTCAGTGCTGGCACTTTTCATCTCTGAGCAATTGCTCGACGTTTGCAATTTCTCAGCTCGTGTCTACGAGACGGAAAGAGAATGACCGTGACGTTTGGTGGGTAGAGAAGCGCAAAGCCCCAGTGTTGCTGCGCCTGTGAAAGCGCTTCCAAGGAAGGGTGCTGGCTAGCAACAGCTTTCAGTGCTGGCACTTTTCATCTCTGAGCAATTGCTCGACTTTTGCAATTTCTCACCTGAGCACCCTTTAGAGTGCACGAGAGGATGAGCAGAAGATTAGGTGGCTAGAGAAGCGCAAAGCCCCAGTGTTCTTAGGCCTACAAAAGCGCTTCCAAGGAAGGGTGCTGGCTAGCAACAGCTTTCAGTGCTGGCACTTTTCATCTCTGAGCAATTGCTGGACGTTTGCAATTTCTCAGCTCGTGTCTACGAGACGGAAAGAGAATGACCGTGACGTTTGGTGGGTAGAGAAGCGCAAAACCCCAGTGTTGCTGCGCCTGTGAAAGCGCTTCCAAGGAAGGGTGCTGGCTAGCAACAGCTTTCAGTGCTGGCACTTTTCATCTCTGAGCAATTGCTCGACGTTTGCAATTTCTCACCTGAGCACCCTTTAGAGTGCGCGAGAGAATGAGCAGAAGATTAGGTGGCTAGAGAAGCGCAAAGCCCCAGTGTTCTTAGGCCTACAAAAGCGATTCCAAGGAAGGGTGCTGGCTAGCAAGAGCTTTCAGTGCTGGCACTTTTCATCTCTGAGCAATTGCTCGACGTTTGCAATTTCTCAGCTCGTGTCTACGAGACGGAAAGAGAAGGACCGTGACGTTTGGTGGGTAGAGAAGCGCAAAGCCCCAGTGTTGCTGCGCCTGTGAAAGCGCTTCCAAGGAAGGGGGCTGGCTAGCAACAGCTTTCAGTGCTGGCACTTTTCATCTCTGAGCAATTGCTCGACGTTTGCAATTTCTCAGCTCGTGTCTACGAGACGGAAAGAGAATGACCGTGACGTTTGGTGGCTAGAGAAGCACAAAGCCCCAGTGTTGCTGCACCTGTGAAAGCGCTTCCAAGGAAGGGTGCTGGCTAGCAACAGCTTTCAGTGCTGGCACTTTTCATCTCTGAGCAATGGCTCGACGTTTGCAATTTCTCACCTGAGCTCTCTTTAGAGTGCACGAGAGGATGAGCACAAGATTAGGTGGCTAGAGAAGCGCAAAGCCCCAGTGTTCTTAGGGCTACAAAAGCGCTTCCAAGGAAGGGTGCTGGCTAGCAACAGCTTTCAGTGCTGGCACTTTTCATCTCTGAGCAATTGCTGGACGTTTGCAATTTCTCAGCTCGTGTCTACGAGACGGAAAGAGAATGACCGTGACGTTTGGTGGCTAGAGAAGCGCAAAGCCCCAGTGTTGCTGTGCCTGTGAAAGCGCTTCCAAGGAAGGGTGCTGGCTAGCAACAGCTTTCAGTGCTGGCACTTTTCATCTCTGAGCAATTGCTCGATGTTTGCAATTTCTCACCTGAGCTCTCTTTAGAGTGCGCGAGAGGATGAGCAGAAGATTCGGTGGCTAGAGAAGCCCAGAGCCCCAGTGTTCTTAGGCCTACAAAAGCGCATCCAAGGAAGGGTGCTGGCTAGCAACAGCTTTCAGTGCTGGCGCTTTTCATCTCTGAGCAATTGCTGGACGTTTGCAATTTCTCAGCTCGTGTCTACGAGACGGAAAGAGAATGACCGTGACGTTTGGTGGGTAGAGAAGCGCAAAGCCCCAGTGTTGCTGCGCCTGTGAAAGCGCTTCCAAGGAAGGGTGATGGCTAGCAACAGCTTTCAGTGCTGGCACTTTTCATCTCTGAGCAATTGCTCGACGTTTGCAATTTCTCACCTGAGCACCCTTTAGAGTGCACGAGAGGATGAGCAGAAGATTAGGTGGCTAGAGAAGCGCAAAGCCCCAGTGTTCTTAGGCCTACAAAAGCGCTTCCAAGGAAGGGGGCTGGCTAGCAACAGCTTTCAGTGCTGGCACTTTTCATCTCTGAGCAATTGCTCGACTTTTGCAATTTCTCACCTGAGCACCCTTTAGAGTGCGCGAGAGGATGAGCAGAAGATTAGGTGGCTAGAGAAGCGCAAAGCCCCAGTGTTCTTAGGCCTACAAAAGCGCTTCCAAGGAAGGGGGCTGGCTAGCAACAGCTTTCAGTGCTGGCACTTTTCATCTCTGAGCAATTGCTCGACGTTTGCAATTTCTCAGCTCGTGTCTACAAGACGGAAAGAGAAGGACCGTGACGTTTGGTGGGTAGAGAAGCGCAAAGCCCCAGTGTTGCTGCGCCTGTGAAAGCGCTTCCAAGGAAGGGTGCTGGCTAGCAAGAGCTTTCAGTGCTGGCACTTTTCATCTCTGAGCAATTGCTCGACGTTTGCAATTTCTCAGCTCGTGTCTACGAGACGGAAAAAGAATGACCGTGACGTTTGGTGGGTAGAGAAGCGCAAAGCCCCAGTGTTGCTGCGCCTGTGAAAGCGCTTCCAAGGAAGGGGGCTGGCTAGCAACAGCTTTCAGTGCTGGCACTTTTCATCTCTGAGCAATTGCTCGACGTTTGCAATTTCTCACCTGAGCTCTCTTTAGAGTGCGCGAGACGATGAGCACAAGATTAGGTGGCTAGAGAAGCGCAAAGCCCCAGTGTTCTTAGGGCTACAAAAGCGCTTCCAAGGAAGGGTGCTGGCTAGCAACAGCTTTCAGTGTTGGCACTTTTCATCTCTGAGCAATTGCTGGACGTTTGCAATTTCTCACCTGAGCTCTCTTTAGAGTGCGCGAGAGGATGAGCAGAAGATGAGGTGGCTAGAGAAGCCCAGAGCCCCACTGTTCTTAGGCCTACAAAAGCGCTTCCAAGGAAGGGGGCTGGCTAGCAACAGCTTTCAGTGCTGGCACTTTTCATCTCTGAGCAATTGCTCGACGTTTGCAATTTCTCAGCTCGTGTCTACGAGACGGAAAGAGAATGACCATGACGTTTGGTGGCTAGAGAAGCGCAAAGCCCCAGTGTTGCTGCGCCTGTGAAAGCGCTTCCAAGGAAGGCTGCTGGCTAGCAACAGCTTTCAGTGCTGGCACTTTTCATCTCTGAGCAATTGCTCGACTTTTGCAATTTCTCACCTGAGCACCCTTTAGAGTGCACGAGAGAATGAGCAGAAGATTAGGTGGCTAGAGAAGCGCAAAGCCCCAGTGTTCTTAGGCCTACAAAAGCGCTTCCAAGGAAGGGGGCTGGCTAGCAACAGCTTTCAGTGCTGGCACTTTTCATCTCTGAGCAATTGCTGGACGTTTGCAATTTCTCAGCTCGTGTCTACGAGACGGAAAGAGAATGACCGTGACGTTTGGTGGCTAGAGAAGCGCAAAGCCCCAGTGTTGCTGCGCCTGTGAAAGCGCTTCCAAGGAAGGGTGCTGGCTAGCAAGAGCTTTCAGTGCTGGCACTTTTCATCTCTGAGCAATTGCTCGATGTTTGCAATTTCTCACCTGAGCTCTCTTTAGAGTGCGCGAGAGGATGAGCAGAAGATGAGGTGGCTAGAGAAGCCCAGAGCCCCAGTGTTCTTAGGCCTACAAAAGCGCTTCCAAGGAAGGGTGCTGGCTAGCAACAGCTTTCAGTGCTGGCACTTTTCATCTCTGAGCAATTGCTGGACGTTTGCAATTTCTCAGCTCGTGTCTACGAGACGGAAAGAGAATGACCGTGACGTTTGGTGGGTAGAGAAGCGCAAAGCCCCAGTGTTGCTGCGCCTGTGAAAGCGCTTCCAAGGAAGGGTGCTGGCTAGCAAGAGCTTTCAGTGCTGGCACTTTTCATCTCTGAGCAATTGCTCGACGTTTGCAATTTCTCAGCTCGTGTCTACGAGACGGAAAGAGAATGACCGTGACGTTTGGTGGGTAGAGAAGCGCAAAGCCCCAGTGTTGCTGCGCCTGTGAAAGTGCTTCCAAGGAAGGCTGCTGGCTAGCAAGAGCTTTCAGTGCTGGCACTTTTCATCTCTGAGCAATTGCTCGACGTTTGCAATTTCTCACCTGAGCACCCTTTAGAGTGCGCGAGAGAATGAGCAGAAGATTAGGTGGCTAGAGAAGCGCAAAGCCCCAGTGTTCTTAGGCCTACAAAAGCGCTTCCAAGGAAGGGGGCTGGCTAGCAACAGCTTTCAGTGCTGGCACTTTTCATCTCTGAGCAATTGCTGGACGTTTGCAATTTCTCAGCTCGTGTCTACGAGACGGAAAGAGAAGGACCGTGACGTTTGGTGGCTAGAGAAGCGCAAAGCCCCAGTGTTGCTGTGCCTGTGAAAGCGCTTCCAAGGAAGGGTGCTGGCTAGCAACAGCTTTCAGTGCTGGCACTTTTCATCTCTGAGCAATTGCTGGACGGTTGCAATTTCTCACCTGAGCTCTCTTTAGAGTGCGCGAGAGGATGAGCACAAGATTAGGTGGCTAGAGAAGCCCAGAGCCCCAGTGTTCTTAGGCCTACAAAAGCGCTTCCAAGGAAGGGTGCTGGCTAGCAACAGCTTTCAGTGCTGGCACTTTTCATCTCTGAGCAATTGCTCGACGTTTGCAATTTCTCAGCTCGTGTCTACGAGACGGAAAGAGAATGACCATGACGTTTGGTGGCTAGAGAAGCGCAAAGCCCCAGTGTTGCTGCGCCTGTGAAAGCGCTTCCAAGGAAGGGTGCTGGCTAGCAAGAGCTTTCAGTGCTGGCACTTTTCATCTCTGAGCAATTGCTCGACTTTTGCAATTTCTCACCTGAGCACCCTTTAGAGTGCACGAGAGGATGAGCAGAAGATTAGGTGGCTAGAGAAGCGGAAAGCCCCAGTGTTCTTAGGCCTACAAAAGCGCTTCCAAGGAAGGGTGCTGGCTAGCAAGAGCTTTCAGTGCTGGCACTTTTCATCTCTGAGCAATTGCTCGACATTTGCAATTTCTCAGCTCGTGTCTACGAGACGGAAAGAGAATGACCGTGACGTTTGGTGGGTAGAGAAGCGCAAAGCCCCAGTGTTGCTGCGCCTGTGAAAGCGCTTCCAAGGAAGGGTGCTGGCTAGCAACAGCTTTCAGTGCTGGCACTTTTCATCTCTGAGCAATTGCTCGACGTTTGCAATTTCTCACCTGAGCTCTCTTTAGAGTGCGCGAGAGGATGAGCACAAGATTAGGTGGCTAGAGAAGCCCAGAGCCCCAGTGTTCTTAGGCCTACAAAAGCGCTTCCAAGGAAGGGGGCTGGCTAGCAACAGCTTTCAGTGCTGGCACTTTTCATCTCTGAGCAATTGCTCGACGTTTGCAATTTCTCAGCTCGTGTCTACGAGACGGAAAGAGAATGACCGTGACGTTTGGTGGCTAGAGAAGCGCAAAGCCCCAGTGTTGCTGCGCCTGTGAAAGCGCTTCCAAGGAAGGGTGCTGGCTAGCAACAGCTTTCAGTGCTGGCACTTTTCATCTCTGAGCAATTGCTCGACTTTTGCAATTTCTCACCTGAGCTCTCTTTAGAGTGCGCGAGAGGATGAGCACAAGATTAGGTGCTAGAGAAGCGCAAAGCCCCAGTGTTCTTAGGGCTACAAAAGCGCTTCCAAGGAAGGGTGCTGGCTAGCAAGAGCTTTCAGTGCTGGCACTTTTCATCTCTGAGCAATTGCTCGACGTTTGCAATTTCTCAGCTCGTGTCTACGAGACGGAAAGAGAATGACCGTGACGTTTGGTGGCTAGAGAAGCGCAAAGCCCCAGTGTTCTTAGGGCTACAAAAGCGCTTCCAAGGAAGGGTGCTGGCTAGCAACAGCTTTCAGTGCTGGCACTTTTCATCTCTGAGCAATTGCTCGACGTTTGCAATTTCTCAGCTCGTGTCTACGAGACGGAAAGAGAATGACCGTGACGTTTGGTGGCTAGAGAAGCGCAAAGCCCCCGTGTTGCTGCGCCTGTGAAAGCGCTTCCATGGAAGGCTGCTGGCTAGCAAGAGCTTTCAGTGCTGGCACTTTTCATCTCTGAGCAATTGCTGGACATTTGCAATTTCTCACCTGAGCTCTCTTTAGAGTGCGCGAGAGGATGAGCACAAGATTAGGTGGCTAGAGAAGCCCAGAGCCCCAGTGTTCTTAGGCCTACAAAAGCGCTTCCAAGGAAGGCTGCTGGCTAGCAAGAGCTTTCAGTGCTGGCACTTTTCATCTCTGAGCAATTGCTGGACATTTGCAATTTCTCACCTGAGCTCTCTTTAGAGTGCGCGAGAGGATGAGCACAAGATTAGGTGGCTAGAGAAGCCCAGAGCCCCAGTCTTCTTAGGCCTACAAAAGCGCTTCCAAGGAAGGGTGCTGGCTAGCAACAGCTTTCAGTGCTGGCACTTTTCATCTCTGAGCAATTGCTGGACGTTTGCAATTTCTCAGCTCGTGTCTACGAGATGGAAAGAGAATGACCGTGACGTTTGGTGGCTAGAGAAGCGCAAAGCCCCAGTGTTGCTGTGCCTGTGAAAGCGCTTCCAAGGAAGGGTGCTGGCTAGCAACAGCTTTCAGTGCTGGCACTTTTCATCTCTGAGCAATTGCTCGACGTTTGCAATTTCTCACCTGAGCACCCTTTAGAGTGCGCGAGAGAATGAGCAGAAGATTAGGTGGCTAGAGAAGCGCAAAGCCCCAGTGTTCTTAGGCCTACAAAAGCGCTTCCAAGGAAGGGTGCTGGCTAGCAAGAGCTTTCAGTGCTGGCACTTTTCATCTCTGAGCAATTGCTCGACGTTTGCAATTTCTCAGCTCGTGTCTACGAGACGGAAAGAGAATGACCGTGACGTTTGGTGGCTAGAGAAGCGCAAAGCCCCAGTGTTGCTGCGCCTGTGAAAGCGCTTCCAAGGAAGGCTGCTGGCTAGCAACAGCTTTCAGTGCTGGCACTTTTCATCTCTGAGCAATTGCTGGACATTTGCAATTTCTCACCTGAGCACCCTTTAGAGTGCACGAGAGGATGAGCAGAAGATTAGGTGGCTAGAGAAGCGCAAAGCCCCAGTGTTCTTAGGCCTACAAAAGCGCTTCCAAGGAAGGGGGCTGGCTAGCAACAGCTTTCAGTGCTGGCACTTTTCATCTCTGAGCAATTGCTGGACGTTTGCAATTTCTCAGCTCGTGTCTACGAGACGGAAAGAGAAGGACCGTGACGTTTGGTGGCTAGAGAAGCGCAAAGCCCCAGTGTTGCTGTGCCTGTGAAAGCGCTTCCAAGGAAGGGTGCTGGCTAGCAACAGCTTTCAGTGCTGGCACTTTTCATCTCTGAGCAATTGCTGGTCATTTGCAATTTCTCAGCTCGTGTCTACGAGACGGAAAGAGAATGACCGTGACGTTTGGTGGCTAGAGAAGCGCAAAGCCCCAGTGTTGCTGTGCCTGTGAAAGCGCTTCCAAGGAAGGGTGCTGGCTAGCAACAGCTTTCAGTGCTGGCACTTTTCATCTCTGAGCAATTGCTGGTCATTTGCAATTTCTCAGCTCGTGTCTACGAGACGGAAAGAGAAGGACCGTGACGTTTGGTGGCTAGAGAAGCGCAAAGCCCCAGTGTTGCTGCGCCTGTGAAAGCGCTTCCAAGGAAGGGTGCTGGCTAGCAACAGCTTTCAGTGCTGGCACTTTTCATCTCTGAGCAATTGCTCGACGTTTGCAATTTCTCACCTGAGCTCTCTTTAGAGTGCGCGAGACGATGAGCACAAGATTAGGTGGCTAGAGAAGCGCAAAGCCCCAGTGTTCTTAGGCCTACAAAAGCGCTTCCAAGGAAGGGGGCTGGCTAGCAACAGCTTTCAGTGCTGGCACTTTTCATCTCTGAGGAATTGCTCGACGTTTGCAATTTCTCAGCTCGTGTCTACGAGACGGAAAGAGAATGACCGTGACGTTTGGTGGCTAGAGAAGCGCAAAGCCCCAGTGTTGCTGTGCCTGTGAAAGCGCTTCCAAGGAAGGCTGCTGGCTAGCAAGAGCTTTCAGTGCTGGCACTTTTCATCTCTGAGCAATTGCTCGACGTTTGCAATTTCTCACCTGAGCTCTCTTTAGAGTGCACGAGAGGATGAGCACAAGATTAGGTGGCTAGAGAAGCCCAGAGCCCCAGTGTTCTTAGGCCTACAAAAGCGCTTCCAAGGAAGGGTGCTGGCTAGCAACAGCTTTCAGTGCTGGCACTTTTCATCTCTGAGCAATTGCTGGACGTTTGCAATTTCTCAGCTCGTGTCTACGAGATGGAAAGAGAATGACCGTGACGTTTGGTGGCTAGAGAAGCGCAAAGCCCCAGTGTTGCTGCGCCTGTGAAAGCGCTTCCATGGAAGGCTGCTGGCTAGCAAGAGCTTTCAGTGCTGGCACTTTTCATCTCTGAGCAATTGCTCGACGTTTGCAATTTCTCACCTGAGCTCTCTTTAGAGTGCGCGAGAGGATGAGCAGAAGATTAGGTGGCTAGAGAAGCCCAGAGCCCCAGTGTTCTTAGGCCTACAAAAGCGCTTCCAAGGAAGGCTGCTGGCTAGCAACAGCTTTCAGTGCTGGCACTTTTCATCTCTGAGCAATTGCTGGACGTTTGCAATTTCTCAGCTCGTGTCTACGAGACGGAAAGAGAATGACCGTGACGTTTGGTGGCTAGAGAAGCGCAAAGCCCCAGTGTTGCTGTGCCTGTGAAAGCGCTTCCAAGGAAGGGTGCTGGCTAGCAACAGCTTTCAGTGCTGGCACTTTTCATCTCTGAGCAATTGCTCGACGTTTGCAATTTCTCACCTGAGCACCCTTTAGAGTGCGCGAGAGAATGAGCAGAAGATTAGGTGGCTAGAGAAGCGCAAAGCCCCAGTGTTCTTAGGCCTACAAAAGCGCTTCCAAGGAAGGGTGCTGGCTAGCAACAGCTTTCAGTGCTGGCACTTTTCATCTCTGAGCAATTGCTGGACGTTTGCAATTTCTCAGCTCGTGTCTACGAGACGGAAAGAGAATGACCATGACGTTTGGTGGCTAGAGAAGCGCAAAGCCCCAGTGTTGCTGTGCCTGTGAAAGCGCTTCCAAGGAAGGCTGCTGGCTAGCAAGAGCTTTCAGTGCTGGCACTTTTCATCTCTGAGCAATTGCTCGACGTTTGCAATTTCTCACCTGAGCTCTCTTTAGAGTGCGCGAGAGGATGAGCAGAAGATTAGGTGGCTAGAGAAGCCCAGAGCCCCAGTGTTCTTAGGCCTACAAAAGCGCTTCCAAGGAAGGGTGCTGGCTAGCAACAGCTTTCAGTGCTGGCACTTTTCATCTCTGAGGAATTGCTCGACGTTTGCAATTTCTCAGCTCGTGTCTAGGAGACGGAAAGAGAATGACCGTGACGTTTGGTGGTTAGAGAAGAGCAAAGCCCCAGTGTTCTTAGGCCTACAAAAGCGCTTCCAAGGAAGGGTGCTGGCTAGCAACAGCTTTCAGTGCTGGCACTTTTCATCTCTGAGCAATTGCTGGACGTTTGCAATTTCTCACCTGAGCTCTCTTTAGAGTGCGCGAGTGGATGAGCACAAGATTAGGTGGCTAGAGAAGCCCAGAGCCCCAGTGTTCTTAGGCCTACAAAAGCGCTTCCAAGGAAGGGTGCTGGCTAGCAACAGCTTTCAGTGCTGGCACTTTTCATCTCTGAGCAATTGCTCGACGTTTGCAATTTCTCAGCTCGTGTCTACGAGACGGAAAGAGAATGACCATGACGTTTGGTGGCTAGAGAAGCGCAAAGCCCCAGTGTTGCTGCGCCTGTGAAAGCGCTTCCAAGGAAGGGTGCTGGCTAGCAACAGCTTTCAGTGCTGGCACTTTTCATCTCTGAGCAATTGCTCGTCGTTTGCAATTTCTCACCTGAGCTCTCTTTAGAGTGCGCGAGAGGATGAGCAGAAGATGAGGTGGCTAGAGAAGCCCAGAGCCCCACTGTTCTTAGGCCTACAAAAGCGCTTCCAAGGAAGGGGGCTGGCTAGCAACAGCTTTCAGTGCTGGCACTTTTCATCTCTGAGCAATTGCTCGACGTTTGCAATTTCTCAGCTCGTGTCTACGAGACGGAAAGAGAATGACCATGACGTTTGGTGGCTAGAGAAGCGCAAAGCCCCAGTGTTGCTGCGCCTGTGAAAGCGCTTCCAAGGAAGGCTGCTGGCTAGCAACAGCTTTCAGTGCTGGCACTTTTCATCTCTGAGCAATTGCTCGACTTTTGCAATTTCTCACCTGAGCACCCTTTAGAGTGCACGAGAGAATGAGCAGAAGATTAGGTGGCTAGAGAAGCGCAAAGCCCCAGTGTTCTTAGGCCTACAAAAGCGCTTCCAAGGAAGGGGGCTGGCTAGCAACAGCTTTCAGTGCTGGCACTTTTCATCTCTGAGCAATTGCTGGACGTTTGCAATTTCTCAGCTCGTGTCTACGAGACGGAAAGAGAATGACCGTGACGTTTGGTGGCTAGAGAAGCGCAAAGCCCCAGTGTTGCTGCGCCTGTGAAAGCGCTTCCAAGGAAGGGTGCTGGCTAGCAAGAGCTTTCAGTGCTGGCACTTTTCATCTCTGAGCAATTGCTCGATGTTTGCAATTTCTCACCTGAGCTCTCTTTAGAGTGCGCGAGAGGATGAGCAGAAGATGAGGTGGCTAGAGAAGCCCAGAGCCCCAGTGTTCTTAGGCCTACAAAAGCGCTTCCAAGGAAGGGTGCTGGCTAGCAACAGCTTTCAGTGCTGGCACTTTTCATCTCTGAGCAATTGCTGGACGTTTGCAATTTCTCAGCTCGTGTCTACGAGACGGAAAGAGAATGACCGTGACGTTTGGTGGGTAGAGAAGCGCAAAGCCCCAGTGTTGCTGTGCCTGTGAAAGCGCTTCCAAGGAAGGGTGCTGGCTAGCAAGAGCTTTCAGTGCTGGCACTTTTCATCTCTGAGCAATTGCTCGACGTTTGCAATTTCTCAGCTCGTGTCTACGAGACGGAAAGAGAATGACCATGACGTTTGGTGGCTAGAGAAGCGCAAAGCCCCAGTGTTGCTGCGCCTGTGAAAGCGCTTCCAAGGAAGGGTGCTGGCTAGCAAGAGCTTTCAGTGCTGGCACTTTTCATCTCTGAGCAATTGCTCGACGTTTGCAATTTCTCACCTGAGCACCCTTTAGAGTGCGCGAGAGAATGAGCAGAAGATTAGGTGGCTAGAGAAGCGCAAAGCCCCAGTGTTCTTAGGCCTACAAAAGCGCTTCCAAGGAAGGGTGCTGGCTAGCAACAGCTTTCAGTGCTGGCACTTTTCATCTCTGAGCAATTGCTGGACGTTTGCAATTTCTCAGCTCGTGTCTACGAGACGGAAAGAGAAGGACCGTGACGTTTGGTGGCTAGAGAAGCGCAAAGCCCCAGTGTTGCTGTGCCTGTGAAAGCGCTTCCAAGGAAGGGTGCTGGCTAGCAACAGCTTTCAGTGCTGGCACTTTTCATCTCTGAGCAATTGCTGGACGTTTGCAATTTCTCACCTGAGCTCTCTTTAGAGTGCGCGAGAGGATGAGCACAAGATTAGGTGGCTAGAGAAGCCCAGAGCCCCAGTGTTCTTAGGCCTACAAAAGCGCTTCCAAGGAAGGGTGCTGGCTAGCAACAGCTTTCAGTGCTGGCACTTTTCATCTCTGAGCAATTGCTCGACTTTTGCAATTTCTCACCTGAGCACCCTTTAGAGTGCACGAGAGGATGAGCAGAAGATTAGGTGGCTAGAGAAGCGCAAAGCCCCAGTGTTCTTAGGCCTACAAAAGCGCTTCCAAGGAAGGGGGCTGGCTAGCAACAGCTTTCAGTGCTGGCACTTTTCATCTCTGAGGAATTGCTCGACGTTTGCAATTTCTCAGCTCGTGTCTACGAGACGGAAAGAGAATGACCGTGACGTTTGGTGGGTAGAGAAGCGCAAAGCCCCAGTGTTGCTGTGCCTGTGAAAGCGCTTCCAAGGAAGGGTGCTGGCTAGCAAGAGCTTTCAGTGCTGGCACTTTTCATCTCTGAGCAATTGCTCGACATTTGCAATTTCTCAGCTCGTGTCTACGAGACGGAAAGAGAATGACCGTGACGTTTGGTGGGTAGAGAAGCGCAAAGCCCCAGTGTTGCTGCGCCTGTGAAAGCGCTTCCAAGGAAGGTGGCTGGCTAGCAACAGCTTTCAGTGCTGGCACTTTTCATCTCTGAGCAATTGCTCGACGTTTGCAATTTCTCACCTGAGCTCTCTTTAGAGTGCGCGAGAGGATGAGCAGAAGATTCGGTGGCTAGAGAAGCCCAGAGCCCCAGTGTTCTTAGGCCTACAAAAGCGCTTCCAAGGAAGGGTGCTGGCTAGCAACAGCTTTCAGTGCTGGCACTTTTCATCTCTGAGCAATTGCTGGACGTTTGCAATTTCTCAGCTCGTGTCTACGAGACGGAAAGAGAATGACCGTGACGTTTGGTGGCTAGAGAAGCGCAAAGCCCCAGTGTTGCTGCGCCTGTGAAAGCGCTTCCAAGGAAGGGTGCTGGCTAGCAACAGCTTTCAGTGCTGGCACTTTTCATCTCTGAGCAATTGCTCGACGTTTGCAATTTCTCACCTGAGCTCTCTTTAGAGTGCGCGAGAGGATGAGCAGAAGATTAGGTGGCTAGAGAAGCCCAGAGCCCCAGTGTTCTTAGGCCTACAAAAGCGCTTCCAAGGAAGGGGGCTGGCTAGCAACAGCTTTCAGTGCTGGCACTTTTCATCTCTGAGCAATTGCTGGACGTTTGCAATTTCTCAGCTCGTGTCTACGAGACGGAAAGAGAAGGACCGTGACGTTTGGTGGCTAGAGAAGCGCAAAGCCCCAGTGTTGCTGTGCCTGTGAAAGCGCTTCCAAGGAAGGGTGCTGGCTAGCAACAGCTTTCAGTGCTGGCACTTTTCATCTCTGAGCAATTGCTGGACGTTTGCAATTTCTCACCTGAGCTCTCTTTAGAGTGCGCGAGAGGATGAGCACAAGATTAGGTGGCTAGAGAAGCCCAGAGCCCCAGTGTTCTTAGGCCTACAAAAGCGCTTCCAAGGAAGGGTGCTGGCTAGCAACAGCTTTCAGTGCTGGCACTTTTCATCTCTGAGCAATTGCTCGACTTTTGCAATTTCTCACCTGAGCACCCTTTAGAGTGCACGAGAGGATGAGCAGAAGATTAGGTGGCTAGAGAAGCGCAAATCCCCAGTGTTCTTAGGCCTACAAAAGCGCTTCCAAGGAAGGGTGCTGGCTAGCAACAGCTTTCAGTGCTGGCACTTTTCATCTCTGAGCAATTGCTCGACGTTTGCAATTTCTCAGCTCGTGTCTACGAGACGGAAAGAGAATGACCGTGACGTTTGGTGGGTAGAGAAGCGCAAAGCCCCAGTGTTGCTGTGCCTGTGAAAGCGCTTCCAAGGAAGGGTGCTGGCTAGCAAGAGCTTTCAGTGCTGGCACTTTTCATCTCTGAGCAATTGCTCGACATTTGCAATTTCTCAGCTCGTGTATACGAGACGGAAAGAGAAGGACCGTGACGTTTGGTGGGTAGAGAAGCGCAAAGCCCCAGTGTTGCTGCGCCTGTGAAAGCGCTTCCAAGGAAGGGGGCTGGCTAGCAACAGCTTTCAGTGCTGGCACTTTTCATCTCTGAGCAATTGCTCGACGTTTGCAATTTCTCACCTGAGCTCTCTTTAGAGTGCGCGAGACGATGAGCACAAGATTAGGTGGCTAGAGAAGCGCAAAGCCCCAGTGTTCTTAGGCCTACAAAAGCGCTTCCAAGGAAGGGTGCTGGCTAGCAACAGCTTTCAGTGCTGGCACTTTTCATCTCTGAGCAATTGCTGGACGTTTGCAATTTCTCACCTGAGCTCTCTTTAGAGTGCGCGAGAGGATGAGCAGAAGATGAGGTGGCTAGAGAAGCCCAGAGCCCCAGTGTTCTTAGGGCTACAAAAGCGCTTCCAAGGAAGGGTGCTGGCTAGCAAGAGCTTTCAGTGCTGGCACTTTTCATCTCTGAGCAATTGCTCGACGTTTGCAATTTCTCACCTGAGCTCTCTTTAGAGTGCGCGAGACGATGAGCACAAGATTAGGTGGCTAGAGAAGCGCAAAGCCCCAGTGTTCTTAGGCCTACAAAAGCGCTTCCAAGGAAGGGTGCTGGCTAGCAACAGCTTTCAGTGCTGGCACTTTTCATCTCTGAGCAATTGCTGGACGTTTGCAATTTCTCACCTGAGCTCTCTTTAGAGTGCGCGAGAGGATGAGCAGAAGATGAGGTGGCTAGAGAAGCCCAGAGCCCCAGTGTTCTTAGGGCTACAAAAGCGCTTCCAAGGAAGGGTGCTGGCTAGCAACAGCTTTCAGTGCTGGCACTTTTCATCTCTGAGCAATTGCTCGACGTTTGCAATTTCTCAGCTCGTGTCTACGAGACGGAAAGAGAATGACCATGACGTTTGGTGGCTAGAGAAGCGCAAAGCCCCAGTGTTGCTGCGCCTGTGAAAGCGCTTCCAAGGAAGGCTGCTGGCTAGCAACAGCTTTCAGTGCTGGCACTTTTCATCTCTGAGCAATTGCTCGACTTTTGCAATTTCTCACCTGAGCACCCTTTAGAGTGCACGAGAGGATGAGCAGAAGATTAGGTGGCTAGAGAAGCGGAAAGCCCCAGTGTTCTTAGGCCTACAAAAGCGCTTCCAAGGAAGGGTGCTGGCTAGCAAGAGCTTTCAGTGCTGGCACTTTTCATCTCTGAGCAATTGCTCGACATTTGCAATTTCTCAGCTCGTGTCTACGAGACGGAAAGAGAATGACCGTGACGTTTGGTGGGTAGAGAAGCGCAAAGCCCCAGTGTTGCTGCGCCTGTGAAAGCGCTTCCAAGGAAGGGTGCTGGCTAGCAACAGCTTTCAGTGCTGGCACTTTTCATCTCTGAGCAATTGCTCGACGTTTGCAATTTCTCACCTGAGCTCTCTTTAGAGTGCGCGAGAGGATGAGCACAAGATTAGGTGGCTAGAGAAGCCAAGAGCCCCAGTGTTCTTAGGCCTACAAAAGCGCTTCCAAGGAAGGGGGCTGGCTAGCAACAGCTTTCAGTGCTGGCACTTTTCATCTCTGAGCAATTGCTGGACGTTTGCAATTTCTCAGCTCGTGTCTACGAGACGGAAAGAGAATGACCGTGACGTTTGGTGGCTAGAGAAGCGCAAAGCCCCAGTGTTGCTGCGCCTGTGAAAGCGCTTCCAAGGAAGGGTGCTGGCTAGCAAGAGCTTTCAGTGCTGGCACTTTTCATCTCTGAGCAATTGCTCGACGTTTGTAATTTCTCAGCTCGTGTCTACGAGACGGAAAGAGAATGACCGTGACGTTTGGTGGGTAGAGAAGCGCAAAGCCCCAGTGTTGCTGCGCCTGTGAAAGCGCTTCCAAGGAAGGGTGCTGGCTAGCAACAGCTTTCAGTGCTGGCACTTTTCATCTCTGAGCAATTGCTCGACTTTTGCAATTTCTCACCTGAGCTCTCTTTAGAGTGCGCGAGAGGATGAGCACAAGATTAGGTGGCTAGAGAAGCGCAAAGCCCCAGTGTTCTTAGGCCTACAAAAGCGCTTCCAAGGAAGGGTGCTGGCTAGCAAGAGCTTTCAGTGCTGGCACTTTTCATCTCTGAGCAATTGCTCGACGTTTGCAATTTCTCAGCTCGTGTCTACGAGACGGAAAGAGAATGACCGTGACGTTTGGTGGCTAGAGAAGCGCAAAGCCCCAGTGTTGCTGTGCCTGTGAAAGCGCTTCCAAGGAAGGGTGCTGGCTAGCAAGAGCTTTCAGTGCTGGCACTTTTCATCTCTGAGCAATTGCTCGATGTTTGCAATTTCTCACCTGAGCTCTCTTTAGAGTGCGCGAGAGGATGAGCACAAGATTAGGTGGCTAGAGAAGCCCAGAGCCCCAGTGTTCTTAGGCCTACAAAAGCGCTTCCAAGGAAGGGGGCTGGCTAGCAAGAGCTTTCAGTGCTGGCACTTTTCATCTCTGAGCAATTGCTCGACGTTTGCAATTTCTCAGCTCGTGTCTACGAGACGGAAAGAGAATGACCGTGACGTTTGGTGGCTAGAGAAGCGCAAAGCCCCAGTGTTGCTGTGCCTGTGAAAGCGCTTCCAAGGAAGGGTGCTGGCTAGCAAGAGCTTTCAGTGCTGGCACTTTTCATCTCTGAGCAATTGCTCGACGTTTGCAATTTCTCAGCTCGTGTCTACGAGACGGAAAGAGAATGACCGTGACGTTTGGTGGGTAGAGAAGCGCAAAGCAGCAGTGTTCTTAGGGCTACAAAAGCGCTTCCAAGGAAGGGTGCTGGCTAGCAACAGCTTTCAGTGCTGGCACTTTTCATCTCTGAGCAATTGCTCGACGTTTGCAATTTCTCAGCTCGTGTCTACGAGACGGAAAGAGAATGACCGTGACGTTTGGTGGCTAGAGAAGCGCAAAGCCCCCGTGTTGCTGCGCCTGTGAAAGCGCTTCCATGGAAGGCTGCTGGCTAGCAAGAGCTTTCAGTGCTGGCACTTTTCATCTCTGAGCAATTGCTGGACATTTGCAATTTCTCACCTGAGCTCTCTTTAGAGTGCGCGAGAGGATGAGCACAAGATTAGGTGGCTAGAGAAGCCCAGAGCCCCAGTGTTCTTAGGCCTACAAAAGCGCTTCCAAGGAAGGGTGCTGGCTAGCAACAGCTTTCAGTGCTGGCACTTTTCATCTCTGAGCAATTGCTCGACGTTTGCAATCTCTCAGCTCGTGTCTACGAGACGGAAAGAGAATGACCGTGACGTTTGGTGGCTAGAGAAGCGCAAAGCCCCAGTGTTGCTGTGCCTGTGAAAGCGCTTCCAAGGAAGGGTGCTGGCTAGCAACAGCTTTCAGTGCTGGCACTTTTCATCTCTGAGCAATTGCTCGACGTTTGTAATTTCTCACCTGAGCTCTCTTTAGAGTGCGCGAGAGGATGAGCACAAGATTAGGTGGCTAGAGAAGCCCAGAGCCCCACTGTTCTTAGGCCTACAAAAGCGCTTCCAAGGAAGGGTGCTGGCTAGCAACAGCTTTCAGTGCTGGCACTTTTCATCTCTGAGCAATTGCTGGACGTTTGCAATTTCTCAGCTCGTGTCTACGAGACGGAAAGAGAATGACCGTGACGTTTGGTGGCTAGAGAAGCGCAAAGCCCCCGTGTTGCTGCGCCTGTGAAAGCGCTTCCATGGAAGGCTGCTGGCTAGCAAGAGCTTTCAGTGCTGGCACTTTTCATCTCTGAGCAATTGCTGGACATTTGCAATTTCTCACCTGAGCTCTCTTTAGAGTGCGCGAGAGGATGAGCACAAGATTAGGTGGCTAGAGAAGCCCAGAGCCCCAGTCTTCTTAGGCCTACAAAAGCGCTTCCAAGGAAGGGTGCTGGCTAGCAACAGCTTTCAGTGCTGGCACTTTTCATCTCTGAGCAATTGCTCGACGTTTGCAATTTCTCAGCTCGTGTCTACGAGATGGAAAGAGAATGACCGTGACGTTTGGTGGCTAGAGAAGCGCAAAGCCCCAGTGTTGCTGTGCCTGTGAAAGCGCTTCCAAGGAAGGGTGCTGGCTAGCAAGAGCTTTCAGTGCTGGCACTTTTCATCTCTGAGCAATTGCTCGACGTTTGCAATTTCTCACCTGAGCACCCTTTAGAGTGCGCGAGAGAATGAGCAGAAGATTAGGTGGCTAGAGAAGCGCAAAGCCCCAGTGTTCTTAGGCCTACAAAAGCGCTTCCAAGGAAGGGTGCTGGCTAGCAACAGCTTTCAGTGCTGGCACTTTTCATCTCTGAGCAATTGCTCGACGTTTGCAATTTCTCAGCTCGTGTCTAGGAGACGGAAAGAGAATGACCATGACGTTTGGTGGCTAGAGAAGCGCAAAGCCCCAGTGTTGCTGCGCCTGTGAAAGCGCTTCCAAGGAAGGCTGCTGGCTAGCAACAGCTTTCAGTGCTGGCACTTTTCATCTCTGAGCAATTGCTGGACATTTGCAATTTCTCACCTGAGCACCCTTTAGAGTGCACGAGAGGATGAGCAGAAGATTAGGTGGCTAGAGAAGCGCAAAGCCCCAGTGTTCTTAGGCCTACAAAAGCGCTTCCAAGGAAGGGGGCTGGCTAGCAACAGCTTTCAGTGCTGGCACTTTTCATCTCTGAGGAATTGCTCGACGTTTGCAATTTCTCAGCTCGTGTCTACGAGACGGAAAGAGAATGACCGTGACGTTTGGTGGCTAGAGAAGCGCAAAGCCCCAGTGTTGCTGTGCCTGTGAAAGCGCTTCCAAGGAAGGGTGCTGGCTAGCAACAGCTTTCAGTGCTGGCACTTTTCATCTCTGAGCAATTGCTGGTCATTTGCAATTTCTCAGCTCGTGTCTACGAGACGGAAAGAGAATGACCGTGACGTTTGGTGGCTAGAGAAGCGCAAAGCCCCAGTGTTGCTGTGCCTGTGCAAGCGCTTCCAAGGAAGGGTGCTGGCTAGCAACAGCTTTCAGTGCTGGCACTTTTCATCTCTGAGCAATTGCTCGACGTTTGCAATTTCTCACCTGAGCTCTCTTTAGAGTGCGCGAGACGATGAGCACAAGATTAGGTGGCTAGAGAAGCGCAAAGCCCCAGTGTTCTTAGGCCTACAAAAGCGCTTCCAAGGAAGGGTGCTGGCTAGCAACAGCTTTCAGTGCTGGCACTTTTCATCTCTGAGGAATTGCTCGACGTTTGCAATTTCTCAGCTCGTGTCTACGAGACGGAAAGAGAATGACCGTGACGTTTGGTGGCTAGAGAAGCGCAAAGCCCCAGTGTTGCTGTGCCTGTGAAAGCGCTTCCAAGGAAGGCTGCTGGCTAGCAAGAGCTTTCAGTGCTGGCACTTTTCATCTCTGAGCAATTGCTCGACGTTTGCAATTTCTCACCTGAGCTCTCTTTAGAGTGCGCGAGAGGATGAGCACAAGATTAGGTGGCTAGAGAAGCCCAGAGCCCCAGTCTTCTTAGGCCTACAAAAGCGCTTCCAAGGAAGGGTGCTGGCTAGCAACAGCTTTCAGTGCTGGCACTTTTCATCTCTGAGCAATTGCTGGACGTTTGCAATTTCTCAGCTCGTGTCTAGGAGATGGAAAGAGAATGACCGTGACGTTTGGTGGGTAGAGAAGCGCAAAGCCCCAGTGTTGCTGCGCCTGTGAAAGCGCTTCCATGGAAGGCTGCTGGCTAGCAAGAGCTTTCAGTGCTGGCACTTTTCATCTCTGAGCAATTGCTCGACGTTTGCAATTTCTCACCTGAGCTCTCTTTAGAGTGCGCGAGAGGATGAGCACAAGATTAGGTGGCTAGAGAAGCCCAGAGCCCCAGTGTTCTTAGGCCTACAAAAGCGCTTCCAAGGAAGGGTGCTGGCTAGCAACAGCTTTCAGTGCTGGCACTTTTCATCTCTGAGCAATTGCTGGACGTTTGCAATTTCTCAGCTCGTGTCTACGAGACGGAAAGAGAAGGACCGTGACGTTTGGTGGCTAGAGAAGCGCAAAGCCCCAGTGTTGCTGTGCCTGTGAAAGCGCTTCCAAGGAAGGGTGCTGGCTAGCAACAGCTTTCAGTGCTGGCACTTTTCATCTCTGAGCAATTGCTCGACGTTTGCAATTTCTCACCTGAGCACCCTTTAGAGTGCGCGAGAGGATGAGCAGAAGATGAGGTGGCTAGAGAAGCCCAGAGCCCCAGTGTTCTTAGGCCTACAAAAGCGCTTCCAAGGAAGGGTGCTGGCTAGCAACAGCTTTCAGTGCTGGCACTTTTCATCTCTGAGCAATTGCTGGACGTTTGCAATTTCTCAGCTCGTGTCTACGAGACGGAAAGAGAATGACTGTGAAGTTTGGTGGCTAGAGAAGCGCAAAGCCCCAGTGTTGCTGTGCCTGTGAAAGCGCTTCCAAGGAAGGCTGCTGGCTAGCAAGAGCTTTCAGTGCTGGCACTTTTCATCTCTGAGCAATTGCTCGACGTTTGCAATTTCTCACCTGAGCTCTCTTTAGAGTGCGCGAGAGGATGAGCAGAAGATGAGGTGGCTAGAGAAGCCCAGAGCCCCACTGTTCTTAGGCCTACAAAAGCGCTTCCAAGGAAGGGGGCTGGCTAGCAACAGCTTTCAGTGCTGGCACTTTTCATCTCTGAGCAATTGCTCGACGTTTGCAATTTCTCAGCTCGTGTCTAGGAGACGGAAAGAGAATGACCGTGACGTTTGGTGGTTAGAGAAGCGCAAAGCCCCAGTGTTCTTAGGCCTACAAAAGCGCTTCCAAGGAAGGGTGCTGGCTAGCAACAGCTTTCAGTGCTGGCACTTTTCATCTCTGAGCAATTGCTGGACGTTTGCAATTTCTCACCTGAGCTCTCTTTAGAGTGCGCGAGTGGATGAGCACAAGATTAGGTGGCTAGAGAAGCCCAGAGCCCCAGTGTTCTTAGGCCTACAAAAGCGCTTCCAAGGAAGGGTGCTGGCTAGCAACAGCTTTCAGTGCTGGCACTTTTCATCTCTGAGCAATTGCTCGACGTTTGCAATTTCTCAGCTCGTGTCTACGAGACGGAAAGAGAATGACCATGACGTTAGGTGGCTAGAGAAGCGCAAAGCCCCAGTGTTGCTGCGCCTGTGAAAGCGCTTCCAAGGAAGGGTGCTGGCTAGCAACAGCTTTCAGTGCTGGCACTTTTCATCTCTGAGCAATTGCTCGTCGTTTGCAATTTCTCACCTGAGCTCTCTTTAGAGTGCACGAGAGGATGAGCACAAGATTAGGTGGCTAGAGAAGCGCAAAGCCCCAGTGTTCTTAGGGCTACAAAAGCGCTTCCAAGGAAGGGTGCTGGCTAGCAACAGCTTTCAGTGCTGGCACTTTTCATCTCTGAGCAATTGCTCGACGTTTGCAATTTCTCAGCTCGTGTCTACGAGACGGAAAGAGAAGGACCGTGACGTTTGGTGGCTAGAGAAGCGCAAAGCCCCAGTGTTGCTGCGCCTGTGAAAGCGCTTCCAAGGAAGGCTGCTGGCTAGCAACAGCTTTCAGTGCTGGCACTTTTCATCTCTGAGCAATTGCTCGATGTTTGCAATTTCTCACCTGAGCTCTCTTTAGAGTGCGCGAGAGGATGAGCACAAGATTAGGTGGCTAGAGAAGCCCAGAGCCCCAGTGTTCTTAGGCCTACAAAAGCGCTTCCAAGGAAGGGTGCTGGGTAGCAACAGCTTTCAGTGCTGGCACTTTTCATCTCTGAGCAATTGCTGGACGTTTGCAATTTCTCAGCTCGTGTCTACGAGACGGAAAGAGAATGACCGTGACGTTTGGTGGCTAGAGAAGCGCAAAGCCCCAGTGTTGCTGCGCCTGTGAAAGCGCTTCCAAGGAAGGGTGCTGGCTAGCAAGAGCTTTCAGTGCTGGCACTTTTCATCTCTGAGCAATTGCTCGACTTTTGCAATTTCTCACCTGAGCACCCTTTAGAGTGCACGAGAGGATGAGCAGAAGATTAGGTGGCTAGAGAAGCGCAAAGCCCCAGTGTTCTTAGGCCTACAAAAGCGCTTCCAAGGAAGGGGGCTGGCTAGCAAGAGCTTTCAGTGCTGGCACTTTTCATCTCTGAGCAATTGCTCGACGTTTGCAATTTCTCAGCTCGTGTCTACGAGACGGAAAGAGAAGGACCGTGACGTTTGGTGGCTAGAGAAGCGCAAAGCCCCAGTGTTGCTGTGCCTGTGAAAGCGCTTCCAAGGAAGGGTGCTGGCTAGCAAGAGCTTTCAGTGCTGGCACTTTTCATCTCTGAGCAATTGCTCGACGTTTGCAATTTCTCAGCTCGTGTCTACGAGACGGAAAGAGAATGACCGTGACGTTTGGTGGCTAGAGAAGCGCAAAGCCCCAGTGTTCTTAGGGCTACAAAAGCGCTTCCAAGGAAGGGGGCTGGCTAGCAACAGCTTTCAGTGCTGGCACTTTTCATCTCTGAGCAATTGCTCGACGTTTGCAATTTCTCAGCTCGTGTCTACGAGACGGAAAGAGAAGGACCGTGACGTTTGGTGGCTAGAGAAGCGCAAAGCCCCAGTGTTGCTGCGCCTGTGAAAGCGCTTCCAAGGAAGGGTGCTGGCTAGCAACAGCTTTCAGTGCTGGCACTTTTCATCTCTGAGCAATTGCTGGACATTTGCAATTTCTCACCTGAGCTCTCTTTAGAGTGCGCGAGAGGATGAGCAGAAGATTAGGTGGCTAGAGAAGCCCAGAGCCCCAGTCTTCTTAGGCCTACAAAAGCGCTTCCAAGGAAGGGTGCTGGCTAGCAACAGCTTTCAGTGCTGGCACTTTTCATCTCTGAGCAATTGCTCGACGTTTGCAATTTCTCAGCTCGTGTCTAGGAGACGGAAAGAGAATGACCGTGACGTTTGGTGGCTAGAGAAGCGCAAAGCCCCAGTGTTGCTGTGCCTGTGAAAGCGCTTCCAAGGAAGGGTGCTGGCTAGCAACAGCTTTCAGTGCTGGCACTTTTCATCTCTGAGCAATTGCTCGATGTTTGCAATTTCTCACCTGAGCACCCTTTAGAGTGCACGAGAGAATGAGCAGCAGATTAGATGGCTAGAGAAGCGCAAAGCCCCAGTGTTCTTAGGCCTACAAAAGCGCTTCCAAGGAAGGGTGCTGGCTAGCAACAGCTTTCAGTGCTGGCACTTTTCATCTCTGAGCAATTGCTCGACGTTTGCAATTTCTCAGCTCGTGTCTACGAGACGGAAAGAGAATGACCGTGACGTTTGGTGGCTAGAGAAGCGCAAAGCCCCAGTGTTGCTGTGCCTGTGAAAGCGCTTCCAAGGAAGGGTGCTGGCTAGCAAGAGCTTTCAGTGCTGGCACTTTTCATCTCTGAGCAATTGCTCGACGTTTGCAATTTCTCACCTGAGCTCTCTTTAGAGTGCGCGAGAGGATGAGCAGAAGATTAGGTGGCTAGAGAAGCCCAGAGCCCCAGTGTTCTTAGGCCTACAAAAGCGCTTCCAAGGAAGGGTGCTGGCTAGCAAGAGCTTTCAGTGCTGGCACTTTTCATCTCTGAGCAATTGCTGGACGTTTGCAATTTCTCAGCTCGTGTCTACGAGACGGAAAGAGAATGACCGTGACATTTGGTGGCTAGAGAAGCGCAAAGCCCCAGTGTTGCTGTGCCTGTGAAAGCGCTTCCAAGGAAGGGTGCTGGCTAGCAAGAGCTTTCAGTGCTGGCACTTTTCATCTCTGAGCAATTGCTGGACATTTGCAATTTCTCACCTGAGCTCTCTTTAGAGTGCGCGAGAGGATGAGCAGAAGATTAGGTGGCTAGAGAAGCGCAAAGCCCCAGTGTTCTTAGGCCTACAAAAGCGCTTCCAAGGAAGGGGGCTGGCTAGCAACAGCTTTCAGTGCTGGCACTTTTCATCTCTGAGCAATTGCTGGACGTTTGCAATTTCTCAGCTCGTGTCTACGAGACGGAAAGAGAATGACCGTGACGTTTGGTGGCTAGAGAAGCGCAAAGCCCCAGTGTTGCTGCACCTGTGAAAGCGCTTCCAAGGAAGGGTGCTGGCTAGCAAGAGCTTTCAGTGCTGGCACTTTTCATCTCTGAGCAATTGCTCGACGTTTGCAATTTCTCACCTGAGCTCTCTTTAGAGTGCGCGAGAGGATGAGCAGAAGATTAGGTGGCTAGAGAAGCCCAGAGCCCCAGTGTTCTTAGGCCTACAAAAGCGCTTCCAAGGAAGGGTGCTGGCTAGCAACAGCTTTCAGTGCTGGCACTTTTCATCTCTGAGCAATTGCTGGACGTTTGCAATTTCTCAGCTCGTGTCTAGGAGATGGAAAGAGAATGACCGTGACGTTTGGTGGCTAGAGAAGCGCAAAGCCCCAGTGTTGCTGCGCCTGTGAAAGCGCTTCCATGGAAGGCTGCTGGCTAGCAAGAGCTTTCAGTGCTGGCACTTTTCATCTCTGAGCAATTGCTGGACATTTGCAATTTCTCACCTGAGCACCCTTTAGAGTGCGCGAGAGGATGAGCAGAAGATTAGGTGGCTAGAGAAGCCCAGAGCCCCAGTGTTCTTAGGCCTACAAAAGCGCTTCCAAGGAAGGGTGCTGGCTAGCAACAGCTTTCAGTGCTGGCACTTTTCATCTCTGAGCAATTGCTCGACGTTTGCAATTTCTCAGCTCGTGTCTACGAGACGGAAAGAGAATGACCGTGACGTTTGGTGGCTAGAGAAGCGCAAAGCCCCAGTGTTGCTGTGCCTGTGAAAGCGCTTCCAAGGAAGGGTGCTGGCTAGCAAGAGCTTTCAGTGCTGGCACTTTTCATCTCTGAGCAATTGCTCGACGTTTGCAATTTCTCACCTGAGCACCCTTTAGAGTGCGCGAGAGAATGAGCAGAAGATTAGGTGGCTAGAGAAGCGCAAAGCCCCAGTGTTCTTAGGCCTACAAAAGCGCTTCCAAGGAAGGGGGCTGGCTAGCAACAGCTTTCAGTGCTGGCACTTTTCATCTCTGAGCAATTGCTCGACGTTTGCAATTTCTCAGCTCGTGTCTACGAGACGGAAAGAGAATGACCATGACGTTTGGTGGCTAGAGAAGCGCAAAGCCCCAGTGTTGCTGCGCCTGTGAAAGCGCTTCCAAGGAAGGGTGCTGGCTAGCAAGAGCTTTCAGTGCTGGCACTTTTCATCTCTGAGCAATTGCTCGACGTTTGTAATTTCTCACCTGAGCACCCTTTAGAGTGCGCGAGAGAATGAGCAGAAGATTAGGTGGCTAGAGAAGCGCAAAGCCCCAGTGTTCTTAGGCCTACAAAAGCGCTTCCAAGGAAGGGGGCTGGCTAGCAACAGCTTTCAGTGCTGGCACTTTTCATCTCTGAGGAATTGCTCGACGTTTGCAATTTCTCAGCTCGTGTCTAGGAGACGGAAAGAGAATGACCGTGACGTTTGGTGGTTAGAGAAGCGCAAAGCCCCAGTGTTCTTAGGCCTACAAAAGCGCTTCCAAGGAAGGGTGCTGGCTAGCAACAGCTTTCAGTGCTGGCACTTTTCATCTCTGAGGAATTGCTCGACGTTTGCAATTTCTCAGCTCGTGTCTACGAGACGGAAAGAGAATGACCGTGACGTTTGGTGGTTAGAGAAGCGCAAAGCCCCAGTGTTCTTAGGCCTACAAAAGCGCTTCCAAGGAAGGGTGCTGGCTAGCAACAGCTTTCAGTGCTGGCACTTTTCATCTCTGAGCAATTGCTCGACGTTTGCAATTTCTCAGCTCGTGTCTACGAGACGGAAAGAGAATGACCATGACGTTTGGTGGCTAGAGAAGCGCAAAGCCCCAGTGTTGCTGCGCCTGTGAAAGCGCTTCCAAGGAAGGGTGCTGGCTAGCAACAGCTTTCAGTGCTGGCACTTTTCATCTCTGAGCAATTGCTCGTCGTTTGCAATTTCTCACCTGAGCTCTCTTTAGAGTGCACGAGAGGATGAGCACAAGATTAGGTGGCTAGAGAAGCGCAAAGCCCCAGTGTTCTTAGGGCTACAAAAGCGCTTCCAAGGAAGGGTGCTGGCTAGCAACAGCTTTCAGTGCTGGCACTTTTCATCTCTGAGCAATTGCTCGACGTTTGCAATTTCTCAGCTCGTGTCTACGAGACGGAAAGAGAAGGACCGTGACGTTTGGTGGCTAGAGAAGCGCAAAGCCCCAGTGTTGCTGCGCCTGTGAAAGCGCTTCCAAGGAAGGCTGCTGGCTAGCAACAGCTTTCAGTGCTGGCACTTTTCATCTCTGAGCAATTGCTCGATGTTTGCAATTTCTCACCTGAGCTCTCTTTAGAGTGCGCGAGAGGATGAGCACAAGATTAGGTGGCTAGAGAAGCCCAGAGCCCCAGTGTTCTTAGGCCTACAAAAGCGCTTCCAAGGAAGGGTGCTGGCTAGCAACAGCTTTCAGTGCTGGCACTTTTCATCTCTGAGCAATTGCTGGACGTTTGCAATTTCTCAGCTCGTGTCTACGAGACGGAAAGAGAATGACCGTGACGTTTGGTGGCTAGAGAAGCGCAAATCCCCAGTGTTCTTAGGCCTACAAAAGCGCTTCCAAGGAAGGGTGCTGGCTAGCAACAGCTTTCAGTGCTGGCACTTTTCATCTCTGAGCAATTGCTCGACGTTTGCAATTTCTCAGCTCGTGTCTACGAGACGGAAAGAGAATGACCGTGACGTTTGGTGGCTAGAGAAGCGCAAATCCCCAGTGTTGCTGCGCCTGTGAAAGCGCTTCCATGGAAGGGTGCTGGCTAGCAACAGCTTTCAGTGCTGGCACTTTTCATCTCTGAGCAATTGCTGGACATTTGCAATTTCTCACCTGAGCTCTCTTTAGAGTGCGCGAGAGGATGAGCAGAAGATTAGGTGGCTAGAGAAGCCCAGAGCCCCAGTGTTCTTAGGCCTACAAAAGCGCTTCCAAGGAAGGGTGCTGGCTAGCAAGAGCTTTCAGTGCTGGCACTTTTCATCTCTGAGCAATTGCTCGACGTTTGCAATTTCTCAGCTCGTGTCTAGGAGACGGAAAGAGAATGACCGTGACGTTTGGTGGCTAGAGAAGCGCAAAGCCCCAGTGTTGCTGCGCCTGTGAAAGCGCTTCCAAGGAAGGCTGCTGGCTAGCAACAGCTTTCAGTGCTGGCACTTTTCATCTCTGAGCAATTGCTCGATGTTTGCAATTTCTCACCTGAGCACCCTTTAGAGTGCACGAGAGAATGAGCAGCAGATTAGGTGGCTAGAGAAGCGCAAAGCCCCAGTGTTCTTAGGCCTACAAAAGCGCTTCCAAGGAAGGGTGCTGGCTAGCAACAGCTTTCAGTGCTGGCACTTTTCATCTCTGAGCAATTGCTCGACGTTTGCAATCTCTCAGCTCGTGTCTACGAGACGGAAAGAGAATGACCGTGACGTTTGGTGGCTAGAGAAGCGCAAAGCCCCAGTGTTGCTGTGCCTGTGAAAGCGCTTCCAAGGAAGGCTGCTGGCTAGCAACAGCTTTCAGTGCTGGCACTTTTCATCTCTGAGCAATTGCTCGACGTTTGCAATTTCTCACCTGAGCTCTCTTTAGAGTGCGCGAGAGGATGAGCACAAGATTAGGTGGCTAGAGAAGCCCAGAGCCCCAGTGTTCTTAGGCCTACAAAAGCGCTTCCAAGGAAGGGTGCTGGCTAGCAACAGCTTTCAGTGCTGGCACTTTTCATCTCTGAGCAATTGCTGGACGTTTGCAATTTCTCAGCTCGTGTCTAGGAGATGGAAAGAGAATGACCGTGACGTTTGGTGGCTAGAGAAGCGCAAAGCCCCAGTGTTGCTGCACCTGTGAAAGCGCTTCCATGGAAGGCTGCTGGCTAGCAAGAGCTTTCAGTGCTGGCACTTTTCATCTCTGAGCAATTGCTCGACGTTTGTAATTTCTCACCTGAGCACCCTTTAGAGTGCGCGAGAGAATGAGCAGAAGATTAGGTGGCTAGAGAAGCGCAAAGCCCCAGTGTTCTTAGGCCTACAAAAGCGCTTCCAAGGAAGGGGGCTGGCTAGCAACAGCTTTCAGTGCTGGCACTTTTCATCTCTGAGCAATTGCTCGACGTTTGCAATTTCTCAGCTCGTGTCTACGAGACGGAAAGAGAAGGACCGTGACGTTTGGTGGGTAGAGAAGCGCAAAGCCCCAGTGTTGCTGCGCCTGTGAAAGCGCTTCCAAGGAAGGGTGCTGGCTAGCAAGAGCTTTCAGTGCTGGCACTTTTCATCTCTGAGCAATTGCTCGACGTTTGCAATTTCTCAGCTCGTGTCTACGAGACGGAAAGAGAATGACCGTGACGTTTGGTGGCTAGAGAAGCGCAAAGCCCCAGTGTTGCTGCGCCTGTGAAAGCGCTTCCAAGGAAGGGTGCTGGCTAGCAACAGCTTTCAGTGCTGGCACTTTTCATCTCTGAGCAATTGCTCGACGTTTGCAATTTCTCACCTGAGCTCTCTTTAGAGTGCACGAGAGGATGAGCACAAGATTAGGTGGCTAGAGAAGCGCAAAGCCCCAGTGTTCTTAGGCCTACAAAAGCGCTTCCAAGGAAGGCTGCTGGCTAGCAACAGCTTTCAGTGCTGGCACTTTTCATCTCTGAGCAATTGCTCGACGTTTGCAATTTCTCAGCTCGTGTCTACGAGACGGAAAGAGAATGACCGTGACGTTTGGTGGGTAGAGAAGCGCAAAGCCCCAGTGTTGCTGCGCCTGTGAAAGCGCTTCCAAGGAAGGGTGCTGGCTAGCAAGAGCTTTCAGTGCTGGCACTTTTCATCTCTGAGCAATTGCTCGACGTTTGCAATTTCTCACCTGAGCTCTCTTTAGAGTGCGCGAGAGGATGAGCACAAGATTAGGTGGCTAGAGAAGCCCAGAGCCCCAGTCTTCTTAGGCCTACAAAAGCGCTTCCAAGGAAGGGTGCTGGCTAGCAACAGCTTTCAGTGCTGGCACTTTTCATCTCTGAGCAATTGCTGGACGTTTGCAATTTCTCAGCTCGTGTCTACGAGACGGAAAGAGAATGACCGTGACGTTTGGTGGCTAGAGAAGCGCAAATCCCCAGTGTTGCTGCGCCTGTGAAAGCGCTTCCAAGGAAGGGTGCTGGCTAGCAAGAGCTTTCAGTGCTGGCACTTTTCATCTCTGAGCAATTGCTCGACTTTTGCAATTTCTCACCTGAGCACCCTTTAGAGTGCGCGAGAGAATGAGCAGAAGATTAGGTGGCTAGAGAAGCGCAAAGCCCCAGTGTTCTTAGGGCTACAAAAGCGCTTCCAAGGAAGGGGGCTGGCTAGCAACAGCTTTCAGTGCTGGCACTTTTCATCTCTGAGCAATTGCTCGACGTTTGCAATTTCTCAGCTCGTGTCTACGAGACGGAAAGAGAATGACCGTGACGTTTGGTGGCTAGAGAAGCGCAAAGCCCCAGTGTTGCTGCGCCTGTGAAAGCGCTTCCAAGGAAGGGTGCTGGCTAGCAACAGCTTTCAGTGCTGGCACTTTTCATCTCTGAGCAATTGCTCGATGTTTGCAATTTCTCACCTGAGCTCTCTTTAGAGTGCACGAGAGGATGAGCAGAAGATTAGGTGGCTAGAGAAGCCCAGAGCCCCAGTGTTCTTAGGCCTACAAAAGCGCTTCCAAGGAAGGGGGCTGGCTAGCAACAGCTTTCAGTGCTGGCACTTTTCATCTCTGAGCAATTGCTCGACGTTTGCAATTTCTCAGCTCGTGTCTACGAGACGGAAAGAGAATGACCGTGACGTTTGGTGGCTAGAGAAGCGCAAAGCCCCAGTGTTGCTGCGCCTGTGAAAGCGCTTCCAAGGAAGTGTGCTGGCTAGCAAGAGCTTTCAGTGCTGGCACTTTTCATCTCTGAGCAATTGCTCGATGTTTGCAATTTCTCACCTGAGCTCTCTTTAGAGTGCGCGAGAGGATGAGCAGAAGATTAGGTGGCTAGAGAAGCCCAGAGCCCCAGTGTTCTTAGGCCTACAAAAGCGCTTCCAAGGAAGGGTGCTGGCTAGCAACAGCTTTCAGTGCTGGCACTTTTCATCTCTGAGCAATTGCTCGACGTTTGCAATTTCTCAGCTCGTGTCTACGAGACGGAAAGAGAATGACCGTGACGTTTGGTGGCTAGAGAAGCGCAAAGCCCCAGTGTTGCTGTGCCTGTGAAAGCGCTTCCATGGAAGGCTGCTGGCTAGCAACAGCTTTCAGTGCTGGCACTTTTCATCTCTGAGCAATTGCTCGACGTTTGCAATTTCTCACCTGAGCTCTCTTTAGAGTGCACGAGAGGATGAGCACAAGATTAGGTGGCTAGAGAAGCCCAGAGACCCAGTGTTCTTAGGCCTACAAAAGCGCTTCCAAGGAAGGGTGCTGGCTAGCAACAGCTTTCAGTGCTGGCACTTTTCATCTCTGAGCAATTGCTCGACGTTTGCAATTTCTCAGCTCGTGTCTACGAGACGGAAAGAGAATGACCGTGACGTTTGGTGGCTAGAGAAGCGCAAAGCCCCAGTGTTGCTGTGCCTGTGAAAGCGCTTCCAAGGAAGGGTGCTGGCTAGCAACAGCTTTCAGTGCTGGCACTTTTCATCTCTGAGCAATTGCTCGATGTTTGCAATTTCTCACCTGAGCTCTCTTTAGAGTGCGCGAGAGGATGAGCACAAGATTAGGTGGCTAGAGAAGCCCAGAGCCCCAGTGTTCTTAGGCCTACAAAAGCGCTTCCAAGGAAGGGTGCTGGCTAGCAACAGCTTTCAGTGCTGGCACTTTTCATCTCTGAGCAATTGCTGGACGTTTGCAATTTCTCAGCTCGTGTCTAGGAGACGGAAAGAGAATGACCGTGACGTTTGGTGGCTAGAGAAGCGCAAAGCCCCAGTGTTGCTGCGCCTGTGAAAGCGCTTCCAAGGAAGGGTGCTGGCTAGCAAGAGCTTTCAGTGCTGGCACTTTTCATCTCTGAGCAATTGCTCGACTTTTGCAATTTCTCACCTGAGCACCCTTTAGAGTGCGCGAGAGAATGAGCAGAAGATTAGGTGGCTAGAGAAGCGCAAAGCCCCAGTGTTCTTAGGGCTACAAAAGCGCTTCCAAGGAAGGGGGCTGGCTAGCAACAGCTTTCAGTGCTGGCACTTTTCATCTCTGAGCAATTGCTCGACGTTTGCAATTTCTCAGCTCGTGTCTACGAGACGGAAAGAGAATGACCGTGACGTTTGGTGGCTAGAGAAGCGCAAAGCCCCAGTGTTGCTGCGCCTGTGAAAGCGCTTCCAAGGAAGGGTGCTGGCTAGCAACAGCTTTCAGTGCTGGCACTTTTCATCTCTGAGCAATTGCTCGATGTTTGCAATTTCTCACCTGAGCTCTCTTTAGAGTGCACGAGAGGATGAGCAGAAGATTAGGTGGCTAGAGAAGCCCAGAGCCCCAGTGTTCTTAGGCCTACAAAAGCGCTTCCAAGGAAGGGGGCTGGCTAGCAACAGCTTTCAGTGCTGGCACTTTTCATCTCTGAGCAATTGCTCGACGTTTGCAATTTCTCAGCTCGTGTCTACGAGACGGAAAGAGAATGACCGTGACGTTTGGTGGCTAGAGAAGCGCAAAGCCCCAGTGTTGCTGCGCCTGTGAAAGCGCTTCCAAGGAAGGCTGCTGGCTAGCAACAGCTTTCAGTGCTGGCACTTTTCATCTCTGAGCAATTGCTCGATGTTTGCAATTTCTCACCTGAGCTCTCTTTAGAGTGCGCGAGAGGATGAGCAGAAGATTAGGTGGCTAGAGAAGCCCAGAGCCCCAGTGTTCTTAGGCCTACAAAAGCGCTTCCAAGGAAGGGTGCTGGCTAGCAACAGCTTTCAGTGCTGGCACTTTTCATCTCTGAGCAATTGCTCGACGTTTGCAATTTCTCAGCTCGTGTCTACGAGACGGAAAGAGAATGACCGTGACGTTTGGTGGCTAGAGAAGCGCAAAGCCCCAGTGTTGCTGTGCCTGTGAAAGCGCTTCCATGGAAGGCTGCTGGCTAGCAACAGCTTTCAGTGCTGGCACTTTTCATCTCTGAGCAATTGCTGGACATTTGCAATTTCTCACCTGAGCTCTCTTTAGAGTGCGCGAGAGGATGAGCAGAAGATTAGGTGGCTAGAGAAGCCCAGAGCCCCAGTGTTCTTAGGCCTACAAAAGCGCTTCCAAGGAAGG
Source organism: Sarcoramphus papa (assembly GCA_037962945.1). Taxonomy (NCBI): domain Eukaryota; kingdom Metazoa; phylum Chordata; class Aves; order Accipitriformes; family Cathartidae; genus Sarcoramphus; species Sarcoramphus papa. The sequence goes on along the minus strand of JBBMRM010000093.1, from coordinate 5,062,128 downwards.
GTGCTGGCTAGCAACAGCTTTCAGTGCTGGCACTTTTCATCTCTGAGCAATTGCTGGACGTTTGCAATTTCTCAGCTCGTGTCTACGAGATGGAAAGAGAATGACCGTGACGTTTGGTGGCTAGAGAAGCGCAAAGCCCCAGTGTTGCTGCGCCTGTGAAAGCGCTTCCAAGGAAGGGTGCTGGCTAGCAAGAGCTTTCAGTGCTGGCACTTTTCTTCTCTGAGCAATTGCTCGACATTTGCAATTTCTCACCTGAGCTCTCTTCAGAGTGCGCGAGAGCATGAGCACAAGATTAGGTGGCTAGAGAAGCCCAGAGCCCCAGTGTTCTTAGGGCTACAAAAGCGCTTCCAAGGAAGGGTGCTGGCTAGCAACAGCTTTCAGTGCTGGCACTTTTCATCTCTGAGCAATTGCTCGACATTTGCAATCTCTCAGCTCGTGTCTACGAGACGGAAAGAGAATGACCGTGACGTTTGGTGGGTAGAGAAGCGCAAAGCCCCAGTGTTGCTGCGCCTGTGAAAGCGCTTCCAAGGAAGGGTGCTGGCTAGCAACAGCTTTCAGTGCTGGCACTTTTCATCTCTGAGCAATTGCTCGACTTTTGCAATTTCTCACCTGAGCACCCTTTAGAGTGCGCGAGAGAATGAGCAGAAGATTAGGTGGCTAGAGAAGCGCAAAGCCCCAGTGTTCTTAGGCCTACAAAAGCGCTTCCAAGGAAGGGTGCTGGCTAGCAACAGCTTTCAGTGCTGGCACTTTTCATCTCTGAGCAATTGCTCGACGTTTGCAATCTCTCAGCTCGTGTCTACGAGACGGATGGAGAATGACCATGACGTTTGGTGGCTAGAGAAGCGCAAAGCCCCAGTGTTGCTGCGCCTGTGAAAGCGCTTCCAAGGAAGGGTGCTGGCTAGCAACAGCTTTCAGTGCTGGCACTTTTCATCTCTGAGCAATTGCTCGATGTTTGCAATTTCTCACCTGAGCTCTCTTTAGAGTGCGCGAGAGGATCAGCACAAGATTAGGTGGCTAGAGAAGCCCAGAGCCCCACTGTTCTTAGGCCTACAAAAGCGCTTCCAAGGAAGGGTGCTGGCTAGCAACAGCTTTCAGTGCTGGCACTTTTCATCTCTGAGCAATTGCTGGACGTTTGCAATTTCTCAGCTCGTGTCTACGAGACGGAAAGAGAATGACCGTGACGTTTGGTGGCTAGAGAAGCGCAAAGCCCCAGTGTTGCTGTGCCTGTGAAAGCGCTTCCAAGGAAGGGTGCTGGCTAGCAAGAGCTTTCAGTGCTGGCACTTTTCATCTCTGAGCAATTGCTCGACGTTTGCAATTTCTCAGCTCGTGTCTAGGAGACGGAAAGAGAATGACCGTGACGTTTGGTGGCTAGAGAAGCCCAGAGCCCCAGTGTTCTTAGGCCTACAAAAGCGCTTCCAAGGAAGGGTGCTGGCTAGCAACAGCTTTCAGTGCTGGCACTTTTCATCTCTGAGCAATTGCTGGACGTTTGCAATTTCTCAGCTCGTGTCTACGAGACGGAAAGAGAATGACCGTGACGTTTGGTGGGTAGAGAAGCGCAAAGCCCCAGTGTTGCTGTGCCTGTGAAAGCGCTTCCAAGGAAGGCTGCTGGCTAGCAACAGCTTTCAGTGCTGGCACTTTTCATCTCTGAGCAATTGCTGGACATTTGCAATTTCTCACCTGAGCTCTCTTTAGAGTGCGCGAGAGGATGAGCAGAAGATTAGGTGGCTAGAGAAGCCCAGAGCCCCAGTGTTCTTAGGCCTACAAAAGCGCTTCCAAGGAAGGGTGCTGGCTAGCAAGAGCTTTCAGTGCTGGCACTTTTCATCTCTGAGCAATTGCTCGACGTTTGCAATCTCTCAGCTCGTGTCTACGAGACGGAAAGAGAAGGACCGTGACGTTTGGTGGCTAGAGAAGCGCAAAGCCCCAGTGTTGCTGCGCCTGTGAAAGCGCTTCCAAGGAAGGGTGCTGGCTAGCAACAGCTTTCAGTGCTGGCACTTTTCATCTCTGAGCAATTGCTCGACGTTTGCAATTTCTCACCTGAGCTCTCTTTAGAGTGCGCGAGAGGATGAGCAGAAGATTAGGTGGCTAGAGAAGCCCAGAGCCCCAGTGTTCTTAGGCCTACAAAAGCGCTTCCAAGGAAGGGTGCTGGCTAGCAAGAGCTTTCAGTGCTGGCACTTTTCATCTCTGAGCAATTGCTGGACGTTTGCAATTTCTCAGCTCGTGTCTAGGAGACGGAAAGAGAATGACCGTGACATTTGGTGGCTAGAGAAGCGCAAAGCCCCAGTGTTGCTGCGCCTGTGAAAGCGCTTCCATGGAAGGCTGCTGGCTAGCAAGAGCTTTCAGTGCTGGCACTTTTCATCTCTGAGCAATTGCTGGACATTTGCAATTTCTCACCTGAGCTCTCTTTAGAGTGCGCGAGAGGATGAGCAGAAGATTAGGTGGCTAGAGAAGCCCAGAGCCCCAGTGTTCTTAGGGCTACAAAAGCGCTTCCAAGGAAGGGGGCTGGCTAGCAACAGCTTTCAGTGCTGGCACTTTTCATCTCGGAGCAATTGCTCGACGTTTGCAATTTCTCAGCTCGTGTCTACGAGACGGAAAGAGAATGACCGTGACGTTTGGTGGTTAGAGAAGAGCAAAGCCCCAGTGTTGCTGCACCTGTGAAAGCGCTTCCAAGGAAGGGTGCTGGCTAGCAACAGCTTTCAGTGCTGGCACTTTTCTTCTCTGAGCAATTGCTCGACGTTTGCAATTTCTCACCTGAGCTCTCTTTAGAGTGCGCGAGAGGATGAGCAGAAGATTAGGTGGCTAGAGAAGCCCAGAGCCCCAGTGTTCTTAGGCCTACAAAAGCGCTTCCAAGGAAGGGGGCTGGCTAGCAACAGCTTTCAGTGCTGGCACTTTTCATCTCTGAGCAATTGCTGGACGTTTGCAATTTCTCAGCTCGTGTCTACGAGACGGAAAGAGAATGACCGTGACGTTTGGTGGCTAGAGAAGCGCAAAGCCCCAGTGTTGCTGTGCCTGTGAAAGCGCTTCCAAGGAAGGGTGCTGGCTAGCAAGAGCTTTCAGTGCTGGCACTTTTCATCTCTGAGCAATTGCTCGACGTTTGCAATTTCTCACCTGAGCACCCTTTAGAGTGCGCGAGAGAATGAGCAGAAGATTAGGTGGCTAGAGAAGCGCAAAGCCCCAGTGTTCTTAGGCCTACAAAAGCGCTTCCAAGGAAGGGGGCTGGCTAGCAACAGCTTTCAGTGCTGGCACTTTTCATCTCTGAGCAATTGCTCGACGTTTGCAATTTCTCAGCTCGTGTCTACGAGACGGAAAGAGAATGACCATGACGTTTGGTGGCTAGAGAAGCGCAAAGCCCCAGTGTTGCTGCGCCTGTGAAAGCGCTTCCAAGGAAGGGTGCTGGCTAGCAAGAGCTTTCAGTGCTGGCACTTTTCATCTCTGAGCAATTGCTCGACGTTTGTAATTTCTCACCTGAGCTCTCTTTAGAGTGCGCGAGAGAATGAGCACAAGATTAGGTGGCTAGAGAAGCGCAAAGCCCCAGTGTTCTTAGGCCTACAAAAGCGCTTCCAAGGAAGGCTGCTGGCTAGCAACAGCTTTCAGTGCTGGCACTTTTCATCTCTGAGCAATTGCTCGACGTTTGCAATTTCTCAGCTCGTGTCTACGAGACGGAAAGAGAAGGACCGTGACGTTTGGTGGCTAGAGAAGCGCAAAGCCCCAGTGTTGCTGCGCCTGTGAAAGCGCTTCCAAGGAAGGGTGCTGGCTAGCAACAGCTTTCAGTGCTGGCACTTTTCATCTCTGAGCAATTGCTGGACGTTTGCAATTTCTCACCTGAGCTCTCTTTAGAGTGCACGAGAGGATGAGCACAAGATTAGGTGGCTAGAGAAGCGCAAAGCCCCAGTGTTCTTAGGCCTACAAAAGCGCTTCCAAGGAAGGCTGCTGGCTAGCAACAGCTTTCAGTGCTGGCACTTTTCATCTCTGAGCAATTGCTGGACGTTTGCAATTTCTCAGCTCGTGTCTACGAGACGGAAAGAGAATGACCGTGACGTTTGGTGGGTAGAGAAGCGCAAAGCCCCAGTGTTGCTGCGCCTGTGAAAGCGCTTCCAAGGAAGGGTGCTGGCTAGCAACAGCTTTCAGTGCTGGCACTTTTCATCTCTGAGCAATTGCTCGATGTTTGCAATTTCTCACCTGAGCTCTCTTTAGAGTGCACGAGAGGATGAGCACAAGATTAGGTGGCTAGAGAAGCCCAGAGCCCCAGTCTTCTTAGGCCTACAAAAGCGCTTCCAAGGAAGGGTGCTGGCTAGCAACAGCTTTCAGTGCTGGCACTTTTCATCTCTGAGCAATTGCTCGACGTTTGCAATTTCTCAGCTCGTGTCTACGAGACGGAAAGAGAATGACCGTGACGTTTGGTGGGTAGAGAAGCGCAAAGCCCCAGTGTTGCTGTGCCTGTGAAAGCGCTTCCAAGGAAGGGTGCTGGCTAGCAACAGCTTTCAGTGCTGGCACTTTTCATCTCTGAGCAATTGCTCGATGTTTGCAATTTCTCACCTGAGCTCTCTTTAGAGTGCGCGAGAGGATGAGCACAAGATTAGGTGGCTAGAGAAGCCCAGAGCCCCAGTCTTCTTAGGCCTACAAAAGCGCTTCCAAGGAAGGGTGCTGGCTAGCAACAGCTTTCAGTGCTGGCACTTTTCATCTCTGAGCAATTGCTGGACGTTTGCAATTTCTCAGCTCGTGTCTACGAGACGGAAAGAGAAGGACCGTGACGTTTGGTGGCTAGAGAAGCGCAAAGCCCCAGTGTTGCTGTGCCTGTGAAAGCGCTTCCAAGGAAGGCTGCTGGCTAGCAACAGCTTTCAGTGCTGGCACTTTTCATCTCTGAGCAATTGCTCGATGTTTGCAATTTCTCACCTGAGCTCTCTTTAGAGTGCACGAGAGGATGAGCAGAAGATTAGGTGGCTAGAGAAGCCCAGAGCCCCAGTGTTCTTAGGCCTACAAAAGCGCTTCCAAGGAAGGGGGCTGGCTAGCAACAGCTTTCAGTGCTGGCACTTTTCATCTCTGAGCAATTGCTCGACGTTTGCAATTTCTCAGCTCATGTCTACGAGACAGAAAGAATGACTGTGACGTTTGGTGGCTAGAGAAGCGCAAAGCCCCAGTGTTGCTGCGCCTGTGAAAGCGCTTCCAAGGAAGGCTGCTGGCTAGCAACAGCTTTCAGTGCTGGCACTTTTCATCTCTGAGCAATTGCTCGATGTTTGCAATTTCTCACCTGAGCTCTCTTTAGAGTGCGCGAGAGGATGAGCAGAAGATTAGGTGGCTAGAGAAGCCCAGAGCCCCAGTGTTCTTAGGCCTACAAAAGCGCTTCCAAGGAAGGGTGCTGGCTAGCAACAGCTTTCAGTGCTGGCACTTTTCATCTCTGAGCAATTGCTCGACGTTTGCAATTTCTCAGCTCGTGTCTACGAGACGGAAAGAGAATGACCGTGACGTTTGGTGGCTAGAGAAGCGCAAAGCCCCAGTGTTGCTGTGCCTGTGAAAGCGCTTCCATGGAAGGGTGCTGGCTAGCAACAGCTTTCAGTGCTGGCACTTTTCATCTCTGAGCAATTGCTGGACATTTGCAATTTCTCACCTGAGCTCTCTTTAGAGTGCGCGAGAGGATGAGCACAAGATGAGGTGGCTAGAGAAGCCCAGAGCCCCACTGTTCTTAGGCCTACAAAAGCGCTTCCAAGGAAGGGTGCTGGCTAGCAACAGCTTTCAGTGCTGGCACTTTTCATCTCTGAGCAATTGCTCGACTTTTGCAATTTCTCACCTGAGCACCCTTTAGGGTGCGCGAGAGAATGAGCAGAAGATTAGGTGGCTAGAGAAGCGCAAAGCCCCAGTGTTCTTAGGCCTACAAAAGCGCTTCCAAGGAAGGGTGCTGGCTAGCAACAGCTTTCAGTGCTGGCACTTTTCATCTCTGAGCAATTGCTCGACGTTTGCAATCTCTCAGCTCGTGTCTACGAGACGGATGGAGAATGACCATGACGTTTGGTGGCTAGAGAAGCGCAAAGCCCCAGTGTTGCTGCGCCTGTGAAAGCGCTTCCAAGGAAGGGTGCTGGCTAGCAAGAGCTTTCAGTGCTGGCACTTTTCATCTCTGAGCAATTGCTCGACGTTTGCAATTTCTCAGCTCGTGTCTAGGAGACGGAAAGAGAATGACCGTGACGTTTGGTGGCTAGAGAAGCGCAAAGCCCCAGTGTTCTTAGGCCTACAAAAGCGCTTCCAAGGAAGGGTGCTGGCTAGCAACAGCTTTCAGTGCTGGCACTTTTCATCTCTGAGCAATTGCTGGACGTTTGCAATTTCTCAGCTCGTGTCTACGAGACGGAAAGAGAATGACCGTGACGTTTGGTGGGTAGAGAAGCGCAAAGCCCCAGTGTTGCTGCGCCTGTGAAAGCGCTTCCAAGGAAGGGTGCTGGCTAGCAACAGCTTTCAGTGCTGGCACTTTTCATCTCTGAGCAATTGCTCGACTTTTGCAATTTCTCACCTGAGCACCCTTTAGAGTGCGCGAGAGAATGAGCAGAAGATTAGGTGGCTAGAGAAGCGCAAAGCCCCAGTGTTCTTAGGCCTACAAAAGCGCTTCCAAGGAAGGGTGCTGGCTAGCAAGAGCTTTCAGTGCTGGCACTTTTCATCTCTGAGCAATTGCTCGACGTTTGCAATTTCTCAGCTCGTGTCTACGAGACGGAAAGAGAATGACCGTGACGTTTGGTGGCTAGAGAAGCGCAAAGCCCCAGTGTTGCTGCGCCTGTGAAAGCGCTTCCATGGAAGGCTGCTGGCTAGCAAGAGCTTTCAGTGCTGGCACTTTTCATCTCTGAGCAATTGCTGGACATTTGCAATTTCTCACCTGAGCTCTCTTTAGAGTGCGCGAGAGGATGAGCAGAAGATTAGGTGGCTAGAGAAGCCCAGAGCCCCAGTGTTCTTAGGGCTACAAAAGCGCTTCCAAGGAAGGGGGCTGGCTAGCAACAGCTTTCAGTGCTGGCACTTTTCATCTCGGAGCAATTGCTCGACGTTTGCAATTTCTCAGCTCGTGTCTACGAGACGGAAAGAGAATGACCGTGACGTTTGGTGGTTAGAGAAGAGCAAAGCCCCAGTGTTGCTGCACCTGTGAAAGCGCTTCCAAGGAAGGGTGCTGGCTAGCAACAGCTTTCAGTGCTGGCACTTTTCTTCTCTGAGCAATTGCTCGACGTTTGCAATTTCTCACCTGAGCTCTCTTTAGAGTGCGCGAGAGGATGAGCAGAAGATTAGGTGGCTAGAGAAGCCCAGAGCCCCAGTGTTCTTAGGCCTACAAAAGCGCTTCCAAGGAAGGGGGCTGGCTAGCAACAGCTTTCAGTGCTGGCACTTTTCATCTCTGAGCAATTGCTGGACGTTTGCAATTTCTCAGCTCGTGTCTACGAGACGGAAAGAGAATGACCGTGACGTTTGGTGGCTAGAGAAGCGCAAAGCCCCAGTGTTGCTGTGCCTGTGAAAGCGCTTCCAAGGAAGGGTGCTGGCTAGCAAGAGCTTTCAGTGCTGGCACTTTTCATCTCTGAGCAATTGCTCGACGTTTGCAATTTCTCACCTGAGCACCCTTTAGAGTGCGCGAGAGAATGAGCAGAAGATTAGGTGGCTAGAGAAGCGCAAAGCCCCAGTGTTCTTAGGCCTACAAAAGCGCTTCCAAGGAAGGGGGCTGGCTAGCAACAGCTTTCAGTGCTGGCACTTTTCATCTCTGAGCAATTGCTCGACGTTTGCAATTTCTCAGCTCGTGTCTACGAGACGGAAAGAGAATGACCATGACGTTTGGTGGCTAGAGAAGCGCAAAGCCCCAGTGTTGCTGCGCCTGTGAAAGCGCTTCCAAGGAAGGGTGCTGGCTAGCAAGAGCTTTCAGTGCTGGCACTTTTCATCTCTGAGCAATTGCTCGACGTTTGTAATTTCTCACCTGAGCTCTCTTTAGAGTGCGCGAGAGAATGAGCACAAGATTAGGTGGCTAGAGAAGCGCAAAGCCCCAGTGTTCTTAGGCCTACAAAAGCGCTTCCAAGGAAGGCTGCTGGCTAGCAACAGCTTTCAGTGCTGGCACTTTTCATCTCTGAGCAATTGCTCGACGTTTGCAATTTCTCAGCTCGTGTCTACGAGACGGAAAGAGAAGGACCGTGACGTTTGGTGGCTAGAGAAGCGCAAAGCCCCAGTGTTGCTGCGCCTGTGAAAGCGCTTCCAAGGAAGGGTGCTGGCTAGCAACAGCTTTCAGTGCTGGCACTTTTCATCTCTGAGCAATTGCTGGACGTTTGCAATTTCTCACCTGAGCTCTCTTTAGAGTGCACGAGAGGATGAGCACAAGATTAGGTGGCTAGAGAAGCGCAAAGCCCCAGTGTTCTTAGGCCTACAAAAGCGCTTCCAAGGAAGGCTGCTGGCTAGCAACAGCTTTCAGTGCTGGCACTTTTCATCTCTGAGCAATTGCTGGACGTTTGCAATTTCTCAGCTCGTGTCTACGAGACGGAAAGAGAATGACCGTGACGTTTGGTGGGTAGAGAAGCGCAAAGCCCCAGTGTTGCTGCGCCTGTGAAAGCGCTTCCAAGGAAGGGTGCTGGCTAGCAACAGCTTTCAGTGCTGGCACTTTTCATCTCTGAGCAATTGCTCGATGTTTGCAATTTCTCACCTGAGCTCTCTTTAGAGTGCACGAGAGGATGAGCACAAGATTAGGTGGCTAGAGAAGCCCAGAGCCCCAGTCTTCTTAGGCCTACAAAAGCGCTTCCAAGGAAGGGTGCTGGCTAGCAACAGCTTTCAGTGCTGGCACTTTTCATCTCTGAGCAATTGCTCGACGTTTGCAATTTCTCAGCTCGTGTCTACGAGACGGAAAGAGAATGACCGTGACGTTTGGTGGGTAGAGAAGCGCAAAGCCCCAGTGTTGCTGTGCCTGTGAAAGCGCTTCCAAGGAAGGGTGCTGGCTAGCAACAGCTTTCAGTGCTGGCACTTTTCATCTCTGAGCAATTGCTCGATGTTTGCAATTTCTCACCTGAGCTCTCTTTAGAGTGCGCGAGAGGATGAGCACAAGATTAGGTGGCTAGAGAAGCCCAGAGCCCCAGTCTTCTTAGGCCTACAAAAGCGCTTCCAAGGAAGGGTGCTGGCTAGCAACAGCTTTCAGTGCTGGCACTTTTCATCTCCGAGCAATTGCTGGACGTTTGCAATTTCTCAGCTCGTGTCTACGAGACGGAAAGAGAAGGACCGTGACGTTTGGTGGCTAGAGAAGCGCAAAGCCCCAGTGTTGCTGTGCCTGTGAAAGCGCTTCCAAGGAAGGCTGCTGGCTAGCAACAGCTTTCAGTGCTGGCACTTTTCATCTCTGAGCAATTGCTCGATGTTTGCAATTTCTCACCTGAGCTCTCTTTAGAGTGCACGAGAGGATGAGCAGAAGATTAGGTGGCTAGAGAAGCCCAGAGCCCCAGTGTTCTTAGGCCTACAAAAGCGCTTCCAAGGAAGGGGGCTGGCTAGCAACAGCTTTCAGTGCTGGCACTTTTCATCTCTGAGCAATTGCTCGACGTTTGCAATTTCTCAGCTCATGTCTACGAGACAGAAAGAATGACTGTGACGTTTGGTGGCTAGAGAAGCGCAAAGCCCCAGTGTTGCTGCGCCTGTGAAAGCGCTTCCAAGGAAGGCTGCTGGCTAGCAACAGCTTTCAGTGCTGGCACTTTTCATCTCTGAGCAATTGCTCGATGTTTGCAATTTCTCACCTGAGCTCTCTTTAGAGTGCGCGAGAGGATGAGCAGAAGATTAGGTGGCTAGAGAAGCCCAGAGCCCCAGTGTTCTTAGGCCTACAAAAGCGCTTCCAAGGAAGGGTGCTGGCTAGCAACAGCTTTCAGTGCTGGCACTTTTCATCTCTGAGCAATTGCTCGACGTTTGCAATTTCTCAGCTCGTGTCTACGAGACGGAAAGAGAATGACCGTGACGTTTGGTGGCTAGAGAAGCGCAAAGCCCCAGTGTTGCTGTGCCTGTGAAAGCGCTTCCATGGAAGGGTGCTGGCTAGCAACAGCTTTCAGTGCTGGCACTTTTCATCTCTGAGCAATTGCTGGACATTTGCAATTTCTCACCTGAGCTCTCTTTAGAGTGCGCGAGAGGATGAGCACAAGATGAGGTGGCTAGAGAAGCCCAGAGCCCCACTGTTCTTAGGCCTACAAAAGCGCTTCCAAGGAAGGGTGCTGGCTAGCAACAGCTTTCAGTGCTGGCACTTTTCATCTCTGAGCAATTGCTCGACTTTTGCAATTTCTCACCTGAGCACCCTTTAGGGTGCGCGAGAGAATGAGCAGAAGATTAGGTGGCTAGAGAAGCGCAAAGCCCCAGTGTTCTTAGGCCTACAAAAGCGCTTCCAAGGAAGGGTGCTGGCTAGCAACAGCTTTCAGTGCTGGCACTTTTCATCTCTGAGCAATTGCTCGACGTTTGCAATCTCTCAGCTCGTGTCTACGAGACGGATGGAGAATGACCATGACGTTTGGTGGCTAGAGAAGCGCAAAGCCCCAGTGTTGCTGCGCCTGTGAAAGCGCTTCCAAGGAAGGGTGCTGGCTAGCAAGAGCTTTCAGTGCTGGCACTTTTCATCTCTGAGCAATTGCTCGACGTTTGCAATTTCTCAGCTCGTGTCTAGGAGACGGAAAGAGAATGACCGTGACGTTTGGTGGCTAGAGAAGCGCAAAGCCCCAGTGTTCTTAGGCCTACAAAAGCGCTTCCAAGGAAGGGTGCTGGCTAGCAACAGCTTTCAGTGCTGGCACTTTTCATCTCTGAGCAATTGCTGGACGTTTGCAATTTCTCAGCTCGTGTCTACGAGACGGAAAGAGAATGACCGTGACGTTTGGTGGGTAGAGAAGCGCAAAGCCCCAGTGTTGCTGCGCCTGTGAAAGCGCTTCCAAGGAAGGGTGCTGGCTAGCAACAGCTTTCAGTGCTGGCACTTTTCATCTCTGAGCAATTGCTCGACTTTTGCAATTTCTCACCTGAGCACCCTTTAGAGTGCGCGAGAGAATGAGCAGAAGATTAGGTGGCTAGAGAAGCGCAAAGCCCCAGTGTTCTTAGGCCTACAAAAGCGCTTCCAAGGAAGGGTGCTGGCTAGCAAGAGCTTTCAGTGCTGGCACTTTTCATCTCTGAGCAATTGCTCGACGTTTGCAATTTCTCAGCTCGTGTCTACGAGACGGAAAGAGAATGACCGTGACGTTTGGTGGCTAGAGAAGCGCAAAGCCCCAGTGTTGCTGCACCTGTGAAAGCGCTTCCAAGGAAGGGTGCTGGCTAGCAAGAGCTTTCAGTGCTGGCACTTTTCATCTCTGAGCAATTGCTCGATGTTTGCAATTTCTCACCTGAGCTCTCTTTAGAGTGCGCGAGAGGATGAGCACAAGATTAGGTGGCTAGAGAAGCCCAGAGCCCCACTGTTCTTAGGCCTACAAAAGCGCTTCCAAGGAAGGGTGCTGGCTAGCAACAGCTTTCAGTGCTGGCACTTTTCATCTCTGAGCAATTGCTGGACGTTTGCAATTTCTCAGCTCGTGTCTACGAGACGGAAAGAGAATGACCGTGACGTTTGGTGGCTAGAGAAGCGCAAAGCCCCAGTGTTGCTGTGCCTGTGAAAGCGCTTCCAAGGAAGGGTGCTGGCTAGCAAGAGCTTTCAGTGCTGGCACTTTTCATCTCTGAGCAATTGCTCGACGTTTGCAATTTCTCAGCTCGTGTCTAGGAGACGGAAAGAGAATGACCGTGACGTTTGGTGGCTAGAGAAGCGCAAAGCCCCAGTGTTCTTAGGGCTACAAAAGCGCTTCCAAGGAAGGGTGCTGGCTAGCAACAGCTTTCAGTGCTGGCACTTTTCATCTCTGAGCAATTGCTCGACGTTTGCAATTTCTCAGCTCGTGTCTACGAGACGGAAAGAGAATGACCGTGACGTTTGGTGGGTAGAGAAGCGCAAAGCCCCAGTGTTGCTGCGCCTGTGAAAGCGCTTCCAAGGAAGGGTGCTGGCTAGCAACAGCTTTCAGTGCTGGCACTTTTCATCTCTGAGCAATTGCTGGACATTTGCAATTTCTCACCTGAGCTCTCTTTAGAGTGCGCGAGAGGATGTGCACAAGATTAGGTGGCTAGAGAAGCCCAGAGCCCCAGTGTTCTTAGGCCTACAAAAGCGCTTCCAAGGAAGGGTGCTGGCTAGCAACAGCTTTCAGTGCTGGCACTTTTCATCTCTGAGCAATTGCTCGACGTTTGCAATTTCTCAGCTCGTGTCTACGAGACGGAAAGAGAAGGACCGTGACGTTTGGTGGCTAGAGAAGCGCAAAGCCCCAGTGTTGCTGCGCCTGTGAAAGCGCTTCCAAGGAAGGGTGCTGGCTAGCAACAGCTTTCAGTGCTGGCACTTTTCATCTCTGAGCAATTGCTGGACGTTTGCAATTTCTCACCTGAGCTCTTCTTTGAGTGTGCGAGAAGATGAGCAGAAGCTTAGGTGGCTAGAGAAGCCCAGAGCCCCAGTGTTCTTAGGGCTACAAAAGCGCTTCCAAGGAAGGGTGCTGGCTAGCAACAGCTTTCAGTGCTGGCACTTTTCATCTCTGAGCAATTGCTCGACGTTTGCAATTTCTCAGCTCGTGTCTACGAGACGGAAAGAGAAGGACCGTGACGTTTGGTGGCTAGAGAAGCGCAAAGCCCCAGTGTTGCTGCGCCTGTGAAAGCGCTTCCAAGGAAGGGTGCTGGCTAGCAACAGCTTTCAGTGCTGGCACTTTTCATCTCTGAGCAATTGCTCGACGTTTGCAATCTCTCAGCTCGTGTCTACGAGACGGAAAGAGAAGGACCGTGACTTTTGGTGGCTAGAGAAGCGCAAAGCCCCAGTGTTGCTGCGCCTGTGAAAGCGCTTCCAAGGAAGGGTGCTGGCTAGCAACAGCTTTCAGTGCTGGCACTTTTCATCTCTGAGCAATGGCTGGACGTTTGCAATTTCTCACCTGAGCTCTCTTTAGAGTGCGCGAGAGGATGAGCAGAAGATGAGGTGGCTAGAGAAGCCCAGAGCCCCAGTGTTCTTAGGCCTACAAAAGCGCTTCCAAGGAAGGGTGCTGGCTAGCAACAGCTTTCAGTGCTGGCACTTTTCATCTCTGAGCAATTGCTGGACGTTTGCAATCTCTCAGCTCGTGTCTACGAGACGGAAAGAGAAGGACCGTGACGTTTGGTGGCTAGAGAAGCGCAAAGCCCCAGTGTTGCTGCGCCTGTGAAAGCGCTTCCAAGGAAGGGGGCTGGCTAGCAACAGCTTTCAGTGCTGGCACTTTTCATCTCTGAGCAATTGCTCGACGTTTGTAATTTCTCACCTGAGCACCCTTTAGAGTGCGCGAGAGAATGAGCAGAAGATTAGGTGGCTAGAGAAGCGCAAAGCCCCAGTGTTCTTAGGCCTACAAAAGCGCTTCCAAGGAAGGGGGCTGGCTAGCAACAGCTTTCAGTGCTGGCACTTTTCATCTCTGAGCAATTGCTGGACGTTTGCAATTTCTCAGCTCGTGTCTACGAGACGGAAAGAGAATGACCGTGACGTTTGATGGCTAGAGAAGCGCAAAGCCCCAGTGTTGCTGCGCCTGTGAAAGCGCTTCCAAGGAAGGGTGCTGGCTAGCAAGAGCTTTCAGTGCTGGCACTTTTCATCTCTGAGCAATTGCTGGACATTTGCAATTTCTCACCTGAGCTCTCTTTAGAGTGCGCGAGAGGATGAGCACAAGATTAGGTGGCTAGAGAAGCCCAGAGCCCCAGTCTTCTTAGGCCTACAAAAGCGCTTCCAAGGAAGGCTGCTGGCTAGCAACAGCTTTCAGTGCTGGCACTTTTCATCTCTGAGCAATTGCTCGACGTTTGCAATTTCTCAGCTCGTGTCTACGAGACGGAAAGAGAAGGACCGTGACGTTTGGTGGCTAGAGAAGCGCAAAGCCCCAGTGTTGCTGCGCCTGTGAAAGCGCTTCCAAGGAAGGGTGCTGGCTAGCAACAGCTTTCAGTGCTGGCACTTTTCATCTCTGAGCAATTGCTGGACGTTTGCAATTTCTCACCTGAGCTCTCTTTAGAGTGCGCGAGAGAATGAGCAGAAGATTAGGTGGCTGGAGAAGCGCAAAGCCCCAGTGTTCTTAGGGCTACAAAAGTGCTTCCAAGGAAGGGTGCTGGCTAGCAACAGCTTTCAGTGCTGGCACTTTTCATCTCTGAGCAATTGCTCGACATTTGCAATTTCTCAGCTCGTGTCTACGAGACGGAAAGAGAAGGACCGTGACGTTTGGTGGCTAGAGAAGCGCAAAGCCCCAGTGTTGCTGCGCCTGTGAAAGCGCTTCCAAGGAAGGCTGCTGGCTAGCAACAGCTTTCAGTGCTGGCACTTTTCATCTCTGAGCAATTGCTCGACGTTTGCAATTTCTCACCTGAGCACCCTTTACAGTGCGCGAGAGAATGAGCAGAAGATTAGGTGGCTAGAGAAGCGCAAAGCCCCAGTGTTCTTAGGGCTACAAAAGCGCTTCCAAGGAAGGGGGCTGGCTAGCAACAGCTTTCAGTGCTGGCACTTTTCATCTCTGAGCAATTGCTCGACGTTTGCAATTTCTCAGCTCGTGTCTACGAGACGGAAAGAGAATGACCGTGACGTTTGGTGGCTAGAGAAGCGCAAAGCCCCAGTGTTGCTGCGCCTGTGAAAGCGCTTCCAAGGAAGGGTGCTGGCTAGCAAGAGCTTTCAGTGCTGGCACTTTTCATCTCTGAGCAATTGCTCGACGTTTGCAATTTCTCAGCTCGTGTCTACGAGACGGAAAGAGAATGACCGTGACGTTTGGTGGCTAGAGAAGCGCAAAGCCCCAGTGTTGCTGCGCCTGTGAAAGCGCTTCCAAGGAAGGGTGCTGGCTAGCAACAGCTTTCAGTGCTGGCACTTTTCATCTCTGAGCAATTGCTGGACGTTTGCAATTTCTCACCTGAGCTCTCTTTAGAGTGCACGAGAGGATGAGCAGAAGATTAGGTGGCTAGAGAAGCGCAAAGCCCCAGTGTTCTTAGGCCTACAAAAGCGCTTCCAAGGAAGGCTGCTGGCTAGCAACAGCTTTCAGTGCTGGCACTTTTCATCTCTGAGCAATTGCTCGACGTTTGCAATTTCTCAGCTCGTGTCTACGAGACGGAAAGAGAATGACCGTGACGTTTGGTGGCTAGAGAAGCGCAAAGCCCCAGTGTTGCTGCGCCTGTGAAAGCGCTTCCAAGGAAGGGTGCTGGCTAGCAACAGCTTTCAGTGCTGGCACTTTTCATCTCTGAGCAATTGCTCGATGTTTGCAATTTCTCACCTGAGCTCTCTTTAGAGTGCACGAGAGGATGAGCACAAGATTAGGTGGCTAGAGAAGCCCAGAGCCCCACTGTTCTTAGGCCTACAAAAGCGCTTCCAAGGAAGGGTGCTGGCTAGCAACAGCTTTCAGTGCTGGCACTTTTCATCTCTGAGCAATTGCTCGATGTTTGCAATTTCTCACCTGAGCTCTCTTTAGAGTGCGCGAGAGGATGAGCAGAAGATTAGGTGGCTAGAGAAGCCCAGAGCCCCAGTGTTCTTAGGCCTACAAAAGCGCTTCCAAGGAAGGGTGCTGGCTAGCAACAGCTTTCAGTGCTGGCACTTTTCATCTCTGAGCAATTGCTCGACGTTTGCAATTTCTCAGCTCGTGTCTACGAGACGGAAAGAGAATGACCGTGACGTTTGGTGGCTAGAGAAGCGCAAAGCCCCAGTGTTGCTGCGCCTGTGAAAGCGCTTCCAAGGAAGGGTGCTGGCTAGCAACAGCTTTCAGTGCTGGCACTTTTCATCTCTGAGCAATTGCTGGACGTTTGCAATTTCTCACCTGAGCTCTTCTTTGAGTGTGCGAGAAGATGAGCAGAAGCTTAGGTGGCTAGAGAAGCCCAGAGCCCCAGTGTTCTTAGGGCTACAAAAGCGCTTCCAAGGAAGGGTGCTGGCTAGCAACAGCTTTCAGTGCTGGCACTTTTCATCTCTGAGCAATTGCTCGACGTTTGCAATTTCTCAGCTCGTGTCTACGAGACGGAAAGAGAAGGACCGTGACGTTTGGTGGCTAGAGAAGCGCAAAGCCCCAGTGTTGCTGCGCCTGTGAAAGCGCTTCCAAGGAAGGGTGCTGGCTAGCAACAGCTTTCAGTGCTGGCACTTTTCATCTCTGAGCAATTGCTCGACGTTTGCAATCTCTCAGCTCGTGTCTACGAGACGGAAAGAGAAGGACCGTGACTTTTGGTGGCTAGAGAAGCGCAAAGCCCCAGTGTTGCTGCGCCTGTGAAAGCGCTTCCAAGGAAGGGTGCTGGCTAGCAACAGCTTTCAGTGCTGGCACTTTTCATCTCTGAGCAATGGCTGGACGTTTGCAATTTCTCACCTGAGCTCTCTTTAGAGTGCGCGAGAGGATGAGCAGAAGATGAGGTGGCTAGAGAAGCCCAGAGCCCCAGTGTTCTTAGGCCTACAAAAGCGCTTCCAAGGAAGGGTGCTGGCTAGCAACAGCTTTCAGTGCTGGCACTTTTCATCTCTGAGCAATTGCTGGACGTTTGCAATCTCTCAGCTCGTGTCTACGAGACGGAAAGAGAAGGACCGTGACGTTTGGTGGCTAGAGAAGCGCAAAGCCCCAGTGTTGCTGCGCCTGTGAAAGCGCTTCCAAGGAAGGGGGCTGGCTAGCAACAGCTTTCAGTGCTGGCACTTTTCATCTCTGAGCAATTGCTCGACGTTTGTAATTTCTCACCTGAGCACCCTTTAGAGTGCGCGAGAGAATGAGCAGAAGATTAGGTGGCTAGAGAAGCGCAAAGCCCCAGTGTTCTTAGGCCTACAAAAGCGCTTCCAAGGAAGGGGGCTGGCTAGCAACAGCTTTCAGTGCTGGCACTTTTCATCTCTGAGCAATTGCTGGACGTTTGCAATTTCTCAGCTCGTGTCTACGAGACGGAAAGAGAATGACCGTGACGTTTGATGGCTAGAGAAGCGCAAAGCCCCAGTGTTGCTGCGCCTGTGAAAGCGCTTCCAAGGAAGGGTGCTGGCTAGCAAGAGCTTTCAGTGCTGGCACTTTTCATCTCTGAGCAATTGCTGGACATTTGCAATTTCTCACCTGAGCTCTCTTTAGAGTGCGCGAGAGGATGAGCACAAGATTAGGTGGCTAGAGAAGCCCAGAGCCCCAGTCTTCTTAGGCCTACAAAAGCGCTTCCAAGGAAGGCTGCTGGCTAGCAACAGCTTTCAGTGCTGGCACTTTTCATCTCTGAGCAATTGCTCGACGTTTGCAATTTCTCAGCTCGTGTCTACGAGACGGAAAGAGAAGGACCGTGACGTTTGGTGGCTAGAGAAGCGCAAAGCCCCAGTGTTGCTGCGCCTGTGAAAGCGCTTCCAAGGAAGGGTGCTGGCTAGCAACAGCTTTCAGTGCTGGCACTTTTCATCTCTGAGCAATTGCTGGACGTTTGCAATTTCTCACCTGAGCTCTCTTTAGAGTGCGCGAGAGAATGAGCAGAAGATTAGGTGGCTGGAGAAGCGCAAAGCCCCAGTGTTCTTAGGGCTACAAAAGTGCTTCCAAGGAAGGGTGCTGGCTAGCAACAGCTTTCAGTGCTGGCACTTTTCATCTCTGAGCAATTGCTCGACATTTGCAATTTCTCAGCTCGTGTCTACGAGACGGAAAGAGAAGGACCGTGACGTTTGGTGGCTAGAGAAGCGCAAAGCCCCAGTGTTGCTGCGCCTGTGAAAGCGCTTCCAAGGAAGGCTGCTGGCTAGCAACAGCTTTCAGTGCTGGCACTTTTCATCTCTGAGCAATTGCTCGACGTTTGCAATTTCTCACCTGAGCTCTCTTTAGAGTGCGCGAGAGAATGAGCAGAAGATTAGGTGGCTAGAGAAGCGCAAAGCCCCAGTGTTCTTAGGGCTACAAAAGCGCTTCCAAGGAAGGGGGCTGGCTAGCAACAGCTTTCAGTGCTGGCACTTTTCATCTCTGAGCAATTGCTCGACGTTTGCAATTTCTCAGCTCGTGTCTACGAGACGGAAAGAGAATGACCGTGACGTTTGGTGGCTAGAGAAGCGCAAAGCCCCAGTGTTGCTGCGCCTGTGAAAGCGCTTCCAAGGAAGGGTGCTGGCTAGCAAGAGCTTTCAGTGCTGGCACTTTTCATCTCTGAGCAATTGCTCGACGTTTGCAATTTCTCAGCTCGTGTCTACGAGACGGAAAGAGAATGACCGTGACGTTTGGTGGCTAGAGAAGCGCAAAGCCCCAGTGTTGCTGCGCCTGTGAAAGCGCTTCCAAGGAAGGGTGCTGGCTAGCAACAGCTTTCAGTGCTGGCACTTTTCATCTCTGAGCAATTGCTGGACGTTTGCAATTTCTCACCTGAGCTCTCTTTAGAGTGCACGAGAGGATGAGCAGAAGATTAGGTGGCTAGAGAAGCGCAAAGCCCCAGTGTTCTTAGGCCTACAAAAGCGCTTCCAAGGAAGGCTGCTGGCTAGCAACAGCTTTCAGTGCTGGCACTTTTCATCTCTGAGCAATTGCTCGACGTTTGCAATTTCTCAGCTCGTGTCTACGAGACGGAAAGAGAATGACCGTGACGTTTGGTGGCTAGAGAAGCGCAAAGCCCCAGTGTTGCTGCGCCTGTGAAAGCGCTTCCAAGGAAGGGTGCTGGCTAGCAACAGCTTTCAGTGCTGGCACTTTTCATCTCTGAGCAATTGCTCGATGTTTGCAATTTCTCACCTGAGCTCTCTTTAGAGTGCACGAGAGGATGAGCACAAGATTAGGTGGCTAGAGAAGCCCAGAGCCCCACTGTTCTTAGGCCTACAAAAGCGCTTCCAAGGAAGGGTGCTGGCTAGCAACAGCTTTCAGTGCTGGCACTTTTCATCTCTGAGCAATTGCTCGATGTTTGCAATTTCTCACCTGAGCTCTCTTTAGAGTGCGCGAGAGGATGAGCAGAAGATTAGGTGGCTAGAGAAGCCCAGAGCCCCAGTGTTCTTAGGCCTACAAAAGCGCTTCCAAGGAAGGGTGCTGGCTAGCAACAGCTTTCAGTGCTGGCACTTTTCATCTCTGAGCAATTGCTGGACGTTTGCAATTTCTCAGCTCGTGTCTACGAGACGGAAAGAGAATGACCGTGACGTTTGGTGGCTAGAGAAGCGCAAAGCCCCAGTGTTGCTGCGCCTGTGAAAGCGCTTCCAAGGAAGGGTGCTGGCTAGCAAGAGCTTTCAGTGCTGGCACTTTTCATCTCTGAGCAATTGCTCGACTTTTGCAATTTCTCACCTGAGCACCCTTTAGAGTGCGCGAGAGGATGAGCAGAAGATTAGGTGGCTAGAGAAGCGCAAAGCCCCAGTGTTCTTAGGGCTACAAAAGCGCTTCCAAGGAAGGGGGCTGGCTAGCAACAGCTTTCAGTGCTGGCACTTTTCATCTCTGAGCAATTGCTCGACGTTTGCAATTTCTCAGCTCGTGTCTACGAGACGGAAAGAGAATGACCGTGACGTTTGGTGGCTAGAGAAGCGCAAAGCCCCAGTGTTGCTGCGCCTGTGAAAGCGCTTCCAAGGAAGGGTGCTGGCTAGCAACAGCTTTCAGTGCTGGCACTTTTCATCTCTGAGCAATTGCTCGATGTTTGCAATTTCTCACCTGAGCTCTCTTTAGAGTGCACGAGAGGATGAGCAGAAGATTAGGTGGCTAGAGAAGCCCAGAGCCCCAGTGTTCTTAGGCCTACAAAAGCGCTTCCAAGGAAGGGGGCTGGCTAGCAACAGCTTTCAGTGCTGGCACTTTTCATCTCTGAGCAATTGCTCGACGTTTGCAATTTCTCAGCTCGTGTCTACGAGACGGAAAGAGAATGACCGTGACGTTTGGTGGCTAGAGAAGCGCAAAGCCCCAGTGTTGCTGCGCCTGTGAAAGCGCTTCCAAGGAAGGCTGCTGGCTAGCAACAGCTTTCAGTGCTGGCACTTTTCATCTCTGAGCAATTGCTCGATGTTTGCAATTTCTCACCTGAGCTCTCTTTAGAGTGCGCGAGAGGATGAGCAGAAGATTAGGTGGCTAGAGAAGCCCAGAGCCCCAGTGTTCTTAGGGCTACAAAAGCGCTTCCAAGGAAGGGGGCTGGCTAGCAACAGCTTTCAGTGCTGGCACTTTTCATCTCTGAGCAATTGCTCGACGTTTGCAATTTCTCAGCTCGTGTCTACGAGACGGAAAGAGAATGACCGTGACGTTTGGTGGCTAGAGAAGCGCAAAGCCCCAGTGTTGCTGTGCCTGTGAAAGCGCTTCCATGGAAGGCTGCTGGCTAGCAACAGCTTTCAGTGCTGGCACTTTTCATCTCTGAGCAATTGCTGGACATTTGCAATTTCTCACCTGAGCTCTCTTTAGAGTGCGCGAGAGGATGAGCAGAAGATTAGGTGGCTAGAGAAGCCCAGAGCCCCAGTGTTCTTAGGCCTACAAAAGCGCTTCCAAGGAAGGGGGCTGGCTAGCAACAGCTTTCAGTGCTGGCACTTTTCATCTCTGAGCAATTGCTGGACGTTTGCAATTTCTCAGCTCGTGTCTACGAGATGGAAAGAGAATGACCGTGACGTTTGGTGGCTAGAGAAGCGCAAAGCCCCAGTGTTGCTGTGCCTGTGAAAGCGCTTCCAAGGAAGGGTGCTGGCTAGCAAGAGCTTTCAGTGCTGGCACTTTTCATCTCTGAGCAATTGCTGGACATTTGCAATTTCTCACCTGAGCTCTCTTTAGAGTGCGCGAGAGCATGAGCACAAGATTAGGTGGCTAGAGAAGCCCAGAGCCCCAGTGTTCTTAGGGCTACAAAAGCGCTTCCAAGGAAGGGTGCTGGCTAGCAACAGCTTTCAGTGCTGGCACTTTTCATCTCTGAGCAATTGCTCGACTTTTGCAATTTCTCACCTGAGCACCCTTTAGAGTGCGCGAGAGAATGAGCAGAAGATTAGGTGGCTAGAGAAGCGCAAAGCCCCAGTGTTCTTAGGCCTACAAAAGCGCTTCCAAGGAAGGGTGCTGGCTAGCAACAGCTTTCAGTGCTGGCACTTTTCATCTCTGAGCAATTGCTCGACGTTTGCAATCTCTCAGCTCGTGTCTACGAGACGGATGGAGAATGACCATGACGTTTGGTGGCTAGAGAAGCGCAAAGCCCCAGTGTTGCTGCGCCTGTGAAAGCGCTTCCAAGGAAGGGTGCTGGCTAGCAAGAGCTTTCAGTGCTGGCACTTTTCATCTCTGAGCAATTGCTGGACATTTGCAATTTCTCACCTGAGCTCTCTTTAGAGTGCGCGAGAGGATGAGCACAAGATTAGGTGGCTAGAGAAGCCCAGAGCCCCAGTCTTCTTAGGCCTACAAAAGCGCTTCCAAGGAAGGGTGCTGGCTAGCAACAGCTTTCAGTGCTGGCACTTTTCATCTCTGAGCAATTGCTGGACGTTTGCAATTTCTCAGCTCGTGTCTACGAGACGGAAAGAGAATGACCGTGACGTTTGGTGGCTAGAGAAGCGCAAAGCCCCAGTGTTGCTGCGCCTGTGAAAGCGCTTCCAAGGAAGGGTGCTGGCTAGCAACAGCTTTCAGTGCTGGCACTTTTCATCTCGGAGCAATTGCTCGACGTTTGCAATTTCTCAGCTCGTGTCTAGGAGACGGAAAGAGAATGACCGTGACGTTTGGTGGCTAGAGAAGCGCAAAGCCCCAGTGTTGCTGCGCCTGTGAAAGCGCTTCCAAGGAAGGCTGCTGGCTAGCAACAGCTTTCAGTGCTGGCACTTTTCATCTCTGAGCAATTGCTGGACATTTGCAATTTCTCACCTGAGCTCTCTTTAGAGTGCGCGAGAGGATGAGCAGAAGATTAGGTGGCTAGAGAAGCCCAGAGCCCCAGTGTTCTTAGGCCTACAAAAGCGCTTCCAAGGAAGGGTGCTGGCTAGCAACAGCTTTCAGTGCTGGCACTTTTCATCTCTGAGCAATTGCTCGACGTTTGCAATCTCTCAGCTCGTGTCTACGAGACGGAAAGAGAATGACCGTGACGTTTGGTGGGTAGAGAAGCGCAAAGCCCCAGTGTTGCTGCGCCTGTGAAAGCGCTTCCAAGGAAGGCTGCTGGCTAGCAAGAGCTTTCAGTGCTGGCACTTTTCATCTCTGAGCAATTGCTCGACGTTTGTAATTTCTCACCTGAGCTCTCTTTAGAGTGCGCGAGAGGATGAGCACAAGATAAGGTGGCTAGAGAAGCCCAGAGCCCCAGTGTTCTTAGGCCTACAAAAGCGCTTCCAAGGAAGGGTGCTGGCTAGCAACAGCTTTCAGTGCTGGCACTTTTCATCTCTGAGCAATTGCTCGACGTTTGCAATTTCTCAGCTCGTGTCTAGGAGACGGAAAGAGAAGGACCGTGACGTTTGGTGGCTAGAGAAGCGCAAAGCCCCAGTGTTGCTGCGCCTGTGAAAGCGCTTCCAAGGAAGGGTGCTGGCTAGCAACAGCTTTCAGTGCTGGCACTTTTCATCTCTGAGCAATTGCTGGACGTTTGCAATTTCTCACCTGAGCTCTTCTTTGAGTGTGCGAGAGAATGAGCAGAAGATTAGGTGGCTAGAGAAGCCCAGAGCCCCAGTGTTCTTAGGCCTACAAAAGCGCTTCCAAGGAAGGGGGCTGGCTAGCAACAGCTTTCAGTGCTGGCACTTTTCATCTCTGAGCAATTGCTCGACGTTTGCAATTTCTCAGCTCGTGTCTACGAGACGGAAAGAGAAGGACCGTGACGTTTGGTGGCTAGAGAAGCGCAAAGCCCCAGTGTTGCTGCGCCTGTGAAAGCGCTTCCAAGGAAGGGTGCTGGCTAGCAACAGCTTTCAGTGCTGGCACTTTTCATCTCTGAGCAATTGCTCGACGTTTGCAATCTCTCAGCTCGTGTCTACGAGACGGAAAGAGAAGGACCGTGACTTTTGGTGGCTAGAGAAGCGCAAAGCCCCAGTGTTGCTGCGCCTGTGAAAGCGCTTCCAAGGAAGGGTGCTGGCTAGCAACAGCTTTCAGTGCTGGCACTTTTCATCTCTGAGCAATGGCTGGACGTTTGCAATTTCTCACCTGAGCTCTCTTTAGAGTGCGCGAGAGGATGAGCAGAAGATGAGGTGGCTAGAGAAGCCCAGAGCCCCAGTGTTCTTAGGCCTACAAAAGCGCTTCCAAGGAAGGGTGCTGGCTAGCAACAGCTTTCAGTGCTGGCACTTTTCATCTCTGAGCAATTGCTGGACGTTTGCAATTTCTCAGCTCGTGTCTACGAGACGGAAAGAGAATGACCGTGACGTTTGATGGCTAGAGAAGCGCAAAGCCCCAGTGTTGCTGCGCCTGTGAAAGCGCTTCCAAGGAAGGGTGCTGGCTAGCAAGAGCTTTCAGTGCTGGCACTTTTCATCTCTGAGCAATTGCTGGACATTTGCAATTTCTCACCTGAGCTCTCTTTAGAGTGCGCGAGAGGATGAGCACAAGATTAGGTGGCTAGAGAAGCCCAGAGCCCCAGTGTTCTTAGGCCTACAAAAGCGCTTCCAAGGAAGGGTGCTGGCTAGCAAGAGCTTTCAGTGCTGGCACTTTTCATCTCTGAGCAATTGCTGGACGTTTGCAATTTCTCAGCTCGTGTCTACGAGACGGAAAGAGAATGACCGTGACGTTTGGTGGCTAGAGAAGCGCAAAGCCCCAGTGTTGCTGCGCCTGTGAAAGTGCTTCCAAGGAAGGGTGCTGGCTAGCAACAGCTTTCAGTGCTGGCACTTTTCATCTCTGAGCAATTGCTGGACATTTGCAATTTCTCACCTGAGCTCTCTTTAGAGTGCGCGAGAGGATGAGCAGAAGATTAGGTGGCTAGAGAAGCCCAGAGCCCCAGTGTTCTTAGGCCTACAAAAGCGCTTCCAAGGAAGGGTGCTGGCTAGCAACAGCTTTCAGTGCTGGCACTTTTCATCTCTGAGCAATTGCTCGACGTTTGCAATTTCTCAGCTCGTGTCTACGAGACGGAAAGAGAATGACCGTGACGTTTGGTGGCTAGAGAAGCGCAAAGCCCCAGTGTTGCTGCGCCTGTGAAAGCGCTTCCAAGGAAGGCTGCTGGCTAGCAAGAGCTTTCAGTGCTGGCACTTTTCATCTCTGAGCAATTGCTCGACGTTTGTAATTTCTCACCTGAGCTCTCTTTAGAGTGCGCGAGAGGATGAGCACAAGATAAGGTGGCTAGAGAAGCCCAGAGCCCCAGTGTTCTTAGGCCTACAAAAGCGCTTCCAAGGAAGGGGGCTGGCTAGCAACAGCTTTCAGTGCTGGCACTTTTCATCTCTGAGCAATTGCTCGACGTTTGCAATTTCTCAGCTCGTGTCTACGAGACGGAAAGAGAAGGACCGTGACGTTTGGTGGCTAGAGAAGCGCAAAGCCCCAGTGTTGCTGCGCCTGTGAAAGCGCTTCCAAGGAAGGGTGCTGGCTAGCAACAGCTTTCAGTGCTGGCACTTTTCACCTCTGAGCAATTGCTCGACGTTTGCAATCTCTCAGCTCGTGTCTACGAGACGGAAAGAGAAGGACCGTGACTTTTGGTGGCTAGAGAAGCGCAAAGCCCCAGTGTTGCTGCGCCTGTGAAAGCGCTTCCAAGGAAGGGTGCTGGCTAGCAACAGCTTTCAGTGCTGGCACTTTTCATCTCTGAGCAATGGCTGGACGTTTGCAATTTCTCACCTGAGCTCTCTTTAGAGTGCGCGAGAGGATGAGCAGAAGATGAGGTGGCTAGAGAAGCCCAGAGCCCCAGTGTTCTTAGGCCTACAAAAGCGCTTCCAAGGAAGGGTGCTGGCTAGCAACAGCTTTCAGTGCTGGCACTTTTCATCTCTGAGCAATTGCTGGACGTTTGCAATCTCTCAGCTCGTGTCTACGAGACGGAAAGAGAAGGACCGTGACGTTTGGTGGCTAGAGAAGCGCAAAGCCCCAGTGTTGCTGCGCCTGTGAAAGCGCTTCCAAGGAAGGGGGCTGGCTAGCAACAGCTTTCAGTGCTGGCACTTTTCATCTCTGAGCAATTGCTCGACGTTTGTAATTTCTCACCTGAGCACCCTTTAGAGTGCGCGAGAGAATGAGCAGAAGATTAGGTGGCTAGAGAAGCGCAAAGCCCCAGTGTTCTTAGGCCTACAAAAGCGCTTCCAAGGAAGGGGGCTGGCTAGCAACAGCTTTCAGTGCTGGCACTTTTCATCTCTGAGCAATTGCTGGACGTTTGCAATTTCTCAGCTCGTGTCTACGAGACGGAAAGAGAATGACCGTGACGTTTGATGGCTAGAGAAGCGCAAAGCCCCAGTGTTGCTGCGCCTGTGAAAGCGCTTCCAAGGAAGGGTGCTGGCTAGCAAGAGCTTTCAGTGCTGGCACTTTTCATCTCTGAGCAATTGCTGGACATTTGCAATTTCTCACCTGAGCTCTCTTTAGAGTGCGCGAGAGGATGAGCACAAGATTAGGTGGCTAGAGAAGCCCAGAGCCCCAGTCTTCTTAGGCCTACAAAAGCGCTTCCAAGGAAGGCTGCTGGCTAGCAACAGCTTTCAGTGCTGGCACTTTTCATCTCTGAGCAATTGCTCGACGTTTGCAATTTCTCAGCTCGTGTCTACGAGACGGAAAGAGAAGGACCGTGACGTTTGGTGGCTAGAGAAGCGCAAAGCCCCAGTGTTGCTGCGCCTGTGAAAGCGCTTCCAAGGAAGGGTGCTGGCTAGCAACAGCTTTCAGTGCTGGCACTTTTCATCTCTGAGCAATTGCTGGACGTTTGCAATTTCTCACCTGAGCTCTTCTTTGAGTGTGCGAGAGAATGAGCAGAAGATTAGGTGGCTAGAGAAGCCCAGAGCCCCAGTGTTCTTAGGGCTACAAAAGCGCTTCCAAGGAAGGGTGCTGGCTAGCAACAGCTTTCAGTGCTGGCACTTTTCATCTCTGAGCAATTGCTGGACGTTTGCAATTTCTCAGCTCGTGTCTACGAGACGGAAAGAGAATGACCGTGACGTTTGGTGGGTAGAGAAGCGCAAAGCCCCAGTGTTGCTGTGCCTGTGAAAGCGCTTCCAAGGAAGGGTGCTGGCTAGCAACAGCTTTCAGTGCTGGCACTTTTCATCTCTGAGCAATTGCTGGACATTTGCAATTTCTCACCTGAGCTCTCTTTAGAGTGCGCGAGAGGATGAGCACAAGATTAGGTGGCTAGAGAAGCCCAGAGCCCCAGTCTTCTTAGGCCTACAAAAGCGCTTCCAAGGAAGGGTGCTGGCTAGCAACAGCTTTCAGTGCTGGCACTTTTCATCTCTGAGCAATTGCTCGACGTTTGCAATTTCTCAGCTCGTGTCTACGAGACGGAAAGAGAAGGACCGTGACGTTTGGTGGCTAGAGAAGCGCAAAGCCCCAGTGTTGCTGCGCCTGTGAAAGCGCTTCCAAGGAAGGGTGCTGGCTAGCAACAGCTTTCAGTGCTGGCACTTTTCATCTCTGAGCAATTGCTGGACGTTTGCAATTTCTCACCTGAGCTCTTCTTTGAGTGTGCGAGAAGATGAGCAGAAGCTTAGGTGGCTAGAGAAGCCCAGAGCCCCAGTGTTCTTAGGGCTACAAAAGCGCTTCCAAGGAAGGGTGCTGGCTAGCAACAGCTTTCAGTGCTGGCACTTTTCATCTCTGAGCAATTGCTCGACGTTTGCAATTTCTCAGCTCGTGTCTACGAGACGGAAAGAGAAGGACCGTGACTTTTGGTGGCTAGAGAAGCGCAAAGCCCCAGTGTTGCTGCGCCTGTGAAAGCGCTTCCAAGGAAGGCTGCTGGCTAGCAACAGCTTTCAGTGCTGGCACTTTTCATCTCTGAGCAATTGCTGGACGTTTGCAATTTCTCAGCTCGTGTCTACGAGACGGAAAGAGAATGACCGTGACGTTTGGTGGCTAGAGAAGCGCAAAGCCCCAGTGTTGCTGCGCCTGTGAAAGCGCTTCCAAGGAAGGGTGCTGGCTAGCAACAGCTTTCAGTGCTGGCACTTTTCATCTCTGAGCAATTGCTCGACGTTTGCAATTTCTCAGCTCGTGTCTAGGAGACGGAAAGAGAATGACCGTGACGTTTGGTGGCTAGAGAAGCGCAAAGCCCCAGTGTTGCTGCGCCTGTGAAAGCGCTTCCAAGGAAGGCTGCTGGCTAGCAACAGCTTTCAGTGCTGGCACTTTTCATCTCTGAGCAATTGCTGGACATTTGCAATTTCTCACCTGAGCTCTCTTTAGAGTGCGCGAGAGGATGAGCAGAAGATTAGGTGGCTAGAGAAGCCCAGAGCCCCAGTGTTCTTAGGCCTACAAAAGCGCTTCCAAGGAAGGGTGCTGGCTAGCAACAGCTTTCAGTGCTGGCACTTTTCATCTCTGAGCAATTGCTCGACGTTTGCAATCTCTCAGCTCGTGTCTACGAGACGGAAAGAGAATGACCGTGACGTTTGGTGGGTAGAGAAGCGCAAAGCCCCAGTGTTGCTGCGCCTGTGAAAGCGCTTCCAAGGAAGGCTGCTGGCTAGCAAGAGCTTTCAGTGCTGGCACTTTTCATCTCTGAGCAATTGCTCGACGTTTGTAATTTCTCACCTGAGCTCTCTTTAGAGTGCGCGAGAGGATGAGCACAAGATAAGGTGGCTAGAGAAGCCCAGAGCCCCAGTGTTCTTAGGCCTACAAAAGCGCTTCCAAGGAAGGGTGCTGGCTAGCAACAGCTTTCAGTGCTGGCACTTTTCATCTCTGAGCAATTGCTCGACGTTTGCAATTTCTCAGCTCGTGTCTAGGAGACGGAAAGAGAAGGACCGTGACGTTTGGTGGCTAGAGAAGCGCAAAGCCCCAGTGTTGCTGCGCCTGTGAAAGCGCTTCCAAGGAAGGGTGCTGGCTAGCAACAGCTTTCAGTGCTGGCACTTTTCATCTCTGAGCAATGGCTGGACGTTTGCAATTTCTCACCTGAGCTCTCTTTAGAGTGCGCGAGAGGATGAGCACAAGATTAGGTGCCTAGAGAAGCCCAGAGCCCCAGTCTTCTTAGGCCTACAAAAGCGCTTCCAAGGAAGGGTGCTGGCTAGCAACAGCTTTCAGTGCTGGCACTTTTCATCTCTGAGCAATTGCTGGACGTTTGCAATTTCTCAGCTCGTGTCTACGAGACGGAAAGAGAATGACCGTGACGTTTGATGGCTAGAGAAGCGCAAAGCCCCAGTGTTGCTGCGCCTGTGAAAGCGCTTCCAAGGAAGGGTGCTGGCTAGCAAGAGCTTTCAGTGCTGGCACTTTTCACCTCTGAGCAATTGCTGGACATTTGCAATTTCTCACCTGAGCTCTCTTTAGAGTGCGCGAGAGGATGAGCACAAGATTAGGTGGCTAGAGAAGCCCAGAGCCCCAGTGTTCTTAGGCCTACAAAAGCGCTTCCAAGGAAGGGTGCTGGCTAGCAAGAGCTTTCAGTGCTGGCACTTTTCATCTCTGAGCAATTGCTGGACGTTTGCAATTTCTCAGCTCGTGTCTACGAGACGGAAAGAGAATGACCGTGACGTTTGGTGGCTAGAGAAGCGCAAAGCCCCAGTGTTGCTGCGCCTGTGAAAGTGCTTCCAAGGAAGGGTGCTGGCTAGCAACAGCTTTCAGTGCTGGCACTTTTCATCTCTGAGCAATTGCTCGACGTTTGCAATTTCTCAGCTCGTGTCTACGAGACGGAAAGAGAATGACCGTGTCGTTTGGTGGCTAGAGAAGCGCAAAGCCCCAGTGTTGCTGCGCCTGTGAAAGCGCTTCCAAGGAAGGCTGCTGGCTAGCAAGAGCTTTCAGTGCTGGCACTTTTCATCTCTGAGCAATTGCTCGACGTTTGTAATTTCTCACCTGAGCTCTCTTTAGAGTGCGCGAGAGGATGAGCACAAGATAAGGTGGCTAGAGAAGCCCAGAGCCCCAGTGTTCTTAGGCCTACAAAAGCGCTTCCAAGGAAGGGGGCTGGCTAGCAACAGCTTTCAGTGCTGGCACTTTTCATCTCTGAGCAATTGCTCGACGTTTGCAATTTCTCAGCTCGTGTCTACGAGACGGAAAGAGAAGGACCGTGACGTTTGGTGGCTAGAGAAGCGCAAAGCCCCAGTGTTGCTGCGCCTGTGAAAGCGCTTCCAAGGAAGGGTGCTGGCTAGCAACAGCTTTCAGTGCTGGCACTTTTCACCTCTGAGCAATTGCTCGACGTTTGCAATCTCTCAGCTCGTGTCTACGAGACGGAAAGAGAAGGACCGTGACTTTTGGTGGCTAGAGAAGCGCAAAGCCCCAGTGTTGCTGCGCCTGTGAAAGCGCTTCCAAGGAAGGGTGCTGGCTAGCAACAGCTTTCAGTGCTGGCACTTTTCATCTCTGAGCAATGGCTGGACGTTTGCAATTTCTCACCTGAGCTCTCTTTAGAGTGCGCGAGAGGATGAGCAGAAGATGAGGTGGCTAGAGAAGCCCAGAGCCCCAGTGTTCTTAGGCCTACAAAAGCGCTTCCAAGGAAGGGTGCTGGCTAGCAACAGCTTTCAGTGCTGGCACTTTTCATCTCTGAGCAATTGCTGGACGTTTGCAATCTCTCAGCTCGTGTCTACGAGACGGAAAGAGAAGGACCGTGACGTTTGGTGGCTAGAGAAGCGCAAAGCCCCAGTGTTGCTGCGCCTGTGAAAGCGCTTCCAAGGAAGGGGGCTGGCTAGCAACAGCTTTCAGTGCTGGCACTTTTCATCTCTGAGCAATTGCTCGACGTTTGTAATTTCTCACCTGAGCACCCTTTAGAGTGCGCGAGAGAATGAGCAGAAGATTAGGTGGCTAGAGAAGCGCAAAGCCCCAGTGTTCTTAGGCCTACAAAAGCGCTTCCAAGGAAGGGGGCTGGCTAGCAACAGCTTTCAGTGCTGGCACTTTTCATCTCTGAGCAATTGCTGGACGTTTGCAATTTCTCAGCTCGTGTCTACGAGACGGAAAGAGAATGACCGTGACGTTTGATGGCTAGAGAAGCGCAAAGCCCCAGTGTTGCTGCGCCTGTGAAAGCGCTTCCAAGGAAGGCTGCTGGCTAGCAAGAGCTTTCAGTGCTGGCACTTTTCATCTCTGAGCAATTGCTGGACATTTGCAATTTCTCACCTGAGCTCTCTTTAGAGTGCGCGAGAGGATGAGCACAAGATTAGGTGGCTAGAGAAGCCCAGAGCCCCAGTCTTCTTAGGCCTACAAAAGCGCTTCCAAGGAAGGCTGCTGGCTAGCAACAGCTTTCAGTGCTGGCACTTTTCATCTCTGAGCAATTGCTCGACGTTTGCAATTTCTCAGCTCGTGTCTACGAGACGGAAAGAGAAGGACCGTGACGTTTGGTGGCTAGAGAAGCGCAAAGCCCCAGTGTTGCTGCGCCTGTGAAAGCGCTTCCAAGGAAGGGTGCTGGCTAGCAACAGCTTTCAGTGCTGGCACTTTTCATCTCTGAGCAATTGCTGGACGTTTGCAATTTCTCACCTGAGCTCTTCTTTGAGTGTGCGAGAGAATGAGCAGAAGATTAGGTGGCTAGAGAAGCCCAGAGCCCCAGTGTTCTTAGGGCTACAAAAGCGCTTCCAAGGAAGGGTGCTGGCTAGCAACAGCTTTCAGTGCTGGCACTTTTCATCTCTGAGCAATGGCTGGACGTTTGCAATTTCTCACCTGAGCTCTCTTTAGAGTGCGCGAGAGGATGAGCACAAGATTAGGTGGCTAGAGAAGCCCAGAGCCCCAGTGTTCTTAGGCCTACAAAAGCGCTTCCAAGGAAGGGTGCTGGCTAGCAACAGCTTTCAGTGCTGGCACTTTTCATCTCTGAGCAATTGCTGGACGTTTGCAATCTCTCAGCTCGTGTCTACGAGACGGAAAGAGAAGGACCGTGACGTTTGGTGGCTAGAGAAGCGCAAAGCCCCAGTGTTGCTGCGCCTGTGAAAGCGCTTCCAAGGAAGGGGGCTGGCTAGCAACAGCTTTCAGTGCTGGCACTTTTCATCTCTGAGCAATTGCTCGACGTTTGTAATTTCTCACCTGAGCACCCTTTAGAGTGCGCGAGAGAATGAGCAGAAGATTAGGTGGCTAGAGAAGCGCAAAGCCCCAGTGTTCTTAGGCCTACAAAAGCGCTTCCAAGGAAGGGGGCTGGCTAGCAACAGCTTTCAGTGCTGGCACTTTTCATCTCTGAGCAATTGCTGGACGTTTGCAATTTCTCAGCTCGTGTCTACGAGACGGAAAGAGAATGACCGTGACGTTTGATGGCTAGAGAAGCGCAAAGCCCCAGTGTTGCTGCGCCTGTGAAAGCGCTTCCAAGGAAGGGTGCTGGCTAGCAACAGCTTTCAGTGCTGGCACTTTTCATCTCTGAGCAATTGCTGGACGTTTGCAATTTCTCACCTGAGCTCTCTTTAGAGTGCGCGAGAGAATGAGCAGAAGATTAGGTGGCTGGAGAAGCGCAAAGCCCCAGTGTTCTTAGGGCTACAAAAGTGCTTCCAAGGAAGGGTGCTGGCTAGCAACAGCTTTCAGTGCTGGCACTTTTCATCTCTGAGCAATTGCTCGACATTTGCAATTTCTCAGCTCGTGTCTACGAGACGGAAAGAGAAGGACCGTGACGTTTGGTGGCTAGAGAAGCGCAAAGCCCCAGTGTTGCTGCGCCTGTGAAAGCGCTTCCAAGGAAGGCTGCTGGCTAGCAACAGCTTTCAGTGCTGGCACTTTTCATCTCTGAGCAGTTGCTCGACGTTTGCAATTTCTCACCTGAGCACCCTTTACAGTGCGCGAGAGAATGAGCAGAAGATTAGGTGGCTAGAGAAGCGCAAAGCCCCAGTGTTCTTAGGGCTACAAAAGCGCTTCCAAGGAAGGGGGCTGGCTAGCAACAGCTTTCAGTGCTGGCACTTTTCATCTCTGAGCAATTGCTCGACGTTTGCAATTTCTCAGCTCGTGTCTACGAGACGGAAAGAGAAGGACCGTGACGTTTGGTGGCTAGAGAAGCGCAAAGCCCCAGTGTTGCTGCGCCTGTGAAAGCGCTTCCAAGGAAGGGTGCTGGCTAGCAACAGCTTTCAGTGCTGGCACTTTTCATCTCTGAGCAATTGCTCGACGTTTGCAATTTCTCAGCTCGTGTCTACGAGACGGAAAGAGAAGGACCGTGACGTTTGGTGGCTAGAGAAGCGCAAAGCCCCAGTGTTGCTGCGCCTGTGAAAGCGCTTCCAAGGAAGGGTGCTGGCTAGCAACAGCTTTCAGTGCTGGCACTTTTCATCTCTGAGCAATTGCTGGACGTTTGCAATTTCTCACCTGAGCTCTCTTTAGAGTGCACGAGAGGATGAGCACAAGATTAGGTGGCTAGAGAAGCGCAAAGCCCCAGTGTTCTTAGGCCTACAAAAGCGCTTCCAAGGAAGGCTGCTGGCTAGCAACAGCTTTCAGTGCTGGCACTTTTCATCTCTGAGCAATTGCTCGACGTTTGCAATTTCTCAGCTCGTGTCTACGAGACGGAAAGAGAATGACCGTGACGTTTGGTGGCTAGAGAAGCGCAAAGCCCCAGTGTTGCTGCGCCTGTGAAAGCGCTTCCAAGGAAGGCTGCTGGCTAGCAACAGCTTTCAGTGCTGGCACTTTTCATCTCTGAGCAATTGCTCGATGTTTGCAATTTCTCACCTGAGCTCTCTTTAGAGTGCACGAGAGGATGAGCACAAGATTAGGTGGCTAGAGAAGCCCAGAGCCCCAGTGTTCTTAGGCCTACAAAAGCGCTTCCAAGGAAGGGTGCTGGCTAGCAACAGCTTTCAGTGCTGGCACTTTTCATCTCTGAGCAATTGCTCGACGTTTGCAATTTCTCAGCTCGTGTCTACGAGACGGAAAGAGAATGACCGTGACGTTTGGTGGCTAGAGAAGCGCAAAGCCCCAGTGTTGCTGTGCCTGTGAAAGCGCTTCCAAGGAAGGGTGCTGGCTAGCAACAGCTTTCAGTGCTGGCACTTTTCATCTCTGAGCAATTGCTCGATGTTTGCAATTTCTCACCTGAGCTCTCTTTAGAGTGCGCGAGAGGATGAGCAGAAGATTAGGTGGCTAGAGAAGCCCAGAGCCCCAGTGTTCTTAGGCCTACAAAAGCGCTTCCAAGGAAGGGTGCTGGCTAGCAACAGCTTTCAGTGCTGGCACTTTTCATCTCTGAGCAATTGCTGGACGTTTGCAATTTCTCAGCTCGTGTCTACGAGACGGAAAGAGAATGACCGTGACGTTTGGTGGCTAGAGAAGCGCAAAGCCCCAGTGTTGCTGCGCCTGTGAAAGCGCTTCCAAGGAAGGGTGCTGGCTAGCAAGAGCTTTCAGTGCTGGCACTTTTCATCTCTGAGCAATTGCTCGACTTTTGCAATTTCTCACCTGAGCACCCTTTAGAGTGCGCGAGAGGATGAGCAGAAGATTAGGTGGCTAGAGAAGCGCAAAGCCCCAGTGTTCTTAGGGCTACAAAAGCGCTTCCAAGGAAGGGGGCTGGCTAGCAACAGCTTTCAGTGCTGGCACTTTTCATCTCTGAGCAATTGCTCGACGTTTGCAATTTCTCAGCTCGTGTCTACGAGACGGAAAGAGAATGACCGTGACGTTTGGTGGCTAGAGAAGCGCAAAGCCCCAGTGTTGCTGCGCCTGTGAAAGCGCTTCCAAGGAAGGGTGCTGGCTAGCAACAGCTTTCAGTGCTGGCACTTTTCATCTCTGAGCAATTGCTCGATGTTTGCAATTTCTCACCTGAGCTCTCTTTAGAGTGCACGAGAGGATGAGCAGAAGATTAGGTGGCTAGAGAAGCCCAGAGCCCCAGTGTTCTTAGGCCTACAAAAGCGCTTCCAAGGAAGGGGGCTGGCTAGCAACAGCTTTCAGTGCTGGCACTTTTCATCTCTGAGCAATTGCTCGACGTTTGCAATTTCTCAGCTCGTGTCTACGAGACGGAAAGAGAATGACCGTGACGTTTGGTGGCTAGAGAAGCGCAAAGCCCCAGTGTTGCT
Source organism: Sarcoramphus papa (assembly GCA_037962945.1). Classification (NCBI taxonomy): domain Eukaryota; kingdom Metazoa; phylum Chordata; class Aves; order Accipitriformes; family Cathartidae; genus Sarcoramphus; species Sarcoramphus papa. The sequence goes on along the minus strand of JBBMRM010000093.1, from coordinate 5,028,446 downwards.
GCGCCTGTGAAAGCGCTTCCAAGGAAGGCTGCTGGCTAGCAACAGCTTTCAGTGCTGGCACTTTTCATCTCTGAGCAATTGCTCGATGTTTGCAATTTCTCACCTGAGCTCTCTTTAGAGTGCGCGAGAGGATGAGCAGAAGATTAGGTGGCTAGAGAAGCCCAGAGCCCCAGTGTTCTTAGGCCTACAAAAGCGCTTCCAAGGAAGGGTGCTGGCTAGCAACAGCTTTCAGTGCTGGCACTTTTCATCTCTGAGCAATTGCTGGACGTTTGCAATTTCTCAGCTCGTGTCTACGAGACGGAAAGAGAATGACCGTGACGTTTGGTGGCTAGAGAAGCGCAAAGCCCCAGTGTTGCTGTGCCTGTGAAAGCGCTTCCATGGAAGGCTGCTGGCTAGCAACAGCTTTCAGTGCTGGCACTTTTCATCTCTGAGCAATTGCTGGACATTTGCAATTTCTCACCTGAGCTCTCTTTAGAGTGCGCGAGAGGATGAGCAGAAGATTAGGTGGCTAGAGAAGCCCAGAGCCCCAGTGTTCTTAGGCCTACAAAAGCGCTTCCAAGGAAGGGTGCTGGCTAGCAACAGCTTTCAGTGCTGGCACTTTTCATCTCTGAGCAATTGCTGGACGTTTGCAATTTCTCAGCTCGTGTCTACGAGATGGAAAGAGAATGACCGTGACGTTTGGTGGCTAGAGAAGCGCAAAGCCCCAGTGTTGCTGCGCCTGTGAAAGCGCTTCCAAGGAAGGGTGCTGGCTAGCAAGAGCTTTCAGTGCTGGCACTTTTCATCTCTGAGCAATTGCTGGACATTTGCAATTTCTCACCTGAGCTCTCTTTAGAGTGCGCGAGAGCATGAGCACAAGATTAGGTGGCTAGAGAAGCCCAGAGCCCCAGTGTTCTTAGGGCTACAAAAGCGCTTCCAAGGAAGGGTGCTGGCTAGCAACAGCTTTCAGTGCTGGCACTTTTCATCTCTGAGCAATTGCTCGACTTTTGCAATTTCTCACCTGAGCACCCTTTAGAGTGCGCGAGAGAATGAGCAGAAGATTAGGTGGCTAGAGAAGCGCAAAGCCCCAGTGTTCTTAGGCCTACAAAAGCGCTTCCAAGGAAGGGTGCTGGCTAGCAACAGCTTTCAGTGCTGGCACTTTTCATCTCTGAGCAATTGCTCGACGTTTGCAATCTCTCAGCTCGTGTCTACGAGACGGATGGAGAATGACCATGACGTTTGGTGGCTAGAGAAGCGCAAAGCCCCAGTGTTGCTGCGCCTGTGAAAGCGCTTCCAAGGAAGGGTGCTGGCTAGCAAGAGCTTTCAGTGCTGGCACTTTTCATCTCTGAGCAATTGCTGGACATTTGCAATTTCTCACCTGAGCTCTCTTTAGAGTGCGCGAGAGGATGAGCAGAATATTAGGTGGCTAGAGAAGCCCAGAGCCCCAGTCTTCTTAGGCCTACAAAAGCGCTTCCAAGGAAGGGTGCTGGCTAGCAACAGCTTTCAGTGCTGGCACTTTTCATCTCTGAGCAATTGCTGGACGTTTGCAATTTCTCAGCTCGTGTCTACGAGACGGAAAGAGAAGGACCGTGACGTTTGGTGGCTAGAGAAGCGCAAAGCCCCAGTGTTGCTGCGCCTGTGAAAGCGCTTCCAAGGAAGGGTGCTGGCTAGCAACAGCTTTCAGTGCTGGCACTTTTCATCTCTGAGCAATTGCTCGACGTTTGCAATTTCTCAGCTCGTGTCTAGGAGACGGAAAGAGAATGACCGTGACGTTTGGTGGCTAGAGAAGCGCAAAGCCCCAGTGTTGCTGCGCCTGTGAAAGCGCTTCCAAGGAAGGGTGCTGGCTAGCAACAGCTTTCAGTGCTGGCACTTTTCATCTCTGAGCAATTGCTGGACATTTGCAATTTCTCACCTGAGCTCTCTTTAGAGTGCGCGAGAGGATGAGCAGAAGATTAGGTGGCTAGAGAAGCCCAGAGCCCCAGTGTTCTTAGGCCTACAAAAGCGCTTCCAAGGAAGGGTGCTGGCTAGCAACAGCTTTCAGTGCTGGCACTTTTCATCTCTGAGCAATTGCTGGACGTTTGCAATCTCTCAGCTCGTGTCTACGAGACGGAAAGAGAATGACCGTGACGTTTGGTGGGTAGAGAAGCGCAAAGCCCCAGTGTTGCTGCGCCTGTGAAAGCGCTTCCAAGGAAGGCTGCTGGCTAGCAAGAGCTTTCAGTGCTGGCACTTTTCATCTCTGAGCAATTGCTCGACGTTTGTAATTTCTCACCTGAGCTCTCTTTAGAGTGCGCGAGAGGATGAGCACAAGATAAGGTGGCTAGAGAAGCCCAGAGCCCCAGTGTTCTTAGGCCTACAAAAGCGCTTCCAAGGAAGGGTGCTGGCTAGCAACAGCTTTCAGTGCTGGCACTTTTCATCTCTGAGCAATTGCTCGACGTTTGCAATTTCTCAGCTCGTGTCTACGAGACGGAAAGAGAAGGACCGTGACGTTTGGTGGCTAGAGAAGCGCAAAGCCCCAGTGTTGCTGCGCCTGTGAAAGCGCTTCCAAGGAAGGGTGCTGGCTAGCAACAGCTTTCAGTGCTGGCACTTTTCATCTCTGAGCAATTGCTGGACGTTTGCAATTTCTCACCTGAGCTCTTCTTTGAGTGTGCGAGAGAATGAGCAGAAGATTAGGTGGCTAGAGAAGCCCAGAGCCCCAGTGTTCTTAGGGCTACAAAAGCGCTTCCAAGGAAGGGTGCTGGCTAGCAACAGCTTTCAGTGCTGGCACTTTTCATCTCTGAGCAATTGCTCGACGTTTGCAATTTCTCAGCTCGTGTCTACGAGACGGAAAGAGAAGGACCGTGACGTTTGGTGGCTAGAGAAGCGCAAAGCCCCAGTGTTGCTGCGCCTGTGAAAGCGCTTCCAAGGAAGGGTGCTGGCTAGCAACAGCTTTCAGTGCTGGCACTTTTCATCTCTGAGCAATTGCTCGACGTTTGCAATCTCTCAGCTCGTGTCTACGAGACGGAAAGAGAAGGACCGTGACTTTTGGTGGCTAGAGAAGCGCAAAGCCCCAGTGTTGCTGCGCCTGTGAAAGCGCTTCCAAGGAAGGGTGCTGGCTAGCAACAGCTTTCAGTGCTGGCACTTTTCATCTCTGAGCAATGGCTGGACGTTTGCAATTTCTCACCTGAGCTCTCTTTAGAGTGCGCGAGAGGATGAGCACAAGATTAGGTGGCTAGAGAAGCCCAGAGTCCCAGTCTTCTTAGGCCTACAAAAGCGCTTCCAAGGAAGGGTGCTGGCTAGCAACAGCTTTCAGTGCTGGCACTTTTCATCTCTGAGCAATTGCTGGACGTTTGCAATTTCTCAGCTCGTGTCTACGAGACGGAAAGAGAATGACCGTGACGTTTGATGGCTAGAGAAGCGCAAAGCCCCAGTGTTGCTGCGCCTGTGAAAGCGCTTCCAAGGAAGGGTGCTGGCTAGCAAGAGCTTTCAGTGCTGGCACTTTTCATCTCTGAGCAATTGCTGGACATTTGCAATTTCTCACCTGAGCTCTCTTTAGAGTGCGCGAGAGGATGAGCACAAGATTAGGTGGCTAGAGAAGCCCAGAGCCCCAGTCTTCTTAGGCCTACAAAAGCGCTTCCAAGGAAGGCTGCTGGCTAGCAACAGCTTTCAGTGCTGGCACTTTTCATCTCTGAGCAATTGCTCGACGTTTGCAATTTCTCAGCTCGTGTCTACGAGACGGAAAGAGAAGGACCGTGACGTTTGGTGGCTAGAGAAGCGCAAAGCCCCAGTGTTGCTGCGCCTGTGAAAGCGCTTCCAAGGAAGGGTGCTGGCTAGCAACAGCTTTCAGTGCTGGCACTTTTCATCTCTGAGCAATTGCTCGTCGTTTGCAATTTCTCACCTGAGCTCTCTTTAGAGTGCACGAGAGGATGAGCACAAGATTAGGTGGCTAGAGAAGCGCAAAGCCCCAGTGTTCTTAGGGCTACAAAAGCGCTTCCAAGGAAGGGTGCTGGCTAGCAACAGCTTTCAGTGCTGGCACTTTTCATCTCTGAGCAATTGCTCGACGTTTGCAATTTCTCAGCTCGTGTCTACGAGACGGAAAGAGAAGGACCGTGACGTTTGGTGGCTAGAGAAGCGCAAAGCCCCAGTGTTGCTGCGCCTGTGAAAGCGCTTCCAAGGAAGGCTGCTGGCTAGCAACAGCTTTCAGTGCTGGCACTTTTCATCTCTGAGCAATTGCTCGATGTTTGCAATTTCTCACCTGAGCTCTCTTTAGAGTGCGCGAGAGGATGAGCAGAAGATGAGGTGGCTAGAGAAGCCCAGAGCCCCACTGTTCTTGGGCCTACAAAAGCGCTTCCAAGGAAGGGTGCTGGCTAGCAACAGCTTTCAGTGCTGGCACTTTTCATCTCTGAGCAATTGCTGGACGTTTGCAATTTCTCAGCTCGTGTCTACGAGACGGAAAGAGAATGACCGTGACGTTTGGTGGCTAGAGAAGCGCAAAGCCCCAGTGTTGCTGCGCCTGTGAAAGCGCTTCCAAGGAAGGGTGCTGGCTAGCAAGAGCTTTCAGTGCTGGCACTTTTCATCTCTGAGCAATTGCTCGACTTTTGCAATTTCTCACCTGAGCACCCTTTAGAGTGCACGAGAGGATGAGCAGAAGATTAGGTGGCTAGAGAAGCGCAAAGCCCCAGTGTTCTTAGGCCTACAAAAGCGCTTCCAAGGAAGGGGGCTGGCTAGCAACAGCTTTCAGTGCTGGCACTTTTCATCTCTGAGCAATTGCTCGACGTTTGCAATTTCTCAGCTCGTGTCTACGAGACGGAAAGAGAAGGACCGTGACGTTTGGTGGCTAGAGAAGCGCAAAGCCCCAGTGTTGCTGTGCCTGTGAAAGCGCTTCCAAGGAAGGGTGCTGGCTAGCAAGAGCTTTCAGTGCTGGCACTTTTCATCTCTGAGCAATTGCTCGACGTTTGCAATTTCTCAGCTCGTGTCTACGAGACGGAAAGAGAATGACCGTGACGTTTGGTGGCTAGAGAAGCGCAAAGCCCCAGTGTTCTTAGGGCTACAAAAGCGCTTCCAAGGAAGGGTGCTGGCTAGCAACAGCTTTCAGTGCTGGCACTTTTCATCTCTGAGCAATTGCTCGACGTTTGCAATTTCTCAGCTCGTGTCTAGGAGACGGAAAGAGAATGACCGTGACGTTTGGTGGCTAGAGAAGCGCAAAGCCCCAGTGTTGCTGCGCCTGTGAAAGCGCTTCCATGGAAGGGTGCTGGCTAGCAACAGCTTTCAGTGCTGGCACTTTTCATCTCTGAGCAATTGCTGGACATTTGCAATTTCTCACCTGAGCTCTCTTTAGAGTGCGCGAGAGGATGAGCAGAAGATTAGGTGGCTAGAGAAGCCCAGAGCCCCAGTGTTCTTAGGCCTACAAAAGCGCTTCCAAGGAAGGGTGCTGGCTAGCAAGAGCTTTCAGTGCTGGCACTTTTCATCTCTGAGCAATTGCTGGACGTTTGCAATTTCTCAGCTCGTGTCTACGAGACGGAAAGAGAATGACCGTGACGTTTGGTGGCTAGAGAAGCGCAAAGCCCCAGTGTTGCTGCGCCTGTGAAAGTGCTTCCAAGGAAGGGTGCTGGCTAGCAACAGCTTTCAGTGCTGGCACTTTTCATCTCTGAGCAATTGCTGGACATTTGCAATTTCTCACCTGAGCTCTCTTTAGAGTGCGCGAGAGGATGAGCAGAAGATTAGGTGGCTAGAGAAGCCCAGAGCCCCAGTGTTCTTAGGCCTACAAAAGCGCTTCCAAGGAAGGGTGCTGGCTAGCAACAGCTTTCAGTGCTGGCACTTTTCATCTCTGAGCAATTGCTCGACGTTTGCAATCTCTCAGCTCGTGTCTACGAGACGGAAAGAGAATGACCGTGACGTTTGGTGGGTAGAGAAGCGCAAAGCCCCAGTGTTGCTGCGCCTGTGAAAGCGCTTCCAAGGAAGGCTGCTGGCTAGCAAGAGCTTTCAGTGCTGGCACTTTTCATCTCTGAGCAATTGCTCGACGTTTGTAATTTCTCACCTGAGCTCTCTTTAGAGTGCGCGAGAGGATGAGCACAAGATAAGGTGGCTAGAGAAGCCCAGAGCCCCAGTGTTCTTAGGCCTACAAAAGCGCTTCCAAGGAAGGGGGCTGGCTAGCAACAGCTTTCAGTGCTGGCACTTTTCATCTCTGAGCAATTGCTCGACGTTTGCAATTTCTCAGCTCGTGTCTACGAGACGGAAAGAGAAGGACCGTGACGTTTGGTGGCTAGAGAAGCGCAAAGCCCCAGTGTTGCTGCGCCTGTGAAAGCGCTTCCAAGGAAGGGTGCTGGCTAGCAACAGCTTTCAGTGCTGGCACTTTTCATCTCTGAGCAATTGCTCGACGTTTGCAATCTCTCAGCTCGTGTCTACGAGACGGAAAGAGAAGGACCGTGACTTTTGGTGGCTAGAGAAGCGCAAAGCCCCAGTGTTGCTGCGCCTGTGAAAGCGCTTCCAAGGAAGGGTGCTGGCTAGCAACAGCTTTCAGTGCTGGCACTTTTCATCTCTGAGCAATGGCTGGACGTTTGCAATTTCTCACCTGAGCTCTCTTTAGAGTGCGCGAGAGGATGAGCACAAGATTAGGTGGCTAGAGAAGCCCAGAGCCCCAGTCTTCTTAGGCCTACAAAAGCGCTTCCAAGGAAGGGTGCTGGCTAGCAACAGCTTTCAGTGCTGGCACTTTTCATCTCTGAGCAATTGCTCGACGTTTGCAATCTCTCAGCTCGTGTCTACGAGACGGAAAGAGAAGGACCGTGACGTTTGGTGGCTAGAGAAGCGCAAAGCCCCAGTGTTGCTGCGCCTGTGAAAGCGCTTCCAAGGAAGGGTGCTGGGTAGCAACAGCTTTCAGTGCTGGCACTTTTCATCTCTGAGCAATTGCTCGACGTTTGTAATTTCTCACCTGAGCACCCTTTAGAGTGCGCGAGAGAATGAGCAGAAGATTAGGTGGCTAGAGAAGCGCAAAGCCCCAGTGTTCTTAGGCCTACAAAAGCGCTTCCAAGGAAGGGGGCTGGCTAGCAACAGCTTTCAGTGCTGGCACTTTTCATCTCTGAGCAATTGCTGGACGTTTGCAATTTCTCAGCTCGTGTCTACGAGACGGAAAGAGAATGACCGTGACGTTTGATGGCTAGAGAAGCGCAAAGCCCCAGTGTTGCTGCGCCTGTGAAAGCGCTTCCAAGGAAGGGTGCTGGCTAGCAAGAGCTTTCAGTGCTGGCACTTTTCATCTCTGAGCAATTGCTGGACATTTGCAATTTCTCACCTGAGCTCTCTTTAGAGTGCGCGAGAGGATGAGCACAAGATTAGGTGGCTAGAGAAGCACAGAGCCCCAGTCTTCTTAGGCCTACAAAAGCGCTTCCAAGGAAGGCTGCTGGCTAGCAACAGCTTTCAGTGCTGGCACTTTTCATCTCTGAGCAATTGCTCGACGTTTGCAATTTCTCAGCTCGTGTCTACGAGACGGAAAGAGAAGGACCGTGACGTTTGGTGGCTAGAGAAGCGCAAAGCCCCAGTGTTGCTGCGCCTGTGAAAGCGCTTCCAAGGAAGGGTGCTGGCTAGCAACAGCTTTCAGTGCTGGCACTTTTCATCTCTGAGCAATTGCTGGACGTTTGCAATTTCTCACCTGAGCTCTCTTTAGAGTGCGCGAGAGGATGAGCACAAGATTAGGTGGCTGGAGAAGCGCAAAGCCCCAGTGTTCTTAGGGCTACAAAAGCGCTTCCAAGGAAGGGTGCTGGCTAGCAACAGCTTTCAGTGCTGGCACTTTTCATCTCTGAGCAATTGCTCGACGTTTGCAATTTCTCAGCTCGTGTCTACGAGACGGAAAGAGAATGACCGTGACGTTTGGTGGCTAGAGAAGCGCAAAGCCCCAGTGTTGCTGCGCCTGTGAAAGCGCTTCCAAGGAAGGCTGCTGGCTAGCAACAGCTTTCAGTGCTGGCACTTTTCATCTCTGAGCAATTGCTCGACGTTTGCAATTTCTCACCTGAGCACCCTTTACAGTGCGCGAGAGAATGAGCAGAAGATTAGGTGGCTAGAGAAGCGCAAAGCCCCAGTGTTCTTAGGGCTACAAAAGCGCTTCCAAGGAAGGCTGCTGGCTAGCAACAGCTTTCAGTGCTGGCACTTTTCATCTCTGAGCAATTGCTCGACGTTTGCAATTTCTCAGCTCGTGTCTACGAGACGGAAAGAGAAGGACCGTGACGTTTGGTGGCTAGAGAAGCGCAAAGCCCCAGTGTTGCTGCGCCTGTGAAAGCGCTTCCAAGGAAGGGTGCTGGCTAGCAAGAGCTTTCAGTGCTGGCACTTTTCATCTCTGAGCAATTGCTCGACGTTTGCAATTTCTCAGCTCGTGTCTACGAGACGGAAAGAGAATGACCGTGACGTTTGGTGGCTAGAGAAGCGCAAAGCCCCAGTGTTGCTGCGCCTGTGAAAGCGCTTCCAAGGAAGGGTGCTGGCTAGCAACAGCTTTCAGTGCTGGCACTTTTCATCTCTGAGCAATTGCTGGACGTTTGCAATTTCTCACCTGAGCTCTCTTTAGAGTGCACGAGAGGATGAGCACAAGATTAGGTGGCTAGAGAAGCGCAAAGCCCCAGTGTTCTTAGGCCTACAAAAGCGCTTCCAAGGAAGGCTGCTGGCTAGCAACAGCTTTCAGTGCTGGCACTTTTCATCTCTGAGCAATTGCTCGACGTTTGCAATTTCTCAGCTCGTGTCTACGAGACGGAAAGAGAATGACCGTGACGTTTGGTGGCTAGAGAAGCGCAAAGCCCCAGTGTTGCTGCGCCTGTGAAAGCGCTTCCAAGGAAGGCTGCTGGCTAGCAACAGCTTTCAGTGCTGGCACTTTTCATCTCTGAGCAATTGCTCGATGTTTGCAATTTCTCACCTGAGCTCTCTTTAGAGTGCACGAGAGGATGAGCACAAGATTAGGTGGCTAGAGAAGCCCAGAGCCCCAGTGTTCTTAGGCCTACAAAAGCGCTTCCAAGGAAGGGGGCTGGCTAGCAACAGCTTTCAGTGCTGGCACTTTTCATCTCTGAGCAATTGCTCGACGTTTGCAATTTCTCAGCTCGTGTCTACGAGACGGAAAGAGAATGACCGTGACGTTTGGTGGGTAGAGAAGCGCAAAGCCCCAGTGTTGCTGCGCCTGTGAAAGCGCTTCCAAGGAAGGGTGCTGGCTAGCAACAGCTTTCAGTGCTGGCACTTTTCATCTCTGAGCAATTGCTCGATGTTTGCAATTTCTCACCTGAGCTCTCTTTAGAGTGCGCGAGAGGATGAGCAGAAGATGAGGTGGCTAGAGAAGCCCAGAGCCCCAGTCTTCTTAGGCCTACAAAAGCGCTTCCAAGGAAGGGTGCTGGCTAGCAACAGCTTTCAGTGCTGGCACTTTTCATCTCTGAGCAATTGCTGGACGTTTGCAATTTCTCAGCTCGTGTCTACGAGACGGAAAGAGAATGACCGTGACGTTTGGTGGCTAGAGAAGCGCAAAGCCCCAGTGTTGCTGCGCCTGTGAAAGCGCTTCCAAGGAAGGGTGCTGGCTAGCAACAGCTTTCAGTGCTGGCACTTTTCATCTCTGAGCAATTGCTCGACTTTTGCAATTTCTCACCTGAGCACCCTTTAGAGTGCGCGAGAGAATGAGCAGAAGATTAGGTGGCTAGAGAAGCGCAAAGCCCCAGTGTTCTTAGGGCTACAAAAGCGCTTCCAAGGAAGGGGGCTGGCTAGCAACAGCTTTCAGTGCTGGCACTTTTCATCTCTGAGCAATTGCTCGACGTTTGCAATTTCTCAGCTCGTGTCTACGAGACGGAAAGAGAATGACCGTGACGTTTGGTGGCTAGAGAAGCGCAAAGCCCCAGTGTTGCTGCGCCTGTGAAAGCGCTTCCAAGGAAGGCTGCTGGCTAGCAACAGCTTTCAGTGCTGGCACTTTTCATCTCTGAGCAATTGCTCGATGTTTGCAATTTCTCACCTGAGCTCTCTTTAGAGTGCGCGAGAGGATGAGCACAAGATTAGGTGGCTAGAGAAGCCCAGAGCCCCAGTGTTCTTAGGCCTACAAAAGCGCTTCCAAGGAAGGGTGCTGGCTAGCAACAGCTTTCAGTGCTGGCACTTTTCATCTCTGAGCAATTGCTGGACATTTGCAATTTCTCACCTGAGCTCTCTTTAGAGTGCGCGAGAGGATGAGCAGAAGATTAGGTGGCTAGAGAAGCCCAGAGCCCCAGTGTTCTTAGGCCTACAAAAGCGCTTCCAAGGAAGGGTGCTGGCTAGCAACAGCTTTCAGTGCTGGCACTTTTCATCTCTGAGCAATTGCTCGACGTTTGCAATCTCTCAGCTCGTGTCTACGAGACGGAAAGAGAATGACCGTGACGTTTGGTGGGTAGAGAAGCGCAAAGCCCCAGTGTTGCTGCGCCTGTGAAAGCGCTTCCAAGGAAGGCTGCTGGCTAGCAAGAGCTTTCAGTGCTGGCACTTTTCATCTCTGAGCAATTGCTCGACGTTTGTAATTTCTCACCTGAGCTCTCTTTAGAGTGCGCGAGAGGATGAGCACAAGATAAGGTGGCTAGAGAAGCCCAGAGCCCCAGTGTTCTTAGGCCTACAAAAGCGCTTCCAAGGAAGGGGGCTGGCTAGCAACAGCTTTCAGTGCTGGCACTTTTCATCTCTGAGCAATTGCTCGACGTTTGCAATTTCTCAGCTCGTGTCTACGAGACGGAAAGAGAAGGACCGTGACGTTTGGTGGCTAGAGAAGCGCAAAGCCCCAGTGTTGCTGCGCCTGTGAAAGCGCTTCCAAGGAAGGGTGCTGGCTAGCAACAGCTTTCAGTGCTGGCACTTTTCATCTCTGAGCAATTGCTCGACGTTTGCAATCTCTCAGCTCGTGTCTACGAGACGGAAAGAGAAGGACCGTGACTTTTGGTGGCTAGAGAAGCGCAAAGCCCCAGTGTTGCTGCGCCTGTGAAAGCGCTTCCAAGGAAGGGTGCTGGCTAGCAACAGCTTTCAGTGCTGGCACTTTTCATCTCTGAGCAATGGCTGGACGTTTGCAATTTCTCACCTGAGCTCTCTTTAGAGTGCGCGAGAGGATGAGCACAAGATTAGGTGGCTAGAGAAGCCCAGAGCCCCAGTCTTCTTAGGCCTACAAAAGCGCTTCCAAGGAAGGGTGCTGGCTAGCAACAGCTTTCAGTGCTGGCACTTTTCATCTCTGAGCAATTGCTCGACGTTTGCAATCTCTCAGCTCGTGTCTACGAGACGGAAAGAGAAGGACCGTGACGTTTGGTGGCTAGAGAAGCGCAAAGCCCCAGTGTTGCTGCGCCTGTGAAAGCGCTTCCAAGGAAGGGTGCTGGGTAGCAACAGCTTTCAGTGCTGGCACTTTTCATCTCTGAGCAATTGCTCGACGTTTGTAATTTCTCACCTGAGCACCCTTTAGAGTGCGCGAGAGAATGAGCAGAAGATTAGGTGGCTAGAGAAGCGCAAAGCCCCAGTGTTCTTAGGCCTACAAAAGCGCTTCCAAGGAAGGGGGCTGGCTAGCAACAGCTTTCAGTGCTGGCACTTTTCATCTCTGAGCAATTGCTGGACGTTTGCAATTTCTCAGCTCGTGTCTACGAGACGGAAAGAGAATGACCGTGACGTTTGATGGCTAGAGAAGCGCAAAGCCCCAGTGTTGCTGCGCCTGTGAAAGCGCTTCCAAGGAAGGGTGCTGGCTAGCAAGAGCTTTCAGTGCTGGCACTTTTCATCTCTGAGCAATTGCTGGACATTTGCAATTTCTCACCTGAGCTCTCTTTAGAGTGCGCGAGAGGATGAGCACAAGATTAGGTGGCTAGAGAAGCACAGAGCCCCAGTCTTCTTAGGCCTACAAAAGCGCTTCCAAGGAAGGCTGCTGGCTAGCAACAGCTTTCAGTGCTGGCACTTTTCATCTCTGAGCAATTGCTCGACGTTTGCAATTTCTCAGCTCGTGTCTACGAGACGGAAAGAGAAGGACCGTGACGTTTGGTGGCTAGAGAAGCGCAAAGCCCCAGTGTTGCTGCGCCTGTGAAAGCGCTTCCAAGGAAGGGTGCTGGCTAGCAACAGCTTTCAGTGCTGGCACTTTTCATCTCTGAGCAATTGCTGGACGTTTGCAATTTCTCACCTGAGCTCTCTTTAGAGTGCGCGAGAGGATGAGCACAAGATTAGGTGGCTGGAGAAGCGCAAAGCCCCAGTGTTCTTAGGGCTACAAAAGTGCTTCCAAGGAAGGGTGCTGGCTAGCAACAGCTTTCAGTGCTGGCACTTTTCATCTCTGAGCAATTGCTCGACGTTTGCAATTTCTCAGCTCGTGTCTACGAGACGGAAAGAGAATGACCGTGACGTTTGGTGGCTAGAGAAGCGCAAAGCCCCAGTGTTGCTGCGCCTGTGAAAGCGCTTCCAAGGAAGGCTGCTGGCTAGCAACAGCTTTCAGTGCTGGCACTTTTCATCTCTGAGCAATTGCTCGACGTTTGCAATTTCTCACCTGAGCACCCTTTACAGTGCGCGAGAGAATGAGCAGAAGATTAGGTGGCTAGAGAAGCGCAAAGCCCCAGTGTTCTTAGGGCTACAAAAGCGCTTCCAAGGAAGGCTGCTGGCTAGCAACAGCTTTCAGTGCTGGCACTTTTCATCTCTGAGCAATTGCTCGACGTTTGCAATTTCTCAGCTCGTGTCTACGAGACGGAAAGAGAAGGACCGTGACGTTTGGTGGCTAGAGAAGCGCAAAGCCCCAGTGTTGCTGCGCCTGTGAAAGCGCTTCCAAGGAAGGGTGCTGGCTAGCAAGAGCTTTCAGTGCTGGCACTTTTCATCTCTGAGCAATTGCTCGACGTTTGCAATTTCTCAGCTCGTGTCTACGAGACGGAAAGAGAATGACCGTGACGTTTGGTGGCTAGAGAAGCGCAAAGCCCCAGTGTTGCTGCGCCTGTGAAAGCGCTTCCAAGGAAGGGTGCTGGCTAGCAACAGCTTTCAGTGCTGGCACTTTTCATCTCTGAGCAATTGCTGGACGTTTGCAATTTCTCACCTGAGCTCTCTTTAGAGTGCACGAGAGGATGAGCACAAGATTAGGTGGCTAGAGAAGCGCAAAGCCCCAGTGTTCTTAGGGCTACAAAAGCGCTTCCAAGGAAGGGTGCTGGCTAGCAACAGCTTTCAGTGCTGGCACTTTTCATCTCTGAGCAATTGCTCGACGTTTGCAATTTCTCAGCTCGTGTCTAGGAGACGGAAAGAGAATGACCGTGACGTTTGGTGGCTAGAGAAGCGCAAAGCCCCAGTGTTGCTGCGCCTGTGAAAGCGCTTCCAAGGAAGGCTGCTGGCTAGCAACAGCTTTCAGTGCTGGCACTTTTCATCTCTGAGCAATTGCTCGATGTTTGCAATTTCTCACCTGAGCTCTCTTTAGAGTGCACGAGAGGATGAGCACAAGATTAGGTGGCTAGAGAAGCCCAGAGCCCCAGTGTTCTTAGGCCTACAAAAGCGCTTCCAAGGAAGGGTGCTGGCTAGCAACAGCTTTCAGTGCTGGCACTTTTCATCTCTGAGCAATTGCTCGACGTTTGCAATTTCTCAGCTCGTGTCTACGAGACGGAAAGAGAATGACCGTGACGTTTGGTGGGTAGAGAAGCGCAAAGCCCCAGTGTTGCTGCGCCTGTGAAAGCGCTTCCAAGGAAGGGTGCTGGCTAGCAACAGCTTTCAGTGCTGGCACTTTTCATCTCTGAGCAATTGCTCGATGTTTGCAATTTCTCACCTGAGCTCTCTTTAGAGTGCGCGAGAGGATGAGCACAAGATTAGGTGGCTAGAGAAGCCCAGAGCCCCAGTCTTCTTAGGCCTACAAAAGCGCTTCCAAGGAAGGGTGCTGGCTAGCAACAGCTTTCAGTGCTGGCACTTTTCATCTCTGAGCAATTGCTGGACGTTTGCAATTTCTCAGCTCGTGTCTACGAGACGGAAAGAGAATGACCGTGACGTTTGGTGGCTAGAGAAGCGCAAAGCCCCAGTGTTGCTGCGCCTGTGAAAGCGCTTCCAAGGAAGGGTGCTGGCTAGCAAGAGCTTTCAGTGCTGGCACTTTTCATCTCTGAGCAATTGCTCGACTTTTGCAATTTCTCACCTGAGCACCCTTTAGAGTGCGCGAGAGAATGAGCAGAAGATTAGGTGGCTAGAGAAGCGCAAAGCCCCAGTGTTCTTAGGGCTACAAAAGCGCTTCCAAGGAAGGGGGCTGGCTAGCAACAGCTTTCAGTGCTGGCACTTTTCATCTCTGAGCAATTGCTCGACGTTTGCAATTTCTCAGCTCGTGTCTACGAGACGGAAAGAGAATGACCGTGACGTTTGGTGGCTAGAGAAGCGCAAAGCCCCAGTGTTGCTGCGCCTGTGAAAGCGCTTCCAAGGAAGGCTGCTGGCTAGCAACAGCTTTCAGTGCTGGCACTTTTCATCTCTGAGCAATTGCTCGATGTTTGCAATTTCTCACCTGAGCTCTCTTTAGAGTGCGCGAGAGGATGAGCAGAAGATTAGGTGGCTAGAGAAGCCCAGAGCCCCAGTGTTCTTAGGCCTACAAAAGCGCTTCCAAGGAAGGGTGCTGGCTAGCAACAGCTTTCAGTGCTGGCACTTTTCATCTCTGAGCAATTGCTCGACGTTTGCAATCTCTCAGCTCGTGTCTACGAGACGGAAAGAGAATGACCGTGACGTTTGGTGGGTAGAGAAGCGCAAAGCCCCAGTGTTGCTGCGCCTGTGAAAGCGCTTCCAAGGAAGGGTGCTGGCTAGCAACAGCTTTCAGTGCTGGCACTTTTCATCTCTGAGCAATTGCTCGACTTTTGCAATTTCTCACCTGAGCACCCTTTAGAGTGCGCGAGAGAATGAGCAGAAGATTAGGTGGCTAGAGAAGCGCAAAGCCCCAGTGTTCTTAGGGCTACAAAAGCACTTCCAAGGAAGGGGGCTGGCTAGCAACAGCTTTCAGTGCTGGCACTTTTCATCTCTGAGCAATTGCTCGACGTTTGCAATCTCTCAGCTCGTGTCTACGAGACGGATGGAGAATGACCATGACGTTTGGTGGCTAGAGAAGCGCAAAGCCCCAGTGTTGCTGCGCCTGTGAAAGCGCTTCCAAGGAAGGGTGCTGGCTAGCAAGAGCTTTCAGTGCTGGCACTTTTCATCTCTGAGCAATTGCTGGACATTTGCAATTTCTCACCTGAGCTCTCTTTAGAGTGCGCGAGAGGATGAGCAGAAGATTAGGTGGCTAGAGAAGCCCAGAGCCCCACTGTTCTTAGGCCTACAAAAGCGCTTCCAAGGAAGGGTGCTGGCTAGCAACAGCTTTCAGTGCTGGCACTTTTCATCTCTGAGCAATTGCTGGACGTTTGCAATTTCTCAGCTCGTGTCTACGAGACGGAAAGAGAATGACCGTGACGTTTGGTGGCTAGAGAAGCGCAAAGCCCCAGTGTTGCTGTGCCTGTGAAAGCGCTTCCAAGGAAGGGTGCTGGCTAGCAACAGCTTTCAGTGCTGGCACTTTTCATCTCTGAGCAATTGCTCCACGTTTGCAATTTCTCAGCTCGTGTCTAGGAGACGGAAAGAGAATGACCGTGACGTTTGGTGGCTAGAGAAGCGCAAAGCCCCAGTGTTCTTAGGGCTACAAAAGCGCTTCCAAGGAAGGGTGCTGGCTAGCAACAGCTTTCAGTGCTGGCACTTTTCATCTCTGAGCAATTGCTGGACGTTTGCAATTTCTCAGCTCGTGTCTACGAGACGGAAAGAGAATGACCGTGACGTTTGGTGGGTAGAGAAGCGCAAAGCCCCAGTGTTGCTGCGCCTGTGAAAGCGCTTCCAAGGAAGGGTGCTGGCTAGCAACAGCTTTCAGTGCTGGCACTTTTCATCTCTGAGCAATTGCTGGACATTTGCAATTTCTCACCTGAGCTCTCTTTAGAGTGCGCGAGAGGATGAGCACAAGATTAGGTGGCTAGAGAAGCCCAGAGCCCCAGTCTTCTTAGGCCTACAAAAGCGCTTCCAAGGAAGGCTGCTGGCTAGCAACAGCTTTCAGTGCTGGCACTTTTCATCTCTGAGCAATTGCTCGACGTTTGCAATTTCTCAGCTCGTGTCTACGAGACGGAAAGAGAATGACCGTGACGTTTGGTGGGTAGAGAAGCGCAAAGCCCCAGTGTTGCTGCGCCTGTGAAAGCGCTTACAAGGAAGGGTGCTGGCTAGCAAGAGCTTTCAGTGCTGGCACTTTTCATCTCTGAGCAATTGCTGGACGTTTGCAATTTCTCACCTGAGCTCTCTTTAGAGTGCGCGAGAGGATGAGCACAAGATTAGGTGGCTAGAGAAGCCCAGAGCCCCAGTCTTCTTAGGCCTACAAAAGCGCTTCCAAGGAAGGGGGCTGGCTAGCAACAGCTTTCAGTGCTGGCACTTTTCATCTCTGAGCAATTGCTCGACGTTTGCAATTTCTCAGCTCGTGTCTACGAGACGGAAAGAGAAGGACCGTGACGTTTGGTGGCTAGAGAAGCGCAAAGCCCCAGTGTTGCTGCGCCTGTGAAAGCGCTTCCAAGGAAGGGTGCTGGCTAGCAACAGCTTTCAGTGCTGGCACTTTTCATCTCTGAGCAATTGCTGGACGTTTGCAATTTCTCACCTGAGCTCTTCTTTGAGTGCGCGAGAGGATGAGCACAAGATTAGGTGGCTAGAGAAGCCCAGAGCCCCAGTGTTCTTAGGGCTACAAAAGCGCTTCCAAGGAAGGGTGCTGGCTAGCAACAGCTTTCAGTGCTGGCACTTTTCATCTCTGAGCAATTGCTCGACGTGTGCAATTTCTCAGCTCGTGTCTACGAGACGGAAAGAGAAGGACCGTGACGTTTGGTGGCTAGAGAAGCGCAAAGCCCCAGTGTTGCTGCGCCTGTGAAAGCGCTTCCAAGGAAGGGTGCTGGCTAGCAACAGCTTTCAGTGCTGGCACTTTTCATCTCTGAGCAATGGCTGGACGTTTGCAATTTCTCACCTGAGCTCTCTTTAGAGTGCGCGAGAGGATGAGCAGAAGATTAGGTGGCTAGAGAAGCCCAGAGCCCCAGTCTTCTTAGGCCTACAAAAGCGCTTCCAAGGAAGGGTGCTGGCTAGCAACAGCTTTCAGTGCTGGCACTTTTCATCTCTGAGCAATTGCTCGACGTTTGCAATTTCTCAGCTCGTGTCTACGAGACGGAAAGAGAAGGACCGTGACGTTTGGTGGCTAGAGAAGCGCAAAGCCCCAGTGTTGCTGCGCCTGTGAAAGCGCTTCCAAGGAAGGGTGCTGGCTAGCAACAGCTTTCAGTGCTGGCACTTTTCATCTCTGAGCAATTGCTCGATGTTTGCAATTTCTCACCTGAGCTCTCTTTAGAGTGCACGAGAGGATGAGCACAAGATTAGGTGGCTAGAGAAGCGCAAAGCCCCAGTGTTCTTAGGGCTACAAAAGCGCTTCCAAGGAAGGGTGCTGGCTAGCAACAGCTTTCAGTGCTGGCACTTTTCATCTCTGAGCAATTGCTCGACGTTTGCAATTTCTCAGCTCGTGTCTACGAGACGGAAAGAGAAGGACCGTGACGTTTGGTGGCTAGAGAAGCGCAAAGCCCCAGTGTTGCTGCGCCTGTGAAAGCGCTTCCAAGGAAGGCTGCTGGCTAGCAACAGCTTTCAGTGCTGGCACTTTTCATCTCTGAGCAATTGCTCGATGTTTGCAATTTCTCACCTGAGCTCTCTTTAGAGTGCGCGAGAGGATGAGCACAAGATTAGGTGGCTAGAGAAGCCCAGAGCCCCAGTCTTCTTAGGCCTACAAAAGCGCTTCCAAGGAAGGGTGCTGGGTAGCAACAGCTTTCAGTGCTGGCACTTTTCATCTCTGAGCAATTGCTGGACGTTTGCAATTTCTCAGCTCGTGTCTACGAGACGGAAAGAGAATGACCGTGACGTTTGGTGGCTAGAGAAGCGCAAAGCCCCAGTGTTGCTGCGCCTGTGAAAGCGCTTCCAAGGAAGGGTGCTGGCTAGCAAGAGCTTTCAGTGCTGGCACTTTTCATCTCTGAGCAATTGCTCGACTTTTGCAATTTCTCACCTGAGCACCCTTTAGAGTGCACGAGAGGATGAGCAGAAGATTAGGTGGCTAGAGAAGCGCAAAGCCCCAGTGTTCTTAGGGCTACAAAAGCGCTTCCAAGGAAGGGTGCTGGCTAGCAACAGCTTTCAGTGCTGGCACTTTTCATCTCTGAGCAATTGCTGGACGTTTGCAATTTCTCAGCTCGTGTCTACGAGACGGAAAGAGAATGACCGTGACGTTTGGTGGCTAGAGAAGCGCAAAGCCCCAGTGTTGCTGCGCCTGTGAAAGCGCTTCCATGGAAGGGTGCTGGCTAGCAACAGCTTTCAGTGCTGGCACTTTTCATCTCTGAGCAATTGCTGGACATTTGCAATTTCTCACCTGAGCTCTCTTTAGAGTGCGCGAGAGGATGAGCAGAAGATTAGGTGGCTAGAGAAGCCCAGAGCCCCAGTGTTCTTAGGCCTACAAAAGCGCTTCCAAGGAAGGGTGCTGGCTAGCAAGAGCTTTCAGTGCTGGCACTTTTCATCTCTGAGCAATTGCTCGACGTTTGCAATTTCTCAGCTCGTGTCTAGGAGACGGAAAGAGAATGACCGTGACGTTTGGTGGCTAGAGAAGCGCAAAGCCCCAGTGTTGCTGCGCCTGTGAAAGCGCTTCCAAGGAAGGCTGCTGGCTAGCAACAGCTTTCAGTGCTGGCACTTTTCATCTCTGAGCAATTGCTCGATGTTTGCAATTTCTCACCTGAGCACCCTTTAGAGTGCACGAGAGAATGAGCAGCAGATTAGGTGGCTAGAGAAGCGCAAAGCCCCAGTGTTCTTAGGCCTACAAAAGCGCTTCCAAGGAAGGGTGCTGGCTAGCAACAGCTTTCAGTGCTGGCACTTTTCATCTCTGAGCAATTGCTCGACGTTTGCAATTTCTCAGCTCGTGTCTACGAGACGGAAAGAGAAGGACCGTGACGTTTGGTGGCTAGAGAAGCGCAAAGCCCCAGTGTTGCTGCGCCTGTGAAAGCGCTTCCAAGGAAGGGTGCTGGCTAGCAACAGCTTTCAGTGCTGGCACTTTTCATCTCTGAGCAATTGCTCGACGTTTGCAATCTCTCAGCTCGTGTCTACGAGACGGAAAGAGAAGGACCGTGACTTTTGGTGGCTAGAGAAGCGCAAAGCCCCAGTGTTGCTGCGCCTGTGAAAGCGCTTCCAAGGAAGGGTGCTGGCTAGCAACAGCTTTCAGTGCTGGCACTTTTCATCTCTGAGCAATGGCTGGACGTTTGCAATTTCTCACCTGAGCTCTCTTTAGAGTGCGCGAGAGGATGAGCACAAGATTAGGTGGCTAGAGAAGCCCAGAGCCCCAGTCTTCTTAGGCCTACAAAAGCGCTTCCAAGGAAGGGTGCTGGCTAGCAACAGCTTTCAGTGCTGGCACTTTTCATCTCTGAGCAATTGCTGGACGTTTGCAATTTCTCAGCTCGTGTCTACGAGACGGAAAGAGAATGACCGTGACGTTTGATGGCTAGAGAAGCGCAAAGCCCCAGTGTTGCTGCGCCTGTGAAAGCGCTTCCAAGGAAGGGTGCTGGCTAGCAAGAGCTTTCAGTGCTGGCACTTTTCATCTCTGAGCAATTGCTGGACATTTGCAATTTCTCACCTGAGCTCTCTTTAGAGTGCGCGAGAGGATGAGCACAAGATTAGGTGGCTAGAGAAGCCCAGAGCCCCAGTCTTCTTAGGCCTACAAAAGCGCTTCCAAGGAAGGCTGCTGGCTAGCAACAGCTTTCAGTGCTGGCACTTTTCATCTCTGAGCAATTGCTCGACGTTTGCAATTTCTCAGCTCGTGTCTACGAGACGGAAAGAGAAGGACCGTGACGTTTGGTGGCTAGAGAAGCGCAAAGCCCCAGTGTTGCTGCGCCTGTGAAAGCGCTTCCAAGGAAGGGTGCTGGCTAGCAACAGCTTTCAGTGCTGGCACTTTTCATCTCTGAGCAATTGCTCGTCGTTTGCAATTTCTCACCTGAGCTCTCTTTAGAGTGCACGAGAGGATGAGCACAAGATTAGGTGGCTAGAGAAGCGCAAAGCCCCAGTGTTCTTAGGGCTACAAAAGCGCTTCCAAGGAAGGGTGCTGGCTAGCAACAGCTTTCAGTGCTGGCACTTTTCATCTCTGAGCAATTGCTCGACGTTTGCAATTTCTCAGCTCGTGTCTACGAGACGGAAAGAGAAGGACCGTGACGTTTGGTGGCTAGAGAAGCGCAAAGCCCCAGTGTTGCTGCGCCTGTGAAAGCGCTTCCAAGGAAGGCTGCTGGCTAGCAACAGCTTTCAGTGCTGGCACTTTTCATCTCTGAGCAATTGCTCGATGTTTGCAATTTCTCACCTGAGCTCTCTTTAGAGTGCGCGAGAGGATGAGCAGAAGATTAGGTGGCTAGAGAAGCCCAGAGCCCCAGTGTTCTTAGGCCTACAAAAGCGCTTCCAAGGAAGGGTGCTGGCTAGCAAGAGCTTTCAGTGCTGGCACTTTTCATCTCTGAGCAATTGCTGGACGTTTGCAATTTCTCAGCTCGTGTCTACGAGACGGAAAGAGAATGACCGTGACGTTTGGTGGCTAGAGAAGCGCAAAGCCCCAGTGTTGCTGCGCCTGTGAAAGCGCTTCCAAGGAAGGGTGCTGGCTAGCAAGAGCTTTCAGTGCTGGCACTTTTCATCTCTGAGCAATTGCTCGACTTTTGCAATTTCTCACCTGAGCACCCTTTAGAGTGCACGAGAGGATGAGCAGAAGATTAGGTGGCTAGAGAAGCGCAAAGCCCCAGTGTTCTTAGGCCTACAAAAGCGCTTCCAAGGAAGGGGGCTGGCTAGCAACAGCTTT
Organism: Sarcoramphus papa; assembly: GCA_037962945.1. NCBI lineage: Eukaryota > Metazoa > Chordata > Aves > Accipitriformes > Cathartidae > Sarcoramphus > Sarcoramphus papa. Next base: position 5,007,703 of record JBBMRM010000093.1, on the reverse strand, counting down.
CAGTGCTGGCACTTTTCATCTCTGAGCAATTGCTCGACGTTTGCAATTTCTCAGCTCGTGTCTACGAGACGGAAAGAGAATGACCGTGACGTTTGGTGGGTAGAGAAGCGCAAAGCCCCAGTGTTGCTGCGCCTGTGAAAGCGCTTCCATGGAAGGGTGCTGGCTAGCAACAGCTTTCAGTGCTGGCACTTTTCATCTCTGAGCAATTGCTGGACATTTGCAATTTCTCACCTGAGCTCTCTTTAGAGTGCGCGAGAGGATGAGCAGAAGATTAGGTGGCTAGAGAAGCCCAGAGCCCCAGTGTTCTTAGGCCTACAAAAGCGCTTCCAAGGAAGGGTGCTGGCTAGCAAGAGCTTTCAGTGCTGGCACTTTTCATCTCTGAGCAATTGCTGGACGTTTGCAATTTCTCAGCTCGTGTCTACGAGACGGAAAGAGAATGACCGTGACGTTTGGTGGCTAGAGAAGCGCAAAGCCCCAGTGTTGCTGCGCCTGTGAAAGCGCTTCCAAGGAAGGCTGCTGGCTAGCAACAGCTTTCAGTGCTGGCACTTTTCATCTCTGAGCAATTGCTCGATGTTTGCAATTTCTCACCTGAGCACCCTTTAGAGTGCACGAGAGAATGAGCAGCAGATTAGGTGGCTAGAGAAGCGCAAAGCCCCAGTGTTCTTAGGCCTACAAAAGCGCTTCCAAGGAAGGGTGCTGGCTAGCAAGAGCTTTCAGTGCTGGCACTTTTCATCTCTGAGCAATTGCTCGACGTTTGCAATTTCTCAGCTCGTGTCTACGAGACGGAAAGAGAATGACCGTGACGTTTGGTGGCTAGAGAAGCGCAAAGCCCCAGTGTTGCTGTGCCTGTGAAAGCGCTTCCAAGGAAGGGTGCTGGCTAGCAAGAGCTTTCAGTGCTGGCACTTTTCATCTCTGAGCAATTGCTCGACGTTTGCAATTTCTCACCTGAGCTCTCTTTAGAGTGCGCGAGAGGATGAGCAGAAGATTAGGTGGCTAGAGAAGCCCAGAGCCCCAGTGTTCTTAGGCCTACAAAAGCGCTTCCAAGGAAGGGTGCTGGCTAGCAACAGCTTTCAGTGCTGGCACTTTTCATCTCTGAGCAATTGCTGGACGTTTGCAATTTCTCAGCTCGTGTCTAGGAGATGGAAAGAGAATGACCGTGACGTTTGGTGGCTAGAGAAGCGCAAAGCCCCAGTGTTGCTGCGCCTGTGAAAGCGCTTCCATGGAAGGCTGCTGGCTAGCAAGAGCTTTCAGTGCTGGCACTTTTCATCTCTGAGCAATTGCTGGACATTTGCAATTTCTCACCTGAGCTCTCTTTAGAGTGCGCGAGCGGATGAGCAGAAGATTAGGTGGCTAGAGAAGCCCAGAGCCCCAGTGTTCTTAGGCCTACAAAAGCGCTTCCAAGGAAGGGTGCTGGCTAGCAACAGCTTTCAGTGCTGGCACTTTTCATCTCTGAGCAATTGCTGGACGTTTGCAATTTCTCAGCTCGTGTCTACGAGACGGAAAGAGAATGACCGTGACGTTTGGTGGCTAGAGAAGCGCAAAGCCCCAGTGTTGCTGTGCCTGTGAAAGCGCTTCCAAGGAAGGCTGCTGGCTAGCAAGAGCTTTCAGTGCTGGCACTTTTCATCTCTGAGCAATTGCTCGACGTTTGCAATTTCTCACCTGAGCACCCTTTAGAGTGCGCGAGAGAATGAGCAGAAGATTAGGTGGCTAGAGAAGCGCAAAGCCCCAGTGTTCTTAGGGCTACAAAAGCGCTTCCAAGGAAGGGGGCTGGCTAGCAACAGCTTTCAGTGCTGGCACTTTTCATCTCTGAGCAATTGCTGGACGTTTGCAATTTCTCAGCTCGTGTCTACGAGACGGAAAGAGAATGACCATGACGTTTGGTGGCTAGAGAAGCGCAAAGCCCCAGTGTTGCTGCGCCTGTGAAAGCGCTTCCAAGGAAGGGTGCTGGCTAGCAAGAGCTTTCAGTGCTGGCACTTTTCATCTCTGAGCAATTGCTCGACGTTTGTAATTTCTCACCTGAGCACCCTTTAGAGTGCGCGAGAGAATGAGCAGAAGATTAGGTGGCTAGAGAAGCGCAAAGCCCCAGTGTTCTTAGGCCTACAAAAGCGCTTCCAAGGAAGGGGGCTGGCTAGCAACAGCTTTCAGTGCTGGCACTTTTCATCTCTGAGCAATTGCTGGACATTTGCAATTTCTCACCTGAGCTCTCTTTAGAGTGCGCGAGAGGATGAGCAGAAGATTAGGTGGCTAGAGAAGCCCAGAGCCCCAGTGTTCTTAGGCCTACAAAAGCGCTTCCAAGGAAGGGTGCTGGCTAGCAAGAGCTTTCAGTGCTGGCACTTTTCATCTCTGAGCAATTGCTCGACGTTTGCAATTTCTCAGCTCGTGTCTAGGAGACGGAAAGAGAATGACCGTGACGTTTGGTGGCTAGAGAAGCGCAAAGCCCCAGTGTTGCTGCGCCTGTGAAAGCGCTTCCAAGGAAGGGTGCTGGCTAGCAACAGCTTTCAGTGCTGGCACTTTTCATCTCTGAGCAATTGCTCGACGTTTGCAATCTCTCAGCTCGTGTCTACGAGACGGAAAGAGAAGGACCGTGACTTTTGGTGGCTAGAGAAGCGCAAAGCCCCAGTGTTGCTGCGCCTGTGAAAGCGCTTCCAAGGAAGGGTGCTGGCTAGCAACAGCTTTCAGTGCTGGCACTTTTCATCTCTGAGCAATTGCTGGACGTTTGCAATTTCTCACCTGAGCTCTCTTTAGAGTGCGCGAGAGGATGAGCAGAAGATTAGGTGGCTAGAGAAGCGCAAAGCCCCAGTGTTCTTAGGGCTACAAAAGCGCTTCCAAGGAAGGGTGCTGGCTAGCAACAGCTTTCAGTGCTGGCACTTTTCATCTCTGAGCAATTGCTGGACGTTTGCAATTTCTCAGCTCGTGTCTACGAGACGGAAAGAGAATGACCGTGACGTTTGATGGCTAGAGAAGCGCAAAGCCCCAGTGTTGCTGCGCCTGTGAAAGCGCTTCCAAGGAAGGGTGCTGGCTAGCAAGAGCTTTCAGTGCTGGCACTTTTCATCTCTGAGCAATTGCTGGACATTTGCAATTTCTCACCTGAGCTCTCTTTAGAGTGCGCGAGAGGATGAGCACAAGATTAGGTGGCTAGAGAAGCCCAGAGCCCCAGTCTTCTTAGGCCTACAAAAGCGCTTCCAAGGAAGGCTGCTGGCTAGCAACAGCTTTCAGTGCTGGCACTTTTCATCTCTGAGCAATTGCTCGACGTTTGCAATTTCTCAGCTCGTGTCTACGAGACGGAAAGAGAAGGACCGTGACGTTTGGTGGCTAGAGAAGCGCAAAGCCCCAGTGTTGCTGCGCCTGTGAAAGCGCTTCCAAGGAAGGGTGCTGGCTAGCAACAGCTTTCAGTGCTGGCACTTTTCATCTCTGAGCAATTGCTCGTCGTTTGCAATTTCTCACCTGAGCTCTCTTTAGAGTGCACGAGAGGATGAGCAGAAGATTAGGTGGCTAGAGAAGCGCAAAGCCCCAGTGTTCTTAGGGCTACAAAAGCGCTTCCAAGGAAGGGTGCTGGCTAGCAACAGCTTTCAGTGCTGGCACTTTTCATCTCTGAGCAATTGCTCGACGTTTGCAATTTCTCAGCTCGTGTCTACGAGACGGAAAGAGAAGGACCGTGACGTTTGGTGGCTAGAGAAGCGCAAAGCCCCAGTGTTGCTGCGCCTGTGAAAGCGCTTCCAAGGAAGGCTGCTGGCTAGCAAGAGCTTTCAGTGCTGGCACTTTTCATCTCTGAGCAATTGCTCGATGTTTGCAATTTCTCACCTGAGCTCTCTTTAGAGTGCGCGAGAGGATGAGCAGAAGATTAGGTGGCTAGAGAAGCCCAGAGCCCCAGTCTTCTTAGGCCTACAAAAGCGCTTCCAAGGAAGGGTGCTGGCTAGCAAGAGCTTTCAGTGCTGGCACTTTTCATCTCTGAGCAATTGCTGGACGTTTGCAATTTCTCAGCTCGTGTCTACGAGACGGAAAGAGAATGACCGTGACGTTTGGTGGCTAGAGAAGCGCAAAGCCCCAGTGTTGCTGCGCCTGTGAAAGCGCTTCCAAGGAAGGCTGCTGGGTAGCAAGAGCTTTCAGTGCTGGCACTTTTCATCTCTGAGCAATTGCTCGACTTTTGCAATTTCTCACCTGAGCACCCTTTAGAGTGCACGAGAGGATGAGCAGAAGATTAGGTGGCTAGAGAAGCGCAAAGCCCCAGTGTTCTTAGGCCTACAAAAGCGCTTCCAAGGAAGGGGGCTGGCTAGCAACAGCTTTCAGTGCTGGCACTTTTCATCTCTGAGCAATTGCTCGACGTTTGCAATTTCTCAGCTCGTGTCTACGAGACGGAAAGAGAATGACCGTGACGTTTGGTGGCTAGAGAAGCGCAAAGCCCCAGTGTTGCTGCGCCTGTGAAAGCGCTTCCATGGAAGGGTGCTGGCTAGCAACAGCTTTCAGTGCTGGCACTTTTCATCTCTGAGCAATTGCTGGACATTTGCAATTTCTCACCTGAGCTCTCTTTAGAGTGCGCGAGAGGATGAGCAGAAGATTAGGTGGCTAGAGAAGCCCAGAGCCCCAGTGTTCTTAGGCCTACAAAAGCGCTTCCAAGGAAGGGTGCTGGCTAGCAAGAGCTTTCAGTGCTGGCACTTTTCATCTCTGAGCAATTGCTGGACGTTTGCAATTTCTCAGCTCGTGTCTACGAGACGGAAAGAGAATGACCGTGACGTTTGGTGGCTAGAGAAGCGCAAAGCCCCAGTGTTGCTGCGCCTGTGAAAGCGCTTCCAAGGAAGGGTGCTGGCTAGCAAGAGCTTTCAGTGCTGGCACTTTTCATCTCTGAGCAATTGCTCGACGTTTGTAATTTCTCACCTGAGCACCCTTTAGAGTGCGCGAGAGAATGAGCAGAAGATTAGGTGGCTAGAGAAGCGCAAAGCCCCAGTGTTCTTAGGCCTACAAAAGCGCTTCCAAGGAAGGGGGCTGGCTAGCAACAGCTTTCAGTGCTGGCACTTTTCATCTCTGAGCAATTGCTCGACGTTTGCAATTTCTCAGCTCGTGTCTACGAGACGGAAAGAGAAGGACCGTGACGTTTGGTGGCTAGAGAAGCGCAAAGCCCCAGTGTTGCTGCGCCTGTGAAAGCGCTTCCAAGGAAGGGTGCTGGCTAGCAACAGCTTTCAGTGCTGGCACTTTTCATCTCTGAGCAATTGCTCGACGTTTGCAATTTCTCACCTGAGCTCTCTTTAGAGTGCACGAGAGGATGAGCACAAGATTAGGTGGCTAGAGAAGCGCAAAGCCCCAGTGTTCTTAGGCCTACAAAAGCGCTTCCAAGGAAGGCTGCTGGCTAGCAACAGCTTTCAGTGCTGGCACTTTTCATCTCTGAGCAATTGCTCGACGTTTGCAATTTCTCAGCTCGTGTCTACGAGACGGAAAGAGAAGGACCGTGACGTTTGGTGGGTAGAGAAGCGCAAAGCCCCAGTGTTGCTGCGCCTGTGAAAGCGCTTCCAAGGAAGGGTGCTGGCTAGCAACAGCTTTCAGTGCTGGCACTTTTCATCTCTGAGCAATTGCTCGATGTTTGCAATTTCTCACCTGAGCTCTCTTTAGAGTGCACGAGAGGATGAGCACAAGATTAGGTGGCTAGAGAAGCCCAGAGCCCCAGTGTTCTTAGGCCTACAAAAGCGCTTCCAAGGAAGGGGGCTGGCTAGCAACAGCTTTCAGTGCTGGCACTTTTCATCTCTGAGCAATTGCTCGACGTTTGCAATTTCTCAGCTCGTGTCTACGAGACGGAAAGAGAATGACCATGACGTTTGGTGGCTAGAGAAGCGCAAAGCCCCAGTGTTGCTGCGCCTGTGAAAGCGCTTCCAAGGAAGGGTGCTGGCTAGCAACAGCTTTCAGTGCTGGCACTTTTCATCTCTGAGCAATTGCTCGACGTTTGCAATTTCTCAGCTCGTGTCTACGAGACGGAAAGAGAAGGACAGTGACGTTTGGTGGCTAGAGAAGCGCAAAGCCCCAGTGTTGCTGCGCCTGTGAAAGCGCTTCCAAGGAAGGGTGCTGGCTAGCAACAGCTTTCAGTGCTGGCACTTTTCATCTCTGAGCAATTGCTCGACGTTTGCAATTTCTCACCTGAGCTCTCTTTAGAGTGCACGAGAGGATGAGCACAAGATTAGGTGGCTAGAGAAGCGCAAAGCCCCAGTGTTCTTAGGCCTACAAAAGCGCTTCCAAGGAAGGCTGCTGGCTAGCAACAGCTTTCAGTGCTGGCACTTTTCATCTCTGAGCAATTGCTCGACGTTTGCAATTTCTCAGCTCGTGTCTACGAGACGGAAAGAGAATGACCGTGACGTTTGGTGGGTAGAGAAGCGCAAAGCCCCAGTGTTGCTGCGCCTGTGAAAGCGCTTCCAAGGAAGGGTGCTGGCTAGCAACAGCTTTCAGTGCTGGCACTTTTCATCTCTGAGCAATTGCTCGATGTTTGCAATTTCTCACCTGAGCTCTCTTTAGAGTGCACGAGAGGATGAGCACAAGATTAGGTGGCTAGAGAAGCCCAGAGCCCCAGTCTTCTTAGGCCTACAAAAGCGCTTCCAAGGAAGGGTGCTGGCTAGCAACAGCTTTCAGTGCTGGCACTTTTCATCTCTGAGCAATTGCTCGACGTTTGCAATTTCTCAGCTCGTGTCTACGAGACGGAAAGAGAAGGACCGTGACGTTTGGTGGGTAGAGAAGCGCAAAGCCCCAGTGTTGCTGTGCCTGTGAAAGCGCTTCCAAGGAAGGGTGCTGGCTAGCAACAGCTTTCAGTGCTGGCACTTTTCATCTCTGAGCAATTGCTCGATGTTTGCAATTTCTCACCTGAGCTCTCTTTAGAGTGCGCGAGAGGATGAGCAGAAGATTAGGTGGCTAGAGAAGCCCAGAGCCCCAGTCTTCTTAGGCCTACAAAAGCGCTTCCAAGGAAGGGTGCTGGCTAGCAACAGCTTTCAGTGCTGGCACTTTTCATCTCTGAGCAATTGCTGGACGTTTGCAATTTCTCAGCTCGTGTCTACGAGACGGAAAGAGAATGACCGTGACGTTTGGTGGCTAGAGAAGCGCAAAGCCCCAGTGTTGCTGCGCCTGTGAAAGCGCTTCCAAGGAAGGGTGCTGGCTAGCAAGAGCTTTCAGTGCTGGCACTTTTCATCTCTGAGCAATTGCTCGACTTTTGCAATTTCTCACCTGAGCTCTCTTTAGAGTGCGCGAGAGAATGAGCAGAAGATTAGGTGGCTAGAGAAGCGCAAAGCCCCAGTGTTCTTAGGCCTACAAAAGCGCTTCCAAGGAAGGGGGCTGGCTAGCAACAGCTTTCAGTGCTGGCACTTTTCATCTCTGAGCAATTGCTCGACGTTTGCAATTTCTCAGCTCGTGTCTACGAGACGGAAAGAGAATGACCGTGACGTTTGGTGGCTAGAGAAGCGCAAAGCCCCAGTGTTGCTGCGCCTGTGAAAGCGCTTCCAAGGAAGGGTGCTGGCTAGCAACAGCTTTCAGTGCTGGCACTTTTCATCTCTGAGCAATTGCTCGATGTTTGCAATTTCTCACCTGAGCTCTCTTTAGAGTGCACGAGAGGATGAGCAGAAGATTAGGTGGCTAGAGAAGCGCAAAGCCCCAGTGTTCTTAGGCCTACAAAAGCGCTTCCAAGGAAGGGGGCTGGCTAGCAACAGCTTTCAGTGCTGGCACTTTTCATCTCTGAGCAATTGCTCGACGTTTGCAATTTCTCAGCTCATGTCTACGAGACAGAAAGAATGACTGTGACGTTTGGTGGCTAGAGAAGCGCAAAGCCCCAGTGTTGCTGCGCCTGTGAAAGCGCTTCCAAGGAAGGCTGCTGGCTAGCAACAGCTTTCAGTGCTGGCACTTTTCATCTCTGAGCAATTGCTGGACATTTGCAATTTCTCACCTGAGCTCTCTTTAGAGTGCGCGAGAGGATGAGCAGAAGATTAGGTGGCTAGAGAAGCCCAGAGCCCCAGTGTTCTTAGGCCTACAAAAGCGCTTCCAAGGAAGGGGGCTGGCTAGCAACAGCTTTCAGTGCTGGCACTTTTCATCTCTGAGCAATTGCTCGACGTTTGCAATTTCTCAGCTCGTGTCTACGAGACGGAAAGAGAATGACCGTGACGTTTGGTGGCTAGAGAAGCGCAAAGCCCCAGTGTTGCTGCACCTGTGAAAGCGCTTCCAAGGAAGGGTGCTGGCTAGCAACAGCTTTCAGTGCTGGCACTTTTCATCTCTGAGCAATTGCTCGACGTTTGCAATTTCTCACCTGAGCTCTCTTTAGAGTGCGCGAGAGGATGAGCAGAAGATTAGGTGGCTAGAGAAGCCCAGAGCCCCAGTGTTCTTAGGCCTACAAAAGCGCTTCCAAGGAAGGGTGCTGGCTAGCAACAGCTTTCAGTGCTGGCACTTTTCATCTCTGAGCAATTGCTGGACGTTTGCAATTTCTCAGCTCGTGTCTAGGAGATGGAAAGAGAATGACCGTGACGTTTGGTGGCTAGAGAAGCGCAAAGCCCCAGTGTTGCTGCGCCTGTGAAAGCGCTTCCATGGAAGGCTGCTGGCTAGCAAGAGCTTTCAGTGCTGGCACTTTTCATCTCTGAGCAATTGCTGGACATTTGCAATTTCTCACCTGAGCTCTCTTTAGAGTGCGCGAGAGGATGAGCAGAAGATTAGGTGGCTAGAGAAGCCCAGAGCCCCAGTGTTCTTAGGCCTACAAAAGCGCTTCCAAGGAAGGGGGCTGGCTAGCAACAGCTTTCAGTGCTGGCACTTTTCATCTCTGAGCAATTGCTCGACGTTTGCAATTTCTCAGCTCGTGTCTACGAGACGGAAAGAGAATGACCGTGACGTTTGGTGGGTAGAGAAGCGCAAAGCCCCAGTGTTGCTGTGCCTGTGAAAGCGCTTCCAAGGAAGGGTGCTGGCTAGCAAGAGCTTTCAGTGCTGGCACTTTTCATCTCTGAGCAATTGCTCGACGTTTGCAATTTCTCACCTGAGCACCCTTTACAGTGCGCGAGAGAATGAGCAGAAGATTAGGTGGCTAGAGAAGCGCAAAGCCCCAGTGTTCTTAGGGCTACAAAAGCGCTTCCAAGGAAGGGGGCTGGCTAGCAACAGCTTTCAGTGCTGGCACTTTTCATCTCTGAGCAATTGCTCGACGTTTGCAATTTCTCAGCTCGTGTCTACGAGACGGAAAGAGAATGACCATGACGTTTGGTGGCTAGAGAAGCGCAAAGCCCCAGTGTTGCTGCGCCTGTGAAAGCGCTTCCAAGGAAGGGTGCTGGCTAGCAACAGCTTTCAGTGCTGGCACTTTTCATCTCTGAGCAATTGCTCGATGTTTGCAATTTCTCACCTGAGCTCTCTTTAGAGTGCACGAGAGGATGAGCAGAAGATTAGGTGGCTAGAGAAGCCCAGAGCCCCAGTGTTCTTAGGCCTACAAAAGCGCTTCCAAGGAAGGGGGCTGGCTAGCAACAGCTTTCAGTGCTGGCACTTTTCATCTCTGAGCAATTGCTCGACGTTTGCAATTTCTCAGCTCATGTCTACGAGACAGAAAGAATGACTGTGACGTTTGGTGGCTAGAGAAGCGCAAAGCCCCAGTGTTGCTGCGCCTGTGAAAGCGCTTCCAAGGAAGGCTGCTGGCTAGCAACAGCTTTCAGTGCTGGCACTTTTCATCTCTGAGCAATTGCTGGACATTTGCAATTTCTCACCTGAGCTCTCTTTAGAGTGCGCGAGAGGATGAGCAGAAGATTAGGTGGCTAGAGAAGCCCAGAGCCCCAGTGTTCTTAGGCCTACAAAAGCGCTTCCAAGGAAGGGGGCTGGCTAGCAACAGCTTTCAGTGCTGGCACTTTTCATCTCTGAGCAATTGCTCGACGTTTGCAATTTCTCAGCTCGTGTCTACGAGACGGAAAGAGAATGACCGTGACGTTTGGTGGCTAGAGAAGCGCAAAGCCCCAGTGTTGCTGCACCTGTGAAAGCGCTTCCAAGGAAGGGTGCTGGCTAGCAACAGCTTTCAGTGCTGGCACTTTTCATCTCTGAGCAATTGCTCGATGTTTGCAATTTCTCACCTGAGCTCTCTTTAGAGTGCGCGAGAGGATGAGCAGAAGATTAGGTGGCTAGAGAAGCCCAGAGCCCCAGTGTTCTTAGGCCTACAAAAGCGCTTCCAAGGAAGGGTGCTGGCTAGCAACAGCTTTCAGTGCTGGCACTTTTCATCTCTGAGCAATTGCTGGACGTTTGCAATTTCTCAGCTCGTGTCTAGGAGATGGAAAGAGAATGACCGTGACGTTTGGTGGCTAGAGAAGCGCAAAGCCCCAGTGTTGCTGCGCCTGTGAAAGCGCTTCCATGGAAGGCTGCTGGCTAGCAAGAGCTTTCAGTGCTGGCACTTTTCATCTCTGAGCAATTGCTGGACATTTGCAATTTCTCACCTGAGCTCTCTTTAGAGTGCGCGAGAGGATGAGCAGAAGATTAGGTGGCTAGAGAAGCCCAGAGCCCCAGTGTTCTTAGGCCTACAAAAGCGCTTCCAAGGAAGGGGGCTGGCTAGCAACAGCTTTCAGTGCTGGCACTTTTCATCTCTGAGCAATTGCTCGACGTTTGCAATTTCTCAGCTCGTGTCTACGAGACGGAAAGAGAATGACCGTGACGTTTGGTGGCTAGAGAAGCGCAAAGCCCCAGTGTTGCTGCGCCTGTGAAAGCGCTTCCAAGGAAGGGTGCTGGCTAGCAAGAGCTTTCAGTGCTGGCACTTTTCATCTCTGAGCAATTGCTCGACGTTTGCAATTTCTCACCTGAGCACCCTTTACAGTGCGCGAGAGAATGAGCAGAAGATTAGGTGGCTAGAGAAGCGCAAAGCCCCAGTGTTCTTAGGGCTACAAAAGCGCTTCCAAGGAAGGGGGCTGGCTAGCAACAGCTTTCAGTGCTGGCACTTTTCATCTCTGAGCAATTGCTCGACGTTTGCAATTTCTCAGCTCGTGTCTACGAGACGGAAAGAGAATGACCATGACGTTTGGTGGCTAGAGAAGCGCAAAGCCCCAGTGTTGCTGCGCCTGTGAAAGCGCTTCCAAGGAAGGGTGCTGGCTAGCAAGAGCTTTCAGTGCTGGCACTTTTCATCTCTGAGCAATTGCTCGACGTTTGTAATTTCTCACCTGAGCACCCTTTAGAGTGCGCGAGAGAATGAGCAGAAGATTAGGTGGCTAGAGAAGCGCAAAGCCCCAGTGTTCTTAGGCCTACAAAAGCGCTTCCAAGGAAGGGGGCTGGCTAGCAACAGCTTTCAGTGCTGGCACTTTTCATCTCTGAGCAATTGCTCGACGTTTGCAATTTCTCAGCTCGTGTCTACGAGACGGAAAGAGAAGGACCGTGACGTTTGGTGGCTAGAGAAGCGCAAAGCCCCAGTGTTGCTGCGCCTGTGAAAGCGCTTCCAAGGAAGGGTGCTGGCTAGCAACAGCTTTCAGTGCTGGCACTTTTCATCTCTGAGCAATTGCTCGACGTTTGCAATTTCTCACCTGAGCTCTCTTTAGAGTGCACGAGAGGATGAGCACAAGATTAGGTGGCTAGAGAAGCGCAAAGCCCCAGTGTTCTTAGGCCTACAAAAGCGCTTCCAAGGAAGGCTGCTGGCTAGCAACAGCTTTCAGTGCTGGCACTTTTCATCTCTGAGCAATTGCTCGACGTTTGCAATTTCTCAGCTCGTGTCTACGAGACGGAAAGAGAATGACCGTGACGTTTGGTGGGTAGAGAAGCGCAAAGCCCCAGTGTTGCTGCGCCTGTGAAAGCGCTTCCAAGGAAGGGTGCTGGCTAGCAACAGCTTTCAGTGCTGGCACTTTTCATCTCTGAGCAATTGCTCGATGTTTGCAATTTCTCACCTGAGCTCTCTTTAGAGTGCACGAGAGGATGAGCACAAGATTAGGTGGCTAGAGAAGCCCAGAGCCCCAGTGTTCTAATGGCTACAAAAGCGCTTCCAAGGAAGGGTGCTGGCTAGCAACAGCTTTCAGTGCTGGCACTTTTCATCTCTGAGCAATTGCTCGACGTTTGCAATTTCTCAGCTCGTGTCTACGAGACGGAAAGAGAAGGACCGTGACGTTTGGTGGGTAGAGAAGCGCAAAGCCCCAGTGTTGCTGTGCCTGTGAAAGCGCTTCCAAGGAAGGGTGCTGGCTAGCAACAGCTTTCAGTGCTGGCACTTTTCATCTCTGAGCAATTGCTCGATGTTTGCAATTTCTCACCTGAGCTCTCTTTAGAGTGCGCGAGAGGATGAGCACAAGATTAGGTGGCTAGAGAAGCCCAGAGCCCCAGTGTTCTTAGGCCTACAAAAGCGCTTCCAAGGAAGGGGGCTGGCTAGCAACAGCTTTCAGTGCTGGCACTTTTCATCTCTGAGCAATTGCTCGACGTTTGCAATTTCTCAGCTCGTGTCTACGAGACGGAAAGAGAATGACCATGACGTTTGGTGGCTAGAGAAGCGCAAAGCCCCAGTGTTGCTGCGCCTGTGAAAGCGCTTCCAAGGAAGGGTGCTGGCTAGCAACAGCTTTCAGTGCTGGCACTTTTCATCTCTGAGCAATTGCTCGACGTTTGCAATTTCTCAGCTCGTGTCTACGAGACGGAAAGAGAAGGACAGTGACGTTTGGTGGCTAGAGAAGCGCAAAGCCCCAGTGTTGCTGCGCCTGTGAAAGCGCTTCCAAGGAAGGGTGCTGGCTAGCAACAGCTTTCAGTGCTGGCACTTTTCATCTCTGAGCAATTGCTCGACGTTTGCAATTTCTCACCTGAGCTCTCTTTAGAGTGCACGAGAGGATGAGCACAAGATTAGGTGGCTAGAGAAGCGCAAAGCCCCAGTGTTCTTAGGCCTACAAAAGCGCTTCCAAGGAAGGCTGCTGGCTAGCAACAGCTTTCAGTGCTGGCACTTTTCATCTCTGAGCAATTGCTCGACGTTTGCAATTTCTCAGCTCGTGTCTACGAGACGGAAAGAGAATGACCGTGACGTTTGGTGGGTAGAGAAGCGCAAAGCCCCAGTGTTGCTGCGCCTGTGAAAGCGCTTCCAAGGAAGGGTGCTGGCTAGCAACAGCTTTCAGTGCTGGCACTTTTCATCTCTGAGCAATTGCTCGATGTTTGCAATTTCTCACCTGAGCTCTCTTTAGAGTGCACGAGAGGATGAGCACAAGATTAGGTGGCTAGAGAAGCCCAGAGCCCCAGTGTTCTAATGGCTACAAAAGCGCTTCCAAGGAAGGGTGCTGGCTAGCAACAGCTTTCAGTGCTGGCACTTTTCATCTCTGAGCAATTGCTCGACGTTTGCAATTTCTCAGCTCGTGTCTACGAGACGGAAAGAGAAGGACCGTGACGTTTGGTGGGTAGAGAAGCGCAAAGCCCCAGTGTTGCTGTGCCTGTGAAAGCGCTTCCAAGGAAGGGTGCTGGCTAGCAACAGCTTTCAGTGCTGGCACTTTTCATCTCTGAGCAATTGCTCGATGTTTGCAATTTCTCACCTGAGCTCTCTTTAGAGTGCGCGAGAGGATGAGCAGAAGATTAGGTGGCTAGAGAAGCGCAAAGCCCCAGTGTTCTTAGGCCTACAAAAGCGCTTCCAAGGAAGGGTGCTGGCTAGCAACAGCTTTCAGTGCTGGCACTTTTCATCTCTGAGCAATTGCTGGACGTTTGCAATTTCTCAGCTCGTGTCTACGAGACGGAAAGAGAATGACCGTGACGTTTGGTGGCTAGAGAAGCGCAAAGCCCCAGTGTTGCTGCGCCTGTGAAAGCGCTTCCAAGGAAGGGTGCTGGCTAGCAAGAGCTTTCAGTGCTGGCACTTTTCATCTCTGAGCAATTGCTCGACTTTTGCAATTTCTCACCTGAGCTCTCTTTAGAGTGCGCGAGAGGATGAGCAGAAGATTAGGTGGCTAGAGAAGCCCAGAGCCCCAGTGTTCTTAGGCCTACAAAAGCGCTTCCAAGGAAGGGGGCTGGCTAGCAACAGCTTTCAGTGCTGGCACTTTTCATCTCTGAGCAATTGCTCGACGTTTGCAATTTCTCAGCTCGTGTCTACGAGACGGAAAGAGAATGACCGTGACGTTTGGTGGCTAGAGAAGCGCAAAGCCCCAGTGTTGCTGCACCTGTGAAAGCGCTTCCAAGGAAGGGTGCTGGCTAGCAACAGCTTTCAGTGCTGGCACTTTTCATCTCTGAGCAATTGCTCGACGTTTGCAATTTCTCACCTGAGCTCTCTTTAGAGTGCGCGAGAGGATGAGCAGAAGATTAGGTGGCTAGAGAAGCCCAGAGCCCCAGTGTTCTTAGGCCTACAAAAGCGCTTCCAAGGAAGGGTGCTGGCTAGCAACAGCTTTCAGTGCTGGCACTTTTCATCTCTGAGCAATTGCTGGACGTTTGCAATTTCTCAGCTCGTGTCTAGGAGATGGAAAGAGAATGACCGTGACGTTTGGTGGCTAGAGAAGCGCAAAGCCCCAGTGTTGCTGCGCCTGTGAAAGCGCTTCCATGGAAGGCTGCTGGCTAGCAAGAGCTTTCAGTGCTGGCACTTTTCATCTCTGAGCAATTGCTGGACATTTGCAATTTCTCACCTGAGCTCTCTTTAGAGTGCGCGAGAGGATGAGCAGAAGATTAGGTGGCTAGAGAAGCCCAGAGCCCCAGTGTTCTTAGGCCTACAAAAGCGCTTCCAAGGAAGGGGGCTGGCTAGCAACAGCTTTCAGTGCTGGCACTTTTCATCTCTGAGCAATTGCTCGACGTTTGCAATTTCTCAGCTCGTGTCTACGAGACGGAAAGAGAATGACCATGACGTTTGGTGGCTAGAGAAGCGCAAAGCCCCAGTGTTGCTGCGCCTGTGAAAGCGCTTCCAAGGAAGGGTGCTGGCTAGCAACAGCTTTCAGTGCTGGCACTTTTCATCTCTGAGCAATTGCTCGATGTTTGCAATTTCTCACCTGAGCTCTCTTTAGAGTGCACGAGAGGATGAGCAGAAGATTAGGTGGCTAGAGAAGCCCAGAGCCCCAGTGTTCTTAGGCCTACAAAAGCGCTTCCAAGGAAGGGGGCTGGCTAGCAACAGCTTTCAGTGCTGGCACTTTTCATCTCTGAGCAATTGCTCGACGTTTGCAATTTCTCAGCTCATGTCTACGAGACAGAAAGAATGACTGTGACGTTTGGTGGCTAGAGAAGCGCAAAGCCCCAGTGTTGCTGCGCCTGTGAAAGCGCTTCCAAGGAAGGCTGCTGGCTAGCAACAGCTTTCAGTGCTGGCACTTTTCATCTCTGAGCAATTGCTGGACATTTGCAATTTCTCACCTGAGCTCTCTTTAGAGTGCGCGAGAGGATGAGCAGAAGATTAGGTGGCTAGAGAAGCCCAGAGCCCCAGTGTTCTTAGGCCTACAAAAGCGCTTCCAAGGAAGGGGGCTGGCTAGCAACAGCTTTCAGTGCTGGCACTTTTCATCTCTGAGCAATTGCTCGACGTTTGCAATTTCTCAGCTCGTGTCTACGAGACGGAAAGAGAATGACCGTGACGTTTGGTGGCTAGAGAAGCGCAAAGCCCCAGTGTTGCTGCACCTGTGAAAGCGCTTCCAAGGAAGGGTGCTGGCTAGCAACAGCTTTCAGTGCTGGCACTTTTCATCTCTGAGCAATTGCTCGACGTTTGCAATTTCTCACCTGAGCTCTCTTTAGAGTGCGCGAGAGGATGAGCAGAAGATTAGGTGGCTAGAGAAGCCCAGAGCCCCAGTGTTCTTAGGCCTACAAAAGCGCTTCCAAGGAAGGGTGCTGGCTAGCAACAGCTTTCAGTGCTGGCACTTTTCATCTCTGAGCAATTGCTGGACGTTTGCAATTTCTCAGCTCGTGTCTAGGAGATGGAAAGAGAATGACCGTGACGTTTGGTGGCTAGAGAAGCGCAAAGCCCCAGTGTTGCTGCGCCTGTGAAAGCGCTTCCATGGAAGGCTGCTGGCTAGCAAGAGCTTTCAGTGCTGGCACTTTTCATCTCTGAGCAATTGCTGGACATTTGCAATTTCTCACCTGAGCTCTCTTTAGAGTGCGCGAGAGGATGAGCAGAAGATTAGGTGGCTAGAGAAGCCCAGAGCCCCAGTGTTCTTAGGCCTACAAAAGCGCTTCCAAGGAAGGGGGCTGGCTAGCAACAGCTTTCAGTGCTGGCACTTTTCATCTCTGAGCAATTGCTCGACGTTTGCAATTTCTCAGCTCGTGTCTACGAGACGGAAAGAGAATGACCGTGACGTTTGGTGGCTAGAGAAGCGCAAAGCCCCAGTGTTGCTGTGCCTGTGAAAGCGCTTCCAAGGAAGGGTGCTGGCTAGCAAGAGCTTTCAGTGCTGGCACTTTTCATCTCTGAGCAATTGCTCGACGTTTGCAATTTCTCACCTGAGCACCCTTTACAGTGCGCGAGAGAATGAGCAGAAGATTAGGTGGCTAGAGAAGCGCAAAGCCCCAGTGTTCTTAGGGCTACAAAAGCGCTTCCAAGGAAGGGGGCTGGCTAGCAACAGCTTTCAGTGCTGGCACTTTTCATCTCTGAGCAATTGCTCGACGTTTGCAATTTCTCAGCTCGTGTCTACGAGACGGAAAGAGAATGACCATGACGTTTGGTGGCTAGAGAAGCGCAAAGCCCCAGTGTTGCTGCGCCTGTGAAAGCGCTTCCATGGAAGGCTGCTGGCTAGCAAGAGCTTTCAGTGCTGGCACTTTTCATCTCTGAGCAATTGCTGGACATTTGCAATTTCTCACCTGAGCTCTCTTTAGAGTGCGCGAGAGGATGAGCAGAAGATTAGGTGGCTAGAGAAGCCCAGAGCCCCAGTGTTCTTAGGCCTACAAAAGCGCTTCCAAGGAAGGGGGCTGGCTAGCAACAGCTTTCAGTGCTGGCACTTTTCATCTCTGAGCAATTGCTCGACGTTTGCAATTTCTCAGCTCGTGTCTACGAGACGGAAAGAGAATGACCATGACGTTTGGTGGCTAGAGAAGCGCAAAGCCCCAGTGTTGCTGCGCCTGTGAAAGCGCTTCCAAGGAAGGGTGCTGGCTAGCAACAGCTTTCAGTGCTGGCACTTTTCATCTCTGAGCAATTGCTCGATGTTTGCAATTTCTCACCTGAGCTCTCTTTAGAGTGCACGAGAGGATGAGCAGAAGATTAGGTGGCTAGAGAAGCCCAGAGCCCCAGTGTTCTTAGGCCTACAAAAGCGCTTCCAAGGAAGGGGGCTGGCTAGCAACAGCTTTCAGTGCTGGCACTTTTCATCTCTGAGCAATTGCTCGACGTTTGCAATTTCTCAGCTCATGTCTACGAGACAGAAAGAATGACTGTGACGTTTGGTGGCTAGAGAAGCGCAAAGCCCCAGTGTTGCTGCGCCTGTGAAAGCGCTTCCAAGGAAGGCTGCTGGCTAGCAACAGCTTTCAGTGCTGGCACTTTTCATCTCTGAGCAATTGCTGGACATTTGCAATTTCTCACCTGAGCTCTCTTTAGAGTGCGCGAGAGGATGAGCAGAAGATTAGGTGGCTAGAGAAGCCCAGAGCCCCAGTGTTCTTAGGCCTACAAAAGCGCTTCCAAGGAAGGGGGCTGGCTAGCAACAGCTTTCAGTGCTGGCACTTTTCATCTCTGAGCAATTGCTCGACGTTTGCAATTTCTCAGCTCGTGTCTACGAGACGGAAAGAGAATGACCGTGACGTTTGGTGGCTAGAGAAGCGCAAAGCCCCAGTGTTGCTGCACCTGTGAAAGCGCTTCCAAGGAAGGGTGCTGGCTAGCAACAGCTTTCAGTGCTGGCACTTTTCATCTCTGAGCAATTGCTCGACGTTTGCAATTTCTCACCTGAGCTCTCTTTAGAGTGCGCGAGAGGATGAGCAGAAGATTAGGTGGCTAGAGAAGCCCAGAGCCCCAGTGTTCTTAGGCCTACAAAAGCGCTTCCAAGGAAGGGTGCTGGCTAGCAACAGCTTTCAGTGCTGGCACTTTTCATCTCTGAGCAATTGCTGGACGTTTGCAATTTCTCAGCTCGTGTCTAGGAGATGGAAAGAGAATGACCGTGACGTTTGGTGGCTAGAGAAGCGCAAAGCCCCAGTGTTGCTGCGCCTGTGAAAGCGCTTCCATGGAAGGCTGCTGGCTAGCAAGAGCTTTCAGTGCTGGCACTTTTCATCTCTGAGCAATTGCTGGACATTTGCAATTTCTCACCTGAGCTCTCTTTAGAGTGCGCGAGAGGATGAGCAGAAGATTAGGTGGCTAGAGAAGCCCAGAGCCCCAGTGTTCTTAGGCCTACAAAAGCGCTTCCAAGGAAGGGGGCTGGCTAGCAACAGCTTTCAGTGCTGGCACTTTTCATCTCTGAGCAATTGCTCGACGTTTGCAATTTCTCAGCTCGTGTCTACGAGACGGAAAGAGAATGACCGTGACGTTTGGTGGCTAGAGAAGCGCAAAGCCCCAGTGTTGCTGTGCCTGTGAAAGCGCTTCCAAGGAAGGGTGCTGGCTAGCAAGAGCTTTCAGTGCTGGCACTTTTCATCTCTGAGCAATTGCTCGACGTTTGCAATTTCTCACCTGAGCACCCTTTACAGTGCGCGAGAGAATGAGCAGAAGATTAGGTGGCTAGAGAAGCGCAAAGCCCCAGTGTTCTTAGGGCTACAAAAGCGCTTCCAAGGAAGGGGGCTGGCTAGCAACAGCTTTCAGTGCTGGCACTTTTCATCTCTGAGCAATTGCTCGACGTTTGCAATTTCTCAGCTCGTGTCTACGAGACGGAAAGAGAATGACCATGACGTTTGGTGGCTAGAGAAGCGCAAAGCCCCAGTGTTGCTGCGCCTGTGAAAGCGCTTCCATGGAAGGCTGCTGGCTAGCAAGAGCTTTCAGTGCTGGCACTTTTCATCTCTGAGCAATTGCTGGACATTTGCAATTTCTCACCTGAGCTCTCTTTAGAGTGCGCGAGAGGATGAGCAGAAGATTAGGTGGCTAGAGAAGCCCAGAGCCCCAGTGTTCTTAGGCCTACAAAAGCGCTTCCAAGGAAGGGGGCTGGCTAGCAACAGCTTTCAGTGCTGGCACTTTTCATCTCTGAGCAATTGCTCGACGTTTGCAATTTCTCAGCTCGTGTCTACGAGACGGAAAGAGAATGACCATGACGTTTGGTGGCTAGAGAAGCGCAAAGCCCCAGTGTTGCTGCGCCTGTGAAAGCGCTTCCAAGGAAGGGTGCTGGCTAGCAACAGCTTTCAGTGCTGGCACTTTTCATCTCTGAGCAATTGCTCGATGTTTGCAATTTCTCACCTGAGCTCTCTTTAGAGTGCACGAGAGGATGAGCAGAAGATTAGGTGGCTAGAGAAGCCCAGAGCCCCAGTGTTCTTAGGCCTACAAAAGCGCTTCCAAGGAAGGGGGCTGGCTAGCAACAGCTTTCAGTGCTGGCACTTTTCATCTCTGAGCAATTGCTCGACGTTTGCAATTTCTCAGCTCATGTCTACGAGACAGAAAGAATGACTGTGACGTTTGGTGGCTAGAGAAGCGCAAAGCCCCAGTGTTGCTGCGCCTGTGAAAGCGCTTCCAAGGAAGGCTGCTGGCTAGCAACAGCTTTCAGTGCTGGCACTTTTCATCTCTGAGCAATTGCTGGACATTTGCAATTTCTCACCTGAGCTCTCTTTAGAGTGCGCGAGAGGATGAGCAGAAGATTAGGTGGCTAGAGAAGCCCAGAGCCCCAGTGTTCTTAGGCCTACAAAAGCGCTTCCAAGGAAGGGGGCTGGCTAGCAACAGCTTTCAGTGCTGGCACTTTTCATCTCTGAGCAATTGCTCGACGTTTGCAATTTCTCAGCTCGTGTCTACGAGACGGAAAGAGAATGACCGTGACGTTTGGTGGCTAGAGAAGCGCAAAGCCCCAGTGTTGCTGCACCTGTGAAAGCGCTTCCAAGGAAGGGTGCTGGCTAGCAACAGCTTTCAGTGCTGGCACTTTTCATCTCTGAGCAATTGCTCGACGTTTGCAATTTCTCACCTGAGCTCTCTTTAGAGTGCGCGAGAGGATGAGCAGAAGATTAGGTGGCTAGAGAAGCCCAGAGCCCCAGTGTTCTTAGGCCTACAAAAGCGCTTCCAAGGAAGGGTGCTGGCTAGCAACAGCTTTCAGTGCTGGCACTTTTCATCTCTGAGCAATTGCTGGACGTTTGCAATTTCTCAGCTCGTGTCTAGGAGATGGAAAGAGAATGACCGTGACGTTTGGTGGCTAGAGAAGCGCAAAGCCCCAGTGTTGCTGCGCCTGTGAAAGCGCTTCCATGGAAGGCTGCTGGCTAGCAAGAGCTTTCAGTGCTGGCACTTTTCATCTCTGAGCAATTGCTGGACATTTGCAATTTCTCACCTGAGCTCTCTTTAGAGTGCGCGAGAGGATGAGCAGAAGATTAGGTGGCTAGAGAAGCCCAGAGCCCCAGTGTTCTTAGGCCTACAAAAGCGCTTCCAAGGAAGGGGGCTGGCTAGCAACAGCTTTCAGTGCTGGCACTTTTCATCTCTGAGCAATTGCTCGACGTTTGCAATTTCTCAGCTCGTGTCTACGAGACGGAAAGAGAATGACCGTGACGTTTGGTGGCTAGAGAAGCGCAAAGCCCCAGTGTTGCTGTGCCTGTGAAAGCGCTTCCAAGGAAGGGTGCTGGCTAGCAAGAGCTTTCAGTGCTGGCACTTTTCATCTCTGAGCAATTGCTCGACGTTTGCAATTTCTCACCTGAGCACCCTTTACAGTGCGCGAGAGAATGAGCAGAAGATTAGGTGGCTAGAGAAGCGCAAAGCCCCAGTGTTCTTAGGGCTACAAAAGCGCTTCCAAGGAAGGGGGCTGGCTAGCAACAGCTTTCAGTGCTGGCACTTTTCATCTCTGAGCAATTGCTGGACGTTTGCAATTTCTCAGCTCGTGTCTAGGAGATGGAAAGAGAATGACCGTGACGTTTGGTGGCTAGAGAAGCGCAAAGCCCCAGTGTTGCTGCGCCTGTGAAAGCGCTTCCATGGAAGGCTGCTGGCTAGCAAGAGCTTTCAGTGCTGGCACTTTTCATCTCTGAGCAATTGCTGGACATTTGCAATTTCTCACCTGAGCTCTCTTTAGAGTGCGCGAGAGGATGAGCAGAAGATTAGGTGGCTAGAGAAGCCCAGAGCCCCAGTGTTCTTAGGCCTACAAAAGCGCTTCCAAGGAAGGGGGCTGGCTAGCAACAGCTTTCAGTGCTGGCACTTTTCATCTCTGAGCAATTGCTCGACGTTTGCAATTTCTCAGCTCGTGTCTACGAGACGGAAAGAGAATGACCATGACGTTTGGTGGCTAGAGAAGCGCAAAGCCCCAGTGTTGCTGCGCCTGTGAAAGCGCTTCCAAGGAAGGGTGCTGGCTAGCAACAGCTTTCAGTGCTGGCACTTTTCATCTCTGAGCAATTGCTCGATGTTTGCAATTTCTCACCTGAGCTCTCTTTAGAGTGCACGAGAGGATGAGCAGAAGATTAGGTGGCTAGAGAAGCCCAGAGCCCCAGTGTTCTTAGGCCTACAAAAGCGCTTCCAAGGAAGGGGGCTGGCTAGCAACAGCTTTCAGTGCTGGCACTTTTCATCTCTGAGCAATTGCTCGACGTTTGCAATTTCTCAGCTCATGTCTACGAGACAGAAAGAATGACTGTGACGTTTGGTGGCTAGAGAAGCGCAAAGCCCCAGTGTTGCTGCGCCTGTGAAAGCGCTTCCAAGGAAGGCTGCTGGCTAGCAACAGCTTTCAGTGCTGGCACTTTTCATCTCTGAGCAATTGCTGGACATTTGCAATTTCTCACCTGAGCTCTCTTTAGAGTGCGCGAGAGGATGAGCAGAAGATTAGGTGGCTAGAGAAGCCCAGAGCCCCAGTGTTCTTAGGCCTACAAAAGCGCTTCCAAGGAAGGGGGCTGGCTAGCAACAGCTTTCAGTGCTGGCACTTTTCATCTCTGAGCAATTGCTCGACGTTTGCAATTTCTCAGCTCGTGTCTACGAGACGGAAAGAGAATGACCGTGACGTTTGGTGGCTAGAGAAGCGCAAAGCCCCAGTGTTGCTGCACCTGTGAAAGCGCTTCCAAGGAAGGGTGCTGGCTAGCAACAGCTTTCAGTGCTGGCACTTTTCATCTCTGAGCAATTGCTCGACGTTTGCAATTTCTCACCTGAGCTCTCTTTAGAGTGCGCGAGAGGATGAGCACAAGATTAGGTGGCTAGAGAAGCCCAGAGCCCCAGTGTTCTTAGGCCTACAAAAGCGCTTCCAAGGAAGGGTGCTGGCTAGCAACAGCTTTCAGTGCTGGCACTTTTCATCTCTGAGCAATTGCTGGACGTTTGCAATTTCTCAGCTCGTGTCTAGGAGATGGAAAGAGAATGACCGTGACGTTTGGTGGCTAGAGAAGCGCAAAGCCCCAGTGTTGCTGCGCCTGTGAAAGCGCTTCCATGGAAGGCTGCTGGCTAGCAAGAGCTTTCAGTGCTGGCACTTTTCATCTCTGAGCAATTGCTGGACATTTGCAATTTCTCACCTGAGCTCTCTTTAGAGTGCGCGAGAGGATGAGCAGAAGATTAGGTGGCTAGAGAAGCCCAGAGCCCCAGTGTTCTTAGGCCTACAAAAGCGCTTCCAAGGAAGGGGGCTGGCTAGCAACAGCTTTCAGTGCTGGCACTTTTCATCTCTGAGCAATTGCTCGACGTTTGCAATTTCTCAGCTCGTGTCTACGAGACGGAAAGAGAATGACCGTGACGTTTGGTGGCTAGAGAAGCGCAAAGCCCCAGTGTTGCTGTGCCTGTGAAAGCGCTTCCAAGGAAGGGTGCTGGCTAGCAAGAGCTTTCAGTGCTGGCACTTTTCATCTCTGAGCAATTGCTCGACGTTTGCAATTTCTCACCTGAGCACCCTTTACAGTGCGCGAGAGAATGAGCAGAAGATTAGGTGGCTAGAGAAGCGCAAAGCCCCAGTGTTCTTAGGGCTACAAAAGCGCTTCCAAGGAAGGGGGCTGGCTAGCAACAGCTTTCAGTGCTGGCACTTTTCATCTCTGAGCAATTGCTCGACGTTTGCAATTTCTCAGCTCGTGTCTACGAGACGGAAAGAGAATGACCATGACGTTTGGTGGCTAGAGAAGCGCAAAGCCCCAGTGTTGCTGCGCCTGTGAAAGCGCTTCCAAGGAAGGGTGCTGGCTAGCAAGAGCTTTCAGTGCTGGCACTTTTCATCTCTGAGCAATTGCTCGACGTTTGTAATTTCTCACCTGAGCACCCTTTAGAGTGCGCGAGAGAATGAGCAGAAGATTAGGTGGCTAGAGAAGCGCAAAGCCCCAGTGTTCTTAGGCCTACAAAAGCGCTTCCAAGGAAGGGGGCTGGCTAGCAACAGCTTTCAGTGCTGGCACTTTTCATCTCTGAGCAATTGCTCGACGTTTGCAATTTCTCAGCTCGTGTCTACGAGACGGAAAGAGAATGACCGTGACGTTTGGTGGGTAGAGAAGCGCAAAGCCCCAGTGTTGCTGCGCCTGTGAAAGCGCTTCCATGGAAGGGTGCTGGCTAGCAACAGCTTTCAGTGCTGGCACTTTTCATCTCTGAGCAATTGCTGGACATTTGCAATTTCTCACCTGAGCTCTCTTTAGAGTGCGCGAGAGGATGAGCAGAAGATTAGGTGGCTAGAGAAGCCCAGAGCCCCAGTGTTCTTAGGCCTACAAAAGCGCTTCCAAGGAAGGGTGCTGGCTAGCAAGAGCTTTCAGTGCTGGCACTTTTCATCTCTGAGCAATTGCTCGACGTTTGCAATTTCTCAGCTCGTGTCTAGGAGACGGAAAGAGAATGACCGTGACGTTTGGTGGCTAGAGAAGCGCAAAGCCCCAGTGTTGCTGCGCCTGTGAAAGCGCTTCCAAGGAAGGGTGCTGGCTAGCAAGAGCTTTCAGTGCTGGCACTTTTCATCTCTGAGCAATTGCTCGATGTTTGCAATTTCTCACCTGAGCTCTCTTTAGAGTGCGCGAGAGGATGAGCACAAGATTAGGTGGCTAGAGAAGCCCAGAGCCCCAGTGTTCTTAGGCCTACAAAAGCGCTTCCAAGGAAGGCTGCTGGCTAGCAACAGCTTTCAGTGCTGGCACTTTTCATCTCTGAGCAATTGCTGGACGTTTGCAATTTCTCAGCTCGTGTCTACGAGACGGAAAGAGAATGACCGTGACGTTTGGTGGCTAGAGAAGCGCAAAGCCCCAGTGTTGCTGTGCCTGTGAAAGCGCTTCCAAGGAAGGGTGCTGGCTAGCAAGAGCTTTCAGTGCTGGCACTTTTCATCTCTGAGCAATTGCTCGACGTTTGCAATTTCTCACCTGAGCACCCTTTAGAGTGCGCGAGAGAATGAGCAGAAGATTAGGTGGCTAGAGAAGCGCAAAGCCCCAGTGTTCTTAGGCCTACAAAAGCGCTTCCAAGGAAGGGGGCTGGCTAGCAACAGCTTTCAGTGCTGGCACTTTTCATCTCTGAGCAATTGCTCGACGTTTGCAATTTCTCAGCTCGTGTCTACGAGACGGAAAGAGAATGACCATGACGTTTGGTGGCTAGAGAAGCGCAAAGCCCCAGTGTTGCTGCGCCTGTGAAAGCGCTTCCAAGGAAGGGTGCTGGCTAGCAAGAGCTTTCAGTGCTGGCACTTTTCATCTCTGAGCAATTGCTCGACGTTTGTAATTTCTCACCTGAGCACCCTTTAGAGTGCGCGAGAGAATGAGCAGAAGATTAGGTGGCTAGAGAAGCGCAAAGCCCCAGTGTTCTTAGGCCTACAAAAGCGCTTCCAAGGAAGGGGGCTGGCTAGCAACAGCTTTCAGTGCTGGCACTTTTCATCTCTGAGCAATTGCTCGACGTTTGCAATTTCTCAGCTCGTGTCTACGAGACGGAAAGAGAATGACCGTGACGTTTGGTGGCTAGAGAAGCGCAAAGCCCCAGTGTTGCTGCGCCTGTGAAAGCGCTTCCAAGGAAGGGTGCTGGCTAGCAACAGCTTTCAGTGCTGGCACTTTTCATCTCTGAGCAATTGCTCGACGTTTGCAATTTCTCACCTGAGCTCTCTTTAGAGTGCACGAGAGGATGAGCACAAGATTAGGTGGCTAGAGAAGCGCAAAGCCCCAGTGTTCTTAGGCCTACAAAAGCGCTTCCAAGGAAGGCTGCTGGCTAGCAACAGCTTTCAGTGCTGGCACTTTTCATCTCTGAGCAATTGCTCGACGTTTGCAATTTCTCAGCTCGTGTCTACGAGACGGAAAGAGAAGGACCGTGACGTTTGGTGGCTAGAGAAGCGCAAATCCCCAGTGTTGCTGCGCCTGTGAAAGCGCTTCCAAGGAAGGGTGCTGGCTAGCAAGAGCTTTCAGTGCTGGCACTTTTCATCTCTGAGCAATTGCTCGATGTTTGCAATTTCTCACCTGAGCTCTCTTTAGAGTGCACGAGAGGATGAGCACAAGATTAGGTGGCTAGAGAAGCGCAAAGCCCCAGTGTTCTTAGGCCTACAAAAGCGCTTCCAAGGAAGGGTGCTGGCTAGCAACAGCTTTCAGTGCTGGCACTTTTCATCTCTGAGCAATTGCTCGACGTTTGCAATTTCTCAGCTCGTGTCTACGAGACGGAAAGAGAATGACCATGACGTTTGGTGGCTAGAGAAGCGCAAAGCCCCAGTGTTGCTGCGCCTGTGAAAGCGCTTCCAAGGAAGGGTGCTGGCTAGCAACAGCTTTCAGTGCTGGCACTTTTCATCTCTGAGCAATTGCTGGACGTTTGCAATTTCTCACCTGAGCTCTCTTTAGAGTGCACGAGAGGATGAGCAGAAGATTAGGTGGCTAGAGAAGCCCAGAGCCCCAGTGTTCTTAGGCCTACAAAAGCGCTTCCAAGGAAGGCTGCTGGCTAGCAACAGCTTTCAGTGCTGGCACTTTTCATCTCTGAGCAATTGCTCGACGTTTGCAATTTCTCAGCTCGTGTCTACGAGACGGAAAGAGAATGACCGTGACGTTTGGTGGGTAGAGAAGCGCAAAGCCCCAGTGTTGCTGCGCCTGTGAAAGCGCTTCCAAGGAAGGGTGCTGGCTAGCAACAGCTTTCAGTGCTGGCACTTTTCATCTCTGAGCAATTGCTCGATGTTTGCAATTTCTCACCTGAGCTCTCTTTAGAGTGCACGAGAGGATGAGCACAAGATTAGTTGGCTAGAGAAGCGCAAAGCCCCAGTGTTCTTAGGCCTACAAAAGCGCTTCCAAGGAAGGCTGCTGGCTAGCAAGAGCTTTCAGTGCTGGCACTTTTCATCTCTGAGCAATTGCTGGACGTTTGCAATTTCTCAGCTCGTGTCTACGAGACGGAAAGAGAAGGACCGTGACGTTTGGTGGCTAGAGAAGCGCAAAGCCCCAGTGTTGCTGCGCCTGTGAAAGCGCTTCCAAGGAAGGGTGCTGGCTAGCAACAGCTTTCAGTGCTGGCACTTTTCATCTCTGAGCAATTGCTCGACGTTTGCAATTTCTCAACTCATGTCTAGGAGACGGAAAGAGAATGACTGTGACGTTTGGTGGCTAGAGAAGCGCAAAGCCCCAGTGTTGCTGCGCCTGTGAAAGCGCTTCCAAGGAAGGCTGCTGGCTAGCAACAGCTTTCAGTGCTGGCAGTTTTCATCTCTGAGCAATGGCTCGACGTTTGCAATTTCTCACCTGAGCTCTCTTTAGAGTGCGCGAGAGGATGAGCAGAAGATTAGGTCGCTAGAGAATCGCAAAGCCCCAGTGTTCTTAGGCCTACAAAAGCGCTTCCAAGGAAGGGTGCTGGCTAGCAAGAGCTTTCAGTGCTGGCACTTTTCATCTCTGAGCAATTGCTCGACGTTTGCAATTTCTCAGCTCGTGTCTACGAGACGGAAAGAGAAGGACCGTGACGTTTGGTGGCTAGAGAAGCGCAAAGCCCCAGTGTTGCTGCGCCTGTGAAAGCGCTTCCAAGGAAGGGTGCTGGCTAGCAACAGCTTTCAGTGCTGGCACTTTTCATCTCTGAGCAATTGCTCGACGTTTGTAATTTCTCACCTGAGCTCTCTTTAGAGTGCGCGAGAGGATGAGCAGAAGATTAGGTGGCTAGAGAATCGCAAAGCCCCAGTGTTCTTAGGCCTACAAAAGCGCTTCCAAGGAAGGGTGCTGGCTAGCAAGAGCTTTCAGTGCTGGCACTTTTCATCTCTGAGCAATTGCTGGACGTTTGCAATTTCTCAGCTCGTGTCTACGAGACGGAAAGAGAATGACCGTGACGTTTGGTGGCTAGAGAAGCGCAAAGCCCCAGTGTTGCTGCGCCTGTGAAAGCGCTTCCAAGGAAGGCTGCTGGCTAGCAAGAGCTTTCAGTGCTGGCACTTTTCATCTCTGAGCAATTGCTGGACGGTTGCAATTTCTCACCTGAGCTCTCTTTAGAGTGCGCGCGAGGATGAGCAGAAGATGAGGTGGCTAGAGAAGCCCAGAGCCCCAGTGTTCTTAGGCCTACAAAAGCGCTTCCAAGGAAGGGTGCTGGCTAGCAACAGCTTTCAGTGCTGGCACTTTTCATCTCTGAGCAATTGCTCGACATTTGCAATTTCTCAGCTCGTGTCTAGGAGACGGAAAGAGAATGACCGTGACGTTTGGTGGGTAGAGAAGCGCAAAGCCCCATTGTTGCTGCGCCTGTGAAAGCGCTTCCAAGGAAGGGTGCTGGCTAGCAAGAGCTTTCAGTGCTGGCACTTTTCATCTCTGAGCAATTGCTCGACGTTTGCAATTTCTCACCTGAGCTCTCTTTAGAGTGCGCGAGAGGATGAGCAGAAGATTAGGTGGCTAGAGAAGCGCAAAGCCCCAGTGTTCTTAGGGCTACAAAAGCGCTTCCAAGGAAGGGTGCTGGCTAGCAACAGCTTTCAGTGCTGGCACTTTTCATCTCTGAGCAATTGCTGGACGTTTGCAATCTCTCAGCTCGTGTCTACGAGACGGATGGAGAATGACCATGACGTTTGGTGGCTAGAGAAGCGCAAAGCCCCAGTGTTGCTGCGCTGTGAAAGCGCTTCCAAGGAAGGGTGCTGGCTAGCAACAGCTTTCAGTGCTGGCACTTTTCATCTCTGAGCAATTGCTCCACGTTTGCAATTTCTCACCTGAGCTCTCTTTAGAGTGCGCGAGAGAATGAGCAGAATATTAGGTGGCTAGAGAAGCGCAAAGCCCCAGTGTTCTTAGGCCTACAAAAGCGCTTCCAAGGAAGGGTGCTGGCTAGCAAGAGCTTTCAGTGCTGGCACTTTTCATCTCTGAGCAATTGCTCGACGTTTGCAATTTCTCAACTCGTGTCTACGAGACGGAAAGAGAATGACCATGACGTTTGGTGGCTAGAGAAGCGCAAAGCCCCAGTGTTGCTGCGCCTGTGAAAGCGCTTCCAAGGAAGGCTGCTGGCTAGCAACAGCTTTCAGTGCTGGCACTTTTCATCTCTGAGCAATGGCTCGACGTTTGCAATTTCTCACCTGAGCTCTCTTTAGAGTGCGCGAGAGGATGAGCAGAAGATTAGGTCGCTAGAGAATCGCAAAGCCCCAGTGTTCTTAGGCCTACAAAAGCGCTTCCAAGGAAGGGTGCTGGCTAGCAAGAGCTTTCAGTGCTGGCACTTTTCATCTCTGAGCAATTGCTGGACGTTTGCAATTTCTCAGCTCGTGTCTACGAGACGGAAAGAGAATGACCGTGACGTTTGGTGGCTAGAGAAGCGCAAAGCCCCAGTGTTGCTGTGCCTGTGAAAGCGCTTCCAAGGAAGGGTGCTGGCTAGCAAGAGCTTTCAGTGCTGGCACTTTTCATCTCTGAGCAATTGCTCGACGTTTGCAATTTCTCACCTGAGCACCCTTTACAGTGCGCGAGAGAATGAGCAGAAGATTAGGTGGCTAGAGAAGCGCAAAGCCCCAGTGTTCTTAGGCCTACAAAAGCGCTTCCAAGGAAGGGGGCTGGCTAGCAACAGCTTTCAGTGCTGGCACTTTTCATCTCTGAGCAATTGCTCGACATTTGCAATTTCTCAGCTCGTGTCTACGAGATGGAAAGAGAATGACCATGACGTTTGGTGGCTAGAGAAGCGCAAAGCCCCAGTGTTGCTGCGCCTGTGAAAGCGCTTCCAAGGAAGGGTGCTGGCTAGCAAGAGCTTTCAGTGCTGGCACTTTTCATCTCTGAGCAATTGCTCGACGTTTGTAATTTCTCACCTGAGCACCCTTTAGAGTGCGCGAGAGAATGAGCAGAAGATTAGGTGGCTAGAGAAGCGCAAAGCCCCAGTGTTCTTAGGCCTACAAAAGCGCTTCCAAGGAAGGCTGCTGGCTAGCAAGAGCTTTCAGTGCTGGCACTTTTCATCTCTGAGCAATTGCTCGACGTTTGCAATTTCTCAGCTCGTGTCTACGAGACGGAAAGAGAAGGACCGTGACGTTTGGTGGCTAGAGAAGCGCAAAGCCCCAGTGTTGCTGCGCCTGTGAAAGCGCTTCCAAGGAAGGGTGCTGGCTAGCAACAGCTTTCAGTGCTGGCACTTTTCATCTCTGAGCAATTGCTCGACGTTTGCAATTTCTCAGCTCGTGTCTACGAGACGGAAAGAGAATGACCGTGACGTTTGGTGGCTAGAGAAGCGCAAAGCCCCAGTGTTGCTGCGCCTGTGAAAGCGCTTCCAAGGAAGGGTGCTGGCTAGCAACAGCTTTCAGTGCTGGCACTTTTCATCTCTGAGCAATTGCTGGACGTTTGCAATTTCTCACCTGAGCTCTCTTTAGAGTGCACGAGAGGATGAGCACAAGATTAGGTGGCTAGAGAAGCGCAAAGCCCCAGTGTTCTTAGGCCTACAAAAGCGCTTCCAAGGAAGGGTGCTGGCTAGCAAGAGCTTTCAGTGCTGGCACTTTTCATCTCTGAGCAATTGCTCGACGTTTGCAATTTCTCAGCTCGTGTCTAGGAGACGGAAAGAGAATGACCGTGACGTTTGGTGGGTAGAGAAGCGCAAAGCCCCAGTGTTGCTGCGCCTGTGAAAGCGCTTCCAAGGAAGGGTGCTGGCTAGCAACAGCTTTCAGTGCTGGCACTTTTCATCTCTGAGCAATTGCTCGATGTTTGCAATTTCTCACCTGAGCTCTCTTTAGAGTGCACGAGAGGATGAGCACAAGATTAGGTGGCTAGAGAAGCCCAGAGCCCCAGTCTTCTTAGGCCTACAAAAGCGCTTCCAAGGAAGGGTGCTGGCTAGCAACAGCTTTCAGTGCTGGCACTTTTCATCTCTGAGCAATTGCTCGACGTTTGCAATTTCTCAGCTCGTGTCTACGAGACGGAAAGAGAATGACCGTGACGTTTGGTGGGTAGAGAAGCGCAAAGCCCCAGTGTTGCTGTGCCTGTGAAAGCGCTTCCATGGAAGGGTGCTGGCTAGCAACAGCTTTCAGTGCTGGCACTTTTCATCTCTGAGCAATTGCTCGATGTTTGCAATTTCTCACCTGAGCTCTCTTTAGAGTGCGCGAGAGGATGAGCACAAGATTAGGTGGCTAGAGAAGCCCAGAGCCCCAGTCTTCTTAGGCCTACAAAAGCGCTTCCAAGGAAGGGTGCTGGCTAGCAACAGCTTTCAGTGCTGGCACTTTTCATCTCTGAGCAATTGCTGGACGTTTGCAATTTCTCAGCTCGTGTCTACGAGACGGAAAGAGAATGACCGTGACGTTTGGTGGCTAGAGAAGCGCAAAGCCCCAGTGTTGCTGCGCCTGTGAAAGCGCTTCCAAGGAAGGGTGCTGGCTAGCAAGAGCTTTCAGTGCTGGCACTTTTCATCTCTGAGCAATTGCTCGACTTTTGCAATTTCTCACCTGAGCACCCTTTAGAGTGGGCGAGAGAATGAGCAGAAGATTAGGTGGCTAGAGAAGCGCAAAGCCCCAGTGTTCTTAGGGCTACAAAAGCGCTTCCAAGGAAGGGGGCTGGCTAGCAACAGCTTTCAGTGCTGGCACTTTTCATCTCTGAGCAATTGCTCGACGTTTGCAATTTCTCAGCTCGTGTCTAGGAGACGGAAAGAGAATGACCGTGACGTTTGGTGGCTAGAGAAGCGCAAAGCCCCAGTGTTGCTGCGCCTGTGAAAGCGCTTCCAAGGAAGGGTGCTGGCTAGCAAGAGCTTTCAGTGCTGGCACTTTTCATCTCTGAGCAATTGCTCGATGTTTGCAATTTCTCACCTGAGCTCTCTTTAGAGTGCGCGAGAGGATGAGCAGAAGATTAGGTGGCTAGAGAAGCCCAGAGCCCCAGTCTTCTTAGGCCTACAAAAGCGCTTCCAAGGAAGGGTGCTGGCTAGCAACAGCTTTCAGTGCTGGCACTTTTCATCTCTGAGCAATTGCTGGACGTTTGCAATTTCTCAGCTCGTGTCTAGGAGACGGAAAGAGAATGACCGTGACGTTTGGTGGCTAGAGAAGAGCAAAGCCCCAGTGTTGCTGCGCCTGTGAAAGCGCTTCCAAGGAAGGGTGCTGGCTAGCAACAGCTTTCAGTGCTGGCACTTTTCATCTCTGAGCAATTGCTCGACGTTTGTAATTTCTCACCTGAGCACCCTTTAGAGTGCGCGAGAGAGGATGAGCAGAAGATTAGGTGGCTAGAGAATCGCAAAGCCCCAGTGTTCTTAGGCCTACAAAAGCGCTTCCAAGGAAGGGTGCTGGCTAGCAACAGCTTTCAGTGCTGGCACTTTTCATCTCTGAGCAATTGCTCGACGTTTGCAATTTCTCAGCTCGCGTCTACGAGACGGAAAGAGAATGACTGTGACGTTTCGTGGCTAGAGAAGCGCAAAGCCCCAGTGTTACTGCGCCTGTGAAAGCGCTTCCAAGGAAGGGTGCTGGCTAGCAAGAGCTTTCAGTGCTGGCACTTTTCATCTCGGAGCAATTGCTCGACGTTTGTAATTTCTCACCTGAGCTCTCTTTAGAGTGCGCGAGAGGATGAGCACAAGATTAGGTGGCTAGAGAAGCCCAGAGCCCCAGTGTTCTTAGGCCTACAAAAGCGCTTCCAAGGAAGGGTGCTGGCTAGCAAGAGCTTTCAGTGCTGGCACTTTTCATCTCTGAGCAATTGCTCGACCTTTGCAATTTCTCAGCTCGTGTCTAGGAGACGGAAAGAGAATGACCGTGACGTTTGGTGGCTAGAGAAGCGCAAAGCCCCAGTGTTACTGCGCCTGTGAAAGCGCTTCCAAGGAAGGGGGCTGGCTAGCAACAGCTTTCAGTGCTGGCACTTTTCATCTCTGAGCAATTGCTCGACGTTTGCAATTTCTCAACTCATGTCTACGAGACGGAAAGAGAATGACCGTGACGTTTGGTGGCTAGAGAAGCGCAAAGCCCCAGTGTTACTGCGCCTGTGAAAGCGCTTCCAAGGAAGGGTGCTGGCTAGCAAGAGCTTTCAGTGCTGGCACTTTTCATCTCTGAGCAATTGCTGGACGTTTGCAATTTCTCAACTCGTGTCTACGAGACGGAAAGAGAATGACCGTGACGTTTGGTGGCTAGAGAAGCGCAAAGCCCCAGTGTTGCTGCGCCTGTGAAAGCGCTTCCAAGGAAGGGTGCTGGCTAGCAACAGCTTTCAGTGCTGGCACTTTTCATCTCTGAGCAATTGCTCGACGTTTGCAATTTCTCACCTGAGCTCTCTTTAGAGTGCGCGAGAGGATGAGCAGAAGATTAGGTGGCTAGAGAAGCCCAGAGCCCCACTGTTCTTAGGCCTACAAAAGCGCTTCCAAGGAAGGGTGCTGGCTAGCAAGAGCTTTCAGTGCTGGCACTTTTCATCTCTGAGCAATTGCTCGACGTTTGCAATTTCTCAGCTCGTGTCTACGAGACGGATGGAGAATGACCATGACGTTTGGTGGCTAGAGAAGCGCAAAGCCCCAGTGTTGCTGCGCCTGTGAAAGCGCTTCCAAGGAAGGGTGCTGGCTAGCAACAGCTTTCAGTGCTGGCACTTTTCATCTCTGAGCAATTGCTCGACGTTTGTAATTTCTCACCTGAGCTCTCCTTAGAGTGCGCGAGAGGATGAGCAGAAGATTAGGTGGCTAGAGAAGCGCAAAGCCCCAGTGTTCTTAGGCCTACAAAAGCGCTTCCAAGGAAGGGTGCTGGCTAGCAACAGCTTTCAGTGCTGGCACTTTTCATCTCTGAGCAATTGCTCGACGTTTGCAATTTCTCAGCTCGTGTCTACGAGACGGAAAGAGAAGGACCGTGACGTTTGGTGGCTAGAGAAGCGCAAAGCCCCAGTGTTGCTGCGCTGTGAAAGCGCTTCCAATGAAGGGGGCTGGCTAGCAAGAGCTTTCAGTGCTGGCACTTTTCATCTCTGAGCAATTGCTCGACCTTTGCAATTTCTCAGCTCGTGTCTAGGAGACGGAAAGAGAATGACCGTGACGTTTGGTGGCTAGAGAAGCGCAAAGCCCCATTGTTGCTGCGCCTGTGAAAGCGCTTCCAAGGAAGGGGGCTGGCTAGCAACAGCTTTCAGTGCTGGCACTTTTCATCTCTGAGCAATTGCTCGACGTTTGCAATTTCTCACCTGAGCTCTCTTTAGAGTGCGCGAGAGGATGAGCAGAAGATTAGGTGGCTAGAGAAGCCCAGAGCCCCAGTGTTCTTAGGCCTACAAAAGCGCTTCCAAGGAAGGCTGCTGGCTAGCAACAGCTTTCAGTGCTGGCACTTTTCATCTCTGAGCAATTGCTCAATGTTTGCAATCTCTCAGATCGTGTCTACGAGACGGATGGAGAATGACCATGACGTTTGGTGGCTAGAGAAGCACAAAGCCCCAGTGTTGCTGCGCCTGTGAAAGCGCTTCCAAGGAAGGGTGCTGGCTAGCAACAGCTTTCAGTGCTGGCACTTTTCATCTCTGAGCAATTGCTCGACGTTTGTAATTTCTCACCTGAGCTCTCTTTAGAGTGCGCGAGAGGATGAGAAGAAGATTAGTTGGCTAGAGAAGCGCAAAGCCCCAGTGTTCTTAGGCCTACAAAAGCGCTTCCAAGGAAGGGTGCTGGCTAGCAAGAGCTTTCAGTGCTGGCACTTTTCATCTCTGAGCAATTGCTGGACTTTTGCAATTTCTCAGCTCGTGTCTACGAGACGGAAAGAGAAGGACCATGACGTTTGGTGGCTAGAGAAGCGCAAAGCCCCAGTGTTGCTGCGCCTGTGAAAGCGCTTCCAAGGAAGGGTGCTGGCTAGCAACAGCTTTCAGTGCTGGCACTTTTCATCTCTGAGCAATTGCTCGACGTTTGCAATTTCTCAACTCATGTCTACGAGACGGAAAGAGAATGACCATGACGTTTGGTGGCTAGAGAAGCGCAAAGCCCCAGTGTTGCTGCGCCTGTGAAAGCGCTTCCAAGGAAGGCTGCTGGCTAGCAACAGCTTTCAGTGCTGGCACTTTTCATCTCTGAGCAATGGCTCGACGTTTGCAATTTCTCACCTGAGCTCTCTTTAGAGTGCGCGAGAGGATGAGCAGAAGATTAGGTGGCTAGAGAATCGCAAAGCCCCAGTGTTCTTAGGCCTACAAAAGCGCTTCCAAGGAAGGGGGCTGGCTAGCAACAGCTTTCAGTGCTGGCACTTTTCATCTCTGAGCAATTGCTCGACGTTTGCAATTTCTCAGCTCGTGTCTACGAGACGGAAAGAGAAGGACCGTGACGTTTGGTGCGTAGAGAAGCGCAAAGCCCCAGTGTTGCTGCGCCTGTGAAAGCGCTTCCAAGGAAGGCTGCTGGCTAGCAAGAGCTTTCAGTGCTGGCACTTTTCATCTCTGAGCAATTGCTGGACGTTTGCAATTTCTCACCTGAGCTCTCTTTAGAGTGCGCGAGAGCATGAGCACAAGATTAGGTGGCTAGAGAAGCCCAGAGCCCCAGTGTTCTTAGGCCTACAAAAGCGCTTCCAAGGAAGGGTGCTGGCTAGCAACAGCTTTCAGTGCTGGCACTTTTCATCTCTGAGCAATTGCTCGACATTTGCAATTTCTCAGCTCGTGTCTACGAGACGGAAAGAGAATGACCGTGACGTTTGGTGGCTAGAGAAGCGCAAAGCCCCAGTGTTGCTGCGCCTGTGAAAGCGCTTCCAAGGAAGGGTGCTGGCTAGCAAGAGCTTTCAGTGCTGGCACTTTTCATCTCTGAGCAATTGCTCGACGTTTGTAATTTCTCACCTGAGCACCCTTTAGAGTGCGCGAGAGAATGAGCAGAAGATTAGGTGGCTAGAGAAGCGCAAAGCCCCAGCGTTCTTAGGCCTACAAAAGCGCTTCCAAGGAAGGGTGCTGGCTAGCAAGAGCTTTCAGTGCTGGCACTTTTCATCTCTGAGCAATTGCTCGACGTTTGCAATTTCTCACCTGAGCTCTCTTTAGAGTGCGCGAGAGGATGAGCAGAAGATTAGGTGGCTAGAGAAGCCCAGAGCCCCAGTGTTCTTAGGCCTACAAAAGCGCTTCCAAGGAAGGGTGCTGGCTAGCAAGAGCTTTCAGTGCTGGCACTTTTCATCTCTGAGCAATTGCTCAATGTTTGCAATCTCTCAGCTCGTGTCTACGAGACGGATGGAGAATGACCGTGACGTTTGGTGGCTAGAGAAGCGCAAAGCCCCAGTGTTGCTGCGCCTGTGAAAGCGCTTCCAAGGAAGGGTGCTGGCTAGCAAGAGCTTTCAGTGCTGGCACTTTTCATCTCTGAGCAATTGCTCGACGTTTGTAATTTCTCACCTGAGCTCTCTTTAGAGTGCGCGAGAGGATGAGCAGAAGATTAGGTGGCTAGAGAAGCGCAAAGCCCCAGTGTTCTTAGGCCTACAAAAGCGCTTCCAAGGAAGGGTGCTGGCTAGCAACAGCTTTCAGTGCTGGCACTTTTCATCTCTGAGCAATTGCTGGACGTTTGCAATCTCTCAGCTCGTGTCTACGAGACGGATGGAGAATGACCATGACGTTTGGTGGCTAGAGAAGCGCAAAGCCCCAGTGTTGCTGCGCTGTGAAAGCGCTTCCAAGGAAGGCTGCTGGCTAGCAACAGCTTTCAGTGCTGGCACTTTTCATCTCTGAGCAATTGCTCCACGTTTGCAATTTCTCACCTGAGCTCTCTTTAGAGTGCGCGAGAGAATGAGCAGAATATTAGGTGGCTAGAGAAGCGCAAAGCCCCAGTGTTCTTAGGCCTACAAAAGCGCTTCCAAGGAAGGGTGCTGGCTAGCAACAGCTTTCAGTGCTGGCACTTTTCATCTCTGAGCAATTGCTCGACGTTTGCAATTTCTCAGCTCGTGTCTACGAGACGGAAAGAGAAGGACCGTGACGTTTGGTGGCTAGAGAAGCGCAAAGCCCCAGTGTTGCTGCGCCTGTGAAAGCGCTTCCAAGGAAGGCTGCTGGCTAGCAACAGCTTTCAGTGCTGGCACTTTTCATCTCTGAGCAATTGCTCGACCTTTGCAATTTCTCAGCTCGTGTCTAGGAGACGGAAAGAGAATGACTGTGACGTTTGGTGGCTAGAGAAGCGCAAAGCCCCAGTGTTACTGCGCCTGTGAAAGCGCTTCCAAGGAAGGGGGCTGGCTAGCAACAGCTTTCAGTGCTGGCACTTTTCATCTCTGAGCAATTGCTCGACGTTTGCAATTTCTCAGCTCGTGTCTACGAGACGGAAAGAGAAGGACCGTGACGTTTGGTGGGTAGAGAAGCGCAAAGCCCCAGTGTTACTGCGCCTGTGAAAGCGCTTCCAAGGAAGGGTGCTGGCTAGCAAGAGCTTTCAGTGCTGGCACTTTTCATCTCTGAGCAATTGCTCGACGTTTGCAATTTCTCACCTGAGCTCTCTTTAGAGTGCGCGAGAGGATGAGCAGAAGATTAGTTGGCTAGAGAAGCCCAGAGCCCCAGTGTTCTTAGGCCTACAAAAGCGCTTCCAAGGAAGGCTGCTGGCTAGCAACAGCTTTCAGTGCTGGCACTTTTCATCTCTGAGCAATTGCTCGACGTTTGCAATTTCTCAGCTCGTGTCTACGAGACGGATGGAGAATGACCATGACGTTTGGTGGCTAGAGAAGCGCAAAGCCCCAGTGTTGCTGCGCCTGTGAAAGCGCTTCCAAGGAAGGGTGCTGGCTAGCAACAGCTTTCAGTGCTGGCACTTTTCATCTCTGAGCAATTGCTGGACGTTTGCAATTTCTCACCTGAGCTCTCTTTAGAGTGCGCGAGAGGATGAGCAGAAGATTAGGTGGCTAGAGAAGCCCAGAGCCCCAGTGTTCTTAGGCCTACAAAAGCGCTTCCAAGGAAGGGTGCTGGCTAGCAACAGCTTTCAGTGCTGGCACTTTTCATCTCTGAGCAATTGCTCGACCTTTGCAATCTCTCAGCTCGTGTCTACGAGACGGATGGAGAATGACCATGACGTTTGGTGGCTAGAGAAGCGCAAAGCCCCAGTGTTGCTGCGCCTGTGAAAGCGCTTCCAAGGAAGGGTGCTGGCTAGCAACAGCTTTCAGTGCTGGCACTTTTCATCTCTGAGCAATTGCTCGACGTTTGCAATCTCTCAGCTCGTGTCTACGAGACGGATGGAGAATGACCATGACGTTTGGTGGCTAGAGAAGCGCAAAGCCCCAGTGTTGCTGCGCCTGTGAAAGCGCTTCCAAGGAAGGGTGCTGGCTAGCAACAGCTTTCAGTGCTGGCACTTTTCATCTCTGAGCAATTGCTCGACGTTTGTAATTTCTCACCTGAGCTCTCCTTAGAGTGCGCGAGAGGATGAGCAGAAGATTAGGTGGCTAGAGAAGCGCAAAGCCCCAGTGTTCTTAGGCCTACAAAAGCGCTTCCAAGGAAGGGTGCTGGCTAGCAACAGCTTTCAGTGCTGGCACTTTTCATCTCTGAGCAATTGCTCGACGTTTGCAATTTCTCAGCTCGTGTCTACGAGACGGAAAGAGAATGACCGTGACGTTTGGTGGCTAGAGAAGCGCAAAGCCCCAGTGTTGCTGCGCTGTGAAAGCGCTTCCAATGAAGGGGGCTGGCTAGCAACAGCTTTCAGTGCTGGCACTTTTCATCTCTGAGCAATTGCTCGACCTTTGCAATTTCTCAGCTCGTGTCTAGGAGACGGAAAGAGAATGACCGTGACGTTTGGTGGCTAGAGAAGCGCAAAGCCCCAGTGTTACTGCGCCTGTGAAAGCGCTTCCAAGGAAGGGGGCTGGCTAGCAACAGCCTTCAGTGCTGGCACTTTTCATCTCTGAGCAATTGCTCGACGTTTGCAATTTCTCAACTCATGTCTACGAGACGGAAAGAGAATGACCGTGACGTTTGGTGGCTAGAGAAGCGCAAAGCCCCAGTGTTACTGCGCCTGTGAAAGCGCTTCCAAGGAAGGGTGCTGGCTAGCAAGAGCTTTCAGTGCTGGCACTTTTCATCTCTGAGCAATTGCTCGACGTTTGCAATTTCTCAGCTCGTGTCTACGAGACGGAAAGAGAATGACCGTGACGTTTGGTGGCTAGAGAAGCGCAAAGCCCCAGTGTTGCTGCGCCTGTGAAAGCGCTTCCAAGGAAGGGTGCTGGCTAGCAACAGCTTTCAGTGCTGGCACTTTTCATCTCTGAGCAATTGCTCGACGTTTGCAATTTCTCACCTGAGCTCTCTTTAGAGTGCGCGAGAGGATGAGCAGAAGATTAGGTGGCTAGAGAAGCCCAGAGCCCCAGTGTTCTTAGGCCTACAAAAGCGCTTCCAAGGAAGGGTGCTGGCTAGCAACAGCTTTCAGTGCTGGCACTTTTCATCTCTGAGCAATTGCTCGACGTTTGCAATTTCTCAGCTCGTGTCTACGAGACGGAAAGAGAATGACAGTGACGTTTGGTGGCTAGAGAAGCGCAAAGCCCCAGTGTTGCTGCGCCTGTGAAAGCGCTTCCAAGGAAGGGTGCTGGCTAGCAACAGCTTTCAGTGCTGGCACTTTTCATCTCTGAGCAATTGCTGGACGTTTGCAATTTCTCACCTGAGCTCTCTTTAGAGTGCGCGAGAGGATGAGCAGAAGATTAGGTGGCTAGAGAAGCCCAGAGCCCCAGTGTTCTTAGGCCTACAAAAGCGCTTCCAAGGAAGGGTGCTGGCTAGCAACAGCTTTCAGTGCTGGCACTTTTCATCTCTGAGCAATTGCTCGACCTTTGCAATCTCTCAGCTCGTGTCTACGAGACGGATGGAGAATGACCATGACGTTTGGTGGCTAGAGAAGCGCAAAGCCCCAGTGTTGCTGCGCCTGTGAAAGCGCTTCCAAGGAAGGGTGCTGGCTAGCAAGAGCTTTCAGTGCTGGCACTTTTCATCTCTGAGCAATGGCTCGACGTTTGCAATTTCTCACCTGAGCTCTCTTTAGAGTGCGCGAGAGGATGAGCAGAAGATTAGGTGGCTAGAGAATCGCAAAGCCCCAGTGTTCTTAGGCCTACAAAAGCGCTTCCAAGGAAGGGTGCTGGCTAGCAACAGCTTTCAGTGCTGGCACTTTTCATCTCTGAGCAATTGCTCGACGTTTGCAATTTCTCAGCTCGTGTCTACGAGACGGAAAGAGAAGGACCGTGACGTTTGGTGGCTAGAGAAGCGCAAAGCCCCAGTGTTGCTGCGCCTGTGAAAGCGCTTCCAAGGAAGGCTGCTGGCTAGCAACAGCTTTCAGTGCTGGCACTTTTCATCTCTGAGCAATTGCTGGACGTTTGCAATTTCTCACCTGAGCTCTCTTTAAAGTGCGCGAGAGGATGAGCACAAGATTAGGTGGCTAGAGAAGCCCAGAGCCCCAGTGTTCTTAGGCCTACAAAAGCGCTTCCAAGGAAGGGTGCTGGCTAGCAACAGCTTTCAGTGCTGGCACTTTTCATCTCTGAGCAATTGCTCGACATTTGCAATTTCTCAGCTCGTGTCTAGGAGACGGAAAGAGAATGACCGTGACGTTTGGTGGCTAGAGAAGCGCAAAGCCCCAGTGTTGCTGCGCCTGTGAAAGCGCTTCCAAGGAAGGGTGCTGGCTAGCAAGAGCTTTCAGTGCTGGCACTTTTCATCTCTGAGCAATTGCTCGACGTTTGTAATTTCTCACCTGAGCTCTCTTTAGAGTGCGCGAGAGGATGAGCACAAGATTAGGTGGCTAGAGAAGCCCAGAGCCCCAGTGTTCTTAGGCCTACAAAAGCGCTTCCAAGGAAGGGTGCTGGCTAGCAACAGCTTTCAGTGCTGGCACTTTTCATCTCTGAGCAATTGCTCGACGTTTGCAATTTCTCACCTGAGCACCCTTTAGAGTGCGCGAGAGAGGATGAGCAGAAGATTAGGTGGCTAGAGAAGCGCAAAGCCCCAGTGTTCTTAGGCCTACAAAAGCGCTTCCAAGGAAGGGTGCTGGCTAGCAACAGCTTTCAGTGCTGGCACTTTTCATCTCTGAGCAATTGCTCGACGTTTGCAATTTCTCACCTGAGCACCCTTAAGAGTGCGCGAGAGAGGATGAGAAGAAGATTAGTTGGCTAGAGAAGCGCAAAGCCCCAGTGTTCTTAGGCCTACAAAAGCGCTTCCAAGGAAGGGTGCTGGCTAGCAAGAGCTTTCAGTGCTGGCACTTTTCATCTCTGAGCAATTGCTCGACGTTTGCAATTTCTCAACTCGTGTCTACGAGACGGAAAGAGAATGACCGTGACGTTTGGTGGCTAGAGAAGCGCAAAGCCCCAGTGTTGCTGCGCCTGTGAAAGCGCTTCCAAGGAAGGGTGCTGGCTAGCAACAGCTTTCAGTGCTGGCACTTTTCATCTCTGAGCAATTGCTCGACCTTTGCAATTTCCCAGCTCGTGTCTACGAGACGGAAAGAGAATGACCGTGACGTTTGGTGGCTAGAGAAGCGCAAAGCCCCAGTGTTACTGCGCCTGTGAAAGCGCTTCCAAGGAAGGGGGCTGGCTAGCAACAGCTTTCAGTGCTGGCACTTTTCATCTCTGAGCAATTGCTCGACGTTTGCAATTTCTCAACTCATGTCTACGAGACGGAAAGAGAATGACCGTGACGTTTGGTGGCTAGAGAAGCGCAAAGCCCCAGTGTTACTGCGCCTGTGAAAGCGCTTCCAAGGAAGGGTGCTGGCTAGCCAGAGCTTTCAGTGCTGGCACTTTTCATCTCTGAGCAATTGCTCGACGTTTGCAATTTCTCAACTCGTGTCTACGAGACGGAAAGAGAATGACCGTGACGTTTGGTGGCTAGAGAAGCGCAAAGCCCCAGTGTTGCTGCGCCTGTGAAAGCGCTTCCAAGGAAGGGTGCTGGCTAGCAACAGCTTTCAGTGCTGGCACTTTTCATCTCTGAGCAATTGCTCGACGTTTGCAATTTCTCACCTGAGCTCTCTTTAGAGTGCGCGAGAGGATGAGCAGAAGATTAGGTGGCTAGAGAAGCCCAGAGCCCCAGTGTTCTTAGGCCTACAAAAGCGCTTCCAAGGAAGGGTGCTGGCTAGCAACAGCTTTCAGTGCTGGCACTTTTCATCTCTGAGCAATTGCTCGACGTTTGCAATTTCTCAGCTCGTGTCTACGAGACGGAAAGAGAATGACAGTGACGTTTGGTGGCTAGAGAAGCGCAAAGCCCCAGTGTTGCTGCGCCTGTGAAAGCGCTTCCAAGGAAGGGTGCTGGCTAGCAACAGCTTTCAGTGCTGGCACTTTTCATCTCTGAGCAATTGCTGGACGTTTGCAATTTCTCACCTGAGCTCTCTTTAGAGTGCGCGAGAGGATGAGCAGAAGATTAGGTGGCTAGAGAAGCCCAGAGCCCCAGTGTTCTTAGGCCTACAAAAGCGCTTCCAAGGAAGGGTGCTGGCTAGCAACAGCTTTCAGTGCTGGCACTTTTCATCTCTGAGCAATTGCTCGACGTTTGCAATCTCTCAGCTCGTGTCTACGAGACGGATGGAGAATGACCATGACGTTTGGTGGCTAGAGAAGCGCAAAGCCCCAGTGTTGCTGCGCCTGTGAAAGCGCTTCCAAGGAAGGCTGCTGGCTAGCAACAGCTTTCAGTGCTGGCACTTTTCATCTCTGAGCAATTGCTCGACGTTTGTAATTTCTCACCTGAGCTCTCTTTAGAGTGCGCGAGAGGATGAGAAGAAGATTAGTTGGCTAGAGAAGCGCAAAGCCCCAGTGTTCTTAGGCCTACAAAAGCGCTTCCAAGGAAGGCTGCTGGCTAGCAAGAGCTTTCAGTGCTGGCACTTTTCATCTCTGAGCAATTGCTGGACGTTTGCAATTTCTCAGCTCGTGTCTACGAGACGGAAAGAGAATGACCGTGACGTTTGGTGGCTAGAGAAGCGCAAAGCCCCAGTGTTGCTGCGCCTGTGAAAGCGCTTCCAAGGAAGGGTGCTGGCTAGCAACAGCTTTCAGTGCTGGCACTTTTCATCTCTGAGCAATTGCTCGACGTTTGCAATTTCTCAACTCATGTCTACGAGACGGAAAGAGAATGACCATGACGTTTGGTGGCTAGAGAAGCGCAAAGCCCCAGTGTTGCTGCGCCTGTGAAAGCGCTTCCAAGGAAGGGTGCTGGCTAGCAACAGCTTTCAGTGCTGGCACTTTTCATCTCTGAGCAATGGCTCGACGTTTGCAATTTCTCACCTGAGCTCTCTTTAGAGTGCGCGAGAGGATGAGCAGAAGATTAGCTCGCTAGAGAATCGCAAAGCCCCAGTGTTCTTAGGCCTACAAAAGCGCTTCCAAGGAAGGGTGCTGGCTAGCAAGAGCTTTCAGTGCTGGCACTTTTCATCTCTGAGCAATTGCTCGATGTTTGCAATTTCTCAGCTCGTGTCTACGAGACGGAAAGAGAAGGACCGTGACATTTGGTGGCTAGAGAAGCGCAAAGCCCCAGTGTTGCTGCGCCTGTGAAAGCGCTTCCAAGGAAGGCTGCTGGCTAGCAAGAGCTTTCAGTGCTGGCACTTTTCATCTCTGAGCAATTGCTCGACGTTTGCAATTTCTCACCTGAGCTCTCTTTAGAGTGCGCGAGAGGATGAGCAGAAGATTAGTTGGCTAGAGAAGCCCAGAGCCCCAGTGTTCTTAGGGCTACAAAAGCGCTTCCAAGGAAGGCTGCTGGCTAGCAACAGCTTTCAGTGCTGGCACTTTTCATCTCTGAGCAATTGCTCGACATTTGCAATTTCTCAGCTCGTGTCTAGGAGACGGAAAGAGAATGACCGTGACGTTTGGTGGCTAGAGAAGCGCAAAGCCCCATTGTTGCTGCGCCTGTGAAAGCGCTTCCAAGGAAGGGTGCTGGCTAGCAACAGCTTTCAGTGCTGGCACTTTTCATCTCTGAGCAATTGCTCGACGTTTGCAATTTCTCACCTGAGCTCTCCTTTGAGTGCGCGAGAGGATGAGCAGAAGATTAGGTGGCTAGAGAAGCCCAGAGCCCCAGTGTTCTTAGGCCTACAAAAGCGCTTCCAAGGAAGGGTGCTGGCTAGCAACAGCTTTCAGTGCTGGCACTTTTCATCTCTGAGCAATTGCTCGACGTTTGCAATCTCTCAGCTCGTGTCTACGAGTCGGAAAGAGAATGACCGTGACGTTTGGTGGCTAGAGAAGCGCAAAGCCCCAGTGTTGCTGCGCCTGTGAAAGCGCTTCCAAGGAAGGGTGCTGGCTAGCAACAGCTTTCAGTGCTGGCACTTTTCATCTCTGAGCAATGGCTCGACGTTTGCAATTTCTCACCTGAGCTCTCTTTAGAGTGCGCGAGAGGATGAGCAGAAGATTAGGTCGCTAGAGAATCGCAAAGCCCCAGTGTTCCTAGGCCTACAAAAGCGCTTCCAAGGAAGGGTGCTGGCTAGCAAGAGCTTTCAGTGCTGGCACTTTTCATCTCTGAGCAATTGCTCGACCTTTGCAATTTCTCAGCTCGTGTCTACGAGACGGAAAGAGAATGACCGTGACGTTTGGTGGCTAGAGAAGCGCAAAGCCCCAGTGTTGCTGCGCCTGTGAAAGCGCTTCCAAGGAAGGCTGCTGGCTAGCAACAGCTTTCAGTGCTGGCACTTTTCATCTCTGAGCAATTGCTCGACGTTTGCAATTTCTCAACTCATGTCTACGAGACGGAAAGAGAATGACCGTGACGTTTGGTGGCTAGAGAAGCGCAAAGCCCCAGTGTTACTGCGCCTGTGAAAGCGCTTCCAAGGAAGGGTGCTGGCTAGCAAGAGCTTTCAGTGCTGGCACTTTTCATCTCTGAGCAATTGCTGGACGTTTGCAATTTCTCACCTGAGCTCTCTTTAGAGTGCGCGAGAGGATGAGCAGAAGATTAGTTGGCTAGAGAAGCGCAAAGCCCCAGTGTTCTTAGGCCTACAAAAGCGCTTCCAAGGAAGGGTGCTGGCTAGCAAGAGCTTTCAGTGCTGGCACTTTTCATCTCTGAGCAATTGCTCGACGTTTGCAATTTCTCAGCTCGTGTCTACGAGACGGAAAGAGAATGACCGTGACGTTTGGTGGCTAGAGAAGCGCAAAGCCCCAGTGTTGCTGCGCCTGTGAAAGCGCTTCCAAGGAAGGGTGCTGGCTAGCAACAGCTTTCAGTGCTGGCACTTTTCATCTCTGAGCAATTGCTCGACGTTTGCAATTTCTCAACTCATGTCTACGAGACGGAAAGAGAATGACCATGACGTTTGGTGGCTAGAGAAGCGCAAAGCCCCAGTGTTGCTGCGCCTGTGAAAGCGCTTCCAAGGAAGGGTGCTGGCTAGCAACAGCTTTCAGTGCTGGCACTTTTCATCTCTGAGCAATGGCTCGACGTTTGCAATTTCTCACCTGAGCTCTCTTTAGAGTGCGCGAGAGGATGAGCAGAAGATTAGGTCGCTAGAGAATCGCAAAGCCCCAGTGTTCTTAGGCCTACAAAAGCGCTTCCAAGGAAGGGTGCTGGCTAGCAAGAGCTTTCAGTGCTGGCACTTTTCATCTCTGAGCAATTGCTCGATGTTTGCAATTTCTCAGCTCGTGTCTACGAGACGGAAAGAGAAGGACCGTGACATTTGGTGGCTAGAGAAGCGCAAAGCCCCAGTGTTGCTGCGCCT
Organism: Sarcoramphus papa; assembly: GCA_037962945.1. Taxonomy (NCBI): domain Eukaryota; kingdom Metazoa; phylum Chordata; class Aves; order Accipitriformes; family Cathartidae; genus Sarcoramphus; species Sarcoramphus papa. The sequence continues at coordinate 4,963,158 of JBBMRM010000093.1, read as the reverse complement.
GTGAAAGCGCTTCCAAGGAAGGCTGCTGGCTAGCAAGAGCTTTCAGTGCTGGCACTTTTCATCTCTGAGCAATTGCTCGACGTTTGCAATTTCTCACCTGAGCTCTCTTTAGAGTGCGCGAGAGGATGAGCACAAGATTAGGTGGCTAGAGAAGCCCAGAGCCCCAGTGTTCTTAGGCCTACAAAAGCGCTTCCAAGGAAGGGTGCTGGCTAGCAACAGCTTTCAGTGCTGGCACTTTTCATCTCTGAGCAATTGCTCGACATTTGCAATTTCTCAGCTCGTGTCTAGGAGACGGAAAGAGAATGACCGTGACGTTTGGTGGCTAGAGAAGCGCAAAGCCCCATTGTTGCTGCGCCTGTGAAAGCGCTTCCAAGGAAGGGTGCTGGCTAGCAACAGCTTTCAGTGCTGGCACTTTTCATCTCTGAGCAATTGCTCGACGTTTGCAATTTCTCACCTGAGCTCTCCTTTGAGTGCGCGAGAGGATGAGCACAAGATTAGGTGGCTAGAGAAGCCCAGAGCCCCAGTGTTCTTAGGCCTACAAAAGCGCTTCCAAGGAAGGCTGCTGGCTAGCAACAGCTTTCAGTGCTGGCACTTTTCATCTCTGAGCAATTGCTCGACGTTTGCAATCTCTCAGCTCGTGTCTACGAGTCGGAAAGAGAATGACCGTGACGTTTGGTGGCTAGAGAAGCGCAAAGCCCCAGTGTTGCTGCGCCTGTGAAAGCGCTTCCAAGGAAGGGTGCTGGCTAGCAACAGCTTTCAGTGCTGGCACTTTTCATCTCTGAGCAATGGCTCGACGTTTGCAATTTCTCACCTGAGCTCTCTTTAGAGTGCGCGAGAGGATGAGCAGAAGATTAGGTCGCTAGAGAATCGCAAAGCCCCAGTGTTCTTAGGCCTACAAAAGCGCTTCCAAGGAAGGGTGCTGGCTAGCAAGAGCTTTCAGTGCTGGCACTTTTCATCTCTGAGCAATTGCTCGACGTTTGCAATTTCTCAGCTCGTGTCTACGAGACGGAAAGAGAATGACCGTGACGTTTGGTGGCTAGAGAAGCGCAAAGCCCCAGTGTTGCTGCGCCTGTGAAAGCGCTTCCAAGGAAGGGTGCTGGCTAGCAACAGCTTTCAGTGCTGGCACTTTTCATCTCTGAGCAATTGCTCGACGTTTGCAATTTCTCAACTCATGTCTACGAGACGGAAAGAGAATGACCGTGACGTTTGGTGGCTAGAGAAGCGCAAAGCCCCAGTGTTACTGCGCCTGTGAAAGCGCTTCCAAGGAAGGCTGCTGGCTAGCAAGAGCTTTCAGTGCTGGCACTTTTCATCTCTGAGCAATTGCTCGACGTTTGCAATTTCTCACCTGAGCTCTCTTTAGAGTGCGCGAGAGGATGAGCAGAAGATTAGGTGGCTAGAGAAGCCCAGAGCCCCAGTGTTCTTAGGCCTACAAAAGCGCTTCCAAGGAAGGGTGCTGGCTAGCAACAGCTTTCAGTGCTGGCACTTTTCATCTCTGAGCAATTGCTCGACGTTTGCAATCTCTCAGCTCGTGTCTACGAGACGGATGGAGAATGACCATGACGTTTGGTGGCTAGAGAAGCGCAAAGCCCCAGTGTTGCTGCGCCTGTGAAAGCGCTTCCAAGGAAGGGTGCTGGCTAGCAACAGCTTTCAGTGCTGGCACTTTTCATCTCTGAGCAATTGCTCGACGTTTGTAATTTCTCACCTGAGCTCTCTTTAGAGTGCGCGAGAGGATGAGCAGAAGATTAGGTGGCTAGAGAAGCGCAAAGCCCCAGTGTTCTTAGGCCTACAAAAGCGCTTCCAAGGAAGGGTGCTGGCTAGCAAGAGCTTTCAGTGCTGGCACTTTTCATCTCTGAGCAATTGCTCGACGTTTGCAATTTCTCAACTCATGTCTACGAGACGGAAAGAGAATGACCATGACGTTTGGTGGCTAGAGAAGCGCAAAGCCCCAGTGTTGCTGCGCCTGTGAAAGCGCTTCCAAGGAAGGCTGCTGGCTAGCAACAGCTTTCAGTGCTGGCACTTTTCATCTCTGAGCAATGGCTCGACGTTTGCAATTTCTCACCTGAGCTCTCTTTAGAGTGCGCGAGAGGATGAGCAGAAGATTAGGTGGCTAGAGAAGCCCAGAGCCCCAGTGTTCTTAGGCCTACAAAAGCGCTTCCAAGGAAGGGTGCTGGCTAGCAACAGCTTTCAGTGCTGGCACTTTTCATCTCTGAGCAATTGCTCGACATTTGCAATTTCTCAGCTCGTGTCTACGAGACGGAAAGAGAATGACCGTGACGTTTGGTGGCTAGAGAAGCGCAAAGCCCCAGTGTTGCTGCGCCTGTGAAAGCGCTTCCAAGGAAGGGTGCTGGCTAGCAACAGCTTTCAGTGCTGGCACTTTTCATCTCTGAGCAATTGCTGGACGTTTGCAATTTCTCACCTGAGCTCTCTTTAGAGTGCGCGAGAGGATGAGCAGAAGATTAGGTGGCTAGAGAAGCCCAGAGCCCCAGTGTTCTTAGGCCTACAAAAGCGCTTCCAAGGAAGGGTGCTGGCTAGCAACAGCTTTCAGTGCTGGCACTTTTCATCTCTGAGCAATTGCTCGACGTTTGCAATTTCTCAGCTCGTGTCTACGAGACGGAAAGAGAAGGACCGTGACGTTTGGTGGGTAGAGAAGCGCAAAGCCCCAGTGTTGCTGCGCCTGTGAAAGCGCTTCCAAGGAAGGCTGCTGGCTAGCAACAGCTTTCAGTGCTGGCACTTTTCATCTCTGAGCAATTGCTGGACGTTTGCAATCTCTCAGCTCGTGTCTACGAGACGGATGGAGAATGACCATGACGTTTGGTGGCTAGAGAAGCGCAAAGCCCCAGTGTTGCTGCGCCTGTGAAAGCGCTTCCAAGGAAGGCTGCTGGCTAGCAACAGCTTTCAGTGCTGGCACTTTTCATCTCTGAGCAATTGCTCCACGTTTGCAATTTCTCACCTGAGCTCTCTTTAGAGTGCGCGAGAGAATGAGCAGAAGATTAGGTGGCTAGAGAAGCGCAAAGCCCCAGTGTTCTTAGGCCTACAAAAGCGCTTCCAAGGAAGGCTGCTGGCTAGCAACAGCTTTCAGTGCTGGCACTTTTCATCTCTGAGCAATTGCTCGACGTTTGCAATTTCTCAGCTCGTGTCTACGAGACGGAAAGAGAAGGACCGTGACGTTTGGTGGCTAGAGAAGCGCAAAGCCCCAGTGTTGCTGCGCCTGTGAAAGCGCTTCCAAGGAAGGCTGCTGGCTAGCAACAGCTTTCAGTGCTGGCACTTTTCATCTCTGAGCAATTGCTCGACGTTTGCAATTTCTCAACTCATGTCTACGAGACGGAAAGAGAATGACCGTGACGTTTGGTGGCTAGAGAAGCGCAAAGCCCCAGTGTTACTGCGCCTGTGAAAGCGCTTCCAAGGAAGGGTGCTGGCTAGCAAGAGCTTTCAGTGCTGGCACTTTTCATCTCTGAGCAATTGCTCGACGTTTGCAATTTCTCAACTCGTGTCTACGAGACGGAAAGAGAAGGACCGTGACGTTTGGTGGCTAGAGAAGCGCAAAGCCCCAGTGTTGCTGCGCCTGTGAAAGCGCTTCCAAGGAAGGGTGCTGGCTAGCAACAGCTTTCAGTGCTGGCACTTTTCATCTCTGAGCAATTGCTCGACGTTTGCAATTTCTCACCTGAGCTCTCTTTAGAGTGCGCGAGAGGATGAGCACAAGATTAGGTGGCTAGAGAAGCCCAGAGCCCCAGTGTTCTTAGGCCTACAAAAGCGCTTCCAAGGAAGGGTGCTGGCTAGCAACAGCTTTCAGTGCTGGCACTTTTCATCTCTGAGCAATTGCTCGACGTTTGCAATTTCTCAGCTCGTGTCTACGAGACGGAAAGAGAATGACAGTGACGTTTGGTGGCTAGAGAAGTGCAAAGCCCCAGTGTTGCTGCGCCTGTGAAAGCGCTTCCAAGGAAGGGTGCTGGCTAGCAACAGCTTTCAGTGCTGGCACTTTTCATCTCTGAGCAATTGCTCGACGTTTGCAATTTCTCACCTGAGCTCTCTTTAGAGTGCGCGAGAGGATGAGCAGAAGATTAGGTGGCTAGAGAAGCCCAGAGCCCCACTGTTCTTAGGCCTACAAAAGCGCTTCCAAGGAAGGGTGCTGGCTAGCAAGAGCTTTCAGTGCTGGCACTTTTCATCTCTGAGCAATTGCTCGACGTTTGCAATTTCTCAGCTCGTGTCTACGAGACGGAAAGAGAATGACTGTGATGTTTGGTGGCTAGAGAAGCGCAAAGCCCCAGTGTTGCTGCGCCTGTGAAAGCGCTTCCAAGGAAGGGTGCTGGCTAGCAACAGCTTTCAGTGCTGGCACTTTTCATCTCTGAGCAATTGCTGGACGTTTGCAATCTCTCAGCTCGTGTCTACGAGACGGATGGAGAATGACCATGACGTTTGGTGGCTAGAGAAGCGCAAAGCCCCAGTGTTGCTGCGCCTGTGAAAGCGCTTCCAAGGAAGGCTGCTGGCTAGCAACAGCTTTCAGTGCTGGCACTTTTCATCTCTGAGCAATTGCTCCACGTTTGCAATTTCTCACCTGAGCTCTCTTTAGAGTGCGCGAGAGAATGAGCAGAAGATTAGGTGGCTAGAGAAGCGCAAAGCCCCAGTGTTCTTAGGCCTACAAAAGCGCTTCCAAGGAAGGCTGCTGGCTAGCAACAGCTTTCAGTGCTGGCACTTTTCATCTCTGAGCAATTGCTCGACGTTTGCAATTTCTCAGCTCGTGTCTACGAGACGGAAAGAGAAGGACCGTGACGTTTGGTGGCTAGAGAAGCGCAAAGCCCCAGTGTTGCTGCGCCTGTGAAAGCGCTTCCAAGGAAGGCTGCTGGCTAGCAACAGCTTTCAGTGCTGGCACTTTTCATCTCTGAGCAATTGCTCGACGTTTGCAATTTCTCAACTCATGTCTACGAGACGGAAAGAGAATGACCGTGACGTTTGGTGGCTAGAGAAGCGCAAAGCCCCAGTGTTACTGCGCCTGTGAAAGCGCTTCCAAGGAAGGGTGCTGGCTAGCAAGAGCTTTCAGTGCTGGCACTTTTCATCTCTGAGCAATTGCTCGACGTTTGCAATTTCTCAACTCGTGTCTACGAGACGGAAAGAGAAGGACCGTGACGTTTGGTGGCTAGAGAAGCGCAAAGCCCCAGTGTTGCTGCGCCTGTGAAAGCGCTTCCAAGGAAGGGTGCTGGCTAGCAACAGCTTTCAGTGCTGGCACTTTTCATCTCTGAGCAATTGCTCGACGTTTGCAATTTCTCACCTGAGCTCTCTTTAGAGTGCGCGAGAGGATGAGCAGAAGATTAGGTGGCTAGAGAAGCCCAGAGCCCCAGTGTTCTTAGGCCTACAAAAGCGCTTCCAAGGAAGGGTGCTGGCTAGCAACAGCTTTCAGTGCTGGCACTTTTCATCTCTGAGCAATTGCTCGACGTTTGCAATTTCTCAGCTCGTGTCTACGAGACGGAAAGAGAATGACAGTGACGTTTGGTGGCTAGAGAAGTGCAAAGCCCCAGTGTTGCTGCGCCTGTGAAAGCGCTTCCAAGGAAGGGTGCTGGCTAGCAACAGCTTTCAGTGCTGGCACTTTTCATCTCTGAGCAATTGCTCGACGTTTGCAATTTCTCACCTGAGCTCTCTTTAGAGTGCGCGAGAGGATGAGCAGAAGATTAGGTGGCTAGAGAAGCCCAGAGCCCCACTGTTCTTAGGCCTACAAAAGCGCTTCCAAGGAAGGGTGCTGGCTAGCAAGAGCTTTCAGTGCTGGCACTTTTCATCTCTGAGCAATTGCTCGACGTTTGCAATCTCTCAGCTCGTGTCTACGAGACGGAAAGAGAATGACCATGACGTTTGGTGGCTAGAGAAGCGCAAAGCCCCAGTGTTGCTGCGCCTGTGAAAGCGCTTCCAAGGAAGGGTGCTGGCTAGCAACAGCTTTCAGTGCTGGCACTTTTCATCTCTGAGCAATTGGTCGACGTTTGTAATTTCTCACCTGAGCTCTCTTTAGAGTGCGCAAGAGGATGAGAAGAAGATTAGTTGGCTAGAGAAGCGCAAAGCCCCAGTGTTCTTAGGCCTACAAAAGCGCTTCCAAGGAAGGGTGCTGGCTAGCAAGAGCTTTCAGTGCTGTCACTTTTCATCTCTGAGCAATTGCTGGACGTTTGCAATTTCTCAGCTCGTGTCTACGAGACGGAAAGAGAATGACCGTGACGTTTGGTGGCTAGAGAAGCGCAAAGCCCCAGTGTTGCTGCGCCTGTGAAAGCGCTTCCAAGGAAGGCTGCTGGCTAGCAACAGCTTTCAGTGCTGGCACTTTTCATCTCTGAGCAATTGCTCGACGTTTGCAATTTCTCAACTCATGTCTACGAGACGGAAAGAGAATGACCATGACGTTTGGTGGCTAGAGAAGCGCAAAGCCCCAGTGTTGCTGCGCCTGTGAAAGCGCTTCCAAGGAAGGCTGCTGGCTAGCAACAGCTTTCAGTGCTGGCACTTTTCATCTCTGAGCAATTGCTGGACGTTTGCAATTTCTCACCTGAGCTCTCTTTAGAGTGCGCGAGAGGATGAGCAGAAGATTAGGTGGCTAGAGAATCGCAAAGCCCCAGTGTTCTTAGGCCTACAAAAGCGCTTCCAAGGAAGGGTGCTGGCTAGCAAGAGCTTTCAGTGCTGGCACTTTTCATCTCTGAGCAATTGCTCGACGTTTGCAATTTCTCAGCTCGTGTCTACGAGACGGAAAGAGAAGGACCGTGACGTTTGGTGGCTAGAGAAGCGCAAAGCCCCAGTGTTGCTGCGCCTGTGAAAGCGCTTCCAAGGAAGGCTGCTGGCTAGCAACAGCTTTCAGTGCTGGCACTTTTCATCTCTGAGCAATTGCTCGACGTTTGCAATTTCTCACCTGAGCTCTCTTTAGAGTGCGCGAGAGGATGAGCACAAGATTAGGTGGCTAGAGAAGCCCAGAGCCCCAGTGTTCTTAGGCCTACAAAAGCGCTTCCAAGGAAGGCTGCTGGCTAGCAACAGCTTTCAGTGCTGGCACTTTTCATCTCTGAGCAATTGCTCGACATTTGCAATTTCTCAGCTCGTGTCTAGGAGACGGAAAGAGAATGACCGTGACGTTTGGTGGCTAGAGAAGCGCAAAGCCCCATTGTTGCTGCGCCTGTGAAAGCGCTTCCAAGGAAGGGTGCTGGCTAGCAAGAGCTTTCAGTGCTGGCACTTTTCATCTCTGAGCAATTGCTCGACGTTTGCAATTTCTCACCTGAGCTCTCCTTTGAGTGCGCGAGAGGATGAGCAGAAGATTAGGTGGCTAGAGAAGCCCAGAGCCCCAGTGTTCTTAGGCCTACAAAAGCGCTTCCAAGGAAGGCTGCTGGCTAGCAACAGCTTTCAGTGCTGGCACTTTTCATCTCTGAGCAATTGCTCGACGTTTGCAATCTCTCAGCTCGTGTCTACGAGTCGGAAAGAGAATGACCGTGACGTTTGGTGGCTAGAGAAACGCAAAGCCCCAGTGTTGCTGCGCCTGTGAAAGCGCTTCCAAGGAAGGGGGCTGGCTAGCAACAGCTTTCAGTGCTGGCACTTTTCATCTCTGAGCAATTGCTCGACGTTTGCAATTTCTCACCTGAGCTCTCTTTAGAGTGCGCGAGAGGATGAGCAGAAGATTAGGTGGCTAGAGAAGCCCAGAGCCCCAGTGTTCTTAGGCCTACAAAAGCGCTTCCAAGGAAGGGTGCTGGCTAGCAACAGCTTTCAGTGCTGGCACTTTTCATCTCTGAGCAATTGCTCGACGTTTGCAATTTCTCAGCTCGTGTCTACGAGACGGAAAGAGAATGACTGTGACGTTTCATGGCTAGAGAAGCGCAAAGCCCCAGTGTTACTGCGCCTGTGAAAGCGCTTCCAAGGAAGGCTGCTGGCTAGCAACAGCTTTCAGTGCTGGCACTTTTCATCTCTGAGCAATTGCTCGACGTTTGCAATTTCTCACCTGAGCTCTCTTTAGAGTGCGCGAGAGGATGAGCAGACGATTAGGTGGCTAGAGAAGCCCAGAGCCCCAGTGTTCTTAGGCCTACAAAAGCGCTTCCAAGGAAGGGGGCTGGCTAGCAACAGCTTTCAGTGCTGGCACTTTTCATCTCTGAGCAATTGCTGGACGTTTGCAATTTCTCAACTCGTGTCTACGAGACGGAAAGAGAAGGACCGTGACGTTTGGTGGCTAGAGAAGCGCAAAGCCCCAGTGTTGCTGCGCCTGTGAAAGCGCTTCCAAGGAAGGCTGCTGGCTAGCAAGAGCTTTCAGTGCTGGCACTTTTCATCTCTGAGCAATTGCTCGACGTTTGCAATTTCTCACCTGAGCTCTCTTTAGAGTGCGCGAGAGGATGAGCAGAAGATTAGGTGGCTAGAGAAGCCCAGAGCCCCAGTGTTCTTAGGCCTACAAAAGCGCTTCCAAGGAAGGGTGCTGGCTAGCAACAGCTTTCAGTGCTGGCACTTTTCATCTCTGAGCAATTGCTCGACGTTTGCAATTTCTCAGCTCGTGTCTACGAGACGGAAAGAGAATGACCGTGACGTTTGGTGGCTAGAGAAGCGCAAAGCCCCAGTGTTGCTGCGCCTGTGAAAGCGCTTCCAAGGAAGGGTGCTGGCTAGCAACAGCTTTCAGTGCTGGCACTTTTCATCTCTGAGCAATTGCTCGACGTTTGTAATTTCTCACCTGAGCACCCTTTAGAGTGCGCGAGAGAATGAGCAGAAGATTAGGTGGCTAGAGAAGCACAAAGCCCCAGTGTTCTTAGGCCTACAAAAGCGCTTCCAAGGAAGGGTGCTGGCTAGCAACAGCTTTCAGTGCTGGCACTTTTCATCTCTGAGCAATTGCTCGACGTTTGCAATTTCTCAGCTCGTGTCTACGAGACGGAAAGAGAATGACCGTGACGTTTGGTGGCTAGAGAAGCGCAAAGCCCCAGTGTTGCTGCGCCTGTGAAAGCGCTTCCAAGGAAGGCTGCTGGCTAGCAACAGCTTTCAGTGCTGGCACTTTTCATCTCTGAGCAATTGCTGGACGGTTGCAATTTCTCACCTGAGCTCTCTTTAGAGTGCGCAAGAGGATGAGCAGAAGATTAGGTGGCTAGAGAAGCCCAGAGCCCCAGTGTTCTTAGGCCTACAAAAGCGCTTCCAAGGAAGGGTGCTGGCTAGCAAGAGCTTTCAGTGCTGGCACTTTTCATCTCTGAGCAATTGCTCGACGTTTGCAATTTCTCACCTATGCTCTTCTTTGAGTGCGCGAGAGGATAAGCACAAGATTAGGTGGCTAGAGAAGCCCAGAGCCCCAGTGTTCTTAGGCCTACAAAAGCGCTTCCAAGGAAGGGGGCTGGCTAGCAACAGCTTTCAGTGCTGGCACTTTTCATCTCTGAGCAATTGCTCGACGTTTGCAATTTCTCAACTCGTGTCTACGAGACGGAAAGAGAAGGACCGTGACGTTTGGTGGCTAGAGAAGCGCAAAGCCCCAGTGTTGCTGCGCCTGTGAAAGCGCTTCCAAGGAAGGGTGCTGGCTAGCAACAGCTTTCAGTGCTGGCACTTTTCATCTCTGAGCAATTGCTGGACGTTTGCAATTTCTCACCTGAGCTCTCTTTAGAGTGCGCGAGAGGATGAGCAGAAGATTAGGTGGCTAGAGAAGCCCAGAGCCCCAGTGTTCTTAGGCCTACAAAAGCGCTTCCAAGGAAGGGTGCTGGCTAGCAACAGCTTTCAGTGCTGGCACTTTTCATCTCTGAGCAATTGCTCGACATTTGCAATTTCTCAGCTCGTGTCTACGAGACGGAAAGAGAATGACCGTGACGTTTGGTGGCTAGAGAAGCGCAAAGCCCCAGTGTTGCTGCGCCTGTGAAAGCGCTTCCAAGGAAGGGTGCTGGCTAGCAACAGCTTTCAGTGCTGGCACTTTTCATCTCTGAGCAATTGCTCGACGTTTGTAATTTCTCACCTGAGCACCCTTTAGAGTGCGCGAGAGAATGAGCAGAAGATTAGGTGGCTAGAGAAGCGCAAAGCCCCAGCGTTCTTAGGCCTACAAAAGCGCTTCCAAGGAAGGGTGCTGGCTAGCAAGAGCTTTCAGTGCTGGCACTTTTCATCTCTGAGCAATTGCTCGACGTTTGCAATTTCTCACCTGAGCTCTCTTTAGAGTGCGCGAGAGGATGAGCAGAAGATTAGGTGGCTAGAGAAGCCCAGAGCCCCACTGTTCTTAGGCCTACAAAAGCGCTTCCAAGGAAGGCTGCTGGCTAGCAACAGCTTTCAGTGCTGGCACTTTTCATCTCTGAGCAATTGCTCAATGTTTGCAATCTCTCAGCTCGTGTCTACGAGACGGATGGAGAATGACCATGACGTTTGGTGGCTAGAGAAGCGCAAAGCCCCAGTGTTGCTGCGCCTGTGAAAGCGCTTCCAAGGAAGGGTGCTGGCTATCAACAGCTTTCAGTGCTGGCACTTTTCATCTCTGAGCAATTGCTGGACGTTTGCAATTTCTCACCTGAGCTCTCTTTAGAGTGCGCGAGAGGATGAGCAGAAGATTAGGTGGCTAGAGAAGCGCAAAGCCCCAGTGTTCTTAGGCCTACAAAAGCGCTTCCAAGGAAGGGTGCTGGCTAGCAACAGCTTTCAGTGCTGGCACTTTTCATCTCTGAGCAATTGCTCGACGTTTGCAATTTCTCAGCTCGTGTCTACGAGACGGAAAGAGAAGGACCGTGACGTTTGGTGCGTATAGAAGCGCAAAGCCCCAGTGTTGCTGCGCCTGTGAAAGCGCTTCCAAGGAAGGGTGCTGGCTAGCAACAGCTTTCAGTGCTGGCACTTTTCATCTCTGAGCAATTGCTCGACCTTTGCAATTTCTCAGCTCGTGTCTAGGAGACGGAAAGAGAATGACCGTGACGTTTGGTGGCTAGAGAAGCGCAAAGCCCCAGTGTTACTGCGCCTGTGAAAGCGCTTCCAAGGAAGGGGGCTGGCTAGCAACAGCTTTCAGTGCTGGCACTTTTCATCTCTGAGCAATTGCTCGACGTTTGCAATTTCTCAACTCATGTCTACGAGACGGAAAGAGAATGACCGTGACGTTTGGTGGCTAGAGAAGCGCAAAGCCCCAGTGTTACTGCGCCTGTGAAAGCGCTTCCAAGGAAGGGTGCTGGCTAGCAAGAGCTTTCAGTGCTGGCACTTTTCATCTCTGAGCAATTGCTCGACGTTTGCAATTTCTCAACTCGTGTCTACGAGACGGAAAGAGAAGGACCGTGACGTTTGGTGGCTAGAGAAGCGCAAAGCCCCAGTGTTGCTGTGCCTGTGAAAGCGCTTCCAAGGAAGGCTGCTGGCTAGCAACAGCTTTCAGTGCTGGCACTTTTCATCTCTGAGCAATTGCTCGACGTTTGCAATTTCTCACCTGAGCTCTCTTTAGAGTGCGCGAGAGGATGAGCAGAAGATTAGGTGGCTAGAGAAGCCCAGAGCCCCAGTGTTCTTAGGCCTACAAAAGCGCTTCCAAGGAAGGGTGCTGGCTAGCAACAGCTTTCAGTGCTGGCACTTTTCATCTCTGAGCAATTGCTCGACGTTTGCAATTTCTCAGCTCGTGTCTACGAGACGGAAAGAGAATGACAGTGACGTTTGGTGGCTAGAGAAGTGCAAAGCCCCAGTGTTGCTGCGCCTGTGAAAGCGCTTCCAAGGAAGGGTGCTGGCTAGCAACAGCTTTCAGTGCTGGCACTTTTCATCTCTGAGCAATTGCTGGACGTTTGCAATTTCTCACCTGAGCTCTCTTTAGAGTGCGCGAGAGGATGAGCAGAAGATTAGGTGGCTAGAGAAGCCCAGAGCCCCACTGTTCTTAGGCCTACAAAAGCGCTTCCAAGGAAGGGTGCTGGCTAGCAACAGCTTTCAGTGCTGGCACTTTTCATCTCTGAGCAATTGCTCGACGTTTGCAATCTCTCAGCTCGTGTCTACGAGACGGATGGAGAATGACCATGACGTTTGGTGGCTAGAGAAGCGCAAAGCCCCAGTGTTGCTGCGCCTGTGAAAGCGCTTCCAAGGAAGGCTGCTGGCTAGCAACAGCTTTCAGTGCTGGCACTTTTCATCTCTGAGCAATTGCTCGACGTTTGTAATTTCTCACCTGAGCTCTCTTTAGAGTGCGCGAGAGGATGAGAAGAAGATTAGTTGGCTAGAGAAGCGCAAAGCCCCAGTGTTCTTAGGCCTACAAAAGCGCTTCCAAGGAAGGGTGCTGGCTAGCAAGAGCTTTCAGTGCTGTCACTTTTCATCTCTGAGCAATTGCTCGACGTTTGCAATTTCTCAGCTCGTGTCTACGAGACGGAAAGAGAATGACCGTGACGTTTGGTGGCTAGAGAAGCGCAAAGCCCCAGTGTTGCTGCGCCTGTGAAAGCGCTTCCAAGGAAGGGTGCTGGCTAGCAACAGCTTTCAGTGCTGGCACTTTTCATCTCTGAGCAATTGCTCGACGTTTGCAATTTCTCAACTCATGTCTACGAGACGGAAAGAGAATGACCGTGACGTTTGGTGGCTAGAGAAGCGCAAAGCCCCAGTGTTGCTGCGCCTGTGAAAGCGCTTCCAAGGAAGGCTGCTGGCTAGCAACAGCTTTCAGTGCTGGCACTTTTCATCTCTGAGCAATTGCTGGACGTTTGCAATTTCTCACCTGAGCTCTCTTTAGAGTGCGCGAGAGGATGAGCAGAAGATTAGGTGGCTAGAGAAGCGCAAAGCCCCAGTGTTCTTAGGCCTACAAAAGCGCTTCCAAGGAAGGGTGCTGGCTAGCAACAGCTTTCAGTGCTGGCACTTTTCATCTCTGAGCAATTGCTCGACGTTTGCAATTTCTCAGCTCGTGTCTACGAGACGGAAAGAGAAGGACCGTGACGTTTGGTGGCTAGAGAAGCGCAAAGCCCCAGTGTTGCTGCGCCTGTGAAAGCGCTTCCAAGGAAGGGTGCTGGCTAGCAAGAGCTTTCAGTGCTGGCACTTTTCATCTCTGAGCAATTGCTCGACGTTTGCAATTTCTCACCTGAGCTCTCTTTAGAGTGCGCGAGAGGATGAGCACAAGATTAGGTGGCTAGAGAAGCCCAGAGCCCCAGTGTTCTTAGGCCTACAAAAGCACTTCCAAGGAAGGGTGCTGGCTAGCAACAGCTTTCAGTGCTGGCACTTTTCATCTCTGAGCAATTGCTCGACATTTGCAATTTCTCAGCTCGTGTCTAGGAGACGGAAAGAGAATGACCGTGACGTTTGGTGGCTAGAGAAGCGCAAAGCCCCAGTGTTGCTGCGCCTGTGAAAGCGCTTCCAAGGAAGGCTGCTGGCTAGCAACAGCTTTCAGTGCTGGCACTTTTCATCTCTGAGCAATTGCTCGACGTTTGTAATTTCTCACCTGAGCTCTCCTTTGAGTGCGCGAGAGGATGAGCAGAAGATTAGGTGGCTAGAGAAGCCCAGAGCCCCAGTGTTCTTAGGCCTACAAAAGCGCTTCCAAGGAAGGCTGCTGGCTAGCAACAGCTTTCAGTGCTGGCACTTTTCATCTCTGAGCAATTGCTCGACGTTTGCAATTTCTCAGCTCGCGTCTACGAGACGGAAAGAGAATGACTGTGACGTTTGGTGGCTAGAGAAGGGCAAAGCCCCAGTGTTACTGCGCCTGTGAAAGCGCTTCCAAGGAAGGGTGCTGGCTAGCAACAGCTTTCAGTGCTGGCACTTTTCATCTCTGAGCAATTGCTCGACGTTTGCAATTTCTCACCTGAGCTCTCTTTAGAGTGCGCGAGAGGATGAGCAGACAATTAGGTGGCTAGAGAAGCCCAGAGCCCCAGTGTTCTTAGGCCTACAAAAGCGCTTCCAAGGAAGGGTGCTGGCTAGCAACAGCTTTCAGTGCTGGCACTTTTCATCTCTCAGCAATTGCTCGACGTTTGCAATTTCTCAGCTCGTGTCTACGAGACGGAAAGAGAATGACAGTGACGTTTGGTGGCTAGAGAAGCGCAAAGCCCCAGTGTTGCTGCGCCTGTGAAAGCGCTTCCAAGGAAGGGTGCTGGCTATCAACAGCTTTCAGTGCTGGCACTTTTCATCTCTGAGCAATTGCTCGACGTTTGCAATTTCTCAACTCATGTCTACGAGACGGAAAGAGAATGACCGTGACGTTTGGTGGCTAGAGAAGCGCAAAGCCCCAGTGTTACTGCGCCTGTGAAAGCGCTTCCAAGGAAGGGTGCTGGCTAGCAAGAGCTTTCAGTGCTGGCACTTTTCATCTCTGAGCAATTGCTCGACGTTTGCAATTTCTCAACTCGTGTCTACGAGACGGAAAGAGAAGGACCGTGACGTTTGGTGGCTAGAGAAGCGCAAAGCCCCAGTGTTGCTGTGCCTGTGAAAGCGCTTCCAAGGAAGGCTGCTGGCTAGCAACAGCTTTCAGTGCTGGCACTTTTCATCTCTGAGCAATTGCTCGACGTTTGCAATTTCTCACCTGAGCTCTCTTTAGAGTGCGCGAGAGGATGAGCAGAAGATTAGGTGGCTAGAGAAGCCCAGAGCCCCAGTGTTCTTAGGCCTACAAAAGCGCTTCCAAGGAAGGCTGCTGGCTAGCAACAGCTTTCAGTGCTGGCACTTTTCATCTCTGAGCAATTGCTCGACGTTTGCAATTTCTCAGCTCGTGTCTACGAGACGGAAAGAGAATGACAGTGACGTTTGGTGGCTAGAGAAGTGCAAAGCCCCAGTGTTGCTGCGCCTGTGAAAGCGCTTCCAAGGAAGGGTGCTGGCTAGCAACAGCTTTCAGTGCTGGCACTTTTCATCTCTGAGCAATTGCTGGACGTTTGCAATTTCTCACCTGAGCTCTCTTTAGAGTGCGCGAGAGGATGAGCAGAAGATTAGGTGGCTAGAGAAGCCCAGAGCCCCACTGTTCTTAGGCCTACAAAAGCGCTTCCAAGGAAGGGTGCTGGCTAGCAACAGCTTTCAGTGCTGGCACTTTTCATCTCTGAGCAATTGCTCGACGTTTGCAATTTCTCAACTCATGTCTACGAGACGGAAAGAGAATGACCGTGACGTTTGGTGGCTAGAGAAGCGCAAAGCCCCAGTGTTACTGCGCCTGTGAAAGCGCTTCCAAGGAAGGGTGCTGGCTAGCAAGAGCTTTCAGTGCTGGCACTTTTCATCTCTGAGCAATTGCTCGACGTTTGCAATTTCTCAACTCATGTCTACGAGACGGAAAGAGAAGGACCGTGACGTTTGGTGGCTAGAGAAGCGCAAAGCCCCAGTGTTGCTGTGCCTGTGAAAGCGCTTCCAAGGAAGGCTGCTGGCTAGCAACAGCTTTCAGTGCTGGCACTTTTCATCTCTGAGCAATTGCTCGACGTTTGTAATTTCTCACCTGAGCTCTCTTTAGAGTGCGCGAGAGGATGAGCAGAAGATTAGGTGGCTAGAGAAGCCCAGAGCCCCAGTGTTCTTAGGCCTACAAAAGCGCTTCCAAGGAAGGGTGCTGGCTAGCAACAGCTTTCAGTGCTGGCACTTTTCATCTCTGAGCAATTGCTCGACGTTTGCAATTTCTCAGCTCGTGTCTACGAGACGGAAAGAGAATGACAGTGACGTTTGGTGGCTAGAGAAGTGCAAAGCCCCAGTGTTGCTGCGCCTGTGAAAGCGCTTCCAAGGAAGGGTGCTGGCTAGCAACAGCTTTCAGTGCTGGCACTTTTCATCTCTGAGCAATTGCTGGACGTTTGCAATTTCTCACCTGAGCTCTCTTTAGAGTGCGCGAGAGGATGAGCAGAAGATTAGGTGGCTAGAGAAGCCCAGAGCCCCACTGTTCTTAGGCCTACAAAAGCGCTTCCAAGGAAGGGTGCTGGCTAGCAACAGCTTTCAGTGCTGGCACTTTTCATCTCTGAGCAATTGCTCGACGTTTGCAATCTCTCAGCTCGTGTCTACGAGACGGATGGAGAATGACCATGACGTTTGGTGGCTAGAGAAGCGCAAAGCCCCAGTGTTGCTGCGCCTGTGAAAGCGCTTCCAAGGAAGGCTGCTGGCTAGCAACAGCTTTCAGTGCTGGCACTTTTCATCTCTGAGCAATTGCTCGACGTTTGTAATTTCTCACCTGAGCTCTCTTTAGAGTGCGCGAGAGGATGAGAAGAAGATTAGTTGGCTAGAGAAGCGCAAAGCCCCAGTGTTCTTAGGCCTACAAAAGCGCTTCCAAGGAAGGGTGCTGGCTAGCAAGAGCTTTCAGTGCTGTCACTTTTCATCTCTGAGCAATTGCTCGACGTTTGCAATTTCTCAGCTCGTGTCTACGAGACGGAAAGAGAATGACCATGACGTTTGGTGGCTAGAGAAGCGCAAAGCCCCAGTGTTGCTGCGCCTGTGAAAGCGCTTCCAAGGAAGGCTGCTGGCTAGCAACAGCTTTCAGTGCTGGCACTTTTCATCTCTGAGCAATTGCTCGACGTTTGCAATTTCTCACCTGAGCTCTCTTTAGAGTGCGCGAGAGGATGAGCAGAAGATTAGGTGGCTAGAGAATCGCAAAGCCCCAGTGTTCTTAGGCCTACAAAAGCGCTTCCAAGGAAGGGTGCTGGCTAGCAAGAGCTTTCAGTGCTGGCACTTTTCATCTCTGAGCAATTGCTCGACGTTTGCAATTTCTCAGCTCGTGTCTACGAGACAGAAAGAGAAGGACCGTGACGTTTGGTGGCTAGAGAAGCGCAAAGCCCCAGTGTTGCTGCGCCTGTGAAAGCGCTTCCAAGGAAGGGTGCTGGCTAGCAAGAGCTTTCAGTGCTGGCACTTTTCATCTCTGAGCAATTGCTCGACGTTTGCAATTTCTCACCTGAGCTCTCTTTAGAGTGCGCGAGAGGATGAGCACAAGATTAGGTGGCTAGAGAAGCCCAGAGCCCCAGTGTTCTTAGGCCTACAAAAGCGCTTCCAAGGAAGGGTGCTGGCTAGCAACAGCTTTCAGTGCTGGCACTTTTCATCTCTGAGCAATTGCTCGACATTTGCAATTTCTCAGCTCGTGTCTAGGAGACGGAAAGAGAATGACCGTGACGTTTGGTGGCTAGAGAAGCGCAAAGCCCCAGTGTTACTGCGCCTGTGAAAGCGCTTCCAAGGAAGGGTGCTGGCTAGCAACAGCTTTCAGTGCTGGCACTTTTCATCTCTGAGCAATTGCTCGACGTTTGTAATTTCTCACCTGAGCACCCTTTAGAGTGCGCGAGAGAATGAGCAGAAGATTAGGTGGCTAGAGAAGCGCAAAGCCCCAGCGTTCTTAGGCCTACAAAAGCGCTTCCAAGGAAGGCTGCTGGCTAGCAACAGCTTTCAGTGCTGGCACTTTTCATCTCTGAGCAATTGCTCGACGTTTGCAATTTCTCACCTGAGCTCTCCTTTGAGTGCGCGAGAGGATGAGCAGAAGATTAGGTGGCTAGAGAAGCCCAGAGCCCCAGTGTTCTTAGGCCTACAAAAGCGCTTCCAAGGAAGGCTGCTGGCTAGCAACAGCTTTCAGTGCTGGCACTTTTCATCTCTGAGCAATTGCTCGACGTTTGCAATTTCTCAGCTCGCGTCTACGAGACGGAAAGAGAATGACTGTGACGTTTCGTGGCTAGAGAAGCGCAAAGCCCCAGTGTTACTGCGCCTGTGAAAGCGCTTCCAAGGAAGGGTGCTGGCTAGCAACAGCTTTCAGTGCTGGCACTTTTCATCTCTGAGCAATTGCTCGACGTTTGCAATTTCTCACCTGAGCTCTCTTTAGAGTGCGCGAGAGGATGAGCAGACAATTAGGTGGCTAGAGAAGCCCAGAGCCCCAGTGTTCTTAGGCCTACAAAAGCGCTTCCAAGGAAGGGTGCTGGCTAGCAACAGCTTTCAGTGCTGGCACTTTTCATCTCTCAGCAATTGCTCGACGTTTGCAATTTCTCAGCTCGTGTCTACGAGACGGAAAGAGAATGACAGTGACGTTTGGTGGCTAGAGAAGCGCAAAGCCCCAGTGTTGCTGCGCCTGTGAAAGCGCTTCCAAGGAAGGGTGCTGGCTATCAACAGCTTTCAGTGCTGGCACTTTTCATCTCTGAGCAATTGCTGGACGTTTGCAATTTCTCAACTCATGTCTACGAGACGGAAAGAGAATGACCGTGACGTTTGGTGGCTAGAGAAGCGCAAAGCCCCAGTGTTACTGCGCCTGTGAAAGCGCTTCCAAGGAAGGGTGCTGGCTAGCAAGAGCTTTCAGTGCTGGCACTTTTCATCTCTGAGCAATTGCTCGACGTTTGCAATTTCTCACCTGAGCTCTCTTTAGAGTGCGCGAGAGGATGAGCAGAAGATTAGGTGGCTAGAGAAGCCCAGAGCCCCAGTGTTCTTAGGCCTACAAAAGCGCTTCCAAGGAAGGGGGCTGGCTAGCAACAGCTTTCAGTGCTGGCACTTTTCATCTCTGAGCAATTGCTGGACGTTTGCAATTTCTCAGCTCGTGTCTACGAGACGGATGGAGAATGACCGTGACGTTTGGTGGCTAGAGAAGTGCAAAGCCCCAGTGTTGCTGCGCCTGTGAAAGCGCTTCCAAGGAAGGGTGCTGGCTAGCAACAGCTTTCAGTGCTGGCACTTTTCATCTCTGAGCAATGGCTCGACGTTTGCAATTTCTCACCTGAGCTCTCTTTAGAGTGCGCGAGAGGATGAGCAGAAGATTAGGTCGCTAGAGAATCGCAAAGCCCCAGTGTTCTTAGGCCTACAAAAGCGCTTCCAAGGAAGGGTGCTGGCTAGCAAGAGCTTTCAGTGCTGGCACTTTTCATCTCTGAGCAATTGCTCGACGTTTGCAATTTCTCAGCTCGTGTCTACGAGACGGAAAGAGAATGACCGTGACGTTTGGTGGCTAGAGAAGCGCAAAGCCCCAGTGTTGCTGCGCCTGTGAAAGCGCTTCCAAGGAAGGCTGCTGGCTAGCAAGAGCTTTCAGTGCTGGCACTTTTCATCTCTGAGCAATTGCTCGACGTTTGCAATTTCTCACCTGAGCTCTCTTTAGAGTGCGCGAGAGGATGAGCAGAAGATTAGGTGGCTAGAGAAGCCCAGAGCCCCAGTGTTCTTAGGCCTACAAAAGCGCTTCCAAGGAAGGGTGCTGGCTAGCAACAGCTTTCAGTGCTGGCACTTTTCATCTCTGAGCAATTGCTCGACATTTGCAATTTCTCAGCTCGTGTCTACGAGACGGAAAGAGAATGACCGTGACGTTTGGTGGCTAGAGAAGCGCAAAGCCCCAGTGTTGCTGCGCCTGTGAAAGCGCTTCCAAGGAAGGGTGCTGGCTAGCAACAGCTTTCAGTGCTGGCACTTTTCATCTCTGAGCAATTGCTCGACGTTTGTAATTTCTCACCTGAGCACCCTTTAGAGTGCGCGAGAGAATGAGCAGAAGATTAGGTGGCTAGAGAAGCACAAAGCCCCAGTGTTCTTAGGCCTACAAAAGCGCTTCCAAGGAAGGGTGCTGGCTAGCAACAGCTTTCAGTGCTGGCACTTTTCATCTCTGAGCAATTGCTCGACGTTTGCAATTTCTCAGCTCGTGTCTACGAGACGGAAAGAGAATGACCGTGACGTTTGGTGGCTAGAGAAGCGCAAAGCCCCAGTGTTGCTGCGCCTGTGAAAGCGCTTCCAAGGAAGGCTGCTGGCTAGCAACAGCTTTCAGTGCTGGCACTTTTCATCTCTGAGCAATTGCTGGACGGTTGCAATTTCTCACCTGAGCTCTCTTTAGAGTGCGCAAGAGGATGAGCACAAGATGAGGTGGCTAGAGAAGCCCAGAGCCCCACTGTTCTTAGGCCTACAAAAGCGCTTCCAAGGAAGGGTGCTGGCTAGCAAGAGCTTTCAGTGCTGGCACTTTTCATCTCTGAGCAATTGCTCGACGTTTGCAATTTCTCACCTATGCTCTTCTTTGAGTGCGCGAGAGGATGAGCAGAAGATTAGGTGGCTAGAGAAGCCCAGAGCCCCAGTGTTCTTAGGCCTACAAAAGCGCTTCCAAGGAAGGGGGCTGGCTAGCAACAGCTTTCAGTGCTGGCACTTTTCATCTCTGAGCAATTGCTCGACGTTTGCAATTTCTCAACTCGTGTCTACGAGATGGAAAGAGAATGACCGTGACGTTTGGTGGCTAGAGAAGCGCAAAGCCCCAGTGTTGCTGCGCCTGTGAAAGCGCTTCCAAGGAAGGGTGCTGGCTAGCAACAGCTTTCAGTGCTGGCACTTTTCATCTCTGAGCAATTGCTCGACGTTTGCAATTTCTCACCTGAGTTCTCTTTAGGGTGCGCGAGAGAGGATGAGCAGAAGATTAGGTGGCTAGAGAAGCGCAAAGCCCCAGTGTTCTTAGGCCTACAAAAGCGCTTCCAAGGAAGGGTGCTGGCTAGCAACAGCTTTCAGTGCTGGCACTTTTCATCTCTGAGCAATTGCTCGACATTTGCAATTTCTCAGCTCGTGTCTACGAGACGGAAAGAGAATGACCGTGACGTTTGGTGGCTAGAGAAGCGCAAAGCCCCAGTGTTGCTGCGCCTGTGAAAGCGCTTCCAAGGAAGGGTGCTGGCTAGCAACAGCTTTCAGTGCTGGCACTTTTCATCTCTGAGCAATTGCTCGACGTTTGCAATTTCTCACCTGAGCTCTCTTTAGAGTGCGCGAGAGGATGAGCAGAAGATTAGGTGGCTAGAGAAGCCCAGAGCCCCAGTGTTCTTAGGCCTACAAAAGCGCTTCCAAGGAAGGGTGCTGGCTAGCAACAGCTTTCAGTGCTGGCACTTTTCATCTCTGAGCAATTGCTCGACGTTTGCAATTTCTCAGCTCGTGTCTACGAGACGGAAAGAGAATGACCGTGACGTTTGGTGGCTAGAGAAGCGCAAAGCCCCATTGTTGCTGCGCCTGTGAAAGCGCTTCCAAGGAAGGGTGCTGGCTAGCAACAGCTTTCAGTGCTGGCACTTTTCATCTCTGAGCAATTGCTCGACGTTTGCAATTTCTCACCTGAGCTCTCTTTAGAGTGCGCGAGAGAGGATGAGCAGAAGATTAGGTGGCTAGAGAATCGCAAAGCCCCAGTGTTCTTAGGCCTACAAAAGCGCTTCCAAGGAAGGGGGCTGGCTAGCAACAGCTTTCAGTGCTGGCACTTTTCATCTCTGAGCAATTGCTCGATGTTTGCAATTTCTCAGCTCGTGTCTACGAGACGGAAAGAGAAGGACCGTGACGTTTCGTGGCTAGAGAAGCGCAAAGCCCCAGTGTTACTGCGCCTGTGAAAGCGCTTCCAATGAAGGGGGCTGGCTAGCAACAGCTTTCAGTGCTGGCACTTTTCATCTCTGAGCAATTGCTGGACGTTTGCAATTTCTCACCTGAGCTCTCTTTAGAGTGCGCGAGAGGATGAGCAGAAGATTAGGTGGCTAGAGAAGCCCAGAGCCCCAGTGTTCTTAGGCCTACAAAAGCGCTTCCAAGGAAGGGTGCTGGCTAGCAACAGCTTTCAGTGCTGGCACTTTTCATCTCTGAGCAATTGCTCGACCTTTGCAATTTCTCAGCTCGTGTCTAGGAGACGGAAAGAGAATGACCGTGACGTTTGGTGGCTAGAGAAGCGCAAAGCCCCAGTGTTACTGCGCCTGTGAAAGCGCTTCCAAGGAAGGGGGCTGGCTAGCAACAGCTTTCAGTGCTGGCACTTTTCATCTCTGAGCAATTGCTCGACGTTTGCAATTTCTCAACTCATGTCTACGAGACGGAAAGAGAATGACCGTGACGTTTGGTGGCTAGAGAAGCGCAAAGCCCCAGTGTTACTGCGCCTGTGAAAGCGCTTCCAAGGAAGGGGGCTGGCTAGCAACAGCTTTCAGTGCTGGCACTTTTCATCTCTGAGCAATTGCTCGACGTTTGCAATTTCTCACCTGAGCTCTCTTTAGAGTGCGCGAGAGGATGAGCAGAAGATTAGGTGGCTAGAGAAGCCCAGAGCCCCAGTGTTCTTAGGCCTACAAAAGCGCTTCCAAGGAAGGCTGCTGGCTAGCAACAGCTTTCAGTGCTGGCACTTTTCATCTCTGAGCAATTGCTCGACGTTTGCAATCTCTCAGCTCGTGTCTACGAGACGGATGGAGAATGACCATGACGTTTGGTGGCTAGAGAAGCGCAAAGCCCCAGTGTTGCTGCGCCTGTGAAAGCGCTTCCAAGGAAGGCTGCTGGCTAGCAACAGCTTTCAGTGCTGGCACTTTTCATCTCTGAGCAATTGCTCGACGTTTGTAATTTCTCACCTGAGCTCTCTTTAGAGTGCGCGAGAGGATGAGCAGAAGATTAGGTGGCTAGAGAAGCGCAAAGCCCCAGTGTTCTTAGGCCTACAAAAGCGCTTCCAAGGAAGGGTGCTGGCTAGCAACAGCTTTCAGTGCTGGCACTTTTCATCTCTGAGCAATTGCTCGACGTTTGCAATTTCTCAACTCGTGTCTACGAGACGGAAAGAGAAGGACCGTGACGTTTGGTGGCTAGAGAAGCGCAAAGCCCCAGTGTTGCTGCGCCTGTGAAAGCGCTTCCAAGGAAGGCTGCTGGCTAGCAACAGCTTTCAGTGCTGGCACTTTTCATCTCTGAGCAATTGCTCGACGTTTGTAATTTCTCACCTGAGCTCTCTTTAGAGTGCGCGAGAGGATGAGCAGAAGATTAGGTGGCTAGAGAAGCCCAGAGCCCCAGTGTTCTTAGGCCTACAAAAGCGCTTCCAAGGAAGGGTGCTGGCTAGCAACAGCTTTCAGTGCTGGCACTTTTCATCTCTGAGCAATTGCTCGATGTTTGCAATTTCTCAGCTCGCGTCTACGAGACGGAAAGAGAATGACTGTGACGTTTCGTGGCTAGAGAAGCGCAAAGCCCCAGTGTTACTGCGCCTGTGAAAGCGCTTCCAAGGAAGGGTGCTGGCTAGCAACAGCTTTCAGTGCTGGCACTTTTCATCTCTGAGCAATTGCTCGACATTTGCAATTTCTCACCTGAGCTCTCTTTAGAGTGCGCGAGAGGATGAGCACAAGATTAGGTGGCTAGAGAAGCGCAAAGCCCCAGTGTTCTTAGGCCTACAAAAGCGCTTCCAAGGAAGGGTGCTGGCTAGCAACAGCTTTCAGTGCTGGCACTTTTCATCTCTGAGCAATTGCTCGACATTTGCAATTTCTCAGCTCGTGTCTACGAGACGGAAAGAGAATGACCGTGACGTTTGGTGGCTAGAGAAGCGCAAAGCCCCAGTGTTGCTGCGCCTGTGAAAGCGCTTCCAAGGAAGGGTGCTGGCTAGCAACAGCTTTCAGTGCTGGCACTTTTCATCTCTGAGCAATTGCTCGACGTTTGCAATTTCTCACCTGAGCTCTCTTTAGAGTGCGCGAGAGGATGAGCAGAAGATTAGGTGGCTAGAGAAGCCCAGAGCCCCAGTGTTCTTAGGCCTACAAAAGCGCTTCCAAGGAAGGCTGCTGGCTAGCAACAGCTTTCAGTGCTGGCACTTTTCATCTCTGAGCAATTGCTCGACGTTTGCAATTTCTCAGCTCGTGTCTACGAGACGGAAAGAGAATGACCGTGACGTTTGGTGGCTAGAGAAGCGCAAAGCCCCATTGTTGCTGCGCCTGTGAAAGCGCTTCCAAGGAAGGGTGCTGGCTAGCAACAGCTTTCAGTGCTGGCACTTTTCATCTCTGAGCAATTGCTCGACGTTTGCAATTTCTCACCTGAGCTCTCTTTAGAGTGCGCGAGAGAGGATGAGCAGAAGATTAGGTGGCTAGAGAATCGCAAAGCCCCAGTGTTCTTAGGCCTACAAAAGCGCTTCCAAGGAAGGGTGCTGGCTAGCAACAGCTTTCAGTGCTGGCACTTTTCATCTCTGAGCAATTGCTCGATGTTTGCAATTTCTCAGCTCGTGTCTACGAGACGGAAAGAGAAGGACCGTGACGTTTCGTGGCTAGAGAAGCGCAAAGCCCCAGTGTTACTGCGCCTGTGAAAGCACTTCCAATGAAGGGGGCTGGCTAGCAACAGCTTTCAGTGCTGGCACTTTTCATCTCTGAGCAATTGCTGGACGTTTGCAATTTCTCACCTGAGCTCTCTTTAGAGTGCGCGAGAGGATGAGCAGAAGATTAGGTGGCTAGAGAAGCCCAGAGCCCCAGTGTTCTTAGGCCTACAAAAGCGCTTCCAAGGAAGGGTGCTGGCTAGCAACAGCTTTCAGTGCTGGCACTTTTCATCTCTGAGCAATTGCTCGACCTTTGCAATTTCTCAGCTCGTGTCTAGGAGACGGAAAGAGAATGACCGTGACGTTTGGTGGCTAGAGAAGCGCAAAGCCCCAGTGTTACTGCGCCTGTGAAAGCTCTTCCAAGGAAGGGGGCTGGCTAGCAACAGCTTTCAGTGCTGGCACTTTTCATCTCTGAGCAATTGCTCGACGTTTGCAATTTCTCAACTCATGTCTACGAGACGGAAAGAGAATGACCGTGACGTTTGGTGGCTAGAGAAGCGCAAAGCCCCAGTGTTACTGCGCCTGTGAAAGCGCTTCCAAGGAAGGGGGCTGGCTAGCAACAGCTTTCAGTGCTGGCACTTTTCATCTCTGAGCAATTGCTCGACGTTTGCAATTTCTCACCTGAGCTCTCTTTAGAGTGCGCGAGAGGATGAGCACAAGATTAGGTGGCTAGAGAAGCCCAGAGCCATAGTGTTCTTAGGCCTACAAAAGCGCTTCCAAGGAAGGGTGCTGGCTAGCAACAGCTTTCAGTGCTGGCACTTTTCATCTCTGAGCAATTGCTCGACGTTTGCAATCTCTCAGCTCGTGTCTACGAGACGGATGGAGAATGACCATGACGTTTGGTGGCTAGAGAAGCGCAAAGCCCCAGTGTTGCTGCGCCTGTGAAAGCGCTTCCAAGGAAGGCTGCTGGCTAGCAAGAGCTTTCAGTGCTGGCACTTTTCATCTCTGAGCAATTGCTCGACGTTTGTAATTTCTCACCTGAGCTCTCTTTAGAGTGCGCGAGAGGATGAGCAGAAGATTAGGTGGCTAGAGAAGCGCAAAGCCCCAGTGTTCTTAGGCCTACAAAAGCGCTTCCAAGGAAGGGGGCTGGCTAGCAACAGCTTTCAGTGCTGGCACTTTTCATCTCTGAGCAATTGCTCGACGTTTGCAATTTCTCAACTCGTGTCTACGAGACGGAAAGAGAAGGACCGTGACGTTTGGTGGCTAGAGAAGCGCAAAGCCCCAGTGTTGCTGCGCCTGTGAAAGCGCTTCCAAGGAAGGCTGCTGGCTAGCAACAGCTTTCAGTGCTGGCACTTTTCATCTCTGAGCAATTGCTCGACGTTTGTAATTTCTCACCTGAGCTCTCTTTAGAGTGCGCGAGAGGATGAGCAGAAGATTAGGTGGCTAGAGAAGCCCAGAGCCCCAGTGTTCTTAGGCCTACAAAAGCGCTTCCAAGGAAGGGTGCTGGCTAGCAACAGCTTTCAGTGCTGGCACTTTTCATCTCTGAGCAATTGCTCGATGTTTGCAATTTCTCAGCTCGCGTCTACGAGACGGAAAGAGAATGACTGTGACGTTTGGTGGCTAGAGAAGCGCAAAGCCCCAGTGTTACTGCGCCTGTGAAAGCGCTTCCAAGGAAGGGTGCTGGCTAGCAACAGCTTTCAGTGCTGGCACTTTTCATCTCTGAGCAATTGCTCGACATTTGCAATTTCTCACCTGAGCTCTCTTTAGAGTGCGCGAGAGGATGAGCACAAGATTAGGTGGCTAGAGAAGCCCAGAGCCCCAGTGTTCTTAGGCCTACAAAAGCGCTTCCAAGGAAGGGTGCTGGCTAGCAACAGCTTTCAGTGCTGGCACTTTTCATCTCTGAGCAATTGCTCGACGTTTGCAATTTCTCAGCTCGTGTCTACGAGACGGAAAGAGAATGACAGTGACGTTTGGTGGCTAGAGAAGCGCAAAGCCCCAGTGTTGCTGCGCCTGTGAAAGCGCTTCCAAGGAAGGGTGCTGGCTATCAACAGCTTTCAGTGCTGGCACTTTTCATCTCTGAGCAATTGCTCGACGTTTGCAATTTCTCAACTCATGTCTACGAGACGGATGGAGAATGACCATGACGTTTGGTGGCTAGAGAAGCGCAAAGCCCCATTGTTGCTGCGCCTGTGAAAGCGCTTCCAAGGAAGGGTGCGTGCTAGCAAGAGCTTTCAGTGCTGGCACTTTTCATCTCTGAGCAATTGCTCGACGTTTGTAATTTCTCACCTGAGCTCTCTTTAGAGTGCGCGAGAGGATGGGCAGAAGATTAGGTCGCTAGAGAATCGCAAAGCCCCAGTGTTCTTAGGCCTACAAAAGCGCTTCCAAGGAAGGGTGCTGGCTAGCAAGAGCTTTCAGTGCTGGCACTTTTCATCTCTGAGCAATTGCTCGACGTTTGCAATTTCTCAGCTCGTGTCTACGAGACGGAAAGAGAATGACCGTGACGTTTGGTGGCTAGAGAAGCGCAAAGCCCCAGTGTTGCTGCGCCTGTGAAAGCGCTTCCAAGGAAGGGTGCTGGCTAGCAACAGCTTTCAGTGCTGGCACTTTTCATCTCTGAGCAATGGCTCGACGTTTGCAATTTCTCACCTGAGCTCTCTTTAGAGTGCGCGAGAGGATGAGCAGAAGATTAGGTGGCTAGAGAAGCCCAGAGCCCCACTGTTCTTAGGCCTACAAAAGCGCTTCCAAGGAAGGCTGCTGGCTAGCAAGAGCTTTCAGTGCTGGCACTTTTCATCTCTGAGCAATTGCTCGACGTTTGCAATTTCTCAGCTCGTGTCTACGAGACGGAAAGAGAATGACCGTGACGTTTGGTGGCTAGAGAAGCGCAAAGCCCCAGTGTTGCTGCGCCTGTGAAAGCGCTTCCAAGGAAGGCTGCTGGCTAGCAAGAGCTTTCAGTGCTGGCACTTTTCATCTCTGAGCAATTGCTCGACGTTTGCAATTTCTCACCTGAGCTCTCTTTAGAGTGCGCGAGAGGATGAGCACAAGATGAGGTGGCTAGAGAAGCCCAGAGCCCCAGTGTTCTTAGGCCTACAAAAGCGCTTCCAAGGAAGGGTGCTGGCTAGCAACAGCTTTCAGTGCTGGCACTTTTCATCTCTGAGCAATTGCTCGACATTTGCAATTTCTCAGCTCGTGTCTAGGAGACGGAAAGAGAATGACCGTGACGTTTGGTGGGTAGAGAAGCGCAAAGCCCCATTGTTGCTGCGCCTGTGAAAGCGCTTCCAAGGAAGGGTGCTGGCTAGCAACAGCTTTCAGTGCTGGCACTTTTCATCTCTGAGCAATTGCTCGACGTTTGTAATTTCTCACCTGAGCACCCTTTAGAGTGCGCGAGAGAATGAGCAGAAGATTAGGTGGCTAGAGAAGCACAAAGCCCCAGTGTTCTTAGGCCTACAAAAGCGCTTCCAAGGAAGGGGGCTGGCTAGCAACAGCTTTCAGTGCTGGCACTTTTCATCTCTGAGCAATTGCTCGACGTTTGCAATTTCTCAACTCGTGTCTACGAGACGGAAAGAGAATGACAGTGACGTTTGGTGGCTAGAGAAGCGCAAAGCCCCAGTGTTGCTGCGCCTGTGAAAGCGCTTCCAAGGAAGGGTGCTGGCTAGCAACAGCTTTCAGTGCTGGCACTTTTCATCTCTGAGCAATTGCTGGACGTTTGCAATTTCTCACCTGAGCTCCCTTTAGAGTGCGCGAGAGGATGAGCAGAAGATTAGGTGGCTAGAGAAGCCCAGAGCCCCAATGTTCTTAGGCCTACAAAAGCGCTTCCAAGGAAGGGTGCTGGCTAGCAACAGCTTTCAGTGCTGGCACTTTTCATCTCTGAGCAATTGCTCGACGTTTGTAATTTCTCACCTGAGCTCTCTTTAGAGTGCGCGAGAGGATGAGCAGAAGATTAGGTGGCTAGAGAAGCGCAAAGCCCCAGTGTTCTTAGGCCTACAAAAGCGCTTCCAAGGAAGGGTGCTGGCTAGCAAGAGCTTTCAGTGCTGGCACTTTTCATCTCTGAGCAATTGCTCGACGTTTGCAATTTCTCAGCTCGTGTCTACGAGACGGAAAGAGAATGACCGTGACGTTTGGTGGCTAGAGAAGCGCAAAGCCCCATTGTTGCTGCGCCTGTGAAAGCGCTTCCAAGGAAGGGTGCTGGCTAGCAACAGCTTTCAGTGCTGGCACTTTTCATCTCTGAGCTATTGCTCGACGTTTTTAATTTCTCACCTGAGCACCCTTTAGAGTGCGCGAGAGAATGAGCAGAAGATTAGGTGGCTAGAGAAGCGCAAAGCCCCAGTGTTCTTAGGCCTACAAAAGCGCTTCCAAGGAAGGGTGCTGGCTAGCAACAGCTTTCAGTGCTGGCACTTTTCATCTCTGAGCAATTGCTCGACATTTGCAATTTCTCAGCTCGTGTCTACGAGACGGAAAGAGAATGACCGTGACGTTTGGTGGGTAGAGAAGCGCAAAGCCCCAGTGTTGCTGCGCCTGTGAAAGCGCTTCCAAGGAAGGGTGCTGGCTAGCAAGAGCTTTCAGTGCTGGCACTTTTCATCTCTGAGCAATTGCTCGACGTTTGTAATTTCTCACCTGAGCTCTCTTTAGAGTGCGCGAGAGGATGAGCAGAAGATTAGGTCGCTAGAGAATCGCAAAGCCCCAGTGTTCTTAGGCCTACAAAAGCGCTTCCAAGGAAGGGTGCTGGCTAGCAACAGCTTTCAGTGCTGGCACTTTTCATCTCTGAGCAATTGCTCGACGTTTGCAATTTCTCAGCTCGTGTCTACGAGACGGAAAGAGAATGACCGTGACGTTTGGTGGCTAGAGAAGCGCAAAGCCCCAGTGTTGCTGCGCCTGTGAAAGCGCTTCCAAGGAAGGCTGCTGGCTAGCAACAGCTTTCAGTGCTGGCACTTTTCATCTCTGAGCAATGGCTCGACGTTTGCAATTTCTCACCTGAGCTCTCTTTAGAGTGCGCGAGAGGATGAGCAGAAGATTAGGTGGCTAGAGAAGCCCAGAGCCCCAGTGTTCTTAGGCCTACAAAAGCGCTTCCAAGGAAGGGTGCTGGCTAGCAAGAGCTTTCAGTGCTGGCACTTTTCATCTCTGAGCAATTGCTCGACGTTTGCAATTTCTCAGCTCGTGTCTACGAGACGGAAAGAGAATGACCGTGACGTTTGGTGGCTAGAGAAGCGCAAAGCCCCATTGTTGCTGCGCCTGTGAAAGCGCTTCCAAGGAAGGCTGCTGGCTAGCAAGAGCTTTCAGTGCTGGCACTTTTCATCTCTGAGCAATTGCTCGACGTTTGCAATTTCTCACCTGAGCTCTCTTTAGAGTGCGCGAGAGGATGAGCACAAGATGAGGTGGCTAGAGAAGCCCAGAGCCCCAGTGTTCTTAGGCCTACAAAAGCGCTTCCAAGGAAGGGTGCTGGCTAGCAACAGCTTTCAGTGCTGGCACTTTTCATCTCTGAGCAATTGCTCGACGTTTGCAATTTCTCAGCTCGTGTCTACGAGACGGAAAGAGAATGACCGTGACGTTTGGTGGCTAGAGAAGCGCAAAGCCCCAGTGTTGCTGCGCCTGTGAAAGCGCTTCCAAGGAAGGCTGCTGGCTAGCAACAGCTTTCAGTGCTGGCACTTTTCATCTCTGAGCAATTGCTCGACGTTTGCAATTTCTCACCTGAGCTCTCTTTAGAGTGCGCAAGAGGATGAGCAGAAGATTAGGTGGCTAGAGAAGCCCAGAGCCCCAGTGTTCTTAGGCCTACAAAAGCGCTTCCAAGGAAGGGTGCTGGCTAGCAAGAGCTTTCAGTGCTGGCACTTTTCATCTCTGAGCAATTGCTCGACGTTTGCAATTTCTCACCTGAGCTCTCCTTTGAGTGCGCGAGAGGATGAGCACAAGATTAGGTGGCTAGAGAAGCGCAGAGCCCCAGTGTTCTTAGGCCTACAAAAGCGCTTCCAAGGAAGGGGGCTGGCTAGCAACAGCTTTCAGTGCTGGCACTTTTCATCTCTGAGCAATTGCTCGACGTTTGCAATCTCTCAGCTCGTGTCTACGAGACGGATGGAGAATGACCATGACGTTTGGTGGCTAGAGAAGCGCAAAGCCCCAGTGTTGCTGCGCCTGTGAAAGCGCTTCCAAGGAAGGGTGCTGGCTAGCAACAGCTTTCAGTGCTGGCACTTTTCATCTCTGAGCAATTGCTCGACGTTTGTAATTTCTCACCTGAGCTCTCTTTAGAGTGCGCGAGAGGATGAGCAGAAGATTAGGTGGCTAGAGAAGCGCAAAGCCCCAGTGTTCTTAGGCCTACAAAAGCGCTTCCAAGGAAGGGTGCTGGCTAGCAAGAGCTTTCAGTGCTGGCACTTTTCATCTCTGAGCAATTGCTCGACGTTTGCAATTTCTCAGCTCGTGTCTACGAGACGGAAAGAGAATGACCGTGACGTTTGGTGGCTAGAGAAGCGCAAAGCCCCAGTGTTGCTGCGCCTGTGAAAGCGCTTCCAAGGAAGGGTGCTGGCTAGCAACAGCTTTCAGTGCTGGCACTTTTCATCTCTGAGCAATTGCTCGACGTTTGCAATTTCTCACCTGAGCTCTCTTTAGAGTGCGCGAGAGGATGAGCAGAAGATTAGGTGGCTAGAGAAGCCCAGAGCCCCAGTGTTCTTAGGGCTACAAAAGCGCTTCCAAGGAAGGGTGCTGGCTAGCAACAGCTTTCAGTGCTGGCACTTTTCATCTCTGAGCAATTGCTCGACATTTGCAATTTCTCAGCTCGTGTCTAGGAGACGGAAAGAGAATGACCGTGACGTTTGGTGGCTAGAGAAGCGCAAAGCCCCAGTGTTGCTGCGCCTGTGAAAGCGCTTCCAAGGAAGGGTGCTGGCTAGCAACAGCTTTCAGTGCTGGCACTTTTCATCTCTGAGCTATTGCTCGACGTTTGTAATTTCTCACCTGAGCACCCTTTAGAGTGCGCGAGAGAATGAGCAGAAGATTAGGTGGCTAGAGAAGCCCAGAGCCCCAGTGTTCTTAGGCCTACAAAAGCGCTTCCAAGGAAGGGTGCTGGCTAGCAACAGCTTTCAGTGCTGGCACTTTTCATCTCTGAGCAATTGCTCGACATTTGCAATTTCTCAGCTCGTGTCTACGAGATGGAAAGAGAATGACCGTGACGTTTGGTGGGTAGAGAAGCGCAAAGCCCCAGTGTTGCTGCGCCTGTGAAAGCGCTTCCAAGGAAGGCTGCTGGCTAGCAACAGCTTTCAGTGCTGGCACTTTTCATCTCTGAGCAATTGCTCGACGTTTGCAATTTCTCAACTCGTGTCTACGAGACGGAAAGAGAAGGACCGTGACGTTTGGTGGCTAGAGAAGCGCAAAGCCCCAGTGTTGCTGCGCCTGTGAAAGCGCTTCCAAGGAAGGGTGCTGGCTAGCAAGAGCTTTCAGTGCTGGCACTTTTCATCTCTGAGCAATTGCTCGACGTTTGCAATTTCTCACCTGAGCTCTCTTTAGAGTGCGCGAGAGGATGAGCAGAAGATTAGGTGGCTAGAGAAGCCCAGAGCCCCAGTGTTCTTAGGGCTACAAAAGCGCTTCCAAGGAAGGGGGCTGGCTAGCAACAGCTTTCAGTGCTGGCACTTTTCATCTCTGAGCAATTGCTCGACGTTTGCAATTTCTCAGCTCGTGTCTACGAGACGGAAAGAGAAGGACAGTGACGTTTGGTGGCTAGAGAAGCGCAAAGCCCCAGTGTTGCTGCGCCTGTGAAAGCGCTTCCAAGGAAGGCTGCTGGCTAGCAACAGCTTTCAGTGCTGGCACTTTTCATCTCTGAGCAATTGCTCGACGTTTGCAATTTCTCACCTGAGCTCTCTTTAGAGTGCGCGAGAGGATGAGCACAAGATTAGGTGGCTAGAGAAGCCCAGAGCCCCACTGTTCTTAGGGCTACAAAAGCGCTTCCAAGGAAGGGTGCTGGCTAGCAACAGCTTTCAGTGCTGGCACTTTTCATCTCTGAGCAATTGCTCGACATTTGCAATCTCTCAGCTCGTGTCTACGAGACGGATGGAGAATGACCATGACGTTTGGTGGCTAGAGAAGCGCAAAGCCCCAGTGTTGCTGCGCCTGTGAAAGCGCTTCCAAGGAAGGGTGCTGGCTAGCAAGAGCTTTCAGTGCTGGCACTTTTCATCTCTGAGCAATTGCTCGACGTTTGTAATTTCTCACCTGAGCTCTCTTTAGAGTGCGCGAGAGGATGAGCAGAAGATTAGGTGGCTAGAGAAGCGCAAAGCCCCAGTGTTCTTAGGCCTACAAAAGCGCTTCCAAGGAAGGGTGCTGGCTAGCAACAGCTTTCAGTGCTGGCACTTTTCATCTCTGAGCAATTGCTGGACGTTTGCAATTTCTCAGCTCGTGTCTACGAGACGGAAAGAGAATGACCATGACGTTTGGTGGCTAGAGAAGCGCAAAGCCCCAGTGTTACTGCGCCTGTGAAAGCGCTTCCAAGGAAGGGGGCTGGCTAGCAACAGCTTTCAGTGCTGGCACTTTTCATCTCTGAGCAATTGCTCGACATTTGCAATTTCTCAACTCATGTCTACGAGACGGAAAGAGAATGACCGTGACGTTTGGTGGCTAGAGAAGCGCAAAGCCCCAGTGTTGCTGCGCCTGTGAAAGCGCTTCCAAGGAAGGCTGCTGGCTAGCAACAGCTTTCAGTGCTGGCACTTTTCATCTCTGAGCAATTGCTCGACGTTTGCAATTTCTCACCTGAGCTCTCCTTTGAGTGCGCGAGAGGATGAGCAGAAGATTAGGTGGCTAGAGAAGCCCAGAGCCCCAGTGTTCTTAGGCCTACAAAAGCGCTTCCAAGGAAGGCTGCTGGCTAGCAACAGCTTTCAGTGCTGGCACTTTTCATCTCTGAGCAATTGCTCGACATTTGCAATCTCTCAGCTCGTGTCTACGAGACGGAAAGAGAATGACCGTGACGTTTGGTGCGTATAGAAGCGCAAAGCCCCAGTGTTGCTGCGCCTGTGAAAGCGCTTCCAAGGAAGGCTGCTGGCTAGCAACAGCTTTCAGTGCTGGCACTTTTCATCTCTGAGCAATTGCTCGACGTTTGCAATTTCTCACCTGAGCTCTCTTTAGAGTGCGCGAGAGGATGAGCAGAAGATTAGGTGGCTAGAGAAGCCCAGAGCCCCAGTGTTCTTAGGCCTACAAAAGCGCTTCCAAGGAAGGGTGCTGGCTAGCAACAGCTTTCAGTGCTGGCACTTTTCATCTCTGAGCAGAGAATGACCGTGACGTTTGGTGGCTAGAGAAGCGCAAAGCCCCAGTGTTGCTGCGCCTGTGAAAGCGCTTCCAAGGAAGGGTGCTGGCTAGCAACAGCTTTCAGTGCTGGCACTTTTCATCTCTGAGCAATTGCTCGACGTTTGTAATTTCTCACCTGAGCACCCTTTAGAGTGCGCGAGAGAGGATGAGCAGAAGATTAGGTGGCTAGAGAATCGCAAAGCCCCAGTGTTCTTAGGCCTACAAAAGCGCTTCCAAGGAAGGGTGCTGGCTAGCAAGAGCTTTCAGTGCTGGCACTTTTCATCTCTGAGCAATTGCTCGATGTTTGCAATTTCTCAGCTCGCGTCTACGAGACGGAAAGAGAATGACTGTGACGTTTCGTGGCTAGAGAAGCGCAAAGCCCCAGTGTTACTGCGCCTGTGAAAGCGCTTCCAAGGAAGGGTGCTGGCTAGCAAGAGCTTTCAGTGCTGGCACTTTTCATCTCTGAGCAATTGCTGGACGTTTGCAATTTCTCACCTGAGCTCTCTTTAGAGTGCGCGAGAGGATGAGCAGAAGATTAGGTGGCTAGAGAATCGCAAAGCCCCAGTGTTCTTAGGCCTACAAAAGCGCTTCCAAGGAAGGGGGCTGGCTAGCAAGAGCTTTCAGTGCTGGCACTTTTCATCTCTGAGCAATTGCTCGACGTTTGCAATTTCTCAGCTCGTGTCTAGGAGACGGAAAGAGAATGACCGTGACGTTTGGTGGGTAGAGAAGCGCAAAGCCCCAGTGTTACTGCGCCTGTGAAAGCGCTTCCAAGGAAGGGGGCTGGCTAGCAACAGCTTTCAGTGCTGGCACTTTTCATCTCTGAGCAATTGCTCGACGTTTGCAATTTCTCAGCTCGTGTCTACGAGACGGAAAGAGAATGACCGTGACGTTTGGTGGCTAGAGAAGCGCAAAGCCCCAGTGTTGCTGCGCCTGTGAAAGCGCTTCCAAGGAAGGGTGCTGGCTAGCAAGAGCTTTCAGTGCTGGCACTTTTCATCTCTGAGCAATTGCTCGACGTTTGCAATTTCTCACCTGAGCTCTCTTTAGAGTGCGCGAGAGGATGAGCAGAAGATTAGGTGGCTAGAGAAGCCCAGAGCCCCAGTGTTCTTAGGCCTACAAAAGCGCTTCCAAGGAAGGGTGCTGGCTAGCAACAGCTTTCAGTGCTGGCACTTTTCATCTCTGAGCAATTGCTCGACGTTTGCAATCTCTCAGCTCGTGTCTACGAGACGGATGGAGAATGACCATGACGTTTGGTGGCTAGAGAAGCGCAAAGCCCCAGTGTTGCTGCGCCTGTGAAAGCGCTTCCAAGGAAGGGTGCTGGCTAGCAACAGCTTTCAGTGCTGGCACTTTTCATCTCTGAGCAATTGCTCGACGTTTGTAATTTCTCACCTGAGCTCTCTTTAGAGTGCGCGAGAGGATGAGCAGAAGATTAGGTGGCTAGAGAAGCGCAAAGCCCCAGTGTTCTTAGGCCTACAAAAGCGCTTCCAAGGAAGGGTGCTGGCTAGCAAGAGCTTTCAGTGCTGGCACTTTTCATCTCTGAGCAATTGCTCGACGTTTGCAATTTCTCAGCTCGTGTCTACGAGACGGAAAGAGAATGACCGTGACGTTTGGTGGCTAGAGAAGCGCAAAGCCCCAGTGTTGCTGCGCCTGTGAAAGCGCTTCCAAGGAAGGGTGCTGGCTAGCAACAGCTTTCAGTGCTGGCACTTTTCATCTCTGAGCAATTGCTCGACGTTTGCAATTTCTCAGCTCGTGTCTACGAGACGGAAAGAGAATGACCGTGACGTTTGGTGGCTAGAGAAGCGCAAAGCCCCAGTGTTGCTGCGCCTGTGAAAGCGCTTCCAAGGAAGGGTGCTGGCTAGCAACAGCTTTCAGTGCTGGCACTTTTCATCTCTGAGCAATTGCTCGACATTTGCAATTTCTCAGCTCGTGTCTAGGAGACGGAAAGAGAATGACCGTGACGTTTGGTGGCTAGAGAAGCGCAAAGCCCCATTGTTGCTGCGCCTGTGAAAGCGCTTCCAATGAAGGGGGCTGGCTAGCAACAGCTTTCAGTGCTGGCACTTTTCATCTCTGAGCTATTGCTCGACGTTTGTAATTTCTCACCTGAGCACCCTTTAGAGTGCGCGAGAGAATGAGCAGAAGATTAGGTGGCTAGAGAAGCCCAGAGCCCCAGTGTTCTTAGGCCTACAAAAGCGCTTCCAAGGAAGGGTGCTGGCTAGCAACAGCTTTCAGTGCTGGCACTTTTCATCTCTGAGCAATTGCTCGACATTTGCAATTTCTCAGCTCGTGTCTACGAGACGGAAAGAGAATGACCGTGACGTTTGGTGGGTAGAGAAGCGCAAAGCCCCAGTGTTGCTGCGCCTGTGAAAGCGCTTCCAAGGAAGGCTGCTGGCTAGCAACAGCTTTCAGTGCTGGCACTTTTCATCTCTGAGCAATTGCTCGACGTTTGCAATTTCTCAACTCGTGTCTACGAGACGGAAAGAGAAGGACCGTGACGTTTGGTGGCTAGAGAAGCGCAAAGCCCCAGTGTTGCTGCGCCTGTGAAAGCGCTTCCAAGGAAGGGTGCTGGCTAGCAACAGCTTTCAGTGCTGGCACTTTTCATCTCTGAGCAATTGCTCGACGTTTGCAATTTCTCACCTGAGCTCTCTTTAGAGTGCGCGAGAGGATGAGCAGAAGATTAGGTGGCTAGAGAAGCCCAGAGCCCCAGTGTTCTTAGGGCTACAAAAGCGCTTCCAAGGAAGGGGGCTGGCTAGCAACAGCTTTCAGTGCTGGCACTTTTCATCTCTGAGCAATTGCTCGACGTTTGCAATTTCTCAGCTCGTGTCTACGAGACGGAAAGAGAAGGACAGTGACGTTTGGTGGCTAGAGAAGCGCAAAGCCCCAGTGTTGCTGCGCCTGTGAAAGCGCTTCCAAGGAAGGCTGCTGGCTAGCAACAGCTTTCAGTGCTGGCACTTTTCATCTCTGAGCAATTGCTCGACGTTTGCAATTTCTCACCTGAGCTCTCTTTAGAGTGCGCGAGAGGATGAGCAGAAGATTAGGTGGCTAGAGAAGCCCAGAGCCCCACTGTTCTTAGGCCTACAAAAGCGCTTCCAAGGAAGGGTGCTGGCTAGCAACAGCTTTCAGTGCTGGCACTTTTCATCTCTGAGCAATTGCTCGACATTTGCAATCTCTCAGCTCGTGTCTACGAGACGGATGGAGAATGACCATGACGTTTGGTGGCTAGAGAAGCGCAAAGCCCCAGTGTTGCTGCGCCTGTGAAAGCGCTTCCAAGGAAGGGTGCTGGCTAGCAAGAGCTTTCAGTGCTGGCACTTTTCATCTCTGAGCAATTGCTCGACGTTTGTAATTTCTCACCTGAGCTCTCTTTAGAGTGCGCGAGAGGATGAGCAGAAGATTAGGTGGCTAGAGAAGCGCAAAGCCCCAGTGTTCTTAGGCCTACAAAAGCGCTTCCAAGGAAGGGTGCTGGCTAGCAACAGCTTTCAGTGCTGGCACTTTTCATCTCTGAGCAATTGCTGGACGTTTGCAATTTCTCAGCTCGTGTCTACGAGACGGAAAGAGAATGACCATGACGTTTGGTGGCTAGAGAAGCGCAAAGCCCCAGTGTTACTGCGCCTGTGAAAGCGCTTCCAAGGAAGGGGGCTGGCTAGCAACAGCTTTCAGCGCTGGCACTTTTCATCTCTGAGCAATTGCTCGACATTTGCAATTTCTCAACTCATGTCTACGAGACGGAAAGAGAATGACCGTGACGTTTGGTGGCTAGAGAAGCGCAAAGCCCCAGTGTTGCTGCGCCTGTGAAAGCGCTTCCAAGGAAGGGTGCTGGCTAGCAACAGCTTTCAGTGCTGGCACTTTTCATCTCTGAGCAATTGCTCGACGTTTGCAATTTCTCACCTGAGCTCTCCTTTGAGTGCGCGAGAGGATGAGCAGAAGATTAGGTGGCTAGAGAAGCCCAGAGCCCCAGTGTTCTTAGGGCTACAAAAGCGCTTCCAAGGAAGGCTGCTGGCTAGCAACAGCTTTCAGTGCTGGCACTTTTCATCTCTGAGCAATTGCTCGACATTTGCAATCTCTCAGCTCGTGTCTACGAGACGGAAAGAGAATGACCGTGACGTTTGGTGGCTAGAGAAGCGCAAAGCCCCAGTGTTGCTGCGCCTGTGAAAGCGCTTCCAAGGAAGGCTGCTGGCTAGCAACAGCTTTCAGTGCTGGCACTTTTCATCTCTGAGCAATTGCTCGACGTTTGCAATTTCTCACCTGAGCTCTCTTTAGAGTGCGCGAGAGGATGAGCAGAAGATTAGGTGGCTAGAGAAGCCCAGAGCCCCAGTGTTCTTAGGCCTACAAAAGCGCTTCCAAGGAAGGGTGCTGGCTAGCAACAGCTTTCAGTGCTGGCACTTTTCATCTCTGAGCAGAGAATGACCGTGACGTTTGGTGGCTAGAGAAGCGCAAAGCCCCAGTGTTGCTGCGCCTGTGAAAGCGCTTCCAAGGAAGGGTGCTGGCTAGCAACAGCTTTCAGTGCTGGCACTTTTCATCTCTGAGCAATTGCTCGACGTTTGTAATTTCTCACCTGAGCTCTCTTTAGAGTGCGCGAGAGGATGAGCAGAAGATTAGGTGGCTAGAGAAGCGCAAAGCCCCAGTGTTCTTAGGCCTACAAAAGCGCTTCCAAGGAAGGGTGCTGGCTAGCAACAGCTTTCAGTGCTGGCACTTTTCATCTCTGAGCAATTGCTCGACGTTTGCAATTTCTCAGCTCGTGTCTACGAGACGGAAAGAGAATGACCGTGACGTTTGGTGGCTAGAGAAGCGCAAAGCCCCAGTGTTGCTGCGCCTGTGAAAGCGCTTCCAAGGAAGGGTGCTGGCTAGCAACAGCTTTCAGTGCTGGCACTTTTCATCTCTGAGCAATTGCTCGACGTTTGCAATTTCTCACCTGAGCTCTCTTTAGAGTGCGCGAGAGGATGAGCACAAGATGAGGTGGCTAGAGAAGCCCAGAGCCCCAGTGTTCTTAGGCCTACAAAAGCGCTTCCAAGGAAGGGTGCTGGCTAGCAACAGCTTTCAGTGCTGGCACTTTTCATCTCTGAGCAATTGCTCGACATTTGCAATTTCTCAGCTCGTGTCTACGAGACGGAAAGAGAATGACCGTGACGTTTGGTGGCTAGAGAAGCGCAAAGCCCCAGTGTTGCTGCGCCTGTGAAAGCGCTTCCAAGGAAGGGTGCTGGCTAGCAACAGCTTTCAGTGCTGGCACTTTTCATCTCTGAGCAATTGCTCGACGTTTGTAATTTCTCACCTGAGCACCCTTTAGAGTGCGCGAGAGAATGAGCACAAGATTAGGTGGCTAGAGAAGCGCAAAGCCCCAGTGTTCTTAGGCCTACAAAAGCGCTTCCAAGGAAGGGGGCTGGCTAGCAAGAGCTTTCAGTGCTGGCACTTTTCATCTCTGAGCAATTGCTCGACGTTTGCAATTTCTCAGCTCGTGTCTACGAGACGGAAAGAGAATGACCGTGACGTTTGGTGGCTAGAGAAGCGCAAAGCCCCAGTGTTGCTGCGCCTGTGAAAGCGCTTCCAAGGAAGGCTGCTGGCTAGCAAGAGCTTTCAGTGCTGGCACTTTTCATCTCTGAGCAATTGCTGGACGGTTGCAATTTCTCACCTGAGCTCTCTTTAGAGTGCGCAAGAGGATGAGCAGAAGATTAGGTGGCTAGAGAAGCCCAGAGCCCCACTGTTCTTAGGCCTACAAAAGCGCTTCCAAGAAAGGGTGCTGGCTAGCAAGAGCTTTCAGTGCTGGCACTTTTCATCTCTGAGGAATTGCTCGACGTTTGCAATTTCTCACCTATGCTCTTCTTTGAGTGCGCGAGAGGATAAGCACAAGATTAGGTGGCTAGAGAAGCGCAGAGCCCCAGTGTTCTTAGGCCTACAAAAGCGCTTCCAAGGAAGGGGGCTGGCTAGCAACAGCTTTCAGTGCTGGCACTTTTCATCTCTGAGCAATTGCTCGACGTTTGCAATTTCTCAACTCGTGTCTACGAGACGGAAAGAGAATGACCGTGACGTTTGGTGGCTAGAGAAGCGCAAAGCCCCAGTGTTGCTGCGCCTGTGAAAGCGCTTCCAAGGAAGGCTGCTGGCTAGCAACAGCTTTCAGTGCTGGCACTTTTCATCTCTGAGCAATTGCTCGACGTTTGCAATTTCTCACCTGAGCTCTCTTTAGAGTGCGCGAGAGGATGAGCAGAAGATTAGGTGGCTAGAGAAGCCCAGAGCCCCAGTGTTCTTAGGGCTACAAAAGCGCTTCCAAGGAAGGGTGCTGGCTAGCAACAGCTTTCAGTGCTGGCACTTTTCATCTCTGAGCAATTGCTCGACCTTTGCAATTTCTCAGCTCGTGTCTAGGAGACGGAAAGAGAATGACCGTGACGTTTGGTGGGTAGAGAAGCGCAAAGCCCCAGTGTTGCTGCGCCTGTGAAAGCGCTTCCAAGGAAGGGTGCTGGCTAGCAACAGCTTTCAGTGCTGGCACTTTTCATCTCTGAGCTATTGCTCGACGTTTGTAATTTCTCACCTGAGCACCCTTTAGAGTGCGCGAGAGAATGAGCAGAAGATTAGGTGGCTAGAGAAGCCCAGAGCCCCAGTGTTCTTAGGCCTACAAAAGCGCTTCCAAGGAAGGGTGCTGGCTAGCAACAGCTTTCAGTGCTGGCACTTTTCATCTCTGAGCAATTGCTCGACATTTGCAATTTCTCAGCTCGTGTCTACGAGATGGAAAGAGAATGACCGTGACGTTTGGTGGCTAGAGAAGCGCAAAGCCCCAGTGTTGCTGCGCCTGTGAAAGCGCTTCCAAGGATGGGTGCTGGCTAGCAAGAGCTTTCAGTGCTGGCACTTTTCATCTCTGAGCAATTGCTCGACGTTTGCAATTTCTCAACTCGTGTCTACGAGACGGAAAGAGAAGGACCGTGACGTTTGGTGGCTAGAGAAGCGCAAAGCCCCAGTGTTGCTGCGCCTGTGAAAGCGCTTCCAAGGAAGGGTGCTGGCTAGCAAGAGCTTTCAGTGCTGGCACTTTTCATCTCTGAGCAATTGCTCGACGTTTGCAATTTCTCACCTGAGCTCTCTTTAGAGTGCGCGAGAGGATGAGCAGAAGATTAGGTGGCTAGAGAAGCCCAGAGCCCCAGTGTTCTTAGGGCTACAAAAGCGCTTCCAAGGAAGGGGGCTGGCTAGCAACAGCTTTCAGTGCTGGCACTTTTCATCTCTGAGCAATTGCTCGACGTTTGCAATTTCTCAGCTCGTGTCTACGAGACGGAAAGAGAAGGACAGTGACGTTTGGTGGCTAGAGAAGCGCAAAGCCCCAGTGTTGCTGCGCCTGTGAAAGCGCTTCCAAGGAAGGCTGCTGGCTAGCAACAGCTTTCAGTGCTGGCACTTTTCATCTCTGAGCAATTGCTCGACGTTTGCAATTTCTCACCTGAGCTCTCTTTAGAGTGCGCGAGAGGATGAGCAGAAGATTAGGTGGCTAGAGAAGCGCAAAGCCCCAGTGTTCTTAGGCCTACAAAAGCGCTTCCAAGGAAGGGTGCTGGCTAGCAACAGCTTTCAGTGCTGGCACTTTTCATCTCTGAGCAATTGCTCGACGTTTGTAATTTCTCACCTGAGCTCTCTTTAGAGTGCGCGAGAGGATGAGCAGAAGATTAGGTGGCTAGAGAAGCGCAAAGCCCCAGTGTTCTTAGGCCTACAAAAGCGCTTCCAAGGAAGGGTGCTGGCTAGCAACAGCTTTCAGTGCTGGCACTTTTCATCTCTGAGCAATTGCTGGACGTTTGCAATTTCTCAGCTCGTGTCTACGAGACGGAAAGAGAATGACCATGACGTTTGGTGGCTAGAGAAGCGCAAAGCCCCAGTGTTACTGCACCTGTGAAAGCGCTTCCAAGGAAGGGGGCTGGCTAGCAACAGCTTTCAGTGCTGGCACTTTTCATCTCTGAGCAATTGCTCGACGTTTGCAATTTCTCAGCTCGTGTCTACGAGACGGAAAGAGAAGGACCGTGACGTTTGGTGGCTAGAGAAGCGCAAAGCCCCAGTGTTGCTGCGCCTGTGAAAGCGCTTCCAAGGAAGGGTGCTGGCTAGCAAGAGCTTTCAGTGCTGGCACTTTTCATCTCTGAGCAATTGCTCGACGTTTGCAATTTCTCACCTGAGCTCTCTTTAGAGTGCGCGAGAGGATGAGCAGAAGATTAGGTGGCTAGAGAAGCCCAGAGCCCCAGTGTTCTTAGGGCTACAAAAGCGCTTCCAAGGAAGGGGGCTGGCTAGCAACAGCTTTCAGTGCTGGCACTTTTCATCTCTGAGCAATTGCTCGACGTTTGCAATTTCTCAGCTCGTGTCTACGAGACGGAAAGAGAAGGACAGTGACGTTTGGTGGCTAGAGAAGCGCAAAGCCCCAGTGTTGCTGCGCCTGTGAAAGCGCTTCCAAGGAAGGCTGCTGGCTAGCAACAGCTTTCAGTGCTGGCACTTTTCATCTCTGAGCAATTGCTCGACGTTTGCAATTTCTCACCTGAGCTCTCTTTAGAGTGCGCGAGAGGATGAGCAGAAGATTAGGTGGCTAGAGAAGCCCAGAGCCCCACTGTTCTTAGGCCTACAAAAGCGCTTCCAAGGAAGGGTGCTGGCTAGCAACAGCTTTCAGTGCTGGCACTTTTCATCTCTGAGCAATTGCTCGACATTTGCAATCTCTCAGCTCGTGTCTACGAGACGGATGGAGAATGACCATGACGTTTGGTGGCTAGAGAAGCGCAAAGCCCCAGTGTTGCTGCGCCTGTGAAAGCGCTTCCAAGGAAGGGTGCTGGCTAGCAAGAGCTTTCAGTGCTGGCACTTTTCATCTCTGAGCAATTGCTCGACGTTTGTAATTTCTCACCTGAGCTCTCTTTAGAGTGCGCGAGAGGATGAGCAGAAGATTAGGTGGCTAGAGAAGCGCAAAGCCCCAGTGTTCTTAGGCCTACAAAAGCGCTTCCAAGGAAGGGTGCTGGCTAGCAACAGCTTTCAGTGCTGGCACTTTTCATCTCTGAGCAATTGCTCGACGTTTGCAATTTCTCAGCTCGTGTCTACGAGACGGAAAGAGAATGACCATGACGTTTGGTGGCTAGAGAAGCGCAAAGCCCCAGTGTTACTGCGCCTGTGAAAGCGCTTCCAAGGAAGGGGGCTGGCTAGCAACAGCTTTCAGTGCTGGCACTTTTCATCTCTGAGCAATTGCTCGACATTTGCAATTTCTCAACTCATGTCTACGAGACGGAAAGAGAATGACCGTGACGTTTGGTGGCTAGAGAAGCGCAAAGCCCCAGTGTTGCTGCGCCTGTGAAAGCGCTTCCAAGGAAGGCTGCTGGCTAGCAACAGCTTTCAGTGCTGGCACTTTTCATCTCTGAGCAATTGCTCGACGTTTGCAATTTCTCACCTGAGCTCTCCTTTGAGTGCGCGAGAGGATGAGCAGAAGATTAGGTGGCTAGAGAAGCCCAGAGCCCCAGTGTTCTTAGGCCTACAAAAGCGCTTCCAAGGAAGGCTGCTGGCTAGCAACAGCTTTCAGTGCTGGCACTTTTCATCTCTGAGCAATTGCTCGACATTTGCAATCTCTCAGCTCGTGTCTACGAGACGGAAAGAGAATGACCGTGACGTTTGGTGCGTATAGAAGCGCAAAGCCCCAGTGTTGCTGCGCCTGTGAAAGCGCTTCCAAGGAAGGCTGCTGGCTAGCAACAGCTTTCAGTGCTGGCACTTTTCATCTCTGAGCAATTGCTCGACGTTTGCAATTTCTCACCTGAGCTCTCTTTAGAGTGCGCGAGAGGATGAGCAGAAGATTAGGTGGCTAGAGAAGCCCAGAGCCCCAGTGTTCTTAGGCCTACAAAAGCGCTTCCAAGGAAGGGTGCTGGCTAGCAACAGCTTTCAGTGCTGGCACTTTTCATCTCTGAGCAGAGAATGACCGTGACGTTTGGTGGCTAGAGAAGCGCAAAGCCCCAGTGTTGCTGCGCCTGTGAAAGCGCTTCCAAGGAAGGGTGCTGGCTAGCAACAGCTTTCAGTGCTGGCACTTTTCATCTCTGAGCAATTGCTCGACGTTTGTAATTTCTCACCTGAGCACCCTTTAGAGTGCGCGAGAGAGGATGAGCAGAAGATTAGGTGGCTAGAGAATCGCAAAGCCCCAGTGTTCTTAGGCCTACAAAAGCGCTTCCAAGGAAGGCTGCTGGCTAGCAAGAGCTTTCAGTGCTGGCACTTTTCATCTCTGAGCAATTGCTCGATGTTTGCAATTTCTCAGCTCGCGTCTACGAGACGGAAAGAGAATGACTGTGACGTTTCGTGGCTAGAGAAGCGCAAAGCCCCAGTGTTACTGCGCCTGTGAAAGCGCTTCCAAGGAAGGGTGCTGGCTAGCAACAGCTTTCAGTGCTGGCACTTTTCATCTCTGAGCAATTGCTGGACGTTTGCAATTTCTCACCTGAGCTCTCTTTAGAGTGCGCGAGAGGATGAGCAGAAGATTAGGTGGCTAGAGAAGCCCAGAGCCCCAGTGTTCTTAGGCCTACAAAAGCGCTTCCAAGGAAGGGGGCTGGCTAGCAACAGCTTTCAGTGCTGGCACTTTTCATCTCTGAGCAATTGCTCGACGTTTGCAATTTCTCAGCTCGTGTCTAGGAGACGGAAAGAGAATGACCGTGACGTTTGGTGGGTAGAGAAGCGCAAAGCCCCAGTGTTACTGCGCCTGTGAAAGCGCTTCCAAGGAAGGGGGCTGGCTAGCAACAGCTT
Organism: Sarcoramphus papa; assembly: GCA_037962945.1. Classification (NCBI taxonomy): domain Eukaryota; kingdom Metazoa; phylum Chordata; class Aves; order Accipitriformes; family Cathartidae; genus Sarcoramphus; species Sarcoramphus papa. The sequence continues at coordinate 4,919,546 of JBBMRM010000093.1, read as the reverse complement.
TCAGTGCTGGCACTTTTCATCTCTGAGCAATTGCTCGACGTTTGCAATTTCTCAGCTCGTGTCTACGAGACGGAAAGAGAATGACCGTGACGTTTGGTGGCTAGAGAAGCGCAAAGCCCCAGTGTTGCTGCGCCTGTGAAAGCGCTTCCAAGGAAGGGTGCTGGCTAGCAAGAGCTTTCAGTGCTGGCACTTTTCATCTCTGAGCAATTGCTCGACGTTTGCAATTTCTCACCTGAGCTCTCTTTAGAGTGCGCGAGAGGATGAGCAGAAGATTAGGTGGCTAGAGAAGCCCAGAGCCCCAGTGTTCTTAGGCCTACAAAAGCGCTTCCAAGGAAGGGGGCTGGCTAGCAACAGCTTTCAGTGCTGGCACTTTTCATCTCTGAGCAATTGCTCGACGTTTGCAATTTCTCAGCTCGTGTCTAGGAGACGGAAAGAGAATGACCGTGACGTTTGGTGGGTAGAGAAGCGCAAAGCCCCAGTGTTACTGCGCCTGTGAAAGCGCTTCCAAGGAAGGGGGCTGGCTAGCAACAGCTTTCAGTGCTGGCACTTTTCATCTCTGAGCAATTGCTCGACGTTTGCAATTTCTCAGCTCGTGTCTACGAGACGGAAAGAGAATGACCGTGACGTTTGGTGGCTAGAGAAGCGCAAAGCCCCAGTGTTGCTGCGCCTGTGAAAGCGCTTCCAAGGAAGGGTGCTGGCTAGCAAGAGCTTTCAGTGCTGGCACTTTTCATCTCTGAGCAATTGCTCGACGTTTGCAATTTCTCACCTGAGCTCTCTTTAGAGTGCGCGAGAGGATGAGCAGAAGATTAGGTGGCTAGAGAAGCCCAGAGCCCCAGTGTTCTTAGGCCTACAAAAGCGCTTCCAAGGAAGGGTGCTGGCTAGCAACAGCTTTCAGTGCTGGCACTTTTCATCTCTGAGCAATTGCTCGACGTTTGCAATCTCTCAGCTCGTGTCTACGAGACGGATGGAGAATGACCATGACGTTTGGTGGCTAGAGAAGCGCAAAGCCCCAGTGTTGCTGCGCCTGTGAAAGCGCTTCCAAGGAAGGCTGCTGGCTAGCAACAGCTTTCAGTGCTGGCACTTTTCATCTCTGAGCAATTGCTCGACGTTTGTAATTTCTCACCTGAGCTCTCTTTAGAGTGCGCGAGAGGATGAGCAGAAGATTAGGTGGCTAGAGAAGCGCAAAGCCCCAGTGTTCTTAGGCCTACAAAAGCGCTTCCAAGGAAGGGTGCTGGCTAGCAAGAGCTTTCAGTGCTGGCACTTTTCATCTCTGAGCAATTGCTCGACGTTTGCAATTTCTCAGCTCGTGTCTACGAGACGGAAAGAGAATGACCGTGACGTTTGGTGGCTAGAGAAGCGCAAAGCCCCAGTGTTGCTGCGCCTGTGAAAGCGCTTCCAAGGAAGGGTGCTGGCTAGCAACAGCTTTCAGTGCTGGCACTTTTCATCTCTGAGCAATTGCTCGACGTTTGCAATTTCTCACCTGAGCTCTCTTTAGAGTGCGCGAGAGGATGAGCAGAAGATTAGGTGGCTAGAGAAGCCCAGAGCCCCAGTGTTCTTAGGGCTACAAAAGCGCTTCCAAGGAAGGGTGCTGGCTAGCAACAGCTTTCAGTGCTGGCACTTTTCATCTCTGAGCAATTGCTCGACATTTGCAATTTCTCAGCTCGTGTCTAGGAGACGGAAAGAGAATGACCGTGACGTTTGGTGGCTAGAGAAGCGCAAAGCCCCATTGTTGCTGCGCCTGTGAAAGCGCTTCCAATGAAGGGGGCTGGCTAGCAACAGCTTTCAGTGCTGGCACTTTTCATCTCTGAGCTATTGCTCGACGTTTGTAATTTCTCACCTGAGCACCCTTTAGAGTGCGCGAGAGAATGAGCAGAAGATTAGGTGGCTAGAGAAGCCCAGAGCCCCAGTGTTCTTAGGCCTACAAAAGCGCTTCCAAGGAAGGGTGCTGGCTAGCAACAGCTTTCAGTGCTGGCACTTTTCATCTCTGAGCAATTGCTCGACATTTGCAATTTCTCAGCTCGTGTCTACGAGACGGAAAGAGAATGACCGTGACGTTTGGTGGCTAGAGAAGCGCAAAGCCCCAGTGTTGCTGCGCCTGTGAAAGCGCTTCCAAGGAAGGCTGCTGGCTAGCAACAGCTTTCAGTGCTGGCACTTTTCATCTCTGAGCAATTGCTCGACGTTTGCAATTTCTCAACTCGTGTCTACGAGACGGAAAGAGAAGGACCGTGACGTTTGGTGGCTAGAGAAGCGCAAAGCCCCAGTGTTGCTGCGCCTGTGAAAGCGCTTCCAAGGAAGGGTGCTGGCTAGCAACAGCTTTCAGTGCTGGCACTTTTCATCTCTGAGCAATTGCTCGACGTTTGCAATTTCTCACCTGAGCTCTCTTTAGAGTGCGCGAGAGGATGAGCAGAAGATTAGGTGGCTAGAGAAGCCCAGAGCCCCAGTGTTCTTAGGGCTACAAAAGCGCTTCCAAGGAAGGGGGCTGGCTAGCAACAGCTTTCAGTGCTGGCACTTTTCATCTCTGAGCAATTGCTCGACGTTTGCAATTTCTCAGCTCGTGTCTACGAGACGGAAAGAGAAGGACAGTGACGTTTGGTGGCTAGAGAAGCGCAAAGCCCCAGTGTTGCTGCGCCTGTGAAAGCGCTTCCAAGGAAGGCTGCTGGCTAGCAACAGCTTTCAGTGCTGGCACTTTTCATCTCTGAGCAATTGCTCGACGTTTGCAATTTCTCACCTGAGCTCTCTTTAGAGTGCGCGAGAGGATGAGCACAAGATTAGGTGGCTAGAGAAGCCCAGAGCCCCACTGTTCTTAGGCCTACAAAAGCGCTTCCAAGGAAGGGTGCTGGCTAGCAACAGCTTTCAGTGCTGGCACTTTTCATCTCTGAGCAATTGCTCGACATTTGCAATCTCTCAGCTCGTGTCTACGAGACGGAAAGAGAATGACCATGACGTTTGGTGGCTAGAGAAGCGCAAAGCCCCAGTGTTGCTGCGCCTGTGAAAGCGCTTCCAAGGAAGGGTGCTGGCTAGCAACAGCTTTCAGTGCTGGCACTTTTCATCTCTGAGCAATTGCTCGACGTTTGTAATTTCTCACCTGAGCACCCTTTAGAGTGCGCGAGAGAATGAGCAGAAGATTAGGTGGCTAGAGAAGCGCAAAGCCCCAGTGTTCTTAGGCCTACAAAAGCGCTTCCAAGGAAGGGTGCTGGCTAGCAACAGCTTTCAGTGCTGGCACTTTTCATCTCTGAGCAATTGCTGGACGTTTGCAATTTCTCAGCTCGTGTCTACGAGACGGAAAGAGAATGACCATGACGTTTGGTGGCTAGAGAAGCGCAAAGCCCCAGTGTTACTGCGCCTGTGAAAGCGCTTCCAAGGAAGGGGGCTGGCTAGCAACAGCTTTCAGCGCTGGCACTTTTCATCTCTGAGCAATTGCTCAACATTTGCAATTTCTCAACTCATGTCTACGAGACGGAAAGAGAATGACCGTGACGTTTGGTGGCTAGAGAAGCGCAAAGCCCCAGTGTTGCTGCGCCTGTGAAAGCGCTTCCAAGGAAGGCTGCTGGCTAGCAACAGCTTTCAGTGCTGGCACTTTTCATCTCTGAGCAATTGCTCGACGTTTGCAATTTCTCACCTGAGCTCTCCTTTGAGTGCGCGAGAGGATGAGCAGAAGATTAGGTGGCTAGAGAAGCCCAGAGCCCCAGTGTTCTTAGGGCTACAAAAGCGCTTCCAAGGAAGGCTGCTGGCTAGCAACAGCTTTCAGTGCTGGCACTTTTCATCTCTGAGCAATTGCTCGACATTTGCAATCTCTCAGCTCGTGTCTACGAGACGGAAAGAGAATGACCGTGACGTTTGGTGGCTAGAGAAGCGCAAAGCCCCAGTGTTGCTGCGCCTGTGAAAGCGCTTCCAAGGAAGGCTGCTGGCTAGCAACAGCTTTCAGTGCTGGCACTTTTCATCTCTGAGCAATTGCTCGACGTTTGCAATTTCTCACCTGAGCTCTCTTTAGAGTGCGCGAGAGGATGAGCAGAAGATTAGGTGGCTAGAGAAGCCCAGAGCCCCAGTGTTCTTAGGCCTACAAAAGCGCTTCCAAGGAAGGGTGCTGGCTAGCAACAGCTTTCAGTGCTGGCACTTTTCATCTCTGAGCAGAGAATGACCGTGACGTTTGGTGGCTAGAGAAGCGCAAAGCCCCAGTGTTGCTGCGCCTGTGAAAGCGCTTCCAAGGAAGGGTGCTGGCTAGCAACAGCTTTCAGTGCTGGCACTTTTCATCTCTGAGCAATTGCTCGACGTTTGTAATTTCTCACCTGAGCTCTCTTTAGAGTGCGCGAGAGGATGAGCAGAAGATTAGGTGGCTAGAGAAGCGCAAAGCCCCAGTGTTCTTAGGCCTACAAAAGCGCTTCCAAGGAAGGGTGCTGGCTAGCAACAGCTTTCAGTGCTGGCACTTTTCATCTCTGAGCAATTGCTCGACGTTTGCAATTTCTCAGCTCGTGTCTACGAGACGGAAAGAGAATGACCGTGACGTTTGGTGGCTAGAGAAGCGCAAAGCCCCAGTGTTGCTGCGCCTGTGAAAGCGCTTCCAAGGAAGGGTGCTGGCTAGCAACAGCTTTCAGTGCTGGCACTTTTCATCTCTGAGCAATTGCTCGACGTTTGCAATTTCTCACCTGAGCTCTCTTTAGAGTGCGCGAGAGGATGAGCACAAGATGAGGTGGCTAGAGAAGCCCAGAGCCCCAGTGTTCTTAGGCCTACAAAAGCGCTTCCAAGGAAGGGTGCTGGCTAGCAACAGCTTTCAGTGCTGGCACTTTTCATCTCTGAGCAATTGCTCGACATTTGCAATTTCTCAGCTCGTGTCTACGAGACGGAAAGAGAATGACCGTGACGTTTGGTGGCTAGAGAAGCGCAAAGCCCCAGTGTTGCTGCGCCTGTGAAAGCGCTTCCAAGGAAGGGTGCTGGCTAGCAACAGCTTTCAGTGCTGGCACTTTTCATCTCTGAGCAATTGCTCGACGTTTGTAATTTCTCACCTGAGCACCCTTTAGAGTGCGCGAGAGAATGAGCACAAGATTAGGTGGCTAGAGAAGCGCAAAGCCCCAGTGTTCTTAGGCCTACAAAAGCGCTTCCAAGGAAGGGTGCTGGCTAGCAAGAGCTTTCAGTGCTGGCACTTTTCATCTCTGAGCAATTGCTCGACGTTTGCAATTTCTCAGCTCGTGTCTACGAGACGGAAAGAGAATGACCGTGACGTTTGGTGGCTAGAGAAGCGCAAAGCCCCAGTGTTGCTGCGCCTGTGAAAGCGCTTCCAAGGAAGGCTGCTGGCTAGCAAGAGCTTTCAGTGCTGGCACTTTTCATCTCTGAGCAATTGCTGGACGGTTGCAATTTCTCACCTGAGCTCTCTTTAGAGTGCGCAAGAGGATGAGCAGAAGATTAGGTGGCTAGAGAAGCCCAGAGCCCCACTGTTCTTAGGCCTACAAAAGCGCTTCCAAGAAAGGGTGCTGGCTAGCAAGAGCTTTCAGTGCTGGCACTTTTCATCTCTGAGGAATTGCTCGACGTTTGCAATTTCTCACCTATGCTCTTCTTTGAGTGCGCGAGAGGATAAGCACAAGATTAGGTGGCTAGAGAAGCGCAGAGCCCCAGTGTTCTTAGGCCTACAAAAGCGCTTCCAAGGAAGGGGGCTGGCTAGCAACAGCTTTCAGTGCTGGCACTTTTCATCTCTGAGCAATTGCTCGACGTTTGCAATTTCTCAACTCGTGTCTACGAGACGGAAAGAGAATGACCGTGACGTTTGGTGGCTAGAGAAGCGCAAAGCCCCAGTGTTGCTGCGCCTGTGAAAGCGCTTCCAAGGAAGGCTGCTGGCTAGCAACAGCTTTCAGTGCTGGCACTTTTCATCTCTGAGCAATTGCTCGACGTTTGCAATTTCTCACCTGAGCTCTCTTTAGAGTGCGCGAGAGGATGAGCAGAAGATTAGGTGGCTAGAGAAGCCCAGAGCCCCAGTGTTCTTAGGCCTACAAAAGCGCTTCCAAGGAAGGGTGCTGGCTAGCAACAGCTTTCAGTGCTGGCACTTTTCATCTCTGAGCAATTGCTGGACGTTTGCAATTTCTCACCTGAGCTCTCTTTAGAGTGCGCGAGAGGATGAGCAGAAGATTAGGTGGCTAGAGAAGCCCAGAGCCCCAGTGTTCTTAGGGCTACAAAAGCGCTTCCAAGGAAGGGTGCTGGCTAGCAACAGCTTTCAGTGCTGGCACTTTTCATCTCTGAGCAATTGCTCGACGTTTGCAATTTCTCAGCTCGTGTCTACGAGACGGAAAGAGAAGGACAGTGACGTTTGGTGGCTAGAGAAGCGCAAAGCCCCAGTGTTGCTGCGCCTGTGAAAGCGCTTCCAAGGAAGGCTGCTGGCTAGCAACAGCTTTCAGTGCTGGCACTTTTCATCTCTGAGCAATTGCTCGACGTTTGCAATTTCTCACCTGAGCTCTCTTTAGAGTGCGCGAGAGGATGAGCACAAGATTAGGTGGCTAGAGAAGCCCAGAGCCCCACTGTTCTTAGGCCTACAAAAGCGCTTCCAAGGAAGGGTGCTGGCTAGCAACAGCTTTCAGTGCTGGCACTTTTCATCTCTGAGCAATTGCTCGACATTTGCAATCTCTCAGCTCGTGTCTACGAGACGGATGGAGAATGACCATGACGTTTGGTGGCTAGAGAAGCGCAAAGCCCCAGTGTTGCTGCGCCTGTGAAAGCGCTTCCAAGGAAGGGTGCTGGCTAGCAAGAGCTTTCAGTGCTGGCACTTTTCATCTCTGAGCAATTGCTCGACGTTTGTAATTTCTCACCTGAGCTCTCTTTAGAGTGCGCGAGAGGATGAGCAGAAGATTAGGTGGCTAGAGAAGCGCAAAGCCCCAGTGTTCTTAGGCCTACAAAAGCGCTTCCAAGGAAGGGTGCTGGCTAGCAACAGCTTTCAGTGCTGGCACTTTTCATCTCTGAGCAATTGCTGGACGTTTGCAATTTCTCAGCTCGTGTCTACGAGACGGAAAGAGAATGACCATGACGTTTGGTGGCTAGAGAAGCGCAAAGCCCCAGTGTTACTGCGCCTGTGAAAGCGCTTCCAAGGAAGGGGGCTGGCTAGCAACAGCTTTCAGTGCTGGCACTTTTCATCTCTGAGCAATTGCTCGACATTTGCAATTTCTCAACTCATGTCTACGAGACGGAAAGAGAATGACCGTGACGTTTGGTGGCTAGAGAAGCGCAAAGCCCCAGTGTTGCTGCGCCTGTGAAAGCGCTTCCAAGGAAGGCTGCTGGCTAGCAACAGCTTTCAGTGCTGGCACTTTTCATCTCTGAGCAATTGCTCGACGTTTGCAATTTCTCACCTGAGCTCTCCTTTGAGTGCGCGAGAGGATGAGCAGAAGATTAGGTGGCTAGAGAAGCCCAGAGCCCCAGTGTTCTTAGGCCTACAAAAGCGCTTCCAAGGAAGGCTGCTGGCTAGCAACAGCTTTCAGTGCTGGCACTTTTCATCTCTGAGCAATTGCTCGACATTTGCAATCTCTCAGCTCGTGTCTACGAGACGGAAAGAGAATGACCGTGACGTTTGGTGCGTATAGAAGCGCAAAGCCCCAGTGTTGCTGCGCCTGTGAAAGCGCTTCCAAGGAAGGGTGCTGGCTAGCAACAGCTTTCAGTGCTGGCACTTTTCATCTCTGAGCAATTGCTCGACGTTTGCAATTTCTCACCTGAGCTCTCTTTAGAGTGCGCGAGAGGATGAGCAGAAGATTAGGTGGCTAGAGAAGCCCAGAGCCCCAGTGGTCTTAGGCCTACAAAAGCGCTTCCAAGGAAGGGTGCTGGCTAGCAACAGCTTTCAGTGCTGGCACTTTTCATCTCTGAGCAGAGAATGACCGTGACGTTTGGTGGCTAGAGAAGCGCAAAGCCCCAGTGTTGCTGCGCCTGTGAAAGCGCTTCCAAGGAAGGGTGCTGGCTAGCAACAGCTTTCAGTGCTGGCACTTTTCATCTCTGAGCAATTGCTCGACGTTTGTAATTTCTCACCTGAGCTCTCTTTAGAGTGCGCGAGAGGATGAGCAGAAGATTAGGTGGCTAGAGAAGCGCAAAGCCCCAGTGTTCTTAGGCCTACAAAAGCGCTTCCAAGGAAGGGTGCTGGCTAGCAACAGCTTTCAGTGCTGGCACTTTTCATCTCTGAGCAATTGCTCGACGTTTGCAATTTCTCAGCTCGTGTCTACGAGACGGAAAGAGAATGACCGTGACGTTTGGTGGCTAGAGAAGCGCAAAGCCCCAGTGTTGCTGCGCCTGTGAAAGCGCTTCCAAGGAAGGGTGCTGGCTAGCAACAGCTTTCAGTGCTGGCACTTTTCATCTCTGAGCAATTGCTCGACGTTTGCAATTTCTCACCTGAGCTCTCTTTAGAGTGCGCGAGAGGATGAGCACAAGATGAGGTGGCTAGAGAAGCCCAGAGCCCCAGTGTTCTTAGGCCTACAAAAGCGCTTCCAAGGAAGGGTGCTGGCTAGCAACAGCTTTCAGTGCTGGCACTTTTCATCTCTGAGCAATTGCTCGACATTTGCAATTTCTCAGCTCGTGTCTACGAGACGGAAAGAGAATGACCGTGACGTTTGGTGGCTAGAGAAGCGCAAAGCCCCAGTGTTGCTGCGCCTGTGAAAGCGCTTCCAAGGAAGGGTGCTGGCTAGCAACAGCTTTCAGTGCTGGCACTTTTCATCTCTGAGCAATTGCTCGACGTTTGTAATTTCTCACCTGAGCACCCTTTAGAGTGCGCGAGAGAATGAGCAGAAGATTAGGTGGCTAGAGAAGCGCAAAGCCCCAGTGTTCTTAGGCCTACAAAAGCGCTTCCAAGGAAGGGTGCTGGCTAGCAAGAGCTTTCAGTGCTGGCACTTTTCATCTCTGAGCAATTGCTCGACGTTTGCAATTTCTCAGCTCGTGTCTAGGAGACGGAAAGAGAATGACCGTGACGTTTGGTGGCTAGAGAAGCGCAAAGCCCCAGTGTTGCTGCGCCTGTGAAAGCGCTTCCAAGGAAGGCTGCTGGCTAGCAAGAGCTTTCAGTGCTGGCACTTTTCATCTCTGAGCAATTGCTGGACGGTTGCAATTTCTCACCTGAGCTCTCTTTAGAGTGCGCAAGAGGATGAGCAGAAGATTAGGTGGCTAGAGAAGCCCAGAGCCCCACTGTTCTTAGGCCTACAAAAGCGCTTCCAAGAAAGGGTGCTGGCTAGCAAGAGCTTTCAGTGCTGGCACTTTTCATCTCTGAGGAATTGCTCGACGTTTGCAATTTCTCACCTATGCTCTTCTTTGAGTGCGCGAGAGGATAAGCACAAGATTAGGTGGCTAGAGAAGCGCAGAGCCCCAGTGTTCTTAGGCCTACAAAAGCGCTTCCAAGGAAGGGGGCTGGCTAGCAACAGCTTTCAGTGCTGGCACTTTTCATCTCTGAGCAATTGCTCGACGTTTGCAATTTCTCAACTCGTGTCTACGAGACGGAAAGAGAATGACCGTGACGTTTGGTGGCTAGAGAAGCGCAAAGCCCCAGTGTTGCTGCGCCTGTGAAAGCGCTTCCAAGGAAGGCTGCTGGCTAGCAACAGCTTTCAGTGCTGGCACTTTTCATCTCTGAGCAATTGCTCGACGTTTGCAATTTCTCACCTGAGCTCTCTTTAGAGTGCGCGAGAGGATGAGCAGAAGATTAGGTGGCTAGAGAAGCCCAGAGCCCCAGTGTTCTTAGGGCTACAAAAGCGCTTCCAAGGAAGGGTGCTGGCTAGCAACAGCTTTCAGTGCTGGCACTTTTCATCTCTGAGCAATTGCTCGACCTTTGCAATTTCTCAGCTCGTGTCTAGGAGACGGAAAGAGAATGACCGTGACGTTTGGTGGGTAGAGAAGCGCAAAGCCCCAGTGTTGCTGCGCCTGTGAAAGCGCTTCCAAGGAAGGGTGCTGGCTAGCAACAGCTTTCAGTGCTGGCACTTTTCATCTCTGAGCTATTGCTCGACGTTTGTAATTTCTCACCTGAGCACCCTTTAGAGTGCGCGAGAGAATGAGCAGAAGATTAGGTGGCTAGAGAAGCCCAGAGCCCCAGTGTTCTTAGGCCTACAAAAGCGCTTCCAAGGAAGGGTGCTGGCTAGCAACAGCTTTCAGTGCTGGCACTTTTCATCTCTGAGCAATTGCTCGACATTTGCAATTTCTCAGCTCGTGTCTACGAGATGGAAAGAGAATGACCGTGACGTTTGGTGGCTAGAGAAGCGCAAAGCCCCAGTGTTGCTGCGCCTGTGAAAGCGCTTCCAAGGAAGGCTGCTGGCTAGCAACAGCTTTCAGTGCTGGCACTTTTCATCTCTGAGCAATTGCTCGACGTTTGCAATTTCTCAACTCGTGTCTACGAGACGGAAAGAGAAGGACCGTGACGTTTGGTGGCTAGAGAAGCGCAAAGCCCCAGTGTTGCTGCGCCTGTGAAAGCGCTTCCAAGGAAGGGTGCTGGCTAGCAAGAGCTTTCAGTGCTGGCACTTTTCATCTCTGAGCAATTGCTCGACGTTTGCAATTTCTCACCTGAGCTCTCTTTAGAGTGCGCGAGAGGATGAGCAGAAGATTAGGTGGCTAGAGAAGCCCAGAGCCCCAGTGTTCTTAGGGCTACAAAAGCGCTTCCAAGGAAGGGGGCTGGCTAGCAACAGCTTTCAGTGCTGGCACTTTTCATCTCTGAGCAATTGCTCGACGTTTGCAATTTCTCAGCTCGTGTCTACGAGACGGAAAGAGAAGGACAGTGACGTTTGGTGGCTAGAGAAGCGCAAAGCCCCAGTGTTGCTGCGCCTGTGAAAGCGCTTCCAAGGAAGGCTGCTGGCTAGCAACAGCTTTCAGTGCTGGCACTTTTCATCTCTGAGCAATTGCTCGACGTTTGCAATTTCTCACCTGAGCTCTCTTTAGAGTGCGCGAGAGGATGAGCACAAGATTAGGTGGCTAGAGAAGCCCAGAGCCCCACTGTTCTTAGGCCTACAAAAGCGCTTCCAAGGAAGGGTGCTGGCTAGCAACAGCTTTCAGTGCTGGCACTTTTCATCTCTGAGCAATTGCTCGACATTTGCAATCTCTCAGCTCGTGTCTACGAGACGGATGGAGAATGACCATGACGTTTGGTGGCTAGAGAAGCGCAAAGCCCCAGTGTTGCTGCGCCTGTGAAAGCGCTTCCAAGGAAGGGTGCTGGCTAGCAAGAGCTTTCAGTGCTGGCACTTTTCATCTCTGAGCAATTGCTCGACGTTTGCAATTTCTCACCTGAGCTCTCTTTAGAGTGCGCGAGAGGATGAGCAGAAGATTAGGTGGCTAGAGAAGCGCAAAGCCCCAGTGTTCTTAGGCCTACAAAAGCGCTTCCAAGGAAGGGTGCTGGCTAGCAACAGCTTTCAGTGCTGGCACTTTTCATCTCTGAGCAATTGCTCGACGTTTGTAATTTCTCACCTGAGCTCTCTTTAGAGTGCGCGAGAGGATGAGCAGAAGATTAGGTGGCTAGAGAAGCGCAAAGCCCCAGTGTTCTTAGGCCTACAAAAGCGCTTCCAAGGAAGGGTGCTGGCTAGCAACAGCTTTCAGTGCTGGCACTTTTCATCTCTGAGCAATTGCTGGACGTTTGCAATTTCTCAGCTCGTGTCTACGAGACGGAAAGAGAATGACCATGACGTTTGGTGGCTAGAGAAGCGCAAAGCCCCAGTGTTACTGCACCTGTGAAAGCGCTTCCAAGGAAGGGGGCTGGCTAGCAACAGCTTTCAGTGCTGGCACTTTTCATCTCTGAGCAATTGCTCGACGTTTGCAATTTCTCAGCTCGTGTCTACGAGACGGAAAGAGAAGGACCGTGACGTTTGGTGGCTAGAGAAGCGCAAAGCCCCAGTGTTGCTGCGCCTGTGAAAGCGCTTCCAAGGAAGGGTGCTGGCTAGCAAGAGCTTTCAGTGCTGGCACTTTTCATCTCTGAGCAATTGCTCGACGTTTGCAATTTCTCACCTGAGCTCTCTTTAGAGTGCGCGAGAGGATGAGCAGAAGATTAGGTGGCTAGAGAAGCCCAGAGCCCCAGTGTTCTTAGGGCTACAAAAGCGCTTCCAAGGAAGGGGGCTGGCTAGCAACAGCTTTCAGTGCTGGCACTTTTCATCTCTGAGCAATTGCTCGACGTTTGCAATTTCTCAGCTCGTGTCTACGAGACGGAAAGAGAAGGACAGTGACGTTTGGTGGCTAGAGAAGCGCAAAGCCCCAGTGTTGCTGCGCCTGTGAAAGCGCTTCCAAGGAAGGCTGCTGGCTAGCAACAGCTTTCAGTGCTGGCACTTTTCATCTCTGAGCAATTGCTCGACGTTTGCAATTTCTCACCTGAGCTCTCTTTAGAGTGCGCGAGAGGATGAGCACAAGATTAGGTGGCTAGAGAAGCCCAGAGCCCCACTGTTCTTAGGCCTACAAAAGCGCTTCCAAGGAAGGGTGCTGGCTAGCAACAGCTTTCAGTGCTGGCACTTTTCATCTCTGAGCAATTGCTCGACATTTGCAATCTCTCAGCTCGTGTCTACGAGACGGATGGAGAATGACCATGACGTTTGGTGGCTAGAGAAGCGCAAAGCCCCAGTGTTGCTGCGCCTGTGAAAGCGCTTCCAAGGAAGGGTGCTGGCTAGCAAGAGCTTTCAGTGCTGGCACTTTTCATCTCTGAGCAATTGCTCGACGTTTGTAATTTCTCACCTGAGCTCTCTTTAGAGTGCGCGAGAGGATGAGCAGAAGATTAGGTGGCTAGAGAAGCGCAAAGCCCCAGTGTTCTTAGGCCTACAAAAGCGCTTCCAAGGAAGGGTGCTGGCTAGCAACAGCTTTCAGTGCTGGCACTTTTCATCTCTGAGCAATTGCTGGACGTTTGCAATTTCTCAGCTCGTGTCTACGAGACGGAAAGAGAATGACCATGACGTTTGGTGGCTAGAGAAGCGCAAAGCCCCAGTGTTACTGCGCCTGTGAAAGCGCTTCCAAGGAAGGGGGCTGGCTAGCAACAGCTTTCAGTGCTGGCACTTTTCATCTCTGAGCAATTGCTCGACATTTGCAATTTCTCAACTCATGTCTACGAGACGGAAAGAGAATGACCGTGACGTTTGGTGGCTAGAGAAGCGCAAAGCCCCAGTGTTGCTGCGCCTGTGAAAGCGCTTCCAAGGAAGGCTGCTGGCTAGCAACAGCTTTCAGTGCTGGCACTTTTCATCTCTGAGCAATTGCTCGACGTTTGCAATTTCTCACCTGAGCTCTCCTTTGAGTGCGCGAGAGGATGAGCAGAAGATTAGGTGGCTAGAGAAGCCCAGAGCCCCAGTGTTCTTAGGCCTACAAAAGCGCTTCCAAGGAAGGCTGCTGGCTAGCAACAGCTTTCAGTGCTGGCACTTTTCATCTCTGAGCAATTGCTCGACATTTGCAATCTCTCAGCTCGTGTCTACGAGACGGAAAGAGAATGACCGTGACGTTTGGTGCGTATAGAAGCGCAAAGCCCCAGTGTTGCTGCGCCTGTGAAAGCGCTTCCAAGGAAGGCTGCTGGCTAGCAACAGCTTTCAGTGCTGGCACTTTTCATCTCTGAGCAATTGCTCGACGTTTGCAATTTCTCACCTGAGCTCTCTTTAGAGTGCGCGAGAGGATGAGCAGAAGATTAGGTGGCTAGAGAAGCCCAGAGCCCCAGTGTTCTTAGGCCTACAAAAGCGCTTCCAAGGAAGGGTGCTGGCTAGCAACAGCTTTCAGTGCTGGCACTTTTCATCTCTGAGCAGAGAATGACCGTGACGTTTGGTGGCTAGAGAAGCGCAAAGCCCCAGTGTTGCTGCGCCTGTGAAAGCGCTTCCAAGGAAGGGTGCTGGCTAGCAACAGCTTTCAGTGCTGGCACTTTTCATCTCTGAGCAATTGCTCGACGTTTGTAATTTCTCACCTGAGCACCCTTTAGAGTGCGCGAGAGAGGATGAGCAGAAGATTAGGTGGCTAGAGAATCGCAAAGCCCCAGTGTTCTTAGGCCTACAAAAGCGCTTCCAAGGAAGGCTGCTGGCTAGCAAGAGCTTTCAGTGCTGGCACTTTTCATCTCTGAGCAATTGCTCGATGTTTGCAATTTCTCAGCTCGCGTCTACGAGACGGAAAGAGAATGACCGTGACGTTTGGTGGCTAGAGAAGCGCAAAGCCCCAGTGTTACTGCGCCTGTGAAAGCGCTTCCAAGGAAGGGTGCTGGCTAGCAACAGCTTTCAGTGCTGGCACTTTTCATCTCTGAGCAATTGCTGGACGTTTGCAATTTCTCACCTGAGCTCTCTTTAGAGTGCGCGAGAGGATGAGCAGAAGATTAGGTGGCTAGAGAAGCCCAGAGCCCCAGTGTTCTTAGGCCTACAAAAGCGCTTCCAAGGAAGGGGGCTGGCTAGCAACAGCTTTCAGTGCTGGCACTTTTCATCTCTGAGCAATTGCTCGACGTTTGCAATTTCTCAGCTCGTGTCTAGGAGACGGAAAGAGAATGACCGTGACGTTTGGTGGGTAGAGAAGCGCAAAGCCCCAGTGTTACTGCGCCTGTGAAAGCGCTTCCAAGGAAGGGGGCTGGCTAGCAACAGCTTTCAGTGCTGGCACTTTTCATCTCTGAGCAATTGCTCGACGTTTGCAATTTCTCAGCTCGTGTCTACGAGACGGAAAGAGAATGACCGTGACGTTTGGTGGCTAGAGAAGCGCAAAGCCCCAGTGTTGCTGCGCCTGTGAAAGCGCTTCCAAGGAAGGGTGCTGGCTAGCAAGAGCTTTCAGTGCTGGCACTTTTCATCTCTGAGCAATTGCTCGACGTTTGCAATTTCTCACCTGAGCTCTCTTTAGAGTGCGCGAGAGGATGAGCAGAAGATTAGGTGGCTAGAGAAGCCCAGAGCCCCAGTGTTCTTAGGCCTACAAAAGCGCTTCCAAGGAAGGGTGCTGGCTAGCAACAGCTTTCAGTGCTGGCACTTTTCATCTCTGAGCAATTGCTCGACGTTTGCAATCTCTCAGCTCGTGTCTACGAGACGGATGGAGAATGACCATGACGTTTGGTGGCTAGAGAAGCGCAAAGCCCCAGTGTTGCTGCGCCTGTGAAAGCGCTTCCAAGGAAGGCTGCTGGCTAGCAACAGCTTTCAGTGCTGGCACTTTTCATCTCTGAGCAATTGCTCGACGTTTGTAATTTCTCACCTGAGCTCTCTTTAGAGTGCGCGAGAGGATGAGCAGAAGATTAGGTGGCTAGAGAAGCGCAAAGCCCCAGTGTTCTTAGGCCTACAAAAGCGCTTCCAAGGAAGGGTGCTGGCTAGCAAGAGCTTTCAGTGCTGGCACTTTTCATCTCTGAGCAATTGCTCGACGTTTGCAATTTCTCAGCTCGTGTCTACGAGACGGAAAGAGAATGACCGTGACGTTTGGTGGCTAGAGAAGCGCAAAGCCCCAGTGTTGCTGCGCCTGTGAAAGCGCTTCCAAGGAAGGGTGCTGGCTAGCAACAGCTTTCAGTGCTGGCACTTTTCATCTCTGAGCAATTGCTCGACGTTTGCAATTTCTCACCTGAGCTCTCTTTAGAGTGCGCGAGAGGATGAGCAGAAGATTAGGTGGCTAGAGAAGCCCAGAGCCCCAGTGTTCTTAGGGCTACAAAAGCGCTTCCAAGGAAGGGTGCTGGCTAGCAACAGCTTTCAGTGCTGGCACTTTTCATCTCTGAGCAATTGCTCGACATTTGCAATTTCTCAGCTCGTGTCTAGGAGACGGAAAGAGAATGACCGTGACGTTTGGTGGCTAGAGAAGCGCAAAGCCCCATTGTTGCTGCGCCTGTGAAAGCGCTTCCAATGAAGGGGGCTGGCTAGCAACAGCTTTCAGTGCTGGCACTTTTCATCTCTGAGCTATTGCTCGACGTTTGTAATTTCTCACCTGAGCACCCTTTAGAGTGCGCGAGAGAATGAGCAGAAGATTAGGTGGCTAGAGAAGCCCAGAGCCCCAGTGTTCTTAGGCCTACAAAAGCGCTTCCAAGGAAGGGTGCTGGCTAGCAACAGCTTTCAGTGCTGGCACTTTTCATCTCTGAGCAATTGCTCGACATTTGCAATTTCTCAGCTCGTGTCTACGAGACGGAAAGAGAATGACCGTGACGTTTGGTGGCTAGAGAAGCGCAAAGCCCCAGTGTTGCTGCGCCTGTGAAAGCGCTTCCAAGGAAGGCTGCTGGCTAGCAACAGCTTTCAGTGCTGGCACTTTTCATCTCTGAGCAATTGCTCGACGTTTGCAATTTCTCAACTCGTGTCTACGAGACGGAAAGAGAAGGACCGTGACGTTTGGTGGCTAGAGAAGCGCAAAGCCCCAGTGTTGCTGCGCCTGTGAAAGCGCTTCCAAGGAAGGGTGCTGGCTAGCAACAGCTTTCAGTGCTGGCACTTTTCATCTCTGAGCAATTGCTCGACGTTTGCAATTTCTCACCTGAGCTCTCTTTAGAGTGCGCGAGAGGATGAGCAGAAGATTAGGTGGCTAGAGAAGCCCAGAGCCCCAGTGTTCTTAGGGCTACAAAAGCGCTTCCAAGGAAGGGGGCTGGCTAGCAACAGCTTTCAGTGCTGGCACTTTTCATCTCTGAGCAATTGCTCGACGTTTGCAATTTCTCAGCTCGTGTCTACGAGACGGAAAGAGAAGGACAGTGACGTTTGGTGGCTAGAGAAGCGCAAAGCCCCAGTGTTGCTGCGCCTGTGAAAGCGCTTCCAAGGAAGGCTGCTGGCTAGCAACAGCTTTCAGTGCTGGCACTTTTCATCTCTGAGCAATTGCTCGACGTTTGCAATTTCTCACCTGAGCTCTCTTTAGAGTGCGCGAGAGGATGAGCACAAGATTAGGTGGCTAGAGAAGCCCAGAGCCCCACTGTTCTTAGGCCTACAAAAGCGCTTCCAAGGAAGGGTGCTGGCTAGCAACAGCTTTCAGTGCTGGCACTTTTCATCTCTGAGCAATTGCTCGACATTTGCAATCTCTCAGCTCGTGTCTACGAGACGGATGGAGAATGACCATGACGTTTGGTGGCTAGAGAAGCGCAAAGCCCCAGTGTTGCTGCGCCTGTGAAAGCGCTTCCAAGGAAGGGTGCTGTCTAGCAAGAGCTTTCAGTGCTGGCACTTTTCATCTCTGAGCAATTGCTCGACGTTTGTAATTTCTCACCTGAGCTCTCTTTAGAGTGCGCGAGAGGATGAGCAGAAGATTAGGTGGCTAGAGAAGCGCAAAGCCCCAGTGTTCTTAGGCCTACAAAAGCGCTTCCAAGGAAGGGTGCTGGCTAGCAACAGCTTTCAGTGCTGGCACTTTTCATCTCTGAGCAATTGCTGGACGTTTGCAATTTCTCAGCTCGTGTCTACGAGACGGAAAGAGAATGACCATGACGTTTGGTGGCTAGAGAAGCGCAAAGCCCCAGTGTTACTGCGCCTGTGAAAGCGCTTCCAAGGAAGGGGGCTGGCTAGCAACAGCTTTCAGCGCTGGCACTTTTCATCTCTGAGCAATTGCTCAACATTTGCAATTTCTCAACTCATGTCTACGAGACGGAAAGAGAATGACCGTGACGTTTGGTGGCTAGAGAAGCGCAAAGCCCCAGTGTTGCTGCGCCTGTGAAAGCGCTTCCAAGGAAGGGTGCTGGCTAGCAACAGCTTTCAGTGCTGGCACTTTTCATCTCTGAGCAATTGCTCGACGTTTGCAATTTCTCACCTGAGCTCTCCTTTGAGTGCGCGAGAGGATGAGCAGAAGATTAGGTGGCTAGAGAAGCCCAGAGCCCCAGTGTTCTTAGGGCTACAAAAGCGCTTCCAAGGAAGGCTGCTGGCTAGCAACAGCTTTCAGTGCTGGCACTTTTCATCTCTGAGCAATTGCTCGACATTTGCAATCTCTCAGCTCGTGTCTACGAGACGGAAAGAGAATGACCGTGACGTTTGGTGGCTAGAGAAGCGCAAAGCCCCAGTGTTGCTGCGCCTGTGAAAGCGCTTCCAAGGAAGGCTGCTGGCTAGCAACAGCTTTCAGTGCTGGCACTTTTCATCTCTGAGCAATTGCTCGACGTTTGCAATTTCTCACCTGAGCTCTCTTTAGAGTGCGCGAGAGGATGAGCAGAAGATTAGGTGGCTAGAGAAGCCCAGAGCCCCAGTGTTCTTAGGCCTACAAAAGCGCTTCCAAGGAAGGGTGCTGGCTAGCAACAGCTTTCAGTGCTGGCACTTTTCATCTCTGAGCAGAGAATGACCGTGACGTTTGGTGGCTAGAGAAGCGCAAAGCCCCAGTGTTGCTGCGCCTGTGAAAGCGCTTCCAAGGAAGGGTGCTGGCTAGCAACAGCTTTCAGTGCTGGCACTTTTCATCTCTGAGCAATTGCTCGACGTTTGTAATTTCTCACCTGAGCTCTCTTTAGAGTGCGCGAGAGGATGAGCAGAAGATTAGGTGGCTAGAGAAGCGCAAAGCCCCAGTGTTCTTAGGCCTACAAAAGCGCTTCCAAGGAAGGGTGCTGGCTAGCAACAGCTTTCAGTGCTGGCACTTTTCATCTCTGAGCAATTGCTCGACGTTTGCAATTTCTCAGCTCGTGTCTACGAGACGGAAAGAGAATGACCGTGACGTTTGGTGGCTAGAGAAGCGCAAAGCCCCAGTGTTGCTGCGCCTGTGAAAGCGCTTCCAAGGAAGGGTGCTGGCTAGCAACAGCTTTCAGTGCTGGCACTTTTCATCTCTGAGCAATTGCTCGACGTTTGCAATTTCTCACCTGAGCTCTCTTTAGAGTGCGCGAGAGGATGAGCACAAGATGAGGTGGCTAGAGAAGCCCAGAGCCCCAGTGTTCTTAGGCCTACAAAAGCGCTTCCAAGGAAGGGTGCTGGCTAGCAACAGCTTTCAGTGCTGGCACTTTTCATCTCTGAGCAATTGCTCGACATTTGCAATTTCTCAGCTCGTGTCTACGAGACGGAAAGAGAATGACCGTGACGTTTGGTGGCTAGAGAAGCGCAAAGCCCCAGTGTTGCTGCGCCTGTGAAAGCGCTTCCAAGGAAGGGTGCTGGCTAGCAACAGCTTTCAGTGCTGGCACTTTTCATCTCTGAGCAATTGCTCGACGTTTGTAATTTCTCACCTGAGCACCCTTTAGAGTGCGCGAGAGAATGAGCACAAGATTAGGTGGCTAGAGAAGCGCAAAGCCCCAGTGTTCTTAGGCCTACAAAAGCGCTTCCAAGGAAGGGTGCTGGCTAGCAAGAGCTTTCAGTGCTGGCACTTTTCATCTCTGAGCAATTGCTCGACGTTTGCAATTTCTCAGCTCGTGTCTACGAGACGGAAAGAGAATGACCGTGACGTTTGGTGGCTAGAGAAGCGCAAAGCCCCAGTGTTGCTGCGCCTGTGAAAGCGCTTCCAAGGAAGGCTGCTGGCTAGCAAGAGCTTTCAGTGCTGGCACTTTTCATCTCTGAGCAATTGCTGGACGGTTGCAATTTCTCACCTGAGCTCTCTTTAGAGTGCGCAAGAGGATGAGCAGAAGATTAGGTGGCTAGAGAAGCCCAGAGCCCCACTGTTCTTAGGCCTACAAAAGCGCTTCCAAGAAAGGGTGCTGGCTAGCAAGAGCTTTCAGTGCTGGCACTTTTCATCTCTGAGGAATTGCTCGACGTTTGCAATTTCTCACCTATGCTCTTCTTTGAGTGCGCGAGAGGATAAGCACAAGATTAGGTGGCTAGAGAAGCGCAGAGCCCCAGTGTTCTTAGGCCTACAAAAGCGCTTCCAAGGAAGGGGGCTGGCTAGCAACAGCTTTCAGTGCTGGCACTTTTCATCTCTGAGCAATTGCTCGACGTTTGCAATTTCTCAACTCGTGTCTACGAGACGGAAAGAGAATGACCGTGACGTTTGGTGGCTAGAGAAGCGCAAAGCCCCAGTGTTGCTGCGCCTGTGAAAGCGCTTCCAAGGAAGGCTGCTGGCTAGCAACAGCTTTCAGTGCTGGCACTTTTCATCTCTGAGCAATTGCTCGACGTTTGCAATTTCTCACCTGAGCTCTCTTTAGAGTGCGCGAGAGGATGAGCAGAAGATTAGGTGGCTAGAGAAGCCCAGAGCCCCAGTGTTCTTAGGCCTACAAAAGCGCTTCCAAGGAAGGGTGCTGGCTAGCAACAGCTTTCAGTGCTGGCACTTTTCATCTCTGAGCAATTGCTCGACCTTTGCAATTTCTCAGCTCGTGTCTAGGAGACGGAAAGAGAATGACCGTGACGTTTGGTGGGTAGAGAAGCGCAAAGCCCCAGTGTTGCTGCGCCTGTGAAAGCGCTTCCAAGGAAGGGTGCTGGCTAGCAACAGCTTTCAGTGCTGGCACTTTTCATCTCTGAGCTATTGCTCGACGTTTGTAATTTCTCACCTGAGCACCCTTTAGAGTGCGCGAGAGAATGAGCAGAAGATTAGGTGGCTAGAGAAGCCCAGAGCCCCAGTGTTCTTAGGCCTACAAAAGCGCTTCCAAGGAAGGGTGCTGGCTAGCAACAGCTTTCAGTGCTGGCACTTTTCATCTCTGAGCAATTGCTCGACATTTGCAATTTCTCAGCTCGTGTCTACGAGATGGAAAGAGAATGACCGTGACGTTTGGTGGGTAGAGAAGCGCAAAGCCCCAGTGTTGCTGCGCCTGTGAAAGCGCTTCCAAGGAAGGCTGCTGGCTAGCAACAGCTTTCAGTGCTGGCACTTTTCATCTCTGAGCAATTGCTCGACGTTTGCAATTTCTCAACTCGTGTCTACGAGACGGAAAGAGAAGGACCGTGACGTTTGGTGGCTAGAGAAGCGCAAAGCCCCAGTGTTGCTGCGCCTGTGAAAGCGCTTCCAAGGAAGGGTGCTGGCTAGCAAGAGCTTTCAGTGCTGGCACTTTTCATCTCTGAGCAATTGCTCGACGTTTGCAATTTCTCACCTGAGCTCTCTTTAGAGTGCGCGAGAGGATGAGCAGAAGATTAGGTGGCTAGAGAAGCCCAGAGCCCCAGTGTTCTTAGGGCTACAAAAGCGCTTCCAAGGAAGGGTGCTGGCTAGCAACAGCTTTCAGTGCTGGCACTTTTCATCTCTGAGCAATTGCTCGACGTTTGCAATTTCTCAGCTCGTGTCTACGAGACGGAAAGAGAAGGACAGTGACGTTTGGTGGCTAGAGAAGCGCAAAGCCCCAGTGTTGCTGCGCCTGTGAAAGCGCTTCCAAGGAAGGCTGCTGGCTAGCAACAGCTTTCAGTGCTGGCACTTTTCATCTCTGAGCAATTGCTCGACGTTTGCAATTTCTCACCTGAGCTCTCTTTAGAGTGCGCGAGAGGATGAGCAGAAGATTAGGTGGCTAGAGAAGCCCAGAGCCCCACTGTTCTTAGGCCTACAAAAGCGCTTCCAAGGAAGGGTGCTGGCTAGCAACAGCTTTCAGTGCTGGCACTTTTCATCTCTGAGCAATTGCTCGACATTTGCAATCTCTCAGCTCGTGTCTACGAGACGGATGGAGAATGACCATGACGTTTGGTGGCTAGAGAAGCGCAAAGCCCCAGTGTTGCTGCGCCTGTGAAAGCGCTTCCAAGGAAGGGTGCTGGCTAGCAAGAGCTTTCAGTGCTGGCACTTTTCATCTCTGAGCAATTGCTCGACGTTTGTAATTTCTCACCTGAGCTCTCTTTAGAGTGCGCGAGAGGATGAGCAGAAGATTAGGTGGCTACAGAAGCGCAAAGCCCCAGTGTTCTTAGGCCTACAAAAGCGCTTCCAAGGAAGGGTGCTGGCTAGCAACAGCTTTCAGTGCTGGCACTTTTCATCTCTGAGCAATTGCTGGACGTTTGCAATTTCTCAGCTCGTGTCTACGAGACGGAAAGAGAATGACCATGACGTTTGGTGGCTAGAGAAGCGCAAAGCCCCAGTGTTACTGCGCCTGTGAAAGCGCTTCCAAGGAAGGGGGCTGGCTAGCAACAGCTTTCAGTGCTGGCACTTTTCATCTCTGAGCAATTGCTCGACATTTGCAATTTCTCAACTCATGTCTACGAGACGGAAAGAGAATGACCGTGACGTTTGGTGGCTAGAGAAGCGCAAAGCCCCAGTGTTGCTGCGCCTGTGAAAGCGCTTCCAAGGAAGGCTGCTGGCTAGCAACAGCTTTCAGTGCTGGCACTTTTCATCTCTGAGCAATTGCTCGACGTTTGCAATTTCTCACCTGAGCTCTCCTTTGAGTGCGCGAGAGGATGAGCAGAAGATTAGGTGGCTAGAGAAGCCCAGAGCCCCAGTGTTCTTAGGCCTACAAAAGCGCTTCCAAGGAAGGCTGCTGGCTAGCAACAGCTTTCAGTGCTGGCACTTTTCATCTCTGAGCAATTGCTCGACATTTGCAATCTCTCAGCTCGTGTCTACGAGACGGAAAGAGAATGACCGTGACGTTTGGTGCGTATAGAAGCGCAAAGCCCCAGTGTTGCTGCGCCTGTGAAAGCGCTTCCAAGGAAGGCTGCTGGCTAGCAACAGCTTTCAGTGCTGGCACTTTTCATCTCTGAGCAATTGCTCGACGTTTGCAATTTCTCACCTGAGCTCTCTTTAGAGTGCGCGAGAGGATGAGCAGAAGATTAGGTGGCTAGAGAAGCCCAGAGCCCCAGTGTTCTTAGGCCTACAAAAGCGCTTCCAAGGAAGGGTGCTGGCTAGCAACAGCTTTCAGTGCTGGCACTTTTCATCTCTGAGCAGAGAATGACCGTGACGTTTGGTGGCTAGAGAAGCGCAAAGCCCCAGTGTTGCTGCGCCTGTGAAAGCGCTTCCAAGGAAGGGTGCTGGCTAGCAACAGCTTTCAGTGCTGGCACTTTTCATCTCTGAGCAATTGCTCGACGTTTGTAATTTCTCACCTGAGCACCCTTTAGAGTGCGCGAGAGAGGATGAGCAGAAGATTAGGTGGCTAGAGAATCGCAAAGCCCCAGTGTTCTTAGGCCTACAAAAGCGCTTCCAAGGAAGGGTGCTGGCTAGCAAGAGCTTTCAGTGCTGGCACTTTTCATCTCTGAGCAATTGCTCGACATTTGCAATTTCTCAGCTCGCGTCTACGAGACGGAAAGAGAATGACTGTGACGTTTGGTGGGTAGAGAAGCGCAAAGCCCCAGTGTTGCTGCGCCTGTGAAAGCGCTTCCAAGGAAGGGTGCTGGCTAGCAACAGCTTTCAGTGCTGGCACTTTTCATCTCTGAGCTATTGCTCGACGTTTGTAATTTCTCACCTGAGCACCCTTTAGAGTGCGCGAGAGAATGAGCAGAAGATTAGGTGGCTAGAGAAGCCCAGAGCCCCAGTGTTCTTAGGCCTACAAAAGCGCTTCCAAGGAAGGGTGCTGGCTAGCAACAGCTTTCAGTGCTGGCACTTTTCATCTCTGAGCAATTGCTCGACATTTGCAATTTCTCAGCTCGTGTCTACGAGATGGAAAGAGAATGACCGTGACGTTTGGTGGGTAGAGAAGCGCAAAGCCCCAGTGTTGCTGCGCCTGTGAAAGCGCTTCCAAGGAAGGCTGCTGGCTAGCAACAGCTTTCAGTGCTGGCACTTTTCATCTCTGAGCAATTGCTGGACGTTTGCAATTTCTCACCTGAGCTCTCTTTAGAGTGCGCGAGAGGATGAGCACAAGATTAGGTGGCTAGAGAAGCCCAGAGCCCCACTGTTCTTAGGCCTACAAAAGCGCTTCCAAGGAAGGGTGCTGGCTAGCAACAGCTTTCAGTGCTGGCACTTTTCATCTCTGAGCAATTGCTCGACATTTGCAATCTCTCAGCTCGTGTCTACGAGACGGATGGAGAATGACCATGACGTTTGGTGGCTAGAGAAGCGCAAAGCCCCAGTGTTGCTGCGCCTGTGAAAGCGCTTCCAAGGAAGGGTGCTGGCTAGCAAGAGCTTTCAGTGCTGGCACTTTTCATCTCTGAGCAATTGCTCGACGTTTGTAATTTCTCACCTGAGCTCTCTTTAGAGTGCGCGAGAGGATGAGCAGAAGATTAGGTGGCTAGAGAAGCGCAAAGCCCCAGTGTTCTTAGGCCTACAAAAGCGCTTCCAAGGAAGGGTGCTGGCTAGCAACAGCTTTCAGTGCTGGCACTTTTCATCTCTGAGCAATTGCTGGACGTTTGCAATTTCTCAGCTCGTGTCTACGAGACGGAAAGAGAATGACCATGACGTTTGGTGGCTAGAGAAGCGCAAAGCCCCAGTGTTACTGCGCCTGTGAAAGCGCTTCCAAGGAAGGGGGCTGGCTAGCAACAGCTTTCAGTGCTGGCACTTTTCATCTCTGAGCAATTGCTCGACATTTGCAATTTCTCAACTCATGTCTACGAGACGGAAAGAGAATGACCGTGACGTTTGGTGGCTAGAGAAGCGCAAAGCCCCAGTGTTGCTGCGCCTGTGAAAGCGCTTCCAAGGAAGGCTGCTGGCTAGCAACAGCTTTCAGTGCTGGCACTTTTCATCTCTGAGCAATTGCTCGACGTTTGCAATTTCTCACCTGAGCTCTCCTTTGAGTGCGCAAGAGGATGAGCAGAAGATTAGGTGGCTAGAGAAGCCCAGAGCCCCAGTGTTCTTAGGCCTACAAAAGCGCTTCCAAGGAAGGCTGCTGGCTAGCAACAGCTTTCAGTGCTGGCACTTTTCATCTCTGAGCAATTGCTCGACATTTGCAATCTCTCAGCTCGTGTCTACGAGACGGAAAGAGAATGACCGTGACGTTTGGTGCGTATAGAAGCGCAAAGCCCCAGTGTTGCTGCGCCTGTGAAAGCGCTTCCAAGGAAGGCTGCTGGCTAGCAACAGCTTTCAGTGCTGGCACTTTTCATCTCTGAGCAATTGCTCGACGTTTGCAATTTCTCACCTGAGCTCTCTTTAGAGTGCGCGAGAGGATGAGCAGAAGATTAGGTGGCTAGAGAAGCCCAGAGCCCCAGTGTTCTTAGGCCTACAAAAGCGCTTCCAAGGAAGGGTGCTGGCTAGCAACAGCTTTCAGTGCTGGCACTTTTCATCTCTGAGCAGAGAATGACCGTGACGTTTGGTGGCTAGAGAAGCGCAAAGCCCCAGTGTTGCTGCGCCTGTGAAAGCGCTTCCAAGGAAGGGTGCTGGCTAGCAACAGCTTTCAGTGCTGGCACTTTTCATCTCTGAGCAATTGCTCGACGTTTGTAATTTCTCACCTGAGCACCCTTTAGAGTGCGCGAGAGAGGATGAGCAGAAGATTAGGTGGCTAGAGAATCGCAAAGCCCCAGTGTTCTTAGGCCTACAAAAGCGCTTCCAAGGAAGGGTGCTGGCTAGCAAGAGCTTTCAGTGCTGGCACTTTTCATCTCTGAGCAATTGCTCGACATTTGCAATTTCTCAGCTCGCGTCTACGAGACGGAAAGAGAATGACTGTGACGTTTGGTGGCTAGAGAAGCGCAAAGCCCCAGTGTTACTGCGCCTGTGAAAGCGCTTCCAAGGAAGGCTGCTGGCTAGCAACAGCTTTCAGTGCTGGCACTTTTCATCTCTGAGCAATTGCTGGACGTTTGCAATTTCTCACCTGAGCTCTCTTTAGAGTGCGCGAGAGGATGAGCACAAGATTAGGTGGCTAGAGAAGCCCAGAGCCCCACTGTTCTTAGGCCTACAAAAGCGCTTCCAAGGAAGGGTGCTGGCTAGCAACAGCTTTCAGTGCTGGCACTTTTCATCTCTGAGCAATTGCTCGACATTTGCAATCTCTCAGCTCGTGTCTACGAGACGGATGGAGAATGACCATGACGTTTGGTGGCTAGAGAAGCGCAAAGCCCCAGTGTTGCTGCGCCTGTGAAAGCGCTTCCAAGGAAGGGTGCTGGCTAGCAAGAGCTTTCAGTGCTGGCACTTTTCATCTCTGAGCAATTGCTCGACGTTTGTAATTTCTCACCTGAGCTCTCTTTAGAGTGCGCGAGAGGATGAGCAGAAGATTAGGTGGCTAGAGAAGCGCAAAGCCCCAGTGTTCTTAGGCCTACAAAAGCGCTTCCAAGGAAGGGTGCTGGCTAGCAACAGCTTTCAGTGCTGGCACTTTTCATCTCTGAGCAATTGCTGGACGTTTGCAATTTCTCAGCTCGTGTCTACGAGACGGAAAGAGAATGACCGTGACGTTTGGTGGCTAGAGAAGCGCAAAGCCCCAGTGTTACTGCGCCTGTGAAAGCGCTTCCAAGGAAGGCTGCTGGCTAGCAACAGCTTTCAGTGCTGGCACTTTTCATCTCTGAGCAATTGCTCGACGTTTGTAATTTCTCACCTGAGCTCTCTTTAGAGTGCGCGAGAGGATGAGCAGAAGATTAGGTGGCTAGAGAAGCGCAAAGCCCCAGTGTTCTTAGGCCTACAAAAGCGCTTCCAAGGAAGGGTGCTGGCTAGCAAGAGCTTTCAGTGCTGGCACTTTTCATCTCTGAGCAATTGCTCGACGTTTGCAATTTCTCAGCTCGTGTCTACGAGACGGAAAGAGAATGACCGTGACGTTTGGTGGCTAGAGAAGCGCAAAGCCCCAGTGTTGCTGCGCCTGTGAAAGCGCTTCCAAGGAAGGGTGCTGGCTAGCAAGAGCTTTCAGTGCTGGCACTTTTCATCTCTGAGCAATTGCTCGACGTTTGCAATTTCTCACCTGAGCTCTCTTTAGAGTGCGCGAGAGGATGAGCAGAAGATTAGGTGGCTAGAGAAGCCCAGAGCCCCAGTGTTCTTAGGGCTACAAAAGCGCTTCCAAGGAAGGGTGCTGGCTAGCAACAGCTTTCAGTGCTGGCACTTTTCATCTCTGAGCAATTGCTCGACATTTGCAATTTCTCAGCTCGTGTCTAGGAGACGGAAAGAGAATGACCGTGACGTTTGGTGGCTAGAGAAGCGCAAAGCCCCATTGTTGCTGCGCCTGTGAAAGCGCTTCCAATGAAGGGGGCTGGCTAGCAACAGCTTTCAGTGCTGGCACTTTTCATCTCTGAGCTATTGCTCGACGTTTGTAATTTCTCACCTGAGCACCCTTTAGAGTGCGCGAGAGAATGAGCAGAAGATTAGGTGGCTAGAGAAGCCCAGAGCCCCAGTGTTCTTAGGCCTACAAAAGCGCTTCCAAGGAAGGGTGCTGGCTAGCAACAGCTTTCAGTGCTGGCACTTTTCATCTCTGAGCAATTGCTCGACATTTGCAATTTCTCAGCTCGTGTCTACGAGACGGAAAGAGAATGACCGTGACGTTTGGTGGGTAGAGAAGCGCAAAGCCCCAGTGTTGCTGCGCCTGTGAAAGCGCTTCCAAGGAAGGCTGCTGGCTAGCAACAGCTTTCAGTGCTGGCACTTTTCATCTCTGAGCAATTGCTCGACGTTTGCAATTTCTCAACTCGTGTCTACGAGACGGAAAGAGAAGGACCGTGACGTTTGGTGGCTAGAGAAGCGCAAAGCCCCAGTGTTGCTGCGCCTGTGAAAGCGCTTCCAAGGAAGGGTGCTGGCTAGCAACAGCTTTCAGTGCTGGCACTTTTCATCTCGGAGCAATTGCTCGACGTTTGCAATTTCTCACCTGAGCTCTCTTTAGAGTGCGCGAGAGGATGAGCAGAAGATTAGGTGGCTAGAGAAGCCCAGAGCCCCAGTGTTCTTAGGGCTACAAAAGCGCTTCCAAGGAAGGGGGCTGGCTAGCAACAGCTTTCAGTGCTGGCACTTTTCATCTCTGAGCAATTGCTCGACGTTTGCAATTTCTCAGCTCGTGTCTACGAGACGGAAAGAGAAGGACAGTGACGTTTGGTGGCTAGAGAAGCGCAAAGCCCCAGTGTTGCTGCGCCTGTGAAAGCGCTTCCAAGGAAGGCTGCTGGCTAGCAACAGCTTTCAGTGCTGGCACTTTTCATCTCTGAGCAATTGCTCGACGTTTGCAATTTCTCACCTGAGCTCTCTTTAGAGTGCGCGAGAGGATGAGCACAAGATTAGGTGGCTAGAGAAGCCCAGAGCCCCACTGTTCTTAGGCCTACAAAAGCGCTTCCAAGGAAGGGTGCTGGCTAGCAACAGCTTTCAGTGCTGGCACTTTTCATCTCTGAGCAATTGCTCGACATTTGCAATCTCTCAGCTCGTGTCTACGAGACGGATGGAGAATGACCATGACGTTTGGTGGCTAGAGAAGCGCAAAGCCCCAGTGTTGCTGCGCCTGTGAAAGCGCTTCCAAGGAAGGGTGCTGGCTAGCAAGAGCTTTCAGTGCTGGCACTTTTCATCTCTGAGCAATTGCTCGACGTTTGTAATTTCTCACCTGAGCTCTCTTTAGAGTGCGCGAGAGGATGAGCAGAAGATTAGGTGGCTAGAGAAGCGCAAAGCCCCAGTGTTCTTAGGCCTACAAAAGCGCTTCCAAGGAAGGGTGCTGGCTAGCAACAGCTTTCAGTGCTGGCACTTTTCATCTCTGAGCAATTGCTGGACGTTTGCAATTTCTCAGCTCGTGTCTACGAGACGGAAAGAGAATGACCATGACGTTTGGTGGCTAGAGAAGCGCAAAGCCCCAGTGTTACTGCGCCTGTGAAAGCGCTTCCAAGGAAGGGGGCTGGCTAGCAACAGCTTTCAGCGCTGGCACTTTTCATCTCTGAGCAATTGCTCGACATTTGCAATTTCTCAACTCATGTCTACGAGACGGAAAGAGAATGACCGTGACGTTTGGTGGCTAGAGAAGCGCAAAGCCCCAGTGTTGCTGCGCCTGTGAAAGCGCTTCCAAGGAAGGCTGCTGGCTAGCAACAGCTTTCAGTGCTGGCACTTTTCATCTCTGAGCAATTGCTCGACGTTTGCAATTTCTCACCTGAGCTCTCCTTTGAGTGCGCGAGAGGATGAGCAGAAGATTAGGTGGCTAGAGAAGCCCAGAGCCCCAGTGTTCTTAGGGCTACAAAAGCGCTTCCAAGGAAGGCTGCTGGCTAGCAACAGCTTTCAGTGCTGGCACTTTTCATCTCTGAGCAATTGCTCGACATTTGCAATCTCTCAGCTCGTGTCTACGAGACGGAAAGAGAATGACCGTGACGTTTGGTGGCTAGAGAAGCGCAAAGCCCCAGTGTTGCTGCGCCTGTGAAAGCGCTTCCAAGGAAGGCTGCTGGCTAGCAACAGCTTTCAGTGCTGGCACTTTTCATCTCTGAGCAATTGCTCGACGTTTGCAATTTCTCACCTGAGCTCTCTTTAGAGTGCGCGAGAGGATGAGCAGAAGATTAGGTGGCTAGAGAAGCCCAGAGCCCCAGTGTTCTTAGGCCTACAAAAGCGCTTCCAAGGAAGGGTGCTGGCTAGCAACAGCTTTCAGTGCTGGCACTTTTCATCTCTGAGCAGAGAATGACCGTGACGTTTGGTGGCTAGAGAAGCGCAAAGCCCCAGTGTTGCTGCGCCTGTGAAAGCGCTTCCAAGGAAGGGTGCTGGCTAGCAACAGCTTTCAGTGCTGGCACTTTTCATCTCTGAGCAATTGCTCGACGTTTGTAATTTCTCACCTGAGCTCTCTTTAGAGTGCGCGAGAGGATGAGCAGAAGATTAGGTGGCTAGAGAAGCGCAAAGCCCCAGTGTTCTTAGGCCTACAAAAGCGCTTCCAAGGAAGGGTGCTGGCTAGCAACAGCTTTCAGTGCTGGCACTTTTCATCTCTGAGCAATTGCTCGACGTTTGCAATTTCTCAACTCATGTCTACGAGACGGAAAGAGAATGACCGTGACGTTTGGTGGCTAGAGAAGCGCAAAGCCCCAGTGTTGCTGCGCCTGTGAAAGCGCTTCCAAGGAAGGGTGCTGGCTAGCAACAGCTTTCAGTGCTGGCACTTTTCATCTCTGAGCAATGGCTCGACGTTGGCAATTTCTCACCTGAGCTCTCTTTAGAGTGCGCGAGAGGATGAGCAGAAGATTAGGTCGCTAGAGAATCGCAAAGCCCCAGTGTTCTTAGGCCTACAAAAGCGCTTCCAAGGAAGGGTGCTGGCTAGCAAGAGCTTTCAGTGCTGGCACTTTTCATCTCTGAGCAATTGCTCGACGTTTGCAATTTCTCAGCTCGTGTCTACGAGACGGAAAGAGAAGGACAGTGACGTTTGGTGGCTAGAGAAGCGCAAAGCCCCAGTGTTGCTGCGCCTGTGAAAGCGCTTCCAAGGAAGGCTGCTGGCTAGCAACAGCTTTCAGTGCTGGCACTTTTCATCTCTGAGCAATTGCTCGACGTTTGCAATTTCTCACCTGAGCTCTCTTTAGAGTGCGCGAGAGGATGAGCACAAGATTAGGTGGCTAGAGAAGCCCAGAGCCCCAGTGTTCTTAGGCCTACAAAAGCGCTTCCAAGGAAGGCTGCTGGCTAGCAACAGCTTTCAGTGCTGGCACTTTTCATCTCTGAGCAATTGCTCGACATTTGCAATTTCTCAGCTCGTGTCTACGAGACGGAAAGAGAATGACCGTGACGTTTGGTGGCTAGAGAAGCGCAAAGCCCCAGTGTTGCTGCGCCTGTGAAAGCGCTTCCAAGGAAGGGTGCTGGCTAGCAAGAGCTTTCAGTGCTGGCACTTTTCATCTCTGAGCAATTGCTCGACGTTTGTAATTTCTCACCTGAGCACCCTTTAGAGTGCGCGAGAGAATGAGCACAAGATTAGGTGGCTAGAGAAGCGCAAAGCCCCAGTGTTCTTAGGCCTACAAAAGCGCTTCCAAGGAAGGGTGCTGGCTAGCAAGAGCTTTCAGTGCTGGCACTTTTCATCTCTGAGCAATTGCTCGACGTTTGCAATTTCTCAGCTCGTGTCTACGAGACGGAAAGAGAATGACCGTGACGTTTGGTGGCTAGAGAAGCGCAAAGCCCCAGTGTTGCTGCGCCTGTGAAAGCGCTTCCAAGGAAGGCTGCTGGCTAGCAAGAGCTTTCAGTGCTGGCACTTTTCATCTCTGAGCAATTGCTGGACGTTTGCAATTTCTCACCTGAGCTCTCTTTAGAGTGCGCAAGAGGATGAGCAGAAGATTAGGTGGCTAGAGAAGCCCAGAGCCCCACTGTTCTTAGGCCTACAAAAGCGCTTCCAAGAAAGGGTGCTGGCTAGCAAGAGCTTTCAGTGCTGGCACTTTTCATCTCTGAGGAATTGCTCGACGTTTGCAATTTCTCACCTATGCTCTTCTTTGAGTGCGCGAGAGGATAAGCACAAGATTAGGTGGCTAGAGAAGCGCAGAGCCCCAGTGTTCTTAGGCCTACAAAAGCGCTTCCAAGGAAGGGGGCTGGCTAGCAAGAGCTTTCAGTGCTGGCACTTTTCATCTCTGAGCAATTGCTCGACGTTTGCAATTTCTCAACTCGTGTCTACGAGACGGAAAGAGAATGACCGTGACGTTTGGTGGCTAGAGAAGCGCAAAGCCCCAGTGTTGCTGCGCCTGTGAAAGCGCTTCCAAGGAAGGCTGCTGGCTAGCAACAGCTTTCAGTGCTGGCACTTTTCATCTCTGAGCAATTGCTCGACGTTTGCAATTTCTCACCTGAGCTCTCTTTAGAGTGCGCGAGAGGATGAGCAGAAGATTAGGTGGCTAGAAAAGCCCAGAGCCCCAGTGTTCTTAGGCCTACAAAAGCGCTTCCAAGGAAGGGTGCTGGCTAGCAACAGCTTTCAGTGCTGGCACTTTTCATCTCTGAGCAATTGCTCGACCTTTGCAATTTCTCAGCTCGTGTCTAGGAGACGGAAAGAGAATGACCGTGACGTTTGGTGGGTAGAGAAGCGCAAAGCCCCAGTGTTGCTGCGCCTGTGAAAGCGCTTCCAAGGAAGGGTGCTGGCTAGCAACAGCTTTCAGTGCTGGCACTTTTCATCTCTGAGCAATTGCTCGACGTTTGCAATTTCTCACCTGAGCTCTTCTTTGAGTGCGCGAGAGGATGAGCAGAAGATTAGGTGGCTAGAGAAGCCCAGAGCCCCAGTGTTCTTAGGCCTACAAAAGCGCTTCCAAGGAAGGGTGCTGGCTAGCAACAGCTTTCAGTGCTGGCACTTTTCATCTCTGAGCAATTGCTCGACGTTTGCAATTTCTCAGCTCGTGTCTACGAGACGGAAAGAGAAGGACCGTGACGTTTGGTGGCTAGAGAAGCGCAAAGCCCCAGTGTTGCTGCGCCTGTGAAAGCGCTTCCAAGGAAGGCTGCTGGCTAGCAACAGCTTCAGTGCTGGCACTATTCATCTCTGAGCAATTGCTGGACGTTTGCAATTTCTCACCTGAGCTCTCTTTAGAGTGCGCGAGAGAATGAGCAGAAGATTAGGTGGCTAGAGAAGCGCAAAGCCCCAGCGTTCTTAGGCCTACAAAAGCGCTTCCAAGGAAGGGTGCTGGCTAGCAAGAGCTTTCAGTGCTGGCACTTTTCATCTCTGAGCAATTGCTCGACGTTTGTAATTTCTCACCTGAGCTCTCTTTAGAGTGCGCGAGAGAATGAGCAGAAGATTAGGTGGCTAGAGAAGCCCAGAGCCCCAGTGTTCTTAGGCCTACAAAAGCGCTTCCAAGGAAGGGTGCTGGCTAGCAACAGCTTTCAGTGCTGGCACTTTTCATCTCTGAGCAATTGCTCGACGTTTGCAATCTCTCAGCTCGTGTCTACGAGACGGATGGAGAATGACCATGACGTTTGGTGGCTAGAGAAGCGCAAAGCCCCAGTGTTGCTGCGCCTGTGAAAGCGCTTCCAAGGAAGGATGCTGGCTAGCAACAGCTTTCAGTGCTGGCACTTTTCATCTCTGAGCAATTGCTCGACGTTTGTAATTTCTCACCTGAGCTCTCTTTAGAGTGCGCGAGAGGATGAGCAGAAGATTAGGTGGCTAGAGAAGCCCAGAGCCCCAGTCTTCTTAGGCCTACAAAAGCGCTTCCAAGGAAGGGTGCTGGCTAGCAACAGCTTTCAGTGCTGGCACTTTTCATCTCTGAGCAATTGCTCGACGTTTGCAATTTCTCAGCTCGTGTCTACGAGACGGAAAGAGAAGGACAGTGACGTTTGGTGGGTAGAGAAGCGCAAAGCCCCAGTGTTACTGCGCCTGTGAAAGCGCTTCCAAGGAAGGGGGCTGGCTAGCAACAGCTTTCAGTGCTGGCACTTTTCATCTCTGAGCAATTGCTCGACGTTTGCAATTTCTCAACTCATGTCTATGAGACGGAAAGAGAACGACCGTGACGTTTGGTGGGTAGAGAAGCGCAAAGCCCCAGTGTTGCTGCGCCTGTGAAAGCGCTTCCAAGGAAGGGTGCTGGCTAGCAACAGCTTTCAGTGCTGGCACTTTTCATCTCTGAGCAATTGCTCGACGTTTGCAATTTCTCACCTGAGCTCTCCTTTGAGTGCGCGAGAGGATGAGCAGAAGATTAGGTGGCTAGAGAAGCCCAGAGCCCCAGTCTTCTTAGGCCTACAAAAGCGCTTCCAAGGAAGGGTGCTGGCTAGCAACAGCTTTCAGTGCTGGCACTTTTCATCTCTGAGCAATTGCTCGACGTTTGCAATCTCTCAGCTCGTGTCTACGAGTCGGAAAGAGAATGACCGTGACGTTTGGTGGGTAGAGAAACGCAAAGCCCCAGTGTTGCTGCGCCTGTGAAAGCGCTTCCAAGGAAGGGTGCTGGCTAGCAAGAGCTTTCAGTGCTGGCACTTTTCATCTCTGAGCAATTGCTCGACGTTTGTAATTTCTCACCTGAGCACCCTTTAGAGTGCGCGAGAGAGGATGAGCAGAAGATTAGGTGGCTAGAGAATCGCAAAGCCCCAGTGTTCTTAGGCCTACAAAAGCGCTTCCAAGGAAGGGTGCTGGCTAGCAACAGCTTTCAGTGCTGGCACTTTTCATCTCTGAGCAATTGCTCGATGTTTGCAATTTCTCAGCTCGCGTCTACGAGACGGAAAGAGAATGACAGTGACGTTTGGTGGCTAGAGAAGCGCAAAGCCCCAGTGTTACTGCGCCTGTGAAAGCGCTTCCAAGGAAGGCTGCTGGCTAGCAAGAGCTTTCAGTGCTGGCACTTTTCATCTCGGAGCAATTGCTGGACGTTTGCAATTTCTCACCTGAGCTCTCTTTAGAGTGCGCGAGAGGATGAGCAGAAGATTAGGTGGCTAGAGAAGCCCAGAGCCCCAGTGTTCTTAGGCCTACAAAAGCGCTTCCAAGGAAGGGTGCTGGCTAGCAACAGCTTTCAGTGCTGGCACTTTTCATCTCTGAGCAATTGCTCGACGTTTGCAATTTCTCAGCTCGTGTCTAGGAGACGGAAAGAGAATGACAGTGACGTTTGGTGGGTAGAGAAGCGCAAAGCCCCAGTGTTACTGCGCCTGTGAAAGCGCTTCCAAGGAAGGGGGCTGGCTAGCAACAGCTTTCAGTGCTGGCACTTTTCATCTCTGAGCAATTGCTCGACGTTTGCAATTTCTCAACTCATGTCTACGAGACGGAAAGAGAATGACCGTGACGTTTGGTGGCTAGAGAAGCGCAAAGCCCCAGTGTTACTGCGCCTGTGAAAGCGCTTCCAAGGAAGGGTGCTGGCTAGCAAGAGCTTTCAGTGCTGGCACTTTTCATCTCTGAGCAATTGCTCGACGTTTGCAATTTCTCAACTCGTGTCTACGAGACGGAAAGAGAATGACCGTGACGTTTGGTGGCTAGAGAAGCGCAAAGCCCCAGTGTTGCTGCGCCTGTGAAAGCGCTTCCAAGGAAGGGTGCTGGCTAGCAACAGCTTTCAGTGCTGGCACTTTTCATCTCTGAGCAATTGCTCGACGTTTGCAATTTCTCACCTGAGCTCTCTTTAGAGTGCGCGAGAGGATGAGCAGAAGATTAGGTGGCTAGAGAAGCCCAGAGCCCCAGTGTTCTTAGGCCTACAAAAGCGCTTCCAAGGAAGGGTGCTGGCTAGCAACAGCTTTCAGTGCTGGCACTTTTCATCTCTGAGCAATTGCTCGACGTTTGCAATTTCTCAGCTCGTGTCTACGAGACGGAAAGAGAAGGACCGTGACGTTTGGTGGCTAGAGAAGCGCAAAGCCCCAGTGTTGCTGCGCCTGTGAAAGCGCTTCCAAGGAAGGGTGCTGGCTAGCAAGAGCTTTCAGTGCTGGCACTTTTCATCTCTGAGCAATTGCTGGACGTTTGCAATTTCTCACCTGAGCTCTCTTTAGAGTGCGCGAGAGGATGAGCAGAAGATTAGGTGGCTAGAGAAGCCCAGAGCCCCAGTGTTCTTAGGCCTACAAAAGCGCTTCCAAGGAAGGGTGCTGGCTAGCAACAGCTTTCAGTGCTGGCACTTTTCATCTCTGAGCAATTGCTCGACATTTGCAATTTCTCAGCTCGTGTCTACGAGACGGAAAGAGAATGACCGTGACGTTTGGTGGCTAGAGAAGCGCAAAGCCCCATTGTTGCTGCGCCTGTGAAAGTGCTTCCAAGGAAGGGTGCTGGCTAGCAACAGCTTTCAGTGCTGGCACTTTTCATCTCTGAGCAATTGCTCGACGTTTGTAATTTCTCACCTGAGCACCCTTTAGAGTGCGCGAGAGAATGAGCAGAAGATTAGGTGGCTAGAGAAGCGCAAAGCCCCAGCGTTCTTAGGCCTACAAAAGCGCTTCCAAGGAAGGGGGCTGGCTAGCAACAGCTTTCAGTGCTGGCACTTTTCATCTCTGAGCAATTGCTCGACGTTTGCAATTTCTCACCTGAGCTCTCTTTAGAGTGCGCGAGAGGATGAGCAGAAGATGAGGTGGCTAGAGAAGCGCAAAGCCCCAGTGTTCTTAGGCCTACAAAAGCGCTTCCAAGGAAGGGTGCTGGCTAGCAACAGCTTTCAGTGCTGGCACTTTTCATCTCTGAGCAATTGCTCGACATTTGCAATCTCTCAGCTCGTGTCTACGAGACGGATGGAGAATGACCATGACGTTTGGTGCGTATAGAAGCGCAAAGCCCCAGTGTTGCTGCGCCTGTGAAAGCGCTTCCAAGGAAGGGTGCTGGCTAGCAAGAGCTTTCAGTGCTGGCACTTTTCATCTCTGAGCAATTGCTGGACGTTTGCAATTTCTCACCTGAGCTCTCTTTAGAGTGCGCGAGAGGATGAGCACAAGATTAGGTGGCTAGAGAAGCGCAAAGCCCCAGTGTTCTTAGGCCTACAAAAGCGCTTCCAAGGAAGGGTGCTGGCTAGCAACAGCTTTCAGTGCTGGCACTTTTCATCTCTGAGCAATTGCTGGACGTTTGCAATTTCTCAGCTCGTGTCTACGAGACGGAAAGAGAATGACCATGACGTTTGGTGGCTAGAGAAGCGCAAAGCCCCAGTGTTACTGCGCCTGTGAAAGCGCTTCCAAGGAAGGGGGCTGGCTAGCAACAGCTTTCAGTGCTGGCACTTTTCATCTCTGAGCAATTGCTCGACATTTGCAATTTCTCAACTCATGTCTACGAGACGGAAAGAGAATGACCGTGACGTTTGGTGGCTAGAGAAGCGCAAAGCCCCAGTGTTGCTGCGCCTGTGAAAGCGCTTCCAAGGAAGGCTGCTGGCTAGCAACAGCTTTCAGTGCTGGCACTTTTCATCTCTGAGCAATTGCTCGACGTTTGCAATTTCTCACCTGAGCTCTCCTTTGAGTGCGCGAGAGGATGAGCAGAAGATTAGGTGGCTAGAGAAGCCCAGAGCCCCAGTGTTCTTAGGCCTACAAAAGCGCTTCCAAGGAAGGCTGCTGGCTAGCAACAGCTTTCAGTGCTGGCACTTTTCATCTCTGAGCAATTGCTCGACATTTGCAATCTCTCAGCTCGTGTCTACGAGACGGAAAGAGAATGACCGTGACGTTTGGTGCGTATAGAAGCGCAAAGCCCCAGTGTTGCTGCGCCTGTGAAAGCGCTTCCAAGGAAGGCTGCTGGCTAGCAACAGCTTTCAGTGCTGGCACTTTTCATCTCTGAGCAATTGCTCGACGTTTGCAATTTCTCACCTGAGCTCTCTTTAGAGTGCGCGAGAGGATGAGCAGAAGATTAGGTGGCTAGAGAAGCCCAGAGCCCCAGTGTTCTTAGGCCTACAAAAGCGCTTCCAAGGAAGGGTGCTGGCTAGCAACAGCTTTCAGTGCTGGCACTTTTCATCTCTGAGCAGAGAATGACCGTGACGTTTGGTGGCTAGAGAAGCGCAAAGCCCCAGTGTTGCTGCGCCTGTGAAAGCGCTTCCAAGGAAGGGTGCTGGCTAGCAACAGCTTTCAGTGCTGGCACTTTTCATCTCTGAGCAATTGCTCGACGTTTGTAATTTCTCACCTGAGCACCCTTTAGAGTGCGCGAGAGAGGATGAGCAGAAGATTAGGTGGCTAGAGAATCGCAAAGCCCCAGTGTTCTTAGGCCTACAAAAGCGCTTCCAAGGAAGGGTGCTGGCTAGCAAGAGCTTTCAGTGCTGGCACTTTTCATCTCTGAGCAATTGCTCGATGTTTGCAATTTCTCAGCTCGCGTCTACGAGACGGAAAGAGAATGACTGTGACGTTTCGTGGCTAGAGAAGCGCAAAGCCCCAGTGTTACTGCGCCTGTGAAAGCGCTTCCAAGGAAGGGTGCTGGCTAGCAAGAGCTTTCAGTGCTGGCACTTTTCATCTCTGAGCAATTGCTGGACGTTTGCAATTTCTCACCTGAGCTCTCTTTAGAGTGCGCGAGAGGATGAGCAGAAGATTAGGTGGCTAGAGAAGCCCAGAGCCCCAGTGTTCTTAGGCCTACAAAAGCGCTTCCAAGGAAGGGGGCTGGCTAGCAACAGCTTTCAGTGCTGGCACTTTTCATCTCTGAGCAATTGCTCGACGTTTGCAATTTCTCAGCTCGTGTCTAGGAGACGGAAAGAGAATGACCGTGACGTTTGGTGGGTAGAGAAGCGCAAAGCCCCAGTGTTACTGCGCCTGTGAAAGCGCTTCCAAGGAAGGGGGCTGGCTAGCAACAGCTTTCAGTGCTGGCACTTTTCATCTCTGAGCAATTGCTCGACGTTTGCAATTTCTCAGCTCGTGTCTACGAGACGGAAAGAGAATGACCGTGACGTTTGGTGGCTAGAGAAGCGCAAAGCCCCAGTGTTGCTGCGCCTGTGAAAGCGCTTCCAAGGAAGGGTGCTGGCTAGCAAGAGCTTTCAGTGCTGGCACTTTTCATCTCTGAGCAATTGCTCGACGTTTGCAATTTCTCACCTGAGCTCTCTTTAGAGTGCGCGAGAGGATGAGCAGAAGATTAGGTGGCTAGAGAAGCCCAGAGCCCCAGTGTTCTTAGGCCTACAAAAGCGCTTCCAAGGAAGGGTGCTGGCTAGCAACAGCTTTCAGTGCTGGCACTTTTCATCTCTGAGCAATTGCTCGACGTTTGCAATCTCTCAGCTCGTGTCTACGAGACGGATGGAGAATGACCATGACGTTTGGTGGCTAGAGAAGCGCAAAGCCCCAGTGTTGCTGCGCCTGTGAAAGCGCTTCCAAGGAAGGCTGCTGGCTAGCAACAGCTTTCAGTGCTGGCACTTTTCATCTCTGAGCAATTGCTCGACGTTTGTAATTTCTCACCTGAGCTCTCTTTAGAGTGCGCGAGAGGATGAGCAGAAGATTAGGTGGCTAGAGAAGCGCAAAGCCCCAGTGTTCTTAGGCCTACAAAAGCGCTTCCAAGGAAGGGTGCTGGCTAGCAAGAGCTTTCAGTGCTGGCACTTTTCATCTCTGAGCAATTGCTCGACGTTTGCAATTTCTCAGCTCGTGTCTACGAGACGGAAAGAGAATGACCGTGACGTTTGGTGGCTAGAGAAGCGCAAAGCCCCAGTGTTGCTGCGCCTGTGAAAGCGCTTCCAAGGAAGGCTGCTGGCTAGCAACAGCTTTCAGTGCTGGCACTTTTCATCTCTGAGCAATTGCTCGACGTTTGCAATTTCTCACCTGAGCTCTCTTTAGAGTGCGCGAGAGGATGAGCAGAAGATTAGGTGGCTAGAGAAGCCCAGAGCCCCAGTGTTCTTAGGGCTACAAAAGCGCTTCCAAGGAAGGGTGCTGGCTAGCAACAGCTTTCAGTGCTGGCACTTTTCATCTCTGAGCAATTGCTCGACATTTGCAATTTCTCAGCTCGTGTCTAGGAGACGGAAAGAGAATGACCGTGACGTTTGGTGGCTAGAGAAGCGCAAAGCCCCATTGTTGCTGCGCCTGTGAAAGCGCTTCCAATGAAGGGGGCTGGCTAGCAACAGCTTTCAGTGCTGGCACTTTTCATCTCTGAGCTATTGCTCGACGTTTGTAATTTCTCACCTGAGCACCCTTTAGAGTGCGCGAGAGAATGAGCAGAAGATTAGGTGGCTAGAGAAGCCCAGAGCCCCAGTGTTCTTAGGCCTACAAAAGCGCTTCCAAGGAAGGGTGCTGGCTAGCAACAGCTTTCAGTGCTGGCACTTTTCATCTCTGAGCAATTGCTCGACATTTGCAATTTCTCAGCTCGTGTCTACGAGACGGAAAGAGAATGACCGTGACGTTTGGTGGGTAGAGAAGCGCAAAGCCCCAGTGTTGCTGCGCCTGTGAAAGCGCTTCCAAGGAAGGCTGCTGGCTAGCAACAGCTTTCAGTGCTGGCACTTTTCATCTCTGAGCAATTGCTCGACGTTTGCAATTTCTCAACTCGTGTCTACGAGACGGAAAGAGAAGGACCGTGACGTTTGGTGGCTAGAGAAGCGCAAAGCCCCAGTGTTGCTGCGCCTGTGAAAGCGCTTCCAAGGAAGGGTGCTGGCTAGCAACAGCTTTCAGTGCTGGCACTTTTCATCTCTGAGCAATTGCTCGACGTTTGCAATTTCTCACCTGAGCTCTCTTTAGAGTGCGCGAGAGGATGAGCAGAAGATTAGGTGGCTAGAGAAGCCCAGAGCCCCAGTGTTCTTAGGCCTACAAAAGCGCTTCCAAGGAAGGGGGCTGGCTAGCAACAGCTTTCAGTGCTGGCACTTTTCATCTCTGAGCAATTGCTCGACGTTTGCAATTTCTCAGCTCGTGTCTACGAGACGGAAAGAGAAGGACAGTGACGTTTGGTGGCTAGAGAAGCGCAAAGCCCCAGTGTTGCTGCGCCTGTGAAAGCGCTTCCAAGGAAGGCTGCTGGCTAGCAACAGCTTTCAGTGCTGGCACTTTTCATCTCTGAGCAATTGCTCGACGTTTGCAATTTC
This sequence comes from Sarcoramphus papa, assembly GCA_037962945.1. NCBI lineage: Eukaryota > Metazoa > Chordata > Aves > Accipitriformes > Cathartidae > Sarcoramphus > Sarcoramphus papa. Next base: position 4,879,899 of record JBBMRM010000093.1, on the reverse strand, counting down.
TCACCTGAGCTCTCTTTAGAGTGCGCGAGAGGATGAGCACAAGATTAGGTGGCTAGAGAAGCCCAGAGCCCCACTGTTCTTAGGCCTACAAAAGCGCTTCCAAGGAAGGGTGCTGGCTAGCAACAGCTTTCAGTGCTGGCACTTTTCATCTCTGAGCAATTGCTCGACATTTGCAATCTCTCAGCTCGTGTCTACGAGACGGATGGAGAATGACCATGACGTTTGGTGGCTAGAGAAGCGCAAAGCCCCAGTGTTGCTGCGCCTGTGAAAGCGCTTCCAAGGAAGGGTGCTGGCTAGCAAGAGCTTTCAGTGCTGGCACTTTTCATCTCTGAGCAATTGCTCGACGTTTGTAATTTCTCACCTGAGCTCTCTTTAGAGTGCGCGAGAGGATGAGCAGAAGATTAGGTGGCTAGAGAAGCGCAAAGCCCCAGTGTTCTTAGGCCTACAAAAGCGCTTCCAAGGAAGGGTGCTGGCTAGCAACAGCTTTCAGTGCTGGCACTTTTCATCTCTGAGCAATTGCTGGACGTTTGCAATTTCTCAGCTCGTGTCTACGAGACGGAAAGAGAATGACCATGACGTTTGGTGGCTAGAGAAGCGCAAAGCCCCAGTGTTACTGCGCCTGTGAAAGCGCTTCCAAGGAAGGGGGCTGGCTAGCAACAGCTTTCAGCGCTGGCACTTTTCATCTCTGAGCAATTGCTCGACATTTGCAATTTCTCAACTCATGTCTACGAGACGGAAAGAGAATGACCGTGACGTTTGGTGGCTAGAGAAGCGCAAAGCCCCAGTGTTGCTGCGCCTGTGAAAGCGCTTCCAAGGAAGGCTGCTGGCTAGCAACAGCTTTCAGTGCTGGCACTTTTCATCTCTGAGCAATTGCTCGACGTTTGCAATTTCTCACCTGAGCTCTCCTTTGAGTGCGCGAGAGGATGAGCAGAAGATTAGGTGGCTAGAGAAGCCCAGAGCCCCAGTGTTCTTAGGCCTACAAAAGCGCTTCCAAGGAAGGCTGCTGGCTAGCAACAGCTTTCAGTGCTGGCACTTTTCATCTCTGAGCAATTGCTCGACATTTGCAATCTCTCAGCTCGTGTCTACGAGACGGAAAGAGAATGACCGTGACGTTTGGTGCGTATAGAAGCGCAAAGCCCCAGTGTTGCTGCGCCTGTGAAAGCGCTTCCAAGGAAGGCTGCTGGCTAGCAACAGCTTTCAGTGCTGGCACTTTTCATCTCTGAGCAATTGCTCGACGTTTGCAATTTCTCACCTGAGCTCTCTTTAGAGTGCGCGAGAGGATGAGCAGAAGATTAGGTGGCTAGAGAAGCCCAGAGCCCCAGTGTTCTTAGGCCTACAAAAGCGCTTCCAAGGAAGGGTGCTGGCTAGCAACAGCTTTCAGTGCTGGCACTTTTCATCTCTGAGCAGAGAATGACCGTGACGTTTGGTGGCTAGAGAAGCGCAAAGCCCCAGTGTTGCTGCGCCTGTGAAAGCGCTTCCAAGGAAGGGTGCTGGCTAGCAACAGCTTTCAGTGCTGGCACTTTTCATCTCTGAGCAATTGCTCGACGTTTGTAATTTCTCACCTGAGCACCCTTTAGAGTGCGCGAGAGAGGATGAGCAGAAGATTAGGTGGCTAGAGAATCGCAAAGCCCCAGTGTTCTTAGGCCTACAAAAGCGCTTCCAAGGAAGGGTGCTGGCTAGCAAGAGCTTTCAGTGCTGGCACTTTTCATCTCTGAGCAATTGCTCGATGTTTGCAATTTCTCAGCTCGCGTCTACGAGACGGAAAGAGAATGACTGTGACGTTTCGTGGCTAGAGAAGCGCAAAGCCCCAGTGTTACTGCGCCTGTGAAAGCGCTTCCAAGGAAGGGTGCTGGCTAGCAAGAGCTTTCAGTGCTGGCACTTTTCATCTCTGAGCAATTGCTGGACGTTTGCAATTTCTCACCTGAGCTCTCTTTAGAGTGCGCGAGAGGATGAGCAGAAGATTAGGTGGCTAGAGAAGCCCAGAGCCCCAGTGTTCTTAGGCCTACAAAAGCGCTTCCAAGGAAGGGGGCTGGCTAGCAACAGCTTTCAGTGCTGGCACTTTTCATCTCTGAGCAATTGCTCGACGTTTGCAATTTCTCAGCTCGTGTCTAGGAGACGGAAAGAGAATGACCGTGACGTTTGGTGGGTAGAGAAGCGCAAAGCCCCAGTGTTACTGCGCCTGTGAAAGCGCTTCCAAGGAAGGGGGCTGGCTAGCAACAGCTTTCAGTGCTGGCACTTTTCATCTCTGAGCAATTGCTCGACGTTTGCAATTTCTCAGCTCGTGTCTACGAGACGGAAAGAGAATGACCGTGACGTTTGGTGGCTAGAGAAGCGCAAAGCCCCAGTGTTGCTGCGCCTGTGAAAGCGCTTCCAAGGAAGGGTGCTGGCTAGCAAGAGCTTTCAGTGCTGGCACTTTTCATCTCTGAGCAATTGCTCGACGTTTGCAATTTCTCACCTGAGCTCTCTTTAGAGTGCGCGAGAGGATGAGCAGAAGATTAGGTGGCTAGAGAAGCCCAGAGCCCCAGTGTTCTTAGGCCTACAAAAGCGCTTCCAAGGAAGGGTGCTGGCTAGCAACAGCTTTCAGTGCTGGCACTTTTCATCTCTGAGCAATTGCTCGACGTTTGCAATCTCTCAGCTCGTGTCTACGAGACGGATGGAGAATGACCATGACGTTTGGTGGCTAGAGAAGCGCAAAGCCCCAGTGTTGCTGCGCCTGTGAAAGCGCTTCCAAGGAAGGCTGCTGGCTAGCAACAGCTTTCAGTGCTGGCACTTTTCATCTCTGAGCAATTGCTCGACGTTTGTAATTTCTCACCTGAGCTCTCTTTAGAGTGCGCGAGAGGATGAGCAGAAGATTAGGTGGCTAGAGAAGCGCAAAGCCCCAGTGTTCTTAGGCCTACAAAAGCGCTTCCAAGGAAGGGTGCTGGCTAGCAAGAGCTTTCAGTGCTGGCACTTTTCATCTCTGAGCAATTGCTCGACGTTTGCAATTTCTCAGCTCGTGTCTACGAGACGGAAAGAGAATGACCGTGACGTTTGGTGGCTAGAGAAGCGCAAAGCCCCAGTGTTGCTGCGCCTGTGAAAGCGCTTCCAAGGAAGGCTGCTGGCTAGCAACAGCTTTCAGTGCTGGCACTTTTCATCTCTGAGCAATTGCTCGACGTTTGCAATTTCTCACCTGAGCTCTCTTTAGAGTGCGCGAGAGGATGAGCAGAAGATTAGGTGGCTAGAGAAGCCCAGAGCCCCAGTGTTCTTAGGGCTACAAAAGCGCTTCCAAGGAAGGGTGCTGGCTAGCAACAGCTTTCAGTGCTGGCACTTTTCATCTCTGAGCAATTGCTCGACATTTGCAATTTCTCAGCTCGTGTCTAGGAGACGGAAAGAGAATGACCGTGACGTTTGGTGGCTAGAGAAGCGCAAAGCCCCATTGTTGCTGCGCCTGTGAAAGCGCTTCCAATGAAGGGGGCTGGCTAGCAACAGCTTTCAGTGCTGGCACTTTTCATCTCTGAGCTATTGCTCGACGTTTGTAATTTCTCACCTGAGCACCCTTTAGAGTGCGCGAGAGAATGAGCAGAAGATTAGGTGGCTAGAGAAGCCCAGAGCCCCAGTGTTCTTAGGCCTACAAAAGCGCTTCCAAGGAAGGGTGCTGGCTAGCAACAGCTTTCAGTGCTGGCACTTTTCATCTCTGAGCAATTGCTCGACATTTGCAATTTCTCAGCTCGTGTCTACGAGACGGAAAGAGAATGACCGTGACGTTTGGTGGGTAGAGAAGCGCAAAGCCCCAGTGTTGCTGCGCCTGTGAAAGCGCTTCCAAGGAAGGCTGCTGGCTAGCAACAGCTTTCAGTGCTGGCACTTTTCATCTCTGAGCAATTGCTCGACGTTTGCAATTTCTCAACTCGTGTCTACGAGACGGAAAGAGAAGGACCGTGACGTTTGGTGGCTAGAGAAGCGCAAAGCCCCAGTGTTGCTGCGCCTGTGAAAGCGCTTCCAAGGAAGGGTGCTGGCTAGCAACAGCTTTCAGTGCTGGCACTTTTCATCTCTGAGCAATTGCTCGACGTTTGCAATTTCTCACCTGAGCTCTCTTTAGAGTGCGCGAGAGGATGAGCAGAAGATTAGGTGGCTAGAGAAGCCCAGAGCCCCAGTGTTCTTAGGGCTACAAAAGCGCTTCCAAGGAAGGGGGCTGGCTAGCAACAGCTTTCAGTGCTGGCACTTTTCATCTCTGAGCAATTGCTCGACGTTTGCAATTTCTCAGCTCGTGTCTACGAGACGGAAAGAGAAGGACAGTGACGTTTGGTGGCTAGAGAAGCGCAAAGCCCCAGTGTTGCTGCGCCTGTGAAAGCGCTTCCAAGGAAGGCTGCTGGCTAGCAACAGCTTTCAGTGCTGGCACTTTTCATCTCTGAGCAATTGCTCGACGTTTGCAATTTCTCACCTGAGCTCTCTTTAGAGTGCGCGAGAGGATGAGCACAAGATTAGGTGGCTAGAGAAGCCCAGAGCCCCACTGTTCTTAGGCCTACAAAAGCGCTTCCAAGGAAGGGTGCTGGCTAGCAACAGCTTTCAGTGCTGGCACTTTTCATCTCTGAGCAATTGCTCGACATTTGCAATCTCTCAGCTCGTGTCTACGAGACGGATGGAGAATGACCATGACGTTTGGTGGCTAGAGAAGCGCAAAGCCCCAGTGTTGCTGCGCCTGTGAAAGCGCTTCCAAGGAAGGGTGCTGGCTAGCAAGAGCTTTCAGTGCTGGCACTTTTCATCTCTGAGCAATTGCTCGACGTTTGTAATTTCTCACCTGAGCTCTCTTTAGAGTGCGCGAGAGGATGAGCAGAAGATTAGGTGGCTAGAGAAGCGCAAAGCCCCAGTGTTCTTAGGCCTACAAAAGCGCTTCCAAGGAAGGGTGCTGGCTAGCAACAGCTTTCAGTGCTGGCACTTTTCATCTCTGAGCAATTGCTGGACGTTTGCAATTTCTCAGCTCGTGTCTACGAGACGGAAAGAGAATGACCATGACGTTTGGTGGCTAGAGAAGCGCAAAGCCCCAGTGTTACTGCGCCTGTGAAAGCGCTTCCAAGGAAGGGGGCTGGCTAGCAACAGCTTTCAGCGCTGGCACTTTTCATCTCTGAGCAATTGCTCGACATTTGCAATTTCTCAACTCATGTCTACGAGACGGAAAGAGAATGACCGTGACGTTTGGTGGCTAGAGAAGCGCAAAGCCCCAGTGTTGCTGCGCCTGTGAAAGCGCTTCCAAGGAAGGCTGCTGGCTAGCAACAGCTTTCAGTGCTGGCACTTTTCATCTCTGAGCAATTGCTCGACATTTGCAATTTCTCACCTGAGCTCTCCTTTGAGTGCGCGAGAGGATGAGCAGAAGATTAGGTGGCTAGAGAAGCCCAGAGCCCCAGTGTTCTTAGGGCTACAAAAGCGCTTCCAAGGAAGGGTGCTGGCTAGCAACAGCTTTCAGTGCTGGCACTTTTCATCTCTGAGCAATTGCTCGACCTTTGCAATCTCTCAGCTCGTGTCTACGAGACGGAAAGAGAATGACCGTGACGTTTGGTGGCTAGAGAAGCGCAAAGCCCCAGTGTTGCTGCGCCTGTGAAAGCGCTTCCAAGGAAGGCTGCTGGCTAGCAACAGCTTTCAGTGCTGGCACTTTTCATCTCTGAGCAATTGCTCGACGTTTGCAATTTCTCCCCTGAGCTCTCTTTAGAGTGCGCGAGAGGATGAGCAGAAGATGAGGTGGCTAGAGAAGCCCAGAGCCCCAGTGTTCTTAGGCCTACAAAAGCGCTTCCAAGGAAGGGTGCTGGCTAGCAACAGCTTTCAGTGCTGGCACTTTTCATCTCTGAGCAGAGAATGACCGTGACGTTTGGTGGCTAGAGAAGCGCAAAGCCCCAGTGTTGCTGCGCCTGTGAAAGCGCTTCCAAGGAAGGGTGCTGGCTAGCAACAGCTTTCAGTGCTGGCACTTTTCATCTCTGAGCAATTGCTCGACGTTTGTAATTTCTCACCTGAGCTCTCTTTAGAGTGCGCGAGAGGATGAGCAGAAGATTAGGTGGCTAGAGAAGCGCAAAGCCCCAGTGCTCTTAGGCCTACAAAAGCGCTTCCAAGGAAGGGTGCTGGCTAGCAACAGCTTTCAGTGCTGGCACTTTTCATCTCTGAGCAATTGCTCGACGTTTGCAATTTCTCAGCTCGTGTCTACGAGACGGAAAGAGAATGACCGTGACGTTTGGTGGCTAGAGAAGCGCAAAGCCCCAGTGTTGCTGCGCCTGTGAAAGCGCTTCCAAGGAAGGGTGCTGGCTAGCAACAGCTTTCAGTGCTGGCACTTTTCATCTCTGAGCAATGGCTCGACGTTGGCAATTTCTCACCTGAGCTCTCTTTAGAGTGCGCGAGAGGATGAGCAGAAGATTAGGTCGCTAGAGAATCGCAAAGCCCCAGTGTTCTTAGGCCTACAAAAGCGCTTCCAAGGAAGGGTGCTGGCTAGCAAGAGCTTTCAGTGCTGGCACTTTTCATCTCTGAGCAATTGCTCGACGTTTGCAATTTCTCAGCTCGTGTCTACGAGACGGAAAGAGAATGACCGTGACGTTTGGTGGCTAGAGAAGCGCAAAGCCCCAGTGTTGCTGCGCCTGTGAAAGCGCTTCCAAGGAAGGGTGCTGGCTAGCAACAGCTTTCAGTGCTGGCACTTTTCATCTCTGAGCAATTGCTCGACGTTTGCAATTTCTCACCTGAGCTCTCTTTAGAGTGCGCGAGAGGATGAGCACAAGATGAGGTGGCTAGAGAAGCCCAGAGCCCCAGTGTTCTTAGGCCTACAAAAGCGCTTCCAAGGAAGGGTGCTGGCTAGCAACAGCTTTCAGTGCTGGCACTTTTCATCTCTGAGCAATTGCTCGACATTTGCAATTTCTCAGCTCGTGTCTACGAGACGGAAAGAGAATGACCGTGACGTTTGGTGGCTAGAGAAGCGCAAAGCCCCAGTGTTGCTGCGCCTGTGAAAGCGCTTCCAAGGAAGGGTGCTGGCTAGCAACAGCTTTCAGTGCTGGCACTTTTCATCTCTGAGCAATTGCTCGACGTTTGTAATTTCTCACCTGAGCTCTCTTTAGAGTGCGCGAGAGGATGAGCAGAAGATTAGGTGGCTAGAGAAGCGCAAAGCCCCAGTGTTCTTAGGCCTACAAAAGCGCTTCCAAGGAAGGGTGCTGGCTAGCAAGAGCTTTCAGTGCTGGCACTTTTCATCTCTGAGCAATTGCTCGATGTTTGCAATTTCTCAGCTCGTGTCTACGAGACGGAAAGAGAATGACCGTGACGTTTGGTGGCTAGAGAAGCGCAAAGCCCCAGTGTTGCTGCGCCTGTGAAAGCGCTTCCAAGGAAGGCTGCTGGCTAGCAAGAACTTTCAGTGCTGGCACTTTTCATCTCTGAGCAATTGCTGGACGGTTGCAATTTCTCACCTGAGCTCTCTTTAGAGTGCGCAAGAGGATGAGCAGAAGATTAGGTGGCTAGAGAAGCCCAGAGCCCCACTGTTCTTAGGCCTACAAAAGCGCTTCCAAGAAAGGGTGCTGGCTAGCAAGAGCTTTCAGTGCTGGCACTTTTCATCTCTGAGGAATTGCTCGACGTTTGCAATTTCTCACCTATGCTCTTCTTTGAGTGCGCGAGAGGATAAGCACAAGATTAGGTGGCTAGAGAAGCGCAGAGCCCCAGTGTTCTTAGGCCTACAAAAGCGCTTCCAAGGAAGGGGGCTGGCTAGCAAGAGCTTTCAGTGCTGGCACTTTTCATCTCTGAGCAATTGCTCGACGTTTGCAATTTCTCAACTCGTGTCTACGAGACGGAAAGAGAAGGACCGTGACGTTTGGTGGCTAGAGAAGCGCAAAGCCCCAGTGTTACTGCGCCTGTGAAAGCGCTTCCAAGGAAGGCTGCTGGCTAGCAACAGCTTTCAGTGCTGGCACTTTTCATCTCTGAGCAATTGCTCGACGTTTGCAATTTCTCACCTGAGCTCTCTTTAGAGTGCGCGAGAGGATGAGCAGAAGATTAGGTGGCTAGAAAAGCCCAGAGCCCCAGTGTTCTTAGGCCTACAAAAGCGCTTCCAAGGAAGGGGGCTGGCTAGCAACAGCTTTCAGTGCTGGCACTTTTCATCTCTGAGCAATTGCTCGACCTTTGCAATTTCTCAGCTCGTGTCTAGGAGACGGAAAGAGAATGACCGTGACGTTTGGTGGGTAGAGAAGCGCAAAGCCCCAGTGTTGCTGCGCCTGTGAAAGCGCTTCCAAGGAAGGGTGCTGGCTAGCAACAGCTTTCAGTGCTGGCACTTTTCATCTCTGAGCAATTGCTCGACGTTTGCAATTTCTCACCTGAGCTCTTCTTTGAGTGCGCGAGAGGATGAGCAGAAGATTAGGTGGCTAGAGAAGCCCAGAGCCCCAGTGTTCTTAGGCCTACAAAAGCGCTTCCAAGGAAGGGTGCTGGCTAGCAACAGCTTTCAGTGCTGGCACTTTTCATCTCTGAGCAATTGCTCGACGTTTGCAATTTCTCAGCTCGTGTCTACGAGACGGAAAGAGAAGGACCGTGACGTTTGGTGGCTAGAGAAGCGCAAAGCCCCAGTGTTGCTGCGCCTGTGAAAGCGCTTCCAAGGAAGGCTGCTGGCTAGCAACAGCTTCAGTGCTGGCACTATTCATCTCTGAGCAATTGCTGGACGTTTGCAATTTCTCACCTGAGCTCTCTTTAGAGTGCGCGAGAGAATGAGCAGAAGATTAGGTGGCTAGAGAAGCGCAAAGCCCCAGCGTTCTTAGGCCTACAAAAGCGCTTCCAAGGAAGGGTGCTGGCTAGCAAGAGCTTTCAGTGCTGGCACTTTTCATCTCTGAGCAATTGCTCGACGTTTGTAATTTCTCACCTGAGCTCTCTTTAGAGTGCTCGAGAGAATGAGCAGAAGATTAGGTGGCTAGAGAAGCCCAGAGCCCCAGTGTTCTTAGGCCTACAAAAGCGCTTCCAAGGAAGGGTGCTGGCTAGCAACAGCTTTCAGTGCTGGCACTTTTCATCTCTGAGCAATTGCTCGACGTTTGCAATCTCTCAGCTCGTGTCTACGAGACGGATGGAGAATGACCATGACGTTTGGTGGCTAGAGAAGCGCAAAGCCCCAGTGTTGCTGCGCCTGTGAAAGCGCTTCCAAGGAAGGATGCTGGCTAGCAACAGCTTTCAGTGCTGGCACTTTTCATCTCTGAGCAATTGCTCGACGTTTGTAATTTCTCACCTGAGCTCTCTTTAGAGTGCGCGAGAGGATGAGCAGAAGATTAGGTGGCTAGAGAAGCCCAGAGCCCCAGTCTTCTTAGGCCTACAAAAGCGCTTCCAAGGAAGGGTGCTGGCTAGCAACAGCTTTCAGTGCTGGCACTTTTCATCTCTGAGCAATTGCTCGACGTTTGCAATTTCTCAGCTCGTGTCTACGAGACGGAAAGAGAAGGACAGTGACGTTTGGTGGGTAGAGAAGCGCAAAGCCCCAGTGTTACTGCGCCTGTGAAAGCGCTTCCAAGGAAGGGGGCTGGCTAGCAACAGCTTTCAGTGCTGGCACTTTTCATCTCTGAGCAATTGCTCGACGTTTGCAATTTCTCAACTCATGTCTATGAGACGGAAAGAGAACGACCGTGACGTTTGGTGGGTAGAGAAGCGCAAAGCCCCAGTGTTGCTGCGCCTGTGAAAGCGCTTCCAAGGAAGGGTGCTGGCTAGCAACAGCTTTCAGTGCTGGCACTTTTCATCTCTGAGCAATTGCTCGACGTTTGCAATTTCTCACCTGAGCTCTCCTTTGAGTGCGCGAGAGGATGAGCAGAAGATTAGGTGGCTAGAGAAGCCCAGAGCCCCAGTCTTCTTAGGCCTACAAAAGCGCTTCCAAGGAAGGGTGCTGGCTAGCAACAGCTTTCAGTGCTGGCACTTTTCATCTCTGAGCAATTGCTCGACGTTTGCAATCTCTCAGCTCGTGTCTACGAGTCGGAAAGAGAATGACCGTGACGTTTGGTGGGTAGAGAAACGCAAAGCCCCAGTGTTGCTGCGCCTGTGAAAGCGCTTCCAAGGAAGGGTGCTGGCTAGCAAGAGCTTTCAGTGCTGGCACTTTTCATCTCTGAGCAATTGCTCGACGTTTGTAATTTCTCACCTGAGCACCCTTTAGAGTGCGCGAGAGAGGATGAGCAGAAGATTAGGTGGCTAGAGAATCGCAAAGCCCCAGTGTTCTTAGGCCTACAAAAGCGCTTCCAAGGAAGGGTGCTGGCTAGCAACAGCTTTCAGTGCTGGCACTTTTCATCTCTGAGCAATTGCTCGATGTTTGCAATTTCTCAGCTCGCGTCTACGAGACGGAAAGAGAATGACAGTGACGTTTGGTGGGTAGAGAAGCGCAAAGCCCCAGTGTTACTGCGCCTGTGAAAGCGCTTCCAAGGAAGGCTGCTGGCTAGCAAGAGCTTTCAGTGCTGGCACTTTTCATCTCGGAGCAATTGCTGGACGTTTGCAATTTCTCACCTGAGCTCTCTTTAGAGTGCGCGAGAGGATGAGCAGAAGATTAGGTGGCTAGAGAAGCCCAGAGCCCCAGTGTTCTTAGGCCTACAAAAGCGCTTCCAAGGAAGGGTGCTGGCTAGCAACAGCTTTCAGTGCTGGCACTTTTCATCTCTGAGCAATTGCTCGACGTTTGCAATTTCTCAGCTCGTGTCTAGGAGACGGAAAGAGAATGACAGTGACGTTTGGTGGGTAGAGAAGCGCAAAGCCCCAGTGTTACTGCGCCTGTGAAAGCGCTTCCAAGGAAGGGGGCTGGCTAGCAACAGCTTTCAGTGCTGGCACTTTTCATCTCTGAGCAATTGCTCGACGTTTGCAATTTCTCAACTCATGTCTACGAGACGGAAAGAGAATGACCGTGACGTTTGGTGGCTAGAGAAGCGCAAAGCCCCAGTGTTACTGCGCCTGTGAAAGCGCTTCCAAGGAAGGGTGCTGGCTAGCAAGAGCTTTCAGTGCTGGCACTTTTCATCTCTGAGCAATTGCTCGACGTTTGCAATTTCTCAACTCGTGTCTACGAGACGGAAAGAGAATGACCGTGACGTTTGGTGGCTAGAGAAGCGCAAAGCCCCAGTGTTGCTGCGCCTGTGAAAGCGCTTCCAAGGAAGGGTGCTGGCTAGCAAGAGCTTTCAGTGCTGGCACTTTTCATCTCTGAGCAATTGCTCGACGTTTGCAATTTCTCACCTGAGCTCTCTTTAGAGTGCGCGAGAGGATGAGCAGAAGATTAGGTGGCTAGAGAAGCCCAGAGCCCCAGTGTTCTTAGGGCTACAAAAGCGCTTCCAAGGAAGGGTGCTGGCTAGCAACAGCTTTCAGTGCTGGCACTTTTCATCTCTGAGCAATTGCTCGACGTTTGCAATTTCTCAGCTCGTGTCTACGAGACGGAAAGAGAAGGACCGTGACGTTTGGTGGCTAGAGAAGCGCAAAGCCCCAGTGTTGCTGCGCCTGTGAAAGCGCTTCCAAGGAAGGGTGCTGGCTAGCAAGAGCTTTCAGTGCTGGCACTTTTCATCTCTGAGCAATTGCTGGACGTTTGCAATTTCTCACCTGAGCTCTCTTTAGAGTGCGCGAGAGGATGAGCAGAAGATTAGGTGGCTAGAGAAGCCCAGAGCCCCAGTGTTCTTAGGCCTACAAAAGCGCTTCCAAGGAAGGGTGCTGGCTAGCAACAGCTTTCAGTGCTGGCACTTTTCATCTCTGAGCAATTGCTCGACATTTGCAATTTCTCAGCTCGTGTCTACGAGACGGAAAGAGAATGACCGTGACGTTTGGTGGCTAGAGAAGCGCAAAGCCCCATTGTTGCTGCGCCTGTGAAAGTGCTTCCAAGGAAGGGTGCTGGCTAGCAACAGCTTTCAGTGCTGGCACTTTTCATCTCTGAGCAATTGCTCGACGTTTGTAATTTCTCACCTGAGCACCCTTTAGAGTGCGCGAGAGAATGAGCAGAAGATTAGGTGGCTAGAGAAGCGCAAAGCCCCAGCGTTCTTAGGCCTACAAAAGCGCTTCCAAGGAAGGGGGCTGGCTAGCAACAGCTTTCAGTGCTGGCACTTTTCATCTCTGAGCAATTGCTCGACGTTTGCAATTTCTCACCTGAGCTCTCTTTAGAGTGCGCGAGAGGATGAGCAGAAGATTAGGTGGCTAGAGAAGCGCAAAGCCCCAGTGTTCTTAGGCCTACAAAAGCGCTTCCAAGGAAGGGTGCTGGCTAGCAACAGCTTTCAGTGCTGGCACTTTTCATCTCTGAGCAATTGCTGGACGTTTGCAATCTCTCAGCTCGTGTCTACGAGACGGATGGAGAATGACCATGACGTTTGGTGGCTAGAGAAGCGCAAAGCCCCAGTGTTGCTGCGCCTGTGAAAGCGCTTCCAAGGAAGGGGGCTGGCTAGCAACAGCTTTCAGTGCTGGCACTTTTCATCTCTGAGCAATTGCTCCACGTTTGCAATTTCTCACCTGAGCTCTCTTTAGAGTGCGCGAGAGAATGAGCAGAAGATTAGGTGGCTAGAGAAGCGCAAAGCCCCAGTGTTCTTAGGCCTACAAAAGCGCTTCCAAGGAAGGGTGCTGGCTAGCAAGAGCTTTCAGTGCTGGCACTTTTCATCTCTGAGCAATTGCTCGACGTTTCCAATTTCTCAGCTCGTGTCTACGAGACGGAAAGAGAAGGACCGTGACGTTTGGTGGCTAGAGAAGCGCAAAGCCCCAGTGTTGCTGCGCCTGTGAAAGCGCTTCCAATGAAGGGGGCTGGCTAGCAACAGCTTTCAGTGCTGGCACTTTTCATCTCTGAGCAATTGCTCGACCTTTGCAATTTCTCAGCTCGTGTCTACGAGACGGAAAGAGAATGACCGTGACGTTTGGTGGCTAGAGAAGCGCAAAGCCCCAGTGTTACTGCGCCTGTGAAAGCGCTTCCAAGGAAGGGGGCTGGCTAGCAACAGCTTTCAGTGCTGGCACTTTTCATCTCTGAGCAATTGCTCGACGTTTGCAATTTCTCAACTCGTGTCTACGAGACGGAAAGAGAATGACCGTGACGTTTGGTGGGTAGAGAAGCGCAAAGCCCCAGTGTTGCTGCGCCTGTGAAAGCGCTTCTAAGGAAGGGTGCTGGCTAGCAACAGCTTTCAGTGCTGGCACTTTTCATCTCTGAGCAATTGCTCGACGTTTGCAATTTCTCACCTGAGCTCTCTTTAGAGTGCGCGAGAGGATGAGCAGAAGATGAGGTGGCTAGAGAAGCCCAGAGCCCCAGTGTTCTTAGGCCTACAAAAGCGCTTCCAAGGAAGGGTGCTGGCTAGCAACAGCTTTCAGTGCTGGCACTTTTCATCTCTGAGCAATTGCTCGACGTTTGCAATTTCTCAGCTCGTGTCTACGAGACGGAAAGAGAATGACAGTGACGTTTGGTGGCTAGAGAAGCGCAAAGCCCCAGTGTTGCTGCGCCTGTGAAAGCGCTTCCAAGGAAGGGTGCTGGCTAGCAAGAGCTTTCAGTGCTGGCACTTTTCATCTCTGAGCAATTGCTGGACGTTTGCAATTTCTCACCTGAGCTCTCTTTAGAGTGCGCGAGAGGATGAGCAGAAGATTAGGTGGCTAGAGAAGCCCAGAGCCCCAGTGTTCTTAGGCCTACAAAAGCGCTTCCAAGGAAGGGTGCTGGCTAGCAACAGCTTTCAGTGCTGGCACTTTTCATCTCTGAGCAATTGCTCGACGTTTGCAATCTCTCAGCTCGTGTCTACGAGACGGATGGAGAATGACCATGACGTTTGGTGGCTAGAGAAGCGCAAAGCCCCAGTGTTGCTGCGCCTGTGAAAGCGCTTCCAAGGAAGGGTGCTGGCTAGCAAGAGCTTTCAGTGCTGGCACTTTTCATCTCTGAGCAATTGCTCGACGTTTGTAATTTCTCACCTGAGCTCTCTTTAGAGTGCGCGAGAGGATGAGCAGAAGATTAGGTGGCTAGAGAAGCGCAAAGCCCCAGTGTTCTTAGGCCTACAAAAGCGCTTCCAAGGAAGGGTGCTGGCTAGCAACAGCTTTCAGTGCTGGCACTTTTCATCTCTGAGCAATTGCTCGACATTAGCAATCTCTCAGCTCGTGTCTACGAGACGGATGGAGAATGACCATGACGTTTGGTGGCTAGAGAAGCGCAAAGCCCCAGTGTTGCTGCGCCTGTGAAAGCGCTTCCAAGGAAGGGTGCTGGCTAGCAACAGCTTTCAGTGCTGGCACTTTTCATCTCTGAGCAATTGCTCGACGTTTGCAATTTCTCACCTGAGCTCTCTTTAGAGTGCGCGAGAGAATGAGCAGAAGATTAGGTGGCTAGAGAAGCGCAAAGCCCCAGTGTTCTTAGGCCTACAAAAGCGCTTCCAAGGAAGGGTGCTGGCTAGCAACAGCTTTCAGTGCTGGCACTTTTCATCTCTGAGCAATTGCTCGACGTTTGCAATTTCTCAGCTCGTGTCTACGAGACGGAAAGAGAAGGACCGTGACGTTTGGTGGCTAGAGAAGCGCAAAGCCCCAGTGTTACTGCGCCTGTGAAAGCGCTTCCAATGAAGGGGGCTGGCTAGCAACAGCTTTCAGTGCTGGCACTTTTCATCTCTGAGCAATTGCTCGACGTTTGCAATTTCTCAACTCATGTCTACGAGACGGAAAGAGAATGACCGTGACGTTTGGTGGGTAGAGAAGCGCAAAGCCCCAGTGTTGCTGCGCCTGTGAAAGCGCTTCCAAGGAAGGCTGCTGGCTAGCAACAGCTTTCAGTGCTGGCACTTTTCATCTCTGAGCAATTGCTCGACGTTTGCAATTTCTCACCTGAGCTCTCCTTTGAGTGCGCGAGAGGATGAGCAGAAGATTAGGTGGCTAGAGAAGCCCAGAGCCCCAGTGTTCTTAGGCCTACAAAAGCGCTTCCAAGGAAGGGTGCTGGCTAGCAACAGCTTTCAGTGCTGGCACTTTTCATCTCTGAGCAATTGCTCGACGTTTGCAATCTCTCAGCTCGTGTCTACGAGACGGAAAGAGAATGACCGTGACGTTTGGTGGCTAGAGAAACGCAAAGCCCCAGTGTTGCTGCGCCTGTGAAAGCGCTTCCAAGGAAGGGTGCTGGCTAGCAACAGCTTTCAGTGCTGGCACTTTTCATCTCTGAGCAATTGCTCGACGTTTGCAATTTCTCACCTGAGCTCTCTTTAGAGTGCGCGAGAGAGGATGAGCAGAAGATTAGGTGGCTAGAGAATCGCAAAGCCCCAGTGTTCTTAGGCCTACAAAAGCGCTTCCAAGGAAGGGTGCTGGCTAGCAAGAGCTTTCAGTG
The DNA here is from genome assembly GCA_037962945.1 of Sarcoramphus papa. Taxonomy (NCBI): domain Eukaryota; kingdom Metazoa; phylum Chordata; class Aves; order Accipitriformes; family Cathartidae; genus Sarcoramphus; species Sarcoramphus papa. Next base: position 4,864,691 of record JBBMRM010000093.1, on the reverse strand, counting down.
CTGGCACTTTTCATCTCTGAGCAATTGCTCGACGTTTGCAATTTCTCAGCTCGTGTCTACGAGACGGAAAGAGAAGGACCGTGACGTTTCGTGGCTAGAGAAGCGCAAAGCCCCAGTGTTACTGCGCCTGTGAAAGCGCTTCCAATGAAGGGGGCTGGCTAGCAACAGCTTTCAGTGCTGGCACTTTTCATCTCTGAGCAATTGCTCGACGTTTGCAATTTCTCAACTCATGTCTACGAGACGGAAAGAGAATGACCGTGACGTTTGGTGGGTAGAGAAGCGCAAAGCCCCAGTGTTGCTGCGCCTGTGAAAGCGCTTCCAAGGAAGGCTGCTGGCTAGCAACAGCTTTCAGTGCTGGCACTTTTCATCTCTGAGCAATTGCTCGACGTTTGCAATTTCTCACCTGAGCTCTCCTTTGAGTGCGCGAGAGGATGAGCAGAAGATTAGGTGGCTAGAGAAGCCCAGAGCCCCAGTGTTCTTAGGCCTACAAAAGCGCTTCCAAGGAAGGGTGCTGGCTAGCAAGAGCTTTCAGTGCTGGCACTTTTCATCTCTGAGCAATTGCTCGACGTTTGCAATTTCTCAGCTCGTGTCTACGAGACGGAAAGAGAATGACCGTGACGTTTGGTGTCTAGAGAAGCGCAAAGCCCCAGTGTTGCTGCGCCTGTGAAAGCGCTTCCAAGGAAGGGGGCTGGCTAGCAAGAGCTTTCAGTGCTGGCACTTTTCATCTCTGAGCAATTGCTCGACGTTTGCAATTTCTCACCTGAGCTCTCTTTAGAGTGCGCGAGAGGATGAGCAGAAGATTAGGTGGCTAGAGAAGCCCAGAGCCCCAGTGTTCTTAGGCCTACAAAAGCGCTTCCAAGGAAGGCTGCTGGCTAGCAACAGCTTTCAGTGCTGGCACTTTTCATCTCTGAGCAATTTCTCAATGTTTGCAATCTCTCAGATCGTGTCTACGAGACGGATGGAGAATGACCATGACGTTTGGTGGCTAGAGAAGCGCAAAGCCCCAGTGTTGCTGCGCCTGTGAAAGCGCTTCCAAGGAAGGGTGCTGGCTAGCAAGAGCTTTCAGTGCTGGCACTTTTCATCTCTGAGCAATTGCTCGACGTTTGTAATTTCTCACCTGAGCTCTCTTTAGAGTGCGCGAGAGGATGAGCAGAAGATTAGGTGGCTAGAGAAGCGCAAAGCCCCAGTGTTCTTAGGCCTACAAAAGCGCTTCCAAGGAAGGGGGCTGGCTAGCAACAGCTTTCAGTGCTGGCACTTTTCATCTCTGAGCAATTGCTCGACATTAGCAATCTCTCAGCTCGTGTCTACGAGACGGATGGAGAATGACCATGACGTTTGGTGGCTAGAGAAGCGCAAAGCCCCAGTGTTGCTGCGCCTGTGAAAGCGCTTCCAAGGAAGGGTGCTGGCTAGCAACAGCTTTCAGTGCTGGCACTTTTCATCTCTGAGCAATTGCTCGACGTTTGCAATTTCTCACCTGAGCTCTCTTTAGAGTGCGCGAGAGAATGAGCAGAAGATTAGGTGGCTAGAGAATCGCAAAGCCCCAGTGTTCTTAGGCCTACAAAAGCGCTTCCAAGGAAGGGTGCTGGCTAGCAACAGCTTTCAGTGCTGGCACTTTTCATCTCTGAGCAATTGCTCGATGTTTGCAATTTCTCAGCTCGTGTCTACGAGACGGAAAGAGAAGGACCGTGACGTTTCGTGGCTAGAGAAGCGCAAAGCCCCAGTGTTACTGCGCCTGTGAAAGCGCTTCCAATGAAGGGGGCTGGCTAGCAACAGCTTTCAGTGCTGGCACTTTTCATCTCTGAGCAATTGCTCGACGTTTGCAATTTCTCAACTCATGTCTACGAGACGGAAAGAGAATGACCGTGACGTTTGGTGGGTAGAGAAGCGCAAAGCCCCAGTGTTGCTGCGCCTGTGAAAGCGCTTCCAAGGAAGGCTGCTGGCTAGCAACAGCTTTCAGTGCTGGCACTTTTCATCTCTGAGCAATTGCTCGACGTTTGCAATTTCTCACCTGAGCTCTCCTTTGAGTGCGCGAGAGGATGAGCAGAAGATTAGGTGGCTAGAGAAGCCCAGAGCCCCAGTGTTCTTAGGCCTACAAAAGCGCTTCCAAGGAAGGGTGCTGGCTAGCAACAGCTTTCAGTGCTGGCACTTTTCATCTCTGAGCAATTGCTCGACGTTTGCAATTTCTCAGCTCGTGTCTACGAGACGGAAAGAGAATGACCGTGACGTTTGGTGGCTAGAGAAGCGCAAAGCCCCAGTGTTGCTGCGCCTGTGAAAGCGCTTCCAAGGAAGGGTGCTGGCTAGCAAGAGCTTTCAGTGCTGGCACTTTTCATCTCGGAGCAATTGCTGGACGTTTGCAATTTCTCACCTGAGCTCTCTTTAGAGTGCGCGAGAGGATGAGCAGAAGATTAGGTGGCTAGAGAAGCCCAGAGCCCCAGTGTTCTTAGGCCTACAAAAGCGCTTCCAAGGAAGGCTGCTGGCTAGCAACAGCTTTCAGTGCTGGCACTTTTCATCTCTGAGCAATTGCTCGACGTTTGCAATTTCTCAGCTCGTGTCTAGGAGACGGAAAGAGAATGACCGTGACGTTTGGTGGCTAGAGAAGCGCAAAGCCCCAGTGTTGCTGCGCCTGTGAAAGCGCTTCCAAGGAAGGGGGCTGGCTAGCAACAGCTTTCAGTGCTGGCACTTTTCATCTCTGAGCAATTGCTCGACGTTTGCAATTTCTCACCTGAGCTCTCTTTAGAGTGCGCGAGAGGATGAGCAGAAGATTAGGTGGCTAGAGAAGCCCAGAGCCCCAGTGTTCTTAGGCCTACAAAAGCGCTTCCAAGGAAGGCTGCTGGCTAGCAACAGCTTTCAGTGCTGGCACTTTTCATCTCTGAGCAATTTCTCAATGTTTGCAATCTCTCAGCTCGTGTCTACGAGACGGATGGAGAATGACCATGACGTTTGGTGGCTAGAGAAGCGCAAAGCCCCAGTGTTGCTGCGCCTGTGAAAGCGCTTCCAAGGAAGGGTGCTGGCTAGCAACAGCTTTCAGTGCTGGCACTTTTCATCTCTGAGCAATTGCTCGATGTTTGTAGATTCTCACCTGAGCTCTCTTTAGAGTGCGCGAGAGGATGAGCAGAAGATTAGGTGGCTAGAGAAGCGCAAAGCCCCAGTGTTCTTAGGCCTACAAAAGCGCTTCCAAGGAAGGGTGCTGGCTAGCAACAGCTTTCAGTGCTGGCACTTTTCATCTCTGAGCAATTGCTCGACATTAGCAATCTCTCAGCTCGTGTCTACGAGACGGATGGAGAATGACCATGACGTTTGGTGGCTAGAGAAGCGCAAAGCCCCAGTGTTGCTGCGCCTGTGAAAGCGCTTCCAAGGAAGGGTGCTGGCTAGCAACAGCTTTCAGTGCTGGCACTTTTCATCTCTGAGCAATTGCTCGACGTTTGCAATTTCTCACCTGAGCTCTCTTTAGAGTGCGCGAGAGAATGAGCAGAAGATTAGGTGGCTAGAGAAGCGCAAAGCCCCAGTGTTCTTAGGCCTACAAAAGCGCTTCCAAGGAAGGGTGCTGGCTAGCAAGAGCTTTCAGTGCTGGCACTTTTCATCTCTGAGCAATTGCTCGACGTTTGCAATTTCTCAGCTCGTGTCTACGAGACGGAAAGAGAAGGACCGTGACGTTTGGTGGCTAGAGAAGCGCAAAGCCCCAGTGTTGCTGCGCCTGTGAAAGCGCTTCCAATGAAGGGGGCTGGCTAGCAACAGCTTTCAGTGCTGGCACTTTTCATCTCTGAGCAATTGCTCGACCTTTGCAATTTCTCAGCTCGTGTCTAGGAGACGGAAAGAGAATGACCGTGACGTTTGGTGGCTAGAGAAGCGCAAAGCCCCAGTGTTACTGCGCCTCTGAAAGCGCTTCCAAGGAAGGGGGCTGGCTAGCAACAGCTTTCAGTGCTGGCACTTTTCATCTCTGAGCAATTGCTCGACGTTTGCAATTTCTCAACTCGTGTCTACGAGACGGAAAGAGAATGACCGTGACGGTTGGTGGCAAGAGAAGCGCAAAGCCCCAGTGTTGCTGCGCCTGTGAAAGCGCTTCCAAGGAAGGGTGCTGGCTAGCAACAGCTTTCAGTGCTGGCACTTTTCATCTCTGAGCAATTGCTCGACGTTTGCAATTTCTCACCTGAGCTCTCTTTAGAGTGCGCGAGAGGATGAGCAGAAGATTAGGTGGCTAGAGAAGCCCAGAGCCCCAGTGTTCTTAGGCCTACAAAAGCGCTTCCAAGGAAGGGTGCTGGCTAGCAACAGCTTTCAGTGCTGGCACTTTTCATCTCTGAGCAATTGCTCGACGTTTGCAATTTCTCAGCTCGTGTCTACGAGACGGAAAGAGAATGACAGTGACGTTTGGTGGCTAGAGAAGCGCAAAGCCCCAGTGTTGCTGCGCCTCTGAAAGCGCTTCCAAGGAAGGCTGCTGGCTAGCAACAGCTTTCAGTGCTGGCACTTTTCATCTCTGAGCAATTGCTCGACGTTTGCAATTTCTCACCTGAGCTCTCTTTAGAGTGCGCGAGAGGATGAGCAGAAGATTAGGTGGCTAGAGAAGCCCAGAGCCCCAGTGTTCTTAGGCCTACAAAAGCGCTTCCAAGGAAGGGTGCTGGCTAGCAACAGCTTTCAGTGCTGGCACTTTTCATCTCTGAGCAATTGCTCGACGTTTGCAATCTCTCAGCTCGTGTCTACGAGACGGATGGAGAATGACCATGACGTTTGGTGGCTAGAGAAGCGCAAAGCCCCAGTGTTGCTGCGCCTGTGAAAGCGCTTCCAAGGAAGGGTGCTGGCTAGCAACAGCTTTCAGTGCTGGCACTTTTCATCTCTGAGCAATTGCTCGACGTTTGTAATTTCTCACCTGAGCTCTCTTTAGAGTGCGCGAGAGGATGAGCAGAAGATTAGTTGGCTAGAGAAGCGCAAAGCCCCAGTGTTCTTAGGCCTACAAAAGCGCTTCCAAGGAAGGGTGCTGGCTAGCAAGAGCTTTCAGTGCTGGCACTTTTCATCTCTGAGCAATTGCTGGACGTTTGCAATTTCTCAGCTCGTGTCTACGAGACGGAAAGAGAATGACCGTGACGTTTGGTGGCTAGAGAAGCGCAAAGCCCCAGTGTTGCTGCGCCTGTGAAAGCGCTTCCAAGGAAGGCTGCTGGCTAGCAACAGCTTTCAGTGCTGGCACTTTTCATCTCTGAGCAATTGCTGGACGTTTGCAATTTCTCAACTCATGTCTACGAGACGGAAAGAGAATGACCATGACGTTTGGTGGCTAGAGAAGTGCAAAGCCCCAGTGTTGCTGCGCCTGTGAAAGCGCTTCCAAGGAAGGCTGCTGGCTAGCAACAGCTTTCAGTGCTGGCACTTTTCATCTCTGAGCAATGGCTCGACGTTTGCAATTTCTCACCTGAGCTCTCTTTAGAGTGCGCGAGAGGATGAGCAGAAGATTAGGTCGCTAGAGAATCGCAAAGCCCCAGTGTTCTTAGGCCTACAAAAGCGCTTCCAAGGAAGGGTGCTGGCTAGCAAGAGCTTTCAGTGCTGGCACTTTTCATCTCTGAGCAATTGCTCGACGTTTGCAATTTCTCAGCTCGTGTCTACGAGATGGAAAGAGAATGACCGTGACGTTTGGTGGCTAGAGAAGCGCAAAGCCCCAGTGTTGCTGCGCCTGTGAAAGCGCTTCCAAGGAAGGGTGCTGGCTAGCAACAGCTTTCAGTGCTGGCACTTTTCATCTCTGAGCAATTGCTGGACGTTTGCAATTTCTCACCTGAGCTCTCTTTAGAGTGCGCGAGAGGATGAGCAGAAGATTAGGTGGCTAGAGAAGCCCAGAGCCCCAGTGTTCTTAGGCCTACAAAAGCGCTTCCAAGGAAGGGTGCTGGCTAGCAAGAGCTTTCAGTGCTGGCACTTTTCATCTCTGAGCAATTGCTCGACGTTTGCAATTTCTCAGCTCGTGTCTAGGAGACGGAAAGAGAATGACCGTGACGTTTGGTGGCTAGAGAAGCGCAAAGCCCCATTGTTGCTGCGCCTGTGAAAGCGCTTCCAAGGAAGGGGGCTGGCTAGCAAGAGCTTTCAGTGCTGGCACTTTTCATCTCTGAGCAATTGCTCGACGTTTGCAATTTCTCACCTGAGCTCTCTTTAGAGTGCGCGAGAGGATGAGCAGAAGATTAGGTGGCTAGAGAAGCCCAGAGCCCCAGTGTTCTTAGGCCTACAAAAGCGCTTCCAAGGAAGGCTGCTGGCTAGCAACAGCTTTCAGTGCTGGCACTTTTCATCTCTGAGCAATTTCTCAATGTTTGCAATCTCTCAGATCGTGTCTACGAGACGGATGGAGAATGACCATGACGTTTGGTGGCTAGAGAAGCGCAAAGCCCCAGTGTTGCTGCGCCTGTGAAAGCGCTTCCAAGGAAGGGTGCTGGCTAGCAACAGCTTTCAGTGCTGGCACTTTTCATCTCTGAGCAATTGCTCGACGTTTGCAATTTCTCACCTGAGCTCTCTTTAGAGTGCGCGAGAGAATGAGCAGAAGATTAGGTGGCTAGAGAAGCGCAAAGCCCCAGTGTTCTTAGGCCTACAAAAGCGCTTCCAAGGAAGGGTGCTGGCTAGCAACAGCTTTCAGTGCTGGCACTTTTCATCTCTGAGCAATTGCTCGACGTTTCCAATTTCTCAGCTCGTGTCTACGAGACGGAAAGAGAAGGACCGTGACGTTTGGTGGCTAGAGAAGCGCAAAGCCCCAGTGTTACTGCGCCTGTGAAAGCGCTTCCAATGCAGGGGGCTGGCTAGCAACAGCTTTCAGTGCTGGCACTTTTCATCTCTGAGCAATTGCTCGACGTTTGCAATTTCTCAACTCATGTCTACGAGACGGAAAGAGAATGACCGTGACGTTTGGTGGGTAGAGAAGCGCAAAGCCCCAGTGTTGCTGCGCCTGTGAAAGCGCTTCCAAGGAAGGCTGCTGGCTAGCAACAGCTTTCAGTGCTGGCACTTTTCATCTCTGAGCAATTGCTCGACGTTTGCAATTTCTCACCTGAGCTCTCTTTAGAGTGCGCGAGAGGATGAGCAGAAGATTAGGTGGCTAGAGAAGCCCAGAGCCCCAGTGTTCTTAGGCCTACAAAAGCGCTTCCAAGGAAGGGTGCTGGCTAGCAACAGCTTTCAGTGCTGGCACTTTTCATCTCTGAGCAATTGCTCGACGTTTGCAATCTCTCAGCTCGTGTCTACGAGACGGAAAGAGAATGACCGTGACGTTTGGTGGCTAGAGAAACGCAAAGCCCCAGTGTTGCTGCGCCTGTGAAAGCGCTTCCAAGGAAGGGTGCTGGCTAGCAACAGCTTTCAGTGCTGGCACTTTTCATCTCTGAGCAATTGCTCGACGTTTGCAATTTCTCACCTGAGCTCTCTTTAGAGTGCGCGAGAGAGGATGAGCAGAAGATTAGGTGGCTAGAGAATCGCAAAGCCCCAGTGTTCTTAGGGCTACAAAAGCGCTTCCAAGGAAGGGTGCTGGCTAGCAAGAGCTTTCAGTGCTGGCACTTTTCATCTCTGAGCAATTGCTCGATGTTTGCAATTTCTCAGCTCGTGTCTACGAGACGGAAAGAGAAGGACCGTGACGTTTCGTGGCTAGAGAAGCGCAAAGCCCCAGTGTTACTGCGCCTGTGAAAGCGCTTCCAATGAAGGGGGCTGGCTAGCAACAGCTTTCAGTGCTGGCACTTTTCATCTCTGAGCAATTGCTCGACGTTTGCAATTTCTCAACTCATGTCTACGAGACGGAAAGAGAATGACCGTGACGTTTGGTGGCTAGAGAAGCGCAAAGCCCCAGTGTTGCTGCGCCTGTGAAAGCGCTTCCAAGGAAGGCTGCTGGCTAGCAACAGCTTTCAGTGCTGGCACTTTTCATCTCTGAGCAATTGCTCGACGTTTGCAATTTCTCACCTGAGCTCTCCTTTGAGTGCGCGAGAGGATGAGCAGAAGATTAGGTGGCTAGAGAAGCCCAGAGCCCCACTGTTCTTAGGCCTACAAAAGCGCTTCCAAGGAAGGGTGCTGGCTAGCAACAGCTTTCAGTGCTGGCACTTTTCATCTCTCAGCAATTGCTCGACGTTTGCAATTTCTCAGCTCGTGTCTACGAGACGGAAAGAGAATGACCGTGACGTTTGGTGGCTAGAGAAGCGCAAAGCCCCAGTGTTGCTGCGCCTGTGAAAGCGCTTCCAAGGAAGGCTGCTGGCTAGCAACAGCTTTCAGTGCTGGCACTTTTCATCTCGGAGCAATTGCTCGACGTTTGCAATTTCTCACCTGAGCTCTCTTTAGAGTGCGCGAGAGGATGAGCAGAAGATTAGGTGGCTAGAGAAGCCCAGAGCCCCAGTGTTCTTAGGCCTACAAAAGCGCTTCCAAGGAAGGGTGCTGGCTAGCAACAGCTTTCAGTGCTGGCACTTTTCATCTCTGAGCAGTTGCTCGACGTTTGCAATTTCTCAGCTCGTGTCTAGGAGACGGAAAGAGAATGACCGTGACGTTTGGTGGCTAGAGAAGCGCAAAGCCCCAGTGTTGCTGCGCCTGTGAAAGCGCTTCCAAGGAAGGATGCTGGCTAGCAAGAGCTTTCAGTGCTGGCACTTTTCATCTCTGAGCAATTGCTCGACGTTTGCAATTTCTCACCTGAGCTCTCTTTAGAGTGCGCGAGAGGATGAGCAGAAGATTAGGTGGCTAGAGAAGCCCAGAGCCCCAGTGTTCTTAGGCCTACAAAAGCGCTTCCAAGGAAGGCTGCTGGCTAGCAACAGCTTTCAGTGCTGGCACTTTTCATCTCTGAGCAATTGCTCGACCTTTGCAATTTCTCAGCTCGTGTCTAGGAGACGGAAAGAGAATGACCGTGACGTTTGGTGGCTAGAGAAGCGCAAAGCCCCATTGTTGCTGCGCCTGTGAAAGCGCTTCCAAGGAAGGGGGCTGGCTAGCAAGAGCTTTCAGTGCTGGCACTTTTCATCTCTGAGCAATTGCTCGACGTTTGCAATTTCTCACCTGAGCTCTCTTTAGAGTGCGCGAGAGGATGAGCAGAAGATTAGGTGGCTAGAGAAGCCCAGAGCCCCAGTGTTTTTAGGCCTACAAAAGCGCTTCCAAGGAAGGCTGCTGGCTAGCAACAGCTTTCAGTGCTGGCACTTTTCATCTCTGAGCAATTTCTCAATGTTTGCAATCTCTCAGATCGTGTCTACGAGACGGATGGAGAATGACCATGACGTTTGGTGGCTAGAGAAGCGCAAAGCCCCAGTGTTGCTGCGCCTGTGAAAGCGCTTCCAAGGAAGGGTGCTGGCTAGCAAGAGCTTTCAGTGCTGGCACTTTTCATCTCTGAGCAATTGCTCGACGTTTGTAATTTCTCACCTGAGCTCTCTTTAGAGTGCGCGAGAGGATGAGCAGAAGATTAGGTGGCTAGAGAAGCGCAAAGCCCCAGTGTTCTTAGGCCTACAAAAGCGCTTCCAAGGAAGGGTGCTGGCTAGCAACAGCTTTCAGTGCTGGCACTTTTCATCTCTGAGCAATTGCTCGACATTAGCAATCTCTCAGCTCGTGTCTACGAGACGGATGGAGAATGACCATGACGTTTGGTGGCTAGAGAAGCGCAAAGCCCCAGTGTTGCTGCGCCTGTGAAAGCGCTTCCAAGGAAGGCTGCTGGCTAGCAACAGCTTTCAGTGCTGGCACTTTTCATCTCTGAGCAATTGCTCGACGTTTGCAATTTCTCACCTGAGCTCTCTTTAGAGTGCGCGAGAGAATGAGCAGAAGATTAGGTGGCTAGAGAAGCGCAAAGCCCCAGTGTTCTTAGGCCTACAAAAGCGCTTCCAAGGAAGGGTGCTGGCTAGCAACAGCTTTCAGTGCTGGCACTTTTCATCTCTGAGCAATTGCTCGACGTTTGCAATTTCTCAGCTCGTGTCTACGAGACGGAAAGAGAAGGACCGTGACGTTTGGTGGCTAGAGAAGCGCAAAGCCCCAGTGTTACTGCGCCTGTGAAAGCGCTTCCAATGAAGGGGGCTGGCTAGCAACAGCTTTCAGTGCTGGCACTTTTCATCTCTGAGCAATTGCTCGACGTTTGCAATTTCTCAACTCATGTCTACGAGACGGAAAGAGAATGACCGTGACGTTTGGTGGGTAGAGAAGCGCAAAGCCCCAGTGTTGCTGCGCCTGTGAAAGCGCTTCCAAGGAAGGCTGCTGGCTAGCAACAGCTTTCAGTGCTGGCACTTTTCATCTCTGAGCAATTGCTCGACGTTTGCAATTTCTCACCTGAGCTCTCCTTTGAGTGCGCGAGAGGATGAGCAGAAGATTAGGTGGCTAGAGAAGCCCAGAGCCCCAGTGTTCTTAGGCCTACAAAAGCGCTTCCAAGGAAGGGTGCTGGCTAGCAACAGCTTTCAGTGCTGGCACTTTTCATCTCTGAGCAATTGCTCGACGTTTGCAATCTCTCAGCTCGTGTCTACGAGACGGAAAGAGAATGACCGTGACGTTTGGTGGCTAGAGAAACGCAAAGCCCCAGTGTTGCTGCGCCTGTGAAAGCGCTTCCAAGGAAGGGTGCTGGCTAGCAACAGCTTTCAGTGCTGGCACTTTTCATCTCTGAGCAATTGCTCGACGTTTGCAATTTCTCACCTGAGCTCTCTTTAGAGTGCGCGAGAGAGGATGAGCAGAAGATTAGGTGGCTAGAGAATCGCAAAGCCCCAGTGTTCTTAGGCCTACAAAAGCGCTTCCAAGGAAGGGTGCTGGCTAGCAACAGCTTTCAGTGCTGGCACTTTTCATCTCTGAGCAATTGCTCGATGTTTGCAATTTCTCAGCTCGTGTCTACGAGACGGAAAGAGAAGGACCGTGACGTTTCGTGGCTAGAGAAGCGCAAAGCCCCAGTGTTACTGCGCCTGTGAAAGCGCTTCCAATGAAGGGGGCTGGCTAGCAAGAGCTTTCAGTGCTGGCACTTTTCATCTCTGAGCAATTGCTCGACGTTTGCAATTTCTCAACTCATGTCTACGAGACGGAAAGAGAATGACCGTGACGTTTGGTGGGTAGAGAAGCGCAAAGCCCCAGTGTTGCTGCGCCTGTGAAAGCGCTTCCAAGGAAGGCTGCTGGCTAGCAACAGCTTTCAGTGCTGGCACTTTTCATCTCTGAGCAATTGCTCGACGTTTGCAATTTCTCACCTGAGCTCTCCTTTGAGTGCGCGAGAGGATGAGCAGAAGATTAGGTGGCTAGAGAAGCCCAGAGCCCCAGTGTTCTTAGGCCTACAAAAGCGCTTCCAAGGAAGGGTGCTGGCTAGCAAGAGCTTTCAGTGCTGGCACTTTTCATCTCTGAGCAATTGCTGGACGTTTGCAATTTCTCAGCTCGTGTCTACGAGACGGAAAGAGAATGACCGTGACGTTTGGTGGCTAGAGAAGCGCAAAGCCCCAGTGTTGCTGCGCCTGTGAAAGCGCTTCCAAGGAAGGGGGCTGGCTAGCAAGAGCTTTCAGTGCTGGCACTTTTCATCTCTGAGCAATTGCTCGACGTTTGCAATTTCTCACCTGAGCTCTCTTTAGAGTGCGCGAGAGGATGAGCAGAAGATTAGGTGGCTAGAGAAGCCCAGAGCCCCAGTGTTCTTAGGCCTACAAAAGCGCTTCCAAGGAAGGCTGCTGGCTAGCAACAGCTTTCAGTGCTGGCACTTTTCATCTCTGAGCAATTGCTCGACGTTTGCAATTTCTCAGCTCGTGTCTAGGAGACGGAAAGAGAATGACCGTGACGTTTGGTGGCTAGAGAAGCGCAAAGCCCCAGTGTTGCTGCGCCTGTGAAAGCGCTTCCAAGGAAGGATGCTGGCTAGCAACAGCTTTCAGTGCTGGCACTTTTCATCTCTGAGCAATTGCTCGACGTTTGTAATTTCTCACCTGAGCTCTCTTTAGAGTGCGCGAGAGGATGAGCAGAAGATTAGGTGGCTAGAGAAGCGCAAAGCCCCAGTGTTCTTAGGCCTACAAAAGCGCTTCCAAGGAAGGGTGCTGGCTAGCAACAGCTTTCAGTGCTGGCACTTTTCATCTCTGAGCAATTGCTCGACATTAGCAATCTCTCAGCTCGTGTCTACGAGACGGAAAGAGAATGACCGTGACGTTTGGTGGCTAGAGAAGCGCAAAGCCCCAGTGTTGCTGCGCCTGTGAAAGCGCTTCCAAGGAAGGGTGCTGGCTAGCAACAGCTTTCAGTGCTGGCACTTTTCATCTCGGAGCAATTGCTGGACGTTTGCAATTTCTCACCTGAGCTCTCTTTAGAGTGCGCGAGAGGATGAGCAGAAGATTAGGTGGCTAGAGAAGCCCAGAGCCCCAGTGTTCTTAGGCCTACAAAAGCGCTTCCAAGGAAGGGTGCTGGCTAGCAAGAGCTTTCAGTGCTGGCACTTTTCATCTCTGAGCAATTGCTCGACGTTTGCAATTTCTCAGCTCGTGTCTAGGAGACGGAAAGAGAATGACCGTGACGTTTGGTGGCTAGAGAAGCGCAAAGCCCCATTGTTGCTGCGCCTGTGAAAGCGCTTCCAAGGAAGGGGGCTGGCTAGCAAGAGCTTTCAGTGCTGGCACTTTTCATCTCTGAGCAATTGCTCGACGTTTGCAATTTCTCACCTGAGCTCTCTTTAGAGTGCGCGAGAGGATGAGCAGAAGATTAGGTGGCTAGAGAAGCCCAGAGCCCCAGTGTTCTTAGGCCTACAAAAGCGCTTCCAAGGAAGGCTGCTGGCTAGCAACAGCTTTCAGTGCTGGCACTTTTCATCTCTGAGCAATTTCTCAATGTTTGCAATCTCTCAGATCGTGTCTACGAGACGGATGGAGAATGACCATGACGTTTGGTGGCTAGAGAAGCGCAAAGCCCCAGTGTTGCTGCGCCTGTGAAAGCGCTTCCAAGGAAGGGTGCTGGCTAGCAACAGCTTTCAGTGCTGGCACTTTTCATCTCTGAGCAATTGCTCGACGTTTGCAATTTCTCACCTGAGCTCTCTTTAGAGTGCGCGAGAGAATGAGCAGAAGATTAGGTGGCTAGAGAATCGCAAAGCCCCAGTGTTCTTAGGCCTACAAAAGCGCTTCCAAGGAAGGGTGCTGGCTAGCAACAGCTTTCAGTGCTGGCACTTTTCATCTCTGAGCAATTGCTCGATGTTTGCAATTTCTCAGCTCGTGTCTACGAGACGGAAAGAGAAGGACCGTGACGTTTCGTGGCTAGAGAAGCGCAAAGCCCCAGTGTTACTGCGCCTGTGAAAGCGCTTCCAATGAAGGGGGCTGGCTAGCAACAGCTTTCAGTGCTGGCACTTTTCATCTCTGAGCAATTGCTCGACGTTTGCAATTTCTCAACTCATGTCTACGAGACGGAAAGAGAATGACCGTGACGTTTGGTGGGTAGAGAAGCGCAAAGCCCCAGTGTTGCTGCGCCTGTGAAAGCGCTTCCAAGGAAGGCTGCTGGCTAGCAACAGCTTTCAGTGCTGGCACTTTTCATCTCTGAGCAATTGCTCGACGTTTGCAATTTCTCACCTGAGCTCTCCTTTGAGTGCGCGAGAGGATGAGCAGAAGATTAGGTGGCTAGAGAAGCCCAGAGCCCCAGTGTTCTTAGGCCTACAAAAGCGCTTCCAAGGAAGGGTGCTGGCTAGCAACAGCTTTCAGTGCTGGCACTTTTCATCTCTGAGCAATTGCTCGACGTTTGCAATTTCTCAGCTCGTGTCTACGAGACGGAAAGAGAATGACCGTGACGTTTGGTGGCTAGAGAAGCGCAAAGCCCCAGTGTTGCTGCGCCTGTGAAAGCGCTTCCAAGGAAGGGTGCTGGCTAGCAAGAGCTTTCAGTGCTGGCACTTTTCATCTCGGAGCAATTGCTGGACGTTTGCAATTTCTCACCTGAGCTCTCTTTAGAGTGCGCGAGAGGATGAGCAGAAGATTAGGTGGCTAGAGAAGCCCAGAGCCCCAGTGTTCTTAGGCCTACAAAAGCGCTTCCAAGGAAGGCTGCTGGCTAGCAAGAGCTTTCAGTGCTGGCACTTTTCATCTCTGAGCAATTGCTCGACCTTTGCAATTTCTCAGCTCGTGTCTACGAGACGGAAAGAGAATGACCGTGACGTTTGGTGGCTAGAGAAGCGCAAAGCCCCAGTGTTGCTGCGCCTGTGAAAGCGCTTCCAAGGAAGGGGGCTGGCTAGCAACAGCTTTCAGTGCTGGCACTTTTCATCTCTGAGCAATTGCTCGACGTTTGCAATTTCTCACCTGAGCTCTCTTTAGAGTGCGCGAGAGGATGAGCAGAAGATTAGGTGGCTAGAGAAGCCCAGAGCCCCAGTGTTCTTAGGCCTACAAAAGCGCTTCCAAGGAAGGCTGCTGGCTAGCAACAGCTTTCAGTGCTGGCACTTTTCATCTCTGAGCAATTTCTCAATGTTTGCAATCTCTCAGATCGTGTCTACGAGACGGATGGAGAATGACCATGACGTTTGGTGGCTAGAGAAGCGCAAAGCCCCAGTGTTGCTGCGCCTGTGAAAGCGCTTCCAAGGAAGGGTGCTGGCTAGCAACAGCTTTCAGTGCTGGCACTTTTCATCTCTGAGCAATTGCTCGATGTTTGTAGATTCTCACCTGAGCTCTCTTTAGAGTGCGCGAGAGGATGAGCAGAAGATTAGGTGGCTAGAGAAGCGCAAAGCCCCAGTGTTCTTAGGCCTACAAAAGCGCTTCCAAGGAAGGGTGCTGGCTAGCAACAGCTTTCAGTGCTGGCACTTTTCATCTCTGAGCAATTGCTCGACATTAGCAATCTCTCAGCTCGTGTCTACGAGACGGATGGAGAATGACCATGACGTTTGGTGGCTAGAGAAGCGCAAAGCCCCAGTGTTGCTGCGCCTGTGAAAGCGCTTCCAAGGAAGGCTGCTGGCTAGCAACAGCTTTCAGTGCTGGCACTTTTCATCTCTGAGCAATTGCTCGACGTTTGCAATTTCTCACCTGAGCTCTCTTTAGAGTGCGCGAGAGAATGAGCAGAAGATTAGGTGGCTAGAGAAGCGCAAAGCCCCAGTGTTCTTAGGCCTACAAAAGCGCTTCCAAGGAAGGGTGCTGGCTAGCAAGAGCTTTCAGTGCTGGCACTTTTCATCTCTGAGCAATTGCTCGACGTTTGCAATTTCTCAGCTCGTGTCTACGAGACGGAAAGAGAAGGACCGTGACGTTTGGTGGCTAGAGAAGCGCAAAGCCCCAGTGTTGCTGCGCCTGTGAAAGCGCTTCCAATGAAGGGGGCTGGCTAGCAACAGCTTTCAGTGCTGGCACTTTTCATCTCTGAGCAATTGCTCGACTTTTGCAATTTCTCAGCTCGTGTCTAGGAGACGGAAAGAGAATGACCGTGACGTTTGGTGGCTAGAGAAGCGCAAAGCCCCAGTGTTACTGCGCCTCTGAAAGCGCTTCCAAGGAAGGGGGCTGGCTAGCAACAGCTTTCAGTGCTGGCACTTTTCATCTCTGAGCAATTGCTCGACGTTTGCAATTTCTCAACTCATGTCTACGAGACGGAAAGAGAATGACCGTGACGTTTGGTGGCTAGAGAAGCGCAAAGCCCCAGTGTTGCTGCGCCTGTGAAAGCGCTTCCAAGGAAGGGTGCTGGCTAGCAACAGCTTTCAGTGCTGGCACTTTTCATCTCTGAGCAATTGCTCGACGTTTGCAATTTCTCACCTGAGCTCTCTTTAGAGTGCGCGAGAGGATGAGCAGAAGATTAGGTGGCTAGAGAAGCCCAGAGCCCCAGTGTTCTTAGGCCTACAAAAGCGCTTCCAAGGAAGGGTGCTGGCTAGCAACAGCTTTCAGTGCTGGCACTTTTCATCTCTGAGCAATTGCTCGACGTTTGCAATTTCTCAGCTCGTGTCTACGAGACGGAAAGAGAATGACCGTGACGTTTGGTGGCTAGAGAAGCGCAAAGCCCCAGTGTTGCTGCGCCTCTGAAAGCGCTTCCAAGGAAGGGTGCTGGCTAGCAACAGCTTTCAGTGCTGGCACTTTTCATCTCTGAGCAATTGCTGGACGTTTGCAATTTCTCACCTGAGCTCTCTTTAGAGTGCGCGAGAGGATGAGCAGAAGATTAGGTGGCTAGAGAAGCCCAGAGCCCCAGTGTTCTTAGGCCTACAAAAGCGCTTCCAAGGAAGGGTGCTGGCTAGCAACAGCTTTCAGTGCTGGCACTTTTCATCTCTGAGCAATTGCTCGACGTTTGCAATCTCTCAGCTCGTGTCTACGAGACGGATGGAGAATGACCATGACGTTTGGTGGCTAGAGAAGCGCAAAGCCCCAGTGTTGCTGCGCCTGTGAAAGCGCTTCCAAGGAAGGGTGCTGGCTAGCAACAGCTTTCAGTGCTGGCACTTTTCATCTCTGAGCAATTGCTCGACGTTTGCAATTTCTCACCTGAGCTCTCTTTAGAGTGCGCGAGAGGATGAGCAGAAGATTAGTTGGCTAGAGAAGCGCAAAGCCCCAGTGTTCTTAGGCCTACAAAAGCGCTTCCAAGGAAGGGTGCTGGCTAGCAAGAGCTTTCAGTGCTGGCACTTTTCATCTCTGAGCAATTGCTGGACGTTTGCAATTTCTCAGCTCGTGTCTACGAGACGGAAAGAGAATGACCGTGACGTTTGGTGGCTAGAGAAGCGCAAAGCCCCAGTGTTGCTGCGCCTGTGAAAGCGCTTCCAAGGAAGGCTGCTGGCTAGCAACAGCTTTCAGTGCTGGCACTTTTCATCTCTGAGCAATTGCTGGACGTTTGCAATTTCTCAACTCATGTCTACGAGACGGAAAGAGAATGACCATGACGTTTGGTGGCTAGAGAAGTGCAAAGCCCCAGTGTTGCTGCGCCTGTGAAAGCGCTTCCAAGGAAGGCTGCTGGCTAGCAACAGCTTTCAGTGCTGGCACTTTTCATCTCTGAGCAATGGCTCGACGTTTGCAATTTCTCACCTGAGCTCTCTTTAGAGTGCGCGAGAGGATGAGCAGAAGATTAGGTCGCTAGAGAATCGCAAAGCCCCAGTGTTCTTAGGCCTACAAAAGCGCTTCCAAGGAAGGGTGCTGGCTAGCAAGAGCTTTCAGTGCTGGCACTTTTCATCTCTGAGCAATTGCTCGACGTTTGCAATTTCTCAGCTCGTGTCTACGAGATGGAAAGAGAATGACCGTGACGTTTGGTGGCTAGAGAAGCGCAAAGCCCCAGTGTTGCTGCGCCTGTGAAAGCGCTTCCAAGGAAGGGTGCTGGCTAGCAACAGCTTTCAGTGCTGGCACTTTTCATCTCTGAGCAATTGCTGGACGTTTGCAATTTCTCACCTGAGCTCTCTTTAGAGTGCGCGAGAGGATGAGCAGAAGATTAGGTGGCTAGAGAAGCCCAGAGCCCCAGTGTTCTTAGGCCTACAAAAGCGCTTCCAAGGAAGGGTGCTGGCTAGCAAGAGCTTTCAGTGCTGGCACTTTTCATCTCTGAGCAATTGCTCGACGTTTGCAATTTCTCAGCTCGTGTCTAGGAGACGGAAAGAGAATGACCGTGACGTTTGGTGGCTAGAGAAGCGCAAAGCCCCATTGTTGCTGCGCCTGTGAAAGCGCTTCCAAGGAAGGGGGCTGGCTAGCAAGAGCTTTCAGTGCTGGCACTTTTCATCTCTGAGCAATTGCTCGACGTTTGCAATTTCTCACCTGAGCTCTCTTTAGAGTGCGCGAGAGGATGAGCAGAAGATTAGGTGGCTAGAGAAGCCCAGAGCCCCAGTGTTCTTAGGCCTACAAAAGCGCTTCCAAGGAAGGCTGCTGGCTAGCAACAGCTTTCAGTGCTGGCACTTTTCATCTCTGAGCAATTTCTCAATGTTTGCAATCTCTCAGATCGTGTCTACGAGACGGATGGAGAATGACCATGACGTTTGGTGGCTAGAGAAGCGCAAAGCCCCAGTGTTGCTGCGCCTGTGAAAGCGCTTCCAAGGAAGGGTGCTGGCTAGCAAGAGCTTTCAGTGCTGGCACTTTTCATCTCTGAGCAATTGCTCGACGTTTGTAATTTCTCACCTGAGCTCTCTTTAGAGTGCGCGAGAGGATGAGCAGAAGATTAGGTGGCTAGAGAAGCGCAAAGCCCCAGTGTTCTTAGGCCTACAAAAGCGCTTCCAAGGAAGGGTGCTGGCTAGCAAGAGCTTTCAGTGCTGGCACTTTTCATCTCTGAGCAATTGCTCGACATTAGCAATCTCTCAGCTCGTGTCTACGAGACGGATGGAGAATGACCATGACGTTTGGTGGCTAGAGAAGCGCAAAGCCCCAGTGTTGCTGCGCCTGTGAAAGCGCTTCCAAGGAAGGGTGCTGGCTAGCAACAGCTTTCAGTGCTGGCACTTTTCATCTCTGAGCAATTGCTCGACGTTTGCAATTTCTCACCTGAGCTCTCTTTAGAGTGCGCGAGAGAATGAGCAGAAGATTAGGTGGCTAGAGAAGCGCAAAGCCCCAGTGTTCTTAGGCCTACAAAAGCGCTTCCAAGGAAGGGTGCTGGCTAGCAACAGCTTTCAGTGCTGGCACTTTTCATCTCTGAGCAATTGCTCGACGTTTCCAATTTCTCAGCTCGTGTCTACGAGACGGAAAGAGAAGGACCGTGACGTTTGGTGGCTAGAGAAGCGCAAAGCCCCAGTGTTACTGCGCCTGTGAAAGCGCTTCCAAGGAAGGGGGCTGGCTAGCAACAGCTTTCAGTGCTGGCACTTTTCATCTCTGAGCAATTGCTCGACGTTTGCAATTTCTCAACTCATGTCTACGAGACGGAAAGAGAATGACCGTGACGTTTGGTGGGTAGAGAAGCGCAAAGCCCCAGTGTTGCTGCGCCTGTGAAAGCGCTTCCAAGGAAGGCTGCTGGCTAGCAACAGCTTTCAGTGCTGGCACTTTTCATCTCTGAGCAATTGCTCGACGTTTGCAATTTCTCACCTGAGCTCTCTTTAGAGTGCGCGAGAGGATGAGCAGAAGATTAGGTGGCTAGAGAAGCCCAGAGCCCCAGTGTTCTTAGGCCTACAAAAGCGCTTCCAAGGAAGGGTGCTGGCTAGCAACAGCTTTCAGTGCTGGCACTTTTCATCTCTGAGCAATTGCTCGACGTTTGCAATCTCTCAGCTCGTGTCTACGAGACGGAAAGAGAATGACCGTGACGTTTGGTGGCTAGAGAAACGCAAAGCCCCAGTGTTGCTGCGCCTGTGAAAGCGCTTCCAAGGAAGGGTGCTGGCTAGCAACAGCTTTCAGTGCTGGCACTTTTCATCTCTGAGCAATTGCTCGACGTTTGCAATTTCTCACCTGAGCTCTCTTTAGAGTGCGCGAGAGAGGATGAGCAGAAGATTAGGTGGCTAGAGAATCGCAAAGCCCCAGTGTTCTTAGGGCTACAAAAGCGCTTCCAAGGAAGGGTGCTGGCTAGCAAGAGCTTTCAGTGCTGGCACTTTTCATCTCTGAGCAATTGCTCGATGTTTGCAATTTCTCAGCTCGTGTCTACGAGACGGAAAGAGAAGGACCGTGACGTTTGGTGGCTAGAGAAGCGCAAAGCCCCAGTGTTACTGCGCCTGTGAAAGCGCTTCCAATGAAGGGGGCTGGCTAGCAACAGCTTTCAGTGCTGGCACTTTTCATCTCTGAGCAATTGCTCGACGTTTGCAATTTCTCAACTCATGTCTACGAGACGGAAAGAGAATGACCGTGACGTTTGGTGGGTAGAGAAGCGCAAAGCCCCAGTGTTGCTGCGCCTGTGAAAGCGCTTCCAAGGAAGGCTGCTGGCTAGCAACAGCTTTCAGTGCTGGCACTTTTCATCTCTGAGCAATTGCTCGACGTTTGCAATTTCTCACCTGAGCTCTCCTTTGAGTGCGCGAGAGGATGAGCAGAAGATTAGGTGGCTAGAGAAGCCCAGAGCCCCACTGTTCTTAGGCCTACAAAAGCGCTTCCAAGGAAGGGTGCTG
Source organism: Sarcoramphus papa (assembly GCA_037962945.1). Taxonomy (NCBI): domain Eukaryota; kingdom Metazoa; phylum Chordata; class Aves; order Accipitriformes; family Cathartidae; genus Sarcoramphus; species Sarcoramphus papa. Next base: position 4,844,914 of record JBBMRM010000093.1, on the reverse strand, counting down.
GCTAGCAACAGCTTTCAGTGCTGGCACTTTTCATCTCTCAGCAATTGCTCGACGTTTGCAATTTCTCAGCTCGTGTCTACGAGACGGAAAGAGAATGACCGTGACGTTTGGTGTCTAGAGAAGCGCAAAGCCCCAGTGTTGCTGCGCCTGTGAAAGCGCTTCCAAGGAAGGCTGCTGGCTAGCAACAGCTTTCAGTGCTGGCACTTTTCATCTCTGAGCAATTGCTCGACGTTTGCAATTTCTCACCTGAGCTCTCTTTAGAGTGCGCGAGAGGATGAGCAGAAGATTAGGTGGCTAGAGAAGCCCAGAGCCCCAGTGTTCTTAGGCCTACAAAAGCGCTTCCAAGGAAGGCTGCTGGCTAGCAACAGCTTTCAGTGCTGGCACTTTTCATCTCTGAGCAGTTGCTCGACGTTTGCAATTTCTCAGCTCGTGTCTAGGAGACGGAAAGAGAATGACCGTGACGTTTGGTGGCTAGAGAAGCGCAAAGCCCCAGTGTTGCTGCGCCTGTGAAAGCGCTTCCAAGGAAGGATGCTGGCTAGCAAGAGCTTTCAGTGCTGGCACTTTTCATCTCGGAGCAATTGCTCGACGTTTGCAATTTCTCACCTGAGCTCTCTTTAGAGTGCGCGAGAGGATGAGCAGAAGATTAGGTGGCTAGAGAAGCCCAGAGCCCCAGTGTTCTTAGGCCTACAAAAGCGCTTCCAAGGAAGGGTGCTGGCTAGCAACAGCTTTCAGTGCTGGCACTTTTCATCTCTGAGCAATTGCTCGACGTTTGCAATTTCTCAGCTCGTGTCTAGGAGACGGAAAGAGAATGACCGTGACGTTTGGTGGCTAGAGAAGCGCAAAGCCCCATTGTTGCTGCGCCTGTGAAAGCGCTTCCAAGGAAGGGGGCTGGCTAGCAAGAGCTTTCAGTGCTGGCACTTTTCATCTCTGAGCAATTGCTCGACGTTTGCAATTTCTCACCTGAGCTCTCTTTAGAGTGCGCGAGAGGATGAGCAGAAGATTAGGTGGCTAGAGAAGCCCAGAGCCCCAGTGTTCTTAGGCCTACAAAAGCGCTTCCAAGGAAGGCTGCTGGCTAGCAACAGCTTTCAGTGCTGGCACTTTTCATCTCTGAGCAATTTCTCAATGTTTGCAATCTCTCAGATCGTGTCTACGAGACGGATGGAGAATGACCATGACGTTTGGTGGCTAGAGAAGCGCAAAGCCCCAGTGTTGCTGCGCCTGTGAAAGCGCTTCCAAGGAAGGGTGCTGGCTAGCAAGAGCTTTCAGTGCTGGCACTTTTCATCTCTGAGCAATTGCTCGACGTTTGTAATTTCTCACCTGAGCTCTCTTTAGAGTGCGCGAGAGGATGAGCAGAAGATTAGGTGGCTAGAGAAGCGCAAAGCCCCAGTGTTCTTAGGCCTACAAAAGCGCTTCCAAGGAAGGGTGCTGGCTAGCAACAGCTTTCAGTGCTGGCACTTTTCATCTCTGAGCAATTGCTCGACATTAGCAATCTCTCAGCTCGTGTCTACGAGACGGATGGAGAATGACCATGACGTTTGGTGGCTAGAGAAGCGCAAAGCCCCAGTGTTGCTGCGCCTGTGAAAGCGCTTCCAAGGAAGGGTGCTGGCTAGCAACAGCTTTCAGTGCTGGCACTTTTCATCTCTGAGCAATTGCTCGACGTTTGCAATTTCTCACCTGAGCTCTCTTTAGAGTGCGCGAGAGAATGAGCAGAAGATTAGGTGGCTAGAGAAGCGCAAAGCCCCAGTGTTCTTAGGCCTACAAAAGCGCTTCCAAGGAAGGGTGCTGGCTAGCAACAGCTTTCAGTGCTGGCACTTTTCATCTCTGAGCAATTGCTCGACGTTTGCAATTTCTCAGCTCGTGTCTACGAGACGGAAAGAGAAGGACCGTGACGTTTGGTGGCTAGAGAAGCGCAAAGCCCCAGTGTTACTGCGCCTGTGAAAGCGCTTCCAATGAAGGGGGCTGGCTAGCAACAGCTTTCAGTGCTGGCACTTTTCATCTCTGAGCAATTGCTCGACGTTTGCAATTTCTCAACTCATGTCTACGAGACGGAAAGAGAATGACCGTGACGTTTGGTGGGTAGAGAAGCGCAAAGCCCCAGTGTTGCTGCGCCTGTGAAAGCGCTTCCAAGGAAGGCTGCTGGCTAGCAACAGCTTTCAGTGCTGGCACTTTTCATCTCGGAGCAATTGCTCGACGTTTGCAATTTCTCACCTGAGCTCTCCTTTGAGTGCGCGAGAGGATGAGCAGAAGATTAGGTGGCTAGAGAAGCCCAGAGCCCCAGTGTTCTTAGGCCTACAAAAGCGCTTCCAAGGAAGGCTGCTGGCTAGCAACAGCTTTCAGTGCTGGCACTTTTCATCTCTGAGCAATTTCTCAATGTTTGCAATCTCTCAGATCGTGTCTACGAGACGGATGGAGAATGACCATGACGTTTGGTGGCTAGAGAAGCGCAAAGCCCCAGTGTTGCTGCGCCTGTGAAAGCGCTTCCAAGGAAGGGTGCTGGCTAGCAACAGCTTTCAGTGCTGGCACTTTTCATCTCTGAGCAATTGCTCGATGTTTGTAGATTCTCACCTGAGCTCTCTTTAGAGTGCGCGAGAGGATGAGCAGAAGATTAGGTGGCTAGAGAAGCGCAAAGCCCCAGTGTTCTTAGGCCTACAAAAGCGCTTCCAAGGAAGGGTGCTGGCTAGCAACAGCTTTCAGTGCTGGCACTTTTCATCTCTGAGCAATTGCTCGACATTAGCAATCTCTCAGCTCGTGTCTACGAGACGGATGGAGAATGACCATGACGTTTGGTGGCTAGAGAAGCGCAAAGCCCCAGTGTTGCTGCGCCTGTGAAAGCGCTTCCAAGGAAGGCTGCTGGCTAGCAACAGCTTTCAGTGCTGGCACTTTTCATCTCTGAGCAATTGCTCGACGTTTGCAATTTCTCACCTGAGCTCTCTTTAGAGTGCGCGAGAGAATGAGCAGAAGATTAGGTGGCTAGAGAAGCGCAAAGCCCCAGTGTTCTTAGGCCTACAAAAGCGCTTCCAAGGAAGGGTGCTGGCTAGCAAGAGCTTTCAGTGCTGGCACTTTTCATCTCTGAGCAATTGCTCGACGTTTGCAATTTCTCAGCTCGTGTCTACGAGACGGAAAGAGAAGGACCGTGACGTTTGGTGGCTAGAGAAGCGCAAAGCCCCAGTGTTGCTGCGCCTGTGAAAGCGCTTCCAATGAAGGGGGCTGGCTAGCAACAGCTTTCAGTGCTGGCACTTTTCATCTCTGAGCAATTGCTCGACTTTTGCAATTTCTCAGCTCGTGTCTAGGAGACGGAAAGAGAATGACCGTGACGTTTGGTGGCTAGAGAAGCGCAAAGCCCCAGTGTTACTGCGCCTCTGAAAGCGCTTCCAAGGAAGGGGGCTGGCTAGCAACAGCTTTCAGTGCTGGCACTTTTCATCTCTGAGCAATTGCTCGACGTTTGCAATTTCTCAACTCATGTCTACGAGACGGAAAGAGAATGACCGTGACGTTTGGTGGCTAGAGAAGCGCAAAGCCCCAGTGTTGCTGCGCCTGTGAAAGCGCTTCCAAGGAAGGGTGCTGGCTAGCAACAGCTTTCAGTGCTGGCACTTTTCATCTCTGAGCAATTGCTCGACGTTTGCAATTTCTCACCTGAGCTCTCTTTAGAGTGCGCGAGAGGATGAGCAGAAGATTAGGTGGCTAGAGAAGCCCAGAGCCCCAGTGTTCTTAGGCCTACAAAAGCGCTTCCAAGGAAGGGTGCTGGCTAGCAACAGCTTTCAGTGCTGGCACTTTTCATCTCTGAGCAATTGCTCGACGTTTGCAATTTCTCAGCTCGTGTCTACGAGACGGAAAGAGAATGACCGTGACGTTTGGTGGCTAGAGAAGCGCAAAGCCCCAGTGTTGCTGCGCCTCTGAAAGCGCTTCCAAGGAAGGGTGCTGGCTAGCAACAGCTTTCAGTGCTGGCACTTTTCATCTCTGAGCAATTGCTGGACGTTTGCAATTTCTCACCTGAGCTCTCTTTAGAGTGCGCGAGAGGATGAGCAGAAGATTAGGTGGCTAGAGAAGCCCAGAGCCCCAGTGTTCTTAGGCCTACAAAAGCGCTTCCAAGGAAGGGTGCTGGCTAGCAACAGCTTTCAGTGCTGGCACTTTTCATCTCTGAGCAATTGCTCGACGTTTGCAATCTCTCAGCTCGTGTCTACGAGACGGATGGAGAATGACCATGACGTTTGGTGGCTAGAGAAGCGCAAAGCCCCAGTGTTGCTGCGCCTGTGAAAGCGCTTCCAAGGAAGGGTGCTGGCTAGCAACAGCTTTCAGTGCTGGCACTTTTCATCTCTGAGCAATTGCTCGACGTTTGCAATTTCTCACCTGAGCTCTCTTTAGAGTGCGCGAGAGGATGAGCAGAAGATTAGTTGGCTAGAGAAGCGCAAAGCCCCAGTGTTCTTAGGCCTACAAAAGCGCTTCCAAGGAAGGGTGCTGGCTAGCAAGAGCTTTCAGTGCTGGCACTTTTCATCTCTGAGCAATTGCTGGACGTTTGCAATTTCTCAGCTCGTGTCTACGAGACGGAAAGAGAATGACCGTGACGTTTGGTGGCTAGAGAAGCGCAAAGCCCCAGTGTTGCTGCGCCTGTGAAAGCGCTTCCAAGGAAGGCTGCTGGCTAGCAACAGCTTTCAGTGCTGGCACTTTTCATCTCTGAGCAATTGCTGGACGTTTGCAATTTCTCAACTCATGTCTACGAGACGGAAAGAGAATGACCATGACGTTTGGTGGCTAGAGAAGTGCAAAGCCCCAGTGTTGCTGCGCCTGTGAAAGCGCTTCCAAGGAAGGCTGCTGGCTAGCAACAGCTTTCAGTGCTGGCACTTTTCATCTCTGAGCAATGGCTCGACGTTTGCAATTTCTCACCTGAGCTCTCTTTAGAGTGCGCGAGAGGATGAGCAGAAGATTAGGTCGCTAGAGAATCGCAAAGCCCCAGTGTTCTTAGGCCTACAAAAGCGCTTCCAAGGAAGGGTGCTGGCTAGCAAGAGCTTTCAGTGCTGGCACTTTTCATCTCTGAGCAATTGCTCGACGTTTGCAATTTCTCAGCTCGTGTCTACGAGATGGAAAGAGAATGACCGTGACGTTTGGTGGCTAGAGAAGCGCAAAGCCCCAGTGTTGCTGCGCCTGTGAAAGCGCTTCCAAGGAAGGGTGCTGGCTAGCAACAGCTTTCAGTGCTGGCACTTTTCATCTCTGAGCAATTGCTGGACGTTTGCAATTTCTCACCTGAGCTCTCTTTAGAGTGCGCGAGAGGATGAGCAGAAGATTAGGTGGCTAGAGAAGCCCAGAGCCCCAGTGTTCTTAGGCCTACAAAAGCGCTTCCAAGGAAGGGTGCTGGCTAGCAAGAGCTTTCAGTGCTGGCACTTTTCATCTCTGAGCAATTGCTCGACGTTTGCAATTTCTCAGCTCGTGTCTAGGAGACGGAAAGAGAATGACCGTGACGTTTGGTGGCTAGAGAAGCGCAAAGCCCCATTGTTGCTGCGCCTGTGAAAGCGCTTCCAAGGAAGGGGGCTGGCTAGCAAGAGCTTTCAGTGCTGGCACTTTTCATCTCTGAGCAATTGCTCGACGTTTGCAATTTCTCACCTGAGCTCTCTTTAGAGTGCGCGAGAGGATGAGCAGAAGATTAGGTGGCTAGAGAAGCCCAGAGCCCCAGTGTTCTTAGGCCTACAAAAGCGCTTCCAAGGAAGGCTGCTGGCTAGCAACAGCTTTCAGTGCTGGCACTTTTCATCTCTGAGCAATTTCTCAATGTTTGCAATCTCTCAGATCGTGTCTACGAGACGGATGGAGAATGACCATGACGTTTGGTGGCTAGAGAAGCGCAAAGCCCCAGTGTTGCTGCGCCTGTGAAAGCGCTTCCAAGGAAGGGTGCTGGCTAGCAACAGCTTTCAGTGCTGGCACTTTTCATCTCTGAGCAATTGCTCGACGTTTGTAATTTCTCACCTGAGCTCTCTTTAGAGTGCGCGAGAGGATGAGCAGAAGATTAGGTGGCTAGAGAAGCGCAAAGCCCCAGTGTTCTTAGGCCTACAAAAGCGCTTCCAAGGAAGGGTGCTGGCTAGCAAGAGCTTTCAGTGCTGGCACTTTTCATCTCTGAGCAATTGCTCGACATTAGCAATCTCTCAGCTCGTGTCTACGAGACGGATGGAGAATGACCATGACGTTTGGTGGCTAGAGAAGCGCAAAGCCCCAGTGTTGCTGCGCCTGTGAAAGCGCTTCCAAGGAAGGGTGCTGGCTAGCAACAGCTTTCAGTGCTGGCACTTTTCATCTCTGAGCAATTGCTCGACGTTTGCAATTTCTCACCTGAGCTCTCTTTAGAGTGCGCGAGAGAATGAGCAGAAGATTAGGTGGCTAGAGAAGCGCAAAGCCCCAGTGTTCTTAGGCCTACAAAAGCGCTTCCAAGGAAGGGTGCTGGCTAGCAACAGCTTTCAGTGCTGGCACTTTTCATCTCTGAGCAATTGCTCGACGTTTCCAATTTCTCAGCTCGTGTCTACGAGACGGAAAGAGAAGGACCGTGACGTTTGGTGGCTAGAGAAGCGCAAAGCCCCAGTGTTACTGCGCCTGTGAAAGCGCTTCCAAGGAAGGGGGCTGGCTAGCAACAGCTTTCAGTGCTGGCACTTTTCATCTCTGAGCAATTGCTCGACGTTTGCAATTTCTCAACTCATGTCTACGAGACGGAAAGAGAATGACCGTGACGTTTGGTGGGTAGAGAAGCGCAAAGCCCCAGTGTTGCTGCGCCTGTGAAAGCGCTTCCAAGGAAGGCTGCTGGCTAGCAACAGCTTTCAGTGCTGGCACTTTTCATCTCTGAGCAATTGCTCGACGTTTGCAATTTCTCACCTGAGCTCTCTTTAGAGTGCGCGAGAGGATGAGCAGAAGATTAGGTGGCTAGAGAAGCCCAGAGCCCCAGTGTTCTTAGGCCTACAAAAGCGCTTCCAAGGAAGGGTGCTGGCTAGCAACAGCTTTCAGTGCTGGCACTTTTCATCTCTGAGCAATTGCTCGACGTTTGCAATCTCTCAGCTCGTGTCTACGAGACGGAAAGAGAATGACCGTGACGTTTGGTGGCTAGAGAAACGCAAAGCCCCAGTGTTGCTGCGCCTGTGAAAGCGCTTCCAAGGAAGGGTGCTGGCTAGCAACAGCTTTCAGTGCTGGCACTTTTCATCTCTGAGCAATTGCTCGACGTTTGCAATTTCTCACCTGAGCTCTCTTTAGAGTGCGCGAGAGAGGATGAGCAGAAGATTAGGTGGCTAGAGAATCGCAAAGCCCCAGTGTTCTTAGGGCTACAAAAGCGCTTCCAAGGAAGGGTGCTGGCTAGCAAGAGCTTTCAGTGCTGGCACTTTTCATCTCTGAGCAATTGCTCGATGTTTGCAATTTCTCAGCTCGTGTCTACGAGACGGAAAGAGAAGGACCGTGACGTTTGGTGGCTAGAGAAGCGCAAAGCCCCAGTGTTACTGCGCCTGTGAAAGCGCTTCCAATGAAGGGGGCTGGCTAGCAACAGCTTTCAGTGCTGGCACTTTTCATCTCTGAGCAATTGCTCGACGTTTGCAATTTCTCAACTCATGTCTACGAGACGGAAAGAGAATGACCGTGACGTTTGGTGGGTAGAGAAGCGCAAAGCCCCAGTGTTGCTGCGCCTGTGAAAGCGCTTCCAAGGAAGGCTGCTGGCTAGCAACAGCTTTCAGTGCTGGCACTTTTCATCTCTGAGCAATTGCTCGACGTTTGCAATTTCTCACCTGAGCTCTCCTTTGAGTGCGCGAGAGGATGAGCAGAAGATTAGGTGGCTAGAGAAGCCCAGAGCCCCACTGTTCTTAGGCCTACAAAAGCGCTTCCAAGGAAGGGTGCTGGCTAGCAACAGCTTTCAGTGCTGGCACTTTTCATCTCTCAGCAATTGCTCGACGTTTGCAATTTCTCAGCTCGTGTCTACGAGACGGAAAGAGAATGACCGTGACGTTTGGTGTCTAGAGAAGCGCAAAGCCCCAGTGTTGCTGCGCCTGTGAAAGCGCTTCCAAGGAAGGCTGCTGGCTAGCAACAGCTTTCAGTGCTGGCACTTTTCATCTCTGAGCAATTGCTCGACGTTTGCAATTTCTCACCTGAGCTCTCTTTAGAGTGCGCGAGAGGATGAGCAGAAGATTAGGTGGCTAGAGAAGCCCAGAGCCCCAGTGTTCTTAGGCCTACAAAAGCGCTTCCAAGGAAGGCTGCTGGCTAGCAACAGCTTTCAGTGCTGGCACTTTTCATCTCTGAGCAGTTGCTCGACGTTTGCAATTTCTCAGCTCGTGTCTAGGAGACGGAAAGAGAATGACCGTGACGTTTGGTGGCTAGAGAAGCGCAAAGCCCCAGTGTTGCTGCGCCTGTGAAAGCGCTTCCAAGGAAGGATGCTGGCTAGCAAGAGCTTTCAGTGCTGGCACTTTTCATCTCGGAGCAATTGCTCGACGTTTGCAATTTCTCACCTGAGCTCTCTTTAGAGTGCGCGAGAGGATGAGCAGAAGATTAGGTGGCTAGAGAAGCCCAGAGCCCCAGTGTTCTTAGGCCTACAAAAGCGCTTCCAAGGAAGGGTGCTGGCTAGCAACAGCTTTCAGTGCTGGCACTTTTCATCTCTGAGCAATTGCTCGACGTTTGCAATTTCTCAGCTCGTGTCTAGGAGACGGAAAGAGAATGACCGTGACGTTTGGTGGCTAGAGAAGCGCAAAGCCCCATTGTTGCTGCGCCTGTGAAAGCGCTTCCAAGGAAGGGGGCTGGCTAGCAAGAGCTTTCAGTGCTGGCACTTTTCATCTCTGAGCAATTGCTCGACGTTTGCAATTTCTCACCTGAGCTCTCTTTAGAGTGCGCGAGAGGATGAGCAGAAGATTAGGTGGCTAGAGAAGCCCAGAGCCCCAGTGTTCTTAGGCCTACAAAAGCGCTTCCAAGGAAGGCTGCTGGCTAGCAACAGCTTTCAGTGCTGGCACTTTTCATCTCTGAGCAATTTCTCAATGTTTGCAATCTCTCAGATCGTGTCTACGAGACGGATGGAGAATGACCATGACGTTTGGTGGCTAGAGAAGCGCAAAGCCCCAGTGTTGCTGCGCCTGTGAAAGCGCTTCCAAGGAAGGGTGCTGGCTAGCAAGAGCTTTCAGTGCTGGCACTTTTCATCTCTGAGCAATTGCTCGACGTTTGTAATTTCTCACCTGAGCTCTCTTTAGAGTGCGCGAGAGGATGAGCAGAAGATTAGGTGGCTAGAGAAGCGCAAAGCCCCAGTGTTCTTAGGCCTACAAAAGCGCTTCCAAGGAAGGGTGCTGGCTAGCAACAGCTTTCAGTGCTGGCACTTTTCATCTCTGAGCAATTGCTCGACATTAGCAATCTCTCAGCTCGTGTCTACGAGACGGATGGAGAATGACCATGACGTTTGGTGGCTAGAGAAGCGCAAAGCCCCAGTGTTGCTGCGCCTGTGAAAGCGCTTCCAAGGAAGGGTGCTGGCTAGCAACAGCTTTCAGTGCTGGCACTTTTCATCTCTGAGCAATTGCTCGACGTTTGCAATTTCTCACCTGAGCTCTCTTTAGAGTGCGCGAGAGAATGAGCAGAAGATTAGGTGGCTAGAGAAGCGCAAAGCCCCAGTGTTCTTAGGCCTACAAAAGCGCTTCCAAGGAAGGGTGCTGGCTAGCAACAGCTTTCAGTGCTGGCACTTTTCATCTCTGAGCAATTGCTCGACGTTTGCAATTTCTCAGCTCGTGTCTACGAGACGGAAAGAGAAGGACCGTGACGTTTGGTGGCTAGAGAAGCGCAAAGCCCCAGTGTTACTGCGCCTGTGAAAGCGCTTCCAATGAAGGGGGCTGGCTAGCAACAGCTTTCAGTGCTGGCACTTTTCATCTCTGAGCAATTGCTCGACGTTTGCAATTTCTCAACTCATGTCTACGAGACGGAAAGAGAATGACCGTGACGTTTGGTGGGTAGAGAAGCGCAAAGCCCCAGTGTTGCTGCGCCTGTGAAAGCGCTTCCAAGGAAGGCTGCTGGCTAGCAACAGCTTTCAGTGCTGGCACTTTTCATCTCGGAGCAATTGCTCGACGTTTGCAATTTCTCACCTGAGCTCTCCTTTGAGTGCGCGAGAGGATGAGCAGAAGATTAGGTGGCTAGAGAAGCCCAGAGCCCCAGTGTTCTTAGGCCTACAAAAGCGCTTCCAAGGAAGGGTGCTGGCTAGCAACAGCTTTCAGTGCTGGCACTTTTCATCTCTGAGCAATTGCTCGACGTTTGCAATCTCTCAGCTCGTGTCTACGAGACGGAAAGAGAATGACCGTGACGTTTGGTGGCTAGAGAAACGCAAAGCCCCAGTGTTCCTGCGCCTGTGAAAGCGCTTCCAAGGAAGGGTGCTGGCTAGCAACAGCTTTCAGTGCTGGCACTTTTCATCTCTGAGCAATTGCTCGACGTTTGCAATTTCTCACCTGAGCTCTCTTTAGAGTGCGCGAGAGAGGATGAGCAGAAGATTAGGTGGCTAGAGAATCGCAAAGCCCCAGTGTTCTTAGGCCTACAAAAGCGCTTCCAAGGAAGGGTGCTGGCTAGCAACAGCTTTCAGTGCTGGCACTTTTCATCTCTGAGCAATTGCTCGATGTTTGCAATTTCTCAGCTCATGTCTACGAGACGGAAAGAGAAGGACCGTGACGTTTCGTGGCTAGAGAAGCGCAAAGCCCCAGTGTTACTGCGCCTGTGAAAGCGCTTCCAATGAAGGGGGCTGGCTAGCAAGAGCTTTCAGTGCTGGCACTTTTCATCTCTGAGCAATTGCTCGACGTTTGCAATTTCTCAACTCATGTCTACGAGACGGAAAGAGAATGACCGTGACGTTTGGTGGGTAGAGAAGCGCAAAGCCCCAGTGTTGCTGCGCCTGTGAAAGCGCTTCCAAGGAAGGCTGCTGGCTAGCAACAGCTTTCAGTGCTGGCACTTTTCATCTCTGAGCAATTGCTCGACGTTTGCAATTTCTCACCTGAGCTCTCCTTTGAGTGCGCGAGAGGATGAGCAGAAGATTAGGTGGCTAGAGAAGCCCAGAGCCCCAGTGTTCTTAGGCCTACAAAAGCGCTTCCAAGGAAGGGTGCTGGCTAGCAACAGCTTTCAGTGCTGGCACTTTTCATCTCTGAGCAATTGCTGGACGTTTGCAATTTCTCAGCTCGTGTCTACGAGACGGAAAGAGAATGACCGTGACGTTTGGTGGCTAGAGAAGCGCAAAGCCCCAGTGTTGCTGCGCCTGTGAAAGCGCTTCCAAGGAAGGGGGCTGGCTAGCAAGAGCTTTCAGTGCTGGCACTTTTCATCTCGGAGCAATTGCTGGACGTTTGCAATTTCTCACCTGAGCTCTCTTTAGAGTGCGCGAGAGGATGAGCAGAAGATGAGGTGGCTAGAGAAGCCCAGAGCCCCAGTGTTCTTAGGCCTACAAAAGCGCTTCCAAGGAAGGCTGCTGGCTAGCAACAGCTTTCAGTGCTGGCACTTTTCATCTCTGAGCAATTGCTCGACGTTTGCAATTTCTCAGCTCGTGTCTAGGAGACGGAAAGAGAATGACCGTGACGTTTGGTGGCTAGAGAAGCGCAAAGCCCCAGTGTTGCTGCGCCTGTGAAAGCGCTTCCAAGGAAGGATGCTGGCTAGCAACAGCTTTCAGTGCTGGCACTTTTCATCTCTGAGCAATTGCTCGACGTTTGTAATTTCTCACCTGAGCTCTCTTTAGAGTGCGCGAGAGGATGAGCAGAAGATTAGGTGGCTAGAGAAGCGCAAAGCCCCAGTGTTCTTAGGGCTACAAAAGCGCTTCCAAGGAAGGGTGCTGGCTAGCAACAGCTTTCAGTGCTGGCACTTTTCATCTCTGAGCAATTGCTCGACATTAGCAATCTCTCAGCTCGTGTCTACGAGACGGAAAGAGAATGACCATGACGTTTGGTGGCTAGAGAAGCGCAAAGCCCCAGTGTTGCTGCGCCTGTGAAAGCGCTTCCAAGGAAGGGTGCTGGCTAGCAACAGCTTTCAGTGCTGGCACTTTTCATCTCTGAGCAATTGCTCGACGTTTGCAATTTCTCAACTCATGTCTACGAGACGGAAAGAGAATGACCGTGACGTTTGGTGGGTAGAGAAGCGCAAAGCCCCAGTGTTGCTGCGCCTGTGAAAGCGCTTCCAAGGAAGGCTGCTGGCTAGCAACAGCTTTCAGTGCTGGCACTTTTCATCTCTGAGCAATTGCTCGACGTTTGCAATTTCTCACCTGAGCTCTCCTTTGAGTGCGCGAGAGGATGAGCAGAAGATTAGGTGGCTAGAGAAGCCCAGAGCCCCAGTGTTCTTAGGCCTACAAAAGCGCTTCCAAGGAAGGGTGCTGGCTAGCAACAGCTTTCAGTGCTGGCACTTTTCATCTCTGAGCAATTGCTCGACGTTTGCAATCTCTCAGCTCGTGTCTACGAGACGGAAAGAGAATGACCGTGACGTTTGGTGGCTAGAGAAACGCAAAGCCCCAGTGTTGCTGCGCCTGTGAAAGCGCTTCCAAGGAAGGGTGCTGGCTAGCAACAGCTTTCAGTGCTGGCACTTTTCATCTCTGAGCAATTGCTCGACGTTTGCAATTTCTCACCTGAGCTCTCTTTAGAGTGCGCGAGAGAGGATGAGCAGAAGATTAGGTGGCTAGAGAATCGCAAAGCCCCAGTGTTCTTAGGCCTACAAAAGCGCTTCCAAGGAAGGGTGCTGGCTAGCAACAGCTTTCAGTGCTGGCACTTTTCATCTCTGAGCAATTGCTCGATGTTTGCAATTTCTCAGCTCGTGTCTACGAGACGGAAAGAGAAGGACCGTGACGTTTGGTGGCTAGAGAAGCGCAAAGCCCCAGTGTTACTGCGCCTGTGAAAGCGCTTCCAATGAAGGGGGCTGGCTAGCAACAGCTTTCAGTGCTGGCACTTTTCATCTCTGAGCAATTGCTCGACGTTTGCAATTTCTCAACTCATGTCTACGAGACGGAAAGAGAATGACCGTGACGTTTGGTGGGTAGAGAAGCGCAAAGCCCCAGTGTTGCTGCGCCTGTGAAAGCGCTTCCAAGGAAGGCTGCTGGCTAGCAACAGCTTTCAGTGCTGGCACTTTTCATCTCGGAGCAATTGCTCGACGTTTGCAATTTCTCACCTGAGCTCTCCTTTGAGTGCGCGAGAGGATGAGCAGAAGATTAGGTGGCTAGAGAAGCCCAGAGCCCCAGTGTTCTTAGGCCTACAAAAGCGCTTCCAAGGAAGGCTGCTGGCTAGCAACAGCTTTCAGTGCTGGCACTTTTCATCTCTGAGCAATTGCTCGACGTTTGCAATCTCTCAGCTCGTGTCTACGAGACGGAAAGAGAATGACCGTGACGTTTGGTGGCTAGAGAAACGCAAAGCCCCAGTGTTGCTGCGCCTGTGAAAGCGCTTCCAAGGAAGGGTGCTGGCTAGCAACAGCTTTCAGTGCTGGCACTTTTCATCTCTGAGCAATTGCTCGACGTTTGCAATTTCTCACCTGAGCTCTCTTTAGAGTGCGCGAGAGAGGATGAGCAGAAGATTAGGTGGCTAGAGAATCGCAAAGCCCCAGTGTTCTTAGGGCTACAAAAGCGCTTCCAAGGAAGGGTGCTGGCTAGCAAGAGCTTTCAGTGCTGGCACTTTTCATCTCTGAGCAATTGCTCGATGTTTGCAATTTCTCAGCTCGTGTCTACGAGACGGAAAGAGAAGGACCGTGACGTTTGGTGGCTAGAGAAGCGCAAAGCCCCAGTGTTACTGCGCCTGTGAAAGCGCTTCCAATGAAGGGGGCTGGCTAGCAACAGCTTTCAGTGCTGGCACTTTTCATCTCTGAGCAATTGCTCGACGTTTGCAATTTCTCAACTCATGTCTACGAGACGGAAAGAGAATGACCGTGACGTTTGGTGGGTAGAGAAGCGCAAAGCCCCAGTGTTGCTGCGCCTGTGAAAGCGCTTCCAAGGAAGGCTGCTGGCTAGCAACAGCTTTCAGTGCTGGCACTTTTCATCTCTGAGCAATTGCTCGACGTTTGCAATTTCTCACCTGAGCTCTCCTTTGAGTGCGCGAGAGGATGAGCAGAAGATTAGGTGGCTAGAGAAGCCCAGAGCCCCACTGTTCTTAGGCCTACAAAAGCGCTTCCAAGGAAGGGTGCTGGCTAGCAACAGCTTTCAGTGCTGGCACTTTTCATCTCTCAGCAATTGCTCGACGTTTGCAATTTCTCAGCTCGTGTCTACGAGACGGAAAGAGAAGGACCGTGACGTTTCGTGGCTAGAGAAGCGCAAAGCCCCAGTGTTACTGCGCCTGTGAAAGCGCTTCCAATGAAGGGGGCTGGCTAGCAACAGCTTTCAGTGCTGGCACTTTTCATCTCTGAGCAATTGCTCGACGTTTGCAATTTCTCAACTCATGTCTACGAGACGGAAAGAGAATGACCGTGACGTTTGGTGTCTAGAGAAGCGCAAAGCCCCAGTGTTGCTGCGCCTGTGAAAGCGCTTCCAAGGAAGGCTGCTGGCTAGCAACAGCTTTCAGTGCTGGCACTTTTCATCTCGGAGCAATTGCTGGACGTTTGCAATTTCTCACCTGAGCTCTCTTTAGAGTGCGCGAGAGGATGAGCAGAAGATTAGGTGGCTAGAGAAGCCCAGAGCCCCAGTGTTCTTAGGCCTACAAAAGCGCTTCCAAGGAAGGCTGCTGGCTAGCAACAGCTTTCAGTGCTGGCACTTTTCATCTCTGAGCAATTGCTCGACGTTTGCAATTTCTCAGCTCGTGTCTAGGAGACGGAAAGAGAATGACCGTGACGTTTGGTGGCTAGAGAAGCGCAAAGCCCCAGTGTTGCTGCGCCTGTGAAAGCGCTTCCAAGGAAGGATGCTGGCTAGCAACAGCTTTCAGTGCTGGCACTTTTCATCTCGGAGCAATTGCTCGACGTTTGCAATTTCTCACCTGAGCTCTCTTTAGAGTGCGCGAGAGGATGAGCAGAAGATTAGGTGGCTAGAGAAGCCCAGAGCCCCAGTGTTCTTAGGCCTACAAAAGCGCTTCCAAGGAAGGGTGCTGGCTAGCAACAGCTTTCAGTGCTGGCACTTTTCATCTCTGAGCAATTGCTCGACCTTTGCAATTTCTCAGCTCGTGTCTAGGAGACGGAAAGAGAATGACCGTGACGTTTGGTGGCTAGAGAAGCGCAAAGCCCCATTGTTGCTGCGCCTGTGAAAGCGCTTCCAAGGAAGGGGGCTGGCTAGCAAGAGCTTTCAGTGCTGGCACTTTTCATCTCTGAGCAATTGCTCGACGTTTGCAATTTCTCACCTGAGCTCTCTTTAGAGTGCGCGAGAGGATGAGCAGAAGATTAGGTGGCTAGAGAAGCCCAGAGCCCCAGTCTTCTTAGGCCTACAAAAGCGCTTCCAAGGAAGGGTGCTGGCTAGCAACAGCTTTCAGTGCTGGCACTTTTCATCTCTGAGCAATTTCTCAATGTTTGCAATCTCTCAGATCGTGTCTACGAGACGGATGGAGAATGACCATGACGTTTGGTGGCTAGAGAAGCGCAAAGCCCCAGTGTTGCTGCGCCTGTGAAAGCGCTTCCAAGGAAGGGTGCTGGCTAGCAACAGCTTTCAGTGCTGGCACTTTTCATCTCTGAGCAATTGCTCGACGTTTGCAATTTCTCACCTGAGCTCTCTTTAGAGTGCGCGAGAGAATGAGCAGAAGATTAGGTGGCTAGAGAAGCGCAAAGCCCCAGTGTTCTTAGGCCTACAAAAGCGCTTCCAAGGAAGGGTGCTGGCTAGCAACAGCTTTCAGTGCTGGCACTTTTCATCTCTGAGCAATTGCTCGACCTTTGCAATTTCTCAGCTCGTGTCTACGAGACGGAAAGAGAAGGACCGTGACGTTTGGTGGCTAGAGAAGCGCAAAGCCCCAGTGTTACTGCGCCTGTGAAAGCGCTTCCAATGAAGGGGGCTGGCTAGCAACAGCTTTCAGTGCTGGCACTTTTCATCTCTGAGCAATTGCTCGACGTTTGCAATTTCTCAACTCATGTCTACGAGACGGAAAGAGAATGACCGTGACGTTTGGTGGGTAGAGAAGCGCAAAGCCCCAGTGTTGCTGCGCCTGTGAAAGCGCTTCCAAGGAAGGCTGCTGGCTAGCAACAGCTTTCAGTGCTGGCACTTTTCATCTCTGAGCAATTGCTCGACGTTTGCAATTTCTCACCTGAGCTCTCCTTTGAGTGCGCGAGAGGATGAGCAGAAGATTAGGTGGCTAGAGAAGCCCAGAGCCCCAGTGTTCTTAGGCCTACAAAAGCGCTTCCAAGGAAGGGTGCTGGCTAGCAACAGCTTTCAGTGCTGGCACTTTTCATCTCTGAGCAATTGCTCGACGTTTGCAATCTCTCAGCTCGTGTCTACGAGACGGAAAGAGAATGACCGTGACGTTTGGTGGCTAGAGAAACGCAAAGCCCCAGTGTTGCTGCGCCTGTGAAAGCGCTTCCAAGGAAGGGTGCTGGCTAGCAACAGCTTTCAGTGCTGGCACTTTTCATCTCTGAGCAATTGCTGGACGTTTGCAATTTCTCACCTGAGCTCTCTTTAGAGTGCGCGAGAGAGAATGAGCAGAAGATTAGGTGGCTAGAGAATCGCAAAGCCCCAGTGTTCTTAGGCCTACAAAAGCGCTTCCAAGGAAGGGTGCTGGCTAGCAAGAGCTTTCAGTGCTGGCACTTTTCATCTCTGAGCAATTGCTCGATGTTTGCAATTTCTCAGCTCGTGTCTACGAGACGGAAAGAGAAGGACCGTGACGTTTCGTGGCTAGAGAAGCGCAAAGCCCCAGTGTTACTGCGCCTGTGAAAGCGCTTCCAATGAAGGGGGCTGGCTAGCAAGAGCTTTCAGTGCTGGCACTTTTCATCTCTGAGCAATTGCTCGACGTTTGCAATTTCTCAACTCATGTCTACGAGACGGAAAGAGAATGACCGTGACGTTTGGTGGGTAGAGAAGCGCAAAGCCCCAGTGTTGCTGCGCCTGTGAAAGCGCTTCCAAGGAAGGCTGCTGGCTAGCAACAGCTTTCAGTGCTGGCACTTTTCATCTCTGAGCAATTGCTCGACGTTTGCAATTTCTCACCTGAGCTCTCCTTTGAGTGCGCGAGAGGATGAGCAGAAGATTAGGTGGCTAGAGAAGCCCAGAGCCCCAGTGTTCTTAGGCCTACAAAAGCGCTTCCAAGGAAGGGTGCTGGCTAGCAACAGCTTTCAGTGCTGGCACTTTTCATCTCTGAGCAATTGCTGGACGTTTGCAATTTCTCAGCTCGTGTCTACGAGACGGAAAGAGAATGACCATGACGTTTGGTGGCTAGAGAAGCGCAAAGCCCCAGTGTTGCTGCGCCTGTGAAAGCGCTTCCAAGGAAGGGGGCTGGCTAGCAACAGCTTTCAGTGCTGGCACTTTTCATCTCGGAGCAATTGCTGGACGTTTGCAATTTCTCACCTGAGCTCTCTTTAGAGTGCGCGAGAGGATGAGCAGAAGATTAGGTGGCTAGAGAAGCCCAGAGCCCCAGTGTTCTTAGGCCTACAAAAGCGCTTCCAAGGAAGGCTGCTGGCTAGCAACAGCTTTCAGTGCTGGCACTTTTCATCTCTGAGCAATTGCTCGACGTTTGCAATTTCTCAGCTCGTGTCTACGAGACGGAAAGAGAAGGACCGTGACGTTTGGTGGCTAGAGAAGCGCAAAGCCCCAGTGTTACTGCGCCTGTGAAAGCGCTTCCAAGGAAGGGGGCTGGCTAGCAACAGCTTTCAGTGCTGGCACTTTTCATCTCTGAGCAATTGCTCGACGTTTGCAATTTCTCAACTCATGTCTACGAGACGGAAAGAGAATGACCGTGACGTTTGGTGGGTAGAGAAGCGCAAAGCCCCAGTGTTGCTGCGCCTGTGAAAGCGCTTCCAAGGAAGGCTGCTGGCTAGCAACAGCTTTCAGTGCTGGCACTTTTCATCTCTGAGCAATTGCTCGACGTTTGCAATTTCTCACCTGAGCTCTCCTTTGAGTGCGCGAGAGGATGAGCAGAAGATTAGGTGGCTAGAGAAGCCCAGAGCCCCAGTGTTCTTAGGCCTACAAAAGCGCTTCCAAGGAAGGCTGCTGGCTAGCAACAGCTTTCAGTGCTGGCACTTTTCATCTCTGAGCAATTGCTCGACCTTTGCAATCTCTCAGCTCGTGTCTACGAGACGGAAAGAGAATGACCGTGACGTTTGGTGGCTAGAGAAACGCAAAGCCCCAGTGTTGCTGCGCCTGTGAAAGCGCTTCCAAGGAAGGGTGCTGGCTAGCAACAGCTTTCAGTGCTGGCACTTTTCATCTCTGAGCAATTGCTCGACGTTTGCAATTTCTCACCTGAGCTCTCTTTAGAGTGCGCGAGAGAGGATGAGCAGAAGATTAGGTGGCTAGAGAATCGCAAAGCCCCAGTGTTCTTAGGCCTACAAAAGCGCTTCCAAGGAAGGGTGCTGGCTAGCAACAGCTTTCAGTGCTGGCACTTTTCATCTCTGAGCAATTGCTCGATGTTTGCAATTTCTCAGCTCGTGTCTACGAGACGGAAAGAGAAGGACCGTGACGTTTCGTGGCTAGAGAAGCGCAAAGCCCCAGTGTTACTGCGCCTGTGAAAGCGCTTCCAATGAAGGGGGCTGGCTAGCAACAGCTTTCAGTGCTGGCACTTTTCATCTCTGAGCAATTGCTCGACGTTTGCAATTTCTCAACTCATGTCTACGAGACGGAAAGAGAATGACCGTGACGTTTGGTGGGTAGAGAAGCGCAAAGCCCCAGTGTTGCTGTGCCTGTGAAAGCGCTTCCAAGGAAGGCTGCTGGCTAGCAACAGCTTTCAGTGCTGGCACTTTTCATCTCTGAGCAATTGCTCGACGTTTGCAATTTCTCACCTGAGCTCTCCTTTGAGTGCGCGAGAGGATGAGCAGAAGATTAGGTGGCTAGAGAAGCCCAGAGCCCCACTGTTCTTAGGCCTACAAAAGCGCTTCCAAGGAAGGGTGCTGGCTAGCAAGAGCTTTCAGTGCTGGCACTTTTCATCTCTGAGCAATTGCTCGACGTTTGCAATTTCTCAGCTCGTGTCTACGAGACGGAAAGAGAATGACCGTGACGTTTGGTGTCTAGAGAAGCGCAAAGCCCCAGTGTTGCTGCGCCTGTGAAAGCGCTTCCAAGGAAGGCTGCTGGCTAGCAACAGCTTTCAGTGCTGGCACTTTTCATCTCGGAGCAATTGCTGGACGTTTGCAATTTCTCACCTGAGCTCTCTTTAGAGTGCGCGAGAGGATGAGCAGAAGATTAGGTGGCTAGAGAAGCCCAGAGCCCCAGTGTTCTTAGGCCTACAAAAGCACTTCCAAGGAAGGGTGCTGGCTAGCAACAGCTTTCAGTGCTGGCACTTTTCATCTCTGAGCAATTGCTCGACGTTTGCAATTTCTCAGCTCGTGTCTAGGAGACGGAAAGAGAATGACCGTGACGTTTGGTGGCTAGAGAAGCGCAAAGCCCCAGTGTTGCTGCGCCTGTGAAAGCGCTTCCAAGGAAGGATGCTGGCTAGCAAGAGCTTTCAGTGCTGGCACTTTTCATCTCTGAGCAATTGCTGGACGTTTGCAATTTCTCACCTGAGCTCTCTTTAGAGTGCGCGAGAGGATGAGCAGAAGATTAGGTGGCTAGAGAAGCCCAGAGCCCCAGTCTTCTTAGGCCTACAAAAGCGCTTCCAAGGAAGGGTGCTGGCTAGCAACAGCTTTCAGTGCTGGCACTTTTCATCTCTGAGCAATTGCTCGACCTTTGCAATTTCTCAGCTCGTGTCTAGGAGACGGAAAGAGAATGACCGTGACGTTTGGTGGCTAGAGAAGCGCAAAGCCCCATTGTTGCTGCGCCTGTGAAAGCGCTTCCAAGGAAGGGTGCTGGCTAGCAAGAGCTTTCAGTGCTGGCACTTTTCATCTCTGAGCAATTGCTCGACGTTTGCAATTTCTCACCTGAGCTCTCTTTAGAGTGCGCGAGAGGATGAGCAGAAGATTAGGTGGCTAGAGAAGCCCAGAGCCCCAGTCTTCTTAGGCCTACAAAAGCGCTTCCAAGGAAGGGTGCTGGCTAGCAACAGCTTTCAGTGCTGGCACTTTTCATCTCTGAGCAATTTCTCAATGTTTGCAATCTCTCAGATCGTGTCTACGAGACGGATGGAGAATGACCATGACGTTTGGTGGCTAGAGAAGCGCAAAGCCCCAGTGTTGCTGCGCCTGTGAAAGCGCTTCCAAGGAAGGGTGCTGGCTAGCAAGAGCTTTCAGTGCTGGCACTTTTCATCTCTGAGCAATTGCTCGACGTTTGTAATTTCTCACCTGAGCTCTCTTTAGAGTGCGCGAGAGGATGAGCAGAAGATTAGGTGGCTAGAGAAGCGCAAAGCCCCAGTGTTCTTAGGCCTACAAAAGCGCTTCCAAGGAAGGGTGCTGGCTAGCAACAGCTTTCAGTGCTGGCACTTTTCATCTCTGAGCAATTGCTCGACATTAGCAATCTCTCAGCTCGTGTCTACGAGACGGATGGAGAATGACCATGACGTTTGGTGGCTAGAGAAGCGCAAAGCCCCAGTGTTGCTGCGCCTGTGAAAGCGCTTCCAAGGAAGGGTGCTGGCTAGCAACAGCTTTCAGTGCTGGCACTTTTCATCTCTGAGCAATTGCTCGACGTTTGCAATTTCTCACCTGAGCTCTCTTTAGAGTGCGCGAGAGAATGAGCAGAAGATTAGGTGGCTAGAGAAGCGCAAAGCCCCAGTGTTCTTAGGCCTACAAAAGCGCTTCCAAGGAAGGGTGCTGGCTAGCAACAGCTTTCAGTGCTGGCACTTTTCATCTCTGAGCAATTGCTCGACGTTTGCAATTTCTCAGCTCGTGTCTACGAGACGGAAAGAGAAGGACCGTGACGTTTGGTGGCTAGAGAAGCGCAAAGCCCCAGTGTTACTGCGCCTGTGAAAGCGCTTCCAATGAAGGGGGCTGGCTAGCAACAGCTTTCAGTGCTGGCACTTTTCATCTCTGAGCAATTGCTCGACGTTTGCAATTTCTCAACTCATGTCTACGAGACGGAAAGAGAATGACCGTGACGTTTGGTGCGTAGAGAAGCGCAAAGCCCCAGTGTTGCTGCGCCTGTGAAAGCGCTTCCAAGGAAGGCTGCTGGCTAGCAACAGCTTTCAGTGCTGGCACTTTTCATCTCTGAGCAATTGCTCGACGTTTGCAATTTCTCACCTGAGCTCTCCTTTGAGTGCGCGAGAGGATGAGCAGAAGATTAGGTGGCTAGAGAAGCCCAGAGCCCCAGTGTTCTTAGGCCTACAAAAGCGCTTCCAAGGAAGGGTGCTGGCTAGCAACAGCTTTCAGTGCTGGCACTTTTCATCTCTGAGCAATTGCTCGACGTTTGCAATCTCTCAGCTAGTGTCTACGAGACGGAAAGAGAATGACCGTGACGTTTGGTGGCTAGAGAAACGCAAAGCCCCAGTGTTGCTGCGCCTGTGAAAGCGCTTCCAAGGAAGGGTGCTGGCTAGCAACAGCTTTCAGTGCTGGCACTTTTCATCTCTGAGCAATTGCTCGACGTTTGCAATTTCTCACCTGAGCTCTCTTTAGAGTGCGCGAGAGGATGAGCAGAAGATTAGGTGGCTAGAGAAGCCCAGAGCCCCAGTGTTCTTAGGCCTACAAAAGCGCTTCCAAGGAAGGGTGCTGGCTAGCAACAGCTTTCAGTGCTGGCACTTTTCATCTCTGAGCAATTGCTCGACGTTTGCAATTTCTCAGCTCGTGTCTAGGAGACGGAAAGAGAATGACCGTGACGTTTGGTGGCTAGAGAAGCGCAAAGCCCCAGTGTTGCTGCGCCTGTGAAAGCGCTTCCAAGGAAGGATGCTGGCTAGCAACAGCTTTCAGTGCTGGCACTTTTCATCTCTGAGCAATTGCTCGACGTTTGCAATTTCTCACCTGAGCTCTCTTTAGAGTGCGCGAGAGGATGAGCAGAAGATTAGGTGGCTAGAGAAGCCCAGAGCCCCAGTGTTCTTAGGCCTACAAAAGCGCTTCCAAGGAAGGGTGCTGGCTAGCAACAGCTTTCAGTGCTGGCACTTTTCATCTCTGAGCAATTGCTCGACCTTTGCAATTTCTCAGCTCGTGTCTAGGAGACGGAAAGAGAATGACCGTGACGTTTGGTGGCTAGAGAAGCGCAAAGCCCCATTGTTGCTGCGCCTGTGAAAGCGCTTCCAAGGAAGGGTGCTGGCTAGCAAGAGCTTTCAGTGCTGGCACTTTTCATCTCTGAGCAATTGCTCGACGTTTGCAATTTCTCACCTGAGCTCTCTTTAGAGTGCGCGAGAGGATGAGCAGAAGATTAGGTGGCTAGAGAAGCCCAGAGCCCCAGTCTTCTTAGGCCTACAAAAGCGCTTCCAAGGAAGGGTGCTGGCTAGCAACAGCTTTCAGTGCTGGCACTTTTCATCTCTGAGCAATTTCTCAATGTTTGCAATCTCTCAGATCGTGTCTACGAGACGGATGGAGAATGACCATGACGTTTGGTGGCTAGAGAAGCGCAAAGCCCCAGTGTTGCTGCGCCTGTGAAAGCGCTTCCAAGGAAGGGTGCTGGCTAGCAAGAGCTTTCAGTGCTGGCACTTTTCATCTCTGAGCAATTGCTCGACGTTTGTAATTTCTCACCTGAGCTCTCTTTAGAGTGCGCGAGAGGATGAGCAGAAGATTAGGTGGCTAGAGAAGCGCAAAGCCCCAGTGTTCTTAGGCCTACAAAAGCGCTTCCAAGGAAGGGTGCTGGCTAGCAACAGCTTTCAGTGCTGGCACTTTTCATCTCTGAGCAATTGCTCGACATTAGCAATCTCTCAGCTCGTGTCTACGAGACGGATGGAGAATGACCATGACGTTTGGTGGCTAGAGAAGCGCAAAGCCCCAGTGTTGCTGCGCCTGTGAAAGCGCTTCCAAGGAAGGGTGCTGGCTAGCAACAGCTTTCAGTGCTGGCACTTTTCATCTCTGAGCAATTGGTCGACGTTTGCAATTTCTCACCTGAGCTCTCTTTAGAGTGCGCGAGAGAATGAGCAGAAGATTAGGTGGCTAGAGAAGCGCAAAGCCCCAGTGTTCTTAGGCCTACAAAAGCGCTTCCAAGGAAGGGTGCTGGCTAGCAACAGCTTTCAGTGCTGGCACTTTTCATCTCTGAGCAATTGCTCGACGTTTGCAATTTCTCAGCTCGTGTCTACGAGACGGAAAGAGAAGGACCGTGACGTTTGGTGGCTAGAGAAGCGCAAAGCCCCAGTGTTACTGCGCCTGTGAAAGCGCTTCCAATGCAGGGGGCTGGCTAGCAACAGCTTTCAGTGCTGGCACTTTTCATCTCTGAGCAATTGCTCGACGTTTGCAATTTCTCAACTCATGTCTACGAGACGGAAAGAGAATGACCGTGACGTTTGGTGGGTAGAGAAGCGCAAAGCCCCAGTGTTGCTGCGCCTGTGAAAGCGCTTCCAAGGAAGGCTGCTGGCTAGCAACAGCTTTCAGTGCTGGCACTTTTCATCTCTGAGCAATTGCTCGACGTTTGCAATTTCTCACCTGAGCTCTCCTTTGAGTGCGCGAGAGGATGAGCAGAAGATTAGGTGGCTAGAGAAGCCCAGAGCCCCAGTGTTCTTAGGCCTACAAAAGCGCTTCCAAGGAAGGGTGCTGGCTAGCAACAGCTTTCAGTGCTGGCACTTTTCATCTCTGAGCAATTGCTCGACGTTTGCAATCTCTCAGCTAGTGTCTACGAGACGGAAAGAGAATGACCGTGACGTTTGGTGGCTAGAGAAACGCAAAGCCCCATTGTTGCTGCGCCTGTGAAAGCGCTTCCAAGGAAGGGTGCTGGCTAGCAACAGCTTTCAGTGCTGGCACTTTTCATCTCTGAGCAATTGCTCGACGTTTGCAATTTCTCACCTGAGCTCTCTTTAGAGTGCGCGAGAGAGGATGAGCAGAAGATTAGGTGGCTAGAGAATCGCAAAGCCCCAGTGTTCTTAGGCCTACAAAAGCGCTTCCAAGGAAGGGTGCTGGCTAGCAACAGCTTTCAGTGCTGGCACTTTTCATCTCTGAGCAATTGCTCGATGTTTGCAATTTCTCAGCTCGTGTCTACGAGACGGAAAGAGAAGGACCGTGACGTTTCGTGGCTAGAGAAGCGCAAAGCCCCAGTGTTACTGCGCCTGTGAAAGCGCTTCCAATGAAGGGGGCTGGCTAGCAAGAGCTTTCAGTGCTGGCACTTTTCATCTCTGAGCAATTGCTCGACGTTTGCAATTTCTCAACTCATGTCTACGAGACGGAAAGAGAATGACCGTGACGTTTGGTGGGTAGAGAAGCGCAAAGCCCCAGTGTTGCTGCGCCTGTGAAAGCGCTTCCAAGGAAGGCTGCTGGCTAGCAACAGCTTTCAGTGCTGGCACTTTTCATCTCTGAGCAATTGCTCGACGTTTGCAATTTCTCACCTGAGCTCTCCTTTGAGTGCGCGAGAGGATGAGCAGAAGATTAGGTGGCTAGAGAAGCCCAGAGCCCCAGTCTTCTTAGGCCTACAAAAGCGCTTCCAAGGAAGGGTGCTGGCTAGCAACAGCTTTCAGTGCTGGCACTTTTCATCTCTGAGCAATTGCTGGACGTTTGCAATTTCTCAGCTCGTGTCTAGGAGACGGAAAGAGAATGACCGTGACGTTTGGTGGCTAGAGAAGCGCAAAGCCCCAGTGTTGCTGCGCCTGTGAAAGCGCTTCCAAGGAAGGGGGCTGGCTAGCAAGAGCTTTCAGTGCTGGCACTTTTCATCTCGGAGCAATTGCTGGACGTTTGCAATTTCTCACCTGAGCTCTCTTTAGAGTGCGCGAGAGGATGAGCAGAAGATTAGGTGGCTAGAGAAGCCCAGAGCCCCAGTGTTCTTAGGCCTACAAAAGCGCTTCCAAGGAAGGCTGCTGGCTAGCAACAGCTTTCAGTGCTGGCACTTTTCATCTCTGAGCAATTGCTGGACGTTTGCAATTTCTCAGCTCGTGTCTAGGAGACGGAAAGAGAATGACCGTGACGTTTGGTGGCTAGAGAAGCGCAAAGCCCCATTGTTGCTGCGCCTGTGAAAGCGCTTCCAAGGAAGGGTGCTGGCTAGCAAGAGCTTTCAGTGCTGGCACTTTTCATCTCTGAGCAATTGCTCGACGTTTGCAATTTCTCACCTGAGCTCTCTTTAGAGTGCGCGAGAGGATGAGCAGAAGATTAGGTGGCTAGAGAAGCCCAGAGCCCCAGTCTTCTTAGGCCTACAAAAGCGCTTCCAAGGAAGGGTGCTGGCTAGCAACAGCTTTCAGTGCTGGCACTTTTCATCTCTGAGCAATTTCTCAATGTTTGCAATCTCTCAGATCGTGTCTACGAGACGGATGGAGAATGACCATGACGTTTGGTGGCTAGAGAAGCGCAAAGCCCCAGTGTTGCTGCGCCTGTGAAAGCGCTTCCAAGGAAGGGTGCTGGCTAGCAAGAGCTTTCAGTGCTGGCACTTTTCATCTCTGAGCAATTGCTCGACGTTTGTAATTTCTCACCTGAGCTCTCTTTAGAGTGCGCGAGAGGATGAGCAGAAGATTAGGTGGCTAGAGAAGCGCAAAGCCCCAGTGTTCTTAGGCCTACAAAAGCGCTTCCAAGGAAGGGTGCTGGCTAGCAACAGCTTTCAGTGCTGGCACTTTTCATCTCTGAGCAATTGCTCGACATTAGCAATCTCTCAGCTCGTGTCTACGAGACGGATGGAGAATGACCATGACGTTTGGTGGCTAGAGAAGCGCAAAGCCCCAGTGTTGCTGCGCCTGTGAAAGCGCTTCCAAGGAAGGGTGCTGGCTAGCAACAGCTTTCAGTGCTGGCACTTTTCATCTCTGAGCAATTGCTCGACGTTTGCAATTTCTCACCTGAGCTCTCTTTAGAGTGCGCGAGAGAATGAGCAGAAGATTAGGTGGCTAGAGAAGCGCAAAGCCCCAGTGTTCTTAGGCCTACAAAAGCGCTTCCAAGGAAGGGTGCTGGCTAGCAACAGCTTTCAGTGCTGGCACTTTTCATCTCTGAGCAATTGCTCGACGTTTGCAATTTCTCAGCTCGTGTCTACGAGACGGAAAGAGAAGGACCGTGACGTTTGGTGGCTAGAGAAGCGCAAAGCCCCAGTGTTACTGCGCCTGTGAAAGCGCTTCCAATGAAGGGGGCTGGCTAGCAACAGCTTTCAGTGCTGGCACTTTTCATCTCTGAGCAATTGCTCGACGTTTGCAATTTCTCAACTCATGTCTACGAGACGGAAAGAGAATGACCGTGACGTTTGGTGCGTAGAGAAGCGCAAAGCCCCAGTGTTGCTGCGCCTGTGAAAGCGCTTCCAAGGAAGGCTGCTGGCTAGCAACAGCTTTCAGTGCTGGCACTTTTCATCTCTGAGCAATTGCTCGACGTTTGCAATTTCTCACCTGAGCTCTCCTTTGAGTGCGCGAGAGGATGAGCAGAAGATTAGGTGGCTAGAGAAGCCCAGAGCCCCAGTGTTCTTAGGCCTACAAAAGCGCTTCCAAGGAAGGGTGCTGGCTAGCAACAGCTTTCAGTGCTGGCACTTTTCATCTCTGAGCAATTGCTCGACGTTTGCAATCTCTCAGCTAGTGTCTACGAGACGGAAAGAGAATGACCGTGACGTTTGGTGGCTAGAGAAACGCAAAGCCCCAGTGTTGCTGCGCCTGTGAAAGCGCTTCCAAGGAAGGGTGCTGGCTAGCAACAGCTTTCAGTGCTGGCACTTTTCATCTCTGAGCAATTGCTCGACGTTTGCAATTTCTCACCTGAGCTCTCTTTAGAGTGCGCGAGAGGATGAGCAGAAGATTAGGTGGCTAGAGAAGCCCAGAGCCCCAGTGTTCTTAGGCCTACAAAAGCGCTTCCAAGGAAGGCTGCTGGCTAGCAACAGCTTTCAGTGCTGGCACTTTTCATCTCTGAGCAATTGCTCGACGTTTGCAATTTCTCAGCTCGTGTCTAGGAGACGGAAAGAGAATGACCGTGACGTTTGGTGGCTAGAGAAGCGCAAAGCCCCAGTGTTGCTGCGCCTGTGAAAGCGCTTCCAAGGAAGGATGCTGGCTAGCAACAGCTTTCAGTGCTGGCACTTTTCATCTCTGAGCAATTGCTCGACGTTTGCAATTTCTCACCTGAGCTCTCTTTAGAGTGCGCGAGAGGATGAGCAGAAGATTAGGTGGCTAGAGAAGCCCAGAGCCCCAGTGTTCTTAGGCCTACAAAAGCGCTTCCAAGGAAGGGTGCTGGCTAGCAACAGCTTTCAGTGCTGGCACTTTTCATCTCTGAGCAATTGCTCGACCTTTGCAATTTCTCAGCTCGTGTCTAGGAGACGGAAAGAGAATGACCGTGACGTTTGGTGGCTAGAGAAGCGCAAAGCCCCATTGTTGCTGCGCCTGTGAAAGCGCTTCCAAGGAAGGGTGCTGGCTAGCAAGAGCTTTCAGTGCTGGCACTTTTCATCTCTGAGCAATTGCTCGACGTTTGCAATTTCTCACCTGAGCTCTCTTTAGAGTGCGCGAGAGGATGAGCAGAAGATTAGGTGGCTAGAGAAGCCCAGAGCCCCAGTCTTCTTAGGCCTACAAAAGCGCTTCCAAGGAAGGGTGCTGGCTAGCAACAGCTTTCAGTGCTGGCACTTTTCATCTCTGAGCAATTTCTCAATGTTTGCAATCTCTCAGATCGTGTCTACGAGACGGATGGAGAATGACCATGACGTTTGGTGGCTAGAGAAGCGCAAAGCCCCAGTGTTGCTGCGCCTGTGAAAGCGCTTCCAAGGAAGGGTGCTGGCTAGCAAGAGCTTTCAGTGCTGGCACTTTTCATCTCTGAGCAATTGCTCGACGTTTGTAATTTCTCACCTGAGCTCTCTTTAGAGTGCGCGAGAGGATGAGCAGAAGATTAGGTGGCTAGAGAAGCGCAAAGCCCCAGTGTTCTTAGGCCTACAAAAGCGCTTCCAAGGAAGGGTGCTGGCTAGCAACAGCTTTCAGTGCTGGCACTTTTCATCTCTGAGCAATTGCTCGACATTAGCAATCTCTCAGCTCGTGTCTACGAGACGGATGGAGAATGACCATGACGTTTGGTGGCTAGAGAAGCGCAAAGCCCCAGTGTTGCTGCGCCTGTGAAAGCGCTTCCAAGGAAGGGTGCTGGCTAGCAACAGCTTTCAGTGCTGGCACTTTTCATCTCTGAGCAATTGGTCGACGTTTGCAATTTCTCACCTGAGCTCTCTTTAGAGTGCGCGAGAGAATGAGCAGAAGATTAGGTGGCTAGAGAAGCGCAAAGCCCCAGTGTTCTTAGGCCTACAAAAGCGCTTCCAAGGAAGGGTGCTGGCTAGCAACAGCTTTCAGTGCTGGCACTTTTCATCTCTGAGCAATTGCTCGACGTTTGCAATTTCTCAGCTCGTGTCTACGAGACGGAAAGAGAAGGACCGTGACGTTTGGTGGCTAGAGAAGCGCAAAGCCCCAGTGTTACTGCGCCTGTGAAAGCGCTTCCAATGAAGGGGGCTGGCTAGCAACAGCTTTCAGTGCTGGCACTTTTCATCTCTGAGCAATTGCTCGACGTTTGCAATTTCTCAACTCATGTCTACGAGACGGAAAGAGAATGACCGTGACGTTTGGTGGGTAGAGAAGCGCAAAGCCCCAGTGTTGCTGCGCCTGTGAAAGCGCTTCCAAGGAAGGCTGCTGGCTAGCAACAGCTTTCAGTGCTGGCACTTTTCATCTCTGAGCAATTGCTCGACGTTTGCAATTTCTCACCTGAGCTCTCCTTTGAGTGCGCGAGAGGATGAGCAGAAGATTAGGTGGCTAGAGAAGCCCAGAGCCCCAGTGTTCTTAGGCCTACAAAAGCGCTTCCAAGGAAGGGTGCTGGCTAGCAACAGCTTTCAGTGCTGGCACTTTTCATCTCTGAGCAATTGCTCGACGTTTGCAATCTCTCAGCTAGTGTCTACGAGACGGAAAGAGAATGACCGTGACGTTTGGTGGCTAGAGAAACGCAAAGCCCCATTGTTGCTGCGCCTGTGAAAGCGCTTCCAAGGAAGGGTGCTGGCTAGCAACAGCTTTCAGTGCTGGCACTTTTCATCTCTGAGCAATTGCTCGACGTTTGCAATTTCTCACCTGAGCTCTCTTTAGAGTGCGCGAGAGAGGATGAGCAGAAGATTAGGTGGCTAGAGAATCGCAAAGCCCCAGTGTTCTTAGGCCTACAAAAGCGCTTCCAAGGAAGGGTGCTGGCTAGCAACAGCTTTCAGTGCTGGCACTTTTCATCTCTGAGCAATTGCTCGATGTTTGCAATTTCTCAGCTCGTGTCTACGAGACGGAAAGAGAAGGACCGTGACGTTTCGTGGCTAGAGAAGCGCAAAGCCCCAGTGTTACTGCGCCTGTGAAAGCGCTTCCAATGAAGGGGGCTGGCTAGCAAGAGCTTTCAGTGCTGGCACTTTTCATCTCTGAGCAATTGCTCGACGTTTGCAATTTCTCAACTCATGTCTACGAGACGGAAAGAGAATGACCGTGACGTTTGGTGGGTAGAGAAGCGCAAAGCCCCAGTGTTGCTGCGCCTGTGAAAGCGCTTCCAAGGAAGGCTGCTGGCTAGCAACAGCTTTCAGTGCTGGCACTTTTCATCTCTGAGCAATTGCTCGACGTTTGCAATTTCTCACCTGAGCTCTCCTTTGAGTGCGCGAGAGGATGAGCAGAAGATTAGGTGGCTAGAGAAGCCCAGAGCCCCAGTCTTCTTAGGCCTACAAAAGCGCTTCCAAGGAAGGGTGCTGGCTAGCAACAGCTTTCAGTGCTGGCACTTTTCATCTCTGAGCAATTGCTGGACGTTTGCAATTTCTCAGCTCGTGTCTACGAGACGGAAAGAGAATGACCGTGACGTTTGGTGGCTAGAGAAGCGCAAAGCCCCAGTGTTGCTGCGCCTGTGAAAGCGCTTCCAAGGAAGGGGGCTGGCTAGCAAGAGCTTTCAGTGCTGGCACTTTTCATCTCGGAGCAATTGCTGGACGTTTGCAATTTCTCACCTGAGCTCTCTTTAGAGTGCGCGAGAGGATGAGCAGAAGATTAGGTGGCTAGAGAAGCCCAGAGCCCCAGTGTTCTTAGGCCTACAAAAGCGCTTCCAAGGAAGGCTGCTGGCTAGCAACAGCTTTCAGTGCTGGCACTTTTCATCTCTGAGCAATTGCTCGACGTTTGCAATTTCTCAGCTCGTGTCTAGGAGACGGAAAGAGAATGACCGTGACGTTTGGTGGCTAGAGAAGCGCAAAGCCCCAGTGTTGCTGCGCCTGTGAAAGCGCTTCCAAGGAAGGATGCTGGCTAGCAACAGCTTTCAGTGCTGGCACTTTTCATCTCTGAGCAATTGCTCGACGTTTGCAATTTCTCACCTGAGCTCTCTTTAGAGTGCGCGAGAGGATGAGCAGAAGATTAGGTGGCTAGAGAAGCCCAGAGCCCCAGTGTTCTTAGGCCTACAAAAGCGCTTCCAAGGAAGGGTGCTGGCTAGCAACAGCTTTCAGTGCTGGCACTTTTCATCTCTGAGCAATTGCTCGACGTTTGCAATTTCTCAGCTCGTGTCTACGAGACGGAAAGAGAAGGACCGTGACGTTTGGTGGCTAGAGAAGCGCAAAGCCCCATTGTTGCTGCGCCTGTGAAAGCGCTTCCAAGGAAGGGGGCTGGCTAGCAACAGCTTTCAGTGCTGGCACTTTTCATCTCTGAGCAATTGCTCGACGTTTGCAATTTCTCACCTGAGCTCTCTTTAGAGTGCGCGAGAGGATGAGCAGAAGATTAGGTGGCTAGAGAAGCCCAGAGCCCCAGTCTTCTTAGGCCTACAAAAGCGCTTCCAAGGAAGGCTGCTGGCTAGCAACAGCTTTCAGTGCTGGCACTTTTCATCTCTGAGCAATTTCTCAATGTTTGCAATCTCTCAGATCGTGTCTACGAGACGGATGGAGAATGACCATGACGTTTGGTGGCTAGAGAAGCGCAAAGCCCCAGTGTTGCTGCGCCTGTGAAAGCGCTTCCAAGGAAGGGTGCTGGCTAGCAAGAGCTTTCAGTGCTGGCACTTTTCATCTCTGAGCAATTGCTCGACGTTTGTAATTTCTCACCTGAGCTCTCTTTAGAGTGCGCGAGAGGATGAGCAGAAGATTAGGTGGCTAGAGAAGCGCAAAGCCCCAGTGTTCTTAGGCCTACAAAAGCGCTTCCAAGGAAGGGTGCTGGCTAGCAACAGCTTTCAGTGCTGGCACTTTTCATCTCTGAGCAATTGCTCGACATTAGCAATCTCTCAGCTCGTGTCTACGAGACGGATGGAGAATGACCGTGACGTTTGGTGGCTAGAGAAGCGCAAAGCCCCAGTGTTGCTGCGCCTGTGAAAGCGCTTCCAAGGAAGGGTGCTGGCTAGCAACAGCTTTCAGTGCTGGCACTTTTCATCTCTGAGCAATTGCTCGACGTTTGCAATTTCTCACCTGAGCTCTCTTTAGAGTGCGCGAGAGAATGAGCAGAAGATTAGGTGGCTAGAGAAGCGCAAAGCCCCAGTGTTCTTAGGCCTACAAAAGCGCTTCCAAGGAAGGGTGCTGGCTAGCAACAGCTTTCAGTGCTGGCACTTTTCATCTCTGAGCAATTGCTCGACGTTTGCAATTTCTCAGCTCGTGTCTACGAGACGGAAAGAGAAGGACCGTGACGTTTGGTGGCTAGAGAAGCGCAAAGCCCCAGTGTTGCTGCGCCTGTGAAAGCGCTTCCAATGAAGGGGGCTGGCTAGCAACAGCTTTCAGTGCTGGCACTTTTCATCTCTGAGCAATTGCTCGACGTTTGCAATTTCTCAACTCATGTCTACGAGACGGAAAGAGAATGACCGTGACGTTTGGTGGGTAGAGAAGCGCAAAGCCCCAGTGTTGCTGCGCCTGTGAAAGCGCTTCCAAGGAAGGCTGCTGGCTAGCAACAGCTTTCAGTGCTGGCACTTTTCATCTCTGAGCAATTGCTCGACGTTTGCAATTTCTCACCTGAGCTCTCCTTTGAGTGCGCGAGAGGATGAGCAGAAGATTAGGTGGCTAGAGAAGCCCAGAGCCCCAGTGTTCTTAGGCCTACAAAAGCGCTTCCAAGGAAGGGTGCTGGCTAGCAACAGCTTTCAGTGCTGGCACTTTTCATCTCTGAGCAATTGCTCGACGTTTGCAATCTCTCAGCTCGTGTCTACGAGACGGAAAGAGAATGACCGTGACGTTTGGTGGCTAGAGAAACGCAAAGCCCCAGTGTTGCTGCGCCTGTGAAAGCGCTTCCAAGGAAGGGGGCTGGCTAGCAACAGCTTTCAGTGCTGGCACTTTTCATCTCTGAGCAATTGCTCGACGTTTGCAATTTCTCACCTGAGCTCTCTTTAGAGTGCGCGAGAGAGGATGAGCAGAAGATTAGGTGGCTAGAGAATCGCAAAGCCCCAGTGTTCTTAGGCCTACAAAAGCGCTTCCAAGGAAGGGTGCTGGCTAGCAACAGCTTTCAGTGCTGGCACTTTTCATCTCTGAGCAATTGCTCGATGTTTGCAATTTCTCAGCTCGTGTCTACGAGACGGAAAGAGAAGGACCGTGACGTTTCGTGGCTAGAGAAGCGCAAAGCCCCAGTGTTACTGCGCCTGTGAAAGCGCTTCCAATGAAGGGGGCTGGCTAGCAACAGCTTTCAGTGCTGGCACTTTTCATCTCTGAGCAATTGCTCGACGTTTGCAATTTCTCAACTCATGTCTACGAGACGGAAAGAGAATGACCGTGACGTTTGGTGGGTAGAGAAGCGCAAAGCCCCAGTGTTGCTGCGCCTGTGAAAGCGCTTCCAAGGAAGGCTGCTGGCTAGCAACAGCTTTCAGTGCTGGCACTTTTCATCTCTGAGCAATTGCTCGATGTTTGCAATTTCTCACCTGAGCTCTCCTTTGAGTGCGCGAGAGGATGAGCAGAAGATTAGGTGGCTAGAGAAGCCCAGAGCCCCAGTGTTCTTAGGCCTACAAAAGCGCTTCCAAGGAAGGGTGCTGGCTAGCAACAGCTTTCAGTGCTGGCACTTTTCATCTCTGAGCAATTGCTCGACGTTTGCAATTTCTCAGCTCGTGTCTACGAGACGGAAAGAGAATGACCGTGACGTTTGGTGGCTAGAGAAGCGCAAAGCCCCAGTGTTGCTGCGCCTGTGAAAGCGCTTCCAAGGAAGGGGGCTGGCTAGCAAGAGCTTTCAGTGCTGGCACTTTTCATCTCGGAGCAATTGCTGGACGTTTGCAATTTCTCACCTGAGCTCTCTTTAGAGTGCGCGAGAGGATGAGCAGAAGATTAGGTGGCTAGAGAAGCGCAAAGCCCCAGTGTTCTTAGGCCTACAAAAGCGCTTCCAAGGAAGGCTGCTGGCTAGCAACAGCTTTCAGTGCTGGCACTTTTCATCTCTGAGCAATTGCTCGACGTTTGCAATTTCTCAGCTCGTGTCTAGGAGACGGAAAGAGAATGACCGTGACGTTTGGTGGCTAGAGAAGCGCAAAGCCCCAGTGTTGCTGCGCCTGTGAAAGCGCTTCCAAGGAAGGGGGCTGGCTAGCAAGAGCTTTCAGTGCTGGCACTTTTCATCTCTGAGCAATTGCTCGACGTTTGCAATTTCTCACCTGAGCTCTCTTTAGAGTGCGCGAGAGGATGAGCAGAAGATTAGGTGGCTAGAGAAGCCCAGAGCCCCAGTGTTCTTAGGCCTACAAAAGCGCTTCCAAGGAAGGCTGCTGGCTAGCAACAGCTTTCAGTGCTGGCACTTTTCATCTCTGAGCAATTTCTCAATGTTTGCAATCTCTCAGATCGTGTCTACGAGACGGATGGAGAATGACCATGACGTTTGGTGGCTAGAGAAGCGCAAAGCCCCAGTGTTGCTGCGCCTGTGAAAGCGCTTCCAAGGAAGGGTGCTGGCTAGCAACAGCTTTCAGTGCTGGCACTTTTCATCTCTGAGCAATTGCTCGACGTTTGCAATTTCTCACCTGAGCTCTCCTTTGAGTGCGCGAGAGGATGAGCAGAAGATTAGGTGGCTAGAGAAGCCCAGAGCCCCAGTGTTCTTAGGCCTACAAAAGCGCTTCCAAGGAAGGGTGCTGGCTAGCAACAGCTTTCAGTGCTGGCACTTTTCATCTCTGAGCAATTGCTCGACGTTTGCAATCTCTCAGCTCGTGTCTACGAGACGGAAAGAGAATGACCGTGACGTTTGGTGGCTAGAGAAACGCAAAGCCCCAGTGTTGCTGCGCCTGTGAAAGCGCTTCCAAGGAAGGGTGCTGGCTAGCAACAGCTTTCAGTGCTGGCACTTTTCATCTCTGAGCAATTGCTGGACGTTTGCAATTTCTCACCTGAGCTCTCTTTAGAGTGCGCGAGAGGATGAGCAGAAGATTAGGTGGCTAGAGAAGCCCAGAGCCCCAGTGTTCTTAGGCCTACAAAAGCGCTTCCAAGGAAGGGTGCTGGCTAGCAACAGCTTTCAGTGCTGGCACTTTTCATCTCTGAGCAATTGCTCGACGTTTGCAATTTCTCAGCTCGTGTCTAGGAGACGGAAAGAGAATGACCGTGACGTTTGGTGGCTAGAGAAGAGCAAAGCCCCAGTGTTGCTGCGCCTGTGAAAGCGCTTCCAAGGAAGGGGGCTGGCTAGCAACAGCTTTCAGTGCTGGCACTTTTCATCTCTGAGCAATTGCTCGACGTTTGTAATTTCTCACCTGAGCACCCTTTAGAGTGCGCAAGAGAGGATGAGCAGAAGATTAGGTGGCTAGAGAATCGCAAAGCCCCAGTGTTCTTAGGCGTACAAAAGCGCTTCCAAGGAAGGGTGCTGGCTAGCAACAGCTTTCAGTGCTGGCACTTTTCATCTCTGAGCAATTGCTCGACGTTTGCAATTTCTCAGCTCGCGTCTACGAGACGGAAAGAGAAGGACCGTGACGTTTCGTGGCTAGAGAAGCGCAAAGCCCCAGTGTTACTGCGCCTGTGAAAGCGCTTCCAAGGAAGGGTGCTGGCTAGCAACAGCTTTCAGTGCTGGCACTTTTCATCTCTGAGCAATTGCTGGACGTTTGCAATTTCTCACCTGAGCTCTCTTTAGAGTGCGCGAGAGGATGAGCAGAAGATTAGGTGGCTAGAGAAGCCCAGAGCCCCAGTGTTCTTAGGCCTACAAAAGCGCTTCCAAGGAAGGGTGCTGGCTAGCAACAGCTTTCAGTGCTGGCACTTTTCATCTCTGAGCAATTGCTCGACGTTTGCAATTTCTCAGCTCGTGTCTACGAGACGGAAAGAGAAGGACCGTGACGTTTGGTGGCTAGAGAAGCGCAAAGCCCCAGTGTTGCTGCGCCTGTGAAAGCGCTTCCAAGGAAGGGTGCTGGCTAGCAACAGCTTTCAGTGCTGGCACTTTTCATCTCTGAGCAATTGCTCGACCTTTGCAATTTCTCAGCTCGTGTCTAGGAGACAGAAAGAGAATGACCGTGACGTTTGGTGGCTAGAGAAGCGCAAAGCCCCAGTGTTACTGCGCCTGTGAAAGCGCTTCCAAGGAAGGGTGCTGGCTAGCAAGAGCTTTCAGTGCTGGCACTTTTCATCTCTGAGCAATTGCTCGACGTTTGCAATTTCTCAACTCATGTCTACGAGACGGAAAGAGAATGACCGTGACGTTTGGTGGCTAGAGAAGCGCAAAGCCCCAGTGTTGCTGCGCCTGTGAAAGCGCTTCCAAGGAAGGGTGCTGGCTAGCAACAGCTTTCAGTGCTGGCACTTTTCATCTCTGAGCAATTGCTCG
Organism: Sarcoramphus papa; assembly: GCA_037962945.1. NCBI lineage: Eukaryota > Metazoa > Chordata > Aves > Accipitriformes > Cathartidae > Sarcoramphus > Sarcoramphus papa. Next base: position 4,809,362 of record JBBMRM010000093.1, on the reverse strand, counting down.
ACGTTTGCAATTTCTCACCTGAGCTCTCTTTAGAGTGCGCGAGAGGATGAGCAGAAGATTAGGTGGCTAGAGAAGCCCAGAGCCCCAGTGTTCTTAGGCCTACAAAAGCGCTTCCAAGGAAGGGTGCTGGCTAGCAACAGCTTTCAGTGCTGGCACTTTTCATCTCTGAGCAATTGCTCCACGTTTGCAATTTCTGAGCTCGTGTCTACGAGACGCAAAGAGAATGACCGTGACGTTTGGTGGCTAGAGAAGCGCAAAGCCCCAGTGTTGCTGCGCCTGTGAAAGCGCTTCCAAGGAAGGGTGCTGGCTAGCAACAGCTTTCAGTGCTGGCACTTTTCATCTCTGAGCAATTGCTGGACGTTTGCAATTTCTCACCTGAGCTCTCTTTAGAGTGCGCGAGAGGATGAGCAGAAGATTAGGTGGCTAGAGAAGCCCAGAGCCCCAGTGTTCTTAGGCCTACAAAAGCGCTTCCAAGGAAGGGTGCTGGCTAGCAACAGCTTTCAGTGCTGGCACTTTTCATCTCTGAGCAATTGCTGGACGTTTGCAATCTCTCAGCTCGTGTCTACGAGACGGATGGAGAATGACCATGACGTTTGGTGGTTAGAGAAGCGCAAAGCCCCAGTGTTGCTGCGCCTGTGAAAGCGCTTCCAAGGAAGGGTGCTGGCTAGCAACAGCTTTCAGTGCTGGCACTTTTCATCTCTGAGCAATTGCTGGACGTTTGCAATTTCTCACCTGAGCTCTCTTTAGAGTGCGCGAGAGGATGAGCAGAAGATTAGGTGGCTAGAGAAGCGCAAAGCCCCAGTGTTCTTAGGCCTACAAAAGCGCTTCCAAGGAAGGGTGCTGGCTAGCAAGAGCTTTCAGTGCTGGCACTTTTCATCTCTGAGCAATTGCTCGACGTTTGCAATTTCTCAGCTCGTGTCTACGAGACGGAAAGAGAATGACCGTGACGTTTGGTGGCTAGAGAAGCGCAAAGCCCCAGTGTTGCTGCGCCTGTGAAAGCGCTTCCAAGGAAGGGTGCTGGCTAGCAACAGCTTTCAGTGCTGGCACTTTTCATCTCTGAGCAATTGCTCGACGTTTGCAATTTCTCAGCTCGTGTCTACGAGACGGAAAGAGAATGACCGTGACGTTTGGTGGCTAGAGAAGCGCAAAGCCCCAGTGTTGCTGCGCCTGTGAAAGCGCTTCCAAGGAAGGCTGCTGGCTAGCAACAGCTTTCAGTGCTGGCACTTTTCATCTCTGAGCAATGGCTCGACGTTTGCAATTTCTCACCTGAGCTCTCTTTAGAGTGCGCGAGAGGATGAGCAGAAGATTAGGTCGCTAGAGAATCGCAAAGCCCCAGTGTTCTTAGGCCTACAAAAGCGCTTCCAAGGAAGGGTGCTGGCTAGCAAGAGCTTTCAGTGCTGGCACTTTTCATCTCTGAGCAATTGCTCGACGTTTGCAATTTCTCAGCTCGTGTCTACGAGACGGAAAGAGAATGACCGTGACGTTTGGTGGCTAGAGAAGCGCAAAGCCCCAGTGTTGCTGCGCCTGTGAAAGCGCTTCCAAGGAAGGCTGCTGGCTAGCAAGAGCTTTCAGTGCTGGCACTTTTCATCTCTGAGCAATTGCTGGACGTTTGCAATTTCTCACCTGAGCTCTCTTTAGAGTGCGCGAGAGGATGAGCAGAAGATTAGGTGGCTAGAGAAGCCCAGAGCCCCAGTGTTCTTAGGCCTACAAAAGCGCTTCCAAGGAAGGGTGCTGGCTAGCAACAGCTTTCAGTGCTGGCACTTTTCATCTCTGAGCAATTGCTCGACATTTGCAATTTCTCAGCTCGTGTCTAGGAGACGGAAAGAGAATGACCGTGACGTTTGGTGGCTAGAGAAGCGCAAAGCCCCATTGTTGCTGCGCCTGTGAAAGCGCTTCCAAGGAAGGGTGCTGGGTAGCAACAGCTTTCAGTGCTGGCACTTTTCATCTCTGAGCAATTGCTCGACGTTTGCAATTTCTCACCTGAGCTCTCTTTAGAGTGCGCGAGAGAGGATGAGCACAAGATTAGGTGGCTAGAGAATCGCAAAGCCCCAGTGTTCTTAGGCCTACAAAAGCGCTTCCAAGGAAGGGTGCTGGCTAGCAACAGCTTTCAGTGCTGGCACTTTTCATCTCTGAGCAATTGCTCGATGTTTGCAATTTCTCAGCTCGTGTCTACGAGACGGAAAGAGAAGGACCGTGACGTTTCGTGGCTAGAGAAGCGCAAAGCCCCAGTGTTGCTGCGCCTGTGAAAGCGCTTCCAAGGAAGGGTGCTGGCTAGCAACAGCTTTCAGTGCTGGCACTTTTCATCTCTGAGCAATTGCTCGACGTTTGCAATTTCTCACCTGAGCTCTCCTTTGAGTGCGCGAGAGGATGAGCACAAGATTAGGTGGCTAGAGAAGCCCAGAGCCCCAGTGTTCTTAGGCCTACAAAAGCGCTTCCAAGGAAGGGTGCTGGCTAGCAACAGCTTTCAGTGCTGGCACTTTTCATCTCTGAGCAATTGCTCGACGTTTGCAATTTCTCAGCTCGTGTCTACGAGACGGAAAGAGAATGACCGTGACGTTTGGTGGCTAGAGAAGCGCAAAGCCCCAGTGTTGCTGCGCCTGTGAAAGCGCTTCCAAGGAAGGGTGCTGGCTAGCAAGAGCTTTCAGTGCTGGCACTTTTCATCTCTGAGCAATTGCTCGACGTTTGCAATTTCTCACCTGAGCACCCTTTAGAGTGCGCGAGAGAGGATGAGCAGAAGATTAGGTGGCTAGAGAATCGCAAAGCCCCAGTGTTCTTAGGCCTACAAAAGCGCTTCCAAGGAAGGGTGCTGGCTAGCAACAGCTTTCAGTGCTGGCACTTTTCATCTCTGAGCAATTGCTCGACGTTTGCAATTTCTCAGCTCGTGTCTACGAGACGGAAAGAGAATGACCATGACGTTTGGTGGCTAGAGAAGCGCAAAGCCCCAGTGTTGCTGCGCCTGTGAAAGCGCTTCCAAGGAAGGCTGCTGGCTAGCAACAGCTTTCAGTGCTGGCACTTTTCATCTCTGAGCAATGGCTCGACGTTTGCAATTTCTCACCTGAGCTCTCTTTAGAGTGCGCGAGAGGATGAGCAGAAGATTAGGTCGCTAGAGAATCGCAAAGCCCCAGTGTTCTTAGGCCTACAAAAGCGCTTCCAAGGAAGGGTGCTGGCTAGCAAGAGCTTTCAGTGCTGGCACTTTTCATCTCTGAGCAATTGCTCGACGTTTGCAATTTCTCAGCTCGTGTCTACGAGACGGAAAGAGAATGACCGTGACGTTTGGTGGCTAGAGAAGCGCAAAGCCCCAGTGTTGCTGCGCCTGTGAAAGCGCTTCCAAGGAAGGGTGCTGGCTAGCAAGAGCTTTCAGTGCTGGCACTTTTCATCTCTGAGCAATTGCTGGACGTTTGCAATTTCTCACCTGAGCTCTCTTTAGAGTGCGCGAGAGGATGAGCAGAAGATTAGGTGGCTAGAGAAGCCCAGAGCCCCAGTGTTCTTAGGCCTACAAAAGCGCTTCCAAGGAAGGGTGCTGGCTAGCAACAGCTTTCAGTGCTGGCACTTTTCATCTCTGAGCAATTGCTCGACATTTGCAATTTCTCAGCTCGTGTCTAGGAGACGGAAAGAGAATGACCGTGACGTTTGGTGGCTAGAGAAGCGCAAAGCCCCATTGTTGCTGCGCCTGTGAAAGCGCTTCCAAGGAAGGGTGCTGGCTAGCAACAGCTTTCAGTGCTGGCACTTTTCATCTCTGAGCAATTGCTCGACGTTTGTAATTTCTCACCTGAGCACCCTTTAGAGTGCGCGAGAGAATGAGCAGAAGATTAGGTGGCTAGAGAAGCGCAAAGCCCCAGCGTTCTTAGGCCTACAAAAGCGCTTCCAAGGAAGGGTGCTGGCTAGCAAGAGCTTTCAGTGCTGGCACTTTTCATCTCTGAGCAATTGCTCGACCTTTGCAATTTCTCACCTGAGCTCTCTTTAGAGTGCGCGAGAGGATGAGCAGAAGATTAGGTGGCTAGAGAAGTCCAGAGCCCCAGTGTTCTTAGGCCTACAAAAGCGCTTCCAAGGAAGGCTGCTGGCTAGCAACAGCTTTCAGTGCTGGCACTTTTCATCTCTGAGCAATTGCTCAATGTTTGCAATCTCTCAGCTCGTGTCTACGAGACGGATGGAGAAGGACCGTGACGTTTGGTGGCTAGAGAAGCGCAAAGCCCCAGTGTTGCTGCGCCTGTGAAAGCGCTTCCAAGGAAGGGTGCTGGCTAGCAAGAGCTTTCAGTGCTGGCACTTTTCATCTCTGAGCAATTGCTCGACGTTTGCAATTTCTCACCTGAGCTCTCTTTAGAGTGCGCGAGAGGATGAGCAGAAGATGAGGTGGCTAGAGAAGCGCAAAGCCCCAGTGTTCTTAGGCCTACAAAAGCGCTTCCAAGGAAGGGTGCTGGCTAGCAACAGCTTTCAGTGCTGGCACTTTTCATCTCTGAGCAATTGCTGGACGTTTGCAATCTCTCAGCTCGTGTCTACGAGACGGATGGAGAATGACCATGACGTTTGGTGGCTAGAGAAGCGCAAAGCCCCAGTGTTGCTGCGCCTGTGAAAGCGCTTCCAAGGAAGGCTGCTGGCTAGCAACAGCTTTCAGTGCTGGCACTTTTCATCTCTGAGCAATTGCTCCACGTTTGCAATTTCTCACCTGAGCTCTCTTTAGAGTGCGCGAGAGAATGAGCAGAAGATTAGGTGGCTAGAGAAGCGCAAAGCCCCAGTGTTCTTAGGCCTACAAAAGCGCTTCCAAGGAAGGGTGCTGGCTAGCAAGAGCTTTCAGTGCTGGCACTTTTCATCTCTGAGCAATTGCTCGACGTTTGCAATTTCTCAGCTCGTGTCTACGAGACGGAAAGAGAAGGACCGTGACGTTTGGTGGCTAGAGAAGCGCAAAGCCCCAGTGTTGCTGCGCCTGTGAAAGCGCTTCCAATGAAGGGTGCTGGGTAGCAACAGCTTTCAGTGCTGGCACTTTTCATCTCTGAGCAATTGCTGGACGTTTGCAATTTCTCACCTGAGCTCTCTTTAGAGTGCGCGAGAGGATGAGCAGAAGATTAGGTGGCTAGAGAAGCCCAGAGCCCCAGTGTTCTTAGGCCTACAAAAGCGCTTCCAAGGAAGGGTGCTGGCTAGCAACAGCTTTCAGTGCTGGCACTTTTCATCTCTGAGCAATTGCTCGACGTTTGCAATCTCTCAGCTCGTGTCTACGAGACGGATGGAGAATGACCATGACGTTTGGTGGCTAGAGAAGCGCAAAGCCCCAGTGTTGCTGCGCCTGTGAAAGCGCTTCCAAGGAAGGGTGCTGGCTAGCAACAGCTTTCAGTGCTGGCACTTTTCATCTCTGAGCAATTGCTCGACGTTTGTAATTTCTCACCTGAGCTCTCTTTAGAGTGCGCGAGAGGATGAGAAGAAGATTAGTTGGCTAGAGAAGCGCAAAGCCCCAGTGTTCTTAGGCCTACAAAAGCGCTTCCAAGGAAGGGTGCTGGCTAGCAACAGCTTTCAGTGCTGGCACTTTTCATCTCTGAGCAATTGCTCGACGTTTGCAATTTCTCAGCTCGTGTCTACGAGACGGAAAGAGAATGACCGTGACGTTTGGTGGCTAGAGAAGCGCAAAGCCCCAGTGTTGCTGCGCCTGTGAAAGCGCTTCCAAGGATGGGTGCTGGCTAGCAAGAGCTTTCAGTGCTGGCACTTTTCATCTCTGAGCAATTGCTCGACGTTTGCAATTTCTCAACTCATGTCTAGGAGACGGAAAGAGAATGACCATGACGTTTGGTGGCTAGAGAAGCGCAAAGCCCCAGTGTTGCTGCGCCTGTGAAAGCGCTTCCAAGGAAGGCTGCTGGCTAGCAACAGCTTTCAGTGCTGGCACTTTTCATCTCTGAGCAATGGCTCGACGTTTGCAATTTCTCACCTGAGCTCTCTTTAGATTGCGCGAGAGGATGAGCAGAAGATTATGTCGCTAGAGAATCGCAAAGCCCCAGTGTTCTTAGGCCTACAAAAGCGCTTCCAAGGAAGGGTGCTGGCTAGCAAGAGCTTTCAGTGCTGGCACTTTTCATCTCTGAGCAATTGCTCGACGTTTGCAATTTCTCACCTGAGCTCTCTTTAGAGTGCGCGAGAGGATGAGCACAAGATTAGGTGGCTAGAGAAGCCCAGAGCCCCAGTGTTCTTAGGCCTACAAAAGCGCTTCCAAGGAAGGGTGCTGGCTAGCAACAGCTTTCAGTGCTGGCACTTTTCATCTCTGAGCAATTGCTCGACATTTGCAATTTCTCAGCTCGTGTCTAGGAGACGGAAAGAGAATGACCGTGACGTTTGGTGGCTAGAGAAGCGCAAAGCCCCATTGTTGCTGCGCCTGTGAAAGCGCTTCCAAGGAAGGGTGCTGGCTAGCAACAGCTTTCAGTGCTGGCACTTTTCATCTCTGAGCAATTGCTCGACGTTTGTAATTTCTCACCTGAGCACCCTTTAGAGTGCGCGAGAGAATGAGCAGAAGATTAGGTGGCTAGAGAAGCGCAAAGCCCCAGCGTTCTTAGGCCTACAAAAGCGCTTCCAAGGAAGGGGGCTGGCTAGCAACAGCTTTCAGTGCTGGCACTTTTCATCTCTGAGCAATTGCTCGACGTTTGCAATTTCTCACCTGAGCTCTCCTTTGAGTGCGCGAGAGGATGAGCAGAAGATTAGGTGGCTAGAGAAGCCCAGAGCCCCAGTGTTCTTAGGCCTACAAAAGCGCTTCCAAGGAAGGCTGCTGGCTAGCAACAGCTTTCAGTGCTGGCACTTTTCATCTCTGAGCAATTGCTCGACGTTTGCAATCTCTCAGCTCGTGTCTACGAGACGGAAAGAGAATGACCGTGACGTTTGGTGGCTAGAGAAGCGCAAAGCCCCAGTGTTGCTGCGCCTGTGAAAGCGCTTCCAAGGAAGGGTGCTGGCTAGCAACAGCTTTCAGTGCTGGCACTTTTCATCTCTGAGCAATTTCTGGACGTTTGTAATTTCTCACCTGAACACCCTTTAGAGTGCGCGAGAGAGGATGAGCAGAAGATTAGGTGGCTAGAGAATCGCAAAGCCCCAGTGTTCTTAGGCCTACAAAAGCGCTTCCAAGGAAGGGTGCTGGCTAGCAACAGCTTTCAGTGCTGGCACTTTTCATCTCTGAGCAATTGCTCGATGTTTGCAATTTCTCAGCTCGCGTCTACGAGACGGAAAGAGAATGACTGTGACGTTTCGTGGCTAGAGAAGCGCAAAGCCCCAGTGTTACTGCGCCTGTGAAAGCGCTTCCAAGGAAGGCTGCTGGCTAGCAACAGCTTTCAGTGCTGGCACTTTTCATCTCTGAGCAATTGCTGGACGTTTGCAATTTCTCACCTGAGCTCTCTTTAGAGTGCGCGAGAGGATGAGCAGAAGATTAGGTGGCTAGAGAAGCCCAGAGCCCCACTGTTCTTAGGCCTACAAAAGCGCTTCCAAGGAAGGGTGCTGGCTAGCAACAGCTTTCAGTGCTGGCACTTTTCATCTCTGAGCAATTGCTCGACGTTTGCAATTTCTCAGCTCGTGTCTAGGAGACGGAAAGAGAATGACAGTGACGTTTGGTGGCTAGAGAAGCGCAAAGCCCCAGTGTTACTGCGCCTCTGAAAGCGCTTCCAAGGAAGGGTGCTGGCTATCAACAGCTTTCAGTGCTGGCACTTTTCATCTCTGAGCAATTGCTCGACGTTTGCAATTTCTCAGCTCGTGTCTACGAGACGGAAAGAGAATGACCGTGACGTTTGGTGGGTAGAGAAGCGCAAAGCCCCAGTGTTACTGCGCCTGTGAAAGCGCTTCCAAGGAAGGGTGCTGGCTAGCAAGAGCTTTCAGTGCTGGCACTTTTCATCTCTGAGCAATTGCTCGACGTTTGCAATTTCTCACCTGAGCTCTCTTTAGAGTGCGCGAGAGGATGAGCAGAAGATTAGGTGGCTAGAGAAGCCCAGAGCCCCAGTGTTCTTAGGCCTACAAAAGCGCTTCCAAGGAAGGGTGCTGGCTAGCAACAGCTTTCAGTGCTGGCACTTTTCATCTCTGAGCAATTGCTCGACGTTTGCAATTTCTCAGCTCGTGTCTACGAGACGGAAAGAGAATGACCGTGACGTTTGGTGGCTAGAGAAGCGCAAAGCCCCAGTGTTGCTGCGCCTCTGAAAGCGCTTCCAAGGAAGGGTGCTGGCTATCAACAGCTTTCAGTGCTGGCACTTTTCATCTCTGAGCAATTGCTCCACGTTTGCAATTTCTCACCTGAGCTCTCTTTAGAGTGCGCGAGAGGATGAGCAGAAGATTAGGTGGCTAGAGAAGCCCAGAGCCCCAGTGTTCTTAGGCCTACAAAAGCGCTTCCAAGGAAGGCTGCTGGCTAGCAACAGCTTTCAGTGCTGGCACTTTTCATCTCTGAGCAATTGCTCGACGTTTGCAATCTCTCAGCTCGTGTCTACGAGACGGATGGAGAATGACCGTGACGTTTGGTGGCTAGAGAAGCGCAAAGCCCCAGTGTTGCTGCGCCTGTGAAAGCGCTTCCAAGGAAGGGTGCTGGCTAGCAACAGCTTTCAGTGCTGGCACTTTTCATCTCTGAGCAATTGCTGGACGTTTGCAATTTCTCACCTGAGCTCTCTTTAGAGTGCGCGAGAGGATGAGCAGAAGATGAGGTGGCTAGAGAAGCGCAAAGCCCCAGTGTTCTTAGGCCTACAAAAGCGCTTCCAAGGAAGGGTGCTGGCTAGCAAGAGCTTTCAGTGCTGGCACTTTTCATCTCTGAGCAATTGCTCGACGTTTGCAATTTCTCAGCTCGTGTCTACGAGACGGAAAGAGAATGACCGTGACGTTTGGTGGCTAGAGAAGCGCAAAGCCCCAGTGTTGCTGCGCCTGTGAAAGCGCTTCCAAGGAAGGCTGCTGGCTAGCAACAGCTTTCAGTGCTGGCACTTTTCATCTCTGAGCAATGGCTCGACGTTTGCAATTTCTCACCTGAGCTCTCTTTAGAGTGCGCGAGAGGATGAGCAGAAGATTAGGTGGCTAGAGAATCGCAAAGCCCCAGTGTTCTTAGGCCTACAAAAGCGCTTCCAAGGAAGGGTGCTGGCTAGCAACAGCTTTCAGTGCTGGCACTTTTCATCTCTGAGCAATTGCTCGACGTTTGCAATTTCTCAGCTCGTGTCTACGAGACGGAAAGAGAATGACCGTGACGTTTGGTGGCTAGAGAAGCGCAAAGCCCCAGTGTTGCTGCGCCTGTGAAAGCGCTTCCAAGGAAGGCTGCTGGCTAGCAACAGCTTTCAGTGCTGGCACTTTTCATCTCTGAGCAATTGCTCGACGTTTGCAATTTCTCACCTGAGCTCTCTTTAGAGTGCGCGAGAGGATGAGCAGAAGATTAGGTGGCTAGAGAAGCCCAGAGCCCCAGTGTTCTTAGGCCTACAAAAGCGCTTCCAAGGAAGGGTGCTGGCTAGCAAGAGCTTTCAGTGCTGGCACTTTTCATCTCTGAGCAATTGCTCGACGTTTGCAATTTCTCAGCTCGTGTCTACGAGACGGAAAGAGAATGACCGTGACGTTTGGTGGCTAGAGAAGCGCAAAGCCCCAGTGTTGCTGCGCCTGTGAAAGCACTTCCAAGGAAGGCTGCTGGCTAGCAAGAGCTTTCAGTGCTGGCACTTTTCATCTCTGAGCAATTGCTGGACTGTTGCAATTTCTCACCTGAGCTCTCTTTAGAGTGCGCAAGAGGATGAGCAGAAGATTAGGTGGCTAGAGAAGCCCAGAGCCCCACTGTTCTTAGGCCTACAAAAGCGCTTCCAAGGAAGGGTGCTGGCTAGCAAGAGCTTTCAGTGCTGGCACTTTTCATCTCTGAGCAATTGCTGGACGTTTGCAATTTCTCACCTATGCTCTTCTTTGAGTGCGCGAGAGGATAAGCACAAGATTAGGTGGCTAGAGAAGCCCAGAGCCCCAGTGTTCTTAGGCCTACAAAAGCGCTTCCAAGGAAGGGGGCTGGCTAGCAACAGCTTTCAGTGCTGGCACTTTTCATCTCTGAGCAATTGCTCGACGTTTGTAATTTCTCACCTGAGCACCCTTTAGAGTGCGCGAGAGAATGAGCAGAAGATTAGGTGGCTAGAGAAGCGCAAAGCCCCAGCGTTCTTAGGCCTACAAAAGCGCTTCCAAGGAAGGGTGCTGGCTAGCAAGAGCTTTCAGTGCTGGCACTTTTCATCTCTGAGCAATTGCTCGACCTTTGCAATTTCTCACCTGAGCTCTCTTTAGAGTGCGCGAGAGGATGAGCAGAAGATTAGGTGGCTAGAGAAGCCCAGAGCCCCAGTGTTATTAGGCCTACAAAAGCGCTTCCAAGGAAGGCTGCTGGCTAGCAACAGCTTTCAGTGCTGGCACTTTTCATCTCTGAGCAATTGCTCAATGTTTGCAATCTCTCAGCTCGTGTCTACGAGACGGATGGAGAATGACCATGACGTTTGGTGGCTAGAGAAGCGCAAAGCCCCAGTGTTGCTGCGCCTGTGAAAGCGCTTCCAAGGAAGGCTGCTGGCTAGCAAGAGCTTTCAGTGCTGGCACTTTTCATCTCTGAGCAATTGCTCGACGTTTGTAATTTCTCACCTGAGCTCTCTTTAGAGTGCGCGAGAGGATGAGCAGAAGATTAGGTGGCTAGAGAAGCGCAAAGCCCCAGTGTTCTTAGGCCTACAAAAGCGCTTCCAAGGAAGGGTGCTGGCTAGCAACAGCTTTCAGTGCTGGCACTTTTCATCTCTGAGCAATTGCTCGACGTTTGCAATCTCTCAGCTCGTGTCTACGAGACGGATGGAGAATGACCATGACGTTTGGTGGCTAGAGAAGCGCAAAGCCCCAGTGTTGCTGCGCCTGTGAAAGCGCTTCCAAGGAAGGCTGCTGGCTAGCAACAGCTTTCAGTGCTGGCACTTTTCATCTCTGAGCAATTGCTCCACGTTTGCAATTTCTCACCTGAGCTCTCTTTAGAGTGCGCGAGAGAATGAGCAGAAGATTAGGTGGCTAGAGAAGCGCAAAGCCCCAGTGTTCTTAGGCCTACAAAAGCGCTTCCAAGGAAGGGTGCTGGCTAGCAACAGCTTTCAGTGCTGGCACTTTTCATCTCTGAGCAATTGCTGGACGTTTGCAATTTCTCAGCTCGTGTCTACGAGACGGAAAGAGAATGACCGTGACGTTTGGTGGCTAGAGAAGCGCAAAGCCCCAGTGTTGCTGCGCCTGTGAAAGCGCTTCCAAGGAAGGGTGCTGGCTAGCAACAGCTTTCAGTGCTGGCACTTTTCATCTCTGAGCAATGGCTCGACGTTTGCAATTTCTCACCTGAGCTCTCTTTAGAGTGCGCGAGAGGATGAGCAGAAGATTAGGTCGCTAGAGAATCGCAAAGCCCCAGTGTTCTTAGGCCTACAAAAGCGCTTCCAAGGAAGGGTGCTGGCTAGCAAGAGCTTTCAGTGCTGGCACTTTTCATCTCTGAGCAATTGCTCGACGTTTGCAATTTCTCACCTGAGCTCTCTTTAGAGTGCGCGAGAGGATGAGCACAAGATTAGGTGGCTAGAGAAGCCCAGAGCCCCAGTGTTCTTAGGCCTACAAAAGCGCTTCCAAGGAAGGGTGCTGGCTAGCAACAGCTTTCAGTGCTGGCACTTTTCATCTCTGAGCAATTGCTCGACGTTTGTAATTTCTCACCTGAGCACCCTTTAGAGTGCGCGAGAGAATGAGCAGAAGATTAGGTGGCTAGAGAAGCGCAAAGCCCCAGCGTTCTTAGGCCTACAAAAGCGCTTCCAAGGAAGGGTGCTGGCTAGCAACAGCTTTCAGTGCTGGCACTTTTCATCTCTGAGCAATTGCTCGACGTTTGCAATTTCTCACCTGAGCTCTCTTTAGAGTGCGCGAGAGGATGAGCAGAAGATTAGGTGGCTAGAGAAGCCCAGAGCCCCAGTGTTCTTAGGCCTACAAAAGCGCTTCCAAGGAAGGCTGCTGGCTAGCAACAGCTTTCAGTGCTGGCACTTTTCATCTCTGAGCAATTGCTCGACGTTTGCAATTTCTCAGCTCGTGTCTACGAGACGGAAAGAGAATGACCGTGACGTTTGGTGGCTAGAGAAGCGCAAAGCCCCAGTGTTGCTGCGCCTGTGAAAGCGCTTCCAAGGAAGGGTGCTGGCTAGCAAGAGCTTTCAGTGCTGGCACTTTTCATCTCTGAGCAATTTCTGGACGTTTGTAATTTCTCACCTGAACACCCTTTAGAGTGCGCGAGAGAGGATGAGCAGAAGATTAGGTGGCTAGAGAATCGCAAAGCCCCAGTGTTCTTAGGCCTACAAAAGCGCTTCCAAGGAAGGGTGCTGGCTAGCAACAGCTTTCAGTGCTGGCACTTTTCATCTCTGAGCAATTGCTCGATGTTTGCAATTTCTCAGCTCGCGTCTACGAGACGGAAAGAGAATGACTGTGACGTTTGGTGGCTAGAGAAGCGCAAAGCCGCAGTGTTACTGCGCCTGTGAAAGCGCTTCCAAGGAAGGGTGCTGGCTAGCAACAGCTTTCAGTGCTGGCACTTTTCATCTCTGAGCAATTGCTGGACGTTTGCAATTTCTCACCTGAGCTCTCTTTAGAGTGCGCGAGAGGATGAGCAGAAGATTAGGTGGCTAGAGAAGCCCAGAGCCCCACTGTTCTTAGGCCTACAAAAGCGCTTCCAAGGAAGGGTGCTGGCTAGCAAGAGCTTTCAGTGCTGGCACTTTTCATCTCTGAGCAATTGCTCGACCTTTGCAATTTCTCAGCTCGTGTCTACGAGACGGAAAGAGAATGACAGTGACGTTTGGTGGCTAGAGAAGCGCAAAGCCCCAGTGTTGCTGCGCCTCTGAAAGCGCTTCCAAGGAAGGCTGCTGGCTAGCAACAGCTTTCAGTGCTGGCACTTTTCATCTCTGAGCAATTGCTCGACGTTTGCAATTTCTCAACTCGTGTCTACGAGACGGAAAGAGAATGACCGTGACGTTTGGTGGCTAGAGAAGCGCAAAGCCCCAGTGTTGCTGCGCCTGTGAAAGCGCTTCCAAGGAAGGGTGCTGGCTAGCAAGAGCTTTCAGTGCTGGCACTTTTCATCTCTGAGCAATTGCTCGACGTTTGCAATTTCTCACCTGAGCTCTCTTTAGAGTGCGCGAGAGGATGAGCACAAGATTAGGTGGCTAGAGAAGCCCAGAGCCCCAGTGTTCTTAGGCCTACAAAAGCGCTTCCAAGGAAGGGTGCTGGCTAGCAACAGCTTTCAGTGCTGGCACTTTTCATCTCTGAGCAATTGCTCGACGTTTGCAATTTCTCAGCTCGTGTCTACGAGACGGAAAGAGAATGACCGTGACGTTTGGTGGCTAGAGAAGCGCAAAGCCCCAGTGTTGCTGCGCCTGTGAAAGCGCTTCCAAGGAAGGGTGCTGGCTATCAACAGCTTTCAGTGCTGGCACTTTTCATCTCTGAGCAATTGCTGGACGTTTGCAATTTCTCACCTGAGCTCTCTTTAGAGTGCGCGAGAGGATGAGCACAAGATTAGGTGGCTAGAGAAGCCCAGAGCCCCAGTGTTCTTAGGCCTACAAAAGCGCTTCCAAGGAAGGCTGCTGGCTAGCAACAGCTTTCAGTGCTGGCACTTTTCATCTCTGAGCAATTGCTCGACGTTTGCAATCTCTCAGCTCGTGTCTACGAGACGGATGGAGAATGACCATGACGTTTGGTGGCTAGAGAAGCGCAAAGCCCCAGTGTTGCTGCGCCTGTGAAAGCGCTTCCAAGGAAGGGTGCTGGCTAGCAACAGCTTTCAGTGCTGGCACTTTTCATCTCTGAGCAATTGCTGGACGTTTGCAATTTCTCACCTGAGCTCTCTTTAGAGTGCGCGAGAGGATGAGCAGAAGATGAGGTGGCTAGAGAAGCGCAAAGCTCCAGTGTTCTTAGGCCTACAAAAGCGCTTCCAAGGAAGGGTGCTGGCTAGCAACAGCTTTCAGTGCTGGCACTTTTCATCTCTGAGCAATTGCTGGAGGTTTGCAATTTCTCAGCTCGTGTCTACGAGACGGAAAGAGAATGACCGTGACGTTTGGTGGCTAGAGAAGCGCAAAGCCCCAGTGTTGCTGCGCCTGTGAAAGCGCTTCCAAGGAAGGGTGCTGGCTAGCAACAGCTTTCAGTGCTGGCACTTTTCATCTCTGAGCAATGGCTCGACGTTTGCAATTTCTCACCTGAGCTCTCTTTAGAGTGCGCGAGAGGATGAGCACAAGATTAGGTGGCTAGAGAATCACAAAGCCCCAGTGTTCTTAGGCCTACAAAAGCGCTTCCAAGGAAGGGTGCTGGCTAGCAACAGCTTTCAGTGCTGGCACTTTTCATCTCTGAGCAATTGCTGGACGTTTGCAATTTCTCAGCTCGTGTCTACGAGACGGAAAGAGAAGGACCGTGACGTTTGGTGGCTAGAGAAGCGCAAAGCCCCAGTGTTGCTGCGCCTGTGAAAGCGCTTCCAAGGAAGGGTGCTGGCTAGCAAGAGCTTTCAGTGCTGGCACTTTTCATCTCTGAGCAATTGCTCGACGTTTGCAATTTCTCACCTGAGCTCTCTTTAGAGTGCGCGAGAGGATGAGCAGAAGATTAGGTGGCTAGAGAAGCCCAGAGCCCCAGTGTTCTTAGGCCTACAAAAGCGCTTCCAAGGAAGGGTGCTGGCTAGCAAGAGCTTTCAGTGCTGGCACTTTTCATCTCTGAGCAATTGCTCGACGTTTGCAATTTCTCAGCTCGTGTCTACGAGACGGAAAGAGAATGACCGTGACGTTTGGTGGCTAGAGAAGCGCAAAGCCCCAGTGTTGCTGCGCCTGTGAAAGCGCTTCCAAGGAAGGGTGCTGGCTAGCAAGAGCTTTCAGTGCTGGCACTTTTCATCTCTGAGCAATTGCTGGACGGTTGCAATTTCTCACCTGAGCTCTCTTTAGAGTGCGCAAGAGGATGAGCAGAAGATTAGGTGGCTAGAGAAGCCCAGAGCCCCACTGTTCTTAGGCCTACAAAAGCGCTTCCAAGGAAGGGTGCTGGCTAGCAAGAGCTTTCAGTGCTGGCACTTTTCATCTCTGAGCAATTGCTCGACCTTTGCAATTTCTCACCTATGCTCTTCTTTGAGTGCGCGAGAGGATAAGCACAAGATTAGGTGGCTAGAGAAGCCCAGAGCCCCAGTGTTCTTAGGCCTACAAAAGCGCTTCCAAGGAAGGGTGCTGGCTAGCAACAGCTTTCAGTGCTGGCACTTTTCATCTCTGAGCAATTGCTCGACGTTTGCAATCTCTCAGCTCGTGTCTACGAGTCGGAAAGAGAATGACAGTGACGTTTGGTGGCTAGAGAAACGCAAAGCCCCAGTGTTGCTGCGCCTGTGAAAGCGCTTCCAAGGAAGGGTGCTGGCTAGCAACAGCTTTCAGTGCTGGCACTTTTCATCTCTGAGCAATTGCTGGACGTTTGCAATTTCTCACCTGAGCTCTCTTTAGAGTGCGCGAGAGAGGATGAGCAGAAGATTAGGTGGCTAGAGAATCGCAAAGCCCCAGTGTTCTTAGGCCTACAAAAGCGCTTCCAAGGAAGGGTGCTGGCTAGCAACAGCTTTCAGTGCTGGCACTTTTCATCTCTGAGCAATTGCTCGACGTTTGCAATCTCTCAGCTCGTGTCTACGAGTCGGAAAGAGAATGACCGTGACGTTTGGTGGGTAGAGAAGCGCAAAGCCCCAGTGTTGCTGCGCCTGTGAAAGCGCTTCCAAGGAAGGGTGCTGGCTAGCAACAGCTTTCAGTGCTGGCACTTTTCATCTCTGAGCAATTGCTCGACGTTTGTAATTTCTCACCTGAGCACCCTTTAGAGTGCGCGAGAGAGGATGAGCAGAAGATTAGGTGGCTAGAGAATCGCAAAGCCCCAGTGTTCTTAGGCCTACAAAAGCGCTTCCAAGGAAGGGTGCTGGCTAGCAACAGCTTTCAGTGCTGGCACTTTTCATCTCTGAGCAATTGCTCGACGTTTGCAATTTCTCAGCTCGCGTCTACGAGACGGAAAGAGAATGACTGTGACGTTTCGTGGCTAGAGAAGCGCAAAGCCCCAGTGTTACTGCGCCTGTGAAAGCGCTTCCAAGGAAGGGTGCTGGCTAGCAACAGCTTTCAGTGCTGGCACTTTTCATCTCTGAGCAATTGCTCGACGTCTGCAATTTCTCACCTGAGCTCTCTTTAGAGTGCGCGAGAGGATGAGCAGAAGATTAGGTGGCTAGAGAAGCCCAGAGCCCCAGTGTTCTTAGGCCTACAAAAGCGCTTCCAAGGAAGGGTGCTGGCTAGCAACAGCTTTCAGTGCTGGCACTTTTCATCTCTGAGCAATTGCTCGACCTTTGCAATTTCTCAGCTCGTGTCTAGGAGACGGAAAGAGAATGACCGTGACTTTTGGTGGCTAGAGAAGCGCAAAGCCCCAGTGTTACTGCGCCTGTGAAAGCGCTTCCAAGGAAGGGTGCTGGCTAGCAACAGCTTTCAGTGCTGGCACTTTTCATCTCTGAGCAATTGCTCGACGTTTGCAATTTCTCAACTCATGTCTACGAGACGGAAAGAGAATGACCGTGACGTTTGGTGGCTAGAGAAGCGCAAAGCCCCAGTGTTACTGCGCCTGTGAAAGCGCTTCCAAGGAAGGGTGCTGGCTAGCAACAGCTTTCAGTGCTGGCACTTTTCATCTCTGAGCAATTGCTCGACGTTTGCAATTTCTCACCTGAGCTCTCTTTAGAGTGCGCGAGAGAGGATGAGCAGAAGATTAGGTGGCTAGAGAAGCGCAAAGCCCCAGTGTTCTTAGGCCTACAAAAGCGCTTCCAAGGAAGGGTGCTGGCTAGCAACAGCTTTCAGTGCTGGCACTTTTCATCTCTGAGCAATTGCTCGACATTTGCAATTTCTCAGCTCGTGTCTACGAGACGGAAAGAGAATGACCGTGACGTTTGGTGGGTAGAGAAGCGCAAAGCCCCAGTGTTGCTGCGCCTGTGAAAGCGCTTCCAAGGAAGGGTGCTGGCTAGCAACAGCTTTCAGTGCTGGCACTTTTCATCTCTGAGCAATTGCTCGACGTTTGCAATTTCTCACCTGAGCTCTCTTTAGAGTGCGCGAGAGGATGAGCAGAAGATGAGGTGGCTAGAGAAGCCCAGAGCCCCAGTGTTCTTAGGCCTACAAAAGCGCTTCCAAGGAAGGGTGCTGGCTAGCAACAGCTTTCAGTGCTGGCACTTTTCATGTCTGAGCAATTGCTCGACGTTTGCAATTTCTCAACTCGTGTCTACGAGACGGAAAGAGAATGACCGTGACGTTTGGTGGCTAGAGAAGCGTAAAGCCCCAGTGTTGCTGCGCCTGTGAAAGCGCTTCCAAGGAAGGGTGCTGGCTAGCAACAGCTTTCAGTGCTGGCACTTTTCATCTCTGAGCAATTGCTCGACGTTTGCAATTTCTCACCTGAGCTCTCTTTAGAGTGCGCGAGAGGATGAGCAGAAGATTAGGTGGCTAGAGAAGCCCAGAGCCCCAGTGTTCTTAGGCCTACAAAAGCGCTTCCAAGGAAGGGGGCTGGCTAGCAAGAGCTTTCAGTGCTGGCACTTTTCATCTCTGAGCAATTGCTGGACGTTTGCAATTTCTCAGCTCGTGTCTACGAGACGGAAAGAGAATGACAGTGACGTTTGGTGGCTAGAGAAGCGCAAAGCCCGAGTGTTACTGCGCCTGTGAAAGCGCTTCCAAGGAAGGGTGCTGGCTAGCAACAGCTTTCAGTGCTGGCACTTTTCATCTCTGAGCAATTGCTCGACGTTTGCAATTTCTCACCTGAGCTCTCTTTAGAGTGCGCGAGAGGATGAGCAGAAGATTAGGTGGCTAGAGAAGCCCAGAGCCCCAGTGTTCTTAGGCCTACAAAAGCGCTTCCAAGGAAGGGGGCTGGCTAGCAACAGCTTTCAGTGCTGGCACTTTTCATCTCTGAGCAATTGCTCGACGTTTGCAATCTCTCAGCTCGTGTCTACGAGACGGATGGAGAATGACCATGACGTTTGGTGGCTAGAGAAGCGCAAAGCCCCAGTGTTGCTGCGCCTGTGAAAGCGCTTCCAAGGAAGGCTGCTGGCTAGCAACAGCTTTCAGTGCTGGCACTTTTCATCTCTGAGCAATTGCTCGACGTTTGTAATTTCTCACCTGAGCTCTCTTTAGAGTGCGCGAGAGGATGAGCAGAAGATAAGGTCGCTAGAGAAGCGCAAAGCCCCAGTGTTCTTAGGCCTACAAAAGCGCTTCCAAGGAAGGGTGCTGGCTAGCAACAGCTTTCAGTGCTGGCACTTTTCATCTCTGAGCAATTGCTGGACGTTTGCAATTTCTCAGCTCGTGTCTACGAGACGGAAAGAGAATGACCGTGACGTTTGGTGGCTAGAGAAGCGCAAAGCCCCAGTGTTGCTGCGCCTGTGAAAGCGCTTCCAAGGAAGGCTGCTGGCTAGCAACAGCTTTCAGTGCTGGCACTTTTCATCTCTGAGCAATTGCTCGACGTTTGTAATTTCTCACCTGAGCTCTCTTTAGAGTGCGCGAGAGGATGAGCAGAAGATTAGGTGGCTAGAGAAGCGCAAAGCCCCAGTGTTCTTAGGCCTACAAAAGCGCTTCCAAGGAAGGGTGCTGGCTAGCAACAGCTTTCAGTGCTGGCACTTTTCATCTCTGAGCAATTGCTCGATGTTTGCAATTTCTCAGCTCGCGTCTACGAGACGGAAAGAGAATGACTGTGACGTTTCGTGGCTAGAGAAGCGCAAAGCCCCAGTGTTACTGCGCCTGTGAAAGCGCTTCCAAGGAAGGGTGCTGGCTAGCAACAGCTTTCAGTGCTGGCACTTTTCATCTCTGAGCAATTGCTCGACGTTTGCAATTTCTCAGCTCGTGTCTACGAGACGGAAAGAGAATGACAGTGACGTTTGGTGGGTAGAGAAGCGCAAAGCCCCAGTGTTGCTGCGCCTCTGAAAGCGCTTCCAAGGAAGGGTGCTGGCTAGCAACAGCTTTCAGTGCTGGCACTTTTCATCTCTGAGCAATTGCTCGACGTTTGCAATTTCTCAACTCATGTCTACGAGACGGAAAGAGAATGACCGTGACGTTTGGTGGCTAGAGAAGCGCAAAGCCCCAGTGTTACTGCGCCTGTGAAAGCGCTTCCAAGGAAGGGTGCTGGCTAGCAAGAGCTTTCAGTGCTGGCACTTTTCATCTCTGAGCAATTGCTCGACGTTTGCAATTTCTCACCTGAGCTCTCTTTAGAGTGCGCGAGAGGATGAGCACAAGATTAGGTGGCTAGAGAAGCCCAGAGCCCCAGTGTTCTTAGGCCTACAAAAGCGCTTCCAAGGAAGGCTGCTGGCTAGCAACAGCTTTCAGTGCTGGCACTTTTCATCTCTGAGCAATTGCTCGACGTTTGCAATTTGTCAGCTCGTGTCTACGAGACGGAAAGAGAATGACAGTGACGTTTGGTGGCTAGAGAAGCGCAAAGCCCCAGTGTTGCTGCGCCTGTGAAAGCGCTTCCAAGGAAGGGTGCTGGCTAGCAAGAGCTTTCAGTGCTGGCACTTTTCATCTCTGAGCAATTGCTGGACGTTTGCAATTTCTCACCTGAGCTCTCTTTAGAGTGCGCGAGAGGATGAGCAGAAGATGAGGTGGCTAGAGAAGCCCAGAGCCCCAGTCTTCTTAGGCCTACAAAAGCGCTTCCAAGGAAGGCTGCTGGCTAGCAACAGCTTTCAGTGCTGGCACTTTTCATCTCTGAGCAATTGCTCGACGTTTGCAATCTCTCAGCTCGTGTCTACGAGACGGATGGAGAATGACCATGACGTTTGGTGGCTAGAGAAGCGCAAAGCCCCAGTGTTGCTGCGCCTGTGAAAGCGCTTCCAAGGAAGGGTGCTGGCTAGCAACAGCTTTCAGTGCTGGCACTTTTCATCTCTGAGCAATTGCTCGACGTTTGTAATTTCTCACCTGAGCTCTCTTTAGAGTGCGCGAGAGGATGAGCAGAAGATTAGGTGGCTAGAGAAGCGCAAAGCCCCAGTGTTCTTAGGCCTACAAAAGCGCTTCCAAGGAAGGGTGCTGGCTAGCAACAGCTTTCAGTGCTGGCACTTTTCATCTCTGAGCAATTGCTGGACGTTTGCAATTTCTCAGCTCGTGTCTACGAGACGGAAAGAGAATGACCGTGACGTTTGGTGGCTAGAGAAGCGCAAAGCCCCAGTGTTGCTGCGCCTGTGAAAGCGCTTCCAAGGAAGGGTGCTGGCTAGCAACAGCTTTCAGTGCTGGCACTTTTCATCTCTGAGCAATGGCTCGACGTTTGCAATTTCTCACCTGAGCTCTCTTTAGAGTGCGCGAGAGGATGAGCAGAAGATTAGGTCGCTAGAGAATCGCAAAGCCCCAGTGTTCTTAGGCCTACAAAAGCGCTTCCAAGGAAGGGTGCTGGCTAGCAAGAGCTTTCAGTGCTGGCACTTTTCATCTCTGAGCAATTGCTGGACGTTTGCAATTTCTCAGCTCGTGTCTACGAGACGGAAAGAGAATGACCGTGACGTTTGGTGGCTAGAGAAGCGCAAAGCCCCAGTGTTGCTGCGCCTGTGAAAGCGCTTCCAAGGAAGGCTGCTGGCTAGCAAGAGCTTCCAGTGCTGGCACTTTTCATCTCTGAGCAATTGCTCGACGTTTGCAATTTCTCACCTGAGCTCTCTTTAGAGTGCGCGAGAGGATGAGCAGAAGATGAGGTGGCTAGAGAAGCCCAGAGCCCCAGTGTTCTTAGGCCTACAAAAGCGCTTCCAAGGAAGGCTGCTGGCTAGCAACAGCTTTCAGTGCTGGCACTTTTCATGTCTGAGCAATTGCTCGACGTTTGCAATTTCTCACCTATGCTCTTCTTTGAGTGCGCGAGAGGATAAGCACAAGATTAGGTGGCTAGAGAAGCCCAGAGCCCCAGTGTTCTTAGGCCTACAAAAGCGCTTCCAAGGAAGGGGGCTGGCTAGCAACAGCTTTCAGTGCTGGCACTTTTCATCTCTGAGCAATTGCTCGACCTTTGCAATTTCTCAGCTCGTGTCTACGAGACGGAAAGAGAATGACCGTGACGTTTGGTGGATAGAGAAGCGCAAAGCCCCAGTGTTACTGCGCCTGTGAAAGCGCTTCCAAGGAAGGGGGCTGGCTAGCAACAGCTTTCAGTGCTGGCACTTTTCATCTCTGAGCAATTGCTCGACGTTTGCAATTTCTCAACTCATGTCTACGAGACGGAAAGAGAATGACCGTGACGTTTGGTGGCTAGAGAAGCGCAAAGCCCCAGTGTTACTGCGCCTGTGAAAGCGCTTCCAAGGAAGGGTGCTGGCTAGCAAGAGCTTTCAGTGCTGGCACTTTTCATCTCTGAGCAATTGCTCGACGTTTGCAATTTCTCACCTGAGCTCTCTTTAGAGTGCGCGAGAGAGGATGAGCAGAAGATTAGGTGGCTAGAGAAGCGCAAAGCCCCAGTGTTCTTAGGCCTACAAAAGCGCTTCCAAGGAAGGCTGCTGGCTAGCAACAGCTTTCAGTGCTGGCACTTTTCATCTCTGAGCAATTGCTCGACATTTGCAATTTCTCAGCTCGTGTCTACGAGACGGAAAGAGAAGGACCGTGACGTTTGGTGGCTAGAGAAGCGCAAAGCCCCAGTGTTGCTGCGCCTGTGAAAGCGCTTCCAAGGAAGGGTGCTGGCTAGCAACAGCTTTCAGTGCTGGCACTTTTCATCTCTGAGCAATTGCTGGACGTTTGCAATTTCTCACCTGAGCTCTCTTTAGAGTGCGCGAGAGGATGAGCACAAGATTAGGTGGCTAGAGAAGCCCAGAGCCCCAGTGTTCTTAGGCCTACAAAAGCGCTTCCAAGGAAGGCTGCTGGCTAGCAACAGCTTTCAGTGCTGGCACTTTTCATGTCTGAGCAATTGCTCGACGTTTGCAATTTCTCAACTCGTGTCTACGAGACGGAAAGAGAATGACCGTGACGTTTGGTGGCTAGAGAAGCGCAAAGCCCCAGTGTTGCTGCGCCTGTGAAAGCGCTTCCAAGGAAGGGTGCTGGCTAGCAAGAGCTTTCAGTGCTGGCACTTTTCATCTCTGAGCAATTGCTCGACGTTTGCAATTTCTCACCTGAGCTCTCTTTAGAGTGCGCGAGAGGATGAGCAGAAGATTAGGTGGCTAGAGAAGCCCAGAGCCCCACTGTTCTTACGCCTACAAAAGCGCTTCCAAGGAAGGGTGCTGGCTAGCAACAGCTTTCAGTGCTGGCACTTTTCATCTCTGAGCAATTGCTGGACGTTTGCAATTTCTCAGCTCGTGTCTACGAGACGGAAAGAGAATGACAGTGACGTTTGGTGGCTAGAGAAGCGCAAAGCCCGAGTGTTACTGCGCCTGTGAAAGCGCTTCCAAGGAAGGGTGCTGGCTAGCAACAGCTTTCAGTGCTGGCACTTTTCATCTCTGAGCAATTGCTCGACGTTTGCAATTTCTCACCTGAGCTCTCTTTAGAGTGCGCGAGAGGATGAGCAGAAGATTAGGTGGCTAGAGAAGCCCAGAGCCCCAGTGTTCTTAGGCCTACAAAAGCGCTTCCAAGGAAGGCTGCTGGCTAGCAACAGCTTTCAGTGCTGGCACTTTTCATCTCTGAGCAATTGCTCGACGTTTGCAATCTCTCAGCTCGTGTCTACGAGACGGATGGAGAATGACCATGACGTTTGGTGGCTAGAGAAGCGCAAAGCCCCAGTGTTGCTGCGCCTGTGAAAGCGCTTCCAAGGAAGGCTGCTGGCTAGCAACAGCTTTCAGTGCTGGCACTTTTCATCTCTGAGCAATTGCTCGACGTTTGTAATTTCTCACCTGAGCTCTCTTTAGAGTGCGCGAGAGGATGAGCAGAAGATTAGGTCGCTAGAGAAGCGCAAAGCCCCAGTGTTCTTAGGCCTACAAAAGCGCTTCCAAGGAAGGGTGCTGGCTAGCAACAGCTTTCAGTGCTGGCACTTTTCATCTCTGAGCAATTGCTGGACGTTTGCAATTTCTCAGCTCGTGTCTACGAGACGGAAAGAGAATGACCGTGACGTTTGGTGGCTAGAGAAGCGCAAAGCCCCAGTGTTGCTGCGCCTGTGAAAGCGCTTCCAAGGAAGGGTGCTGGCTAGCAACAGCTTTCAGTGCTGGCACTTTTCATCTCTGAGCAATTGCTCGACGTTTGTAATTTCTCACCTGAGCTCTCTTTAGAGTGCGCGAGAGGATGAGCAGAAGATTAGGTGGCTAGAGAAGCGCAAAGCCCCAGTGTTCTTAGGCCTACAAAAGCGCTTCCAAGGAAGGGTGCTGGCTAGCAAGAGCTTTCAGTGCTGGCACTTTTCATCTCTGAGCAATTGCTGGACGTTTGCAATTTCTCAGCTCGTGTCTACGAGACGGAAAGAGAAGGACCGTGACGTTTGGTGCGTATAGAAGCGCAAAGCCCCAGTGTTGCTGCGCCTGTGAAAGCGCTTCCAAGGAAGGGTGCTGGCTAGCAACAGCTTTCAGTGCTGGCACTTTTCATCTCTGAGCAATTGCTCGACGTTTGCAATTTCTCAGCTCGTGTCTAGGAGACGGAAAGAGAAGGACCGTGACGTTTGGTAGATAGAGAAGTGCAAAGCCCCAGTGTTACTGCGCTTGTGAAAGCGCTTCCAAGGAAGGGTGCTGGCTAGCAACAGCTTTCAGTGCTGGCACTTTTCATCTCTGAGCAATTGCTGGACGTTTGCAATTTCTCACCTGAGCTCTCTTTAGAGTGCGCGAGAGGATGAGCAGAAGATGAGGTGGCTAGAGAAGCCCAGAGCCCCAGTGTTCTTAGGCCTACAAAAGCGCTTCCAAGGAAGGGTGCTGGCTAGCAAGAGCTTTCAGTGCTGGCACTTTTCATCTCGGAGCAATTGCTGGACGTTTGCAATTTCTCAGCTCGTGTCTACGAGACGGAAAGAGAAGGACTGTGACGTTTGGTGGCTAGAGAAGCGCAAAGCCCCAGTGTTGCTGCGCCTGTGAAAGCGCTTCCAAGGAAGGGTGCTGGCTAGCAAGAGCTTTCAGTGCTGGCACTTTTCATCTCTGAGCAATTGCTCGACGTTTGCAATTTCTCAGCTCATGTCTACGAGACGGAAAGAGAAGGACCGTGACGTTTGGTGGCTAGAGAAGTGCAAAGCCCCAGTGCTACTGCGCCTGTGAAAGCGCTTCCAAGGAAGGGTGCTGGCTAGCAACAGCTTTCAGTGCTGGCACTTTTCATCTCTGAGCAATTGCTGGATGTTTGCAATTTCTCACCTGAGCTCTCTTTAGAGTGCGCGAGAGGATGAGCAGAAGATGAGGTGGCTAGAGAAGCCCAGAGCCCCAGTGTTCTTAGGCCTACAAAAGCGCTTCCAAGGAAGGGTGCTGGCTAGCAACAGCTTTCAGTGCTGGCACTTTTCATCTCGGAGCAATTGCTGGACGTTTGCAATTTCTCAGCTCGTGTCTACGAGACGGAAAGTGAATGACCATGACGTTTGATGGCTAGAGAAGCGCAAAGCCCCAGTGTTACTGCGCCTGTGAAAGCGCTTCCAAGGAAGGGTGCTGGCTAGCAAGAGCTTTCAGTGCTGGCACTTTTCATCTCTGAGCAATTGCTCGACCTTTGCAATTTCTCACCTGAGCTCTCTTTAGAGTGCGCGAGAGGATGAGCAGAAGATTAGGTGGCTAGAGAAGTCCAGAGCCCCAGTGTTCTTAGGCCTACAAAAGCGCTTCCAAGGAAGGCTGCTGGCTAGCAACAGCTTTCAGTGCTGGCACTTTTCATCTCTGAGCAATTGCTCAATGTTTGCAATCTCTCAGCTCGTGTCTACGAGACGGATGGAGAATGACCATGACGTTTGGTGGCTAGAGAAGCGCAAAGCCCCAGTGTTGCTGCGCCTGTGAAAGCGCTTCCAAGGAAGGGTGCTGGCTAGCAAGAGCTTTCAGTGCTGGCACTTTTCATCTCTGAGCAATTG
The DNA here is from genome assembly GCA_037962945.1 of Sarcoramphus papa. NCBI lineage: Eukaryota > Metazoa > Chordata > Aves > Accipitriformes > Cathartidae > Sarcoramphus > Sarcoramphus papa. The sequence goes on along the minus strand of JBBMRM010000093.1, from coordinate 4,784,537 downwards.
CTCGACGTTTGCAATTTCTCACCTGAGCTCTCTTTAGAGTGCGCGAGAGGATGAGCAGAAGATGAGGTGGCTAGAGAAGCGCAAAGCCCCAGTGTTCTTAGGCCTACAAAAGCGCTTCCAAGGAAGGGTGCTGGCTAGCAACAGCTTTCAGTGCTGGCACTTTTCATCTCTGAGCAATTGCTGGACGTTTGCAATCTCTCAGCTCGTGTCTACGAGACGGATGGAGAATGACCATGACGTTTGGTGGCTAGAGAAGCGCAAAGCCCCAGTGTTGCTGCGCCTGTGAAAGCGCTTCCAAGGAAGGGTGCTGGCTAGCAACAGCTTTCAGTGCTGGCACTTTTCATCTCTGAGCAATTGCTGGACGTTTGCAATTTCTCACCTGAGCTCTCTTTAGAGTGCGCGAGAGGATGAGCAGAAGATGAGGTGGCTAGAGAAGCGCAAAGCCCCAGTGTTCTTAGGCCTACAAAAGCGCTTCCAAGGAAGGGTGCTGGCTAGCAAGAGCTTTCAGTGCTGGCACTTTTCATCTCTGAGCAATTGCTCGACGTTTGCAATTTCTCAGCTCGTGTCTACGAGACGGAAAGAGAAGGACCGTGACGTTTGGTGGCTAGAGAAGCGCAAAGCCCCAGTGTTGCTGCGCCTGTGAAAGCGCTTCCAATGAAGGGTGCTGGGTAGCAACAGCTTTCAGTGCTGGCACTTTTCATCTCTGAGCAATTGCTGGACGTTTGCAATTTCTCACCTGAGCTCTCTTTAGAGTGCGCGAGAGGATGAGCAGAAGATTAGGTGGCTAGAGAAGCCCAGAGCCCCAGTGTTCTTAGGCCTACAAAAGCGCTTCCAAGGAAGGGTGCTGGCTAGCAACAGCTTTCAGTGCTGGCACTTTTCATCTCTGAGCAATTGCTCGACGTTTGCAATCTCTCAGCTCGTGTCTACGAGACGGATGGAGAATGACCATGACGTTTGGTGGCTAGAGAAGCGCAAAGCCCCAGTGTTGCTGCGCCTGTGAAAGCGCTTCCAAGGAAGGGTGCTGGCTAGCAACAGCTTTCAGTGCTGGCACTTTTCATCTCTGAGCAATTGCTCGACGTTTGTAATTTCTCACCTGAGCTCTCTTTAGAGTGCGCGAGAGGATGAGAAGAAGATTAGTTGGCTAGAGAAGCGCAAAGCCCCAGTGTTCTTAGGCCTACAAAAGCGCTTCCAAGGAAGGGTGCTGGCTAGCAACAGCTTTCAGTGCTGGCACTTTTCATCTCTGAGCAATTGCTCGACGTTTGCAATTTCTCAGCTCGTGTCTACGAGACGGAAAGAGAATGACCGTGACGTTTGGTGGCTAGAGAAGCGCAAAGCCCCAGTGTTGCTGCGCCTGTGAAAGCGCTTCCAAGGATGGGTGCTGGCTAGCAAGAGCTTTCAGTGCTGGCACTTTTCATCTCTGAGCAATTGCTCGACGTTTGCAATTTCTCAACTCATGTCTAGGAGACGGAAAGAGAATGACCATGACGTTTGGTGGCTAGAGAAGCGCAAAGCCCCAGTGTTGCTGCGCCTGTGAAAGCGCTTCCAAGGAAGGCTGCTGGCTAGCAACAGCTTTCAGTGCTGGCACTTTTCATCTCTGAGCAATGGCTCGACGTTTGCAATTTCTCACCTGAGCTCTCTTTAGATTGCGCGAGAGGATGAGCAGAAGATTATGTCGCTAGAGAATCGCAAAGCCCCAGTGTTCTTAGGCCTACAAAAGCGCTTCCAAGGAAGGGTGCTGGCTAGCAAGAGCTTTCAGTGCTGGCACTTTTCATCTCTGAGCAATTGCTCGACGTTTGCAATTTCTCACCTGAGCTCTCTTTAGAGTGCGCGAGAGGATGAGCACAAGATTAGGTGGCTAGAGAAGCCCAGAGCCCCAGTGTTCTTAGGCCTACAAAAGCGCTTCCAAGGAAGGGTGCTGGCTAGCAACAGCTTTCAGTGCTGGCACTTTTCATCTCTGAGCAATTGCTCGACATTTGCAATTTCTCAGCTCGTGTCTAGGAGACGGAAAGAGAATGACCGTGACGTTTGGTGGCTAGAGAAGCGCAAAGCCCCATTGTTGCTGCGCCTGTGAAAGCGCTTCCAAGGAAGGGTGCTGGCTAGCAACAGCTTTCAGTGCTGGCACTTTTCATCTCTGAGCAATTGCTCGACGTTTGTAATTTCTCACCTGAGCACCCTTTAGAGTGCGCGAGAGAATGAGCAGAAGATTAGGTGGCTAGAGAAGCGCAAAGCCCCAGCGTTCTTAGGCCTACAAAAGCGCTTCCAAGGAAGGGGGCTGGCTAGCAACAGCTTTCAGTGCTGGCACTTTTCATCTCTGAGCAATTGCTCGACGTTTGCAATTTCTCACCTGAGCTCTCCTTTGAGTGCGCGAGAGGATGAGCAGAAGATTAGGTGGCTAGAGAAGCCCAGAGCCCCAGTGTTCTTAGGCCTACAAAAGCGCTTCCAAGGAAGGCTGCTGGCTAGCAACAGCTTTCAGTGCTGGCACTTTTCATCTCTGAGCAATTGCTCGACGTTTGCAATCTCTCAGCTCGTGTCTACGAGACGGAAAGAGAATGACCGTGACGTTTGGTGGCTAGAGAAGCGCAAAGCCCCAGTGTTGCTGCGCCTGTGAAAGCGCTTCCAAGGAAGGGTGCTGGCTAGCAACAGCTTTCAGTGCTGGCACTTTTCATCTCTGAGCAATTTCTGGACGTTTGTAATTTCTCACCTGAACACCCTTTAGAGTGCGCGAGAGAGGATGAGCAGAAGATTAGGTGGCTAGAGAATCGCAAAGCCCCAGTGTTCTTAGGCCTACAAAAGCGCTTCCAAGGAAGGGTGCTGGCTAGCAACAGCTTTCAGTGCTGGCACTTTTCATCTCTGAGCAATTGCTCGATGTTTGCAATTTCTCAGCTCGCGTCTACGAGACGGAAAGAGAATGACTGTGACGTTTCGTGGCTAGAGAAGCGCAAAGCCCCAGTGTTACTGCGCCTGTGAAAGCGCTTCCAAGGAAGGCTGCTGGCTAGCAACAGCTTTCAGTGCTGGCACTTTTCATCTCTGAGCAATTGCTGGACGTTTGCAATTTCTCACCTGAGCTCTCTTTAGAGTGCGCGAGAGGATGAGCAGAAGATTAGGTGGCTAGAGAAGCCCAGAGCCCCACTGTTCTTAGGCCTACAAAAGCGCTTCCAAGGAAGGGTGCTGGCTAGCAACAGCTTTCAGTGCTGGCACTTTTCATCTCTGAGCAATTGCTCGACGTTTGCAATTTCTCAGCTCGTGTCTAGGAGACGGAAAGAGAATGACAGTGACGTTTGGTGGCTAGAGAAGCGCAAAGCCCCAGTGTTACTGCGCCTGTGAAAGCGCTTCCAAGGAAGGGTGCTGGCTATCAACAGCTTTCAGTGCTGGCACTTTTCATCTCTGAGCAATTGCTCGACGTTTGCAATTTCTCAACTCGTGTCTACGAGACGGAAAGAGAATGACCGTGACGTTTGGTGGCTAGAGAAGCGCAAAGCCCCAGTGTTACTGCGCCTGTGAAAGCGCTTCCAAGGAAGGGTGCTGGCTAGCAAGAGCTTTCAGTGCTGGCACTTTTCATCTCTGAGCAATTGCTCGACGTTTGCAATTTCTCACCTGAGCTCTCTTTAGAGTGCGCGAGAGGATGAGCAGAAGATTAGGTGGCTAGAGAAGCCCAGAGCCCCAGTGTTCTTAGGCCTACAAAAGCGCTTCCAAGGAAGGGTGCTGGCTAGCAACAGCTTTCAGTGCTGGCACTTTTCATCTCTGAGCAATTGCTCGACGTTTGCAATTTCTCAGCTCGTGTCTACGAGACGGAAAGAGAATGACCGTGACGTTTGGTGGCTAGAGAAGCGCAAAGCCCCAGTGTTGCTGCGCCTCTGAAAGCGCTTCCAAGGAAGGGTGCTGGCTATCAACAGCTTTCAGTGCTGGCACTTTTCATCTCTGAGCAATTGCTCCACGTTTGCAATTTCTCACCTGAGCTCTCTTTAGAGTGCGCGAGAGGATGAGCAGAAGATTAGGTGGCTAGAGAAGCCCAGAGCCCCAGTGTTCTTAGGCCTACAAAAGCGCTTCCAAGGAAGGCTGCTGGCTAGCAACAGCTTTCAGTGCTGGCACTTTTCATCTCTGAGCAATTGCTCGACGTTTGCAATCTCTCAGCTCGTGTCTACGAGACGGATGGAGAATGACCGTGACGTTTGGTGGCTAGAGAAGCGCAAAGCCCCAGTGTTGCTGCGCCTGTGAAAGCGCTTCCAAGGAAGGGTGCTGGCTAGCAACAGCTTTCAGTGCTGGCACTTTTCATCTCTGAGCAATTGCTGGACGTTTGCAATTTCTCACCTGAGCTCTCTTTAGAGTGCGCGAGAGGATGAGCAGAAGATGAGGTGGCTAGAGAAGCGCAAAGCCCCAGTGTTCTTAGGCCTACAAAAGCGCTTCCAAGGAAGGGTGCTGGCTAGCAAGAGCTTTCAGTGCTGGCACTTTTCATCTCTGAGCAATTGCTCGACGTTTGCAATTTCTCAGCTCGTGTCTACGAGACGGAAAGAGAATGACCGTGACGTTTGGTGGCTAGAGAAGCGCAAAGCCCCAGTGTTGCTGCGCCTGTGAAAGCGCTTCCAAGGAAGGCTGCTGGCTAGCAACAGCTTTCAGTGCTGGCACTTTTCATCTCTGAGCAATGGCTCGACGTTTGCAATTTCTCACCTGAGCTCTCTTTAGAGTGCGCGAGAGGATGAGCAGAAGATTAGGTGGCTAGAGAATCGCAAAGCCCCAGTGTTCTTAGGCCTACAAAAGCGCTTCCAAGGAAGGGTGCTGGCTAGCAACAGCTTTCAGTGCTGGCACTTTTCATCTCTGAGCAATTGCTCGACGTTTGCAATTTCTCAGCTCGTGTCTACGAGACGGAAAGAGAATGACCGTGACGTTTGGTGGCTAGAGAAGCGCAAAGCCCCAGTGTTGCTGCGCCTGTGAAAGCGCTTCCAAGGAAGGCTGCTGGCTAGCAACAGCTTTCAGTGCTGGCACTTTTCATCTCTGAGCAATTGCTCGACGTTTGCAATTTCTCACCTGAGCTCTCTTTAGAGTGCGCGAGAGGATGAGCAGAAGATTAGGTGGCTAGAGAAGCCCAGAGCCCCAGTGTTCTTAGGCCTACAAAAGCGCTTCCAAGGAAGGGTGCTGGCTAGCAAGAGCTTTCAGTGCTGGCACTTTTCATCTCTGAGCAATTGCTCGACGTTTGCAATTTCTCAGCTCGTGTCTACGAGACGGAAAGAGAATGACCGTGACGTTTGGTGGCTAGAGAAGCGCAAAGCCCCAGTGTTGCTGCGCCTGTGAAAGCACTTCCAAGGAAGGCTGCTGGCTAGCAAGAGCTTTCAGTGCTGGCACTTTTCATCTCTGAGCAATTGCTGGACTGTTGCAATTTCTCACCTGAGCTCTCTTTAGAGTGCGCAAGAGGATGAGCAGAAGATTAGGTGGCTAGAGAAGCCCAGAGCCCCACTGTTCTTAGGCCTACAAAAGCGCTTCCAAGGAAGGGTGCTGGCTAGCAAGAGCTTTCAGTGCTGGCACTTTTCATCTCTGAGCAATTGCTGGACGTTTGCAATTTCTCACCTATGCTCTTCTTTGAGTGCGCGAGAGGATAAGCACAAGATTAGGTGGCTAGAGAAGCCCAGAGCCCCAGTGTTCTTAGGCCTACAAAAGCGCTTCCAAGGAAGGGGGCTGGCTAGCAACAGCTTTCAGTGCTGGCACTTTTCATCTCTGAGCAATTGCTCGACGTTTGTAATTTCTCACCTGAGCACCCTTTAGAGTGCGCGAGAGAATGAGCAGAAGATTAGGTGGCTAGAGAAGCGCAAAGCCCCAGCGTTATTAGGCCTACAAAAGCGCTTCCAAGGAAGGGTGCTGGCTAGCAAGAGCTTTCAGTGCTGGCACTTTTCATCTCTGAGCAATTGCTCGACCTTTGCAATTTCTCACCTGAGCTCTCTTTAGAGTGCGCGAGAGGATGAGCAGAAGATTAGGTGGCTAGAGAAGCCCAGAGCCCCAGTGTTATTAGGCCTACAAAAGCGCTTCCAAGTAAGGCTGCTGGCTAGCAACAGCTTTCAGTGCTGGCACTTTTCATCTCTGAGCAATTGCTCAATGTTTGCAATCTCTCAGCTCGTGTCTACGAGACGGATGGAGAATGACCATGACGTTTGGTGGCTAGAGAAGCGCAAAGCCCCAGTGTTGCTGCGCCTGTGAAAGCGCTTCCAAGGAAGGCTGCTGGCTAGCAAGAGCTTTCAGTGCTGGCACTTTTCATCTCTGAGCAATTGCTCGACGTTTGTAATTTCTCACCTGAGCTCTCTTTAGAGTGCGCGAGAGGATGAGCAGAAGATTAGGTGGCTAGAGAAGCGCAAAGCCCCAGTGTTCTTAGGCCTACAAAAGCGCTTCCAAGGAAGGGTGCTGGCTAGCAACAGCTTTCAGTGCTGGCACTTTTCATCTCTGAGCAATTGCTCGACGTTTGCAATCTCTCAGCTCGTGTCTACGAGACGGATGGAGAATGACCATGACGTTTGGTGGCTAGAGAAGCGCAAAGCCCCAGTGTTGCTGCGCCTGTGAAAGCGCTTCCAAGGAAGGCTGCTGGCTAGCAACAGCTTTCAGTGCTGGCACTTTTCATCTCTGAGCAATTGCTCCACGTTTGCAATTTCTCACCTGAGCTCTCTTTAGAGTGCGCGAGAGAATGAGCAGAAGATTAGGTGGCTAGAGAAGCGCAAAGCCCCAGTGTTCTTAGGCCTACAAAAGCGCTTCCAAGGAAGGGTGCTGGCTAGCAACAGCTTTCAGTGCTGGCACTTTTCATCTCTGAGCAATTGCTGGACGTTTGCAATTTCTCAGCTCGTGTCTACGAGACGGAAAGAGAATGACCGTGACGTTTGGTGGCTAGAGAAGCGCAAAGCCCCAGTGTTGCTGCGCCTGTGAAAGCGCTTCCAAGGAAGGGTGCTGGCTAGCAACAGCTTTCAGTGCTGGCACTTTTCATCTCTGAGCAATGGCTCGACGTTTGCAATTTCTCACCTGAGCTCTCTTTAGAGTGCGCGAGAGGATGAGCAGAAGATTAGGTCGCTAGAGAATCGCAAAGCCCCAGTGTTCTTAGGCCTACAAAAGCGCTTCCAAGGAAGGGTGCTGGCTAGCAAGAGCTTTCAGTGCTGGCACTTTTCATCTCTGAGCAATTGCTCGACGTTTGCAATTTCTCACCTGAGCTCTCTTTAGAGTGCGCGAGAGGATGAGCACAAGATTAGGTGGCTAGAGAAGCCCAGAGCCCCAGTGTTCTTAGGCCTACAAAAGCGCTTCCAAGGAAGGGTGCTGGCTAGCAACAGCTTTCAGTGCTGGCACTTTTCATCTCTGAGCAATTGCTCGACGTTTGTAATTTCTCACCTGAGCACCCTTTAGAGTGCGCGAGAGAATGAGCAGAAGATTAGGTGGCTAGAGAAGCGCAAAGCCCCAGCGTTCTTAGGCCTACAAAAGCGCTTCCAAGGAAGGGTGCTGGCTAGCAACAGCTTTCAGTGCTGGCACTTTTCATCTCTGAGCAATTGCTCGACGTTTGCAATTTCTCACCTGAGCTCTCTTTAGAGTGCGCGAGAGGATGAGCAGAAGATTAGGTGGCTAGAGAAGCCCAGAGCCCCAGTGTTCTTAGGCCTACAAAAGCGCTTCCAAGGAAGGCTGCTGGCTAGCAACAGCTTTCAGTGCTGGCACTTTTCATCTCTGAGCAATTGCTCGACGTTTGCAATTTCTCAGCTCGTGTCTACGAGACGGAAAGAGAATGACCGTGACGTTTGGTGGCTAGAGAAGCGCAAAGCCCCAGTGTTGCTGCGCCTGTGAAAGCGCTTCCAAGGAAGGGTGCTGGCTAGCAAGAGCTTTCAGTGCTGGCACTTTTCATCTCTGAGCAATTTCTGGACGTTTGTAATTTCTCACCTGAACACCCTTTAGAGTGCGCGAGAGAGGATGAGCAGAAGATTAGGTGGCTAGAGAATCGCAAAGCCCCAGTGTTCTTAGGCCTACAAAAGCGCTTCCAAGGAAGGGTGCTGGCTAGCAACAGCTTTCAGTGCTGGCACTTTTCATCTCTGAGCAATTGCTCGATGTTTGCAATTTCTCAGCTCGCGTCTACGAGACGGAAAGAGAATGACTGTGACGTTTGGTGGCTAGAGAAGCGCAAAGCCGCAGTGTTACTGCGCCTGTGAAAGCGCTTCCAAGGAAGGGTGCTGGCTAGCAACAGCTTTCAGTGCTGGCACTTTTCATCTCTGAGCAATTGCTGGACGTTTGCAATTTCTCACCTGAGCTCTCTTTAGAGTGCGCGAGAGGATGAGCAGAAGATTAGGTGGCTAGAGAAGCCCAGAGCCCCACTGTTCTTAGGCCTACAAAAGCGCTTCCAAGGAAGGGTGCTGGCTAGCAAGAGCTTTCAGTGCTGGCACTTTTCATCTCTGAGCAATTGCTGGACGTTTGCAATTTCTCAGCTCGTGTCTACGAGACGGAAAGAGAATGACAGTGACGTTTGGTGGCTAGAGAAGCGCAAAGCCCCAGTGTTGCTGCGCCTCTGAAAGCGCTTCCAAGGAAGGCTGCTGGCTAGCAACAGCTTTCAGTGCTGGCACTTTTCATCTCTGAGCAATTGCTCGACGTTTGCAATTTCTCAACTCGTGTCTACGAGACGGAAAGAGAATGACCGTGACGTTTGGTGGCTAGAGAAGCGCAAAGCCCCAGTGTTGCTGCGCCTGTGAAAGCGCTTCCAAGGAAGGGTGCTGGCTAGCAAGAGCTTTCAGTGCTGGCACTTTTCATCTCTGAGCAATTGCTCGACGTTTGCAATTTCTCACCTGAGCTCTCTTTAGAGTGCGCGAGAGGATGAGCACAAGATTAGGTGGCTAGAGAAGCCCAGAGCCCCAGTGTTCTTAGGCCTACAAAAGCGCTTCCAAGGAAGGGTGCTGGCTAGCAACAGCTTTCAGTGCTGGCACTTTTCATCTCTGAGCAATTGCTCGACGTTTGCAATTTCTCAGCTCGTGTCTACGAGACGGAAAGAGAATGACCGTGACGTTTGGTGGCTAGAGAAGCGCAAAGCCCCAGTGTTGCTGCGCCTGTGAAAGCGCTTCCAAGGAAGGGTGCTGGCTATCAACAGCTTTCAGTGCTGGCACTTTTCATCTCTGAGCAATTGCTGGACGTTTGCAATTTCTCACCTGAGCTCTCTTTAGAGTGCGCGAGAGGATGAGCACAAGATTAGGTGGCTAGAGAAGCCCAGAGCCCCAGTGTTCTTAGGCCTACAAAAGCGCTTCCAAGGAAGGCTGCTGGCTAGCAACAGCTTTCAGTGCTGGCACTTTTCATCTCTGAGCAATTGCTCGACGTTTGCAATCTCTCAGCTCGTGTCTACGAGACGGATGGAGAATGACCATGACGTTTGGTGGCTAGAGAAGCGCAAAGCCCCAGTGTTGCTGCGCCTGTGAAAGCGCTTCCAAGGAAGGGTGCTGGCTAGCAACAGCTTTCAGTGCTGGCACTTTTCATCTCTGAGCAATTGCTGGACGTTTGCAATTTCTCACCTGAGCTCTCTTTAGAGTGCGCGAGAGGATGAGCAGAAGATGAGGTGGCTAGAGAAGCGCAAAGCTCCAGTGTTCTTAGGCCTACAAAAGCGCTTCCAAGGAAGGGTGCTGGCTAGCAACAGCTTTCAGTGCTGGCACTTTTCATCTCTGAGCAATTGCTGGAGGTTTGCAATTTCTCAGCTCGTGTCTACGAGACGGAAAGAGAATGACCGTGACGTTTGGTGGCTAGAGAAGCGCAAAGCCCCAGTGTTGCTGCGCCTGTGAAAGCGCTTCCAAGGAAGGGTGCTGGCTAGCAACAGCTTTCAGTGCTGGCACTTTTCATCTCTGAGCAATGGCTCGACGTTTGCAATTTCTCACCTGAGCTCTCTTTAGAGTGCGCGAGAGGATGAGCACAAGATTAGGTGGCTAGAGAATCACAAAGCCCCAGTGTTCTTAGGCCTACAAAAGCGCTTCCAAGGAAGGGTGCTGGCTAGCAACAGCTTTCAGTGCTGGCACTTTTCATCTCTGAGCAATTGCTGGACGTTTGCAATTTCTCAGCTCGTGTCTACGAGACGGAAAGAGAAGGACCGTGACGTTTGGTGGCTAGAGAAGCGCAAAGCCCCAGTGTTGCTGCGCCTGTGAAAGCGCTTCCAAGGAAGGGTGCTGGCTAGCAAGAGCTTTCAGTGCTGGCACTTTTCATCTCTGAGCAATTGCTCGACGTTTGCAATTTCTCACCTGAGCTCTCTTTAGAGTGCGCGAGAGGATGAGCAGAAGATTAGGTGGCTAGAGAAGCCCAGAGCCCCAGTGTTCTTAGGCCTACAAAAGCGCTTCCAAGGAAGGGTGCTGGCTAGCAAGAGCTTTCAGTGCTGGCACTTTTCATCTCTGAGCAATTGCTCGACGTTTGCAATTTCTCAGCTCGTGTCTACGAGACGGAAAGAGAATGACCGTGACGTTTGGTGGCTAGAGAAGCGCAAAGCCCCAGTGTTGCTGCGCCTGTGAAAGCGCTTCCAAGGAAGGGTGCTGGCTAGCAAGAGCTTTCAGTGCTGGCACTTTTCATCTCTGAGCAATTGCTGGACGGTTGCAATTTCTCACCTGAGCTCTCTTTAGAGTGCGCAAGAGGATGAGCAGAAGATTAGGTGGCTAGAGAAGCCCAGAGCCCCACTGTTCTTAGGCCTACAAAAGCGCTTCCAAGGAAGGGTGCTGGCTAGCAAGAGCTTTCAGTGCTGGCACTTTTCATCTCTGAGCAATTGCTCGACCTTTGCAATTTCTCACCTATGCTCTTCTTTGAGTGCGCGAGAGGATAAGCACAAGATTAGGTGGCTAGAGAAGCCCAGAGCCCCAGTGTTCTTAGGCCTACAAAAGCGCTTCCAAGGAAGGGTGCTGGCTAGCAACAGCTTTCAGTGCTGGCACTTTTCATCTCTGAGCAATTGCTCGACGTTTGCAATCTCTCAGCTCGTGTCTACGAGTCGGAAAGAGAATGACAGTGACGTTTGGTGGCTAGAGAAACGCAAAGCCCCAGTGTTGCTGCGCCTGTGAAAGCGCTTCCAAGGAAGGGTGCTGGCTAGCAACAGCTTTCAGTGCTGGCACTTTTCATCTCTGAGCAATTGCTGGACGTTTGCAATTTCTCACCTGAGCTCTCTTTAGAGTGCGCGAGAGAGGATGAGCAGAAGATTAGGTGGCTAGAGAATCGCAAAGCCCCAGTGTTCTTAGGCCTACAAAAGCGCTTCCAAGGAAGGGTGCTGGCTAGCAACAGCTTTCAGTGCTGGCACTTTTCATCTCTGAGCAATTGCTCGACGTTTGCAATCTCTCAGCTCGTGTCTACGAGTCGGAAAGAGAATGACCGTGACGTTTGGTGGGTAGAGAAGCGCAAAGCCCCAGTGTTGCTGCGCCTGTGAAAGCGCTTCCAAGGAAGGGTGCTGGCTAGCAACAGCTTTCAGTGCTGGCACTTTTCATCTCTGAGCAATTGCTCGACGTTTGTAATTTCTCACCTGAGCACCCTTTAGAGTGCGCGAGAGAGGATGAGCAGAAGATTAGGTGGCTAGAGAATCGCAAAGCCCCAGTGTTCTTAGGCCTACAAAAGCGCTTCCAAGGAAGGGTGCTGGCTAGCAACAGCTTTCAGTGCTGGCACTTTTCATCTCTGAGCAATTGCTCGACGTTTGCAATTTCTCAGCTCGCGTCTACGAGACGGAAAGAGAATGACTGTGACGTTTCGTGGCTAGAGAAGCGCAAAGCCCCAGTGTTACTGCGCCTGTGAAAGCGCTTCCAAGGAAGGGTGCTGGCTAGCAACAGCTTTCAGTGCTGGCACTTTTCATCTCTGAGCAATTGCTCGACGTCTGCAATTTCTCACCTGAGCTCTCTTTAGAGTGCGCGAGAGGATGAGCAGAAGATTAGGTGGCTAGAGAAGCCCAGAGCCCCAGTGTTCTTAGGCCTACAAAAGCGCTTCCAAGGAAGGGTGCTGGCTAGCAACAGCTTTCAGTGCTGGCACTTTTCATCTCTGAGCAATTGCTCGACCTTTGCAATTTCTCAGCTCGTGTCTAGGAGACGGAAAGAGAATGACCGTGACTTTTGGTGGCTAGAGAAGCGCAAAGCCCCAGTGTTACTGCGCCTGTGAAAGCGCTTCCAAGGAAGGGTGCTGGCTAGCAACAGCTTTCAGTGCTGGCACTTTTCATCTCTGAGCAATTGCTCGACGTTTGCAATTTCTCAACTCATGTCTACGAGACGGAAAGAGAATGACCGTGACGTTTGGTGGCTAGAGAAGCGCAAAGCCCCAGTGTTACTGCGCCTGTGAAAGCGCTTCCAAGGAAGGGTGCTGGCTAGCAACAGCTTTCAGTGCTGGCACTTTTCATCTCTGAGCAATTGCTCGACGTTTGCAATTTCTCACCTGAGCTCTCTTTAGAGTGCGCGAGAGAGGATGAGCAGAAGATTAGGTGGCTAGAGAAGCGCAAAGCCCCAGTGTTCTTAGGCCTACAAAAGCGCTTCCAAGGAAGGGTGCTGGCTAGCAACAGCTTTCAGTGCTGGCACTTTTCATCTCTGAGCAATTGCTCGACATTTGCAATTTCTCAGCTCGTGTCTACGAGACGGAAAGAGAATGACCGTGACGTTTGGTGGGTAGAGAAGCGCAAAGCCCCAGTGTTGCTGCGCCTGTGAAAGCGCTTCCAAGGAAGGGTGCTGGCTAGCAACAGCTTTCAGTGCTGGCACTTTTCATCTCTGAGCAATTGCTCGACGTTTGCAATTTCTCACCTGAGCTCTCTTTAGAGTGCGCGAGAGGATGAGCAGAAGATGAGGTGGCTAGAGAAGCCCAGAGCCCCAGTGTTCTTAGGCCTACAAAAGCGCTTCCAAGGAAGGGTGCTGGCTAGCAACAGCTTTCAGTGCTGGCACTTTTCATGTCTGAGCAATTGCTCGACGTTTGCAATTTCTCAACTCGTGTCTACGAGACGGAAAGAGAATGACCGTGACGTTTGGTGGCTAGAGAAGCGTAAAGCCCCAGTGTTGCTGCGCCTGTGAAAGCGCTTCCAAGGAAGGGTGCTGGCTAGCAACAGCTTTCAGTGCTGGCACTTTTCATCTCTGAGCAATTGCTCGACGTTTGCAATTTCTCACCTGAGCTCTCTTTAGAGTGCGCGAGAGGATGAGCAGAAGATTAGGTGGCTAGAGAAGCCCAGAGCCCCAGTGTTCTTAGGCCTACAAAAGCGCTTCCAAGGAAGGGGGCTGGCTAGCAAGAGCTTTCAGTGCTGGCACTTTTCATCTCTGAGCAATTGCTGGACGTTTGCAATTTCTCAGCTCGTGTCTACGAGACGGAAAGAGAATGACAGTGACGTTTGGTGGCTAGAGAAGCGCAAAGCCCGAGTGTTACTGCGCCTGTGAAAGCGCTTCCAAGGAAGGGTGCTGGCTAGCAACAGCTTTCAGTGCTGGCACTTTTCATCTCTGAGCAATTGCTCGACGTTTGCAATTTCTCACCTGAGCTCTCTTTAGAGTGCGCGAGAGGATGAGCAGAAGATTAGGTGGCTAGAGAAGCCCAGAGCCCCAGTGTTCTTAGGCCTACAAAAGCGCTTCCAAGGAAGGGGGCTGGCTAGCAACAGCTTTCAGTGCTGGCACTTTTCATCTCTGAGCAATTGCTCGACGTTTGCAATCTCTCAGCTCGTGTCTACGAGACGGATGGAGAATGACCATGACGTTTGGTGGCTAGAGAAGCGCAAAGCCCCAGTGTTGCTGCGCCTGTGAAAGCGCTTCCAAGGAAGGCTGCTGGCTAGCAACAGCTTTCAGTGCTGGCACTTTTCATCTCTGAGCAATTGCTCGACGTTTGTAATTTCTCACCTGAGCTCTCTTTAGAGTGCGCGAGAGGATGAGCAGAAGATTAGGTCGCTAGAGAAGCGCAAAGCCCCAGTGTTCTTAGGCCTACAAAAGCGCTTCCAAGGAAGGGTGCTGGCTAGCAAGAGCTTTCAGTGCTGGCACTTTTCATCTCTGAGCAATTGCTGGACGTTTGCAATTTCTCAGCTCGTGTCTACGAGACGGAAAGAGAATGACCGTGACGTTTGGTGGCTAGAGAAGCGCAAAGCCCCAGTGTTGCTGCGCCTGTGAAAGCGCTTCCAAGGAAGGGTGCTGGCTAGCAACAGCTTTCAGTGCTGGCACTTTTCATCTCTGAGCAATTGCTCGACGTTTGTAATTTCTCACCTGAGCTCTCTTTAGAGTGCGCGAGAGGATGAGCAGAAGATTAGGTGGCTAGAGAAGCGCAAAGCCCCAGTGTTCTTAGGCCTACAAAAGCGCTTCCAAGGAAGGGTGCTGGCTAGCAACAGCTTTCAGTGCTGGCACTTTTCATCTCTGAGCAATTGCTCGATGTTTGCAATTTCTCAGCTCGCGTCTACGAGACGGAAAGAGAATGACTGTGACGTTTCGTGGCTAGAGAAGCGCAAAGCCCCAGTGTTACTGCGCCTGTGAAAGCGCTTCCAAGGAAGGGTGCTGGCTAGCAACAGCTTTCAGTGCTGGCACTTTTCATCTCTGAGCAATTGCTCGACGTTTGCAATTTCTCAGCTCGTGTCTACGAGACGGAAAGAGAATGACAGTGACGTTTGGTGGGTAGAGAAGCGCAAAGCCCCAGTGTTGCTGCGCCTCTGAAAGCGCTTCCAAGGAAGGGTGCTGGCTAGCAACAGCTTTCAGTGCTGGCACTTTTCATCTCTGAGCAATTGCTCGACGTTTGCAATTTCTCAACTCATGTCTACGAGACGGAAAGAGAATGACCGTGACGTTTGGTGGCTAGAGAAGCGCAAAGCCCCAGTGTTACTGCGCCTGTGAAAGCGCTTCCAAGGAAGGGTGCTGGCTAGCAAGAGCTTTCAGTGCTGGCACTTTTCATCTCTGAGCAATTGCTCGACGTTTGCAATTTCTCACCTGAGCTCTCTTTAGAGTGCGCGAGAGGATGAGCAGAAGATTAGGTGGCTAGAGAAGCCCAGAGCCCCAGTGTTCTTAGGCCTACAAAAGCGCTTCCAAGGAAGGGTGCTGGCTAGCAACAGCTTTCAGTGCTGGCACTTTTCATCTCTGAGCAATTGCTCGACGTTTGCAATTTGTCAGCTCGTGTCTACGAGACGGAAAGAGAATGACAGTGACGTTTGGTGGCTAGAGAAGCGCAAAGCCCCAGTGTTGCTGCGCCTGTGAAAGCGCTTCCAAGGAAGGGTGCTGGCTAGCAAGAGCTTTCAGTGCTGGCACTTTTCATCTCTGAGCAATTGCTGGACGTTTGCAATTTCTCACCTGAGCTCTCTTTAGAGTGCGCGAGAGGATGAGCAGAAGATGAGGTGGCTAGAGAAGCCCAGAGCCCCAGTCTTCTTAGGCCTACAAAAGCGCTTCCAAGGAAGGCTGCTGGCTAGCAACAGCTTTCAGTGCTGGCACTTTTCATCTCTGAGCAATTGCTCGACGTTTGCAATCTCTCAGCTCGTGTCTACGAGACGGATGGAGAATGACCATGACGTTTGGTGGCTAGAGAAGCGCAAAGCCCCAGTGTTGCTGCGCCTGTGAAAGCGCTTCCAAGGAAGGGTGCTGGCTAGCAACAGCTTTCAGTGCTGGCACTTTTCATCTCTGAGCAATTGCTCGACGTTTGTAATTTCTCACCTGAGCTCTCTTTAGAGTGCGCGAGAGGATGAGCAGAAGATTAGGTGGCTAGAGAAGCGCAAAGCCCCAGTGTTCTTAGGCCTACAAAAGCGCTTCCAAGGAAGGGTGCTGGCTAGCAACAGCTTTCAGTGCTGGCACTTTTCATCTCTGAGCAATTGCTGGACGTTTGCAATTTCTCAGCTCGTGTCTACGAGACGGAAAGAGAATGACCGTGACGTTTGGTGGCTAGAGAAGCGCAAAGCCCCAGTGTTGCTGCGCCTGTGAAAGCGCTTCCAAGGAAGGGTGCTGGCTAGCAACAGCTTTCAGTGCTGGCACTTTTCATCTCTGAGCAATGGCTCGACGTTTGCAATTTCTCACCTGAGCTCTCTTTAGAGTGCGCGAGAGGATGAGCAGAAGATTAGGTCGCTAGAGAATCGCAAAGCCCCAGTGTTCTTAGGCCTACAAAAGCGCTTCCAAGGAAGGGTGCTGGCTAGCAAGAGCTTTCAGTGCTGGCACTTTTCATCTCTGAGCAATTGCTGGACGTTTGCAATTTCTCAGCTCGTGTCTACGAGACGGAAAGAGAATGACCGTGACGTTTGGTGGCTAGAGAAGCGCAAAGCCCCAGTGTTGCTGCGCCTGTGAAAGCGCTTCCAAGGAAGGCTGCTGGCTAGCAAGAGCTTCCAGTGCTGGCACTTTTCATCTCTGAGCAATTGCTCGACGTTTGCAATTTCTCACCTGAGCTCTCTTTAGAGTGCGCGAGAGGATGAGCAGAAGATGAGGTGGCTAGAGAAGCCCAGAGCCCCAGTGTTCTTAGGCCTACAAAAGCGCTTCCAAGGAAGGCTGCTGGCTAGCAACAGCTTTCAGTGCTGGCACTTTTCATGTCTGAGCAATTGCTCGACGTTTGCAATTTCTCACCTATGCTCTTCTTTGAGTGCGCGAGAGGATAAGCACAAGATTAGGTGGCTAGAGAAGCCCAGAGCCCCAGTGTTCTTAGGCCTACAAAAGCGCTTCCAAGGAAGGGGGCTGGCTAGCAACAGCTTTCAGTGCTGGCACTTTTCATCTCTGAGCAATTGCTCGACCTTTGCAATTTCTCAGCTCGTGTCTACGAGACGGAAAGAGAATGACCGTGACGTTTGGTGGATAGAGAAGCGCAAAGCCCCAGTGTTACTGCGCCTGTGAAAGCGCTTCCAAGGAAGGGGGCTGGCTAGCAACAGCTTTCAGTGCTGGCACTTTTCATCTCTGAGCAATTGCTCGACGTTTGCAATTTCTCAACTCATGTCTACGAGACGGAAAGAGAATGACCGTGACGTTTGGTGGCTAGAGAAGCGCAAAGCCCCAGTGTTACTGCGCCTGTGAAAGCGCTTCCAAGGAAGGGTGCTGGCTAGCAAGAGCTTTCAGTGCTGGCACTTTTCATCTCTGAGCAATTGCTCGACGTTTGCAATTTCTCACCTGAGCTCTCTTTAGAGTGCGCGAGAGAGGATGAGCAGAAGATTAGGTGGCTAGAGAAGCGCAAAGCCCCAGTGTTCTTAGGCCTACAAAAGCGCTTCCAAGGAAGGCTGCTGGCTAGCAACAGCTTTCAGTGCTGGCACTTTTCATCTCTGAGCAATTGCTCGACATTTGCAATTTCTCAGCTCGTGTCTACGAGACGGAAAGAGAAGGACCGTGACGTTTGGTGGCTAGAGAAGCGCAAAGCCCCAGTGTTGCTGCGCCTGTGAAAGCGCTTCCAAGGAAGGGTGCTGGCTAGCAACAGCTTTCAGTGCTGGCACTTTTCATCTCTGAGCAATTGCTGGACGTTTGCAATTTCTCACCTGAGCTCTCTTTAGAGTGCGCGAGAGGATGAGCACAAGATTAGGTGGCTAGAGAAGCCCAGAGCCCCAGTGTTCTTAGGCCTACAAAAGCGCTTCCAAGGAAGGCTGCTGGCTAGCAACAGCTTTCAGTGCTGGCACTTTTCATGTCTGAGCAATTGCTCGACGTTTGCAATTTCTCAACTCGTGTCTACGAGACGGAAAGAGAATGACCGTGACGTTTGGTGGCTAGAGAAGCGCAAAGCCCCAGTGTTGCTGCGCCTGTGAAAGCGCTTCCAAGGAAGGGTGCTGGCTAGCAAGAGCTTTCAGTGCTGGCACTTTTCATCTCTGAGCAATTGCTCGACGTTTGCAATTTCTCACCTGAGCTCTCTTTAGAGTGCGCGAGAGGATGAGCAGAAGATTAGGTGGCTAGAGAAGCCCAGAGCCCCACTGTTCTTACGCCTACAAAAGCGCTTCCAAGGAAGGGTGCTGGCTAGCAACAGCTTTCAGTGCTGGCACTTTTCATCTCTGAGCAATTGCTGGACGTTTGCAATTTCTCAGCTCGTGTCTACGAGACGGAAAGAGAATGACAGTGACGTTTGGTGGCTAGAGAAGCGCAAAGCCCGAGTGTTACTGCGCCTGTGAAAGCGCTTCCAAGGAAGGGTGCTGGCTAGCAACAGCTTTCAGTGCTGGCACTTTTCATCTCTGAGCAATTGCTCGACGTTTGCAATTTCTCACCTGAGCTCTCTTTAGAGTGCGCGAGAGGATGAGCAGAAGATTAGGTGGCTAGAGAAGCCCAGAGCCCCAGTGTTCTTAGGCCTACAAAAGCGCTTCCAAGGAAGGCTGCTGGCTAGCAACAGCTTTCAGTGCTGGCACTTTTCATCTCTGAGCAATTGCTCGACGTTTGCAATCTCTCAGCTCGTGTCTACGAGACGGATGGAGAATGACCATGACGTTTGGTGGCTAGAGAAGCGCAAAGCCCCAGTGTTGCTGCGCCTGTGAAAGCGCTTCCAAGGAAGGCTGCTGGCTAGCAACAGCTTTCAGTGCTGGCACTTTTCATCTCTGAGCAATTGCTCGACGTTTGTAATTTCTCACCTGAGCTCTCTTTAGAGTGCGCGAGAGGATGAGCAGAAGATTAGGTCGCTAGAGAAGCGCAAAGCCCCAGTGTTCTTAGGCCTACAAAAGCGCTTCCAAGGAAGGGTGCTGGCTAGCAACAGCTTTCAGTGCTGGCACTTTTCATCTCTGAGCAATTGCTGGACGTTTGCAATTTCTCAGCTCGTGTCTACGAGACGGAAAGAGAATGACCGTGACGTTTGGTGGCTAGAGAAGCGCAAAGCCCCAGTGTTGCTGCGCCTGTGAAAGCGCTTCCAAGGAAGGGTGCTGGCTAGCAACAGCTTTCAGTGCTGGCACTTTTCATCTCTGAGCAATTGCTCGACGTTTGTAATTTCTCACCTGAGCTCTCTTTAGAGTGCGCGAGAGGATGAGCAGAAGATTAGGTGGCTAGAGAAGCGCAAAGCCCCAGTGTTCTTAGGCCTACAAAAGCGCTTCCAAGGAAGGGTGCTGGCTAGCAAGAGCTTTCAGTGCTGGCACTTTTCATCTCTGAGCAATTGCTGGACGTTTGCAATTTCTCAGCTCGTGTCTACGAGACGGAAAGAGAAGGACCGTGACGTTTGGTGCGTATAGAAGCGCAAAGCCCCAGTGTTGCTGCGCCTGTGAAAGCGCTTCCAAGGAAGGGTGCTGGCTAGCAACAGCTTTCAGTGCTGGCACTTTTCATCTCTGAGCAATTGCTCGACGTTTGCAATTTCTCAGCTCGTGTCTAGGAGACGGAAAGAGAAGGACCGTGACGTTTGGTAGATAGAGAAGTGCAAAGCCCCAGTGTTACTGCGCTTGTGAAAGCGCTTCCAAGGAAGGGTGCTGGCTAGCAACAGCTTTCAGTGCTGGCACTTTTCATCTCTGAGCAATTGCTGGACGTTTGCAATTTCTCACCTGAGCTCTCTTTAGAGTGCGCGAGAGGATGAGCAGAAGATGAGGTGGCTAGAGAAGCCCAGAGCCCCAGTGTTCTTAGGCCTACAAAAGCGCTTCCAAGGAAGGGTGCTGGCTAGCAAGAGCTTTCAGTGCTGGCACTTTTCATCTCGGAGCAATTGCTGGACGTTTGCAATTTCTCAGCTCGTGTCTACGAGACGGAAAGAGAAGGACTGTGACGTTTGGTGGCTAGAGAAGCGCAAAGCCCCAGTGTTGCTGCGCCTGTGAAAGCGCTTCCAAGGAAGGGTGCTGGCTAGCAAGAGCTTTCAGTGCTGGCACTTTTCATCTCGGAGCAATTGCTCGACGTTTGCAATTTCTCAGCTCATGTCTACGAGACGGAAAGAGAAGGACCGTGACGTTTGGTGGCTAGAGAAGTGCAAAGCCCCAGTGCTACTGCGCCTGTGAAAGCGCTTCCAAGGAAGGGTGCTGGCTAGCAACAGCTTTCAGTGCTGGCACTTTTCATCTCTGAGCAATTGCTGGATGTTTGCAATTTCTCACCTGAGCTCTCTTTAGAGTGCGCGAGAGGATGAGCAGAAGATGAGGTGGCTAGAGAAGCCCAGAGCCCCAGTGTTCTTAGGCCTACAAAAGCGCTTCCAAGGAAGGGTGCTGGCTAGCAACAGCTTTCAGTGCTGGCACTTTTCATCTCGGAGCAATTGCTGGACGTTTGCAATTTCTCAGCTCGTGTCTACGAGACGGAAAGTGAATGACCATGACGTTTGATGGCTAGAGAAGCGCAAAGCCCCAGTGTTACTGCGCCTGTGAAAGCGCTTCCAAGGAAGGGTGCTGGCTAGCAAGAGCTTTCAGTGCTGGCACTTTTCATCTCTGAGCAATTGCTCGACGTTTGCAATTTCTCAGCTCGTGTCTACGAGACGGAAAGAGAAGGACCGTGACGTTTGGTGCGTAGAGAAGTGCAAAGCCCCAGTGTTACTGCGCCTGTGAAAGCGCTTCCAAGGAAGGGTGCTGGCTAGCAACAGCTTTCAGTGCTGGCACTTTTCATCTCGGAGCAATTGCTCGACGTTTGCAATTTCTCCCCTGAGCTCTCTTTAGAGTGCGCGAGAGGATGAGCAGAAGATGAGGTGGCTAGGGAAGCCCAGAGCCCCAGTGTTCTTAGGCCTACAAAAGCGCTTCCAAGGAAGGGTGCTGGCTAGCAAGAGCTTTCAGTGCTGGCACTTTTCATCTCGGAGCAATTGCTCGACGTTTGCAATTTCTCAGCTCGTGTCTACGAGACGGAAAGAGAATGACCGTGACGTTTGGTGGCTAGAGAAGCGCAAAGCCCCAGTGTTACTGCGCCTGTGAAAGCGCTTCCAAGGAAGGGTGCTGGCTAGCAACAGCTTTCAGTGCTGGCACTTTTCGTCTCTGAGCAATTGCTCGACGTTTGCAATTTCTCACCTGAGCTCTCTTTAGAGTGCGCGAGAGGATGAGCAGAAGATTAGGTGGCTAGAGAAGCCCAGAGCCCCAGTGTTCTTAGGCCTACAAAAGCGCTTCCAAGGAAGGGTGCTGGCTAGCAAGAGCTTTCAGTGCTGGCACTTTTCATCTCTGAGCAATTGCTCGACGTGTGCAATTTCTCACCTGAGCTCTCTTTAGAGTGCGCGAGAGGATGAGCAGAAGATGAGGTGGCTAGAGAAGCCCAGAGCCCCAGTGTTCTTAGGCCTACAAAAGCGCTTCCAAGGAAGGGTGCTGGCTAGCAACAGCTTTCAGTGCTGGCACTTTTCATCTCTGAGCAATTGCTCGACGTTTGCAATTTCTCAGCTCGTGTCTACGAGACAGAAAGAGAATGACCGTGACGTTTGGTGCGTATAGAAGCGCAAAGCCCCAGTGTTGCTGCGCCTGTGAAAGCGCTTCCAAGGAAGGGTGCTGGCTAGCAACAGCTTTCAGTGCTGGCACTTTTCATCTCTGAGCAATTGCTCGACGTTTGCAATTTCTCAGCTCGTGTCTACGAGACGGAAAGAGAAGGACCGTGACGTTTGGTGCGTAGAGAAGTGCAAAGCCCCAGTGTTACTGCGCCTGTGAAAGCGCTTCCAAGGAAGGCTGCTGGCTAGCAACAGCTTTCAGTGCTGGCACTTTTCATCTCTGAGCAATTGCTCGACGTTTGCAATTTCTCACCTGAGCTCTCTTTAGAGTGCGCGAGAGGATGAGCAGAAGATGAGGTGGCTAGGGAAGCCCAGAGCCCCAGTGTTCTTAGGCCTACAAAAGCGCTTCCAAGGAAGGGTGCTGGCTAGCAACAGCTTTCAGTGCTGGCACTTTTCATCTCTGAGCAATTGCTCGACGTTTGCAATTTCTCAGCTCGTGTCTACGAGACGGAAAGAGAATGACCGTGACGTTTGGTGGCTAGAGAAGCGCAAAGCCCCAGTGTTACTGCGCCTGTGAAAGCGCTTCCAAGGAAGGGTGCTGGCTAGCAACAGCTTTCAGTGCTGGCACTTTTCGTCTCTGAGCAATTGCTGGACGTTTGCAATTTCTCACCTGAGCTCTCTTTAGAGTGCGCGAGAGGATGAGCAGAAGATGAGGTGGCTAGAGAAGCCCAGAGCCCCAGTGTTCTTAGGCCTACAAAAGCGCTTCCAAGGAAGGGTGCTGGCTAGCAACAGCTTTCAGTGCTGGCACTTTTCATCTCTGAGCAATTGCTCGACGTGTGCAATTTCTCACCTGAGCTCTCTTTAGAGTGCGCGAGAGGATGAGCAGAAGATGAGGTGGCTAGAGAAGCCCAGAGCCCCAGTGTTCTTAGGCCTACAAAAGCGCTTCCAAGGAAGGGTGCTGGCTAGCAACAGCTTTCAGTGCTGGCACTTTTCATCTCTGAGCAATTGCTCGACGTTTGCAATTTCTCAGCTCGTGTCTACGAGACAGAAAGACAATGACCGTGACGTTTGGTGGCTAGAGAAGCGCAAAGCCCCAGTGTTGCTGCGCCTGTGAAAGCGCTTCCAAGGAAGGGTGCTGGCTAGCAACAGCTTTCAGTGCTGGCACTTTTCATCTCTGAGCAATTGCTCGACGTTTGCAATTTCTCAGCTCGTGTCTAGGAGACGGAAAGAGAATGACCGTGACGTTTGGTGCGTATAGAAGCGCAAAGCCCCAGTGTTACTGCGCCTGTGAAAGCGCTTCCAAGGAAGGGTGCTGGCTAGCAACAGCTTTCAGTGCTGGCACTTTTCATCTCTGAGCAATTGCTCGACGTTTGCAATTTCTCACCTGAGCTCTCTTTAGAGTGCGCGAGAGGATGAGCAGAAGATTAGGTGGCTAGAGAAGCCCAGAGCCCCAGTGTTCTTAGGGCTACAAAAGCGCTTCCAAGGAAGGGTGCTGGCTAGCAACAGCTTTCAGTGCTGGCACTTTTCATCTCTGAGCAATTGCTCGACGTTTGCAATTTCTCAGCTCGTGTCTACGAGACGGAAAGAGAAGGACCGTGACGTTTGGTGGCTAGAGAAGCGCAAAGCCCCAGTGTTGCTGCGCCTGTGAAAGCGCTTCCAAGGAAGGGTGCTGGCTAGCAACAGCTTTCAGTGCTGGCACTTTTCATCTCTGAGCAATTGCTCGACGTTTGCAATTTCTCAGCTCGTGTCTAGGAGACGGAAAGAGAAGGACCGTGACGTTTGGTAGATAGAGAAGTGCAAAGCCCCAGTGTTACTGCGCTTGTGAAAGCGCTTCCAAGGAAGGGTGCTGGCTAGCAAGAGCTTTCAGTGCTGGCACTTTTCATCTCTGAGCAATTGCTGGACGTTTGCAATTTCTCACCTGAGCTCTCTTTAGAGTGCGCGAGAGGATGAGCAGAAGATGAGGTGGCTAGAGAAGCCCAGAGCCCCAGTGTTCTTAGGCCTACAAAAGCGCTTCCAAGGAAGGGTGCTGGCTAGCAACAGCTTTCAGTGCTGGCACTTTTCATCTCTGAGCAATTGCTCCACGTTTGCAATTTCTCAGCTCGTGTCTACGAAATGGAAAGAGAATGACCATGACGTTTGATGGCTAGAGAAGCGCAAAGCCCCAGTGTTACTGCGCCTGTGAAAGCGCTTCCAAGGAAGGGTGCTGGCTAGCAACAGCTTTCAGTGCTGGCACTTTTCATCTCTGAGCAATTGCTGGACGTTTGCAATTTCTCACCTGAGCTCTCTTTAGAGTGCGCGAGAGGATGAGCAGAATATGAGGTGGCTAGAGAAGCCCAGAGCCCCAGTGTTCTTAGGCCTACAAAAGCGCTTCCAAGGAAGGGTGCTGGCTAGCAAGAGCTTTCAGTGCTGGCACTTTTCATCTCGGAGCAATTGCTCGACGTTTGCAATTTCTCAGCTCGTGTCTAGGAGACGGAAAGAGAATGACCGTGACGTTTGGTGGGTAGAGAAGCGCAAAGTCCCAGTGTTACTGCGCCTGTGAAAGCGCTTCCAAGGAAGGGTGCTGGCTAGCAACAGCTTTCAGTGCTGGCACTTTTCATCTCTGAGCAATTGCTCCACGTTTGCAATTTCTCAGCTCATGTCTACGAGACGGAAAGAGAAGGACCGTGACGTTTGGTAGCTAGAGAAGTGCAAAGCCCCAGTGTTACTGCGCTTGTGAAAGCGCTTCCAAGGAAGGGTGCTGGCTAGCAACAGCTTTCAGTGCTGGCACTTTTCATCTCTGAGCAATTGCTCGACGTTTGCAATTTCTCCCCTGAGCTCTCTTTAGAGTGCGCGAGAGGATGAGCAGAAGATGAGGTGGCTAGAGAAGCCCAGAGCCCCAGTGTTCTTAGGCCTACAAAAGCGCTTCCAAGGAAGGGTGCTGGCTAGCAACAGCTTTCAGTGCTGGCACTTTTCATCTCTGAGCAATTGCTCGACGTTTGCAATTTCTCAGCTCGTGTCTACTGACGGAAAGAGAAGGACCGTGACGTTTGGTGGGTAGAGAAGCACAAAGCCCCAGTGTTGCTGCGCCTGTGAAAGCGCTTCCAAGGAAGGGTGCTGGCTAGCAAGAGCTTTCAGTGCTGGCACTTTTCATCTCTGAGCAATTGCTGGACGTTTGCAATTTCTCACCTGAGCTCTCTTTAGAGTGCGCGAGAGGATGAGCAGAAGATGAGGTGGCTAGAGAAGCCCAGAGCCCCAGTGTCCTAAGGGCTACAAAAGCGCTTCCAAGGAAGGGTGCTGGCTAGCAAGAGCTTTCAGTGCTGGCACTTTTCATCTCTGAGCAATTGCTCGACGTTTGCAATTTCTCACCTGAGCTCTCTTTAGAGTGCGCGAGAGGATGAGCAGAAGATGAGGTGGCTAGGGAAGCCCAGAGCCCCAGTGTTCTTAGGCCTACAAAAGCGCTTCCAAGGAAGGGTGCTGGCTAGCAACAGCTTTCAGTGCTGGCACTTTTCATCTCGGAGCAATTGCTCGACGTTTGCAATTTCTCAGCTCGTGTCTACGAGACGGAAAGAGAAGGACCGTGACGTTTGGTGGGTAGAGAAGCGCAAAGCCCCAGTGTTGCTGCGCCTGTGAAAGCGCTTCCAAGGAAGGGTGCTGGCTAGCAACAGCTTTCAGTGCTGGCACTTTTCATCTCTGAGCAATTGCTCGACGTTTGCAATTTCTCAGCTCGTGTCTACCGACGGAAAGAGAAGGACCGTGACTTTTGGTGCGTATAGAAGTGCAAAGCCCCAGTGTTACTGCGCTTGTGAAAGCGCTTCCAAGGAAGGGTGCTGGCTAGCAACAGCTTTCAGTGCTGGCACTTTTCATCTCTGAGCAATTGCTGGACGTTTGCAATTTCTCACCTGAGCTCTCTTTAGAGTGCGCGAGAGGATGAGCAGAAGATGAGGTGGCTAGAGAAGCCCAGAGCCCCAGTGTTCTTAGGCCTACAAAAGCGCTTCCAAGGAAGGGTGCTGGCTAGCAACAGCTTTCAGTGCTGGCACTTTTCATCTCTGAGCAATTGCTCGACGTTTGCAATTTCTCAGCTCGTGTCTACGAGACGGAAAGAGAAGGACCGTGACGTTTGGTGGCTAGAGAAGCGCAAAGTCCCAGTGTTACTGCGCCTGTGAAAGCGCTTCCAAGGAAGGGTGCTGGCTAGCAAGAGCTTTCAGTGCTGGCACTTTTCATCTCTGAGCAATTGCTCAACGTTTGCAATTTCTCAGCTCATGTCTACGAGACGGAAAGAGAAGGACCGTGATGTTTGGTGCGTATAGAAGCGCAAAGCCCCAGTGTTGCTGCGCCTGTGAAAGCGCTTCCAAGGAAGGGTGCTGGCTAGCAACAGCTTTCAGTGCTGGCACTTTTCATCTCTGAGCAATTGCTGGACGTTTGCAATTTCTCACCTGAGCTCTCTTTAGAGTGCGCGAGAGGATGAGCAGAAGATGAGGTGGCTAGAGAAGCCCAGAGCCCCAGTGTGCTTAGGCCTACAAAAGCGCTTCCAAGGAAGGGTGCTGGCTAGCAACAGCTTTCAGTGCTGGCCCTTTTCATCTCGGAGCAATTGCTCGACGTTTGCAATTTCTCAGCTCGTGTCTACGAGACGGAAAGAGAAGGACCGTGACGTTTGGTGCGTATAGAAGCGCAAAGCCCCAGTGTTGCTGCGCCTGTGAAAGCGCTTCCAAGGAAGGGTGCTGGCTAGCAACAGCTTTCAGTGCTGGCACTTTTCATCTCTGAGCAATTGCTCGACGTTTGCAATTTCTCAGCTCGTGTCTAGGAGACGGAAAGAGAAGGACCGTGACGTTTGGTAGATAGAGAAGTGCAAAGCCCCAGTGTTACTGCGCTTGTGAAAGCGCTTCCAAGGAAGGGTGCTGGCTAGCAAGAGCTTTCAGTGCTGGCACTTTTCATCTCTGAGCAATTGCTCGACGTTTGCAATTTCTCACCTGAGCTCTCTTTAGAGTGCGCGAGAGGATGAGCAGAAGATTAGGTGGCTAGAGAAGCCCAGAGCCCCAGTGTTCTTAGGCCTACAAAAGCGCTTCCAAGGAAGGGTGCTGGCTAGCAACAGCTTTCAGTGCTGGCACTTTTCATCTCTGAGCAATTGCTCGACGTTTGCAATTTCTCAGCTCGTGTCTACGAGACGGAAAGAGAAGGACCGTGACGTTTGGTGGGTAGAGAAGCGCAAAGCCCCAGTGTTGCTGCGCCTGTGAAAGCGCTTCCAAGGAAGGGTGCTGGCTAGCAACAGCTTTCAGTGCTGGCCCTTTTCATCTCTGAGCAATTGCTCGACATTTGCAATTTCTCAGCTCATGTCTACGAGACGGAAAGAGAAGGACCGTGACGTTTGGTGGCTAGAGAAGTGCAAAGCCCCAGTGCTACTGCGCCTGTGAAAGCGCTTCCAAGGAAGGGTGCTGGCTAGCAACAGCTTTCAGTGCTGGCACTTTTCATCTCTGAGCAATTGCTCGACGTTTGCAATTTCTCACCTGAGCTCTCTTTAGAGTGCGCGAGAGGATGAGCAGAAGATGAGGTGGCTAGAGAAGCCCAGAGCCCCAGTGTTCTTAGGCCTACAAAAGCGCTTCCAAGGAAGGGTGCTGGCTAGCAACAGCTTTCAGTGCTGGCACTTTTCATCTCTGAGCAATTGCTCGACGTTTGCAATTTCTCAGCTCGTGTCTAGGAGACGGAAAGAGAAGGACCGTGACGTTTGATGGCTAGAGAATCGCAAAGCCCCAGTGTTACTGCGCCTGTGAAAGCGCTTCCAAGGAAGGGTGCTGGCTAGCAAGAGCTTTCAGTGCTGGCACTTTTCATCTCTGAGCAATTGCTCGACGTTTGCAATTTCTCAGCTCGTGTCTACGAGACGGAAAGAGAAGGACCGTGACGTTTGGTGCGTAGAGAAGTGCAAAGCCCCAGTGTTACTGCGCCTGTGAAAGCGCTTCCAAGGAAGGGTGCTGGCTAGCAACAGCTTTCAGTGCTGGCACTTTTCATCTCTGAGCAATTGCTCGACGTTTGCAATTTCTCACCTGAGCTCTCTTTAGAGTGCGCGAGAGGATGAGCAGAATATTAGGTGGCTAGAGAAGCCCAGAGCCCCACTGTTCTTAGGGCTACAAAAGCGCTTCCAAGGAAGGGTGCTGGCTAGCAACAGCTTTCAGTGCTGGCACTTTTCATCTCTGAGCAATTGCTCGACGTTTGCAATTTCTCAGCTCGTGTCTACGAGACGGAAAGAGAAGGACCGTGACGTTTGGTGGGTAGAGAAGCGCAAAGCCCCAGTGTTGCTGCGCCTGTGAAAGCGCTTCCAAGGAAGGGTGCTGGCTAGCAAGAGCTTTCAGTGCTGGCACTTTTCATCTCTGAGCAATTGCTCGACGTTTGCAATTTCTCAGCTCGTGTCTAGGAGACGGAAAGAGAAGGACCGTGACGTTTTGTGCGTATAGAAGTGCAAAGCCCCAGTGTTACTGCGCTTGTGAAAGCGCTTCCAAGGAAGGGTGCTGGCTAGCAACAGCTTTCAGTGCTGGCACTTTTCATCTCTGAGCAATTGCTGGACGTTTGCAATTTCTCACCTGAGCTCTCTTTAGAGTGCGCGAGAGGATGAGCAGAAGATGAGGTGGCTAGAGAAGCCCAGAGCCCCAGTGTTCTTAGGCCTACAAAAGCGCTTCCACGGAAGGGTGCTGGCTAGCAACAGCTTTCAGTGCTGGCACTTTTCATCTCTGAGCAATTGCTCCACGTTTGCAATTTCTCAGCTCGTGTCTACGAAATGGAAAGAGAATGACCATGACGTTTGATGGCTAGAGAAGCGCAAAGCCCCAGTGTTACTGCGCCTGTGAAAGCGCTTCCAAGGAAGGGTGCTGGCTAGCAACAGCTTTCAGTGCTGGCACTTTTCATCTCTGAGCAATTGCTGGACGTTTGCAATTTCTCACCTGAGCTCTCTTTAGAGTGCGCGAGAGGATGAGCAGAAGATGAGGTGGCTAGAGAAGCCCAGAGCCCCAGTGTCCTAAGGGCTACAAAAGCGCTTCCAAGGAAGGGTGCTGGCTAGCAAGAGCTTTCAGTGCTGGCACTTTTCATCTCTGAGCAATTGCTCGACGTTTGCAATTTCTCACCTGAGCTCTCTTTAGAGTGCGCGAGAGGATGAGCAGAAGATGAGGTGGCTAGGGAAGCCCAGAGCCCCAGTGTTCTTAGGCCTACAAAAGCGCTTCCAAGGAAGGGTGCTGGCTAGCAACAGCTTTCAGTGCTGGCACTTTTCATCTCGGAGCAATTGCTCGACGTTTGCAATTTCTCAGCTCGTGTCTACGAGACGGAAAGAGAAGGACCGTGACGTTTGGTGGGTAGAGAAGCGCAAAGCCCCAGTGTTGCTGCGCCTGTGAAAGCGCTTCCAAGGAAGGGTGCTGGCTAGCAACAGCTTTCAGTGCTGGCACTTTTCATCTCTGAGCAATTGCTCGACGTTTGCAATTTCTCAGCTCGTGTCTACCGACGGAAAGAGAAGGACCGTGACTTTTGGTGCGTATAGAAGTGCAAAGCCCCAGTGTTACTGCGCTTGTGAAAGCGCTTCCAAGGAAGGGTGCTGGCTAGCAACAGCTTTCAGTGCTGGCACTTTTCATCTCTGAGCAATTGCTGGACGTTTGCAATTTCTCACCTGAGCTCTCTTTAGAGTGCACGAGAGGATGAGCAGAAGATGAGGTGGCTAGAGAAGCCCAGAGCCCCAGTGTTCTTAGGCCTACAAAAGCGCTTCCAAGGAAGGGTGCT
The DNA here is from genome assembly GCA_037962945.1 of Sarcoramphus papa. NCBI lineage: Eukaryota > Metazoa > Chordata > Aves > Accipitriformes > Cathartidae > Sarcoramphus > Sarcoramphus papa. Next base: position 4,755,668 of record JBBMRM010000093.1, on the reverse strand, counting down.
GGCTAGCAACAGCTTTCAGTGCTGGCACTTTTCATCTCTGAGCAATTGCTCGACGTTTGCAATTTCTCAGCTCGTGTCTACGAGACGGAAAGAGAAGGACCGTGACGTTTGGTGGCTAGAGAAGCGCAAAGTCCCAGTGTTACTGCGCCTGTGAAAGCGCTTCCAAGGAAGGGTGCTGGCTAGCAAGAGCTTTCAGTGCTGGCACTTTTCATCTCTGAGCAATTGCTCAACGTTTGCAATTTCTCAGCTCATGTCTACGAGACGGAAAGAGAAGGACCGTGATGTTTGGTGCGTATAGAAGCGCAAAGCCCCAGTGTTGCTGCGCCTGTGAAAGCGCTTCCAAGGAAGGGTGCTGGCTAGCAACAGCTTTCAGTGCTGGCACTTTTCATCTCTGAGCAATTGCTGGACGTTTGCAATTTCTCAGCTCGTGTCTACGAGACGGAAAGAGAAGGACCGTGACGTTTGGTGCGTATAGAAGCGCAAAGCCCCAGTGTTGCTGCGCCTGTGAAAGCGCTTCCAAGGAAGGGTGCTGGCTAGCAACAGCTTTCAGTGCTGGCACTTTTCATCTCTGAGCAATTGCTCGACGTTTGCAATTTCTCAGCTCGTGTCTATGAGATGGAAAGAGAAGGACCGTGACGTTTGGTAGATAGAGAAGTGCAAAGCCCCAGTGTTACTGCGCTTGTGAAAGCGCTTCCAAGGAAGGGTGCTGGCTAGCAACAGCTTTCAGTGCTGGCACTTTTCATCTCGGAGCAATTGCTCGACGTTTGCAATTTCTCACCTGAGCTCTCTTTAGAGTGCGCGAGAGGATGAGCAGAAGATTAGGTGGCTAGAGAAGCCCAGAGCCCCATTGTTCTTAGGCCTACAAAAGCGCTTCCAAGGAAGGGTGCTGGCTAGCAACAGCTTTCAGTGCTGGCACTTTTCATCTCTGAGCAATTGCTCGACGTTTGCAATTTCTCAGCTCGTGTCTACGAGACGGAAAGAGAAGGACCGTGACGTTTGGTGGGTAGAGAAGCGCAAAGCCCCAGTGTTGCTGCGCCTGTGAAAGCGCTTCCAAGGAAGGGTGCTGGCTAGCAACAGCTTTCAGTGCTGGCACTTTTCATCTCGGAGCAATTGCTCGACATTTGCAATTTCTCAGCTCATGTCTACGAGACGGAAAGAGAAGGACCGTGACGTTTGGTGGCTAGAGAAGTGCAAAGCCCCAGTGCTACTGCGCCTGTGAAAGCGCTTCCAAGGAAGGGTGCTGGCTAGCAACAGCTTTCAGTGCTGGCACTTTTCATCTCTGAGCAATTGCTCGACGTTTGCAATTTCTCACCTGAGCTCTCTTTAGAGTGCGCGAGAGGATGAGCAGAAGATGAGGTGGCTAGAGAAGCCCAGAGCCCCAGTGTTCTTAGGCCTACAAAAGCGCTTCCAAGGAAGGGTGCTGGCTAGCAACAGCTTTCAGTGCTGGCACTTTTCATCTCGGAGCAATTGCTCGACGTTTGCAATTTCTCAGCTCGTGTCTAGGAGACGGAAAGAGAAGGACCGTGACGTTTGATGGCTAGAGAATCGCAAAGCCCCAGTGTTACTGCGCCTGTGAAAGCGCTTCCAAGGAAGGGTGCTGGCTAGCAAGAGCTTTCAGTGCTGGCACTTTTCATCTCTGAGCAATTGCTCGACGTTTGCAATTTCTCAGCTCGTGTCTACGAGACGGAAAGAGAAGGACCGTGACGTTTGGTGCGTAGAGAAGTGCAAAGCCCCAGTGTTACTGCGCCTGTGAAAGCGCTTCCAAGGAAGGGTGCTGGCTAGCAACAGCTTTCAGTGCTGGCACTTTTCATCTCTGAGCAATTGCTCGACGTTTGCAATTTCTCACCTGAGCTCTCTTTAGAGTGCGCGAGAGGATGAGCAGAAGATGAGGTGGCTAGAGAAGCCCAGAGCCCCACTGTTCTTAGGCCTACAAAAGCGCTTCCAAGGAAGGGGGCTGGCTAGCAACAGCTTTCAGTGCTGGCACTTTTCATCTCTGAGCAATTGCTCGACGTTTGCAATTTCTCAGCTCATGTCTACGAGACGGAAAGAGAAGTACTGTGACGATTGGTGGCTAGAGAAGCGCAAAGCCCCAGTGTTGCTGCACCTGTGAAAGCGCTTCCAAGGAAGGGTGCTGGCTAGCAAGAGCTTTCAGTGCTGGCACTTTTCATCTCTGAGCAATTGCTCGACGTTTGCAATTTCTCACCTGAGCTCTCTTTAGAGTGCGCGAGAGGATGAGCAGAAGATGAGGTGGCTAGAGAAGCCCAGAGCCCCAGTGTTCTTAGGCCTACAAAAGCGCTTCCAAGGAAGGGTGCTGGTTAGCAACAGCTTTCAGTGCTGGCACTTTTCATCTCGGAGCAATTGCTCGACGTTTGCAATTTCTCAGCTCGTGTCTACCGACGGAAAGAGAATGACCGTGACGTTTGGTGGCTAGAGAAGCGCAAAGCCCCAGTGTTGCTGCGCCTGTGAAAGCGCTTCCAAGGAAGGGTGCTGGCTAGCAAGAGCTTTCAGTGCTGGCACTTTTCGTCTCTGAGCAATTGCTCGACGTTTGCAATTTCTCACCTGAGCTCTCTTTAGAGTGCGCGAGAGGATGAGCAGAAGATGAGGTGGCTAGAGAAGCCCAGAGCCCCAGTGTTCTTAGGCCTACAAAAGCGCTTCCAAGGAAGGGTGCTGGCTAGCAAGAGCTTTCAGTGCTGGCACTTTTCATCTCTGAGCAATTGCTCGACGTTTGCAATTTCTCACCTGAGGTCTCTTTAGAGTGCGCGAGAGGATGAGCAGAAGATGAGGTGGCTAGAGAAGCCCAGAGCCCCAGTGTTCTTAGGCCTACAAAAGCGCTTCCAAGGAAGGGTGCTGGCTAGCAACAGCTTTCAGTGCTGGCACTTTTCATCTCTGAGCAATTGCTCGACGTTTGCAATTTCTCAGCTCGTGTCTACGAGACGGAAAGAGAAGGACCGTGACGTTTGGTGGCTAGAGAAGCGCAAAGCCCCAGTGTTGCTGCGCCTGTGAAAGCGCTTCCAAGGAAGGGTGCTGGCTAGCAAGAGCTTTCAGTGCTGGCACTTTTCATCTCTGAGCAATTGCTCGACGTTTGCAATTTCTCAGCTCGTGTCTAGGAGACGGAAAGAGAAGGACCGTGACGTTTGGTGCGTAGAGAAGTGCAAAGCCCCAGTGTTACTGCGCCTGTGAAAGCGCTTCCAAGGAAGGGTGCTGGCTAGCAACAGCTTTCAGTGCTGGCACTTTTCATCTCTGAGCAATTGCTGGACGTTTGCAATTTCTCACCTGAGCTCTCTTTAGAGTGCGCGAGAGGATGAGCAGAAGATGAGGTGGCTAGAGAAGCCCAGAGCCCCAGTGTTCTTAGGGCTACAAAAGCGCTTCCAAGGAAGGGTGCTGGCTAGCAACAGCTTTCAGTGCTGGCACTTTTCATCTCGGAGCAATTGCTGGACGTTTGCAATTTCTCAGCTCGTGTCTACGAGACGGAAAGAGAAGGACCGTGACGTTTGGTGGGTAGAGAAGCGCAAAGCCCCAGTGTTGCTGCGCCTGTGAAAGCGCTTCCAAGGAAGGGTGCTGGCTAGCAACAGCTTTCAGTGCTGGCACTTTTCATCTCTGAGCAATTGCTCGACGTTTGCAATTTCTCAGCTCGTGTCTAGGAGACGGAAAGAGAAGGACCGTGACGTTTGGTGCGTATAGAAGTGCAAAGCCCCAGTGTTGCTGCGCTTGTGAAAGCGCTTCCAAGGAAGGGTGCTGGCTAGCAACAGCTTTCAGTGCTGGCACTTTTCATCTCTGAGCAATTGCTGGACGTTTGCAATTTCTCACCTGAGCTCTCTTTAGAGTGCGCGAGAGGATGAGCAGAAGATTAGGTGGCTAGAGAAGCCCAGAGCCCCAGTGTTCTTAGGCCTACAAAAGCGCTTCCAAGGAAGGGTGCTGGCTAGCAAGAGCTTTCAGTGCTGGCACTTTTCATCTCGGAGCAATTGCTCGACGTTTGCAATTTCTCAGCTCGTGTCTACGAAATGGAAAGAGAATGACCATGACGTTTGATGGCTAGAGAAGCGCAAAGCCCCAGTGTTACTGCGCCTGTGAAAGCGCTTCCAAGGAAGGGTGCTGGCTAGCAACAGCTTTCAGTGCTGGCACTTTTCATCTCGGAGCAATTGCTGGACGTTTGCAATTTCTCACCTGAGCTCTCTTTAGAGTGCGCGAGAGGATGAGCAGAAGATGAGGTGGCTAGAGAAGCCCAGAGCCCCAGTGTTCTTAGGCCTACAAAAGCGCTTCCAAGGAAGGGTGCTGGCTAGCAACAGCTTTCAGTGCTGGCACTTTTCATCTCTGAGCAGTTGCTCGACGTTTGCAATTTCTCAGCTCGTGTCTACTGACGGAAAGAGAAGGACCGTGACGTTTGGTGCGTATAGAAGCGCAAAGCCCCAGTGTTGCTGCGCCTGTGAAAGCGCTTCCAAGGAAGGGTGCTGGCTAGCAACAGCTTTCAGTGCTGGCACTTTTCATCTCGGAGCAATTGCTCGACGTTTGCAATTTCTCAGCTCGTGTCTAGGAGACGGAAAGAGAAGGACCGTGACGTTTGGTAGATAGAGAAGTGCAAAGCCCCAGTGTTACTGCGCTTGTGAAAGCGCTTCCAAGGAAGGGTGCTGGCTAGCAAGAGCTTTCAGTGCTGGCACTTTTCATCTCTGAGCAATTGCTCGACGTTTGCAATTTCTCACCTGAGCTCTCTTTAGAGTGCGCGAGAGGATGAGCAGAAGATTAGGTGGCTAGAGAAGCCCAGAGCCCCAGTGTTCTTAGGCCTACAAAAGCGCTTCCAAGGAAGGGTGCTGGCTAGCAACAGCTTTCAGTGCTGGCACTTTTCATCTCTGAGCAATTGCTCGACGTTTGCAATTTCTCAGCTCGTGTCTACGAGACGGAAAGAGAAGGACCGTGACGTTTGGTGGGTAGAGAAGCGCAAAGCCCCAGTGTTGCTGCGCCTGTGAAAGCGCTTCCAAGGAAGGGTGCTGGCTAGCAACAGCTTTCAGTGCTGGCACTTTTCATCTCTGAGCAATTGCTCGACATTTGCAATTTCTCAGCTCATGTCTACGAGACGGAAAGAGAAGGACCGTGACGTTTGGTGGCTAGAGAAGTGCAAAGCCCCAGTGCTACTGCGCCTGTGAAAGCGCTTCCAAGGAAGGGTGCTGGCTAGCAACAGCTTTCAGTGCTGGCACTTTTCATCTCTGAGCAATTGCTCGACGTTTGCAATTTCTCACCTGAGCTCTCTTTAGAGTGCGCGAGAGGATGAGCAGAAGATGAGGTGGCTAGAGAAGCCCAGAGCCCCAGTGTTCTTAGGCCTACAAAAGCGCTTCCAAGGAAGGGTGCTGGCTAGCAACAGCTTTCAGTGCTGGCACTTTTCATCTCGGAGCAATTGCTCGACGTTTGCAATTTCTCAGCTCGTGTCTAGGAGACGGAAAGAGAAGGACCGTGACGTTTGATGGCTAGAGAATCGCAAAGCCCCAGTGTTACTGCGCCTGTGAAAGCGCTTCCAAGGAAGGGTGCTGGCTAGCAAGAGCTTTCAGTGCTGGCACTTTTCATCTCTGAGCAATTGCTCGACGTTTGCAATTTCTCAGCTCGTGTCTACGAGACGGAAAGAGAAGGACCGTGACGTTTGGTGCGTAGAGAAGTGCAAAGCCCCAGTGTTACTGCGCCTGTGAAAGCGCTTCCAAGGAAGGGTGCTGGCTAGCAACAGCTTTCAGTGCTGGCACTTTTCATCTCTGAGCAATTGCTCGACGTTTGCAATTTCTCACCTGAGCTCTCTTTAGAGTGCGCGAGAGGATGAGCAGAAGATGAGGTGGCTAGAGAAGCCCAGAGCCCCAGTGTTCTTAGGCCTACAAAAGCGCTTCCAAGGAAGGGTGCTGGCTAGCAAGAGCTTTCAGTGCTGGCACTTTTCATCTCTGAGCAATTGCTCGACGTTTGCAATTTCTCAGCTCATGTCTACGAGACGGAAAGAGAAGTACTGTGACGATTGGTGGCTAGAGAAGCGCAAAGCCCCAGTGTTGCTGCACCTGTGAAAGCGCTTCCAAGGAAGGGTGCTGGCTAGCAAGAGCTTTCAGTGCTGGCACTTTTCATCTCTGAGCAATTGCTCGACGTTTGCAATTTCTCACCTGAGCTCTCTTTAGAGTGCGCGAGAGGATGAGCAGAAGATGAGGTGGCTAGAGAAGCCCAGAGCCCCAGTGTTCTTAGGCCTACAAAAGCGCTTCCAAGGAAGGGTGCTGGTTAGCAACAGCTTTCAGTGCTGGCACTTTTCATCTCGGAGCAATTGCTCGACGTTTGCAATTTCTCAGCTCGTGTCTACGAGACGGAAAGAGAATGACCGTGACGTTTGGTGGGTAGAGAAGCGCAAAGCCCCAGTGTTGCTGCGCCTGTGAAAGCGCTTCCAAGGAAGGGTGCTGGCTAGCAAGAGCTTTCAGTGCTGGCACTTTTCATCTCTGAGCAATTGCTCGACGTTTGCAATTTCTCAGCTCGTGTCTAGGAGACGGAAAGAGAAGGACCGTGACGTTTGGTGCGTATAGAAGTGCAAAGCCCCAGTGTTGCTGCGCTTGTGAAAGCGCTTCCAAGGAAGGGTGCTGGCTAGCAAGAGCTTTCAGTGCTGGCACTTTTCATCTCTGAGCAATTGCTGGACGTTTGCAATTTCTCACCTGAGCTCTCTTTAGAGTGCGCGAGAGGATGAGCAGAAGATGAGGTGGCTAGAGAAGCCCAGAGCCCCAGTGTTCTTAGGCCTACAAAAGCGCTTCCAAGGAAGGGTGCTGGCTAGCAAGAGCTTTCAGTGCTGGCACTTTTCATCTCTGAGCAATTGCTCGACGTTTGCAATTTCTCAGCTCGTGTCTACGAAATGGAAAGAGAATGACCATGACGTTTGATGGCTAGAGAAGCGCAAAGCCCCAGTGTTACTGCGCCTGTGAAAGCGCTTCCAAGGAAGGGTGCTGGCTAGCAACAGCTTTCAGTGCTGGCACTTTTCATCTCGGAGCAATTGCTGGACGTTTGCAATTTCTCACCTGAGCTCTCTTTAGAGTGCGCGAGAGGATGAGCAGAAGATGAGGTGGCTAGAGAAGCCCAGAGCCCCAGTGTTCTTAGGCCTACAAAAGCGCTTCCAAGGAAGGGTGCTGGCTAGCAACAGCTTTCAGTGCTGGCACTTTTCATCTCTGAGCAGTTGCTCGACGTTTGCAATTTCTCAGCTCGTGTCTACTGACGGAAAGAGAAGGACCGTGACGTTTGGTGCGTATAGAAGCGCAAAGCCCCAGTGTTGCTGCGCCTGTGAAAGCGCTTCCAAGGAAGGGTGCTGGCTAGCAACAGCTTTCAGTGCTGGCACTTTTCATCTCGGAGCAATTGCTCGACGTTTGCAATTTCTCAGCTCGTGTCTAGGAGACGGAAAGAGAAGGACCGTGACGTTTGGTAGATAGAGAAGTGCAAAGCCCCAGTGTTACTGCGCTTGTGAAAGCGCTTCCAAGGAAGGGTGCTGGCTAGCAAGAGCTTTCAGTGCTGGCACTTTTCATCTCTGAGCAATTGCTGGACGTTTGCAATTTCTCACCTGAGCTCTCTTTAGAGTGCGCGAGAGGATGAGCAGAAGATTAGGTGGCTAGAGAAGCCCAGAGCCCCAGTGTTCTTAGGCCTACAAAAGCGCTTCCAAGGAAGGGTGCTGGCTAGCAACAGCTTTCAGTGCTGGCACTTTTCCTCTCTGAGCAATTGCTCCACGTTTGCAATTTCTCAGCTCGTGTCTACGAGACGGAAAGAGAATGACCGTGACGTTTGGTGGCTAGAGAAGCGCAAAGCCCCAGTGTTGCTGCGCCTGTGAAAGCGCTTCCAAGGAAGGGTGCTGGCTAGCAACAGCTTTCAGTGCTGGCACTTTTCATCTCTGAGCAATTGCTCGACGTTTGCAATTTCTCAGCTCATGTCTACGAGACGGAAAGAGAAGGACCGTGACGTTTGGTGGCTAGAGAAGTGCAAAGCCCCAGTGCTACTGCGCCTGTGAAAGCGCTTCCAAGGAAGGGTGCTGGCTAGCAACAGCTTTCAGTGCTGGCACTTTTCATCTCTGAGCAATTGCTCGACGTTTGCAATTTCTCCCCTGAGCTCTCTTTAGAGTGCGCGAGAGGATGAGCAGAAGATGAGGTGGCTAGGGAAGCCCAGAGCCCCAGTGTTCTTAGGGCTACAAAAGCGCTTCCAAGGAAGGGTGCTGGCTAGCAAGAGCTTTCAGTGCTGGCACTTTTCATCTCTGAGCAATTGCTCGACGTTTGCAATTTCTCAGCTCATGTCTACGAGACGGAAAGAGAAGTACTGTGACGATTGGTGGCTAGAGAAGCGCAAAGCCCCAGTGTTGCTGCACCTGTGAAAGCGCTTCCAAGGAAGGGTGCTGGCTAGCAACAGCTTTCAGTGCTGGCACTTTTCATCTCTGAGCAATTGCTCGACGTTTGCAATTTCTCACCTGAGCTCTCTTTAGAGTGCGCGAGAGGATGAGCAGAAGATGAGGTGGCTAGAGAAGCCCAGAGCCCCAGTGTTCTTAGGCCTACAAAAGCGCTTCCAAGGAAGGGTGCTGGTTAGCAACAGCTTTCAGTGCTGGCACTTTTCATCTCGGAGCAATTGCTCGACGTTTGCAATTTCTCAGCTCGTGTCTACCGACGGAAAGAGAATGACCGTGACGTTTGGTGGCTAGAGAAGCGCAAAGCCCCAGTGTTACTGCGCCTGTGAAAGCGCTTCCAAGGAAGGGTGCTGGCTAGCAACAGCTTTCAGTGCTGGCACTTTTCGTCTCTGAGCAATTGCTCGACGTTTGCAATTTCTCACCTGAGCTCTCTTTAGAGTGCGCGAGAGGATGAGCAGAAGATGAGGTGGCTAGAGAAGCCCAGAGCCCCAGTGTTCTTAGGCCTACAAAAGCGCTTCCAAGGAAGGGTGCTGGCTAGCAACAGCTTTCAGTGCTGGCACTTTTCATCTCTGAGCAATTGCTCGACGTTTGCAATTTCTCACCTGAGCTCTCTTTAGAGTGCGCGAGAGGATGAGCAGAAGATGAGGTGGCTAGAGAAGCCCAGAGCCCCAGTGTTCTTAGGCCTACAAAAGCGCTTCCACGGAAGGGTGCTGGCTAGCAACAGCTTTCAGTGCTGGCACTTTTCATCTCGGAGCAATTGCTCGACGTTTGCAATTTCTCAGCTCGTGTCTACGAGACGGAAAGAGAAGGACCGTGACGTTTGGTGGCTAGAGAAGCGCAAAGCCCCAGTGTTGCTGCGCCTGTGAAAGCGCTTCCAAGGAAGGGTGCTGGCTAGCAAGAGCTTTCAGTGCTGGCACTTTTCATCTCTGAGCAATTGCTCGACGTTTGCAATTTCTCAGCTCGTGTCTAGGAGACGGAAAGAGAAGGACCGTGACGTTTGGTGCGTATAGAATCGCAAAGCCCCAGTGTTACTGCGCCTGTGAAAGCGCTTCCAAGGAAGGGTGCTGGCTAGCAAGAGCTTTCAGTGCTGGCACTTTTCATCTCTGAGCAATTGCTGGACGTTTGCAATTTCTCACCTGAGCTCTCTTTAGAGTGCGCGAGAGGATGAGCAGAAGATGAGGTGGCTAGGGAAGCCCAGAGCCCCAGTGTTCTTAGGCCTACAAAAGAGCTTCCAAGGAAGGGTGCTGGCTAGCAACAGCTTTCAGTGCTGGCACTTTTCATCTCGGAGCAATTGCTGGACGTTTGCAATTTCTCAGCTCGTGTCTACGAGACGGAAAGAGAAGGACCGTGACGTTTGGTGGGTAGAGAAGCGCAAAGCCCCAGTGTTGCTGCGCCTGTGAAAGCGCTTCCAAGGAAGGGTGCTGGCTAGCAACAGCTTTCAGTGCTGGCACTTTTCATCTCTGAGCAATTGCTCGACGTTTGCAATTTCTCAGCTCGTGTCTAGGAGACGGAAAGAGAAGGACCGTGACGTTTGGTGCGTATAGAAGTGCAAAGCCCCAGTGTTGCTGCGCTTGTGAAAGCGCTTCCAAGGAAGGGTGCTGGCTAGCAACAGCTTTCAGTGCTGGCACTTTTCATCTCTGAGCAATTGCTGGACGTTTGCAATTTCTCACCTGAGCTCTCTTTAGAGTGCGCGAGAGGATGAGCAGAAGATGAGGTGGCTAGAGAAGCCCAGAGCCCCAGTGTTCTTAGGCCTACAAAAGCGCTTCCAAGGAAGGGTGCTGGCTAGCAAGAGCTTTCAGTGCTGGCACTTTTCATCTCGGAGCAATTGCTCGACGTTTGCAATTTCTCAGCTCGTGCCTACGAGATGGAAAGAGAAGGACCGTGACGTTTGGTGCGTAGAGAAGTGCAAAGCCCCAGTGTTACTGCGCCTGTGAAAGCGCTTCCAAGGAAGGGTGCTGGCTAGCAAGAGCTTTCAGTGCTGGCACTTTTCATCTCTGAGCAATTGCTGGACGTTTGCAATTTCTCACCTGAGCTCTCTTTAGAGTGCGCGAGAGGATGAGCAGAAGATGAGGTGGCTAGAGAAGCCCAGAGCCCCAGTGTTCTTAGGCCTACAAAAGCGCTTCCAAGGAAGGGTGCTGGCTAGCAACAGCTTTCAGTGCTGGCACTTTTCATCTCTGAGCAGTTGCTCGACGTTTGCAATTTCTCAGCTCGTGTCTACTGACGGAAAGAGAAGGACCGTGACGTTTGGTGGCTAGAGAAGCGCAAAGCCCCAGTGTTGCTGCGCCTGTGAAAGCGCTTCCAAGGAAGGCTGCTGGCTAGCAAGAGCTTTCAGTGCTGGCACTTTTCATCTCTGAGCAATTGCTCGACGTTTGCAATTTCTCACCTGAGCTCTCTTTAGAGTGCGCGAGAGGATGAGCAGAAGATGAGGTGGCTAGAGAAGCCCAGAGCCCCAGTGTCCTAAGGGCTACAAAAGCGCTTCCAAGGAAGGGTGCTGGCTAGCAAGAGCTTTCAGTGCTGGCACTTTTCATCTCTGAGCAATTGCTCGACGTTTGCAATTTCTCACCTGAGCTCTCTTTAGAGTGCGCGAGAGGATGAGCAGAAGATGAGGTGGCTAGGGAAGCCCAGAGCCCCAGTGTTCTTAGGCCTAAAAAAGCGCTTCCAAGGAAGGGTGCTGGCTAGCAACAGCTTTCAGTGCTGGCACTTTTCATCTCGGAGCAATTGCTCGACGTTTGCAATTTCTCAGCTCGTGTCTAGGAGACGGAAAGAGAAGGACCGTGACGTTTGGTGCGTAGAGAAGCGCAAAGCCCCAGTGTTGCTGCGCCTGTGAAAGCGCTTCCAAGGAAGGGTGCTGGCTAGCAACAGCTTTCAGTGCTGGCACTTTTCATCTCTGAGCAATTGCTCGACGTTTGCAATTTCTCAGCTCGTGTCTACCGACGGAAAGAGAAGGACCGTGACTTTTGGTGCGTATAGAAGTGCAAAGCCCCAGTGTTACTGCGCTTGTGAAAGCGCTTCCAAGGAAGGGTGCTGGCTAGCAAGAGCTTTCAGTGCTGGCACTTTTCATCTCTGAGCAATTGCTCGACGTTTGCAATTTCTCAGCTCGTGTCTACGAAATGGAAAGAGAATGACCATGACGTTTGATGGCTAGAGAAGCGCAAAGCCCCAGTGTTACTGCGCCTGTGAAAGCGTTTCCAAGGAAGGGTGCTGGCTAGCAAGAGCTTTCAGTGCTGGCACTTTTCATCTCTGAGCAATTGCTCGACGTTTGCAATTTCTCACCTGAGCTCTCTTTAGAGTGCGCAAGAGGATGAGCAGAAGATGAGGTGGCTAGGGAAGCCCAGAGCCCCAGTGTTCTTAGGCCTACAAAAGAGCTTCCAAGGAAGGGTGCTGGCTAGCAACAGCTTTCAGTGCTGGCACTTTTCATCTCTGAGCAATTGCTCGACGTTTGCAATTTCTCAGCTCGTGTCTAGAGATGGAAAGAGAAGGACCGTGACGTTTGGTGGGTAGAGAAGAGCAAAGCCCCAGTGTTGCTGCGCCTGTGAAAGCGCTTCCAAGGAAGGGTGCTGGCTAGCAACAGCTTTCAGTGCTGGCACTTTTCATCTCTGAGCAATTGCTCGACGTTTGCAATTTCTCAGCTGAGCTCTCTTTAGAGTGCGCGAGAGGATGAGCAGAAGATGAGGTGGCTAGAGAAGCCCAGAGCCCCAGTGTTCTTAGGCCTACAAAAGCGCTTCCAAGGAAGGGTGCTGGCTAGCAAGAGCTTTCAGTGCTGGCACTTTTCATCTCGGAGCAATTGCTCGACGTTTGCAATTTCTCAGCTCGTGTCTACCGACGGAAAGAGAATGACTGTGACGTTTGGTGGGTAGAGAAGCGCAAAGCCCCAGTGTTGCTGCGCCTGTGAAAGCGCTTCCAAGGAAGGGTGCTGGCTAGCAACAGCTTTCAGTGCTGGCACTTTTCATCTCTGAGCAATTGCTCGACGTTTGCAATTTCTCAGCTCGTGTCTACGAGACGGAAAGAGAAGGACCGTGATATTTGGTGCCTATAGAAGCGCAAAGCCCCAGTGTTGCTGCGCCTGTGAAAGCGCTTCCAAGGAAGGGTGCTGGCTAGCAACAGCTTTCAGTGCTGGCACTTTTCATCTCTGAGCAATTGCTGGACGTTTGCAATTTCTCACCTGAGCTCTCTTTAGAGTGCGCGAGAGGATGAGCAGAAGATGAGGTGGCTAGAGAAGCCCAGAGCCCCAGTGTTCTTAGGCCTACAAAAGCGCTTCCAAGGAAGGGTGCTGGCTAGCAACAGCTTTCAGTGCTGGCACTTTTCATCTCGGAGCAATTGCTGGACGTTTGCAATTTCTCAGCTCGTGTCTACGAGACGGAAAGAGAAGGACCCTGACGTTTGGTGGCTAGAGAAGCGCAAAGCCCCAGTGTTGCTGCGCCTGTGAAAGCGCTTCCAAGGAAGGGTGCTGGCTAGCAACAGCTTTCAGTGCTGGCACTTTTCATCTCTGAGCAATTGCTCGACGTTTGCAATTTCTCAGCTCGTGTCTAGGAGACGGAAAGAGAAGGACCGTGACGTTTGGTGCGTATAGAAGTGCAAAGCCCCAGTGTTACTGCGCTTGTGAAAGCGCTTCCAAGGAAGGGTGCTGGCTAGCAAGAGCTTTCAGTGCTGGCACTTTTCATCTCTGAGCAATTGCTGGACGTTTGCAATTTCTCACCTGAGCTCTCTTTAGAGTGCGCGAGAGGATGAGCAGAAGATGAGGTGGCTAGAGAAGCCCAGAGCCCCAGTGTCCTAAGGGCTACAAAAGCGCTTCCAAGGAAGGGTGCTGGCTAGCAACAGCTTTCAGTGCTGGCACTTTTCATCTCTGAGCAATTGCTCGACGTTTGCAATTTCTCACCTGAGCTCTCTTTAGAGTGCGCGAGAGGATGAGCAGAAGATGAGGTGGCTAGGGAAGCCCAGAGCCCCAGTGTTCTTAGGCCTAAAAAATCGCTTCCAAGGAAGGGTGCTGGCTAGCAAGAGCTTTCAGTGCTGGCACTTTTCATCTCGGAGCAATTGCTCGACGTTTGCAATTTCTCAGCTCGTGTCTACGAGACGGAAAGAGAAGGACCGTGACGTTTGGTGCGTATAGAAGCGCAAAGCCCCAGTGTTACTGCGCTTGTGAAAGCGCTTCCAAGGAAGGGTGCTGGCTAGCAACAGCTTTCAGTGCTGGCACTTTTCATCTCTGAGCAATTGCTGGACGTTTGCAATTTCTCACCTGAGCTCTCTTTAGAGTGCGTGAGAGGATGAGCAGAAGATGAGGTGGCTAGAGAAGCCCAGAGCCCCAGTGTTCTTAGGCCTACAAAAGCGCTTCCAAGGAAGGGTGCTGGCTAGCAAGAGCTTTCAGTGCTGGCACTTTTCATCTCTGAGCAATTGCTCGACGTTTGCAATTTCTCAGCTCGTGTCTAGAGATGGAAAGAGAAGGACCGTGACGTTTGGTGGCTAGAGAAGTGCAAAGCCCCAGTGTTACTGCGCCTGTGAAAGCGCTTCCAAGGAAGGGTGCTGGCTAGCAAGAGCTTTCAGTGCTGGCACTTTTCATCTCTGAGCAATTGCTGGACGTTTGCAATTTCTCACCTGAGCTCTCTTTAGAGTGCGCGAGAGGATGAGCAGAAGATGAGGTGGCTAGAGAAGCCCAGAGCCCCAGTGTTCTTAGGCCTACAAAAGCGCTTCCAAGGAAGGGTGCTGGCTAGCAACAGCTTTCAGTGCTGGCACTTTTCATCTCGGAGCAATTGCTCGACATTTGCAATTTCTCAGCTCGTGTCTACGAGACGGAAAGAGAATGACTGTGACGATTGGTGGGTAGAGAAGCGCAAAGCCCCAGTGTTACTGCGCTTGTGAAAGCGCTTCCAAGGAAGGGTGCTGGCTAGCAACAGCTTTCAGTGCTGGCACTTTTCATCTCTGAGCAATTGCTGGACGTTTTCGATTTCTCAGCTCGTGTCTACGAGACGGAAAGAGAATGACCGTGACGTTTGGTGGCTAGAGAAGCGCAAAGCCCCAGTGTTGCTGCTCCTGTGAAAGCGCTTCCAAGGAAGGGTGCTGGCTAGCAAGAGCTTTCAGTGCTGGCACTTTTCATCTCTGAGCAATTGCTGGACGTTTGCAATTTCTCAGCTCGTGTCTACGAGACGGAAAGAGAAGGACCGTGACGTTTGGTGGCTAGAGAAGCGCAAAGCCCCAGTGTTGCTGCGCCTGTGAAAGCGCTTCCAAGGAAGGGTGCTGGCTAGCAAGAGCTTTCAGTGCTGGCACTTTTCATCTCGGAGCAATTGCTCGACATTTGCAATTTCTCACCTGAGCTCTCTTTAGAGTGCGCGAGAGGATGAGCAGAAGATGAGGTGGCTAGAGAAGCCCAGAGCCCCAGTGTTCTTAGGCCTACAAAAGCGCTTCCAAGGAAGGGTGCTGGCTAGCAACAGCTTTCAGTGCTGGCACTTTTCATCTCGGAGCAATTGCTCGACGTTTGCAATTTCTCAGCTCGTGTCTACGAGACGGAAAGAGAAGGACCCTGACGTTTGGTGGCTAGAGAAGCGCAAAGCCCCAGTGTTGCTGCGCCTGTGAAAGCGCTTCCAAGGAAGGCTGCTGGCTAGCAACAGCTTTCAGTGCTGGCACTTTTCATCTCTGAGCAATTGCTCGACGTTTGCAATTTCTCACCTGAGCTCTCTTTAGAGTGCGCGAGAGGATGAGCAGAAGATGAGGTGGCTAGAGAAGCCCAGAGCCCCAGTCTTCTTAGGCCTACAAAAGCGCTTCCAAGGAAGGGGGCTGGCTAGCAAGAGCTTTCAGTGCTGGCACTTTTCATCTCTGAGCAATTGCTCGACGTTTGCAATTTCTCAGCTCGTGTCTAGAGACGGAAAGAGAATGACCGTGACGTTTGGTGGGTAGAGAAGTGCAAAGCCCCAGTGTTGCTGCGCCTGTGAAAGCGCTTCCAAGGAAGGGTGCTGGCTAGCAAGAGCTTTCAGTGCTGGCACTTTTCATCTCTGAGCAATTGCTCGACGTTTGCAATTTCTCAGCTCGTGTCTACGAGACGGAAAGAGAAGGACCGTGACGTTTGGTGGCTAGAGAAGCGCAAAGCCCCAGTGTTGCTGCGCCTGTGAAAGCGCTTCCAAGGAAGGGTGCTGGCTAGCAACAGCTTTCAGTGCTGGCACTTTTCATCTCTGAGCAATTGCTCGACGTTTGCAATTTCTCACCTGAGCTCTCTTTAGAGTGCGCGAGAGGATGAGCAGAAGATTAGGTGGCTAGAGAAGCCCAGAGCCCCAGTGTTCTTAGGCCTACAAAAGCGCTTCCAAGGAAGGGTGCTGGCTAGCAACAGCTTTCAGTGCTGGCACTTTTCATCTCTGAGCAATTGCTCGACGTTTGCAATTTCTCAGCTCATGTCTACGAGACGGAAAGAGAATGACCGTGACGTTTGCTGCGTATAGAAGCGCAAAGCCCCAGTGTTGCTGCTCCTGTGAAAGCGCTTCCAAGGAAGGGTGCTGGCTAGCAAGAGCTTTCAGTGCTGGCACTTTTCATCTCTGAGCAATTGCTCGACGTTTGCAATTTCTCAGCTCGTGTCTACGAGACGGAAAGAGAAAGACCGTGACGTTTGGTGGCTAGAGAAGCGCAAAGCCCCAGTGTTGCTGCGCCTGTGAAAGCGCTTCCAAGGAAGGGTGCTGGCTAGCAACAGCTTTCAGTGCTGGCACTTTTCATCTCTGAGCAATTGCTCGACGTTTGCAATTTCTCACCTGAGCTCTCTTTAGAGTGCGCGAGAGGATGAGCAGAAGATTAGGTGGCTAGAGAAGCCCAGAGCCCCAGTGTTCTTAGGCCTACAAAAGCGCTTCCAAGGAAGGGTGCTGGCTAGCAACAGCTTTCAGTGCTGGCACTTTTCATCTCGGAGCAATTGCTGGACGTTTGCAATTTCTCAGCTCGTGTCTACGAGACGGAAAGAGAAGGACCGTGACGTTTGGTGGCTAGAGAAGCGCAAAGCCCCAGTGTTGCTGCGCCTGTGAAAGCGCTTCCAAGGAAGGGTGCTGGCTAGCAAGAGCTTTCAGTGCTGGCACTTTTCATCTCTGAGCAATTGCTCGTCGTTTGCAATTTCTCCCCTGAGCTCTCTTTAGAGTGCGCGAGAGGATGAGCAGAAGATGAGGTGGCTAGAGAAGCCCAGAGCCCCAGTGTTCTTAGGCCTACAAAAGCGCTTCCAAGGAAGGGTGCTGGCTAGCAACAGCTTTCAGTGCTGGCACTTTTCATCTCTGAGCAATTGCTCGACGTTTGCAATTTCTCACCTGAGCTCTCTTTAGAGTGCGTGAGAGGATGAGCAGAAGATGAGGTGGCTAGAGAAGCCCAGAGCCCCAGTGTTCTTAGGCCTACAAAAGCGCTTCCAAGGAAGGGTGCTGGCTAGCAACAGCTTTCAGTGCTGGCCCTTTTCATCTCTGAGCAATTGCTCGACGTTTGCAATTTCTCAGCTCGTGTCTACGAGACGGAAAGAGAAGGACCGTGACATTTGGTGGGTAGAGAAGCGCAAAGCCCCAGTGTTGCTGCGCCTGTGAAAGCGCTTCCAAGGAAGGGTGCTGGCTAGCAACAGCTTTCAGTGCTGGCCCTTTTCATCTCTGAGCAATTGCTCGACGTTTGTAATTTCTCACCTGAGCTCTCTTTAGAGTGCGCGAGAGGATGAGCAGAAGATGAGGTGGCTAGAGAAGCCCAGAGCCCCAGTGTTCTTAGGCCTACAAAAGCGCTTCCAAGGAAGGGTGCTGGCTAGCAAGAGCTTTCAGTGCTGGCACTTTTCATCTCTGAGCAATTGCTCGACGTTTGCAATTTCTCAGCTCGTGTCTACGAGACGGAAAGAGAAGGACCGTGACGTTTGGTGGCTAGAGAAGAGCAAAGCCCCAGTGTTGCTGCGCCTGTGAAAGCGCTTCCAAGGAAGGGTGCTGGCTAGCAAGAGCTTTCAGTGCTGGCACTTTTCATCTCTGAGCAATTGCTCGACGTTTGCAATTTCTCAGCTCGTGTCTACGAGACGGAAAGAGAAGGACCGTGACGTTTGGTGGCTAGAGAAGCGCAAAGCCCCAGTGTTGCTGCGCCTGTGAAAGTGCTTCCAAGGAAGGGTGCTGGCTAGCAACAGCTTTCAGTGCTGGCACTTTTCATCTCTGAGCAATTGCTCGACGTTTGCAATTTCTCAGCTCGTGTCTACCGATGGAAAGAGAAGGACCGTGACGTTTGGTGGGTAGAGAAGCGCAAAGCCCCAGTGTTGCTGCGCCTGTGAAAGCGCTTCCAAGGAAGGGTGCTGGCTAGCAAGAGCTTTCAGTGCTGGCACTTTTCATCTCTGAGCAATTGCTCGACATTTGCAATTTCTCACCTGAGCTCTCTTTAGAGTGCGCGAGAGGATGAGCAGAAGATGAGGTGGCTAGAGAAGCCCAGAGCCCCAGTGTTCTTAGGCCTACAAAAGCGCTTCCAAGGAAGGGTGCTGGCTAGCAACAGCTTTCAGTGCTGGCACTTTTCATCTCGGAGCAATTGCTCGACGTTTGCAATTTCTCAGCTCGTGTCTACGAGATGGAAAGAGAAGGACCGTGACGTTTGGTGGCTAGAGAAGCGCAAAGCCCCAGTGTTGCTGCGCCTGTGAAAGCGCTTCCAAGGAAGGGTGCTGGCTAGCAACAGCTTTCAGTGCTGGCACTTTTCATCTCTGAGCAATTGCTCGACGTTTGCAACTTCTCACCTGAGCTCTCTTTAGAGTGCGCGAGAGGATGAGCAGAAGATGAGGTGGCTAGAGAAGCCCAGAGCCCCAGTGTTCTTAGGCCTACAAAAGCGCTTCCAAGGAAGGGTGCTGGCTAGCAACAGCTTTCAGTGCTGGCACTTTTCATCTCTGAGCAATTGCTCCACGTTTGCAATTTCTCAGCTCGTGTCTAGAGACGGAAAGAGAATGACCGTGACGTTTGGTGGGTAGAGAAGCGCAAAGCCCCAGTGTTGCTGCGCCTGTGAGAGCGCTTCCAAGGAAGGGTGCTGGCTAGCAACAGCTTTCAGTGCTGGCACTTTTCATCTCGGAGCAATTGCTGGACGTTTGCAATTTCTCAGCTCGTGTCTACGAGACGGAAAGAGAAGGACCGTGACGTTTGGTGGCTAGAGAAGCGCAAAGCCCCAGTGTTGCTGCTCCTGTGAAAGCGCTTCCAAGGAAGGGTGCTGGCTAGCAAGAGCTTTCAGTGCTGGCACTTTTCATCTCTGAGCAATTGCTCGACGTTTGCAATTTCTCAGCTCGTGTCTACGAGACGGAAAGAGAAGGACCGTGACGTTTGGTGGCTAGAGAAGCGCAAAGCCCCAGTGTTGCTGCGCCTGTGAAAGCGCTTCCAAGGAAGGGTGCTGGCTAGCAACAGCTTTCAGTGCTGGCACTTTTCATCTCTGAGCAATTGCTCGACGTTTGCAATTTCTCACCTGAGCTCTCTTTAGAGTGCGCGAGAGGATGAGCAGAAGATGAGGTGGCTAGAGAAGCCCAGAGCCCCAGTGTTCTTAGGCCTACAAAAGCGCTTCCAAGGAAGGGTGCTGGCTAGCAAGAGCTTTCAGTGCTGGCACTTTTCATCTCTGAGCAATTGCTCGACGTTTGCAATTTCTCAGCTCGTGTCTACGAGACGGAAAGAGAAGGACCGTGACGTTTGGTGGCTAGAGAAGCGCAAAGCCCCAGTGTTGCTGCGCTTGTGAAAGCGCTTCCAAGGAAGGGTGCTGGCTAGCAAGAGCTTTCAGTGCTGGCACTTTTCATCTCTGAGCAATTGCTCGTCGTTTGCAATTTCTCCCCTGAGCTCTCTTTAGAGTGCGCGAGAGGATGAGCAGAAGATGAGGTGGCTAGAGAAGCCCAGAGCCCCAGTGTTCTTAGGCCTACAAAAGCGCTTCCAAGGAAGGGTGCTGGCTAGCAACAGCTTTCAGTGCTGGCACTTTTCATCTCTGAGCAATTGCTCGACGTTTGCAATTTCTCACCTGAGCTCTCTTTAGAGTGCGCGAGAGGATGAGCAGAAGATGAGGTGGCTAGAGAAGCCCAGAGCCCCAGTGTTCTTAGGCCTACAAAAGCGCTTCCAAGGAAGGGTGCTGGCTAGCAAGAGCTTTCAGTGCTGGCACTTTTCATCTCTGAGCAATTGCTCGACGTTTGCAATTTCTCAGCTCGTGTCTACAAGACGGAAAAAGAATGACCGTGACATTTGGTGCGTATAGAAGCGCAAAGCCCCAGTGTTGCTGCGCCTGTGAAAGCGCTTCCAAGGAAGGGTGCTGGCTAGCAAGAGCTTTCAGTGCTGGCACTTTTCATCTCGGAGCAATTGCTCGACGTTTGCAATTTCTCAGCTCGTTTCTAGGAGACGGAAAGAGAAGGACCGTGACGTTTGGTGCGTATAGAAGCGCAAAGCCCCAGTGTTGCTGCGCCTGTGAAAGCGCTTCCAAGGAAGGGTGCTGGCTAGCAAGAGCTTTCAGTGCTGGCACTTTTCATCTCTGAGCAATTGCTGGACGTTTGCAATTTCTCCCCTGAGCTCTCTTTAGAGTGCGCGAGAGGATGAGCAGAAGATTAGGTGGCTAGAGAAGCCCAGAGCCCCAGTGTTCTTAGGCCTACAAAAGCGCTTCCAAGGAAGGGTGCTGGCTAGCAAGAGCTTTCAGTGCTGGCACTTTTCATCTCTGAGCAATTGCTCGACGTTTGCAATTTCTCAGCTCGTGTCTACGAGACGGAAAGAGAAGGACCGTGACGTTTGGTGGCTAGAGAAGCGCAAAGCCCCAGTGTTGCTGCGCTTGTGAAAGCGCTTCCAAGGAAGGGTGCTGGCTAGCAAGAGCTTTCAGTGCTGGCACTTTTCATCTCTGAGCAATTGCTCGTCGTTTGCAATTTCTCCCCTGAGCTCTCTTTAGAGTGCGCGAGAGGATGAGCAGAAGAGTAGGTGGCTAGAGAAGCCCAGAGCCCCAGTGTTCTTAGGCCTACAAAAGCGCTTCCAAGGAAGGGTGCTGGCTAGCAACAGCTTTCAGTGCTGGCACTTTTCATCTCTGAGCAATTGCTCGACGTTTGCAATTTCTCACCTGAGCTCTCTTTAGAGTGCGCGAGAGGATGAGTAGAAGATGAGGTGGCTAGAGAAGCCCAGAGCCCCAGTGTTCTTAGGCCTGCAAAAGCGCTTCCAAGGAAGGGTGCTGGCTAGCAACAGCTTTCAGTGCTGGCACTTTTCAGCTCTGAGCAATTGCTCGACGTTTGCAATTTCTCAGCTCGTGTCTACCAGACGGAAAGAGAAGGACCGTGACGTTTGGTGGCTAGAGAAGCGCAAAGCCCCAGTGTTGCTGCGCCTGTGAAAGCGCTTCCAAGGAAGGGTGCTGGCTAGCAACAGCTTTCAGTGCTGGCACTTTTCATCTCTGAGCAATTGCTCGACGTTTGCAATTTCTCAGCTCGTGTCTACCGACGGAAAGAGAAGGACCGTGACGTTTGGTGCGTATAGAAGCGCAAAGCCCCAGTGTTACTGCGCTTGTGAAAGCGCTTCCAAGGAAGGGTGCTGGCTAGCAAGAGCTTTCAGTGCTGGCACTTTTCATCTCTGAGCAATTGCTGGACGTTTGCAATTTCTCACCTGAGCTCTCTTTAAAGTGCGCGAGAGGATGAGCAGAAGATGAGGTGGCTAGAGAAGCCCAGAGCCCCAGTGTTCTTAGGGCTACAAAAGCGCTTCCAAGGAAGGGTGCTGGCTAGCAAGAGCTTTCAGTGCTGGCACTTTTCATCTCTGAGCAATTGCTCGACGTTTGCAATTTCTCAGCTCGTGTCTACGAGACGGAAAGAGAAGGACCGTGACGTTTGGTGGGTAGAGAAGCGCAAAGCCCCAGTGTTGCTGCGCCTGTGAAAGCGCTTCCAAGGAAGGGTGCTGGCTAGCAAGAGCTTTCAGTGCTGGCACTTTTCATCTCTGAGCAATTGCTCGTCGTTTGCAATTTCTCCCCTGAGCTCTCTTTAGAGTGCGCGAGAGGATGAGCAGAAGATGAGGTGGCTAGAGAAGCCCAGAGCCCCAGTGTTCTTAGGCCTACAAAAGCGCTTCCAAGGAAGGGTGCTGGCTAGCAACAGCTTTCAGTGCTGGCACTTTTCATCTCGGAGCAATTGCTCGACGTTTGCAATTTCTCAGCTCGTGTCTACGAGACGGAAAGAGAATGACCGTGACGTTTGGTGGGTAGAGAAGCGCAAAGCCCCAGTGTTACTGCGCTTGTGAAAGCGCTTCCAAGGAAGGGTGCTGGCTAGCAACAGCTTTCAGTGCTGGCACTTTTCATCTCTGAGCAATTGCTGGACGTTTTCGATTTCTCAGCTCGTGTCTACGAGACGGAAAGAGAAGGACCGTGACGTTTGGTGGGTAGAGAAGCGCAAAGCCCCAGTGTTGCTGCTCCTGTGAAAGCGCTTCCAAGGAAGGGTGCTGGCTAGCAAGAGCTTTCAGTGCTGGCACTTTTCATCTCTGAGCAATTGCTCGACGTTTGCAACTTCTCAGCTCGTGTCTACGAGACGGAAAGAGAATGACCGTGACGTTTGGTGGCTAGAGAAGCGCAAAGCCCCAGTGTTGCTGCGCCTGTGAAAGCGCTTCCAAGGAAGGGTGCTGGCTAGCAAGAGCTTTCAGTGCTGGCACTTTTCATCTCTGAGCAATTGCTCGACGTTTGCAATTTCTCAGCTCGTGTCTACCGACGGAAAGAGAAGGACCGTGACTTTTGGTGGCTAGAGAAGCGCAAAGCCCCAGTGTTGCTGCACCTGTGAAAGCGCTTCCAAGGAAGGGTGCTGGCTAGCAAGAGCTTTCAGTGCTGGCACTTTTCATCTCTGAGCAATTGCTCGACGTTTGCAATTTCTCACCTGAGCTCTCTTTAGAGTGCGCGAGAGGATGAGCAGAAGATGAGGTGGCTAGAGAAGCCCAGAGCCCCAGTGTTCTTAGGCCTACAAAAGCGCTTCCAAGGAAGGGTGCTGGCTAGCAACAGCTTTCAGTGCTGGCACTTTTCATCTCGGAGCAATTGCTCGACGTTTGCAATTTCTCAGCTCGTGTCTACGAGACGGAAAGAGAAGGACCGTGACGTTTGGTGGCTAGAGAAGAGCAAAGCCCCAGTGTTGCTGCGCCTGTGAAAGCGCTTCCAAGGAAGGGTGCTGGCTAGCAACAGCTTTCAGTGCTGGCACTTTTCATCTCTGAGCAATTGCTCGACGTTTGCAATTTCTCACCTGAGCTCTCTTTAGAGTGCGCGAGAGGATGAGCAGAAGATGAGGTGGCTAGAGAAGCCCAGAGCCCCAGTCTTCTTAGGCCTACAAAAGCGCTTCCAAGGAAGGGTGCTGGCTAGCAACAGCTTTCAGTGCTGGCACTTTTCATCTCTGAGCAATTGCTCGACGTTTGCAATTTCTCAGCTCGTGTCTAGAGATGGAAAGAGAAGGACCGTGACGTTTGGTGGGTAGAGAAGAGCAAAGCCCCAGTGTTGCTGTGCCTGTGAAAGCGCTTCCAAGGAAGGGTGCTGGCTAGCAACAGCTTTCAGTGCTGGCACTTTTCATCTCTGAGCAATTGCTGGACGTTTGCAATTTCTCAGCTCGTGTCTACGAGACGGAAAGAGAAGGACCGTGACGTTTGGTGGCTAGAGAAGCGCAAAGCCCCAGTGTTGCTGCGCCTGTGAAAGCGCTTCCAAGGAAGGGTGCTGGCTAGCAACAGCTTTCAGTGCTGGCACTTTTCATCTCTGAGCAATTGCTCGACGTTTGCAATTTCTCCCCTGAGCTCTCTTTAGAGTGCGCGAGAGGATGAGCAGAAGAGTAGGTGGCTAGAGAAGCCCAGAGCCCCAGTGTTCTTAGGCCTACAAAAGCGCTTCCAAGGAAGGGTGCTGGCTAGCAACAGCTTTCAGTGCTGGCACTTTTCATCTCTGAGCAATTGCTCGACGTTTGCAATTTCTCAGCTCATGTCTACGAGACGGAAAGAGAATGACCGTGACGTTTGGTGGGTAGAGAAGCGCAAAGCCCCAGTGTTGCTGCGCCTGTGAAAGCGCTTCCAAGGAAGGGTGCTGGCTAGCAAGAGCTTTCAGTGCTGGCACTTTTCATCTCTGAGCAATTGCTCGACGTTTGCAATTTCTCAGCTCGTGTCTACGAGACGGAAAGAGAAGGACCGTGACGTTTGGTGGCTAGAGAAGCGCAAAGCCCCAGTGTTGCTGCGCCTGTGAAAGCGCTTCCAAGGAAGGGTGCTGGCTAGCAACAGCTTTCAGTGCTGGCACTTTTCATCTCTGAGCAATTGCTGGACGTTTGCAATTTCTCACCTGAGCTCTCTTTAGAGTGCGCGAGAGGATGAGCAGAAGATTAGGTGGCTAGAGAAGCCCAGAGCCCCAGTGTTCTTAGGCCTACAAAAGCGCTTCCAAGGAAGGGGGCTGGCTAGCAACAGCTTTCAGTGCTGGCACTTTTCATCTCTGAGCAATTGCTCGACGTTTGCAATTTCTCAGCTCGTGTCTACAAGACGGAAAGAGAATGACCGTGACATTTGGTGCGTATAGAAGCACAAAGCCCCAGTGTTGCTGCGCCTGTGAAAGCGCTTCCAAGGAAGGGTGCTGGCTAGCAAGAGCTTTCAGTGCTGGCACTTTTCATCTCTGAGCAATTGCTCGACGTTTGCAATTTCTCAGCTCGTGTCTACGAGACGGAAAGAGAAGGACCGTGACGTTTGGTGGCTAGAGAAGCGCAAAGCCCCAGTGTTGCTGCGCCTGTGAAAGCGCTTCCAAGGAAGGGTGCTGGCTAGCAACAGCTTTCAGTGCTGGCACTTTTCATCTCTGAGCAATTGCTCGACGTTTGCAATTTCTCAGCTCGTGTCTACCGATGGAAAGAGAAGGACCGTGACGTTTGGTGGGTAGAGAAGCGCAAAGCCCCAGTGTTGCTGCGCCTGTGAAAGCGCTTCCAAGGAAGGGTGCTGGCTAGCAAGAGCTTTCAGTGCTGGCACTTTTCATCTCTGAGCAATTGCTCGACATTTGCAATTTCTCACCTGAGCTCTCTTTAGAGTGCGCGAGAGGATGAGCAGAAGATGAGGTGGCTAGAGAAGCCCAGAGCCCCAGTGTTCTTAGGCCTACAAAAGCGCTTCCAAGGAAGGGTGCTGGCTAGCAACAGCTTTCAGTGCTGGCACTTTTCATCTCGGAGCAATTGCTCGACGTTTGCAATTTCTCAGCTCGTGTCTACGAGATGGAAAGAGAAGGACCGTGACGTTTGGTGGGTAGAGAAGCGCAAAGCCCCAGTGTTGCTGCGCCTGTGAAAGCGCTTCCAAGGAAGGGTGCTGGCTAGCAACAGCTTTCAGTGCTGGCACTTTTCATCTCTGAGCAATTGCTCGACGTTTGCAATTTCTCACCTGAGCTCTCTTTAGAGTGCGCGAGAGGATGAGCAGAAGATGAGGTGGCTAGAGAAGCCCAGAGCCCCAGTCTTCTTAGGCCTACAAAAGCGCTTCCAAGGAAGGGTGCTGGCTAGCAACAGCTTTCAGTGCTGGCACTTTTCATCTCTGAGCAATTGCTCGACGTTTGCAATTTCTCAGCTCGTGTCTAGAGACGGAAAGAGAATGACCGTGACGTTTGGTGGGTAGAGAAGCGCAAAGCCCCAGTGTTGCTGTGCCTGTGAAAGCGCTTCCAAGGAAGGGTGCTGGCTAGCAACAGCTTTCAGTGCTGGCACTTTTCATCTCTGAGCAATTGCTTGACGTTTGCAATTTCTCAGCTCGTGTCTACGAGACGGAAAGAGAAGGACCGTGACGTTTGGTGGCTAGAGAAGCGCAAAGCCCCAGTGTTGCTGCGCCTGTGAAAGCGCTTCCAAGGAAGGGTGCTGGCTAGCAAGAGCTTTCAGTGCTGGCACTTTTCATCTCTGAGCAATTGCTCGACGTTTGCAATTTCTCCCCTGAGCTCTCTTTAGAGTGCGCGAGAGGATGAGCAGAAGATTAGGTGGCTAGAGAAGCCCAGAGCCCCAGTGTTCTTAGGCCTACAAAAGCGCTTCCAAGGAAGGGTGCTGGCTAGCAAGAGCTTTCAGTGCTGGCACTTTTCATCTCTGAGCAATTGCTCGACGTTTGCAATTTCTCAGCTCATGTCTACGAGACGGAAAGAGAAGGACCGTGACGTTTGGTGCGTATAGAAGCGCAAAGCCCCAGTGTTGCTGCTCCTGTGAAAGCGCTTCCAAGGAAGGGTGCTGGCTAGCAAGAGCTTTCAGTGCTGGCACTTTTCATCTCTGAGCAATTGCTCGACGTTTGCAATTTCTCAGCTCGTTTCTAGGAGACGGAAAGAGAAGGACCGTGACGTTTGGTGCGTATAGAAGCGCAAAGCCCCAGTGTTGCTGCGCCTGTGAAAGCGCTTCCAAGGAAGGGTGCTGGCTAGCAACAGCTTTCAGTGCTGGCACTTTTCATCTCTGAGCAATTGCTGGACGTTTGCAATTTCTCACCTGAGCTCTCTTTAGAGTGCGCGACAGGATGAGCAGAAGATTAGGTGGCTAGAGAAGCCCAGAGCCCCAGTGTTCTTAGGCCTACAAAAGCGCTTCCAAGGAAGGGTGCTGGCTAGCAAGAGCTTTCAGTGCTGGCACTTTTCATCTCTGAGCAATTGCTCGACGTTTGCAATTTCTCAGCTCGTGTCTACGAGACGGAAAGAGAAGGACCGTGACGTTTGGTGGCTAGAGAAGCGCAAAGCCCCAGTGTTGCTGCGCTTGTGAAAGCGCTTCCAAGGAAGGGTGCTGGCTAGCAAGAGCTTTCAGTGCTGGCACTTTTCATCTCTGAGCAATTGCTCGTCGTTTGCAATTTCTCCCCTGAGCTCTCTTTAGAGTGCGCGAGAGGATGAGCAGAAGATGAGGTGGCTAGAGAAGCCCAGAGCCCCAGTGTTCTTAGGCCTACAAAAGCGCTTCCAAGGAAGGGTGCTGGCTAGCAAGAGCTTTCAGTGCTGGCACTTTTCATCTCTGAGCAATTGCTCGACGTTTGCAATTTCTCACCTGAGCTCTCTTTAGAGTGCGCGCGAGGATGAGCAGAAGATTAGGTGGCTAGAGAAGCCCAGAGCCCCAGTGTTCTTAGGCCTACAAAAGCGCTTCCAAGGAAGGGTGCTGGCTAGCAACAGCTTTCAGTGCTGGCCCTTTTCATCTCTGAGCAATTGCTCGACGTTTGCAATTTCTCAGCTCGTGTCTACGAGACGGAAAGAGAATGACCGTGACGTTTGGTGGCTAGAGAAGCGCAAAGCCCCAGTGTTGCTGCGCCTGTGAAAGCGCTTCCAAGGAAGGGTGCTGGCTAGCAAGAGCTTTCAGTGCTGGCACTTTTCATCTCTGAGCAATTGCTCGACGTTTGTAATTTCTCCCCTGAGCTCTCTTTAGAGTGCGCGAGAGGATGAGCAGAAGATGAGGTGGCTAGAGAAGCCCAGAGCCCCAGTGTTCTTAGGCCTACAAAAGCGCTTCCAAGGAAGGGTGCTGGCTAGCAAGAGCTTTCAGTGCTGGCACTTTTCATCTCTGAGCAATTGCTCGACGTTTGCAATTTCTCACCTGAGCTCTCTTTAGAGTGCGCGCGAGGATGAGCAGAAGATGAGGTGGCTAGAGAAGCCCAGAGCCCCAGTGTTCTTAGGCCTACAAAAGCGCTTCCAAGGAAGGGTGCTGGCTAGCAAGAGCTTTCAGTGCTGGCCCTTTTCATCTCTGAGCAATTGCTCGACGTTTGCAATTTCTCAGCTCGTGTCTACGAGACGGAAAGAGAAGGACCGTGACTTTTGGTGGCTAGAGAAGCGCAAAGCCCCAGTGTTGCTGCGCCTGTGAAAGCGCTTCCAAGGAAGGGTGCTGGCTAGCAACAGCTTTCAGTGCTGGCCCTTTTCATCTCTGAGCAATTGCTCGACGTTTGTAATTTCTCACCTGAGCTCTCTTTAGAGTGCGCGAGAGGATGAGCAGAAGATGAGGTGGCTAGAGAAGCCCAGAGCCCCAGTGTTCTTAGGCCTACAAAAGCGCTTCCAAGGAAGGGTGCTGGCTAGCAAGAGCTTTCAGTGCTGGCACTTTTCATCTCTGAGCAATTGCTGGACGTTTGCAATTTCTCAGCTCGTGTCTACGAGACGGAAAGAGAAGGACCGTGACGTTTGGTGGCTAGAGAAGCGCAAAGCCCCAGTGTTGCTGCGCCTGTGAAAGCGCTTCCAAGGAAGGGTGCTGGCTAGCAACAGCTTTCAGTGCTGGCACTTTTCATCTCTGAGCAATTGCTCGACGTTTGCAATTTCTCAGCTCGTGTCTACCGACGGAAAGAGAAGGACCGTGACGTTTGGTGCGTATAGAAGCGCAAAGCCCCAGTGTTGCTGCGCCTGTGAAAGCGCTTCCAAGGAAGGGTGCTGGCTAGCAAGAGCTTTCAGTGCTGGCACTTTTCATCTCTGAGCAATTGCTCGTCGTTTGCAATTTCTCCCCTGAGCTCTCTTTAGAGTGCGCGAGAGGATGAGCAGAAGATGAGGTGGCTAGAGAAGCCCAGAGCCCCACTGTTCTTAGGCCTACAAAAGCGCTTCCAAGGAAGGGTGCTGGCTAGCAACAGCTTTCAGTGCTGGCACTTTTCATCTCGGAGCAATTGCTGGACGTTTGCAATTTCTCAGCTCGTGTCTAGGAGACGGAAAGAGA
Source organism: Sarcoramphus papa (assembly GCA_037962945.1). NCBI lineage: Eukaryota > Metazoa > Chordata > Aves > Accipitriformes > Cathartidae > Sarcoramphus > Sarcoramphus papa. The sequence goes on along the minus strand of JBBMRM010000093.1, from coordinate 4,727,790 downwards.
AGGACCGTGACGTTTGGTGGCTAGAGAAGCGCAAAGCCCCAGTGTTGCTGCGCCTGTGAAAGCGCTTCCAAGGAAGGGTGCTGGCTAGCAAGAGCTTTCAGTGCTGGCACTTTTCATCTCTGAGCAATTGCTCGACGTTTGCAATTTCTCACCTGAGCTCTCTTTAGAGTGCGCGAGAGGATGAGCAGAAGATGAGGTGGCTAGAGAAGCCCAGAGCCCCAGTCTTCTTAGGCCTACAAAAGCGCTTCCAAGGAAGGGGGCTGGCTAGCAACAGCTTTCAGTGCTGGCACTTTTCATCTCTGAGCAATTGCTCCACGTTTGCAATTTCTCAGCTCGTGTCTAGGAGACGGAAAGAGAAGGACCGTGACGTTTGGTGGCTAGAGAAGCGCAAAGCCCCAGTGTTGCTGCGCCTGTGAAAGCGCTTCCAAGGAAGGGTGCTGGCTAGCAACAGCTTTCAGTGCTGGCACTTTTCATCTCTGAGCAATTGCTCGTCGTTTGCAATTTCTCCCCTGAGCTCTCTTTAGAGTGCGCGAGAGGATGAGCAGAAGATGAGGTGGCTAGAGAAGCCCAGAGCCCCAGTGTTCTTAGGCCTACAAAAGCGCTTCCAAGGAAGGGTGCTGGCTAGCAACAGCTTTCAGTGCTGGCACTTTTCATCTCTGAGCAATTGCTCGACGTTTGCAATTTCTCACCTGAGCTCTCTTTAGAGTGCGCGAGAGGATGAGCAGAAGATGAGGTGGCTAGAGAAGCCCAGAGCCCCAGTGTTCTTAGGCCTGCAAAAGCGCTTCCAAGGAAGGGTGCTGGCTAGCAACAGCTTTCAGTGCTGGCACTTTTCAGCTCTGAGCAATTGCTCGACGTTTGCAATTTCTCAGCTCGTGTCTACCGACGGAAAGAGAAGGACCATGACGTTTGGTGCGTATAGAAGCGCAAAGCCCCAGTGTTGCTGCGCCTGTGAAAGCGCTTCCAAGGAAGGGTGCTGGCTAGCAAGAGCTTTCAGTGCTGGCACTTTTCATCTCTGAGCAATTGCTCGACGTTTGCAATTTCTCCCCTGAGCTCTCTTTAAAGTGCGCGAGAGGATGAGCAGAAGATGAGGTGGCTAGAGAAGCCCAAAGCCCCAGTGTTCTTAGGCCTACAAAAGCGCTTCCAAGGAAGGGTGCTGGCTAGCAACAGCTTTCAGTGCTGGCACTTTTCATCTCTGAGCAATTGCTCGACGTTTGCAATTTCTCAGCTCGTGTCTACGAGACGGAAAGAGAAGGACCGTGACGTTTGGTGGCTAGAGAAGCGCAAAGCCCCAGTGTTGCTGCGCTTGTGAAAGCGCTTCCAAGGAAGGGTGCTGGCTAGCAAGAGCTTTCAGTGCTGGCACTTTTCATCTCTGAGCAATTGCTCGTCATTTGCAATTTCTCCCCTGAGCTCTCTTTAGAGTGCGCGAGAGGATGAGCAGAAGATGAGGTGGCTAGAGAAGCCCAGAGCCCCAGTGTTCTTAGGCCTACAAAAGCGCTTCCAAGGAAGGGTGCTGGCTAGCAACAGCTTTCAGTGCTGGCACTTTTCATCTCTGAGCAATTGCTCGACGTTTGCAATTTCTCACCTGAGCTCTCTTTAGAGTGCGCGCGAGGATGAGCAGAAGATGAGGTGGCTAGAGAAGCCCAGAGCCCCAGTGTTCTTAGGCCTACAAAAGCGCTTGCAAGGAAGGGGGCTGGCTAGCAACAGCTTTCAGTGCTGGCCCTTTTCATCTCTGAGCAATTGCTCGACGTTTGCAATTTCTCAGCTCGTGTCTACGAGACGGAAAGAGAAGGACCGTGACTTTTGGTGGCTAGAGAAGCGCAAAGCCCCAGTGTTGCTGCGCCTGTGAAAGCGCTTCCAAGGAAGGGTGCTGGCTAGCAACAGCTTTCAGTGCTGGCCCTTTTCATCTCTGAGCAATTGCTCGACGTTTGTAATTTCTCACCTGAGCTCTCTTTAGAGTGCGCGAGAGGATGAGCAGAAGATGAGGTGGCTAGAGAAGCCCAGAGCCCCAGTGTTCTTAGGCCTACAAAAGCGCTTCCAAGGAAGGGTGCTGGCTAGCAAGAGCTTTCAGTGCTGGCACTTTTCATCTCTGAGCAATTGCTCGACGTTTGCAATTTCTCAGCTCGTGTCTACGAGACGGAAAGAGAAGGACCGTGACGTTTGGTGGCTAGAGAAGCGCAAAGCCCCAGTGTTGCTGCGCTTGTGAAAGCGCTTCCAAGGAAGGGTGCTGGCTAGCAAGAGCTTTCAGTGCTGGCACTTTTCATCTCTGAGCAATTGCTCCACGTTTGCAATTTCTCCCCTGAGCTCTCTTTAGAGTGCGCGAGAGGATGAGCAGAAGATGAGGTGGCTAGAGAAGCCCAGAGCCCCAGTGTTCTTAGGCCTACAAAAGCGCTTCCAAGGAAGGGTGCTGGCTAGCAAGAGCTTTCAGTGCTGGCACTTTTCATCTCTGAGCAATAGCTCGACGTTTGCAATTTCTCACCTGAGCTCTCTTTAGAGTGCGCGCGAGGATGAGCAGAAGATGAGGTGGCTAGAGAAGCCCAGAGCCCCAGTGTTCTTAGGCCTACAAAAGCGCTTCCAAGGAAGGGTGCTGGCTAGCAACAGCTTTCAGTGCTGGCACTTTTCAGCTCTGAGCAATTGCTCGACGTTTGCAATTTCTCAGCTCGTGTCTACGAGACGGAAAGAGAAGGACCGTGACTTTTGGTGGCTAGAGAAGCGCAAAGCCCCAGTGTTGCTGCGCCTGTGAAAGCGCTTCCAAGGAAGGGTGCTGGCTAGCAACAGCTTTCAGTGCTGGCCCTTTTCATCTCTGAGCAATTGCTCGACGTTTGTAATTTCTCACCTGAGCTCTCTTTAGAGTGCGCGCGAGGATGAGCAGAAGATGAGGTGGCTAGAGAAGCCCAGAGCCCCAGTGTTCTTAGGCCTACAAAAGCGCTTCCAAGGAAGGGTGCTGGCTAGCAACAGCTTTCAGTGCTGGCACTTTTCATCTCTGAGCAATTGCTCAACGTTTGCAATTTCTCAGCTCGTGTCTACGAGACGGAAAGAGAAGGACCGTGACGTTTGGTGGCTAGAGAAGCGCAAAGCCCCAGTGTTGCTGCGCCTGTGAAAGCGCTTCCAAGGAAGGGTGCTGGCTAGCAACAGCTTTCAGTGCTGGCACTTTTCATCTCTGAGCAATTGCTCGACGTTTGCAATTTCTCAGCTCGTGTCTACGAGACGGAAAGAGAAGGACCGTGACATTTGGTGCGTATAGAAGCGCAAAGCCCCAGTGTTGCTGCGCCTGTGAAAGCGCTTCCAAGGAAGGGTGCTGGCTAGCAACAGCTTTCAGTGCTGGCACTTTTCATCTCTGAGCAATTGCTCGACTTTTGCAATTTCTCACCTGAGCTCTCTTTAGAGTGCGCGAGAGGATGAGCAGAAGAGTAGGTGGCTAGAGAAGCCCAGAGCCCCAGTGTTCTTAGGCCTACAAAAGCGCTTCCAAGGAAGGGTGCTGGCTAGCAACAGCTTTCAGTGCTGGCACTTTTCATCTCTGAGCAATTGCTCGACGTTTGCAATTTCTCAGCTCGTGTCTAGGAGACGGAAAGAGAAGGACCGTGACGTTTGGTGGCTAGAGAAGCGCAAAGCCCCAGTGTTGCTGCGCCTGTGAAAGCGCTTCCAAGGAAGGGTGCTGGCTAGCAAGAGCTTTCAGTGCTGGCACTTTTCATCTCTGAGCAATTGCTGGACGTTTGCAATTTCTCACCTGAGCTCTCTTTAGAGTGCGTGAGAGGATGAGCAGAAGATGAGGTGGCTAGAGAAGCCCAGAGCCCCAGTGTTCTTAGGCCTACAAAAGCGCTTCCAAGGAAGGGTGCTGGCTAGCAACAGCTTTCAGTGCTGGCACTTTTCATCTCTGAGCAATTGCTCGACGTTTGCAATTTCTCACCTGAGCTCTCTTTAGAGTGCGCGAGAGGATGAGCAGAAGATGAGGTGGCTAGAGAAGCCCAGAGCCCCAGTGTTCTTAGGCCTGCAAAAGCGCTTCCAAGGAAGGGTGCTGGCTAGCAACAGCTTTCAGTGCTGGCCCTTTTCATCTCTGAGCAATTGCTCGACGTTTGCAATTTCTCAGCTCGTGTCTACAAGACGGAAAGAGAAGGACCATGACGTTTGGTGGCTAGAGAAGCGCAAAGCCCCACTGTTGCTGCGCCTGTGAAAGCGCTTCCAAGGAAGGGTGCTGGCTAGCAACAGCTTTCAGTGCTGGCACTTTTCATCTCTGAGCAATTGCTCGACGTTTGCAATTTCTCAGCTCGTGTCTACCGACGGAAAGAGAAGGACCGTGATGTTTGGTGGCTAGAGAAGCGCAAAGCCCCAGTGTTGCTGCGCCTGTGAAAGCGCTTCCAAGGAAGGGTGCTGGCTAGCAACAGCTTTCAGTGCTGGCACTTTTCATCTCTGAGCAATTGCTCGACGTTTGCAATTTCTCACCTGAGCTCTCTTTAAAGTGCGCGAGAGGATGAGCAGAAGATGAGGTGGCTAGAGAAGCCCAGAGCCCCAGTGTTCTTAGGCCTACAAAAGCGCTTCCAAGGAAGGGTGCTGGCTAGCAAGAGCTTTCAGTGCTGGCACTTTTCATCTCTGAGCAATTGCTCGACGTTTGCAATTTCTCAGCTCGTGTCTACGAGACGGAAAGAGAAGGACCGTGACGTTTGGTGGCTAGAGAAGCGCAAAGCCCCAGTGTTGCTGCGCCTGTGAAAGCGCTTCCAAGGAAGGGTGCTGGCTAGCAAGAGCTTTCAGTGCTGGCACTTTTCATCTCTGAGCAATTGCTCGACGTTTGCAATTTCTCCCCTGAGCTCTCTTTAGAGTGCGCGAGAGGATGAGCAGAAGATGAGGTGGCTAGAGAAGCCCAGAGCCCCAGTGTTCTTAGGCCTACAAAAGCGCTTCCAAGGAAGGGTGCTGGCTAGCAACAGCTTTCAGTGCTGGCACTTTTCATCTCTGAGCAATTGCTGGACGTTTGCAATTTCTCAGCTCGTGTCTACCGACGGAAAGAGAAGGACCGTGACGTTTGGTGGCTAGAGAAGCGCAAAGCCCCAGTGTTACTGCGCCTGTGAAAGCGCTTCCAAGGAAGGGTGCTGGCTAGCAACAGCTTTCAGTGCTGGCACTTTTCATCTCTGAGCAATTGCTCGACGTTTGCAATTTCTCCCCTGAGCTCTCTTTAAAGTGCGCGAGAGGATGAGCAGAAGATGAGGTGGCTAGAGAAGCCCAGAGCCCCAGTGTTCTTAGGCCTACAAAAGCGCTTCCAAGGAAGGGTGCTGGCTAGCAAGAGCTTTCAGTGCTGGCACTTTTCATCTCTGAGCAATTGCTCGTCGTTTGCAATTTCTCCCCTGAGCTCTCTTTAGAGTGCGCGAGAGGATGAGCAGAAGATGAGGTGGCTAGAGAAGCCCAGAGCCCCAGTGTTCTTAGGCCTACAAAAGCGCTTCCAAGGAAGGGTGCTGGCTAGCAACAGCTTTCAGTGCTGGCACTTTTCATCTCTGAGCAATTGCTCGACGTTTGCAATTTCTCAGCTCATGTCTACGAGACGGAAAGAGAAGGACCGTGACGTTTGGTGGGTAGAGAAGCGCAAAGCCCCAGTGTTGCTGCGCCTGTGAAAGCGCTTCCAAGGAAGGGTGCTGGCTAGCAACAGCTTTCAGTGCTGGCACTTTTTATCTCTGAGCAATTGCTTGACGTTTGCAATTTCTCAGCTTGTGTCTACGAGGCGGAAAGAGAATGACCGTGACGTTTGGTGGCTAGAGAAGCGCAAAGCCCCAGTGTTACTGCGCCTGTGAAAGCGCTTCCAAGGAAGGGTGCTGGCTAGCAAGAGCTTTAAGTGCTGGCACTTTTCATCTCTGAGCAATTGCTCGACGTTTGCAATTTCTCAGCTCGTGTCTAGGAGACGGAAAGAGAAGTACCGTGACATTTGGTGCGTATAGAAGCACAAAGCCCCAGTGTTGCTGCGGCTGTGAAAGCGCTTCCAAGGAAGGGTGCTGGCTAGCAAGAGCTTTCAGTGCTGGCACTTTTCATCTCTGAGCAATTGCTCGACGTTTGCAATTTCTCAGCTCGTGTCTACGAGACGGAAAGAGAAGGACCGTGACGTTTGGTGCGTATAGAAGCGCAAAGCCCCAGTGTTGCTGCGCCTGTGAAAGCGCTTCCAAGGAAGGGTGCTGTCTAGCAAGAGCTTTCAGTGCTGGCACTTTTCATCTCTGAGCAATTGCTCGACGTTTGCAATTTCTCACCTGAGCTCTCTTTAGAGTGCGCGAGAGGATGAGCAGAAGATGAGGTGGCTAGAGAAGCCCAGAGCCCCAGTGTTCTTAGGCCTACAAAAGCGCTTGCAAGGAAGGGTGCTGGCTAGCAACAGCTTTCAGTGCTGGCACTTTTCATCTCTGAGCAATTGCTGGACGTTTGCAATTTCTCAGCTCGTGTCTACCGACGGAAAGAGAAGGACCGTGACATTTGGTGGGTAGAGAAGCGCAAAGCCCCAGTGTTGCTGCGCTTGTGAAAGCGCTTCCAAGGAAGGGTGCTGGCTAGCAAGAGCTTTCAGTGCTGGCACTTTTCATCTCTGAGCAATTGCTCGTCGTTTGCAATTTCTCCCCTGAGCTCTCTTTAGAGTGCGCGAGAGGATGAGCAGAAGATGAGGTGGCTAGAGAAGCCCAGAGCCCCAGTGTTCTTAGGCCTACAAAAGCGCTTCCAAGGAAGGGTGCTGGCTAGCAACAGCTTTCAGTGCTGGCACTTTTCATCTCTGAGCAATTGCTCGACGTTTGCAATTTCTCACCTGAGCTCTCTTTAGAGTGCGCGCGAGGATGAGCAGAAGATGAGGTGGCTAGAGAAGCCCAGAGCCCCAGTGTTCTTAGGCCTACAAAAGCGCTTGCAAGGAAGGGTGCTGGCTAGCAACAGCTTTCAGTGCTGGCCCTTTTCATCTCTGAGCAATTGCTCGACGTTTGCAATTTCTCAGCTCGTGTCTACGAGACGGAAAGAGAAGGACCGTGACTTTTGGTGGCTAGAGAAGCGCAAAGCCCCAGTGTTGCTGCACCTGTGAAAGCGCTTCCAAGGAAGGGTGCTGGCTAGCAACAGCTTTCAGTGCTGGCCCTTTTCATCTCTGAGCAATTGCTCGACGTTTGTAATTTCTCACCTGAGCTCTCTTTAGAGTGCGCGAGAGGATGAGCAGAAGATGAGGTGGCTAGAGAAGCCCAGAGCCCCAGTGTTCTTAGGCCTACAAAAGCGCTTCCAAGGAAGGGTGCTGGCTAGCAAGAGCTTTCAGTGCTGGCACTTTTCATCTCTGAGCAATTGCTCGACGTTTGCAATTTCTCACCTGAGCTCTCTTTAGAGTGCGCGCGAGGATGAGCAGAAGATGAGGTGGCTAGAGAAGCCCAGAGCCCCAGTGTTCTTAGGCCTACAAAAGCGCTTCCAAGGAAGGGGGCTGGCTAGCAACAGCTTTCAGTGCTGGCCCTTTTCATCTCGGAGCAATTGCTCGACGTTTGCAATTTCTCAGCTCGTGTCTACGAGACGGAAAGAGAAGGACCGTGACTTTTGGTGGCTAGAGAAGCGCAAAGCCCCAGTGTTGCTGCGCCTGTGAAAGCGCTTCCAAGGAAGGGTGCTGGCTAGCAACAGCTTTCAGTGCTGGCCCTTTTCATCTCTGAGCAATTGCTCGACGTTTGTAATTTCTCACCTGAGCTCTCTTTAGAGTGCGCGCGAGGATGAGCAGAAGATGAGGTGGCTAGAGAAGCCCAGAGCCCCAGTGTTCTTAGGCCTACAAAAGCGCTTCCAAGGAAGGGTGCTGGCTAGCAACAGCTTTCAGTGCTGGCACTTTTCATCTCTGAGCAATTGCTCGACGTTTGCAATTTCTCAGCTCGTGTCTACGAGATGGAAAGCGAAGGACCGTGACGTTTGGTGGCTAGAGAAGCGCAAAGCCCCAGTGTTGCTGCGCCTGTGAAAGCGCTTCCAAGGAAGGGTGCTGGCTAGCAACAGCTTTCAGTGCTGGCACTTTTCATCTCTGAGCAATTGCTCGTCGTTTGCAATTTCTCCCCTGAGCTCTCTTTAGAGTGCGCGAGAGGATGAGCAGAAGATGAGGTGGCTAGAGAAGCCCAGAGCCCCAGTGTGCTTAGGCCTACAAAAGCGCTTCCAAGGAAGGGTGCTGGCTAGCAAGAGCTTTCAGTGCTGGCACTTTTCATCTCTGAGCAATTGCTCGACGTTTGCAATTTCTCAGCTCATGTCTACGAGACGGAAAGAGAATGACCGTGACGTTTGGTGCGTAGAGAAGCGCAAAGCCCCAGTGTTGCTGCGCCTGTGAAAGCGCTTCCAAGGAAGGGTGCTGGCTAGCAACAGCTTTCAGTGCTGGCACTTTTCATCTCTGAGCAATTGCTTGACGTTTGCAATTTCTCAGCTTGTGTCTACGAGGCGGAAAGAGAATGACCGTGACGTTTGGTGGCTAGAGAAGCGCAAAGCCCCAGTGTTGCTGCGCCTGTGAAAGCGCTTCCAAGGAAGGGTGCTGGCTAGCAAGAGCTTTAAGTGCTGGCACTTTTCATCTCTGAGCAATTGCTGGACGTTTGCAATTTCTCACCTGAGCTCTCTTTAGAGTGCGCGAGAGGATGAGCAGAAGATTAGGTGGCTAGAGAAGCCCAGAGCCCCAGTGTTCTTAGGCCTACAAAAGCGCTTCCAAGGAAGGGTGCTGGCTAGCAACAGCTTTCAGTGCTGGCACTTTTCATCTCTGAGCAATTGCTGGACGTTTGCAATTTCTCACCTGAGCTCTCTTTAGAGTGCGCGAGAGGATGAGCAGAAGATTAGGTGGCTAGAGAAGCCCAGAGCCCCAGTCTTCTTAGGGCTACAAAAGCGCTTCCAAGGAAGGGTGCTGGCTAGCAAGAGCTTTCAGTGCTGGCACTTTTCATCTCTGAGCAATTGCTCGACGTTTGCAATTTCTCAGCTCGTGTCTACGAGACGGAAAGAGAAGGACCGTGACATTTGGTGCGTATAGAAGCGCAAAGCCCCAGTGTTGCTGCGCTTGTGAAAGCGCTTCCAAGGAAGGGTGCTGGCTAGCAAGAGCTTTCAGTGCTGGCACTTTTCATCTCTGAGCAATTGCTCGACGTTTGCAATTTCTCAGCTGAGCTCTCTTTAGAGTGCGCGAGAGGATGAGCAGAAGATGAGGTGGCTAGAGAAGCCCAGAGCCCCAGTGTTCTTAGGCCTACAAAAGCGCTTCCAAGGAAGGGTGCTGGCTAGCAAGAGCTTTCAGTGCTGGCACTTTTCATCTCTGAGCAATTGCTCGACGTTTGCAATTTCTCACCTGAGCTCTCTTTAGAGTGCGCAAGAGGATGAGCAGAAGATGAGGTGGCTAGAGAAGCCCAGAGCCCCTGTGTTCTTAGGCCTACAAAAGCGCTTGCAAGGAAGGGGGCTGGCTAGCAACAGCTTTCAGTGCTGGCACTTTTCATCTCTGAGCAATTGCTCGACGTTTGCAATTTCTCAGCTCGTGTCTACGAGACGGAAAGAGAAGGACCGTGACTTTTGGTGGATAGAGAAGCGCAAAGCCCCAGTGTTGCTGCGCCTGTGAAAGCGCTTCCAAGGAAGGGTGCTGGCTAGCAACAGCTTTCAGTGCTGGCCCTTTTCATCTCTGAGCAATTGCTCGACGTTTGTAATTTCTCACCTGAGCTCTCTTTAGAGTGCGCGAGAGGATGAGCAGAAGATTCGGTGGCTAGAGAAGCCCAGAGCCCCAGTGTTCTTAGGCCTACAAAAGCGCTTCCAAGGAAGGGTGCTGGCTAGCAAGAGCTTTCAGTGCTGGCACTTTTCATCTCTGAGCAATTGCTCGACGTTTGCAATTTCTCACCTGAGCTCTCTTTAGAGTGCGCGCGAGGATGAGCAGAAGATGAGGTGGCTAGAGAAGCCCAGAGCCCCAGTGTTCTTAGGCCTACAAAAGCGCTTCCAAGGAAGGGTGCTGGCTAGCAACAGCTTTCAGTGCTGGCCCTTTTCATCTCTGAGCAATTGCTCAACGTTTGCAATTTCTCAGCTCGTGTCTACGAGACGGAAAGAGAAGGACCGTGACTTTTGGTGGCTAGAGAAGCGCAAAGCCCCAGTGTTGCTGCGCCTGTGAAAGCGCTTCCAAGGAAGGGTGCTGGCTAGCAACAGCTTTCAGTGCTGGCCCTTTTCATCTCTGAGCAATTGCTCGACGTTTGTAATTTCTCACCTGAGCTCTCTTTAGAGTGCGCGAGAGGATGAGCAGAAGATTCGGTGGCTAGAGAAGCCCAGAGCCCCAGTGTTCTTAGGCCTACAAAAGCGCTTCCAAGGAAGGGTGCTGGCTAGCAAGAGCTTTCAGTGCTGGCACTTTTCATCTCTGAGCAATTGCTCGACGTTTGCAATTTCTCACCTGAGCTCTCTTTAGAGTGCGCGCGAGGATGAGCAGAAGATGAGGTGGCTAGAGAAGCCCAGAGCCCCAGTGTTCTTAGGCCTACAAAAGCGCTTCCAAGGAAGGGTGCTGGCTAGCAACAGCTTTCAGTGCTGGCCCTTTTCATCTCTGAGCAATTGCTCGACGTTTGCAATTTCTCAGCTCGTGTCTACGAGACGGAAAGAGAAGGACCGTGACTTTTGGTGGCTAGAGAAGCGCAAAGCCCCAGTGTTGCTGCGCCTGTGAAAGCGCTTCCAAGGAAGGGTGCTGGCTAGCAACAGCTTTCAGTGCTGGCCCTTTTCATCTCTGAGCAATTGCTCGACGTTTGTAATTTCTCACCTGAGCTCTCTTTAGAGTGCGCGCGAGGATGAGCAGAAGATGAGGTGGCTAGAGAAGCCCAGAGCCCCAGTGTTCTTAGGCCTACAAAAGCGCTTCCAAGGAAGGGTGCTGGCTAGCAAGAGCTTTCAGTGCTGGCACTTTTCAGCTCTGAGCAATTGCTCGACGTTTGCAATTTCTCAGCTCGTGTCTACGAGACGGAAAGAGAAGGACCGTGACGTTTGGTGGCTAGAGAAGCGCAAAGCCCCAGTGTTGCTGCGCCTGTGAAAGCGCTTCCAAGGAAGGGTGCTGGCTAGCAACAGCTTTCAGTGCTGGCACTTTTCATCTCTGAGCAATTGCTCGACGTTTGCAATTTCTCACCTGAGCTCTCTTTAGAGTGCGCGAGAGGATGAGCAGAAGATGAGGTGGCTAGAGAAGCCCAGAGCCCCAGTGGTCTTAGGCCTACAAAAGCGCTTCCAAGGAAGGGTGCTGGCTAGCAACAGCTTTCAGTGCTGGCACTTTTCATCTCGGAGCAATTGCTCGACGTTTGCAATTTCTCAGCTCGTGTCTACGAGACGGAAAGAGAAGGACCGTGACGTTTGGTGGCTAGAGAAGCGCAAAGCCCCAGTGTTGCTGCGCCTGTGAAAGCGCTTCCAAGGAAGGGTGCTGGCTAGCAACAGCTTTCAGTGCTGGCACTTTTCATCTCTGAGCAATTGCTCGACCTTTGCAATTTCTCAGCTCGTGTCTACGAGACGGAAAGAGAAGGACCGTGACGTTTGGTGCGTAGAGAAGCGCAAAGCCCCAGTGTTACTGCGCCTGTGAAAGCGCTTCCAAGGAAGGGTGCTGGCTAGCAACAGCTTTCAGTGCTGGCACTTTTCATCTCGGAGCAATTGCTCGACGTTTGCAATTTCTCACCTGAGCTCTCTTTAGAGTGCGCGAGAGGATGAGCAGAAGATGAGGTGGCTAGAGAAGCCCAGAGCCCCAGTGTTCTTAGGCCTACAAAAGCGCTTCCAAGGAAGGGTGCTGGCTAGCAAGAGCTTTCAGTGCTGGCACTTTTCATCTCTGAGCAATTGCTCGACGTTTGCAATTTCTCAGCTCGTGTCTACAAGACGGAAAGAGAAGGACCGTGACATTTGGTGCGTATAGAAGCGCAAAGCCCCAGTGTTGCTGCGCCTGTGAAAGCGCTTCCAAGGAAGGGGGCTGGCTAGCAACAGCTTTCAGTGCTGGCACTTTTCATCTCGGAGCAATTGCTCGACGTTTGCAATTTCTCAGCTCGTGTCTACGAGACGGAAAGAGAAGGACCGTGACGTTTGGTGCGTAGAGAAGCGCAAAGCCCCAGTGTTGCTGCGCCTGTGAAAGCGCTTCCAAGGAAGGGTGCTGGCTAGCAACAGCTTTCAGTGCTGGCACTTTTCATCTCGGAGCAATTGCTCGACGTTTGCAATTTCTCACCTGAGCTCTCTTTAGAGTGCGCGAGAGGATGAGCAGAAGATGAGGTGGCTAGAGAAGCCCAGAGCCCCACTGTTCTTAGGCCTACAAAAGCGCTTCCAAGGAAGGGTGCTGGCTAGCAACAGCTTTCAGTGCTGGCACTTTTCATCTCTGAGCAATTGCTCGACGTTTGCAATTTCTCAGCTCGTGTCTACGAGACGGAAAGAGAATGACCGTGACGTTTGGTGGCTAGAGAAGCGCAAAGCCCCAGTGTTGCTGCGCCTGTGAAAGCGCTTCCAAGGAAGGGTGCTGGCTAGCAACAGCTTTCAGTGCTGGCACTTTTCATCTCTGAGCAATTGCTCGACGTTTGCAATTTCTCAGCTCGTTTCTACGAGACGGAAAGAGAAGGACCGTGACGTTTGGTGCGTAGAGAAGCGCAAAGCCCCAGTGTTACTGCGCCTGTGAAAGCGCTTCCAAGGAAGGGTGCTGGCTAGCAACAGCTTTCAGTGCTGGCACTTTTCATCTCTGAGCAATTGCTCGACGTTTGCAATTTCTCACCTGAGCTCTCTTTAGAGTGCGCGAGAGGATGAGCAGAAGATGAGGTGGCTAGAGAAGCCCAGAGCCCCAGTGTTCTTAGGCCTACAAAAGCGCTTCCAAGGAAGGGTGCTGGCTAGCAAGAGCTTTCAGTGCTGGCACTTTTCATCTCGGAGCAATTGCTGGACGTTTGCAATTTCTCAGCTCGTGTCTAGGAGACGGAAAGAGAAGGACCGTGACCTTTGGTGCGTATAGAAGCGCAAAGCCCCAGTGTTGCTGCGCCTGTGAAAGCGCTTCCAAGGAAGGGTGCTGGCTAGCAAGAGCTTTCAGTGCTGGCACTTTTCATCTCTGAGCAATTGCTCGACGTTTGCAATTTCTCAGCTCGTGTCTACGAGACGGAAAGAGAAGGACCGTGACGTTTGGTGGCTAGAGAAGCGCAAAGCCCCAGTGTTGCTGCGCCTGTGAAAGCGCTTCCAAGGAAGGGTGCTGGCTAGCAAGAGCTTTCAGTGCTGGCACTTTTCATCTCTGAGCAATTGCTGGACGTTTGCAATTTCTCACCTGAGCTCTCTTTAGAGTGCGCGAGAGGATGAGCAGAAGATGAGGTGGCTAGAGAAGCCCAGAGCCCCAGTGTTCTTAGGCCTACAAAAGCGCTTCCAAGGAAGGGTGCTGGCTAGCAAGAGCTTTCAGTGCTGGCACTTTTCATCTCGGAGCAATTGCTGGACGTTTGCAATTTCTCAGCTCGTGTCTAGGAGACGGAAAGAGAAGGACCGTGACCTTTGGTGCGTATAGAAGCGCAAAGCCCCAGTGTTGCTGCGCCTGTGAAAGCGCTTCCAAGGAAGGGTGCTGGCTAGCAAGAGCTTTCAGTGCTGGCACTTTTCATCTCGGAGCAATTGCTCGACGTTTGCAATTTCTCAGCTCGTGTCTACGAGACGGAAAGAGAAGGACCGTGACTTTTGGTGGCTAGAGAAGCGCAAAGCCCCAGTGTTGCTGCGCCTGTGAAAGCGCGTCCAAGGAAGGGTGCTGGCTAGCAAGAGCTTTCAGTGCTGGCACTTTTCATCTCTGAGCAATTGCTCGACATTTGCAATTTCTCACCTGAGCTCTCTTTAGAGTGCACGAGAGGATGAGCAGAAGATGAGGTGGCTAGAGAAGCCCAGAGCCCCAGTGTTCTAAGGGCTACAAAAGCGCTTCCAAGGAAGGGTGCTGGCTAGCAAGAGCTTTCAGTGCTGGCACTTTTCATCTCTGAGCAATTGCTCGACGTTTGCAATTTCTCAGCTCATGTCTACAAGGCGGAAAGAGAATGACAGTGACGTTTGGTGCGTATAGAAGCGCAAAGCCCCAGTGTTGCTGCGCCTGTGAAAGCGCTTCCAAGGAAGGGTGCTGGCTAGCAAGAGCTTTCAGTGCTGGCACTTTTCATCTCTGAGCAATTGCTCGACGTTTGCAATTTCTCAGCTCGTGTCTACAAGACGGAAAGAGAAGGACCGTGACATTTGGTGCGTATAGAAGCGCAAAGCCCCAGTGTTGCTGCGCCTGTGAAAGCGCTTCCAAGGAAGGGTGCTGGCTAGCAACAGCTTTCAGTGCTGGCACTTTTCATCTCGGAGCAATTGCTCGACGTTTGCAATTTCTCACCTGAGCTCTCTTTAGAGTGCGCGAGAGGATGAGCAGAAGATGAGGTGGCTAGAGAAGCCCAGAGCCCTAGTGTTCTTAGGCCTACAAAAGCGCTTCCAAGGAAGGGTGCTGGCTAGCAACAGCTTTCAGTGCTGGCACTTTTCATCTCTGAGCAATTGCTCGACGTTTGCAATTTCTCACCTGAGCTCTCTTTAGAGTGCGCGAGAGGATGAGCAGAAGATGAGGTGGCTAGAGAAGCCCAGAGCCCCAGTGTTCTTAGGCCTACAAAAGCGCTTCCAAGGAAGGGTGCTGGCTAGCAAGAGCTTTCAGTGCTGGCACTTTTCATCTCGGAGCAATTGCTGGACGTTTGCAATTTCTCAGCTCGTGTCTACGAGACGGAAAGAGAATGACCGTGACGTTTGGTGCGTAGAGAAGCGCAAAGCCCCAGTGTTACTGCGCCTGTGAAAGCGCTTCCAAGGAAGGGTGCTGGCTAGCAAGAGCTTTCAGTGCTGGCACTTTTCATCTCTGAGCAATTGCTCGACGTTTGCAATTTCTCAGCTCGTGTCTACAAGACGGAAAGAGAAGGACCGTGACATTTGGTGCGTATAGAAGCGCAAAGCCCCAGTGTTGCTGCGCCTGTGAAAGCGCTTCCAAGGAAGGGTGCTGGCTAGCAACAGCTTTCAGTGCTGGCACTTTTCATCTCGGAGCAATTGCTCGACGTTTGCAATTTCTCAGCTCGTGTCTACGAGACGGAAAGAGAAGGACCGTGACGTTTGGTGGCTAGAGAAGTGCAAAGCCCCAGTGTTGCTGCGCCTGTGAAAGCGCTTCCAAGGAAGGGTGCTGGCTAGCAACAGCTTTCAGTGCTGGCACTTTTCATCTCGGAGCAATTGCTCGACGTTTGCAATTTCTCACCTGAGCTCTCTTTAGAGTGCGCGAGAGGATGAGCAGAAGATGAGGTGGCTAGAGAAGCCCAGAGCCCCAGTGTTCTTAGGCCTACAAAAGCGCTTCCAAGGAAGGGTGCTGGCTAGCAACAGCTTTCAGTGCTGGCACTTTTCATCTCGGAGCAATTGCTCGACGTTTGCAATTTCTCAGCTCGTGTCTACGAGACGGAAAGAGAATGACCGTGACGTTTCGTGCATATAGAAGCGCAAAGCCCCAGTGTTGCTGCGCCTGTGAAAGCGCTTCCAAGGAAGGGTGCTGGCTAGCAACAGCTTTCAGTGCTGGCACTTTTCATCTCTGAGCAATTGCTCGACGTTTGCAATTTCTCAGCTCGTGTCTACGAGACGGAAAGAGAAGGACCGTGACGTTTGGTGCGTAGAGAAGCGCAAAGCCCCAGTGTTACTGCGCCTGTGAAAGCGCTTCCAAGGAAGGGTGCTGGCTAGCAACAGCTTTCAGTGCTGGCACTTTTCATCTCTGAGCAATTGCTCGACGTTTGCAATTTCTCACCTGAGCTCTCTTTAGAGTGCGCGAGAGGATGAGCAGAAGATGAGGTGGCTAGAGAAGCCCAGAGCCCCAGTGTTCTTAGGCCTACAAAAGCGCTTCCAAGGAAGGGTGCTGGCTAGCAACAGCTTTCAGTGCTGGCCCTTTTCATCTCTGAGCAATTGCTCGACGTTTGCAATTTCTCAGCTCGTGTCTACGAGACGGAAAGAGAATGACCGTGACGTTTGGTGCGTATAGAAGCGCAAAGCCCCAGTGTTGCTGCGCCTGTGAAAGCGCTTCCAAGGAAGGGTGCTGGCTAGCAACAGCTTTCAGTGCTGGCACTTTTCATCTCGGAGCAATTGCTCGACGTTTGCAATTTCTCAGCTCGTGTCTACGAGACGGAAAGAGAAGGACCGTGACGTTTGGTGGGTAGAGAAGCGCAAAGCCCCAGTGTTGCTGCGCCTGTGAAAGCGCTTCCAAGGAAGGGTGCTGGCTAGCAACAGCTTTCAGTGCTGGCACTTTTCATCTCTGAGCAATTGCTCGATGTTTGCAATTTCTCACCTGAGCTCTCTTTAGAGTGCGCGAGAGGATGAGCAGAAGATGAGGTGGCTAGAGAAGCCCAGAGCCCCAGTGTTCTTAGGCCTACAAAAGCGCTTCCAAGGAAGGGTGCTGGCTAGCAAGAGCTTTCAGTGCTGGCACTTTTCATCTCGGAGCAATTGCTGGACGTTTGCAATTTCTCAGCTCGTGTCTACGAGACGGAAAGAGAATGACCGTGACGTTTGGTGCGTATAGAAGCGCAAAGCCCCAGTGTTGCTGCGCCTGTGAAAGCGCTTCCAAGGAAGGGTGCTGGCTAGCAACAGCTTTCAGTGCTGGCACTTTTCATCTCTGAGCAATTGCTCGACGTTTGCAATTTCTCACCTGAGCTCTCTTTAGAGTGCGCGAGAGGATGAGCAGAAGATGAGGTGGCTAGAGAAGCCCAGAGCCCCAGTGTTCTTAGGCCTACAAAAGCGCTTCCAAGGAAGGGTGCTGGCTAGCAAGAGCTTTCAGTGCTGGCACTTTTCATCTCGGAGCAATTGCTGGACGTTTGCAATTTCTCAGCTCGTGTCTAGGAGACGGAAAGAGAAGGACCGTGACCTTTGGTGCGTATAGAAGCGCAAAGCCCCAGTGTTGCTGCGCCTGTGAAAGCGCTTCCAAGGAAGGGTGCTGGCTAGCAAGAGCTTTCAGTGCTGGCACTTTTCATCTCTGAGCAATTGCTCGACGTTTGCAATTTCTCAGCTCGTGTCTACGAGACGGAAAGAGAAGGACCGTGACGTTTGGTGGCTAGAGAAGCGCAAAGCCCCAGTGTTGCTGCGCCTGTGAAAGCGCTTCCAAGGAAGGGTGCTGGCTAGCAAGAGCTTTCAGTGCTGGCACTTTTCATCTCTGAGCAATTGCTGGACGTTTGCAATTTCTCACCTGAGCTCTCTTTAGAGTGCGCGAGAGGATGAGCAGAAGATGAGGTGGCTAGAGAAGCCCAGAGCCCCAGTGTTCTTAGGCCTACAAAAGCGCTTCCAAGGAAGGGTGCTGGCTAGCAAGAGCTTTCAGTGCTGGCACTTTTCATCTCGGAGCAATTGCTGGACGTTTGCAATTTCTCAGCTCGTGTCTAGGAGACGGAAAGAGAAGGACCGTGACCTTTGGTGCGTATAGAAGCGCAAAGCCCCAGTGTTGCTGCGCCTGTGAAAGCGCTTCCAAGGAAGGGTGCTGGCTAGCAAGAGCTTTCAGTGCTGGCACTTTTCATCTCGGAGCAATTGCTCGACGTTTGCAATTTCTCAGCTCGTGTCTACGAGACGGAAAGAGAAGGACCGTGACTTTTGGTGGCTAGAGAAGCGCAAAGCCCCAGTGTTGCTGCGCCTGTGAAAGCGCGTCCAAGGAAGGGTGCTGGCTAGCAAGAGCTTTCAGTGCTGGCACTTTTCATCTCTGAGCAATTGCTCGACATTTGCAATTTCTCACCTGAGCTCTCTTTAGAGTGCACGAGAGGATGAGCAGAAGATGAGGTGGCTAGAGAAGCCCAGAGCCCCAGTGTTCTAAGGGCTACAAAAGCGCTTCCAAGGAAGGGTGCTGGCTAGCAAGAGCTTTCAGTGCTGGCACTTTTCATCTCTGAGCAATTGCTTGACGTTTGCAATTTCTCAGCTCATGTCTACAAGGCGGAAAGAGAATGACAGTGACGTTTGGTGCGTATAGAAGCGCAAAGCCCCAGTGTTGCTGCGCCTGTGAAAGCGCTTCCAAGGAAGGCTGCTGGCTAGCAACAGCTTTCAGTGCTGGCACTTTTCATCTCTGAGCAATTGCTCGACGTTTGCAATTTCTCAGCTCGTGTCTACAAGACGGAAAGAGAAGGACCGTGACATTTGGTGCGTATAGAAGCGCAAAGCCCCAGTGTTGCTGCGCCTGTGAAAGCGCTTCCAAGGAAGGGTGCTGGCTAGCAACAGCTTTCAGTGCTGGCACTTTTCATCTCGGAGCAATTGCTCGACGTTTGCAATTTCTCACCTGAGCTCTCTTTAGAGTGCGCGAGAGGATGAGCAGAAGATGAGGTGGCTAGAGAAGCCCAGAGCCCTAGTGTTCTTAGGCCTACAAAAGCGCTTCCAAGGAAGGGTGCTGGCTAGCAACAGCTTTCAGTGCTGGCACTTTTCATCTCTGAGCAATTGCTCGACGTTTGCAATTTCTCACCTGAGCTCTCTTTAGAGTGCGCGAGAGGATGAGCTGAAGATGAGGTGGCTAGAGAAGCCCAGAGCCCCAGTGTTCTTAGGCCTACAAAAGCGCTTCCAAGGAAGGGTGCTGGCTAGCAAGAGCTTTCAGTGCTGGCACTTTTCATCTCGGAGCAATTGCTGGACGTTTGCAATTTCTCAGCTCGTGTCTACGAGACGGAAAGAGAATGACCGTGACGTTTGGTGCGTAGAGAAGCGCAAAGCCCCAGTGTTACTGCGCCTGTGAAAGCGCTTCCAAGGAAGGGTGCTGGCTAGCAAGAGCTTTCAGTGCTGGCACTTTTCATCTCTGAGCAATTGCTCGACGTTTGCAATTTCTCAGCTCGTGTCTACAAGACGGAAAGAGAAGGACCGTGACATTTGGTGCGTATAGAAGCGCAAAGCCCCAGTGTTGCTGCGCCTGTGAAAGCGCTTCCAAGGAAGGGTGCTGGCTAGCAACAGCTTTCAGTGCTGGCACTTTTCATCTCGGAGCAATTGCTCGACGTTTGCAATTTCTCAGCTCGTGTCTACGAGACGGAAAGAGAAGGACCGTGACGTTTGGTGGCTAGAGAAGCGCAAAGCCCCAGTGTTGCTGCGCCTGTGAAAGCGCTTCCAAGGAAGGGTGCTGGCTAGCAACAGCTTTCAGTGCTGGCACTTTTCATCTCGGAGCAATTGCTCGACGTTTGCAATTTCTCACCTGAGCTCTCTTTAGAGTGCGCGAGAGGATGAGCAGAAGATGAGGTGGCTAGAGAAGCCCAGAGCCCCAGTGTTCTTAGGCCTACAAAAGCGCTTCCAAGGAAGGGTGCTGGCTAGCAACAGCTTTCAGTGCTGGCACTTTTCATCTCGGAGCAATTGCTCGACGTTTGCAATTTCTCAGCTCGTGTCTACGAGACGGAAAGAGAATGACCGTGACGTTTGGTGCATATAGAAGCGCAAAGCCCCAGTGTTGCTGCGCCTGTGAAAGCGCTTCCAAGGAAGGGTGCTGGCTAGCAACAGCTTTCAGTGCTGGCACTTTTCATCTCTGAGCAATTGCTCGACGTTTGCAATTTCTCAGCTCGTGTCTACGAGACGGAAAGAGAAGGACCGTGACGTTTGGTGCGTAGAGAAGCGCAAAGCCCCAGTGTTACTGCGCCTGTGAAAGCGCTTCCAAGGAAGGGTGCTGGCTAGCAACAGCTTTCAGTGCTGGCACTTTTCATCTCTGAGCAATTGCTCGACGTTTGCAATTTCTCACCTGAGCTCTCTTTAGAGTGCGCGAGAGGATGAGCAGAAGATGAGGTGGCTAGAGAAGCCCAGAGCCCCAGTGTTCTTAGGCCTACAAAAGCGCTTCCAAGGAAGGGTGCTGGCTAGCAAGAGCTTTCAGTGCTGGCCCTTTTCATCTCTGAGCAATTGCTCGACGTTTGCAATTTCTCAGCTCGTGTCTACGAGACGGAAAGAGAAGGACCGTGACATTTGGTGCGTATAGAAGCGCAAAGCCCCAGTGTTGCTGCGCCTGTGAAAGCGCTTCCAAGGAAGGGTGCTGGCTAGCAACAGCTTTCAGTGCTGGCACTTTTCATCTCGGAGCAATTGCTCGACGTTTGCAATTTCTCAGCTCGTGTCTACGAGACGGAAAGAGAAGGACCGTGACGTTTGGTGGGTAGAGAAGCGCAAAGCCCCAGTGTTGCTGCGCCTGTGAAAGCGCTTCCAAGGAAGGGTGCTGGCTAGCAACAGCTTTCAGTGCTGGCACTTTTCATCTCTGAGCAATTGCTCGATGTTTGCAATTTCTCACCTGAGCTCTCTTTAGAGTGCGCGAGAGGATGAGCAGAAGATGAGGTGGCTAGAGAAGCCCAGAGCCCCAGTGTTCTTAGGCCTACAAAAGCGCTTCCAAGGAAGGGTGCTGGCTAGCAAGAGCTTTCAGTGCTGGCACTTTTCATCTCGGAGCAATTGCTGGACGTTTGCAATTTCTCAGCTCGTGTCTACGAGACGGAAAGAGAATGACCGTGACGTTTGGTGCGTATAGAAGCGCAAAGCCCCAGTGTTGCTGCGCCTGTGAAAGCGCTTCCAAGGAAGGGTGCTGGCTAGCAACAGCTTTCAGTGCTGGCACTTTTCATCTCTGAGCAATTGCTCGACGTTTGCAATTTCTCAGCTCGTTTCTACGAGACGGAAAGAGAAGGACCGTGACGTTTGGTGCGTAGAGAAGCGCAAAGCCCCAGTGTTACTGCGCCTGTGAAAGCGCTTCCAAGGAAGGCTGCTGGCTAGCAACAGCTTTCAGTGCTGGCACTTTTCATCTCGGAGCAATTGCTCGACGTTTGCAATTTCTCACCTGAGCTCTCTTTAGAGTGCGCGAGAGGATGAGCAGAAGATGAGGTGGCTAGAGAAGCCCAGAGCCCCAGTGTTCTTAGGCCTACAAAAGCGCTTCCAAGGAAGGGTGCTGGCTAGCAAGAGCTTTCAGTGCTGGCACTTTTCATCTCGGAGCAATTGCTGGACGTTTGCAATTTCTCAGCTCGTGTCTAGGAGACGGAAAGAGAAGGACCGTGACCTTTGGTGGCTAGAGAAGCGCAAAGCCCCAGTGTTGCTGCGCCTGTGAAAGCGCTTCCAAGGAAGGGTGCTGGCTAGCAAGAGCTTTCAGTGCTGGCACTTTTCATCTCTGAGCAATTGCTCGACGTTTGCAATTTCTCAGCTCATGTCTACAAGACGGAAAGAGAATGACAGTGACGTTTGGTGCGTATAGAAGCGCAAAGCCCCAGTGTTGCTGCGCCTGTGAAAGCGCTTCCAAGGAAGGGTGCTGGCTAGCAAGAGCTTTCAGTGCTGGCACTTTTAATCTCTGAGCAATTGCTCCACGTTTGCAATTTCTCACCTGAGCTCTCTTTAGAGTGCGCGAGAGGATGAGCAGAAGATGAGGTGGCTAGGGAAGCCCAGAGCCCTAGTGTTCTAAGGGCTACAAAAGCGCTTCCAAGGAAGGGTGCTGGCTAGCAACAGCTTTCAGTGCTGGCACTTTTCATCTCTGAGCAATTGCTCGACGTTTGCAATTTCTCAGCTCGTGTCTACGAGACGGAAAGAGAAGGACCGTGACGTTTGGTGCGTAGAGAAGTGCAAAGCCCCAGTGTTGCTGCGCCTGTGAAAGCGCTTCCAAGGAAGGGTGCTGGCTAGCAAGAGCTTTCAGTGCTGGCACTTTTCATCTCTGAGCAATTGCTCGACGTTTGCAATTTCTCACCTGAGCTCTCTTTAGAGTGCGCGAGAGGATGAGCAGAAGATGAGGTGGCTAGAGAAGCCCAGAGCCCCAGTGTTCTTAGGCCTACAAAAGCGCTTCCAAGGAAGGGTGCTGGCTAGCAACAGCTTTCAGTGCTGGCACTTTTCATCTCTGAGCAATTGCTCGACGTTTGCAATTTCTCACCTGAGCTCTCTTTAGAGTGCGCGAGAGGATGAGCAGAAGATGAGGTGGCTAGAGAAGCCCAGAGCCCTAGTGTTCTTAGGCCTACAAAAGCGCTTCCAAGGAAGGGTGCTGGCTAGCAACAGCTTTCAGTGCTGGCACTTTTCATCTCTGAGCAATTGCTGGACGTTTGCAATTTCTCCCCTGAGCTCTCTTTAGAGTGCGCGAGAGGATGAGCAGAAGATGAGGTGGCTAGAGAAGCCCAGAGCCCCAGTGTTCTTAGGCCTACAAAAGCGCTTCCAAGGAAGGGTGCTGGCTAGCAACAGCTTTCAGTGCTGGCACTTTTCATCTCGGAGCAATTGCTGGACGTTTGCAATTTCTCAGCTCGTGTCTACGAGACGGAAAGAGAAGGACCGTGACTTTTGGTGCGTATAGAAGCGCAAAGCCCCAGTGTTGCTGTGCCTGTGAAAGCGCTTCCAAGGAAGGGTGCTGGCTAGCAACAGCTTTCAGTGCTGGCACTTTTCATCTCTGAGCAATTGCTCGACGTTTGCAATTTCTCACCTGAGCTCTCTTCAGAGTGCGCGAGAGGATGAGCAGAAGATTAGGTGGCTAGAGAAGCCCAGAGCCCCAGTGTTCTTAGGCCTACAAAAGCGCTTCCAAGGAAGGGTGCTGGCTAGCAAGAGCTTTCAGTGCTGGCACTTTTCATCTCTGAGCAATTGCTCGACATTTGCAATTTCTCAGCTCGTGTCTACCGACGGAAAGAGAAGGACCATGACGTTTGGTGGCTAGAGAAGCGCAAAGCCCCAGTGTTGCTGCGCCTGTGAAAGCGCTTCCAAGGAAGGGTGCTGGCTAGCAACAGCTTTCAGTGCTGGCACTTTTCATCTCTGAGCAATTGCTCGACGTTTGCAATTTCTCACCTGAGCTCTCTTCAGAGTGCGTGAGAGGATGAGCAGAAGATGAGGTGGCTAGAGAAGCCCAGAGCCCCAGTGTTCTTAGGCCTACAAAAGCGCTTCCAAGGAAGGGTGCTGGCTAGCAACAGCTTTCAGTGCTGGCACTTTTCATCTCTGAGCAATTGCTCGACGTTTGCAATTTCTCAGCTCGTGTCTACAAGACGGAAAGAGAAGGACCGTGACATTTGGTGCGTATAGAAGCGCAAAGCCCCAGTGTTGCTGCGCCTGTGAAAGCGCTTCCAAGGAAGGGTGCTGGCTAGCAACAGCTTTCAGTGCTGGCACTTTTCATCTCTGAGCAATTGCTCGACGTTTGCAATTTCTCAGCTCGTGTCTACAAGACGGAAAGAGAAGGACCGTGACGTTTGGTGGCTAGAGAAGCGCAAAGCCCCAGTGTTGCTGCGCCTGTGAAAGCGCTTCCAAGGAAGGGTGCTGGCTAGCAACAGCTTTCAGTGCTGGCACTTTTCATCCCTGAGCAATTGCTCGACGTTTGCAATTTCTCACCTGAGCTCTCTTTAGAGTGCGCGAGAGGATGAGCAGAAGATGAGGTGGCTAGAGAAGCCCAGAGCCCTAGTGTTCTTAGGCCTACAAAATCGCTTCCAAGGAAGGGTGCTGGCTAGCAAGAGCTTTCAGTGCTGGCACTTTTCATCTCGGAGCAATTGCTGGACGTTTGCAATTTCTCAGCTCGTGTCTACGAGACGGAAAGAGAAGGACCGTGACCTTTGGTGCGTATAGAAGCGCAAAGCCCCAGTGTTGCTGCGCCTGTGAAAGCGCTTCCAAGGAAGGGTGCTGGCTAGCAACAGCTTTCAGTGCTGGCACTTTTCATCTCTGAGCAATTGCTCGACGTTTGCAATTTCTCAGCTGAGCTCTCTTTAGAGTGCGCGAGAGGATGAGCAGAAGATGAGGTGGCTAGGGAAGCCCAGAGCCCTAGTGTTCTAAGGGCTACAAAAGCGCTTCCAAGGAAGGGTGCTGGCTAGCAACAGCTTTCAGTGCTGGCACTTTTCATCTCTGAGCAATTGCTCGACGTTTGCAATTTCTCAGCTCGTGTCTACGAGACGGAAAGAGAAGGACCGTGACATTTGGTGCGTAGAGAAGTGCAAAGCCCCAGTGTTACTGCGCCTGTGAAAGCGCTTCCAAGGAAGGGTGCTGGCTAGCAACAGCTTTCAGTGCTGGCACTTTTCATCTCTGAGCAATTGCTCGACGTTTGCAATTTCTCACCTGAGCTCTCTTCAGAGTGCGCGAGAGGATGAGCAGAAGATGAGGTGGCTAGAGAAGCCCAGAGCCCCAGTGTTCTTAGGCCTACAAAAGCGCTTCCAAGGAAGGGTGCTGGCTAGCAACAGCTTTCAGTGCTGGCACTTTTCATCTCGGAGCAATTGCTCGACGTTTGCAATTTCTCAGCTCGTGTCTACAAGACGGAAAGAGAAGGACCGTGACATTTGGTGGGTAGAGAAGCGCAAAGCCCCAGTGTTGCTGCGCCTGTGAAAGCGCTTCCAAGGAAGGGTGCTGGCTAGCAACAGCTTTCAGTGCTGGCACTTTTCATCTTGGAGCAATTGCTGGACGTTTGCAATTTCTCACCTGAGCTCTCTTTAGAGTGCGCGAGAGGATGAGCAGAAGATGAGGTGGCTAGAGAAGCCCAGAGCCCCAGTGTTCTTAGGCCTACAAAAGCGCTTCCAAGGAAGGGTGCTGGCTAGCAAGAGCTTTCAGTGCTGGCACTTTTCATCTCTGAGCAATTGCTCGACGTTTGCAATTTCTCACCTGAGCTCTCTTTAGAGCGCGCGAGAGGATGAGCAGAAGATGAGGTGGCTAGAGAAGCCCAGAGCCCCAGTGTTCTTAGGCCTACAAAAGCGCTTCCAAGGAAGGGTGCTGGCTAGCAAGAGCTTTCAGTGCTGGCACTTTTCATCTCGGAGCAATTGCTCGACGTTTGCAATTTCTCAGCTCGTGTCTACGAGACGGAAAGAGAAGGACCGTGACGTTTGGTGCGTAGAGAAGTGCAAAGCCCCAGTGTTACTGCGCCTGTGAAAGCGCTTCCAAGGAAGGGTGCTGGCTAGCAACAGCTTTCAGTGCTGGCACTTTTCATCTCTGAGCAATTGCTCGACGTTTGCAATTTCTCACCTGAGCTCTCTTCAGAGTGCGCGAGAGGATGAGCAGAAGATGAGGTGGCTAGAGAAGCCCAGAGCCCCACTGTTCTTAGGCCTACAAAAGCGCTTCCAAGGAAGGGTGCTGGCTAGCAAGAGCTTTCAGTGCTGGCACTTTTCATCTCTGAGCAATTGCTCGACGTTTGCAATTTCTCAGCTCGTGTCTACCGACGGAAAGAGAAGGACCATGATGTTTGGTGGCTAGAGAAGCGCAAAGCCCCAGTGTTGCTGCGCCTGTGAAAGCGCTTCCAAGGAAGGGTGCTGGCTAGCAACAGCTTTCAGTGCTGGCACTTTTCATCTCTGAGCAATTGCTCGACGTTTGCAATTTCTCAGCTCGTGTCTAGGAGGCGGAAAGAGAAGGACCGTGACGTTTGGTGGCTAGAGAAGCGCAAAGCCCCAGTGTTGCTGCGCCTGTGAAAGCGCTTCCAAGGAAGGGTGCTGGCTAGCAACAGCTTTCAGTGCTGGCACTTTTCATCTCTGAGCAATTGCTCGACGTTTGCAATTTCTCACCTGAGCTCTCTTTAGAGTGCGCGCGAGGATGAGCAGAAGATGAGGTGGCTAGAGAAGCCCAGAGCCCCACTGTTCTTAGGCCTACAAAAGCGCTTCCAAGGAAGGGTGCTGGCTAGCAACAGCTTTCAGTGCTGGCACTTTTCATCTCTGAGCAATTGCTCGACGTTTGCAATTTCTCAGCTCGTGTCTACGAGACGGAAACAGAATGACCGTGACGTTTGGTGCCTCGAGAAGTGCAAAGCCCCAGTGTTACTGCGCCTGTGAAAGCGCTTCCAAGGAAGGGTGCTGGCTAGCAAGAGCTTTCAGTGCTGGCACTTTTCATCTCTGAGCAATTGCTCGACGTTTGCAATTTCTCACCTGAGCTCTCTTTAGAGTGCGCGAGAGGATGAGCAGAAGATGAGGTGGCTAGAGAAGCCCAGAGCCCCAGTGTTCTTAGGTCTACAAAAGCGCTTCCAAGGAAGGGTGCTGGCTAGCAAGAGCTTTCAGTGCTGGCACTTTTCATCTCGGAGCAATTGCTCGACGTTTGCAATTTCTCAGCTCGTGTCTACGAGACGGAAAGAGAATGACCGTGACGTTTGGTGGCTAGAGAACCGCAAAGCCCCAGTGTTGCTGCGCCTGTGAAAGCGCTTCCAAGGAAGGGTGCTGGCTAGCAAGAGCTTTCAGTGCTGGCACTTTTCATCTCTGAGCAATTGCTCGACGTTTGCAATTTCTCACCTGAGCTCTCTTTAGAGTGCGCGAGAGGATGAGCAGAAGATGAGGTGGCTAGAGAAGCCCAGAGCCCCAGTGTTCTTAGGGCTACAAAAGCGCTTCCAAGGAAGGGTGCTGGCTAGCAACAGCTTTCAGTGCTGGCCCTTTTCATCTCTGAGCAATTGCTCGACGTTTGCAATTTCTCAGCTCGTGTCTACGAGACGGAAAGAGAATGACCGTGACGTTTGGTGCGTATAGAAGCGCAAAGCCCCAGTGTTGCTGCGCCTGTGAAAGCGCTTCCAAGGAAGGGTGCTGGCTAGCAACAGCTTTCAGTGCTGGCACTTTTCATCTCTGAGCAATTGCTCGACGTTTGCAATTTCTCAGCTCGTGTCTACGAGACGGAAAGAGAAGGACCGTGACGTTTGGTGGCTAGAGAAGCGCAAAGCCCCAGTGTTACTGCGCCTGTGAAAGCGCTTCCAAGGAAGGGTGCTGGCTAGCAACAGCTTTCAGTGCTGGCACTTTTCATCTCTGAGCAATTGCTCGACGTTTGCAATTTCTCAGCTCGTGTCTACGAGACGGAAAGAGAAGGACCGTGACATTTGGTGCGTTTAGAAGCGCAAAGCCCCAGTGTTGCTGCGCCTGTGAAAGCGCTTCCAAGGAAGGGTGCTGGCTAGCAACAGCTTTCAGTGCTGGCACTTTTCATCTCTGAGCAATTGCTGGACGTTTGCAATTTCTCACCTGAGCTCTCTTTAGAGTGCGCGAGAGGATGAGCAGAAGATGAGGTGGCTAGAGAAGCCCAGAGCCCCAGTGTTCTTAGGCCTACAAAAGCGCTTCCAAGGAAGGGTGCTGGCTAGCAAGAGCTTTCAGTGCTGGCACTTTTCATCTCGGAGCAATTGCTCGACGTTTGCAATTTCTCAGCTCGTGTCTACGAGACGGAAAGAGAATGACCGTGACGTTTGGTGCGTAGAGAAGTGCAAAGCCCCAGTGTTACTGCGCCTGTGAAAGCGCTTCCAAGGAAGGGTGCTGGCTAGCAACAGCTTTCAGTGCTGGCACTTTTCATCTCTGAGCAATTGCTCGACGTTTGCAATTTCTCCCCTGAGCTCTCTTTAGAGTGCGCGAGAGGATGAGCAGAAGATGAGGTGGCTAGAGAAGCCCAGAGCCCCAGTGTGCTTAGGCCTACAAAAGCGCTTCCAAGGAAGGGTGCTGGCTAGCAACAGCTTTCAGTGCTGGCACTTTTCATCTCTGAGCAATTGCTCGACGTTTGCAATTTCTCAGCTCGTGTCTACGAGACGGAAAGAGAAGGACCGTGACGTTTGGTGGCTAGAGAAGCGCAAAGCCCCAGTGTTGCTGCGCCTGTGAAAGCGCTTCCAAGGAAGGGTGCTGGCTAGCAAGAGCTTTCAGTGCTGGCACTTTTCATCTCTGAGCAATTGCTCGACGTTTGCAATTTCTCAGCTCGTGTCTAGGAGACGGAAAGAGAAGGACCGTGACGTTTGGTGCGTATAGAAGCGCAAAGCCCCAGTGTTGCTGCACCTGTGAAAGCGCTTCCAAGGAAGGGTGCTGGCTAGCAACAGCTTTCAGTGCTGGCACTTTTCATCTCTGAGCAATTGCTGGACGTTTGCAATTTCTCACCTGAGCTCTCTTTAGTGTGCGCGAGAGGATGAGCAGAAGATGAGGTGGCTAGAGAAGCCCAGAGCCCCAGTGTTCTTAGGCCTACAAAAGCGCTTCCAAGGAAGGGTGCTGGCTAGCAAGAGCTTTCAGTGCTGGCACTTTTCATCTCGGAGCAATTGCTCGACGTTTGCAATTTCTCACCTGAGCTCTCTTTAGAGTGCGCGAGAGGATGAGCAGAAGATGAGGTGGCTAGAGAAGCCCAGAGCCCCAGTGTTCTTAGGCCTACAAAAGCACTTCCAAGGAAGGGTGCTGGCTAGCAAGAGCTTTCAGTGCTGGCACTTTTCATCTCTGAGCAATTGCTGGACGTTTGCAATTTCTCAGCTCGTGTCTACGAGACGGAAAGAGAAGGACCGTGACGTTTGGTGCGTATAGAAGCGCAAAGCCCCAGTGTTGCTGCGCCTGTGAAAGCGCTTCCAAGGAAGGGTGCTGGCTAGCAACAGCTTTCAGTGCTGGCACTTTTCATCTCTGAGCAATTGCTCGACGTTTGCAATTTCTCACCTGAGCTCTCTTTAGAGTGCGCGAGAGGATGAGCAGAAGATTAGGTGGCTAGAGAAGCCCAGAGCCCCAGTGTTCTTAGGCCTACAAAAGCGCTTCCAAGGAAGGGTGCTGGCTAGCAAGAGCTTTCAGTGCTGGCACTTTTCATCTCGGAGCAATTGCTGGACGTTTGCAATTTCTCAGCTCGTGTCTATGAGATGGAAAGAGAATGACCGTGACGTTTGGTGGCTAGAGAAGCGCAAAGCCCCAGTGTTACTGCGCCTGTAAAGCGCTTCCAAGGAAGGGTGCTGGCTAGCAAGAGCTTTCAGTGCTGGCACTTTTCATCTCTGAGCAATTGCTCGACGTTTGCAATTTCTCCCCTGAGCTCTCTTCAGAGTGCGCGAGAGGATGAGCAGAAGATGAGGTGGCTAGAGAAGCCCAGAGCCCCAGTGTTCTTAGGCCTACAAAAGCGCTTCCAAGGAAGGGTGCTGGCTAGCAAGAGCTTTCAGTGCTGGCACTTTTCATCTCGGAGCAATTGCTGGACGTTTGCAATTTCTCAGCTCGTGTCTACGAGACGGAAAGAGAAGGACCGTGACGTTTGGTGGCTAGAGAAGCGCAAAGCCCCAGTGTTGCTGCGCCTGTGAAAGCGCTTCCAAGGAAGGGTGCTGGCTAGCAAGAGCTTTCAGTGCTGGCACTTTTCATCTCTGAGCAATTGCTCGACGTTTGCAATTTCTCACCTGAGCTCTCTTCAGAGTGCGCGAGAGGATGAGCAGAAGATTAGGTGGCTAGAGAAGCCCAGAGCCCCAGTGTTCTTAGGTCTACAAAAGCGCTTCCAAGGAAGGGTGCTGGCTAGCAAGAGCTTTCAGTGCTGGCACTTTTCATCTCTGAGCAATTGCTCGACGTTTGCAATTTCTCAGCTCGTGTCTACGAGATGGAAAGAGAATGACCGTGACGTTTGGTGCGTATAGAAGCGCAAAGCCCCAGTGTTGCTGCCCCTGTGAAAGCGCTTCCAAGGAAGGGTGCTGGCTAGCAAGAGCTTTCAGTGCTGGCACTTTTCATCTCTGAGCAATTGCTCGACGTTTGCAATTTCTCACCTGAGCTCTCTTTAGAGTGCGCGAGAGGATGAGCAGAAGATGAGGTGGCTAGAGAAGCCCAGAGCCCCAGTGTTCTTAGGCCTACAAAAGCGCTTCCAAGGAAGGGTGCTGGCTAGCAAGAGCTTTCAGTGCTGGCACTTTTCATCTCGGAGCAATTGCTCGACGTTTGCAATTTCTCAGCTCGTGTCTACGAGACGGAAAGAGAAGGACCGTGACGTTTGGTGGCTAGAGAAGCGCAAAGCCCCAGTGTTGCTGCGCCTGTGAAAGCGCTTCCAAGGAAGGGTGCTGGCTAGCAACAGCTTTCAGTGCTGGCACTTTTCATCTCTGAGCAATTGCTCGACGTTTGTAATTTCTCAGCTCGTGTCTACAAGACGGAAAGAGAAGGACCGTGACGTTTGGTGCGTAGAGAAGCGCAAAGCCCCAGTGTTACTGCGCCTGTGAAAGCGCTTCCAAGGAAGGGTGCTGGCTAGCAACAGCTTTCAGTGCTGGCACTTTTCATCTCTGAGCAATTGCTCGACGTTTGCAATTTCTCACCTGAGCTCTCTTTAGAGTGCGCGAGAGGATGAGCAGAAGATGAGGTGGCTAGAGAAGCCCAGAGCCCCAGTGTTCTTAGGCCTACAAAAGCGCTTCCAAGGAAGGGTGCTGGCTAGCAAGAGCTTTCAGTGCTGGCACTTTTCATCTCTGAGCAATTGCTCGACGTTTGCAATTTCTCAGCTCGTGTCTACGAGATGGAAAGAGAATGACCGTGACGTTTGGTGGGTAGAGAAGGGCAAAGCCCCAGTGTTACTGCGCCTGTAAAGCGCTTCCAAGGAAGGGTGCTGGCTAGCAACAGCTTTCAGTGCTGGCACTTTTCATCTCTGAGCAATTGCTGGACGTTTGCAATTTCTCAGCTCGTGTCTACGAGACGGAAAGAGAATGACCGTGACGTTTCGTGCGTATAGAAGCGCAAAGCCCCAGTGTTGCTGCGCCTGTGAAAGCGCTTCCAAGGAAGGGTGCTGGCTAGCAACAGCTTTCAGTGCTGGCACTTTTCATCTCTGAGCAATTGCTCGACGTTTGCAATTTCTCACCTGAGCTCTCTTCAGAGTGCGCGAGAGGATGAGCAGAAGATGAGGTGGCTAGAGAAGCCCAGAGCCCCAGTGTTCTTAAGCCTACAAAAGCGCTTCCAAGGAAGGGTGCTGGCTAGCAACAGCTTTCAGTGCTGGCACTTTTCATCTCTGTGCAATTGCTCGACGTTTGCAATTTCTCAGCTCGTGTCTACGAGACGGAAAGAGAAGGACCGTGACGTTTGGTGGGTAGAGAAGCGCAAAGCCCCAGTGTTGCTGCGCCTGTGAAAGCGCTTCCAAGGAAGGGTGCTGGCTAGCAACAGCTTTCAGTGCTGGCACTTTTCATCTCTGAGCAATTGCTCGACGTTTGCAATTTCTCAGCTCGTGTCTACGAGACGGAAAGAGAAGGACCGTGACGTTTGGTGGCTAGAGAAGCGCAAAGCCCCAGTGTTACTGCGCCTGTAAAGCGCTTCCAAGGAAGGGTGCTGGCTAGCAACAGCTTTCAGTGCTGGCACTTTTCATCTCTGAGCAATTGCTCGACGTTTGCAATTTCTCAGCTCGTGTCTACGAGACGGAAAGAGAAGGACCGTGTTGTTTGGTGGGTAGAGAAGCGCAAAGCCCCAGTGTTGCTGCGCCTGTGAAAGCGCTTCCAAGGAAGGGTGCTGGCTAGCAAGAGCTTTCAGTGCTGGCACTTTTCATCTCTGAGCAATTGCTGGACGTTTGCAATTTCTCACCTGAGCTCTCTTCAGAGTGCGCGAGAGGATGAGCAGAAGATGAGGTGGCTAGAGAAGCCCAGAGCCCCAGTGTGCTTAGGCCTACAAAAGCGCTTCCAAGGAAGGGTGCTGGCTAGCAAGAGCTTTCAGTGCTGGCACTTTTCATCTCTGAGCAATTGCTCGACGTTTGCAATTTCTCAGCTCGTGTCTACGAGACGGAAAGAGAAGGACCGTGACGTTTGGTGGCTAGAGAAGCGCAAAGCCCCAGTGTTACTGCGCCTGTAAAGCGCTTCCAAGGAAGGGTGCTGGCTATCAAGAGCTTTCAGTGCTGGCACTTTTCATCTCTGAGCAATTGCTTGACGTTTGCAATTTCTCAGCTCGTGTCTACGAGGCGGAAAGAGAAGGACCGTGACATTTGGTGGGTAGAGAAGCGCAAAGCCCCAGTGTTGCTGCGCCTGTGAAAGCGCTTCCAAGGAAGGGTGCTGGCTAGCAAGAGCTTTCAGTGCTGGCACTTTTCATCTCTGAGCAATTGCTCGACGTTTGCAATTTCTCACCTGAGCTCTCTTTAGAGCGCGAGATGATGAGCAGAAGATGAGGTGGCTAGAGAAGCCCAGAGCCCCAGTGTTCTTAGGTCTACAAAAGCGCTTCCAAGGAAGGGTGCTGGCTAGCAAGAGCTTTCAGTGCTGGCACTTTTCATCTCTGAGCAATTGCTCGACGTTTGCAATTTCTCAGCTCGTGTCTACGAGATGGAAAGAGAATGACCGTGACGTTTGGTGCGTATAGAAGCGCAAAGCCCCAGTGTTGCTGCCCCTGTGAAAGCGCTTCCAAGGAAGGGTGCTGGCTAGCAAGAGCTTTCAGTGCTGGCACTTTTCATCTCTGAGCAATTGCTCGACGTTTGCAATTTCTCACCTGAGCTCTCTTTAGAGTGCGCGAGAGGATGAGCAGAAGATGAGGTGGCTAGAGAAGCCCAGAGCCCCAGTGTTCTTAGGCCTACAAAAGCGCTTCCAAGGAAGGGTGCTGGCTAGCAAGAGCTTTCAGTGCTGGCACTTTTCATCTCGGAGCAATTGCTCGACGTTTGCAATTTCTCAGCTCGTGTCTACGAGACGGAAAGAGAAGGACCGTGACGTTTGGTGGCTAGAGAAGCGCAAAGCCCCAGTGTTGCTGCGCCTGTGAAAGCGCTTCCAAGGAAGGGTGCTGGCTAGCAACAGCTTTCAGTGCTGGCACTTTTCATCTCTGAGCAATTGCTCGACGTTTGTAATTTCTCAGCTCGTGTCTACAAGACGGAAAGAGAAGGACCGTGACGTTTGGTGCGTAGAGAAGCGCAAAGCCCCAGTGTTACTGCGCCTGTGAAAGCGCTTCCAAGGAAGGGTGCTGGCTAGCAACAGCTTTCAGTGCTGGCACTTTTCATCTCTGAGCAATTGCTCGACGTTTGCAATTTCTCACCTGAGCTCTCTTTAGAGTGCGCGAGAGGATGAGCAGAAGATGAGGTGGCTAGAGAAGCCCAGAGCCCCAGTGTTCTTAGGCCTACAAAAGCGCTTCCAAGGAAGGGTGCTGGCTAGCAAGAGCTTTCAGTGCTGGCACTTTTCATCTCTGAGCAATTGCTCGACGTTTGCAATTTCTCAGCTCGTGTCTACGAGATGGAAAGAGAATGACCGTGACGTTTGGTGGGTAGAGAAGGGCAAAGCCCCAGTGTTACTGCGCCTGTAAAGCGCTTCCAAGGAAGGGTGCTGGCTAGCAACAGCTTTCAGTGCTGGCACTTTTCATCTCTGAGCAATTGCTGGACGTTTGCAATTTCTCAGCTCGTGTCTACGAGACGGAAAGAGAATGACCGTGACGTTTCGTGCGTATAGAAGCGCAAAGCCCCAGTGTTGCTGCGCCTGTGAAAGCGCTTCCAAGGAAGGGTGCTGGCTAGCAACAGCTTTCAGTGCTGGCACTTTTCATCTCTGAGCAATTGCTCGACGTTTGCAATTTCTCACCTGAGCTCTCTTCAGAGTGCGCGAGAGGATGAGCAGAAGATGAGGTGGCTAGAGAAGCCCAGAGCCCCAGTGTTCTTAAGCCTACAAAAGCGCTTCCAAGGAAGGGTGCTGGCTAGCAACAGCTTTCAGTGCTGGCACTTTTCATCTCTGTGCAATTGCTCGACGTTTGCAATTTCTCAGCTCGTGTCTACGAGACGGAAAGAGAAGGACCGTGACGTTTGGTGGGTAGAGAAGCGCAAAGCCCCAGTGTTGCTGCGCCTGTGAAAGCGCTTCCAAGGAAGGGTGCTGGCTAGCAACAGCTTTCAGTGCTGGCACTTTTCATCTCTGAGCAATTGCTCGACGTTTGCAATTTCTCAGCTCGTGTCTACGAGACGGAAAGAGAAGGACCGTGACGTTTGGTGGCTAGAGAAGCGCAAAGCCCCAGTGTTACTGCGCCTGTAAAGCGCTTCCAAGGAAGGGTGCTGGCTAGCAACAGCTTTCAGTGCTGGCACTTTTCATCTCTGAGCAATTGCTCGACGTTTGCAATTTCTCAGCTCGTGTCTACGAGACGGAAAGAGAAGGACCGTGTTGTTTGGTGGGTAGAGAAGCGCAAAGCCCCAGTGTTGCTGCGCCTGTGAAAGCGCTTCCAAGGAAGGGTGCTGGCTAGCAAGAGCTTTCAGTGCTGGCACTTTTCATCTCTGAGCAATTGCTGGACGTTTGCAATTTCTCACCTGAGCTCTCTTCAGAGTGCGCGAGAGGATGAGCAGAAGATGAGGTGGCTAGAGAAGCCCAGAGCCCCAGTGTGCTTAGGCCTACAAAAGCGCTTCCAAGGAAGGGTGCTGGCTAGCAAGAGCTTTCAGTGCTGGCACTTTTCATCTCTGAGCAATTGCTCGACGTTTGCAATTTCTCAGCTCGTGTCTACGAGACGGAAAGAGAAGGACCGTGACGTTTGGTGGCTAGAGAAGCGCAAAGCCCCAGTGTTACTGCGCCTGTAAAGCGCTTCCAAGGAAGGGTGCTGGCTATCAAGAGCTTTCAGTGCTGGCACTTTTCATCTCTGAGCAATTGCTTGACGTTTGCAATTTCTCAGCTCGTGTCTACGAGGCGGAAAGAGAAGGACCGTGACATTTGGTGGGTAGAGAAGCGCAAAGCCCCAGTGTTGCTGCGCCTGTGAAAGCGCTTCCAAGGAAGGGTGCTGGCTAGCAAGAGCTTTCAGTGCTGGCACTTTTCATCTCTGAGCAATTGCTCGACGTTTGCAATTTCTCACCTGAGCTCTCTTTAGAGCGCGAGATGATGAGCAGAAGATGAGGTGGCTAGAGAAGCCCAGAGCCCCAGTGTTCTTAGGCCTACAAAAGCGCTTCCAAGGAAGGGTGCTGGCTAGCAACAGCTTTCAGTGCTGGCACTTTTCATCTCTGAGCAATTGCTCGACGTTTGCAATTTCTCAGCTCGTGTCTACGAGACGGAAAGAGAAGGACCGTGACGTTTGGTGGCTAGAGAAGCGCAAAGCCCCAGTGTTGCTGCGCCTGTGAAAGCGCTTCCAAGGAAGGGTGCTGGCTAGCAAGAGCTTTCAGTGCTGGCACTTTTCATCTCTGAGCAATTGCTGGACGTTTGCAATTTCTCACCTGAGCTCTCTTTAGAGTGCGCGAGAGGATGAGCAGAAGATTAGGTGGCTAGAGAAGCCCAGAGCCCCAGTGTGCTTAGGCCTACAAAAGCGCTTCCAAGGAAGGGTGCTGGCTAGCAACAGCTTTCAGTGCTGGCACTTTTCATCTCTGAGCAATTGCTCGACGTTTGCAATTTCTCAGCTCGTGTCTACGAGATGGAAAGAGAATGACCGTGACGTTTGGTGGGTAGAGAAGGGCAAAGCCCCAGTGTTACTGCGCCTGTAAAGCGCTTCCAAGGAAGGGTGCTGGCTAGCAACAGCTTTCAGTGCTGGCACTTTTCATCTCTGAGCAATTGCTGGACGTTTGCAATTTCTCAGCTCGTGTCTACGAGACGGAAAGAGAATGACCGTGACGTTTCGTGCGTATAGAAGCGCAAAGCCCCAGTGTTGCTGCGCCTGTGAAAGCGCTTCCAAGGAAGGGTGCTGGCTAGCAAGAGCTTTCAGTGCTGGCACTTTTCATCTCTGAGCAATTGCTCGACGTTTGCAATTTCTCACCTGAGCTCTCTTTAGAGTGCGCGAGAGGATGAGCAGAAGATGAGGTGGCTAGAGAAGCCCAGAGCCCCAGTGTGCTTAGGCCTACAAAAGCGCTTCCAAGGAAGGGTGCTGGCTAGCAAGAGCTTTCAGTGCTGGCATTTTTCATCTCTGAGCAATTGCTCGACGTTTGCAATTTCTCAGCTCGTGTCTACGAGATGGAAAGAGAAGGACCGTGACGTTTGGTGGGTAGAGAAGCGCAAAGCCCCAGTGTTACTGCGCCTGTGAAAGCGCTTCCAAGGAAGGGTGCTGGCTAGCAACAGCTTTCAGTGCTGGCACTTTTCATCTCTGAGCAATTGCTCGACGTTTGCAATTTCTCAGCTCGTGTCTACAAGACGGAAAGAGAAGGACCGTGACGTTTGGTGGCTAGAGAAGCGCAAAGCCCCAGTGTTGCTACGCCTGTGAAAGCGCTTCCAAGGAAGGGTGCTGGCTAGCAAGAGCTTTCAGTGCTGGCACTTTTCATCTCGGAGCAATTGCTCGACGTTTGCAATTTCTCAGCTCGTGTCTACGAGACGGAAAGAGAAGGACCGTGACGTTTGGTGCGTAGAGAAGTGCAAAGCCCCAGTGTTACTGCGCCTGTGAAAGCGCTTCCAAGGAAGGGTGCTGGCTAGCAACAGCTTTCAGTGCTGGCACTTTTCATCTCTGAGCAATTGCTGGACGTTTGCAATTTCTCACCTGAGCTCTCTTTAGAGTGCGCAAGAGGATGAGCAGAAAATGAGGTGGCTAGAGAAGCCCAGAGCCCCAGTGTGCTTAGGCCTACAAAAGCGCTTCCAAGGAAGGCTGCTGGCTAGCAACAGCTTTCAGTGCTGGCACTTTTCATCTCGGAGCAATTGCTCGACGTTTGCAATTTCTCAGCTCGTGTCTACGAGACGGAGAGATAGTGACCGTGACGTTTGGTGGGTAGAGAAGGGCAAAGCCCCAGTGTTACTGCGCCTCTGAAAGCGCTTCCAAGGAAGGGTGCTGGCTAGCAACAGCTTTCAGTGCTGGCACTTTTCATCTCTGAGCAATTGCTCGACGTTTGCAATTTCTCAGCTCGTGTCTACGAGGCGGAAAGAGAATGACCGTGACATTTGGTGGGTAGAGAAGCGCAAAGCCCCAGTGTTACTGCGCCTGTGAAAGCACTTCCAAGGAAGGGTGCTGGCTAGCAAGAGCTTTCAGTGCTGGCACTTTTCATCTCTGAGCAATTGCTCGACGTTTGCAATTTCTCACCTGAGCTCTCTTTAGAGCGCGAGATGATGAGCAGAAGATGAGGTGGCTAGACAAGCCCAGAGCCCCAGTGTTCTTAGGCCTACAAAAGCGCTTCCAAGGAAGGGTGCTGGCTAGCAAGAGCTTTCAGTGCTGGCACTTTTCATCTCTGAGCAATTGCTCGACGTTTGCAATTTCTCAGCTCGTGTCTACGAGACGGAAAGAGAAGGACCGTGACGTTTGGTGGGTAGAGAAGCGCAAAGCCCCAGTGTTGCTGCGCCTGTGAAAGCGCTTCCAAGGAAGGGTGCTGGCTAGCAAGAGCTTTCAGTGCTGGCACTTTTCATCTCTGAGCAATTGCTCGACGTTTGCAATTTCTCACCTGAGCTCTCTTTAGAGTGCGCGAGAGGATGAGCAGAAGATGAGGTGGCTAGACAAGCCCAGAGCCCCAGTGTTCTTAGGCCTACAAAAGCGCTTCCAAGGAAGGGTGCTGGCTAGCAACAGCTTCCAGTGCTGGCACTTTTCATCTCTGAGCAATTGCTCGACGTTTGCAATTTCTCAGCTCGTGTCTAGGAGACGGAAAGAGAATGACAGTGACGTTTGGTGGCTAGAGAAGCGCAAAGCCCCAGTGTTGCTGCGCCTGTGAAAGCGCTTCCAAGGAAGGGTGCTGGCTAGCAAGAGCTTTCAGTGCTGGCACTTTTCATCTCGGAGCAATTGCTCGACGTTTGCAATTTCTCACCTGAGCTCTCTTTAGAGTGCGCGAGAGGATGAGCAGAAGATTAGGTGGCTAGAGAAGCCCAGAGCCCCAGTGTACTTAGGCCTACAAAAGCGCTTCCAAGGAAGGGTGCTGGCTAGCAACAGCTTTCAGTGCTGGCACTTTTCATCTCTGAGCAATTGCTCGACGTTTGCAATTTCTCAGCTCGTGTCTATGAGATGGAAAGAGAAGGACCGTGACGTTTGGTGGCTAGAGAAGCGCAAAGCCCCAGTGTTACTGCGCCTGTAAAGCGCTTCCAAGGAAGGGTGCTGGCTAGCAACAGCTTTCAGTGCTGGCACTTTTCATCTCTGAGCAATTGCTCGACGTTTGCAATTTCTCAGCTCGTGTCTACGAGACGGAAAGAGAAGGACCGTGACGTTTGGTGGCTAGAGAAGCGCAAAGCCCCAGTGTTGCTGCGCCTGTGAAAGCGCTTCCAAGGAAGGGTGCTGGCTAGCAAGAGCTTTCAGTGCTGGCACTTTTCATCTCTGAGCAATTGCTCGACGTTTGCAATTTCTCACCTGAGCTCTCTTTAGAGTGCGCGAGAGGATGAGCAGAAGATGAGGTGGCTAGAGAAGCCCAGAGCCCCAGTGTGCTTAGGCCTACAAAAGCGCTTCCAAGGAAGGGTGCTGGCTAGCAACAGCTTTCAGTGCTGGCATTTTTCATCTCTGAGCAATTGCTCGACTTTTGCAATTTCTCGGCTCGTGTCTACGAGATGGAAAGAGAAGGACCGTGACGTTTGGTGGGTAGAGAAGCGCAAAGCCCCAGTGTTACTGCGCCTGTAAAGCGCTTCCAAGGAAGGGTGCTGGCTAGCAACAGCTTTCAGTGCTGGCACTTTTCATCTCTGAGCAATTGCTCGACGTTTGCAATTTCTCAGCTCGTGTCTACGAGACGGAAAGAGAAGGACCGTGACGTTTGGTGGCTAGAGAAGCGCAAAGCCCCAGTGTTGCTGTGCCTGTGAAAGCGCTTCCAAGGAAGGGTGCTGGCTAGCAACAGCTTTCAGTGCTGGCACTTTTCATCTCTGAGCAATTGATCGACGTTTGCAATTTCTCAGCTCGTGTCTACGAGACGGAAAGAGAAGGACCGTGACGTTTGGTGCGTAGAGAAGTGCAAAGCCCCAGTGTTACTGCGCCTGTGAAAGCGCTTCCAAGGAAGGGTGCTGGCTAGCAACAGCTTTCAGTGCTGGCACTTTTCATCTCTGAGCAATTGCTGGACGTTTGCAATTTCTCACCTGAGCTCTCTTTAGAGTGCGCAAGAGGATGAGCAGAAGATGAGGTGGCTAGAGAAGCCCAGAGCCCCAGTGTTCTTAGGCCTACAAAAGCGCTTCCAAGGAAGGGTGCTGGCTAGCAACAGCTTTCAGTGCTGGCACTTTTCATCTCTGAGCAATTGCTCGACGTTTGCAATTTCTCAGCTCGTGTCTACGAGACGGAGAGATAGTGATCGTGACGTTTGGTGGCTAGAGAAGCGCAAAGCCCCAGTGTTACTGCGCCTGTGAAAGCGCTTCCAAGGAAGGGTGCTGGCTAGCAACAGCTTTCAGTGCTGGCACTTTTCATCTCTGAGCAATTGCTCGACGTTTGCAATTTCTCAGCTCGTGTCTATGAGACGGAGAGATAGTGACCGTGACGTTTGGTGGCTAGAGAAGCGCAAAGCCCCAGTGTTACTGCGCCTGTGAAAGCGCTTCCAAGGAAGGGTGCTGGCTAGCAACAGCTTTCAGTGCTGGCACTTTTCATCTCTGAGCAATTGCTCGACGTTTGCAATTTCTCAGCTCGTGTCTACGAGACGGAAAGAGAATGACCGTGACGTTTGGTGCGTAGAGAAGTGCAAAGCCCCAGTGTTACTGCGCCTGTGAAAGCGCTTCCAAGGAAGGCGGCTGGCTAGCAACAGCTTTCAGTGCTGGCACTTTTCATCTCTGAGCAATTGCTCGACGTTTGCAATTTCTCAGCTCGTGTCTACGAGACGGAAAGAGAAGGACCGTGACGTTTGGTGGCTAGAGAAGCGCAAAGCCCCAGTGTTACTGCGCCTGTGAAAGCGCTTCCAAGGAAGGGTGCTGGCTAGCAAGAGCTTTCAGTGCTGGCACTTTTCATCTCTGAGCAATTGCTCGACGTTTGCAATTTCTCACCTGAGCTCTCTTTAGAGTGCGCGAGAGGATGAGCAGAAGATTAGGTGGCTAGAGAAGCCCAGAGCCCCAGTGTTCTTAGGCCTACAAAAGCGCTTCCAAGGAAGGGGGCTGGCTAGCAACAGCTTTCAGTGCTGGCACTTTTCATCTCTGAGCAATTGCTCGACGTTTGCAATTTCTCAGCTCGTGTCTACGAGACGGAAAGAGAAGGACCGTGACGTTTGGTGGGTAGAGAAGTGCAAAGCCCCAGTGTTACTGCGCCTGTGAAAGCGCTTCCAAGAAAGGGTGCTGGCTAGCAAGAGCTTTCAGTGCTGGCACTTTTCATCTCGGAGCAATTGCTGGACGTTTGCAATTTCTCACCTGAGCTCTCTTCAGAGTGCGCGAGAGGATGAGCAGAAGATGAGGTGGCTAAAGAAGCCCAGAGCCCCAGTGGTCTTAGGCCTACAAAAGCGCTTCCAAGGAAGGGTGCTGGCTAGCAAGAGCTTTCAGTGCTGGCACTTTTCATCTCTGAGCAATTGCTCGACGTTTGCAATTTCTCAGCTCGTGTCTAGGAGACGGAAAGAGAATGACCGTGACGTTTGGTGCGTAGAGAAGCGCAAAGCCCCAGTGTTGCTGCGCCTGTGAAAGCGCTTCCAAGGAAGGGTGCTGGCTAGCAAGAGCTTTCAGTGCCGGCACTTTTCATTTCTGAGCAATTGCTCGACGTTTGCAATTTCTCAGCTCGTGTCTACGAGACGGAAAGAGAAGGACCGTGACGTTTGGTGCGTAGAGAAGTGCAAAGCCCCAGTGTTACTGCGCCTGTGAAAGCGCTTCCAAGGAAGGGTGCTGGCTAGCAAGAGCTTTCAGTGCTGGCACTTTGCATCTCTGAGCAATTGCTGGACGTTTGCAATTTCTCACCTGAGCTCTCTTCAGAGTGCGCGAGAGGATGAGCAGAAGATGAGGTGGCTAAAGAAGCCCAGAGCCCCAGTGGTCTTAGGCCTACAAAAGCGCTTCCAAGGAAGGGTGCTGGCTAGCAAGAGCTTTCAGTGCTGGCACTTTTCATCTCGGAGCAATTGCTCGACGTTTGCAATTTCTCATTTCGTGTCTACGAGACGGAAAGAGAAGGACCGTGACGTTTGGTGGCTAGAGAAGCGCAAAGCCCCAGTGTTGCTGCGCCTGTGAAAGCGCTTCCAAGGAAGGGTGCTGGCTAGCAAGAGCTTTCAGTGCTGGCACTTTTCATC
Source organism: Sarcoramphus papa (assembly GCA_037962945.1). NCBI lineage: Eukaryota > Metazoa > Chordata > Aves > Accipitriformes > Cathartidae > Sarcoramphus > Sarcoramphus papa. The sequence goes on along the minus strand of JBBMRM010000093.1, from coordinate 4,687,404 downwards.
TCTGAGCAATTGCTTGACGTTTGCAATTTCTCAGCTCGTGTCTACGAGACGGAAAGAGAATGACCGTGACGTTTGGTGGGTAGAGAAGCGCAAAGCCCCAGTGTTACTGCGCCTGTGAAAGCGCTTCCAAGGAAGGGTGCTGGCTAGCAAGAGCTTTCAGTGCTGGCACTTTTCATCTCGGAGCAATTGCTCGACGTTTGCAATTTCTCAGCTCGTGTCTACGAGACGGAAAGAGAATGACCGTGACGTTTGGTGCGTAGAGAAGTGCAAAGCCCCAGTGTTACTGCGCCTGTGAAAGCGCTTCCAAGGAAGGGTGCTGGCTAGCAACAGCTTTCAGTGCTGGCACTTTTCATCTCTGAGCAATTGCTGGACGTTTGCAATTTCTCACCTGAGCTCTCTTCAGAGTGCGCGAGAGGATGAGCAGAAGATGAGGTGGCTAGAGAAGCCCAGAGCCCCAGTGTTCTTAGGCCTACAAAAGCGCTTCCAAGGAAGGGTGCTGGCTAGCAACAGCTTTCAGTGCTGGCACTTTTCATCTCTGAGCAATTGCTCGACGTTTGCAATTTCTCAGCTCGTGTCTACGAGACGGAAAGAGAAGGACCGTGACGTTTGGTGCGTAGAGAAGTGCAAAGCCCCAGTGTTGCTGCGCCTGTGAAAGCGCTTCCAAGGAAGGGTGCTGGCTAGCAAGAGCTTCCAGTGCTGGCACTTTTCATCTCTGAGCAATTGATCGACGTTTGCAATTTCTCAGCTCGTGTCTACGAGACGGAAAGAGAAGGACCGTGACTTTTGGTGGGTAGAGAAGCGCAAAGCCCCAGTGTTGCTGCGCCTGTGAAAGCGCTTCCAAGGAAGGGGGCTGGCTAGCAACAGCTTTCAGTGCTGGCACTTTTCATCTCGGAGCAATTGCTCGACGTTTGCAATTACTCACCTGAGCTCTCTTTAGACTGCGCGAGATGATGAGCAGAAGATGAGGTGGCTAGAGAAGCCCAGAGCCCCAGTGTTCTTAGGCCTACAAAAGCGCTTCCAAGGAAGGGTGCTGGCTAGCAACAGCTTTCAGTGCTGGCACTTTTCATCTCTGAGCAATTGCTCGACGTTTGCAATTTCTCAGCTCGTGTCTAGGAGACGGAAAGAGAAGGACCGTGACGTTTGGTGGCTAGAGAAGCGCAAAGCCCCAGTGTTGCTGCGCCTGTGAAAGCGCTTCCAAGGAAGGGTGCTGGCTAGCAAGAGCTTTCAGTGCTGGCACTTTTCATCTCTGAGCAATTGCTCGACGTTTGCAATTTCTCACCTGAGCTCTCTTCAGAGTGCGCGAGAGGATGAGCAGAAGATGAGGTGGCTAGAGAAGCCCAGAGCCCCAGTGTTCTTAGGCCTACAAAAGCGCTTCCAAGGAAGGGTGCTGGCTAGCAACAGCTTTCAGTGCTGGCACTTTTCATCTCTGAGCAATTGCTCGACGTTTGCAATTTCTCAGCTCGTGTCTACGAGATGGAAAGAGAATGACCGTGACGTTTGGTGCGTATAGAAGCGCAAAGCCCCAGTGTTGCTGCGCCTGTGAAAGCGCTTCCAAGGAAGGGTGCTGGCTAGCAACAGCTTTCAGTGCTGGCACTTTTCATCTCTGAGCAATTGCTCGACGTTTGCAATTTCTCACCTGAGCTCTCTTCAGAGTGCGCGAGAGGATGAGCAGAAGATGAGGTGGCTAGAGAAGCCCAGAGCCCCAGTGTTCTAAGGGCTACAAAAGCGCTTCCAAGGAAGGGTGCTGGCTAGCAAGAGCTTTCAGTGCTGGCACTTTTCATCTCTGAGCAATTGCTCGACGTTTGCAATTTCTCATTTCGTGTCTACGAGACGGAAAGAGAAGGACCGTGACGTTTGGTGGCTAGAGAAGCGCAAAGCCCCAGTGTTGCTGCGCCTGTGAAAGCGCTTCCAAGGAAGGGTGCTGGCTAGCAACAGCTTTCAGTGCTGGCACTTTTCATCTCTGAGCAATTGCTCGACGTTTGCAATTTCTCAGCTCGTGTCTACGAGACGGAAAGAGAATGACCGTGACGTTTGGTGGCTAGAGAAGCGCAAAGCCCCAGTGTTACTGCGCCTGTGAAAGCGCTTCCAAGGAAGGGTGCTGGCTAGCAAGAGCTTTCAGTGCTGGCACTTTTCATCTCGGAGCAATTGCTCGACGTTTGCAATTTCTCAGCTCGTGTCTACGAGACGGAAAGAGAATGACCGTGACGTTTGGTGGCTAGAGAAGCGCAAAGCCCCAGTGTTACTGCGCCTGTGAAAGCGCTTCCAAGGAAGGGTGCTGGCTAGCAACAGCCTTCAGTGCTGGCACTTTTCATCTCTGAGCAATTGCTCGACGTTTGCAATTTCTCACCTGAGCTCTCTTCAGAGTGCGCGAGAGGATGAGCAGAAGATGAGGTGGCTAGAGAAGCCCAGAGCCCCAGTGTTCTTAGGCCTACAAAAGCGCTTCCAAGGAAGGGTGCTGGCTAGCAACAGCTTTCAGTGCTGGCACTTTTCATCTCTGAGCAATTGCTCGACGTTTGCAATTTCTCAGCTCGTGTCTACGAGACGGAAAGAGAAGGACCGTGACGTTTGGTGCGTAGAGAAGTGCAAAGCCCCAGTGTTACTGCGCCTGTGAAAGCGCTTCCAAGGAAGGGTGCTGGCTAGCAACAGCTTTCAGTGCTGGCACTTTTCATCTCGGAGCAATTGCTGGACGTTTGCAATTTCTCAGCTCGTGTCTACGAGACGGAAAGAGAAGGACCATGACTTTTGGTGGGTAGAGAAGCGCAAAGCCCCAGTGTTGCTGCGCCTGTGAAAGCGCTTCAAGGAAGGGTGCTGGCTAGCAACAGCTTTCAGTGCTGGCACTTTTCATCTCTGAGCAATTGCTCGACGTTTGCAATTTCTCACCTGAGCTCTCTTTAGACTGCGCGAGATGATGAGCAGAAGATGAGGTGGCTAGAGAAGCCCAGAGCCCCAGTGTTCTTAGGCCTACAAAAGCGCTTCCAAGGAAGGGGGCTGGCTAGCAACAGCTTTCAGTGCTGGCACTTTTCATCTCTGAGCAATTGCTCGACGTTTGCAATTTCTCAGCTCGTGTCTACGAGACGGAAAGAGAAGGACCGTGACGTTTGGTGGCTAGAGAAGCGCAAAGCCCCAGTGTTACTGCGCCTGTAAAGCGCTTCCAAGGAAGGGTGCTGGCTAGCAAGAGCTTTCAGTGCTGGCACTTTTCATCTCTGAGCAATTGCTCGACGTTTGCAATTTCTCACCTGAGCTCTCTTTAGAGTGCGCGAGAGGATGAGCAGAAGATGAGGTGGCTAGAGAAGCCCAGAGCCCCAGTGTTCTTAGGCCTACAAAAGCGCTTCCAAGGAAGGGGGCTGGCTAGCAAGAGCTTTCAGTGCTGGCACTTTTCATCTCGGAGCAATTGCTCGACGTTTGCAATTTCTCAGCTCGTGTCTACGAGACGGAAAGAGAAAGACCGTGACGTTTGGTGGCTAGAGAAGCGCAAAGCCCCAGTGTTACTGCGCCTGTGAAAGCGCTTCCAAGGAAGGGTGCTGGCTAGCAACAGCTTTCAGTGCTGGCACTTTTCATCTCTGAGCAATTGCTCGACGTTTGCAATTTCTCACCTGAGCTCTCTTTAGAGTGCGCGCGAGGATGAGCAGAAGATGAGGTGGCTAAAGAAGCCCAGAGCCCCAGTGTTCTTAGGGCTACAAAAGCGCTTCCAAGGAAGGGTGCTGGCTAGCAAGAGCTTTCAGTGCTGGCACTTTTCATCTCTGAGCAATTGCTGGACGTTTGCAATTTCTCAGCTCGTGTCTATGAGATGGAAAGAGAATGACCGTGACATTTGGTGGGTAGAGAAGCGCAAAGCCCCAGTGTTACTGCGCCTGTAAAGCGCTTCCAAGGAAGGGTGCTGGCTAGCAAGAGCTTTCAGTGCTGGCACTTTTCATCTCTGAGCAATTGCTCGACGTTTGCAATTTCTCACCTGAGCTCTCTTCAGAGTGCGCGAGAGGATGAGCAGAAGATGAGGTGGCTAGAGAAGCCCAGAGCCCCAGAGTTCTTAGGCCTACAAAAGCGCTTCCAAGGAAGGGTGCTGGCTAGCAACAGCTTCCAGTGCTGGCACTTTTCATCTCGGAGCAATTGCTGGACGTTTGCAATTTCTCAGCTCGTGTCTAGGAGACGGAAAGAGAAGGACCATGACGTTTGGTGGCTAGAGAAGCGCAAAGCCCCAGTGTTGCTGCGCCTGTGAAAGCGCTTCCAAGGAAGGGTGCTGGCTAGCAAGAGCTTTCAGTGCTGGCACTTTTCATCTCTGAGCAATTGCTCGACGTTTGCAATTTCTCACCTGAGCTCTCTTCAGAGTGCGCGAGAGGATGAGCAGAAGATGAGGTGGCTAGAGAAGCCCAGAGCCCCAGTGTTCTTAGGCCTACAAAAGCGCTTCCAAGGAAGGGTGCTGGCTAGCAACAGCTTTCAGTGCTGGCACTTTTCATCTCTGAGCAATTGCTCGACGTTTGCAATTTCTCAGCTCGTGTCTACGAGATGGAAAGAGAATGACCGTGACGTTTGGTGCGTATAGAAGCGCAAAGCCCCAGTGTTGCTGCGCCTGTGAAAGCGCTTCCAAGGAAGGGTGCTGGCTAGCAACAGCTTTCAGTGCTGGCACTTTTCATCTCTGAGCAATTGCTCGACGTTTGTAATTTCTCAGCTCGTGTCTACGAGACGGAAAGAGAAGGACCGTGACGTTTGGTGGCTAAAGAAGCGCAAAGCCCCAGTGTTGCTGCGCCTGTGAAAGTGCTTCCAAGGAAGGGTGCTGGCTAGCAACAGCTTTCAGTGCTGGCACTTTTCATCTCGGAGCAATTGCTCGACGTTTGTAATTTCTCAGCTCGTGTCTACGAGACGGAAAGAGAAGGACCGTGACGTTTGGTGCGTAGAGAAGCGCAAAGCCCCAGTGTTACTGCGCCTGTGAAAGCGCTTCCAAGGAAGGGTGCTGGCTAGCAACAGCTTTCAGTGCTGGCACTTTTCATCTCTGAGCAATTGCTCGACGTTTGCAATTTCTCACCTGAGCTCTCTTTAGAGTGCGCGAGAGGATGAGCAGAAGATGAGGTGGCTAGAGAAGCCCAGAGCCCCAGTGTTCTTAGGCCTACAAAAGCGCTTCCAAGGAAGGGTGCTGGCTAGCAACAGCTTTCAGTGCTGGCACTTTTCATCTCTGAGCAATTGCTCGACGTTTGCAATTTCTCAGCTCGAGTCTACGAGACGGAAAGAGAATGACCGTGACGTTTGGTGGCTAGAGAAGCGCAAAGCCCCAGTGTTACTGCGCCTGTAAAGCGCTTCCAAGGAAGGGTGCTGGCTAGCAAGAGCTTTCAGTGCTGGCACTTTTCATCTCTGAGCAATTGCTCGACGTTTGCAATTTCTCACCTGAGCTCTCTTTAGAGTGCGCGAGAGGATGAGCAGAAGATTAGGTGGCTAGAGAAGCCCAGAGCCCCAGTGTGCTTAGGCCTACAAAAGCGCTTCCAAGGAAGGGTGCTGGCTAGCAACAGCTTTCAGTGCTGGCACTTTTCATCTCTGAGCAATTGCTCGACGTTTGCAATTTCTCAGCTCGTGTCTACGAGATGGAAAGAGAATGACCGTGACGTTTGGTGGGTAGAGAAGGGCAAAGCCCCAGTGTTACTGCGCCTGTAAAGCGCTTCCAAGGAAGGGTGCTGGCTAGCAACAGCTTTCAGTGCTGGCACTTTTCATCTCTGAGCAATTGCTGGACGTTTGCAATTTCTCAGCTCGTGTCTACGAGACGGAAAGAGAATGACCGTGACGTTTCGTGCGTATAGAAGCGCAAAGCCCCAGTGTTGCTGCGCCTGTGAAAGCGCTTCCAAGGAAGGGTGCTGGCTAGCAACAGCTTTCAGTGCTGGCACTTTTCATCTCTGAGCAATTGCTCGACGTTTGCAATTTCTCACCTGAGCTCTCTTTAGAGTGCGCGAGAGGACGAGCAGAAGATGAGGTGGCTAGAGAAGCCCAGAGCCCCAGTGTTCTTAGGCCTACAAAAGCGCTTCCAAGGAAGGGTGCTGGCTAGCAAGAGCTTTCAGTGCTGGCATTTTTCATCTCTGAGCAATTGCTCGACGTTTGCAATTTCTCAGCTCGTGTCTACGAGATGGAAAGAGAAGGACCGTGACGTTTGGTGGGTAGAGAAGCGCAAAGCCCCAGTGTTACTGCGCCTGTAAAGCGCTTCCAAGGAAGGGTGCTGGCTAGCAACAGCTTTCAGTGCTGGCACTTTTCATCTCTGAGCAATTGCTCGACGTTTGCAATTTCTCAGCTCGTGTCTACGAGACGGAAAGAGAAGGACCGTGACGTTTGGTGGGTAGAGAAGCGCAAAGCCCCAGTGTTGCTGTGCCTGTGAAAGCGCTTCCAAGGAAGGGTGCTGGCTAGCAACAGCTTTCAGTGCTGGCACTTTTCATCTCTGAGCAATTGCTGGACGTTTGCAATTTCTCAGCTCGTGTCTACGAGACGGAAAGAGAAGGACCGTGACGTTTGGTGCGTAGAGAAGTGCAAAGCCCCAGTGTTACTGCGCCTGTGAAAGCGCTTCCAAGGAAGGGTGCTGGCTAGCAACAGCTTTCAGTGCTGGCACTTTTCATCTCTGAGCAATTGCTCGACGTTTGCAATTTCTCACCTGAGCTCTCTTTAGAGTGCGCAAGAGGATGAGCAGAAGATGAGGTGGCTAGAGAAGCCCAGAGCCCCAGTGTTCTTAGGCCTACAGAAGCGCTTCCAAGGAAGGGTGCTGGCTAGCAACAGCTTTCAGTGCTGGCACTTTTCATCTCTGAGCAATTGCTCGACGTTTGCAATTTCTCAGCTCGTGTCTACGAGACGGAGAGATAGTGACCGTGACGTTTGGTGGCTAGAGAAGCGCAAAGCCCCAGTGTTGCTGCGCCTGTGAAAGCGCTTCCAAGGAAGGGGGCTGGCTAGCAACAGCTTTCAGTGCTGGCACTTTTCATCTCTGAGCAATTGCTCGACGTTTGCAATTTCTCAGCTCGTGTCTACGAGACGGAAAGAGAATGACCGTGACGTTTCGTGCGTATAGAAGCGCAAAGCCCCAGTGTTGCTGCGCCTGTGAAAGCGCTTCCAAGGAAGGGTGCTGGCTAGCAAGAGCTTTCAGTGCTGGCACTTTTCCTCTCTGAGCAATTGCTCGACGTTTGCAATTTCTCACCTGAGCTCTCTTTAGAGTGCGCGAGAGGATGAGCAGAAGATGAGGTGGCTAGAGAAGCCCAGAGCCCCAGTGTTCTTAGGCCTACAAAAGCGCTTCCAAGGAAGGGTGCTGGCTAGCAAGAGCTTTCAGTGCTGGCATTTTTCATCTCTGAGCAATTGCTCGACGTTTGCAATTTCTCGGCTCGTGTCTACGAGATGGAAAGAGAAGGACCGTGACGTTTGGTGGGTAGAGAAGCGCAAAGCCCCAGTGTTACTGCGCCTGTAAAGCGCTTCCAAGGAAGGGTGCTGGCTAGCAACAGCTTTCAGTGCTGGCACTTTTCATCTCGGAGCAATTGCTCGACGTTTGCAATTTCTCAGCTCGTGTCTACGAGACGGAAAGAGAAGGACCGTGACGTTTGGTGGCTAGAGAAGCGCAAAGCCCCAGTGTTGCTGTGCCTGTGAAAGCGCTTCCAAGGAAGGGTGCTGGCTAGCAACAGCTTTCAGTGCTGGCACTTTTCATCTCTGAGCAATTGATCGACGTTTGCAATTTCTCAGCTCGTGTCTACGAGACGGAAAGAGAAGGACCGTGACGTTTGGTGCATAGAGAAGTGCAAAGCCCCAGTGTTACTGCGCCTGTGAAAGCGCTTCCAAGGAAGGGTGCTGGCTAGCAACAGCTTTCAGTGCTGGCACTTTTCATCTCTGTGCAATTGCTCGACGTTTGCAATTTCTCACCTGAGCTCTCTTTAGAGTGCGCAAGAGGATGAGCAGAAGATGAGGTGGCTAGAGAAGCCCAGAGCCCCAGTGTTCTTAGGCCTACAAAAGCGCTTCCAAGGAAGGGTGCTGGCTAGCAACAGCTTTCAGTGCTGGCACTTTTCATCTCTGAGCAATTGCTCGACGTTTGCAATTTCTCAGCTCTTGTCTACGAGACGGAGAGATAGTGACCGTGACGTTTGGTGGCTAGAGAAGCGCAAAGCCCCAGTGTTACTGCGCCTGTGAAAGCGCTTCCAAGGAAGGGTGCTGGCTAGCAAGAGCTTTCAGTGCTGGCACTTTTCATCTCTGAGCAATTGCTCGACGTTTGCAATTTCTCAGCTCGTGTCTATGAGACGGAGAGATAGTGACCGTGACGTTTGGTGGCTAGAGAAGCGCAAAGCCCCAGTGTTACTGCGCCTGTGAAAGCGCTTCCAAGGAAGGGTGCTGGCTAGCAACAGCTTTCAGTGCTGGCACTTTTCATCTCTGAGCAATTGATCGACGTTTGCAATTTCTCAGCTCGTGTCTACGAGACGGAAAGAGAAGGACCGTGACGTTTGGTGCGTAGAGAAGTGCAAAGCCCCAGTGTTACTGCGCCTGTGAAAGCGCTTCCAAGGAAGGGTGCTGGCTAGCAAGAGCTTTCAGTGCTGGCACTTTTCATCTCTGAGCAATTGCTCGACGTTTGCAATTTCTCAGCTCGTGTCTACGAGACGGAAAGAGAAGGACCGTTACGTTTGGTGGCTAGAGAAGCGCAAAGCCACAGTGTTACTGCGCCTGTGAAAGCGCTTCTAAGGAAGGGTGCTGGCTAGCAAGAGCTTTCAGTGCTGGCACTTTTCATCTCTGAGCAATTGCTCGACGTTTGCAATTTCTCACCTGAGCTCTCTTTAGATTGCGCGAGAGGATGAGCAGAAGATTAGGTGGCTAGAGAAGCCCAGAGTCCCAGTGTTCTTAGGCCTACAAAAGCGCTTCCAAGGAAGGGGGCTGGCTAGCAACAGCTTTCAGTGCTGGCACTTTTCATCTCTGAGCAATTGCTCGACGTTTGCAATTTCTCAGCTCGTGTCTACGAGACGGAAAGAGAAGGACCGTGACGTTTGGTGGGTAGAGAAGTGCAAAGCCCCAGTGTTACTGCGCCTGTGAAAGCGCTTCCAAGAAAGGGTGCTGGCTAGCAAGAGCTTTCAGTGCTGGCACTTTTCATCTCTGAGCAATTGCTGGACGTTTGCAATTTCTCACCTGAGCTCTCTTCAGAGTGCGCGAGAGGATGAGCAGAAGATGAGGTGGCTAAAGAAGCCCAGAGCCCCAGTGGTATTAGGCCTACAAAAGCGCTTCCAAGGAAGGGTGCTGGCTAGCAAGAGCTTTCAGTGCTGGCACTTTTCATCTCTGAGCAATTGCTCGACGTTTGCAATTTCTCAGCTCGTGTCTACGAGACGGAAAGAGAAGGACCGTGACGTATGGTGCGTAGAGAACCGCAAAGCCCCAGTGTTGCTGCGCCTGTGAAAGCGCTTCCAAGGAAGGGTGCTGGCTAGCAACAGCTTTCAGTGCTGGCACTTTTCATTTCTGAGCAATTGCTCGACGTTTGCAATTTCTCAGCTCGTGTCTACGAGACGGAAAGAGAAGGACCGTGACGTTTGGTGGCTAGAGAAGCGCAAAGCCCCAGTGTTACTGCGCCTGTGAAAGCGCTTCCAAGGAAGGGTGCTGGCTAGCAACAGCTTTCAGTGCTGGCACTTTTCATCTCTGAGCAATTGCTCGACGTTTGCAATTTCTCACCTGAGCTCTCTTCAGAGTGCGCGAGAGGATGAGCAGAAGATGAGGTGGCTAGAGAAGCCCAGAGCCCCAGTGTTCTTAGGCCTACAAAAGCGCTTCCAAGGAAGGGTGCTGGCTAGCAACAGCTTTCAGTGCTGGCACTTTTCATCTCGGAGCAATTGCTCGACGTTTGCAATTTCTCAGCTCGTGTCTACGAGACGGAAAGAGAAGGACCGTGACGTTTGGTGCGTAGAGAAGTGCAAAGCCCCAGTGTTACTGCGCCTGTGAAAGCGCTTCCAAGGAAGGGTGCTGGCTAGCAAGAGCTTCCAGTGCTGGCACTTTTCATCTCTGAGCAATTGCTTGACGTTTGCAATTTCTCAGCTCGTGTCTACGAGACGGAAAGAGAAGGACCGTGACTTTTGGTGGGTACAGAAGCGCAAAGCCCCATTGTAGCTGCGCCTGTGAAAGCGCTTCCAAGGAAGGGTGCTGGCTAGCAACAGCTTTCAGTGCTGGCACTTTTCATCTCTGAGCAATTGCTCGACGTTTGCAATTACTCACCTGAGCTCTCTTTAGACTGCGCAAGAGGATGAGCAGAAGATGAGGTGGCTAGAGAAGCCCAGAGCCCCAGTGTTCTTAGGCCTACAAAAGCGCTTCCAAGGAAGGGGGCTGGCTAGCAACAGCTTTCAGTGCTGGCACTTTTCATCTCTGAGCAATTGCTCGACGTTTGCAATTTCTCAGCTCGTGTCTATGAGATGGAAAGAGAATGACCGTGACGTTTGGTGGCTAGAGAAGCGCAAAGCCCCAGTGTTACTGCGTCTGTAAAGCGCTTCCAAGGAAGGGTGCTGGCTAGCAAGAGCTTTCAGTGCTGGCACTTTTCATCTCTGAGCAATTGCTGGACGTTTGCAATTTCTCACCTGAGCTCTCTTTAGAGTGCGCGAGAGGATGAGCAGAAGATTAGGTGGCTAGAGAAGCCCAGAGCCCCAGTGTTCTTAGGCCTACAAAAGCGCTTCCAAGGAAGGGTGCTGGCTAGCAAGAGCTTTCAGTGCTGGCACTTTTCATCTCGGAGCAATTGCTCGACGTTTGCAATTTCTCAGCTCGTGTCTACGAGACGGAAAGAGAAAGACCGTGACGTTTGGTGGCTAGAGAAGCGCAAAGCCCCAGTGTTACTGCGCCTGTGAAAGCGCTTCCAAGGAAGGGTGCTGGCTAGCAACAGCTTTCAGTGCTGGCACTTTTCATCTCTGAGCAATTGCTCGACGTTTGCAATTTCTCACCTGAGCTCTCTTTAGAGTGCGCGAGAGGATGAGCAGAAGATGAGGTGGCTAAAGAAGCCCAGAGCCCCAGTGTTCTTAGGCCTACAAAAGCGCTTCCAAGGAAGGGTGCTGGCTAGCAACAGCTTTCAGTGCTGGCACTTTTCATCTCTGAGCAATTGCTGGACGTTTGCAATTTCTCAGCTCGTGTCTACGAGATGGAAAGAGAAGGACCGTGACGTTTGGTGGCTAGAGAAGCGCAAAGCCCCAGTGTTGCTGTGCCTGTGAAAGCGCTTCCAAGGAAGGGTGCTGGCTAGCAACAGCTTTCAGTGCTGGCACTTTTCATCTCTGAGCAATTGCTCGATGTTTGCAATTTCTCACCTGAGCTCTCTTTAGAGTGCGCGAGAGGATGAGCAGAAGATGAGGTGGCTAGAGAAGCCCAGAGCCCCAGTGTTACTGCGCCTGTGAAAGCGCTTCCAAGGAAGGGTGCTGGCTAGCAACAGCTTTCAGTGCTGGCACTTTTCATCTCTGAGCAATTGCTCGACGTTTGCAATTTCTCAGCTCGTGTCTACGAGACGGAAAGAGAAGGACCGTGACGTTTGGTGGGTAGAGAAGCGCAAAGCCCCAGTGTTGCTGCGCCTGTGAAAGCGCTTCCAAGGAAGGGTGCTGGCTAGCAACAGCTTTCAGTGCTGGCACTTTTCATCTCTGAGCAATTGCTGGACGTTTGCAATTTCTCACCTGAGCTCTCTTTAGAGTGCGCGAGAGGATGAGCAGAAGATTAGGTGGCTAGAGAAGCCCAGAGCCCCAGTGTTCTTAGGCCTACAAAAGCGCTTCCAAGGAAGGGTGCTGGCTAGCAACAGCTTTCAGTGCTGGCACTTTTCATCTCTGAGCAATTGCTCCACGTTTGCAATTTCTCAGCTCGTGTCTATGAGATGGAAAGAGAATGACCGTGACGTTTGGTGGCTAGAGAAGCGCAAAGCCCCAGTGTTACTGCGCCTGTAAAGCGCTTCCAAGGAAGGGTGCTGGCTAGCAAGAGCTTTCAGTGCTGGCACTTTTCATCTCTGAGCAATTGCTCGACGTTTGCAATTTCTCACCTGAGCTCTCTTCAGAGTGCGCGAGAGGATGAGCAGAAGATGAGGTGGCTAGAGAAGCCCAGAGCCCCAGAGTTCTTAGGCCTACAAAAGCGCTTCCAAGGAAGGGTGCTGGCTAGCAACAGCTTCCAGTGCTGGCACTTTTCATCTCGGAGCAATTGCTGGACGTTTGCAATTTCTCAGCTCGTGTCTAGGAGACGGAAAGAGAAGGACCGTGACGTTTGGTGGCTAGAGAAGCGCAAAGCCCCAGTGTTGCTGCGCCTGTGAAAGCGCTTCCAAGGAAGGGTGCTGACTAGCAAGAGCTTTCAGTGCTGGCACTTTTCATCTCTGAGCAATTGCTCGACGTTTGCAATTTCTCACCTGAGCTCTCTTTAGAGTGCGCGAGAGGATGAGCAGAAGATTAGGTGGCTAGAGAAGCCCAGAGCCCCAGTGTTCTTAGGCCTACAAAAGCGCTTCCAAGGAAGGGTGCTGGCTAGCAACAGCTTTCAGTGCTGGCACTTTTCATCTCTGAGCAATTGCTCGACGTTTGCAATTTCTCAGCTCGTGTCTACGAGATGGAAAGAGAATGACCGTGACGTTTGGTGCGTATAGAAGCGCAAAGCCCCAGTGTTGCTGCGCCTGTGAAAGCGCTTCCAAGGAAGGGTGCTGGCTAGCAAGAGCTTTCAGTGCTGGCACTTTGCATCTCTGAGCAATTGCTGGACGTTTTCAATTTCTCACCTGAGCTCTCTTCAGAGTGCGCGAGAGGATGAGCAGAAGATGAGGTGGCTAAAGAAGCCCAGAGCCCCAGTGTTCTTAGGCCTACAAAAGCACTTCCAAGGAAGGGTGCTGGCTAGCAAGAGCTTTCAGTGCTGGCACTTTTCATCTCTGAGCAATTGCTCGACATTTGCAATTTCTCATTTCGTGTCTACGAGACGGAAAGAGAAGGACCGTGACGTTTGGTGGGTAGAGAAGCGCAAAGCCCCAGTGTTGCTGCGCCTGTGAAAGCGCTTCCAAGGAAGGGTGCTGGCTAGCAAGAGCTTTCAGTGCTGGCACTTTTCATCTCTGAGCAATTGCTTGACGTTTGCAATTTCTCAGCTCGGGTCTACGAGACGGAAAGAGAATGACCGTGACGTTTGGTGGCTAGAGAAGCGCAAAGCCCCAGTGTTACTGCGCCTGTGAAAGCGCTTCCAAGGAAGGGTGCTGGCTAGCAACAGCCTTCAGTGCTGGCACTTTTCATCTCGGAGCAATTGCTCGACGTTTGCAATTTCTCAGATCGTGTCTACGAGACGGAAAGAGAATGACCGTGACGTTTGGTGGCTAGAGAAGCGCAAAGCCCCAGTGTTACTGCGCCTGTGAAAGCGCTTCCAAGGAAGGGTGCTGGCTAGCAACAGCTTTCAGTGCTGGCACTTTTCATCTCTGAGCAATTGCTCGACGTTTGCAATTTCTCACCTGAGCTCTCTTCAGAGTGCGCGAGAGGATGAGCAGAAGATGAGGTGGCTAGAGAAGCCCAGAGCCCCAGTGTTCTTAGGCCTACAAAAGCGCTTCCAAGGAAGGGTGCTGGCTAGCAACAGCTTTCAGTGCTGGCACTTTTCATCTCTGAGCAATTGCTCGACGTTTGCAATTTCTCAGCTCGTGTCTACGAGACGGAAAGAGAAGGACCGTGACGTTTGGTGCGTAGAGAAGTGCAAAGCCCCAGTGTTACTGCGCCTGTGAAAGCGCTTCCAAGGAAGGGTGCTGGCTAGCAACAGCTTCCAGTGCTGGCACTTTTCATCTCTGAGCAATTGCTTGACGTTTGCAATTTCTCAGCTCGTGTCTACGAGACGGAAAGAGAAGGACCGTGACTTTTGGTGGGTACAGAAGCGCAAAGCCCCATTGTTGCTGCGCCTGTGAAAGCGCTTCCAAGGAAGGGTGCTGGCTAGCAACAGCTTTCAGTGCTGGCACTTTTCATCTCTGAGCAATTGCTCGACGTTTGCAATTTCTCACCTGAGCTCTCTTTAGAGTGCGCGAGAGGATGAGCAGAAGATGAGGTGGCTAGAGAAGCCCAGAGCCCCAGTGTTCTTAGGCCTACAAAAGCGCTTCCAAGGAAGGGGGCTGGCTAGCAACAGCTTTCAGTGCTGGCACTTTTCATCTCTGAGCAATTGCTCGACGTTTGCAATTTCTCAGCTCGTGTCTATGAGATGGAAAGAGAATGACCGTGACGTTTGGTGGCTAGAGAAGCGCAAAGCCCCAGTGTTACTGCGCCTGTAAAGCGCTTCCAAGGAAGGGTGCTGGCTAGCAAGAGCTTTCAGTGCTGGCACTTTTCATCTCTGAGCAATTGCTGGACGTTTGCAATTTCTCACCTGAGCTCTCTTTAGAGTGCGCGAGAGGATGAGCAGAAGATTAGGTGGCTAGAGAAGCCCAGAGCCCCAGTGTTCTTAGGCCTACAAAAGCGCTTCCAAGGAAGGGGGCTGGCTAGCAAGAGCTTTCAGTGCTGGCACTTTTCATCTCGGAGCAATTGCTCGACGTTTGCAATTTCTCAGCTCGTGTCTACGAGACGGAAAGAGAAAGACCGTGACGTTTGGTGCGTAGAAAAGTGCAAAGCCCCAGTGTTACTGCGCCTGTGAAAGCGCTTCCAAGGAAGGGTGCTGGCTAGCAAGAGCTTTCAGTGCTGGCACTTTTCATCTCTGAGCAATTGCTCGACGTTTGCAATTTCTCACCTGAGCTCTCTTTAGAGTGCGCGAGAGGATGAGCAGAAGATGAGGTGGCTAAAGAAGCCCAGAGCCCCAGTGTTCTTAGGCCTACAAAAGCGCTTCCAAGGAAGGGTGCTGGCTAGCAACAGCTTTCAGTGCTGGCACTTTTCATCTCTGAGCAATTGCTCGACGTTTGCAATTTCTCAGCTCGTGTCTACGAGATGGAAAGAGAAGGACCGTGACGTTTGGTGGCTAGAGAAGCGCAAAGCCCCAGTGTTACTGCGCCTGTGAAAGCGCTTCCAAGGAAGGGTGCTGGCTAGCAACAGCTTTCAGTGCTGGCACTTTTCATCTCTGAGCAATTGCTCGATGTTTGCAATTTCTCACCTGAGCTCTCTTTAGAGTGCGCGAGAGGATGAGCAGAAGATGAGGTGGCTAGAGAAGCCCAGAGCCCCAGTGGTCTTAGGCCTACAAAAGCGCTTCCAAGGAAGGGTGCTGGCTAGCAACAGCTTTCAGTGCTGGCACTTTTCATCTCTGAGCAATTGCTCGACGTTTGCAATTTCTCAGCTCGTGTCTACGAGACGGAAAGAGAAGGACCGTGACGTTTGGTGCGTATAGAAGCGGAAAGCCCCAGTGTTGCTGCGCCTGTGAAAGCGCTTCCAAGGAAGGGTGCTGGCTAGCAACAGCTTTCAGTGCTGGCACTTTTCATCTCTGAGCAATTGCTGGACGTTTGCAATTTCTCACCTGAGCTCTCTTTAGAGTGCGCGAGAGGATGAGCAGAAGATTAGGTGGCTAGAGAAGCCCAGAGCCCCAGTGTTCTTAGGCCTACAAAAGCGCTTCCAAGGAAGGGTGCTGGCTAGCAACAGCTTTCAGTGCTGGCACTTTTCATCTCTGAGCAATTGCTCCACGTTTGCAATTTCTCAGCTCGTGTCTATGAGATGGAAAGAGAATGACCGTGACGTTTGGTGGCTAGAGAAGCGCAAAGCCCCAGTGTTGCTGCGCCTGTGAAAGCGCTTCCAAGGAAGGGTGCTGGCTAGCAAGAGCTTTCAGTGCTGGCACTTTTCATCTCTGAGCAATTGCTCGACGTTTGCAATTTCTCACCTGAGCTCTCTTCAGAGTGCGCGAGAGGATGAGCAGAAGATGAGGTGGCTAGAGAAGCCCAGAGCCCCAGAGTTCTTAGGCCTACAAAAGCGCTTCCAAGGAAGGGTGCTGGCTAGCAACAGCTTCCAGTGCTGGCACTTTTCATCTCTGAGCAATTGCTGGACGTTTGCAATTTCTCAGCTCGTGTCTAGGAGACGGAAAGAGAAGGACCGTGACGTTTGGTGGCTAGAGAAGCGCAAAGCCCCAGTGTTGCTGCGCCTGTGAAAGCGCTTCCAAGGAAGGGTGCTGGCTAGCAAGAGCTTTCAGTGCTGGCACTTTGCATCTCTGAGCAATTGCTGGACGTTTTCAATTTCTCACCTGAGCTCTCTTCAGAGTGCGCGAGAGGATGAGCAGAAGATGAGGTGGCTAGAGAAGCCCAGAGCCCCAGTGTTCTTAGGCCTACAAAAGCGCTTCCAAGGAAGGGTGCTGGCTAGCAAGAGCTTTCAGTGCTGGCACTTTTCATCTCGGAGCAATTGCTCGACATTTGCAATTTCTCATTTCGTGTCTACGAGACGGAAAGAGAAGGACCGTGATGTTTGGTGGGTAGAGAAGCGCAAAGCCCCAGTGTTGCTGCGCCTGTGAAAGCGCTTCCAAGGAAGGGTGCTGGCTAGCAAGAGCTTTCAGTGCTGGCACTTTTCATCTCTGAGCAATTGCTTGACGTTTGCAATTTCTCAGCTCGGGTCTACGAGACGGAAAGAGAATGACCGTGACGTTTGGTGGCTAGAGAAGCGCAAAGCCCCAGTGTTACTGCGCCTGTGAAAGCGCTTCCAAGGAAGGGTGCTGGCTAGCAACAGCTTTCAGTGCTGGCACTTTTCATCTCTGAGCAATTGCTGGACGTTTGCAATTTCTCAGCTCGTGTCTACGAGACGGAAAGAGAAGGACCGTGACGTTTGGTGCGTATAGAAGCGCAAAGCCCCAGTGTTACTGCGCCTGTGAAAGCGCTTCCAAGGAAGGGTGCTGGCTAGCAACAGCTTTCAGTGCTGGCACTTTTCATCTCTGAGCAATTGCTCGACGTTTGCAATTTCTCACCTGAGCTCTCTTTAGAGTGCGCGAGAGGATGAGCAGAAGATGAGGTGGCTAGAGAAGCCCAGAGCCCCAGTGTGCTTAGGCCTACAAAAGCGCTTCCAAGGAAGGGTGCTGGCTAGCAAGAGCTTTCAGTGCTGGCACTTTTCATCTCGGAGCAATTGCTCGACGTTTGCAATTTCTCAGCTCGTGTCTACGAGACGGAAAGAGAAGGACCGTGACGTTTGGTGGCTAAAGAAGCGCAAAGCCCCAGTGTTGCTGCGCCTGTGAAAGCGCTTCCAAGGAAGGGTGCTGGCTAGCAACAGCTTTCAGTGCTGGCACTTTTCATCTCTGAGCAATTGCTCGACGTTTGTAATTTCTCAGCTCGTGTCTACGAGACGGAAAGAGAATGACCGTGACGTTTGGTGGCTAGAGAAGCGCAAAGCCCCAGTGTTACTGCGCCTGTGAAAGCGCTTCCAAGGAAGGGTGCTGGCTAGCAACAGCTTTCAGTGCTGGCACTTTTCATCTCTGAGCAATTGCTCGACGTTTGCAATTTTTCACCTGAGCTCTCTTTAGAGTGCGCGAGAGGATGAGCAGAAGATTAGGTGGCTAGAGAAGCCCAGAGCCCCAGTGTTCTTAGGCCTACAAAAGCGCTTCCAAGGAAGGGTGCTGGCTAGCAAGAGCTTTCAGTGCTGGCACTTTTCATCTCTGAGCAATTGCTCGACGTTTGCAATTTCTCACCTGAGCTCTCTTTAGAGTGCGCGAGAGGATGAGCAGAAGATGAGGTGGCTAGAGAAGCCCAGAGCCCCAGTGGTCTTAGGCCTACAAAAGCGCTTCCAAGGAAGGGTGCTGGCTAGCAAGAGCTTTCAGTGCTGGCACTTTTCATCTCTGAGCAATTGCTCGACGTTTGCAATTTCTCAGCTCGTGTCTACAAGACGGAAAGAGAATGACAGTGACGTTTGGTGGCTAGAGAAGCGCAAAGCCCCAGTGTTGCTGCGCCTGTGAAAGCGCTTCCAAGGAAGGGTGCTGGCTAGCAAGAGCTTTCAGTGCTGGCACTTTTCATCTCTGAGCAATTGCTGGACGTTTGCAATTTCTCACCTGAGCTCTCTTTAGAGTGCGCGAGAGGATGAGCAGAAGATTAGGTGGCTAGAGAAGCCCAGAGCCCCAGTGTGCTTAGGCCTACAAAAGCGCTTCCAAGGAAGGGTGCTGGCTAGCAACAGCTTTCAGTGCTGGCACTTTTCATCTCTGAGCAATTGCTCGACGTTTGCAATTTCTCAGCTCGTGTCTACGAGATGGAAAGAGAATGACCGTGACGTTTGGTGGGTAGAGAAGGGCAAAGCCCCAGTGTTACTGCGCCTGTAAAGCGCTTCCAAGGAAGGGTGCTGGCTAGCAACAGCTTTCAGTGCTGGCACTTTTCATCTCTGAGCAATTGCTGGACGTTTGCAATTTCTCAGCTCGTGTCTACGAGACGGAAAGAGAATGACCGTGACGTTTCGTGCGTATAGAAGCGCAAAGCCCCAGTGTTGCTGCGCCTGTGAAAGCGCTTCCAAGGAAGGGTGCTGGCTAGCAACAGCTTTCAGTGCTGGCACTTTTCATCTCTGAGCAATTGCTCGACGTTTGCAATTTCTCACCTGAGCTCTCTTTAGAGTGCGCGAGAGGACGAGCAGAAGATGAGGTGGCTAGAGAAGCCCAGAGCCCCAGTGTTCTTAGGCCTACAAAAGCGCTTCCAAGGAAGGCTGCTGGCTAGCAACAGCTTTCAGTGCTGGCATTTTTCATCTCTGAGCAATTGCTCGACGTTTGCAATTTCTCAGCTCGTGTCTACGAGATGGAAAGAGAAGGACCGTGACGTTTGGTGGGTAGAGAAGCGCAAAGCCCCAGTGTTACTGCGCCTGTAAAGCGCTTCCAAGGAAGGGTGCTGGCTAGCAACAGCTTTCAGTGCTGGCACTTTTCATCTCTGAGCAATTGCTCGACGTTTGCAATTTCTCAGCTCGTGTCTACGAGACGGAAAGAGAAGGACCGTGACGTTTGGTGGCTAGAGAAGCGCAAAGCCCCAGTGTTGCTGCGCCTGTGAAAGCGCTTCCAAGGAAGGGTGCTGGCTAGCAACAGCTTTCAGTGCTGGCACTTTTCATCTCTGAGCAATTGCTCGACGTTTGCAATTTCTCACCTGAGCTCTCTTCAGAGTGCGCGAGAGGATGAGCAGAAGATGAGGTGGCTAGAGAAGCCCAGAGCCCCAGTGTGCTTAGGCCTACAAAAGCGCTTCCAAGGAAGGGTGCTGGCTAGCAAGAGCTTTCAGTGCTGGCACTTTTCATCTCTGAGCAATTGCTCGACGTTTGCAATTTCTCAGCTCGTGTCTACGAGACGGAAAGAGAAGGACCGTGACGTTTGGTGGGTAGAGAAGCGCAAAGCCCCAGTGTTGCTGTGCCTGTGAAAGCGCTTCCAAGGAAGGGTGCTGGCTAGCAACAGCTTTCAGTGCTGGCACTTTTCATCTCTGAGCAATTGCTGGACGTTTGCAATTTCTCAGCTTGTGTCTACGAGACGGAAAGAGAAGGACCGTGACGTTTGGTGCGTAGAGAAGTGCAAAGCCCCAGTGTTACTGCGCCTGTGAAAGCGCTTCCAAGGAAGGGTGCTGGCTAGCAAGAGCTTTCAGTGCTGGCACTTTTCAGCTCTGAGCAATTTTTCGATGTTTGCAATTTCTCACCTGAGCTCTCTTTAGAGTGCGCAAGAGGATGAGCAGAAGATGAGGTGGCTAGAGAAGCCCAGAGCCCCAGTGTTCTTAGGCCTACAAAAGCGCTTCCAAGGAAGGGTGCTGGCTAGCAACAGCTTTCAGTGCTGGCACTTTTCATCTCTGAGCAATTGCTCGACGTTTGCAATTTCTCAGCTCGTGTCTACGAGACGGAGAGATAGTGACCGTGACGTTTGGTGGCTAGAGAAGCGCAAAGCCCCAGTGTTACTGCGCCTGTGAAAGCGCTTCCAAGGAAGGGTGCTGGCTAGCAACAGCTTTCAGTGCTGGCACTTTTCATCTCTGAGCAATTGCTCGACGTTTGCAATTTCTCAGCTCTTGTCTACGAGACGGAGAGATAGTGACCGTGACGTTTGGTGGCTAGAGAAGCGCAAAGCCCCAGTGTTACTGCGCCTGTGAAAGCGCTTCCAAGGAAGGGGGCTGGCTAGCAAGAGCTTTCAGTGCTGGCACTTTTCATCTCTGAGCAATTGCTCGACGTTTGCAATTTCTCAGCTCGTGTCTACGAGGCGGAAAGAGAATGACCGTGACATTTGGTGGGTAGAGAAGCGCAAAGCCCCAGTGTTGCTGCGCCTGTGAAAGCGCTTCCAAGGAAGGGTGCTGGCTAGCAAGAGCTTTCAGTGCTGGCACTTTTCATCTCTGAGCAATTGCTTGACGTTTGCAATTTCTCAGCTCGGGTCTACGAGACGGAAAGAGAATGACCGTGACGTTTGGTGGCTAGAGAAGCGCAAAGCCCCAGTGTTACTGCGCCTGTGAAAGCGCTTCCAAGGAAGGGGGCTGGCTAGCAACAGCTTTCAGTGCTGGCACTTTTCATCTCTGAGCAATTGCTGGACGTTTGCAATTTCTCAGCTCGTGTCTACGAGACGGAAAGAGAAGGACCGTGACGTTTGGTGCGTATAGAAGCGCAAAGCCCCAGTGTTACTGCGCCTGTGAAAGCGCTTCCAAGGAAGGGTGCTGGCTAGCAACAGCTTTCAGTGCTGGCACTTTTCATCTCTGAGCAATTGCTCGACGTTTGCAATTTCTCACCTGAGCTCTCTTCAGAGTGCGCGAGAGGATGAGCAGAAGATGAGGTGGCTAGAGAAGCCCAGAGCCCCAGTGTTCTTAGGCCTACAAAAGCGCTTCCAAGGAAGGGTGCTGGCTAGCAACAGCTTTCAGTGCTGGCACTTTTCATCTCGGAGCAATTGCTCGACGTTTGCAATTTCTCAGCTCGTGTCTACGAGACGGAAAGAGAAGGACCGTGACGTTTGGTGCGTAGAGAAGTGCAAAGCCCCAGTGTTACTGCGCCTGTGAAAGCGCTTCCAAGGAAGGGTGCTGGCTAGCAAGAGCTTCCAGTGCTGGCACTTTTCATCTCTGAGCAATTGCTTGACGTTTGCAATTTCTCAGCTCGTTTCTACGAGACGGAAAGAGAAGGACCGTGACTTTTGGTGGGTAGAGAAGCGCAAAGCCCCAGTGTTGCTGCGCCTGTGAAAGCGCTTCCAAGGAAGGGTGCTGGCTAGCAACAGCTTTCAGTGCTGGCACTTTTCATCTCTGAGCAATTGCTCGACGTTTGCAATTACTCACCTGAGCTCTCTTTAGACTGCGCGAGATGATGAGCAGAAGATGAGGTGGCTAGAGAAGCCCAGAGCCCCAGTGTTCTTAGGCCTACAAAAGCGCTTCCAAGGAAGGGGGCTGGCTAGCAACAGCTTTCAGTGCTGGCACTTTTCATCTCTGAGCAATTGCTCGACGTTTGCAATTTCTCAGCTCGTGTCTATGAGATGGAAAGAGAATGACCGTGACGTTTGGTGGCTAGAGAAGCGCAAAGCCCCAGTGTTACTGCGCCTGTAAAGCGCTTCCAAGGAAGGGTGCTGGCTAGCAACAGCTTTCAGTGCTGGCACTTTTCATCTCTGAGCAATTGCTCGACGTTTGCAATTTCTCACCTGAGCTCTCTTTAGAGTGCGCGAGAGGATGAGCAGAAGATGAGGTGGCTAGAGAAGCCCAGAGCCCCAGTGTTCTTAGGCCTACAAAAGCGCTTCCAAGGAAGGGTGCTGGCTAGCAAGAGCTTTCAGTGCTGGCACTTTTCATCTCGGAGCAATTGCTCGACGTTTGCAATTTCTCAGCTCGTGTCTACGAGACGGAAAGAGAAAGACCGTGACGTTTGGTGGCTAGACAAGCGCAAAGCCCCAGTGTTACTGCGCCTGTGAAAGCGCTTCCAAGGAAGGGTGCTGGCTAGCAAGAGCTTTCAGTGCTGGCACTTTTCATCTCTGAGCAATTGCTGGACGTTTGCAATTTCTCACCTGAGCTCTCTTTAGAGTGCGCGCGAGGATGAGCAGAAGATGAGGTGGCTAAAGAAGCCCAGAGCCCCAGTGTTCTTAGGCCTACAAAAGCGCTTCCAAGGAAGGGTGCTGGCTAGCAACAGCTTTCAGTGCTGGCACTTTTCATCTCTGAGCAATTGCTGGACGTTTGCAATTTCTCAGCTCGTGTCTACGAGACGGAAAGAGAAGGACCGTGACGTTTGGTGGCTAGAGAAGCGCAAAGCCCCAGTGTTACTGCGCCTGTGAAAGCGCTTCCAAGGAAGGGTGCTGGCTAGCAACAGCTTTCAGTGCTGGCACTTTTCATCTCTGAGCAATTGCTCGACGTTTGCAATTTTTCACCTGAGCTCTCTTTAGAGTGCGCGAGAGGATGAGCAGAAGATTAGGTGGCTAGAGAAGCCCAGAGCCCCAGTGTTCTTAGGCCTACAAAAGCGCTTCCAAGGAAGGGTGCTGGCTAGCAACAGCTTTCAGTGCTGGCACTTTTCATCTCTGAGCAATTGCTCGACGTTTGCAATTTCTCACCTGAGCTCTCTTTAGAGTGCGCGAGATGATGAGCAGAAGATGAGGTGGCTAGAGAAGCCCAGAGCCCCAGTGGTCTTAGGCCTACAAAAGCGCTTCCAAGGAAGGGTGCTGGCTAGCAAGAGCTTTCAGTGCTGGCACTTTTCATCTCTGAGCAATTGCTCGACGTTTGCAATTTCTCAGCTCGTGTCTACAAGACGGAAAGAGAATGACAGTGACGTTTGGTGGCTAGAGAAGCGCAAAGCCCCAGTGTTGCTGCGCCTGTGAAAGCGCTTCCAAGGAAGGGTGCTGGCTAGCAAGAGCTTTCAGTGCTGGCACTTTTCATCTCTGAGCAATTGCTCGACGTTTGCAATTTCTCACCTGAGCTCTCTTTAGAGTGCGCGAGAGGATGAGCAGAAGATTAGGTGGCTAGAGAAGCCCAGAGCCCCAGTGTGCTTAGGCCTACAAAAGCGCTTCCAAGGAAGGGTGCTGGCTAGCAACAGCTTTCAGTGCTGGCACTTTTCATCTCTGAGCAATTGCTCGACGTTTGCAATTTCTCAGCTCGTGTCTACGAGATGGAAAGAGAATGACCGTGACGTTTGGTGGGTAGAGAAGGGCAAAGCCCCAGTGTTACTGCGCCTGTAAAGCGCTTCCAAGGAAGGGTGCTGGCTAGCAACAGCTTTCAGTGCTGGCACTTTTCATCTCTGAGCAATTGCTGGACGTTTGCAATTTCTCAGCTCGTGTCTACGAGACGGAAAGAGAATGACCGTGACGTTTCGTGCGTATAGAAGCGCAAAGCCCCAGTGTTGCTGCGCCTGTGAAAGCGCTTCCAAGGAAGGGTGCTGGCTAGCAACAGCTTTCAGTGCTGGCACTTTTCATCTCTGAGCAATTGCTCGACGTTTGCAATTTCTCACCTGAGCTCTCTTTAGAGTGCGCGAGAGGACGAGCAGAAGATGAGGTGGCTAGAGAAGCCCAGAGCCCCAGTGTGCTTAGGCCTACAAAAGCGCTTCCAAGGAAGGGTGCTGGCTAGCAAGAGCTTTCAGTGCTGGCATTTTTCATCTCTGAGCAATTGCTCGACGTTTGCAATTTCTCAGCTCGTGTCTACGAGATGGAAAGAGAAGGACCGTGACGTTTGGTGGGTAGAGAAGCGCAAAGCCCCAGTGTTACTGCGCCTGTAAAGCGCTTCCAAGGAAGGGTGCTGGCTAGCAACAGCTTTCAGTGCTGGCACTTTTCATCTCTGAGCAATTGCTCGACGTTTGCAATTTCTCATTTCGTGTCTACGAGACGGAAAGAGAAGGACCGTGACGTTTGGTGGCTAGAGAAGCGCAAAGCCCCAGTGTTGCTGTGCCTGTGAAAGCGCTTCCAAGGAAGGGTGCTGGCTAGCAACAGCTTTCAGTGCTGGCACTTTTCATCTCTGAGCAATTGCTGGACGTTTGCAATTTCTCAGCTCGTGTCTACGAGACGGAAAGAGAAGGACCGTGACGTTTGGTGCGTAGAGAAGTGCAAAGCCCCAGTGTTACTGCGCCTGTGAAAGCGCTTCCAAGGAAGGGTGCTGGCTAGCAAGAGCTTTCAGTGCTGGCACTTTTCATCTCTGAGCAATTGCTCGACGTTTGCAATTTCTCACCTGAGCTCTCTTTAGAGTGCGCAAGAGGATGAGCAGAAGATGAGGTGGCTAGAGAAGCCCAGAGCCCCAGTGTTCTTAGGCCTACAAAAGCGCTTCCAAGGAAGGGTGCTGGCTAGCAACAGCTTTCAGTGCTGGCACTTTTCATCTCTGAGCAATTGCTCGACGTTTGCAATTTCTCAGCTCGTGTCTACGAGACGGAGAGATAGTGACCGTGACGTTTGGTGGCTAGAGAAGCGCAAAGCCCCAGTGTTACTGCGCCTGTGAAAGCGCTTCCAAGGAAGGGTGCTGGCTAGCAACAGCTTTCAGTGCTGGCACTTTTCATCTCTGAGCAATTGCTCGACGTTTGCAATTTCTCAGCTCGTGTCTACGAGACGGAGAGATAGTGACCGTGACGTTTGGTGGCTAGAGAAGCGCAAAGCCCCAGTGTTACTGCGCCTGTGAAAGTGCTTCCAAGGAAGGGGGCTGGCTAGCAAGAGCTTTCAGTGCTGGCACTTTTCATCTCTGAGCAATTGCTCCACGTTTGCAATTTCTCAGCTCGTGTCTACGAGGCGGAAAGAGAATGACCGTGACATTTGGTGGGTAGAGAAGCGCAAAGCCCCAGTGTTGCTGCGCCTGTGAAAGCGCTTCCAAGGAAGGGTGCTGGCTAGCAACAGCTTTCAGTGCTGGCACTTTTCATCTCTGAGCAATTGCTCGACGTTTGCAATTTCTCACCTGAGCTCTCTTTAGAGCGCGAGATGATGAGCAGAAGATGAGGTGGCTAGACAAGCCCAGAGCCCCAGTGTTCTTAGGCCTACAAAAGCGCTTCCAAGGAAGGGTGCTGGCTAGCAACAGCTTTCAGTGCTGGCACTTTT
Source organism: Sarcoramphus papa (assembly GCA_037962945.1). Classification (NCBI taxonomy): domain Eukaryota; kingdom Metazoa; phylum Chordata; class Aves; order Accipitriformes; family Cathartidae; genus Sarcoramphus; species Sarcoramphus papa. Next base: position 4,662,666 of record JBBMRM010000093.1, on the reverse strand, counting down.
CATCTCTGAGCAATTGCTGGACGTTTGCAATTTCTCAGCTCGTGTCTACGAGACGGAAAGAGAAGGACCGTGACGTTTGGTGGCTAGAGAAGCGCAAAGCCCCAGTGTTGCTGCGCCTGTGAAAGCGCTTCCAAGGAAGGGTGCTGGCTAGCAACAGCTTTCAGTGCTGGCACTTTTCATCTCTGAGCAATTGCTCGACGTTTGCAATTTCTCACCTGAGCTCTCTTTAGAGTGCGCGAGAGGACGAGCAGAAGATGAGGTGGCTAGAGAAGCCCAGAGCCCCAGTGTTCTTAGGCCTACAAAAGCGCTTCCAAGGAAGGCTGCTGGCTAGCAACAGCTTTCAGTGCTGGCATTTTTCATCTCTGAGCAATTGCTCGACGTTTGCAATTTCTCAGCTCGTGTCTACGAGATGGAAAGAGAAGGACCGTGACGTTTGGTGGGTAGAGAAGCGCAAAGCCCCAGTGTTACTGCGCCTGTAAAGCGCTTCCAAGGAAGGGTGCTGGCTAGCAACAGCTTTCAGTGCTGGCACTTTTCATCTCTGAGCAATTGCTCGACGTTTGCAATTTCTCAGCTCGTGTCTACGAGACGGAAAGAGAAGGACCGTGACGTTTGGTGGCTAGAGAAGCGCAAAGCCCCAGTGTTGCTGCGCCTGTGAAAGCGCTTCCAAGGAAGGGTGCTGGCTAGCAACAGCTTTCAGTGCTGGCACTTTTCATCTCTGAGCAATTGCTCGACGTTTGCAATTTCTCACCTGAGCTCTCTTCAGAGTGCGCGAGAGGATGAGCAGAAGATGAGGTGGCTAGAGAAGCCCAGAGCCCCAGTGTGCTTAGGCCTACAAAAGCGCTTCCAAGGAAGGGTGCTGGCTAGCAAGAGCTTTCAGTGCTGGCACTTTTCATCTCTGAGCAATTGCTCGACGTTTGCAATTTCTCAGCTCGTGTCTACGAGACGGAAAGAGAAGGACCGTGACGTTTGGTGGCTAGAGAAGCGCAAAGCCCCAGTGTTGCTGTGCCTGTGAAAGCGCTTCCAAGGAAGGGTGCTGGCTAGCAACAGCTTTCAGTGCTGGCACTTTTCATCTCTGAGCAATTGCTGGACGTTTGCAATTTCTCAGCTTGTGTCTACGAGACGGAAAGAGAAGGACCGTGACGTTTGGTGCGTAGAGAAGTGCAAAGCCCCAGTGTTACTGCGCCTGTGAAAGCGCTTCCAAGGAAGGGTGCTGGCTAGCAAGAGCTTTCAGTGCTGGCACTTTTCAGCTCTGAGCAATTTTTCGATGTTTGCAATTTCTCACCTGAGCTCTCTTTAGAGTGCGCAAGAGGATGAGCAGAAGATGAGGTGGCTAGAGAAGCCCAGAGCCCCAGTGTTCTTAGGCCTACAAAAGCGCTTCCAAGGAAGGGTGCTGGCTAGCAACAGCTTTCAGTGCTGGCACTTTTCATCTCTGAGCAATTGCTCGACGTTTGCAATTTCTCAGCTCGTGTCTACGAGACGGAGAGATAGTGACCGTGACGTTTGGTGGCTAGAGAAGCGCAAAGCCCCAGTGTTACTGCGCCTGTGAAAGCGCTTCCAAGGAAGGGTGCTGGCTAGCAACAGCTTTCAGTGCTGGCACTTTTCATCTCTGAGCAATTGCTCGACGTTTGCAATTTCTCAGCTCTTGTCTACGAGACGGAGAGATAGTGACCGTGACGTTTGGTGGCTAGAGAAGCGCAAAGCCCCAGTGTTACTGCGCCTGTGAAAGCGCTTCCAAGGAAGGGGGCTGGCTAGCAAGAGCTTTCAGTGCTGGCACTTTTCATCTCTGAGCAATTGCTCGACGTTTGCAATTTCTCAGCTCGTGTCTACGAGGCGGAAAGAGAATGACCGTGACATTTGGTGGGTAGAGAAGCGCAAAGCCCCAGTGTTGCTGCGCCTGTGAAAGCGCTTCCAAGGAAGGGTGCTGGCTAGCAAGAGCTTTCAGTGCTGGCACTTTTCATCTCTGAGCAATTGCTTGACGTTTGCAATTTCTCAGCTCGGGTCTACGAGACGGAAAGAGAATGACCGTGACGTTTGGTGGCTAGAGAAGCGCAAAGCCCCAGTGTTACTGCGCCTGTGAAAGCGCTTCCAAGGAAGGGGGCTGGCTAGCAACAGCTTTCAGTGCTGGCACTTTTCATCTCTGAGCAATTGCTGGACGTTTGCAATTTCTCAGCTCGTGTCTACGAGACGGAAAGAGAAGGACCGTGACGTTTGGTGCGTATAGAAGCGCAAAGCCCCAGTGTTACTGCGCCTGTGAAAGCGCTTCCAAGGAAGGGTGCTGGCTAGCAACAGCTTTCAGTGCTGGCACTTTTCATCTCTGAGCAATTGCTCGACGTTTGCAATTTCTCACCTGAGCTCTCTTCAGAGTGCGCGAGAGGATGAGCAGAAGATGAGGTGGCTAGAGAAGCCCAGAGCCCCAGTGTTCTTAGGCCTACAAAAGCGCTTCCAAGGAAGGGTGCTGGCTAGCAACAGCTTTCAGTGCTGGCACTTTTCATCTCGGAGCAATTGCTCGACGTTTGCAATTTCTCAGCTCGTGTCTACGAGACGGAAACAGAAGGACCGTGACGTTTGGTGCGTAGAGAAGTGCAAAGCCCCAGTGTTACTGCGCCTGTGAAAGCGCTTCCAAGGAAGGGTGCTGGCTAGCAAGAGCTTCCAGTGCTGGCACTTTTCATCTCTGAGCAATTGCTTGACGTTTGCAATTTCTCAGCTCGTTTCTACGAGACGGAAAGAGAAGGACCGTGACTTTTGGTGGGTAGAGAAGCGCAAAGCCCCAGTGTTGCTGCGCCTGTGAAAGCGCTTCCAAGGAAGGGTGCTGGCTAGCAACAGCTTTCAGTGCTGGCACTTTTCATCTCTGAGCAATTGCTCGACGTTTGCAATTACTCACCTGAGCTCTCTTTAGACTGCGCGAGATGATGAGCAGAAGATGAGGTGGCTAGAGAAGCCCAGAGCCCCAGTGTTCTTAGGCCTACAAAAGCGCTTCCAAGGAAGGGGGCTGGCTAGCAACAGCTTTCAGTGCTGGCACTTTTCATCTCTGAGCAATTGCTCGACGTTTGCAATTTCTCAGCTCGTGTCTATGAGATGGAAAGAGAATGACCGTGACGTTTGGTGGCTAGAGAAGCGCAAAGCCCCAGTGTTACTGCGCCTGTAAAGCGCTTCCAAGGAAGGGTGCTGGCTAGCAACAGCTTTCAGTGCTGGCACTTTTCATCTCTGAGCAATTGCTCGACGTTTGCAATTTCTCACCTGAGCTCTCTTTAGAGTGCGCGAGAGGATGAGCAGAAGATGAGGTGGCTAGAGAAGCCCAGAGCCCCAGTGTTCTTAGGCCTACAAAAGCGCTTCCAAGGAAGGGTGCTGGCTAGCAAGAGCTTTCAGTGCTGGCACTTTTCATCTCGGAGCAATTGCTCGACGTTTGCAATTTCTCAGCTCGTGTCTACGAGACGGAAAGAGAAAGACCGTGACGTTTGGTGGCTAGACAAGCGCAAAGCCCCAGTGTTACTGCGCCTGTGAAAGCGCTTCCAAGGAAGGGTGCTGGCTAGCAAGAGCTTTCAGTGCTGGCACTTTTCATCTCTGAGCAATTGCTGGACGTTTGCAATTTCTCACCTGAGCTCTCTTTAGAGTGCGCGCGAGGATGAGCAGAAGATGAGGTGGCTAAAGAAGCCCAGAGCCCCAGTGTTCTTAGGCCTACAAAAGCGCTTCCAAGGAAGGGTGCTGGCTAGCAACAGCTTTCAGTGCTGGCACTTTTCATCTCTGAGCAATTGCTGGACGTTTGCAATTTCTCAGCTCGTGTCTACGAGACGGAAAGAGAAGGACCGTGACGTTTGGTGGCTAGAGAAGCGCAAAGCCCCAGTGTTACTGCGCCTGTGAAAGCGCTTCCAAGGAAGGGTGCTGGCTAGCAACAGCTTTCAGTGCTGGCACTTTTCATCTCTGAGCAATTGCTCGACGTTTGCAATTTTTCACCTGAGCTCTCTTTAGAGTGCGCGAGAGGATGAGCAGAAGATGAGGTGGCTAGAGAAGCCCAGAGCCCCAGTGTTCTTAGGCCTACAAAAGCGCTTCCAAGGAAGGGTGCTGGCTAGCAACAGCTTTCAGTGCTGGCACTTTTCATCTCTGAGCAATTGCTCGACGTTTGCAATTTCTCACCTGAGCTCTCTTTAGAGTGCGCGAGATGATGAGCAGAAGATGAGGTGGCTAGAGAAGCCCAGAGCCCCAGTGGTCTTAGGCCTACAAAAGCGCTTCCAAGGAAGGGTGCTGGCTAGCAAGAGCTTTCAGTGCTGGCACTTTTCATCTCTGAGCAATTGCTCGACGTTTGCAATTTCTCAGCTCGTGTCTACAAGACGGAAAGAGAATGACAGTGACGTTTGGTGGCTAGAGAAGCGCAAAGCCCCAGTGTTGCTGCGCCTGTGAAAGCGCTTCCAAGGAAGGGTGCTGGCTAGCAAGAGCTTTCAGTGCTGGCACTTTTCATCTCTGAGCAATTGCTCGACGTTTGCAATTTCTCACCTGAGCTCTCTTTAGAGTGCGCGAGAGGATGAGCAGAAGATTAGGTGGCTAGAGAAGCCCAGAGCCCCAGTGTGCTTAGGCCTACAAAAGCGCTTCCAAGGAAGGGTGCTGGCTAGCAACAGCTTTCAGTGCTGGCACTTTTCATCTCTGAGCAATTGCTCGACGTTTGCAATTTCTCAGCTCGTGTCTACGAGATGGAAAGAGAATGACCGTGACGTTTGGTGGGTAGAGAAGGGCAAAGCCCCAGTGTTACTGCGCCTGTAAAGCGCTTCCAAGGAAGGGTGCTGGCTAGCAACAGCTTTCAGTGCTGGCACTTTTCATCTCTGAGCAATTGCTGGACGTTTGCAATTTCTCAGCTCGTGTCTACGAGACGGAAAGAGAATGACCGTGACGTTTCGTGCGTATAGAAGCGCAAAGCCCCAGTGTTGCTGCGCCTGTGAAAGCGCTTCCAAGGAAGGGTGCTGGCTAGCAACAGCTTTCAGTGCTGGCACTTTTCATCTCTGAGCAATTGCTCGACGTTTGCAATTTCTCACCTGAGCTCTCTTTAGAGTGCGCGAGAGGACGAGCAGAAGATGAGGTGGCTAGAGAAGCCCAGAGCCCCAGTGTGCTTAGGCCTACAAAAGCGCTTCCAAGGAAGGGTGCTGGCTAGCAAGAGCTTTCAGTGCTGGCATTTTTCATCTCTGAGCAATTGCTCGACGTTTGCAATTTCTCAGCTCGTGTCTACGAGATGGAAAGAGAAGGACCGTGACGTTTGGTGGGTAGAGAAGCGCAAAGCCCCAGTGTTACTGCGCCTGTAAAGCGCTTCCAAGGAAGGGTGCTGGCTAGCAACAGCTTTCAGTGCTGGCACTTTTCATCTCTGAGCAATTGCTCGACGTTTGCAATTTCTCATTTCGTGTCTACGAGACGGAAAGAGAAGGACCGTGACGTTTGGTGGCTAGAGAAGCGCAAAGCCCCAGTGTTGCTGTGCCTGTGAAAGCGCTTCCAAGGAAGGGTGCTGGCTAGCAACAGCTTTCAGTGCTGGCACTTTTCATCTCTGAGCAATTGCTGGACGTTTGCAATTTCTCAGCTCGTGTCTACGAGACGGAAAGAGAAGGACCGTGACGTTTGGTGCGTAGAGAAGTGCAAAGCCCCAGTGTTACTGCGCCTGTGAAAGCGCTTCCAAGGAAGGGTGCTGGCTAGCAAGAGCTTTCAGTGCTGGCACTTTTCATCTCTGAGCAATTGCTCGACGTTTGCAATTTCTCACCTGAGCTCTCTTTAGAGTGCGCAAGAGGATGAGCAGAAGATGAGGTGGCTAGAGAAGCCCAGAGCCCCAGTGTTCTTAGGCCTACAAAAGCGCTTCCAAGGAAGGGTGCTGGCTAGCAACAGCTTTCAGTGCTGGCACTTTTCATCTCTGAGCAATTGCTCGACGTTTGCAATTTCTCAGCTCGTGTCTACGAGACGGAGAGATAGTGACCGTGACGTTTGGTGGCTAGAGAAGCGCAAAGCCCCAGTGTTACTGCGCCTGTGAAAGCGCTTCCAAGGAAGGGTGCTGGCTAGCAACAGCTTTCAGTGCTGGCACTTTTCATCTCTGAGCAATTGCTCGACGTTTGCAATTTCTCAGCTCGTGTCTACGAGACGGAGAGATAGTGACCGTGACGTTTGGTGGCTAGAGAAGCGCAAAGCCCCAGTGTTACTGCGCCTGTGAAAGTGCTTCCAAGGAAGGGGGCTGGCTAGCAAGAGCTTTCAGTGCTGGCACTTTTCATCTCTGAGCAATTGCTCCACGTTTGCAATTTCTCAGCTCGTGTCTACGAGGCGGAAAGAGAATGACCGTGACATTTGGTGGGTAGAGAAGCGCAAAGCCCCAGTGTTGCTGCGCCTGTGAAAGCGCTTCCAAGGAAGGGTGCTGGCTAGCAACAGCTTTCAGTGCTGGCACTTTTCATCTCTGAGCAATTGCTCGACGTTTGCAATTTCTCACCTGAGCTCTCTTTAGAGCGCGAGATGATGAGCAGAAGATGAGGTGGCTAGACAAGCCCAGAGCCCCAGTGTTCTTAGGCCTACAAAAGCGCTTCCAAGGAAGGGTGCTGGCTAGCAACAGCTTTCAGTGCTGGCACTTTTCATCTCTGAGCAATTGCTCCACGTTTGCAATTTCTCAGCTCGTGTCTACGAGACGGAAAGAGAAGGACCGTGACGTTTGGTGGCTAGAGAAGCGCAAAGCCCCAGTGTTGCTGCGCCTGTGAAAGCGCTTCCAAGGAAGGGTGCTGGCTAGCAACAGCTTTCAGTGCTGGCACTTTTCATCTCTGAGCAATTGCTCGACGTTTGCAATTTCTCACCTGAGCTCTCTTTAGAGTGCGCGAGAGGATGAGCAGAAGATGAGGTGGCTAGAGAAGCCCAGAGCCCCAGTGGTCTTAGGCCTACAAAAGCGCTTCCAAGGAAGGGTGCTGGCTAGCAAGAGCTTTCAGTGCTGGCACTTTTCATCTCTGAGCAATTGCTGGACGTTTGCAATTTCTCAGCTCGTGTCTACAAGACGGAAAGAGAATGACCGTGACGTTTGGTGGCTAGAGAAGCGCAAAGCCCCAGTGTTGCTGCGCCTGTGAAAGCGCTTCCAAGGAAGGGTGCTGGCTAGCAACAGCTTTCAGTGCTGGCACTTTTCATCTCTGAGCAATTGCTGGACGTTTGCAATTTCTCACCTGAGCTCTCTTTAGAGTGCGCGAGAGGATGAGCAGAAGATTAGGTGGCTAGAGAAGCCCAGAGCCCCAGTGTGCTTAGGCCTACAAAAGCGCTTCCAAGGAAGGGGGCTGGCTAGCAACAGCTTTCAGTGCTGGCACTTTTCATCTCTGAGCAATTGCTGGACGTTTGCAATTTCTCAGCTCGTGTCTATGAGATGGAAAGAGAATGACCGTGATGTTTGGTGGGTAGAGAAGGGCAAAGCCCCAGTGTTACTGCGCCTGTAAAGCGCTTCCAAGGAAGGGTGCTGGCTAGCAAGAGCTTTCAGTGCTGGCACTTTTCATCTCTGAGCAATTGCTGGACGTTTGCAATTTCTCAGCTCGTGTCTACGAGACGGAGAGATAGTGACCGTGGCGTTTGGTGGCTAGAGAAGCGCAAAGCCCCAGTGTTACTGCGCCTGTGAAAGCGCTTCCAAGGAAGGGTGCTGGCTAGCAACAGCTTTCAGTGCTGGCACTTTTCATCTCTGAGCAATTGCTCGACGTTTGCAATTTCTCAGCTCGTGTCTACGAGACGGAGAGATAGTGACCGTGACGTTTGGTGGCTAGAGAAGCGCAAAGCCCCAGTGTTACTGCGCCTGTGAAAGCGCTTCCAAGGAAGGGTGCTGGCTAGCAACAGCTTTCAGTGCTGGCACTTTTCATCTCTGAGCAATTGATCGACGTTTGCAATTTCTCAGCTCGTGTCTACGAGACGGAAAGAGAAGGACCGTGACGTTTGGTGCGTAGAGAAGTGCAAAGCCCCAGTGTTACTGCGCCTGTGAAAGCGCTTCCAAGGAAGGGTGCTGGCTAGCAACAGCTTTCAGTGCTGGCACTTTTCATCTCTGAGCAATTGCTCGACGTTTGCAATTTCTCAGCTCGTGTCTACGAGACGGAAAGAGAAGGACCGTGACGTTTGGTGGCTAGAGAAGCGCAAAGCCCCAGTGTTACTGCGCCTGTGAAAGCACTTCCAAGGAAGGGTGCTGGCTAGCAAGAGCTTTCAGTGCTGGCACTTTTCATCTCTGAGCAATTGCTCGACGTTTGCAATTTCTCACCTGAGCTCTCTTTAGATTGCGCGAGAGGATGAGCAGAAGATTAGGTGGCTAGAGAAGCCCAGAGCCCCAGTGTGCTTAGGCCTACAAAAGCGCTTCCAAGGAAGGGGGCTGGCTAGCAACAGCTTTCAGTGCTGGCACTTTTCATCTCTGAGCAATTGCTCGACGTTTGCAATTTCTCAGCTCGTGTCTACGAGACGGAAAGAGAAGGACCGTGACGTTTGGTGGGTAGAGAAGTGCAAAGCCCCAGTGTTGCTGCGCCTGTGAAAGCGCTTCCAAGAAAGGGTGCTGGCTAGCAAGAGCTTTCAGTGCTGGCACTTTTCATCTCTGAGCAATTGCTGGACGTTTGCAATTTCTCACCTGAGCTCTCTTCAGAGTGCGCGAGAGGATGAGCAGAAGATGAGGTGGCTAAAGAAGCCCAGAGCCCCAGTGGTCTTAGGCCTACAAAAGCGCTTCCAAGGAAGGGTGCTGGCTAGCAAGAGCTTTCAGTGCTGGCACTTTTCATCTCTGAGCAATTGCTCGACGTTTGCAATTTCTCAGCTCGTGTCTAGGAGACGGAAAGAGAATGACCGTGACGTTTGGTGCGTAGAGAAGCGCAAAGCCCCAGTGTTGCTGCGCCTGTGAAAGCGCTTCCAAGGAAGGGTGCTGGCTAGCAAGAGCTTTCAGTGCTGGCACTTTTCATTTCTGAGCAATTGCTCGACGTTTGCAATTTCTCAGCTCGTGTCTACGAGACGGAAAGAGAAGGACCGTGACGTTTGGTGGCTAGAGAAGCGCAAAGCCCCAGTGTTACTGCGCCTGTGAAAGCGCTTCCAAGGAAGGGTGCTGGCTAGCAAGAGCTTTCAGTGCTGGCACTTTTCATCTCTGAGCAATTGCTGGACGTTTGCAATTTCTCACCTGAGCTCTCTTCAGAGTGCGCGAGAGGATGAGCAGAAGATGAGGTGGCTAAAGAAGCCCAGAGCCCCAGTGGTCTTAGGCCTACAAAAGCGCTTCCAAGGAAGGGTGCTGGCTAGCAACAGCTTTCAGTGCTGGCACTTTTCATCTCTGAGCAATTGCTCGACGTTTGCAATTTCTCATTTCGTGTCTACGAGACGGAAAGAGAAGGACCGTGACGTTTGGTGGCTAGAGAAGCGCAAAGCCCCAGTGTTGCTGCGCCTGTGAAAGCGCTTCCAAGGAAGGGTGCTGGCTAGCAAGAGCTTTCAGTGCTGGCACTTTTCATCTCTGAGCAATTGCTTGACGTTTGCAATTTCTCAGCTCGTGTCTACGAGACGGAAAGAGAAGGACCGTGACGTTTGGTGGCTAGAGAAGCGCAAAGCCCCAGTGTTACTGCGCCTGTGAAAGCGCTTCCAAGGAAGGGTGCTGGCTAGCAACAGCCTTCAGTGCTGGCACTTTTCATCTCGGAGCAATTGCTCGACGTTTGCAATTTCTCAGCTCGTGTCTACGAGACGGAAAGAGAAGGACCGTGACGTTTGGTGCGTATAGAAGCGCAAAGCCCCAGTGTTGCTGCGCCTGTGAAAGCGCTTCCAAGGAAGGGTGCTGGCTAGCAAGAGCTTTCAGTGCTGGCACTTTTCATCTCTGAGCAATTGCTGGACGTTTGCAATTTCTCACCTGAGCTCTCTTCAGAGTGCGCGAGAGGATGAGCAGAAGATGAGGTGGCTAGAGAAGCCCAGAGCCCCAGTGTTCTTAGGCCTACAAAAGCGCTTCCAAGGAAGGGTGCTGGCTAGCAACAGCTTTCAGTGCTGGCACTTTTCATCTCTGAGCAATTGCTCGACGTTTGCAATTTCTCAGCTCGTGTCTACGAGACGGAAAGAGAAGGACCGTGACGTTTGGTGCGTAGAGAAGTGCAAAGCCCCAGTGTTACTGCGCCTGTGAAAGCGCTTCCAAGGAAGGGTGCTGGCTAGCAACAGCTTCCAGTGCTGGCACTTTTCATCTCTGAGCAATTGCTTGACGTTTTGCAATTTCTCAGCTCGTGTCTACTAGACGGAAAGAGAAGGACCGTGACTTTTGGTGGGTAGAGAAGCGCAAAGCCCCATTGTTGCTGCGCCTGTGAAAGCGCTTCCAAGGAAGGGTGCTGGCTAGCAACAGCTTTCAGTGCTGGCACTTTTCATCTCTGAGCAATTGCTCGACGTTTGCAATTACTCACCTGAGCTCTCTTTAGACTGCGCGAGATGATGAGCAGAAGATGAGGTGGCTAGAGAAGCCCAGAGCCCCAGAGTTCTTAGGCCTACAAAAGCGCTTCCAAGGAAGGGTGCTGGCTAGCAAGAGCTTTCAGTGCTGGCACTTTTCATCTCTGAGCAATTGCTCGACGTTTGCAATTTCTCAGCTCGTGTCTATGAGATGGAAAGAGAATGACCGTGACGTTTGGTGGCTAGAGAAGCGCAAAGCCCCAGTGTTACTGCGCCTGTAAAGCGCTTCCAAGGAAGGGTGCTGGCTAGCAAGAGCTTTCAGTGCTGGCACTTTTCATCTCTGAGCAATTGCTCGACGTTTGCAATTTCTCACCTGAGCTCTCTTTAGAGTGCGCGAGAGGATGAGCAGAAGATTAGGTGGCTAGAGAAGCCCAGAGCCCCAGTGTTCTTAGGCCTACAAAAGCGCTTCCAAGGAAGGGGGCTGGCTAGCAAGAGCTTTCAGTGCTGGCACTTTTCATCTCGGAGCAATTGCTCGACGTTTGCAATTTCTCAGCTCGTGTCTACGAGACGGAAAGAGAAAGACCGTGACGTTTGGTGCGTAGAGAAGTGCAAAGCCCCAGTGTTACTGCGCCTGTGAAAGCGCTTCCAAGGAAGGGTGCTGGCTAGCAAGAGCTTTCAGTGCTGGCACTTTTCATCTCTGAGCAATTGCTCGACGTTTGCAATTTCTCACCTGAGCTCTCTTTAGAGTGCGCGAGAGGATGAGCAGAAGATGAGGTGGCTAAAGAAGCCCAGAGCCCCAGTGTTCTTAGGCCTACAAAAGCGCTTCCAAGGAAGGGTGCTGGCTAGCAACAGCTTTCAGTGCTGGCACTTTTCATCTCTGAGCAATTGCTGGACGTTTGCAATTTCTCAGCTCGTGTCTACGAGACGGAAAGAGAAGGACCGTGACTTTTGGTGGCTAGAGAAGCGCAAAGCCCCAGTGTTACTGCGCCTGTGAAAGCGCTTCCAAGGAAGGGTGCTGGCTAGCAACAGCTTTCAGTGCTGGCACTTTTCATCTCTGAGCAATTGCTCGATGTTTGCAATTTCTCACCTGAGCTCTCTTCAGAGTGCGCAAGAGGATGAGCAGAAGATGAGGTGGCTAGGGAAGCCCAGAGCCCCAGTGTTCTTAGGCCTACAAAAGCGCTTCCAAGGAAGGGTGCTGGCTAGCAACAGCTTTCAGTGCTGGCACTTTTCATCTCGGAGCAATTGCTCGACGTTTGCAATTTCTCAGCTCGTGTCTACGAGACGGAAAGAGAAGGACCGTGACTTTTGGTGCGTATAGAAGCGCAAAGCCCCAGTGTTGCTGCGCCTGTGAAAGCGCTTCCAAGGAAGGGTGCTGGCTAGCAACAGCTTTCAGTGCTGGCACTTTTCATCTCTGAGCAATTGCTGGACGTTTGCAATTTCTCACCTGAGCTCTCTTTAGAGTGCGCGAGAGGATGAGCAGAAGATGAGGTGGCTAGAGAAGCCCAGAGCCCCAGTGTTCTTAGGCCTACAAAAGCGCTTCCAAGGAAGGGTGCTGGCTAGCAACAGCTTTCAGTGCTGGCACTTTTCATCTCTGAGCAATTGCTCGACGTTTGCAATTTCTCAGCTCGTGTCTATGAGATGGAAAGAGAATGACCGTGACGTTTGGTGGCTAGAGAAGCGCAAAGCCCCAGTGTTACTGCGCCTGTAAAGCGCTTCCAAGGAAGGGTGCTGGCTAGCAAGAGCTTTCAGTGCTGGCACTTTTCATCTCTGAGCAATTGCTCGACGTTTGCAATTTCTCACCTGAGCTCTCTTCAGAGTGCGCGAGAGGATGAGCAGAAGATGAGGTGGCTAGAGAAGCCCAGAGCCCCAGAGTTCTTAGGCCTACAAAAGCGCTTCCAAGGAAGGGTGCTGGCTAGCAACAGCTTCCAGTGCTGGCACTTTTCATCTCTGAGCAATTGCTGGACGTTTGCAATTTCTCAGCTCGTGTCTAGGAGACGGAAAGAGAAGGACCGTGACGTTTGGTGGCTAGAGAAGCGCAAAGCCCCAGTGTTGCTGCGCCTGTGAAAGCGCTTCCAAGGAAGGGTGCTGGCTAGCAAGAGCTTTCAGTGCTGGCACTTTTCATCTCTGAGCAATTTTTCGACGTTTGCAATTTCTCACCTGAGCTCTCTTTAGAGTGCGCGAGAGGATGAGCAGAAGATGAGGTGGCTAGAGAAGCCCAGAGCCCCAGTGTTCTTAGGCCTACAAAAGCGCTTCCAAGGAAGGGGGCTGGCTAGCAAGAGCTTTCAGTGCTGGCACTTTTCATCTCGGAGCAATTGCTCGACGTTTGCAATTTCTCAGCTCGTGTCTACGAGACGGAAAGAGAAAGACCGTGACGTTTGGTGCGTAGAGAAGTGCAAAGCCCCAGTGTTACTGCGCCTGTGAAAGCGCTTCCAAGGAAGGGTGCTGGCTAGCAAGAGCTTTCAGTGCTGGCACTTTTCATCTCTGAGCAATTGCTCGACGTTTGCAATTTCTCACCTGAGCTCTCTTTAGAGTGCGCGAGAGGATGAGCAGAAGATGAGGTGGCTAAAGAAGCCCAGAGCCCCAGTGTTCTTAGGCCTACAAAAGCGCTTCCAAGGAAGGGTGCTGGCTAGCAACAGCTTTCAGTGCTGGCACTTTTCATCTCTGAGCAATTGCTGGACGTTTGCAATTTCTCAGCTCGTGTCTACGAGACGGAAAGAGAAGGACCGTGACTTTTGGTGGCTAGAGAAGCGCAAAGCCCCAGTGTTACTGCGCCTGTGAAAGCGCTTCCAAGGAAGGGTGCTGGCTAGCAACAGCTTTCAGTGCTGGCACTTTTCATCTCTGAGCAATTGCTCGATGTTTGCAATTTCTCACCTGAGCTCTCTTTAGAGTGCGCGAGAGGATGAGCAGAAGATGAGGTGGCTAGGGAAGCCCAGAGCCCCAGTGTTCTAAGGGCTACAAAAGCGCTTCCAAGGAAGGGTGCTGGCTAGCAAGAGCTTTCAGTGCTGGCACTTTTCATCTCGGAGCAATTGCTCGACGTTTGCAATTTCTCAGCTCGTGTCTACGAGACGGAAAGAGAAGGACCGTGACTTTTGGTGCGTATAGAAGCGCAAAGCCCCAGTGTTGCTGCGCCTGTGAAAGCGCTTCCAAGGAAGGGTGCTGGCTAGCAACAGCTTTCAGTGCTGGCACTTTTCATCTCTGAGCAATTGCTGGACGTTTGCAATTTCTCACCTGAGCTCTCTTTAGAGTGCGCGAGAGGATGAGCAGAAGATGAGGTGGCTAGAGAAGCCCAGAGCCCCAGTGTTCTTAGGCCTACAAAAGCGCTTCCAAGGAAGGGTGCTGGCTAGCAACAGCTTTCAGTGCTGGCACTTTTCATCTCTGAGCAATTGCTCGACGTTTGCAATTTCTCAGCTCGTGTCTATGAGATGGAAAGAGAATGACCGTGACGTTTGGTGGCTAGAGAAGCGCAAAGCCCCAGTGTTACTGCGCCTGTAAAGCGCTTCCAAGGAAGGGTGCTGGCTAGCAAGAGCTTTCAGTGCTGGCACTTTTCATCTCTGAGCAATTGCTCGACGTTTGCAATTTCTCACCTGAGCTCTCTTCAGAGTGCGCGAGAGGATGAGCAGAAGATGAGGTGGCTAGAGAAGCCCAGAGCCCCAGAGTTCTTAGGCCTACAAAAGCGCTTCCAAGGAAGGGTGCTGGCTAGCAACAGCTTCCAGTGCTGGCACTTTTCATCTCTGAGCAATTGCTGGACGTTTGCAATTTCTCAGCTCGTGTCTAGGAGACGGAAAGAGAAGGACCGTGACGTTTGGTGGCTAGAGAAGCGCAAAGCCCCAGTGTTGCTGCGCCTGTGAAAGCGCTTCCAAGGAAGGGTGCTGGCTAGCAAGAGCTTTCAGTGCTGGCACTTTTCATCTCTGAGCAATTTTTCGACGTTTGCAATTTCTCACCTGAGCTCTCTTTAGAGTGCGCGAGAGGATGAGCAGAAGATGAGGTGGCTAGAGAAGCCCAGAGCCCCAGTGTTCTTAGGCCTACAAAAGCGCTTCCAAGGAAGGGTGCTGGCTAGCAACAGCTTTCAGTGCTGGCACTTTTCATCTCTGAGCAATTGCTCGACGTTTGCAATTTCTCAGCTCGTGTCTACGAGATGGAAAGAGAATGACCTTGACGTTTGGTGCGTATAGAAGCGCAAAGCCCCAGTGTTGCTGCGCCTGTGAAAGCGCTTCCAAGGAAGGGTGCTGGCTAGCAAGAGCTTTCAGTGCTGGCACTTTGCATCTCTGAGCAATTGCTGGACGTTTTCAATTTCTCACGTGAGCTCTTTCAGAGTGCGCGAGAGGATGAGCAGAAGATGAGGTGGCTAAAGAAGCCCAGAGCCCCAGTGTTCTTAGGCCTACAAAAGCGCTTCCAAGGAAGGGTGCTGGCTAGCAAGAGCTTTCAGTGCTGGCACTTTTCATCTCTGAGCAATTGCTCGACGTTTGCAATTTCTCATTTCGTGTCTACGAGACGGAAAGAGAAGGACCGTGACGTTTGGTGGCTAGAGAAGCGCAAAGCCCCAGTGTTGCTGCGCCTGTGAAAGCGCTTCCAAGGAAGGGTGCTGGCTAGCAAGAGCTTTCAGTGCTGGCACTTTTCATCTCTGAGCAATTGCTTGACGTTTGCAATTTCTCAGCTCGGGTCTACGAGACGGAAAGAGAATGACCGTGACGTTTGGTGGCTAGAGAAGCGCAAAGCCCCAGTGTTACTGCGCCTGTGAAAGCGCTTCCAAGGAAGGGTGCTGGCTAGCAACAGCTTTCAGTGCTGGCACTTTTCATCTCTGAGCAATTGCTCGACGTTTGCAATTTCTCAGCTCGTGTCTACGAGACGGAAAGAGAAGGACCGTGACGTTTGGTGCGTACTGAAGCGCAAAGCCCCAGTGTTACTGCGCCTGTGAAAGCGCTTCCAAGGAAGGGTGCTGGCTAGCAACAGCTTTCAGTGCTGGCACTTTTCATCTCTGAGCAATTGCTCGACGTTTGCAATTTCTCACCTGAGCTCTCTTCAGAGTGCGCGAGAGGATGAGCAGAAGATGAGGTGGCTAGAGAAGCCCAGAGCCCCAGTGTTCTTAGGCCTACAAAAGCGCTTCCAAGGAAGGGTGCTGGCTAGCAACAGCTTTCAGTGCTGGCACTTTTCATCTCTGAGCAATTGCTCGACGTTTGCAATTTCTCAGCTCGTGTCTAGGAGACGGAAAGAGAAGGACCGTGACGTTTGGTGGGTAGAGAAGTGCAAAGCCCCAGTGTTACTGCGCCTGTGAAAGCGCTTCCAAGGAAGGGTGCTGGCTAGCAACAGCTTTCAGTGCTGGCACTTTTCATCTCTGAGCAATTGATCCACGTTTGCAATTTCTCAGCTCGTGTCTACGAGGCGGAAAGAGAAGGACCGTGACTTTTGGTGGGTAGAGAAGCGCAAAGCCCCAGTGTTGCTGCGCCTGTGAAAGCGCTTCCAAGGAAGGGTGCTGGCTAGCAACAGCTTTCAGTGCTGGCACTTTTCATCTCTGAGCAATTGCTCGACGTTTGCAATTACTCACCTGAGCTCTCTTTAGAGTGCGCGAGAGGATGAGCAGAAGATGAGGTGGCTAGAGAAGCCCAGAGCCCCAGAGTTCTTAGGCCTACAAAAGCGCTTCCAAGGAAGGGTGCTGGCTAGCAACAGCTTTCAGTGCTGGCACTTTTCATCTCTGAGCAATTGCTGGACGTTTGCAATTTCTCAGCTCGTGTCTATGAGATGGAAAGAGAATGACCGTGACGTTTGGTGGCTAGAGAAGCGCAAAGCCCCAGTGTTACTGCGCCTGTAAAGCGCTTCCAAGGAAGGGTGCTGGCTAGCAAGAGCTTTCAGTGCTGGCACTTTTCATCTCTGAGCAATTGCTGGACGTTTGCAATTTCTCACCTGAGCTCTCTTTAGAGTGCGCGAGAGGATGAGCAGAAGATTAGGTGGCTAGAGAAGCCCAGAGCCCCAGTGTTCTTAGGCCTACAAAAGCGCTTCCAAGGAAGGGTGCTGGCTAGCAACAGCTTTCAGTGCTGGCACTTTTCATCTCTGAGCAATTGCTCGACGTTTGCAATTTCTCAGCTCGTGTCTACGAGACGGAAAGAGAAAGACCGTGACGTTTGGTGCGTAGAGAAGTGCAAAGCCCCAGTGTTACTGCGCCTGTGAAAGCGCTTCCAAGGAAGGGTGCTGGCTAGCAAGAGCTTTCAGTGCTGGCACTTTTCATCTCTGAGCAATTGCTCGACGTTTGCAATTTCTCACCTGAGCTCTCTTTAGAGTGCGCGAGAGGATGAGCAGAAGATGAGGTGGCTAAAGAAGCCCAGAGCCCCAGTGTTCTTAGGCCTACAAAAGCGCTTCCAAGGAAGGGTGCTGGCTAGCAACAGCTTTCAGTGCTGGCACTTTTCATCTCTGAGCAATTGCTGGACGTTTGCAATTTCTCAGCTCGTGTCTACGAGACGGAAAGAGAAGGACCGTGACTTTTGGTGGCTAGAGAAGCGCAAAGCCCCAGTGTTACTGCGCCTGTGAAAGCGCTTCCAAGGAAGGGTGCTGGCTAGCAACAGCTTTCAGTGCTGGCACTTTTCATCTCTGAGCAATTGCTCGATGTTTTCAATTTCTCACCTGAGCTCTCTTCAGAGTGCGCGAGAGGATGAGCAGAAGATGAGGTGGCTAGACAAGCCCAGAGCCCCAGTGTTCTTAGGCCTACAAAAGCGCTTCCAAGGAAGGGTGCTGGCTAGCAAGAGCTTTCAGTGCTGGCACTTTTCATCTCTGAGCAATTGCTCGACGTTTGCAATTTCTCAGCTCGTGTCTACGAGACGGAAAGAGAAGGACCGTGACGTTTGGTGCGTATAGAAGCGCAAAGCCCCAGTGTTGCTGCGCCTGTGAAAGCGCTTCCAAGGAAGGGTGCTGGCTAGCAACAGCTTTCAGTGCTGGCACTTTTCATCTCTGAGCAATTGCTGGACGTTTGCAATTTCTCACCTGAGCTCTCTTTAGAGTGCGCGAGAGGATGAGCAGAAGATTAGGTGGCTAGAGAAGCCCAGAGCCCCAGTGTTCTTAGGCCTACAAAAGCGCTTCCAAGGAAGGGTGCTGGCTAGCAACAGCTTTCAGTGCTGGCACTTTTCATCTCTGAGCAATTGCTCGACGTTTGCAATTTCTCAGCTCGTGTCTATGAGATGGAAAGAGAATGACCGTGACGTTTGGTGGCTAGAGAAGCGCAAAGCCCCAGTGTTACTGCGCCTGTAAAGCGCTTCCAAGGAAGGGTGCTGGCTAGCAAGAGCTTTCAGTGCTGGCACTTTTCATCTCTGAGCAATTGCTCGACGTTTGCAATTTCTCACCTGAGCTCTCTTCAGAGTGCGCGAGAGGATGAGCAGAAGATGAGGTGGCTAGAGAAGCCCAGAGCCCCAGAGTTCTTAGGCCTACAAAAGCGCTTCCAAGGAAGGGTGCTGGCTAGCAACAGCTTCCAGTGCTGGCACTTTTCATCTCTGAGCAATTGCTGGACGTTTGCAATTTCTCAGCTCGTGTCTAGGAGACGGAAAGAGAAGGACCGTGACGTTTGGTGGCTAGAGAAGCGCAAAGCCCCAGTGTTGCTGCGCCTGTGAAAGCGCTTCCAAGGAAGGGTGCTGGCTAGCAAGAGCTTTCAGTGCTGGCACTTTGCATCTCTGAGCAATTGCTCGACGTTTGCAATTTCTCACCTGAGCTCTTTCAGAGTGCGCGAGAGGATGAGCAGAAGATGAGGTGGCTAAAGAAGCCCAGAGCCCCAGTGTTCTTAGGCCTACAAAAGCGCTTCCAAGGAAGGGTGCTGGCTAGCAAGAGCTTTCAGTGCTGGCACTTTTCATCTCTGAGCAATTGCTCGACGTTTGCAATTTCTCATTTCGTGTCTACGAGACGGAAAGAGAAGGACCGTGACGTTTGGTGGGTAGAGAAGTGCAAAGCCCCAGTGTTACTGCGCCTGTGAAAGCGCTTCCAAGGAAGGGTGCTGGCTAGCAAGAGCTTTCAGTGCTGGCACTTTTCATCTCTGAGCAATTGATCCACGTTTGCAATTTCTCAGCTCGTGTCTACGAGGCGGAAAGAGAAGGACCGTGACTTTTGGTGGGTAGAGAAGCGCAAAGCCCCAGTGTTGCTGCGCCTGTGAAAGCGCTTCCAAGGAAGGGTGCTGGCTAGCAACAGCTTTCAGTGCTGGCACTTTTCATCTCTGAGCAATTGCTCGACGTTTGCAATTACTCACCTGAGCTCTCTTTAGACTGCGCGAGATGATGAGCAGAAGATGAGGTGGCTAGAGAAGCCCAGAGCCCCAGAGTTCTTAGGCCTACAAAAGCGCTTCCAAGGAAGGGTGCTGGCTAGCAACAGCTTTCAGTGCTGGCACTTTTCATCTCTGAGCAATTGCTCGACGTTTGCAATTTCTCAGCTCGTGTCTATGAGATGGAAAGAGAATGACCGTGACGTTTGGTGGCTAGAGAAGCGCAAAGCCCCAGTGTTACTGCGCCTGTAAAGCGCTTCCAAGGAAGGGTGCTGGCTAGCAAGAGCTTTCAGTGCTGGCACTTTTCATCTCTGAGCAATTGCTGGACGTTTGCAATTTCTCACCTGAGCTCTCTTTAGAGTGCGCGAGAGGATGAGCAGAAGATTAGGTGGCTAGAGAAGCCCAGAGCCCCAGTGTTCTTAGGCCTACAAAAGCGCTTCCAAGGAAGGGGGCTGGCTAGCAACAGCTTTCAGTGCTGGCACTTTTCATCTCGGAGCAATTGCTCGACGTTTGCAATTTCTCAGCTCGTGTCTACGAGACGGAAAGAGAAAGACCGTGACGTTTGGTGCGTAGAGAAGTGCAAAGCCCCAGTGTTACTGCGCCTGTGAAAGCGCTTCCAAGGAAGGGTGCTGGCTAGCAAGAGCTTTCAGTGCTGGCACTTTTCATCTCTGAGCAATTGCTCGACGTTTGCAATTTCTCACCTGAGCTCTCTTTAGAGTGCGCGAGAGGATGAGCAGAAGATGAGGTGGCTAAAGAAGCCCAGAGCCCCAGTGTTCTTAGGCCTACAAAAGCGCTTCCAAGGAAGGGTGCTGGCTAGCAACAGCTTTCAGTGCTGGCACTTTTCATCTCTGAGCAATTGCTGGACGTTTGCAATTTCTCAGCTCGTGTCTACGAGACGGAAAGAGAAGGACCGTGACTTTTGGTGGCTAGAGAAGCGCAAAGCCCCAGTGTTACTGCGCCTGTGAAAGCGCTTCCAAGGAAGGGTGCTGGCTAGCAACAGCTTTCAGTGCTGGCACTTTTCATCTCTGAGCAATTGCTCGATGTTTGCAATTTCTCACCTGAGCTCTCTTTAGAGTGCGCGAGAGGATGAGCAGAAGATTAGGTGGCTAGACAAGCCCAGAGCCCCAGTGTTCTTAGGCCTACAAAAGCGCTTCCAAGGAAGGGTGCTGGCTAGCAAGAGCTTTCAGTGCTGGCACTTTTCATCTCTGAGCAATTGCTCGACGTTTGCAATTTCTCAGCTCGTGTCTACGAGACGGAAAGAGAAGGACCGTGACGTTTGGTGGGTAGAGAAGCGCAAAGCCCCAGTGTTGCTGCGCCTGTGAAAGCGCTTCCAAGGAAGGGTGCTGGCTAGCAAGAGCTTTCAGTGCTGGCACTTTTCATCTCTGAGCAATTGCTGGACGTTTGCAATTTCTCACCTGAGCTCTCTTTAGAGTGCGCGAGAGGATGAGCAGAAGATTAGGTGGCTAGAGAAGCCCAGAGCCCCAGTGTTCTTAGGCCTACAAAAGCGCTTCCAAGGAAGGGTGCTGGCTAGCAACAGCTTTCAGTGCTGGCACTTTTCATCTCTGAGCAATTGCTCGACGTTTGCAATTTCTCAGCTCGTGTCTATGAGATGGAAAGAGAATGACCGTGACGTTTGGTGGCTAGAGAAGCGCAAAGCCCCAGTGTTACTGCGCCTGTAAAGCGCTTCCAAGGAAGGGTGCTGGCTAGCAAGAGCTTTCAGTGCTGGCACTTTTCATCTCTGAGCAATTGCTCGACGTTTGCAATTTCTCACCTGAGCTCTCTTCAGAGTGCGCGAGAGGATGAGCAGAAGATGAGGTGGCTAGAGAAGCCCAGAGCCCCAGAGTTCTTAGGCCTACAAAAGCGCTTCCAAGGAAGGGTGCTGGCTAGCAACAGCTTCCAGTGCTGGCACTTTTCATCTCTGAGCAATTGCTGGACGTTTGCAATTTCTCAGCTCGTGCCTAGGAGACGGAAAGAGAAGGACCGTGACGTTTGGTGGCTAGAGAAGCGCAAAGCCCCAGTGTTGCTGCGCCTGTGAAAGCGCTTCCAAGGAAGGGTGCTGGCTAGCAAGAGCTTTCAGTGCTGGCACTTTTCATCTCTGAGCAATTGCTCGACGTTTGCAATTTCTCAGCTCGTGTCTACGAGATGGAAAGAGAATGACCTTGACGTTTGGTGCGTATAGAAGCGCAAAGCCCCAGTGTTGCTGCGCCTGTGAAAGCGCTTCCAAGGAAGGGTGCTGGCTAGCAACAGCTTTCAGTGCTGGCACTTTGCATCTCTGAGCAATTGCTGGACGTTTTCAATTTCTCACGTGAGCTCTTTCAGAGTGCGCGAGAGGATGAGCAGAAGATGAGGTGGCTAAAGAAGCCCAGAGCCCCAGTGTTCTTAGGCCTACAAAAGCGCTTCCAAGGAAGGGTGCTGGCTAGCAAGAGCTTTCAGTGCTGGCACTTTTCATCTCTGAGCAATTGCTCGACGTTTGCAATTTCTCATTTCGTGTCTACGAGACGGAAAGAGAAGGACCGTGACGTTTGGTGCGTAGAGAAGCGCAAAGCCCCAGTGTTGCTGCGCCTGTGAAAGCGCTTCCAAGGAAGGGTGCTGGCTAGCAAGAGCTTTCAGTGCTGGCACTTTTCATCTCTGAGCAATTGCTTGACGTTTGCAATTTCTCAGCTCGGGTCTACGAGACGGAAAGAGAATGACCGTGACGTTTGGTGGCTAGAGAAGCGCAAAGCCCCAGTGTTACTGCGCCTGTGAAAGCGCTTCCAAGGAAGGGTGCTGGCTAGCAACAGCTTTCAGTGCTGGCACTTTTCATCTCTGAGCAATTGCTCGACGTTTGCAATTTCTCAGCTCGTGTCTACGAGACGGAAAGAGAAGGACCGTGACGTTTGGTGGCTAGACAAGCGCAAAGCCCCAGTGTTACTGCGCCTGTGAAAGCGCTTCCAAGGAAGGGTGCTGGCTAGCAACAGCTTTCAGTGCTGGCACTTTGCATCTCTGAGCAATTGCTCGACGTTTGCAATTTCTCACCTGAGCTCTCTTCAGAGTGCGCGAGAGGATGAGCAGAAGATGAGGTGGCTAGAGAAGCCCAGAGCCCCAGTGTTCTTAGGCCTACAAAAGCGCTTCCAAGGAAGGGTGCTGGCTAGCAACAGCTTTCAGTGCTGGCACTTTTCATCTCTGAGCAATTGCTCGACGTTTGCAATTTCTCAGCTCGTGTCTAGGAGACGGAAAGAGAAGGACCGTGACGTTTGGTGCGTAGAGAAGTGCAAAGCCCCAGTGTTACTGCGCCTGTGAAAGCGCTTCCAAGGAAGGGTGCTGGCTAGCAAGAGCTTTCAGTGCTGGCACTTTTCATCTCTGAGCAATTGATCCACGTTTGCAATTTCTCAGCTCGTGTCTACGAGGCGGAAAGAGAAGGACCGTGACTTTTGGTGGGTAGAGAAGCGCAAAGCCCCAGTGTTGCTGCGCCTGTGAAAGCGCTTCCAAGGAAGGGTGCTGGCTAGCAACAGCTTTCAGTGCTGGCACTTTTCATCTCTGAGCAATTGCTCGACGTTTGCAATTACTCACCTGAGCTCTCTTTAGACTGCGCGAGATGATGAGCAGAAGATGAGGTGGCTAGAGAAGCCCAGAGCCCCAGTGTTCTTAGGCCTACAAAAGCGCTTCCAAGGAAGGGTGCTGGCTAGCAAGAGCTTTCAGTGCTGGCACTTTTCATCTCTGAGCAATTGCTCGACGTTTGCAATTTCTCAGCTCGTGTCTATGAGATGGAAAGAGAATGACCGTGACGTTTGGTGGCTAGAGAAGCGCAAAGCCCCAGTGTTACTGCGCCTGTAAAGCGCTTCCAAGGAAGGGTGCTGGCTAGCAACAGCTTTCAGTGCTGGCACTTTTCATCTCTGAGCAATTGCTCGACGTTTGCAATTTCTCACCTGAGCTCTCTTTAGAGTGCGCGAGAGGATGAGCAGAAGATGAGGTGGCTAGAGAAGCCCAGAGCCCCAGTGTTCTTAGGCCTACAAAAGCGCTTCCAAGGAAGGGTGCTGGCTAGCAAGAGCTTTCAGTGCTGGCACTTTTCATCTCTGAGCAATTGCTCGACGTTTGCAATTTCTCAGCTCGTGTCTACGAGACGGAAAGAGAAAGACCGTGACGTTTGGTGGCTAGACAAGCGCAAAGCCCCAGTGTTACTGCGCCTGTGAAAGCGCTTCCAAGGAAGGGTGCTGGCTAGCAAGAGCTTTCAGTGCTGGCACTTTTCATCTCTGAGCAATTGCTCGACGTTTGCAATTTCTCACCTGAGCTCTCTTTAGAGTGCGCGAGAGGATGAGCAGAAGATGAGGTGGCTAAAGAAGCCCAGAGCCCCAGTGTTCTTAGGCCTACAAAAGCGCTTCCAAGGAAGGGTGCTGGCTAGCAACAGCTTTCAGTGCTGGCACTTTTCATCTCTGAGCAATTGCTGGACGTTTGCAATTTCTCAGCTCGTGTCTACGAGACGGAAAGAGAAGGACCGTGACGTTTGGTGCGTATAGAAGCGCAAAGCCCCAGTGTTGCTGCGCCTGTGAAAGCGCTTCCAAGGAAGGGTGCTGGCTAGCAACAGCTTTCAGTGCTGGCACTTTTCATCTCTGAGCAATTGCTGGACGTTTGCAATTTCTCACCTGAGCTCTCTTTAGAGTGCGCGAGAGGATGAGCAGAAGATTAGGTGGCTAGAGAAGCCCAGAGCCCCAGTGTTCTTAGGCCTACAAAAGCGCTTCCAAGGAAGGGTGCTGGCTAGCAAGAGCTTTCAGTGCTGGCACTTTTCATCTCTGAGCAATTGCTCGACGTTTGCAATTTCTCAGCTCGTGTCTATGAGATGGAAAGAGAATGACCGTGACGTTTGGTGGCTAGAGAAGCGCAAAGCCCCAGTGTTACTGCGCCTGTAAAGCGCTTCCAAGGAAGGGTGCTGGCTAGCAACAGCTTTCAGTGCTGGCACTTTTCATCTCTGAGCAATTGCTCGACGTTTGCAATTTCTCACCTGAGCTCTCTTCAGAGTGCGCGAGAGGATGAGCAGAAGATGAGGTGGCTAGAGAAGCCCAGAGCCCCAGAGTTCTTAGGCCTACAAAAGCGCTTCCAAGGAAGGGTGCTGGCTAGCAACAGCTTCCAGTGCTGGCACTTTTCATCTCTGAGCAATTGCTGGACGTTTGCAATTTCTCAGCTCGTGTCTAGGAGACGGAAAGAGAAGGACCGTGACGTTTGGTGGCTAGAGAAGCGCAAAGCCCCAGTGTTACTGTGCCTGTGAAAGCGCTTCCAAGGAAGGGTGCTGGCTAGCAAGAGCTTTCAGTGCTGGCACTTTTCATCTCTGAGCAATTGCTCGACGTTTGCAATTTCTCACCTGAGCTCTCTTCAGAGTGCGCGAGAGGATGAGCAGAAGATTAGGTGGCTAGACAAGCCCAGAGCCCCAGTGTTCTTAGGCCTACAAAAGCGCTTCCATGGAAGGGTGCTGGCTAGCAAGAGCTTTCAGTGCTGGCACTTTTCATCTCTGAGCAATTGCTCGACGTTTGCAATTTCTCAGCTCGTGTCTACGAGACGGAAAGAGAATGACTGTGACGTTTGGTGCGTATAGAAGCGCAAAGCCCCAGTGTTGCTGCGCCTGTGAAAGCGCTTCCAAGGAAGGGTGCTGGCTAGCAAGAGCTTTCAGTGCTGGCACTTTTCATCTCTGAGCAATTGCTCGACGTTTGCAATTTCTCACCTGAGCTCTCTTTAGAGTGCGCGAGAGGATGAGCAGAAGATGAGGTGGCTAGAGAAGCCCAGAGCCCCAGTGTGCTTAGGCCTACAAAAGCGCTTCCAAGGAAGGGTGCTGGCTAGCAAGAGCTTTCAGTGCTGGCACTTTTCATCTCTGAGCAATTGCTCGACGTTTGCAATTTCTCAGCTCGTGTCTACGAGACGGAAAGAGAAGGACCGTGAGGTTTGGTGCGTATAGAAGCGCAAAGCCCCAGTGTTGCTGTGCCTGTGAAAGCGCTTCCAAGGAAGGGTGCTGGCTAGCAAGAGCTTTCAGTGCTGGCACTTTTCATCTCTGAGCAATTGCTCGACGTTTGTAATTTCTCAGCTCGTGTCTACGAGATGGAAAGAGAAGGACCGTGACGTTTGGTGGCTAGAGAAGCGCAAAGCCCCAGTGTTACTGCGCCTGTGAAAGCGCTTCCAAGGAAGGGTGCTGGCTAGCAACAGCTTTCAGTGCTGGCACTTTTCATCTCTGAGCAATTGCTCGACGTTTGCAATTTCTCACCTGAGCTCTCTTTAGAGTGCGCGAGAGGATGAGCAGAAGATTAGGTGGCTAGAGAAGCCCAGAGCCCCAGTGTTCTTAGGCCTACAAAAGCGCTTCCAAGGAAGGGTGCTGGCTAGCAACAGCTTTCAGTGCTGGCACTTTTCATCTCTGAGCAATTGCTCGACGTTTGCAATTTCTCAGCTCGTGTCTACGAGACGGAGAGATAGTGACCGTGACGTTTGGTGGCTAGAGAAGCGCAAAGCCCCAGTGTTACTGCGCCTGTGAAAGCGCTTCCAAGGAAGGGTGCTGGCTAGCAACAGCTTTCAGTGCTGGCACTTTTCATCTCTGAGCAATTGCTGGACGTTTGCAATTTCTCACCTGAGTTCTCTTTAGAGTGCGCGAGAGGATGAGCAGAAGATGAGGTGTCTAGAGAAGCCCAGAGCCCCAGGGTTCTTAGGCCTACAAAAGCGCTTCCAAGGAAGGGTGCTGGCTAGCAACAGCTTCCAGTGCTGGCACTTTTCATCTCTGAGCAATTGCTCGACGTTTGCAATTTCTCAGCTCGTGGCTACGAGACGGAAAGAGAAGGACCGTGACGTTTGGTGGCTAGAGAAGCGCAAAGCCCCAGTGTTGCTGCGCCTGTGAAAGCGCTTCCAAGGAAGGGTGCTGGCTAGCAAGAGCTTTCAGTGCTGGCACTTTTCATCTCTGAGCAATTGCTCGACGTTTGCAATTTCTCACCTGAGCTCTCTTTAGAGTGCGCGAGAGGATGAGCAGAAGATTAGGTGGCTAGAGAAGCCCAGAGCCCCAGAGTTCTTAGGCCTACAAAAGCGCTTCCAAGGAAGGGTGCTGGCTAGCAACAGCTTCCAGTGCTGGCACTTTTCATCTCTGAGCAATTGCTGGACGTTTGCAATTTCTCAGCTCGTGTCTAGGAGACGGAAAGAGAAGGACCGTGACGTTTGGTGGCTAGAGAAGCGCAAAGCCCCAGTGTTGCTGCGCCTGTGAAAGCGCTTCCAAGGAAGGGTGCTGGCTAGCAAGAGCTTTCAGTGCTGGCACTTTTCATCTCTGAGCAATTTTTCGACGTTTGCAATTTCTCACCTGAGCTCTCTTTAGAGTGCGCGAGAGGATGAGCAGAAGATGAGGTGGCTAGAGAAGCCCAGAGCCCCAGTGTTCTTAGGCCTACAAAAGCGCTTCCAAGGAAGGGTGCTGGCTAGCAACAGCTTTCAGTGCTGGCACTTTTCATCTCTGAGCAATTGCTCGACGTTTGCAATTTCTCAGCTCGTGTCTACGAGATGGAAAGAGAATGACCTTGACGTTTGGTGCGTATAGAAGCGCAAAGCCCCAGTGTTGCTGCGCCTGTGAAAGCGCTTCCAAGGAAGGGTGCTGGCTAGCAAGAGCTTTCAGTGCTGGCACTTTGCATCTCTGAGCAATTGCTGGACGTTTTCAATTTCTCACGTGAGCTCTTTCAGAGTGCGCGAGAGGATGAGCAGAAGATGAGGTGGCTAAAGAAGCCCAGAGCCCCAGTGTTCTTAGGCCTACAAAAGCGCTTCCAAGGAAGGGTGCTGGCTAGCAAGAGCTTTCAGTGCTGGCACTTTTCATCTCTGAGCAATTGCTCGACGTTTGCAATTTCTCATTTCGTGTCTACGAGACGGAAAGAGAAGGACCGTGACGTTTGGTGGCTAGAGAAGCGCAAAGCCCCAGTGTTGCTGCGCCTGTGAAAGCGCTTCCAAGGAAGGGTGCTGGCTAGCAAGAGCTTTCAGTGCTGGCACTTTTCATCTCTGAGCAATTGCTTGACGTTTGCAATTTCTCAGCTCGGGTCTACGAGACGGAAAGAGAATGACCGTGACGTTTGGTGGCTAGAGAAGCGCAAAGCCCCAGTGTTACTGCGCCTGTGAAAGCGCTTCCAAGGAAGGGTGCTGGCTAGCAACAGCTTTCAGTGCTGGCACTTTTCATCTCTGAGCAATTGCTCGACGTTTGCAATTTCTCAGCTCGTGTCTACGAGACGGAAAGAGAAGGACCGTGACGTTTGGTGCGTACTGAAGCGCAAAGCCCCAGTGTTACTGCGCCTGTGAAAGCGCTTCCAAGGAAGGGTGCTGGCTAGCAAGAGCTTTCAGTGCTGGCACTTTTCATCTCTGAGCAATTGCTGGACGTTTGCAATTTCTCACCTGAGCTCTCTTCAGAGTGCGCGAGAGGATGAGCAGAAGATGAGGTGGCTAGAGAAGCCCAGAGCCCCAGTGTTCTTAGGCCTACAAAAGCGCTTCCAAGGAAGGGTGCTGGCTAGCAACAGCTTTCAGTGCTGGCACTTTTCATCTCTGAGCAATTGCTCGACGTTTGCAATTTCTCAGCTCGTGTCTAGGAGACGGAAAGAGAAGGACCGTGACGTTTGGTGGGTAGAGAAGTGCAAAGCCCCAGTGTTACTGCGCCTGTGAAAGCGCTTCCAAGGAAGGGTGCTGGCTAGCAACAGCTTTCAGTGCTGGCACTTTTCATCTCTGAGCAATTGATCCACGTTTGCAATTTCTCAGCTCGTGTCTACGAGGCGGAAAGAGAAGGACCGTGACTTTTGGTGGGTAGAGAAGCGCAAAGCCCCAGTGTTGCTGCGCCTGTGAAAGCGCTTCCAAGGAAGGGTGCTGGCTAGCAACAGCTTTCAGTGCTGGCACTTTTCATCTCTGAGCAATTGCTCGACGTTTGCAATTACTCACCTGAGCTCTCTTTAGAGTGCGCGAGAGGATGAGCAGAAGATGAGGTGGCTAGAGAAGCCCAGAGCCCCAGAGTTCTTAGGCCTACAAAAGCGCTTCCAAGGAAGGGTGCTGGCTAGCAACAGCTTTCAGTGCTGGCACTTTTCATCTCTGAGCAATTGCTGGACGTTTGCAATTTCTCAGCTCGTGTCTATGAGATGGAAAGAGAATGACCGTGACGTTTGGTGGCTAGAGAAGCGCAAAGCCCCAGTGTTACTGCGCCTGTAAAGCGCTTCCAAGGAAGGGTGCTGGCTAGCAAGAGCTTTCAGTGCTGGCACTTTTCATCTCTGAGCAATTGCTGGACGTTTGCAATTTCTCACCTGAGCTCTCTTTAGAGTGCGCGAGAGGATGAGCAGAAGATTAGGTGGCTAGAGAAGCCCAGAGCCCCAGTGTTCTTAGGCCTACAAAAGCGCTTCCAAGGAAGGGGGCTGGCTAGCAACAGCTTTCAGTGCTGGCACTTTTCATCTCGGAGCAATTGCTCGACGTTTGCAATTTCTCAGCTCGTGTCTACGAGACGGAAAGAGAAAGACCGTGACGTTTGGTGCGTAGAGAAGTGCAAAGCCCCAGTGTTACTGCGCCTGTGAAAGCGCTTCCAAGGAAGGGTGCTGGCTAGCAAGAGCTTTCAGTGCTGGCACTTTTCATCTCTGAGCAATTGCTCGACGTTTGCAATTTCTCACCTGAGCTCTCTTTAGAGTGCGCGAGAGGATGAGCAGAAGATGAGGTGGCTAAAGAAGCCCAGAGCCCCAGTGTTCTTAGGCCTACAAAAGCGCTTCCAAGGAAGGGTGCTGGCTAGCAACAGCTTTCAGTGCTGGCACTTTTCATCTCTGAGCAATTGCTGGACGTTTGCAATTTCTCAGCTCGTGTCTACGAGACGGAAAGAGAAGGACCGTGACTTTTGGTGGGTAGAGAAGCGCAAAGCCCCAGTGTTACTGCGCCTGTGAAAGCGCTTCCAAGGAAGGGTGCTGGCTAGCAACAGCTTTCAGTGCTGGCACTTTTCATCTCTGAGCAATTGCTCGATGTTTGCAATTTCTCACCTGAGCTCTCTTTAGAGTGCGCGAGAGGATGAGCAGAAGATGAGGTGGCTAGACAAGCCCAGAGCCCCAGTGTTCTTAGGCCTACAAAAGCGCTTCCAAGGAAGGGTGCTGGCTAGCAAGAGCTTTCAGTGCTGGCACTTTTCATCTCTGAGCAATTGCTCGACGTTTGCAATTTCTCAGCTCGTGTCTACGAGACGGAAAGAGAAGGACCGTGACGTTTGGTGCGTATAGAAGCGCAAAGCCCCAGTGTTGCTGCGCCTGTGAAAGCGCTTCCAAGGAAGGGTGCTGGCTAGCAACAGCTTTCAGTGCTGGCACTTTTCATCTCTGAGCAATTGCTGGACGTTTGCAATTTCTCACCTGAGCTCTCTTTAGAGTGCGCGAGAGGATGAGCAGAAGATGAGGTGGCTAGAGAAGCCCAGAGCCCCAGTGTTCTTAGGCCTACAAAAGCGCTTCCAAGGAAGGGTGCTGGCTAGCAACAGCTTTCAGTGCTGGCACTTTTCATCTCTGAGCAATTGCTCGACGTTTGCAATTTCTCAGCTCGTGTCTATGAGATGGAAAGAGAATGACCGTGACGTTTGGTGGCTAGAGAAGCGCAAAGCCCCAGTGTTACTGCGCCTGTAAAGCGCTTCCAAGGAAGGGTGCTGGCTAGCAAGAGCTTTCAGTGCTGGCACTTTTCATCTCTGAGCAATTGCTCGACGTTTGCAATTTCTCACCTGAGCTCTCTTCAGAGTGCGCGAGAGGATGAGCAGAAGATGAGGTGGCTAGAGAAGCCCAGAGCCCCAGAGTTCTTAGGCCTACAAAAGCGCTTCCAAGGAAGGGTGCTGGCTAGCAACAGCTTCCAGTGCTGGCACTTTTCATCTCTGAGCAATTGCTGGACGTTTGCAATTTCTCAGCTCGTGTCTAGGAGACGGAAAGAGAAGGACCGTGACGTTTGGTGGCTAGAGAAGCGCAAAGCCCCAGTGTTGCTGCGCCTGTGAAAGCGCTTCCAAGGAAGGGTGCTGGCTAGCAAGAGCTTTCAGTGCTGGCACTTTGCATCTCTGAGCAATTGCTCGACGTTTGCAATTTCTCACCTGAGCTCTTTCAGAGTGCGCGAGAGGATGAGCAGAAGATGAGGTGGCTAAAGAAGCCCAGAGCCCCAGTGTTCTTAGGCCTACAAAAGCGCTTCCAAGGAAGGGTGCTGGCTAGCAAGAGCTTTCAGTGCTGGCACTTTTCATCTCTGAGCAATTGCTCGACGTTTGCAATTTCTCATTTCGTGTCTACGAGACGGAAAGAGAAGGACCGTGACGTTTGGTGGGTAGAGAAGTGCAAAGCCCCAGTGTTACTGCGCCTGTGAAAGCGCTTCCAAGGAAGGGTGCTGGCTAGCAAGAGCTTTCAGTGCTGGCACTTTTCATCTCTGAGCAATTGATCCACGTTTGCAATTTCTCAGCTCGTGTCTACGAGGCGGAAAGAGAAGGACCGTGACTTTTGGTGGGTAGAGAAGCGCAAAGCCCCAGTGTTGCTGCGCCTGTGAAAGCGCTTCCAAGGAAGGGTGCTGGCTAGCAACAGCTTTCAGTGCTGGCACTTTTCATCTCTGAGCAATTGCTCGACGTTTGCAATTACTCACCTGAGCTCTCTTTAGACTGCGCGAGATGATGAGCAGAAGATGAGGTGGCTAGAGAAGCCCAGAGCCCCAGAGTTCTTAGGCCTACAAAAGCGCTTCCAAGGAAGGGTGCTGGCTAGCAACAGCTTTCAGTGCTGGCACTTTTCATCTCTGAGCAATTGCTCGACGTTTGCAATTTCTCAGCTCGTGTCTATGAGATGGAAAGAGAATGACCGTGACGTTTGGTGGCTAGAGAAGCGCAAAGCCCCAGTGTTACTGCGCCTGTAAAGCGCTTCCAAGGAAGGGTGCTGGCTAGCAACAGCTTTCAGTGCTGGCACTTTTCATCTCTGAGCAATTGCTGGACGTTTGCAATTTCTCACCTGAGCTCTCTTTAGAGTGCGCGAGAGGATGAGCAGAAGATTAGGTGGCTAGAGAAGCCCAGAGCCCCAGTGTTCTTAGGCCTACAAAAGCGCTTCCAAGGAAGGGTGCTGGCTAGCAACAGCTTTCAGTGCTGGCACTTTTCATCTCGGAGCAATTGCTCGACGTTTGCAATTTCTCAGCTCGTGTCTACGAGACGGAAAGAGAAAGACCGTGACGTTTGGTGCGTAGAGAAGTGCAAAGCCCCAGTGTTACTGCGCCTGTGAAAGCGCTTCCAAGGAAGGGTGCTGGCTAGCAAGAGCTTTCAGTGCTGGCACTTTTCATCTCTGAGCAATTGCTCGACGTTTGCAATTTCTCACCTGAGCTCTCTTTAGAGTGCGCGAGAGGATGAGCAGAAGATGAGGTGGCTAAAGAAGCCCAGAGCCCCAGTGTTCTTAGGCCTACAAAAGCGCTTCCAAGGAAGGGTGCTGGCTAGCAACAGCTTTCAGTGCTGGCACTTTTCATCTCTGAGCAATTGCTCGACGTTTGCAATTTCTCAGCTCGTGTCTACGAGACGGAAAGAGAAGGACCGTGACTTTTGGTGGCTAGAGAAGCGCAAAGCCCCAGTGTTACTGCGCCTGTGAAAGCGCTTCCAAGGAAGGGTGCTGGCTAGCAACAGCTTTCAGTGCTGGCACTTTTCATCTCTGAGCAATTGCTCGACGTTTGCAATTTCTCACCTGAGCTCTCTTTAGAGTGCGCGAGAGGATGAGCAGAAGATGAGGTGGCTAGAGAAGCCCAGAGCCCCAGTGTTCTTAGGCCTACAAAAGCGCTTCCAAGGAAGGGTGCTGGCTAGCAAGAGCTTTCAGTGCTGGCACTTTTCATCTCTGAGCAATTGCTCGACGTTTGCAATTTCTCAGCTCGTGTCTACGAGACGGAAAGAGAAGGACCGTGACGTTTGGTGCGTATAGAAGCGCAAAGCCCCAGTGTTGCTGCGCCTGTGAAAGCGCTTCCAAGGAAGGGTGCTGGCTAGCAAGAGCTTTCAGTGCTGGCACTTTTCATCTCTGAGCAATTGCTGGACGTTTGCAATTTCTCACCTGAGCTCTCTTTAGAGTGCGCGAGAGGATGAGCAGAAGATTAGGTGGCTAGAGAAGCCCAGAGCCCCAGTGTTCTTAGGCCTACAAAAGCGCTTCCAAGGAAGGGTGCTGGCTAGCAACAGCTTTCAGTGCTGGCACTTTTCATCTCTGAGCAATTGCTCGACGTTTGCAATTTCTCAGCTCGTGTCTATGAGATGGAAAGAGAATGACCGTGACGTTTGGTGGCTAGAGAAGCGCAAAGCCCCAGTGTTACTGCGCCTGTAAAGCGCTTCCAAGGAAGGGTGCTGGCTAGCAAGAGCTTTCAGTGCTGGCACTTTTCATCTCTGAGCAATTGCTCGACGTTTGCAATTTCTCACCTGAGCTCTCTTCAGAGTGCGCGAGAGGATGAGCAGAAGATGAGGTGGCTAGAGAAGCCCAGAGCCCCAGAGTTCTTAGGCCTACAAAAGCGCTTCCAAGGAAGGGTGCTGGCTAGCAACAGCTTCCAGTGCTGGCACTTTTCATCTCTGAGCAATTGCTGGACGTTTGCAATTTCTCAGCTCGTGTCTAGGAGACGGAAAGAGAAGGACCGTGACGTTTGGTGGCTAGAGAAGCGCAAAGCCCCAGTGTTGCTGCGCCTGTGAAAGCGCTTCCAAGGAAGGGTGCTGGCTAGCAAGAGCTTTCAGTGCTGGCACTTTTCATCTCTGAGCAATTGCTCGACGTTTGCAATTTCTCAGCTCGTGTCTACGAGATGGAAAGAGAATGACCTTGACGTTTGGTGCGTATAGAAGCGCAAAGCCCCAGTGTTGCTGCGCCTGTGAAAGCGCTTCCAAGGAAGGGTGCTGGCTAGCAACAGCTTTCAGTGCTGGCACTTTGCATCTCTGAGCAATTGCTGGACGTTTTCAATTTCTCACGTGAGCTCTTTCAGAGTGCGCGAGAGGATGAGCAGAAGATGAGGTGGCTAAAGAAGCCCAGAGCCCCAGTGTTCTTAGGCCTACAAAAGCGCTTCCAAGGAAGGGTGCTGGCTAGCAAGAGCTTTCAGTGCTGGCACTTTTCATCTCTGAGCAATTGCTCGACGTTTGCAATTTCTCATTTCGTGTCTACGAGACGGAAAGAGAAGGACCGTGACGTTTGGTGGCTAGAGAAGCGCAAAGCCCCAGTGTTGCTGCGCCTGTGAAAGCGCTTCCAAGGAAGGGTGCTGGCTAGCAAGAGCTTTCAGTGCTGGCACTTTTCATCTCTGAGCAATTGCTGGACGTTTGCAATTTCTCAGCTCGGGTCTACGAGACGGAAAGAGAATGACCGTGACGTTTGGTGGCTAGAGAAGCGCAAAGCCCCAGTGTTACTGCGCCTGTGAAAGCGCTTCCAAGGAAGGGTGCTGGCTAGCAACAGCTTTCAGTGCTGGCACTTTTCATCTCTGAGCAATTGCTCGACGTTTGCAATTTCTCAGCTCGTGTCTACGAGACGGAAAGAGAAGGACCGTGACGTTTGGTGGCTAGACAAGCGCAAAGCCCCAGTGTTACTGCGCCTGTGAAAGCGCTTCCAAGGAAGGGTGCTGGCTAGCAACAGCTTTCAGTGCTGGCACTTTGCATCTCTGAGCAATTGCTCGACGTTTGCAATTTCTCACCTGAGCTCTCTTCAGAGTGCGCGAGAGGATGAGCAGAAGATGAGGTGGCTAGAGAAGCCCAGAGCCCCAGTGTTCTTAGGCCTACAAAAGCGCTTCCAAGGAAGGGTGCTGGCTAGCAACAGCTTTCAGTGCTGGCACTTTTCATCTCTGAGCAATTGCTCGACGTTTGCAATTTCTCAGCTCGTGTCTAGGAGACGGAAAGAGAAGGACCGTGACGTTTGGTGCGTAGAGAAGTGCAAAGCCCCAGTGTTACTGCGCCTGTGAAAGCGCTTCCAAGGAAGGGTGCTGGCTAGCAAGAGCTTTCAGTGCTGGCACTTTTCATCTCTGAGCAATTGATCCACGTTTGCAATTTCTCAGCTCGTGTCTACGAGGCGGAAAGAGAAGGACCGTGACTTTTGGTGGGTAGAGAAGCGCAAAGCCCCAGTGTTGCTGCGCCTGTGAAAGCGCTTCCAAGGAAGGGTGCTGGCTAGCAACAGCTTTCAGTGCTGGCACTTTTCATCTCTGAGCAATTGCTCGACGTTTGCAATTACTCACCTGAGCTCTCTTTAGACTGCGCGAGATGATGAGCAGAAGATGAGGTGGCTAGAGAAGCCCAGAGCCCCAGTGTTCTTAGGCCTACAAAAGCGCTTCCAAGGAAGGGTGCTGGCTAGCAAGAGCTTTCAGTGCTGGCACTTTTCATCTCTGAGCAATTGCTCGACGTTTGCAATTTCTCAGCTCGTGTCTATGAGATGGAAAGAGAATGACCGTGACGTTTGGTGGCTAGAGAAGCGCAAAGCCCCAGTGTTACTGCGCCTGTAAAGCGCTTCCAAGGAAGGGTGCTGGCTAGCAACAGCTTTCAGTGCTGGCACTTTTCATCTCTGAGCAATTGCTCGACGTTTGCAATTTCTCACCTGAGCTCTCTTTAGAGTGCGCGAGAGGATGAGCAGAAGATGAGGTGGCTAGAGAAGCCCAGAGCCCCAGTGTTCTTAGGCCTACAAAAGCGCTTCCAAGGAAGGGTGCTGGCTAGCAAGAGCTTTCAGTGCTGGCACTTTTCATCTCTGAGCAATTGCTCGACGTTTGCAATTTCTCAGCTCGTGTCTACGAGACGGAAAGAGAAAGACCGTGACGTTTGGTGGCTAGACAAGCGCAAAGCCCCAGTGTTACTGCGCCTGTGAAAGCGCTTCCAAGGAAGGGTGCTGGCTAGCAAGAGCTTTCAGTGCTGGCACTTTTCATCTCTGAGCAATTGCTCGACGTTTGCAATTTCTCACCTGAGCTCTCTTTAGAGTGCGCGAGAGGATGAGCAGAAGATGAGGTGGCTAAAGAAGCCCAGAGCCCCAGTGTTCTTAGGCCTACAAAAGCGCTTCCAAGGAAGGGTGCTGGCTAGCAACAGCTTTCAGTGCTGGCACTTTTCATCTCTGAGCAATTGCTGGACGTTTGCAATTTCTCAGCTCGTGTCTACGAGACGGAAAGAGAAGGACCGTGACGTTTGGTGCGTATAGAAGCGCAAAGCCCCAGTGTTGCTGTGCCTGTGAAAGCGCTTCCAAGGAAGGGTGCTGGCTAGCAAGAGCTTTCAGTGCTGGCACTTTTCATCTCTGAGCAATTGCTCGATGTTTGCAATTTCTCACCTGAGCTCTCTTTAGAGTGCGCGAGAGGATGAGCAGAAGATGAGGTGGCTAGAGAAGCCCAGAGCCCCAGTGTTCTTAGGCCTACAAAAGCGCTTCCAAGGAAGGGTGCTGGCTAGCAAGAGCTTTCAGTGCTGGCACTTTTCATCTCTGAGCAATTGCTGGACGTTTGCAATTTCTCAGCTCGTGTCTACGAGACGGAAAGAGAAGGACCGTGACGTTTGGTGCGTATAGAAGCGCAAAGCCCCAGTGTTGCTGCGCCTGTGAAAGCGCTTCCAAGGAAGGGTGCTGGCTAGCAACAGCTTTCAGTGCTGGCACTTTTCATCTCTGAGCAATTGCTGGACGTTTGCAATTTCTCACCTGAGCTCTCTTTAGAGTGCGCGAGAGGATGAGCAGAAGATTAGGTGGCTAGAGAAGCCCAGAGCCCCAGTGTTCTTAGGCCTACAAAAGCGCTTCCAAGGAAGGGTGCTGGCTAGCAAGAGCTTTCAGTGCTGGCACTTTTCATCTCTGAGCAATTGCTCGACGTTTGCAATTTCTCAGCTCGTGTCTATGAGATGGAAAGAGAATGACCGTGACGTTTGGTGGCTAGAGAAGCGCAAAGCCCCAGTGTTACTGCGCCTGTAAAGCGCTTCCAAGGAAGGGTGCTGGCTAGCAACAGCTTTCAGTGCTGGCACTTTTCATCTCTGAGCAATTGCTCGACGTTTGCAATTTCTCACCTGAGCTCTCTTCAGAGTGCGCGAGAGGATGAGCAGAAGATGAGGTGGCTAGAGAAGCCCAGAGCCCCAGAGTTCTTAGGCCTACAAAAGCGCTTCCAAGGAAGGGTGCTGGCTAGCAACAGCTTCCAGTGCTGGCACTTTTCATCTCTGAGCAATTGCTGGACGTTTGCAATTTCTCAGCTCGTGTCTAGGAGACGGAAAGAGAAGGACCGTGACGTTTGGTGGCTAGAGAAGCGCAAAGCCCCAGTGTTGCTGCGCCTGTGAAAGCGCTTCCAAGGAAGGGTGCTGGCTAGCAAGAGCTTTCAGTGCTGGCACTTTTCATCTCTGAGCAATTGCTCGACGTTTGCAATTTCTCACCTGAGCTCTCTTCAGAGTGCGCGAGAGGATGAGCAGAAGATTAGGTGGCTAGACAAGCCCAGAGCCCCAGTGTTCTTAGGCCTACAAAAGCGCTTCCAAGGAAGGGTGCTGGCTAGCAAGAGCTTTCAGTGCTGGCACTTTTCATCTCTGAGCAATTGCTCGACGTTTGCAATTTCTCAGCTCGTGTCTACGAGACGGAAAGAGAATGACTGTGACGTTTGGTGCGTATAGAAGCGCAAAGCCCCAGTGTTGCTGCGCCTGTGAAAGCGCTTCCAAGGAAGGGTGCTGGCTAGCAAGAGCTTTCAGTGCTGGCACTTTTCATCTCTGAGCAATTGCTCGACGTTTGCAATTTCTCACCTGAGCTCTCTTTAGAGTGCGCGAGAGGATGAGCAGAAGATTAGGTGGCTAGAGAAGCCCAGAGCCCCAGTGTGCTTAGGCCTACAAAAGCGCTTCCAAGGAAGGGTGCTGGCTAGCAAGAGCTTTCAGTGCTGGCACTTTTCATCTCTGAGCAATTGCTCGACGTTTGCAATTTCTCAGCTCGTGTCTACGAGACGGAAAGAGAAGGACCGTGACGTTTGGTGGCTAGAGAAGCGCAAAGCCCCAGTGTTGCTGTGCCTGTGAAAGCGCTTCCAAGGAAGGGTGCTGGCTAGCAACAGCTTTCAGTGCTGGCACTTTTCATCTCTGAGCAATTGCTCGACGTTTGTAATTTCTCAGCTCGTGTCTACGAGATGGAAAGAGAAGGACCGTGACGTTTGGTGGCTAGAGAAGCGCAAAGCCCCAGTGTTACTGCGCCTGTGAAAGCGCTTCCAAGGAAGGGTGCTGGCTAGCAACAGCTTTCAGTGCTGGCACTTTTCATCTCTGAGCAATTGCTCGACGTTTGCAATTTCTCACCTGAGCTCTCTTTAGAGTGCGCGAGAGGATGAGCAGAAGATTAGGTGGCTAGAGAAGCCCAGAGCCCCAGTGTTCTTAGGCCTACAAAAGCGCTTCCAAGGAAGGGTGCTGGCTAGCAACAGCTTTCAGTGCTGGCACTTTTCATCTCTGAGCAATTGCTCGACGTTTGCAATTTCTCAGCTCGTGTCTACGAGACGGAGAGATAGTGACCGTGACGTTCGGTGGCTAGAGAAGCGCAAAGCCCCAGTGTTACTGCGCCTGTGAAAGCGCTTCCAAGGAAGGGTGCTGGCTAGCAAGAGCTTTCAGTGCTGGCACTTTTCATCTCTGAGCAATTGCTGGACGTTTGCAATTTCTCACCTGAGCTCTCTTTAGAGTGCGCGAGAGGATGAGCAGAAGATGAGGTGGCTAGAGAAGCCCAGAGCCCCAGTGTTCTTAGGCCTACAAAAGCGCTTCCAAGGAAGGGTGCTGGCTAGCAACAGCTTCCAGTGCTGGCACTTTTCATCTCTGAGCAATTGCTCGACGTTTGCAATTTCTCAGCTCGTGTCTACGAGACGGAAAGAGAAGGACCGTGATGTTTGGTGGCTAGAGAAGCGCAAAGCCCCAGTGTTGCTGCGCCTGTGAAAGCGCTTCCAAGGAAGGGTGCTGGCTAGCAACAGCTTTCAGTGCTGGCACTTTTCATCTCTGAGCAATTGCTGGACGTTTGCAATTTCTCACCTGAGCTCTCTTTAGAGTGCGCGAGAGGATGAGCAGAAGATGAGGTGTCTAGAGAAGCCCAGAGCCCCAGGGTTCTTAGGCCTACAAAAGCGCTTCCAAGGAAGGGTGCTGGCTAGCAACAGCTTCCAGTGCTGGCACTTTTCATCTCTGAGCAATTGCTCGACGTTTGCAATTTCTCAGCTCGTGGCTACGAGACGGAAAGAGAAGGACCGTGACGTTTGGTGGCTAGAGAAGCGCAAAGCCCCAGTGTTGCTGCGCCTGTGAAAGCGCTTCCAAGGAAGGGTGCTGGCTAGCAAGAGCTTTCAGTGCTGGCACTTTTCATCTCTGAGCAATTGCTCGACGTTTGCAATTTCTCACCTGAGCTCTCTTTAGAGTGCGCGAGAGGATGAGCAGAAGATTAGGTGGCTAGAGAAGCCCAGAGCCCCAGTGTTCTTAGGCCTACAAAAGCGCTTCCAAGGAAGGGTGCTGGCTAGCAACAGCTTTCAGTGCTGGCACTTTTCATCTCTGAGCAATTGCTCGACGTTTGCAATTTCTCAGCTCGTGTCTACGAGACGGAAAGAGAATGACCGTGACGTTTGGTGGCTAGAGAAGCGCAAAGCCCCAGTGTTTCTGCGCCTGTGAAAGCGCTTCCAAGGAAGGGTGCTGGCTAGCAACAGCTTTCAGTGCTGGCACTTTTCATCTCTGAGCAATTGCTGGACGTTTGCAATTTCTCAGCTCGTGTCTACGAGACGGAAAGAGAAGGACCGTGACGTTTGGTGCGTAGAGAAGTGCAAAGCCCCAGTGTTACTGCGCCTGTGAAAGCGCTTCCAAGGAAGGGGGCTGGCTAGCAAGAGCTTTCAGTGCTGGCACTTTTCATCTCTGAGCAATTGCTGGACGTTTGCAATTTCTCACCTGAGCTCTCTTCAGAGTGCGCAAGAGGATGAGCAGAAGATGAGGTGGCTAGGGAAGCCCAGACCCCAGTGTTCTTAGGCCTACAAAAGCGCTTCCAAGGAAGGGTGCTGGCTAGCAACAGCTTTCAGTGCTGGCACTTTTCATCTCTGAGCAATTGCTCGACGTTTGCAATTTCTCAGCTCGTGTCTAGGAGACGGAAAGAGAAGGACCGTGACGTTTGGTGCGTATAGAAGCGCAAAGCCCCAGTGTTGCTGCGCCTGTGAAAGCGCTTCCAAGGAAGGGTGCTGGCTAGCAACAGCTTTCAGTGCTGGCACTTTTCATCTCTGAGCAATTGCTGGACGTTTGCAATTTCTCAGCTCGTGTCTACGAGACGGAGAGATAGTGACCGTGACGTTTGGTGCGTATAGAAGCGCAAAGCCCCAGTGTTACTGCGCCTGTGAAAGCGCTTCCAAGGAAGGGTGCTGGCTAGCAAGAGCTTTCAGTGCTGGCACTTTTCATCTCTGAGCAATTGCTCGACGTTTGCAATTTCTCAACTCGTGTCTACGAGACGGAAAGAGAATGACTGTGACGTTTGGTGGCTAGAGAAGCGCAAAGCCCCAGTGTTGCTGCGCCTGTGAAAGCGCTTCCAAGGAAGGGTGCTGGCTAGCAAGAGCTTTCAGTGCTGGCACTTTTCATCTCTGAGCAATTGCTCGACGTTTGCAATTACTCACCTGAGCTCTCTTTAGACTGCGCGAGATGATGAGCAGAAGATGAGGTGGCTAGAGAAGCCCAGAGCCCCAGTGTTCTTAGGCCTACAAAAGCGCTTCCAAGGAAGGGTGCTGGCTAGCAACAGCTTTCAGTGCTGGCACTTTTCATCTCGGAGCAATTGCTCGACGTTTGCAATTTCTCAGCTCGTGTCTACGAGACGGAAAGAGAAGGACCGTGACGTTTGGTGGGTAGAGAAGCGCAAAGCCCCAGTGTTACTGCGCCTGTGAAAGCGCTTCCAAGGAAGGGTGCTGGCTAGCAAGAGCTTTCAGTGCTGGCACTTTTCATCTCTGAGCAATTGCTGGACGTTTGCAATTTCTCACCTGAGCTCTCTTTAGAGTGCGCGAGAGGATGAGCAGAAGATGAGGTGGCTAGAGAAGCCCAGAGCCCCAGTGTTCTTAGGCCTACAAAAGCGCTTCCAAGGAAGGGTGCTGGCTAGCAACAGCTTTCAGTGCTGGCACTTTTCATCTCTGTGCAATTGCTCGACGTTTGCAATTTCTCAGCTCGTGTCTACGAGACGGAAAGAGAAGGACCGTGACGTTTGGTGGGTAGAGAAGCGCAAAGCCCCAGTGTTGCTGCGCCTGTGAAAGCGCTTCCAAGGAAGGGTGCTGGCTAGCAACAGCTTTCAGTGCTGGCACTTTTCATCTCTGAGCAATTGCTTGACGTTTGCAATTTCTCAGCTCGTGTCTACGAGACGGAAAGAGAATGATCGTGACGTTTGGTGGCTAGAGAAGTGCAAAGCCCCAGTGTTACTGCGCCTGTAAAGCGCTTCCAAGGAAGGGTGCTGGCTAGCAAGAGCTTTCAGTGCTGGCACTTTTCATCTCTGAGCAATTGCTGGACGTTTGCAATTTCTCAGCTCGTGTCTACGAGACGGAAAGAGAAGGACCGTGACGTTTGGTGGCTAGAGAAGCGCAAAGCCCCACTGTTGCTGTGCCTGTGAAAGCGCTTCCAAGGAAGGGTGCTGGCTAGCAAGAGCTTTCAGTGCTGGCACTTTTCATCTCTGAGCAATTGCTCGATGTTTGCAATTTCTCACCTGAGCTCTCTTTAGAGTGCGCGAGAGGATGAGCAGAAGATGAGGTGGCTAGAGAAGCCCAGAGCCCCAGTGTTCTTAGGGCTACAAAAGCGCTTCCAAGGAAGGGTGCTGGCTAGCAAGAGCTTTCAGTGCTGGCACTTTTCATCTCTGAGCAATTGCTGGACGTTTGCAATTTCTCAGCTCGTGTCTACGAGACGGAAAGAGAAGGACCGTGACGTTTGGTGGCTAGAGAAGCGCAAAGCCCCAGTGTTGCTGCGCCTGTGAAAGCGCTTCCAAGGAAGGGTGCTGGCTAGCAACAGCTTTCAGTGCTGGCACTTTTCATCTCTGAGCAATTGCTCGACGTTTGCAATTTCTCACCTGAGCTCTCTTTAGAGTGCGCGAGAGGATGAGTACAAGATTAGGTGGCTAGAGAAGCCCAGAGCCCCAGTGTTCTTAGGCCTACAAAAGCGCTTCCAAGGAAGGGTGCTGGCTAGCAAGAGCTTTCAGTGCTGGCACTTTTCATCTCTGAGCAATTGCTCGACGTTTGCAATTTCTCAGCTCGTGTCTATGAGATGGAAAGAGAATGACCGTGACGTTTGGTGGCTAGAGAAGCGCAAAGCCCCAGTGTTACTGCGCCTGTAAAGCGCTTCCAAGGAAGGGTGCTGGCTAGCAAGAGCTTTCAGTGCTGGCACTTTTCATCTCTGAGCAATTGCTCGACGTTTGCAATTTCTCACCTGAGCTCTCTTCAGAGTGCGCGAGAGGATGAGCAGAAGATGAGGTGGCTAGAGAAGCCCAGAGCCCCAGAGTTCTTAGGCCTACAAAAGCGCTTCCAAGGAAGGGTGCTGGCTAGCAACAGCTTCCAGTGCTGGCACTTTTCATCTCTGAGCAATTGCTGGACGTTTGCAATTTCTCAGCTCGTGTCTAGGAGACGGAAAGAGAAGGACCGTGACGTTTGGTGGCTAGAGAAGCGCAAAGCCCCAGTGTTGCTGCGCCTGTGAAAGCGCTTCCAAGGAAGGCTGCTGGCTAGCAAGAGCTTTCAGTGCTGGCACTTTTCATCTCTGAGCAATTGCTCGACGTTTGCAATTTCTCACCTGAGCTCTCTTCAGAGTGCGCGAGAGGATGAGCAGAAGATGAGGTGGCTAGACAAGCCCAGAGCCCCAGTGTTCTTAGGCCTACAAAAGCGCTTCCAAGGAAGGGTGCTGGCTAGCAACAGCTTTCAGTGCTGGCACTTTTCATCTCTGAGCAATTGCTCGACGTTTGCAATTTCTCAGCTCGTGTCTACGATATGGAAAGAGAATGACTGTGACGTTTGGTGCGTATAGAAGCGCAAAGCCCCAGTGTTGCTGCGCCTGTGAAAGCGCTTCCAAGGAAGGGTGCTGGCTAGCAAGAGCTTTCAGTGCTGGCACTTTTCATCTCTGAGCAATTGCTCGACGTTTGCAATTTCTCACCTGAGCTCTCTTTAGAGTGCGCGAGAGGATGAGCAGAAGATTAGGTGGCTAGAGAAGCCCAGAGCCCCAGTGTGCTTAGGCCTACAAAAGCGCTTCCAAGGAAGGGTGCTGGCTAGCAAGAGCTTTCAGTGCTGGCACTTTTCATCTCTGAGCAATTGCTGGACGTTTGCAATTTCTCAGCTCGTGTCTACGAGACGGAAAGAGAAGGACCGTGAGGTTTGGTGGGTAGAGAAGCGCAAAGCCCCAGTGTTGCTGTGCCTGTGAAAGCGCTTCCAAGGAAGGGTGCTGGCTAGCAACAGCTTTCAGTGCTGGCACTTTTCATCTCTGAGCAATTGCTCGACGTTTGTAATTTCTCAGCTCGTGTCTACGAGACGGAAAGAGAAGGACCGTGACGTTTGGTGGCTAGAGAAGCGCAAAGCCCCAGTGTTACTGCGCCTGTGAAAGCGCTTCCAAGGAAGGGTGCTGGCTAGCAAGAGCTTTCAGTGCTGGCACTTTTCATCTCTGAGCAATTGCTCGACGTTTGCAATTTCTCACCTGAGCTCTCTTTAGAGTGCGCGAGAGGATGAGCAGAAGATTAGGTGGCTAGAGAAGCCCAGAGCCCCAGTGTTCTTAGGCCTACAAAAGCGCTTCCAAGGAAGGGTGCTGGCTAGCAACAGCTTTCAGTGCTGGCACTTTTCATCTCGGAGCAATTGCTCGACGTTTGCAATTTCTCAGCTCGTGTCTACGAGACGGAGAGATAGTGACCGTGACGTTTGGTGGCTAGAGAAGCGCAAAGCCCCAGTGTTACTGCGCCTGTGAAAGCGCTTCCAAGGAAGGGTGCTGGCTAGCAAGAGCTTTCAGTGCTGGCACTTTTCATCTCTGAGCAATTGCTCGACGTTTGCAATTTCTCACCTGAGCTCTCTTTAGAGTGCGCGAGAGGATGAGCAGAAGATGAGGTGGCTAGAGAAGCCCAGAGCCCCAGTGTTCTTAGGCCTACAAAAGCGCTTCCAAGGAAGGGTGCTGGCTAGCAACAGCTTCCAGTGCTGGCACTTTTCATCTCTGAGCAATTGCTCGACGTTTGCAATTTCTCAGCTCGTGTCTACGAGACGGAAAGAGAAGGACCGTGATGTTTGGTGGCTAGAGAAGCGCAAAGCCCCAGTGTTGCTGCGCCTGTGAAAGCGCTTCCAAGGAAGGGTGCTGGCTAGCAACAGCTTTCAGTGCTGGCACTTTTCATCTCTGAGCAATTGCTGGACGTTTGCAATTTCTCACCTGAGCTCTCTTTAGAGTGCGCGAGAGGATGAGCAGAAGATGAGGTGGCTAGAGAAGCCCAGAGCCCCAGGGTTCTTAGGCCTACAAAAGCGCTTCCAAGGAAGGGTGCTGGCTAGCAACAGCTTCCAGTGCTGGCACTTTTCATCTCTGAGCAATTGCTCGACGTTTGCAATTTCTCAGCTCGTGGCTACGAGACGGAAAGAGAAGGACCGTGACGTTTGGT
The DNA here is from genome assembly GCA_037962945.1 of Sarcoramphus papa. Lineage (NCBI taxonomy): Eukaryota > Metazoa > Chordata > Aves > Accipitriformes > Cathartidae > Sarcoramphus > Sarcoramphus papa. The sequence continues at coordinate 4,619,661 of JBBMRM010000093.1, read as the reverse complement.
GGCTAGAGAAGCGCAAAGCCCCAGTGTTGCTGCGCCTGTGAAAGCGCTTCCAAGGAAGGGTGCTGGCTAGCAAGAGCTTTCAGTGCTGGCACTTTTCATCTCTGAGCAATTGCTCGACGTTTGCAATTTCTCACCTGAGCTCTCTTTAGAGTGCGCGAGAGGATGAGCAGAAGATTAGGTGGCTAGAGAAGCCCAGAGCCCCAGTGTTCTTAGGCCTACAAAAGCGCTTCCAAGGAAGGGTGCTGGCTAGCAACAGCTTTCAGTGCTGGCACTTTTCATCTCTGAGCAATTGCTCGACGTTTGCAATTTCTCAGCTCGTGTCTATGAGATGGAAAGAGAATGACCGTGACGTTTGGTGGCTAGAGAAGCGCAAAGCCCCAGTGTTACTGCGCCTGTGAAAGCGCTTCCAAGGAAGGGTGCTGGCTAGCAAGAGCTTTCAGTGCTGGCACTTTTCATCTCTGAGCAATTGCTCGACGTTTGCAATTTCTCACCTGAGCTCTCTTTAGAGTGCGCGAGAGGATGAGCAGAAGATGAGGTGGCTAGAGAAGCCCAGAGCCCCAGTGTTCTTAGGCCTACAAAAGCGCTTCCAAGGAAGGGTGCTGGCTAGCAACAGCTTCCAGTGCTGGCACTTTTCATCTCTGAGCAATTGCTCGACGTTTGCAATTTCTCAGCTCGTGTCTACGAGACGGAAAGAGAAGGACCGTGATGTTTGGTGGCTAGAGAAGCGCAAAGCCCCAGTGTTGCTGCGCCTGTGAAAGCGCTTCCAAGGAAGGGTGCTGGCTAGCAACAGCTTTCAGTGCTGGCACTTTTCATCTCTGAGCAATTGCTGGACGTTTGCAATTTCTCACCTGAGCTCTCTTTAGAGTGCGCGAGAGGATGAGCAGAAGATGAGGTGGCTAGAGAAGCCCAGAGCCCCAGGGTTCTTAGGCCTACAAAAGCGCTTCCAAGGAAGGGTGCTGGCTAGCAACAGCTTCCAGTGCTGGCACTTTTCATCTCTGAGCAATTGCTCGACGTTTGCAATTTCTCAGCTCGTGGCTACGAGACGGAAAGAGAAGGACCGTGACGTTTGGTGGCTAGAGAAGCGCAAAGCCCCAGTGTTGCTGCGCCTGTGAAAGCGCTTCCAAGGAAGGGTGCTGGCTAGCAAGAGCTTTCAGTGCTGGCACTTTTCATCTCTGAGCAATTGCTCGACGTTTGCAATTTCTCACCTGAGCTCTCTTTAGAGTGCGCGAGAGGATGAGCAGAAGATTAGGTGGCTAGAGAAGCCCAGAGCCCCAGTGTTCTTAGGCCTACAAAAGCGCTTCCAAGGAAGGGTGCTGGCTAGCAACAGCTTTCAGTGCTGGCACTTTTCATCTCTGAGCAATTGCTCGACGTTTGCAATTTCTCAGCTCGTGTCTATGAGATGGAAAGAGAATGACCGTGACGTTTGGTGGCTAGAGAAGCGCAAAGCCCCAGTGTTTCTGCGCCTGTGAAAGCGCTTCCAAGGAAGGGTGCTGGCTAGCAACAGCTTTCAGTGCTGGCACTTTTCATCTCTGAGCAATTGCTGGACGTTTGCAATTTCTCAGCTCGTGTCTACGAGACGGAATGAGAAGGACCGTGACGTTTGGTGCGTAGAGAAGTGCAAAGCCCCAGTGTTACTGCGCCTGTGAAAGCGCTTCCAAGGAAGGGTGCTGGCTAGCAAGAGCTTTCAGTGCTGGCACTTTTCATCTCTGAGCAATTGCTGGACGTTTGCAATTTCTCACCTGAGCTCTCTTCAGAGTGCGCAAGAGGATGAGCAGAAGATGAGGTGGCTAGGGAAGCCCAGACCCCAGTGTTCTTAGGCCTACAAAAGCGCTTCCAAGGAAGGGTGCTGGCTAGCAAGAGCTTTCAGTGCTGGCACTTTTCATCTCTGAGCAATTGCTCGACGTTTGCAATTTCTCAGCTCGTGTCTAGGAGACGGAAAGAGAAGGACCGTGACGTTTGGTGGGTATAGAAGCGCAAAGCCCCAGTGTTGCTGCGCCTGTGAAAGCGCTTCCAAGGAAGGGTGCTGGCTAGCAACAGCTTTCAGTGCTGGCACTTTTCATCTCTGAGCAATTGCTGGACGTTTGCAATTTCTCAGCTCGTGTCTACGAGACGGAGAGATAGTGACCGTGACGTTTGGTGCGTATAGAAGCGCAAAGCCCCAGTGTTACTGCGCCTGTGAAAGCGCTTCCAAGGAAGGGTGCTGGCTAGCAAGAGCTTTCAGTGCTGGCACTTTTCATCTCTGAGCAATTGCTGGACGTTTGCAATTTCTCAGCTCGTGTCTACGAGACGGAAAGAGAAGGACCGTGACGTTTGGTGGCTAGAGAAGCGCAAAGCCCCAGTGTTACTGCGCCTGTGAAAGCGCTTCCAAGGAAGGGTGCTGGCTAGCAAGAGCTTTCAGTGCTGGCACTTTTCCTCTCTGAGCAATTGCTCGACGTTTGCAATTTCTCACCTGAGCTCTCTTCAGAGTGCGCGAGAGGATGAGCAGAAGATGAGGTGGCTAGGGAAGCCCAGAGCCCCAGGGTTCTTAGGCCTACAAAAGCGCTTCCAAGGAAGGGTGCTGGCTAGCAAGAGCTTTCAGTGCTGGCACTTTTCATCTCTGAGCAATTGCTCGACGTTTGCAATTTCTCAGCTCGTGTCTACGAGACGGAAAGAGAATGACTGTGACGTTTGGTGGCTAGAGAAGCGCAAAGCCCCAGTGTTGCTGTGCCTGTGAAAGCGCTTCCAAGGAAGGGTGCTGGCTAGCAAGAGCTTTCAGTGCTGGCACTTTTGATCTCTGAGCAATTGCTCGACGTTTGCAATTACTCACCTGAGCTCTCTTTAGACTGCGCGAGATGATGAGCAGAAGATGAGGTGGCTAGAGAAGCCCAGAGCCCCAGTGTTCTTAGGCCTACAAAAGCGCTTCCAAGGAAGGGGGCTGGCTAGCAACAGCTTTCAGTGCTGGCACTTTTCATCTCGGAGCAATTGCTCGACGTTTGCAATTTCTCAGCTCGTGTCTACGAGACGGAAAGAGAAGGACCGTGACGTTTGGTGGGTAGAGAAGCGCAAAGTCCCAGTGTTACTGCGCCTGTGAAAGCGCTTCCAAGAAAGGGTGCTGGCTAGCAAGAGCTTTCAGTGCTGGCACTTTTCATCTCTGAGCAATTGCTCGACGTTTGCAATTTCTCACCTGAGCTCTCTTTAGAGTGCGCGAGAGGATGAGCAGAAGATGAGGTGGCTAGAGAAGCCCAGAGCCCCAGTGTTCTTAGGCCTACAAAAGCGCTTCCAAGGAAGGGTGCTGGCTAGCAACAGCTTTCAGTGCTGGCACTTTTCATCTCTGTGCAATTGCTCGACGTTTGCAATTTCTCAGCTCGTGTCTACGAGACGGAAAGAGAATGACCGTGACGTTTGGTGGCTAGAGAAGCGCAAAGCCCCAGTGTTGCTGCGCCTGTGAAAGCGCTTCCAAGGAAGGGTGCTGGCTAGCAACAGCTTTCAGTGCTGGCACTTTTCATCTCTGAGCAATTGCTTGACGTTTGCAATTTCTCAGCTCGTGTCTACGAGACGGAAAGAGAATGATCGTGACGTTTGGTGGCTAGAGAAGCGCAAAGCCCCAGTGTTACTGCGCCTGTAAAGCGCTTCCAAGGAAGGGTGCTGGCTAGCAAGAGCTTTCAGTGCTGGCACTTTTCATCTCTGAGCAATTGCTGGACGTTTGCAATTTCTCAGCTCGTGTCTACGAGACGGAAAGAGAAGGACCGTGACGTTTCGTGCGTATAGAAGCGCAAAGCCCCAGTGTTGCTGCGCCTGTGAAAGCGCTTCCAAGGAAGGGTGCTGGCTAGCAAGAGCTTTCAGTGCTGGCACTTTTCATCTCTGAGCAATTGCTCGACGTTTGCAATTTCTCACCTGAGCTCTCTTTAGAGCGCGAGATGATGAGCAGAAGATGAGGTGGCTAGAGAAGCCCAGAGCCCCAGTGTTCTTAGGCCTACAAAAGCGCTTCCAAGGAAGGGGGCTGGCTAGCAACAGCTTTCAGTGCTGGCACTTTTCATCTCTGAGCAATTGCTCGACGTTTGCAATTTCTCAGCTCGTGTCTACGAGACGGAAAGAGAAGGACCGTGACGTTTGGTGGCTAGAGAAGCGCAAAGCCCCAGTGTTGCTGCGCCTGTGAAAGCGCTTCCAAGGAAGGGTGCTGGCTAGCAAGAGCTTTCAGTGCTGGCACTTTTCATCTCTGAGCAATTGCTCGACGTTTGCAATTTCTCACCTGAGCTCTCTTTAGAGTGCGCGAGAGGATGAGCAGAAGATGAGGTGGCTAGAGAAGCCCAGAGCCCCAGTGTTCTTAGGCCTACAAAAGCGCTTCCAAGGAAGGGTGCTGGCTAGCAAGAGCTTTCAGTGCTGGCACTTTTCATCTCTGAGCAATTGCTCGACGTTCGCAATTTCTCAGCTCGTGTCTACAAGACGGAAAGAGAATGACAGTGACGTTTGGTGGCTAGAGAAGCGCAAAGCCCCAGTGTTGCTGCGCCTGTGAAAGCGCTTCCAAGGAAGGGTGCTGGCTAGCAAGAGCTTTCAGTGCTGGCACTTTTCATCTCTGAGCAATTGCTGGACGTTTGCAATTTCTCACCTGAGCTCTCTTTAGAGTGCGCGAGAGGATGAGCAGAAGATTAGGTGGCTAGAGAAGCCCAGAGCCCCAGTGTGCTTAGGCCTACAAAAGCGCTTCCAAGGAAGGGTGCTGGCTAGCAACAGCTTTCAGTGCTGGCACTTTTCATCTCTGAGCAATTGCTGGACGTTTGCAATTTCTCAGCTCGTGTCTATGAGATGGAAAGAGAATGACCGTGACGTTTGGTGGGTAGAGAAGGGCAAAGCCCCAGTGTTACTGCGCCTGTGAAAGCGCATCCAAGGAAGGGGGCTGGCTAGCAACAGCTTTCAGTGCTGGCACTTTTCATCTCTGAGCAATTGCTGGACGTTTGCAATTTCTCAGCTCGTGGCTACGAGACGGAAAGAGAAGGACCGTGACGTTTCGTGCGTATAGAAGCGCAAAGCCCCAGTGTTGCTGCGCCTGTGAAAGCGCTTCCAAGGAAGGGTGCTGGCTAGCAAGAGCTTTCAGTGCTGGCACTTTTCATCTCTGAGCAATTGCTCGACGTTTGCAATTTCTCACCTGAGCTCTCTTTAGAGTGCGCGAGAGGATGAGCAGAAGATGAGGTGTCTAGAGAAGCCCAGAGCCCCAGGGTTCTTAGGCCTACAAAAGCGCTTCCAAGGAAGGGTGCTGGCTAGCAACAGCTTCCAGTGCTGGCACTTTTCATCTCGGAGCAATTGCTCGACGTTTGCAATTTCTCAGCTCGTGTCTACGAGACGGAAAGAGAAGGACCGTGACGTTTGGTGGCTAGAGAAGCGCAAAGCCCCAGTGTTGCTGCGCCTGTGAAAGCGCTTCCAAGGAAGGGTGCTGGCTAGCAACAGCTTTCAGTGCTGGCACTTTTCATCTCTGAGCAATTGCTTGACGTTTGCAATTTCTCAGCTCGTTTCTACGAGACGGAAAGAGAAGGACCGTGACGTTTGGTGGCTAGAGAAGCGCAAAGCCCCAGTGTTGCTGCGCCTGTGAAAGCGCTTCCAAGGAAGGGTGCTGGCTAGCAACAGCTTTCAGTGCTGGCACTTTTCATCTCTGAGCAATTGCTCGACGTTTGCAATTTCTCACCTGAGCTCTCTTCAGAGTGCGCGAGAGGATGAGCAGAAGATGAGGTGGCTAGAGAAGCCCAGAGCCCCAGTGTTCTTAGGCCTACAAAAGCGCTTCCAAGGAAGGGTGCTGGCTAGCAAGAGCTTTCAGTGCTGGCACTTTTCATCTCTGTGCAATTGCTCGACGTTTGCAATTTCTCAGCTCGTGTCTACGAGACGGAAAGAGAAGGACCGTGACGTTTGGTGGGTAGAGAAGCGCAAAGCCCCAGTGTTGCTGCGCCTGTGAAAGCGCTTCCAAGGAAGGGTGCTGGCTAGCAACAGCTTTCAGTGCTGGCACTTTTCATCTCGGAGCAATTGCTCGACGTTTGCAATTTCTCAGCTCGTGTCTACGAGACGGAAAGAGAAGGACCGTGACGTTTGGTGGCTAGAGAAGCGCAAAGCCCCAGTGTTACTGCGCCTGTAAAGCGCTTCCAAGGAAGGGTGCTGGCTAGCAAGAGCTTTCAGTGCTGGCACTTTTCATCTCTGAGCAATTGCTTGACGTTTGCAATTTCTCAGCTCGTGTCTACGAGGCGGAAAGAGAATGACCGTGACATTTGGTGGGTAGAGAAGCGCAAAGCCCCAGTGTTGCTGCGCCTGTGAAAGCGCTTCCAAGGAAGGGTGCTGGCTAGCAACAGCTTTCAGTGCTGGCACTTTTCATCTCTGAGCAATTGCTCGACGTTTGCAATTTCTCACCTGAGCTCTCTTTAGAGCGCGAGATGATGAGCAGAAGATGAGGTGGCTAGAGAAGCCCAGAGCCCCAGTGTTCTTAGGCCTACAAAAGCGCTTCCAAGGAAGGGTGCTGGCTAGCAAGAGCTTTCAGTGCTGGCACTTTTCATCTCTGAGCAATTGCTCGACGTTTGCAATTTCTCAGCTCGTGTCTAGGAGACGGAAAGAGAAGGACCGTGACGTTTGGTGGCTAGAGAAGCGCAAAGCCCCAGTGTTGCTGCGCCTGTGAAAGCGCTTCCAAGGAAGGGTGCTGGCTAGCAAGAGCTTTCAGTGCTGGCACTTTTCATCTCTGAGCAATTGCTCGACGTTTGCAATTTCTCACCTGAGCTCTCTTCAGAGTGCGCGAGAGGATGAGCAGAAGATGAGGTGGCTAGAGAAGCCCAGAGCCCCAGTGTTCTTAGGCCTACAAAAGCGCTTCCAAGGAAGGGTGCTGGCTAGCAAGAGCTTTCAGTGCTGGCACTTTTCATCTCTGTGCAATTGCTCGACGTTTGCAATTTCTCAGCTCGTGTCTACGAGACGGAAAGAGAAGGACCGTGATGTTTGGTGGCTAGAGAAGCGCAAAGCCCCAGTGTTGCTGCGCCTGTGAAAGCGCTTCCAAGGAAGGGTGCTGGCTAGCAAGAGCTTTCAGTGCTGGCACTTTTCATCTCTGAGCAATTGCTGGACGTTTGCAATTTCTCACCTGAGCTCTCTTTAGAGTGCGCGAGAGGATGAGCAGAAGATGAGGTGGCTAGAGAAGCCCAGAGCCCCAGTGTTCTTAGGCCTACAAAAGCGCTTCCAAGGAAGGGTGCTGGCTAGCAAGAGCTTTCAGTGCTGGCACTTTTCATCTCGGAGCAATTGCTCGACGTTTGCAATTTCTCAGCTCGTGTCTACGAGACGGAAAGAGAAGGACCGTGACGTTTGGTGGGTAGGCAAGCGCAAAGCCCCAGTGTTGCTGTGCCTGTGAAAGCGCTTCCAAGGAAGGGTGCTGGCTAGCAACAGCTTTCAGTGCTGGCACTTTTCATCTCTGAGCAATTGATCGACGTTTGCAATTTCTCAGCTCGTGTCTACGAGACGGAAAGAGAAGGACCGTGACGTTTGGTGCGTAGAGAAGTGCAAAGCCCCAGTGTTACTGCGCCTGTGAAAGCGCTTCCAAGGAAGGGTGCTGGCTAGCAACAGCTTTCAGTGCTGGCACTTTTCATCTCTGAGCAATTGCTGGACGTTTGCAATTTCTCACCTGAGCTCTCTTTAGAGTGCGCGAGAGGATGAGCAGAAGATGAGGTGGCTAGAGAAGCCCAGAGCCCCAGTGTTCTTAGGCCTACAAAAGCGCTTCCAAGGAAGGGTGCTGGCTAGCAACAGCTTTCAGTGCTGGCACTTTTCATCTCTGAGCAATTGCTGGACGTTTGCAATTTCTCAGCTCGTGTCTACGAGACGGAGAGATAGTGACCGTGACGTTTGGTGGCTAGAGAAGCGCAAAGCCCCAGTGTTGCTGCGCCTGTGAAAGCGCTTCCAAGGAAGGGTGCTGGCTAGCAACAGCTTTCAGTGCTGGCACTTTTCATCTCTGAGCAATTGCTCGACGTTTGCAATTTCTCAGCTCGTTTCTATGAGATGGAAAGAGAATGACCGTGACGTTTGGTGGGTAGAGAAGGGCAAAGCCCCAGTGTTACTGCGCCTGTAAAGCGCTTCCAAGGAAGGGGGCTGGCTAGCAACAGCTTTCAGTGCTGGCACTTTTCATCTCTGAGCAATTGCTGGATGTTTGCAATTTCTCAGCTCGTGGCTACGAGACGGAAAGAGAAGGACCGTGACGTTTCGTGCGTATAGAAGCGCAAAGCCCCAGTGTTGCTGCGCCTGTGAAAGCGCTTCCAAGGAAGGGTGCTGGCTAGCAAGAGCTTTCAGTGCTGGCACTTTTCATCTCTGAGCAATTGCTCGACGTTTGCAATTTCTCACCTGAGCTCTCTTTAGAGTGCGCGAGAGGATGAGCAGAAGATGAGGTGGCTAGAGAAGCCCAGAGCCCCAGTGTTCTTAGGCCTACAAAAGCGCTTCCAAGGAAGGGTGCTGGCTAGCAACAGCTTCCAGTGCTGGCACTTTTCATCTCTGAGCAATTGCTCGACGTTTGCAATTTCTCAGCTCGTGTCTACGAGACGGAAAGAGAAGGACCGTGACGTTTGGTGGCTAGAGAAGCGCAAAGCCCCAGTGTTGCTGCGCCTGTGAAAGCGCTTCCAAGGAAGGGTGCTGGCTAGCAACAGCTTTCAGTGCTGGCACTTTTCATCTCTGAGCAATTGCTTGACGTTTGCAATTTCTCAGCTCGTTTCTACGAGACGGAAAGAGAAGGACCGTGACGTTTGGTGGGTAGAGAAGCGCAAAGCCCCAGTGTTGCTGCGCCTGTGAAAGCGCTTCCAAGGAAGGGTGCTGGCTAGCAAGAGCTTTCAGTGCTGGCACTTTTCATCTCTGAGCAATTGCTGGACGTTTGCAATTTCTCACCTGAGCTCTCTTCAGAGTGCGCGAGAGGATGAGCAGAAGATGAGGTGGCTAGAGAAGCCCAGAGCCCCAGTGTTCTTAGGCCTACAAAAGCGCTTCCAAGGAAGGGTGCTGGCTAGCAAGAGCTTTCAGTGCTGGCACTTTTCATCTCTGAGCAATTGCTCGACGTTTGCAATTTCTCAGCTCGTGTCTACGAGACGGAAAGAGAAGGACCGTGACGTTTGGTGGGTAGAGAAGCGCAAAGCCCCAGTGTTGCTGCGCCTGTGAAAGCGCTTCCAAGGAAGGGTGCTGGCTAGCAACAGCTTTCAGTGCTGGCACTTTTCATCTCGGAGCAATTGCTCGACGTTTGCAATTTCTCAGCTCGTGTCTACGAGACGGAAAGAGAAGGACCGTGACGTTTGGTGGCTAGAGAAGCGCAAAGCCCCAGTGTTACTGCGCCTGTAAAGCGCTTCCAAGGAAGGGTGCTGGCTAGCAAGAGCTTTCAGTGCTGGCACTTTTCATCTCTGAGCAATTGCTTGACGTTTGCAATTTCTCAGCTCGTGTCTACGAGGCGGAAAGAGAATGACCGTGACATTTGGTGGGTAGAGAAGCGCAAAGCCCCAGTGTTACTGCGCCTGTGAAAGCGCTTCCAAGGAAGGGTGCTGGCTAGCAAGAGCTTTCAGTGCTGGCACTTTTCATCTCTGAGCAATTGCTCGACGTTTGCAATTTCTCACCTGAGCTCTCTTTAGAGCGCGAGATGATGAGCAGAAGATGAGGTGGCTAGAGAAGCCCAGAGCCCCAGTGTTCTTAGGCCTACAAAAGCGCTTCCAAGGAAGGGTGCTGGCTAGCAAGAGCTTTCAGTGCTGGCACTTTTCATCTCTGAGCAATTGCTCGACGTTTGCAATTTCTCAGCTCGTGTCTAGGAAACGGAAAGAGAAGGACCGTGACGTTTGGTGGCTAGAGAAGCGCAAAGCCCCAGTGTTGCTGCGCCTGTGAAAGCGCTTCCAAGGAAGGGTGCTGGCTAGCAAGAGCTTTCAGTGCTGGCACTTTTCATCTCTGAGCAATTGCTCGACGTTTGCAATTTCTCACCTGAGCTCTCTTCAGAGTGCGCGAGAGGATGAGCAGAAGATGAGGTGGCTAGAGAAGCCCAGAGCCCCAGTGTTCTTAGGCCTACAAAAGCGCTTCCAAGGAAGGGTGCTGGCTAGCAAGAGCTTTCAGTGCTGGCACTTTTCATCTCTGTGCAATTGCTCGACGTTTGCAATTTCTCAGCTCGTGTCTACGAGACGGAAAGAGAAGGACCGTGACGTTTGGTGGCTAGAGAAGCGCAAAGCCCCAGTGTTGCTGCGCCTGTGAAAGCGCTTCCAAGGAAGGGTGCTGGCTAGCAAGAGCTTTCAGTGCTGGCACTTTTCATCTCTGAGCAATTGCTGGACGTTTGCAATTTCTCACCTGAGCTCTCTTTAGAGTGCGCGAGAGGATGAGCAGAAGATGAGGTGGCTAGAGAAGCCCAGAGCCCCAGTGTTCTTAGGCCTACAAAAGCGCTTCCAAGGAAGGGTGCTGGCTAGCAAGAGCTTTCAGTGCTGGCACTTTTCATCTCTGAGCAATTGCTCGACGTTTGCAATTTCTCAGCTCGTGTCTACGAGACGGAAAGAGAAGGACCGTGACGTTTGGTGGGTAGGCAAGCGCAAAGCCCCAGTGTTGCTGTGCCTGTGAAAGCGCTTCCAAGGAAGGGTGCTGGCTAGCAACAGCTTTCAGTGCTGGCACTTTTCATCTCTGAGCAATTGATCGACGTTTGCAATTTCTCAGCTCGTGTCTACGAGACGGAAAGAGAAGGACCGTGACGTTTGGTGCGTAGAGAAGTGCAAAGCCCCAGTGTTACTGCGCCTGTGAAAGCGCTTCCAAGGAAGGGTGCTGGCTAGCAACAGCTTTCAGTGCTGGCACTTTTCATCTCTGAGCAATTGCTGGACGTTTGCAATTTCTCACCTGAGCTCTCTTTAGAGTGCGCGAGAGGATGAGCAGAAGATTAGGTGGCTAGAGAAGCCCAGAGCCCCAGTGTTCTTAGGCCTACAAAAGCGCTTCCAAGGAAGGGTGCTGGTTAGCAACAGCTTTCAGTGCTGGCACTTTTCATCTCTGAGCAATTGCTGGACGTTTGCAATTTCTCAGCTCGTGTCTACGAGACGGAGAGATAGTGACCGTGACGTTTGGTGGCTAGAGAAGCGCAAAGCCCCAGTGTTGCTGCGCCTGTGAAAGCGCTTCCAAGGAAGGGTGCTGGCTAGCAACAGCTTTCAGTGCTGGCACTTTTCATCTCTGAGCAATTGCTCGACGTTTGCAATTTCTCACCTGAGCTCTCTTTAGAGTGCGCGAGAGGATGAGCAGAAGATGAGGTGGCTAGAGAAGCCCAGAGCCCCAGTGTTCTTAGGCCTACAAAAGTGCTTCCAAGGAAGGGTGCTGGCTAGCAAGAGCTTTCAGTGCTGGCACTTTTCATCTCTGAGCAATTGCTCGACGTTTGCAATTTCTCAGCTCGTGTCTACAAGACGGAAAGAGAATGACAGTGACGTTTGGTGGCTAGAGAAGCGCAAAGCCCCATTGTTGCTGCGCCTGTGAAAGCGCTTCCAAGGAAGGGTGCTGGCTAGCAAGAGCTTTCAGTGCTGGCACTTTTCATCTCTGAGCAATTGCTCGACGTTTGCAATTTCTCACCTGAGCTCTCTTTAGAGTGCGCGAGAGGATGAGCAGAAGATTAGGTGGCTAGAGAAGCCCAGAGCCCCAGTGTTCTTAGGCCTACAAAAGCGCTTCCAAGGAAGGGTGCTGGCTAGCAACAGCTTTCAGTGCTGGCACTTTTCATCTCTGAGCAATTGCTGGACGTTTGCAATTTCTCAGCTCGTGTCTATGAGATGGAAAGAGAATGACCGTGACGTTTGGTGCGTATAGAAGGGCAAAGCCCCAGTGTTACTGCGCCTGTAAAGCGCTTCCAAGGAAGGGTGCTGGCTAGCAACAGCTTTCAGTGCTGGCACTTTTCATCTCTGAGCAATTGCTGGACGTTTGCAATTTCTCAGCTCGTGTCTACGAGACGGAAAGAGAATGACCGTGACGTTTGGTGGCTAGAGAAACGCAAAGCCCCAGTGTTGCTGCGCCTGTGAAAGCGCTTCCAAGGAAGGGTGCTGGCTAGCAAGAGCTTTCAGTGCTGGCACTTTTCATCTCTGAGCAATTGCTCGACGTTTGCAATTTCTCACCTGAGCTCTCTTTAGAGTGCGCGAGAGGATGAGCAGAAGATGAGGTGGCTAGAGAAGCCCAGAGCCCCAGTGTGCTTAGGCCTACAAAAGCGCTTCCAAGGAAGGGTGCTGGCTAGCAAGAGCTTTCAGTGCTGGCATTTTTCATCTCTGAGCAATTGCTCGACGTTTGCAATTTCTCAGCTCGTGTCTACGAGACGGAAAGAGAAGGACCGTGACGTTTGGTGGGTAGAGAAGCGCAAAGCCCCAGTGTTACTGCGCCTGTAAAGCGCTTCCAAGGAAGGGTGCTGGCTAGCAACAGCTTTCAGTGCTGGCACTTTTCATCTCTGAGCAATTGCTCGACGTTTGCAATTTCTCAGTTCGTGTCTACGAGACGGAAAGAGAAGGACCGTGACGTTTGGTGGCTAGAGAAGCGCAAAGCCCCAGTGTTGCTGTGCCTGTGAAAGCGCTTCCAAGGAAGGGTGCTGGCTAGCAAGAGCTTTCAGTGCTGGCACTTTTCATCTCTGAGCAATTGATCGACGTTTGCAATTTCTCAGCTCGTGTCTACGAGACGGAAAGAGAAGGACCGTGACGTATAGTGCGTAGAGAAGTGCAAAGCGCCAGTGTTACTGCGCCTGTGAAAGCGCTTCCAAGGAAGGGTGCTGGCTAGCAACAGCTTTCAGTGCTGGCACTTTTCATCTCTGAGCAATTGCTGGACGTTTGCAATTTCTCACCTGAGCTCTCTTTAGAGTGCGCAAGAGGATGAGCAGAAGATGAGGTGGCTAGAGAAGCCCAGAGCCCCAGTGTTCTTAGGCCTACAAAAGCGCTTCCAAGGAAGGGGGCTGGCTAGCAAGAGCTTTCAGTGCTGGCACTTTTCATCTCTGAGCAATTGCTGGACGTTTGCAATTTCTCAGCTCGTGTCTACGAGACGGAGAGATAGTGACCGTGACGTTTGGTGGCTAGAGAAGCGCAAAGCCCCAGTGTTACTGCGCCTGTGAAAGCGCTTCCAAGGAAGGGTGCTGGCTAGCAAGAGCTTTCAGTGCTGGCACTTTTCATCTCTGAGCAATTGCTCGACGTTTGCAATTTCTCAGCTCGTGTCTATGAGACGGAGAGATAGTGACCGTGACTTTTGGTGGCTAGAGAAGCGCAAAGCCCCAGTGTTACTGCGCCTGTGAAAGCGCTTCCAAGGAAGGGTGCTGGCTAGCAACAGCTTTCAGTGCTGGCACTTTTCATCTCTGAGCAATTGCTGGACGTTTGCAATTTCTCAGCTCGTGTCTACGAGACGGAAAGAGAATGACCGTGATGTTTGGTGCGTAGAGAAGTGCAAAGCCCCAGTGTTACTGCGCCTGTGAAAGCGCTTCCAAGGAAGGGGGCTGGCTAGCAAGAGCTTTCAGTGCTGGCACTTTTCATCTCTGAGCAATTGCTCGACGTTTGCAATTTCTCAGCTCGTGTCTACGAGACGGAAAGAGAAGGACCGTGACGTTTGGTGGCTAGAGAAGCGCAAAGCCCCAGTGTTACTGCGCCTGTGAAAGCGCTTCCAAGGAAGGGTGCTGGCTAGCAAGAGCTTTCAGTGCTGGCACTTTTCATCTCTGAGCAATTGCTCGACGTTTGCAATTTCTCACCTGAGCTCTCTTTAGAGTGCGCGAGAGGATGAGCAGAAGATGAGGTGGCTAGAGAAGCCCAGAGCCCCAGTGTTCTTAGGCCTACAAAAGCGCTTCCAAGGAAGGGGGCTGGCTAGCAACAGCTTTCAGTGCTGGCACTTTTCATCTCTGAGCAATTGCTCGACATTTGCAATTTCTCAGCTCGTGTCTACGAGACGGAAAGAGAAGGACCGTGACGTTTGGTGCGTATAGAAGTGCAAAGCGCCAGTGTTACTGCGCCTGTGAAAGCGCTTCCAAGAAAGGGTGCTGGCTAGCAAGAGCTTTCAGTGCTGGCACTTTTCATCTCTGAGCAATTGCTGGACGTTTGCAATTTCTCACCTGAGCTCTCTTCAGAGTGCGCGAGAGGATGAGCAGAAGATGAGGTGGCTAAAGAAGCCCAGAGCCCCAGTGGTCTTAGGCCTACAAAAGCGCTTCCAAGGAAGGGTGCTGGCTAGCAAGAGCTTTCAGTGCTGGCACTTTTCATCTCTGAGCAATTGCTGGACGTTTGCAATTTCTCAGCTCGTGTCTACGAGACGGAAAGAGAATGACCGTGACGTTTGGTGCGTAGAGAAGCGCAAAGCCCCAGTGTTGCTGCGCCTGTGAAAGCGCTTCCAAGGAAGGGTGCTGGCTAGCAACAGCTTTCAGTGCTGGCACTTTTCAGCTCTGAGCAATTGCTCGACGTTTGCAATTTCTCAGCTCGTGTCTACGAGACGGAAAGAGAAGGACCGTGACGTTTGGTGCGTAGAGAAGTGCAAAGCCCCAGTGTTACTGCGCCTGTGAAAGCGCTTCCAAGGAAGGGTGCTGGCTAGCAAGAGCTTTCAGTGCTGGCACTTTGCATCTCTGAGCAATTGCTGGACGTTTGCAATTTCTCACCTGAGCTCTCTTCAGAGTGCGCGAGAGGATGAGCAGAAGATGAGGTGGCTAGAGAAGCCCAGAGCCCCAGTGTTCTTAGGCCTACAAAAGCGCTTCCAAGGAAGGGTGCTGGCTAGCAACAGCTTTCAGTGCTGGCACTTTTCATCTCTGAGCAATTGCTCGACGTTTGCAATTTCTCAGCTCGTGTCTATGAGATGGAAAGAGAATGACCGTGACGTTTGGTGCGTATAGAAGGGCAAAGCCCCAGTGTTACTGCGCCTGTAAAGCGCTTCCAAGGAAGGGTGCTGGCTAGCAACAGCTTTCAGTGCTGGCACTTTTCATCTCTGAGCAATTGCTGGATGTTTGCAATTTCTCAGCTCGTGTCTACGAGACGGAAAGAGAATGACCGTGACGTTTGGTGGCTAGAGAAACGCAAAGCCCCAGTGTTGCTGCGCCTGTGAAAGCGCTTCCAAGGAAGGGTGCTGGCTAGCAAGAGCTTTCAGTGCTGGCACTTTTCATCTCTGAGCAATTGCTCGACGTTTGCAATTTCTCACCTGAGCTCTCTTTAGAGTGCGCGAGAGGATGAGCAGAAGATGAGGTGGCTAGAGAAGCCCAGAGCCCCAGTGTGCTTAGGCCTACAAAAGCGCTTCCAAGGAAGGGTGCTGGTTAGCAAGAGCTTTCAGTGCTGGCATTTTTCATCTCTGAGCAATTGCTCGACGTTTGCAATTTCTCAGCTCGTGTCTACGAGACGGAAAGAGAAGGACCGTGACGTTTGGTGGGTAGAGAAGCGCAAAGCCCCAGTGTTACTGCGCCTGTAAAGCGCTTCCAAGGAAGGGTGCTGGCTAGCAACAGCTTTCAGTGCTGGCACTTTTCATCTCTGAGCAATTGCTCGACGTTTGCAATTTCTCAGCTCGTGTCTACGAGACGGAAAGAGAAGGACCGTGACGTTTGGTGGCTAGAGAAGCGCAAAGCCCCAGTGTTGCTGTGCCTGTGAAAGCGCTTCCAAGGAAGGGTGCTGGCTAGCAACAGCTTTCAGTGCTGGCACTTTTCATCTCTGAGCAATTGATCGACGTTTGCAATTTCTCAGCTCGTGTCTACGAGACGGAAAGAGAAGGACCGTGACGTTTGGTGGGTAGAGAAGCGCAAAGCGCCAGTGTTACTGCGCCTGTGAAAGCGCTTCCAAGGAAGGGTGCTGGCTAGCAACAGCTTTCAGTGCTGGCACTTTTCATCTCTGAGCAATTGCTGGACGTTTGCAATTTCTCACCTGAGCTCTCTTTAGAGTGCGCAAGAGGATGAGCAGAAGATGAGGTGGCTAGAGAAGCCCAGAGCCCCAGTGTTCTTAGGCCTACAAAAGCGCTTCCAAGGAAGGGTGCTGGCTAGCAAGAGCTTTCAGTGCTGGCACTTTTCATCTCTGAGCAATTGCTCGACGTTTGCAATTTCTCAGCTCGTGTCTACGAGACGGAGAGATAGTGACCGTGACGTTTGGTGGCTAGAGAAGCGCAAAGCCCCAGTGTTACTGCGCCTGTGAAAGCGCTTCCAAGGAAGGGTGCTGGCTAGCAAGAGCTTTCAGTGCTGGCACTTTTCATCTCTGAGCAATTGCTCGACGTTTGCAATTTCTCAGCTCGTGTCTATGAGACGGAGAGATAGTGACCGTGACTTTTGGTGGCTAGAGAAGCGCAAAGCCCCAGTGTTACTGCGCCTGTGAAAGCGCTTCCAAGGAAGGGTGCTGGCTAGCAAGAGCTTTCAGTGCTGGCACTTTTCATCTCTGAGCAATTGCTCGACGTTTGCAATTTCTCAGCTCGTGTCTACGAGACGGAAAGAGAATGACCGTGATGTTTGGTGCGTAGAGAAGTGCAAAGCCCCAGTGTTACTGCGCCTGTGAAAGCGCTTCCAAGGAAGGGGGCTGGCTAGCAACAGCTTTCAGTGCTGGCACTTTTCATCTCTGAGCAATTGCTCGACGTTTGCAATTTCTCAGCTCGTGTCTACGAGACGGAAAGAGAAGGACCGTGACGTTTGGTGGCTAGAGAAGCGCAAAGCCCCAGTGTTACTGCGCCTGTGAAAGCGCTTCCAAGGAAGGGTGCTGGCTAGCAAGAGCTTTCAGTGCTGGCACTTTTCATCTCTGAGCAATTGCTCGACGTTTGCAATTTCTCACCTGAGCTCTCTTTAGAGTGCGCGAGAGGATGAGCAGAAGATGAGGTGGCTAGAGAAGCCCAGAGCCCCAGTGTTCTTAGGCCTACAAAAGCGCTTCCAAGGAAGGGGGCTGGCTAGCAACAGCTTTCAGTGCTGGCACTTTTCATCTCTGAGCAATTGCTCGACGTTTGCAATTTCTCAGCTCGTGTCTACGAGACGGAAAGAGAAGGACCGTGACGTTTGGTGCGTATAGAAGTGCAAAGCCCCAGTGTTACTGCGCCTGTGAAAGCGCTTCCAAGAAAGGGTGCTGGCTAGCAAGAGCTTTCAGTGCTGGCACTTTTCATCTCTGAGCAATTGCTGGACGTTTGCAATTTCTCACCTGAGCTCTCTTCAGAGTGCGCGAGAGGATGAGCAGAAGATGAGGTGGCTAAAGAAGCCCAGAGCCCCAGTGGTCTTAGGCCTACAAAAGCGCTTCCAAGGAAGGGTGCTGGCTAGCAAGAGCTTTCAGTGCTGGCACTTTTCATCTCTGAGCAATTGCTGGACATTTGCAATTTCTCAGCTCGTGTCTACGAGACGGAAAGAGAATGACCGTGACGTTTGGTGCGTAGAGAAGCGCAAAGCCCCAGTGTTGCTGCGCCTGTGAAAGCGCTTCCAAGGAAGGGTGCTGGCTAGCAACAGCTTTCAGTGCTGGCACTTTTCAGCTCTGAGCAATTGCTCGACGTTTGCAATTTCTCAGCTCGTGTCTACGAGACGGAAAGAGAAGGACCGTGACGTTTGGTGCGTAGAGAAGCGCAAAGCCCCAGTGTTACTGCGCCTGTGAAAGCGCTTCCAAGGAAGGGTGCTGGCTAGCAAGAGCTTTCAGTGCTGGCACTTTTCATCTCTGAGCAATTGCTGGACGTTTGCAATTTCTCACCTGAGCTCTCTTCAGAGTGCGCGAGAGGATGAGCAGAAGATGAGGTGGCTAGAGAAGCCCAGAGCCCCAGTGGTCTTAGGCCTACAAAAGCGCTTCCAAGGAAGGGTGCTGGCTAGCAAGAGCTTTCAGTGCTGGCACTTTTCATCTCGGAGCAATTGCTCGACGTTTGCAATTTCTCAGCTCGTGTCTACGAGACGGAAAGAGAAGGACCGTGACGTTTGGTGGCTAGAGAAGCGCAAAGCCCCAGTGTTGCTGCGCCTGTGAAAGCGCTTCCAAGGAAGGGTGCTGGCTAGCAAGACCTTTCAGTGCTGGCACTTTTCATCTCTGAGCAATTGCTCGACGTTTGCAATTTCTCAGCTCGGGTCTACGAGACGGAAAGAGAATGACCGTGACGTTTGGTGGCTAGAGAAGCGCAAAGCCCCAGTGTTACTGCGCCTGTGAAAGCGCTTCCAAGGAAGGGTGCTGGCTAGCAACAGCCTTCAGTGCTGGCACTTTTCATCTCGGAGCAATTGCTGGACGTTTGCAATTTCTCAGCTCGTGTCTACGAGACGGAAAGAGAATGACCGTGACGTTTGGTGGCTAGAGAAGCGCAAAGCCCCAGTGTTACTGCGCCTGTGAAAGCGCTTCCAAGGAAGGGTGCTGGCTAGCAACAGCTTTCAGTGCTGGCACTTTTCATCTCTGAGCAATTGCTGGACGTTTGCAATTTCTCACCTGAGCTCTCTTCAGAGTGCGCGAGAGGATGAGCAGAAGATGAGGTGGCTAGAGAAGCCCAGAGCCCCAGTGTTCTTAGGCCTACAAAAGCGCTTCCAAGGAAGGGTGCTGGCTAGCAAGAGCTTTCAGTGCTGGCACTTTTCATCTCTGAGCAATTGCTCGACGTTTGCAATTTCTCAGCTCGTGTCTACGAGACGGAAAGAGAAGGACCGTGACTTTTGGTGGGTAGAGAAGCGCAAAGCCCCAGTGTTACTGCGCCTGTGAAAGCGCTTCCAAGGAAGGGTGCTGGCTAGCAACAGCTTTCAGTGCTGGCACTTTTCATCTCTGAGCAATTGCTCGACGTTTGCAATTTCTCAGCTCGTGTCTACGAGACGGAAAGAGAAGGACCGTGACGTTTGGTGCGTAGAGAAGTGCAAAGCCCCAGTGTTACTGCGCCTGTGAAAGCGCTTCCAAGGAAGGGTGCTGGCTAGCAAGAGCTTTCAGTGCTGGCACTTTTCATCTCTGAGCAATTGCTTGACGTTTGCAATTTCTCAGCTCGTGTCTATGAGATGGAAAGAGAATGACCGTGACGTTTGGTGCGTATAGAAGGGCAAAGCCCCAGTGTTACTGCGCCTGTAAAGCGCTTCCAAGGAAGGGTGCTGGCTAGCAACAGCTTTCAGTGCTGGCACTTTTCATCTCTGAGCAATTGCTGGATGTTTGCAATTTCTCAGCTCGTGTCTACGAGACGGAAAGAGAATGACCGTGACGTTTGGTGGCTAGAGAAACGCAAAGCCCCAGTGTTGCTGCGCCTGTGAAAGCGCTTCCAAGGAAGGGTGCTGGCTAGCAAGAGCTTTCAGTGCTGGCACTTTTCATCTCTGAGCAATTGCTCGACGTTTGCAATTTCTCACCTGAGCTCTCTTTAGAGTGCGCGAGAGGATGAGCAGAAGATGAGGTGGCTAGAGAAGCCCAGAGCCCCAGTGTGCTTAGGCCTACAAAAGCGCTTCCAAGGAAGGGTGCTGGTTAGCAAGAGCTTTCAGTGCTGGCATTTTTCATCTCTGAGCAATTGCTCGACGTTTGCAATTTCTCAGCTCGTGTCTACGAGACGGAAAGAGAAGGACCGTGACGTTTGGTGGGTAGAGAAGCGCAAAGCCCCAGTGTTACTGCGCCTGTAAAGCGCTTCCAAGGAAGGGTGCTGGCTAGCAACAGCTTTCAGTGCTGGCACTTTTCATCTCTGAGCAATTGCTCGACGTTTGCAATTTCTCAGCTCGTGTCTACGAGACGGAAAGAGAAGGACCGTGACGTTTGGTGGCTAGAGAAGCGCAAAGCCCCAGTGTTGCTGTGCCTGTGAAAGCGCTTCCAAGGAAGGGTGCTGGCTAGCAACAGCTTTCAGTGCTGGCACTTTTCATCTCTGAGCAATTGATCGACGTTTGCAATTTCTCAGCTCGTGTCTACGAGACGGAAAGAGAAGGACCGTGACGTTTGGTGGGTAGAGAAGCGCAAAGCGCCAGTGTTACTGCGCCTGTGAAAGCGCTTCCAAGGAAGGGTGCTGGCTAGCAACAGCTTTCAGTGCTGGCACTTTTCATCTCTGAGCAATTGCTGGACGTTTGCAATTTCTCACCTGAGCTCTCTTTAGAGTGCGCAAGAGGATGAGCAGAAGATGAGGTGGCTAGAGAAGCCCAGAGCCCCAGTGTGCTTAGGCCTACAAAAGCGCTTCCAAGGAAGGGTGCTGGCTAGCAAGAGCTTTCAGTGCTGGCACTTTTCATCTCTGAGCAATTGCTCGACGTTTGCAATTTCTCAGCTCGTGTCTACGAGACGGAGAGATAGTGACCGTGACGTTTGGTGGCTAGAGAAGCGCAAAGCCCCAGTGTTACTGCGCCTGTGAAAGCGCTTCCAAGGAAGGGTGCTGGCTAGCAAGAGCTTTCAGTGCTGGCACTTTTCATCTCTGAGCAATTGCTCGACTTTTGCAATTTCTCAGCTCGTGTCTATGAGACGGAGAGATAGTGACCGTGACTTTTGGTGGCTAGAGAAGCGCAAAGCCCCAGTGTTACTGCGCCTGTGAAAGCGCTTCCAAGGAAGGGTGCTGGCTAGCAAGAGCTTTCAGTGCTGGCACTTTTCATCTCTGAGCAATTGCTCGACGTTTGCAATTTCTCAGCTCGTGTCTACGAGACGGAAAGAGAATGACCGTGATGTTTGGTGCGTAGAGAAGTGCAAAGCCCCAGTGTTACTGCGCCTGTGAAAGCGCTTCCAAGGAAGGGGGCTGGCTAGCAACAGCTTTCAGTGCTGGCACTTTTCATCTCTGAGCAATTGCTCGACGTTTGCAATTTCTCAGCTCGTGTCTACGAGACGGAAAGAGAAGGACCGTGACGTTTGGTGGCTAGAGAAGCGCAAAGCCCCAGTGTTACTGCGCCTGTGAAAGCGCTTCCAAGGAAGGGTGCTGGCTAGCAAGAGCTTTCAGTGCTGGCACTTTTCATCTCTGAGCAATTGCTCGACGTTTGCAATTTCTCACCTGAGCTCTCTTTAGAGTGCGCGAGAGGATGAGCAGAAGATGAGGTGGCTAGAGAAGCCCAGAGCCCCAGTGTTCTTAGGCCTACAAAAGCGCTTCCAAGGAAGGGGGCTGGCTAGCAACAGCTTTCAGTGCTGGCACTTTTCATCTCTGAGCAATTGCTCGACGTTTGCAATTTCTCAGCTCGTGTCTACGAGACGGAAAGAGAAGGACCGTGACGTTTGGTGCGTATAGAAGTGCAAAGCCCCAGTGTTACTGCGCCTGTGAAAGCGCTTCCAAGAAAGGGTGCTGGCTAGCAAGAGCTTTCAGTGCTGGCACTTTTCATCTCTGAGCAATTGCTGGACGTTTGCAATTTCTCACCTGAGCTCTCTTCAGAGTGCGCGAGAGGATGAGCAGAAGATGAGGTGGCTAAAGAAGCCCAGAGCCCCAGTGTTCTTAGGGCTACAAAAGCGCTTCCAAGGAAGGGTGCTGGCTAGCAAGAGCTTTCAGTGCTGGCACTTTTCATCTCTGAGCAATTGCTGGACGTTTGCAATTTCTCAGCTCGTGTCTACGAGACGGAAAGAGAAGGACCGTGACGTTTGGTGCGTAGAGAAGCGCAAAGCCCCATTGTTGCTGCGCCTGTGAAAGCGCTTCCAAGGAAGGGTGCTGGCTAGCAACAGCTTTCAGTGCTGGCACTTTTCAGCTCTGAGCAATTGCTCGACGTTTGCAATTTCTCAGCTCGTGTCTACGAGACGGAAAGAGAAGGACCGTGACGTTTGGTGGGTAGAGAAGCGCAAAGCCCCAGTGTTACTGCGCCTGTGAAAGCGCTTCCAAGGAAGGGTGCTGGCTAGCAAGAGCTTTCAGTGCTGGCACTTTTCATCTCTGAGCAATTGCTGGACGTTTGCAATTTCTCACCTGAGCTCTCTTCAGAGTGCGCGAGAGGATGAGCAGAAGATGAGGTGGCTAGAGAAGCCCAGAGCCCCAGTGGTCTTAGGCCTACAAAAGCGCTTCCAAGGAAGGGTGCTGGCTAGCAAGAGCTTTCAGTGCTGGCACTTTTCATCTCTGAGCAATTGCTCGACGTTTGCAATTTCTCATTTCGTGTCTACGAGACGGAAAGAGAAGGACCGTGACGTTTGGTGGCTAGAGAAGCGCAAAGCCCCAGTGTTGCTGCGCCTGTGAAAGCGCTTCCAAGGAAGGGTGCTGGCTAGCAAGACCTTTCAGTGCTGGCACTTTTCATCTCTGAGCAATTGCTCGACGTTTGCAATTTCTCAGCTCGGGTCTACGAGACGGAAAGAGAATGACCGTGACGTTTGGTGGCTAGAGAAGCGCAAAGCCCCAGTGTTACTGCGCCTGTGAAAGCGCTTCCAAGGAAGGGTGCTGGCTAGCAACAGCCTTCAGTGCTGGCACTTTTCATCTCGGAGCAATTGCTGGACGTTTGCAATTTCTCAGCTCGTGTCTACGAGACGGAAAGAGAATGACCGTGACGTTTGGTGGCTAGAGAAGCGCAAAGCCCCAGTGTTACTGCGCCTGTGAAAGCGCTTCCAAGGAAGGGTGCTGGCTAGCAACAGCTTTCAGTGCTGGCACTTTTCATCTCTGAGCAATTGCTGGACGTTTGCAATTTCTCACCTGAGCTCTCTTCAGAGTGCGCGAGAGGATGAGCAGAAGATGAGGTGGCTAGAGAAGCCCAGAGCCCCAGTGTTCTTAGGCCTACAAAAGCGCTTCCAAGGAAGGGTGCTGGCTAGCAAGAGCTTTCAGTGCTGGCACTTTTCATCTCTGAGCAATTGCTCGACGTTTGCAATTTCTCAGCTCGTGTCTACGAGACGGAAAGAGAAGGACCGTGACTTTTGGTGGGTAGAGAAGCGCAAAGCCCCAGTGTTACTGCGCCTGTGAAAGCGCTTCCAAGGAAGGGTGCTGGCTAGCAACAGCTTTCAGTGCTGGCACTTTTCATCTCTGAGCAATTGCTCGACGTTTGCAATTTCTCAGCTCGTGTCTACGAGACGGAAAGAGAAGGACCGTGACGTTTGGTGCGTAGAGAAGTGCAAAGCCCCAGTGTTACTGCGCCTGTGAAAGCGCTTCCAAGGAAGGGTGCTGGCTAGCAAGAGCTTTCAGTGCTGGCACTTTTCATCTCTGAGCAATTGCTTGACGTTTGCAATTTCTCAGCTCGTGTCTACGAGACGGAAAGAGAAGGACCGTGACTTTTGGTGCGTAGAGAAGCGCAAAGCCCCAGTGTTGCTGCGCCTGTGAAAGCGCTTCCAAGGAAGGGTGCTGGCTAGCAAGAGCTTTCAGTGCTGGCACTTTTCATCTCTGAGCAATTGCTCGACGTTTGCAATTACTCACCTGAGCTCTCTTTAGACTGCGCGAGATGATGAGCAGAAGATGAGGTGGCTAGAGAAGCCCAGAGCCCCAGTGTTCTTAGGCCTACAAAAGCGCTTCCAAGGAAGGGGGCTGGCTAGCAACAGCTTTCAGTGCTGGCACTTTTCATCTCTGAGCAATTGCTCGACGTTTGCAATTTCTCAGCTCGTGTCTATGAGACGGAGAGATAGTGACCGTGACGTTTGGTGGCTAGAGAAGCGCAAAGCCCCAGTGTTACTGCGCCTGTGAAAGCGCTTCCAAGGAAGGGTGCTGGCTAGCAACAGCTTTCAGTGCTGGCACTTTTCATCTCTGAGCAATTGCTCGACGTTTGCAATTTCTCAGCTCGTGTCTACGAGACGGAAAGAGAATGACCGTGACGTTTGGTGCGTAGAGAAGTGCAAAGCCCCAGTGTTACTGCGCCTGTGAAAGCGCTTCCAAGGAAGGGGGCTGGCTAGCAACAGCTTTCAGTGCTGGCACTTTTCATCTCGGAGCAATTGCTCGACGTTTGCAATTTCTCAGCTCGTGTCTACGAGACGGAAAGAGAAGGACCGTGACGTTTGGTGGCTAGAGAAGCGCAAAGCCCCAGTGTTACTGCGCCTGTGAAAGCGCTTCCAAGGAAGGGTGCTGGCTAGCAAGAGCTTTCAGTGCTGGCACTTTTCATCTCTGAGCAATTGCTGGACGTTTGCAATTTCTCACCTGAGCTCTCTTTAGAGTGCGCGAGAGGATGAGCAGAAGATGAGGTGGCTAGAGAAGCCCAGAGCCCCAGTGGTCTTAGGCCTACAAAAGCGCTTCCAAGGAAGGGTGCTGGCTAGCAAGAGCTTTCAGTGCTGGCACTTTTCATCTCTGAGCAATTGCTGGACGTTTGCAATTTCTCAGCTCGTGTCTACGAGACGGAAAGAGAATGACCGTGACGTTTGGTGCGTAGAGAAGCGCAAAGCCCCAGTGTTGCTGCGCCTGTGAAAGCGCTTCCAAGGAAGGGTGCTGGCTAGCAAGAGCTTTCAGTGCTGGCACTTTTCATTTCTGAGCAATTGCTCGACGTTTGCAATTTCTCAGCTCGTGTCTACGAGACGGAAAGAGAAGGACCGTGACGTTTGGTGGGTAGAGAAGCGCAAAGCCCCAGTGTTGCTGCGCCTGTGAAAGCGCTTCCAAGGAAGGGTGCTGGCTAGCAACAGCTTTCAGTGCTGGCACTTTTCATCTCTGAGCAATTGCTCGACGTTTGCAATTTCTCAGCTCGTGTCTATGAGACGGAGAGATAGTGACCGTGACGTTTGGTGGCTAGAGAAGCGCAAAGCCCCAGTGTTACTGCGCCTGTGAAAGCGCTTCCAAGGAAGGGTGCTGGCTAGCAAGAGCTTTCAGTGCTGGCACTTTTCATCTCTGAGCAATTGCTCGACGTTTGCAATTTCTCACCTGAGCTCTCTTTAGAGTGCGCGAGAGGATGAGCAGAAGATGAGGTGGCTAGAGAAGCCCAGAGCCCCAGTGTTCTTAGGCCTACAAAAGCGCTTCCAAGGAAGGGGGCTGGCTAGCAAGAGCTTTCAGTGCTGGCACTTTTCATCTCTGAGCAATTGCTCGACGTTTGCAATTTCTCAGCTCGTGTCTACGAGACGGAAAGAGAAAGACCATGACGTTTGGTGCGTAGAGAAGTGCAAAGCCCCAGTGTTACTGCGCCTGTGAAAGCGCTTCCAAGGAAGGGTGCTGGCTAGCAAGAGCTTTCAGTGCTGGCACTTTTCATCTCTGAGCAATTGCTGGACGTTTGCAATTTCTCACCTGAGGTCTCTTTAGAGTGCGCGAGAGGATGAGCAGAAGATGAGGTGGCTAAAGAAGCCCAGAGCCCCAGTGTTCTTAGGCCTACAAAAGCGCTTCCAAGGAAGGGTGCTGGCTAGCAACAGCTTTCAGTGCTGGCACTTTTCATCTCTGAGCAATTGCTCGACGTTTGCAATTTCTCAGCTCGTGTCTACGAGACGGAAAGAGAAGGACCGTGACGTTTGGTGGCTAGAGAAGCGCAAAGCCCCAGTGTTACTGCGCCTGTGAAAGCGCTTCCAAGGAAGGGTGCTGGCTAGCAACAGCTTTCAGTGCTGGCACTTTTCATCTCTGAGCAATTGCTGGACGTTTGCAATTTCTCACCTGAGCTCTCTTTAGAGTGCGCGAGAGGATGAGCAGAAGATTAGGTGGCTAGAGAAGCCCAGAGCCCCAGTGTTCTTAGGCCTACAAAAGCGCTTCCAAGGAAGGGTGCTGGCTAGCAAGAGCTTTCAGTGCTGGCACTTTTCATCTCTGAGCAATTGCTCGACGTTTGCAATTTCTCAGCTCGTGTCTATGAGATGGAAAGAGAATGACCGTGACGTTTGGTGGCTAGAGAAGCGCAAAGCCCCAGTGTTACTGCGCCTGTAAAGCGCTTCCAAGGAAGGGTGCTGGCTAGCAAGAGCTTTCAGTGCTGGCACTTTTCATCTCTGAGCAATTGCTCGACGTTTGCAATTTCTCACCTGAGCTCTCTTCAGAGTGCGCGAGAGGATGAGCAGAAGATGAGGTGGCTAGAGAAGCCCAGAGCCCCAGAGTTCTTAGGCCTACAAAAGCGCTTCCAAGGAAGGGTGCTGGCTAGCAACAGCTTTCAGTGCTGGCACTTTTCATCTCTGAGCAATTGCTGGACGTTTGCAATTTCTCAGCTCGTGTCTACGAGACGGAAAGAGAAGGACCGTGACGTTTGGTGGCTAGAGAAGATAAAGCCCCAGTGTTGCTGCGCCTGTGAAAGCGCTTCCAAGGAAGGGTGCTGGCTAGCAAGAGCTTTCAGTGCTGGCACTTTTCATCTCTGAGCAATTGCTCGACGTTTGCAATTTCTCACCTGAGCTCTCTTCAGAGTGCGCGAGAGGATGAGCAGAAGATGAGGTGGCTAGAGAAGCCCAGAGCCCCAGTGTTCTTAGGCCTACAAAAGCGCTTCCAAGGAAGGGTGCTGGCTAGCAAGAGCTTTCAGTGCTGGCACTTTTCATCTCTGAGCAATTGCTCGACGTTTGCAATTTCTCAGCTCGTGTCTACGAGATGGAAAGAGAATGACCGTGACATTTGGTGCGTATAGAAGCGCAAAGCCCCAGTGTTGCTGCGCCTGTGAAAGCGCTTCCAAGGAAGGGTGCTGGCTAGCAAGAGCTTTCAGTGCTGGCACTTTGCATCTCTGAGCAATTGCTGGACGTTTGCAATTTCTCACCTGAGCTCTCTTTAGACTGCGCGAGATGATGAGCAGAAGATGAGGTGGCTAGAGAAGCCCAGAGCCCCAGTGTTCTTAGGCCTACAAAAGCGCTTCCAAGGAAGGGGGCTGGCTAGCAACAGCTTTCAGTGCTGGCACTTTTCATCTCTGAGCAATTGCTCGACGTTTGCAATTTCTCAGCTCGTGTCTATGAGACGGAGAGATAGTGACCGTGACGTTTGGTGGCTAGAGAAGCGCAAAGCCCCAGTGTTACTGCGCCTGTGAAAGCGCTTCCAAGGAAGGGTGCTGGCTAGCAACAGCTTTCAGTGCTGGCACTTTTCATCTCTGAGCAATTGCTCGACGTTTGCAATTTCTCACCTGAGCTCTCTTTAGAGTGCGCGAGAGGATGAGCAGAAGATTAGGTGGCTAGAGAAGCCCAGAGCCCCAGTGTGCTTAGGCCTACAAAAGCGCTTCCAAGGAAGGGTGCTGGCTAGCAAGAGCTTTCAGTGCTGGCATTTTTCATCTCTGAGCAATTGCTCGACGTTTGCAATTTCTCAGCTCGTGTCTACGAGACGGAAAGAGAAGGACCGTGACGTTTGGTGGGTAGAGAAGCGCAAAGCCCCAGTGTTACTGCGCCTGTAAAGCGCTTCCAAGGAAGGGTGCTGGCTAGCAACAGCTTTCAGTGCTGGCACTTTTCATCTCTGAGCAATTGCTCGACGTTTGCAATTTCTCAGCTCGTGTCTACGAGACGGAAAGAGAAGGACCGTGACGTTTGGTGGCTAGAGAAGCGCAAAGCCCCAGTGTTGCTGTGCCTGTGAAAGCGCTTCCAAGGAAGGGTGCTGGCTAGCAACAGCTTTCAGTGCTGGCACTTTTCATCTCTGAGCAATTGCTCGACGTTTGCAATTTCTCAGCTCGTGTCTACGAGACGGAAAGAGAAGGACCGTGACGTTTGGTGGCTAGAGAAGCGCAAAGCCCCAGTGTTGCTGCGCCTGTGAAAGCGCTTCCAAGGAAGGGTGCTGGCTAGCAAGAGCTTTCAGTGCTGGCACTTTTCATCTCTGAGCAATTGCTGGACGTTTGCAATTTCTCACCTGAGCTCTCTTTAGAGTGCGCAAGAGGATGAGCAGAAGATGAGGTGGCTAGAGAAGCCCAGAGCCCCAGTGTTCTTAGGCCTACAAAAGCGCTTCCAAGGAAGGGTGCTGGCTAGCAACAGCTTTCAGTGCTGGCACTTTTCATCTCTGAGCAATTGCTCGACGTTTGCAATTTCTCAGCTCGTGTCTACGAGACGGAAAGAGAAAGACCGTGACGTTTGGTGGCTAGAGAAGCGCAAAGCCCCAGTGTTGCTGCGCCTGTGAAAGCGCTTCCAAGGAAGGGTGCTGGCTAGCAACAGCTTTCAGTGCTGGCACTTTTCATCTCTGAGCAATTGCTCGACGTTTGCAATTTCTCAGCTCGTGTCTATGAGACGGAGAGATAGTGACCGTGACGTTTGGTGGCTAGAGAAGCGCAAAGCCCCAGTGTTACTGCGCCTGTGAAAGCGCTTCCAAGGAAGGGTGCTGGCTAGCAACAGCTTTCAGTGCTGGCACTTTTCATCTCTGAGCAATTGCTGGACGTTTGCAATTTCTCAGCTCGTGTCTACGAGACGGAAAGAGAATGACCGTGACGTTTGGTGGCTAGAGAAGTGCAAAGCCCCAGTGTTACTGCGCCTGTGAAAGCGCTTCCAAGGAAGGGGGCTGGCTAGCAACAGCTTTCAGTGCTGGCACTTTTCATCTCGGAGCAATTGCTCGACGTTTGCAATTTCTCAGCTCGTGTCTACGAGACGGAAAGAGAAGGACCGTGACGTTTGGTGGCTAGAGAAGCGCAAAGCCCCAGTGTTACTGCGCCTGTGAAAGCGCTTCCAAGGAAGGGTGCTGGCTAGCAAGAGCTTTCAGTGCTGGCACTTTTCATCTCTGAGCAATTGCTGGACGTTTGCAATTTCTCACCTGAGCTCTCTTTAGAGTGCGCGAGAGGATGAGCAGAAGATGAGGTGGCTAGAGAAGCCCAGAGCCCCAGTGTTCTTAGGCCTACAAAAGCGCTTCCAAGGAAGGGGGCTGGCTAGCAACAGCTTTCAGTGCTGGCACTTTTCATCTCTGAGCAATTGCTCGACGTTTGCAATTTCTCAGCTCGTGTCTACGAGACGGAAAGAGAAGGACCGTGACATTTGGTGGGTAGAGAAGAGCAAAGCCCCAGTGTTACTGCGCCTGTGAAAGCGCTTCCAAGAAAGGGTGCTGGCTAGCAAGAGCTTTCAGTGCTGGCACTTTTCATCTCTGAGCAATTGCTGGACGTTTGCAATTTCTCACCTGAGCTCTCTTCAGAGTGCGCGAGAGGATGAGCAGAAGATGAGGTGGCTAAAGAAGCCCAGAGCCCCAGTGGTCTTAGGCCTACAAAAGCGCTTCCAAGGAAGGGTGCTGGCTAGCAAGAGCTTTCAGTGCTGGCACTTTTCATCTCTGAGCAATTGCTGGACGTTTGCAATTTCTCAGCTCGTGTCTACGAGACGGAAAGAGAATGACCGTGACGTTTGGTGCGTAGAGAAGCGCAAAGCCCCAGTGTTGCTGCGCCTGTGAAAGCGCTTCCAAGGAAGGGTGCTGGCTAGCAAGAGCTTTCAGTGCTGGCACTTTTCATTTCTGAGCAATTGCTCGACGTTTGCAATTTCTCAGCTCGTGTCTACGAGACGGAAAGAGAAGGACCGTGACGTTTGGTGCGTAGAGAAGCGCAAAGCCCCAGTGTTGCTGCGCCTGTGAAAGCGCTTCCAAGGAAGGGTGCTGGCTAGCAACAGCTTTCAGTGCTGGCACTTTTCATCTCTGAGCAATTGCTCGACGTTTGCAATTTCTCAGCTCGTGTCTATGAGACGGAGAGATAGTGACCGTGACGTTTGGTGGCTAGAGAAGCGCAAAGCCCCAGTGTTACTGCGCCTGTGAAAGCGCTTCCAAGGAAGGGTGCTGGCTAGCAAGAGCTTTCAGTGCTGGCACTTTTCATCTCTGAGCAATTGCTCGACGTTTGCAATTTCTCACCTGAGCTCTCTTTAGAGTGCGCGAGAGGATGAGCAGAAGATGAGGTGGCTAGAGAAGCCCAGAGCCCCAGTGTTCTTAGGCCTACAAAAGCGCTTCCAAGGAAGGGGGCTGGCTAGCAAGAGCTTTCAGTGCTGGCACTTTTCATCTCGGAGCAATTGCTCGACGTTTGCAATTTCTCAGCTCGTGTCTACGAGACGGAAAGAGAAAGACCATGACGTTTGGTGCGTAGAGAAGTGCAAAGCCCCAGTGTTACTGCGCCTGTGAAAGCGCTTCCAAGGAAGGGTGCTGGCTAGCAAGAGCTTTCAGTGCTGGCACTTTTCATCTCTGAGCAATTGCTGGACGTTTGCAATTTCTCACCTGAGGTCTCTTTAGAGTGCGCGAGAGGATGAGCAGAAGATGAGGTGGCTAAAGAAGCCCAGAGCCCCAGTGTTCTTAGGCCTACAAAAGCGCTTCCAAGGAAGGGTGCTGGCTAGCAACAGCTTTCAGTGCTGGCACTTTTCATCTCTGAGCAATTGCTCGACGTTTGCAATTTCTCAGCTCGTGTCTACGAGACGGAAAGAGAAGGACCGTGACGTTTGGTGGCTAGAGAAGCGCAAAGCCCCAGTGTTACTGCGCCTGTGAAAGCGCTTCCAAGGAAGGGTGCTGGCTAGCAACAGCTTTCAGTGCTGGCACTTTTCATCTCTGAGCAATTGCTGGACGTTTGCAATTTCTCACCTGAGCTCTCTTTAGAGTGCGCGAGAGGATGAGCAGAAGATTAGGTGGCTAGAGAAGCCCAGAGCCCCAGTGTTCTTAGGCCTACAAAAGCGCTTCCAAGGAAGGGTGCTGGCTAGCAAGAGCTTTCAGTGCTGGCACTTTTCATCTCTGAGCAATTGCTCGACGTTTGCAATTTCTCAGCTCGTGTCTATGAGATGGAAAGAGAATGACCGTGACGTTTGGTGGCTAGAGAAGCGCAAAGCCCCAGTGTTACTGCGCCTGTAAAGCGCTTCCAAGGAAGGGTGCTGGCTAGCAAGAGCTTTCAGTGCTGGCACTTTTCATCTCTGAGCAATTGCTCGACGTTTGCAATTTCTCACCTGAGCTCTCTTCAGAGTGCGCGAGAGGATGAGCAGAAGATGAGGTGGCTAGAGAAGCCCAGAGCCCCAGAGTTCTTAGGCCTACAAAAGCGCTTCCAAGGAAGGGTGCTGGCTAGCAACAGCTTTCAGTGCTGGCACTTTTCATCTCTGAGCAATTGCTGGACGTTTGCAATTTCTCAGCTCGTGTCTACGAGACGGAAAGAGAAGGACCGTGACGTTTGGTGGCTAGAGAAGATAAAGCCCCAGTGTTGCTGCGCCTGTGAAAGCGCTTCCAAGGAAGGGTGCTGGCTAGCAAGAGCTTTCAGTGCTGGCACTTTTCATCTCTGAGCAATTGCTCGACGTTTGCAATTTCTCACCTGAGCTCTCTTCAGAGTGCGCGAGAGGATGAGCAGAAGATGAGGTGGCTAGAGAAGCCCAGAGCCCCAGTGTTCTTAGGCCTACAAAAGCGCTTCCAAGGAAGGGTGCTGGCTAGCAAGAGCTTTCAGTGCTGGCACTTTTCATCTCTGAGCAATTGCTCGACGTTTGCAATTTCTCAGCTCGTGTCTACGAGATGGAAAGAGAATGACCGTGACATTTGGTGCGTATAGAAGCGCAAAGCCCCAGTGTTGCTGCGCCTGTGAAAGCGCTTCCAAGGAAGGGTGCTGGCTAGCAAGAGCTTTCAGTGCTGGCACTTTGCATCTCTGAGCAATTGCTGGACGTTTGCAATTTCTCACCTGAGCTCTCTTCAGAGTGCGCGAGAGGATGAGCAGAAGATGAGGTGGCTAAAGAAGCCCAGAGCCCCAGTGGTCTTAGGCCTACAAAAGCGCTTCCAAGGAAGGGTGCTGGCTAGCAAGAGCTTTCAGTGCTGGCACTTTTCATCTCTGAGCAATTGCTCCACGTTTGCAATTTCTCAGCTCGTGTCTACGAGACGGAAAGAGAAGGACCGTGACGTTTGGTGGCTAGAGAAGCGCAAAGCCCCAGTGTTGCTGCGCCTGTGAAAGCGCTTCCAAGGAAGGGTGCTGGCTAGCAACAGCTTTCAGTGCTGGCACTTTTCATCTCTGAGCAATTGCTCGACGTTTGCAATTTCTCAGCTCGTGTCTACGAGACGGAAAGAGAATGACCGTGACGTTTGGTGGCTAGAGAAGCGCAAAGCCCCAGTGTTACTGCGCCTGTGAAAGCGCTTCCAAGGAAGGGTGCTGGCTAGCAACAGCTTTCAGTGCTGGCACTTTTCATCTCGGAGCAATTGCTCGACGTTTGCAATTTCTCAGCTCGTGTCTACGAGACGGAAAGAGAAGGACCGTGACGTTTGGTGGGTAGAGAAGCGCAAAGCCCCAGTGTTACTGCGCCTGTGAAAGCGCTTCCAAGGAAGGGTGCTGGCTAGCAAGAGCTTTCAGTGCTGGCACTTTTCATCTCTGAGCAATTGCTGGACGTTTGCAATTTCTCACCTGAGCTCTCTTCAGAGTGCGCGAGAGGATGAGCAGAAGATGAGGTGGCTAGAGAAGCCCAGAGCCCCAGTGTTCTTAGGCCTACAAAAGCGCTTCCAAGGAAGGGTGCTGGCTAGCAAGAGCTTTCAGTGCTGGCACTTTTCATCTCTGAGCAATTGCTTGACGTTTGCAATTTCTCAGCTCGTGTCTACGAGACGGAAAGAGAAGGACCGTGACTTTTGGTGGGTAGAGAAGCGCAAAGCCCCAGTGTTGCTGCGCCTGTGAAAGCGCTTCCAAGGAAGGGTGCTGGCTAGCAACAGCTTTCAGTGCTGGCACTTTTCATCTCTGAGCAATTGCTCGACGTTTGCAATTACTCACCTGAGCTCTCTTTAGACTGCGCGAGATGATGAGCAGAAGATGAGGTGGCTAGAGAAGCCCAGAGCCCCACTGTTCTTAGGGCTACAAAAGCGCTTCCAAGGAAGGGGGCTGGCTAGCAACAGCTTTCAGTGCTGGCACTTTTCATCTCTGAGCAATTGCTCGACGTTTGCAATTTCTCAGCTCGTGTCTATGAGATGGAAAGAGAATGACCGTGACGTTTGGTGGCTAGAGAAGCGCAAAGCCCCAGTGTTACTGCGCCTGTGAAAGCGCTTCCAAGGAAGGGTGCTGGCTAGCAACAGCTTTCAGTGCTGGCACTTTTCATCTCTGAGCAATTGCTCGACGTTTGCAATTTCTCACCTGAGCTCTCTTTAGAGTGCGCGAGAGGATGAGCAGAAGATGAGGTGGCTAGAGAAGCCCAGAGCCCCAGTGTTCTTAGGCCTACAAAAGCGCTTCCAAGGAAGGGGGCTGGCTAGCAAGAGCTTTCAGTGCTGGCACTTTTCATCTCGGAGCAATTGCTCGACGTTTGCAATTTCTCAGCTCGTGTCTACGAGACGGAAAGAGAAAGACCGTGACGTTTGGTGGCTAGAGAAGCGCAAAGCCCCAGTGTTACTGCGCCTGTGAAAGCGCTTCCAAGGAAGGGTGCTGGCTAGCAAGAGCTTTCAGTGCTGGCACTTTTCATCTCTGAGCAATTGCTCGACGTTTGCAATTTCTCCCCTGAGCTCTCTTTAGAGTGCGCGAGAGGATGAGCAGAAGATGAGGTGGCTAGAGAAGCCCAGAGCCCCAGTGTTCTTAGGCCTACAAAAGCGCTTCCAAGGAAGGGGGCTGGCTAGCAACAGCTTTCAGTGCTGGCACTTTTCATCTCTGAGCAATTGCTCGACGTTTGCAATTTCTCAGCTCGTGTCTACGAGACGGAAAGAGAAGGACCGTGACATTTGGTGGGTAGAGAAGAGCAAAGCCCCAGTGTTACTGCGCCTGTGAAAGCGCTTCCAAGAAAGGGTGCTGGCTAGCAAGAGCTTTCAGTGCTGGCACTTTTCATCTCTGAGCAATTGCTGGACGTTTGCAATTTCTCACCTGAGCTCTCTTCAGAGTGCGCGAGAGGATGAGCAGAAGATGAGGTGGCTAAAGAAGCCCAGAGCCCCAGTGGTCTTAGGCCTACAAAAGCGCTTCCAAGGAAGGGTGCTGGCTAGCAAGAGCTTTCAGTGCTGGCACTTTTCATCTCTGAGCAATTGCTGGACGTTTGCAATTTCTCAGCTCGTGTCTACGAGACGGAAAGAGAATGACCGTGACGTTTGGTGCGTAGAGAAGCGCAAAGCCCCAGTGTTGCTGCGCCTGTGAAAGCGCTTCCAAGGAAGGGTGCTGGCTAGCAAGAGCTTTCAGTGCTGGCACTTTTCATTTCTGAGCAATTGCTCGACGTTTGCAATTTCTCAGCTCGTGTCTACGAGACGGAAAGAGAAGGACCGTGACGTTTGGTGCGTAGAGAAGCGCAAAGCCCCAGTGTTGCTGCGCCTGTGAAAGCGCTTCCAAGGAAGGGTGCTGGCTAGCAACAGCTTTCAGTGCTGGCACTTTTCATCTCTGAGCAATTGCTCGACGTTTGCAATTTCTCAGCTCGTGTCTATGAGACGGAGAGATAGTGACCGTGACGTTTGGTGGCTAGAGAAGCGCAAAGCCCCAGTGTTACTGCGCCTGTGAAAGCGCTTCCAAGGAAGGGTGCTGGCTAGCAAGAGCTTTCAGTGCTGGCACTTTTCATCTCTGAGCAATTGCTCGACGTTTGCAATTTCTCACCTGAGCTCTCTTTAGAGTGCGCGAGAGGATGAGCAGAAGATGAGGTGGCTAGAGAAGCCCAGAGCCCCAGTGTTCTTAGGCCTACAAAAGCGCTTCCAAGGAAGGGGGCTGGCTAGCAAGAGCTTTCAGTGCTGGCACTTTTCATCTCGGAGCAATTGCTCGACGTTTGCAATTTCTCAGCTCGTGTCTACGAGACGGAAAGAGAAAGACCATGACGTTTGGTGCGTAGAGAAGTGCAAAGCCCCAGTGTTACTGCGCCTGTGAAAGCGCTTCCAAGGAAGGGTGCTGGCTAGCAAGAGCTTTCAGTGCTGGCACTTTTCATCTCTGAGCAATTGCTGGACGTTTGCAATTTCTCACCTGAGGTCTCTTTAGAGTGCGCGAGAGGATGAGCAGAAGATGAGGTGGCTAAAGAAGCCCAGAGCCCCAGTGTTCTTAGGCCTACAAAAGCGCTTCCAAGGAAGGGTGCTGGCTAGCAACAGCTTTCAGTGCTGGCACTTTTCATCTCTGAGCAATTGCTCGACGTTTGCAATTTCTCAGCTCGTGTCTACGAGACGGAAAGAGAAGGACCGTGACGTTTGGTGGCTAGAGAAGCGCAAAGCCCCAGTGTTACTGCGCCTGTGAAAGCGCTTCCAAGGAAGGGTGCTGGCTAGCAACAGCTTTCAGTGCTGGCACTTTTCATCTCTGAGCAATTGCTGGACGTTTGCAATTTCTCACCTGAGCTCTCTTTAGAGTGCGCGAGAGGATGAGCAGAAGATTAGGTGGCTAGAGAAGCCCAGAGCCCCAGTGTTCTTAGGCCTACAAAAGCGCTTCCAAGGAAGGGTGCTGGCTAGCAAGAGCTTTCAGTGCTGGCACTTTTCATCTCTGAGCAATTGCTCGACGTTTGCAATTTCTCAGCTCGTGTCTATGAGATGGAAAGAGAATGACCGTGACGTTTGGTGGCTAGAGAAGCGCAAAGCCCCAGTGTTACTGCGCCTGTAAAGCGCTTCCAAGGAAGGGTGCTGGCTAGCAAGAGCTTTCAGTGCTGGCACTTTTCATCTCTGAGCAATTGCTCGACGTTTGCAATTTCTCACCTGAGCTCTCTTCAGAGTGCGCGAGAGGATGAGCAGAAGATGAGGTGGCTAGAGAAGCCCAGAGCCCCAGAGTTCTTAGGCCTACAAAAGCGCTTCCAAGGAAGGGTGCTGGCTAGCAACAGCTTTCAGTGCTGGCACTTTTCATCTCTGAGCAATTGCTGGACGTTTGCAATTTCTCAGCTCGTGTCTACGAGACGGAAAGAGAAGGACCGTGACGTTTGGTGGCTAGAGAAGATAAAGCCCCAGTGTTGCTGCGCCTGTGAAAGCGCTTCCAAGGAAGGGTGCTGGCTAGCAAGAGCTTTCAGTGCTGGCACTTTTCATCTCTGAGCAATTGCTCGACGTTTGCAATTTCTCACCTGAGCTCTCTTCAGAGTGCGCGAGAGGATGAGCAGAAGATGAGGTGGCTAGAGAAGCCCAGAGCCCCAGTGTTCTTAGGCCTACAAAAGCGCTTCCAAGGAAGGGTGCTGGCTAGCAAGAGCTTTCAGTGCTGGCACTTTTCATCTCTGAGCAATTGCTCGACGTTTGCAATTTCTCAGCTCGTGTCTACGAGATGGAAAGAGAATGACCGTGACATTTGGTGCGTATAGAAGCGCAAAGCCCCAGTGTTGCTGCGCCTGTGAAAGCGCTTCCAAGGAAGGGTGCTGGCTAGCAAGAGCTTTCAGTGCTGGCACTTTGCATCTCTGAGCAATTGCTGGACGTTTGCAATTTCTCACCTGAGCTCTCTTCAGAGTGCGCGAGAGGATGAGCAGAAGATGAGGTGGCTAAAGAAGCCCAGAGCCCCAGTGGTCTTAGGCCTACAAAAGCGCTTCCAAGGAAGGGTGCTGGCTAGCAAGAGCTTTCAGTGCTGGCACTTTTCATCTCTGAGCAATTGCTCCACGTTTGCAATTTCTCAGCTCGTGTCTACGAGACGGAAAGAGAAGGACCGTGACGTTTGGTGGCTAGAGAAGCGCAAAGCCCCAGTGTTGCTGCGCCTGTGAAAGCGCTTCCAAGGAAGGGTGCTGGCTAGCAACAGCTTTCAGTGCTGGCACTTTTCATCTCTGAGCAATTGCTCGACGTTTGCAATTTCTCAGCTCGTGTCTACGAGACGGAAAGAGAATGACCGTGACGTTTGGTGGCTAGAGAAGCGCAAAGCCCCAGTGTTACTGCGCCTGTGAAAGCGCTTCCAAGGAAGGGTGCTGGCTAGCAACAGCTTTCAGTGCTGGCACTTTTCATCTCGGAGCAATTGCTCGACGTTTGCAATTTCTCAGCTCGTGTCTACGAGACGGAAAGAGAAGGACCGTGACGTTTGGTGGGTAGAGAAGCGCAAAGCCCCAGTGTTACTGCGCCTGTGAAAGCGCTTCCAAGGAAGGGTGCTGGCTAGCAAGAGCTTTCAGTGCTGGCACTTTTCATCTCTGAGCAATTGCTGGACGTTTGCAATTTCTCACCTGAGCTCTCTTCAGAGTGCGCGAGAGGATGAGCAGAAGATGAGGTGGCTAGAGAAG
Source organism: Sarcoramphus papa (assembly GCA_037962945.1). Classification (NCBI taxonomy): domain Eukaryota; kingdom Metazoa; phylum Chordata; class Aves; order Accipitriformes; family Cathartidae; genus Sarcoramphus; species Sarcoramphus papa. The sequence goes on along the minus strand of JBBMRM010000093.1, from coordinate 4,583,173 downwards.
CCCAGAGCCCCAGTGTTCTTAGGCCTACAAAAGCGCTTCCAAGGAAGGGTGCTGGCTAGCAAGAGCTTTCAGTGCTGGCACTTTTCATCTCTGAGCAATTGCTTGACGTTTGCAATTTCTCAGCTCGTGTCTACGAGACGGAAAGAGAAGGACCGTGACTTTTGGTGGGTAGAGAAGCGCAAAGCCCCAGTGTTGCTGCGCCTGTGAAAGCGCTTCCAAGGAAGGGTGCTGGCTAGCAACAGCTTTCAGTGCTGGCACTTTTCATCTCTGAGCAATTGCTCGACGTTTGCAATTACTCACCTGAGCTCTCTTTAGACTGCGCGAGATGATGAGCAGAAGATGAGGTGGCTAGAGAAGCCCAGAGCCCCACTGTTCTTAGGGCTACAAAAGCGCTTCCAAGGAAGGGGGCTGGCTAGCAACAGCTTTCAGTGCTGGCACTTTTCATCTCTGAGCAATTGCTCGACGTTTGCAATTTCTCAGCTCGTGTCTATGAGATGGAAAGAGAATGACCGTGACGTTTGGTGGCTAGAGAAGCGCAAAGCCCCAGTGTTACTGCGCCTGTGAAAGCGCTTCCAAGGAAGGGTGCTGGCTAGCAACAGCTTTCAGTGCTGGCACTTTTCATCTCTGAGCAATTGCTCGACGTTTGCAATTTCTCACCTGAGCTCTCTTTAGAGTGCGCGAGAGGATGAGCAGAAGATGAGGTGGCTAGAGAAGCCCAGAGCCCCAGTGTTCTTAGGCCTACAAAAGCGCTTCCAAGGAAGGGGGCTGGCTAGCAAGAGCTTTCAGTGCTGGCACTTTTCATCTCGGAGCAATTGCTCGACGTTTGCAATTTCTCAGCTCGTGTCTACGAGACGGAAAGAGAAAGACCGTGACGTTTGGTGGCTAGAGAAGCGCAAAGCCCCAGTGTTACTGCGCCTGTGAAAGCGCTTCCAAGGAAGGGTGCTGGCTAGCAAGAGCTTTCAGTGCTGGCACTTTTCATCTCTGAGCAATTGCTCGACGTTTGCAATTTCTCACCTGAGCTCTCTTTAGAGTGCGCGAGAGGATGAGCAGAAGATGAGGTGGCTAAAGAAGCCCAGAGCCCCAGTGTTCTTAGGCCTACAAAAGCGCTTCCAAGGAAGGGTGCTGGCTAGCAAGAGCTTTCAGTGCTGGCACTTTTCATCTCTGAGCAATTGCTGGACGTTTGCAATTTCTCAGCTCGTGTCTAGGAGACGGAAAGAGAAGGACCGTGACGTTTGGTGGCTAGAGAAGCGCAAAGCCCCAGTGTTACTGCGCCTGTGAAAGCGCTTCCAAGGAAGGGTGCTGGCTAGCAACAGCTTTCAGTGCTGGCACTTTTCATCTCTGAGCAATTGCTCGATGTTTGCAATTTCTCACCTGAGCTCTCTTTAGAGTGCGCAAGAGGATGAGCAGAAGATGAGGTGGCTAGAGAAGCCCAGAGCCCCAGTGTTCTTAGGCCTACAAAAGCGCTTCCAAGGAAGGGTGCTGGCTAGCAACAGCTTTCAGTGCTGGCACTTTTCATCTCTGAGCAATTGCTGGACGTTTGCAATTTCTCAGCTCGTGTCTACGAGACGGAAAGAGAAGGACCGTGACGTTTGGTGCGTATAGAAGCGCAAAGCCCCAGTGTTGCTGCGCCTGTGAAAGCGCTTCCAAGGAAGGGTGCTGGCTAGCAACAGCTTTCAGTGCTGGCACTTTTCATCTCTGAGCAATTGCTGGACGTTTGCAATTTCTCACCTGAGCTCTCTTTAGAGTGCGCGAGAGGATGAGCAGAAGATGAGGTGGCTAGAGAAGCCCAGAGCCCCAGTGTTCTTAGGCCTACAAAAGCGCTTCCAAGGAAGGGTGCTGGCTAGCAAGAGCTTTCAGTGCTGGCACTTTTCATCTCTGAGCAATTGCTCGACGTTTGCAATTTCTCAGCTCGTGTCTATGAGATGGAAAGAGAATGACCGTGACGTTTGGTGGGTAGAGAAGCGCAAAGCCCCAGTGTTACTGCGCCTGTAAAGCGCTTCCAAGGAAGGGTGCTGGCTAGCAAGAGCTTTCAGTGCTGGCACTTTTCATCTCTGAGCAATTGCTCGACGTTTGCAATTTCTCACCTGAGCTCTCTTCAGAGTGCGCGAGAGGATGAGCAGAAGATGAGGTGGCTAGAGAAGCCCAGAGCCCCAGAGTTCTTAGGCCTACAAAAGCGCTTCCAAGGAAGGGTGCTGGCTAGCAACAGCTTCCAGTGCTGGCACTTTTCATCTCTGAGCAATTGCTGGACGTTTGCAATTTCTCAGCTCGTGTCTAGGAGACGGAAAGAGAAGGACCGTGACGTTTGGTGCGTATAGAAGCGCAAAGCCCCAGTGTTGCTGCGCCTGTGAAAGCGCTTCCAAGGAAGGGTGCTGGCTAGCAAGAGCTTTCAGTGCTGGCACTTTTCATCTCTGAGCAATTGCTGGACGTTTGCAATTTCTCACCTGAGCTCTCTTTAGAGTGCGCGAGAGGATGAGCAGAAGATTAGGTGGCTAGAGAAGCCCAGAGCCCCAGTGTTCTTAGGCCTACAAAAGCGCTTCCAAGGAAGGGTGCTGGCTAGCAACAGCTTTCAGTGCTGGCACTTTTCATCTCTGAGCAATTGCTCGACGTTTGCAATTTCTCAGCTCGTGTCTACGAGACGGAAAGAGAAGGACCGTGACGTTTGGTGCGTATAGAAGCGCAAAGCCCCAGTGTTGCTGTGCCTGTGAAAGCGCTTCCAAGGAAGGGTGCTGGCTAGCAACAGCTTTCAGTGCTGGCACTTTTCATCTCTGAGCAATTGCTCGACGTTTGTAATTTCTCAGCTCGTGTCTACGAGACGGAAAGAGAAGGACCGTGACGTTTGGTGGGTAGAGAAGCGCAAAGCCCCAGTGTTACTGCGCCTGTGAAAGCGCTTCCAAGGAAGGGTGCTGGCTAGCAACAGCTTTCAGTGCTGGCACTTTTCATCTCTGAGCAATTGCTCGACGTTTGCAATTTCTCACCTGAGCTCTCTTTAGAGTGCGCGAGAGGATGAGCAGAAGATTAGGTGGCTAGAGAAGCCCAGAGCCCCAGTGTTCTTAGGCCTACAAAAGCGCTTCCAAGGAAGGGTGCTGGCTAGCAACAGCTTTCAGTGCTGGCACTTTTCATCTCTGAGCAATTGCTCGACGTTTGCAATTTCTCAGCTCGTGTCTACGAGACGGAGAGATAGTGACCGTGACATTTGGTGGGTAGAGAAGCGCAAAACCCCAGTGTTACTGCGCCTGTGAAAGCGCTTCCAAGGAAGGGTGCTGACTAGCAAGAGCTTTCAGTGCTGGCACTTTTCATCTCTGAGCAATTGCTCGACGTTTGCAATTTCTCAGCTCGTGTCTACGAGACGGAGAGATAGTGACCGTGAGTTTTGGTGGGTAGAGAAGCGCAAAGCCCCAGTGTTCTTAGGCCTACAAAAGCGCTTCCAAGGAAGGGTGCTGGCTAGCAAGAGCTTTCAGTGCTGGCACTTTTCATCTCTGAGCAATTGCTCGACATTTGCAATTTCTCAGCTCGTGTCTACGAGACGGAAAGAGAAGGACCGTGACGTTTGGTGCGTATAGAAGTGCAAAGCCCCAGTGTTACTGCGCCTGTGAAAGCGCTTCCAAGGAAGGGTGCTGGCTAGCAAGAGCTTCCAGTGCTGGCACTTTTCATCTCTGAGCAATTGCTCGACATTTGCAATTTCTCACCTGAGCTCTCTTTAGAGTGCGCGAGAGGATGAGCAGAAGATGAGGTGGCTAAAGAAGCCCAGAGCCCCAGTGTTCTTAGGCCTACAAAAGCGCTTCCAAGGAAGGGTGCTGGCTAGCAACAGCTTTCAGTGCTGGCACTTTTCATCTCTGAGCAATTGCTGGACGTTTGCAATTTCTCAGCTCGTGTCTACGAGACGGAAAGAGAAGGACCGTGACGTTTGGTGGCTAGAGAAGCGCAAAGCCCCAGTGTTACTGCGCCTGTGAAAGCGCTTCCAAGGAAGGGTGCTGGCTAGCAACAGCTTTCAGTGCTGGCACTTTTCATCTCTGAGCAATTGCTCGATGTTTGCAATTTCTCACCTGAGCTCTCTTTAGAGTGCGCGAGAGGATGAGCAGAAGATGAGGTGGCTAGAGAAGCCCAGAGCCCCAGTGTTCTTAGGCCTACAAAAGCGCTTCCAAGGAAGGGTGCTGGCTAGCAAGAGCTTTCAGTGCTGGCACTTTTCATCTCTGAGCAATTGCTGGACGTTTGCAATTTCTCAGCTCGTGTCTACGAGACGGAAAGAGAATGACCGTGACGTTTGGTGCGTATAGAAGCGCAAAGCCCCAGTGTTGCTGCGCCTGTGAAAGCGCTTCCAAGGAAGGGTGCTGGCTAGCAAGAGCTTTCAGTGCTGGCACTTTTCATCTCTGAGCAATTGCTGGACGTTTGCAATTTCTCACCTGAGCTCTCTTTAGAGTGCGCGAGAGGATGAGCAGAAGATTAGGTGGCTAGAGAAGCCCAGAGCCCCAGTGTTCTTAGGCCTACAAAAGCGCTTCCAAGGAAGGGTGCTGGCTAGCAAGAGCTTTCAGTGCTGGCACTTTTCATCCCTGAGCAATTGCTGGACGTTTGCAATTTCTCAGCTCGTGTCTACGAGACGGAAAGAGAAGGACCGTGACGTTTGGTGCGTATAGAAGTGCAAAGCCCCAGTGTTGCTGCGCCTGTGAAAGCGCTTCCAAGGAAGGGTGCTGGCTAGCAAGAGCTTTCAGTGCTGGCACTTTTCATCTCTGAGCAATTGCTGGACGTTTGCAATTTCTCACCTGAGCTCTCTTTAGAGTGCGCGAGAGGATGAGCAGAAGATTAGGTGGCTAGAGAAGCCCAGAGCCCCAGTGTGCTTAGGCCTACAAAAGCGCTTCCAAGGAAGGGTGCTGGCTAGCAAGAGCTTTCAGTGCTGGCACTTTTCATCTCTGAGCAATTGCTCGACGTTTGCAATTTCTCAGCTCGTGTCTACGAGACGGAAAGAGAAGGACCGTGACGTTTGGTGCGTATAGAAGCGCAAAGCCCCAGTGTTGCTGTGCCTGTGAAAGCGCTTCCAAGGAAGGGTGCTGGCTAGCAACAGCTTTCAGTGCTGGCACTTTTCATCTCTGAGCAATTGCTCGACGTTTGTAATTTCTCAGCTCGTGTCTACGAGACGGAAAGAGAAGGACCGTGACGTTTGGTGGGTAGAGAAGCGCAAAGCCCCAGTGTTACTGCGCCTGTGAAAGCGCTTCCAAGGAAGGGTGCTGGCTAGCAAGAGCTTTCAGTGCTGGCACTTTTCATCTCTGAGCAATTGCTCGACGTTTGCAATTTCTCACCTGAGCTCTCTTTAGAGTGCGCGAGAGGATGAGCAGAAGATGAGGTGGCTAGAGAAGCCCAGAGCCCCAGTGTTCTTAGGCCTACAAAAGCGCTTCCAAGGAAGGGTGCTGGCTAGCAAGAGCTTTCAGTGCTGGCACTTTTCATCTCTGAGCAATTGCTGGACGTTTGCAATTTCTCAGCTCGTGTCTACGAGACGGAGAGATAGTGACCGTGACGTTTGGTGGGTAGAGAAGCGCAAAGCCCCAGTGTTACTGCGCCTGTGAAAGCGCTTCCAAGGAAGGGTGCTGGCTAGCAACAGCTTCCAGTGCTGGCACTTTTCATCTCTGAGCAATTGCTCGACGTTTGCAATTTCTCAGCTCGTGTCTACGAGACGGAAAGAGAAGGACCGTGACGTTTGGTGCGTATAGAAGTGCAAAGCCCCAGTGTTACTGCGCCTGTGAAAGCGCTTCCAAGGAAGGGTGCTGGCTAGCAAGAGCTTCCAGTGCTGGCACTTTTCATCTCTGAGCAATTGCTCGACATTTGCAATTTCTCACCTGAGCTCTCTTTAGAGTGCGCGAGAGGATGAGCAGAAGATGAGGTGGCTAGAGAAGCCCAGAGCCCCAGTGTTCTTAGGCCTACAAAAGCGCTTCCAAGGAAGGGTGCTGGCTAGCAAGAGCTTTCAGTGCTGGCACTTTTCATCTCGGAGCAATTGCTCGACGTTTGCAATTTCTCAGCTCGTGTCTACGAGACGGAAAGAGAAGGACCGTGACGTTTGGTGGCTAGAGAAGCGCAAAGCCCCAGTGTTACTGCGCCTGTGAAAGCGCTTCCAAGGAAGGGTGCTGGCTAGCAACAGCTTTCAGTGCTGGCACTTTTCATCTCTGAGCAATTGCTCGACGTTTGCAATTTCTCACCTGAGCTCTCTTCAGAGTGCGCGAGAGGATGAGCAGAAGATGAGGTGGCTAGAGAAGCCCAGAGCCCCAGTGTTCTTAGGCCTACAAAAGCGCTTCCAAGGAAGGGTGCTGGCTAGCAACAGCTTTCAAAGCTGGCACTTTTCATCTCTGAGCAATTGCTGGACGTTTGCAATTTCTCAGCTCGTGTCTACGAGACGGAAAGAGAAGGACCGTGACGTTTGGTGGGTAGAGAAGCGCAAAGCCCCAGTGTTACTGCGCCTGTGAAAGCGCTTCCAAGGAAGGGTGCTGGCTAGCAAGAGCTTTCAGTGCTGGCACTTTTCATCTCTGAGCAATTGCTCGACGTTTGCAATTTCTCACCTGAGCTCTCTTCAGAGTGCGCGAGAGGATGAGCAGAAGATGAGGTGGCTAGAGAAGCCCAGAGCCCCAGAGTTCTTAGGCCTACAAAAGCGCTTCCAAGGAAGGGTGCTGGCTAGCAACAGCTTCCAGTGCTGGCACTTTTCATCTCTGAGCAATTGCTGGACGTTTGCAATTTCTCAGCTCGTGTCTACGAGACGGAAAGAGAAGGACCGTGACGTTTGGTGGCTAGAGAAGCGCAAAGCCCCAGTGTTGCTGCGCCTGTGAAAGCGCTTCCAAGGAAGGGTGCTGGCTAGCAAGAGCTTTCAGTGCTGGCACTTTTCATCTCTGAGCAATTGCTCGACGTTTGCAATTTCTCACCTGAGCTCTCTTCAGAGTGCGTGAGAGGATGAGCAGAAGATGAGGTGGCTAGAGAAGCCCAGAGCCCCAGTGTTCTTAGGCCTACAAAAGCGCTTCCAAGGAAGGGTGCTGGCTAGCAACAGCTTTCAGTGCTGGCACTTTTCATCTCTGAGCAATTGCTCGATGTTTGCAATTTCTCAGCTCGTGTCTACGAGATGGAAAGAGAATGACCGTGACGTTTGGTGCGTATAGAAGCGCAAAGCCCCAGTGTTGCTGCGCCTGTGAAAGCGCTTCCAAGGAAGGGTGCTGGCTAGCAAGAGCTTTCAGTGCTGGCACTTTTCATCTCTGAGCAATTGCTCGACGTTTGCAATTTCTCACCTGAGCTCTCTTTAGAGTGCGCGAGAGGATGAGCAGAAGATGAGGTGGCTAGAGAAGCCCAGAGCCCCAGTGTGCTTAGGCCTACAAAAGCGCTTCCAAGGAAGGGGGCTGGCTAGCAAGAGCTTTCAGTGCTGGCACTTTTCATCTCTGAGCAATTGCTGGACGTTTGCAATTTCTCAGCTCGTGTCTACGAGACGGAAAGAGAAGGACCGTGACGTTTGGTGCGTATAGAAGCGCAAAGCCCCAGTGTTGCTGTGCCTGTGAAAGAGCTTCCAAGGAAGGGTGCTGGCTAGCAAGAGCTTTCAGTGCTGGCACTTTTCATCTCTGAGCAATTGCTCGACGTTTGCAATTTCTCAGCTCGTGTCTACGAGACGGAGAGATAGTGACCGTGACGTTTGGTGGCTAGAGAAGCGCAAAGCCCCAGTGTTACTGCGCCTGTGAAAGCGCTTCCAAGGAAGGGTGCTGACTAGCAAGAGCTTTCAGTGCTGGCACTTTTCATCTCTGAGCAATTGCTGGACGTTTGCAATTTCTCAGCTCGTGTCTACGAGACGGAGAGATAGTGACCGTGACGTTTGGTGGCTAGAGAAGCGCAAAGCCCCAGTGTTACTGCGCCTGTGAAAGCGCTTCCAAGGAAGGGTGCTGGCTAGCAACAGCTTTCAGTGCTGGCACTTTTCATCTCTGAGCAATTGCTCGACGTTTGCAATTTCTCAGCTCGTGTCTACGAGACGGAAAGAGAAGGACCGTGACGTTTGGTGCGTATAGAAGTGCAAAGCCCCAGTGTTACTGCGCCTGTGAAAGCGCTTCCAAGGAAGGGTGCTGGCTAGCAAGAGCTTCCAGTGCTGGCACTTTTCATCTCTGAGCAATTGCTCGACGTTTGCAATTTCTCACCTGAGCTCTCTTCAGAGTGCGCGAGAGGATGAGCAGAAGATGAGGTGGCTAGAGAAGCCCAGAGCCCCAGTGTTCTTAGGCCTACAAAAGCGCTTCCAAGGAAGGGGGCTGCCTAGCAACAGCTTCCAGTGCTGGCACTTTTCATCTCTGAGCAATTGCTGGACGTTTGCAATTTCTCAGCTCGTGTCTACGAGACGGAAAGAGAAGGACCGTGACGTTTGGTGGGTAGAGAAGCGCAAAGCCCCAGTGTTGCTGTGCCTGTGAAAGCGCTTCCAAGGAAGGGTGCTGGCTAGCAAGAGCTTTCAGTGCTGGCACTTTTCATCTCTGAGCAATTGCTCGACGTTTGCAATTTCTCAGCTCGTGTCTACGAGACGGAAAGAGAAGGACCGTGACGTTTGGTGCGTAGAGAAGTGCAAAGCCCCAGTGTTACTGCGCCTGTGAAAGCGCTTCCAAGGAAGGGTGCTGGCTAGCAAGAGCTTTCAGTGCTGGCACTTTTCTTCTCAGAGCAATTGCTGGACTTTTGCAATTTCTCACCTGAGCTCTTTCAGAGTGCGCGAGAGGATGAGCAGAAGATGAGGTGGCTAAAGAAGCCCAGAGCCCCAGTGTTCTTAGGCCTACAAAAGCGCTTCCAAGGAAGGGTGCTGGCTAGCAAGAGCTTTCAGTGCTGGCACTTTTCATCTCGGAGCAATTGCTCGACGTTTGCAATTTCTCAGCTCGTGTCTACGAGACGGAAAGAGAAGGACCGTGACGTTTGGTGGCTAGAGAAGCGCAAAGCCCCAGTGTTGCTGCGCCTGTGAAAGCACTTCCAAGGAAGGGTGCTGGCTAGCAAGAGCTTTCAGTGCTGGCACTTTTCATCTCTGAGCAATTGCTCGATGTTTGCAATTTCTCATCTCGTGTCTACGAGACGGAAAGAGAATGACCGTGACGTTTGGTGGCTAGAGAAGCGCAAAGCCCCAGTGTTACTGCGCCTGTGAAAGCGCTTCCAAGGAAGGGTGCTGGCTAGCAACAGCTTTCAGTGCTGGCACTTTTCATCTCTGAGCAATTGCTGGACGTTTGCAATTTCTCATCTCGTGTCTACGAGACGGAAAGAGAATGACCGTGACGTTTGGTGGGTAGAGAAGCGCAAAGCCCCAGTGTTACTGCGCCTGTGAAAGCGCTTCCAAGGAAGGGTGCTGGCTAGCAAGAGCTTTCAGTGCTGGCACTTTTCATCTCTGAGCAATTGCTCGACTTTTGCAATTTCTCACCTGAGCTCTCTTTAGAGTGCGCGAGAGGATGAGCAGAAGATTAGGTGGCTAGAGAAGCCCAGAGCCCCAGTGTGCTTAGGCCTACAAAAGCGCTTCCAAGGAAGGGTGCTGGCTAGCAAGAGCTTTCAGTGCTGGCACTTTTCATCTCGGAGCAATTGCTCGACGTTTGCAATTTCTCAGCTCGTGTCTACGAGACGGAAAGAGAAGGACCGTGACGTTTGGTGCGTATAGAAGCGCAAAGCCCCAGTGTTGCTGTGCCTGTGAAAGCGCTTCCAAGGAAGGGTGCTGGCTAGCAACAGCTTTCAGTGCTGGCACTTTTCATCTCTGAGCAATTGCTCGACGTTTGCAATTTCTCAGCTCGTGTCTACGAGACGGAGAGATAGTGACCGTGACGTTTGGTGGGTAGAGAAGCGCAAAGCCCCAGTGTTACTGCGCCTGTGAAAGCGCTTCCAAGGAAGGGTGCTGACTAGCAAGAGCTTTCAGTGCTGGCACTTTTCATCTCTGAGCAATTGCTCGACGTTTGCAATTTCTCAGCTCGTGTATACGAGACGGAGAGATAGTGACCGTGACGTTTGGTGGGTAGAGAAGCGCAAAGCCCCAGTGTTACTGCGCCTGTGAAAGCGCTTCCAAGGAAGGGTGCTGGCTAGCAAGAGCTTTCAGTGCTGGCACTTTTCATCTCGGAGCAATTGCTCGACGTTTGCAATTTCTCAGCTCGTGTCTACGAGACGGAAAGAGAAGGACCGTGACGTTTGGTGCGTATAGAAGTGCAAAGCCCCAGTGTTACTGCGCCTGTGAAAGCGCTTCCAAGGAAGGGTGCTGGCTAGCAAGAGCTTCCAGTGCTGGCACTTTTCATCTCTGAGCAATTGCTCGACATTTGCAATTTCTCACCTGAGCTCTCTTCAGAGTGCGCGAGAGGATGAGCAGAAGATGAGGTGGCTAGAGAAGCCCAGAGCCCCAGTGTTCTTAGGCCTACAAAAGCGCTTCCAAGGAAGGGTGCTGGCTAGCAAGAGCTTTCAGTGCTGGCACTTTTCATCTCTGAGCAATTGCTCGACGTTTGCAATTTCTCAGCTCGTGTCTAGGAGACGGAAAGAGAAGGACCGTGACGTTTGGTGGCTAGAGAAGCGCAAAGCCCCAGTGTTGCTGCGCCTGTGAAAGCGCTTCCAAGGAAGGGTGCTGGCTAGCAAGAGCTTTCAGTGCTGGCACTTTTCATCTCTGAGCAATTGCTGGACGTTTGCAATTTCTCACCTGAGCTCTCTTTAGAGTGCACGAGAGGATGAGCAGAAGATGAGGTGGCTAGAGAAGCCCAGAGCCCCAGTGTGCTTAGGCCTACAAAAGCGCTTCCAAGGAAGGGTGCTGGCTAGCAAGAGCTTTCAGTGCTGGCACTTTTCATCTCTGAGCAATTGCTGGACGTTTGCAATTTCTCAGCTCGTGTTTACGAGACGGAAAGAGAAGGACCGTGACGTTTGGTGGCTAGAGAAGCGCAAAGCCCCAGTGTTGCTGCGCCTGTGAAAGCGCTTCCAAGGAAGGGTGCTGGCTAGCAAGAGCTTTCAGTGCTGGCACTTTTCATCTCTGAGCAATTGCTGGACGTTTGCAATTTCTCACCTGAGCTCTCTTTAGAGCGCGAGAGGATGAGCAGAAGATGAGGTGGCTAGAGAAGCCCAGAGCCCCAGTGTTCTTAGGCCTACAAAAGCGCTTCCAAGGAAGGGTGCTGGCTAGCAACAGCTTTCAGTGCTGGCACTTTTCATCTCTGAGCAATTGCTCGACGTTTGCAATTTCTCAGCTCGTGTCTACGAGACGGAAAGAGAAGGACCGTGACGTTTGGTGCGTAGAGAAGTGCAAAGCCCCAGTGTTACTGCGCCTGTGAAAGCGCTTCCAAGGAAGGGTGCTGGCTAGCAAGAGCTTTCAGTGCTGGCACTTTTCTTCTCTGAGCAATTGCTGGACGTTTGCAATTTCTCACCTGAGCTCTTTCAGAGTGCGCGAGAGGATGAGCAGAAGATGAGGTGGCTAAAGAAGCCCAGAGCCCCAGTCTTCTTAGGCCTACAAAAGCGCTTCCAAGGAAGGGTGCTGGCTAGCAACAGCTTCCAGTGCTGGCACTTTTCATCTCTGAGCAATTGCTCGACGTTTGCAATTTCTCAGCTTGTGTCTACGAGACGGAAAGAGAAGGACCGTGACGTTTGGTGGCTAGAGAAGCGCAAAGCCCCAGTGTTGCTGCGCCTGTGAAAGCACTTCCAAGGAAGGGTGCTGGCTAGCAAGAGCTTTCAGTGCTGGCACTTTTCATCTCTGAGCAATTGCTCGATGTTTGCAATTTCTCATCTCGTGTCTACGAGACGGAAAGAGAATGACCGTGACGTTTGGTGGCTAGAGAAGCGCAAAGCCCCAGTGTTACTGCGCCTGTGAAAGCGCTTCCAAGGAAGGGTGCTGGCTAGCAACAGCTTTCAGTGCTGGCACTTTTCATCTCTGAGCAATTGCTCGACGTTTGCAATTTCTCAGCTCGTGTCTACGAGGCGGAAAGAGAAGGACCGTGACGTTTGGTGGCTAGAGAAGCGCAAAGCCCCAGTGTTACTGCGCCTGTGAAAGCGCTTCCAAGGAAGGGTGCTGGCTAGCAAGAGCTTTCAGTGCTGGCACTTTTCATCTCTGAGCAATTGCTCGATGTTTGCAATTTCTCACCTGAGCTCTCTTTAGAGTGCGCGAGAGGATGAGCAGAAGATGAGGTGGCTAGAGAAGCCCAGAGCCCCAGTGTTCTTAGGCCTACAAAAGCGCTTCCAAGGAAGGGTGCTGGCTAGCAACAGCTTTCAGTGCTGGCACTTTTCATCTCTGAGCAATTGCTGGACGTTTGCAATTTCTCAGCTCGTGTCTACGAGACGGAAAGAGAAGGACCGTGACGTTTGGTGGCTAGAGAAGTGCAAAGCCCCAGTGTTACTGCGCCTGTGAAAGCGCTTCCAAGGAAGGGTGCTGGCTAGCAAGAGCTTTCAGTGCTGGCACTTTTCATCTCTGAGCAATTGCTCGACGTTTGCAATTTCTCACCTGAGCTCTCTTTAGAGCGCGAGAGGATGAGCAGAAGATGAGGTGGCTAGAGAAGCCCAGAGCCCCAGTGTTCTTAGGCCTACAAAAGCACTTCCAAGGAAGGGTGCTGGCTAGCAAGAGCTTTCAGTGCTGGCACTTTTCATCTCTGAGCAATTGCTCGACGTTTGCAATTTCTCAGCTCGTGTCTACGAGACGGAAAGAGAAGGACCGTGACGTTTGGTGGCTAGAGAAGCGCAAAGCCCCAGTGTTGCTGCGCCTGTGAAAGCGCTTCCAAGGAAGGGTGCTGGCTAGCAACAGCTTTCAGTGCTGGCACTTTTCATCTCTGAGCAATTGCTCGACGTTTGCAATTTCTCACCTGAGCTCTCTTCAGAGTGCGCGAGAGGATGAGTAGAAGATTAGGTGGCTAGAGAAGCCCAGAGCCCCAGTGTTCTTAGGCCTACAAAAGCGCTTCCAAGGAAGGGTGCTGGCTAGCAACAGCTTTCAGTGCTGGCACTTTTCATCTCTGAGCAATTGCTCGACGTTTGCAATTTCTCAGCTCGTGTCTACGAGACGGAAAGAGAAGGACCGTGACGTTTGGTGCGTATAGAAGTGCAAAGCCCCAGTGTTGCTGCGCCTGTGAAAGCGCTTCCAAGGAAGGGTGCTGGCTAGCAAGAGCTTTCAGTGCTGGCACTTTTCATCTCTGAGCAATTGCTCGACGTTTGCAATTTCTCACCTAAGCTCTCTTTAGAGTGCGCGAGAGGATGAGCAGAAGATTAGGTGGCTAGAGAAGCCCAGAGCCCCAGTGTTCTTAGGCCTACAAAAGCGCTTCCAAGGAAGGGTGCTGGCTAGCAACAGCTTCCAGTGCTGGCACTTTTCATCTCTGAGCAATTGCTCGACGTTTGCAATTTCTCAGCTCGTGTCTACGAGACGGAAAGAGAAGGACCGTGACGTTTGGTGGCTAGAGAAGCGCAAAGCCCCAGTGTTGCTGCGCCTGTGAAAGCGCTTCCAAGGAAGGGTGCTGGCTAGCAAGAGCTTTCAGTGCTGGCACTTTTCATCTCTGAGCAATTGCTGGACGTTTGCAATTTCTCACCTGAGCTCTCTTTAGAGCGCGAGAGGATGAGCAGAAGATGAGGTGGCTAGAGAAGCCCAGAGCCCCAGTGTTCTTAGGCCTACAAAAGCGCTTCCAAGGAAGGGTGCTGGCTAGCAACAGCTTTCAGTGCTGGCACTTTTCATCTCTGAGCAATTGCTCGACGTTTGCAATTTCTCAGCTCGTGTCTACGAGACGGAAAGAGAAGGACCGTGACGTTTGGTGCGTAGAGAAGTGCAAAGCCCCAGTGTTACTGCGCCTGTGAAAGCGCTTCCAAGGAAGGGTGCTGGCTAGCAACAGCTTTCAGTGCTGGCACTTTTCTTCTCTGAGCAATTGCTGGACGTTTGCAATTTCTCACCTGAGCTCTTTCAGAGTGCGCGAGAGGATGAGCAGAAGATGAGGTGGCTAAAGAAGCCCAGAGCCCCAGTCTTCTTAGGCCTACAAAAGCGCTTCCAAGGAAGGGTGCTGGCTAGCAACAGCTTCCAGTGCTGGCACTTTTCATCTCTGAGCAATTGCTCGACGTTTGCAATTTCTCAGCTTGTGTCTACGAGACGGAAAGAGAAGGACCGTGACGTTTGGTGGCTAGAGAAGCGCAAAGCCCCAGTGTTGCTGCGCCTGTGAAAGCACTTCCAAGGAAGGGTGCTGGCTAGCAAGAGCTTTCAGTGCTGGCACTTTTCATCTCTGAGCAATTGCTGGATGTTTGCAATTTCTCATCTCGTGTCTACGAGACGGAAAGAGAATGACCGTGACGTTTGGTGGCTAGAGAAGCGCAAAGCCCCAGTGTTACTGCGCCTGTGAAAGCGCTTCCAAGGAAGGGTGCTGGCTAGCAACAGCTTTCAGTGCTGGCACTTTTCATCTCTGAGCAATTGCTCGACGTTTGCAATTTCTCAGCTCGTGTCTACGAGGCGGAAAGAGAAGGACCGTGACGTTTGGTGGCTAGAGAAGCGCAAAGCCCCAGTGTTACTGCGCCTGTGAAAGCGCTTCCAAGGAAGGGTGCTGGCTAGCAAGAGCTTTCAGTGCTGGCACTTTTCATCTCTGAGCAATTGCTCGATGTTTGCAATTTCTCACCTGAGCTCTCTTTAGAGTGCGCGAGAGGATGAGCAGAAGATGAGGTGGCTAGAGAAGCCCAGAGCCCCAGTGTTCTTAGGCCTACAAAAGCGCTTCCAAGGAAGGGTGCTGGCTAGCAACAGCTTTCAGTGCTGGCACTTTTCATCTCGGAGCAATTGCTCGACGTTTGCAATTTCTCAGCTCGTGTCTACGAGACGGAAAGAGAAGGACCGTGACGTTTGGTGCGTAGAGAAGTGCAAAGCCCCAGTGTTACTGCGCCTGTGAAAGCGCTTCCAAGGAAGGGTGCTGGCTAGCAACAGCTTTCAGTGCTGGCACTTTTCATCTCTGAGCAATTGCTCGATGTTTGCAATTTCTCACCTGAGCTCTCTTTAGAGCGCGAGAGGATGAGCAGAAGATGAGGTGGCTAGAGAAGCCCAGAGCCCCAGTGTTCTTAGGCCTACAAAAGCGCTTCCAAGGAAGGGTGCTGGCTAGCAAGAGCTTTCAGTGCTGGCACTTTTCATCTCTGAGCAATTGCTCGACGTTTGCAATTTCTCAGCTCGTGTCTACGAGACGGAAAGAGAAGGACCGTGACGTTTGGTGGCTAGAGAAGCGCAAAGCCCCAGTGTTGCTGCGCCTGTGAAAGCGCTTCCAAGGAAGGGTGCTGGCTAGCAACAGCTTTCAGTGCTGGCACTTTTCATCTCTGAGCAATTGCTCGACGTTTGCAATTTCTCACCTGAGCTCTCTTCAGAGTGCGCGAGAGGATGAGTAGAAGATTAGGTGGCTAGAGAAGCCCAGAGCCCCAGTGTTCTTAGGCCTACAAAAGCGCTTCCAAGGAAGGGTGCTGGCTAGCAACAGCTTTCAGTGCTGGCACTTTTCATCTCTGAGCAATTGCTCGACGTTTGCAATTTCTCAGCTCGTGTCTACGAGACGGAAAGAGAAGGACCGTGACGTTTGGTGCGTATAGAAGTGCAAAGCCCCAGTGTTGCTGCGCCTGTGAAAGCGCTTCCAAGGAAGGGTGCTGGCTAGCAAGAGCTTTCAGTGCTGGCACTTTTCATCTCTGAGCAATTGCTCGACGTTTGCAATTTCTCACCTAAGCTCTCTTTAGAGTGCGCGAGAGGATGAGCAGAAGATTAGGTGGCTAGAGAAGCCCAGAGCCCCAGTGTTCTTAGGCCTACAAAAGCGCTTCCAAGGAAGGGTGCTGGCTAGCAACAGCTTCCAGTGCTGGCACTTTTCATCTCTGAGCAATTGCTCGACGTTTGCAATTTCTCAGCTCGTGTCTACGAGACGGAAAGAGAAGGACCGTGACGTTTGGTGGCTAGAGAAGCGCAAAGCCCCAGTGTTGCTGCGCCTGTGAAAGCGCTTCCAAGGAAGGGTGCTGGCTAGCAAGAGCTTTCAGTGCTGGCACTTTTCATCTCTGAGCAATTGCTCGACGTTTGCAATTTCTCAGCTCGTGTCTACGAGACGGAAAGAGAAGGACCGTGACGTTTGGTGCGTAGAGAAGTGCAAAGCCCCAGTGTTACTGCGCCTGTGAAAGCGCTTCCAAGGAAGGGTGCTGGCTAGCAAGAGCTTTCAGTGCTGGCACTTTTCATCTCTGAGCAATTGCTGGACGTTTGCAACTTCTCACCTGAGCTCTCTTCAGAGTGCGCGAGAGGATGAGCAGAAGATGAGGTGGCTAAAGAAGCCCAGAGCCCCAGTGTTCTTAGGCCTACAAAAGCGCTTCCAAGGAAGGGTGCTGGCTAGCAACAGCTTTCAGTGCTGGCACTTTTCATCTCTGAGCAATTGCTCGACGTTTGCAATTTCTCAGCTCGTGTCTACGAGACGGAAAGAGAAGGACCGTGACGTTTGGTGGGTAGAGAAGCGTAAAGCCCCAGTGTTGCTGCGCCTGTGAAAGCGCTTCCAAGGAAGGGTGCTGGCTAGCAAGAGCTTTCAGTGCTGGCACTTTTCATCTCTGAGCAATTGCTTGACGTTTGTAATTTCTCAGCTCGTGTCTACGAGACGGAAAGAGAAGGACCGTGACGTTTGGTGGCTAGAGAAGCGTAAAGCCCCAGTGTTACTGCGCCTGTGAAAGCGCTTCCAAGGAAGGGTGCTGGCTAGCAACAGCTTTCAGTGCTGGCACTTTTCATCTCTGAGCAATTGCTCGACGTTTGCAATTTCTCACCTGAGCTCTCTTCACAGTGCGCGAGAGGATGAGCAGAAGATTAGGTGGCTAGAGAAGCCCAGAGCCCCAGTGTTCTTAGGCCTACAAAAGCGCTTCCAAGGAAGGGTGCTGGCTAGCAACAGCTTTCAGTGCTGGCACTTTTCATCTCTGAGCAATTGCTCGACGTTTGCAATTTCTCAACTCGTGTCTACGAGACGGAAAGAGAAGGACCGTGACGTTTGGTGCGTAGAGAAGCGCAAAGCCCCAGTGTTGCTGCGCCTGTGAAAGCGCTTCCAAGGAAGGGTGCTGGCTAGCAACAGCTTTCAGTGCTGGCACTTTTCATCTCTGAGCAATTGCTCGACGTTTGCAATTTCTCAGCTCGTGTCTAGGAGACGGAAAGAGAAGGACCGTGACGTTTGGTGCGTAGAGAAGTGCAAAGCCCCAGTGTTACTGCGCCTGTGAAAGCGCTTCCAAGGAAGGGTGCTGGCTAGCAACAGCTTTCAGTGCTGGCACTTTTCATCTCTGAGCAATTGCTCGACGTTTGCAATTTCTCAGCTCGTGTCTACGAGACGGAAAGAGAAGGACCGTGACGTTTGGTGGCTAGAGAAGCGCAAAGCCCCAGTGTTGCTGCGCCTGTGCAAGCGCTTCCAAGGAAGGGTGCTGGCTAGCAAGAGCTTTCAGTGCTGGCACTTTTCATCTCTGAGCAATTGCTCGAGGTTTGCAATTTCTCATCTCGTGTCTACGAGACGGAAAGAGAAGGACCGTGACGTTTGGTGGCTAGAGAAGCGCAAAGCCCCAGTGTTACTGCGCCTGTGAAAGCGCTTCCAAGGAAGGGTGCTGGCTAGCAACAGCTTTCAGTGCTGGCACTTTTCATCTCTGAGCAATTGCTCGACGTTTGCAATTTCTCAGCTCGTGTCTACGAGGCGGAAAGAGAAGGACCGTGACGTTTGGTGGCTAGAGAAGCGCAAAGCCCCAGTGTTACTGCGCCTGTGAAAGCGCTTCCAAGGAAGGGTGCTGGCTAGCAAGAGCTTTCAGTGCTGGCACTTTTCATCTCTGAGCAATTGCTCGATGTTTGCAATTTCTCACCTGAGCTCTCTTTAGAGTGCGCGAGAGGATGAGCAGAAGATGAGGTGGCTAGAGAAGCCCAGAGCCCCAGTGTTCTTAGGCCTACAAAAGCGCTTCCAAGGAAGGGTGCTGGCTAGCAAGAGCTTTCAGTGCTGGCACTTTTCATCTCGGAGCAATTGCTCGACGTTTGCAATTTCTCAGCTCGTGTCTACGAGACGGAAAGAGAATGACCGTGACGTTTGGTGCGTATAGAAGCGCAAAGCCCCAGTGTTGCTGCGCCTGTGAAAGCGCTTCCAAGGAAGGGTGCTGGCTAGCAACAGCTTTCAGTGCTGGCACTTTTCATCTCTGAGCAATTGCTCGACGTTTGCAATTTCTCACCTGAGCTCTCTTCAGAGTGCGCGAGAGGATGAGTAGAAGATTAGGTGGCTAGAGAAGCCCAGAGCCCCAGTGTTCTTAGGCCTACAAAAGCGCTTCCAAGGAAGGGTGCTGGCTAGCAACAGCTTTCAGTGCTGGCACTTTTCATCTCTGAGCAATTGCTCGACGTTTGCAATTTCTCAGCTCGTGTCTACGAGACGGAAAGAGAAGGACCGTGACGTTTGGTGGCTAGAGAAGTGCAAAGCCCCAGTGTTGCTGCGCCTGTGAAAGCGCTTCCAAGGAAGGGTGCTGGCTAGCAAGAGCTTTCAGTGCTGGCACTTTTCATCTCTGAGCAATTGCTCGACGTTTGCAATTTCTCACCTGAGCTCTCTTTAGAGTGCGCGAGAGGATGAGCAGAAGATTAGGTGGCTAAAGAAGCCCAGAGCCCCAGTGTTCTTAGGCCTACAAAAGCGCTTCCAAGGAAGGGGGCTGGCTAGCAAGAGCTTTCAGTGCTGGCACTTTTCATCTCTGAGCAATTGCTCGACGTTTGCAATTTCTCAGCTCGTGTCTACGAGACGGAAAGAGAAGGACCGTGACGTTTGGTGGGTAGAGAAGCGCAAAGCCCCAGTGTTGCTGCGCCTGTGAAAGCGCTTCCAAGGAAGGGTGCTGGCTAGCAAGAGCTTTCAGTGCTGGCACTTTTCATCTCGGAGCAATTGCTCGACGTTTGCAATTTCTCAGCTCGTGTCTACGAGACGGAAAGAGAAGGACCGTGACGTTTGGTGGCTAGAGAATTGCAAAGCCCCAGTGTTACTGCGCCTGTGAAAGCGCTTCCAAGGAAGGGTGCTGGCTAGCAACAGCTTTCAGTGCTGGCACTTTTCATCTCTGAGCAATTGCTGGACGTTTGCAATTTCTCACCTGAGCTCTCTTCAGAGTGCGCGAGAGGATGAGCAGAAGATGAGGTGGCTAGAGAAGCCCAGAGCCCCAGTGTTCTTAGGCCTACAAAAGCGCTTCCAAGGAAGGGTGCTGGCTAGCAACAGCTTTCAGTGCTGGCACTTTTCATCTCTGAGCAATTGCTGGACGTTTGCAATTTCTCAGCTCGAGTCTACGAGACGGAAAGAGAAGGACCGTGACGTTTGGTGGCTAGAGAAGCGCAAAGCCCCAGTGTTGCTGCGCCTGTGAAAGCGCTTCCAAGGAAGGGTGCTGGCTAGCAAGAGCTTTCAGTGCTGGCACTTTTCATCTCTGAGCAATTGCTCGACGTTTGCAATTTCTCACCTGAGCTCTCTTTAGAGTGCACGAGAGGATGAGCAGAAGATGAGGTGGCTAGAGAAGCCCAGAGCCCCAGTGTTCTTAGGCCTACAAAAGCGCTTCCAAGGAAGGGGGCTGGCTAGCAACAGCTTTCAGTGCTGGCACTTTTCATCTCTGAGCAATTGCTCGACGTTTGCAATTTCTCAGCTCGTGTCTACGAGACGGAAAGAGAAGGACCGTGACATTTGGTGGCTAGAGAAGCGTAAAGCCCCAGTGTTGCTGCGCCTGTGAAAGCGCTTCCAAGGAAGGGTGCTGGCTAGCAAGAGCTTTCAGTGCTGGCACTTTTCATCTCTGAGCAATTGCTCGACGTTTGCAATTTCTCAGCTCGTGCCTACGAGGCGGAAAGAGAAGGACCGTGACGTTTGGTGGGTAGAGAAGCGCAAAGCCCCAGTGTTACTGCGCCTGTGAAAGCGCTTCCAAGGAAGGGTGCTGGCTAGCAACAGCTTTCAGTGCTGGCACTTTTCATCTCTGAGCAATTGCTCGATGTTTGCAATTTCTCACCTGAGCTCTCTTTAGAGTGCGCGAGAGGATGAGCAGAAGATGAGGTGGCTAGAGAAGCCCAGAGCCCCAGTGTTCTTAGGCCTACAAAAGCGCTTCCAAGGAAGGGTGCTGGCTAGCAAGAGCTTTCAGTGCTGGCACTTTTCATCTCTGAGCAATTGCTCGACGTTTGCAATTTCTCAGCTCGTGTCTACGAGACGGAAAGAGAAGGACCATGACGTTTGGTGCGTATAGAAGCGCAAAGCCCCAGTGTTGCTGTGCCTGTGAAAGCGCTTCCAAGGAAGGGTGCTGGCTAGCAACAGCTTTCAGTGCTGGCACTTTTCATCTCTGAGCAATTGCTCGACGTTTGTAATTTCTCAGCTCGTGTCTACGAGACGGAAAGAGAAGGACCGTGACGTTTGGTGCGTAGAGAAGTGCAAAGCCCCAGTGTTACTGCGCCTGTGAAAGCGCTTCCAAGGAAGGGTGCTGGCTAGCAACAGCTTTCAGTGCTGGCACTTTTCATCTCTGAGCAATTGCTCGACTTTTGCAATTTCTCACCTGAGCTCTCTTTAGAGTGCGTGAGAGGATGAGCAGAAGATTAGGTGGCTAGAGAAGCCCAGAGCCCCAGTGTTCTTAGGCCTACAAAAGCGCTTCCAAGGAAGGGTGCTGGCTAGCAACAGCTTCCAGTGCTGGCACTTTTCATCTCTGAGCAATTGCTCGACGTTTGCAATTTCTCAACTCGTGTCTACGAGACGGAAAGAGAATGACCGTGACGTTTGGTGCGTATAGAAGCGCAAAGCCCCAGTGTTGCTGCGCCTGTGAAAGCGCTTCCAAGGAAGGGTGCTGGCTAGCAAGAGCTTTCAGTGCTGGCACTTTTCATCTCGGAGCAATTGCTCGACGTTTGCAATTTCTCAGCTCGTGTCTACGAGACGGAAAGAGAAGGACCGTGACGTTTGGTGCGTAGAGAAGTGCAAAGCCCCAGTGTTACTGCGCCTGTGAAAGCGCTTCCAAGGAAGGGTGCTGGCTAGCAAGAGCTTTCAGTGCTGGCACTTTTCTTCTCTGAGCAATTGCTGGACGTTTGCAATTTCTCACCTGAGCTCTTTCAGAGTGCGCGAGAGGATGAGCAGAAGATGAGGTGGCTAAAGAAGCCCAGAGCCCCAGTGGTCTTAGGCCTACAAAAGCGCTTCCAAGGAAGGGTGCTGGCTAGCAACAGCTTTCAGTGCTGGCACTTTTCATCTCTGAGCAATTGCTCGAGGTTTGCAATTTCTCAGCTCGTGTCTAGGAGACGGAAAGAGAAGGACCGTGACGTTTGGTGGCTAGAGAAGCGCAAAGCCCCAGTGTTGCTGCGCCTGTGAAAGCACTTCCAAGGAAGGGTGCTGGCTAGCAAGAGCTTTCAGTGCTGGCACTTTTCATCTCTGAGCAATTGCTCGAGGTTTGCAATTTCTCATCTCGTGTCTACGAGACGGAAAGAGAATGACTGTGACGTTTGGTGGCTAGAGAAGCGCAAAGCCCCAGTGTTACTGCGCCTGTGAAAGCGCTTCCAAGGAAGGGTGCTGGCTAGCAACAGCTTTCAGTGCTGGCACTTTTCATCTCTGAGCAATTGCTCGACGTTTGCAATTTCTCAGCTCGTGTCTACGAGGCGGAAAGAGAAGGACCGTGACGTTTGGTGCGTAGAGAAGCGCAAAGCCCCAGTGTTACTGCGCCTGTGAAAGCGCTTCCAAGGAAGGGTGCTGGCTAGCAAGAGCTTTCAGTGCTGGCACTTTTCATCTCTGAGCAATTGCTCGATGTTTGCAATTTCTCACCTGAGCTCTCTTTAGAGTGCGCGAGAGGATGAGCAGAAGATGAGGTGGCTAGAGAAGCCCAGAGCCCCACTGTTCTTAGGCCTACAAAAGCGCTTCCAAGGAAGGGTGCTGGCTAGCAAGAGCTTTCAGTGCTGGCACTTTTCATCTCTGAGCAATTGCTCGACGTTTGCAATTTCTCAGCTCGTGTCTACGAGACGGAAAGAGGATGACCGTGACGTTTGGTGGCTAGAGAAGCGCAAAGCCCCAGTGTTACTGCGCCTGTGAAAGCGCTTCCAAGGAAGGGTGCTGGCTAGCAACAGCTTTCAGTGCTGGCACTTTTCATCTCTGAGCAATTGCTCGACGTTTGTAATTTCTCAGCTCGTGTCTACGAGACGGAAAGAGAAGGACCGTGACGTTTGGTGCGTAGAGAAGTGCAAAGCCCCAGTGTTACTGCGCCTGTGAAAGCGCTTCCAAGGAAGGGTGCTGGCTAGCAAGAGCTTCCAGTGCTGGCACTTTTCATCTCTGAGCAATTGCTCGACATTTGCAATTTCTCACCTGAGCTCTCTTCAGAGTGCGCGAGAGGATGAGCAGAAGATGAGGTGGCTAGAGAAGCCCAGAGCCCCAGTGTTCTTAGGCCTACAAAAGCGCTTCCAAGGAAGGGTGCTGGCTAGCAACAGCTTTCAGTGCTGGCACTTTTCATCTCTGAGCAATTGCTCGACGTTTGCAATTTCTCAGCTCGTGTCTACGAGACGGAAAGAGAAGGACCGTGACGTTTGGTGCGTAGAGAAGTGCAAAGCCCCAGTGTTACTGCGCCTGTGAAAGCGCTTCCAAGGAAGGGTGCTGGCTAGCAAGAGCTTCCAGTGCTGGCACTTTTCATCTCTGAGCAATTGCTCGACATTTGCAATTTCTCACCTGAGCTCTCTTCAGAGTGCGCGAGAGGATGAGCAGAAGATGAGGTGGCTAGAGAAGCCCAGAGCCCCAGTGTTCTTAGGCCTACAAAAGCGCTTCCAAGGAAGGGTGCTGGCTAGCAACAGCTTTCAGTGCTGGCACTTTTCATCTCTGAGCAATTGCTCGACGTTTGCAATTTCTCAGCTCGTGTCTACGAGACGGAAAGAGAAGGACCGTGACGTTTGGTGGCTAGAGAAGCGCAAAGCCCCAGTGTTGCTGCGCCTGTGAAAGCGCTTCCAAGGAAGGGTGCTGGCTAGCAAGAGCTTTCAGTGCTGGCACTTTTCATCTCTGAGCAATTGCTCGACGTTTGCAATTTCTCACCTGAGCTCTCTTTAGAGTGCACGAGAGGATGAGCAGAAGATGAGGTGGCTAGAGAAGCCCAGAGCCCCAGTGTTCTTAGGCCTACAAAAGCGCTTCCAAGGAAGGGGGCTGGCTAGCAACAGCTTTCAGTGCTGGCACTTTTCATCTCTGAGCAATTGCTCGACGTTTGCAATTTCTCAGCTCGTGTCTACGAGACGGAAAGAGAAGGACCGTGACGTTTGGTGCGTATAGAAGCGCAAAGCCCCAGTGTTGCTGCGCCTGTGAAAGCGCTTCCAAGGAAGGGTGCTGGCTAGCAACAGCTTTCAGTGCTGGCGCTTTTCATCTCTGAGCAATTGCTCGACGTTTGCAATTTCTCACCTGAGCTCTCTTCAGAGTGCGCGAGAGGATGAGTAGAATATTAGGTGGCTAGAGAAGCCCAGAGCCCCAGTGTTCTTAGGCCTACAAAAGCGCTTCCAAGGAAGGGTGCTGGCTAGCAACAGCTTTCAGTGCTGGCACTTTTCATCTCTGAGCAATTGCTCGACGTTTGCAATTTCTCAGCTCGTGTCTACGAGACGGAAAGAGAAAGACCGTGACGTTTGGTGCGTATAGAAGTGCAAAGCCCCAGTGTTGCTGCGCCTGTGAAAGCGCTTCCAAGGAAGGGTGCTGGCTAGCAAGAGCTTTCAGTGCTGGCACTTTTCATCTCTGAGCAATTGCTCGACGTTTGCAATTCCTCACCTGAGCTCTCTTTAGAGTGCGCGAGAGGATGAGCAGAAGATTAGGTGGCTAGAGAAGCCCAGAGCCCCAGTGTGCTTAGGCCTACAAAAGCGCTTCCAAGGAAGGGTGCTGGCTAGCAAGAGCTTTCAGTGCTGGCATTTTTCATCTCTGAGCAATTGCTCGACGTTTGCAATTTCTCAGCTCGTGTCTACGAGACGGAAAGAGAAGGACCGTGACGTTTGGTGGGTAGAGAAGCGCAAAGCCCCAGTGTTGCTGCGCCTGTGAAAGCGCTTCCAAGGAAGGGTGCTGGCTAGCAAGAGCTTTCAGTGCTGGCACTTTTCATCTCTGAGCAATTGCTCGACGTTTGCAATTTCTCAGCTCGTGTCTACGAGACGGAAAGAGAAGGACCGTGACGTTTGGTGGGTAGAGAAGCGCAAAGCCCCAGTGTTACTGCGCCTGTGAAAGCGCTTCCAAGGAAGGGTGCTGGCTAGCAACAGCTTTCAGTGCTGGCACTTTTCATCTCTGAGCAATTGCTGGACGTTTGCAATTTCTCACCTGAGCTCTCTTCAGAGTGCGCGAGAGGATGAGCAGAAGATGAGGTGGCTAAAGAAGCCCAGAGCCCCAGTGTTCTTAGGCCTACAAAAGCGCTTCCAAGGAAGGGTGCTGGCTAGCAACAGCTTTCAGTGCTGGCACTTTTCATCTCTGAGCAATTGCTCGACGTTTGCAATTTCTCAGCTCGTGTCTAAGAGACGGAAAGAGAAGGACCGTGACGTTTGGTGGGTAGAGAAGCGTAAAGCCCCAGTGTTGCTGTACCTGTGAAAGCGCTTCCAAGGAAGGGTGCTGGCTAGCAAGAGCTTTCAGTGCTGGCACTTTTCATCTCTGAGCAATTGCTCGACGTTTGCAATTTCTCAGCTCGTGTCTACGAGGCGGAAAGAGAAGGACCGTGACGTTTGGTGGGTAGAGAAGCGCAAAGCCCCAGTGTTACTGCGCCTGTGAAAGCGCTTCCAAGGAAGGGTGCTGGCTAGCAACAGCTTTCAGTGCTGGCACTTTTCATCTCTGAGCAATTGCTCGATGTTTGCAATTTCTCACCTGAGCTCTCTTTAGAGTGCGCGAGAGGATGAGCAGAAGATGAGGTGGCTAAAGAAGCCCAGAGCCCCACTGTTCTTAGGCCTACAAAAGCGCTTCCAAGGAAGGGTGCTGGCTAGCAAGAGCTTTCAGTGCTGGCACTTTTCATCTCTGAGCAATTGCTCGACGTTTGCAATTTCTCAGCTCGTGTCTACGAGACGGAAAGAGAAGGACCGTGACGTTTGGTGGGTAGAGAAGCGCAAAGCCCCAGTGTTGCTGCGCCTGTGAAAGCACTTCCAAGGAAGGGTGCTGGCTAGCAAGAGCTTTCAGTGCTGGCACTTTTCATCTCTGAGCAATTGCTCGAGGTTTGCAATTTCTCATCTCGTGTCTACGAGACGGAAAGAGAATGACCGTGACGTTTGGTGGCTAGAGAAGCGCAAAGCCCCAGTGTTACTGCGCCTGTGAAAGCGCTTCCAAGGAAGGGTGCTGGCTAGCAACAGCTTTCAGTGCTGGCACTTTTCATCTCTGAGCAATTGCTCGACGTTTGCAATTTCTCAGCTCGTGTCTACGAGGCGGAAAGAGAATGACAGTGACGTTTGGTGGCTAGAGAAGCGCAAAGCCCCAGTGTTGCTGCGCCTGTGAAAGCGCTTCCAAGGAAGGGTGCTGGCTAGCAAGAGCTTTCAGTGCTGGCACTTTTAATCTCTGAGCAATTGCTCGACCTTTGCAATTTCTCACCTGACCTCTCTTTAGAGTGCGCGAGAGGATGAGCAGAAGATGAGGTGGCTAGAGAAGCCCAGAGCCCCAGTGTGCTTAGGCCTACAAAAGCGCTTCCAAGGAAGGGTGCTGGCTAGCAAGAGCTTTCAGTGCTGGCACTTTTCATCTCTGAGCAATTGCTCGACGTTTGCAATTTCTCAGCTCGTGTCTACGAGACGGAAAGAGAAGGACCGTGACGTTTGGTGGGTAGAGAAGCGCAAAGCCCCAGTGTTACTGTGCCTGTAAAGCGCTTCCAAGGAAGGGTGCTGGTTAGCAAGAGCTTTCAGTGCTGGCACTTTTCATCTCTGAGCAATTGCTCGACGTTTGCAATTTCTCACCTGAGCTCTCTTTAGAGCGCGAGAGGATGAGCAGAAGATTAGGTGGCTATACAAGCCCAGAGCCCCAGTGTTCTTAGGCCTACAAAAGCGCTTCCAAGGAAGGGTGCTGGCTAGCAAGAGCTTCCAGTGCTGGCACTTTTCATCTCTGAGCAATTGCTCGACGTTTGCAATTTCTCAGCTCGTGTCTACGAGACGGAAAGAGAAGGACCGTGACGTTTGGTGCGTAGAGAAGCGCAAAGCCCCAGTGTTACTGCGCCTGTGAAAGCACTTCCAAGGAAGGGTGCTGGCTAGCAACAGCTTTCAGTGCTGGCACTTTTCATCTCTGAGCAATTGCTCGACGTTTGCAATTTCTCACCTGAGCTCTCTTTAGAGCGCGAGAGGATGAGCAGAAGATGAGGTGGCTAGACAAGCCCAGAGCCCCAGTGTTCTTAGGCCTACAAAAGCGCTTCCAAGGAAGGGGGCTGGCTAGCAAGAGCTTTCAGTGCTGGCACTTTTCATCTCTGAGCAATTGCTCGACGTTTGCAATTTCTCAGCTCGTGTCTACGAGGCGGAAAGAGAATGACTGTGACGTTTGGTGCGTATAGAAGCGCAAAGCCCCAGTGTTGCTGCGCCTGTGAAAGCGCTTCCAAGGAAGGGTGCTGGCTAGCAACAGCTTTCAGTGCTGGCACTTTTCATCTCTGAGCAATTGCTCGACGTTTGCAATTTCTCACCTGAGCTCTCTTTAGAGTGCGCGAGAGGATGAGTAGAAGATTAGGTGGCTAGAGAAGCCCAGAGCCCCAGTGTTCTTAGGCCTACAAAAGCGCTTCCAAGGAAGGGTGCTGGCTAGGAAGAGCTTTCAGTGCTGGCACTTTTCATCTCGGAGCAATTGCTCGACGTTTGCAATTTCTCAGCTCGTGTCTACGAGACGGAAAGAGAATGACCGTGTCGTTTGGTGGCTAGAGAAGCGCAAAGCCCCAGTGTTGCTGCGCCTGTGAAAGCGCTTCCAAGGAAGGGTGCTGGCTAGCAAGAGCTTTCAGTGCTGGCACTTTTCATCTCTGAGCAATTGCTCGACGTTTGCAATTTCTCACCTGAGCTCTCTTTAGAGTGCGCGAGAGGATGAGCAGAAGATGAGGTGGCTAGAGAAGCCCAGAGCCCCAGTGTGCTTAGGCCTACAAAAGCGCTTCCAAGGAAGGGTGCTGGCTAGCAAGAGCTTTCAGTGCTGGCATTTTTCATCTCTGAGCAATTGCTGGACGTTTGCAATTTCTCAGCTCGTGTCTACGAGACGGAAAGAGAAGGACCGTGACGTTTGGTGGCTAGAGAAGCGCAAAGCCCCAGTGTTACTGCGCCTGTGAAAGCGCTTCCAAGGAAGGGTGCTGGCTAGCAACAGCTTTCAGTGCTGGCACTTTTCATCTCTGAGCAATTGCTGGACGTTTGCAATTTCTCAGCTCGTGTCTACGAGACGGAAAGAGAAGGACCGTGACGTTTGGTGCGTAGAGAAGTGCAAAGCCCCAGTGTTACTGCGCCTGTGAAAGCGCTTCCAAGGAAGGGTGCTGGCTAGCAACAGCTTTCAGTGCTGGCACTTTTCATCTCTGAGCAATTGCTCGACCTTTGCAATTTCTCACCTGAGCTCTCTTTAGAGTGCGCGAGAGGATGAGCAGAAGATTAGGTGGCTATACAAGCCCAGAGCCCCAGTGTTCTTAGGCCTACAAAAGCGCTTCCAAGGAAGGGTGCTGGCTAGCAACAGCTTCCAGTGCTGGCACTTTTCATCTCTGAGCAATTGCTCGACGTTTGCAATTTCTCAGCTCGTGTCTACGAGACGGAAAGAGAAGGACCGTGACGTTTGGTGCGTAGAGAAGCGCAAAGCCCCAGTGTTACTGCGCCTGTGAAAGCGCTTCCAAGGAAGGGTGCTGGCTAGCAACAGCTTTCAGTGCTGGCACTTTTCATCTCTGAGCAATTGCTCGACGTTTGCAATTTCTCACCTGAGCTCTCTTTAGAGCGCGAGAGGATGAGCAGAAGATTAGGTGGCTAGACAAGCCCAGAGCCCCAGTGTTCTTAGGCCTACAAAAGCGCTTCCAAGGAAGGGTGCTGGCTAGCAAGAGCTTTCAGTGCTGGCACTTTTCATCTCTGAGCAATTGCTGGACGTTTGCAATTTCTCAGCTCGTGTCTACGAGACGGAAAGAGAATGAATGTGACGTTTGGTGCGTATAGAAGCGCAAAGCCCCAGTGTTGCTGCGCCTGTGAAAGCGCTTCCAAGGAAGGGTGCTGGCTAGCAACAGCTTTCAGTGCTGGCACTTTTCATCTCTGAGCAATTGCTCGACGTTTGCAATTTCTCAGCTCGTGTCTACGAGACGGAAAGAGAAGGACCGTGACGTTTGGTGGCTAGAGAAGCGCAAAGCCCCAGTGTTGCTGCGCCTGTGAAAGCGCTTCCAAGGAAGGGTGCTGGCTAGCAAGAGCTTTCAGTGCTGGCACTTTTTATCTCTGAGCAATTGCTCGACGTTTGCAATTTCTCACCTGAGCTCTCTTTAGAGTGCGCGAGAGGATGAGCAGAAGATTAGGTGGCTAGAGAAGCCCAGAGCCCCAGTGTGCTTAGGCCTACAAAAGCGCTTCCAAGGAAGGGTGCTGGCTAGCAACAGCTTTCAGTGCTGGCACTTTTCATCTCTGAGCAATTGCTCGACGTTTGCAATTTCTCAGCTCGTGTCTACGAGACGGAAAGAGAAGGACCGTGACGTTTGGTGGCTAGAGAAGCGTAAAGCCCCAGTGTTGCTGCGCCTGTGAAAGCGCTTCCAAGGAAGGGTGCTGGCTAGCAAGAGCTTTCAGTGCTGGCACTTTTCATCTCTGAGCAATTGCTCGACGTTTGCAATTTCTCAGCTCGTGTCTACGAGGCGGAAAGAGAAGGACCGTGACGTTTGGTGGGTAGAGAAGCGCAAAGCCCCAGTGTTACTGCGCCTGTGAAAGCGCTTCCAAGGAAGGGTGCTGGCTAGCAACAGCTTTCAGTGCTGGCACTTTTCATCTCTGAGCAATTGCTCGATGTTTGCAATTTCTCACCTGAGCTCTCTTTAGAGTGCGCGAGAGGATGAGCAGAAGATGAGGTGGCTAGAGAAGCCCAGAGCCCCAGTGTTCTTAGGCCTACAAAAGCGCTTCCAAGGAAGGGTGCTGGCTAGCAAGAGCTTTCAGTGCTGGCACTTTTCATCTCTGAGCAATTGCTGGACGTTTGCAATTTCTCAGCTCGTGTCTACGAGACGGAAAGAGAAGGACCGTGACGTTTGGTGCGTATAGAAGCGCAAAGCCCCAGTGTTGCTGTGCCTGTGAAAGCGCTTCCAAGGAAGGGTGCTGGCTAGCAAGAGCTTTCAGTGCTGGCACTTTTCATCTCGGAGCAATTGCTCGACGTTTGTAATTTCTCAGCTCGTGTCTACGAGACGGAAAGAGAAGGACCGTGACGTTTGGTGCGTATAGAAGTGCAAAGCCCCAGTGTTACTGCGCCTGTGAAAGCGCTTCCAAGGAAGGGTGCTGGCTAGCAAGAGCTTCCAGTGCTGGCACTTTTCATCTCTGAGCAATTGCTCGACATTTGCAATTTCTCACCTGAGCTCTCTTCAGAGTGCGCGAGAGGATGAGCAGAAGATGAGGTGGCTAGAGAAGCCCAGAGCCCCAGTGTTCTTAGGCCTACAAAAGCGCTTCCAAGGAAGGGTGCTGGCTAGCAACAGCTTTCAGTGCTGGCACTTTTCATCTCTGAGCAATTGCTCGACGTTTGCAATTTCTCAGCTCGTGTCTACGAGACGGAGAGATAGTGACCGTGACGTTTGGTGGGTAGAGAAGCGCAAAGCCCCAGTGTTGCTGCGCCTGTGAAAGCGCTTCCAAGGAAGGTTGCTGGCTAGCAAGAGCTTTCAGTGCTGGCACTTTTCATCTCTGAGCAATTGCTGGACGTTTGCAATTTCTCACCTGAGCTCTCTTTAGAGTGCACGAGAGGATGAGCAGAAGATGAGGTGGCTAGAGAAGCCCAGAGCCCCAGTGTTCTTAGGCCTACAAAAGCGCTTCCAAGGAAGGGTGCTGGCTAGCAAGAGCTTTCAGTGCTGGCACTTTTCATCTCTGAGCAATTGCTCGACGTTTGCAATTTCTCAGCTCGTGTCTAGGAGACGGAAAGAGAAGAACCGTGACGTTTGGTGGCTAGAGAAGCGCAAAGCCCCAGTGTTGCTGCGCCTGTGAAAGCGCTTCCAAGGAAGGGTGCTGGCTAGCAAGAGCTTTCAGTGCTGGCACTTTTCATCTCTGAGCAATTGCTCGACGTTTGCAATTTCTCACCTGAGCTCTCTTCAGAGTGCGCGAGAGGATGAGCAGAAGATGAGGTGGCTAGAGAAGCCCAGAGCCCCAGTGTTCTTAGGCCTACAAAAGCGCTTCCAAGGAAGGGTGCTGGCTAGCAACAGCTTTCAGTGCTGGCACTTTTCATCTCGGAGCAATTGCTCGACGTTTGCAATTTCTCAGCTCGTGTCTACTAGATGGAAAGAGAATGACCGTGACGTTTGGTGCGTATAGAAGCGCAAAGCCCCAGTGTTGCTGCGCCTGTGAAAGCGCTTCCAAGGAAGGGTGCTGGCTAGCAAGAGCTTTCAGTGCTGGCACTTTTCATCTCTGAGCAATTGCTGGACGTTTGCAATTTCTCACCTGAGCTCTCTTTAGAGTGCGCGAGAGGATGAGCAGAAGATTAGGTGGCTAGAGAAGCCCAGAGCCCCAGTGTGCTTAGGCCTACAAAAGCGCTTCCAAGGAAGGGTGCTGGCTAGCAACAGCTTTCAGTGCTGGCACTTTTCATCTCTGAGCAATTGCTCGACGTTTGCAATTTCTCAGCTCGTGTCTACGAGACGGAAAGAGAAGGACCGTGACGTTTGGTGCGTATAGAAGCGCAAAGCCCCAGTGTTGCTGTGCCTGTGAAAGCGCTTCCAAGGAAGGGTGCTGGCTAGCAAGAGCTTTCAGTGCTGGCACTTTTCATCTCTGAGCAATTGCTGGACGTTTGTAATTTCTCAGCTCGTGTCTACGAGACGGAAAGAGAAGGACCGTGACGTTTGGTGGCTAGAGAAGCGCAAAGCCCCAGTGTTACTGCGCCTGTGAAAGCGCTTCCAAGGAAGGGTGCTGGCTAGCAACAGCTTTCAGTGCTGGCACTTTTCATCTCTGAGCAATTGCTCGACGTTTGCAATTTCTCACCTGAGCTCTCTTTAGAGTGCGCGAGAGGATGAGCAGAAGATGAGGTGGCTAGAGAAGCCCAGAGCCCCAGTGTTCTTAGGCCTACAAAAGCGCTTCCAAGGAAGGGTGCTGGCTAGCAACAGCTTTCAGTGCTGGCACTTTTCATCTCTGAGCAATTGCTCGACGTTTGCAATTTCTCAGCTCGTGTCTACGAGACGGAGAGATAGTGACCGTGACGTTTGGTGGGTAGAGAAGCGCAAAGCCCCAGTGTTACTGCGCCTGTGAAAGCGCTTCCAAGGAAGGGTGCTGGCTAGCAAGAGCTTTCAGTGCTGGCACTTTTCATCTCTGAGCAATTGCTCGACGTTTGCAATTTCTCAGCTCGTGTCTACGAGACGGAAAGAGAAGGACCGTGACGTTTGGTGCGTAGAGAAGTGCAAAGCCCCAGTGTTACTGCGCCTGTGAAAGCGCTTCCAAGGAAGGGTGCTGGCTAGCAACAGCTTTCAGTGCTGGCACTTTTCATCTCTGAGCAATTGCTCGACGTTTGCAATTTCTCACCTGAGCTCTCTTCAGAGTGCGCGAGAGGATGAGCAGAAGATGAGGTGGCTAGAGAAGCCCAGAGCCCCAGTGTTCTTAGGCCTACAAAAGCGCTTCCAAGGAAGGGTGCTGGCTAGCAACAGCTTCCAGTGCTGGCACTTTTCATCTCTGAGCAATTGCTCGACGTTTGCAATTTCTCAGCTCGTGTCTACGAGACGGAAAGAGAAGGACCGTGACGTTTGGTGCGTAGAGAAGCGCAAAGCCCCAGTGTTGCTGCGCCTGTGAAAGCACTTCCAAGGAAGGGTGCTGTCTAGCAACAGCTTTCAGTGCTGGCACTTTTCATCTCTGAGCAATTGCTCGACGTTTGCAGTTTCTCACCTGAGCTCTCTTTAGAGCGCGAGAGGATGAGCAGAAGATGAGGTGGCTAGAGAAGCCCAGAGCCCCAGTGTTCTTAGGCCTACAAAAGCGCTTCCAAGGAAGGGTGCTGGCTAGCAAGAGCTTTCAGTGCTGGCACTTTTCATCTCTGAGCAATTGCTGGACGTTTGCAATTTCTCAGCTCGTGTCTACGAGACGGAAAGAGAATGACTGTGACGTTTGGTGCGTATAGAAGCGCAAAGCCCCAGTGTTGCTGCGCCTGTGAAAGCGCTTCCAAGGAAGGGTGCTGGCTAGCAACAGCTTTCAGTGCTGGCACTTTTCATCTCTGAGCAATTGCTCGATGTTTGCAATTTCTCAGCTCATGTCTACGAGACGGAAAGAGAAGGACCGTGACGTTTGGTGGGTAGAGAAGCGCAAAGCCCCAGTGTTGCTGCGCCTGTGAAAGCGCTTCCAAGGAAGGGTGCTGGCTAGCAAGAGCTTTCAGTGCTGGCACTTTTCATCTCTGAGCAATTGCTCGACGTTTGCAATTTCTCACCTGAGCTCTCTTTAGAGTGCGCGAGAGGATGAGCAGAAGATTAGGTGGCTAGAGAAGCCCAGAGCCCCAGTGTGCTTAGGCCTACAAAAGCGCTTCCAAGGAAGGGTGCTGGCTAGCAAGAGCTTTCAGTGCTGGCATTTTTCATCTCTGAGCAATTGCTGGACGTTTGCAATTTCTCAGCTCGTGTCTACGAGACGGAAAGAGAAGGACCGTGACGTTTGGTGGGTAGAGAAGCGCAAAGCCCCAGTGTTGCTGCGCCTGTGAAAGCGCTTCCAAGGAAGGGTGCTGGCTAGCAAGAGCTTTCAGTGCTGGCACTTTTCATCTCTGAGCAATTGCTCGACGTTTGCAATTTCTCAGCTCGTGTCTACGAGACGGAAAGAGAAGGACCGTGACGTTTGGTGCGTAGAGAAGTGCAAAGCCCCAGTGTTACTGCGCCTGTGAAAGCGCTTCCAAGGAAGGGTGCTGGCTAGCAAGAGCTTTCAGTGCTGGCACTTTTCATCTCTGAGCAATTGCTCGACGTTTGCAATTTCTCACCTGAGCTCTCTTCAGAGTGCGCGAGAGGATGAGCAGAAGATGAGGTGGCTAGAGAAGCCCAGAGCCCCAGTGTTCTTAGGCCTACAAAAGCGCTTCCAAGGAAGGCTGCTGGCTAGCAACAGCTTTCAGTGCTGGCACTTTTCATCTCTGAGCAATTGCTCGACGTTTGCAATTTCTCAGCTCGTGTCTATGAGACGGAAAGAGAAGGACCGTGACGTTTGGTGGCTAGAGAAGCGTAAAGCCCCAGTGTTGCTGCGCCTGTGAAAGCGCTTCCAAGGAAGGGTGCTGGCTAGCAAGAGCTTTCAGTGCTGGCACTTTTCATCTCTGAGCAATTGCTCGACGTTTGCAATTTCTCAGCTCGTGTCTACGAGGCGGAAAGAGAAGGACCGTGACGTTTGGTGGCTAGAGAAGCGCAAAGCCCCAGTGTTACTGCGCCTGTGAAAGCGCTTCCAAGGAAGGGTGCTGGCTAGCAACAGCTTTCAGTGCTGGCACTTTTCATCTCTGAGCAATTGCTCGATGTTTGCAATTTCTCACCTGAGCTCTCTTTAGAGTGCGCGAGAGGATGAGCAGAAGATGAGGTGGCTAGAGAAGCCCAGAGCCCCAGTGTTCTTAGGCCTACAAAAGCGCTTCCAAGGAAGGGTGCTGGCTAGCAAGAGCTTTCAGTGCTGGCACTTTTCATCTCTGAGCAATTGCTGGACGTTTGCAATTTCTCAGCTCGTGTCTACGAGACGGAAAGAGAAGGACCGTGACGTTTGGTGCGTATAGAAGCGCAAAGCCCCAGTGTTGCTGTGCCTGTGAAAGCGCTTCCAAGGAAGGGTGCTGGCTAGCAACAGCTTTCAGTGCTGGCACTTTTCATCTCTGAGCAATTGCTCGACGTTTGTAATTTCTCAGCTCGTGTCTACGAGACGGAAAGAGAAGGACCGTGACGTTTGGTGCGTATAGAAGTGCAAAGCCCCAGTGTTACTGCGCCTGTGAAAGCGCTTCCAAGGAAGGGTGCTGGCTAGCAAGAGCTTCCAGTGCTGGCACTTTTCATCTCTGAGCAATTGCTCGACATTTGCAATTTCTCACCTGAGCTCTCTTCAGAGTGCGCGAGAGGATGAGCAGAAGATGAGGTGGCTAGAGAAGCCCAGAGCCCCAGTGTTCTTAGGCCTACAAAAGCGCTTCCAAGGAAGGGTGCTGGCTAGCAACAGCTTTCAGTGCTGGCACTTTTCATCTCTGAGCAATTGCTCGACGTTTGCAATTTCTCAGCTCGTGTCTAGGAGACGGAAAGAGAAGGACCGTGACGTTTGGTGGCTAGAGAAGCGCAAAGCCCCAGTGTTGCTGCGCCTGTGAAAGCGCTTCCAAGGAAGGTTGCTGGCTAGCAAGAGCTTTCAGTGCTGGCACTTTTCATCTCTGAGCAATTGCTGGACGTTTGCAATTTCTCACCTGAGCTCTCTTTAGAGTGCACGAGAGGATGAGCAGAAGATGAGGTGGCTAGAGAAGCCCAGAGCCCCAGTGTTCTTAGGCCTACAAAAGCGCTTCCAAGGAAGGGTGCTGGCTAGCAAGAGCTTTCAGTGCTGGCACTTTTCATCTCTGAGCAATTGCTCGACGTTTGCAATTTCTCAGCTCGTGTCTACGAGACGGAAAGAGAAGGACCATGACGTTTGGTGGGTAGAGAAGCGCAAAGCCCCAGTGTTACTGCGCCTGTGAAAGCGCTTCCAAGGAAGGGTGCTGGCTAGCAACAGCTTTCAGTGCTGGCACTTTTCATCTCTGAGCAATTGCTCGACGTTTGCAATTTCTCACCTGAGCTCTCTTCACAGTGCGCGAGAGGATGAGCAGAAGATGAGGTGGCTAGAGAAGCCCAGAGCCCCAGTGTTCTTAGGCCTACAAAAGCGCTTCCAAGGAAGGGTGCTGGCTAGCAACAGCTTCCAGTGCTGGCACTTTTCATCTCTGAGCAATTGCTGGACGTTTGCAATTTCTCAGCTCGTGTCTACGAGACGGAAAGAGAAGAACCGTGACGTTTGGTGGCTAGAGAAGCGCAAAGCCCCAGTGTTGCTGCGCCTGTGAAAGCGCTTCCAAGGAAGGGTGCTGGCTAGCAAGAGCTTTCAGTGCTGGCACTTTTCATCTCTGAGCAATTGCTCGACGTTTGCAATTTCTCACCTGAGCTCTCTTCAGAGTGCGCGAGAGGATGAGCAGAAGATTAGGTGGCTAGAGAAGCCCAGAGCCCCAGAGTTCTTAGGCCTACAAAAGCGCTTCCAAGGAAGGGTGCTGGCTAGCAACAGCTTTCAGTGCTGGCACTTTTCATCTCTGAGCAATTGCTCGACGTTTGCAATTTCTCAGCTCGTGTCTACGAGACGGAAAGAGAAGGACCGTGACGTTTGGTGCGTATAGAAGCGCAAAGCCCCAGTGTTGCTGTGCCTGTGAAAGCGCTTCCAAGGAAGGGTGCTGGCTAGCAACAGCTTTCAGTGCTGGCACTTTTCATCTCTGAGCAATTGCTCGACGTTTGTAATTTCTCAGCTCGTGTCTACGAGACGGAAAGAGAAGGACCGTGACGTTTGGTGCGTAGAGAAGTGCAAAGCCCCAGTGTTACTGCGCCTGTGAAAGCGCTTCCAAGGAAGGGTGCTGGCTAGCAAGAGCTTTCAGTGCTGGCACTTTTCATCTCTGAGCAATTGCTCGACGTTTGCAATTTCTCACCTGAGCTCTCTTCAGAGTGCGCGAGAGGATGAGCAGAAGATGAGGTGGCTAGAGAAGCCCAGAGCCCCAGTGTTCTTAGGCCTACAAAAGCGCTTCCAAGGAAGGGTGCTGGCTAGCAAGAGCTTTCAGTGCTGGCACTTTTCATCTCTGAGCAATTGCTCGACGTTTGCAATTTCTCAGCTCGTGTCTAGGAGACGGAAAGAGAAGGACCGTGACGTTTGGTGGGTAGAGAAGCGCAAAGCCCCAGTGTTGCTGCGCCTGTGAAAGCGCTTCCAAGGAAGGGTGCTGGCTAGCAAGAGCTTTCAGTGCTGGCACTTTTCATCTCTGAGCAATTGCTGGACGTTTGCAATTTCTCACCTGAGCTCTCTTTAGAGTGCACGAGAGGATGAGCAGAAGATGAGGTGGCTAGAGAAGCCCAGAGCCCCAGTGTTCTTAGGC
This sequence comes from Sarcoramphus papa, assembly GCA_037962945.1. Taxonomy (NCBI): domain Eukaryota; kingdom Metazoa; phylum Chordata; class Aves; order Accipitriformes; family Cathartidae; genus Sarcoramphus; species Sarcoramphus papa. Next base: position 4,547,183 of record JBBMRM010000093.1, on the reverse strand, counting down.
CTACAAAAGCGCTTCCAAGGAAGGGTGCTGGCTAGCAAGAGCTTTCAGTGCTGGCACTTTTCATCTCTGAGCAATTGCTCGACGTTTGCAATTTCTCAGCTCGTGTCTACGAGACGGAAAGAGAAGGACCATGACGTTTGGTGGGTAGAGAAGCGCAAAGCCCCAGTGTTACTGCGCCTGTGAAAGCGCTTCCAAGGAAGGGTGCTGGCTAGCAACAGCTTTCAGTGCTGGCACTTTTCATCTCTGAGCAATTGCTCGACGTTTGCAATTTCTCACCTGAGCTCTCTTCACAGTGCGCGAGAGGATGAGCAGAAGATGAGGTGGCTAGAGAAGCCCAGAGCCCCAGTGTTCTTAGGCCTACAAAAGCGCTTCCAAGGAAGGGTGCTGGCTAGCAACAGCTTCCAGTGCTGGCACTTTTCATCTCTGAGCAATTGCTGGACGTTTGCAATTTCTCAGCTCGTGTCTAGGAGACGGAAAGAGAAGAACCGTGACGTTTGGTGGCTAGAGAAGCGCAAAGCCCCAGTGTTGCTGCGCCTGTGAAAGCGCTTCCAAGGAAGGGTGCTGGCTAGCAAGAGCTTTCAGTGCTGGCACTTTTCATCTCTGAGCAATTGCTCGACGTTTGCAATTTCTCACCTGAGCTCTCTTCAGAGTGCGCGAGAGGATGAGCAGAAGATTAGGTGGCTAGAGAAGCCCAGAGCCCCAGTGTTCTTAGGCCTACAAAAGCGCTTCCAAGGAAGGGTGGTGGCTAGCAACAGCTTTCAGTGCTGGCACTTTTCATCTCGGAGCAATTGCTCGACGTTTGCAATTTCTCAGCTCGTGTCTACGAGATGGAAAGAGAAGGACCGTGACGTTTGGTGCGTATAGAAGCGCAAAGCCCCAGTGTTGCTGCGCCTGTGAAAGCGCTTCCAAGGAAGGGTGCTGGCTAGCAAGAGCTTTCAGTGCTGGCACTTTTCATCTCTGAGCAATTGCTCGACGTTTGCAATTTCTCACCTGAGCTCTCTTCAGAGTGCGCGAGAGGATGAGCAGAAGATTAGGTGGCTAGAGAAGCCCAGAGCCCCAGTGTGCTTAGGCCTACAAAAGCGCTTCCAAGGAAGGGTGCTGGCTAGCAAGAGCTTTCAGTGCTGGCACTTTTCATCTCTGAGCAATTGCTCGACGTTTGCAATTTCTCAGCTCGTGTCTACGAGACGGAAAGAGAAGGACCGTGACGTTTGGTGCGTATAGAAGCGCAAAGCCCCAGTGTTGCTGTGCCTGTGAAAGCGCTTCCAAGGAAGGGTGCTGGCTAGCAACAGCTTTCAGTGCTGGCACTTTTCATCTCTGAGCAATTGCTCGACGTTTGTAATTTCTCAGCTCGTGTCTACGAGACGGAAAGAGAAGGACCGTGACGTTTGGTGGCTAGAGAAGTGCAAAGCCCCAGTGTTACTGCGCCTGTGAAAGCGCTTCCAAGGAAGGGTGCTGGCTAGCAAGAGCTTCCAGTGCTGGCACTTTTCATCTCTGAGCAATTGCTCGACATTTGCAATTTCTCACCTGAGCTCTCTTCAGAGTGCGCGAGAGGATGAGCAGAAGATGAGGTGGCTAGAGAAGCCCAGAGCCCCAGTGTTCTTAGGCCTACAAAAGCGCTTCCAAGGAAGGGTGCTGGCTAGCAACAGCTTTCAGTGCTGGCACTTTTCATCTCTGAGCAATTGCTCGACGTTTGCAATTTCTCAGCTCGTGTCTAGGAGACGGAAAGAGAAGGACCGTGACGTTTGGTGGCTAGAGAAGCGCAAAGCCCCAGTGTTGCTGCGCCTGTGAAAGCGCTTCCAAGGAAGGGTGCTGGCTAGCAAGAGCTTTCAGTGCTGGCACTTTTCATCTCTGAGCAATTGCTCGACGTTTGCAATTTCTCACCTGAGCTCTCTTTAGAGTGCGCGAGAGGATGAGCAGAAGTTGAGGTGGCTAGAGAAGCCCAGAGCCCCAGTGTTCTTAGGCCTACAAAAGCGCTTCCAAGGAAGGGTGCTGGCTAGCAACAGCTTTCAGTGCTGGCACTTTTCATCTCTGAGCAATTGCTCGACGTTTGCAATTTCTCAGCTCGTGTTTACGAGACGGAAAGAGAAGGACCGTGACGTTTGGTGGCTAGAGAAGCGCAAAGCCCCAGTGTTGCTGCGCCTGTGAAAGCGCTTCCAAGGAAGGGTGCTGGCTAGCAACAGCTTTCAGTGCTGGCACTTTTCATCTCTGAGCAATTGCTGGACGTTTGCAATTTCTCACCTGAGCTCTCTTCAGAGTGCGCGAGAGGATGAGCAGAAGATGAGGTGGCTAGAGAAGCCCAGAGCCCCAGTGTTCTTAGGCCTACAAAAGCGCTTCCAAGGAAGGGTGCTGGCTAGCAACAGCTTTCAGTGCTGGCACTTTTCATCTCTGAGCAATTGCTTGACGTTTGCAATTTCTCAGCTCGTGTCTACGAGACGGAAAGAGAAGGACCGTGACGTTTGGTGGCTAGAGAAGCGCAAAGCCCCAGTGTTGCTGCGCCTGTGAAAGCGCTTCCAAGGAAGGGTGCTGGCTAGCAAGAGCTTTCAGTGCTGGCACTTTTCATCTCTGAGCAATTGCTCGACGTTTGCAATTTCTCAGCTCGTGTCTACGAGACGGAAAGAGAAGGACCGTGACGTTTGGTGCGTAGAGAAGCGCAAAGCCCCAGTGTTACTGCGCCTGTGAAAGCGCTTCCAAGGAAGGGTGCTGGCTAGCAACAGCTTTCAGTGCTGGCACTTTTCATCTCTGAGCAATTGCTGGACGTTTGCAATTTCTCACCTGAGCTCTTTCAGAGTGCGCGAGAGGATGAGCAGAAGATGAGGTGGCTAAAGAAGCCCAGAGCCCCAGTGTTCTTAGGCCTACAAAAGCGCTTCCAAGGAAGGGTGCTGGCTAACAAGAGCTTTCAGTGCTGGCACTTTTCATCTCTGAGCAATTGCTGGACGTTTGCAATTTCTCAGCTCGTGTCTACGAGACGGAAAGAGAAGGACCGTGACGTTTGGTGGCTAGAGAAGCGCAAAGCCCCAGTGTTGCTGCGCCTGTGAAAGCACTTCCAAGGAAGGGTGCTGGCTAGCAAGAGCTTTCAGTGCTGGCACTTTTCATCTCTGAGCAATTGCTCGATGTTTGCAATTTCTCAGCTCGTGTCTACGAGGCGGAAAGAGAAGGACCGTGACGTTTGGTGGCTAGAGAAGCGCAAAGCCCCAGTGTTACTGCGCCTGTGAAAGCGCTTCCAAGGAAGGGTGCTGGCTAGCAACAGCTTTCAGTGCTGGCACTTTTCATCTCTGAGCAATTGCTCGACGTTTGCAATTTCTCAGCTCGTGTCTACGAGACGGAAAGAGAAGGACCGTGACGTTTGGTGCGTAGAGAAGCGCAAAGCCCCAGTGTTACTGCGCCTGTGAAAGCGCTTCCAAGGAAGGGTGCTGGCTAGCAACAGCTTTCAGTGCTGGCACTTTTCATCTCTGAGCAATTGCTGGACGTTTGCAATTTCTCACCTGAGCTCTTTCAGAGTGCGCGAGAGGATGAGCAGAAGATGAGGTGGCTAAAGAAGCCCAGAGCCCCAGTGTTCTTAGGCCTACAAAAGCGCTTCCAAGGAAGGGTGCTGGCTAACAAGAGCTTTCAGTGCTGGCACTTTTCATCTCTGAGCAATTGCTGGACGTTTGCAATTTCTCAGCTCGTGTCTACGAGACGGAAAGAGAAGGACCGTGACGTTTGGTGGCTAGAGAAGCGCAAAGCCCCAGTGTTGCTGCGCCTGTGAAAGCACTTCCAAGGAAGGGTGCTGGCTAGCAAGAGCTTTCAGTGCTGGCACTTTTCATCTCTGAGCAATTGCTCGATGTTTGCAATTTCTCAGCTCGTGTCTACGAGGCGGAAAGAGAAGGACCGTGACGTTTGGTGGCTAGAGAAGCGCAAAGCCCCAGTGTTACTGCGCCTGTGAAAGCGCTTCCAAGGAAGGGTGCTGGCTAGCAACAGCTTTCAGTGCTGGCACTTTTCATCTCTGAGCAATTGCTCGATGTTTGCAATTTCTCACCTGAGCTCTCTTTCGAGTGCGCGAGAGGATGAGCAGAAGATGAGGTGGCTAGAGAAGCCCAGAGCCCCAGTGTTCTTAGGCCTACAAAAGCGCTTCCAAGGAAGGGTGCTGGCTAGCAAGAGCTTTCAGTGCTGGCACTTTTCATCTCTGAGCAATTGCTCGACGTTTGCAATTTCTCAGCTCGTGTCTACGAGACGGAAAGAGAATGACCGTGACGTTTGGTGGCTAGAGAAGCGCAAAGCCCCAGTGTTGCTGCGCCTGTGAAAGCGCTTCCAAGGAAGGTTGCTGGCTAGCAACAGCTTTCAGTGCTGGCACTTTTCATCTCTGAGCAATTGCTCGACGTTTGCAATTTCTCACCTGAGCTCTCTTTAGAGTGCGCGAGAGGATGAGCAGAAGATGAGGTGGCTAGAGAAGCCCAGAGCCCCAGTGTTCTTAGGCCTACAAAAGCGCTTCCAAGGAAGGGTGCTGGCTAGCAACAGCTTTCAGTGCTGGCACTTTTCATCTCTGAGCAATTGCTCGACGTTTGCAATTTCTCAGCTCGTGTCTATGAGATGGAAAGAGAAGGACCGTGACGTTTGGTGGGTAGAGAAGCGCAAAGCCCCAGTGTTACTGCGCCTGTAAAGCGCTTCCAAGGAAGGGTGCTGGCTAGCAAGAGCTTTCAGTGCTGGCACTTTTCATCTCTGAGCAATTGCTCGACGTTTGCAATTTCTCACCTGAGCTCTCTTTAGAGCGCGAGAGGATGAGCAGAAGATTAGGTGGCTAGAGAAGCCCAGAGCCCCAGTGTTCTTAGGCCTACAAAAGTGCTTCCAAGGAAGGGTGCTGGCTAGCAACAGCTTCCAGTGCTGGCACTTTTCATCTCTGAGCAATTGCTCGACGTTTGCAATTTCTCAGCTCGTGTCTACGAGACGGAAAGAGAAGGACCGTGACGTTTGGTGCGTAGAGAAGCGCAAAGCCCCAGTGTTACTGCGCCTGTGAAAGCACTTCCAAGGAAGGGTGCTGGCTAGCAACAGCTTTCAGTGCTGGCACTTTTCATCTCTGAGCAATTGCTCGACGTTTGCAATTTCTCACCTGAGCTCTCTTTAGAGTGCGCGAGAGGATGAGCAGAAGATGAGGTGGCTAGAGAAGCCCAGAGCCCCAGTGTTCTTAGGCCTACAAAAGCGCTTCCAAGGAAGGGTGCTGGCTAGCAAGAGCTTTCAGTGCTGGCACTTTTCATCTCTGAGCAATTGCTCGACGTTTGCAATTTCTCAGCTCGTGTCTACGAGACGGAAAGAGAAGGACCGTGACGTTTGGTGCGTAGAGAAGTGCAAAGCCCCAGTGTTACTGCGCCTGTGAAAGCGCTTCCAAGGAAGGGTGCTGGCTAGCAAGAGCTTTCAGTGCTGGCACTTTTCATCTCTGAGCAATTGCTCGACGTTTGCAATTTCTCACCTGAGCTCTCTTTAGAGCGCGAGAGGATGAGCAGAAGATGAGGTGGCTAGAGAAGCCCAGAGCCCCAGTGTTCTTAGGCCTACAAAAGCGCTTCCAAGGAAGGGTGCTGGCTAGCAACAGCTTTCAGTGCTGGCACTTTTCATCTCTGAGCAATTGCTGGACTTTTGCAATTTCTCAGCTCGTGTCTACGAGACGGAAAGAGAATGACCGTGACGTTTGGTGGGTAGAGAAGCGCAAAGCCCCAGTGTTGCTGCGCCTGTGAAAGCGCTTCCAAGGAAGGGTGCTGGCTAGCAACAGCTTTCAGTGCTGGCACTTTTCATCTCTGAGCAATTGCTCGACGTTTGCAATTTCTCACCTGAGCTCTCTTTAGAGTGCGCGAGAGGATGAGCAGAAGATTAGGTGGCTAGAGAAGCCCAGAGCCCCAGTGTTCTAAGGGCTACAAAAGCGCTTCCATGGAAGGGTGCTGGCTAGCAAGAGCTTTCAGTGCTGGCACTTTTCATCTCTGAGCAATTGCTCGACGTTTGCAATTTCTCAGCTCGTGTCTACGAGACGGAAAGAGGATGACCGTGACGTTTGGTGCGTACAGAAGCGCAAAGCCCCAGTGTTACTGCGCCTGTGAAAGCGCTTCCAAGGAAGGGTGCTGGCTAGCAACAGCTTTCAGTGCTGGCACTTTTCATCTCTGAGCAATTGCTCGACGTTTGCAATTTCTCAGCTCGTGTCTACGAGACGGAAAGAGAATGACCGTGACGTTTGGTGGCTAGAGAAACGCAAAGCCCCAGTGTTGCTGCGCCTGTGAAAGCGCTTCCAAGGAAGGGTGCTGGCTAGCAACAGCTTTCAGTGCTGGCACTTTTCATCTCTGAGCAATTGCTCGACGTTTGCAATTTCTCACCTGAGCTCTCTTCAGAGTGCGCGAGAGGATGAGCAGAAGATGAGGTGGCTAGAGAAGCCCAGAGCCCCAGTGTTCTTAGGCCTACAAAAGCGCTTCCAAGGAAGGGTGCTGGCTAGCAAGAGCTTTCAGTGCTGGCACTTTTCATCTCTGAGCAATTGCTCGACGTTTGCAATTTCTCAGCTCGTGTCTACGAGACGGAAAGAGAATGACCGTGACGTTTGGTGCGTAGAGAAGCGCAAAGCCCCAGTGTTGCTGCGCCTGTGAAAGCGCTTCCAAGGAAGGGTGCTGGCTAGCAACAGCTTTCAGTGCTGGCACTTTTCATCTCTGAGCAATTGCTCGACGTTTGCAATTTCTCACCTGAGCTCTCTTTAGCGTGCGCGAGAGGATGAGCAGAAGATTAGGTGGCTAGAGAAGCCCAGAGCCCCAGTGTTCTAAGGGCTACAAAAGCGCTTCCATGGAAGGGTGCTGGCTAGCAAGAGCTTTCAGTGCTGGCACTTTTCATCTCTGAGCAATTGCTCGACGTTTGCAATTTCTCAGCTCGTGTCTACGAGACGGAAAGAGGATGACCGTGACGTTTGGTGCGTACAGAAGCGCAAAGCCCCAGTGTTACTGCGCCTGTGAAAGCGCTTCCAAGGAAGGGTGCTGGCTAGCAACAGCTTTCAGTGCTGGCACTTTTCATCTCTGAGCAATTGCTCGACGTTTGCAATTTCTCAGCTCGTGTCTACGAGGCGGAAAGAGAATGACCGTGACGTTTGGTGGCTAGAGAAACGCAAAGCCCCAGTGTTGCTGCGCCTGTGAAAGCGCTTCCAAGGAAGGGTGCTGGCTAGCAACAGCTTTCAGTGCTGGCACTTTTCATCTCTGAGCAATTGCTCGACGTTTGCAATTTCTCACCTGAGCTCTCTTCAGAGTGCGCGAGAGGATGAGCAGAAGATGAGGTGGCTAGAGAAGCCCAGAGCCCCAGTGTTCTTAGGCCTACAAAAGCGCTTCCAAGGAAGGGTGCTGGCTAGCAACAGCTTTCAGTGCTGGCACTTTTCATCTCTGAGCAATTGCTCGACGTTTGCAATTTCTCACCTGAGCTCTCTTTAGCGTGCGCGAGAGGATGAGCAGAAGATTAGGTGGCTAGAGAAGCCCAGAGCCCCAGTGTTCTAAGGGCTACAAAAGCGCTTCCATGGAAGGGTGCTGGCTAGCAAGAGCTTTCAGTGCTGGCACTTTTCATCTCTGAGCAATTGCTCGACGTTTGCAATTTCTCAGCTCGTGTCTACGAGACGGAAAGAGGATGACCGTGACGTTTGGTGCGTACAGAAGCGCAAAGCCCCAGTGTTACTGCGCCTGTGAAAGCGCTTCCAAGGAAGGGTGCTGGCTAGCAACAGCTTTCAGTGCTGGCACTTTTCATCTCTGAGCAATTGCTCGACGTTTGCAATTTCTCAGCTCGTGTCTACGAGACGGAAAGAGAATGACCGTGACGTTTGGTGGCTAGAGAAACGCAAAGCCCCAGTGTTGCTGCGCCTGTGAAAGCGCTTCCAAGGAAGGGTGCTGGCTAGCAACAGCTTTCAGTGCTGGCACTTTTCATCTCTGAGCAATTGCTCGACGTTTGCAATTTCTCACCTGAGCTCTCTTCAGAGTGCGCGAGAGGATGAGCAGAAGATGAGGTGGCTAGAGAAGCCCAGAGCCCCAGTGTTCTTAGGCCTACAAAAGCGCTTCCAAGGAAGGGTGCTGGCTAGCAACAGCTTTCAGTGCTGGCACTTTTCATCTCTGAGCAATTGCTCGACGTTTGCAATTTCTCACCTGAGCTCTCTTCAGAGTGCGCGAGAGGATGAGCAGAAGATGAGGTGGCTAGAGAAGCCCAGAGCCCCAGTGTTCTTAGGCCTACAAAAGCGCTTCCAAGGAAGGGTGCTGGCTAGCAACAGCTTTCAGTGCTGGCACTTTTCATCTCTGAGCAATTGCTCGACGTTTGCAATTTCTCAGCTCGTGTCTACGAGACGGAAAGAGAAGGACCGTGACGTTTGGTGCGTACAGAAGCGCAAAGCCCCAGTGTTACTGCGCCTGTGAAAGCGCTTCCAAGGAAGGTTGCTGGCTAGCAACAGCTTTCAGTGCTGGCACTTTTCATCTCTGAGCAATTGCTGGACGTTTGCAATTTCTCACCTGAGCTCTTTCAGAGTGCGCGAGAGGATGAGCAGAAGATGAGGTGGCTAAAGAAGCCCAGAGCCCCAGTGTTCTTAGGCCTACAAAAGCGCTTCCAAGGAAGGGTGCTGGCTAACAAGAGCTTTCAGTGCTGGCACTTTTCATCTCTGAGCAATTGCTCGACGTTTGCAATTTCTCAGCTCGTGTCTACGAGACGGAAAGAGAAGGACCGTGACGTTTGGTGGGTAGAGAAGCGCAAAGCCCCAGTGTTGCTGCGCCTGTGAAAGCACTTCCAAGGAAGGGTGCTGGCTAGCAAGAGCTTTCAGTGCTGGCACTTTTCATCTCTGAGCAATTGCTCGACGTTTGCAATTTCTCAGCTCGTGTCTACGAGACGGAAAGAGAATGACCGTGACGTTTGGTGCGTATAGAAGCGCAAAGCCCCAGTGTTACTGCGCCTGTGAAAGCGCTTCCAAGGAAGGGTGCTGGCTAGCAAGAGCTTTCAGTGCTGGCACTTTTCATCTCTGAGCAATTGCTCGATGTTTGCAATTTCTCACCTGAGCTCTCTTTAGAGTGCGCGAGAGGATGAGCAGAAGATGAGGTGGCTAGAGAAGCCCAGAGCCCCAGTGTTCTTAGGCCTACAAAAGCGCTTCCAAGGAAGGGTGCTGGCTAGCAACAGCTTTCAGTGCTGGCACTTTTCATCTCTGAGCAATTGCTCGACGTTTGCAATTTCTCAGCTCGTGTCTACGAGACGGAAAGAGAATGACCGTGACGTTTGGTGGCTAGAGAAGCGCAAAGCCCCAGTGTTGCTGCGCCTGTGAAAGCGCTTCCAAGGAAGGTTGCTGGCTAGCAACAGCTTTCAGTGCTGGCACTTTTCATCTCTGAGCAATTGCTCGACGTTTGCAATTTCTCACCTGAGCTCTCTTTAGAGTGCGCGAGAGGATGAGCAGAAGATTAGGTGGCTAGAGAAGCCCAGAGCCCCAGTGTTCTTAGGCCTACAAAAGTGCTTCCAAGGAAGGGTGCTGGCTAGCAACAGCTTTCAGTGCTGGCACTTTTCATCTCTGAGCAATTGCTCGACGTTTGCAATTTCTCAGCTCGTGTCTATGAGATGGAAAGAGAATGACTGTGAGGTTTGGTGGGTAGAGAAGCGCAAAGCCCCAGTGTTACTGCGCCTGTAAAGCGCTTCCAAGGAAGGGTGCTGGCTAGCAAGAGCTTTCAGTGCTGGCACTTTTCATCTCTGAGCAATTGCTCGACGTTTGCAATTTCTCAGCTCGTGTCTACGAGACGGAAAGAGAAGGACCGTGACGTTTGGTGGCTAGAGAAGCGCAAAGCCCCAGTGTTGCTGCGCCTGTGAAAGCGCTTCCAAGGAAGGGTGCTGGCTAGCAACAGCTTTCAGTGCTGGCACTTTTCATCTCTGAGCAATTGCTGGACGTTTGCAATTTCTCACCTGAGCTCTCTTCAGAGTGCGCGAGAGGATGAGCAGAAGATGAGGTGGCTAGAGAAGCCCAGAGCCCCAGTGTTCTTAGGCCTACAAAAGCGCTTCCAAGGAAGGGTGCTGGCTAGCAACAGCTTTCAGTGCTGGCACTTTTCATCTCTGAGCAATTGCTCGACGTTTGCAATTTCTCAGCTCGTGTCTACGAGACGGAAAGAGAAGGACCGTGACATTTGTTGCGTATAGAAGTGCAAAGCCCCAGTGTTGCTGCGCCTGTGAAAGCGCTTCCAAGGAAGGGTGCTGGCTAGCAAGAGCTTTCAGTGCTGGCACTTTTCATCTCTGAGCAATTGCTCGACGTTTGCAATTTCTCAGCTCGTGTCTACGAGACGGAAAGAGAAGGACCGTGACGTTTGGTGGCTAGAGAAGTGCAAAGCCCCAGTGTTACTGCGCCTGTGAAAGCGCTTCCAAGGAAGGGTGCTGGCTAGCAAGAGCTTTCAGTGCTGGCACTTTTCATCTCTGAGCAATTGCTGGACGTTTGCAATTTCTCACCTGAGCTCTCTTCAGAGTGCGTGAGAGGATGAGCAGAAGATGAGGTGGCTAAAGAAGCCCAGAGCCCCAGTGTTCTTAGGCCTACAAAAGCGCTTCCAAGGAAGGGTGCTGGCTAGCAACAGCTTTCAGTGCTGGCACTTTTCATCTCTGAGCAATTGCTCGACGTTTGCAATTTCTCAGCTCGTGTCTACGAGACGGAAAGAGAAGGACCGTGACGTTTGGTGGGTAGAGAAGCGTAAAGCCCCAGTGTTGCTGCGCCTGTGAAAGCGCTTCCAAGGAAGGGTGCTGGCTAGCAACAGCTTTCAGTGCTGGCACTTTTCATCTCTGAGCAATTGCTCGACGTTTGCAATTTCTCAGCTCGTGTCTACGAGACGGAAAGAGAATGACCGTGACGTTTGGTGCGTAGAGAAGCGCAAAGCCCCAGTGTTGCTGCGCCTGTGAAAGCGCTTCCAAGGAAGGGTGCTGGCTAGCAACAGCTTTCAGTGCTGGCACTTTTCATCTCTGAGCAATTGCTCGACGTTTGCAATTTCTCACCTGAGCTCTCTTTAGCGTGCGCGAGAGGATGAGCAGAAGATGAGGTGGCTAGAGAAGCCCAGAGCCCCAGTGTTCTAAGGGCTACAAAAGCGCTTCCATGGAAGGGTGCTGGCTAGCAAGAGCTTTCAGTGCTGGCACTTTTCATCTCTGAGCAATTGCTCGACGTTTGCAATTTCTCAGCTCGTGTCTACGAGACGGAAAGAGGATGACCGTGACGTTTGGTGCGTACAGAAGCGCAAAGCCCCAGTGTTACTGCGCCTGTGAAAGCGCTTCCAAGGAAGGGTGCTGGCTAGCAACAGCTTTCAGTGCTGGCACTTTTCATCTCTGAGCAATTGCTCGACGTTTGCAATTTCTCAGCTCGTGTCTACGAGACGGAAAGAGAATGACCGTGACGTTTGGTGGCTAGAGAAACGCAAAGCCCCAGTGTTGCTGCGCCTGTGAAAGCGCTTCCAAGGAAGGGTGCTGGCTAGCAACAGCTTTCAGTGCTGGCACTTTTCATCTCTGAGCAATTGCTCGACGTTTGCAATTTCTCACCTGAGCTCTCTTCAGAGTGCGCGAGAGGATGAGCAGAAGATGAGGTGGCTAGAGAAGCCCAGAGCCCCAGTGTTCTTAGGCCTACAAAAGCGCTTCCAAGGAAGGGTGCTGGCTAGCAACAGCTTTCAGTGCTGGCACTTTTCATCTCTGAGCAATTGCTCGACGTTTGCAATTTCTCAGCTCGTGTCTACGAGACGGAAAGAGAAGGACCGTGACGTTTGGTGCGTACAGAAGCGCAAAGCCCCAGTGTTACTGCGCCTGTGAAAGCGCTTCCAAGGAAGGTTGCTGGCTAGCAACAGCTTTCAGTGCTGGCACTTTTCATCTCTGAGCAATTGCTGGACGTTTGCAATTTCTCACCTGAGCTCTTTCAGAGTGCGCGAGAGGATGAGCAGAAGATGAGGTGGCTAAAGAAGCCCAGAGCCCCAGTGTTCTTAGGCCTACAAAAGCGCTTCCAAGGAAGGGTGCTGGCTAACAAGAGCTTTCAGTGCTGGCACTTTTCATCTCTGAGCAATTGCTCGACGTTTGCAATTTCTCAGCTCGTGTCTACGAGACGGAAAGAGAAGGACCGTGACGTTTGGTGCGTAGAGAAGCGCAAAGCCCCAGTGTTGCTGCGCCTGTGAAAGCACTTCCAAGGAAGGGTGCTGGCTAGCAACAGCTTTCAGTGCTGGCACTTTTCATCTCTGAGCAATTGCTCGACGTTTGCAATTTCTCAGCTCGTGTCTACGAGACGGAAAGAGAATGACCGTGACGTTTGGTGCGTATAGAAGCGCAAAGCCCCAGTGTTACTGCGCCTGTGAAAGCGCTTCCAAGGAAGGGTGCTGGCTAGCAACAGCTTTCAGTGCTGGCACTTTTCATCTCTGAGCAATTGCTCGATGTTTGCAATTTCTCACCTGAGCTCTCTTTAGAGTGCGCGAGAGGATGAGCAGAAGATGAGGTGGCTAGAGAAGCCCAGAGCCCCAGTGTTCTTAGGCCTACAAAAGCGCTTCCAAGGAAGGGTGCTGGCTAGCAACAGCTTTCAGTGCTGGCACTTTTCATCTCTGAGCAATTGCTCGACGTTTGCAATTTCTCAGCTCGTGTCTACGAGACGGAAAGAGAATGACCGTGACGTTTGGTGGCTAGAGAAGCGCAAAGCCCCAGTGTTGCTGCGCCTGTGAAAGCGCTTCCAAGGAAGGTTGCTGGCTAGCAACAGCTTTCAGTGCTGGCACTTTTCATCTCTGAGCAATTGCTCGACGTTTGCAATTTCTCACCTGAGCTCTCTTTAGAGTGCGCGAGAGGATGAGCAGAAGATTAGGTGGCTAGAGAAGCCCAGAGCCCCAGTGTTCTTAGGCCTACAAAAGTGCTTCCAAGGAAGGGTGCTGGCTAGCAACAGCTTTCAGTGCTGGCACTTTTCATCTCTGAGCAATTGCTCGACGTTTGCAATTTCTCAGCTCGTGTCTATGAGATGGAAAGAGAATGACTGTGAGGTTTGGTGGGTAGAGAAGCGCAAAGCCCCAGTGTTACTGCGCCTGTGAAAGCGCTTCCAAGGAAGGGTGCTGGCTAGCAAGAGCTTTCAGTGCTGGCACTTTTCATCTCTGAGCAATTGCTCGACGTTTGCAATTTCTCAGCTCGTGTCTACGAGACGGAAAGAGAAGGACCGTGACGTTTGGTGGCTAGAGAAGCGCAAAGCCCCAGTGTTGCTGCGCCTGTGAAAGCGCTTCCAAGGAAGGGTGCTGGCTAGCAACAGCTTTCAGTGCTGGCACTTTTCATCTCTGAGCAATTGCTCGACGTTTGCAATTTCTCACCTGAGCTCTCTTCAGAGTGCGCGAGAGGATGAGCAGAAGATGAGGTGGCTAGAGAAGCCCAGAGCCCCAGTGTTCTTAGGCCTACAAAAGCGCTTCCAAGGAAGGGTGCTGGCTAGCAACAGCTTTCAGTGCTGGCACTTTTCATCTCTGAGCAATTGCTCGACGTTTGCAATTTCTCAGCTCGTGTCTACGAGACGGAAAGAGAAGGACCGTGACATTTGGTGCGTATAGAAGTGCAAAGCCCCAGTGTTGCTGCGCCTGTGAAAGCGCTTCCAAGGAAGGGTGCTGGCTAGCAAGAGCTTTCAGTGCTGGCACTTTTCATCTCTGAGCAATTGCTCGACGTTTGCAATTTCTCAGCTCGTGTCTACGAGACGGAAAGAGAAGGACCGTGACGTTTGGTGGCTAGAGAAGTGCAAAGCCCCAGTGTTGCTGCGCCTGTGAAAGCGCTTCCAAGGAAGGGTGCTGGCTAGCAAGAGCTTTCAGTGCTGGCACTTTTCATCTCTGAGCAATTGCTGGACGTTTGCAATTTCTCACCTGAGCTCTCTTCAGAGTGCGTGAGAGGATGAGCAGAAGATGAGGTGGCTAAAGAAGCCCAGAGCCCCAGTGTTCTTAGGCCTACAAAAGCGCTTCCAAGGAAGGGTGCTGGCTAGCAACAGCTTTCAGTGCTGGCACTTTTCATCTCTGAGCAATTGCTCGACGTTTGCAATTTCTCAGCTCGTGTCTACGAGACGGAAAGAGAAGGACCGTGACGTTTGGTGGGTAGAGAAGCGTAAAGCCCCAGTGTTGCTGCGCCTGTGAAAGCGCTTCCAAGGAAGGGTGCTGGCTAGCAACAGCTTTCAGTGCTGGCACTTTTCATCTCTGAGCAATTGCTCGACGTTTGCAATTTCTCAGCTCGTGTCTACGAGACGGAAAGAGAAGGACCGTGACGTTTGGTGCGTAGAGAAGCGCAAAGCCCCAGTGTTACTGCGCCTGTGAAAGCACTTCCAAGGAAGGGTGCTGGCTAGCAACAGCTTTCAGTGCTGGCACTTTTCATCTCTGAGCAATTGCTCGACGTTTGCAATTTCTCACCTGAGCTCTCTTTAGAGTGCGCGAGAGGATGAGCAGAAGATGAGGTGGCTAGAGAAGCCCAGAGCCCCAGTGTTCTTAGGCCTACAAAAGCGCTTCCAAGGAAGGGTGCTGGCTAGCAACAGCTTTCAGTGCTGGCACTTTTCATCTCTGAGCAATTGCTCGACGTTTGCAATTTCTCAGCTCGTGTCTACGAGACGGAAAGAGAAGGACCGTGACGTTTGGTGCGTAGAGAAGTGCAAAGCCCCAGTGTTACTGCGCCTGTGAAAGCGCTTCCAAGGAAGGGTGCTGGCTAGCAACAGCTTTCAGTGCTGGCACTTTTCTTCTCTGAGCAATTGCTGGACGTTTGCAATTTCTCACCTGAGCTCTTTCAGAGTGCGCGAGAGGATGAGCAGAAGATGAGGTGGCTAAAGAAGCCCAGAGCCCCAGTGTTCTTAGGCCTACAAAAGCGCTTCCAAGGAAGGGTGCTGGCTAACAAGAGCTTTCAGTGCTGGCACTTTTCATCTCTGAGCAATTGCTCGACGTTTGCAATTTCTCAGCTCGTGTCTACGAGACGGAAAGAGAAGGACCGTGACGTTTGGTGGGTAGAGAAGCGCAAAGCCCCAGTGTTGCTGCGCCTGTGAAAGCACTTCCAAGGAAGGGTGCTGGCTAGCAACAGCTTTCAGTGCTGGCACTTTTCATCTCTGAGCAATTGCTCGATGTTTGCAATTTCTCAGCTCGTGTCTACGAGGCGGAAAGAGAAGGACCGTGACGTTTGGTGGCTAGAGAAGCGCAAAGCCCCAGTGTTGCTGCGCCTGTGAAAGCACTTCCAAGGAAGGGTGCTGGCTAGCAACAGCTTTCAGTGCTGGCACTTTTCATCTCTGAGCAATTGCTGGACGTTTGCAATTTCTCACCTGAGCTCTCTTTAGAGCGCGAGAGGATGAGCAGAAGATTAGGTGGCTAGACAAGCCCAGAGCCCCAGTGTTCTTAGGCCTACAAAAGCGCTTCCAAGGAAGGGTGCTGGCTAGCAACAGCTTTCAGTGCTGGCACTTTTCATCTCGGAGCAATTGCTCGACGTTTGCAATTTCTCAGCTCGTGTCTACGAGACGGAAAGAGAAGGACCGTGACGTTTGGTGGCTAGAGAAGCGCAAAGCCCCACTGTTACTGCGCCTGTGAAAGCGCTTCCAAGGAAGGGTGCTGGCTAGCAACAGCTTTCAGTGCTGGCACTTTTCATCTCTGAGCAATTGCTCGACTTTTGCAATTTCTCACCTGAGCTCTCTTCAGAGTGCGCGAGAGGATGAGTAGAAGATTAGGTGGCTAGAGAAGCCCAGAGCCCCAGTGTTCTTAGGCCTACAAAAGCGCTTCCAAGGAAGGGTGCTGGCTAGCAACAGCTTTCAGTGCTGGCACTTTTCATCTCTGAGCAATTGCTCGACGTTTGCAATTTCTCAGCTCGTGTCTACGAGACGGAAAGAGAAGGACCGTGACGTTTGGTGCGTATAGAAGTGCAAAGCCCCAGTGTTGCTGCGCCTGTGAAAGCGCTTCCAAGGAAGGGTGCTGGCTAGCAACAGCTTTCAGTGCTGGCACTTTTCATCTCTGAGCAATTGCTCGACGTTTGCAATTTCTCAGCTCGTGTCTACGAGACGGAAAGAGAAGGACCGTGACATTTGGTGGCTAGAGAAGTGCAAAGCCCCAGTGTTACTGCGCCTGTGAAAGCGCTTCCAAGGAAGGGTGCTGGCTAGCAACAGCTTTCAGTGCTGGCACTTTTCATCTCTGAGCAATTGCTGGACGTTTGCAATTTCTCAGCTCGTGTCTACGAGACGGAAAGAGAAGGACCGTGACGTTTGGTGGGTAGAGAAGCGCAAAGCCCCAGTGTTGCTGCGCCTGTGAAAGCGCTTCCAAGGAAGGGTGCTGGCTAGCAACAGCTTTCAGTGCTGGCACTTTTCATCTCTGAGCAATTGCTCGACGTTTGCAATTTCTCAGCTCGTGTCTACGAGACGGAAAGAGAAGGACCGTGACGTTTGGTGCGTAGAGAAGCGCAAAGCCCCAGTGTTACTGCGCCTGTGAAAGCACTTCCAAGGAAGGGTGCTGGCTAGCAACAGCTTTCAGTGCTGGCACTTTTAATCTCTGAGCAATTGCTCGACGTTTGCAATTTCTCACCTGAGCTCTCTTTAGAGTGCGCGAGAGGATGAGCAGAAGATGAGGTGGCTAGAGAAGCCCAGAGCCCCAGTGTTCTTAGGCCTACAAAAGCGCTTCCAAGGAAGGGTGCTGGCTAGCAAGAGCTTTCAGTGCTGGCACTTTTCATCTCTGAGCAATTGCTGGACGTTTGCAATTTCTCAGCTCGTGTCTAGGAGACGGAAAGAGAAGGACCGTGACGTTTGGTGGCTAGAGAAGTGCAAAGCCCCAGTGTTACTGCGCCTGTGAAAGCGCTTCCAAGGAAGGGTGCTGGCTAGCAAGAGCTTTCAGTGCTGGCACTTTTCATCTCTGAGCAATTGCTGGACGTTTGCAATTTCTCACCTGAGCTCTCTTCAGAGTGCGCGAGAGGATGAGTAGAAGATTAGGTGGCTAGAGAAGCCCAGAGCCCCAGTGTTCTTAGGCCTACAAAAGCGCTTCCAAGGAAGGGTGCTGGCTAACAAGAGCTTTCAGTGCTGGCACTTTTCATCTCTGAGCAATTGCTCGACGTTTGCAATTTCTCAGCTCGTGTCTACGAGACGGAAAGAGAAGGACCGTGACGTTTGGTGCGTATAGAAGTGCAAAGCCCCAGTGTTGCTGCGCCTGTGAAAGCGCTTCCAAGGAAGGGTGCTGGCTAGCAAGAGCTTTCAGTGCTGGCACTTTTCATCTCTGAGCAATTGCTCGACGTTTGCAATTTCTCACCTGAGCTCTCTTTAGAGTGCGCGAGAGGATGAGCAGAAGATTAGGTGGCTAGAGAAGCCCAGAGCCCCAGTGTGCTTAGGCCTACAAAAGCGCTTCCAAGGAAGGGTGCTGGCTAGCAAGAGCTTTCAGTGCTGGCATTTTTCATCTCTGAGCAATTGCTCGACGTTTGCAATTTCTCAGCTCGTGTCTACGAGACGGAAAGAGAAGGACCGTGACGTTTGGTGGGTAGAGAAGCGCAAAGCCCCAGTGTTGCTGCGCCTGTGAAAGCGCTTCCAAGGAAGGGTGCTGGCTAGCAAGAGCTTTCAGTGCTGGCACTTTTCATCTCTGAGCAATTGCTCGACGTTTGCAATTTCTCAGCTCGTGTCTACGAGACGGAAAGAGAAGGACCGTGACGTTTGGTGGCTAGAGAAGTGCAAAGCCCCAGTGTTACTGCGCCTGTGAAAGCGCTTCCAAGGAAGGGTGCTGGCTAGCAACAGCTTTCAGTGCTGGCACTTTTCATCTCTGAGCAATTGCTGGACGTTTGCAATTTCTCACCTGAGCTCTCTTCAGAGTGCGCGAGAGGATGAGCAGAAGATGAGGTGGCTAAAGAAGCCCAGAGCCCCAGTGTTCTTAGGCCTACAAAAGCGCTTCCAAGGAAGGGTGCTGGCTAGCAACAGCTTTCAGTGCTGGCACTTTTCATCTCTGAGCAATTGCTCGACGTTTGCAATTTCTCAGCTCGTGTCTACGAGACGGAAAGAGAAGGACCGTGACGTTTGGTGGGTAGAGAAGCGTAAAGCCCCAGTGTTGCTGCGCCTGTGAAAGCGCTTCCAAGGAAGGGTGCTGGCTAGCAAGAGCTTTCAGTGCTGGCACTTTTCATCTCTGAGCAATTGCTCGACGTTTGCAATTTCTCAGCTCGTGTCTATGAGACGGAAAGAGAAGGACTGTGACGTTTGGTGCGTAGAGAAGTGCAAAGCCCCAGTGTTACTGCGCCTGTGAAAGCGCTTCCAAGGAAGGGTGCTGGCTAGCAAGAGCTTTCAGTGCTGGCACTTTTCATCTCTGAGCAATTGCTCGATGTTTGCAATTTCTCACCTGAGCTCTCTTTAGAGTGCGCGAGAGGATGAGCAGAAGATGAGGTGGCTAGAGAAGCCCAGAGCCCCAGTGTTCTTAGGCCTACAAAAGCGCTTCCAAGGAAGGGTGCTGGCTAGCAAGAGCTTTCAGTGCTGGCACTTTTCATCTCTGAGCAATTGCTCGACGTTTGCAATTTCTCAGCTCGTGTCTACGAGACGGAAAGAGAAGGACCGTGACGTTTGGTGCGTATAGAAGCGCAAAGCCCCAGTGTTGCTGTGCCTGTGAAAGCGCTTCCAAGGAAGGGTGCTGGCTAGCAAGAGCTTTCAGTGCTGGCACTTTTCATCTCGGAGCAATTGCTCGACGTTTGTAATTTCTCAGCTCGTGTCTACGAGACGGAAAGAGAAGGACCGTGACGTTTGGTGGCTAGAGAAGTGCAAAGCCCCAGTGTTACTGCGCCTGTGAAAGCGCTTCCAAGGAAGGGTGCTGGCTAGCAAGAGCTTTCAGTGCTGGCACTTTTCATCTCTGAGCAATTGCTCGACGTTTGCAATTTCTCAGCTCCTGAGCTCTCTTTAGAGTGCGTGAGAGGATGAGCAGAAGATGAGGTGGCTAGAGAAGCCCAGAGCCCCAGTGTTCTTAGGCCTACAAAAGCGCTTCCAAGGAAGGGTGCTGGCTAGCAACAGCTTTCAGTGCTGGCACTTTTCATCTCTGAGCAATTGCTTGACGTTTGCAATTTCTCAGCTCGTGTCTACGAGACGGAAAGAGAATGACCGTGACGTTTGATGCGTAGAGAAGCGCAAAGCCCCAGTGTTACTGCGCCTGTGAAAGCGCTTCCAAGGAAGGGTGCTGGCTAGCAAGAGCTTTCAGTGCTGGCACTTTTCATCTCTGAGCAATTGCTCGACGTTTGCAATTTCTCAGCTCGTGTCTACGAGACGGAAAGAGAAGGACCGTGACGTTTGGTGGGTAGAGAAGCGCAAAGCCCCAGTGTTGCTGCGCCTGTGAAAGCACTTCCAAGGAAGGGTGCTGGCTAGCAAGAGCTTTCAGTGCTGGCACTTTTCATCTGTGAGCAATTGCTCGAGGTTTGCAATTTCTCAGCTCGTGTCTACGAGACGGAAAGAGAAGGACCGTGACGTTTGGTGGCTAGAGAAGCGCAAAGCCCCAGTGTTCTTAGGCCTACAAAAGCGCTTCCAAGGAAGGGTGCTGGCTAGCAACAGCTTTCAGTGCTGGCACTTTTCATCTCTGAGCAATTGCTCGACGTTTGCAATTTCTCAGCTCGTGTCTACGAGGCGGAAAGAGAAGGACCGTGACGTTTGGTGCGTACAGAAGCGCAAAGCCCCAGTGTTACTGCGCCTGTGAAAGCGCTTCCAAGGAAGGGTGCTGGCTAGCAAGAGCTTTCAGTGCTGGCACTTTTCATCTCTGAGCAATTGCTCGATGTTTGCAATTTCTCACCTGAGCTCTCTTTAGAGTGCGCGAGAGGATGAGCAGAAGATGAGGTGGCTAGAGAAGCCCAGAGCCCCAGTGTTCTTAGGCCTACAAAAGCGCTTCCAAGGAAGGGTGCTGGCTAGCAAGAGCTTTCAGTGCTGGCACTTTTCATCTCTGAGCAATTGCTGGACGTTTGCAATTTCTCAGCTCGTGTCTACGAGACGGAAAGAGAATGACCGTGACGTTTGGTGCGTATAGAAGCGCAAAGCCCCAGTGTTGCTGCGCCTGTGAAAGCGCTTCCAAGGAAGGGTGCTGGCTAGCAACAGCTTTCAGTGCTGGCACTTTTCATCTCTGAGCAATTGCTCGACGTTTGCAATTTCTCACCTGAGCTCTCTTCAGAGTGCGCGAGAGGATGAGTAGAAGATTAGGTGGCTAGAGAAGCCCAGAGCCCCAGTGTTCTTAGGCCTACAAAAGCGCTTCCAAGGAAGGGTGCTGGCTAGCAACAGCTTTCAGTGCTGGCACTTTTCATCTCTGAGCAATTGCTCGACGTTTGCAATTTCTCAGCTCGTGTCTACGAGACGGAAAGAGAAGGACCGTGACGTTTGGTGCGTATAGAAGTGCAAAGCCCCAGTGTTGCTGCGCCTGTGAAAGCGCTTCCAAGGAAGGGTGCTGGCTAGCAAGAGCTTTCAGTGCTGGCACTTTTCATCTCTGAGCAATTGCTCGACGTTTGCAATTTCTCACCTGAGCTCTCTTTAGAGTGCGCGAGAGGATGAGCAGAAGATGAGGTGGCTAGAGAAGCCCAGAGCCCCAGTGTTCTTAGGCCTACAAAAGCGCTTCCAAGGAAGGGTGCTGGCTCGCAAGAGCTTTCAGTGCTGGCATTTTTCATCTCTGAGCAATTGCTGGACGTTTGCAATTTCTCAGCTCGTGTCTACGAGACGGAAAGAGAAGGACCGTGACGTTTGGTGGGTAGAGAAGCGCAAAGCCCCAGTGTTGCTGTGCCTGTGAAAGCGCTTCCAAGGAAGGGTGCTGGCTAGCAACAGCTTTCAGTGCTGGCACTTTTCATCTCTGAGCAATTGCTCGACGTTTGCAATTTCTCAGCTCGTGTCTACGAGACGGAAAGAGAAGGACCGTGACGTTTGGTGGCTAGAGAAGTGCAAAGCCCCAGTGTTACTGCGCCTGTGAAAGCGCTTCCAAGGAAGGGTGCTGGCTAGCAACAGCTTTCAGTGCTGGCACTTTTCATCTCGGAGCAATTGCTGGACGTTTGCAATTTCTCACCTGAGCTCTCTTCAGAGTGCGCGAGAGGATGAGCAGAAGATGAGGTGTCTAAAGAAGCCCAGAGCCCCAGTGTTCTTAGGCCTACAAAAGCGCTTCCAAGGAAGGGTGCTGGCTAGCAACAGCTTCCAGTGCTGGCACTTTTCATCTCTGAGCAATTGCTCGACGTTTGCAATTTCTCAGCTCGTGTCTACGAGACGGAAAGAGAAGGACCGTGACGTTTGGTGGGTAGAGAAGCGTAAAGCCCCAGTGTTGCTGCGCCTGTGAAAGCGCTTCCAAGGAAGGGTGCTGGCTAGCAACAGCTTTCAGTGCTGGCACTTTTCATCTCTGAGCAATTGCTCGACGTTTGCAATTTCTCAGCTCGTGTCTAGGAGACGGAAAGAGAAGGACCGTGACGTTTGGTGGGTAGAGAAGCGCAAAGCCCCAGTGTTACTGCGCCTGTGAAAGCGCTTCCAAGGAAGGGTGCTGGCTAGCAAGAGCTTTCAGTGCTGGCACTTTTCATCTCTGAGCAATTGCTCGATGTTTGCAATTTCTCACCTGAGCTCTCTTTAGAGTGCGCGAGAGGATGAGCAGAAGATGAGGTGGCTAGAGAAGCCCAGAGCCCCAGTGTTCTTAGGCCTACAAAAGCGCTTCCAAGGAAGGGTGCTGGCTAGCAAGAGCTTTCAGTGCTGGCACTTTTCAACTCTGAGCAATTGCTGGACGTTTGCAATTTCTCAGCTCGTGTCTACGAGACGGAAAGAGAAGGACCGTGACGTTTGGTGCGTATAGAAGCGCAAAGCCCCAGTGTTGCTGTGCCTGTGAAAGCGCTTCCAAGGAAGGGTGCTGGCTAGCAAGAGCTTTCAGTGCTGGCACTTTTCATCTCTGAGCAATTGCTCGACGTTTGCAATTTCTCAACTCGTGTCTACGAGACGGAAAGAGAATGACCGTGACGTTTGGTGGCTAGAGAAGCGCAAAGCCCCAGTGTTACTGCGCCTGTGAAAGCGCTTCCAAGGAAGGGTGCTGGCTAGCAAGAGCTTTCAGTGCTGGCACTTTTCATCTCGGAGCAATTGCTCGACGTTTGCAATTTCTCAGCTCGTGTCTACGAGACGGAAAGAGAAGTACCGTGACGTTTGGTGCGTAGAGAAGTGCAAAGCCCCAGTGTTACTGCGCCTGTGAAAGCGCTTCCAAGGAAGGGTGCTGGCTAGCAACAGCTTTCAGTGCTGGCACTTTTCTTCTCTGAGCAATTGCTGGACGTTTGCAATTTCTCACCTGAGCTCTTTCAGAGTGCGCGAGAGGATAAGCAGAAGATGAGGTGGCTAAAGAAGCCCAGAGCCCCAGTGTTCTTAGGCCTACAAAAGCGCTTCCAAGGAAGGGTGCTGGCTAGCAAGAGCTTTCAGTGCTGGCACTTTTCATCTCTGAGAAATTGCTCGACGTTTGCAATTTCTCAGCTCGTGTCTACGAGACGGAAAGAGAAGGACCGTGACGTTTGGTGGGTAGAGAAGCGCAAAGCCCCAGTGTTGCTGCGCCTGTGAAAGCACTTCCAAGGAAGGGTGCTGGCTAGCAAGAGCTTTCAGTGCTGGCACTTTTCATCTCTGAGCAATTGCTCGACGTTTGCAATTTCTCAGCTCGTGTCTACGAGACGGAAAGAGAAGGACCGTGACGTTTGGTGGCTAGAGAAGCGCAAAGCCCCAGTGTTACTGCGCCTGTGAAAGCGCTTCCAAGGAAGGGTGCTGGCTAGCAACAGCTTTCAGTGCTGGCACTTTTCATCTCTGAGCAATTGCTCGACGTTTGCAATTTCTCAGCTCGTGTCTACGAGGCGGAAAGAGAAGGACCGTGACGTTTGGTGGGTAGAGAAGCGCAAAGCCCCAGTGTTACTGCGCCTGTGAAAGCGCTTCCAAGGAAGGGTGCTGGCTAGCAAGAGCTTTCAGTGCTGGCACTTTTCATCTCTGAGCAATTGCTCGATGTTTGCAATTTCTCACCTGAGCTCTCTTTAGAGTGCGCGAGAGGATGAGCAGAAGATGAGGTGGCTAGAGAAGCCCAGAGCCCCAGTGTTCTTAGGCCTACAAAAGCGCTTCCAAGGAAGGGTGCTGGCTAGCAACAGCTTTCAGTGCTGGCACTTTTCATCTCTGAGCAATTGCTCGACGTTTGCAATTTCTCAGCTCGTGTCTACGAGACGGAAAGAGAATGACCGTGACGTTTGGTGCGTATAGAAGCGCAAAGCCCCAGTGTTGCTG
This sequence comes from Sarcoramphus papa, assembly GCA_037962945.1. Lineage (NCBI taxonomy): Eukaryota > Metazoa > Chordata > Aves > Accipitriformes > Cathartidae > Sarcoramphus > Sarcoramphus papa. The sequence continues at coordinate 4,524,040 of JBBMRM010000093.1, read as the reverse complement.
CGCCTGTGAAAGCGCTTCCAAGGAAGGGTGCTGGCTAGCAACAGCTTTCAGTGCTGGCACTTTTCATCTCTGAGCAATTGCTCGACGTTTGCAATTTCTCACCTGAGCTCTCTTTAGAGTGCGCGAGAGGATGAGCAGAAGATTAGGTGGCTAGAGAAGCCCAGAGCCCCAGTGTTCTTAGGCCTACAAAAGCGCTTCCAAGGAAGGGTGCTGGCTAGCAAGAGCTTTCAGTGCTGGCACTTTTCATCTCTGAGCAATTGCTCGACGTTTGCAATTTCTCAGCTCGTGTCTATGAGATGGAAAGAGAATGACTGTGACGTTTGGTGGGTAGAGAAGCGCAAAGCCCCAGTGTTACTGCGCCTGTAAAGCGCTTCCAAGGAAGGGTGCTGGCTAGCAACAGCTTTCAGTGCTGGCACTTTTCATCTCTGAGCAATTGCTCGACGTTTGCAATTTCTCACCTGAGCTCTCTTTAGAGTGCGCGAGAGGATGAGCAGAAGATTAGGTGGCTAGAGAAGCCCAGAGCCCCAGTGTTCTTAGGCCTACAAAAGTGCTTCCAAGGAAGGGTGCTGGCTAGCAACAGCTTCCAGTGCTGGCACTTTTCATCTCTGAGCAATTGCTCGACGTTTGCAATTTCTCAGCTCGTGTCTACGAGACGGAAAGAGAAGGACCGTGACGTTTGGTGCGTATAGAAGCGCAAAGCCCCAGTGTTACTGCGCCTGTGAAAGCACTTCCAAGGAAGGGTGCTGGCTAGCAACAGCTTTCAGTGCTGGCACTTTTCATCTCTGAGCAATTGCTCGACGTTTGCAATTTCTCACCTGAGCTCTCTTTAGAGTGCGCGAGAGGATGAGCAGAAGATGAGGTGGCTAGAGAAGCCCAGAGCCCCAGTGTTCTTAGGCCTACAAAAGTGCTTCCAAGGAAGGGTGCTGGCTAGCAACAGCTTTCAGTGCTGGCACTTTTCATCTCTGAGCAATTGCTCGACGTTTGCAATTTCTCAGCTCGTGTCTACGAGACGGAAAGAGAAGGACCGTGACGTTTGGTGGCTAGAGAAGTGCAAAGCCCCAGTGTTACTGCGCCTGTGAAAGCGCTTCCAAGGAAGGGTGCTGGCTAGCAAGAGCTTTCAGTGCTGGCACTTTTCCTCTCTGAGCAATTGCTCGACGTTTGCAATTTCTCACCTGAGCTCTCTTTAGAGCGCGAGAGGATGAGCAGAAGATGAGGTGGCTAGAGAAGCCCAGAGCCCCAGTGTTCTTAGGCCTACAAAAGCGCTTCCAAGGAAGGGGGCTGGCTAGCAAGAGCTTTCAGTGCTGGCACTTTTCATCTCTGAGCAATTGCTCGACGTTTGCAATTTCTCAGCTCGTGTCTACGAGACGGAAAGAGAAGGACCGTGACGTTTGGTGGCTAGAGAAGTGCAAAGCCCCAGTGTTGCTGCGCCTGTGAAAGCACTTCCAAGGAAGGGTGCTGGCTAGCAACAGCTTTCAGTGCTGGCACTTTTCATCTCTGAGCAATTGCTCGACGTTTGCAATTTCTCACCTGAGCTCTCTTCAGAGTGCGCGAGAGGATGAGTAGAAGATTAGGTGGCTAGAGAAGCCCAGAGCCCCAGTGTTCTTAGGCCTACAAAAGCGCTTCCAAGGAAGGGTGCTGGCTAGCAACAGCTTTCAGTGCTGGCACTTTTCATCTCTGAGCAATTGCTCGACGTTTGCAATTTCTCAGCTCGTGTCTACGAGACGGAAAGAGAATGACCGTGACGTTTGGTGCGTATAGAAGTGCAAAGCCCCAGTGTTGCTGCGCCTGTGAAAGCGCTTCCAAGGAAGGGTGCTGGCTAGCAAGAGCTTTCAGTGCTGGCACTTTTCATCTCTGAGCAATTGCTCGACGTTTGCAATTTCTCACCTGAGCTCTCTTTAGAGTGCGCGAGAGGATGAGCAGAAGATTAGGTGGCTAGAGAAGCCCAGAGCCCCAGTGTGCTTAGGCCTACAAAAGCGCTTCCAAGGAAGGGTGCTGGCTAGCAAGAGCTTTCAGTGCTGGCATTTTTCATCTCTGAGCAATTGCTGGACGTTTGCAATTTCTCAGCTCGTGTCTACGAGACGGAAAGAGAAGGACCGTGACGTTTGGTGGGTAGAGAAGCGCAAAGCCCCAGTGTTGCTGCGCCTGTGAAAGCGCTTCCAAGGAAGGGTGCTGGCTAGCAACAGCTTTCAGTGCTGGCACTTTTCATCTCTGAGCAATTGCTCGACGTTTGCAATTTCTCAGCTCGTGTCTACGAGACGGAAAGAGAAGGACCGTGACGTTTGGTGGGTAGAGAAGTGCAAAGCCCCAGTGTTACTGCGCCTGTGAAAGCGCTTCCAAGGAAGGGTGCTGGCTAGCAAGAGCTTTCAGTGCTGGCACTTTTCATCTCTGAGCAATTGCTCGACGTTTGCAATTTCTCACCTGAGCTCTCTTCAGAGTGCGCGAGAGGATGAGCAGAAGATGAGGTGGCTAAAGAAGCCCAGAGCCCCAGTGTGCTTAGGCCTACAAAAGCGCTTCCAAGGAAGGGTGCTGGCTAGCAAGAGCTTTCAGTGCTGGCACTTTTCATCTCTGAGCAATTGCTCGACGTTTGCAATTTCTCAGCTCGTGTCTACGAGACGGAAAGAGAAGGACCGTGACGTTTGGTGGCTAGAGAAGCGTAAAGCCCCAGTGTTGCTGCGCCTGTGAAAGCGCTTCCAAGGAAGGGTGCTGGCTAGCAACAGCTTTCAGTGCTGGCACTTTTCATCTCTGAGCAATTGCTCGACGTTTGCAATTTCTCAGCTCGTGTCTACGAGGCGGAAAGAGAAGGACCGTGACGTTTGGTGCGTAGAGAAGCGCAAAGCCCCAGTGTTACTGCGCCTGTGAAAGCGCTTCCAAGGAAGGGTGCTGGCTAGCAAGAGCTTTCAGTGCTGGCACTTTTCATCTCGGAGCAATTGCTCGATGTTTGCAATTTCTCACCTGAGCTCTCTTTAGAGTGCGCGAGAGGATGAGCAGAAGATGAGGTGGCTAGAGAAGCCCAGAGCCCCAGTGTTCTTAGGCCTACAAAAGCGCTTCCAAGGAAGGGTGCTGGCTAGCAAGAGCTTTCAGTGCTGGCACTTTTCATCTCTGAGCAATTGCTCGACGTTTGCAATTTCTCAGCTCGTGTCTACGAGACGGAAAGAGAAGGACCGTGACGTTTGGTGGGTAGAGAAGCGCAAAGCCCCAGTGTTGCTGTGCCTGTGAAAGCGCTTCCAAGGAAGGGTGCTGGCTAGCAAGAGCTTTCAGTGCTGGCACTTTTCATCTCGGAGCAATTGCTCGACATTTGTAATTTCTCAGCTCGTGTCTACGAGACGGAAAGAGAAGGACCGTGACGTTTGGTGCGTAGAGAAGTGCAAAGCCCCAGTGTTACTGCGCCTGTGAAAGCGCTTCCAAGGAAGGGTGCTGGCTAGCAAGAGCTTTCAGTGCTGGCACTTTTCATCTCTGAGCAATTGCTCGACGTTTGCAATTTCTCACCTGAGCTCTCTTTAGAGTGCGCGAGAGGATGAGCAGAAGATGAGGTGGCTAGAGAAGCCCAGAGCCCCAGTGTTCTTAGGCCTACAAAAGCGCTTCCAAGGAAGGGTGCTGGCTAGCAAGAGCTTTCAGTGCTGGCACTTTTCATCTCTGAGCAATTGCTCGACGTTTGCAATTTCTCAGCTCGTGTCTACGAGACGGAAAGAGAAGGACCGTGACGTTTGGTGCGTATAGAAGTGCAAAGCCCCAGTGTTGCTGCGCCTGTGAAAGCGCTTCCAAGGAAGGGTGCTGGCTAGCAACAGCTTTCAGTGCTGGCACTTTTCATCTCTGAGCAATTGCTCGACGTTTGCAATTTCTCACCTGAGCTCTCTTTAGAGTGCGCGAGAGGATGAGCAGAAGATGAGGTGGCTAGAGAAGCCCAGAGCCCCAGTGTGCTTAGGCCTACAAAAGCGCTTCCAAGGAAGGGTGCTGGCTAGCAAGAGCTTTCAGTGCTGGCATTTTTCATCTCTGAGCAATTGCTCGACGTTTGCAATTTCTCAGCTCGTGTCTACGAGACGGAAAGAGAAGGACCGTGACGTTTGGTGGGTAGAGAAGCGCAAAGCCCCAGTGTTGCTGCGCCTGTGAAAGCGCTTCCAAGGAAGGGTGCTGGCTAGCAAGAGCTTTCAGTGCTGGCACTTTTCATCTCTGAGCAATTGCTCGACGTTTGCAATTTCTCAGCTCGTGTCTACGAGACGGAAAGAGAAGGACCGTGACGTTTGGTGCGTAGAGAAGTGCAAAGCCCCAGTGTTACTGCGCCTGTGAAAGCGCTTCCAAGGAAGGGTGCTGGCTAGCAAGAGCTTTCAGTGCTGGCACTTTTCATCTCTGAGCAATTGCTCGACGTTTGCAATTTCTCACCTGAGCTCTCTTCAGAGTGCGCGAGAGGATGAGCAGAAGATGAGGTGGCTAAAGAAGCCCAGAGCCCCAGTGTGCTTAGGCCTACAAAAGCGCTTCCAAGGAAGGGTGCTGGCTAGCAACAGCTTTCAGTGCTGGCACTTTTCATCTCTGAGCAATTGCTCGACGTTTGCAATTTCTCAGCTCGTGTCTACGAGACGGAAAGAGAAGGACCGTGACGTTTGGTGGCTAGAGAAGCGTAAAGCCCCAGTGTTGCTGCGCCTGTGAAAGCGCTTCCAAGGAAGGGTGCTGGCTAGCAAGAGCTTTCAGTGCTGGCACTTTTCATCTCTGAGCAATTGCTCGACGTTTGCAATTTCTCAGCTCGTGTCTACGAGGCGGAAAGAGAAGGACCGTGACGTTTGGTGGGTAGAGAAGCGCAAAGCCCCAGTGTTACTGCGCCTGTGAAAGCGCTTCCAAGGAAGGGTGCTGGCTAGCAAGAGCTTTCAGTGCTGGCACTTTTCATCTCGGAGCAATTGCTCGATGTTTGCAATTTCTCACCTGAGCTCTCTTTAGAGTGCGCGAGAGGATGAGCAGAAGATGAGGTGGCTAGAGAAGCCCAGAGCCCCAGTGTTCTTAGGCCTACAAAAGCGCTTCCAAGGAAGGGTGCTGGCTAGCAAGAGCTTTCAGTGCTGGCATTTTTCATCTCTGAGCAATTGCTCGACGTTTGCAATTTCTCGGCTCGTGTCTACGAGACGGAAAGAGAAGGACCGTGACGTTTGGTGGGTAGAGAAGCGCAAAGCCCCAGTGTTGCTGCGCCTGTGAAAGCGCTTCCAAGGAAGGGTGCTGCCTAGCAAGAGCTTTCAGTGCTGGCACTTTTCATCTCGGAGCAATTGCTCGACGTTTGCAATTTCTCAGCTCGTGTCTACGAGACGGAAAGAGAAGGACCGTGACGTTTGGTGGCTAGAGAAGTGCAAAGCCCCAGTGTTACTGCGCCTGTGAAAGCGCTTCCAAGGAAGGGTGCTGGCTAGCAACAGCTTTCAGTGCTGGCACTTTTCATCTCTGAGCAATTGCTGGACGTTTGCAATTTCTCACCTGAGCTCTCTTCAGAGTGCGCGAGAGGATGAGCAGAAGATGAGGTGTCTAAAGAAGCCCAGAGCCCCAGTGTTCTTAGGCCTACAAAAGCGCTTCCAAGGAAGGGTGCTGGCTAGCAAGAGCTTTCAGTGCTGGCACTTTTCATCTCTGAGCAATTGCTCGACGTTTGCAATTTCTCAGCTCGTGTCTACGAGACGGAAAGAGAAGGACCGTGACGTTTGGTGCGTATAGAAGCGCAAAGCCCCAGTGTTGCTGTGCCTGTGAAAGCGCTTCCAAGGAAGGGTGCTGGCTAGCAAGAGCTTTCAGTGCTGGCACTTTTCATCTCGGAGCAATTGCTCGACGTTTGTAATTTCTCAGCTCGTGTCTACGAGACGGAAAGAGAAGGACCGTGACGTATGGTGCGTAGAGAAGTGCAAAGCCCCAGTGTTACTGCGCCTGTGAAAGAGCTTCCAAGGAAGGGTGCTGGCTAGCAACAGCTTTCAGTGCTGGCACTTTTCATCTCTGAGCAATTGCTCGACGTTTGCAATTTCTCAGCTCCTGAGCTCTCTTTAGAGTGCGTGAGAGGATGAGCAGAAGATGAGGTGGCTAGAGAAGCCCAGAGCCCCAGTGTTCTTAGGCCTACAAAAGCGCTTCCAAGGAAGGGTGCTGGCTAGCAACAGCTTTCAGTGCTGGCACTTTTCATCTCTGAGCAATTGCTCGACGTTTGCAATTTCTCAGCTCGTGTCTACGAGACGGAAAGAGAATGACCGTGACGTTTGATGCGTAGAGAAGCGCAAAGCCCCAGTGTTACTGCGCCTGTGAAAGCGCTTCCAAGGAAGGGTGCTGGCTAGCAAGAGCTTTCAGTGCTGGCACTTTTCATCTCTGAGCAATTGCTCGACGTTTGCAATTTCTCAGCTCGTGTCTACGAGACGGAAAGAGAAGGACCGTGACGTTTGGTGGGTAGAGAAGCGCAAAGCCCCAGTGTTGCTGCGCCTGTGAAAGCACTTCCAAGGAAGGGTGCTGGCTAGCAAGAGCTTTCAGTGCTGGCACTTTTCATCTGTGAGCAATTGCTCGATGTTTGCAATTTCTCAGCTCGTGTCTACGAGACGGAAAGAGAAGGACCGTGACGTTTGGTGGCTAGAGAAGCGCAAAGCCCCAGTGTTCTTAGGCCTACAAAAGCGCTTCCAAGGAAGGGTGCTGGCTAGCAACAGCTTTCAGTGCTGGCACTTTTCATCTCTGAGCAATTGCTCGACGTTTGCAATTTCTCAGCTCGTGTCTACGAGGCGGAAAGAGAAGGACCGTGACGTTTGGTGCGTACAGAAGCGCAAAGCCCCAGTGTTACTGCGCCTGTGAAAGCGCTTCCAAGGAAGGGTGCTGGCTAGCAACAGCTTTCAGTGCTGGCACTTTTCATCTCTGAGCAATTGCTCGATGTTTGCAATTTCTCACCTGAGCTCTCTTTAGAGTGCGCGAGAGGATGAGCAGAAGATGAGGTGGCTAGAGAAGCCCAGAGCCCCAGTGTTCTTAGGCCTACAAAAGCGCTTCCAAGGAAGGGTGCTGGCTAGCAAGAGCTTTCAGTGCTGGCACTTTTCATCTCTGAGCAATTGCTGGACGTTTGCAATTTCTCAGCTCGTGTCTACGAGACGGAAAGAGAAGGACCGTGACGTTTGGTGCGTATAGAAGCGCAAAGCCCCAGTGTTGCTGCGCCTGTGAAAGCGCTTCCAAGGAAGGGTGCTGGCTAGCAACAGCTTTCAGTGCTGGCACTTTTCATCTCTGAGCAATTGCTCGACGTTTGCAATTTCTCACCTGAGCTCTCTTCAGAGTGCGCGAGAGGATGAGTAGAAGATTAGGTGGCTAGAGAAGCCCAGAGCCCCAGTGTTCTTAGGCCTACAAAAGCGCTTCCAAGGAAGGGTGCTGGCTAGCAACAGCTTTCAGTGCTGGCACTTTTCATCTCTGAGCAATTGCTCGACGTTTGCAATTTCTCAGCTCGTGTCTACGAGACGGAAAGAGAAGGACCGTGACGTTTGGTGCGTATAGAAGTGCAAAGCCCCAGTGTTGCTGCGCCTGTGAAAGCGCTTCCAAGGAAGGGTGCTGGCTAGCAAGAGCTTTCAGTGCTGGCACTTTTCATCTCTGAGCAATTGCTCGACGTTTGCAATTTCTCACCTGAGCTCTCTTTAGAGTGCGCGAGAGGATGAGCAGAAGATTAGGTGGCTAGAGAAGCCCAGAGCCCCAGTGTTCTTAGGCCTACAAAAGCGCTTCCAAGGAAGGGTGCTGGCTAGCAACAGCTTTCAGTGCTGGCACTTTTCATCTCTGAGCAATTGCTCGACGTTTGCAATTTCTCAGCTCGTGTCTACGAGACGGAAAGAGAAGGACCGTGACTTTTGGTGGCTAGAGAAGTGCAAAGCCCCAGTGTTACTGCGCCTGTGAAAGCGCTTCCAAGGAAGGGTGCTGGCTAGCAACAGCTTTCAGTGCTGGCACTTTTCATCTCTGAGCAATTGCTGGACGTTTGCAATTTCTCACCTGAGCTCTCTTCAGAGTGCGCGAGAGGATGAGCAGAAGATGAGGTGTCTAAAGAAGCCCAGAGCCCCAGTGTTCTTAGGCCTACAAAAGCGCTTCCAAGGAAGGGTGCTGGCTAGCAACAGCTTCCAGTGCTGGCACTTTTCATCTCTGAGCAATTGCTCGACGTTTGCAATTTCTCAGCTCGTGTCTATGAGGCGGAAAGAGAAGGACCGTGACGTTTGGTGGGTAGAGAAGCGCAAAGCCCCAGTGTTACTGCGCCTGTGAAAGCGCTTCCAAGGAAGGGTGCTGGCTAGCAACAGCTTTCAGTGCTGGCACTTTTCATCTCTGAGCAATTGCTCGATGTTTGCAATTTCTCACCTGAGCTCTCTTTAGAGTGCGCGAGAGGATGAGCAGAAGATGAGGTGGCTAGAGAAGCCCAGAGCCCCAGTGTTCTTAGGCCTACAAAAGCGCTTCCAAGGAAGGGTGCTGGCTAGCAAGAGCTTTCAGTGCTGGCACTTTTCAACTCTGAGCAATTGCTGGACGTTTGCAATTTCTCAGCTCGTGTCTACGAGACGGAAAGAGAAGGACCGTGACGTTTGGTGCGTATAGAAGCGCAAAGCCCCAGTGTTGCTGTGCCTGTGAAAGCGCTTCCAAGGAAGGGTGCTGGCTAGCAAGAGCTTTCAGTGCTGGCACTTTTCATCTCTGAGCAATTGCTCGACGTTTGCAATTTCTCAACTCGTGTCTACGAGACGGAAAGAGAAGGACCGTGACGTTTGGTGGCTAGAGAAGCGCAAAGCCCCAGTGTTACTGCGCCTGTGAAAGCGCTTCCAAGGAAGGGTGCTGGCTAGCAAGAGCTTTCAGTGCTGGCACTTTTCATCTCTGAGCAATTGCTCGACGTTTGCAATTTCTCAGCTCGTGTCTACGAGACGGAAAGAGAAGGACCGTGACGTTTGGTGCGTAGAGAAGTGCAAAGCCCCAGTGTTACTGCGCCTGTGAAAGCGCTTCCAAGGAAGGGTGCTGGCTAGCAACAGCTTTCAGTGCTGGCACTTTTCTTCTCTGAGCAATTGCTCGACGTTTGCAATTTCTCACCTGAGCTCTTTCAGAGTGCGCGAGAGGATGAGCAGAAGATGAGGTGGCTAAAGAAGCCCAGAGCCCCAGTGTTCTTAGGCCTACAAAAGCGCTTCCAAGGAAGGGTGCTGGCTAGCAAGAGCTTTCAGTGCTGGCACTTTTCATCTCTGAGCAATTGCTCGACGTTTGCAATTTCTCAGCTCGTGTCTACGAGACGGAAAGAGAAGGACCGTGACGTTTGGTGGGTAGAGAAGCGCAAAGCCCCAGTGTTACTGCGCCTGTGAAAGCACTTCCAAGGAAGGGTGCTGGCTAGCAAGAGCTTTCAGTGCTGGCACTTTTCATCTCTGAGCAATTGCTCGACGTTTGCAATTTCTCAGCTCGTGTGTACGAGACGGAAAGAGAAGGACCGTGACTTTTGGTGGCTAGAGAAGCGCAAAGCCCCAGTGTTGCTGCGCCTGTGAAAGCGCTTCCAAGGAAGGGTGCTGGCTAGCAAGAGCTTTCAGTGCTGGCACTTTTCATCTCTGAGCAATTGCTCGACGTTTGCAATTTCTCAGCTCGTGTCTACGAGGCGGAAAGAGAAGGACCGTGACGTTTGGTGGGTAGAGAAGCGCAAAGCCCCAGTGTTACTGCGCCTGTGAAAGCGCTTCCAAGGAAGGGTGCTGGCTAGCAAGAGCTTTCAGTGCTGGCACTTTTCATCTCTGAGCAATTGCTCGATGTTTGCAATTTCTCACCTGAGCTCTCTTTAGAGTGCGCGAGAGGATGAGCAGAAGATGAGGTGGCTAGAGAAGCCCAGAGCCCCAGTGTTCTTAGGCCTACAAAAGCGCTTCCAAGGAAGGGTGCTGGCTAGCAACAGCTTTCAGTGCTGGCACTTTTCATCTCTGAGCAATTGCTCGACGTTTGCAATTTCTCAGCTCGTGTCTACGAGACGGAAAGAGAATGACCGTGACGTTTGGTGCGTATAGAAGCGCAAAGCCCCAGTGTTGCTGCGCCTGTGAAAGCGCTTCCAAGGAAGGGTGCTGGCTAGCAACAGCTTTCAGTGCTGGCACTTTTCATCTCTGAGCAATTGCTCGACGTTTGCAATTTCTCACCTGAGCTCTCTTTAGAGTGCGCGAGAGGATGAGCAGAAGATTAGGTGGCTAGAGAAGCCCAGAGCCCCAGTGTTCTTAGGCCTACAAAAGCGCTTCCAAGGAAGGGTGCTGGCTAGCAACAGCTTCCAGTGCTGGCACTTTTCATCTCTGAGCAATTGCTCGACGTTTGCAATTTCTCAGCTCGTGTCTATGAGATGGAAAGAGAATGACTGTGACGTTTGGTGGGTAGAGAAGCGCAAAGCCCCAGTGTTACTGCGCCTGTAAAGCGCTTCCAAGGAAGGGTGCTGGCTAGCAACAGCTTTCAGTGCTGGCACTTTTCATCTCTGAGCAATTGCTCGACGTTTGCAATTTCTCACCTGAGCTCTCTTTAGAGTGCGCGAGAGGATGAGCAGAAGATTAGGTGGCTAGAGAAGCCCAGAGCCCCAGTGTTCTTAGGCCTACCAAAGTGCTTCCAAGGAAGGGTGCTGGCTAGCAACAGCTTCCAGTGCTGGCACTTTTCATCTCTGAGCAATTGCTCGACGTTTGCAATTTCTCAGCTCGTGTCTACGAGACGGAAAGAGAAGGACCGTGACGTTTGGTGCGTATAGAAGCGCAAAGCCCCAGTGTTACTGCGCCTGTGAAAGCACTTCCAAGGAAGGGTGCTGGCTAGCAACAGCTTTCAGTGCTGGCACTTTTCATCTCTGAGCAATTGCTCGACGTTTGCAATTTCTCACCTGAGCTCTCTTTAGAGTGCGCGAGAGGATGAGCAGAAGATGAGGTGGCTAGAGAAGCCCAGAGCCCCAGTGTTCTTAGGCCTACAAAAGCGCTTCCAAGGAAGGGTGCTGGCTAGCAACAGCTTTCAGTGCTGGCACTTTTCATCTCTGAGCAATTGCTCGACGTTTGCAATTTCTCAGCTCGTGTCTACGAGACGGAAAGAGAAGGACCGTGACGTTTGGTGGCTAGAGAAGTGCAAAGCCCCAGTGTTACTGCGCCTGTGAAAGCGCTTCCAAGGAAGGGTGCTGGCTAGCAAGAGCTTTCAGTGCTGGCACTTTTCCTCTCTGAGCAATTGCTCGACGTTTGCAATTTCTCACCTGAGCTCTCTTTAGAGCGCGAGAGGATGAGCAGAAGATTAGGTGGCTAGAGAAGCCCAGAGCCCCAGTGTTCTTAGGCCTACAAAAGCGCTTCCAAGGAAGGGTGCTGGCTAGCAAGAGCTTTCAGTGCTGGCACTTTTCATCTCTGAGCAATTGCTCGACGTTTGCAATTTCTCAGCTCGTGTCTACGAGACGGAAAGAGAAGGACCGTGACGTTTGGTGGGTAGAGAAGCGCAAAGCCCCAGTGTTGCTGCGCCTGTGAAAGCGCTTCCAAGGAAGGGTGCTGGCTAGCAACAGCTTTCAGTGCTGGCACTTTTCATCTCTGAGCAATTGCTCGACGTTTGCAATTTCTCACCTGAGCTCTCTTCAGAGTGCGCGAGAGGATGAGTAGAAGATGAGGTGGCTAGAGAAGCCCAGAGCCCCAGTGTTCTTAGGCCTACAAAAGCGCTTCCAAGGAAGGGTGCTGGCTAGCAACAGCTTTCAGTGCTGGCACTTTTCATCTCTGAGCAATTGCTCGACGTTTGCAATTTCTCAGCTCGTGTCTACGAGACGGAAAGAGAATGACCGTGACGTTTGGTGCGTATAGAAGTGCAAAGCCCCAGTGTTGCTGCGCCTGTGAAAGCGCTTCCAAGGAAGGGTGCTGGCTAGCAAGAGCTTTCAGTGCTGGCACTTTTCATCTCTGAGCAATTGCTCGACGTTTGCAATTTCTCACCTGAGCTCTCTTTAGAGTGCGCGAGAGGATGAGCAGAAGATTAGGTGGCTAGAGAAGCCCAGAGCCCCAGTGTGCTTAGGCCTACAAAAGCGCTTCCAAGGAAGGGTGCTGGCTAGCAAGAGCTTTCAGTGCTGGCATTTTTCATCTCTGAGCAATTGCTGGACGTTTGCAATTTCTCAGCTCGTGTCTACGAGACGGAAAGAGAAGGACCGTGACGTTTGGTGGGTAGAGAAGCGCAAAGCCCCAGTGTTGCTGCGCCTGTGAAAGCGCTTCCAAGGAAGGGTGCTGGCTAGCAACAGCTTTCAGTGCTGGCACTTTTCATCTCTGAGCAATTGCTCGACGTTTGCAATTTCTCAGCTCGTGTCTACGAGACGGAAAGAGAAGGACCGTGACGTTTGGTGGGTAGAGAAGTGCAAAGCCCCAGTGTTACTGCGCCTGTGAAAGCGCTTCCAAGGAAGGGTGCTGGCTAGCAAGAGCTTTCAGTGCTGGCACTTTTCCTCTCTGAGCAATTGCTCGACGTTTGCAATTTCTCACCTGAGCTCTCTTTAGAGCGCGAGAGGATGAGCAGAAGATTAGGTGGCTAGAGAAGCCCAGAGCCCCAGTGTTCTTAGGCCTACAAAAGCGCTTCCAAGGAAGGGTGCTGGCTAGCAAGAGCTTTCAGTGCTGGCACTTTTCATCTCTGAGCAATTGCTCGACGTTTGCAATTTCTCAGCTCGTGTCTACGAGACGGAAAGAGAAGGACCGTGACGTTTGGTGGGTAGAGAAGCGCAAAGCCCCAGTGTTGCTGCGCCTGTGAAAGCGCTTCCAAGGAAGGGTGCTGGCTAGCAACAGCTTTCAGTGCTGGCACTTTTCATCTCTGAGCAATTGCTCGACGTTTGCAATTTCTCACCTGAGCTCTCTTCAGAGTGCGCGAGAGGATGAGTAGAAGATTAGGTGGCTAGAGAAGCCCAGAGCCCCAGTGTTCTTAGGCCTACAAAAGCGCTTCCAAGGAAGGGTGCTGGCTAGCAACAGCTTTCAGTGCTGGCACTTTTCATCTCTGAGCAATTGCTCGACGTTTGCAATTTCTCAGCTCGTGTCTACGAGACGGAAAGAGAAGGACCGTGACGTTTGGTGCGTATAGAAGTGCAAAGCCCCAGTGTTGCTGCGCCTGTGAAAGCGCTTCCAAGGAAGGGTGCTGGCTAGCAAGAGCTTTCAGTGCTGGCACTTTTCATCTCTGAGCAATTGCTCGACGTTTGCAATTTCTCACCTGAGCTCTCTTTAGAGTGCGCGAGAGGATGAGCAGAAGATTAGGTGGCTAGAGAAGCCCAGAGCCCCAGTGTGCTTAGGCCTACAAAAGCGCTTCCAAGGAAGGGTGCTGGCTAGCAAGAGCTTTCAGTGCTGGCATTTTTCATCTCTGAGCAATTGCTGGACGTTTGCAATTTCTCAGCTCGTGTCTACGAGACGGAAAGAGAAGGACCGTGACGTTTGGTGGGTAGAGAAGCGCAAAGCCCCAGTGTTGCTGCGCCTGTGAAAGCGCTTCCAAGGAAGGGTGCTGGCTAGCAACAGCTTTCAGTGCTGGCACTTTTCATCTCTGAGCAATTGCTCGACGTTTGCAATTTCTCAGCTCGTGTCTACGAGACGGAAAGAGAAGGACCGTGACGTTTGGTGCGTAGAGAAGTGCAAAGCCCCAGTGTTACTGCGCCTGTGAAAGCGCTTCCAAGGAAGGGTGCTGGCTAGCAAGAGCTTTCAGTGCTGGCACTTTTCATCTCTGAGCAATTGCTCGACGTTTGCAATTTCTCACCTGAGCTCTCTTCAGAGTGCGCGAGAGGATGAGCAGAAGATGAGGTGGCTAAAGAAGCCCAGAGCCCCAGTGTGCTTAGGCCTACAAAAGCGCTTCCAAGGAAGGGTGCTGGCTAGCAAGAGCTTTCAGTGCTGGCACTTTTCATCTCTGAGCAATTGCTCGACGTTTGCAATTTCTCAGCTCGTGTCTACGAGACGGAAAGAGAAGGACCGTGACGTTTGGTGGCTAGAGAAGCGTAAAGCCCCAGTGTTGCTGCGCCTGTGAAAGCGCTTCCAAGGAAGGGTGCTGGCTAGCAACAGCTTTCAGTGCTGGCACTTTTCATCTCTGAGCAATTGCTCGACGTTTGCAATTTCTCAGCTCGTGTCTACGAGACGGAAAGAGAAGGACCGTGACGTTTGGTGGGTAGAGAAGCGCAAAGCCCCAGTGTTACTGCGCCTGTGAAAGCGCTTCCAAGGAAGGGTGCTGGCTAGCAAGAGCTTTCAGTGCTGGCACTTTTCATCTCGGAGCAATTGCTCGATGTTTGCAATTTCTCACCTGAGCTCTCTTTAGAGTGCGCGAGAGGATGAGCAGAAGATGAGGTGGCTAGAGAAGCCCAGAGCCCCAGTGTTCTTAGGCCTACAAAAGCGCTTCCAAGGAAGGGTGCTGGCTAGCAAGAGCTTTCAGTGCTGCCACTTTTCATCTCTGAGCAATTGCTCGACGTTTGCAATTTCTCAGCTCGTGTCTACGAGACGGAAAGAGAAGGACCGTGACGTTTGGTGGGTAGAGAAGCGCAAAGCCCCAGTGTTGCTGTGCCTGTGAAAGCGCTTCCAAGGAAGGGTGCTGGCTAGCAAGAGCTTTCAGTGCTGGCACTTTTCATCTCGGAGCAATTGCTCGACGTTTGTAATTTCTCAGCTCGTGTCTACGAGACGGAAAGAGAAGGACCGTGACGTTTGGTGCGTAGAGAAGTGCAAAGCCCCAGTGTTACTGCGCCTGTGAAAGCGCTTCCAAGGAAGGGTGCTGGCTAGCAAGAGCTTTCAGTGCTGGCACTTTTCATCTCTGAGCAATTGCTCGACGTTTGCAATTTCTCACCTGAGCTCTCTTTAGAGTGCGCGAGAGGATGAGCAGAAGATGAGGTGGCTAGAGAAGCCCAGAGCCCCAGTGTTCTTAGGCCTACAAAAGCGCTTCCAAGGAAGGGTGCTGGCTAGCAACAGCTTTCAGTGCTGGCACTTTTCATCTCTGAGCAATTGCTCGACGTTTGCAATTTCTCAGCTCGTGTCTACGAGACGGAAAGAGAAGGACCGTGACGTTTGGTGCGTATAGAAGTGCAAAGCCCCAGTGTTGCTGCGCCTGTGAAAGCGCTTCCAAGGAAGGGGGCTGGCTAGCAAGAGCTTTCAGTGCTGGCACTTTTCATCTCTGAGCAATTGCTCGACGTTTGCAATTTCTCACCTGAGCTCTCTTTAGAGTGCGCGAGAGGATGAGCAGAAGATGAGGTGGCTAGAGAAGCCCAGAGCCCCAGTGTGCTTAGGCCTACAAAAGCGCTTCCAAGGAAGGGTGCTGGCTAGCAAGAGCTTTCAGTGCTGGCATTTTTCATCTCTGAGCAATTGCTGGACGTTTGCAATTTCTCAGCTCGTGTCTACGAGACGGAAAGAGAAGGACCGTGACGTTTGGTGGGTAGAGAAGCGCAAAGCCCCAGTGTTGCTGCGCCTGTGAAAGCGCTTCCAAGGAAGGGTGCTGGCTAGCAACAGCTTTCAGTGCTGGCACTTTTCATCTCTGAGCAATTGCTCGACGTTTGCAATTTCTCAGCTCGTGTCTACGAGACGGAAAGAGAAGGACCGTGACGTTTGGTGCGTAGAGAAGTGCAAAGCCCCAGTGTTACTGCGCCTGTGAAAGCGCTTCCAAGGAAGGGTGCTGGCTAGCAACAGCTTTCAGTGCTGGCACTTTTCATCTCTGAGCAATTGCTCGACGTTTGCAATTTCTCACCTGAGCTCTCTTCAGAGTGCGCGAGAGGATGAGCAGAAGATGAGGTGGCTAAAGAAGCCCAGAGCCCCAGTGTGCTTAGGCCTACAAAAGCGCTTCCAAGGAAGGGTGCTGGCTAGCAACAGCTTTCAGTGCTGGCACTTTTCATCTCTGAGCAATTGCTCGACGTTTGCAATTTCTCAGCTCGTGTCTACGAGACGGAAAGAGAAGGACCGTGACGTTTGGTGGCTAGAGAAGCGTAAAGCCCCAGTGTTGCTGCGCCTGTGAAAGCGCTTCCAAGGAAGGGTGCTGGCTAGCAAGAGCTTTCAGTGCTGGCACTTTTCATCTCTGAGCAATTGCTCGACGTTTGCAATTTCTCAGCTCGTGTCTACGAGGCGGAAAGAGAAGGACCGTGACGTTTGGTGGGTAGAGAAGCGCAAAGCCCCAGTGTTACTGCGCCTGTGAAAGCGCTTCCAAGGAAGGGTGCTGGCTAGCAAGAGCTTTCAGTGCTGGCACTTTTCATCTCTGAGCAATTGCTCGATGTTTGCAATTTCTCACCTGAGCTCTCTTTAGAGTGCGCGAGAGGATGAGCAGAAGATGAGGTGGCTAGAGAAGCCCAGAGCCCCAGTGTTCTTAGGCCTACAAAAGCGCTTCCAAGGAAGGGTGCTGGCTAGCAAGAGCTTTCAGTGCTGGCACTTTTCATCTCTGAGCAATTGCTCGACGTTTGCAATTTCTCAGCTCGTGTCTACGAGACGGAAAGAGAAGGACCGTGACGTTTGGTGGGTAGAGTAGCGCAAAGCCCCAGTGTTGCTGTGCCTGTGAAAGCGCTTCCAAGGAAGGGTGCTGGCTAGCAAGAGCTTTCAGTGCTGGCACTTTTCATCTCGGAGCAATTGCTCGACGTTTGTAATTTCTCAGCTCGTGTCTACGAGACGGAAAGAGAAGGACCGTGACGTTTGGTGCGTAGAGAAGTGCAAAGCCCCAGTGTTACTGCGCCTGTGAAAGCGCTTCCAAGGAAGGGTGCTGGCTAGCAAGAGCTTTCAGTGCTGGCACTTTTCATCTCTGAGCAATTGCTCGACGTTTGCAATTTCTCACCTGAGCTCTCTTTAGAGTGCGCGAGAGGATGAGCAGAAGATGAGGTGGCTAGAGAAGCCCAGAGCCCCAGTGTTCTTAGGCCTACAAAAGCGCTTCCAAGGAAGGGTGCTGGCTAGCAACAGCTTTCAGTGCTGCCACTTTTCATCTCTGAGCAATTGCTCGACGTTTGCAATTTCTCAGCTCGTGTCTACGAGAAGGAGAGATAGTGACCGTGACGTTTGGTGGGTAGAGAAGCGCAAAGCCCCAGTGTTACTGCGCCTGTGAAAGCGCTTCCAAGGAAGGGTGCTGACTAGCAAGAGTTTTCAGTGCTGGCACTTTTCATCTCTGAGCAATTGCTCGACGTTTGCAATTTCTCAGCTCGTGTCTACGAGACGGAAAGAGAATGACCGTGGCGTTTGGTGGCTAGAGAAGCCCAGAGCCCCAGTGTTCTTAGGCCTACAAAAGCGCTTCCAAGGAAGGGTGCTGGCTAGCAAGAGCTTTCAGTGCTGGCACTTTTCATCTCTGAGCAATTGCTCGACGTTTGCAATTTCTCAGCTCGTGTCTACGAGACGGAAAGAGAAGGACTGTGACGTTTGGTGGCTAGAGAAGTGCAAAGCCCCAGTGTTACTGCGCCTGTGAAAGCGCTTCCAAGGAAGGGTGCTGGCTAGCAAGAGCTTTCAGTGCTGCCACTTTTCATCTCTGAGCAATTGCTCGACGTTTGCAATTTCTCACCTGAGCTCTCTTTAGAGCGCGAGAGGATGAGCAGAAGATTAGGTGGCTAGAGAAGCCCAGAGCCCCAGTGTTCTTAGGCCTACAAAAGCGCTTCCAAGGAAGGGTGCTGGCTAGCAAGAGCTTTCAGTGCTGGCACTTTT
Organism: Sarcoramphus papa; assembly: GCA_037962945.1. NCBI lineage: Eukaryota > Metazoa > Chordata > Aves > Accipitriformes > Cathartidae > Sarcoramphus > Sarcoramphus papa. Next base: position 4,506,524 of record JBBMRM010000093.1, on the reverse strand, counting down.
CATCTCTGAGCAATTGCTGGACGTTTGCAATTTCTCAGCTCGTGTCTACGAGACGGAAAGAGAAGGACCGTGACGTTTGGTGGGTAGAGAAGCGCAAAGCCCCAGTGTTGCTGCGCCTGTGAAAGCGCTTCCAAGGAAGGGTGCTGGCTAGCAACAGCTTTCAGTGCTGGCACTTTTCATCTCTGAGCAATTGCTCGACGTTTGCAATTTCTCACCTGAGCTCTCTTCAGAGTGCGCGAGAGGATGAGTAGAAGATGAGGTGGCTAGAGAAGCCCAGAGCCCCAGTGTTCTTAGGCCTACAAAAGCGCTTCCAAGGAAGGGTGCTGGCTAGCAACAGCTTTCAGTGCTGGCACTTTTCATCTCTGAGCAATTGCTCGACGTTTGCAATTTCTCAGCTCGTGTCTACGAGACGGAAAGAGAAGGACCGTGACGTTTGGTGCGTATAGAAGTGCAAAGCCCCAGTGTTGCTGCGCCTGTGAAAGCGCTTCCAAGGAAGGGTGCTGGCTAGCAACAGCTTTCAGTGCTGGCACTTTTCATCTCTGAGCAATTGCTCGACGTTTGCAATTTCTCACCTGAGCTCTCTTTAGAGTGCGCGAGAGGATGAGCAGAAGATTAGGTGGCTAGAGAAGCCCAGAGCCCCAGTGTGCTTAGGCCTACAAAAGCGCTTCCAAGGAAGGGTGCTGGCTAGCAAGAGCTTTCAGTGCTGGCATTTTTCATCTCTGAGCAATTGCTGGACGTTTGCAATTTCTCAGCTCGTGTCTACGAGACGGAAAGAGAATGACCGTGACGTTTGGTGGGTAGAGAAGCGCAAAGCCCCAGTGTTGCTGCGCCTGTGAAAGCGCTTCCAAGGAAGGGTGCTGGCTAGCAACAGCTTTCAGTGCTGGCACTTTTCATCTCTGAGCAATTGCTCGACGTTTGCAATTTCTCAGCTCGTGTCTACGAGACGGAAAGAGAAGGACCGTGACGTTTGGTGCGTAGAGAAGTGCAAAGCCCCAGTGTTACTGCGCCTGTGAAAGCGCTTCCAAGGAAGGGTGCTGGCTAGCAAGAGCTTTCAGTGCTGGCACTTTTCATCTCTGAGCAATTGCTCGACGTTTGCAATTTCTCACCTGAGCTCTCTTCAGAGTGCGCGAGAGGATGAGCAGAAGATGAGGTGGCTAAAGAAGCCCAGAGCCCCAGTGTGCTTAGGCCTACAAAAGCGCTTCCAAGGAAGGGTGCTGGCTAGCAACAGCTTTCAGTGCTGGCACTTTTCATCTCTGAGCAATTGCTCGACGTTTGCAATTTCTCAGCTCGTGTCTACGAGACGGAAAGAGAAGGACCGTGACGTTTGGTGGCTAGAGAAGCGTAAAGCCCCAGTGTTGATGCGCCTGTGAAAGCGCTTCCAAGGAAGGGTGCTGGCTAGCAAGAGCTTTCAGTGCTGGCACTTTTCATCTCTGAGCAATTGCTCGACGTTTGCAATTTCTCAGCTCGTGTCTACGAGGCGGAAAGAGAAGGACCGTGACGTTTGGTGGGTAGAGAAGCGCAAAGCCCCAGTGTTACTGCGCCTGTGAAAGCGCTTCCAAGGAAGGGTGCTGGCTAGCAAGAGCTTTCAGTGCTGGCACTTTTCATCTCGGAGCAATTGCTCGATGTTTGCAATTTCTCACCTGAGCTCTCTTTAGAGTGCGCGAGAGGATGAGCAGAAGATGAGGTGGCTAGAGAAGCCCAGAGCCCCAGTGTTCTTAGGCCTACAAAAGCGCTTCCAAGGAAGGGTGCTGGCTAGCAACAGCTTTCAGTGCTGGCACTTTTCATCTCTGAGCAATTGCTCGACGTTTGCAATTTCTCAGCTCGTGTCTACGAGACGGAAAGAGAAGGACCGTGACGTTTGGTGGGTAGAGAAGCGCAAAGCCCCAGTGTTGCTGTGCCTGTGAAAGCGCTTCCAAGGAAGGGTGCTGGCTAGCAAGAGCTTTCAGTGCTGGCACTTTTCATCTCGGAGCAATTGCTCGACGTTTGTACTTTCTCAGCTCGTGTCTACGAGACGGAAAGAGAAGGACCGTGACGTTTGGTGCGTAGAGAAGTGCAAAGCCCCAGTGTTACTGCGCCTGTGAAAGCGCTTCCAAGGAAGGGTGCTGGCTAGCAAGAGCTTTCAGTGCTGGCACTTTTCATCTCTGAGCAATTGCTCGACGTTTGCAATTTCTCACCTGAGCTCTCTTTAGAGTGCGCGAGAGGATGAGCAGAAGATGAGGTGGCTAGAGAAGCCCAGAGCCCCAGTGTGCTTAGGCCTACAAAAGCGCTTCCAAGGAAGGGTGCTGGCTAGCAAGAGCTTTCAGTGCTGGCATTTTTCATCTCTGAGCAATTGCTGGACGTTTGCAATTTCTCAGCTCGTGTCTACGAGACGGAAAGAGAAGGACCGTGACGTTTGGTGGGTAGAGAAGCGCAAAGCCCCAGTGTTGCTGCGCCTGTGAAAGCGCTTCCAAGGAAGGGTGCTGGCTAGCAAGAGCTTTCAGTGCTGGCACTTTTCATCTCTGAGCAATTGATCGACGTTTGCAATTTCTCAGCTCGTGTCTACGAGACGGAAAGAGAAGGACCGTGACGTTTGGTGGCTAGAGAAGCGCAAAGCCCCAGTGTTGCTGCGCCTGTGAAAGCGCTTCCAAGGAAGGGTGCTGGCTAGCAACAGCTTTCAGTGCTGGCACTTTTCATCTCTGAGCAATTGCTCGACGTTTGCAATTTCTCACCTGAGCTCTCTTCAGAGTGCGCGAGAGGATGAGCAGAAGATGAGGTGGCTAAAGAAGCCCAGAGCCCCAGTGTGCTTAGGCCTACAAAAGCGCTTCCAAGGAAGGGTGCTGGCTAGCAACAGCTTTCAGTGCTGGCACTTTTCATCTCTGAGCAATTGCTCGACGTTTGCAATTTCTCAGCTCGTGTCTACGAGACGGAAAGAGAATGACCGTGACGTTTGGTGGCTAGAGAAGCGTAAAGCCCCAGTGTTGCTGCACCTGTGAAAGCGCTTCCAAGGAAGGGTGCTGGCTAGCAAGAGCTTTCAGTGCTGGCACTTTTCATCTCTGAGCAATTGCTCGACGTTTGCAATTTCTCAGCTCGTGTCTACGAGGCGGAAAGAGAAGGACCGTGACGTTTGGTGGGTAGAGAAGCGCAAAGCCCCAGTGTTACTGCGCCTGTGAAAGCGCTTCCAAGGAAGGGTGCTGGCTAGCAAGAGCTTTCAGTGCTGGCACTTTTCATCTCGGAGCAATTGCTCGATGTTTGCAATTTCTCACCTGAGCTCTCTTTAGAGTGCGCGAGAGGATGAGCAGAAGATGAGGTGGCTAGAGAAGCCCAGAGCCCCAGTGTTCTTAGGCCTACAAAAGCGCTTCCAAGGAAGGGTGCTGGCTAGCAAGAGCTTTCAGTGCTGGCACTTTTCATCTCTGAGCAATTGCTCGACGTTTGCAATTTCTCAGCTCGTGTCTACGAGACGGAAAGAGAAGGACCGTGACGTTTGGTGGGTAGAGAAGCGCAAAGCCCCAGTGTTGCTGTGCCTGTGAAAGCGCTTCCAAGGAAGGGTGCTGGCTAGCAAGAGCTTTCAGTGCTGGCACTTTTCATCTCGGAGCAATTGCTCGACGTTTGTAATTTCTCAGCTCGTGTCTACGAGACGGAAAGAGAAGGACCGTGACGTTTGGTGCGTAGAGAAGTGCAAAGCCCCAGTGTTACTGCGCCTGTGAAAGCGCTTCCAAGGAAGGGTGCTGGCTAGCAAGAGCTTTCAGTGCTGGCACTTTTCATCTCTGAGCAATTGCTCGACGTTTGCAATTTCTCACCTGAGCTCTCTTTAGAGTGCGCGAGAGGATGAGCAGAAGATGAGGTGGCTAGAGAAGCCCAGAGCCCCAGTGTTCTTAGGCCTACAAAAGCGCTTCCAAGGAAGGGTGCTGGCTAGCAACAGCTTTCAGTGCTGCCACTTTTCATCTCTGAGCAATTGCTCGACGTTTGCAATTTCTCAGCTCGTGTCTACGAGAAGGAGAGATAGTGACCGTGACGTTTGGTGGGTAGAGAAGCGCAAAGCCCCAGTGTTACTGCGCCTGTGAAAGCGCTTCCAAGGAAGGGTGCTGACTAGCAAGAGTTTTCAGTGCTGGCACTTTTCATCTCTGAGCAATTGCTCGACGTTTGCAATTTCTCAGCTCGTGTCTACGAGACGGAAAGAGAATGACCGTGGCGTTTGGTGGCTAGAGAAGCCCAGAGCCCCAGTGTTCTTAGGCCTACAAAACCGCTTCCAAGGAAGGGTGCTGGCTAGCAAGAGCTTTCAGTGCTGGCACTTTTCATCTCTGAGCAATTGCTCGACGTTTGCAATTTCTCAGCTCGTGTCTACGAGATGGAAAGAGAAGGACCGTGATGTTTGGTGCGTAGAGAAGCGCAAAGCCCCAGTGTTGCTGCGCCTGTGAAAGCGCTTCCAAGGAAGGGTGCTGGCTAGCAAGAGCTTTCAGTGCTGGCACTTTTCATCTCTGAGCAATTGCTGGACGTTTGCAATTTCTCACCTGAGCTCTCTTCAGAGTGCGCGAGAGGATGAGCAGAAGATGAGGTGGCTAAAGAAGCCCAGAGCCCCAGTGTTCTTAGGCCTACAAAAGCGCTTCCAAGGAAGGGTGCTGGCTAGCAAGAGCTTTCAGTGCTGGCACTTTTCATCTCTGAGCAATTGCTCGACGTTTGCAATTTCTCAGCTCGTGTCTACGAGACGGAAAGAGAATGACCGTGACGTTTGGTGCGTATAGAAGCGCAAAGCCCCAGTGTTGCTGCGCCTGTGAAAGCGCTTCCAAGGAAGGGTGCTGGCTAGCAACAGCTTTCAGTGCTGGCACTTTTCATCTCTGAGCAATTGCTCGACGTTTGCAATTTCTCACCTGAGCTCTCTTCAGAGTGCGCGAGAGGATGAGCAGAAGATTAGGTGGCTAGAGAAGCCCAGAGCCCCAGTGTTCTTAGGCCTACAAAAGCGCTTCCAAGGAAGGGTGCTGGCTAGCAACAGCTTTCAGTGCTGGCACTTTTCATCTCTGAGCAATTGCTCGACGTTTGCAATTTCTCAGCTCGTGTCTATGAGATGGAAAGAGAATGACTGTGACGTTTGGTGGGTAGAGAAGCGCAAAGCCCCAGTGTTACTGCGCCTGTAAAGCGCTTCCAAGGAAGGGTGCTGGCTAGCAAGAGCTTTCAGTGCTGGCACTTTTCATCTATGAGCAATTGCTCGACGTTTGCAATTTCTCACCTGAGCTCTCTTTAGAGCGCGAGAGGATGAGCAGAAGATTAGGTGGCTATACAAGCCCAGAGCCCCAGTGTTCTTAGGCCTACAAAAGTGCTTCCAAGGAAGGGTGCTGGCTAGCAACAGTTTCCAGTGCTGGCACTTTTCATCTCTGAGCAATTGCTCGACGTTTGCAATTTCTCAGCTCGTGTCTACGAGACGGAAAGAGAAGGACCGTGACGTTTGGTGGCTAGAGAAGCGCAAAGCCCCAGTGTTACTGCGCCTGTGAAAGCGCTTCCAAGGAAGGGTGCTGGCTAGCAAGAGCTTTCAGTGCTGGCACTTTTCATCTCTGAGCAATTGCTCGACTTTTGCAATTTCTCACCTGAGCTCTCTTTAGAGTGCGTGAGAGGATGAGCAAAAGATGAGGTGGCTAGAGAAGCCCAGAGCCCCAGTGTTCTTAGGCCTACAAAAGCGCTTCCAAGGAAGGCTGCTGGCTAGCAAGAGCTTCCAGTGCTGGCACTTTTCATCTCTGAGCAATTGCTCGACGTTTGCAATTTCTCAGCTCGTGTCTACGAGACGGAAAGAGAATGACCGTGACGTTTGATGCGTAGAGAAGCGCAAAGCCCCAGTGTTACTGCGCCTGTGAAAGCGCTTCCAAGGAAGGGTGCTGGCTAGCAAGAGCTTCCAGTGCTGGCACTTTTCATCTCTGAGCAATTGCTCGACGTTTGCAATTTCTCAGCTCGTGTCTACGAGACGGAAAGAGAAGGACCGTGACGTTTGGTGGGTATAGAAGCGCAAAGCCCCAGTGTTGCTGCGCCTGTGAAAGCACTTCCAAGGAAGGGTGCTGGCTAGCAACAGCTTTCAGTGCTGGCACTTTTCATCTCTGAGCAATTGCTCGACGTTTGCAATTTCTCAGCTCGTGTCTACGAGACGGAAAGAGAAGGACCGTGACGTTTGGTGCGTAGAGAAGCGCAAAGCCCCAGTGTTACTGCGCCTGTGAAAGCGCTTCCAAGGAAGGGTGCTGGCTAGCAAGAGCTTTCAGTGCTGGCACTTTTCATCTCTGAGCAATTGCTCGACGTTTGCAATTTCTCAGCTCGTGTCTACGAGGCGGAAAGAGAAGGACCGTGACGTTTGGTGGGTAGAGAAGCGCAAAGCCCCAGTGTTACTGCGCCTGTGAAAGCGCTTCCAAGGAAGGGTGCTGGCTAGCAAGAGCTTTCAGTGCTGGCACTTTTCATCTCTGAGCAATTGCTCGATGTTTGCAATTTCTCAGCTGAGCTCTCTTTAGAGTGCGCGAGAGGATGAGCAGAAGATGAGGTGGCTAGAGAAGCCCAGAGCCCCAGTGTTCTTAGGCCTACAAAAGCGCTTCCAAGGAAGGGTGCTGGCTAGCAAGAGCTTTCAGTGCTGGCACTTTTCATCTCTGAGCAATTGCTCGACGTTTGCAATTTCTCAGCTCGTGTCTACGAGACGGAAAGAGAATGACCGTGACGTTTGGTGCGTATAGAAGCGCAAAGCCCCAGTGTTGCTGCGCCTGTGAAAGCGCTTCCAAGGAAGGGTGCTGGCTAGCAACAGCTTTCAGTGCTGGCACTTTTCATCTCTGAGCAATTGCTCGACGTTTGCAATTTCTCACCTGAGCTCTCTTTAGAGTGCGCGAGAGGATGAGCAGAAGATTAGGTGGCTAGAGAAGCCCAGAGCCCCAGTGTTCTTAGGCCTACAAAAGCGCTTCCAAGGAAGGGTGCTGGCTAGCAACAGCTTTCAGTGCTGGCACTTTTCATCTCTGAGCAATTGCTCGACGTTTGCAATTTCTCAGCTCGTGTCTATGAGATGGAAAGAGAATGACTGTGACGTTTGGTGGGTAGAGAAGCGCAAAGCCCCAGTGTTGCTGCGCCTGTGAAAGCGCTTCCAAGGAAGGGTGCTGGCTAGCAACAGCTTTCAGTGCTGGCACTTTTCATCTCTGAGCAATTGCTCGACGTTTGCAATTTCTCACCTGAGCTCTCTTTAGAGTGCGCGAGAGGATGAGCAGAAGATGAGGTGGCTATACAAGCCCAGAGCCCCAGTGTTCTTAGGCCTACAAAAGTGCTTCCAAGGAAGGGTGCTGGCTAGCAACAGCTTTCAGTGCTGGCACTTTTCATCTCTGAGCAATTGCTCGACGTTTGCAATTTCTCAGCTCGTGTCTACGAGACGGAAAGAGAAGGACCGTGACGTTTGGTGCGTAGAGAAGCGCAAAGCCCCAGTGTTACTGCGCCTGTGAAAGCACTTCCAAGGAAGGGTGCTGGCTAGCAAGAGCTTTCAGTGCTGGCACTTTTCATCTCTGAGCAATTGCTCGACGTTTGCAATTTCTCACCTGAGCTCTCTTTAGAGTGCGCGAGAGGATGAGCAGAAGATTAGGTGGCTAGAGAAGCCCAGAGCCCCAGTGTTCTTAGGCCTACAAAAGCGCTTCCAAGGAAGGGGGCTGGCTAGCAACAGCTTTCAGTGCTGGCACTTTTCATCTCTGAGCAATTGCTCGACGTTTGCAATTTCTCAGCTCGTGTCTACGAGACGGAAAGAGAATGACCGTGGCGTTTGGTGGCTAGAGAAGCCCAGAGCCCCAGTGTTCTTAGGCCTACAAAAGCGCTTCCAAGGAAGGGTGCTGGCTAGCAAGAGCTTTCAGTGCTGGCACTTTTCATCTCTGAGCAATTGCTCGACGTTTGCAATTTCTCAGCTCGTGTCTACGAGACGGAAAGAGAAGGACCGTGACGTTTGGTGCGTAGAGAAGCGCAAAGCCCCAGTGTTGCTGCGCCTGTGAAAGCGCTTCCAAGGAAGGGTGCTGGCTAGCAACAGCTTTCAGTGCTGGCACTTTTCATCTCTGAGCAATTGCTCGACGTTTGCAATTTCTCACCTGAGCTCTCTTCAGAGTGCGCGAGAGGATGAGCAGAAGATGAGGTGGCTAAAGAAGCCCAGAGCCCCAGTGTTCTTAGGCCTACAAAAGCGCTTCCAAGGAAGGGTGCTGGCTAGCAAGAGCTTTCAGTGCTGGCACTTTTCATCTCTGAGCAATTGCTCGACGTTTGCAATTTCTCAGCTCGTGTCTATGAGATGGAAAGAGAATGACTGTGACGTTTGGTGGGTAGAGAAGCGCAAAGCCCCAGTGTTACTGCGCCTGTAAAGCGCTTCCAAGGAAGGGTGCTGGCTAGCAAGAGCTTTCAGTGCTGGCACTTTTCATCTCTGAGCAATTGCTCGACGTTTGCAATTTCTCACCTGAGCTCTCTTTAGAGCGCGAGAGGATGAGCAGAAGATTAGGTGGCTATACAAGCCCAGAGCCCCAGTGTTCTTAGGCCTACAAAAGTGCTTCCAAGGAAGGGTGCTGGCTAGCAAGAGCTTTCAGTGCTGGCACTTTTCATCTCTGAGCAATTGCTCGACGTTTGCAATTTCTCAGCTCGTGTCTACGAGACGGAAAGAGAAGGACCGTGACGTTTGGTGCGTAGAGAAGCGCAAAGCCCCAGTGTTACTGCGCCTGTGAAAGCACTTCCAAGGAAGGGTGCTGGCTAGCAAGAGCTTTCAGTGCTGGCACTTTTCATCTCTGAGCAATTGCTCGACGTTTGCAATTTCTCACCTGAGCTCTCTTTAGAGTGCGCGAGAGGATTAGCAGAAGATGAGGTGGCTAGAGAAGCCCAGAGCCCCAGTGTTCTTAGGCCTACAAAAGCGCTTCCAAGGAAGGGTGCTGGCTAGCAACAGCTTTCAGTGCTGGCACTTTTCATCTCTGAGCAATTGCTCGACGTTTGCAATTTCTCAGCTCGTGTCTACGAGACGGAAAGAGAAGGACCGTGACGTTTGGTGGCTAGAGAAGTGCAAAGCCCCAGTGTTGCTGCGCCTGTGAAAGCGCTTCCAAGGAAGGGTGCTGGCTAGCAAGAGCTTTTAGTGCTGGCACTTTTCCTCTCTTAGCAATTGCTCGACGTTTGCAATTTCTCACCTGAGCTCTCTTTAGAGTGTGCGAGAGGATGAGCAGAAGATTAGGTGGCTAGAGAAGCCCAGAGCCCCAGTGTTCTTAGGCCTACAAAAGCGCTTCCAAGGAAGGGTGCTGGCTAGCAAGAGCTTTCAGTGCTGGCACTTTTCATCTCGGAGCAATTGCTCGACGTTTGCAATTTCTCAGCTCGTGTCTACGAGACGGAAAGAGAAGGACCGTGACGTTTGGTGGGTAGAGAAGCGCAAAGCCCCAGTGTTACTGCGCCTGTGAAAGCGCTTCCAAGGAAGGGTGCTGGCTAGCAACAGCTTTCAGTGCTGGCACTTTTCATCTCTGAGCAATTGCTCGACGTTTGCAATTTCTCACCTGAGCTCTCTTCAGAGTGCGCGAGAGGATGAGTAGAAGATTAGGTGGCTAGAGAAGCCCAGAGCCCCAGTGTTCTTAGGCCTACAAAAGCGCTTCCAAGGAAGGGTGCTGGCTAGCAACAGCTTTCAGTGCTGGCACTTTTCATCTCTGAGCAATTGCTCGACGTTTGCAATTTCTCAGCTCGTGTCTACGAGACGGAAAGAGAAGGACCGTGACGTTTGGTGCGTATAGAAGTGCAAAGCCCCAGTGTTGCTGCGCCTGTGAAAGCGCTTCCAAGGAAGGGTGCTGGCTAGCAACAGCTTTCAGTGCTGGCACTTTTCATCTCTGAGCAATTGCTCGACGTTTGCAATTTCTCACCTGAGCTCTCTTTAGAGTGCGCGAGAGGATGAGCAGAAGATTAGGTGGCTAGAGAAGCCCAGAGCCCCAGTGTGCTTAGGCCTACAAAAGCGCTTCCAAGGAAGGGTGCTGGCTAGCAAGAGCTTTCAGTGCTGGCATTTTTCATCTCTGAGCAATTGCTGGACGTTTGCAATTTCTCAGCTCGTGTCTACGAGACGGAAAGAGAAGGACCGTGACGTTTGGTGGGTAGAGAAGCGCAAAGCCCCAGTGTTGCTGCGCCTGTGAAAGCGCTTCCAAGGAAGGGTGCTGGCTAGCAACAGCTTTCAGTGCTGGCACTTTTCATCTCTGAGCAATTGCTCGACGTTTGCAATTTCTCAGCTCGTGTCTACGAGACGGAAAGAGAAGGACCGTGACGTTTGGTGCGTAGAGAAGTGCAAAGCCCCAGTGTTACTGCGCCTGTGAAAGCGCTTCCAAGGAAGGGTGCTGGCTAGCAACAGCTTTCAGTGCTGGCACTTTTCATCTCTGAGCAATTGCTGGACGTTTGCAATTTCTCACCTGAGCTCTCTTCAGAGTGCGCGAGAGGATAAGCAGAAGATGAGGTGGCTAAAGAAGCCCAGAGCCCCAGTGTTCTTAGGCCTACAAAAGCGCTTCCAAGGAAGGGTGCTGGCTAGCAACAGCTTTCAGTGCTGGCACTTTTCATCTCTGAGCAATTGCTCGACGTTTGCAATTTCTCAGCTCGTGTCTACGAGACGGAAAGAGAATGACCGTGACGTTTGGTGGCTAGAGAAGCGTAAAGCCCCAGTGTTGCTGCGCCTGTGAAAGCGCTTCCAAGGAAGGGTGCTGGCTAGCAAGAGCTTTCAGTGCTGGCACTTTTCATCTCTGAGCAATTGCTCGACGTTTGCAATTTCTCAGCTCGTGTCTACGAGGCGGAAAGAGAAGGACCGTGACGTTTGGTGGCTAGAGAAGTGCAAAGCCCCAGTGTTACTGCGCCTGTGAAAGCGCTTCCAAGGAAGGCTGCTGGCTAGCAAGAGCTTTCAGTGCTGGCACTTTTCATCTCTGAGCAATTGCTCGATGTTTGCAATTTCTCACCTGAGCTCTCTTTAGAGTGCGCGAGAGGATGAGCAGAAGATGAGGTGGCTAGAGAAGCCCAGAGCCCCAGTGTTCTTAGGCCTACAAAAGCGCTTCCAAGGAAGGGTGCTGGCTAGCAAGAGCTTCCAGTGCTGGCACTTTTCATCTCTGAGCAATTGCTCGACGTTTGCAATTTCTCAGCTCGTGTCTACGAGACGGAAAGAGAAGGACCGTGACGTTTGGTGGGTAGAGAAGCGCAAAGCCCCAGTGTTGCTGTGCCTGTGAAAGCGCTTCCAAGGAAGGGTGCTGGCTAGCAAGAGCTTTCAGTGCTGGCACTTTTCATCTCGGAGCAATTGCTCGACGTTTGTAATTTCTCAGCTCGTGTCTACGAGACGGAAAGAGAAGGACCGTGACGTTTGGTGCGTAGAGAAGTGCAAAGCCCCAGTGTTACTGTGCCTGTGAAAGCGCTTCCAAGGAAGGGTGCTGGCTAGCAAGAGCTTTCAGTGCTGGCACTTTTCATCTCTGAGCAATTGCTCGACGTTTGCAATTTCTCACCTGAGCTCTCTTTAGAGTGCGCGAGAGGATGAGCAGAAGATGAGGTGGCTAGAGAAGCCCAGAGCCCCAGTGTTCTTAGGCCTACAAAAGCGCTTCCAAGGAAGGGTGCTGGCTAGCAACAGCTTTCAGTGCTGCCACTTTTCATCTCTGAGCAATTGCTCGACGTTTGCAATTTCTCAGCTCGTGTCTACGAGAAGGAGAGATAGTGACCGTGACGTTTGGTGGGTAGAGAAGCGCAAAGCCCCAGTGTTACTGCGCCTGTGAAAGTGCTTCCAAGGAAGGGTGCTGGCTAGCAAGAGTTTTCAGTGCTGGCACTTTTCATCTCTGAGCAATTGCTCGACGTTTGCAATTTCTCAGCTCGTGTCTACGAGACGGAAAGAGAATGACCGTGACGTTTGGTGGCTAGAGAAGCCCAGAGCCCCAGTGTGCTTAGGCCTACAAAAGCGCTTCCAAGGAAGGGTGCTGGCTAGCAAGAGCTTTCAGTGCTGGCACTTTTCATCTCTGAGCAATTGCTCGACGTTTGCAATTTCTCAGCTCGTGTCTACGAGATGGAAAGAGAAGGACCGTGACGTTTGGTGCGTAGAGAAGCGCAAAGCCCCAGTGTTGCTGCGCCTGTGAAAGCGCTTCCAAGGAAGGGTGCTGGCTAGCAAGAGCTTTCAGTGCTGGCACTTTTCATCTCTGAGCAATTGCTGGACGTTTGCAATTTCTCACCTGAGCTCTCTTCAGAGTGCGCGAGAGGATGAGCAGAAGATGAGGTGGCTAAAGAAGCCCAGAGCCCCAGTGTTCTTAGGCCTACAAAAGCGCTTCCAAGGAAGGGTGCTGGCTAGCAAGAGCTTTCAGTGCTGGCACTTTTCATCTCTGAGCAATTGCTCGACGTTTGCAATTTCTCAGCTCGTGTCTACGAGACGGAAAGAGAAGGACCGTGACGTTTGGTGGCTAGAGAAGTGCAAAGCCCCAGTGTTACTGCGCCTGTGAAAGCGCTTCCAAGGAAGGGTGCTGGCTAGCAAGAGCTTTCAGTGCTGGCACTTTTCCTCTCTGAGCAATTGCTCGACGTTTGCAATTTCTCACCTGAGCTCTCTTTAGAGCGCGAGAGGATGAGCAGAAGATTAGGTGGCTAGAGAAGCCCAGAGCCCCAGTGTTCTTAGGCCTACAAAAGCGCTTCCAAGGAAGGGTGCTGGCTAGCAACAGCTTTCAGTGCTGGCACTTTTCATCTCTGAGCAATTGCTCGACGTTTGCAATTTCTCAGCTCGTGTCTACGAGACGGAAAGAGAAGGACCGTGACGTTTGGTGGCTAGAGAAACGCAAAGCCCCAGTGTTGCTGCGCCTGTGAAAGCGCTTCCAAGGAAGGGTGCTGGCTAGCAAGAGCTTTCAGTGCTGGCACTTTTCATCTCTGAGCAATTGCTCGACGTTTGCAATTTCTCACCTGAGCTCTCTTTAGAGTGCGCGAGAGGATGAGCAGAAGATGAGGTGGCTAGAGAAGCCCAGAGCCCCAGTGTGCTTAGGCCTACAGAAGCGCTTCCAAGGAAGGGTGCTGGCTAGCAAGAGCTTTCAGTGCTGGCATTTTTCATCTCTGAGCAATTGCTGGACGTTTGCAATTTCTCAGCTCGTGTCTACGAGACGGAAAGAGAAGGACCGTGACATTTGTTGCGTATAGAAGCGCAAAGCCCCAGTGTTGCTGCGCCTGTGAAAGCGCTTCCAAGGAAGGGTGCTGGCTAGCAAGAGCTTTCAGTGCTGGCACTTTTCATCTCTGAGCAATTGCTCGACGTTTGCAATTTCTCAGCTCGTGTCTACGAGACGGAAAGAGAAGGACCGTGACGTTTGGTGCGTAGAGAAGTGCAAAGCCCCAGTGTTACTGCGCCTGTGAAAGCGCTTCCAAGGAAGGGTGCTGGCTAGCAAGAGCTTTCAGTGCTGGCACTTTTCATCTCTGAGCAATTGCTCGACGTTTGCAATTTCTCACCTGAGCTCTCTTCAGAGTGCGCGAGAGGATGAGCAGAAGATGAGGTGGCTAAAGAAGCCCAGAGCCCCAGTGTTCTTAGGCCTACAAAAGCGCTTCCAAGGAAGGGTGCTGGCTAGCAAGAGCTTTCAGTGCTGGCACTTTTCATCTCTGAGCAATTGCTGGACGTTTGCAATTTCTCAGCTCGTGTCTACGAGACGGAAAGAGAAGGACCGTGACGTTTGGTGGCTAGAGAAGCGTAAAGCCCCAGTGTTGCTGCGCCTGTGAAAGCGCTTCCAAGGAAGGGTGCTGGCTAGCAAGAGCTTTCAGTGCTGGCACTTTTCATCTCTGAGCAATTGCTCGACGTTTGCAATTTCTCAACTCGTGTCTACGAGGCGGAAAGAGAAGGACCGTGACGTTTGGTGCGTAGAGAAGCGCAAAGCCCCAGTGTTACTGCGCCTGTGAAAGCGCTTCCAAGGAAGGGTGCTGGCTAGCAAGAGCTTTCAGTGCTGGCACTTTTCATCTCGGAGCAATTGCTGGACGTTTGCAATTTCTCACCTGAGCTCTCTTTAGAGTGCGCGAGAGGATGAGCAGAAGATGAGGTGGCTAGAGAAGCCCAGAGCCCCAGTGTTCTTAGGCCTACAAAAGCGCTTCCAAGGAAGGGTGCTGGCTAGCAAGAGCTTTCAGTGCTGGCACTTTTCATCTCTGAGCAATTGCTCGACGTTTGCAATTTCTCAGCTCGTGTCTACGAGACGGAAAGAGAAGGACCGTGACGTTTGGTGGGTAGAGAAGCGCAAAGCCCCAGTGTTGCTGTGCCTGTGAAAGCGCTTCCAAGGAAGGGTGCTGGCTAGCAAGAGCTTTCAGTGCTGGCACTTTTCATCTCGGAGCAATTGCTCGACGTTTGTAATTTCTCAGCTCGTGTCTACGAGACGGAAAGAGAAGGACCGTGACGTTTGGTGCGTAGAGAAGTGCAAAGCCCCAGTGTTACTGCGCCTGTGAAAGCGCTTCCAAGGAAGGGTGCTGGCTAGCAAGAGCTTTCAGTGCTGGCACTTTTCATCTCTGAGCAATTGCTCGACGTTTGCAATTTCTCACCTGAGCTCTCTTTAGAGTGCGCGAGAGGATGAGCAGAAGATGAGGTGGCTAGAGAAGCCCAGAGCCCCAGTGTTCTTAGGCCTACAAAAGCGCTTCCAAGGAAGGGTGCTGGCTAGCAAGAGCTTTCAGTGCTGGCACTTTTCATCTCTGAGCAATTGCTGGACGTTTGCAATTTCTCAGCTCGTGTCTACGAGAAGGAGAGATAGTGACCGTGACGTTTGGTGGGTAGAGAAGCGCAAAGCCCCAGTGTTACTGCGCCTGTGAAAGCGCTTCCAAGGAAGGGTGCTGGCTAGCAACAGCTTTCAGTGCTGGCACTTTTCATCTCTGAGCAATTGCTCGACGTTTGCAATTTCTCACCTGAGCTCTCTTTAGAGTGCGCGAGAGGATGAGCAGAAGATTAGGTGGCTAGAGAAGCCCAGAGCCCCAGTGTGCTTAGGCCTACAAAAGCGCTTCCAAGGAAGGGTGCTGGCTAGCAAGAGCTTTCAGTGCTGGCATTTTTCATCTCTGAGCAATTGCTGGACGTTTGCAATTTCTCAGCTCGTGTCTACGAGACGGAAAGAGAAGGACCGTGACGTTTGGTGGGTAGAGAAGCGCAAAGCCCCAGTGTTGCTGCGCCTGTGAAAGCGCTTCCAAGGAAGGGTGCTGGCTAGCAACAGCTTTCAGTGCTGGCACTTTTCATCTCTGAGCAATTGCTCGACGTTTGCAATTTCTCAGCTCGTGTCTACGAGACGGAAAGAGAAGGACCGTGACGTTTGGTGCGTAGAGAAGTGCAAAGCCCCAGTGTTACTGCGCCTGTGAAAGCGCTTCCAAGGAAGGGTGCTGGCTAGCAACAGCTTTCAGTGCTGGCACTTTTCATCTCTGAGCAATTGCTGGACGTTTGCAATTTCTCACCTGAGCTCTCTTCAGAGTGCGCGAGAGGATAAGCAGAAGATGAGGTGGCTAAAGAAGCCCAGAGCCCCAGTGTTCTTAGGCCTACAAAAGCGCTTCCAAGGAAGGGTGCTGGCTAGCAACAGCTTTCAGTGCTGGCACTTTTCATCTCTGAGCAATTGCTCGACGTTTGCAATTTCTCAGCTCGTGTCTACGAGACGGAAAGAGAATGACCGTGACGTTTGGTGGCTAGAGAAGCGTAAAGCCCCAGTGTTGCTGCGCCTGTGAAAGCGCTTCCAAGGAAGGGTGCTGGCTAGCAAGAGCTTTCAGTGCTGGCACTTTTCATCTCTGAGCAATTGCTCGACGTTTGCAATTTCTCAGCTCGTGTCTACGAGGCGGAAAGAGAAGGACCGTGACGTTTGGTGGCTAGAGAAGCGCAAAGCCCCAGTGTTACTGCGCCTGTGAAAGCGCTTCCAAGGAAGGCTGCTGGCTAGCAAGAGCTTTCAGTGCTGGCACTTTTCATCTCGGAGCAATTGCTCGATGTTTGCAATTTCTCACCTGAGCTCTCTTTAGAGTGCGCGAGAGGATGAGCAGAAGATGAGGTGGCTAGAGAAGCCCAGAGCCCCAGTGTTCTTAGGCCTACAAAAGCGCTTCCAAGGAAGGGTGCTGGCTAGCAAGAGCTTCCAGTGCTGGCACTTTTCATCTCTGAGCAATTGCTCGACGTTTGCAATTTCTCAGCTCGTGTCTACGAGACGGAAAGAGAAGGACCGTGACGTTTGGTGGGTAGAGAAGCGCAAAGCCCCAGTGTTGCTGTGCCTGTGAAAGCGCTTCCAAGGAAGGGTGCTGGCTAGCAAGAGCTTTCAGTGCTGGCACTTTTCATCTCGGAGCAATTGCTCGACGTTTGTAATTTCTCAGCTCGTGTCTACGAGACGGAAAGAGAAGGACCGTGACGTTTGGTGCGTAGAGAAGTGCAAAGCCCCAGTGTTACTGTGCCTGTGAAAGCGCTTCCAAGGAAGGGTGCTGGCTAGCAAGAGCTTTCAGTGCTGGCACTTTTCATCTCTGAGCAATTGCTCGACGTTTGCAATTTCTCACCTGAGCTCTCTTTAGAGTGCGCGAGAGGATGAGCAGAAGATGAGGTGGCTAGAGAAGCCCAGAGCCCCAGTGTTCTTAGGCCTACAAAAGCGCTTCCAAGGAAGGGTGCTGGCTAGCAACAGCTTTCAGTGCTGCCACTTTTCATCTCTGAGCAATTGCTCGACGTTTGCAATTTCTCAGCTCGTGTCTACGAGAAGGAGAGATAGTGACCGTGACGTTTGGTGGGTAGAGAAGCGCAAAGCCCCAGTGTTACTGCGCCTGTGAAAGTGCTTCCAAGGAAGGGTGCTGGCTAGCAAGAGTTTTCAGTGCTGGCACTTTTCATCTCTGAGCAATTGCTCGACGTTTGCAATTTCTCAGCTCGTGTCTACGAGACGGAAAGAGAATGACCGTGACGTTTGGTGGCTAGAGAAGCCCAGAGCCCCAGTGTGCTTAGGCCTACAAAAGCGCTTCCAAGGAAGGGTGCTGGCTAGCAAGAGCTTTCAGTGCTGGCACTTTTCATCTCTGAGCAATTGCTCGACGTTTGCAATTTCTCAGCTCGTGTCTACGAGATGGAAAGAGAAGGACCGTGACGTTTGGTGCGTAGAGAAGCGCAAAGCCCCAGTGTTGCTGCGCCTGTGAAAGCGCTTCCAAGGAAGGGTGCTGGCTAGCAAGAGCTTTCAGTGCTGGCACTTTTCATCTCTGAGCAATTGCTGGACGTTTGCAATTTCTCACCTGAGCTCTCTTCAGAGTGCGCGAGAGGATGAGCAGAAGATGAGGTGGCTAAAGAAGCCCAGAGCCCCAGTGTTCTTAGGCCTACAAAAGCGCTTCCAAGGAAGGGTGCTGGCTAGCAAGAGCTTTCAGTGCTGGCACTTTTCATCTCTGAGCAATTGCTCGACGTTTGCAATTTCTCAGCTCGTGTCTACGAGACGGAAAGAGAAGGACCGTGACGTTTGGTGGCTAGAGAAGTGCAAAGCCCCAGTGTTACTGCGCCTGTGAAAGCGCTTCCAAGGAAGGGTGCTGGCTAGCAAGAGCTTTCAGTGCTGGCACTTTTCCTCTCTGAGCAATTGCTCGACGTTTGCAATTTCTCACCTGAGCTCTCTTTAGAGCGCGAGAGGATGAGCAGAAGATTAGGTGGCTAGAGAAGCCCAGAGCCCCAGTGTTCTTAGGCCTACAAAAGCGCTTCCAAGGAAGGGTGCTGGCTAGCAACAGCTTTCAGTGCTGGCACTTTTCATCTCTGAGCAATTGCTCGACGTTTGCAATTTCTCAGCTCGTGTCTACGAGACGGAAAGAGAAGGACCGTGACGTTTGGTGCGTAGAGAAGTGCAAAGCCCCAGTGTTACTGTGCCTGTGAAAGCGCTTCCAAGGAAGGGTGCTGGCTAGCAAGAGCTTTCAGTGCTGGCACTTTTCATCTCTGAGCAATTGCTCGACGTTTGCAATTTCTCACCTGAGCTCTCTTTAGAGTGCGCGAGAGGATGAGCAGAAGATGAGGTGGCTAGAGAAGCCCAGAGCCCCAGTGTTCTTAGGCCTACAAAAGCGCTTCCAAGGAAGGGTGCTGGCTAGCAACAGCTTTCAGTGCTGCCACTTTTCATCTCTGAGCAATTGCTCGACGTTTGCAATTTCTCAGCTCGTGTCTACGAGAAGGAGAGATAGTGACCGTGACGTTTGGTGGGTAGAGAAGCGCAAAGCCCCAGTGTTACTGCGCCTGTGAAAGTGCTTCCAAGGAAGGGTGCTGGCTAGCAAGAGTTTTCAGTGCTGGCACTTTTCATCTCTGAGCAATTGCTCGACGTTTGCAATTTCTCAGCTCGTGTCTACGAGACGGAAAGAGAATGACCGTGACGTTTGGTGGCTAGAGAAGCCCAGAGCCCCAGTGTGCTTAGGCCTACAAAAGCGCTTCCAAGGAAGGGTGCTGGCTAGCAACAGCTTTCAGTGCTGGCACTTTTCATCTCTGAGCAATTGCTCGACGTTTGCAATTTCTCAGCTCGTGTCTACGAGATGGAAAGAGAAGGACCGTGACGTTTGGTGCGTAGAGAAGCGCAAAGCCCCAGTGTTGCTGCGCCTGTGAAAGCGCTTCCAAGGAAGGGTGCTGGCTAGCAAGAGCTTTCAGTGCTGGCACTTTTCATCTCTGAGCAATTGCTGGACGTTTGCAATTTCTCACCTGAGCTCTCTTCAGAGTGCGCGAGAGGATGAGCAGAAGATGAGGTGGCTAAAGAAGCCCAGAGCCCCAGTGTTCTTAGGCCTACAAAAGCGCTTCCAAGGAAGGGTGCTGGCTAGCAACAGCTTTCAGTGCTGGCACTTTTCATCTCTGAGCAATTGCTCGACGTTTGCAATTTCTCAGCTCGTGTCTACGAGACGGAAAGAGAAGGACCGTGACGTTTGGTGGCTAGAGAAGTGCAAAGCCCCAGTGTTACTGCGCCTGTGAAAGCGCTTCCAAGGAAGGGTGCTGGCTAGCAAGAGCTTTCAGTGCTGGCACTTTTCCTCTCTGAGCAATTGCTCGACGTTTGCAATTTCTCACCTGAGCTCTCTTTAGAGCGCGAGAGGATGAGCAGAAGATTAGGTGGCTAGAGAAGCCCAGAGCCCCAGTGTTCTTAGGCCTACAAAAGCGCTTCCAAGGAAGGGTGCTGGCTAGCAAGAGCTTTCAGTGCTGGCACTTTTCATCTCTGAGCAATTGCTCGACGTTTGCAATTTCTCAGCTCGTGTCTACGAGACGGAAAGAGAAGGACCGTGACGTTTGGTGGCTAGAGAAGCGCAAAGCCCCAGTGTTGCTGCGCCTGTGAAAGCGCTTCCAAGGAAGGGTGCTGGCTAGCAAGAGCTTTCAGTGCTGGCACTTTTCATCTCTGAGCAATTGCTCGACGTTTGCAATTTCTCACCTGAGCTCTCTTTAGAGTGCGCGAGAGGATGAGCAGAAGATTAGGTGGCTAGAGAAGCCCAGAGCCCCAGTGTGCTTAGGCCTACAGAAGCGCTTCCAAGGAAGGGTGCTGGCTAGCAAGAGCTTTCAGTGCTGGCATTTTTCATCTCTGAGCAATTGCTGGACGTTTGCAATTTCTCAGCTCGTGTCTACGAGACGGAAAGAGAAGGACCGTGACATTTGTTGCGTATAGAAGCGCAAAGCCCCAGTGTTGCTGCGCCTGTGAAAGCGCTTCCAAGGAAGGGTGCTGGCTAGCAAGAGCTTTCAGTGCTGGCACTTTTCATCTCTGAGCAATTGCTCGACGTTTGCAATTTCTCAGCTCGTGTCTACGAGACGGAAAGAGAAGGACCGTGACGTTTGGTGCGTAGAGAAGTGCAAAGCCCCAGTGTTACTGCGCCTGTGAAAGCGCTTCCAAGGAAGGGTGCTGGCTAGCAACAGCTTTCAGTGCTGGCACTTTTCATCTCTGAGCAATTGCTCGACGTTTGCAATTTCTCACCTGAGCTCTCTTCAGAGTGCGCGAGAGGATGAGCAGAAGATGAGGTGGCTAAAGAAGCCCAGAGCCCCAGTGTTCTTAGGCCTACAAAAGCGCTTCCAAGGAAGGGTGCTGGCTAGCAAGAGCTTTCAGTGCTGGCACTTTTCATCTCGGAGCAATTGCTCGACGTTTGCAATTTCTCAGCTCGTGTCTACGAGACGGAAAGAGAAGGACCGTGACGTTTGGTGGCTAGAGAAGCGTAAAGCCCCAGTGTTGCTGCGCCTGTGAAAGCGCTTCCAAGGAAGGGTGCTGGCTAGCAAGAGCTTTCAGTGCTGGCACTTTTCATCTCTGAGCAATTGCTCGACGTTTGCAATTTCTCAACTCGTGTCTACGAGGCGGAAAGAGAAGGACCGTGACGTTTGGTGCGTAGAGAAGCGCAAAGCCCCAGTGTTACTGCGCCTGTGAAAGCGCTTCCAAGGAAGGGTGCTGGCTAGCAAGAGCTTTCAGTGCTGGCACTTTTCATCTCGGAGCAATTGCTCGATGTTTGCAATTTCTCACCTGAGCTCTCTTTAGAGTGCGCGAGAGGATGAGCAGAAGATGAGGTGGCTAGAGAAGCCCAGAGCCCCAGTGTTCTTAGGCCTACAAAAGCGCTTCCAAGGAAGGGTGCTGGCTAGCAAGAGCTTTCAGTGCTGGCACTTTTCATCTCTGAGCAATTGCTCGACGTTTGCAATTTCTCAGCTCGTGTCTACGAGACGGAAAGAGAAGGACCGTGACGTTTGGTGGGTAGAGAAGCGCAAAGCCCCAGTGTTGCTCTGCCTGTGAAAGCGCTTCCAAGGAAGGGTGCTGGCTAGCAAGAGCTTTCAGTGCTGGCACTTTTCATCTCGGAGCAATTGCTCGACGTTTGTAATTTCTCAGCTCGTGTCTACGAGACGGAAAGAGAAGGACCGTGACGTTTGGTGCGTAGAGAAGTGCAAAGCCCCAGTGTTACTGCGCCTGTGAAAGCGCTTCCAAGGAAGGGTGCTGGCTAGCAAGAGCTTTCAGTGCTGGCACTTTTCATCTCTGAGCAATTGCTCGACGTTTGCAATTTCTCACCTGAGCTCTCTTTAGAGTGCGCGAGAGGATGAGCAGAAGATGAGGTGGCTAGAGAAGCCCAGAGCCCCAGTGTTCTTAGGCCTACAAAAGCGCTTCCAAGGAAGGGTGCTGGCTAGCAACAGCTTTCAGTGCTGCCACTTTTCATCTCTGAGCAATTGCTGGACGTTTGCAATTTCTCAGCTCGTGTCTACGAGAAGGAGAGATAGTGACCGTGACGTTTGGTGGGTAGAGAAGCGCAAAGCCCCAGTGTTACTGCGCCTGTGAAAGCGCTTCCAAGGAAGGGTGCTGACTAGCAAGAGTTTTCAGTGCTGGCACTTTTCATCTCTGAGCAATTGCTCGACGTTTGCAATTTCTCAGCTCGTGTCTACGAGACGGAAAGAGAATGACCGTGACGTTTGGTGGCTAGAGAAGCCCAGAGCTCCAGTGTTCTTAGGCCTACAAAAGCGCTTCCAAGGAAGGGTGCTGGCTAGCAAGAGCTTTCAGTGCTGGCACTTTTCATCTCTGAGCAATTGCTCGACGTTTGCAATTTCTCAGCTCGTGTCTATGAGATGGAAAGAGAAGGACCGTGACGTTTGGTGCGTAGAGAAGCGCAAAGCCCCAGTGTTGCTGCGCCTGTGAAAGCGCTTCCAAGGAAGGGTGCTGGCTAGCAACAGCTTTCAGTGCTGGCACTTTTCATCTCTGAGCAATTGCTCGACGTTTGCAATTTCTCACCTGAGCTCTCTTCAGAGTGCGCGAGAGGATGAGCAGAAGATGAGGTGGCTAGAGAAGCCCAGAGCCCCAGTGTTCTTAGGCCTACAAAAGCGCTTCCAAGGAAGGGTGCTGGCTAGCAAGAGCTTTCAGTGCTGGCACTTTTCATCTCTGAGCAATTGCTCGACGTTTGCAATTTGTCAGCTCGTGTCTACGAGACGGAAAGAGAAGGACCGTGACGTTTGGTGGGTAGAGAAGTGCAAAGCCCCAGTGTTACTGCGCCTGTGAAAGCGCTTCCAAGGAAGGGTGCTGGCTAGCAAGAGCTTTCAGTGCTGGCACTTTTCATCTCTGAGCAATTGCTCGACGTTTGCAATTTCTCACCTGAGCTCTCTTCAGAGTGCGCGAGAGGATGAGCAGAAGATGAGGTGGCTAGAGAAGCCCAGAGCCCCAGTGTTCTTAGGCCTACAAAAGCGCTTCCAAGGAAGGGTGCTGGCTAGCAAGAGCTTTCAGTGCTGGCACTTTTCATCTCTGAGCAATTGCTCGACGTTTGCAATTTCTCAGCTCGTGTCTACGAGACGGAAAGAGAAGGACCGTGACGTTTGGTGCGTAGAGAAGCGCAAAGCCCCAGTGTTGCTGCGCCTGTGAAAGCGCTTCCAAGGAAGGGTGCTGGCTAGCAACAGCTTTCAGTGCTGGCACTTTTCATCTCTGAGCAATTGCTCGACGTTTGCAATTTCTCACCTGAGCTCTCTTCAGAGTGCGCGAGAGGATGAGTAGAAGATGAGGTGGCTAGAGAAGCCCAGAGCCCCAGTGTTCTTAGGCCTACAAAAGCGCTTCCAAGGAAGGGTGCTGGCTAGCAACAGCTTTCAGTGCTGGCACTTTTCATCTCTGAGCAATTGCTCGACGTTTGCAATTTCTCAGCTCGTGTCTACGAGACGGAAAGAGAAGGACCGTGACGTTTGGTGGCTAGAGAAGCGCAAAGCCCCAGTGTTGCTGCGCCTGTGAAAGCGCTTCCAAGGAAGGGTGCTGGCTAGCAAGAGCTTTCAGTGCTGGCACTTTTCATCTCTGAGCAATTGCTCGACGTTTGCAATTTCTCACCTGAGCTCTCTTTAGAGTGCGCGAGAGGATGAGCAGAAGATGAGGTGGCTAGAGAAGCCCAGAGCCCCAGTGTTCTTAGGCCTACAAAAGCGCTTCCAAGGAAGGGTGCTGGCTAGCAAGAGCTTTCAGTGCTGCCACTTTTCATCTCTGAGCAATTGCTGGACGTTTGCAATTTCTCAGCTCGTGTCTACGAGACGGAAAGAGAAGGACCGTGACGTTTGGTGGGTAGAGAAGCGCAAAGCCCCAGTGTTGCTGCGCCTGTGAAAGCGCTTCCAAGGAAGGGTGCTGGCTAGCAAGAGCTTTCAGTGCTGGCACTTTTCATCTCTGAGCAATTGCTCGACGTTTGCAATTTCTCACCTGAGCTCTCTTTAGAGTGCGCGAGAGGATGAGCAGAAGATGAGGTGGCTAGAGAAGCCCAGAGCCCCAGTGTTCTTAGGCCTACAAAAGCGCTTCCAAGGAAGGGTGCTGGCTAGCAAGAGCTTTCAGTGCTGGCACTTTTCATCTCTGAGCAATTGCTCGACGTTTGCAATTTCTCAGCTCGTGTCTACGAGACGGAAAGAGAAGGACCGTGACGTTTGGTGCGTATAGAAGCGCAAAGCCCCAGTGTTGCTGCGCCTGTGAAAGCGCTTCCAAGGAAGGGTGCTGGCTAGCAACAGCTTTCAGTGCTGGCACTTTTCATCTCTGAGCAATTGCTTGACGTTTGCAATTTCTCAGCTCGTGTCTACGAGACGGAAAGAGAAGGACCGTGACGTTTGGTGGCTAGAGAAGCGCAAAGCCCCAGTGTTACTGCGCCTGTGAAAGCGCTTCCAAGGAAGGGTGCTGGCTAGCAAGAGCTTTCAGTGCTGGCACTTTTCATCTCTGAGCAATTGCTCGACGTTTGCAATTTCTCACCTGAGCTCTCTTTAGAGTGCGCGAGAGGATGAGCAGAAGATGAGGTGGCTAGAGAAGCCCAGAGCCCCAGTGTTCTTAGGCCTACAAAAGCGCTTCCAAGGAAGGGTGCTGGCTAGCAAGAGCTTTCAGTGCTGGCACTTTTCATCTCTGAGCAATTGCTCGACGTTTGCAATTTCTCAGCTCGTGTCTACGAGACGGAAAGAGAAGGACCGTGACGTTTGGTGGGTAGAGAAGCGCAAAGCCCCAGTGTTGCTGCGCCTGTGAAAGCGCTTCCAAGGAAGGGTGCTGGCTAGCAAGAGCTTTCAGTGCTGGCACTTTTCATCTCTGAGCAATTGCTGGACGTTTGCAATTTCTCACCTGAGCTCTCTTCAGAGTGCGCGCGAGGATGAGCAGAAGATGAGGTGGCTAGAGAAGCCCAGAGCCCCAGTGTTCTAAGGCCTACAAAAGCGCTTCCAAGGAAGGGTGCTGGCTAGCAACAGCTTTCAGTGCTGGCACTTTTCATCTCTGAGCAATTGCTCGACGTTTGCAATTTCTCAGCTCGTGTCTACGAGACGGAGAGTTAGTGACCGTGACGTTTGGTGGCTAGAGAAGCGCAAAGCCCCAGTGTTACTGCGCCTGTGAAAGCGCTTCCAAGGAAGGGTGCTGGCTAGCAACAGCTTTCAGTGCTGGCACTTTTCATCTCTGAGCAATTGCTCGACGTTTGCAATTTCTCAGCTCGTGTCTACGAGACGGAAAGAGAAGGACCGTGACGTTTGGTGGCTAGAGAAGCGCAAAGCCCCAGTGTTGCTGCGCCTGTGAAAGCGCTTCCAAGGAAGGGTGCTGGCTAGCAACAGCTTTCAGTGCTGGCACTTTTCATCTCTGAGCAATTGCTCGACGTTTGCAATTTCTCAGCTCGTGTCTACGAGGCGGAAAGAGAAGGACCGTGACGTTTGGTGGCTAGAGAAGCGCAAAGCCCCAGTGTTACTGCGCCTGTGAAAGCGCTTCCAAGGAAGGGTGCTGGCTAGCAACAGCTTTCAGTGCTGGCACTTTTCATCTCGGAGCAATTGCTCGATGTTTGCAATTTCTCACCTGAGCTCTCTTTAGAGTGCGCGAGAGGATGAGCAGAAGATGAGGTGGCTAGAGAAGCCCAGAGCCCCAGTGTTCTTAGGCCTACAAAAGCGCTTCCAAGGAAGGGTGCTGGCTAGCAAGAGCTTTCAGTGCTGGCACTTTTCATCTCTGAGCAATTGCTCGACGTTTGCAATTTCTCAGCTCGTGTCTACGAGACGGAAAGAGAAGGACCGTGACGTTTGGTGGGTAGAGAAGCGCAAAGCCCCAGTGTTGCTGTGCCTGTGAAAGCGCTTCCAAGGAAGGGTGCTGGCTAGCAAGAGCTTTCAGTGCTGGCACTTTTCATCTCGGAGCAATTGCTCGACGTTTGTAATTTCTCAGCTCGTGTCTACGAGACGGAAAGAGAAGGACCGTGACGTTTGGTGCGTAGAGAAGTGCAAAGCCCCAGTGTTACTGCGCCTGTGAAAGCACTTCCAAGGAAGGGTGCTGGCTAGCAAGAGCTTTCAGTGCTGGCACTTTTCATCTCTGAGCAATTGCTCGACGTTTGCAATTTCTCACCTGAGCTCTCTTTAGAGTGCGCGAGAGGATGAGCAGAAGATGAGGTGGCTAGAGAAGCCCAGAGCCCCAGTGTTCTTAGGCCTACAAAAGCGCTTCCAAGGAAGGGTGCTGGCTAGCAACAGCTTTCAGTGCTGGCACTTTTCATCTCTGAGCAATTGCTGGACGTTTGCAATTTCTCAGCTCGTGTCTACGAGAAGGAGAGATAGTGACCGTGACGTTTGGTGGGTAGAGAAGCGCAAAGCCCCAGTGTTACTGCGCCTGTGAAAGCGCTTCCAAGGAAGGGTGCTGGCTAGCAAGAGTTTTCAGTGCTGGCACTTTTCATCTCTGAGCAATTGCTCGACGTTTGCAATTTCTCAGCTCGTGTCTACGAGACGGAAAGAGAATGACCGTGACGTTTGGTGGCTAGAGAAGCCCAGAGCCCCAGTGTTCTTAGGCCTACAAAAGCGCTTCCAAGGAAGGGTGCTGGCTAGCAAGAGCTTTCAGTGCTGGCACTTTTCATCTCTGAGCAATTGCTCGACGTTTGCAATTTCTCAGCTCGTGTCTACGAGATGGAAAGAGAAGGACCGTGACGTTTGGTGCGTAGAGAAGCGCAAAGCCCCAGTGTTGCTGCGCCTGTGAAAGCGCTTCCAAGGAAGGGTGCTGGCTAGCAAGAGCTTTCAGTGCTGGCACTTTTCATCTCTGAGCAATTGCTCGACGTTTGCAATTTCTCACCTGAGCTCTCTTCAGAGTGCGCGAGAGGATGAGCAGAAGATGAGGTGGCTAAAGAAGCCCAGAGCCCCAGTGTTCTTAGGCCTACAAAAGCGCTTCCAAGGAAGGGTGCTGGCTAGCAAGAGCTTTCAGTGCTGGCACTTTTCATCTCTGAGCAATTGCTCGACGTTTGCAATTTCTCAGCTCGTGTCTACGAGACGGAAAGAGAAGGACCGTGACGTTTGGTGGCTAGAGAAGTGCAAAGCCCCAGTGTTACTGCGCCTGTGAAAGCGCTTCCAAGGAAGGGTGCTGGCTAGCAACAGCTTTCAGTGCTGGCACTTTTCCTCTCTGAGCAATTGCTCGACGTTTGCAATTTCTCACCTGAGCTCTCTTTAGAGCGCGAGAGGATGAGCAGAAGATGAGGTGGCTAGAGAAGCCCAGAGC
Source organism: Sarcoramphus papa (assembly GCA_037962945.1). Lineage (NCBI taxonomy): Eukaryota > Metazoa > Chordata > Aves > Accipitriformes > Cathartidae > Sarcoramphus > Sarcoramphus papa. The sequence goes on along the minus strand of JBBMRM010000093.1, from coordinate 4,480,254 downwards.
CCCAGTGTTCTTAGGCCTACAAAAGCGCTTCCAAGGAAGGCTGCTGGCTAGCAACAGCTTTCAGTGCTGGCACTTTTCATCTCTGAGCAATTGCTCGACGTTTGCAATTTCTCAGCTCGTGTCTACGAGACGGAAAGAGAAGGACCGTGACGTTTGGTGGCTAGAGAAGCGCAAAGCCCCAGTGTTGCTGCGCCTGTGAAAGCGCTTCCAAGGAAGGGGGCTGGCTAGCAAGAGCTTTCAGTGCTGGCACTTTTCATCTCTGAGCAATTGCTCGACGTTTGCAATTTCTCACCTGAGCTCTCTTTAGAGTGCGCGAGAGGATGAGCAGAAGATGAGGTGGCTAAAGAAGCCCAGAGCCCCAGTGTTCTTAGGCCTACAAAAGCGCTTCCAAGGAAGGGTGCTGGCTAGCAAGAGCTTTCAGTGCTGCCACTTTTCATCTCTGAGCAATTGCTGGACGTTTGCAATTTCTCAGCTCGTGTCTACGAGAAGGAGAGATAGAGACCGTGACGTTTGGTGGGTAGAGAAGCGCAAAGCCCCAGTGTTACTGCGCCTGTGAAAGCGCTTCCAAGGAAGGGTGCTGACTAGCAAGAGTTTTCAGTGCTGGCACTTTTCATCTCTGAGCAATTGCTCGACGTTTGCAATTTCTCAGCTCGTGTCTACGAGACGGAAAGAGAAGGACCGTGACGTTTGGTGGCTAGAGAAGCCCAGAGCCCCAGTGTTCTTAGGCCTACAAAAGCGCTTCCAAGGAAGGGTGCTGGCTAGCAAGAGCTTTCAGTGCTGGCACTTTTCATCTCTGAGCAATTGCTCGACGTTTGCAATTTCTCAGCTCGTGTCTACGAGATGGAAAGAGAAGGACCGTGACGTTTGGTGCGTAGAGAAGCGCAAAGCCCCAGTGTTGCTGCGCCTGTGAAAGCGCTTCCAAGGAAGGGTGCTGGCTAGCAAGAGCTTTCAGTGCTGGCACTTTTCATCTCTGAGCAATTGCTGGACGTTTGCAATTTCTCACCTGAGCTCTCTTCAGAGTGCGCGAGAGGATGAGCAGAAGATGAGGTGGCTAAAGAAGCCCAGAGCCCCAGTGTTCTTAGGCCTACAAAAGCGCTTCCAAGGAAGGGTGCTGGCTAGCAAGAGCTTTCAGTGCTGGCACTTTTCATCTCTGAGCAATTGCTCGACGTTTGCAATTTCTCAGCTCGTGTCTACGAGACGGAAAGAGAAGGACCGTGACGTTTGGTGCGTAGAGAAGTGCAAAGCCCCAGTGTTACTGCGCCTGTGAAAGCGCTTCCAAGGAAGGGTGCTGGCTAGCAACAGCTTTCAGTGCTGGCACTTTTCATCTCTGAGCAATTGCTCGACGTTTGCAATTTCTCACCTGAGCTCTCTTTAGAGCGCGAGAGGATGAGCAGAAGATTAGGTGGCTAGAGAAGCCCAGAGCCCCAGTGTTCTTAGGCCTACAAAAGCGCTTCCAAGGAAGGGTGCTGGCTAGCAAGAGCTTTCAGTGCTGGCACTTTTCATCTCTGAGCAATTGCTCGACGTTTGCAATTTCTCAGCTCGTGTCTACGAGACGGAAAGAGAAGGACCGTGACGTTTGGTGCGTAGAGAAGCGCAAAGCCCCAGTGTTGCTGCGCCTGTGAAAGCGCTTCCAAGGAAGGGTGCTGGCTAGCAACAGCTTTCAGTGCTGGCACTTTTCATCTCTGAGCAATTGCTCGACGTTTGCAATTTCTCACCTGAGCTCTCTTCAGAGTGCGCGAGAGGATGAGTAGAAGATTAGGTGGCTAGAGAAGCCCAGAGCCCCAGTGTTCTTAGGCCTACAAAAGCGCTTCCAAGGTAGGGTGCTGGCTAGCAACAGCTTTCAGTGCTGGCACTTTTCATCTCTGAGCAATTGCTCGACGTTTGCAATTTCTCAGCTCGTGTCTACGAGACGGAAAGAGAAGGACCGTGACGTTTGGTGGCTAGAGAAGCGCAAAGCCCCAGTGTTGCTGCGCCTGTGAAAGCGCTTCCAAGGAAGGGTGCTGGCTAGCAAGAGCTTTCAGTGCTGGCACTTTTCATCTCTGAGCAATTGCTCGACGTTTGCAATTTCTCACCTGAGCTCTCTTTAGAGTGCGCGAGAGGATGAGCAGAAGATTAGGTGGCTAGAGAAGCCCAGAGCCCCAGTGTTCTTAGGCCTACAAAAGCGCTTCCAAGGAAGGGTGCTGGCTAGCAAGAGCTTTCAGTGCTGGCACTTTTCATCTCTGAGCAATTGCTGGACGTTTGCAATTTCTCAGCTCGTGTCTACGAGACGGAAAGAGAATGACCGTGACGTTTGGTGGGTAGAGAAGCGCAAAGCCCCAGTGTTGCTGCGCCTGTGAAAGCGCTTCCAAGGAAGGGTGCTGGCTAGCAAGAGCTTTCAGTGCTGGCACTTTTCATCTCTGAGCAATTGCTCGACGTTTGCAATTTCTCACCTGAGCTCTCTTTAGAGTGCGCGAGAGGATGAGCAGAAGATGAGGTGGCTAGAGAAGCCCAGAGCCCCAGTGTTCTTAGGCCTACAAAAGCGCTTCCAAGGAAGGGTGCTGGCTAGCAAGAGCTTTCAGTGCTGGCACTTTTCATCTCTGAGCAATTGCTGGACGTTTGCAATTTCTCAGCTCGTGTCTAGGAGACAGAAAGAGAATGACCGTGACGTTTGGTGCGTATAGAAGCGCAAAGCCCCAGTGTTGCTGCGCCTGTGAAAGCGCTTCCAAGGAAGGGTGCTGGCTAGCAAGAGCTTTCAGTGCTGGCACTTTTCATCTCTGAGCAATTGCTGGACGTTTGCAATTTCTCAGCTCGTGTCTACGAGACGGAAAGAGAAGGACCGTGACGTTTGGTGGCTAGAGAAGCGCAAAGCCCCAGTGTTACTGCGCCTGTGAAAGCGCTTCCAAGGAAGGGTGCTGGCTAGCAACAGCTTTCAGTGCTGGCACTTTTCATCTCTGAGCAATTGCTCGATGTTTGCAATTTCTCACCTGAGCTCTCTTTAGAGTGCGCGAGAGGATGAGCAGAAGATGAGGTGGCTAGAGAAGCCCAGAGCCCCAGTGTTCTTAGGCCTACAAAAGCGCTTCCAAGGAAGGGTGCTGGCTAGCAAGAGCTTTCAGTGCTGCCACTTTTCATCTCTGAGCAATTGCTCGACGTTTGCAATTTCTCAGCTCGAGTCTACGAGACGGAAAGAGAAGGACCGTGACGTTTGGTGGCTAGAGAAGCGCAAAGCCCCAGTGTTGCTGCGCCTGTGAAAGCGCTTCCAAGGAAGGGTGCTGGCTAGCAAGAGCTTTCAGTGCTGGCACTTTTCATCTCTGAGCAATTGCTGGACGTTTGCAATTTCTCACCTGAGCTCTCTTCAGAGTGCGCGAGAGGATGAGCAGAAGATGAGGTGGCTAGAGAAGCCCAGAGCCCCAGTGTTCTTAGGCCTACAAAAGCGCTTCCAAGGAAGGGTGCTGGCTAGCAACAGCTTTCAGTGCTGGCACTTTTCATCTCTGAGCAATTGCTCGACGTTTGCAATTTCTCAGCTCGTGTCTACGAGACGGAGAGTTAGTGACCGTGACATTTGGTGGCTAGAGAAGCGCAAAGCCCCAGTGTTACTGCGCCTGTGAAAGCGCTTCCAAGGAAGGGTGCTGGCTAGCAACAGCTTTCAGTGCTGGCACTTTTCATCTCTGAGCAATTGCTCGACGTTTGCAATTTCTCAGCTCGTGTCTACGAGACGGAAAGAGAAGGACCGTGACGTTTGGTGGGTAGAGAAGCGCAAAGCCCCAGTGTTGCTGCGCCTGTGAAAGCGCTTCCAAGGAAGGGTGCTGGCTAGCAACAGCTTTCAGTGCTGGCACTTTTCATCTCTGAGCAATTGCTGGACGTTTGCAATTTCTCACCTGAGCTCTCTTTAGAGTGCGCGAGAGGATGAGCAGAAGATGAGGTGGCTAGAGAAGCCCAGAGCCCCAGTGTTCTTAGGCCTACAAAAGCGCTTCCAAGGAAGGGTGCTGGCTAGCAAGAGCTTTCAGTGCTGGCACTTTTCATCTCTGAGCAATTGCTGGACGTTTGCAATTTCTCAGCTCGTGTCTACGAGACGGAAAGAGAAGGACCGTGACGTTTGGTGCGTATAGAAGCGCAAAGCCCCAGTGTTGCTGCGCCTGTGAAAGCGCTTCCAAGGAAGGGTGCTGGCTAGCAACAGCTTTCAGTGCTGGCACTTTTCATCTCTGAGCAATTGCTCGACGTTTGCAATTTCTCAGCTCGTGTCTACGAGACGGAAAGAGAAGGACCGTGACGTTTGGTGGCTAGAGAAGCGCAAAGCCCCAGTGTTACTGCGCCTGTGAAAGCGCTTCCAAGGAAGGGTGCTGGCTAGCAAGAGCTTTCAGTGCTGGCACTTTTCATCTCTGAGCAATTGCTCGATGTTTGCAATTTCTCACCTGAGCTCTCTTTAGAGTGCGCGAGAGGATGAGCAGAAGATGAGGTGGCTAGAGAAGCCCAGAGCCCCAGTGTTCTTAGGCCTACAAAAGCGCTTCCAAGGAAGGGTGCTGGCTAGCAAGAGCTTTCAGTGCTGGCACTTTTCATCTCTGAGCAATTGCTGGACGTTTGCAATTTCTCAGCTCGAGTCTACGAGACGGAAAGAGAAGGACCGTGACGTTTGGTGGCTAGAGAAGCGCAAAGCCCCAGTGTTGCTGCGCCTGTGAAAGCGCTTCCAAGGAAGGGTGCTGGCTAGCAACAGCTTTCAGTGCTGGCACTTTTCATCTCTGAGCAATTGCTCGACGTTTGCAATTTCTCAGCTCGTGTCTACGAGACGGAAAGAGAAGGACCGTGACGTTTGGTGGCTAGAGAAGTGCAAAGCCCCAGTGTTACTGCGCCTGTGAAAGCGCTTCCAAGGAAGGGTGCTGGCTAGCAAGAGCTTTCAGTGCTGGCACTTTTCCTCTCTGAGCAATTGCTCGACGTTTGCAATTTCTCACCTGAGCTCTCTTTAGAGCGCGAGAGGATGAGCAGAAGATTAGGTGGCTAGAGAAGCCCAGAGCCCCAGTGTTCTTAGGCCTACAAAAGCGCTTCCAAGGAAGGCTGCTGGCTAGCAACAGCTTTCAGTGCTGGCACTTTTCGTCTCTGAGCAATTGCTCGACGTTTGCAATTTCTCAGCTCGTGTCTACGAGACGGAAAGAGAATGACCGTGACGTTTGGTGCGTAGAGAAGCGCAAAGCCCCAGTGTTGCTGCGCCTGTGAAAGCGCTTCCAAGGAAGGGTGCTGGCTAGCAAGAGCTTTCAGTGCTGGCACTTTTCATCTCTGAGCAATTGCTCGACGTTTGCAATTTCTCACCTGAGCTCTCTTCAGAGTGCGCGAGAGGATGAGCAGAAGATGAGGTGGCTAAAGAAGCCCAGAGCCCCAGTGTTCTTAGGCCTACAAAAGCGCTTCCAAGGAAGGGTGCTGGCTAGCAAGAGCTTTCAGTGCTGGCACTTTTCATCTCTGAGCAATTGCTCGACGTTTGCAATTTCTCAGCTCGTGTCTACGAGACGGAAAGAGAAGGACCGTGACGTTTGGTGGCTAGAGAAGCGTAAAGCCCCAGTGTTGCTGCGCCTGTGAAAGCGCTTCCAAGGAAGGGTGCTGGCTAGCAAGAGCTTTCAGTGCTGGCACTTTTCATCTCTGAGCAATTGCTCGACGTTTGCAATTTCTCAGCTCGTGTCTACGAGGCGGAAAGAGAAGGACCGTGACGTTTGGTGGGTAGAGAAGCGCAAAGCCCCAGTGTTACTGCGCCTGTGAAAGCGCTTCCAAGGAAGGGTGCTGGCTAGCAACAGCTTTCAGTGCTGGCACTTTTCATCTCTGAGCAATTGCTCGATGTTTGCAATTTCTCACCTGAGCTCTCTTTAGAGTGCGCGAGAGGATGAGCAGAAGATGAGGTGGCTAGAGAAGCCCAGAGCCCCAGTGTTCTTAGGCCTACAAAAGCGCTTCCAAGGAAGGGTGCTGGCTAGCAAGAGCTTTCAGTGCTGGCACTTTTCATCTCTGAGCAATTGCTCGACGTTTGCAATTTCTCAGCTCGTGTCTACGAGACGGAAAGAGAAGGACCGTGACGTTTGGTGGGTAGAGAAGCGCAAAGCCCCAGTGTTGCTGTGCCTGTGAAAGCGCTTCCAAGGAAGGGTGCTGGCTAGCAAGAGCTTTCAGTGCTGCCACTTTTCATCTCTGAGCAATTGCTCGACGTTTGCAATTTCTCAGCTCGAGTCTACGAGACGGAAAGAGAAGGACCGTGACGTTTGGTGGCTAGAGAAGCGCAAAGCCCCAGTGTTGCTGCGCCTGTGAAAGCGCTTCCAAGGAAGGGTGCTGGCTAGCAAGAGCTTTCAGTGCTGGCACTTTTCATCTCTGAGCAATTGCTGGACGTTTGCAATTTCTCACCTGAGCTCTCTTCAGAGTGCGCGAGAGGATGAGCAGAAGATGAGGTGGCTAGAGAAGCCCAGAGCCCCAGTGTTCTTAGGCCTACAAAAGCGCTTCCAAGGAAGGGTGCTGGCTAGCAACAGCTTTCAGTGCTGGCACTTTTCATCTCTGAGCAATTGCTCGACGTTTGCAATTTCTCAGCTCGTGTCTACGAGACGGAGAGTTAGTGACCGTGACATTTGGTGGCTAGAGAAGCGCAAAGCCCCAGTGTTACTGCGCCTGTGAAAGCGCTTCCAAGGAAGGGTGCTGGCTAGCAACAGCTTTCAGTGCTGGCACTTTTCATCTCTGAGCAATTGCTCGACGTTTGCAATTTCTCAGCTCGTGTCTACGAGACGGAAAGAGAAGGACCGTGACGTTTGGTGGGTAGAGAAGCGCAAAGCCCCAGTGTTGCTGCGCCTGTGAAAGCGCTTCCAAGGAAGGGTGCTGGCTAGCAACAGCTTTCAGTGCTGGCACTTTTCATCTCTGAGCAATTGCTCGACGTTTGCAATTTCTCACCTGAGCTCTCTTTAGAGTGCGCGAGAGGATGAGCAGAAGATGAGGTGGCTAGAGAAGCCCAGAGCCCCAGTGTTCTTAGGCCTACAAAAGCGCTTCCAAGGAAGGGTGCTGGCTAGCAAGAGCTTTCAGTGCTGGCACTTTTCATCTCTGAGCAATTGCTGGACGTTTGCAATTTCTCAGCTCGTGTCTACGAGACGGAAAGAGAAGGACCGTGACGTTTGGTGCGTATAGAAGCGCAAAGCCCCAGTGTTGCTGCGCCTGTGAAAGCGCTTCCAAGGAAGGGTGCTGGCTAGCAACAGCTTTCAGTGCTGGCACTTTTCATCTCTGAGCAATTGCTCGACGTTTGCAATTTCTCAGCTCGTGTCTACGAGACGGAAAGAGAAGGACCGTGACGTTTGGTGGCTAGAGAAGCGCAAAGCCCCACTGTTACTGCGCCTGTGAAAGCGCTTCCAAGGAAGGGTGCTGGCTAGCAAGAGCTTTCAGTGCTGGCACTTTTCATCTCTGAGCAATTGCTCGATGTTTGCAATTTCTCACCTGAGCTCTCTTTAGAGTGCGCGAGAGGATGAGCAGAAGATGAGGTGGCTAGAGAAGCCCAGAGCCCCAGTGTTCTTAGGCCTACAAAAGCGCTTCCAAGGAAGGGTGCTGGCTAGCAAGAGCTTTCAGTGCTGGCACTTTTCATCTCTGAGCAATTGCTGGACGTTTGCAATTTCTCAGCTCGTGTCTACGAGACGGAAAGAGAAGGACTGTGACGTTTGGTGGCTAGAGAAGCGCAAAGCCCCAGTGTTGCTGCGCCTGTGAAAGCGCTTCCAAGGAAGGGTGCTGGCTAGCAAGAGCTTTCAGTGCTGGCACTTTTCATCTCTGAGCAATTGCTGGACGTTTGCAATTTCTCAGCTCGTGTCTACGAGACGGAAAGAGAAGGACCGTGACGTTTGGTGCATAGAGAAGTGCAAAGCCCCAGTGTTACTGCGCCTGTGAAAGCGCTTCCAAGGAAGGGTGCTGGCTAGCAACAGCTTTCAGTGCTGGCACTTTTCATCTCTGAGCAATTGCTCGACGTTTGCAATTTCTCACCTGAGCTCTCTTTAGAGTGCGCGAGAGGATGAGCAGAAGATGAGGTGGCTAGAGAAGCCCAGAGCCCCAGTGTTCTTAGGCCTACAAAAGCGCTTCCAAGGAAGGGTGCTGGCTAGCAACAGCTTTCAGTGCTGCCACTTTTCATCTCTGAGCAATTGCTGGACGTTTGCAATTTCTCAGCTCGTGTCTACGAGAAGGAGAGATAGTGACCGTGACGTTTGGTGGGTAGAGAAGCGCAAAGCCCCAGTGTTACTGCGCCTGTGAAAGCGCTTCCAAGGAAGGGTGCTGACTAGCAAGAGTTTTCAGTGCTGGCACTTTTCATCTCTGAGCAATTGCTCGACGTTTGCAATTTCTCAGCTCGTGTCTACGAGACGGAAAGAGAAGGACCGTGACGTTTGGTGGCTAGAGAAGCCCAGAGCCCCAGTGTTCTTAGGCCTACAAAAGCGCTTCCAAGGAAGGGTGCTGGCTAGCAAGAGCTTTCAGTGCTGGCACTTTTCATCTCTGAGCAATTGCTCGACGTTTGCAATTTCTCAGCTCGTGTCTACGAGATGGAAAGAGAAGGACCGTGACGTTTGGTGCGTAGAGAAGCGCAAAGCCCCAGTGTTGCTGCGCCTGTGAAAGCGCTTCCAAGGAAGGGTGCTGGCTAGCAAGAGCTTTCAGTGCTGGCACTTTTCATCTCTGAGCAATTGCTGGACGTTTGCAATTTCTCACCTGAGCTCTCTTCAGAGTGCGCGAGAGGATGAGCAGAAGATGAGGTGGCTAAAGAAGCCCAGAGCCCCAGTGTTCTTAGGCCTACAAAAGCGCTTCCAAGGAAGGGTGCTGGCTAGCAACAGCTTTCAGTGCTGGCACTTTTCATCTCTGAGCAATTGCTCGACGTTTGCAATTTCTCAGCTCGTGTCTACGAGACGGAAAGAGAAGGACCGTGACGTTTGGTGGCTAGAGAAGTGCAAAGCCCCAGTGTTACTGCGCCTGTGAAAGCGCTTCCAAGGAAGGGTGCTGGCTAGCAAGAGCTTTCAGTGCTGGCACTTTTCCTCTCTGAGCAATTGCTCGACGTTTGCAATTTCTCACCTGAGCTCTCTTTAGAGCGCGAGAGGATGAGCAGAAGATTAGGTGGCTAGAGAAGCCCAGAGCCCCAGTGTTCTTAGGCCTACAAAAGCGCTTCCAAGGAAGGGTGCTGGCTAGCAAGAGCTTTCAGTGCTGGCACTTTTCGTCTCTGAGCAATTGCTCGACGTTTGCAATTTCTCAGCTCGAGTCTACGAGACGGAAAGAGAATGACCGTGACGTTTGGTGCGTAGAGAAGCGCAAAGCCCCAGTGTTGCTGCGCCTGTGAAAGCGCTTCCAAGGAAGGGTGCTGGCTAGCAACAGCTTTCAGTGCTGGCACTTTTCATCTCTGAGCAATTGCTCGACGTTTGCAATTTCTCACCTGAGCTCTCTTCAGAGTGCGCGAGAGGATGAGCAGAAGATGAGGTGGCTAAAGAAGCCCAGAGCCCCAGTGTTCTTAGGCCTACAAAAGCGCTTCCAAGGAAGGGTGCTGGCTAGCAAGAGCTTTCAGTGCTGGCACTTTTCATCTCTGAGCAATTGCTCGACGTTTGCAATTTCTCAGCTCGTGTCTACGAGACGGAAAGAGAAGGACCGTGACGTTTGGTGGCTAGAGAAGCGTAAAGCCCCAGTGTTGCTGCGCCTGTGAAAGCGCTTCCAAGGAAGGGTGCTGGCTAGCAAGAGCTTTCAGTGCTGGCACTTTTCATCTCTGAGCAATTGCTCGACGTTTGCAATTTCTCAGCTCGTGTCTACGAGGCGGAAAGAGAAGGACCGTGACGTTTGGTGGGTAGAGAAGCGCAAAGCCCCAGTGTTACTGCGCCTGTGAAAGCGCTTCCAAGGAAGGGTGCTGGCTAGCAAGAGCTTTCAGTGCTGGCACTTTTCATCTCTGAGCAATTGCTCGATGTTTGCAATTTCTCACCTGAGCTCTCTTTAGAGTGCGCGAGAGGATGAGCAGAAGATGAGGTGGCTAGAGAAGCCCAGAGCCCCAGTGTTCTTAGGCCTACAAAAGCGCTTCCAAGGAAGGGTGCTGGCTAGCAAGAGCTTTCAGTGCTGGCACTTTTCATCTCTGAGCAATTGCTCGACGTTTGCAATTTCTCAGCTCGTGTCTACGAGACGGAAAGAGAAGGACCGTGACGTTTGGTGGGTAGAGAAGCGCAAAGCCCCAGTGTTGCTGTGCCTGTGAAAGCGCTTCCAAGGAAGGGTGCTGGCTAGCAAGAGCTTTCAGTGCTGGCACTTTTCATCTCTGAGCAATTGCTCGACGTTTGTAATTTCTCAGCTCGTGTCTACGAGACGGAAAGAGAAGGACCGTGACGTTTGGTGCGTAGAGAAGTGCAAAGCCCCAGTGTTGCTGCGCCTGTGAAAGCGCTTCCAAGGAAGGGTGCTGGCTAGCAAGAGCTTTCAGTGCTGGCACTTTTCATCTCTGAGCAATTGCTCGACGTTTGCAATTTCTCACCTGAGCTCTCTTTAGAGTGCGCGAGAGGATGAGCAGAAGATGAGGTGGCTAGAGAAGCCCAGAGCCCCAGTGTGCTTAGGCCTACAAAAGCGCTTCCAAGGAAGGGTGCTGGCTAGCAACAGCTTTCAGTGCTGGCACTTTTCATCTCTGAGCAATTGCTGGACGTTTGCAATTTCTCAGCTCGTGTCTACGAGAAGGAGAGATAGTGACCGTGACGTTTGGTGGGTAGAGAAGCGCAAAGCCCCAGTGTTACTGCGCCTGTGAAAGCGCTTCCAAGGAAGGGTGCTGACTAGCAAGAGTTTTCAGTGCTGGCACTTTTCATCTCTGAGCAATTGCTCGACGTTTGCAATTTCTCAGCTCGTGTCTACGAGACGGAAAGAGAATGACCGTGACGTTTGGTGGCTAGAGAAGCCCAGAGCCCCAGTGTTCTTAGGCCTACAAAAGCGCTTCCAAGGAAGGGTGCTGGCTAGCAAGAGCTTTCAGTGCTGGCACTTTTCATCTCTGAGCAATTGCTCGACGTTTGCAATTTCTCAGCTCGTGTCTACGAGATGGAAAGAGAAGGACCGTGACGTTTGGTGCGTAGAGAAGCGCAAAGCCCCAGTGTTGCTGCGCCTGTGAAAGCGCTTCCAAGGAAGGGTGCTGGCTAGCAAGAGCTTTCAGTGCTGGCACTTTTCATCTCTGAGCAATTGCTGGACGTTTGCAATTTCTCACCTGAGCTCTCTTCAGAGTGCGCGAGAGGATGAGCAGAAGATGAGGTGGCTAAAGAAGCCCAGAGCCCCAGTGTTCTTAGGCCTACAAAAGCGCTTCCAAGGAAGGGTGCTGGCTAGCAAGAGCTTTCAGTGCTGGCACTTTTCATCTCTGAGCAATTGCTCGACGTTTGCAATTTCTCAGCTCGTGTCTACGAGACGGAAAGAGAAGGACCGTGACGTTTGGTGGCTAGAGAAGCGCAAAGCCCCAGTGTTGCTGCGCCTGTGAAAGCGCTTCCAAGGAAGGGTGCTGGCTAGCAAGAGCTTTCAGTGCTGGCACTTTTCATCTCTGAGCAATTGCTCGACGTTTGCAATTTCTCACCTGAGCTCTCTTTAGAGTGCGCGAGAGGATGAGCAGAAGATTAGGTGGCTAGAGAAGCCCAGAGCCCCAGTGTGCTTAGGCCTACAAAAGCGCTTCCAAGGAAGGGTGCTGGCTAGCAAGAGCTTTCAGTGCTGGCATTTTTCATCTCTGAGCAATTGCTGGACGTTTGCAATTTCTCAGCTCGTGTCTACGAGACGGAAAGAGAAGGACCGTGACGTTTGGTGGCTAGAGAAGCGCAAAGCCCCAGTGTTGCTGCGCCTGTGAAAGCGCTTCCAAGGAAGGGTGCTGGCTAGCAAGAGCTTTCAGTGCTGGCACTTTTCATCTCTGAGCAATTGCTCGACGTTTGCAATTTCTCACCTGAGCTCTCTTTAGAGTGCGCGAGAGGATGAGCAGAAGATGAGGTGGCTAGAGAAGCCCAGAGCCCCAGTGTTCTTAGGCCTACAAAAGCGCTTCCAAGGAAGGGTGCTGGCTAGCAAGAGCTTTCAGTGCTGGCACTTTTCATCTCGGAGCAATTGCTCGACGTTTGCAATTTCTCAGCTCGTGTCTACGAGACGGAAAGAGAAGGACCGTGACGTTTGGTGCGTATAGAAGCGCAAAGCCCCAGTGTTGCTGCGCCTGTGAAAGCGCTTCCAAGGAAGGGTGCTGGCTAGCAACAGCTTTCAGTGCTGGCACTTTTCATCTCTGAGCAATTGCTCGACGTTTGCAATTTCTCAGCTCGTGTCTACGAGACGGAAAGAGAAGGACCGTGACGTTTGGTGGCTAGAGAAGCGCAAAGCCCCAGTGTTACTGCGCCTGTGAAAGCGCTTCCAAGGAAGGGTGCTGGCTAGCAACAGCTTTCAGTGCTGGCACTTTTCATCTCGGAGCAATTGCTCGATGTTTGCAATTTCTCACCTGAGCTCTCTTTAGAGTGCGCGAGAGGATGAGCAGAAGATGAGGTGGCTAGAGAAGCCCAGAGCCCCAGTGTTCTTAGGCCTACAAAAGCGCTTCCAAGGAAGGGTGCTGGCTAGCAAGAGCTTTCAGTGCTGCCACTTTTCATCTCTGAGCAATTGCTGGACGTTTGCAATTTCTCAGCTCGAGTCTACGAGACGGAAAGAGAAGGACCGTGACGTTTGGTGGCTAGAGAAGCGCAAAGCCCCAGTGTTGCTGCGCCTGTGAAAGCGCTTCCAAGGAAGGGTGCTGGCTAGCAAGAGCTTTCAGTGCTGGCACTTTTCATCTCTGAGCAATTGCTGGACGTTTGCAATTTCTCACCTGAGCTCTCTTCAGAGTGCGCGCGAGGATGAGCAGAAGATGAGGTGGCTAGAGAAGCCCAGAGCCCCAGTGTTCTTAGGCCTACAAAAGCGCTTCCAAGGAAGGGTGCTGGCTAGCAAGAGCTTTCAGTGCTGGCACTTTTCATCTCTGAGCAATTGCTCGACGTTTGCAATTTCTCAGCTCGTGTCTACGAGACGGAGAGTTAGTGACCGTGACATTTGGTGGCTAGAGAAGCGCAAAGCCCCAGTGTTACTGCGCCTGTGAAAGCGCTTCCAAGGAAGGGTGCTGGCTAGCAACAGCTTTCAGTGCTGGCACTTTTCATCTCTGAGCAATTGCTCGACGTTTGCAATTTCTCAGCTCGTGTCTACGAGACGGAAAGAGAAGGACCGTGACGTTTGGTGGGTAGAGAAGCGCAAAGCCCCAGTGTTGCTGCGCCTGTGAAAGCGCTTCCAAGGAAGGGTGCTGGCTAGCAACAGCTTTCAGTGCTGGCACTTTTCATCTCTGAGCAATTGCTGGACGTTTGCAATTTCTCACCTGAGCTCTCTTTAGAGTGCGCGAGAGGATGAGCAGAAGATGAGGTGGCTAGAGAAGCCCAGAGCCCCAGTGTTCTTAGGCCTACAAAAGCGCTTCCAAGGAAGGGTGCTGGCTAGCAAGAGCTTTCAGTGCTGGCACTTTTCATCTCTGAGCAATTGCTGGACGTTTGCAATTTCTCAGCTCGTGTCTACGAGACGGAAAGAGAAGGACCGTGACGTTTGGTGCGTATAGAAGCGCAAAGCCCCAGTGTTGCTGCGCCTGTGAAAGCGCTTCCAAGGAAGGGTGCTGGCTAGCAACAGCTTTCAGTGCTGGCACTTTTCATCTCTGAGCAATTGCTGGACGTTTGCAATTTCTCAGCTCGTGTCTACGAGACGGAAAGAGAAGGACCGTGACGTTTGGTGGCTAGAGAAGCGCAAAGCCCCAGTGTTACTGCGCCTGTGAAAGCGCTTCCAAGGAAGGGTGCTGGCTAGCAAGAGCTTTCAGTGCTGGCACTTTTCATCTCTGAGCAATTGCTCGATGTTTGCAATTTCTCACCTGAGCTCTCTTTAGAGTGCGCGAGAGGATGAGCAGAAGATGAGGTGGCTAGAGAAGCCCAGAGCCCCAGTGTTCTTAGGCCTACAAAAGCGCTTCCAAGGAAGGGTGCTGGCTAGCAAGAGCTTTCAGTGCTGGCACTTTTCATCTCTGAGCAATTGCTGGACGTTTGCAATTTCTCAGCTCGAGTCTACGAGACGGAAAGAGAAGGACCGTGACGTTTGGTGGCTAGAGAAGCGCAAAGCCCCAGTGTTGCTGCGCCTGTGAAAGCGCTTCCAAGGAAGGGTGCTGGCTAGCAAGAGCTTTCAGTGCTGGCACTTTTCATCTCTGAGCAATTGCTGGACGTTTGCAATTTCTCAGCTCGTGTCTACGAGACGGAAAGAGAAGGACCGTGACGTTTGGTGCGTAGAGAAGTGCAAAGCCCCAGTGTTACTGCGCCTGTGAAAGCGCTTCCAAGGAAGGGTGCTGGCTAGCAACAGCTTTCAGTGCTGGCACTTTTCATCTCTGAGCAATTGCTGGACGTTTGCAATTTCTCACCTGAGCTCTCTTTAGAGTGCGCGAGAGGATGAGCAGAAGATGAGGTGGCTAGAGAAGCCCAGAGCCCCAGTGTTCTTAGGCCTACAAAAGCGCTTCCAAGGAAGGGTGCTGGCTAGCAACAGCTTTCAGTGCTGCCACTTTTCATCTCTGAGCAATTGCTGGACGTTTGCAATTTCTCAGCTCGTGTCTACGAGAAGGAGAGATAGTGACCGTGACGTTTGGTGGGTAGAGAAGCGCAAAGCCCCAGTGTTACTGCGCCTGTGAAAGCGCTTCCAAGGAAGGGTGCTGACTAGCAAGAGTTTTCAGTGCTGGCACTTTTCATCTCTGAGCAATTGCTCGACGTTTGCAATTTCTCAGCTCGTGTCTACGAGACGGAAAGAGAAGGACCGTGACGTTTGGTGGCTAGAGAAGCCCAGAGCCCCAGTGTTCTTAGGCCTACAAAAGCGCTTCCAAGGAAGGGTGCTGGCTAGCAAGAGCTTTCAGTGCTGGCACTTTTCATCTCTGAGCAATTGCTCGACGTTTGCAATTTCTCAGCTCGTGTCTACGAGATGGAAAGAGAAGGACCGTGACGTTTGGTGCGTAGAGAAGCGCAAAGCCCCAGTGTTGCTGCGCCTGTGAAAGCGCTTCCAAGGAAGGGTGCTGGCTAGCAAGAGCTTTCAGTGCTGGCACTTTTCATCTCTGAGCAATTGCTCGACGTTTGCAATTTCTCACCTGAGCTCTCTTCAGAGTGCACGAGAGGATGAGTAGAAGATGAGGTGGCTAAAGAAGCCCAGAGCCCCAGTGTTCTTAGGCCTACAAAAGCGCTTCCAAGGAAGGGTGCTGGCTAGCAACAGCTTTCAGTGCTGGCACTTTTCATCTCGGAGCAATTGCTCGACGTTTGCAATTTCTCAGCTCGTGTCTACGAGACGGAAAGAGAAGGACCGTGACGTTTGGTGGCTAGAGAAGTGCAAAGCCCCAGTGTTACTGCGCCTGTGAAAGCGCTTCCAAGGAAGGGTGCTGGCTAGCAAGAGCTTTCAGTGCTGGCACTTTTCCCCTCTGAGCAATTGCTGGACGTTTGCAATTTCTCACCTGAGCTCTCTTTAGAGCGCGAGAGGATGAGCAGAAGATTAGGTGGCTAGAGAAGTGCAAAGCCCCAGTGTTCTTAGGCCTACAAAAGCGCTTCTAAGGAAGGGTGCTGGCTAGCAAGAGCTTTCAGTGCTGGCACTTTTCGTCTCTGAGCAATTGCTCGACGTTTGCAATTTCTCAGCTCGTGTCTACGAGACGGAAAGAGAATGACCGTGACATTTGGTGCGTAGAGAAGCGCAAAGCCCCAGTGTTGCTGCGCCTGTGAAAGCGCTTCCAAGGAAGGGTGCTGGCTAGCAAGAGCTTTCAGTGCTGGCACTTTTCATCTCTGAGCAATTGCTGGACGTTTGCAATTTCTCACCTGAGCTCTCTTCAGAGTGCGCGAGAGGATGAGTAGAAGATTAGGTGGCTAGAGAAGCCCAGAGCCCCAGTGTTCTTAGGCCTACAAAAGCGCTTCCAAGGAAGGGTGCTGGCTAGCAAGAGCTTTCAGTGCTGGCACTTTTCATCTCGGAGCAATTGCTCGACGTTTGTAATTTCTCAGCTCGTGTCTACGAGACGGAAAGAGAAGGACCGTGACGTTTGGTGCGTAGAGAAGTGCAAAGCCCCAGTGTTGCTGCGCCTGTGAAAGCGCTTCCAAGGAAGGGTGCTGGCTAGCAAGAGCTTTCAGTGCTGGCACTTTTCATCTCTGAGCAATTGCTCGACGTTTGCAATTTCTCACCTGAGCTCTCTTTAGAGCGCGCGAGAGGATGAGCAGAAGATGAGGTGGCTAGAGAAGCCCAGAGCCCCAGTGTTCTTAGGCCTACAAAAGCGCTTCCAAGGAAGGGTGCTGGCTAGCAACAGCTTTCAGTGCTGCCACTTTTCATCTCTGAGCAATTGCTGGACGTTTGCAATTTCTCAGCTCGTGTCTACGAGAAGGAGAGATAGTGACCGTGACGTTTGGTGGGTAGAGAAGCGCAAAGCCCCAGTGTTACTGCGCCTGTGAAAGCGCTTCCAAGGAAGGGTGCTGACTAGCAAGAGTTTTCAGTGCTGGCACTTTTCATCTCTGAGCAATTGCTCGACGTTTGCAATTTCTCAGCTCGTGTCTACGAGACGGAAAGAGAAGGACCGTGACGTTTGGTGGCTAGAGAAGCCCAGAGCCCCAGTGTTCTTAGGCCTACAAAAGCGCTTCCAAGGAAGGGTGCTGGCTAGCAAGAGCTTTCAGTGCTGGCACTTTTCATCTCTGAGCAATTGCTCGACGTTTGCAATTTCTCAGCTCGTGTCTACGAGATGGAAAGAGAAGGACCGTGACGTTTGGTGCGTAGAGAAGCGCAAAGCCCCAGTGTTGCTGCGCCTGTGAAAGCGCTTCCAAGGAAGGGTGCTGGCTAGCAAGAGCTTTCAGTGCTGGCACTTTTCATCTCTGAGCAATTGCTCGACGTTTGCAATTTCTCACCTGAGCTCTCTTCAGAGTGCGCGAGAGGATGAGCAGAAGATGAGGTGGCTAAAGAAGCCAAGAGCCCCAGTGTTCTTAGGCCTACAAAAGCGCTTCCAAGGAAGGGTGCTGGCTAGCAAGAGCTTTCAGTGCTGGCACTTTTCATCTCTGAGCAATTGCTCGACGTTTGCAATTTCTCAGCTCATGTCTACGAGACGGAAAGAGAAGGACCGTGAGTTTGGTGGCTAGAGAAGCGCAAAGCCCCAGTGTTGCTGCGCCTGTGAAAGCGCTTCCAAGGAAGGGTGCTGGCTAGCAACAGCTTTCAGTGCTGGCACTTTTCATCTCTGAGCAATTGCTCGACGTTTGCAATTTCTCACCTGAGCTCTCTTCAGAGTGCGCGAGAGGATGAGCAGAAGATGAGGTGGCTAGAGAAGCCCAGAGCCCCAGTGTTCTTAGGCCTACAAAAGCGCTTCCAAGGAAGGGTGCTGGCTAGCAACAGCTTCCAGTGCTGGCACTTTTCATCTCTGAGCAATTGCTCGACGTTTGCAATTTCTCAGCTCGTGTCTACGAGACGGAAAGAGAAGGACCGTGACGTTTGGTGGGTAGAGAAGCGCAAAGCCCCAGTGTTGCTGCGCCTGTGAAAGCGCTTCCAAGGAAGGGTGCTGGCTAGCAAGAGCTTTCAGTGCTGGCACTTTTCATCTCTGAGCAATTGCTCGACGTTTGCAATTTCTCACCTGAGCTCTCTTTAGAGTGCGCGAGAGGATGAGCAGAAGATGAGGTGGCTAGAGAAGCCCAGAGCCCCAGTGTTCTTAGGCCTACAAAAGCGCTTCCAAGGAAGGGTGCTGGCTAGCAACAGCTTTCAGTGCTGGCACTTTTCATCTCTGAGCAATTGCTCGACGTTTGCAATTTCTCAGCTCGTGTCTACGAGACGGAGAGATAGTGACCGTGACGTTTGGTGGCTAGAGAAGCGTAAAGCCCCAGTGTTGCTGCGCCTGTGAAAGCGCTTCCAAGGAAGAGTGCTGGCTAGCAACAGCTTTCAGTGCTGGCACTTTTCATCTCTGAGCAATTGCTCGACGTTTGCAATTTCTCAGCTCGTGTCTACGACACGGAGAGATAGTGACCGTGACGTTTGGTGGCTAGAGAAGCCCAGAGCCCCAGTGTTACTGCGCCTGTGAAAGCGCTTCCAAGGAAGGGTGCTGCCTAGCAACAGCTTTCAGTGCTGGCACTTTTAATCTCTGAGCAATTGATCGACGTTTGCAATTTCTCAGCTCGTGTCTACGAGACGGAAAGAGAAGGACCGTGACATTTGGTGGCTAGAGAAGCGCAAAGCCCCAGTGTTGCTGCGCCTGTGAAAGCGCTTCCAAGGAAGGGTGCTGGCTAGCAAGAGCTTTCAGTGCTGGCACTTTTCATCTCTGAGCAATTGCTGGACGTTTGCAATTTCTCACCTGAGCTCTCTTCAGAGTGCGCGAGAGGATGAGCAGAAGATGAGGTGGCTAGAGAAGCCCAGAGCCCCAGTGTTCTTAGGCCTACAAAAGCGCTTCTAAGGAAGGGTGCTGGCTAGCAAGAGCTTTCAGTGCTGGCACTTTTCATCTCTGAGCAATTGCTCGACGTTTGCAATTTCTCAGCTCGTGTCTACGAGACGGAAAGAGAAGGACCGTGACGTTTGGTGGGTAGAGAAGCGCAAAGCCCCAGTGTTGCTGCGCCTGTGAAAGCGCTTCCAAGGAAGGGTGCTGGCTAGCAACAGCTTTCAGTGCTGGCACTTTTCATCTCTGAGCAATTGCTGGACGTTTGCAATTTCTCACCTGAGCTCTCTTTAGAGTGCGCGAGAGGATGAGCAGAAGATGAGGTGGCTAGAGAAGCCCAGAGCCCCAGTGTTCTTAGGCCTACAAAAGCGCTTCCAAGGAAGGGTGCTGGCTAGCAAGAGCTTTCAGTGCTGGCACTTTTCATCTCTGAGCAATTGCTGGACGTTTGCAATTTCTCAGCTCGTGTCTACGAGACGGAAAGAGAAGGACCGTGACGTTTGGTGCGTATAGAAGCGCAAAGCCCCAGTGTTGCTGCGCCTGTGAAAGCGCTTCCAAGGAAGGGTGCTGGCTAGCAACAGCTTTCAGTGCTGGCACTTTTCATCTCTGAGCAATTGCTGGACGTTTGCAATTTCTCAGCTCGTGTCTACGAGACGGAAAGAGAAGGACCGTGACGTTTGGTGGCTAGAGAAGCGCAAAGCCCCAGTGTTACTGCGCCTGTGAAAGCGCTTCCAAGGAAGGGTGCTGGCTAGCAAGAGCTTTCAGTGCTGGCACTTTTCATCTCTGAGCAATTGCTCGATGTTTGCAATTTCTCACCTGAGCTCTCTTCAGAGTGCGCGAGAGGATGAGCAGAAGATGAGGTGGCTAGAGAAGCCCAGAGCCCCAGTGTTCTTAGGCCTACAAAAGCGCTTACAAGGAAGGGTGCTGGCTAGCAACAGCTTTCAGTGCTGCCACTTTTCATCTCTGAGCAATTGCTGGACGTTTGCAATTTCTCAGCTCGAGTCTACGAGACGGAAAGAGAAGGACCGTGACGTTTGGTGGGTAGAGAAGCGCAAAGCCCCAGTGTTGCTGCGCCTGTGAAAGCGCTTCCAAGGAAGGGTGCTGGCTAGCAAGAGCTTTCAGTGCTGGCACTTTTCATCTCGGAGCAATTGCTGGACGTTTGCAATTTCTCACCTGAGCTCTCTTCAGAGTGCGCGCGAGGATGAGCAGAAGATGAGGTGGCTAGAGAAGCCCAGAGCCCCAGTGTTCTTAGGCCTACAAAAGCGCTTCCAAGGAAGGGTGCTGGCTAGCAACAGCTTTCAGTGCTGGCACTTTTCATCTCTGAGCAATTGCTTGACGTTTGCAATTTCTCAGCTCGTGTCTACGAGACGGAGAGATAGTGACCGTGACATTTGGTGGCTAGAGAAGCGCAAAGCCCCAGTGTTACTGCGCCTGTGAAAGCGCTTCCAAGGAAGGGTGCTGGCTAGCAACAGCTTTCAGTGCTGGCACTTTTCATCTCTGAGCAATTGCTCGACGTTTGCAATTTCTCAGCTCGTGTCTACGAGACGGAAAGAGAAGGACCGTGACGTTTGGTGGGTAGAGAAGCGCAAAGCCCCAGTGTTGCTGCGCCTGTGAAAGCGCTTCCAAGGAGGGGTGCTGGCTGGCAACAGCTTTCAGTGCTGGCACTTTTCATCTCTGAGCAATTGCTGGACGTTTGCAATTTCTCACCTGAGCTCTCTTTAGAGTGCGCGAGAGGATGAGCAGAAGATGAGGTGGCTAGAGAAGCCCAGAGCCCCAGTGTTCTTAGGCCTACAAAAGCGCTTCCAAGGAAGGGTGCTGGCTAGCAACAGCTTTCAGTGCTGCCACTTTTCATCTCTGAGCAATTGCTGGACGTTTGCAATTTCTCAGCTCGTGTCTACGAGACGGAAAGAGAAGGACCGTGACGTTTGGTGCGTATAGAAGCGCAAAGCCCCAGTGTTGCTGCGCCTGTGAAAGCGCTTCCAAGGAAGGGTGCTGGCTAGCAACAGCTTTCAGTGCTGGCACTTTTCATCTCTGAGCAATTGCTGGACGTTTGCAATTTCTCAGCTCGTGTCTACGAGACGGAAAGAGAAGGACCGTGACGTTTGGTGGCTAGAGAAGCGCAAAGCCCCAGTGTTACTGCGCCTGTGAAAGCGCTTCCAAGGAAGGGTGCTGGCTAGCAAGAGCTTTCAGTGCTGGCACTTTTCATCTCTGAGCAATTGCTGGACGTTTGCAATTTCTCACCTGAGCTCTCTTCAGAGTGCGCGCGAGGATGAGCAGAAGATGAGGTGGCTAGAGAAGCCCAGAGCCCCAGTGTTCTTAGGCCTACAAAAGCGCTTCCAAGGAAGGGTGCTGGCTAGCAACAGCTTTCAGTGCTGGCACTTTTCATCTCTGAGCAATTGCTCGACGTTTGCAATTTCTCAGCTCGAGTCTACGAGACGGAAAGAGAATGACCGTGACGTTTGGTGGCTAGAGAAGCGCAAAGCCCCAGTGTTGCTGCGCCTGTGAAAGCGCTTCCAAGGAAGGGTGCTGGCTAGCAAGAGCTTTCAGTGCTGGCACTTTTCATCTCTGAGCAATTGCTCGACGTTTGCAATTTCTCACCTGAGCTCTCTTTAGAGTGCGCGAGAGGATGAGCAGAAGATGAGGTGGCTAGAGAAGCCCAGAGCCCCAGTGTTCTTAGGCCTACAAAAGCGCTTCCAAGGAAGGGTGCTGCCTAGCAACAGCTTTCAGTGCTGGCACTTTTCATCTCTGAGCAATTGCTCGACGTTTGCAATTTCTCAGCTCGTGTCTACGAGACGGAAGGAGAAGGACCGTGACGTTTGGTGCGTATAGAAGCGCAAAGCCCCAGTGTTGCTGCGCCTGTGAAAGCGCTTCCAAGGAAGGGTGCTGGCTAGCAACAGCTTTCAGTGCTGGCACTTTTCATCTCTGAGCAATTGCTGGATGTTTGCAATTTCTCACCTGAGCTCTCTTTAGAGTGCGCGAGAGGATGAGCAGAAGATGAGGTGGCTAGAGAAGCCCAGAGCCCCAGTGTTCTTAGGCCTACAAAAGCGCTTCCAAGGAAGGGTGCTGGCTAGCAAGAGCTTTCAGTGCTGGCACTTTTCATCTCTGAGCAATTGCTTGACGTTTGCAATTTCTCACCTGAGCTCTCTTCAGAGTGCGCGAGAGGATGAGCACAAGATGAGGTGGCTAGAGAAGCCCAGAGCCCCAGTGTTCTTAGGCCTACAAAAGCGCTTCCAAGGAAGGGTGCTGGCTAGCAACAGCTTTCAGTGCTGGCACTTTTCATCTCTGAGCAATTGCTGGACGTTTGCAATTTCTCAGCTCGTGTCTACGAGACGGAGAGATAGTGACCGTGACGTTTGGTGGCTAGAGAAGCGTAAAGCCCCAGTGTTACTGCGCCTGTGAAAGCGCTTCCAAGGAAGAGTGCTGGCTAGCAACAGCTTTCAGTGCTGGCACTTTTCATCTCTGAGCAATTGCTGGACGTTTGCAATTTCTCAGCTCGTGTCTACGAGACGGAGAGATAGTGACCGTGACGTTTGGTGGCTAGAGAAGCGCAAAGCCCCAGTGTTACTGCGCCTGTGAAAGCGCTTCCAAGGAAGGGTGCTGCCTAGCAACAGCTTTCAGTGCTGGCACTTTTCATCTCTGAGCAATTGATCGACGTTTGCAATTTCTCAGCTCGTGTCTACGAGACGGAAAGAGAAGGACCGTGACATTTGGTGCGTATAGAAGCGCAAAGCCCCAGTGTTGCTGCGCCTGTGAAAGCGCTTCCAAGGAAGGGTGCTGGCTAGCAACAGCTTTCAGTGCTGGCACTTTTCATCTCTGAGCAATTGCTCGACGTTTGCAATTTCTCACCTGAGCTCTCTTCAGAGTGCGCGAGAGGATGAGCAGAAGATGAGGTGGCTAGAGAAGCCCAGAGCCCCAGTGTTCTTAGGCCTACAAAAGCGCTTCTAAGGAAGGGTGCTGGCTAGCAAGAGCTTTCAGTGCTGGCACTTTTCATCTCTGAGCAATTGCTCGACGTTTGCAATTTCTCAGCTCGTGTCTACGAGACGGAAAGAGAAGGACCGTGACGTTTGGTGGGTAGAGAAGCGCAAAGCCCCAGTGTTGCTGCGCCTGTGAAAGCGCTTCCAAGGAAGGGTGCTGGCTAGCAACAGCTTTCAGTGCTGGCACTTTTCATCTCTGAGCAATTGCTCGACGTTTGCAATTTCTCACCTGAGCTCTCTTTAGAGTGCGCGAGAGGATGAGCAGAAGATGAGGTGGCTAGAGAAGCCCAGAGCCCCAGTGTTCTTAGGCCTACAAAAGCGCTTCCAAGGAAGGGTGCTGGCTAGCAAGAGCTTTCAGTGCTGGCACTTTTCATCTCTGAGCAATTGCTCGACGTTTGCAATTTCTCAGCTCGTGTCTACGAGACGGAAAGAGAAGGACCGTGACGTTTGGTGCGTATAGAAGCGCAAAGCCCCAGTGTTGCTGCGCCTGTGAAAGCGCTTCCAAGGAAGGGTGCTGGCTAGCAAGAGCTTTCAGTGCTGGCACTTTTCATCTCTGAGCAATTGCTGGACGTTTGCAATTTCTCACCTGAGCTCTCTTTAGAGTGCGCGAGAGGATGAGCAGAAGATGAGGTGGCTAGAGAAGCCCAGAGCCCCAGTGTTCTTAGGCCTACAAAAGCGCTTCCAAGGAAGGGTGCTGGCTAGCAAGAGCTTTCAGTGCTGCCACTTTTCATCTCTGAGCAATTGCTGGACGTTTGCAATTTCTCAGCTCGAGTCTACGAGACGGAAAGAGAAGGACCGTGACGTTTGGTGGCTAGAGAAGCGCAAAGCCCCAGTGTTGCTGCGCCTGTGAAAGCGCTTCCAAGGAAGGGTGCTGGCTAGCAACAGCTTTCAGTGCTGGCACTTTTCATCTCTGAGCAATTGCTCGACATTTGCAATTTCTCACCTGAGCTCTCTTCAGAGTGCGCGCGAGGATGAGCAGAAGATGAGGTGGCTAGAGAAGCCCAGAGCCCCAGAGTTCTTAGGCCTACAAAAGCGCTTCCAAGGAAGGGTGCTGGCTAGCAACAGCTTTCAGTGCTGGCACTTTTCATCTCTGAGCAATCGCTCGACGTTTGCAATTTCTCAGCTCGTGTCTACGAGACGGAGAGGTAGTGACCGTGACATTTGGTGGCTAGAGAAGCGCAAAGCCCCAGTGTTACTGCGCCTGTGAAAGCGCTTCCAAGGAAGGGTGCTGGCTAGCAACAGCTTTCAGTGCTGGCACTTTTAATCTCTGAGCAATTGCTCGACGTTTGCAATTTCTCAGCTCGTGTCTACGAGACGGAAAGAGAAGGACCGTGACGTTTGGTGGCTAGAGAAGCGCAAAGCCCCAGTGTTGCTGCGCCTGTGAAAGCGCTTCCAAGGAAGGGTGCTGGCTAGCAACAGCTTTCAGTGCTGGCACTTTTCATCTCTGAGCAATTGCTCGACGTTTGCAATTTCTCACCTGAGCTCTCTTTAGAGTGCGCGAGAGGATGAGCAGAAGATGAGGTGGCTAGAGAAGCCCAGAGCCCCAGTGTTCTTAGGCCTACAAAAGCGCTTCCAAGGAAGGGTGCTGGCTAGCAACAGCTTTCAGTGCTGGCACTTTTCATCTCTGAGCAATTGCTGGACGTTTGCAATTTCTCAGCTCGTGTCTACGAGACGGAAAGAGAAGGACCGTGACGTTTGGTGCGTATAGAAGCGCAAAGCCCCAGTGTTGCTGCGCCTGTGAAAGCGCTTCCAAGGAAGGGTGCTGGCTAGCAACAGCTTTCAGTGCTGGCACTTTTCATCTCTGAGCAATTGCTGGACGTTTGCAATTTCTCAGCTCGTGTCTACGAGACGGAAAGAGAAGGACCGTGACGTTTGGTGGCTAGAGAAGCGCAAAGCCCCAGTGTTACTGCGCCTGTGAAAGCGCTTCCAAGGAAGGGTGCTGGCTAGCAACAGCTTTCAGTGCTGGCACTTTTCATCTCTGAGCAATTGCTCGATGTTTGCAATTTCTCACCTGAGCTCTCTTTAGAGTGCGCGAGAGGATGAGCAGAAGATGAGGTGGCTAGAGAAGCCCAGAGCCCCAGTGTTCTTAGGCCTACAAAAGCGCTTCCAAGGAAGGGTGCTGGCTAGCAAGAGCTTTCAGTGCTGGCACTTTTCATCTCTGAGCAATTGCTGGACGTTTGCAATTTCTCAGCTCGAGTCTACGAGACGGAAAGAGAAGGACCGTGACGTTTGGTGGCTAGAGAAGTGCAAAGCCCCAGTGTTGCTGCGCCTGTGAAAGCACTTCCAAGGAAGGGTGCTGGCTAGCAAGAGCTTTCAGTGCTGGCACTTTTCATCTCTGAGCAATTGCTGGACGTTTGCAATTTCTCACCTGAGCTCTCTTCAGAGTGCGCGCGAGGATGAGCAGAAGATGAGGTGGCTAGAGAAGCCCAGAGCCCCAGTGTTCTTAGGCCTACAAAAGCGCTTCCAAGGAAGGGTGCTGGCTAGCAACAGCTTTCAGTGCTGGCACTTTTCATCTCTGAGCAATTGCTCGACGTTTGCAATTTCTCAGCTCGTGTCTACGAGACGGAGAGGTAGTGACCGTGACATTTGGTGGCTAGAGAAGCGCAAAGCCCCAGTGTTACTGCGCCTGTGAAAGCGCTTCCAAGGAAGGGTGCTGGCTAGCAAGAGCTTTCAGTGCTGGCACTTTTCATCTCTGAGCAATTGCTGGACGTTTGCAATTTCTCACCTGAGCTCTCTTTAGAGTGTGCGAGAGGATGAGCAGAAGATGAGGTGGCTAGAGAAGCCCAGAGCCCCAGTGTTCTTAGGCCTACAAAAGCGCTTCCAAGGAAGGGTGCTGGCTAGCAAGAGCTTTCAGTGCTGGCACTTTTCATCTCTGAGCAATTGCTCGACGTTTGCAATTTCTCAGCTCGTGTCTACGAGACGGAAAGAGAAGGACCGTGACGTTTGGTGCATATAGAAGCCCAGAGCCCCAGTGTTCTTAGGCCTACAAAAGCGCTTCTAAGGAAGGGTGCTGGCTAGCAAGAGCTTTCAGTGCTGGCACTTTTCATCTCTGAGCAATTGCTGGACGTTTGCAATTTCTCAGCTCGTGTCTACGAGACGGAAAGAGAAGGACCGTGACGTTTGGTGGGTAGAGAAGCGCAAAGCCCCAGTGTTGCTGCGCCTGTGAAAGCGCTTCCAAGGAAGGGTGCTGGCTAGCAACAGCTTTCAGTGCTGGCACTTTTCATCTCTGAGCAATTGCTCGACGTTTGCAATTTCTCACCTGAGCTCTCTTCAGAGTGCGCGAGAGGATGAGCAGAAGATGAGGTGGCTAAAGAAGCCCAGAGCCCCAGTGTGCTTAGGCCTACAAAAGCGCTTCCAAGGAAGGGTGCTGGCTAGCAACAGCTTTCAGTGCTGGCACTTTTCATCTCTGAGCAATTGCTCGACGTTTGCAATTTCTCAGCTCGTGTCTACGAGACGGAAAGAGAAGGACTGTGAGTTTGGTGGCCAGAGAAGTGCAAAGCCCCAGTGTTACTGCGCCTGTGAAAGCGCTTCCAAGGAAGGGTGCTGGCTAGCAAGAGCTTTCAGTGCTGGCACTTTTCATCTCGGAGCAATTGCTCGACGTTTGCAATTTCTCACCTGAGCTCTCTTCAGAGTGCGCGAGAGGATGAGCAGAAGATGAGGTGGCTAGAGAAGCCCAGAGCCCCAGTGTTCTTAGGCCTACAAAAGCGCTTCCAAGGAAGGGTGCTGGCTAGCAAGAGCTTCCAGTGCTGGCACTTTTCATCTCTGAGCAATTGCTCGACGTTTGCAATTTCTCAGCTCGTGTCTACGAGACGGAAAGAGAATGACCGTGACGTTTGGTGCGTACAGAAGCGCAAAGCCCCAGTGTTGCTGCGCCTGTGAAAGCGCTTCCAAGGAAGGGTGCTGGCTAGCAACAGCTTTCAGTGCTGGCACTTTTCATCTCTGAGCAATTGCTCGACGTTTGCAATTTCTCACCTGAGCTCTCTTTAGAGTGCGCGAGAGGATGAGCAAAAGATGAGGTGGCTAGAGAAGCCCAGAGCCCCAGTGTTCTTAGGCCTACAAAAGCGCTTCCAAGGAAGGGTGCTGGCTAGCAACAGCTTTCAGTGCTGGCACTTTTCATCTCTGAGCAATTGCTCGACGTTTGCAATTTCTCAGCTCGTGTCTACGAGACAGAAAGAGTAGGACCGTGACGTTTGGTGGCTAGAGAAGCCCAGAGCCCCAGTGTTCTTAGGGCTACAAAAGCGCTTCCAAGGAAGGGTGCTGGCTAGCAAGAGCTTTCAGTGCTGGCACTTTTCATCTCTGAGCAATTGCTGGACGTTTGCAATTTCTCAGCTCGTGTCTACGAGACGGAAAGAGAAGGACCGTGACGTTTGGTGGCTAGAGAAGCGCAAAGCCCCAGTGTTGCTGCGCCTGTGAAAGCGCTTCCAAGGAAGGGTGCTGGCTAGCAACAGCTTTCAGTGCTGGCACTTTTCATCTCTGAGCAATTGCTCGACGTTTGCAATTTCTCACCTGAGCTCTCTTTAGAGTGCGCGAGAGGATGAGCAGAAGATGAGGTGGCTAGAGAAGCCCAGAGCCCCAGTGTTCTTAGGCCTACAAAAGCGCTTCCAAGGAAGGGTGCTGGCTAGCAACAGCTTTCAGTGCTGGCACTTTTCATCTCTGAGCAATTGCTCGACGTTTGCAATTTCTCAGCTCGTGTCTACGAGACGGAAAGAGAATGACCGTGACGTTTGGTGGGTAGAGAAGCGCAAAGCCCCAGTGTTGCTGCGCCTGTGAAAGCGCTTCCAAGGAAGGGTGCTGGCTAGCAAGAGCTTTCAGTGCTGGCACTTTTCATCTCTGAGCAATTGCTCGACGTTTGCAATTTCTCACCTGAGCTCTCTTTAGAGCGCGAGAGGATGAGCAGAAGATGAGGTGGCTAGAGAAGCCCAGAGCCCCAGTGTTCTTAGGCCTACAAAAGCGCTTCCAAGGAAGGGGGCTGGCTAGCAAGAGCTTTCAGTGCTGGCACTTTTCATCTC
This sequence comes from Sarcoramphus papa, assembly GCA_037962945.1. Classification (NCBI taxonomy): domain Eukaryota; kingdom Metazoa; phylum Chordata; class Aves; order Accipitriformes; family Cathartidae; genus Sarcoramphus; species Sarcoramphus papa. The sequence continues at coordinate 4,452,925 of JBBMRM010000093.1, read as the reverse complement.
TGAGCAATTGCTCGACGTTTGCAATTTCTCAGCTCGTGTCTACGAGACGGAAAGAGAAGGACCGTGACGTTTGGTGCGTAGAGAAGTGCAAAGCCCCAGTGTTGCTGCGCCTGTGAAAGCGCTTCCAAGGAAGGGTGCTGGCTAGCAACAGCTTTCAGTGCTGGCACTTTTCATCTCTGAGCAATTGCTCGACGTTTGCAATTTCTCACCTGAGCTCTCTTTAGAGTGCGCGAGAGGATGAGCAGAAGATGAGGTGGCTAGAGAAGCCCAGAGCCCCAGTGTTCTTAGGCCTACAAAAGCGCTTCCAAGGAAGGGTGCTGGCTAGCAACAGCTTTCAGTGCTGGCACCTTTCATCTCTGAGCAATTGCTGGACGTTTGCAATTTCTCAGCTCGTGTCTATGAGATGGAAAGAGAATGACCGTGACGTTTGGTGGGTAGAGAAGCGCAAAGCCCCAGTGTTACTGCGCCTGTAAAGCGCTTCCAAGGAAGGGTGCTGGCTAGCAAGAGCTTTCAGTGCTGGCACTTTTCATCTCTGAGCAATTGCTCGACGTTTGCAATTTCTCAGCTCGTGTCTACGAGACGGAAAGAGAAGGACCGTGACGTTTGGTGGGTAGAGAAGCGCAAAGCCCCAGTGTTGCTGCGCCTGTGAAAGCGCTTCCAAGGAAGGGTGCTGGCTAGCAACAGCTTTCAGTGCTGGCACTTTTCATCTCTGAGCAATTGCTGGACGTTTGCAATTTCTCACCTGAGCTCTCTTCAGAGTGCGCGAGAGGATGAGCAGAAGATGAGGTGGCTAAAGAAGCCCAGAGCCCCAGTGTGCTTAGGCCTACAAAAGCGCTTCCAAGGAAGGGTGCTGGCTAGCAAGAGCTTTCAGTGCTGGCACTTTTCATCTCTGAGCAATTGCTCGACGTTTGCAATTTCTCAGCTCGTGTCTACGAGACGGAAAGAGAAGGACCGTGAATTTGGTGGCTAGAGAAGTGCAAAGCCCCAGTGTTACTGCGCCTGTGAAAGCGCTTCCAAGGAAGGGTGCTGGCTAGCAACAGCTTTCAGTGCTGGCACTTTTCATCTCTGAGCAATTGCTCGACGTTTGCAATTTCTCACCTGAGCTCTCTTCAGAGTGCGCGAGAGGATGAGCAGAAGATGAGGTGGCTAGAGAAGCCCAGAGCCCCAGTGTTCTTAGGCCTACAAAAGCGCTTCCAAGGAAGGGTGCTGGCTAGCAAGAGCTTCCAGTGCTGGCACTTTTCATCTCTGAGCAATTGCTCGACGTTTGCAATTTCTCAGCTCGTGTCTACGAGACGGAAAGAGAATGACCGTGACGTTTGGTGCGTACAGAAGCGCAAAGCTCCAGTGTTGCTGCGCTTGTGAAAGCGCTTCCAAGGAAGGCTGCTGGCTAGCAACAGCTTTCAGTGCTGGCACTTTTCATCTCTGAGCAATTGCTCGACGTTTGCAATTTCTCACCTGAGCTCTCTTTAGAGTGCGCGAGAGGATGAGCAAAAGATGAGGTGGCTAGAGAAGCCCAGAGCCCCAGTGTTCTTAGGCCTACAAAAGCGCTTCCAAGGAAGGGTGCTGGCTAGCAACAGCTTTCAGTGCTGGCACTTTTCATCTCTGAGCAATTGCTCGACGTTTGCAATTTCTCAGCTCGTGTCTACGAGACGGAAAGAGAAGGACCGTGACGTTTGGTGGGTAGAGAAGCCCAGAGCCCCAGTGTTCTTAGGGCTACAAAAGCGCTTCCAAGGAAGGGTGCTGGCTAGCAAGAGCTTTCAGTGCTGGCACTTTTCATCTCTGAGCAATTGCTGGACGTTTGCAATTTCTCAGCTCGTGTCTACGAGACGGAAAGAGAAGGACCGTGACGTTTGGTGGCTAGAGAAGCGCAAAGCCCCAGTGTTGCTGCGCCTGTGAAAGCGCTTCCAAGGAAGGGTGCTGGCTAGCAACAGCTTTCAGTGCTGGCACTTTTCATCTCTGAGCAATTGCTCGACGTTTGCAATTTCTCACCTGAGCTCTCTTTAGAGTGCGCGAGAGGATGAGCAGAAGATGAGGTGGCTAGAGAAGCCCAGAGCCCCAGTGTTCTTAGGCCTACAAAAGCGCTTCCAAGGAAGGGTGCTGGCTAGCAAGAGCTTTCAGTGCTGGCACTTTTCATCTCTGAGCAATTCCTCGACGTTTGCAATTTCTCAGCTCGTGTCTACGAGACGGAAAGAGAAGGACCGTGACGTTTGGTGGCTAGAGAAGCGCAAAGCCCCAGTGTTGCTGCGCCTGTGAAAGCGCTTCCAAGGAAGGGTGCTGGCTAGCAAGAGCTTTCAGTGCTGGCACTTTTCATCTCTGAGCAATTGCTCGACGTTTGCAATTTCTCACCTGAGCTCTCTTTAGAGTGCGCGAGAGGATGAGCAGAAGATGAGGTGGCTAGAGAAGCCCAGAGCCCCAGTGTTCTTAGGCCTACAAAAGCGCTTCCAAGGAAGGGGGCTGGCTAGCAAGAGCTTTCAGTGCTGGCACTTTTCATCTCTGAGCAATTGCTCGACGTTTGCAATTTCTCAGCTCGTGTCTACGAGACGGAAAGAGAAGGACCGTGACGTTTGGTGCGTAGAGAAGCGCAAAGCCCCAGTGTTACTGCGCCTGTGAAAGCGCTTCCAAGGAAGGGTGCTGGCTAGCAAGAGCTTTCAGTGCTGGCACTTTTCATCTCTGAGCAATTGCTCGACGTTTGCAATTTCTCACCTGAGCTCTCTTTAGAGTGCGCGAGAGGATGAGCAGAAGATGAGGTGGCTAGAGAAGCCCAGAGCCCCAGTGTTCTTAGGCCTACAAAAGCGCTTCCAAGGAAGGGTGCTGGCTAGCAAGAGCTTTCAGTGCTGGCACTTTTCATCTCTGAGCAATTGCTGGACGTTTGCAATTTCTCAGCTCGTGTCTACGAGACGGAAAGAGAATGACCGTGACGTTTGGTGCGTACAGAAGTGCAAAGCCCCAGTGTTGCTGCGCCTGTGAAAGCGCTTCCAAGGAAGGGTGCTGGCTAGCAAAAGCTTTCAGTGCTGGCACTTTTCATCTCTGAGCAATTGCTCGACGTTTGCAATTTCTCAGCTCGTGTCTACGAGACGGAAAGAGAAGGACCGTGACGTTTGGTGGGTAGAGAAGCCCAGAGCCCCAGTGTTCTTAGGGCTACAAAAGCGCTTCCAAGGAAGGGTGCTGGCTAGCAAGAGCTTTCAGTGCTGGCACTTTTCATCTCTGAGCAATTGCTGGACGTTTGCAATTTCTCAGCTCGTGTCTACGAGACGGAAAGAGAATGACCGTGACGTTTGGTGGCTAGAGAAGCGCAAAGCCCCAGTGTTGCTGCGCCTGTGAAAGCGCTTCCAAGGAAGGGTGCTGGCTAGCAACAGCTTTCAGTGCTGGCACTTTTCATCTCTGAGCAATTGCTCGACGTTTGCAATTTCTCACCTGAGCTCTCTTCAGAGTGCGCGAGAGGATGAGCAGAAGATGAGGTGGCTAGAGAAGCCCAGAGCCCCAGTGTTCTTAGGCCTACAAAAGCGCTTCCAAGGAAGGGTGCTGGCTAGCAAGAGCTTCCAGTGCTGGCACTTTTCATCTCTGAGCAATTGCTCGACGTTTGCAATTTCTCAGCTCGTGTCTACGAGACGGAAAGAGAATGACCGTGACGTTTGGTGCGTACAGAAGCGCAAAGCCCCAGTGTTGCTGCGCCTGTGAAAGCGCTTCCAAGGAAGGGTGCTGGCTAGCAACAGCTTTCAGTGCTGGCACTTTTCATCTCTGAGCAATTGCTCGACGTTTGCAATTTCTCACCTGAGCTCTCTTTAGAGTGCGCGAGAGGATGAGCAAAAGATGAGGTGGCTAGAGAAGCCCAGAGCCCCAGTGTTCTTAGGCCTACAAAAGCGCTTCCAAGGAAGGGTGCTGGCTAGCAACAGCTTTCAGTGCTGGCACTTTTCATCTCTGAGCAATTGCTCGACGTTTGCAATTTCTCAGCTCGTGTCTACGAGACGGAAAGAGAAGGACCGTGACGTTTGGTGGCTAGAGAAGCCCAGAGCCCCAGTGTTCTTAGGGCTACAAAAGCGCTTCCAAGGAAGGGTGCTGGCTAGCAAGAGCTTTCAGTGCTGGCACTTTTCATCTCTGAGCAATTGCTGGACGTTTGCAATTTCTCAGCTCGTGTCTACGAGACGGAAAGAGAAGGACCGTGACGTTTGGTGGCTAGAGAAGCGCAAAGCCCCAGTGTTGCTGCGCCTGTGAAAGCGCTTCCAAGGAAGGGTGCTGGCTAGCAACAGCTTTCAGTGCTGGCACTTTTCATCTCTGAGCAATTGCTCGACGTTTGCAATTTCTCACCTGAGCTCTCTTTAGAGTGCGCGAGAGGATGAGCAGAAGATGAGGTGGCTAGAGAAGCCCAGAGCCCCAGTGTTCTTAGGCCTACAAAAGCGCTTCCAAGGAAGGGTGCTGGCTAGCAAGAGCTTTCAGTGCTGGCACTTTTCATCTCTGAGCAATTGCTCGACGTTTGCAATTTCTCAGCTCGTGTCTACGAGACGGAAAGAGAAGGACCGTGACGTTTGGTGGCTAGAGAAGCGCAAAGCCCCAGTGTTGCTGCGCCTGTGAAAGCGCTTCCAAGGAAGGGTGCTGGCTAGCAAGAGCTTTCAGTGCTGGCACTTTTCATCTCTGAGCAATTGCTCGACGTTTGCAATTTCTCACCTGAGCTCTCTTCAGAGTGCGCGAGAGGATGAGCAGAAGATGAGGTGGCTAGAGAAGCCCAGAGCCCCAGTGTTCTTAGGCCTACAAAAGCGCTTCCAAGGAAGGGGGCTGGCTAGCAAGAGCTTTCAGTGCTGGCACTTTTCATCTCTGAGCAATTGCTCGACGTTTGCAATTTCTCAGCTCGTGTCTACGAGACGGAAAGAGAAGGACCGTGACGTTTGGTGCGTAGAGAAGCGCAAAGCCCCAGTGTTACTGCGCCTGTGAAAGCGCTTCCAAGGAAGGGTGCTGGCTAGCAACAGCTTTCAGTGCTGGCACTTTTCATCTCTGAGCAATTGCTCGACGTTTGCAATTTCTCACCTGAGCTCTCTTTAGAGTGCGCGAGAGGATGAGCAGAAGATGAGGTGGCTATACAAGCCCAGAGCCCCAGTGTTCTTAGGCCTACAAAAGTGCTTCCAAGGAAGGGTGCTGGCTAGCAACAGCTTTCAGTGCTGGCACTTTTCATCTCTGAGCAATTGCTGGACGTTTGCAATTTCTCAGCTCGTGTCTACGAGACGGAAAGAGAATGACCGTGACGTTTGGTGCGTAGAGAAGTGCAAAGCCCCAGTGTTGCTGAGCCTGTGAAAGCGCTTCCAAGGAAGGGTGCTGGCTAGCAACAGCTTTCAGTGCTGGCACTTTTCATCTCTGAGCAATTGCTCGACGTTTGCAATTTCTCACCTGAGCTCTCTTTAGAGTGCGCGAGAGGTTGAGCAGAAGATGAGGTGGCTAAAGAAGCCCAGAGCCCCAGTGTTCTTAGGCCTACAAAAGCGCTTCCAAGGAAGGGTGCTGGCTAGCAACAGCTTTCAGTGCTGGCACCTTTCATCTCTGAGCAATTGCTGGACGTTTGCAATTTCTCAGCTCGTGTCTATGAGATGGAAAGAGAATGACCGTGACGTTTGGTGGGTAGAGAAGCGCAAAGCCCCAGTGTTACTGCGCCTGTAAAGCGCTTCCAAGGAAGGGTGCTGGCTAGCAAGAGCTTTCAGTGCTGGCACTTTTCATCTCTGAGCAATTGCTCGACGTTTGCAATTTCTCAGCTCGTGTCTACGAGACGGAAAGAGAAGGACCGTGACGTTTGGTGGGTAGAGAAGCGCAAAGCCCCAGTGTTGCTGCGCCTGTGAAAGCGCTTCCAAGGAAGGGTGCTGGCTAGCAACAGCTTTCAGTGCTGGCACTTTTCATCTCTGAGCAATTGCTGGACGTTTGCAATTTCTCACCTGAGCTCTCTTCAGAGTGCGCGAGAGGATGAGCAGAAGATGAGGTGGCTAGAGAAGCCCAGAGCCCCAGTGTTCTTAGGCCTACAAAAGCGCTTCCAAGGAAGGGTGCTGGCTAGCAAGAGCTTCCAGTGCTGGCACTTTTCATCTCGGAGCAATTGCTCGACGTTTGCAATTTCTCAGCTCGTGTCTACGAGACGGAAAGAGAATGACCGTGACGTTTGGTGCGTAGAGAAGCGTAAAGCCCCAGTGTTGCTGCGCCTGTGAAAGCGCTTCCAAGGAAGGGTGCTGGCTAGCAACAGCTTTCAGTGCTGGCACTTTTCATCTCTGAGCAATTGCTCGACGTTTGCAATTTCTCACCTGAGCTCTCTTTAGAGTGCGCGAGAGGATGAGCAAAAGATGAGGTGGCTAGAGAAGCCCAGAGCCCCAGTGTTCTTAGGCCTACAAAAGCGCTTCCAAGGAAGGGTGCTGGCTAGCAAGAGCTTTCAGTGCTGGCACTTTTCATCTCTGAGCAATTGCTCGACGTTTGCAATTTCTCAGCTCGTGTCTACGAGACGGAAAGAGAAGGACCGTGACGTTTGGTGGGTAGAGAAGCCCAGAGCCCCAGTGTTCTTAGGGCTACAAAAGCGCTTCCAAGGAAGGGTGCTGGCTAGCAAGAGCTTTCAGTGCTGGCACTTTTCATCTCTGAGCAATTGCTGGACGTTTGCAATTTCTCAGCTCGTGTCTAGGAGACGGAAAGAGAATGACCGTGACGTTTGGTGCGTATAGAAGCGCAAAGCCCCAGTGTTGCTGCGCCTGTGAAAGCGCTTCCAAGGAAGGGTGCTGGCTAGCAACAGCTTTCAGTGCTGGCACTTTTCATCTCTGAGCAATTGCTCGACGTTTGCAATTTCTCACCTGAGCTCTCTTTAGAGTGCGCGAGAGGATGAGCAGAAGATGAGGTGGCTAGAGAAGCCCAGAGCCCCAGTGTTCTTAGGCCTACAAAAGCGCTTCCAAGGAAGGGTGCTGGCTAGCAAGAGCTTTCAGTGCTGGCACTTTTCATCTCTGAGCAATTGCTCGACGTTTGCAATTTCTCAGCTCGTGTCTACGAGACGGAAAGAGAAGGACCGTGACGTTTGGTGGCTAGAGAAGCGCAAAGCCCCAGTGTTGCTGCGCCTGTGAAAGGGCTTCCAAGGAAGGGTGCTGGCTAGCAAGAGCTTTCAGTGCTGGCACTTTTCATCTCGGAGCAATTGCTCGACGTTTGCAATTTCTCACCTGAGCTCTCTTTAGAGCGCGAGAGGATGAGCAGAAGATGAGGTGGCTAGAGAAGCCCAGAGCCCCAGTGTTCTTAGGCCTACAAAAGCGCTTCCAAGGAAGGGTGCTGGCTAGCAAGAGCTTTCAGTGCTGGCACTTTTCATCTCTGAGCAATTGCTCGACGTTTGCAATTTCTCAGCTCGTGTCTACGAGACGGAAAGAGAAGGACCGTGACGTTTGGTGCGTAGAGAAGCGCAAAGCCCCAGTGTTACTGCGCCTGTGAAAGCGCTTCCAAGGAAGGGTGCTGGCTAGCAAGAGCTTTCAGTGCTGGCACTTTTCATCTCTGAGCAATTGCTCGACGTTTGCAATTTCTCCCCTGAGCTCTCTTTAGAGTGCGCGAGAGGATGAGCAGAAGATGAGGTGGCTAGAGAAGCCCAGATCCCCAGTGTTCTTAGGCCTACAAAAGCGCTTCCAAGGAAGGGTGCTGGCTAGCAACAGCTTTCAGTGCTGGCACTTTTCATCTCTGAGCAATTGCTGGACGTTTGCAATTTCTCAGCTCGTGTCTACGAGACGGAAAGAGAAGGACCGTGACGTTTGGTGCGTAGAGAAGTGCAAAGCCCCAGTGTTGCTGCGCCTGTGAAAGCGCTTCCAAGGAAGGGTGCTGGCTAGCAACAGCTTTCAGTGCTGGCACTTTTCATCTCTGAGCAATTGCTGGACGTTTGCAATTTCTCACCTGAGCTCTCTTTAGAGTGCGCGAGAGGATGAGCAGAAGATGAGGTGGCTAAAGAAGCCCAGAGCCCCAGTGTTCTTAGGCCTACAAAAGCGCTTCCAAGGAAGGGTGCTGGCTAGCAACAGCTTTCAGTGCTGGCACCTTTCATCTCTGAGCAATTGCTGGACGTTTGCAATTTCTCAGCTCGTGTCTATGAGATGGAAAGAGAATGACCGTGACGTTTGGTGGCTAGAGAAGCGCAAAGCCCCAGTGTTACTGCGCCTGTAAAGCGCTTCCAAGGAAGGGTGCTGGCTAGCAACAGCTTTCAGTGCTGGCACTTTTCATCTCTGAGCAATTGCTCGACGTTTGCAATTTCTCAGCTCGTGTCTACGAGACGGAAAGAGAAGGACCGTGACGTTTGGTGCGTAGAGAAGCGCAAAGCCCCAGTGTTGCTGCGCCTGTGAAAGCGCTTCCAAGGAAGGGTGCTGGCTAGCAACAGCTTTCAGTGCTGGCACTTTTCCTCTCTGAGCAATTGCTGGACGTTTGCAATTTCTCACCTGAGCTCTCTTTAGAGTGCGCGAGAGGATGAGCAGAAGATGAGGTGGCTAGAGAAGCCCAGAGCCCCAGTGTTCTTAGGCCTACAAAAGCGCTTCCAAGGAAGGGTGCTGGCTAGCAACAGCTTTCAGTGCTGGCACTTTTCATCTCTGAGCAATTGCTCGACGTTTGCAATTTCTCAGCTCATGTCTACGAGACGGAAAGAGAAGGACCGTGACGTTTGGTGCGTAGAGAAGCGCAAAGCCCCAGTGTTCTTAGGCCTACAAAAGCGCTTCCAAGGAAGGGTGCTGGCTAGCAAGAGCTTTCAGTGCTGGCACTTTTCATCTCGGAGCAATTGCTCGACGTTTGCAATTTCTCAGCTCGTGTCTACGAGACGGAAAGAGAAGGACCGTGACGTTTGGTGGCTAGAGAAGCGCAAAGCCCCAGTGTTGCTGCGCCTGTGAAAGCGCTTCCAAGGAAGGGTGCTGGCTAGCAAGAGCTTTCAGTGCTGGCACTTTTCATCTCTGAGCAATTGCTGGACGTTTGCAATTTCTCACCTGAGCTCTCTTTAGAGCGCGAGAGGATGAGCAGAAGATGAGGTGGCTAGAGAAGCCCAGAGCCCCAGTGTTCTTAGGCCTACAAAAGCGCTTCCAAGGAAGGGTGCTGGCTAGCAACAGCTTTCAGTGCTGGCACTTTTCATCTCTGAGCAATTGCTCGACGTTTGCAATTTCTCAGCTCGTGTCTACGAGACGGAAAGAGAAGGACCGTGACGTTTGGTGGCTAGAGAAGCGCAAAGCCCCAGTGTTGCTGCGCCTGTAAAGCGCTTCCAAGGAAGGGTGCTGGCTAGCAACAGCTTTCAGTGCTGGCACTTTTCATCTCTGAGCAATTGCTCGACGTTTGCAATTTCTCACCTGAGCTCTCTTTAGAGTGCGCGAGAGGATGAGCAGAAGATGAGGTGGCTAGAGAAGCCCAGAGCCCCAGTGTTCTTAGGCCTACAAAAGCGCTTCCAAGGAAGGGTGCTGGCTAGCAACAGCTTTCAGTGCTGGCACTTTTCATCTCTGAGCAATTGCTCGACGTTTGCAATTTCTCAGCTCGTGTCTACGAGACGGAAAGAGAATGACCGTGACGTTTGGTGCGTACAGAAGCGCAAAGCCCCAGTGTTGCTGCGCCTGTGAAAGCGCTTCCAAGGAAGGGTGCTGGCTAGCAACAGCTTTCAGTGCTGGCACTTTTCATCTCTGAGCAATTGCTCGACGTTTGCAATTTCTCACCTGAGCTCTCTTTAGAGTGCGCGAGAGGATGAGCAGAAGATGAGGTGGCTAGAGAAGCCCAGAGCCCCAGTCTTCTTAGGCCTACAAAAGCGCTTCCAAGGAAGGGTGCTGGCTAGCAAGAGCTTTCAGTGCTGGCACCTTTCATCTCGGAGCAATTGCTGGACGTTTGCAATTTCTCAGCTCGTGTCTATGAGATGGAAAGAGAATGACCGTGACGTTTGGTGGCTAGAGAAGAGCAAAGCCCCAGTGTTACTGCGCCTGTAAAGCGCTTCCAAGGAAGGGTGCTGGCTAGCAAGAGCTTTCAGTGCTGGCACTTTTCATCTCTGAGCAATTGCTCGACGTTTGCAATTTCTCACCTGAGCTCTCTTTAGAGTGCGCGAGAGGATGAGCAGAAGATTAGGTGGCTAGAGAAGCCCAGAGCCCCAGTGTGCTTAGGCCTACAAAAGCGCTTCCAAGGAAGGGTGCTGGCTAGCAAGAGCTTTCAGTGCTGGCATTTTTCATCTCTGAGCAATTGCTGGACGTTTGCAATTTCTCAGCTCGTGTCTATGAGATGGAAAGAGAATGACCGTGACGTTTGGTGGGTAGAGAAGCGCAAAGCCCCAGTGTTACTGCGCCTGTAAAGCGCTTCCAAGGAAGGGTGCTGGCTAGCAACAGCTTTCAGTGCTGGCACTTTTCATCTCTGAACAATTGCTCGACGTTTGCAATTTCTCAGCTCGTGTCTACGAGACGGAAAGAGAAGGACCGTGACGTTTGGTGGCTAGAGAAGCGCAAAGCCCCAGTGTTGCTGTGCCTGTGAAAGCGCTTCCAAGGAAGGGTGCTGGCTAGCAAGAGCTTTCAGTGCTGGCACTTTTCATCTCTGAGCAATTGCTCGACGTTTGCAATTTCTCACCTGAGCTCTCTTTAGAGTGCGCGAGAGGATGAGCAGAAGATGAGGTGGCTAGAGAAGCCCAGAGCCCCAGTGTTCTTAGGCCTACAAAAGCGCTTCCAAGGAAGGGTGCTGGCTAGCAAGAGCTTCCAGTGCTGGCACTTTTCATCTCGGAGCAATTGCTCGACGTTTGCAATTTCTCAGCTCGTGTCTACGAGACGGAAAGAGAAGGACCGTGACGTTTGGTGCGTATAGAAGCGCAAAGCCCCAGTGTTGCTGCGCCTGTGAAAGCGCTTCCAAGGAAGGGTGCTGGCTAGCAACAGCTTTCAGTGCTGGCACTTTTCATCTCTGAGCAATTGCTCGACGTTTGCAATTTCTCACCTGAGCTCTCTTTAGAGTGCGCGAGAGGACGAGCAGAAGATGAGGTGGCTAGAGAAGCCCAGAGCCCCAGTGTTCTTAGGCCTACAAAAGCGCTTCCAAGGAAGGGTGCTGGCTAGCAACAGCTTTCAGTGCTGGCACTTTTCATCTCTGAGCAATTGCTCGACGTTTGCAATTTCTCAGCTCGTGTCTACGAGATGGAGAGATAATGACCGTGACGTTTGGTGGCTAGAGAAGCGCAAAGCCCCAGTGTTACTGCGCCTGTGAAAGCGCTTCCAAGGAAGGGTGCTGGCTAGCAAGAGCTTTCAGTGCTGGCACTTTTCATCTCTGAGCAATTGCTCGACGTTTGCAATTTCTCACCTGAGCTCTCTTTAGAGCGCGAGAGGATGAGCAGAAGATGAGGTGGCTAGAGAAGCCCAGAGCCCCAGTGTTCTTAGGCCTACAAAAGCGCTTCCAAGGAAGGGTGCTGGCTAGCAACAGCTTTCAGTGCTGGCACTTTTCATCTCTGAGCAATTGCTCGACGTTTGCAATTTCTCAGCTCGTGTCTACGAGACGGAAAGAGAAGGACCGTGACGTTTGGTGCATATAGAAGCCCAGAGCCCCAGTGTTCTTAGGCCTACAAAAGCGCTTCCAAGGAAGGGTGCTGGCTAGCAAGAGCTTTCAGTGCTGGCACTTTTCATCTCTGAGCAATTGCTCGACGTTTGCAATTTCTCAGCTCGTGTCTAGGAGACGGAAAGAGAATGACCGTGACGTTTGGTGGCTAGAGAAGTGCAAAGCCCCAGTGTTGCTGCGCCTGTGAAAGCGCTTCCAAGGAAGGGTGCTGGCTAGCAACAGCTTTCAGTGCTGGCACTTTTCATCTCTGAGCAATTGCTCGACGTTTGCAATTTCTCACCTGAGCTCTCTTCAGAGTGCGCGAGAGGATGAGCAGAAGATGAGGTGGCTAGAGAAGCCCAGAGCCCCAGTGTTCTTAGGCCTACAAAAGCGCTTCCAAGGAAGGGGGCTGGCTAGCAAGAGCTTTCAGTGCTGGCATTTTTCATCTCGGAGCAATTGCTGGACGTTTGCAATTTCTCAGCTCGTGTCTATGAGATGGAAAGAGAATGACCGTGACGTTTGGTGGGTAGAGAAGCGCAAAGCCCCAGTGTTACTGCGCCTGTAAAGCGCTTCCAAGGAAGGGTGCTGGCTAGCAAGAGCTTTCAGTGCTGGCACTTTTCATCTCTGAGCAATTGCTCGACGTTTGCAATTTCTCAGCTCGTGTCTACGAGACGGAAAGAGAAGGACCGTGACGTTTGGTGGGTAGAGAAGCGCAAAGCCCCAGTGTTGCTGTGCCTGTGAAAGCGCTTCCAAGGAAGGGTGCTGGCTAGCAAGAGCTTTCAGTGCTGGCACTTTTCATCTCTGAGCAATTGCTCGACGTTTGCAATTTCTCAGCTGAGCTCTCTTTAGAGTGCGCGAGAGGATGAGCAGAAGATGAGGTGGCTAGAGAAGCCCAGAGCCCCAGTGTTCTTAGGCCTACAAAAGCGCTTCCAAGGAAGGGTGCTGGCTAGCAACAGCTTTCAGTGCTGGCACTTTTCATCTCGGAGCAATTGCTCGACGTTTGCAATTTCTCAGCTCGTGTCTACGAGACGGAAAGAGAAGGACCGTGACGTTTGGTGCGTATAGAAGCGCAAAGCCCCAGTGTTGCTGCGCCTGTGAAAGCGCTTCCAAGGAAGGGTGCTGGCTAGCAACAGCTTTCAGTGCTGGCACTTTTCATCTCTGAGCAATTGCTCGACGTTTGCAATTTCTCACCTGAGCTCTCTTTAGAGTGCGCGAGAGGACGAGCAGAAGTTGAGGTGGCTAGAGAAGCCCAGAGCCCCAGTGTTCTTAGGCCTACAAAAGCGCTTCCAAGGAAGGGGGCTGGCTAGCAACAGCTTTCAGTGCTGGCACTTTTCATCTCTGAGCAATTGCTCGACGTTTGCAATTTCTCAGCTCGTGTCTACGAGATGGAGAGATAATGACCGTGACGTTTGGTGGCTAGAGAAGCGCAAAGCCCCAGTGTTACTGCGCCTGTGAAAGCGCTTCCAAGGAAGGGTGCTGGCTAGCAACAGCTTTCAGTGCTGGCACTTTTCATCTCTGAGCAATTGCTCGACGTTTGCAATTTCTCACCTGAGCTCTCTTTAGAGCGCGAGAGGATGAGCAGAAGATGAGGTGGCTAGAGAAGCCCAGAGCCCCAGTGTTCTTAGGCCTACAAAAGCGCTTCCAAGGAAGGGTGCTGGCTAGCAAGAGCTTTCAGTGCTGGCACTTTTCATCTCTGAGCAATTGCTCGACGTTTGCAATTTCTCAGCTCGTGTCTACGAGACGGAAAGAGAAGGACCGTGACGTTTGGTGCATATAGAAGCCAAGAGCCCCAGTGTTCTTAGGCCTACAAAAGCGCTTCCAAGGAAGGGTGCTGGCTAGCAAGAGCTTTCAGTGCTGGCACTTTTCAACTCTGAGCAATTGCTGGACGTTTGCAATTTCTCAGCTCGTGTCTAGGAGACGGAAAGAGAAGGACCGTGACGTTTGGTGGCTAGAGAAGTGCAAAGCCCCAGTGTTGCTGCGCCTGTGAAAGCGCTTCCAAGGAAGGGTGCTGGCTAGCAAGAGCTTTCAGTGCTGGCACTTTTCATCTCTGAGCAATTGCTCGACGTTTGCAATTTCTCACCTGAGCTCTCTTCAGAGTGCGCGAGAGGATGAGCAGAAGATGAGGTGGCTAGAGAAGCCCAGAGCCCCAGTGTTCTTAGGCCTACAAAAGCGCTTCCAAGGAAGGGTGCTGGCTAGCAACAGCTTTCAGTGCTGGCACTTTTCATCTCTGAGCAATTGCTCGACGTTTGCAATTTCTCAGCTCGTGTCTATGAGATGGAAAGAGAATGACCGTGACGTTTGGTGGGTAGAGAAGCGCAAAGCCCCAGTGTTACTGCGCCTGTAAAGCGCTTCCAAGGAAGGGTGCTGGCTAGCAACAGCTTTCAGTGCTGGCACTTTTCATCTCTGAGCAATTGCTGGACGTTTGCAATTTCTCACCTGAGCTCTCTTCAGAGTGCACGAGAGGATGAGCAGAAGATGAGGTGGCTAGAGAAGCCCAGAGCCCCAGTGTTCTTAGGCCTACAAAAGCGCTTCCAAGGAAGGGTGCTGGCTAGCAAGAGCTTTCAGTGCTGGCACTTTTCATCTCTGAGCAATTGCTGGACGTTTGCAATTTCTCAGCTCGTGTCTACGAGACGGAAAGAGAAGGACCGTGACGTTTGGTGGGTAGAGAAGCGCAAAGCCCCAGTGTTGCTGCGCCTGTGAAAGCGCTTCCAAGGAAGGGTGCTGGCTAGCAAGAGCTTTCAGTGCTGGCACTTTTCATCTCTGAGCAATTGCTCGACGTTTGCAATTTCTCACCTGAGCTCTCTTCAGAGTGCGCGAGAGGATGAGCAGAAGATTAGGTGGCTAGAGAAGCCCAGAGCCCCAGTGTGCTTAGGCCTACAAAAGCGCTTCCAAGGAAGGGTGCTGGCTAGCAACAGCTTTCAGTGCTGGCACTTTTCATCTCTGAGCAATTGCTCGACGTTTGCAATTTCTCAGCTCGTGTCTACGAGACGGAAAGAGAATGACCGTGACGTTTGGTGGGTAGAGAAGCGCAAAGCCCCAGTGTTACTGCGCCTGTAAAGCGCTTCCAAGGAAGGGTGCTGGCTAGCAACAGCTTTCAGTGCTGGCACTTTTCATCTCTGAGCAATTGCTCGACGTTTGCAATTTCTCAGCTCGTGTCTACGAGACGGAAAGAGAAGGACCGTGACGTTTGGTGGCTAGAGAAGCGCAAAGCCCCAGTGTTGCTGCGCCTGTGAAAGCGCTTCCAAGGAAGGGTGCTGGCTAGCAACAGCTTTCAGTGCTGGCACTTTTCATCTCTGAGCAATTGCTCGACGTTTGCAATTTCTCACCTGAGCTCTCTTTAGAGTGCGCGAGAGGATGAGCAGAAGATGAGGTGGCTAGAGAAGCCCAGAGCCCCAGTGCTCTTAGGCCTACAAAAGCGCTTCCAAGGAAGGGTGCTGGCTAGCAAGAGCTTTCAGTGCTGGCACTTTTCATCTCGGAGCAATTGCTCGACGTTTGCAATTTCTCAGCTCGTGTCTACGAGACGGAAAGAGAAGGACCGTGACGTTTGGTGCGTAGAGAAGCGCAAAGCCCCAGTGTTGCTGCGCCTGTGAAAGCGCTTCCAAGGAAGGGTGCTGGCTAGCAAGAGCTTTCAGTGCTGGCACTTTTCATCTCTGAGCAATTGCTCGACGTTTGCAATTTCTCACCTGAGCTCTCTTTAGAGCGCGAGAGGATGAGCAGAAGATTAGGTGGCTAGACAAGCCCAGAGCCCCAGTGTTCTTAGGCCTACAAAAGCGCTTCCAAGGAAGGGTGCTGGCTAGCAAGAGCTTTCAGTGCTGGCACTTTTCATCTCTGAGCAATTGCTCGACGTTTGCAATTTCTCAGCTCGTGTCTACGAGACGGAGAGATAGTGACCGTGACGTTTGGTGGCTAGAGAAGCGCAAAGCCCCAGTGTTACTGCGCCTGTGAAAGCGCTTCCAAGGAAGGGTGCTGGCTAGCAACAGCTTTCAGTGCTGGCACTTTTCATCTCTGAGCAATTGCTCGACGTTTGCAATTTCTCACCTGAGCTCTCTTTAGAGCGCGAGAGGATGAGCAGAAAATGAGGTGGCTAGAGAAGCCCAGAGCCCCAGTGTTCTAAGGGCTACAAAAGCGCTTCCAAAAAAGGGTGCTGGCTAGCAACAGCTTTCAGTGCTGGCACTTTTCATCTCTGAGCAATTGCTCGACATTTGCAATTTCTCAGCTCGTGTCTACGAGACGGAAAGAGAAGGACCGTTACTTTTGGTGGGTAGAGAAGCGCAAAGCCCCAGTGTTGCTGCGCCTGTGAAAGCGCTTCCAAGGAAGGGTGCTGGCTAGCAAGAGCTTTCAGTGCTGGCACTTTTCATCTCTGAGCAATTGCTGGACGTTTGCAATTTCTCACCTGAGCTCTCTTTAGAGTGCGCGAGAGGATGAGCAGAAGATGAGGTGGCTAGAGAAGCCCAGAGCCCCAGTGTTCTAAGGGCTACAAAAGCGCTTCCAAGGAAGGGTGCTGGCTAGCAAGAGCTTTCAGCGCTGGCACTTTTCATCTCGGAGCAATTGCTCGACGTTTGCAATTTCTCAGCTCGTGTCTACGAGACGGAAAGAGAAGGACCGTGACGTTTGGTGCGTATAGAAGCGCAAAGCCCCAGTGTTGCTGCGCCTGTGAAAGCGCTTCCAAGGAAGGGTGCTGGCTAGCAACAGCTTTCAGTGCTGGCACTTTTCATCTCTGAGCAATTGCTCGACGTTTGCAATTTCTCACCTGAGCTCTCTTTAGAGCGCGAGAGGATGAGCAGAAGATGAGGTGGCTAAAGAAGCCCAGAGCCCCAGTGTTCTTAGGCCTACAAAAGCGCTTCCAAGGAAGGGTGCTGGCTAGCAAGAGCTTTCAGTGCTGGCACTTTTCATCTCTGAGCAATTGCTCGACGTTTGCAATTTCTCAGCTCGTGTCTACGAGACGGAAAGAGAAGGACCGTGACGTTTGGTGCATATAGAAGCCCAGAGCCCCAGTGTTCTTAGGCCTACAAAAGCGCTTCCAAGGAAGGGTGCTGGCTAGCAACAGCTTTCAGTGCTGGCACTTTTCATCTCTGAGCAATTGCTCGACGTTTGCAATTACTCACCTGAGCTCTCTTTAGAGTGCGCGAGAGGATGAGCAGAAGATTAGGTGTCTAGAGAAGCCCAGAGCCCCAGTGTTCTTAGGCCTACAAAAGCGCTTCCAAGGAAGGGGGCTGGCTAGCAAGAGCTTTCAGTGCTGGCACTTTTCATCTCTGAGCAATTGCTCGACCTTTGCAATTTCTCAGCTCGTGTCTACGAGACGGAAAGAGAATCACCGTGACGTTTGGTGGCTAGAGAAGCGCAAAGCCCCAGTGTTACTGCGCCTGTAAAGCGCTTCCAAGGAAGGGTGCTGGCTAGCAACAGCTTTCAGTGCTGGCACTTTTCATCTCTGAGCAATTGCTGGACGTTTGCAATTTCTCACCTGAGCTCTCTTCAGAGTGCACGAGAGGATGAGCAGAAGATGAGGTGGCTAGAGAAGCCCAGAGCCCCAGTGTTCTTAGGCCTACAAAAGCGCTTCCAAGGAAGGGTGCTGGCTAGCAACAGCTTTCAGTGCTGGCACTTTTCATCTCGGAGCAATTGCTGGACGTTTGCAATTTCTCAGCTCGTGTCTACGAGACGGAAAGAGAAGGACCGTGACGTTTGGTGCGTATAGAAGTGCAAAGCCCCAGTGTTACTGCGCCTGTGAAAGCGCTTCCAAGGAAGGGTGCTGGCTAGCAAGAGCTTTCAGTGCTGGCACTTTTCCTCTCTGAGCAATTGCTCGACGTTTGCAATTTCTCAGCTCGTGTCTACGAGACGGAAAGAGAAGGACCGTGACGTTTGGTGGCTAGAGAAGTGCAAAGCCCCAGTGTTACTGCGCCTGTGAAAGCGCTTCCAAGGAAGGGTGCTGGCTAGCAAGAGCTTTCAGTGCTGGCACTTTTCATCTCTGAGCAATTGCTGGACGTTTGCAATTTCTCACCTGAGCTCTCTTTAGAGTGCGCGAGAGGATGAGCAGAAGATGAGGTGGCTAAAGAAGCCCAGAGCCCCAGTGTTCTTAGGCCTACAAAAGCGCTTCCACGGAAGGGTGCTGGCTAGCAAGAGCTTCCAGTGCTGGCACTTTTCATCTCGGAGCAATTGCTCGACGTTTGCAATTTCTCAGCTCGTGTCTACGAGACGGAAAGAGAAGGACCGTGACGTTTGGTGCGTAGAGAAGCGCAAAGCCCCAGTGTTGCTGCGCCTGTGAAAGCGCTTCCAAGGAAGGGTGCTGGCTAGCAACAGCTTTCAGTGCTGGCACTTTTCATCTCGGAGCAATTGCTCGACGTTTGCAATTTCTCACCTGAGCTCTCTTTAGAGCGCGAGAGGATGAGCAGAAGATTAGGTGGCTAGACAAGCCCAGAGCCCCAGTGTTCTTAGGCCTACAAAAGCGCTTCCAAGGAAGGGTGCTGGCTAGCTACAGCTTTCAGTGCTGGCACTTTTCATCTCTGAGCAATTGCTCGACGTTTGCAATTTCTCAGCTCGTGTCTACGAGACGGAGAGATAGTGACCGTGACGTTTGGTGGCTAGAGAAGCGCAAAGCCCCAGTGTTACTGCGCCTGTGAAAGCGCTTCCAAGGAAGGGTGCTGGCTAGCAACAGCTTTCAGTGCTGGCACTTTTCATCTCTGAGCAATTGCTCGACGTTTGCAATTTCTCACCTGAGCTCTCTTTAGAGCGCGAGAGGATGAGCAGAAGATGAGGTGGCTAGAGAAGCCCAGAGCCCCAGTGTTCTTAGGCCTACAAAAGCGCTTCCAAGGAAGGGTGCTGGCTAGCAACAGCTTTCAGTGCTGGCACTTTTCATCTCTGAGCAATTGCTGGACGTTTGCAATTTCTCAGCTCGTGTCTACGAGACGGAAAGAGAAGGACCGTGACGTTTGGTGCATATAGAAGCCCAGAGCCCCAGTGTTCTTAGGCCTACAAAAGCGCTTCCAAGGAAGGGTGCTGGCTAGCAACAGCTTTCAGTGCTGGCACTTTTCATCTCTGAGCAATTGCTCGACGTTTGCAATTTCTCAGCTCGTGTCTACGAGACGGAAAGAGAAGGACCGTGACGTTTGGTGGCTAGAGAAGCGCAAAGCCCCAGTGTTGCTGCGCCTGTGAAAGCGCTTCCAAGGAAGGGTGCTGGCTAGCAACAGCTTTCAGTGCTGGCACTTTTCATCTCTGAGCAATTGCTGGACGTTTGCAATTTCTCACCTGAGCTCTCTTTAGAGTGCGCGAGAGGATGAGCAGAAGATGAGGTGGCTAGAGAAGCCCAGAGCCCCAGTGTTCTTAGGCCTACAAAAGCGCTTCCAAGGAAGGCTGCTGGCTAGCAACAGCTTTCAGTGCTGGCACTTTTCATCTCGGAGCAATTGCTCGACGTTTGCAATTTCTCAGCTCGTGTCTACGAGACGGAAAGAGAAGGACCGTGACGTTTGGTGCGTAGAGAAGCGCAAAGCCCCAGTGTTGCTGCGCCTGTGAAAGCGCTTCCAAGGAAGGGTGCTGGCTAGCAACAGCTTTCAGTGCTGGCACTTTTCATCTCTGAGCAATTGCTCGACGTTTGCAATTTCTCACCTGAGCTCTCTTTAGAGTGCGCGAGAGGATGAGCAGAAGATGAGGTGGCTAGAGAAGCCCAGAGCCCCAGTGTTCTTAGGCCTACAAAAGCGCTTCCAAGGAAGGGTGCTGGCTAGCAAGAGCTTTCAGTGCTGGCACTTTTCATCTCTGAGCAATTGCTCGACGTTTGCAATTTCTCAGCTCGTGTCTACGAGACGGAGAGATAGTGACCGTGACGTTTGGTGGCTAGAGAAGCGCAAAGCCCCAGTGTTACTGCGCCTGTGAAAGCGCTGCCAAGGAAGGGTGCTGGCTAGCAACAGCTTTCAGTGCTGGCACTTTTCATCTCTGAGCAATTGCTCGACGTTTGCAATTTCTCACCTGAGCTCTCTTTAGAGCGCGAGAGGATGAGCAGAAGATGAGGTGGCTAGAGAAGCCCAGAGCCCCAGTGTTCTTAGGCCTACAAAAGCGCTTCCAAGGAAGGGGGCTGGCTAGCAACAGCTTTCAGTGCTGGCACTTTTCATCTCGGAGCAATTGCTCGATGTTTGCAATTTCTCAGCTCCTGTCTACGAGACGGAAAGAGAAGGACCGTGACGTTTGGTGGCTAGAGAAGCGCAAAGCCCCAGTGTTGCTGCGCCTGTGAAAGCGCTTCCAAGGAAGGGTGCTGGCTAGCAACAGCTTTCAGTGCTGGCACTTTTCATCTCTGAGCAATTGCTGGACGTTTGCAATTTCTCACCTGAGCTCTCTTCAGAGTGCGCGAGAGGATGAGCAGAAGATGAGGTGGCTAAAGAAGCCCAGAGCCCCAGTGTTCTTAGGCCTACAAAAGCGCTTCCAAGGAAGGGTGCTGGCTAGCAAGAGCTTTCAGTGCTGGCACTTTTCATCTCTGAGCAATTGCTGGACGTTTGCAATTTCTCAGCTCGTGTCTACGAGACGGAGAGATAGTGACCGTGACGTTTGGTGGGTAGAGAAGCGCAAAGCCCCAGTGTTGCTGTGCCTGTGAAAGCGCTTCCAAGGAAGGGTGCTGGCTAGCAAGAGCTTTCAGTGCTGGCACTTTTCATCTCTGAGCAATTGCTGGACGTTTGCAATTTCTCACCTGAGCTCTCTTTAGAGTGCGCGAGAGGATGAGCAGAAGATGAGGTGGCTAGAGAAGCCCAGAGCCCCAGTGTTCTTAGGCCTACAAAAGCGCTTCCAAGGAAGGGTGCTGGCTAGCAACAGCTTTCAGTGCTGGCACTTTTCATCTCGGAGCAATTGCTCGACGTTTGCAATTTCTCAGCTCGTGTCTACGAGACGGAAAGAGAAGGACCGTGACGTTTGGTGGCTAGAGAAGTGCAAAGCCCCAGTGTTACTGCGCCTGTAAAGCGCTTCCAAGGAAGGGTGCTGGCTAGCAACAGCTTTCAGTGCTGGCACTTTTCATCTCTGAGCAATTGCTCGACGTTTGCAATTTCTCACCTGAGCTCTCTTTAGAGTGCGCGAGAGGATGAGCAGAAGATGAGGTGGCTAGAGAAGCCCAGAGCCCCAGTGTTCTTAGGCCTACAAAAGCGCTTCCAAGGAAGGGTGCTGGCTAGCAAGAGCTTTCAGTGCTGGCACTTTTCATCTCTGAGCAATTGCTCGACGTTTGCAATTTCTCAGCTCGTGTCTACGAGACGGAAAGAGAAGGACCGTGACGTTTGGTGCGTAGAGAAGTGCAAAGCCCCAGTGTTGCTGCGCCTGTGAAAGCGCTTCCAAGGAAGGGTGCTGGCTAGCAACAGCTTTCAGTGCTGGCACTTTTCATCTCTGAGCAATTGCTGGACGTTTGCAATTTCTCACCTGAGCTCTCTTCAGAGTGCACGAGAGGATGAGCAGAAGATGAGGTGGCTAGAGAAGCCCAGAGCCCCAGTCTTCTTAGGCCTACAAAAGCGCTTCCAAGGAAGGGTGCTGGCTAGCAACAGCTTTCAGTGCTGGCACTTTTCATCTCTGAGCAATTGCTCGACGTTTGCAATTTCTCAGCTCGTGTCTACGAGACGGAAAGAGAAGGACTGTGACGTTTGGTGGCTAGAGAAGCGCAAAGCCCCAGTGTTACTGCGCCTGTGAAAGCGCTTCCAAGGAAGGGTGCTGGCTAGCAACAGCTTTCAGTGCTGGCACTTTTCATCTCTGAGCAATTGCTGGACGTTTGCAATTTCTCACCTGAGCTCTCTTTAGAATGCGCGAGAGGATGAGCAGAAGATGAGGTGGCTAGAGAAGCCCAGAGCCCCAGTGTTCTTAGGCCTACAAAAGCGCTTCCAAGGAAGGGTGCTGGCTAGCAAGAGCTTTCAGTGCTGGCACTTTTCATCTCTGAGCAATTGCTCGACGTTTGCAATTTCTCAGCTCGTGTCTACGAGACGGAGAGATAGTGACCGTGACGTTTGGTGGGTAGAGAAGCGCAAAGCCCCAGTGTTACTGCGCCTGTGAAAGCGCTTCCAAGGAAGGGTGCTGGCTAGCAAGAGCTTTCAGTGCTGGCACTTTTCATCTCTGAGCAATTGCTCGACGTTTGCAATTTCTCAGCTCGTGTCTACGAGACGGAGAGATAGTGACCGTGACGTTTGGTGGGTAGAGAAGCGCAAAGCCCCAGTGTTACTGCGCCTGTGAAAGCGCTTCCAAGGAAGGGTGCTGGCTAGCAACAGCTTTCAGTGCTGGCACTTTTCAGCTCTGAGCAATTGCTCGACGTTTGCAATTTCTCAGCTCGTGTCTACGAGACGGAAAGAGAAGGACCGTGACGTTTGGTGGGTAGAGAAGTGCAAAGCCCCAGTGTTACTGCGCCTGTGAAAGCGCTTCCAAGGAAGGGTGCTGGCTAGCAAGAGCTTTCAGTGCTGGCACTTTTCATCTCTGAGCAATTGCTCGACGTTTGCAATTTCTCACCTGAGCTCTCTTCAGAGTGCGCGAGAGGATGAGCAGAAGATGAGGTGGCTAGAGAAGCCCAGAGCCCCAGTGTTCTTAGGCCTACAAAAGCGCTTCCAAGGAAGGGGGCTGGCTAGCAACAGCTTTCAGTGCTGGCACTTTTCATCTCTGAGCAATTGCTCGACGTTTGCAATTTCTCACCTGAGCTCTCTTTAGAGTGCGCGAGAGGATGAGCAGAAGATGAGGTGGCTAGAGAAGCCCAGAGCCCCAGTGTTCTTAGGCCTACAAAAGCGCTTCCAAGGAAGGGTGCTGGCTAGCAAGAGCTTTCAGTGCTGGCACTTTTCATCTCTGAGCAATTGCTCGACGTTTGCAATTTCTCAGCTCGTGTCTACGAGACGGAGAGATAGTGACCGTGACGTTTGGTGGCTAGAGAAGCGCAAAGCCCCAGTGTTACTGCGCCTGTGAAAGCGCTGCCAAGGAAGGGTGCTGGCTAGCAACAGCTTTCAGTGCTGGCACTTTTCATCTCTGAGCAATTGCTCGACGTTTGCAATTTCTCACCTGAGCTCTCTTTAGAGCGCGAGAGGATGAGCAGAAGATTAGGTGGCTAGAGAAGCCCAGAGCCCCAGTGTTCTTAGGCCTACAAAAGCGCTTCCAAGGAAGGGTGCTGGCTAGCAACAGCTTTCAGTGCTGGCACTTTTCATCTCTGAGCAATTGCTCGATGTTTGCAATTTCTCAGCTCCTGTCTACGAGACGGAAAGAGAAGGACCGTGACGTTTGGTGGCTAGAGAAGCGCAAAGCCCCAGTGTTGCTGCGCCTGTGAAAGCGCTTCCAAGGAAGGGTGCTGGCTAGCAACAGCTTTCAGTGCTGGCACTTTTCATCTCTGAGCAATTGCTGGACGTTTGCAATTTCTCACCTGAGCTCTCTTCAGAGTGCGCGAGAGGATGAGCAGAAGATGAGGTGGCTAAAGAAGCCCAGAGCCCCAGTGTTCTTAGGCCTACAAAAGCGCTTCCAAGGAAGGGTGCTGGCTAGCAAGAGCTTTCAGTGCTGGCACTTTTCATCTCTGAGCAATTGCTGGACGTTTGCAATTTCTCAGCTCGTGTCTACGAGACGGAGAGATAGTGACCGTGACGTTTGGTGGCTAGAGAAGCGCAAAGCCCCAGTGTTGCTGTGCCTGTGAAAGCGCTTCCAAGGAAGGGTGCTGGCTAGCAAGAGCTTTCAGTGCTGGCACTTTTCATCTCTGAGCAATTGCTGGACGTTTGCAATTTCTCACCTGAGCTCTCTTTAGAGTGCGCGAGAGGATGAGCAGAAGATGAGGTGGCTAGAGAAGCCCAGAGCCCCAGTGTTCTTAGGCCTACAAAAGCGCTTCCAAGAAAGGGGGCTGGCTAGCAACAGCTTTCAGTGCTGGCACTTTTCATCTCGGAGCAATTGCTCGACGTTTGCAATTTCTCAGCTCGTGTCTACGAGACGGAAAGAGAAGGACCGTGACGTTTGGTGGCTAGAGAAGTGCAAAGCCCCAGTGTTACTGCGCCTGTAAAGCGCTTCCAAGGAAGGGTGCTGGCTAGCAACAGCTTTCAGTGCTGGCACTTTTCATCTCTGAGCAATTGCTGGACGTTTGCAATTTCTCACCTGAGCTCTCTTTAGAGTGCGCGAGAGGATGAGCAGAAGATGAGGTGGCTAGAGAAGCCCAGAGCCCCAGTGTTCTTAGGCCTACAAAAGCGCTTCCAAGGAAGGGTGCTGGCTAGCAAGAGCTTTCAGTGCTGGCACTTTTCATCTCTGAGCAATTGCTCGACGTTTGCAACTTCTCAGCTCGTTTCTACGAGACGGAAAGAGAAGGACCGTGACGTTTGGTGCGTAGAGAAGTGCAAAGCCCCAGTGTTACTGCGCCTGTGAAAGCGCTTCCAAGGAAGGGTGCTGGCTAGCAACAGCTTTCAGTGCTGGCACTTTTCATCTCTGAGCAATTGCTGGACGTTTGCAATTTCTCACCTGAGCTCTCTTCAGAGTGCACGAGAGGATGAGCAGAAGATGAGGTGGCTAGAGAAGCCCAGAGCCCCAGTCTTCTTAGGCCTACAAAAGCGCTTCCAAGGAAGGGTGCTGGCTAGCAACAGCTTTCAGTGCTGGCACTTTTCATCTCGGAGCAATTGCTCGACGTTTGCAATTTCTCAGCTCGTGTCTACGAGACGGAAAGAGAAGGACCGTGACGTTTGGTGGCTAGAGAAGCGCAAAGCCCCAGTGTTACTGCGCCTGTGAAAGCGCTTCCAAGGAAGGGTGCTGGCTAGCAACAGCTTTCAGTGCTGGCACTTTTCATCTCTGAGCAATTGCTGGACGTTTGCAATTTCTCACCTGAGCTCTCTTTAGAATGCGCGAGAGGATGAGCAGAAGATGAGGTGGCTAGAGAAGCCCAGAGCCCCAGTGTTCTTAGGCCTACAAAAGCGCTTCCAAGGAAGGGTGCTGGCTAGCAAGAGCTTTCAGTGCTGGCACTTTTCATCTCTGAGCAATTGCTCGACGTTTGCAATTTCTCAGCTCGTGTCTACGAGACGGAGAGATAGTGACCATGACGTTTGGTGGGTAGAGAAGCGCAAAGCCCCAGTGTTACTGCGCCTGTGAAAGCGCTTCCAAGGAAGGGTGCTGGCTAGCAAGAGCTTTCAGTGCTGGCACTTTTCATCTCTGAGCAATTGCTCGACGTTTGCAATTTCTCAGCTCGTGTCTACGAGACGGAGAGATAGTGACCGTGACGTTTGGTGGGTAGAGAAGCGCAAAGCCCCAGTGTTACTGCGCCTGTGAAAGCGCTTCCAAGGAAGGGTGCTGGCTAGCAACAGCTTTCAGTACTGGCACTTTTCAACTCTGAGCAATTGCTCGACGTTTGCAATTTCTCAGCTCGTGTCTACGAGACGGAAAGAGAAGGACCGTGACGTTTGGTGGGTAGAGAAGTGCAAAGCCCCAGTGTTACTGCGCCTGTGAAAGCGCTTCCAAGGAAGGGTGCTGGCTAGCAAGAGCTTTCAGTGCTGGCACTTTTCATCTCTGAGCAATTGCTCGACGTTTGCAATTTCTCACCTGAGCTCTCTTCAGAGTGCGCGAGAGGATGAGCAGAAGATGAGGTGGCTAGAGAAGCCCAGAGCCCCAGTGTTCTTAGGCCTACAAAAGCGCTTCCAAGGAAGGGGGCTGGCTAGCAACAGCTTTCAGTGCTGGCACTTTTCATCTCTGAGCAATTGCTCGACGTTTGCAATTTCTCAGCTCGTTTCTACGAGACGGAAAGAGAAGGACCGTGACGTTTGGTGGCTAGAGAAGCGCAAAGCCCCATTGTTGCTGCGCCTGTGAAAGCGCTTCCAAGGAAGGGTGCTGGCTAGCAACAGCTTTCAGTGCTGGCACTTTTCATCTCTGAGCAATTGCTGGACGTTTGCAATTTCTCACCTGAGCTCTCTTCAGAGTGCGCGAGAGGATGAGCAGAAGATGAGGTGGCTAAAGAAGCCCAGAGCCCCAGTGTTCTTAGGCCTACAAAAGCGCTTCCAAGGAAGGGTGCTGGCTAGCAAGAGCTTCCAGTGCTGGCACTTTTCATCTCGGAGCAATTGCTCGACGTTTGCAATTTCTCAGCTCGTGTCTACGAGACGGAAAGAGAAGGACCGTGACGTTTGGTGGCTAAAGAAGCGAAAAGCCCCAGTGTTGCTGCGCCTGTGAAAGCGCTTCCAAGGAAGGGTGCTGGCTAGCAACAGCTTTCAGTGCTGGCACTTTTCATCTCTGAGCAATTGCTGGACTTTTGCAATTTCTCAGCTCGTTTCTACGAGACGGAAAGAGAAGGACCGTGACGTTTGGTGGGTAGAGAAGCGCAAAGCCCCAGTGTTGCTGCGCCTGTGAAAGCGCTTCCAAGGAAGGGTGCTGGCTAGCAAGAGCTTTCAGTGCTGGCACTTTTCATCTCTGAGCAATTGCTCGACGTTTGCAATTTCTCACCTGAGCTCTCTTCAGAGTGCACGAGAGGATGAGCAGAAGATTAGGTGGCTAGAGAAGCCCAGAGCCCCAGTGCTCTTAGGCCTACAAAAGCGCTTCCAAGGAAGGGTGCTGGCTAGCAACAGCTTTCAGTGCTGGCACTTTTCATCTCGGAGCAATTGCTCGACGTTTGCAATTTCTCAGCTCGTGTCTACGAGACGGAAAGAGAAGAACCGTGACGTTTGGTGCGTAGAGAAGCGCAAAGCCCCAGTGTTGCTGCGCCTGTGAAAGCGCTTCCAAGGAAGGGTGCTGGCTAGCAACAGCTTTCAGTGCTGGCACTTTTCATCTCTGAGTAATTGCTCGACGTTTGCAATTTCTCACCTGAGCTCTCTTTAGAGCGCGAGAGGATGAGCAGAAGATTAGGTGGCTAGACAAGCCCAGAGCCCCAGTGTTCTTAGGCCTACAAAAGCGCTTCCAAGGAAGGGTGCTGGCTAGCAACAGCTTTCAGTGCTGGCACTTTTCATCTCTAAGCAATTGCTCGACGTTTGCAATTTCTCAGCTCGTGTCTACGAGACGGAGAGATAGTGACCGTGACGTTTGGTGGCTAGAGAAGCGCAAAGCCCCAGTGTTACTGCGCCTGTGAAAGCGCTTCCAAGGAAGGGTGCTGGCTAGCAACAGCTTTCAGTGCTGGCACTTTTCATCTCTGAGCAATTGCTCGACGTTTGCAATTTCTCACCTGAGCTCTCTTTAGAGCGCGAGAGGATGAGCAGAAGATGAGGTGGCTAGAGAAGCCCAGAGCCCCAGTGTTCTTAGGCCTACAAAAGCGCTTCCAAGGAAGGGTGCTGGCTAGCAAGAGCTTTCAGTGCTGGCACTTTTCATCTCTGAGCAATTGCTGGACGTTTGCAATTTCTCAGCTCGTGTCTACGAGACGGAAAGAGAAGGACCGTGACGTTTGGTGCGTATAGAAGCCCAGAGCCCCAGTGTTCTTAGGCCTACAAAAGCGCTTCCAAGGAAGGGTGCTGGCTAGCAACAGCTTTCAGTGCTGGCACTTTTCATCTCGGAGCAATTGCTCGACGTTTGCAATTTCTCAGCTCGTGTCTACGAGACGGAAAGAGAAGGACCGTGACGTTTGGTGCGTAGAGAAGCGCAAAGCCCCAGTGTTGCTGCGCCTGTGAAAGCGCTTCCAAGGAAGGGTGCTGGCTAGCAAGAGCTTTCAGTGCTGGCACTTTTCATCTCTGAGCAATTGCTCGACGTTTGCAATTTCTCACCTGAGCTCTCTTTAGAGCGCGAGAGGATGAGCAGAAGATTAGGTGGCTAGACAAGCCCAGAGCCCCAGTGTTCTTAGGCCTACAAAAGCGCTTCCAAGGAAGGGTGCTGGCTAGCAACAGCTTTCAGTGCTGGCACTTTTCATCTTGGAGCAATTGCTCGACGTTTGCAATTTCTCAGCTCGTGTCTACGAGACGGAGAGATAGTGACCGTGACGTTTGGTGGCTAGAGAAGCGCAAAGCCCCAGTGTTACTGCGCCTGTGAAAGCGCTTCCAAGGAAGGGTGCTGGCTAGCAACAGCTTTCAGTGCTGGCACTTTTCATCTCTGAGCAATTGCTCGACGTTTGCAATTTCTCACCTGAGCTCTCTTTAGAGCGCGAGAGGATGAGCAGAAGATGAGGTGGCTAGAGAAGCCCAGAGCCCCAGTGTTCTTAGGCCTACAAAAGCGCTTCCAAGGAAGGGTGCTGGCTAGCAACAGCTTTCAGTGCTGGCACTTTTCATCTCGGAGCAATTGCTCGACGTTTGCAATTTCTCAGCTCGTGTCTACGAGACGGAAAGAGAAGGACCGTGACGTTTGGTGCGTATAGAAGCGCAAAGCCCCAGTGTTGCTGCGCCTGTGAAAGCGCTTCCAAGGAAGGGTGCTGGCTAGCAACAGCTTTCAGTGCTGGCACTTTTCATCTCTGAGCAATTGCTCGACGTTTGCAATTTCTCACCTGAGCTCTCTTTAGAGTGCGCGAGAGGATGAGCAGAAGATGAGGTGGCTAGAGAAGCCCAGAGCCCCAGTGTTCTTAGGCCTACAAAAGCGCTTCCAAGGAAGGGTGCTGGCTAGCAAGAGCTTTCAGTGCTGGCACTTTTCATCTCTGAGCAATTGCTCGACGTTTGCAATTTCTCAGCTCGTGTCTACGAGACGGAGAGATAGTGACCGTGACGTTTGGTGGCTAGAGAAGCGCAAAGCCCCAGTGTTACTGCGCCTGTGAAAGCGCTTCCAAGGAAGGGTGCTGGCTAGCAACAGCTTTCAGTGCTGGCACTTTTCATCTCTGAGCAATTGCTCGACGTTTGCAATTTCTCACCTGAGCTCTCTTTAGAGCGCGAGAGGATGAGCAGAAGATGAGGTGGCTAGAGAAGCCCAGAGCCCCAGTGTTCTTAGGCCTACAAAAGCGCTTCCAAGGAAGGGTGCTGGCTAGCAACAGCTTTCAGTGCTGGCACTTTTCATCTCTGAGCAATTGCTCGACGTTTGCAATTTCTCAGCTCGTGTCTACGAGACGGAAAGAGAAGGACCGTGACGTTTGGTGCATATAGAAGCCCAGAGCCCCAGTGTTCTTAGGCCTACAAAAGCGCTTCCAAGGAAGGGTGCTGGCTAGCAACAGCTTTCAGTGCTGGCACTTTTCATCTCTGAGCAATTGCTCGACGTTTGCAATTTCTCAGCTCCTGTCTACGAGACGGAAAGAGAAGGACCGTGACGTTTGGTGGCTAGAGAAGCGCAAAGCCCCACTGTTGCTGCGCCTGTGAAAGCGCTTCCAAGGAAGGGTGCTGGCTAGCAAGAGCTTTCAGTGCTGGCACTTTTCATCTCGGAGCAATTGCTGGACGTTTGCAATTTCTCACCTGAGCTCTCTTCAGAGTGCGCGAGAGGATGAGCAGAAGATGAGGTGGCTAAAGAAGCCCAGAGCCCCAGTCTTCTTAGGCCTACAAAAGCGCTTCCAAGGAAGGGTGCTGGCTAGCAAGAGCTTTCAGTGCTGGCACTTTTCATCTCTGAGCAATTGCTGGACGTTTGCAATTTCTCAGCTCGTGTCTACGAGACGGAGAGATAGTGACCGTGACGTTTGGTGGGTAGAGAAGCGCAAAGCCCCAGTGTTACTGCGCCTGTGAAAGCGCTTCCAAGGAAGGGTGCTGGCTAGCAACAGCTTTCAGTGCTGGCACTTTTCATCTCTGAGCAATTGATCGACGTTTGCAATTTCTCAGCTCGTGTCTACGAGACGGAAAGAGAAGGACCGTGACGTTTGGTGCGTAGAGAAGTGCAAAGCCCCAGTGTTGCTGCGCCTGTGAAAGCGCTTCCAAGGAAGGGTGCTGGCTAGCAACAGCTTTCAGTGCTGGCACTTTTCATCTCTGAGCAATTGCTCGACGTTTGCAATTTCTCACCTGAGCTCTCTTCAGAGTGCACGAGAGGATGAGCAGAAGATGAGGTGGCTAGAGAAGCCCAGAGCCCCAGTCTTCTTAGGCCTACAAAAGCGCTTCCAAGGAAGGGTGCTGGCTAGCAACAGCTTTCAGTGCTGGCACTTTTCATCTCTGAGCAATTGCTGGACGTTTGCAATTTCTCAGCTCGTGTCTACGAGACGGAAAGAGAAGGACCGTGACGTTTGGTGCGTAGAGAAGCGCAAAGCCCCAGTGTTACTGCGCCTGTGAAAGCGCTTCCAAGGAAGGGTGCTGGCTAGCAACAGCTTTCAGTGCTGGCACTTTTCATCTCTGAGCAATTGATCGACGTTTGCAATTTCTCAGCTCGTGTCTACGAGACGGAAAGAGAAGGACCGTGACGTTTGGTGGGTAGAGAAGCGCAAAGCCCCAGTGTTGCTGCGCCTGTGAAAGCGCTTCCAAGGAAGGGTGCTGGCTAGCAAGAGCTTTCAGTGCTGGCATTTTTCATCTCTGAGCAATTGCTGGACGTTTGCAATTTCTCAGCTCGTGTCTATGAGATGGAAAGAGAATGACTGTGACGTTTGGTGGGTAGAGAAGCGCAAAGCCCCAGTGTTACTGCGCCTGTAAAGCGCTTCCAAGGAAGGGTGCTGGCTAGCAACAGCTTTCAGTGCTGGCACTTTTCATCTCTGAGCAATTGCTCGACATTTGCAATTTCTCAGCTCGTGTCTACGAGACGGAAAGAGAAGGACCGTGACGTTTGGTGGCTAGAGAAGCGCAAAGCCCCAGTGTTACTGCGCCTGTGAAAGCGCTTCCAAGGAAGGGTGCTGGCTAGCAACAGCTTTCAGTGCTGGCACTTTTCATCTCTGAGCAATTGCTCGACGTTTGCAATTTCTCCCCTGAGCTCTCTTTAGAGTGCGCGAGAGGATGAGCAGAAGATGAGGTGGCTAGAGAAGCCCAGAGCCCCAGTGTTCTTAGGCCTACAAAAGCGCTTCCAAGGAAGGGTGCTGGCTAGCAAGAGCTTTCAGTGCTGGCACTTTTCATCTCTGAGCAATTGCTCGACGTTTGCAATTTCTCAGCTCGTGTCTACGAGACGGAAAGAGAAGGACCGTGACGTTTGGTGCGTATAGAAGCGCAAAGCCCCAGTGTTGCTGTGCCTGTGAAAGCGCTTCCAAGGAAGGGTGCTGGCTAGCAACAGCTTTCAGTGCTGGCACTTTTCATCTCTGAGCAATTGCTCGACGTTTGCAATTTCTCAGCCCGTGTCTACGAGATGGAAAGAGAAGGACCGTGACTTTTGGTGCGTAGAGAAGTGCAAAGCCCCAGTGTTACTGCGCCTGTGAAAGTGCTTCCAAGGAAGGGTGCTGGCTAGCAACAGCTTTCAGTGCTGGCACTTTTCATCTCTGAGCAATTGCTCGACGTTTGCAATTTCTCACCTGAGCTCTCTTTAGAGTGCGCGAGAGGATGAGCAGAAGATGAGGTGGCTAGAGAAGCCCAGAGCCCCAGTGTTCTTAGGCCTACAAAAGCGCTTCCAAGGAAGGGGGCTGGCTAGCAAGAGCTTTCAGTGCTGGCACTTTTCATCTCTGAGCAATTGCTCGACGTTTGCAATTTCTCAGCTCGTGTCTACGAGACGGAGAGATAGTGACCGTGACGTTTGGTGGCTAGAGAAGCGCAAAGCCCCAGTGTTACTGCGCCTGTGAAAGCGCTTCCAAGGAAGGGTGCTGGCTAGCAACAGCTTTCAGTGCTGGCACTTTTCATCTCTGAGCAATTGCTCGACGTTTGCAATTTCTCAGCTCGTGTCTACGAGACGGAGAGATAGTGACCGTGACGTTTGGTGGGTAGAGAAGCGCAAAGCCCCAGTGTTACTGCGCCTGTGAAAGCGCTTCCAAGGAAGGGTGCTGGCTAGCAACAGCTTTCAGTACTGGCACTTTTCATCTCTGAGCAATTGCTCGACGTTTGCAATTTCTCAGCTCGTGTCTACGAGACGGAAAGAGAAGGACCGTGACGTTTGGTGGGTAGAGAAGTGCAAAGCCCCAGTGTTACTGCGCCTGTGAAAGCGCTTCCAAGGAAGGGTGCTGGCTAGCAACAGCTTTCAGTGCTGGCACTTTTCATCTCTGAGCAATTGCTCGACGTTTGCAATTTCTCACCTGAGCTCTCTTCAGAGTGCGCGAGAGGATGAGCAGAAGATGAGGTGGCTAGAGAAGCCCAGAGCCCCAGTGTTCTTAGGCCTACAAAAGCGCTTCCAAGGAAGGGTGCTGGCTAGCAACAGCTTTCAGTGCTGGCACTTTTCATCTCTGAGCAATTGCTCGACGTTTGCAATTTCTCAGCTCGTGTCTACGAGACGGAAAGAGAAGGACCGTGACGTTTGGTGGCTAGAGAAGCGCAAAGCCCCAGTGTTGCTGCGCCTGTGAAAGCGCTTCCAAGGAAGGGTGCTGGCTAGCAACAGCTTTCAGTGCTGGCACTTTTCATCTCTGAGCAATTGCTGGACGTTTGCAATTTCTCACCTGAGCTCTCTTCAGAGTGCGCGAGAGGATGAGCAGAAGATGAGGTGGCTAAAGAAGCCCAGAGCCCCAGTGTTCTTAGGCCTACAAAAGCGCTTCCAAGGAAGGGTGCTGGCGAGCAACAGCTTTCAGTGCTGGCACTTTTCATCTCTGAGCAATTGCTGGACGTTTGCAATTTCTCAGCTCGTGTCTACGAGACGGAAAGAGAATGACCGTGACGTTTGGTGGCTAAAGAAGCGCAAAGCCCCAGTGTTGCTGCGCCTGTGAAAGCGCTTCCAAGGAAGGGTGCTGGCTAGCAAGAGCTTTCAGTGCTGGCAGTTTTCATCTCTGAGCAATTGCTGGACTTTTGCAATTTCTCAGCTCGTTTCTACGAGACGGAAAGAGAAGGACCGTGACGTTTGGTGGCTAGAGAAGCGCAAAGCCCCAGTGTTGCTGCGCCTGTGAAAGCGCTTCCAAGGAAGGGTGCTGGCTAGCAAGAGCTTTCAGTGCTGGCACTTTTCATCTCTGAGCAATTGCTGGACGTTTGCAATTTCTCACCTGAGCTCTCTTCAGAGTGCGCGAGAGGATGAGCAGAAGATGAGGTGGCTAGAGAAGCCCAGAGCCCCAGTGTTCTTAGGCCTACAAAAGCGCTTCCAAGGAAGGGTGCTGGCTAGCAAGAGCTTTCAGTGCTGGCACTTTTCATCTCTGAGCAATTGCTCGACGTTTGCAATTTCTCAGCTCGTGTCTACGAGACGGAAAGAGAAGGACCGTGACGTTTGGTGCGTATAGAAGCGCAAAGCCCCAGTGTTGCTGTGCCTGTGAAAGCGCTTCCAAGGAAGGGTGCTGGCTAGCAACAGCTTTCAGTGCTGGCACTTTTCATCTCTGAGCAATTGCTCGACGTTTGCAATTTCTCAGCTCGTGTCTACGAGATGGAAAGAGAAGGACCGTGACGTTTGGTGCGTAGAGAAGTGCAAAGCCCCAGTGTTAGTGCGCCTGTGAAAGCGCTTCCAAGGAAGGGTGCTGGCTAGCAACAGCTTTCAGTGCTGGCACTTTTCATCTCTGAGCAATTGCTCGACGTTTGCAATTTCTCACCTGAGCTCTCTTTAGAGTGCGCGAGAGGATGAGCAGAAGATGAGGTGGCTAGAGAAGCCCAGAGCCCCAGTGTTCTTAGGCCTACAAAAGCGCTTCCAAGGAAGGGTGCTGGCTAGCAAGAGCTTTCAGTGCTGGCACTTTTCATCTCTGAGCAATTGCTCGACGTTTGCAATTTCTCAGCTCGTGTCTACGAGACGGAGAGATAGTGACCGTGACGTTTGGTGGCTAGAGAAGCGCAAAGCCCCAGTGTTACTGCGCCTGTGAAAGCGCTTCCAAGGAAGGGTGCTGGCTAGCAACAGCTTTCAGTGCTGGCACTTTTCATCTCTGAGCAATTGCTCGACGTTTGCAATTTCTCAGCTCGTGTCTACGAGACGGAAAGAGAAGGACCGTCACCTTTGGTGGGTAGAGAAGTGCAAAGCCCCAGTGTTACTGCGCCTGTGAAAGCGCTTCCAAGGAAGGGTGCTGGCTAGCAACAGCTTTCAGTGCTGGCACTTTTCATCTCTGAGCAATTGCTCGACGTTTGCAATTTCTCACCTGAGCTCTCTTCAGAGTGCGCGAGAGGATGAGCAGAAGATGAGGTGGCTAGAGAAGCCCAGAGCCCCAGTGTTCTTAGGCCTACAAAAGCGCTTCCAAGGAAGGGTGCTGGCTAGCAACAGCTTTCAGTGCTGGCACTTTTCATCTCTGAGCAATTGCTCGACGTTTACAATTTCTCAGCTCGTTTCTACGAGACGGAAAGAGAAGGACCGTGACGTTTGGTGGCTAGAGAAGCGCAAAGCCCCATTGTTGCTGCGCCTGTGAAAGCGCTTCCAAGGAAGGGTGCTGGCTAGCAACAGCTTTCAGTGCTGGCACTTTTCATCTCTGAGCAATTGCTGGACGTTTGCAATTTCTCACCTGAGCTCTCTTCAGAGTGCGCGAGAGGATGAGCAGAAGATGAGGTGGCTAAAGAAGCCCAGAGCCCCAGTGTTCTTAGGCCTACAAAAGCGCTTCCAAGGAAGGGTGCTGGCGAGCAACAGCTTTCAGTGCTGGCACTTTTCATCTCTGAGCAATTGCTGGACGTTTGCAATTTCTCAGCTCGTGTCTACGAGACGGAAAGAGAAGGACCGTGACGTTTGGTGGCTAAAGAAGCGCAAAGCCCCAGTGTTGCTGCGCCTGTGAAAGCGCTTCCAAGGAAGGGTGCTGGCTAGCAAGAGCTTTCAGTGCTGGCAGTTTTCATCTCTGAGCAATTGCTGGACTTTTGCAATTTCTCAGCTCGTGTCTACGAGACGGAAAGAGAAGGACCGTGACGTTTGGTGGGTAGAGAAGCGCAAAGCCCCAGTGTTGCTGCGCCTGTGAAAGCGCTTCCAAGGAAGGGTGCTGGCTAGCAAGAGCTTTCAGTGCTGGCACTTTTCATCTCTGAGCAATTGCTGGACGTTTGCAATTTCTCACCTGAGCTCTCTTCAGAGTGCGCGAGAGGATGAGCAGAAGATGAGGTGGCTAGAGAAGCCCAGAGCCCCAGTGTTCTTAGGCCTACAAAAGCGCTTCCAAGGAAGGGTGCTGGCTAGCAACAGCTTTCAGTGCTGGCACTTTTCATCTCTGAGCAATTGCTCGACGTTTGCAATTTCTCAACTCGTGTCTACGAGACGGAAAGAGAATGACCGTGACGTTTGGTGGCTAGAGAAGTGCAAAGCCCCAGTGTTACTGCGCCTGTAAAGCGCTTCCAAGGAAGGGTGCTGGCTAGCAACAGCTTTCAGTGCTGGCACTTTTCATCTCTGAGCAATTGCTCGACGTTTGCAATTTCTCACCTGAGCTCTCTTTAGAGTGCGCGAGAGGATGAGCAGAAGATGAGGTGGCTAGAGAAGCCCAGAGCCCCAGTCTTCTTAGGCCTACAAAAGCGCTTCCAAGGAAGGGTGCTGGCTAGCAACAGCTTTCAGTGCTGGCACTTTTCATCTCTGAGCAATTGCTCGACGTTTGCAATTTCTCAGCTCGTGTCTACGAGACGGAAAGAGAATGACCGTGACGTTTGGTGCGTAGAGAAGCGCAAAGCCCCAGTGTTGCTGCGCCTGTGAAAGCGCTTCCAAGGAAGGGTGCTGGCTAGCAAGAGCTTTCAGTGCTGGCACTTTTCATCTCTGAGCAATTGCTCGACGTTTGCAATTTCTCACCTGAGCTCTCTTCAGAGTGCACGAGAGGATGAGCAGAAGATGAGGTGGCTAGAGAAGCCCAGAGCCCCAGTCTTCTTAGGCCTACAAAAGCGCTTCCAAGGAAGGGTGCTGGCTAGCAACAGCTTTCAGTGCTGGCACTTTTCATCTCGGAGCAATTGCTCGACGTTTGCAATTTCTCAGCTCGTGTCTACAAGACGGAAAGAGAAGGACCGTGACGTTTGGTGGCTAAAGAAGCGCAAAGCCCCAGTGTTGCTGCGCCTGTGAAAGCGCTTCCAAGGAAGGGTGCTGGCTAGCAACAGCTTTCAGTGCTGGCACTTTTCATCTCTGAGCAATTGCTGGACGTTTGCAATTTCTCAGCTCGTTTCTACGAGACGGAAAGAGAAGGACCGTGACGTTTGGTGGCTAGAGAAGCGCAAAGCCCCATTGTTGCTGCGCCTGTGAAAGCGCTTCCAAGGAAGGGTGCTGGCTAGCAAGAGCTTTCAGTGCTGGCATTTTTCATCTCTGAGCAATTGCTGGACGTTTGCAATTTCTCACCTGAGCTCTCTTCAGAGTGCGCGAGAGGATGAGCAGAAGATGAGGTGGCTAAAGAAGCCCAGAGCCCCAGTGTTCTTAGGCCTACAAAAGCGCTTCCAAGGAAGGGGGCTGGCTAGCAACAGCTTTCAGTGCTGGCACTTTTCATCTCGGAGCAATTGCTCGACGTTTGCAATTTCTCAGCTCGTGTCTACGAGACGGAAAGAGAATGACCGTGACGTTTGGTGGGTAGAGAAGCGCAAAGCCCCAGTGTTGCTGCGCCTGTGAAAGCGCTTCCAAGGAAGGGTGCTGGCTAGCAAGAGCTTTCAGTGCTGGCACTTTTCATCTCTGAGCAATTGCTCGACGTTTGCAATTTCTCACCTGAGCTCTCTTTAGAGTGCGCGAGAGGATGAGCAGAAGATGAGGTGGCTAGAGAAGCCCAGAGCCCCAGTGTTCTTAGGCCTACAAAAGCGCTTCCAAGGAAGGGTGCTGGCTAGCAACAGCTTTCAGTGCTGGCACTTTTCATCTCTGAGCAATTGCTCGAC
Source organism: Sarcoramphus papa (assembly GCA_037962945.1). Lineage (NCBI taxonomy): Eukaryota > Metazoa > Chordata > Aves > Accipitriformes > Cathartidae > Sarcoramphus > Sarcoramphus papa. Next base: position 4,416,950 of record JBBMRM010000093.1, on the reverse strand, counting down.
GTTTGCAATTTCTCAACTCGTGTCTACGAGACGGAAAGAGAATGACCGTGACGTTTGGTGGCTAGAGAAGTGCAAAGCCCCAGTGTTACTGCGCCTGTAAAGCGCTTCCAAGGAAGGGTGCTGGCTAGCAACAGCTTTCAGTGCTGGCACTTTTCATCTCTGAGCAATTGCTCGACGTTTGCAATTTCTCACCTGAGCTCTCTTTAGAGTGCGCGAGAGGATGAGCAGAAGATGAGGTGGCTAGAGAAGCCCAGAGCCCCAGTGTTCTTAGGCCTACAAAAGCGCTTCCAAGGAAGGGTGCTGGCTAGCAACAGCTTTCAGTGCTGGCACTTTTCATCTCTGAGCAATTGCTCGACGTTTGCAATTTCTCAGCTCGTGTCTACGAGACGGAAAGAGAATGACCGTGACGTTTGGTAGGTAGAGAAGTGCAAAGCCCCAGTGTTGCTGCGCCTGTGAAAGCGCTTCCAAGGAAGGGTGCTGGCTAGCAAGAGCTTTCAGTGCTGGCACTTTTCATCTCTGAGCAATTGCTCGACGTTTGCAATTTCTCACCTGAGCTCTCTTCAGAGTGCACGAGAGGATGAGCAGAAGATGAGGTGGCTAGAGAAGCCCAGAGCCCCAGTGTTCTTAGGCCTACAAAAGCGCTTCCAAGGAAGGGTGCTGGCTAGCAACAGCTTTCAGTGCTGGCACTTTTCATCTCTGAGCAATTGCTCGACGTTTGCAATTTCTCAGCTCGTGTCTACAAGACGGAAAGAGAAGGACCGTGACGTTTGGTGGCTAGAGAAGCGCAAAGCCCCAGTGTTGCTGCGCCTGTGAAAGCGCTTCCAAGGAAGGGTGCTGGCTAGCAAGAGCTTTCAGTGCTGGCACTTTTCATCTCTGAGCAATTGCTGGACGTTTGCAATTTCTCAGCTCGTGTCTATGAGATGGAAAGAGAATGACCGTGACGTTTGGTGGGTAGAGAAGCGCAAAGCCCCAGTGTTACTGCGCCTGTAAAGCGCTTCCAAGGAAGGGTGCTGGCTAGCAACAGCTTTCAGTGCTGGCACTTTTCATCTCTGAGCAATTGCTCGACATTTGCAATTTCTCAGCTCGTGTCTACGAGACGGAAAGAGAAGGACCGTGACGTTTGGTGGGTAGAGAAGCGCAAAGCCCCAGTGTTACTGCGCCTGTGAAAGCGCTTCCAAGGAAGGGTGCTGGCTAGCAAGAGCTTTCAGTGCTGGCACTTTTCATCTCTGAGCAATTGCTCGACGTTTGCAATTTCTCACCTGAGCTCTCTTTAGAGTGCGCGAGAGGATGAGCAGAAGATGAGGTGGCTAGAGAAGCCCAGAGCCCCAGTGTTCTTAGGCCTACAAAAGCGCTTCCAAGGAAGGGTGCTGGCTAGCAAGAGCTTTCAGTGCTGGCACTTTTCATCTCTGAGCAATTGCTCGACGTTTGCAATTTCTCAGCTCGTGTCTACGAGACGGAAAGAGAAGGACCGTGACGTTTGGTGCGTATAGAAGCGCAAAGCCCCAGTGTTGCTGTGCCTGTGAAAGCGCTTCCAAGGAAGGGTGCTGGCTAGCAACAGCTTTCAGTGCTGGCACTTTTCATCTCTGAGCAATTGCTCGACGTTTGCAATTTCTCAGCTCGTGTCTACGAGATGGAAAGAGAAGGACCGTGACGTTTGGTGCGTAGAGAAGTGCAAAGCCCCAGTGTTACTGCGCCTGTGAAAGCGCTTCCAAGGAAGGGTGCTGGCTAGCAACAGCTTTCAGTGCTGGCACTTTTCATCTCTGAGCAATTGCTCGACGTTTGCAATTTCTCACCTGAGCTCTCTTTAGAGTGCGCGCGAGGATGAGCAGAAGATGAGGTGGCTAGAGAAGCCCAGAGCCCCATTGTTCTTAGGCCTACAAAAGCGCTTCCAAGGAAGGGTGCTGGCTAGCAAGAGCTTTCAGTGCTGGCACTTTTCATCTCTGAGCAATTGCTTGACGTTTGCAATTTCTCAGCTCGTGTCTACGAGACGGAGAGATAGTGACCGTGACGTTTGGTGGGTAGAGAAGCGCAAAGCCCCAGTGTTACTGCGCCTGTAGAGCGCTTCCAAGGAAGGGTGCTGGCTAGCAAGAGCTTTCAGTGCTGGCACTTTTCATCTCTGAGCAATTGCTGGACGTTTGCAATTTCTCACCTGAGCTCTCTTCAGAGTGCGCGAGAGGATGAGCAGAAGATGAGGTGGCTAAAGAAGCCCAGAGCCCCAGTGTTCTTAGGCCTACAAAAGCGCTTCCAAGGAAGGGTGCTGGCTAGCAACAGCTTTCAGTGCTGGCACTTTTCATCTCTGAGCAATTGCTCGACGTTTGCAATTTCTCAGCTCGTGTCTACGAGACGGAAAGAGAAGGACCGTGACGTTTGGTGGGTAGAGAAGCGCAAAGCCCCAGTGTTGCTGCGCCTGTGAAAGCGCTTCCAAGGAAGGGTGCTGGCTAGCAAGAGCTTTCAGTGCTGGCACTTTTCATCTCTGAGCAATTGCTGGACGTTTGCAATTTCTCACCTGAGCTCTCTTTAGAGTGCGCGAGAGGATGAGCAGAAGATTAGGTGGCTAGAGAAGCCCAGAGCCCCAGTGTTCTTAGGCCTACAAAAGCGCTTCCAAGGAAGGGGGCTGGCTAGCAACAGCTTTCAGTGCTGGCACTTTTCATCTCTGAGCAATTGCTCGACGTTTGCAATTTCTCAGCTCGTGTCTACGAGACGGAAAGAGAATGACCGTGACGTTTGGTGGGTAGAGAAGCGCAAAGCCCCAGTGTTGCTGCGCCTGTGAAAGCGCTTCCAAGGAAGGGTGCTGGCTAGCAAGAGCTTTCAGTGCTGGCACTTTTCATCTCTGAGCAATTGCTGGACGTTTGCAATTTCTCACCTGAGCTCTCTTTAGAGTGCGCGAGAGGATGAGCAGAAGATGAGGTGGCTAGAGAAGCCCAGAGCCCCAGTGTTCTTAGGCCTACAAAAGCGCTTCCAAGGAAGGGGGCTGGCTAGCAACAGCTTTCAGTGCTGGCACTTTTCATCTCTGAGCAATTGCTCGACGTTTGCAATTTCTCAGCTCGTGTCTATGAGACGGAAAGAGAATGACCGTGACGTTTGGTGCATATAGAAGCCCAGAGCCCCAGTGTTCTTAGGCCTACAAAAGCGCTTCCAAGGAAGGGTGCTGGCTAGCAACAGCTTTCAGTGCTGGCACTTTTCATCTCTGAGCAATTGCTCGACGTTTGCAATTTCTCAGCTCGTGTCTACGAGACGGAAAGAGAAGGACCGTGACGTTTGGTGGGTAGAGAAGCGCAAAGCCCCAGTGTTGCTGCGCCTGTGAAAGCGCTTCCAAGGAAGGGTGCTGGCTAGCAAGAGCTTTCAGTGCTGGCACTTTTCATCTCTGAGCAATTGCTCGACGTTTGCAATTTCTCACCTGAGCTCTCTTTAGAGTGCGCGAGAGGATGAGCAGAAGATGAGGTGGCTAGAGAAGCCCAGAGCCCCAGTGTTCTTAGGCCTACAAAAGCGCTTCCAAGGAAGGGTGCTGGCTAGCAACAGCTTTCAGTGCTGGCACTTTTCATCTCTGAGCAATTGCTCGACGTTTGCAATTTCTCAGCTCGTGTCTACGTGACGGGAAGAGAAGGACCGTGACGTTTGGTGGGTAGAGAAGCGCAAAGCCCCAGTGTTGCTGCGCCTGTGAAAGCGCTTCCAAGGAAGGGTGCTGGCTAGCAACAGCTTTCAGTGCTGGCACTTTTCATCTCTGAGCAATTGCTGGACGTTTGCAATTTCTCAGCTCGTTTCTACGAGACGGAAAGAGAAGGACCGTGACGTTTGGTGGCTAGAGAAGCGCAAAGCCCCATTGTTGCTGCGCCTGTGAAAGCGCTTCCAAGGAAGGGTGCTGGCTAGCAACAGCTTTCAGTGCTGGCACTTTTCATCTCTGAGCAATTGCTCGACGTTTGCAATTTCTCACCTGAGCTCTCTTTAGAGTGCGCGAGAGGATGAGCAGAAGATGAGGTGGCTAGAGAAGCCCAGAGCCCCAGTGTTCTTAGGCCTACAAAAGCGCTTCCAAGGAAGGGTGCTGGCTAGCAAGAGCTTTCAGTGCTGGCACTTTTCATCTCTGAGCAATTGCTCGACGTTTGCAATTTCTCAGCTCGTGTCTACGAGACGGAAAGAGAAGGACCGTGACATTTGGTGCGTATAGAAGCGCAAAGCCCCAGTGTTGCTGTGCCTGTGAAAGCGCTTCCAAGGAAGGGTGCTGGCTAGCAACAGCTTTCAGTGCTGGCACTTTTCATCTCTGAGCAATTGCTCGACGTTTGCAATTTCTCAGCCCGTGTCTACGAGATGGAAAGAGAAGGACCGTGACGTTTGGTGCGTAGAGAAGTGCAAAGCCCCAGTGTTACTGCGCCTGTGAAAGCGCTTCCAAGGAAGGGTGCTGGCTAGCAACAGCTTTCAGTGCTGGCACTTTTCATCTCTGAGCAATTGCTCGACGTTTGCAATTTCTCACCTGAGCTCTCTTTAGAGTGCGCGAGAGGATGAGCACAAGATTAGGTGGCTAGAGAAGCCCAGAGCCCCAGTGTTCTTAGGCCTACAAAAGCGCTTCCAAGGAAGGGTGCTGGCTAGCAACAGCTTTCAGTGCTGGCACTTTTCATCTCTGAGCAATTGCTTGACGTTTGCAATTTCTCAGCTCGTGTCTACGAGACGGAGAGATAGTGACCGTGACGTTTGGTGGGTAGAGAAGCGCAAAGCCCCAGTGTTACTGCGCCTGTAGAGCGCTTCCAAGGAAGGGTGCTGGCTAGCAAGAGCTTTCAGTGCTGGCACTTTTCATCTCTGAGCAATTGCTCGACGTTTGCAATTTCTCAGCTCGTGTCTACGAGACGGAGAGATAGTGACCGTGACGTTTGGTGGCTAGAGAAGCGCAAAGCCCCAGTGTTACTGCGCCTGTGAAAGCGCTTCCAAGGAAGGGTGCTGGCTAGCAACAGCTTTTAGTACTGGCACTTATCATCTCTGAGCAATTGCTCGACGTTTGCAATTTCTCAGCTCGTGTCTACGAGACGGAAAGAGAAGGACCGTGACGTTTGGTGGGTAGAGAAGCGCAAAGCCCCAGTGTTACTGCGCCTGTGAAAGCGCTTCCAAGGAAGGGTGCTGGCTAGCAAGAGCTTTCAGTGCTGGCACTTTTCATCTCTGAGCAATTGCTCGACGTTTGCAATTTCTCACCTGAGCTCTCTTCAGAGTGCGCGAGAGGATGAGCAGAAGATGAGGTGGCTAGAGAAGCCCAGAGCCCCACTGTTCTTAGGCCTACAAAAGCGCTTCCAAGGAAGGGGGCTGGCTAGCAACAGCTTTCAGTGCTGGCACTTTTCATCTCTGAGCAATTGCTCGACGTTTGCAATTTCTCAGCTCGTTTCTACGAGACGGAAAGAGAATGACCGTGACGTTTGGTGGGTAGAGAAGCGCAAAGCCCCAGTGTTGCTGCGCCTGTGAAAGCGCTTCCAAGGAAGGGTGCTGGCTAGCAACAGCTTTCAGTGCTGGTACTTTTCATCTCTGAGCAATTGCTGGACGTTTGCAATTTCTCACCTGAGCTCTCTTCAGAGTGCGCGAGAGGATGAGCAGAAGATGAGGTGGCTAAAGAAGCCCAGAGCCCCAGTGTTCTTAGGCCTACAAAAGCGCTTCCAAGGAAGGGTGCTGGCTAGCAAGAGCTTTCAGTGCTGGCACTTTTCATCTCGGAGCAATTGCTGGACTTTTGCAATTTCTCAGCTCGTTTCTACGAGACGGAAAGAGAAGGACCGTGACGTTTGGTGGGTAGAGAAGCGCAAAGCCCCAGTGTTGCTGCGCCTGTGAAAGCGCTTCCAAGGAAGGGTGCTGGCTAGCAAGAGCTTTCAGTGCTGGCACTTTTCATCTCTGAGCAATTGCTGGACGTTTGCAATTTCTCACCTGAGCTCTCTTCAGAGTGCGCGAGAGGATGAGCAGAAGATGAGGTGGCTAGAGAAGCCCAGAGCCCCAGTGTTCTTAGGCCTACAAAAGCGCTTCCAAGGAAGGGGGCTGGCTAGCAACAGCTTTCAGTGCTGGCACTTTTCATCTCTGAGCAATTGCTCGACGTTTGCAATTTCTCAGCTCGTGTCTACGAGACGGAAAGAGAAGGACCGTGACGTTTGGTGGGTAGAGAAGCGCAAAGCCCCAGTGTTGCTGCGCCTGTGAAAGCGCTTCCAAGGAAGGGTGCTGGCTAGCAAGAGCTTTCAGTGCTGGCACTTTTCATCTCTGAGCAATTGCTGGACGTTTGCAATTTCTCACCTGAGCTCTCTTTAGAGTGCGCGAGAGGATGAGCAGAAGATGAGGTGGCTAGAGAAGCCCAGAGCCCCAGTGTTCTTAGGCCTACAAAAGCGCTTCCAAGGAAGGGTGCTGGCTAGCAACAGCTTTCAGTGCTGGCACTTTTCATCTCTGAGCAATTGCTCGATGTTTGCAATTTCTCAGCTCGTGTCTATGAGACGGAAAGAGAATGACCGTGACGTTTGGTGCATATAGAAGCCCAGAGCCCCAGTGTTCTTAGGCCTACAAAAGCGCTTCCAAGGAAGGGTGCTGGCTAGCAACAGCTTTCAGTGCTGGCACTTTTCATCTCTGAGCAATTGCTGGACGTTTGCAATTTCTCAGCTCGTGTCTACGAGACGGAGAGATAGTGACCGTGACGTTTGGTGGCTAGAGAAGCGCAAAGCCCCAGTGTTACTGCGCCTGTGAAAGCGCTTCCAAGGAAGGGTGCTGGCTAGCAACAGCTTTTAGTACTGGCACTTATCATCTCTGAGCAATTGCTCGACGTTTGCAATTTCTCAGCTCGTGTCTACGAGACGGAAAGAGAAGGACCGTGACGTTTGGTGGGTAGAGAAGGGCAAAGCCCCAGTGTTACTGCGCCTGTGAAAGCGCTTCCAAGGAAGGGTGCTGGCTAGCAAGAGCTTTCAGTGCTGGCACTTTTCATCTCTGAGCAATTGCTCGACGTTTGCAATTTCTCACCTGAGCTCTCTTCAGAGTGCGCGAGAGGATGAGCAGAAGATGAGGTGGCTAGAGAAGCCCAGAGCCCCACTGTTCTTAGGCCTACAAAAGCGCTTCCAAGGAAGGGGGCTGGCTAGCAACAGCTTTCAGTGCTGGCACTTTTCATCTCTGAGCAATTGCTCGACGTTTGCAATTTCTCAGCTCGTTTCTACGAGACGGAAAGAGAAGGACCGTGACGTTTGGTGGCTAGAGAAGCGCAAAGCCCCAGTGTTGCTGCGCCTGTGAAAGCGCTTCCAAGGAAGGGTGCTGGCTAGCAACAGCTTTCAGTGCTGGTACTTTTCATCTCTGAGCAATTGCTGGACGTTTGCAATTTCTCACCTGAGCTCTCTTCAGAGTGCGCGAGAGGATGAGCAGAAGATGAGGTGGCTAAAGAAGCCCAGAGCCCCAGTGTTCTTAGGCCTACAAAAGCGCTTCCAAGGAAGGGTGCTGGCTAGCAAGAGCTTTCAGTGCTGGCACTTTTCATCTCGGAGCAATTGCTGGACTTTTGCAATTTCTCAGCTCGTTTCTACGAGACGGAAAGAGAAGGACCGTGACGTTTGGTGGGTAGAGAAGCGCAAAGCCCCAGTGTTGCTGCGCCTGTGAAAGCGCTTCCAAGGAAGGGTGCTGGCTAGCAAGAGCTTTCAGTGCTGGCACTTTTCATCTCTGAGCAATTGCTGGACGTTTGCAATTTCTCACCTGAGCTCTCTTCAGAGTGCGCGAGAGGATGAGCAGAAGATGAGGTGGCTAGAGAAGCCCAGAGCCCCAGTGTTCTTAGGCCTACAAAAGCGCTTCCAAGGAAGGGGGCTGGCTAGCAAGAGCTTTCAGTGCTGGCACTTTTCATCTCTGAGCAATTGCTCGACGTTTGCAATTTCTCAGCTCGTGTCTACGAGACGGAAAGAGAAGGACCGTGACGTTTGGTGGGTAGAGAAGCGCAAAGCCCCAGTGTTGCTGCGCCTGTGAAAGCGCTTCCAAGGAAGGGTGCTGGCTAGCAAGAGCTTTCAGTGCTGGCACTTTTCATCTCTGAGCAATTGCTGGACGTTTGCAATTTCTCACCTGAGCTCTCTTTAGAGTGCGCGAGAGGATGAGCAGAAGATGAGGTGGCTAGAGAAGCCCAGAGCCCCAGTGTTCTTAGGCCTACAAAAGCGCTTCCAAGGAAGGGTGCTGGCTAGCAACAGCTTTCAGTGCTGGCACTTTTCATCTCTGAGCAATTGCTCGATGTTTGCAATTTCTCAGCTCGTGTCTATGAGACGGAAAGAGAATGACCGTGACGTTTGGTGCATATAGAAGCCCAGAGCCCCAGTGTTCTTAGGCCTACAAAAGCGCTTCCAAGGAAGGGTGCTGGCTAGCAACAGCTTTCAGTGCTGGCACTTTTCATCTCTGAGCAATTGCTGGACGTTTGCAATTTCTCAGCTCGTGTCTACGAGACGGAGAGATAGTGACCGTGACGTTTGGTGGCTAGAGAAGCGCAAAGCCCCAGTGTTACTGCGCCTGTGAAAGCGCTTCCAAGGAAGGGTGCTGGCTAGCAACAGCTTTTAGTACTGGCACTTATCATCTCTGAGCAATTGCTCGACGTTTGCAATTTCTCAGCTCGTGTCTACGAGACGGAAAGAGAAGGACCGTGACGTTTGGTGGGTAGAGAAGTGCAAAGCCCCAGTGTTACTGCGCCTGTGAAAGCGCTTCCAAGGAAGGGTGCTGGCTAGCAAGAGCTTTCAGTGCTGGCACTTTTCATCTCTGAGCAATTGCTCGACGTTTGCAATTTCTCACCTGAGCTCTCTTCAGAGTGCGCGAGAGGATGAGCAGAAGATGAGGTGGCTAGAGAAGCCCAGAGCCCCACTGTTCTTAGGCCTACAAAAGCGCTTCCAAGGAAGGGGGCTGGCTAGCAACAGCTTTCAGTGCTGGCACTTTTCATCTCTGAGCAATTGCTCGACGTTTGCAATTTCTCAGCTCGTTTCTACGAGACGGAAAGAGAAGGACCGTGACGTTTGGTGGCTAGAGAAGCGCAAAGCCCCAGTGTTGCTGCGCCTGTGAAAGCGCTTCCAAGGAAGGGTGCTGGCTAGCAACAGCTTTCAGTGCTGGTACTTTTCATCTCTGAGCAATTGCTGGACGTTTGCAATTTCTCACCTGAGCTCTCTTCAGAGTGCGCGAGAGGATGAGCAGAAGATGAGGTGGCTAAAGAAGCCCAGAGCCCCAGTCTTCTTAGGCCTACAAAAGCGCTTCCAAGGAAGGGTGCTGGCTAGCAAGAGCTTTCAGTGCTGGCACTTTTCATCTCGGAGCAATTGCTGGACTTTTGCAATTTCTCAGCTCGTTTCTACGAGACGGAAAGAGAAGGACCGTGACGTTTGGTGGGTAGAGAAGCGCAAAGCCCCAGTGTTGCTGCGCCTGTGAAAGCGCTTCCAAGGAAGGGTGCTGGCTAGCAAGAGCTTTCAGTGCTGGCACTTTTCATCTCTGAGCAATTGCTGGACGTTTGCAATTTCTCACCTGAGCTCTCTTCAGAGTGCGCGAGAGGATGAGCAGAAGATGAGGTGGCTAGAGAAGCCCAGAGCCCCAGTGTTCTTAGGCCTACAAAAGCGCTTCCAAGGAAGGGGGCTGGCTAGCAACAGCTTTCAGTGCTGGCACTTTTCATCTCTGAGCAATTGCTCGACGTTTGCAATTTCTCAGCTCGTGTCTACGAGACGGAAAGAGAAGGACCGTGACGTTTGGTGGGTAGAGAAGCGCAAAGCCCCAGTGTTGCTGCGCCTGTGAAAGCGCTTCCAAGGAAGGGTGCTGGCTAGCAAGAGCTTTCAGTGCTGGCACTTTTCATCTCTGAGCAATTGCTGGACGTTTGCAATTTCTCACCTGAGCTCTCTTTAGAGTGCGCGAGAGGATGAGCAGAAGATGAGGTGGCTAGAGAAGCCCAGAGCCCCAGTCTTCTTAGGCCTACAAAAGCGCTTCCAAGGAAGGGTGCTGGCTAGCAACAGCTTTCAGTGCTGGCACTTTTCATCTCTGAGCAATTGCTCGATGTTTGCAATTTCTCAGCTCGTGTCTATGAGACGGAAAGAGAATGACCGTGACGTTTGGTGCATATAGAAGCCCAGAGCCCCAGTGTTCTTAGGCCTACAAAAGCGCTTCCAAGGAAGGGTGCTGGCTAGCAACAGCTTTCAGTGCTGGCACTTTTCATCTCTGAGCAATTGCTGGACGTTTGCAATTTCTCAGCTCGTGTCTACGAGACGGAAAGAGAAGGACCGTGACGTTTGGTGCGTATAGAAGCGCAAAGCCCCAGTGTTGCTCTGCCTGTGAAAGCGCTTCCAAGGAAGGGTGCTGGCTAGCAACAGCTTTCAGTGCTGGCACTTTTCATCTCTGAGCAATTGCTCGACGTTTGCAATTTCTCAGCTCGTGTCTACGAGATGGAAAGAGAATGACCGTGACGTTTGGTGCGTAGAGAAGTGCAAAGCCCCAGTGTTGCTGCGCCTGTGAAAGCGCTTCAAAGGAAGGGTGCTGGCTAGCAACAGCTTTCAGTGCTGGCACTTTTCATCTCTGAGCAATTGCTCGACATTTGCAATTTCTCACCTGAGCTCTCTTCAGAGTGCGCGAGAGGATGAGCAGAAGATGAGGTGGCTAGAGAAGCCCAGAGCCCCAGTGTTCTTAGGCCTACAAAAGCACTTCCAAGGAAGGGTGCTGGCTAGCAAGAGCTTTCAGTGCTGGCATTTTTCATCTCTGAGCAATTGCTGGACGTTTGCAATTTCTCAGCTCGTGTCTATGAGATGGAAAGAGAATGACCGTGACGTTTGGTGCGTAGAGAAGCGCAAAGCCCCAGTGTTACTGCGCCTGTAGAGCGCTTCCAAGGAAGGGTGCTGGCTAGCAACAGCTTTCAGTGCTGGCACTTTTCATCTCTGAGCAATTGCTCGACGTTTGCAATTTCTCAGCTCGTGTCTACGAGACGGAAAGAGAAGGACCGTGACGTTTGGTGCGTATAGAAGCGCAAAGCCCCAGTGTTGCTGTGCCTGTGAAAGCGCTTCCAAGGAAGGGTGCTGGCTAGCAACAGCTTTCAGTGCTGGCACTTTTCATCTCTGAGCAATTGCTCGACGTTTGCAATTTCTCAGCTCGTGTCTACGAGACGGAAAGAGAAGGACCGTGACGTTTGGTGCGTAGAGAAGTGCAAAGCCCCAGTGTTACTGCGCCTGTGAAAGCGCTTCCAAGGAAGGGTGCTGGCTAGCAACAGCTTTCAGTGCTGGCACTTTTCATCTCTGAGCAATTGCTCGACGTTTGCAATTTCTCACCTGAGCTCTCTTTAGAGTGCGCGAGAGGATGAGCAGAAGATGAGGTGGCTAGAGAAGCCCAGAGCCCCAGTGTTCTTAGGCCTACAAAAGCGCTTCCAAGGAAGGGTGCTGGCTAGCAAGAGCTTTCAGTGCTGGCATTTTTCATCTCTGAGCAATTGCTGGACGTTTGCAATTTCTCAGCTCGTGTCTATGAGATGGAAAGAGAATGACCGTGACGTTTGGTGGGTAGAGAAGCGCAAAGCCCCAGTGTTACTGCGCCTGTAGAGCGCTTCCAAGGAAGGGTGCTGGCTAGCAACAGCTTTCAGTGCTGGCACTTTTCATCTCTGAGCAATTGCTCGACGTTTGCAATTTCTCAGCTCGTGTCTACGAGACGGAAAGAGAAGGACCGTGACGTTTGGTGGGTAGAGAAGCGCAAAGCCCCAGTGTTACTGCGCCTGTGAAAGCGCTTCCAAGGAAGGGTGCTGGCTAGCAACAGCTTTCAGTGCTGGCACTTTTCATCTCTGAGCAATTGCTCGACGTTTGCAATTTCTCACCTGAGCTCTCTTTAGAGTGCGCGAGAGGATGAGCAGAAGATTAGGTGGCTAGAGAAGCCCAGAGCCCCAGTGTTCTTAGGCCTACAAAAGCGCTTCCAAGGAAGGGTGCTGGCTAGCAAGAGCTTTCAGTGCTGGCACTTTTCATCTCGGAGCAATTGCTGGACGTTTGCAATTTCTCAGCTCGTGTCTACGAGACGGAAAGAGAAGGACCGTGACGTTTGGTGCGTATAGAAGCGCAAAGCCCCAGTGTTGCTGTGCCTGTGAAAGCGCTTCCAAGGAAGGGTGCTGGCTAGCAACAGCTTTCAGTGCTGGCACTTTTCATCTCTGAGCAATTGCTCGACGTTTGCAATTTCTCAGCTCGTGTCTATCAGACGGAAAGAGAAGGACCGTGACGTTTGGTGCGTAGAGAAGTGCAAAGCCCCAGTGTTACTGCGCCTGTGAAAGCGCTTCCAAGGAAGGGTGCTGGCTAGCAACAGCTTTCAGTGCTGGCACTTTTCATCTCTGAGCAATTGCTCGACGTTTGCAATTTCTCACCTGAGCTCTCTTTAGAGTGCGCGAGAGGATGAGCAGAAGATGAGGTGGCTAGAGAAGCCCAGAGCCCCAGTCTTCTTAGGCCTACAAAAGCGCTTCCAAGGAAGGGTGCTGGCTAGCAAGAGCTTTCAGTGCTGGCACTTTTCATCTCTGAGCAATTGCTGGACGTTTGCAATTTCTCAGCTCGTGTCTACGAGACGGAGAGATAGTGACCGTGACGTTTGGTGCGTATAGAAGCGCAAAGCCCCAGTGTTACTGCGCCTGTGAAAGCGCTTCCAAGGAAGGGTGCTGGCTAGCAACAGCTTTCAGTGCTGGCACTTTTCATCTCTGAGCAATTGCTCGACGTTTGCAATTTCTCAGCTCGTGTCTACGAGACGGAGAGATAGTGACCGTGACGTTTGGTGGGTAGAGAAGCGCAAAGCCCCAGTGTTACTGCGCCTGTGAAAGCGCTTCCAAGGAAGGGTGCTGGCTAGCAACAGCTTTCAGTACTGGCACTTTTTATCTCTGAGCAATTACTGGACGTTTGCAATTTCTCAGCTCGTGTCTACGAGACGGAAAGAGAAGGACCGTGACGTTTGGTGCGTAGAGAAGTGCAAAGCCCCAGTGTTGCTGCGCCTGTGAAAGCGCTTCCAAGGAAGGGTGCTGGCTAGCAACAGCTTTCAGTGCTGGCACTTTTCATCTCTGAGCAATTGCTCGACGTTTGCAATTTCTCACCTGAGCTCTCTTTAGAGTGCGCGAGAGGATGAGCAGAAGATGAGGTGGCTAGAGAAGCCCAGAGCCCCAGTGTTCTTAGGCCTACAAAAGCGCTTCCAAGGAAGGGTGCTGGCTAGCAAGAGCTTTCAGTGCTGGCACTTTTCATCTCTGAGCAATTGCTCGACGTTTGCAATTTCTCAGCTCGTTTCTACGAGACGGAAAGAGAAGGACCGTGAAGTTTGGTGGCTAGAGAAGCGCAAAGCCCCATTGTTGCTGCGCCTGTGAAAGCGCTTCCAAGGAAGGGTGCTGGCTAGCAACAGCTTTCAGTGCTGGCACTTTTCATCTCTGAGCAATTGCTCGACGTTTGCAATTTCTCAGCTCGTTTCTACCGACGGAAAGAGAAGGACCGTGACGTTTGGTGGGTAGAGAAGCGCAAAGCCCCAGTGTTGCTGCGCCTGTGAAAGCGCTTCCAAGGAAGGGTGCTGGCTAGCAAGAGCTTTCAGTGCTGGCACTTTTCATCTCTGAGCAATTGCTGGACGTTTGCAATTTCTCACCTGAGCTCTCTTTAGACTGCGCGAGAGGATGAGCAGAAGATGAGGTGGCTAAAGAAGCCCAGAGCCCCAGTGTTCTTAGGCCTACAAAAGCGCTTCCAAGGAAGGGTGCTGGCTAGCAACAGCTTTCAGTGCTGGCACTTTTCATCTCTGAGCAATTGCTCGACGTTTGCAATTTCTCAGCTCGTGTCTACGAGACGGAAAGAGAAGGACCGTGACGTTTGGTGGCTAAAGAAGCGCAAAGCCCCAGTGTTGCTGCGCCTGTGAAAGCGCTTCCAAGGAAGGGTGCTGGCTAGCAACAGCTTTCAGTGCTGGCACTTTTCATCTCTGAGCAATTGCTCGACGTTTGCAATTTCTCAGCTCGTGTCTACGAGGCGGAAAGAGAATGACCGTGACGTTTGGTGGCTAGAGAAGCGCAAAGCCCCAGTGTTACTGCGCCTGTGAAAGCGCTTCCAAGGAAGGGTGCTGGCTAGCAAGAGCTTTCAGTGCTGGCACTTTTCATCTCTGAGCAATTGCTCGACGTTTGCAATTTCTCACCTGAGCTCTCTTCAGAGTGCGCGAGAGGATGAGCAGAAGATGAGGTGGCTAAAGAAGCCCAGAGCCCCAGTGTTCTTAGGCCTACAGAAGCGCTTCCAAGGAAGGGGGCTGGCTAGCAAGAGCTTTCAGTGCTGGCACTTTTCATCTCTGAGCAATTGCTCGACGTTTGCAATTTCTCAGCTCGTGTCTACGAGACGGAAAGAGAAGGACCGTGACGTTTGGTGCGTAGAGAAGCGCAAAGCCCCAGTGTTGCTGCGCCTGTGAAAGCGCTTCCAAGGAAGGGTGCTGGCTAGCAACAGCTTTCAGTGCTGGCACTTTTCATCTCTGAGCAATTGCTCGACGTTTGCAATTTCTCACCTGAGCTCTCTTTAGAGTGCGCGAGAGGATGAGCAGAAGATGAGGTGGCTAGAGAAGCCCAGAGCCCCAGTGTTCTTAGGCCTACAAAAGCGCTTCCAAGGAAGGGTGCTGGCTAGCAACAGCTTTCAGTGCTGGCACTTTTCATCTCTGAGCAATTGCTCGACGTTTGCAATTTCTCAGCTCGTGTCTATGAGACGGAAAGAGAAGGACCGTGACGTTTGGTGCATATAGAAGCCCAGAGGCCCAGTGTTCTTAGGCCTACAAAAGCGCTTCCAAGGAAGGGTGCTGGCTAGCAAGAGCTTTCAGTGCTGGCACTTTTCATCTCTGAGCAATTGCTGGACGTTTGCAATTTCTCAGCTCGTGTCTACGAGACGGAAAGAGAAGGACCGTGACGTTTGGTGGCTAGAGAAGCGCAAAGCCCCAGTGTTGCTGCGCCTGTGAAAGCGCTTCCAAGGAAGGGTGCTGGCTAGCAAGAGCTTTCAGTGCTGGCACTTTTCATCTCTGAGCAATTGCTCGACGTTTGCAATTTCTCAGCTCGTGTCTACGAGATGGAAAGAGAAGGACCGTGACGTTTGGTGCGTATAGAAGTGCAAAGCCCCAGTGTTACTGCGCCTGTGAAAGCGCTTCCAAGGAAGGGTGCTGGCTAGCAAGAGCTTTCAGTGCTGGCACTTTTCATCTCTGAGCAATTGCTGGACGTTTGCAATTTCTCACCTGAGCTCTCTTCAGAGTGCGCGAGAGGATGAGCAGAAGATGAGGTGGCTAAAGAAGCCCAGAGCCCCAGTGTTCTTAGGCCTACAAAAGCGCTTCCAAGGAAGGGTGCTGGCTAGCAAGAGCTTTCAGTGCTGGCACTTTTCATCTCTGAGCAATTGCTTGACGTTTGCAATTTCTCAGCTCGTGTCTAGGAGACGGAAAGAGAAGGACCGTGACGTTTGGTGGGTAGAGAAGCGCAAAGCCCCAGTGTTGCTGCGCCTGTGAAAGCGCTTCCAAGGAAGGGTGCTGGCTAGCAACAGCTTTCAGTGCTGGCACTTTTCATCTCTGAGCAATTGCTCGACGTTTGCAATTTCTCAGCTCGTGTCTACGAGACGGAAAGAGAAGGACCGTGACGTTTGGTGGCTAGAGAAGCGCAAAGCCCCAGTGTTGCTGCGCCTGTGAAAGCGCTTCCAAGGAAGGGTGCTGGCTAGCAACAGCTTTCAGTGCTGGCACTTTTCATCTCTGAGCAATTGCTCGACGTTTGCAATTTCTCACCTGAGCTCTCTTTAGAGTGCGCGAGAGGATGAGCAGAAGATGAGGTGGCTAGAGAAGCCCAGAGCCCCAGTGTGCTTAGGCCTACAAAAGCGCTTCCAAGGAAGGGTGCTGGCTAGCAACAGCTTTCAGTGCTGGCACTTTTCATCTCTGAGCAATTGCTCGACGTTTGCAATTTCTCACCTGAGCTCTCTTTAGAGCGCGAGAGGATGAGCAGAAGATTAGGTGGCTAGAGAAGCCCAGAGCCCCAGTGTTCTTAGGCCTACAGAAGCGCTTCCAAGGAAGGGTGCTGGCTAGCAACAGCTTTCAGTGCTGGCACTTTTCATCTCGGAGCAATTGCTCGACGTTTGCAATTTCTCAGCTCCTGTCTATGAGATGGAAAGAGAATGACCGTGACGTTTGGTGCGTAGAGAAGTGCAAAGCCCCAGTGTTACTGCGCCTGTGAAAGCGCTTCCAAGGAAGGGTGCTGGCTAGCAACAGCTTTCAGTGCTGGCACTTTTCATCTCTGAGCAATTGCTCGACGTTTGCAATTTCTCACCTGAGCTCTCTTTAGAGCGCGAGAGGATGAGCAGAAGATGAGGTGGCTAGAGAAGCCCAGAGCCCCAGTCTTCTTAGGCCTACAAAAGCGCTTCCAAGGAAGGGTGCTGGCTAGCAACAGCTTTCAGTGCTGGCACTTTTCATCTCGGAGCAATTGCTCGACGTTTGCAATTTCTCAGCTCGTGTCTACGAGATGGAAAGAGAAGGACCGTGACGTTTGGTGGCTAGAGAAGCGCAAAGCCCCAGTGTTGCTGCGCCTGTGAAAGCGCTTCCAAGGAAGGGTGCTGGCTAGCAACAGCTTTCAGTGCTGGCACTTTTCATCTCGGAGCAATTGCTGGACGTTTGCAATTTCTCACCTGAGCTCTCTTCAGAGTGCGCGAGAGGATGAGCAGAAGATGAGGTGGCTAGAGAAGCCCAGAGCCCCAGTGTTCTTAGGCCTACAAAAGCGCTTCCAAGGAAGGGTGCTGGCTAGCAAGAGCTTTCAGTGCTGGCACTTTTCATCTCTGAGCAATTGCTCGACGTTTGCAATTTCTCAGCTCGTGTCTACGAGGCGGAAAGAGAATGACCGTGACGTTTGGTGGGTAGAGAAGCGCAAAGCCCCAGTGTTGCTGCGCCTGTGAAAGCGCTTCCAAGGAAGGGTGCTGGCTAGCAACAGCTTTCAGTGCTGGCACTTTTCATCTCTGAGCAATTGCTCGACGTTTGCAATTTCTCACCTGAGCTCTCTTTAGAGTGCGCGAGAGGATGAGCAGAAGATGAGGTGGCTAGAGAAGCGCAGAGCCCCAGTGTTCTTAGGACTACAAAAGCGCTTCCAAGGAAGGGTGCTGGCTAGCAAGAGCTTTCAGTGCTGGCACTTTTCATCTCTGAGCAATTGCTCGACGTTTGCAATTTCTCAGCTCGTTTCTACGAGACGGAAAGAGAAGGACCGTGAAGTTTGGTGGCTAGAGAAGCGCAAAGCCCCATTGTTGCTGCGCCTGTGAAAGCGCTTCCAAGGAAGGGTGCTGGCTAGCAACAGCTTTCAGTGCTGGCACTTTTCATCTCTGAGCAATTGCTCGACGTTTGCAATTTCTCACCTGAGCTCTCTTCAGAGTGCGCGAGAGGATGAGCAGAAGATGAGGTGGCTAAAGAAGCCCAGAGCCCCAGTGTTCTTAGGCCTACAAAAGCGCTTCCAAGGAAGGGTGCTGGCTAGCAAGAGCTTTCAGTGCTGGCACTTTTCATCTCTGAGCAATTGCTCGACGTTTGCAATTTCTCACCTGAGCTCTCTTTAGAGCGCGAGAGGATGAGCAGAAGATTAGGTGGCTAGACAAGCCCAGAGCCCCAGTGTTCTTAGGCCTACAGAAGCGCTTCCAAGGAAGGGTGCTGGCTAGCAACAGCTTTCAGTGCTGGCACTTTTCATCTCTGAGCAATTGCTCGACGTTTGCAATTTCTCAGCTCGTGTCTATGAGATGGAAAGAGAATGACCGTGACGTTTGGTGGGTAGAGAAGCGCAAAGCCCCAGTGTTACTGCGCCTGTAAAGCGCTTCCAAGGAAGGGTGCTGGCTAGCAACAGCTTTCAGTGCTGGCACTTTTCATCTCTGAGCAATTGCTGGACGTTTGCAATTTCTCACCTGAGCTCTCTTCAGAGTGCGCGAGAGGATGAGCAGAAGATGAGGTGGCTAGAGAAGCCCAGAGCCCCAGTCTTCTTAGGCCTACAAAAGCGCTTCCAAGGAAGGGTGCTGGCTAGCAACAGCTTTCAGTGCTGGCACTTTTCATCTCTGAGCAATTGCTCGACGTTTGCAATTTCTCAGCTCGTGTCTACGAGACGGAAAGAGAAGGACCGTGACGTTTGGTGGCTAGAGAAGCGCAAAGCCCCAGTGTTGCTGCGCCTGTGAAAGCGCTTCCAAGGAAGGGTGCACGCTAGCAACAGCTTTCAGTGCTGGCACTTTTCATCTCGGAGCAATTGCTGGACGTTTGCAATTTCTCACCTGAGCTCTCTTCAGAGTGCGCGAGAGGATGAGCAGAAGATGAGGTGGCTAGAGAAGCCCAGAGCCCCAGTGTTCTTAGGCCTACAAAAGCGCTTCCAAGGAAGGGTGCTGGCTAGCAAGAGCTTTCAGTGCTGGCACTTTTCATCTCTGAGCAATTGCTCGACGTTTGCAATTTCTCAGCTCGTGTCTACGAGGCGGAAAGAGAATGACCGTGACGTTTGGTGGGTAGAGAAGCGCAAAGCCCCAGTGTTGCTGCGCCTGTGAAAGCGCTTCCAAGGAAGGCTGCTGGCTAGCAACAGCTTTCAGTGCTGGCACTTTTCATCTCTGAGCAATTGCTCGACGTTTGCAATTTCTCACCTGAGCTCTCTTTAGAGTGCGCGAGAGGATGAGCAGAAGATGAGGTGGCTAGAGAAGCGCAGAGCCCCAGTGTTCTTAGGCCTACAAAAGCGCTTCCAAGGAAGGGTGCTGGCTAGCAAGAGCTTTCAGTGCTGGCACTTTTCATCTCTGAGCAATTGCTCGACGTTTGCAATTTCTCAGCTCGTTTCTACGAGACGGAAAGAGAAGGACCGTGAAGTTTGGTGGCTAGAGAAGCGCAAAGCCCCATTGTTGCTGCGCCTGTGAAAGCGCTTCCAAGGAAGGGTGCTGGCTAGCAACAGCTTTCAGTGCTGGCACTTTTCATCTCTGAGCAATTGCTCGACGTTTGCAATTTCTCACCTGAGCTCTCTTCAGAGTGCGCGAGAGGATGAGCAGAAGATGAGGTGGCTAAAGAAGCCCAGAGCCCCAGTGTTCTTAGGCCTACAAAAGCGCTTCCAAGGAAGGGTGCTGGCTA
The DNA here is from genome assembly GCA_037962945.1 of Sarcoramphus papa. Classification (NCBI taxonomy): domain Eukaryota; kingdom Metazoa; phylum Chordata; class Aves; order Accipitriformes; family Cathartidae; genus Sarcoramphus; species Sarcoramphus papa. Next base: position 4,397,948 of record JBBMRM010000093.1, on the reverse strand, counting down.
GCAAGAGCTTTCAGTGCTGGCACTTTTCATCTCTGAGCAATTGCTCGACGTTTGCAATTTCTCAGCTCGTGTCTATGAGATGGAAAGAGAATGACCGTGACGTTTGGTGGGTAGAGAAGCGCAAAGCCCCAGTGTTACTGCGCCTGTAAAGCGCTTCCAAGGAAGGGTGCTGGCTAGCAACAGCTTTCAGTGCTGGCACTTTTCATCTCTGAGCAATTGCTGGACGTTTGCAATTTCTCACCTGAGCTCTCTTCAGAGTGCGCGAGAGGATGAGCAGAAGATGAGGTGGCTAGAGAAGCCCAGAGCCCCAGTCTTCTTAGGCCTACAAAAGCGCTTCCAAGGAAGGGTGCTGGCTAGCAACAGCTTTCAGTGCTGGCACTTTTCATCTCTGAGCAATTGCTCGACGTTTGCAATTTCTCAGCTCGTGTCTACGAGACGGAAAGAGAAGGACCGTGACGTTTGGTGGCTAGAGAAGCGCAAAGCCCCAGTGTTGCTGCGCCTGTGAAAGCGCTTCCAAGGAAGGGTGCACGCTAGCAACAGCTTTCAGTGCTGGCACTTTTCATCTCTGAGCAATTGCTCGACGTTTGCAATTTCTCAGCTCGTGTCTATGAGATGGAAAGAGAAGGACCGTGGCATTTGGTGCGTATGGAAGCGCAAAGCCCCAGTGTTACTGCGCCTGTAAAGCGCTTCCAAGGAAGGGTGCTGGCTAGCAAGAGCTTTCAGTGCTGGCACTTTTCATCTCTGAGCAATTGCTCGACGTTTGCAATTTCTCACCTGAGCTCTCTTCAGAGTGCGCGAGAGGATGAGCAGAAGATGAGGTGGCTAGACAAGCCCAGAGCCCCAGTGTTCTTAGCCCTACAAAAGCGCTTCCAAGGAAGGGTGCTGGCTAGCAAGAGCTTTCAGTGCTGGCACTTTTCATCTCTGAGCAATTGCTGGACGTTTGCAATTTCTCAGCTCGTGTCTATGAGACGGAAAGAGAATGACCGTGACGTTTGGTGCGTATAGAAGCGCAAAGCCCCAGTGTTGCTGCGCCTGTGAAAGCGCTTCCAAGGAAGGGTGCTGGCTAGCAAGAGCTTTCAGTGCTGGCACTTTTCATCTCTGAGCAATTGCTCGACGTTTGCAATTTCTCACCTGAGCTCTCTTTAGAGTGCGCGAGAGGATGAGCAGAAGATGAGGTGGCTAGAGAAGCCCAGAGCCCCAGTGTTCTTAGGCCTACAAAAGCACTTCCAAGGAAGGGTGCTGGCTAGCAAGAGCTTTCAGTGCTGGCATTTTTCATCTCTGAGCAATTGCTCGACGTTTGCTATTTCTCAGCTCGTGTCTATGAGATGGAAAGAGAATGACTGTGACGTTTGGTGGGTAGAGAAGCGCAAAGCCCCAGTGTTACTGTGCCTGTAAAGCGCTTCCAAGGAAGGGTGCTGGCTAGCAACAGCTTTCAGTGCTGGCACTTTTCATCTCTGAGCAATTGCTCGACGTTTGCAATTTCTCAGCTCGTGTCTACGAGACGGAAAGAGAAGGACCGTGACGTTTGGTGGGTAGAGAAGCGCAAAGCCCCAGTGTTACTGCGCCTGTGAAAGCGCTTCCAAGGAAGGGTGCTGGCTAGCAAGAGCTTTCAGTGCTGGCACTTTTCCTCTCTGAGCAATTGCTGGACGTTTGCAATTTCTCACCTGAGCTCTCTTTAGAGTGCGCGAGAGGATGAGCAGAAGATTAGGTGGCTAGAGAAGCCCAGAGCCCCAGTCTTCTTAGGCCTACAAAAGCGCTTCCAAGGAAGGGTGCTGGCTAGCAAGAGCTTTCAGTGCTGGCACTTTTCATCTCTGAGCAATTGCTCGACGTTTGCAATTTCTCAGCTCGTGTCTACGAGACGGAAAGAGAAGGACCGTGACGTTTGGTGCGTATAGAAGCGCAAAGCCCCAGTGTTGCTGTGCCTGTGAAAGCGCTTCCAAGGAAGGGTGCTGGCTAGCAACAGCTTTCAGTGCTGGCACTTTTCATCTCTGAGCAATTGCTCGACGTTTGCAATTTCTCAGCTCGTGTCTACGAGACGGAAAGAGAAGGACCGTGACGTTTGGTGCGTAGAGAAGTGCAAAGCCCCAGTGTTACTGCGCCTGTGAAAGCGCTTCCAAGGAAGGGTGCTGGCTAGCAACAGCTTTCAGTGCTGGCACTTTTCATCTCTGAGCAATTGCTCGACATTTGCAATTTCTCACCTGAGCTCTCTTCAGAGTGCGCGAGAGGATGAGCAGAAGATGAGGTGGCTAGAGAAGCCCAGAGCCCCAGTCTTCTTAGGCCTACAAAAGTGCTTCCAAGGAAGGGGGCTGGCTAGCAACAGCTTTCAGTGCTGGCACTTTTCATCTCTGAGCAATTGCTCGACGTTTGCAATTTCTCAGCTCGTGTCTACGAGACGGAAAGAGAAGGACCGTGACGTTTGGTGGCTAGAGAAGCGCAAAGCCCCAGTGTTGCTGCGCCTGTGAAAGCGCTTCCAAGGAAGGGTGCTGGCTAGCAACAGCTTTCAGTGCTGGCACTTTTCATCTCTGAGCAATTGCTGGACGTTTGCAATTTCTCACCTGAGCTCTCTTTAGAGTGCGCGAGAGGATGAGCAGAAGATGAGGTGGCTAGAGAAGCCCAGAGCCCCAGTGTTCTTAGGCCTACAAAAGCACTTCCAAGGAAGGGTGCTGGCTAGCAAGAGCTTTCAGTGCTGGCATTTTTCATCTCTGAGCAATTGCTGGACGTTTGCAATTTCTCAGCTCGTGTCTATGAGATGGAAAGAGAATGACCGTGACGTTTGGTGCGTAGAGAAGCGCAAAGCCCCAGTGTTACTGCGCCTGTAGAGCGCTTCCAAGGAAGGGTGCTGGCTAGCAACAGCTTTCAGTGCTGGCACTTTTCATCTCTGAGCAATTGCTCGACGTTTGCAATTTCTCAGCTCGTGTCTACGAGACGGAAAGAGAAGGACCGTGACGTTTGGTGCGTATAGAAGCGCAAAGCCCCAGTGTTGCTGTGCCTGTGAAAGCGCTTCCAAGGAAGGGTGCTGGCTAGCAACAGCTTTCAGTGCTGGCACTTTTCATCTCTGAGCAATTGCTCGACGTTTGCAATTTCTCAGCTCGTGTCTACGAGACGGAAAGAGAAGGACCGTGACGTTTGGTGCGTAGAGAAGTGCAAAGCCCCAGTGTTACTGCGCCTGTGAAAGCGCTTCCAAGGAAGGGTGCTGGCTAGCAACAGCTTTCAGTGCTGGCACTTTTCATCTCTGAGCAATTGCTCGACGTTTGCAATTTCTCACCTGAGCTCTCTTTAGAGTGCGCGAGAGGATGAGCAGAAGATGAGGTGGCTAGAGAAGCCCAGAGCCCCAGTGTTCTTAGGCCTACAAAAGCGCTTCCAAGGAAGGGTGCTGGCTAGCAAGAGCTTTCAGTGCTGGCATTTTTCCTCTCTGAGCAATTGCTGGACGTTTGCAATTTCTCAGCTCGTGTCTATGAGATGGAAAGAGAAGGACCGTGACGTTTGGTGGGTAGAGAAGCGCAAAGCCCCAGTGTTACTGCGCCTGTAGAGCGCTTCCAAGGAAGGGTGCTGGCTAGCAACAGCTTTCAGTGCTGGCACTTTTCATCTCTGAGCAATTGCTCGACGTTTGCAATTTCTCAGCTCGTGTCTACGAGACGGAAAGAGAAGGACCTTGACGTTTGGTGGGTAGAGAAGCGCAAAGCCCCAGTGTTACTGCGCCTGTGAAAGCGCTTCCAAGGAAGGGTGCTGGCTAGCAACAGCTTTCAGTGCTGGCACTTTTCATCTCTGAGCAATTGCTCGACGTTTGCAATTTCTCACCTGAGCTCTCTTTAGAGTGCGCGAGAGGATGAGCAGAAGATTAGGTGGCTAGAGAAGCCCAGAGCCCCAGTGTTCTTAGGCCTACAAAAGCGCTTCCAAGGAAGGGTGCTGGCTAGCAAGAGCTTTCAGTGCTGGCACTTTTCATCTCTGAGCAATTGCTCGACGTTTGCAATTTCTCAGCTCGTGTCTACGAGACGGAAAGAGAAGGACCGTGACGTTTGGTGCGTATAGAAGCGCAAAGCCCCAGTGTTGCTGTGCCTGTGAAAGCGCTTCCAAGGAAGGGTGCTGGCTAGCAACAGCTTTCAGTGCTGGCACTTTTCATCTCTGAGCAATTGCTCGACGTTTGCAATTTCTCAGCTCGTGTCTATCAGACGGAAAGAGAAGGACCGTGACGTTTGGTGCGTAGAGAAGTGCAAAGCCCCAGTGTTACTGCGCCTGTGAAAGCGCTTCCAAGGAAGGGTGCTGGCTAGCAACAGCTTTCAGTGCTGGCACTTTTCATCTCTGAGCAATTGCTGGACGTTTGCAATTTCTCACCTGAGCTCTCTTTAGAGTGCGCGAGAGGATGAGCAGAAGATGAGGTGGCTAGAGAAGCCCAGAGCCCCAGTGTTCTTAGGCCTACAAAAGCGCTTCCAAGGAAGGGTGCTGGCTAGCAAGAGCTTTCAGTGCTGGCACTTTTCATCTCTGAGCAATTGCTGGACGTTTGCAATTTCTCAGCTCGTGTCTACGAGACGGAGAGATAGTGACCGTGACGTTTGGTGCGTATAGAAGCGCAAAGCCCCAGTGTTACTGCGCCTGTGAAAGCGCTTCCAAGGAAGGGTGCTGGCTAGCAACAGCTTTCAGTGCTGGCACTTTTCATCTCTGAGCAATTGCTCGACGTTTGCAATTTCTCAGCTCGTGTCTACGAGACGGAGAGATAGTGACCGTGACGTTTGGTGGGTAGAGAAGCGCAAAGCCCCAGTGTTACTGCGCCTGTGAAAGCGCTTCCAAGGAAGGGTGCTGGCTAGCAACAGCTTTCAGTACTGGCACTTTTCATCTCTGAGCAATTGCTGGACGTTTGCAATTTCTCAGCTCGTGTCTACGAGACGGAAAGAGAAGGACCGTGACGTTTGGTGCGTAGAGAAGTGCAAAGCCCCAGTGTTGCTGCGCCTGTGAAAGCGCTTCCAAGGAAGGGTGCTGGCTAGCAACAGCTTTCAGTGCTGGCACTTTTCATCTCTGAGCAATTGCTCGACGTTTGCAATTTCTCACCTGAGCTCTCTTTAGAGTGCGCGAGAGGATGAGCAGAAGATGAGGTGGCTAGAGAAGCGCAGAGCCCCAGTGTTCTTAGGCCTACAAAAGCGCTTCCAAGGAAGGGTGCTGGCTAGCAAGAGCTTTCAGTGCTGGCACTTTTCATCTCTGAGCAATTGCTCGACGTTTGCAATTTCTCAGCTCGTTTCTACGAGACGGAAAGAGAAGGACCGTGAAGTTTGGTGGCTAGAGAAGCGCAAAGCCCCAGTGTTGCTGCGCCTGTGAAAGCGCTTCCAAGGAAGGGTGCTGGCTAGCAACAGCTTTCAGTGCTGGCACTTTTCATCTCTGAGCAATTGCTCGACGTTTGCAATTTCTCAGCTCGTTTCTACCGACGGAAAGAGAAGGACCGTGACGTTTGGTGGGTAGAGAAGCGCAAAGCCCCAGTGTTGCTGCGCCTGTGAAAGCGCTTCCAAGGAAGGGTGCTGGCTAGCAAGAGCTTTCAGTGCTGGCACTTTTCATCTCTGAGCAATTGCTGGACGTTTGCAATTTCTCACCTGAGCTCTCTTTAGACTGCGCGAGAGGATGAGCAGAAGATGAGGTGGCTAAAGAAGCCCAGAGCCCCAGTGTTCTTAGGCCTACAAAAGCGCTTCCAGGAAGGGTGCTGGCTAGCAACAGCTTTCAGTGCTGGCACTTTTCATCTCGGAGCAATTGCTCGACGTTTGCAATTTCTCAGCTCGTGTCTACGAGACGGAAAGAGAAGGACCGTGACGTTTGGTGGCTAAAGAAGCGCAAAGCGCCAGTGTTGCTGCGCCTGTGAAAGCGCTTCCAAGGAAGGGTGCTGGCTAGCAACAGCTTTCAGTGCTGGCACTTTTCATCTCTGAGCAATTGCTGGACGTTTGCAATTTCTCAGCTCGTGTCTACGAGGCGGAAAGAGAATGACCGTGACGTTTGGTGGCTAGAGAAGCGCAAAGCCCCAGTGTTACTGCGCCTGTGAAAGCGCTTCCAAGGAAGGGTGCTGGCTAGCAAGAGCTTTCAGTGCTGGCACTTTTCATCTCTGAGCAATTGCTGGACGTTTGCAATTTCTCACCTGAGCTCTCTTCAGAGTGCGCGAGAGGATGAGCAGAAGATGAGGTGGCTAAAGAAGCCCAGAGCCCCAGTGTTCTTAGGCCTACAGAAGCGCTTCCAAGGAAGGGGGCTGGCTAGCAACAGCTTTCAGTGCTGGCACTTTTCATCTCTGAGCAATTGCTCGACGTTTGCAATTTCTCAGCTCGTGTCTACGAGACGGAAAGAGAAGGACCGTGACGTTTGGTGCGTAGAGAAGCGCAAAGCCCCAGTGTTGCTGCGCCTGTGAAAGCGCTTCCAAGGAAGGGTGCTGGCTAGCAACAGCTTTCAGTGCTGGCACTTTTCATCTCTGAGCAATTGCTCGACGTTTGCAATTTCTCACCTGAGCTCTCTTTAGAGTGCGCGAGAGGATGAGCAGAAGATGAGGTGGCTAGAGAAGCCCAGAGCCCCAGTGTTCTTAGGCCTACAAAAGCGCTTCCAAGGAAGGGTGCTGGCTAGCAACAGCTTTCAGTGCTGGCACTTTTCATCTCTGAGCAATTGCTGGACGTTTGCAATTTCTCAGCTCGTGTCTATGAGACGGAAAGAGAATGACCGTGACGTTTGGTGCATATAGAAGCCCAGAGGCCCAGTGTTCTTAGGCCTACAAAAGCGCTTCCAAGGAAGGGTGCTGGCTAGCAAGAGCTTTCAGTGCTGGCACTTTTCATCTCTGAGCAATTGCTGGACGTTTGCAATTTCTCAGCTCGTGTCTACGAGACGGAAAGAGAAGGACCGTGACGTTTGGTGGCTAGAGAAGCGCAAAGCCCCAGTGTTGCTGCGCCTGTGAAAGCGCTTCCAAGGAAGGGTGCTGGCTAGCAAGAGCTTTCAGTGCTGGCACTTTTCATCTCTGAGCAATTGCTCGACGTTTGCAATTTCTCAGCTCGTGTCTACGAGATGGAAAGAGAAGGACCGTGACGTTTGGTGCGTATAGAAGTGCAAAGCCCCAGCGTTACTGCGCCTGTGAAAGCGCTTCCAAGGAAGGGTGCTGGCTAGCAAGAGCTTTCAGTGCTGGCACTTTTCATCTCTGAGCAATTGCTGGACGTTTGCAATTTCTCACCTGAGCTCTCTTCAGAGTGCGCGAGAGGATGAGCAGAAGATGAGGTGGCTAAAGAAGCCCAGAGCCCCAGTGTTCTTAGGCCTACAAAAGCGCTTCCAAGGAAGGGTGCTGGCTAGCAAGAGCTTTCAGTGCTGGCACTTTTCATCTCTGAGCAATTGCTCGACGTTTGCAATTTCTCAGCTCGTGTCTAGGAGACGGAAAGAGAAGGACCGTGACGTTTGGTGGGTAGAGAAGCGCAAAGCCCCAGTGTTGCTGCGCCTGTGAAAGCGCTTCCAAGGAAGGGTGCTGGCTAGCAACAGCTTTCAGTGCTGGCACTTTTCCTCTCTGAGCAATTGCTCGACGTTTGCAATTTCTCAGCTCGTGTCTACGAGACGGAAAGAGAAGGACCGTGACGTTTGGTGGCTAGAGAAGCGCAAAGCCCCAGTGTTGCTGCGCCTGTGAAAGCGCTTCCAAGGAAGGGTGCTGGCTAGCAACAGCTTTCAGTGCTGGCACTTTTCATCTCTGAGCAATTGCTCGACGTTTGCAATTTCTCACCTGAGCTCTCTTTAGAGTGCGCGAGAGGATGAGCAGAAGATGAGGTGGCTAGAGAAGCCCAGAGCCCCAGTGTTCTTAGGCCTACAAAAGCGCTTCCAAGGAAGGGTGCTGGCTAGCAACAGCTTTCAGTGCTGGCACTTTTCATCTCTGAGCAATTGCTCGACGTTTGCAATTTCTCACCTGAGCTCTCTTTAGAGCGCGAGAGGATGAGCAGAAGATTAGGTGGCTAGAGAAGCCCAGAGCCCCAGTGTTCTTAGGCCTACAGAAGCGCTTCCAAGGAAGGGTGCTGGCTAGCAACAGCTTTCAGTGCTGGCACTTTTCATCTCGGAGCAATTGCTCGACGTTTGCAATTTCTCAGCTCGTGTCTATGAGATGGAAAGAGAATGACCGTGACGTTTGGTGGGTAGAGAAGCGCAAAGCCCCAGTGTTACTGCGCCTGTAAAGCGCTTCCAAGGAAGGGTGCTGGCTAGCAACAGCTTTCAGTGCTGGCACTTTTCATCTCTGAGCAATTGCTCGACGTTTGCAATTTCTCACCTGAGCTCTCTTTAGAGCGCGAGAGGATGAGCAGAAGATGAGGTGGCTAGAGAAGCCCAGAGCCCCAGTCTTCTTAGGCCTACAAAAGCGCTTCCAAGGAAGGGTGCTGGCTAGCAACAGCTTTCAGTGCTGGCACTTTTCATCTCGGAGCAATTGCTGGACGTTTGCAATTTCTCAGCTCGTGTCTACGAGATGGAAAGAGAAGGACCGTGACGTTTGGTGGCTAGAGAAGCGCAAAGCCCCAGTGTTGCTGCGCCTGTGAAAGCGCTTCCAAGGAAGGGTGCTGGCTAGCAACAGCTTTCAGTGCTGGCACTTTTCATCTCGGAGCAATTGCTGGACGTTTGCAATTTCTCACCTGAGCTCTCTTCAGAGTGCGCGAGAGGATGAGCAGAAGATGAGGTGGCTAGAGAAGCCCAGAGCCCCAGTGTTCTTAGGCCTACAAAAGCGCTTCCAAGGAAGGGTGCTGGCTAGCAAGAGCTTTCAGTGCTGGCACTTTTCATCTCTGAGCAATTGCTCGACGTTTGCAATTTCTCAGCTCGTGTCTACGAGGCGGAAAGAGAATGACCGTGACGTTTGGTGGGTAGAGAAGCGCAAAGCCCCAGTGTTGCTGCGCCTGTGAAAGCGCTTCCAAGGAAGGGTGCTGGCTAGCAACAGCTTTCAGTGCTGGCACTTTTCATCTCTGAGCAATTGCTCGACGTTTGCAATTTCTCACCTGAGCTCTCTTTAGAGTGCGCGAGAGGATGAGCAGAAGATGAGGTGGCTAGAGAAGCCCAGAGCCCCAGTGTTCTTAGGCCTACAAAAGCGCTTCCAAGGAAGGGTGCTGGCTAGCAAGAGCTTTCAGTGCTGGCACTTTTCATCTCTGAGCAATTGCTCGACGTTTGCAATTTCTCAGCTCGTTTCTACGAGACGGAAAGAGAAGGACCGTGAAGTTTGGTGGCTAGAGAAGCGCAAAGCCCCATTGTTGCTGCGCCTGTGAAAGCGCTTCCAAGGAAGGGTGCTGGCTAGCAACAGCTTTCAGTGCTGGCACTTTTCATCTCTGAGCAATTGCTCGACGTTTGCAATTTCTCAGCTCGTTTCTACCGACGGAAAGAGAAGGACCGTGACGTTTGGTGGGTAGAGAAGCGCAAAGCCCCAGTGTTGCTGCGCCTGTGAAAGCGCTTCCAAGGAAGGGTGCTGGCTAGCAAGAGCTTTCAGTGCTGGCACTTTTCATCTCTGAGCAATTGCTGGACGTTTGCAATTTCTCACCTGAGCTCTCTTTAGAGTGCGCGAGAGGATGAGCAGAAGATGAGGTGGCTAAAGAAGCCCAGAGCCCCAGTGTTCTTAGGCCTACAAAAGCGCTTCCAAGGAAGGGTGCTGGCTAGCAACAGCTTTCAGTGCTGGCACTTTTCATCTCTGAGCAATTGCTCGACGTTTGCAATTTCTCAGCTCGTGTCTACGAGACGGAAAGAGAAGGACCGTGACGTTTGGTGGCTAAAGAAGCGCAAAGCCCCAGTGTTGCTGCGCCTGTGAAAGCGCTTCCAAGGAAGGGTGCTGGCTAGCAACAGCTTTCAGTGCTGGCACTTTTCATCTCTGAGCAATTGCTGGACGTTTGCAATTTCTCAGCTCGTGTCTACGAGGCGGAAAGAGAATGACCGTGATGTTTGGTGGCTAGAGAAGCGCAAAGCCCCAGTGTTGCTGCACCTGTGAAAGCGCTTCCAAGGAAGGGTGCTGGCTAGCAAGAGCTTTCAGTGCTGGCACTTTTCATCTCTGAGCAATTGCTGGACGTTTGCAATTTCTCACCTGAGCTCTCTTCAGAGTGCGCGAGAGGATGAGCAGAAGATGAGGTGGCTAAAGAAGTCCAGAGCCCCAGTGTTCTTAGGCCTACAGAAGCGCTTCCAAGGAAGGGGGCTGGCTAGCAACAGCTTTCAGTGCTGGCACTTTTCATCTCTGAGCAATTGCTCGACGTTTGCAATTTCTCAGCTCGTGTCTACGAGACGGAAAGAGAAGGACCGTGACGTTTGGTGCGTAGAGAAGCGCAAAGCCCCAGTGTTGCTGCGCCTGTGAAAGCGCTTCCAAGGAAGGGTGCTGGCTAGCAACAGCTTTCAGTGCTGGCACTTTTCATCTCTGAGCAATTGCTCGACGTTTGCAATTTCTCACCTGAGCTCTCTTTAGAGTGCGCGAGAGGATGAGCAGAAGATGAGGTGGCTAAAGAAGCCCAGAGCCCCAGTGTTCTTAGGCCTACAAAAGCGCTTCCAAGGAAGGGTGCTGGCTAGCAACAGCTTTCAGTGCTGGCACTTTTCATCTCTGAGCAATTGCTCGACGTTTGCAATTTCTCAGCTCGTGTCTATGAGACGGAAAGAGAATGACCGTGACGTTTGGTGCATATAGAAGCCCAGAGGCCCAGTGTTCTTAGGCCTACAAAAGCGCTTCCAAGGAAGGGTGCTGGCTAGCAAGAGCTTTCAGTGCTGGCACTTTTCATCTCTGAGCAATTGCTGGACGTTTGCAATTTCTCAGCTCGTGTCTACGAGACGGAAAGAGAAGGACCGTGACGTTTGGTGGCTAGAGAAGCGCAAAGCCCCAGTGTTGCTGCGCCTGTGAAAGCGCTTCCAAGGAAGGGTGCTGGCTAGCAACAGCTTTCAGTGCTGGCACTTTTCATCTCTGAGCAATTGCTCGACGTTTGCAATTTCTCAGCTCGTGTCTACGAGATGGAAAGAGAAGGACCGTGACGTTTGGTGCGTATAGAAGTACAAAGCCCCAGTGTTACTGCGCCTGTGAAAGCGCTTCCAAGGAAGGGTGCTGGCTAGCAAGAGCTTTCAGTGCTGGCACTTTTCATCTCTGAGCAATTGCTGGACGTTTGCAATTTCTCACCTGAGCTCTCTTCAGAGTGCGCGAGAGGATGAGCAGAAGATGAGGTGGCTAAAGAAGCCCAGAGCCCCAGTGTTCTTAGGCCTACAAAAGCGCTTCCAAGGAAGGGTGCTGGCTAGCAAGAGCTTTCAGTGCTGGCACTTTTCATCTCTGAGCAATTGCTCGACGTTTGCAATTTCTCAGCTCGTGTCTAGGAGACGGAAAGAGAAGGACCGTGACGTTTGGTGGGTAGAGAAGCGCAAAGCCCCAGTGTTGCTGCGCCTGTGAAAGCGCTTCCAAGGAAGGGTGCTGGCTAGCAACAGCTTTCAGTGCTGGCACTTTTCCTCTCTGAGCAATTGCTCGACGTTTGCAATTTCTCAGCTCGTGTCTACGAGACGGAAAGAGAAGGACCGTGACGTTTGGTGGCTAGAGAAGCGCAAAGCCCCAGTGTTGCTGCGCCTGTGAAAGCGCTTCCAAGGAAGGGTGCTGGCTAGCAACAGCTTTCAGTGCTGGCACTTTTCATCTCTGAGCAATTGCTCGACGTTTGCAATTTCTCAGCTCGTGTCTACGAGATGGAAAGAGAAGGACCGTGACGTTTGGTGCGTATAGAAGTGCAAAGCCCCAGTGTTACTGCGCCTGTGAAAGCACTTCCAAGGAAGGGTGCTGGCTAGCAAGAGCTTTCAGTGCTGGCACTTTTCATCTCTGAGCAATTGCTCGACGTTTGCAATTTCTCACCTGAGCTCTCTTCAGAGTGCGCGAGAGGATGAGCAGAAGATGAGGTGGCTAAAGAAGCCCAGAGCCCCAGTGTTCTTAGGCCTACAAAAGCGCTTCCAAGGAAGGGTGCTGGCTAGCAAGAGCTTTCAGTGCTGGCACTTTTCATCTCGGAGCAATTGCTCGACGTTTGCAATTTCTCAGCTCGTGTCTAGGAGACGGAAAGAGAAGGACCGTGACGTTTGGTAGGTAGAGAAGCGCAAAGCCCCAGTGTTGCTGCGCCTGTGAAAGCGCTTCCAAGGAAGGGTGCTGGCTAGCAACAGCTTTCAGTGCTGGCACTTTTCCTCTCTGAGCAATTGCTGGACGTTTGCAATTTCTCAGCTCGTGTCTACGAGACGGAAAGAGAAGGACCGTGACGTTTGGTGGCTAGAGAAGCGCAAAGCCCCAGTGTTGCTGCGCCTGTGAAAGCGCTTCCAAGGAAGGGTGCTGGCTAGCAACAGCTTTCAGTGCTGGCACTTTTCATCTCTGAGCAATTGCTCGACGTTTGCAATTTCTCACCTGAGCTCTCTTTAGAGTGCGCGAGAGGATGAGCAGAAGATGAGGTGGCTAGAGAAGCCCAGAGCCCCAGTGTGCTTAGGCCTACAAAAGCGCTTCCAAGGAAGGGTGCTGGCTAGCAACAGCTTTCAGTGCTGGCACTTTTCATCTCTGAGCAATTGCTCGACGTTTGCAATTTCTCACCTGAGCTCTCTTTAGAGCGCGAGAGGATGAGCAGAAGATTAGGTGGCTAGAGAAGCCCAGAGCCCCAGTGTTCTTAGGCCTACAGAAGCGCTTCCAAGGAAGGGTGCTGGCTAGCAACAGCTTTCAGTGCTGGCACTTTTCATCTCTGAGCAATTGCTCGACGTTTGCAATTTCTCAGCTCGTGTCTATGAGATGGAAAGAGAATGACCGTGACGTTTGGTGGGTAGAGAAGCGCAAAGCCCCAGTGTTACTGCGCCTGTAAAGCGCTTCCAAGGAAGGGTGCTGGCTAGCAACAGCTTTCAGTGCTGGCACTTTTCATCTCTGAGCAATTGCTCGACGTTTGCAATTTCTCACCTGAGCTCTCTTTAGAGCGCGAGAGGATGAGCAGAAGATGAGGTGGCTAGAGAAGCCCAGAGCCCCAGTCTTCTTAGGCCTACAAAAGCGCTTCCAAGGAAGGGTGCTGGCTAGCAACAGCTTTCAGTGCTGGCACTTTTCATCTCTGAGCAATTGCTCGACGTTTGCAATTTCTCAGCTCGTGCCTACGAGATGGAAAGAGAAGGACCGTGACGTTTGGTGCGTAGAGAAGTGCAAAGCCCCAGTGTAACTGCGCCTGTGAAAGCGCTTCCAAGGAAGGGTGCTGGCTAGCAAGAGCTTTCAGTGCTGGCACTTTTCATCTCTGAGCAATTGCTGGACGTTTGCAATTTCTCAGCTCGTGTCTACGAGACGGAAAGAGAAGGACCGTGACGTTTGGTGGCTAGAGAAGCGCAAAGCCCCAGTGTTGCTGCGCCTGTGAAAGCGCTTCCAAGGAAGGGTGCTGGCTAGCAACAGCTTTCAGTGCTGGCACTTTTCATCTCTGAGCAATTGCTCAACGTTTGCAATTTCTCAGCTCGTGTCTACGAGACGGAAAGAGAAGGACCGTGACGTTTGGTGGCTAGAGAAGCGCAAAGCCCCAGTGTTACTGCGCCTGTGAAAGCGCTTCCAAGGAAGGGTGCTGGCTAGCAAGAGCTTTCAGTGCTGGCACTTTTCATCTCTGAGCAATTGCTCGACATTTGCAATTTCTCAGCTCGTGTCTACGAGGCGGAAAGAGAATGACCGTGACGTTTGGTGGGTAGAGAAGCGCAAAGCCCCAGTGTTGCTGCGCCTGTGAAAGCGCTTCCAAGGAAGGGTGCTGTCTAGCAAGAGCTTTCAGTGCTGGCACTTTTCATCTCTGAGCAATTGCTGGACGTTTGCAATTTCTCACCTGAGCTCTCTTTAGAGCGCTAGAGGATGAGCAGAAGATGAGGTGGCTAGAGAAGCCCAGAGCCCCAGTCTTCTTAGGCCTGCAAAAGCGCTTCCAAGGAAGGGGGCTGGCTAGCAAGAGCTTCCAGTGCTGGCACTTTTCATCTCTGAGCAATTGCTCAACGTTTGCAATTTCTCAGCTCGTGTCTACGAGACGGAAAGAGAATGACCGTGACGTTTGGTGGCTAGAGAAGCGCAAAGCCCCAGTGTTGCTGCGCCTGTGAAAGCGCTTCCAAGGAAGGGTGCTGGCTAGCAAGAGCTTTCAGTGCTGGCACTTTTCATCTCTGAGCAATTGCTGGACGTTTGCAATTTCTCACCTGAGCTCTCTTTAGTGTGCGCGAGAGGATGAGCAGAAGATTAGGTGGCTAGAGAAGCCCAGAGCCCCAGTGTGCTTAGGCCTACAAAAGCGCTTCCAAGGCAGGGTGCTGGCTAGCAACAGCTTTCAGTGCTGGCACTTTTCATCTCTGAGCAATTGCTCGACGTTTGCAATTTCTCACCTGAGCTCTCTTTAGAGCGCGAGAGGATGAGCAGAAGATTAGGTGGCTAGAGAAGCCCAGAGCCCCAGTGTTCTTAGGCCTACAGAAGCGCTTCCAAGGAAGGGTGCTGGCTAGCAACAGCTTTCAGTGCTGGCACTTTTCATCTCTGAGCAATTGCTCGACGTTTGCAATTTCTCACCTGAGCTCTCTTTAGAGCGCGAGAGGATGAGCAGAAGATGAGGTGGCTAGAGAAGCCCAGAGCCCCAGTGTTCTTAGGCCTACAAAAGCGCTTCCAAGGAAGGGTGCTGGCTAGCAACAGCTTTCAGTGCTGGCACTTTTCATCTCTGAGCAATTGCTCGACGTTTGCAATTTCTCAGCTCGTGTCTACGAGATGGAAAGAGAAGGACCGTGACGTTTGGTGGCTAGAGAAGCGCAAAGCCCCAGTGTTACTGCGCCTGTGAAAGCGCTTCCAAGGAAGGGTGCTGGCTAGCAAGAGCTTTCAGTGCTGGCACTTTTCATCTCTGAGCAATTGCTGGACGTTTGCAATTTCTCAGCTCGTGTCTACGAGACGGAAAGAGAAGGACCGTGACGTTTGGTGGCTAGAGAGCGCAAAGCCCCAGTGTTACTGCGCCTGTAAAGCGCTTCCAAGGAAGGGTGCTGGCTAGCAAGAGCTTTCAGTGCTGGCACTTTTCATCTCTGAGCAATTGCTCGACGTTTGCAATTTCTCAGCTCGTGTCTACGAGGCGGAAAGAGAATGACCGTGACGTTTGGTGGGTAGAGAAGCGCAAAGCCCCAGTGTTGCTGCGCCTGTGAAAGCGCTTCCAAGGAAGGGTGCTGGCTAGCAACAGCATTCAGTGCTGGCACTTTTTATCTCTGAGCAATTGCTCGACGTTTGCAATTTCTCACCTGAGCTCTCTTTAGAGCGCTAGAGGATGAGCAGAAGATGAGGTGGCTAGAGAAGCCCAGAGCCCCAGTGTTCTTAGGCCTACAAATGCGCTTCCAAGGAAGGGTGCTGGCTAGCAAGAGCTTCCAGTGCTGGCACTTTTCATCTCTGAGCAATTGCTCAACGTTTGCAATTTCTCAGCTCGTGTCTACAAGACGGACAGAGAATGACCGTGACGTTTGGTGCGTAGAGAAGTGCAAAGCCCCAGTGTTGCTGCGCCTGTGAAAGCGCTTCCAAGGAAGGGTGCTGGCTAGCAACAGCTTTCAGTGCTGGCACTTTTCATCTCTGAGCAATTGCTCGACGTTTGCAATTTCTCACCTGAGCTCTCTTCAGAGTGCACGAGAGGATGAGCAGAAGATGAGGTGGCTAGAGAAGCCCAGAGCCCCAGTGTTCTTAGGGCTACAAAAGCGCTTCCAAGGAAGGGTGCTGGCTAGCAAGAGCTTTCAGTGCTGGCACTTTTCATCTCTGAGCAATTGCTCGACGTTTGCAATTTCTCAGCTCGTGTCTACGAGACGGAGAGATAGTGACCGTGACGTTTGGTGGGTAGAGAAGCGCAAAGCCCCAGTGTTACTGCGCCTGTGAAAGCGCTTCCAAGGAAGGGTGCTGGCTAGCAAGAGCTTTCAGTGCTGGCACTTTTCATCTCTGAGCAATTGCTCGACGTTTGCAATTTCTCAGCTCGTGTCTACGAGACGGAAAGAGAAGGACCGTGACGTTTGGTGCGTAGAGAAGTGCAAAGCCCCAGTGTTACTGCGCCTGTGAAAGCGCTTCCAAGGAAGGGTGCTGGCTAGCAAGAGCTTTCAGTGCTGGCACTTTTCATCTCTGAGCAATTGCTCGACGTTTGCAATTTCTCACCTGAGCTCTCTTCAGAGTGCGCGAGAGGATGAGCAGAAGATGAGGTGGCTAAAGAAGCCCAGAGCCCCAGTCTTCTTAGGCCTACAGAAGCGCTTCCAAGGAAGGGGGCTGGCTAGCAACAGCTTTCAGTGCTGGCACTTTTCATCTCTGAGCAATTGCTCGACGTTTGCAATTTCTCAGCTCGTGTCTACGAGACGGAAAGAGAAGGACCGTGACGTTTGGTGGGTAGAGAAGCGCAAAGCCCCAGTGTTGCTGCGCCTGTGAAAGCGCTTCCAAGGAAGGGTGCTGGCTAGCAAGAGCTTTCAGTGCTGGCACTTTTCATCTCTGAGCAATTGCTGGACGTTTGCAATTTCTCACCTGAGCTCTCTTTAGAGTGCGCGAGAGGATGAGCAGAAGATGAGGTGGCTAGAGAAGCCCAGAGCCCCAGTGTTCTTAGGCCTACAAAAGCGCTTCCAAGGAAGGGTGCTGGCTAGCAACAGCTTTCAGTGCTGGCACTTTTCATCTCTGAGCAATTGCTCGACGTTTGCAATTTCTCAGCTCGTGTCTACGAGACGGAAAGAGAAGGACCGTGACGTTTGGTGGGTAGAGAAGCGCAAAGCCCCAGTGTTGCTGCGCCTGTGAAAGCGCTTCCAAGGAAGGGTGCTGGCTAGCAACAGCTTTCAGTGCTGGCACTTTTCATCTCTGAGCAATTGCTCGACATTTGCAATTTCTCAGCTCGTGTCTACGAGGCGGAAAGAGAATGACCGTGACGTTTGGTGGCTAGAGAAGCGCAAAGCCCCAGTGTTACTGCGCCTGTGAAAGCGCTTCCAAGGAAGGGTGCTGGCTAGCAAGAGCTTTCAGTGCTGGCACTTTTCATCTCTGAGCAATTGCTCGACGTTTGCAATTTCTCACCTGAGCTCTCTTTAGAGTGCGCGAGAGGATGAGCAGAAGATGAGGTGGCTAGAGAAGCCCAGAGCCCCAGTGTGCTTAGGCCTACAAAAGCGCTTCCAAGGAAGGGTGCTGGCTAGCAAGAGCTTTCAGTGCTGGCACTTTTCATCTCTGAGCAATTGCTCGACGTTTGCAATTTCTCACCTGAGCTCTCTTCAGAGTGCACGAGAGGATGAGCAGAAGATTAGGTGGCTAGAGAAGCCCAGAGCCCCAGTGTTCTTAGGGCTACAAAAGCGCTTCCAAGGAAGGGTGCTGGCTAGCAAGAGCTTTCAGTGCTGGCACTTTTCATCTCTGAGCAATTGCTCGACGTTTGCAATTTCTCAGCTCGTGTCTACGAGACGGAGAGATAGTGACCGTGACGTTTGGTGGGTAGAGAAGCGCAAAGCCCCAGTGTTACTGCGCCTGTGAAAGCGCTTCCAAGGAAGGGTGCTGGCTAGCAACAGCTTTCAGTGCTGGCACTTTTCATCTCTGAGCAATTGCTCGACGTTTGCAATTTCTCAGCTCGTGTCTACGAGACGGAAAGAGAAGGACCGTGACGTTTGGTGGCTAGAGAAGTGCAAAGCCCCAGTGTTACTGCGCCTGTGAAAGCGCTTCCAAGGAAGGGTGCTGGCTAGCAAGAGCTTTCAGTGCTGGCACTTTTCATCTCTGAGCAATTGCTCGACGTTTGCAATTTCTCACCTGAGCTCTCTTCAGAGTGCGCGAGAGGATGAGCAGAAGATGAGGTGGCTAGAGAAGCCCAGAGCCCCAGTGTTCTTAGGCCTACAAAAGCGCTTCCAAGGAAGGGTGCTGGCTAGCAAGAGCTTTCAGTGCTGGCACTTTTCATCTCTGAGCAATTGCTGGACGTTTGCAATTTCTCAGCTCGTTTCTACGAGACGGAAAGAGAATGACCGTGACGTTTGGTGGCTAGAGAAGCGCAAAGCCCCAGTGTTGCTGCGCCTGTGAAAGCGCTTCCAAGGAAGGGTGCTGGCTAGCAACAGCTTTCAGTGCTGGCACTTTTCATCTCTGAGCAATTGCTGGACGTTTGCAATTTCTCAGCTCGTTTCTACGAGACGGAAAGAGAAGGACCGTGATGTTTGGTGGCTAGAGAAGCGCAAAGCCCCAGTGTTGCTGCACCTGTGAAAGCGCTTCCAAGGAAGGGTGCTGGCTAGCAAGAGCTTTCAGTGCTGGCACTTTTCATCTCTGAGCAATTGCTGGACGTTTGCAATTTCTCACCTGAGCTCTCTTTAGAGTGCGCGAGAGGATGAGCAGAAGATGAGGTGGCTAGAGAAGCCCAGAGCCCCAGTGTGCTTAGGCCTACAAAAGCGCTTCCAAGGAAGGGTGCTGGCTAGCAAGAGCTTTCAGTGCTGGCACTTTTCATCTCTGAGCAATTGCTGGACGTTTGCAATTTCTCAGCTCGTGTCTACGAGACGGAAAGAGAAGGACCGTGACGTTTGGTGCGTAGAGAAGCGCAAAGCCCCAGTGTTACTGCGCCTGTGAAAGCGCTTCCAAGGAAGGGTGCTGGCTAGCAACAGCTTTCAGTGCTGGCACTTTTCATCTCTGAGCAATTGCTCGACGTTTGCAATTTCTCAGCTCGTGTCTACGAGACGGAAAGAGAAGGACCGTGACGTTTGGTGCGTAGAGAAGTGCAAAGCCCCAGTGTTACTGCGCCTGTGAAAGCGCTTCCAAGGAAGGGTGCTGGCTAGCAAGAGCTTTCAGTGCTGGCACTTTTCATCTCTGAGCAATTGCTGGACGTTTGCAATTTCTCACCTGAGCTCTCTTCAGAGTGCGCGAGAGGATGAGCAGAAGATGAGGTGGCTAGAGAAGCCCAGAGCCCCAGTGTTCTTAGGCCTACAAAAGCGCTTCCAAGGAAGGGTGCTGGCTAGCAAGAGCTTTCAGTGCTGGCACTTTTCATCTCGGAGCAATTGCTCGACGTTTGCAATTTCTCAGCTCGTTTCTACGAGACGGAAAGAGAATGACCGTGACGTTTGGTGGGTAGAGAAGCGCAAAGCCCCAGTGTTGCTGTGCCTGTGAAAGCGCTTCCAAGGAAGGGTGCTGGCTAGCAACAGCTTTCAGTGCTGGCACTTTTCATCTCTGAGCAATTGCTGGACGTTTGCAATTTCTCAGCTCGTTTCTACGAGACGGAAAGAGAAGGACCGTGACGTTTGGTGGGTAGAGAAGCGCAAAGCCCCAGTGTTGCTGCGCCTGTGAAAGCGCTTCCAAGGAAGGGTGCTGGCTAGCAACAGCTTTCAGTGCTGGCACTTTTCATCTCTGAGCAATTGCTCGACGTTTGCAATTTCTCACCTGAGCTCTCTTTAGAGTGCGCGAGAGGATGAGCAGAAGATGAGGTGGCTAAAGAAGCCCAGAGCCCCAGTGTTCTTAGGCCTACAAAAGCGCTTCCAAGGAAGGGTGCTGGCTAGCAAGAGCTTTCAGTGCTGGCACTTTTCATCTCTGAGCAATTGCTCGACGTTTGCAATTTCTCAGCTCGTTTCTACGAGACAGAAAGAGAATGACCGTGATGTTTGGTGCGTAGAGAAGCGCAAAGCCCCAGTGTTGCTGCGCCTGTGAAAGCGCTTCCAAGGAAGGGTGCTGGCTAGCAACAGCTTTCAGTGCTGGCACTTTTCTTCTCTGAGCAATTGCTGGACGTTTGCAATTTCTCACCTGAGCTCTCTTTAGAGTGCGCGAGAGGATGAGCAGAAGATGAGGTGGCTAAAGAAGCCCAGAGCCCCAGTGTTCTTAGGCCTACAGAAGCGCTTCCAAGGAAGGGTGCTGGCTAGCAACAGCTTTCAGTGCTGGCACTTTTCATCTCGGAGCAATTGCTCGACGTTTGCAATTTCTCAGCTCGTGTCTAGGAGACGGAAAGAGAAGGACCGTGACGTTTGGAGGGTAGAGAAGCGCAAAGCCCCAGTGTTGCTGCGCCTGTGAAAGCGCTTCCAAGGAAGGGTGCTGGCTAGCAACAGCCTTCAGTGCTGGCACTTTTCATCTCTGAGCAATTGCTCGACGTTTGCAATTTCTCACCTGAGCTCTCTTTAGAGTGCGCGAGAGGATGAGCAGAAGATGAGGTGGCTAGAGAAGCCCAGAGCCCCAGTGTTCTTAGGCCTACAAAAGCGCTTCCAAGGAAGGGTGCTGGCTAGCAAGAGCTTTCAGTGCTGGCACTTTTCATCTCTGAGCAATTGCTCGACGTTTGCAATTTCTCAGCTCGTGTCTACGAGACGGAAAGAGAAGGACCGTGACGTTTGGTGGCTAGAGAAGCGCAAAGCCCCAGTGTTACTGCGCCTGTGAAAGCGCTTCCAAGGAAGGGTGCTGGCTAGCAAGAGCTTTCAGTGCTGGCACTTTTCATCTCTGAGCAATTGCTCGACGTTTGCAATTTCTCACCTGAGCTCTCTTTAGAGTGCGCGAGAGGATGAGCAGAAGATGAGGTGGCTAGAGAAGCCCAGAGCCCCAGTGTGCTTAGGCCTACAAAAGCGCTTCCAAGGAAGGGTGCTGGCTAGCAAGAGCTTTCAGTGCTGGCACTTTTCATCTCTGAGCAATTGCTGGACGTTTGCAATTTCTCAGCTCGTGTCTACGAGACGGAAAGAGAAGGACCGTGACGTTTGGTGCGTAGAGAAGTGCAAAGCCCCAGTGTTGCTGCACCTGTGAAAGCGCTTCCAAGGAAGGGTGCTGGCTAGCAACAGCTTTCAGTGCTGGCACTTTTCATCTCTGAGCAATTGCTCGACGTTTGCAATTTCTCACCTGAGCTCTCTTCAGAGTGCACGAGAGGATGAGCAGAAGATGAGGTGGCTAGAGAAGCCCAGAGCCCCAGTGTGCTTAGGGCTACAAAAGCGCTTCCAAGGAAGGGTGCTGGCTAGCAAGAGCTTTCAGTGCTGGCACTTTTCATCTCTGAGCAATTGCTCGACGTTTGCAATTTCTCAGCTCGTGTCTACGAGACGGAGAGATAGTGACCGTGACGTTTGGTGGGTAGAGAAGCGCAAAGCCCCAGTGTTACTGCGCCTGTGAAAGCGCTTCCAAGGAAGGGTGCTGGCTAGCAACAGCTTTCAGTGCTGGCACTTTTCATCTCTGAGCAATTGCTCGACGTTTGCAATTTCTCAGCTCGTGTCTACGAGACGGAAAGAGAAGGACCGTGACGTTTGGTGTGTAGAGAAGTGCAAAGCCCCAGTGTTACTGCGCCTGTGAAAGCGCTTCCAAGGAAGGGTGCTGGCTAGCAACAGCTTTCAGTGCTGGCACTTTTCATCTCTGAGCAATTGCTCGACGTTTGCAATTTCTCACCTGAGCTCTCTTCAGAGTGCGCGAGAGGATGAGCAGAAGATGAGGTGGCTAGAGAAGCCCAGAGCCCCAGTGTTCTTAGGCCTACAAAAGCGCTTCCAAGGAAGGGTGCTGGCTAGCAACAGCTTTCAGTGCTGGCACTTTTCATCTCTGAGCAATTGCTCGACGTTTGCAATTTCTCAGCTCGTTTCTACGAGACGGAAAGAGAATGACCGTGACGTTTGGTGGGTAGAGAAGCGCAAAGCCCCAGTGTTGCTGCGCCTGTGAAAGCGCTTCCAAGGAAGGGTGCTGGCTAGCAACAGCTTTCAGTGCTGGCACTTTTCATCTCTGAGCAATTGCTGGACGTTTGCAATTTCTCAGCTCGTGTCTACGAGACGGAAAGAGAAGGACCGTGACGTTTGGTGGCTAGAGAAGCGCAAAGCCCCAGTGTTACTGCGCCTGTGAAAGCGCTTCCAAGGAAGGGTGCTGGCTAGCAACAGCTTTCAGTGCTGGCACTTTTCATCTCTGAGCAATTGCTGGACGTTTGCAATTTCTCACCTGAGCTCTCTTTAGAGTGCGCGAGAGGATGAGCAGAAGATGAGGTGGCTAGAGAAGCCCAGAGCCCCAGTGTGCTTAGGCCTACAAAAGCGCTTCCAAGGAAGGGTGCTGGCTAGCAAGAGCTTTCAGTGCTGGCACTTTTCATCTCTGAGCAATTGCTGGACGTTTGCAATTTCTCAGCTCGTGTCTACGAGACGGAAAGAGAAGGACCGTGACGTTTGGTGCGTAGAGAAGTGCAAAGCCCCAGTGTTGCTGCGCCTGTGAAAGCGCTTCCAAGGAAGGGTGCTGGCTAGCAAGAGCTTTCAGTGCTGGCACTTTTCATCTCTGAGCAATTGCTCGACGTTTGCAATTTCTCACCTGAGCTCTCTTCAGAGTGCACGAGAGGATGAGCAGAAGATTAGGTGGCTAGAGAAGCCCAGAGCCCCAGTGTTCTTAGGGCTACAAAAGCGCTTCCAAGGAAGGGTGCTGGCTAGCAAGAGCTTTCAGTGCTGCCACTTTTCATCTCTGAGCAATTGCTCGACGTTTGCAATTTCTCAGCTCGTGTCTACGAGACGGAGAGATAGTGACTGTGACGTTTGGTGGGTAGAGAAGCGCAAAGCCCCAGTGTTACTGCGCCTGTGAAAGCGCTTCCAAGGAAGGGTGCTGGCTAGCAACAGCTTTCAGTGCTGGCACTTTTCATCTCGGAGCAATTGCTCGACGTTTGCAATTTCTCAGCTCGTGTCTACGAGACGGAAAGAGAAGGACCGTGACGTTTGGTGCGTAGAGAAGTGCAAAGCCCCAGTGTTACTGCGCCTGTGAAAGCGCTTCCAAGGAAGGGTGCTGGCTAGCAACAGCTTTCAGTGCTGGCACTTTTCATCTCTGAGCAATTGCTGGACGTTTGCAATTTCTCACCTGAGCTCTCTTCAGAGTGCGCGAGAGGATGAGCAGAAGATGAGGTGGCTAGAGAAGCCCAGAGCCCCAGTCTTCTTAGGCCTACAAAAGCGCTTCCAAGGAAGGGGGCTGGCTAGCAAGAGCTTTCAGTGCTGGCACTTTTCATCTCTGAGCAATTGCTCGACGTTTGCAATTTCTCAGCTCGTGTCTACGAGACGGAAAGAGAATGACCGTGACGTTTGGTGGGTAGAGAAGCGCAAAGCCCCAGTGTTGCTGTGCCTGTGAAAGCGCTTCCAAGGAAGGGTGCTGGCTAGCAACAGCTTTCAGTGCTGGCACTTTTCATCTCTGAGCAATTGCTGGACGTTTGCAATTTCTCAGCTCGTTTCTACGAGATGGAAAGAGAAGGACCGTGACGTTTGGTGGCTAGAGAAGCGCAAAGCCCCAGTGTTGCTGCGCCTGTGAAAGCGCTTCCAAGGAAGGGTGCTGGCTAGCAACAGCTTTCAGTGCTGGCACTTTTCATCTCTGAGCAATTGCTCGACGTTTGCAATTTCTCACCTGAGCTCTCTTTAGAGTGCGCGAGAGGATGAGCAGAAGATGAGGTGGCTAAAGAAGCCCAGAGCCCCAGTGTTCTTAGGCCTACAAAAGCGCTTCCAAGGAAGGGTGCTGGCTAGCAACAGCTTTCAGTGCTGGCACTTTTCATCTCTGAGCAATTGCTGGACGTTTGCAATTTCTCAGCTCGTGTCTACGAGACAGAAAGAGAATGACCGTGACGTTTGGTGCGTAGAGAAGCGCAAAGCCCCAGTGTTGCTGCGCCTGTGAAAGCGCTTCCAAGGAAGGGTGCTGGCTAGCAACAGCTTTCAGTGCTGGCACTTTTCATCTCTGAGCAATTGCTGGACGTTTGCAATTTCTCACCTGAGCTCTCTTCAGAGTGCGCGAGAGGATGAGCAGAAGATGAGGTGGCTAAAGAAGCCCAGAGCCCCAGTCTTCTTAGGCCTACAGAAGCGCTTCCAAGGAATGGGGCTGGCTAGCAACAGCTTTCAGTGCTGGCACTTTTCATCTCTGAGCAATTGCTCGACGTTTGCAATTTCTCAGCTCGTGTCTACGAGACGGAAAGAGAAGGACCGTGACGTTTGGTGGCTAGAGAAGCGCAAAGCCCCAGTGTTGCTGCGCCTGTGAAAGCGCTTCCAAGGAAGGGTGCTGGCTAGCAAGAGCTTTCAGTGCTGGCACTTTTCATCTCTGAGCAATTGCTCGACGTTTGCAATTTCTCACCTGAGCTCTCTTTAGAGTGCGCGAGAGGATGAGCAGAAGATGAGGTGGCTAGAGAAGCCCAGAGCCCCAGTGTGCTTAGGCCTACAAAAGCGCTTCCAAGGAAGGGTGCTGGCTAGCAACAGCTTTCAGTGCTGGCACTTTTCATCTCTGAGCAATTGCTCGACGTTTGCAATTTCTCACCTGAGCTCTCTTTAGAGCGCGAGAGGATGAGCAGAAGATGAGGTGGCTAGAGAAGCCCAGAGCCCCAGTGTTCTTAAGCCTACAAAAGCGCTTCCAAGGAAGGGTGCTGGCTAGCAACAGCTTTCAGTGCTGGCACTTTTCATCTCGGAGCAATTGCTGGACGTTTGCAATTTCTCACCTGAGCTCTCTTCAGAGTGCGCGAGAGGATGAGCAGAAGATGAGGTGGCTAGAGAAGCCCAGAGCCCCAGTGTTCTTAGGCCTACAAAAGCGCTTCCAAGGAAGGGTGCTGGCTAGCAAGAGCTTTCAGTGCTGGCACTTTTCATCTCTGAGCAATTGCTGGACGTTTGCAATTTCTCAGCTCGTGTCTACGAGACGGAAAGAGAAGGACCGTGACGTTTGGTGGCTAGAGAAGCGCAAAGCCCCAGTGTTGCTGCGCCTGTGAAAGCGCTTCCAAGGAAGGGTGCTGGCTAGCAACAGCTTTCAGTGCTGGCACTTTTCATCTCTGAGCAATTGCTCGACGTTTGCAATTTCTCAGCTCGTTTCTACGAGACGGAAAGAGAAGGACCGTGACGTTTGGTGGCTAGAGAAGCGCAAAGCCCCAGTGTTACTGCGCCTGTGAAAGCGCTTCCAAGGAAGGGTGCTGGCTAGCAACAGCTTTCAGTGCTGGCACTTTTCATCTCTGAGCAATTGCTGGACGTTTGCAATTTCTCACCTGAGCTCTCTTTAGAGTGCGCGAGAGGATGAGCAGAAGATGAGGTGGCTAGAGAAGCCCAGAGCCCCAGTGTGCTTAGGCCTACAAAAGCGCTTCCAAGGAAGGGTGCTGGCTAGCAAGAGCTTTCAGTGCTGGCACTTTTCATCTCTGAGCAATTGCTGGACGTTTGCAATTTCTCAGCTCGTGTCTACGAGACGGAAAGAGAAGGACCGTGACGTTTGGTGCGTAGAGAAGTGCAAAGCCCCAGTGTTGCTGCGCCTGTGAAAGCGCTTCCAAGGAAGGGTGCTGGCTAGCAAGAGCTTTCAGTGCTGGCACTTTTCATCTCTGAGCAATTGCTCGACGTTTGCAATTTCTCACCTGAGCTCTCTTCAGAGTGCACGAGAGGATGAGCAGAAGATTAGGTGGCTAGAGAAGCCCAGAGCCCCAGTGTTCTTAGGGCTACAAAAGCGCTTCCAAGGAAGGGTGCTGGCTAGCAAGAGCTTTCAGTGCTGGCACTTTTCATCTCTGAGCAATTGCTCGACGTTTGCAATTTCTCAGCTCGTGTCTACGAGACGGAGAGATAGTGACTGTGACGTTTGGTGGGTAGAGAAGCGCAAAGCCCCAGTGTTACTGCGCCTGTGAAAGCGCTTCCAAGGAAGGGTGCTGGCTAGCAACAGCTTTCAGTGCTGGCACTTTTCATCTCGGAGCAATTGCTCGACGTTTGCAATTTCTCAGCTCGTGTCTACGAGACGGAAAGAGAAGGACCGTGACGTTTGGTGCGTAGAGAAGTGCAAAGCCCCAGTGTTACTGCGCCTGTGAAAGCGCTTCCAAGGAAGGGTGCTGGCTAGCAACAGCTTTCAGTGCTGGCACTTTTCATCTCTGAGCAATTGCTGGACGTTTGCAATTTCTCACCTGAGCTCTCTTCAGAGTGCGCGAGAGGATGAGCAGAAGATGAGGTGGCTAGAGAAGCCCAGAGCCCCAGTGTTCTTAGGCCTACAAAAGCGCTTCCAAGGAAGGGGGCTGGCTAGCAAGAGCTTTCAGTGCTGGCACTTTTCATCTCTGAGCAATTGCTCGACGTTTGCAATTTCTCAGCTCGTGTCTACGAGACGGAAAGAGAATGACCGTGACGTTTGGTGGCTAGAGAAGCGCAAAGCCCCAGTGTTGCTGTGCCTGTGAAAGCGCTTCCAAGGAAGGGTGCTGGCTAGCAACAGCTTTCAGTGCTGGCACTTTTCATCTCTGAGCAATTGCTGGACGTTTGCAATTTCTCAGCTCGTTTCTACGAGATGGAAAGAGAAGGACCGTGACGTTTGGTGGCTAGAGAAGCGCAAAGCCCCAGTGTTGCTGCGCCTGTGAAAGCGCTTCCAAGGAAGGGTGCTGGCTAGCAACAGCTTTCAGTGCTGGCACTTTTCATCTCTGAGCAATTGCTCGACGTTTGCAATTTCTCACCTGAGCTCTCTTTAGAGTGCGCGAGAGGATGAGCAGAAGATGAGGTGGCTAAAGAAGCCCAGAGCCCCAGTGTTCTTAGGCCTACAAAAGCGCTTCCAAGGAAGGGTGCTGGCTAGCAACAGCTTTCAGTGCTGGCACTTTTCATCTCTGAGCAATTGCTGGACGTTTGCAATTTCTCAGCTCGTGTCTACGAGACAGAAAGAGAATGACCGTGACGTTTGGTGCGTAGAGAAGCGCAAAGCCCCAGTGTTGCTGCGCCTGTGAAAGCGCTTCCAAGGAAGGGTGCTGGCTAGCAACAGCTTTCAGTGCTGGCACTTTTCATCTCTGAGCAATTGCTGGACGTTTGCAATTTCTCACCTGAGCTCTCTTCAGAGTGCGCGAGAGGATGAGCAGAAGATGAGGTGGCTAAAGAAGCCCAGAGCCCCAGTCTTCTTAGGCCTACAGAAGCGCTTCCAAGGAATGGGGCTGGCTAGCAACAGCTTTCAGTGCTGGCACTTTTCATCTCTGAGCAATTGCTCGACGTTTGCAATTTCTCAGCTCGTGTCTACGAGACGGAAAGAGAAGGACCGTGACGTTTGGTGGCTAGAGAAGCGCAAAGCCCCAGTGTTGCTGCGCCTGTGAAAGCGCTTCCAAGGAAGGGTGCTGGCTAGCAAGAGCTTTCAGTGCTGGCACTTTTCATCTCTGAGCAATTGCTCGACGTTTGCAATTTCTCACCTGAGCTCTCTTTAGAGTGCGCGAGAGGATGAGCAGAAGATGAGGTGGCTAGAGAAGCCCAGAGCCCCAGTGTGCTTAGGCCTACAAAAGCGCTTCCAAGGAAGGGTGCTGGCTAGCAACAGCTTTCAGTGCTGGCACTTTTCATCTCTGAGCAATTGCTCGACGTTTGCAATTTCTCACCTGAGCTCTCTTTAGAGCGCGAGAGGATGAGCAGAAGATGAGGTGGCTAGAGAAGCCCAGAGCCCCAGTGTTCTTAAGCCTACAAAAGCGCTTCCAAGGAAGGGTGCTGGCTAGCAACAGCTTTCAGTGCTGGCACTTTTCATCTCGGAGCAATTGCTGGACGTTTGCAATTTCTCACCTGAGCTCTCTTCAGAGTGCGCGAGAGGATGAGCAGAAGATGAGGTGGCTAGAGAAGCCCAGAGCCCCAGTGTTCTTAGGCCTACAAAAGCGCTTCCAAGGAAGGGTGCTGGCTAGCAAGAGCTTTCAGTGCTGGCACTTTTCATCTCTGAGCAATTGCTGGACGTTTGCAATTTCTCAGCTCGTGTCTACGAGACGGAAAGAGAAGGACCGTGACGTTTGGTGGCTAGAGAAGCGCAAAGCCCCAGTGTTGCTGCGCCTGTGAAAGCGCTTCCAAGGAAGGGTGCACGCTAGCAACAGCTTTCAGTGCTGGCACTTTTCATCTCTGAGCAATTGCTGGACGTTTGCAATTTCTCAGCTCGTTTCTACGAGACGGAAAGAGAAGGACCGTGACGTTTGGTGCGTATAGAAGCGCAAAGCCCCAGTGTTACTGCGCCTGTGAAAGCGCTTCCAAGGAAGGGTGCTGGCTAGCAAGAGCTTTCAGTGCTGGCACTTTTCATCTCTGAGCAATTGCTCGACGTTTGCAATTTCTCAGCTCGTGTCTACGAGGCGCAAAGAGAATGACCGTGACGTTTGGTGGGTAGAGAAGCGCAAAGCCCCAGTGTTACTGCGCCTGTGAAAGCGCTTCCAAGGAAGGGTGCTGGCTAGCAACAGCTTTCAGTGCTGGCACTTTTCATCTCTGAGCAATTGCTCGACGTTTGCAATTTCTCACCTGAGCTCTCTTTAGAGCGCTAGAGGATGAGCAGAAGATGAGGTGGCTAGAGAAGCCCAGAGCCCCAGTCTTCTTAGGCCTACAAAAGCGCTTCCAAGGAAGGGGGCTGGCTAGCAAGAGCTTCCAGTGCTGGCACTTTTCATCTCTGAGCAATTGCTCGACGTTTGCAATTTCTCAGCTCGTGTCTACGAGACGGAAAGAGAATGACCGTGACGTTTGGTGCGTAGAGAAGTGCAAAGCCCCAGTGTTGCTGCGCCTGTGAAAGCGCTTCCAAGGAAGGGTGCTGGCTAGCAACAGCTTTCAGTGCTGGCACTTTTCATCTCTGAGCAATTGCTGGACGTTTGCAATTTCTCACCTGAGCTCTCTTCAGAGTGCACGAGAGGATGAGCAGAAGATGAGGTGGCTAGAGAAGCCCAGAGCCCCAGTGTTCTTAGGCCTACAAAAGCGCTTCCAAGGAAGGGTGCTGGCTAGCAAGAGCCTTCAGTGCTGGCACTTTTCATCTCTGAGCAATTGCTGGACGTTTGCAATTTCTCAGCTCGTGTCTATGAGACGGAAAGAGAAGGACCGTGACGTTTGGTGCGTAGAGAAGCGCAAAGCCCCAGTGTTGCTGCGCCTGTGAAAGCGCTTCCAAGGAAGGGTGCTGGCTAGCAACAGCTTTCAGTGCTGGCACTTTTCATCTCGGAGCAATTGCTCGACGTTTGCAATTTCTCAGCTCGTGTCTACGAGATGGAAAGAGAAGGACCGTGACGTTTGGTGCGTAGAGAAGTGCAAAGCCCCAGTGTTACTGCGCCTGTGAAAGCGCTTCCAAGGAAGGGTGCTGGCTAGCAAGAGCTTTCAGTGCTGGCACTTTTCATCTCTGAGCAATTGCTGGACGTTTGCAATTTCTCACCTGAGCTCTCTTCAGAGTGCGCGAGAGGATGAGCAGAAGATGAGGTGGCTAAAGAAGCCCAGAGCCCCAGTGTTCTTAGGCCTACAGAAGCGCTTCCAAGGAAGGGTGCTGGCTAGCAACAGCTTCCAGTGCTGGCACTTTTCATCTCTGAGCAATTGCTCGACGTTTGCAATTTCTCAGCTCGTGTCTACGAGACGGAAAGAGAATGACTGTGACGTTTGGTGCGTATAGAAGCGCAAAGCCCCAGTGTTACTGCGCCTGTGAAAGCGCTTCCAAGGAAGGGTGCTGGCTAGCAAGAGCTTTCAGTGCTGGCACTTTTCATCTCTGAGCAATTGCTCGACGTTTGCAATTTCTCACCTGAGCTCTCTTCAGAGTGCGCGAGAGGATGAGCAGAAGATGAGGTGGCTAGAGAAGCCCAGAGCCCCAGTGTGCTTAGGCCTACAAAAGCGCTTCCAAGGAAGGGTGCTGGCTAGCAACAGCTTTCAGTGCTGGCACTTTTCATCTCTGAGCAATTGCTCGACGTTTGCAATTTCTCACCTCAGCTCTCTTTAGAGCGCGAGAGGATGAGCAGAAGATTAGGTGGCTAGACAAGCCCAGAGCCCCAGTGTTCTTAGGCCTACAGAAGCGCTTCCAAGGAAGGGTGCTGGCTAGCAAGAGCTTTCAGTGCTGGCACTTTTCATCTCTGAGCAATTGCTCGACGTTTGCAATTTCTCAGCTCGTGTCTATGAGATGGAAAGAGAATGACCGTGATGTTTGGTGGCTAGAGAAGCGCAAAGCCCCAGTGTTACTGCGCCTGTAAAGCGCTTCCAAGGAAGGGTGCTGGCTAGCAAGAGCTTTCAGTGCTGGCACTTTTCATCTCTGAGCAATTGCTCGACGTTTGCAATTTCTCACCTGAGCTCTCTTTAGAGCGCGAGAGGATGAGCAGAAGATGAGGTGGCTAGAGAAGCCCAGAGCCCCAGTGTTCTTAAGCCTACAAAAGCGCTTCCAAGGAAGGGTGCTGGCTAGCAACAGCTTTCAGTGCTGGCACTTTTCATCTCTGAGCAATTGCTCGACGTTTGCAATTTCTCAGCTCGTGTCTACGAGATGGAAAGAGAAGGACCGTGACGTTTGGTGCGTATAGAAGTGCAAAGCCCCAGTGTTACTGCGCCTGTGAAAGCGCTTCCAAGGAAGGGTGCTGGCTAGCAACAGCTTTCAGTGCTGGCACTTTTCATCTCTGAGCAATTGCTGGACGTTTGCAATTTCTCACCTGAGCTCTCTTCAGAGTGCGCGAGAGGATGAGCAGAAGATGAGGTGGCTAGAGAAGCCCAGAGCCCCAGTGTTCTTAGGCCTACAAAAGCGCTTCCAAGGAAGGGTGCTGGCTAGCAAGAGCTTTCAGTGCTGGCACTTTTCATCTCTGAGCAATTGCTCGACGTTTGCAATTTCTCAGCTCGTGTCTACGAGACGGAAAGAGAAGGACCGTGACGTTTGGTGGCTAGAGAAGCGCAAAGCCCCAGTGTTGCTGCGCCTGTGAAAGCGCTTCCAAGGAAGGGTGCTGGCTAGCAACAGCTTTCAGTGCTGGCACTTTTCATCTCTGAGCAATTGCTGGACGTTTGCAATTTCTCAGCTCGTGTCTACGAGACGGAAAGAGAAGGACCGTGACGTTTGGTGGGTAGAGAAGCGCAAAGCCCCAGTGTTACTGCGCCTGTGAAAGCGCTTCCAAGGAAGGGTGCTGGCTAGCAAGAGCTTTCAGTGCTGGCACTTTTCATCTCTGAGCAATTGCTCGACGTTTGCAATTTCTCAGCTCGTGTCTACGAGGCGGAAAGAGAATGACCGTGACGTTTGGTGCGTATAGAAGCGCAAAGCCCCATTGTTGCTGCGCCTGTGAAAGCGCTTCCAAGGAAGGGTGCTGGCTAGCAACAGCTTTCAGTGCTGGCACTTTTCATCTCTGAGCAATTGCTCGACGTTTGCAATTTCTCACCTGAGCTCTCTTCAGAGTGCACGAGAGGATGAGCAGAAGATGAGGTGGCTAGAGAAGCCCAGAGCCCCAGTGTTCTTAGGCCTACAAAAGCGCTTCCAAGGAAGGGTGCTGGCTAGCAAGAGCCTTCAGTGCTGGCACTTTTCATCTCTGAGCAATTGCTGGACGTTTGCAATTTCTCAGCTCGTGTCTATGAGACGGAAAGAGAAGGACCGTGACGTTTGGTGCGTAGAGAAGCGCAAAGCCCCAGTGTTGCTGCGCCTGTGAAAGCGCTTCCAAGGAAGGGTGCTGGCTAGCAAGAGCTTTCAGTGCTGGCACTTTTCATCTCGGAGCAATTGCTCGACGTTTGCAATTTCTCAGCTCGTGTCTACGAGATGGAAAGAGAAGGACCGTGACGTTTGGTGCGTAGAGAAGTGCAAAGCCCCAGTGTTACTGCGCCTGTGAAAGCGCTTCCAAGGAAGGGTGCTGGCTAGCAACAGCTTTCAGTGCTGGCACTTTTCATCTCTGAGCAATTGCTGGACGTTTGCAATTTCTCACCTGAGCTCTCTTCAGAGTGCGCGAGAGGATGAGCAGAAGATGAGGTGGCTAAAGAAGCCCAGAGCCCCAGTGTTCTTAGGCCTACAGAAGCGCTTCCAAGGAAGGGTGCTGGCTAGCAACAGCTTCCAGTGCTGGCACTTTTCATCTCTGAGCAATTGCTCGACGTTTGCAATTTCTCAGCTCGTGTCTACGAGACGGAAAGAGAATGACCGTGACGTTTGGTGCGTATAGAAGCGCAAAGCCCCAGTGTTACTGCGCCTGTGAAAGCGCTTCCAAGGAAGGGTGCTGGCTAGCAAGAGCTTTCAGTGCTGGCACTTTTCATCTCGGAGCAATTGCTCGACGTTTGCAATTTCTCACCTGAGCTCTCTTTAGAGTGCGCGAGAGGATGAGCAGAAGATTAGGTGGCTAGAGAAGCCCAGAGCCCCAGTGTGCTTAGGCCTACAAAAGCGCTTCCAAGGAAGGGTGCTGGCTAGCAACAGCTTTCAGTGCTGGCACTTTTCATCTCTGAGCAATTGCTCGACGTTTGCAATTTCTCACCTGAGCTCTCTTTAGAGCGCTAGAGGATGAGCAGAAGATTAGGTGGCTAGACAAGCCCAGAGCCCCAGTGTTCTTAGGCCTACAGAAGCGCTTCCAAGGAAGGGTGCTGGCTAGCAACAGCTTTCAGTGCTGGCACTTTTCATCTCTGAGCAATTGCTCGACGTTTGCAATTTCTCAGCTCGTGTCTATGAGATGGAAAGAGAATGACCGTGATGTTTGGTGGGTAGAGAAGGGCAAAGCCCCAGTGTTACTGCGCCTGTAAAGCGCTTCCAAGGAAGGGTGCTGGCTAGCAAGAGCTTTCAGTGCTGGCACTTTTCATCTCTGAGCAATTGCTGGACGTTTGCAATTTCTCACCTGAGCTCTCTTTAGAGCGCGAGAGGATGAGCAGAAGATGAGGTGGCTAGAGAAGCCCAGAGCCCCAGTGTTCTTAAGCCTACAAAAGCGCTTCCAAGGAAGGGTGCTGGCTAGCAACAGCTTTCAGTGCTGGCACTTTTCATCTCGGAGCAATTGCTCGACGTTTGCAATTTCTCAGCTCGTGTCTACGAGATGGAAAGAGAAGGACCGTGACGTTTGGTGCGTAGAGAAGTGCAAAGCCCCAGTGTTACTGCGCCTGTGAAAGCGCTTCCAAGGAAGGGTGCTGGCTAGCAACAGCTTTCAGTGCTGGCACTTTTCATCTCTGAGCAATTGCTGGACGTTTGCAATTTCTCACCTGAGCTCTCTTCAGAGTGCGCGAGAGGATGAGCAGAAGATGAGGTGGCTAGAGAAGCCCAGAGCCCCAGTGTTCTTAGGCCTACAAAAGCGCTTCCAAGGAAGGGTGCTGGCTAGCAAGAGCTTTCAGTGCTGGCACTTTTCCTCTCTGAGCAATTGCTCGACGTTTGCAATTTCTCAGCTCGTGTCTACGAGACGGAAAGAGAAGGACCGTGACGTTTGGTGGCTAGAGAAGCGCAAAGCCCCAGTGTTGCTGCGCCTGTGAAAGCGCTTCCAAGGAAGGGTGCTGGCTAGCAACAGCTTTCAGTGCTGGCACTTTTCATCTCTGAGCAATTGCTGGACGTTTGCAATTTCTCAGCTCGTGTCTACGAGACGGAAAGAGAAGGACCGTGACGTTTGGTGGGTAGAGAAGCGCAAAGCCCCAGTGTTACTGCGCCTGTGAAAGCGCTTCCAAGGAAGGGTGCTGGCTAGCAAGAGCTTTCAGTGCTGGCACTTTTCATCTCTGAGCAATTGCTCGACGTTTGCAATTTCTCAGCTCGTGTCTACGAGGCGGAAAGAGAATGACCGTGACGTTTGGTGGGTAGAGAAGCGCAAAGCCCCTGTGTTGCTGCGCCTGTGAAAGCGCTTCCAAGGAAGGGTGCTGGCTAGCAACAGCTTTCAGTGCTGGCACTTTTCATCTCTGAGCAATTGCTCGACGTTTGCAATTTCTCACCTGAGCTCTCTTTAGAGTGCGCGAGAGGATGAGCAGAAGATTAGGTGGCTAGAGAAGCCCAGAGCCCCAGTGTTCTTAGGCCTACAAAAGCGCTTCCAAGGAAGGGTGCTGGCTAGCAAGAGCTTCCAGTGCTGGCACTTTTCATCTCTGAGCAATTGCTCAACGTTTGCAATTTCTCAGCTCGTGTCTACGAGACAGAAAGAGAAGGACCGTGACGTTTGGTGCGTAGAGAAGTGCAAAGCCCCAGTGTTGCTGCGCCTGTGAAAGCGCTTCCAAGGAAGGGTGCTGGCTAGCAACAGCTTTCAGTGCTGGCACTTTTCATCTCTGAGCAATTGCTGGACGTTTGCAATTTCTCACCTGAGCTCTCTTCAGAGTGCACGAGAGGATGAGCAGAAGATGAGGTGGCTAGAGAAGCCCAGAGCCCCAGTGTTCTTAGGCCTACAAAAGCGCTTCCAAGGAAGGGTGCTGGCTAGCAAGAGCTTTCAGTGCTGGCACTTTTCATCTCTGAGCAATTGCTGGACGTTTGCAATTTCTCAGCTCGTGTCTACGAGACGGAAAGAGAAGGACCGTGACGTTTGGTGGGTAGAGAAGCGCAAAGCCCCAGTGTTGCTGCGCCTGTGAAAGCGCTTCCAAGGAAGGGTGCTGGCTAGCAAGAGCTTTCAGTGCTGGCACTTTTCATCTCTGAGCAATTGCTGGACGTTTGCAATTTCTCACCTGAGCTCTCTTTAGAGTGCGCGAGAGGATGAGCAGAAGATGAGGTGGCTAGAGAAGCCCAGAGCCCCAGTGTTCTTAGGCCTACAAAAGCGCTTCCAAGGAAGGGTGCTGGCTAGCAAGAGCTTTCAGTGCTGGCACTTTTCATCTCTGAGCAATTGCTCGATGTTTGCAATTTCTCAGCTCGTGTCTATGAGATGGAAAGAGAATGACCGTGACGTTTGGTGGGTAGAGAAGCGCAAAGCCCCAGTGTTACTGCGCCTGTAAAGCGCTTCCAAGGAAGGGTGCTGGCTAGCAAGAGCTTTCAGTGCTGGCACTTTTCATCTCTGAGCAATTGCTCGACGTTTGCAATTTCTCAGCTCGTGTCTACGAGACGGAAAGAGAAGGACCGTGACGTTTGGTGGGTAGAGAAGCGCAAAGCCCCAGTGTTACTGCGCCTGTGAAAGCGCTTCCAAGGAAGGGTGCTGGCTAGCAACAGCTTTCAGTGCTGGCACTTTTCATCTCTGAGCAATTGCTGGACGTTTGCAATTTCTCACCTGAGCTCTCTTCAGAGTGCGCGAGAGGATGAGCAGAAGATGAGGTGGCTAGAGAAGCCCAGAGCCCCAGTGTTCTTAGGCCTACAAAAGCGCTTCCAAGGAAGGGTGCTGGCTAGCAAGAGCTTTCAGTGCTGGCACTTTTCATCTCTGAGCAATTGCTCGACGTTTGCAATTTCTCAGCTCGTGTCTACGAGACGGAAAGAGAAGGACCGTGACGTTTGGTGCGTATAGAAGCGCAAAGCCCAAGTGTTGCTGTGCCTGTGAAAGCGCTTCCAAGGAAGGGTGCTGGCTAGCAACAGCTTTCAGTGCTGGCACTTTTCATCTCGGAGCAATTGCTCGACGTTTGCAATTTCTCAGCTCGTGTCTACGAGACGGAAAGAGAAGGACCGTGACGTTTGGTGCGTAGAGAAGTGCAAAGCCCCAGTGTTACTGCGCCTGTGAAAGCGCTTCCAAGGAAGGGTGCTGGCTAGCAACAGCTTTCAGTGCTGGCACTTTTCATCTCTGAGCAATTGCTCGACGTTTGCAATTTCTCACCTGAGCTCTCTTTAGAGTGCGCGAGAGGATGAGCAGAAGATTAGGTGTCTAGAGAAGCCCAGAGCCCCAGTGTTCTTAGGCCTACAAAAGCGCTTCCAAGGAAGGGTGCTGGCTAGCAAGAGCTTTCAGTGCTGGCACTTTTCATCTCGGAGCAAATGCTCGACGTTTGCAATTTCTCAGCTCGTGTCTACGAGACGCAGAGATAGTGACCGTGACGTTTGGTGGGTAGAGAAGCGCAAAGCCCCAGTGTTGCTGTGCCTGTGAAAGCGCTTCCAAGGAAGGGTGCTGGCTAGCAAGAGCTTTCAGTGCTGGCACTTTTCATCTCTGAGCAATTGCTCGACGTTTGCAATTTCTCAGCTCGTGTCTACGAGACGGAGAGATAGTGACCGTGACGTTTGGTGGGTAGAGAAGCGCAAAGCCCCAGTGTTACTGCGCCTGTGAAAGCGCTTCCAAGGAAGGGTGCTGGCTAGCAACAGCTTTCAGTACTGGCACTTTTCATCTCGGAGCAATTGCTCGACGTTTGCAATTTCTCAGCTCGTGTCTACGAGACGGAAAGAGAAGGACCGTGACGTTTGGTGGCTAGAGAAGTGCAAAGCCCCAGTGTTACTGCGCCTGTGAAAGCGCTTCCAAGGAAGGGTGCTGGCTAGCAAGAGCTTTCAGTGCTGGCACTTTTCATCTCTGAGCAATTGCTCGACGTTTGCAATTTCTCACCTGAGCTCTCTTCAGAGTGCGCGAGAGGATGAGCAGAAGATGAGGTGGCTAGAGAAGCCCAGAGCCCCAGTGTTCTTAGGCCTACAAAAGCGCTTCCAAGGAAGGGTGCTGGCTAGCAAGAGCTTTCAGTGCTGGCACTTTTCATCTCTGAGCAATTGCTCGACGTTTGCAATTTCTCAGCTCGTTTCTACGAGACGGAAAGAGAAGGACCGTGACGTTTGGTGGCTAGAGAAGCGCAAAGCCCCAGTGTTGCTGCGCCTGTGAAAGCGCTTCCAAGGAAGGGTGCTGGCTAGCAACAGCTTTCAGTGCTGGCACTTTTCATCTCTGAGCAATTGCTGGACGTTTGCAATTTCTCAGCTCGTTTCTACGAGACGGAAAGAGAAGGACCGTGACGTTTGGTGGCTAGAGAAGCGCAAAGCCCCATTGTTGCTGCGCCTGTGAAAGCGCTTCCAAGGAAGGGTGCTGGCTAGCAAGAGCTTTCAGTGCTGGCACTTTTCATCTCTGAGCAATTGCTCGACGTTTGCAATTTCTCACCTGAGCTCTCTTTAGACTGCGCGAGAGGATGAGCAGAAGATGAGGTGGCTAAAGAAGCCCAGAGCCCCAGTGTTCTTAGGCCTACAAAAGCGCTTCCAAGGAAGGGTGCTGGCTAGCAACAGCTTTCAGTGCTGGCACTTTTCATCTCTGAGCAATTGCTGGACGTTTGCAATTTCTCAGCTCGTTTCTACGAGACGGAAAGAGAAGGACCGTGACGTTTGGTGGCTAAAGAAGCGCAAAGCCCCAGTGTTGCTGCGCCTGTGAAAGCGCTTCCAAGGAAGGGTGCTGGCTAGCAACAGCTTTCAGTGCTGGCACTTTTCATCTCTGAGCAATTGCTGGACGTTTGCAATTTCTCAGCTCGTTTCTACGAGACGGAAAGAGAATGACCGTGACGTTTGGTGGCTAGAGAAGCGCAAAGCCCCAGTGTTGCTGCGCCTGTGAAAGCGCTTCCAAGGAAGGGTGCTGGCTAGCAAGAGCTTTCAGTGCTGGCACTTTTCATCTCTGAGCAATTGCTGGATGTTTGCAATTTCTCACCTGAGCTCTCTTCAGAGTGCGCGAGAGGATGAGCAGAAGATGAGGTGGCTAAAGAAGCCCAGAGCCCCAGTGTTCTTAGGCCTACAGAAGCGCTTCCAAGGAAGGGGGCTGGCTAGCAAGAGCTTTCAGTGCTGGCACTTTTCATCTCTGAGCAATTGCTCGACGTTTGCAATTTCTCAGCTCGTGTCTACGAGACGGAAAGAGAAGGACCGTGACGTTTGGTGGGTAGAGAAGCGCAAAGCCCCAGTGTTGCTGCGCCTGTGAAAGCGCTTCCAAGGAAGGGTGCTGGCTAGCAAGAGCTTTCAGTGCTGGCACTTTTCATCTCTGAGCAATTGCTGGACGTTTGCAATTTCTCACCTGAGCTCTCTTTAGAGTGCGCGAGAGGATGAGCAGAAGATGAGGTGGCTAGAGAAGCCCAGAGCCCCAGTGTTCTTAGGCCTACAAAAGCGCTTCCAAGGAAGGGTGCTGGCTAGCAAGAGCTTTCAGTGCTGGCACTTTTCATCTCTGAGCAATTGCTCGATATTTGCAATTTCTCAGCTCGTGTCTATGAGACGGAAAGAGAATGACCGTGACGTTTGGTGCATATAGAAGCCCAGAGCCCCAGTGTTCTTAGGCCTACAAAAGCGCTTGCAAGGAAGGGTGCTGGCTAGCAAGAGCTTTCAGTGCTGGCACTTTTCATCTCTGAGCAATTGCTCGACGTTTGCAATTTCTCAGCTCGTGTCTACGAGACGGAAAGAGAAGGACCGTGACGTTTGGTGGGTAGAGAAGCGCAAAGCCCCAGTGTTACTGCGCCTGTGAAAGCGCTTCCAAGGAAGGGTGCTGGCTAGCAACAGCTTTCAGTGCTGGCACTTTTCATCTCGGAGCAATTGCTCGACGTTTGCAATTTGTCAGCTCGTGTCTACGAGACGGAAAGAGAAGGACCGTGACGTTTGGTGGCTAGAGAAGCGCAAAGCCCCAGTGTTGCTGCGCCTGTGAAAGCGCTTCCAAGGAAGGGTGCTGGCTAGCAAGAGCTTTCAGTGCTGGCACTTTTCATCTCTGAGCAATTGCTCGACGTTTGCAATTTCTCACCTGAGCTCTCTTCAGAGTGCGCGAGAGGATGAGCAGAAGATGAGGTGGCTAGAGAAGCCCAGAGCCCCAGTGTTCTTAGGCCTACAAAAGCGCTTCCAAGGAAGGGTGCTGGCTAGCAACAGCTTTCAGTGCTGGCACTTTTCATCTCTGAGCAATTGCTCGACGTTTGCAATTTCTCAGCTCGTTTCTACGAGACGGAAAGAGAAGGACCGTGACGTTTGGTGGCTAGAGAAGCGCAAAGCCCCAGTGTTGCTGCGCCTGTGAAAGCGCTTCCAAGGAAGGGTGCTGGCTAGCAACAGCTTTCAGTGCTGGCACTTTTCATCTCTGAGCAATTGCTGGACGTTTGCAATTTCTCAGCTCGTTTCTACGAGACGGAAAGAGAAGGACCGTGACGT
This sequence comes from Sarcoramphus papa, assembly GCA_037962945.1. Classification (NCBI taxonomy): domain Eukaryota; kingdom Metazoa; phylum Chordata; class Aves; order Accipitriformes; family Cathartidae; genus Sarcoramphus; species Sarcoramphus papa. Next base: position 4,359,580 of record JBBMRM010000093.1, on the reverse strand, counting down.
TTGGTGGGTAGAGAAGCGCAAAGCCCCATTGTTGCTGCGCCTGTGAAAGCGCTTCCAAGGAAGGGTGCTGGCTAGCAAGAGCTTTCAGTGCTGGCACTTTTCATCTCTGAGCAATTGCTGGACGTTTGCAATTTCTCACCTGAGCTCTCTTTAGACTGCGCGAGAGGATGAGCAGAAGATGAGGTGGCTAAAGAAGCCCAGAGCCCCAGTGTTCTTAGGCCTACAAAAGCGCTTCCAAGGAAGGGTGCTGGCTAGCAACAGCTTTCAGTGCTGGCACTTTTCATCTCTGAGCAATTGCTCGACGTTTGCAATTTCTCAGCTCGTGTCTACGAGACGGAAAGAGAAGGACCGTGACGTTTGGTGGCTAAAGAAGCGCAAAGCCCCAGTGTTGCTGCGCCTGTGAAAGCGCTTCCAAGGAAGGGTGCTGGCTAGCAACAGCTTTCAGTGCTGGCACTTTTCATCTCTGAGCAATTGCTGGACGTTTGCAATTTCTCAGCTCGTTTCTACGAGACGGAAAGAGAATGACCGTGACGTTTGGTGGCTAGAGAAGCGCAAAGCCCCAGTGTTGCTGCGCCTGTGAAAGCGCTTCCAAGGAAGGGTGCTGGCTAGCAAGAGCTTTCAGTGCTGGCACTTTTCATCTCTGAGCAATTGCTGGATGTTTGCAATTTCTCACCTGAGCTCTCTTCAGAGTGCGCGAGAGGATGAGCAGAAGATGAGGTGGCTAAAGAAGCCCAGAGCCCCAGTGTTCTTAGGCCTACAGAAGCGCTTCCAAGGAAGGGGGCTGGCTAGCAAGAGCTTTCAGTGCTGGCACTTTTCATCTCTGAGCAATTGCTCGACGTTTGCAATTTCTCAGCTCGTGTCTACGAGACGGAAAGAGAATGACCGTGACGTTTGGTGGGTAGAGAAGCGCAAAGCCCCAGTGTTGCTGCGCCTGTGAAAGCGCTTCCAAGGAAGGGTGCTGGCTAGCAAGAGCTTTCAGTGCTGGCACTTTTCATCTCTGAGCAATTGCTGGACGTTTGCAATTTCTCACCTGAGCTCTCTTTAGACTGCGCGAGAGGATGAGCAGAAGATGAGGTGGCTAGAGAAGCCCAGAGCCCCAGTGTTCTTAGGCCTACAAAAGCGCTTCCAAGGAAGGGTGCTGGCTAGCAAGAGCTTTCAGTGCTGGCACTTTTCATCTCTGAGCAATTGCTCGATGTTTGCAATTTCTCAGCTCGTGTCTATGAGACGGAAAGAGAATGACCGTGACGTTTGGTGCATATAGAAGCCCAGAGCCCCAGTGTTCTTAGGCCTACAAAAGCGCTTCCAAGGAAGGGTGCTGGCTAGCAAGAGCTTTCAGTGCTGGCACTTTTCATCTCTGAGCAATTGCTCGACGTTTGCAATTTCTCAGCTCGTGTCTACGAGACGGAAAGAGAAGGACCGTGACGTTTGGTGGGTAGAGAAGCGCAAAGCCCCAGTGTTACTGCGCCTGTGAAAGCGCTTCCAAGGAAGGGTGCTGGCTAGCAACAGCTTTCAGTGCTGGCACTTTTCATCTCGGAGCAATTGCTCGACGTTTGCAATTTCTCAGCTCGTGTCTACGAGACGGAAAGAGAAGGACCGTGACGTTTGGTGGCTAGAGAAGCGCAAAGCCCCACTGTTGCTGCGCCTGTGAAAGCGCTTCCAAGGAAGGGTGCTGGCTAGCAAGAGCTTTCAGTGCTGGCACTTTTCATCTCTGAGCAATTGCTCGACGTTTGCAATTTCTCACCTGAGCTCTCTTTAGAGTGCGCGAGAGGATGAGCAGAAGATTAGGTGGCTAGAGAAGCCCAGAGCCCCAGTGTGCTTAGGCCTACAAAAGCGCTTCCAAGGAAGGGGGCTGGCTAGCAAGAGCTTTCAGTGCTGGCACTTTTCATCTCTGAGCAATTGCTCGACGTTTGCAATTTCTCACCTGAGCTCTCTTTAGAGCGCGAGAGGATGAGCAGAAGATGAGGTGGCTAGAGAAGCCCAGAGCCCCAGTGTTCTTAGGCCTACAGAAGCGCTTCCAAGGAAGGGTGCTGGCTAGCAAGAGCTTTCAGTGCTGGCACTTTTCATCTCTGAGCAATTGCTCGACGTTTGCAATTTCTCAGCTCGTGTCTATGAGATGGAAAGAGAATGACCGTGACGTTTGGTGGGTAGAGAAGCGCAAAGCCCCAGTGTTACTGCGCCTGTAAAGCGCTTCCAAGGAAGGGTGCTGGCTAGCAACAGCTTTCAGTGCTGGCACTTTTCATCTCTGAGCAATTGCTGGACGTTTGCAATTTCTCAGCTCGTGTCTACGAGACGGAAAGAGAAGGACCGTGACGTTTGGTGCGTATAGAAGCGCAAAGCCCCAGTGTTGCTGCGCCTGTGAAAGCGCTTCCAAGGAAGGGTGCTGGCTAGCAACAGCTTTCAGTGCTGGCACTTTTCATCTCTGAGCAATTGCTCGATGTTTGCAATTTCTCAGCTCGTGTCTACGAGACGGAAAGAGAAGGACCGTGACGTTTGGTGCGTATAGAAGCGCAAAGCCCCAGTGTTGCTGTGCCTGTGAAAGCGCTTCCAAGGAAGGGTGCTGGCTAGCAAGAGCTTTCAGTGCTGGCACTTTTCATCTCTGAGCAATTGCTCGACGTTTGCAATTTCTCACCTGAGCTCTCTTCAGAGTGCGCGAGAGGATGAGCAGAAGATGAGGTGGCTAAAGAAGCCCAGAGCCCCAGTGTTCTTAGGCCTACAGAAGCGCTTCCAAGGAAGGGGGCTGGCTAGCAAGAGCTTTCAGTGCTGGCACTTTTCATCTCTGAGCAATTGCTGGACGTTTGCAATTTCTCAGCTCGTGTCTACGAGACGGAAAGAGAAGGACCGTGACGTTTGGTGGGTAGAGAAGCGCAAAGCCCCAGTGTTGCTGCGCCTGTGAAAGCGCTTCCAAGGAAGGGTGCTGGCTAGCAAGAGCTTTCAGTGCTGGCACTTTTCATCTCTGAGCAATTGCTCGACGTTTGCAATTTCTCACCTGAGCTCTCTTTAGAGTGCGCGAGAGGATGAGCAGAAGATGAGGTGGCTAGAGAAGCCCAGAGCCCCAGTGTTCTTAGGCCTACAAAAGCGCTTCCAAGGAAGGGTGCTGGCTAGCAAGAGCTTTCAGTGCTGGCACTTTTCATCTCTGAGCAATTGCTCGATGTTTGCAATTTCTCAGCTCGTGTCTATGAGACGGAAAGAGAATGACCGTGACGTTTGGTGCATATAGAAGCCCAGAGCCCCAGTGTTCTTAGGCCTACAAAAGCGCTTCCAAGGAAGGGTGCTGGCTAGCAAGAGCTTTCAGTGCTGGCACTTTTCATCTCTGAGCAATTGCTCGACGTTTGCAATTTCTCAGCTCGTGTCTACGAGACGGAAAGAGAAGGACCGTGACGTTTGGTGGGTAGAGAAGCGCAAAGCCCCAGTGTTACTGCGCCTGTGAAAGCGCTTCCACGGAAGGGTGCTGGCTAGCAACAGCTTTCAGTGCTGGCACTTTTCATCTCGGAGCAATTGCTCGACGTTTGCAATTTCTCAGCTCGTGTCTACGAGACGGAAAGAGAAGGACCGTGACGTTTGGTGGGTAGAGAAGCGCAAAGCCCCAGTGTTGCTGCGCCTGTGAAAGCGCTTCCAAGGAAGGGTGCTGGCTAGCAAGAGCTTTCAGTGCTGGCACTTTTCATCTCTGAGCAATTGCTCGACGTTTGCAATTTCTCACCTGAGCTCTCTTTAGAGTGCGCGAGAGGATGAGCAGAAGATTAGGTGGCTAGAGAAGCCCAGAGCCCCAGTGTTCTTAGGCCTACAAAAGCGCTTCCAAGGAAGGGTGCTGGCTAGCAAGAGCTTTCAGTGCTGGCACTTTTCATCTCTGAGCAATTGCTCGACGTTTGCAATTTCTCACCTGAGCTCTCTTTAGAGCGCGAGAGGATGAGCAGAAGATTAGGTGGCTAGACAAGCCCAGAGCCCCAGTGTTCTTAGGCCTACAGAAGCGCTTCCAAGGAAGGGTGCTGGCTAGCAAGAGCTTTCAGTGCTGGCACTTTTCATCTCTGAGCAATTGCTCGACGTTTGCAATTTCTCAGCTCGTGTCTATGAGATGGAAAGAGAATGACCGTGACGTTTGGTGGGTAGAGAAGCACAAAGCCCCAGTGTTACTGCGCCTGTAAAGCGCTTCCAAGGAAGGGTGCTGGCTAGCAAGAGCTTTCAGTGCTGGCACTTTTCATCTCTGAGCAATTGCTGGACGTTTGCAATTTCTCCCCTGAGCTCTCTTTAGAGTGCGCGAGAGGATGAGCAGAAGATGAGGTGGCTAGAGAAGCCCAGAGCCCCAGTGTTCTTAGGCCTACAAAAGCGCTTCCAAGGAAGGGTGCTGGCTAGCAACAGCTTTCAGTGCTGGCACTTTTCATCTCTGAGCAATTGCTCGACGTTTGCAATTTCTCACCTGAGCTCTCTTCAGAGTGCGCGAGAGGATGAGCAGAAGATGAGGTGGCTAGAGAAGCCCAGAGCCCCAGTGTTCTTAGGCCTACAAAAGCGCTTCCAAGGAAGGGTGCTGGCTAGCAAGAGCTTTCAGTGCTGGCACTTTTCATCTCGGAGCAATTGCTCGACGTTTGCAATTTCTCAGCTCGTGTCTACGAGACGGAAAGAGAAGGACCGTGACGTTTGGTGGCTAGAGAAGCGCAAAGCCCCAGTGTTGCTGCGCCTGTGAAAGCGCTTCCAAGGAAGGGTGCTGGCTAGCAAGAGCTTTCAGTGCTGGCACTTTTCATCTCGGAGCAATTGCTGGACGTTTGCAATTTCTCAGCTCGTGTCTACGAGATGGAAAGAGAAGGACCGTGACGTTTGGTGCGTAGAGAAGTGCAAAGCCCCAGTGTTACTGCGCCTGTGAAAGCGCTTCCAAGGAAGGGTGCTGGCTAGCAAGAGCTTTCAGTGCTGGCACTTTTCATCTCTGAGCAATTGCTGGACGTTTGCAATTTCTCACCTGAGCTCTCTTCAGAGTGCGCGAGAGGATGAGCAGAAGATGAGGTGGCTAAAGAAGCCCAGAGCCCCAGTGTTCTTAGGCCTACAGAAGCGCTTCCAAGGAAGGGTGCTGGCTAGCAACAGCTTCCAGTGCTGGCACTTTTCATCTCTGAGCAATTGCTCGACGTTTGCAATTTCTCAGCTCGTGTCTACGAGACGGAAAGAGAATGACTGTGACGTTTGGTGGGTAGAGAAGCGCAAAGCCCCAGTGTTACTGCGCCTGTGAAAGCGCTTCCAAGGAAGGGTGCTGGCTAGCAACAGCTTTCAGTGCTGGCACTTTTCATCTCGGAGCAATTGCTCGACGTTTGCAATTTCTCACCTGAGCTCTCTTTAGAGTGCGCGAGAGGATGAGCAGAAGATGAGGTGGCTAGAGAAGCCCAGAGCCCCAGTGTGCTTAGGCCTACAGAAGCGCTTCCAAGGAAGGGTGCTGGCTAGCAAGAGCTTTCAGTGCTGGCACTTTTCATCTCTGAGCAATTGCTCGACGTTTGCAATTTCTCAGCTCGTGTCTATGAGACGGAAAGAGAATGACCGTGACGTTTGGTGCATATAGAAGCCCAGAGCCCCAGTGTTCTTAGGCCTACAAAAGCGCTTCCAAGGAAGGGTGCTGGCTAGCAAGAGCTTTCAGTGCTGGCACTTTTCATCTCTGAGCAATTGCTCGACGTTTGCAATTTCTCAGCTCGTGTCTACGAGACGGAAAGAGAAGGACCGTGACGTTTGGTGGGTAGAGAAGCGCAAAGCCCCAGTGTTACTGCGCCTGTGAAAGCGCTTCCAAGGAAGGGTGCTGGCTAGCAACAGCTTTCAGTGCTGGCACTTTTCATCTCGGAGCAATTGCTCGACGTTTGCAATTTCTCAGCTCGTGTCTACGAGACGGAAAGAGAAGGACCGTGACGTTTGGTGGCTAGAGAAGCGCAAAGCCCCAGTGTTGCTGCGCCTGTGAAAGCGCTTCCAAGGAAGGGTGCTGGCTAGCAAGAGCTTTCAGTGCTGGCACTTTTCATCTCTGAGCAATTGCTCGACGTTTGCAATTTCTCACCTGAGCTCTCTTTAGAGTGCGCGAGAGGATGAGCAGAAGATGAGGTGGCTAGAGAAGCCCAGAGCCCCAGTGTTCTTAGGCCTACAAAAGCGCTTCCAAGGAAGGGTGCTGGCTAGCAACAGCTTTCAGTGCTGGCACTTTTCATCTCTGAGCAATTGCTCGACGTTTGCAATTTCTCAGCTCGTTTCTACGAGACGGAAAGAGAAGGACCGTGACGTTTGGTGGCTAGAGAAGCGCAAAGCCCCAGTGTTGCTGCGCCTGTGAAAGCGCTTCCAAGGAAGGGTGCTGGCTAGCAACAGCTTTCAGTGCTGGCACTTTTCATCTCTGAGCAATTGCTGGACGTTTGCAATTTCTCAGCTCGTTTCTACGAGACGGAAAGAGAAGGACCGTGACGTTTGGTGGGTAGAGAAGCGCAAAGCCCCATTGTTGCTGCGCCTGTGAAAGCGCTTCCAAGGAAGGGTGCTGGCTAGCAAGAGCTTTCAGTGCTGGCACTTTTCATCTCTGAGCAATTGCTGGACGTTTGCAATTTCTCACCTGAGCTCTCTTTAGACTGCGCGAGAGGATGAGCAGAAGATGAGGTGGCTAAAGAAGCCCAGAGCCCCAGTGTTCTTAGGCCTACAAAAGCGCTTCCAAGGAAGGGTGCTGGCTAGCAAGAGCTTTCAGTGCTGGCACTTTTCATCTCTGAGCAATTGCTGGACGTTTGCAATTTCTCAGCTCGTGTCTACGAGACGGAAAGAGAAGGACCGTGACGTTTGGTGCGTAGAGAAGCGCAAAGCCCCAGTGTTGCTGCGCCTGTGAAAGCGCTTCCAAGGAAGGGTGCTGGCTAGCAACAGCTTTCAGTGCTGGCACTTTTCATCTCTGAGCAATTGCTGGACGTTTGCAATTTCTCAGCTCGTTTCTACGAGACGGAAAGAGAATGACCGTGACGTTTGGTGGCTAGAGAAGCGCAAAGCCCCAGTGTTGCTGCGCCTGTGAAAGCGCTTCCAAGGAAGGGTGCTGGCTAGCAAGAGCTTTCAGTGCTGGCACTTTTCATCTCTGAGCAATTGCTGGATGTTTGCAATTTCTCACCTGAGCTCTCTTCAGAGTGCGCGAGAGGATGAGCAGAAGATGAGGTGGCTAAAGAAGCCCAGAGCCCCAGTGTTCTTAGGCCTACAGAAGCGCTTCCAAGGAAGGGGGCTGGCTAGCAAGAGCTTTCAGTGCTGGCACTTTTCATCTCTGAGCAATTGCTCGACGTTTGCAATTTCTCAGCTCGTGTCTACGAGACGGAAAGAGAAGGACCGTGACGTTTGGTGGCTAGAGAAGCGCAAAGCCCCAGTGTTGCTGCGCCTGTGAAAGCGCTTCCAAGGAAGGGTGCTGGCTAGCAAGAGCTTTCAGTGCTGGCACTTTTCATCTCTGAGCAATTGCTGGACGTTTGCAATTTCTCACCTGAGCTCTCTTTAGACTGCGCGAGAGGATGAGCAGAAGATGAGGTGGCTAGAGAAGCCCAGAGCCCCAGTGTTCTTAGGCCTACAAAAGCGCTTCCAAGGAAGGGTGCTGGCTAGCAAGAGCTTTCAGTGCTGGCACTTTTCATCTCTGAGCAATTGCTCGATGTTTGCAATTTCTCAGCTCGTGTCTATGAGACGGAAAGAGAATGACCGTGACGTTTGGTGCATATAGAAGCCCAGAGCCCCAGTGTTCTTAGGCCTACAAAAGCGCTTCCAAGGAAGGGTGCTGGCTAGCAAGAGCTTTCAGTGCTGGCACTTTTCATCTCTGAGCAATTGCTCGACGTTTGCAATTTCTCAGCTCGTGTCTACGAGACGGAAAGAGAAGGACCGTGACGTTTGGTGGGTAGAGAAGCGCAAAGCCCCAGTGTTACTGCGCCTGTGAAAGCGCTTCCAAGGAAGGGTGCTGGCTAGCAACAGCTTTCAGTGCTGGCACTTTTCATCTCGGAGCAATTGCTCGACGTTTGCAATTTCTCAGCTCGTGTCTACGAGACGGAAAGAGAAGGACCGTGACGTTTGGTGGCTAGAGAAGCGCAAAGCCCCACTGTTGCTGCGCCTGTGAAAGCGCTTCCAAGGAAGGGTGCTGGCTAGCAACAGCTTTCAGTGCTGGCACTTTTCATCTCTGAGCAATTGCTCGACGTTTGCAATTTCTCACCTGAGCTCTCTTTAGAGTGCGCGAGAGGATGAGCAGAAGATTAGGTGGCTAGAGAAGCCCAGAGCCCCAGTGTGCTTAGGCCTACAAAAGCGCTTCCAAGGAAGGGGGCTGGCTAGCAAGAGCTTTCAGTGCTGGCACTTTTCATCTCGGAGCAATTGCTCGACGTTTGCAATTTCTCACCTGAGCTCTCTTTAGAGCGCGAGAGGATGAGCAGAAGATGAGGTGGCTAGACAAGCCCAGAGCCCCAGTGTTCTTAGGCCTACAGAAGCGCTTCCAAGGAAGGGTGCTGGCTAGCAAGAGCTTTCAGTGCTGGCACTTTTCATCTCTGAGCAATTGCTCGACGTTTGCAATTTCTCAGCTCGTGTCTATGAGATGGAAAGAGAATGACCGTGACGTTTGGTGGGTAGAGAAGCGCAAAGCCCCAGTGTTACTGCGCCTGTAAAGCGCTTCCAAGGAAGGGTGCTGGCTAGCAACAGCTTTCAGTGCTGGCACTTTTCATCTCTGAGCAATTGCTGGACGTTTGCAATTTCTCAGCTCGTGTCTACGAGACGGAAAGAGAAGGACCGTGACGTTTGGTGCGTATAGAAGCGCAAAGCCCCAGTGTTGCTGCGCCTGTGAAAGCGCTTCCAAGGAAGGGTGCTGGCTAGCAACAGCTTTCAGTGCTGGCACTTTTCATCTCTGAGCAATTGCTCGATGTTTGCAATTTCTCAGCTCGTGTCTACGAGACGGAAAGAGAAGGACCGTGACGTTTGGTGCGTATAGAAGCGCAAAGCCCCAGTGTTGCTGTGCCTGTGAAAGCGCTTCCAAGGAAGGGTGCTGGCTAGCAAGAGCTTTCAGTGCTGGCACTTTTCATCTCTGAGCAATTGCTGGATGTTTGCAATTTCTCACCTGAGCTCTCTTCAGAGTGCGCGAGAGGATGAGCAGAAGATGAGGTGGCTAAAGAAGCCCAGAGCCCCAGTGTTCTTAGGCCTACAGAAGCGCTTCCAAGGAAGGGGGCTGGCTAGCAAGAGCTTTCAGTGCTGGCACTTTTCATCTCTGAGCAATTGCTGGACGTTTGCAATTTCTCAGCTCGTGTCTACGAGACGGAAAGAGAAGGACCGTGACGTTTGGTGGGTAGAGAAGCGCAAAGCCCCAGTGTTGCTGCGCCTGTGAAAGCGCTTCCAAGGAAGGGTGCTGGCTAGCAAGAGCTTTCAGTGCTGGCACTTTTCATCTCTGAGCAATTGCTCGACGTTTGCAATTTCTCACCTGAGCTCTCTTTAGAGTGCGCGAGAGGATGAGCAGAAGATGAGGTGGCTAGAGAAGCCCAGAGCCCCAGTGTTCTTAGGCCTACAAAAGCGCTTCCAAGGAAGGGTGCTGGCTAGCAAGAGCTTTCAGTGCTGGCACTTTTCATCTCTGAGCAATTGCTCGATGTTTGCAATTTCTCAGCTCGTGTCTATGAGACGGAAAGAGAATGACCGTGACGTTTGGTGCATATAGAAGCCCAGAGCCCCAGTGTTCTTAGGCCTACAAAAGCGCTTCCAAGGAAGGGTGCTGGCTAGCAAGAGCTTTCAGTGCTGGCACTTTTCATCTCTGAGCAATTGCTCGACGTTTGCAATTTCTCAGCTCGTGTCTACGAGACGGAAAGAGAAGGACCGTGACGTTTGGTGGGTAGAGAAGCGCAAAGCCCCAGTGTTACTGCGCCTGTGAAAGCGCTTCCACGGAAGGGTGCTGGCTAGCAACAGCTTTCAGTGCTGGCACTTTTCATCTCGGAGCAATTGCTCGACGTTTGCAATTTCTCAGCTCGTGTCTACGAGACGGAAAGAGAAGGACCGTGACGTTTGGTGGCTAGAGAAGCGCAAAGCCCCAGTGTTGCTGCGCCTGTGAAAGCGCTTCCAAGGAAGGGTGCTGGCTAGCAACAGCTTTCAGTGCTGGCACTTTTCATCTCTGAGCAATTGCTCGACGTTTGCAATTTCTCACCTGAGCTCTCTTTAGAGTGCGCGAGAGGATGAGCAGAAGATTAGGTGGCTAGAGAAGCCCAGAGCCCCAGTGTTCTTAGGCCTACAAAAGCGCTTCCAAGGAAGGGTGCTGGCTAGCAAGAGCTTTCAGTGCTGGCACTTTTCATCTCTGAGCAATTGCTGGACGTTTGCAATTTCTCACCTGAGCTCTCTTTAGAGCGCGAGAGGATGAGCAGAAGATTAGGTGGCTAGACAAGCCCAGAGCCCCAGTGTTCTTAGGCCTACAGAAGCGCTTCCAAGGAAGGGTGCTGGCTAGCAAGAGCTTTCAGTGCTGGCACTTTTCATCTCTGAGCAATTGCTCGACGTTTGCAATTTCTCAGCTCGTGTCTATGAGATGGAAAGAGAATGACCGTGACGTTTGGTGGGTAGAGAAGCACAAAGCCCCAGTGTTACTGCGCCTGTAAAGCGCTTCCAAGGAAGGGTGCTGGCTAGCAAGAGCTTTCAGTGCTGGCACTTTTCATCTCTGAGCAATTGCTCGACGTTTGCAATTTCTCCCCTGAGCTCTCTTTAGAGTGCGCGAGAGGATGAGCAGAAGATGAGGTGGCTAGAGAAGCCCAGAGCCCCAGTGTTCTTAGGCCTACAAAAGCGCTTCCAAGGAAGGGTGCTGGCTAGCAACAGCTTTCAGTGCTGGCACTTTTCATCTCTGAGCAATTGCTCGACGTTTGCAATTTCTCACCTGAGCTCTCTTCAGAGTGCGCGAGAGGATGAGCAGAAGATGAGGTGGCTAGAGAAGCCCAGAGCCCCAGTGTTCTTAGGCCTACAAAAGCGCTTCCAAGGAAGGGTGCTGGCTAGCAAGAGCTTTCAGTGCTGGCACTTTTCATCTCGGAGCAATTGCTCGACGTTTGCAATTTCTCAGCTCGTGTCTACGAGACGGAAAGAGAAGGACCGTGACGTTTGGTGGCTAGAGAAGCGCAAAGCCCCAGTGTTGCTGCGCCTGTGAAAGCGCTTCCAAGGAAGGGTGCTGGCTAGCAAGAGCTTTCAGTGCTGGCACTTTTCATCTCGGAGCAATTGCTGGACGTTTGCAATTTCTCAGCTCGTGTCTACGAGATGGAAAGAGAAGGACCGTGACGTTTGGTGCGTAGAGAAGTGCAAAGCCCCAGTGTTACTGCGCCTGTGAAAGCGCTTCCAAGGAAGGGTGCTGGCTAGCAAGAGCTTTCAGTGCTGGCACTTTTCATCTCTGAGCAATTGCTGGACGTTTGCAATTTCTCACCTGAGCTCTCTTCAGAGTGCGCGAGAGGATGAGCAGAAGATGAGGTGGCTAAAGAAGCCCAGAGCCCCAGTGTTCTTAGGCCTACAGAAGCGCTTCCAAGGAAGGGTGCTGGCTAGCAACAGCTTCCAGTGCTGGCACTTTTCATCTCTGAGCAATTGCTCGACGTTTGCAATTTCTCAGCTCGTGTCTACGAGACGGAAAGAGAAGGACTGTGACGTTTGGTGGGTAGAGAAGCGCAAAGCCCCAGTGTTACTGCGCCTGTGAAAGCGCTTCCAAGGAAGGGTGCTGGCTAGCAAGAGCTTTCAGTGCTGGCACTTTTCATCTCGGAGCAATTGCTCGACGTTTGCAATTTCTCACCTGAGCTCTCTTTAGAGTGCGCGAGAGGATGAGCAGAAGATGAGGTGGCTAGAGAAGCCCAGAGCCCCAGTGTGCTTAGGCCTACAAAAGCGCTTCCAAGGAAGGGTGCTGGCTAGCAAGAGCTTTCAGTGCTGGCACTTTTCATCTCTGAGCAATTGCTCGACGTTTGCAATTTCTCACCTGAGCTCTCTTTAGAGCGCGAGAGGATGAGCAGAAGATGAGGTGGCTAGAGAAGCCCAGAGCCCCAGTGTTCTTAGGCCTACAGAAGCGCTTCCAAGGAAGGGTGCTGGCTAGCAAGAGCTTTCAGTGCTGGCACTTTTCATCTCTGAGCAATTGCTCGACGTTTGCAATTTCTCAGCTCGTGTCTATGAGATGGAAAGAGAATGACCGTGATGTTTGGTGGGTAGAGAAGGGCAAAGCCCCAGTGTTACTGCGCCTGTAAAGCGCTTCCAAGGAAGGGTGCTGGCTAGCAAGAGCTTTCAGTGCTGGCACTTTTCATCTCTGAGCAATTGCTCGACGTTTGCAATTTCTCACCTGAGCTCTCTTTAGAGCGCGAGAGGATGAGCAGAAGATGAGGTGGCTAGAGAAGCCCAGAGCCCCAGTGTTCTTAAGCCTACAAAAGCGCTTCCAAGGAAGGGTGCTGGCTAGCAACAGCTTTCAGTGCTGGCACTTTTCATCTCTGAGCAATTGCTCGACGTTTGCAATTTCTCAGCTCGTGTCTACGAGATGGAAAGAGAAGGACCGTGACGTTTGGTGCGTATAGAAGTGCAAAGCCCCAGTGTTACTGCGCCTGTGAAAGCGCTTCCAAGGAAGGGTGCTGGCTAGCAACAGCTTTCAGTGCTGGCACTTTTCATCTCTGAGCAATTGCTGGACGTTTTCAATTTCTCACCTGAGCTCTCTTCAGAGTGCGCGAGAGGATGAGCAGAAGATGAGGTGGCTAGAGAAGCCCAGAGCCCCAGTGTTCTTAGGCCTACAAAAGCGCTTCCAAGGAAGGGTGCTGGCTAGCAAGAGCTTTCAGTGCTGGCACTTTTCATCTCGGAGCAATTGCTCGACGTTTGCAATTTCTCAGCTCGTGTCTACGAGACGGAAAGAGAAGGACCGTGACGTTTGGTGGGTAGAGAAGCGCAAAGCCCCAGTGTTGCTGTGCCTGTGAAAGCGCTTCCAAGGAAGGGTGCTGGCTAGCAAGAGCTTTCAGTGCTGGCACTTTTCATCTCTGAGCAATTGCTCGACGTTTGCAATTTCTCAGCTCGTGTCTACGAGGCGGAAAGAGAATGACCGTGACGTTTGGTGGCTAGAGAAGCGCAAAGCCCCATTGTTGCTGCGCCTGTGAAAGCGCTTCCAAGGAAGGGTGCTGGCTAGCAACAGCTTTCAGTGCTGGCACTTTTCATCTCTGAGCAATTGCTCGACGTTTGCAATTTCTCACCTGAGCTCTCTTTAGAGTGCGCGAGAGGATGAGCAGAAGATGAGGTGGCTAGAGAAGCCCAGAGCCCCAGTGTGCTTAGGCCTACAAAAGCGCTTCCAAGGAAGGGTGCTGGCTAGCAAGAGCTTTCAGTGCTGGCACTTTTCATCTCGGAGCAATTGCTCGACGTTTGCAATTTCTCAGCTCGTGTCTACGAGACGGAAAGAGAAGGACCGTGACGTTTGGTGGCTAGAGAAGCGCAAAGCCCCAGTGTTGCTGCGCCTGTGAAAGCGCTTCCAAGGAAGGGTGCTGGCTAGCAAGAGCTTTCAGTGCTGGCACTTTTCATCTCGGAGCAATTGCTGGACGTTTGCAATTTCTCAGCTCGTGTCTACGAGATGGAAAGAGAAGGACCGTGACGTTTGGTGCGTAGAGAAGTGCAAAGCCCCAGTGTTACTGCGCCTGTGAAAGCGCTTCCAAGGAAGGGTGCTGGCTAGCAAGAGCTTTCAGTGCTGGCACTTTTCATCTCTGAGCAATTGCTGGACGTTTGCAATTTCTCACCTGAGCTCTCTTCAGAGTGCGCGAGAGGATGAGCAGAAGATGAGGTGGCTAGAGAAGCCCAGAGCCCCAGTGTTCTTAGGCCTACAAAAGCGCTTCCAAGGAAGGGTGCTGGCTAGCAACAGCTTTCAGTGCTGGCACTTTTCATCTCTGAGCAATTGCTCGACGTTTGCAATTTCTCAGCTCGTTTCTACGAGACGGAAAGAGAAGGACCGTGACGTTTGGTGGCTAGAGAAGCGCAAAGCCCCAGTGTTGCTGCGCCTGTGAAAGCGCTTCCAAGGAAGGGTGCTGGCTAGCAACAGCTTTCAGTGCTGGCACTTTTCATCTCTGAGCAATTGCTGGACGTTTGCAATTTCTCAGCTCGTTTCTACGAGACGGAAAGAGAAGGACCGTGACGTTTGGTGGGTAGAGAAGCGCAAAGCCCCATTGTTGCTGCGCCTGTGAAAGCGCTTCCAAGGAAGGGTGCTGGCTAGCAAGAGCTTTCAGTGCTGGCACTTTTCATCTCTGAGCAATTGCTGGACGTTTGCAATTTCTCACCTGAGCTCTCTTTAGACTGCGCGAGAGGATGAGCAGAAGATGAGGTGGCTAAAGAAGCCCAGAGCCCCAGTGTTCTTAGGCCTACAAAAGCGCTTCCAAGGAAGGGTGCTGGCTAGCAAGAGCTTTCAGTGCTGGCACTTTTCATCTCTGAGCAATTGCTGGACGTTTGCAATTTCTCAGCTCGTGTCTACGAGACGGAAAGAGAAGGACCGTGACGTTTGGTGGCTAAAGAAGCGCAAAGCCCCAGTGTTGCTGCGCCTGTGAAAGCGCTTCCAAGGAAGGGTGCTGGCTAGCAACAGCTTTCAGTGCTGGCACTTTTCATCTCTGAGCAATTGCTGGACGTTTGCAATTTCTCAGCTCGTTTCTACGAGACGGAAAGAGAATGACCGTGACGTTTGGTGGCTAGAGAAGCGCAAAGCCCCAGTGTTGCTGCGCCTGTGAAAGCGCTTCCAAGGAAGGGTGCTGGCTAGCAAGAGCTTTCAGTGCTGGCACTTTTCATCTCTGAGCAATTGCTGGATGTTTGCAATTTCTCACCTGAGCTCTCTTCAGAGTGCGCGAGAGGATGAGCAGAAGATGAGGTGGCTAAAGAAGCCCAGAGCCCCAGTGTTCTTAGGCCTACAGAAGCGCTTCCAAGGAAGGGGGCTGGCTAGCAAGAGCTTTCAGTGCTGGCACTTTTCATCTCTGAGCAATTGCTCGACGTTTGCAATTTCTCAGCTCGTGTCTACGAGACGGAAAGAGAAGGACCGTGACGTTTGGTGGCTAGAGAAGCGCAAAGCCCCAGTGTTGCTGCGCCTGTGAAAGCGCTTCCAAGGAAGGGTGCTGGCTAGCAAGAGCTTTCAGTGCTGGCACTTTTCATCTCTGAGCAATTGCTGGACGTTTGCAATTTCTCACCTGAGCTCTCTTTAGACTGCGCGAGAGGATGAGCAGAAGATGAGGTGGCTAGAGAAGCCCAGAGCCCCAGTGTTCTTAGGCCTACAAAAGCGCTTCCAAGGAAGGGTGCTGGCTAGCAAGAGCTTTCAGTGCTGGCACTTTTCATCTCTGAGCAATTGCTCGATGTTTGCAATTTCTCAGCTCGTGTCTATGAGACGGAAAGAGAATGACCGTGACGTTTGGTGCATATAGAAGCCCAGAGCCCCAGTGTTCTTAGGCCTACAAAAGCGCTTCCAAGGAAGGGTGCTGGCTAGCAAGAGCTTTCAGTGCTGGCACTTTTCATCTCTGAGCAATTGCTCGACGTTTGCAATTTCTCAGCTCGTGTCTACGAGACGGAAAGAGAAGGACCGTGACGTTTGGTGGGTAGAGAAGCGCAAAGCCCCAGTGTTACTGCGCCTGTGAAAGCGCTTCCAAGGAAGGGTGCTGGCTAGCAACAGCTTTCAGTGCTGGCACTTTTCATCTCGGAGCAATTGCTCGACGTTTGCAATTTCTCAGCTCGTGTCTACGAGACGGAAAGAGAAGGACCGTGACGTTTGGTGGCTAGAGAAGCGCAAAGCCCCACTGTTGCTGCGCCTGTGAAAGCGCTTCCAAGGAAGGGTGCTGGCTAGCAAGAGCTTTCAGTGCTGGCACTTTTCATCTCTGAGCAATTGCTCGACGTTTGCAATTTCTCACCTGAGCTCTCTTTAGAGTGCGCGAGAGGATGAGCAGAAGATTAGGTGGCTAGAGAAGCCCAGAGCCCCAGTGTGCTTAGGCCTACAAAAGCGCTTCCAAGGAAGGGGGCTGGCTAGCAAGAGCTTTCAGTGCTGGCACTTTTCATCTCGGAGCAATTGCTCGACGTTTGCAATTTCTCACCTGAGCTCTCTTTAGAGCGCGAGAGGATGAGCAGAAGATGAGGTGGCTAGACAAGCCCAGAGCCCCAGTGTTCTTAGGCCTACAGAAGCGCTTCCAAGGAAGGGTGCTGGCTAGCAAGAGCTTTCAGTGCTGGCACTTTTCATCTCTGAGCAATTGCTCGACGTTTGCAATTTCTCAGCTCGTGTCTATGAGATGGAAAGAGAATGACCGTGACGTTTGGTGGGTAGAGAAGCGCAAAGCCCCAGTGTTACTGCGCCTGTAAAGCGCTTCCAAGGAAGGGTGCTGGCTAGCAACAGCTTTCAGTGCTGGCACTTTTCATCTCTGAGCAATTGCTGGACGTTTGCAATTTCTCAGCTCGTGTCTACGAGACGGAAAGAGAAGGACCGTGACGTTTGGTGGCTAGAGAAGCGCAAAGCCCCAGTGTTGCTGCGCCTGTGAAAGCGCTTCCAAGGAAGGGTGCTGGCTAGCAACAGCTTTCAGTGCTGGCACTTTTCATCTCTGAGCAATTGCTCGATGTTTGCAATTTCTCAGCTCGTGTCTACGAGACGGAAAGAGAAGGACCGTGACGTTTGGTGCGTATAGAAGCGCAAAGCCCCAGTGTTGCTGTGCCTGTGAAAGCGCTTCCAAGGAAGGGTGCTGGCTAGCAAGAGCTTTCAGTGCTGGCACTTTTCATCTCTGAGCAATTGCTGGATGTTTGCAATTTCTCACCTGAGCTCTCTTCAGAGTGCGCGAGAGGATGAGCAGAAGATGAGGTGGCTAAAGAAGCCCAGAGCCCCAGTGTTCTTAGGCCTACAGAAGCGCTTCCAAGGAAGGGGGCTGGCTAGCAAGAGCTTTCAGTGCTGGCACTTTTCATCTCTGAGCAATTGCTGGACGTTTGCAATTTCTCAGCTCGTGTCTACGAGACGGAAAGAGAAGGACCGTGACGTTTGGTGGGTAGAGAAGCGCAAAGCCCCAGTGTTGCTGCGCCTGTGAAAGCGCTTCCAAGGAAGGGTGCTGGCTAGCAAGAGCTTTCAGTGCTGGCACTTTTCATCTCTGAGCAATTGCTCGACGTTTGCAATTTCTCACCTGAGCTCTCTTTAGAGTGCGCGAGAGGATGAGCAGAAGATGAGGTGGCTAGAGAAGCCCAGAGCCCCAGTGTTCTTAGGCCTACAAAAGCGCTTCCAAGGAAGGGTGCTGGCTAGCAAGAGCTTTCAGTGCTGGCACTTTTCATCTCTGAGCAATTGCTCGATGTTTGCAATTTCTCAGCTCGTGTCTATGAGACGGAAAGAGAATGACCGTGACGTTTGGTGCATATAGAAGCCCAGAGCCCCAGTGTTCTTAGGCCTACAAAAGCGCTTCCAAGGAAGGGTGCTGGCTAGCAAGAGCTTTCAGTGCTGGCACTTTTCATCTCTGAGCAATTGCTCGACGTTTGCAATTTCTCAGCTCGTGTCTACGAGACGGAAAGAGAAGGACCGTGACGTTTGGTGGGTAGAGAAGCGCAAAGCCCCAGTGTTACTGCGCCTGTGAAAGCGCTTCCACGGAAGGGTGCTGGCTAGCAACAGCTTTCAGTGCTGGCACTTTTCATCTCGGAGCAATTGCTCGACGTTTGCAATTTCTCAGCTCGTGTCTACGAGACGGAAAGAGAAGGACCGTGACGTTTGGTGGCTAGAGAAGCGCAAAGCCCCAGTGTTGCTGCGCCTGTGAAAGCGCTTCCAAGGAAGGGTGCTGGCTAGCAAGAGCTTTCAGTGCTGGCACTTTTCATCTCTGAGCAATTGCTCGACGTTTGCAATTTCTCACCTGAGCTCTCTTTAGAGTGCGCGAGAGGATGAGCAGAAGATTAGGTGGCTAGAGAAGCCCAGAGCCCCAGTGTTCTTAGGCCTACAAAAGCGCTTCCAAGGAAGGGTGCTGGCTAGCAAGAGCTTTCAGTGCTGGCACTTTTCATCTCTGAGCAATTGCTGGACGTTTGCAATTTCTCACCTGAGCTCTCTTTAGAGCGCGAGAGGATGAGCAGAAGATTAGGTGGCTAGACAAGCCCAGAGCCCCAGTGTTCTTAGGCCTACAAAAGCGCTTCCAAGGAAGGGTGCTGGCTAGCAAGAGCTTTCAGTGCTGGCACTTTTCATCTCGGAGCAATTGCTCGACGTTTGCAATTTCTCAGCTCGTGTCTACGAGACGGAAAGAGAAGGACCGTGACGTTTGGTGCGTAGAGAAGCGCAAAGCCCCAGTGTTGCTGCGCCTGTGAAAGCGCTTCCAAGGAAGGGTGCTGGCTAGCAAGAGCTTTCAGTGCTGGCACTTTTCATCTCGGAGCAATTGCTGGACGTTTGCAATTTCTCAGCTCGTGTCTACGAGATGGAAAGAGAAGGACCGTGACGTTTGGTGCGTAGAGAAGTGCAAAGCCCCAGTGTTACTGCGCCTGTGAAAGCGCTTCCAAGGAAGGGTGCTGGCTAGCAACAGCTTTCAGTGCTGGCACTTTTCATCTCTGAGCAATTGCTCGACGTTTGCAATTTCTCACCTGAGCTCTCTTCAGAGTGCGCGAGAGGATGAGCAGAAGATGAGGTGGCTAAAGAAGCCCAGAGCCCCAGTGTTCTTAGGCCTACAGAAGCGCTTCCAAGGAAGGGTGCTGGCTAGCAACAGCTTTCAGTGCTGGCACTTTTCATCTCTGAGCAATTGCTCGACGTTTGCAATTTCTCAGCTCGTGTCTACGAGACGGAAAGAGAAGGACTGTGACGTTTGGTGGGTAGAGAAGCGCAAAGCCCCAGTGTTACTGCGCCTGTGAAAGCGCTTCCAAGGAAGGGTGCTGGCTAGCAAGAGCTTTCAGTGCTGGCACTTTTCATCTCGGAGCAATTGCTCGACGTTTGCAATTTCTCACCTGAGCTCTCTTTAGAGTGCGCGAGAGGATGAGCAGAAGATGAGGTGGCTAGAGAAGCCCAGAGCCCCAGTGTGCTTAGGCCTACAAAAGCGCTTCCAAGGAAGGGTGCTGGCTAGCAACAGCTTTCAGTGCTGGCACTTTTCATCTCTGAGCAATTGCTCGACGTTTGCAATTTCTCACCTGAGCTCTCTTTAGAGCGCGAGAGGATGAGCAGAAGATGAGGTGGCTAGAGAAGCCCAGAGCCCCAGTGTTCTTAGGCCTACAGAAGCGCTTCCAAGGAAGGGTGCTGGCTAGCAAGAGCTTTCAGTGCTGGCACTTTTCATCTCTGAGCAATTGCTCGACGTTTGCAATTTCTCAGCTCGTGTCTATGAGATGGAAAGAGAATGACCGTGATGTTTGGTGGGTAGAGAAGGGCAAAGCCCCAGTGTTACTGCGCCTGTAAAGCGCTTCCAAGGAAGGGTGCTGGCTAGCAAGAGCTTTCAGTGCTGGCACTTTTCATCTCTGAGCAATTGCTCGACGTTTGCAATTTCTCACCTGAGCTCTCTTTAGAGCGCGAGAGGATGAGCAGAAGATGAGGTGGCTAGAGAAGCCCAGAGCCCCAGTGTTCTTAAGCCTACAAAAGCGCTTCCAAGGAAGGGTGCTGGCTAGCAAGAGCTTTCAGTGCTGGCACTTTTCATCTCGGAGCAATTGCTCGACGTTTGCAATTTCTCAGCTCGTGTCTACGAGACGGAAAGAGAAGGACCGTGACGTTTGGTGGGTAGAGAAGCGCAAAGCCCCAGTGTTGCTGTGCCTGTGAAAGCGCTTCCAAGGAAGGGTGCTGGCTAGCAAGAGCTTTCAGTGCTGGCACTTTTCATCTCTGAGCAATTGCTCGACGTTTGCAATTTCTCAGCTCGTGTCTACGAGGCGGAAAGAGAATGACCGTGACGTTTGGTGGCTAGAGAAGCGCAAAGCCCCATTGTTGCTGCGCCTGTGAAAGCGCTTCCAAGGAAGGGTGCTGGCTAGCAACAGCTTTCAGTGCTGGCACTTTTCATCTCTGAGCAATTGCTCGACGTTTGCAATTTCTCACCTGAGCTCTCTTTAGAGTGCGCGAGAGGATGAGCAGAAGATGAGGTGGCTAGAGAAGCCCAGAGCCCCAGTGTGCTTAGGCCTACAAAAGCGCTTCCAAGGAAGGGTGCTGGCTAGCAAGAGCTTTCAGTGCTGGCACTTTTCATCTCGGAGCAATTGCTCGACGTTTGCAATTTCTCAGCTCGTGTCTACGAGACGGAAAGAGAAGGACCGTGACGTTTGGTGCGTAGAGAAGCGCAAAGCCCCAGTGTTGCTGCGCCTGTGAAAGCGCTTCCAAGGAAGGGTGCTGGCTAGCAAGAGCTTTCAGTGCTGGCACTTTTCATCTCGGAGCAATTGCTGGACGTTTGCAATTTCTCAGCTCGTGTCTACGAGATGGAAAGAGAAGGACCGTGACGTTTGGTGCGTAGAGAAGTGCAAAGCCCCAGTGTTACTGCGCCTGTGAAAGCGCTTCCAAGGAAGGGTGCTGGCTAGCAAGAGCTTTCAGTGCTGGCACTTTTCATCTCTGAGCAATTGCTGGACGTTTGCAATTTCTCACCTGAGCTCTCTTCAGAGTGCGCGAGAGGATGAGCAGAAGATGAGGTGGCTAAAGAAGCCCAGAGCCCCAGTGTTCTTAGGCCTACAGAAGCGCTTCCAAGGAAGGGTGCTGGCTAGCAACAGCTTCCAGTGCTGGCACTTTTCATCTCTGAGCAATTGCTCGACGTTTGCAATTTCTCAGCTCGTGTCTACGAGACGGAAAGAGAAGGACTGTGACGTTTGGTGGGTAGAGAAGCGCAAAGCCCCAGTGTTACTGCGCCTGTGAAAGCGCTTCCAAGGAAGGGTGCTGGCTAGCAAGAGCTTTCAGTGCTGGCACTTTTCATCTCGGAGCAATTGCTCGACGTTTGCAATTTCTCACCTGAGCTCTCTTTAGAGTGCGCGAGAGGATGAGCAGAAGATGAGGTGGCTAGAGAAGCCCAGAGCCCCAGTGTGCTTAGGCCTACAAAAGCGCTTCCAAGGAAGGGTGCTGGCTAGCAACAGCTTTCAGTGCTGGCACTTTTCATCTCTGAGCAATTGCTCGACGTTTGCAATTTCTCACCTGAGCTCTCTTTAGAGCGCGAGAGGATGAGCAGAAGATGAGGTGGCTAGAGAAGCCCAGAGCCCCAGTGTTCTTAGGCCTACAGAAGCGCTTCCAAGGAAGGGTGCTGGCTAGCAAGAGCTTTCAGTGCTGGCACTTTTCATCTCTGAGCAATTGCTCGACGTTTGCAATTTCTCAGCTCGTGTCTATGAGATGGAAAGAGAATGACCGTGATGTTTGGTGGGTAGAGAAGGGCAAAGCCCCAGTGTTACTGCGCCTGTAAAGCGCTTCCAAGGAAGGGTGCTGGCTAGCAAGAGCTTTCAGTGCTGGCACTTTTCATCTCTGAGCAATTGCTCGACGTTTGCAATTTCTCACCTGAGCTCTCTTTAGAGCGCGAGAGGATGAGCAGAAGATGAGGTGGCTAGAGAAGCCCAGAGCCCCAGTGTTCTTAAGCCTACAAAAGCGCTTCCAAGGAAGGGTGCTGGCTAGCAACAGCTTTCAGTGCTGGCACTTTTCATCTCTGAGCAATTGCTCGACGTTTGCAATTTCTCAGCTCGTGTCTACGAGATGGAAAGAGAAGGACCGTGACGTTTGGTGCGTATAGAAGTGCAAAGCCCCAGTGTTACTGCGCCTGTGAAAGCGCTTCCAAGGAAGGGTGCTGGCTAGCAACAGCTTTCAGTGCTGGCACTTTTCATCTCTGAGCAATTGCTGGACGTTTTCAATTTCTCACCTGAGCTCTCTTCAGAGTGCGCGAGAGGATGAGCAGAAGATGAGGTGGCTAGAGAAGCCCAGAGCCCCAGTGTTCTTAGGCCTACAAAAGCGCTTCCAAGGAAGGGTGCTGGCTAGCGAGAGCTTTCAGTGCTGGCACTTTTCCTCTCTGAGCAATTGCTCGACGTTTGCAATTTCTCAGCTCGTGTCTACGAGACGGAAAGAGAAGGACCGTGACGTTTGGTGGGTAGAGAAGCGCAAAGCCCCAGTGTTGCTGTGCCTGTGAAAGCGCTTCCAAGGAAGGGTGCTGGCTAGCAAGAGCTTTCAGTGCTGGCACTTTTCATCTCTGAGCAATTGCTCGACGTTTGCAATTTCTCAGCTCGTGTCTACGAGGCGGAAAGAGAATGACCGTGACGTTTGGTGGCTAGAGAAGCGCAAAGCCCCATTGTTGCTGCGCCTGTGAAAGCGCTTCCAAGGAAGGGTGCTGGCTAGCAACAGCTTTCAGTGCTGGCACTTTTCATCTCTGAGCAATTGCTCGACGTTTGCAATTTCTCACCTGAGCTCTCTTTAGAGTGCGCGAGAGGATGAGCAGAAGATTAGGTGGCTAGAGAAGCCCAGAGCCCCAGTGTTCTTAGGCCTACAAAAGCGCTTCCAAGGAAGGGTGCTGGCTAGCAAGAGCTTCCAGTGCTGGCACTTTTCATCTCTGAGCAATTGCTCAACGTTTGCAATTTCTCAGCTCGTGTCTACGAGACAGAAAGAGAAGGACCGTGACGTTTGGTGCGTATAGAAGTGCAAAGCCCCAGTGTTGCTGCGCCTGTGAAAGCGCTTCCAAGGAAGGGTGCTGGCTAGCAACAGCTTTCAGTGCTGGCACTTTTCATCTCTGAGCAATTGCTGGACGTTTGCAATTTCTCACCTGAGCTCTCTTCAGAGTGCACGAGAGGATGAGCAGAAGATGAGGTGGCTAGAGAAGCCCAGAGCCCCAGTGTTCTTAGGCCTACAAAAGCGCTTCCAAGGAAGGGTGCTGGCTAGCAAGAGCTTTCAGTGCTGGCACTTTTCATCTCTGAGCAATTGCTGGACGTTTGCAATTTCTCAGCTCGTGTCTACGAGACGGAAAGAGAAGGACCGTGACGTTTGGTGGCTAGAGAAGCGCAAAGCCCCAGTGTTGCTGCGCCTGTGAAAGCGCTTCCAAGGAAGGGTGCTGGCTAGCAACAGCTTTCAGTGCTGGCACTTTTCATCTCTGAGCAATTGCTGGACGTTTGCAATTTCTCACCTGAGCTCTCTTTAGAGTGCGCGAGAGGATGAGCAGAAGATGAGGTGGCTAGAGAAGCCCAGAGCCCCAGTGTTCTTAGGCCTACAAAAGCGCTTCCAAGGAAGGGTGCTGGCTAGCAAGAGCTTTCAGTGCTGGCACTTTTCATCTCTGAGCAATTGCTCGATGTTTGCAATTTCTCAGCTCGTGTCTATGAGATGGAAAGAGAATGACCGTGACGTTTGGTGGCTAGAGAAGCGCAAAGCCCCAGTGTTACTGCGCCTGTAAAGCGCTTCCAAGGAAGGGTGCTGGCTAGCAAGAGCTTTCAGTGCTGGCACTTTTCATCTCTGAGCAATTGCTGGACGTTTGCAATTTCTCAGCTCGTGTCTACGAGACGGAAAGAGAAGGACCGTGACGTTTGGTGGGTAGAGAAGCGCAAAGCCCCAGTGTTACTGCGCCTGTGAAAGCGCTTCCAAGGAAGGGTGCTGGCTAGCAACAGCTTTCAGTGCTGGCACTTTTCATCTCTGAGCAATTGCTCGACGTTTGCAATTTCTCACCTGAGCTCTCTTCAGAGTGCGCGAGAGGATGAGCAGAAGATTAGGTGGCTAGAGAAGCCCAGAGCCCCAGTGTTCTTAGGCCTACAAAAGCGCTTCCAAGGAAGGGTGCTGGCTAGCAAGAGCTTTCAGTGCTGGCACTTTTCATCTCTGAGCAATTGCTCGACGTTTGCAATTTCTCAGCTCGTGTCTACGAGACGGAAAGAGAAGGACCGTGACGTTTGGTGCGTATAGAAGCGCAAAGCCCAAGTGTTGCTGTGCCTGTGAAAGCGCTTCCAAGGAAGGGTGCTGGCTAGCAAGAGCTTTCAGTGCTGGCACTTTTCATCTCGGAGCAATTGCTCGACGTTTGCAATTTCTCAGCTCGTGTCTACGAGACGGAAAGAGAAGGACCGTGACGTTTGGTGCGTAGAGAAGCGCAAAGCCCCAGTGTTGCTGCGCCTGTGAAAGCGCTTCCAAGGAAGGGTGCTGGCTAGCAACAGCTTTCAGTGCTGGCACTTTTCATCTCTGAGCAATTGCTGGACGTTTGCAATTTCTCACCTGAGCTCTCTTTAGAGTGCGCGAGAGGATGAGCAGAAGATTAGGTGTCTAGAGAAGCCCAGAGCCCCAGTGTTCTTAGGCCTACAAAAGCGCTTCCAAGGAAGGGTGCTGGCTAGCAAGAGCTTTCAGTGCTGGCACTTTTCATCTCGGAGCAAATGCTCGACGTTTGCAATTTCTCAGCTCGTGTCTACGAGACGCAGAGATAGTGACCGTGACGTTTGGTGGGTAGAGAAGCGCAAAGCCCCAGTGTTACTGCGCCTGTGAAAGCGCTTCCAAGGAAGGGTGCTGGCTAGCAAGAGCTTTCAGTGCTGGCACTTTTCATCTCTGAGCAATTGCTCGACGTTTGCAATTTCTCAGCTCGTGTCTACGAGACGGAGAGATAGTGACCGTGACGTTTGGTGGGTAGAGAAGCGCAAAGCCCCAGTGTTACTGCGCCTGTGAAAGCGCTTCCAAGGAAGGGTGCTGGCTAGCAACAGCTTTCAGTACTGGCACTTTTCATCTCTGAGCAATTGCTCAACGTTTGCAATTTCTCAGCTCGTGTCTACGAGACGGAAAGAGAAGGACCGTGACGTTTGGTGGGTAGAGAAGTGCAAAGCCCCAGTGTTACTGCGCCTGTGAAAGCGCTTCCAAGGAAGGGTGCTGGCTAGCAAGAGCTTTCAGTGCTGGCACTTTTCATCTCTGAGCAATTGCTCGACGTTTGCAATTTCTCACCTGAGCTCTCTTCAGAGTGCGCGAGAGGATGAGCAGAAGATGAGGTGGCTAGAGAAGCCCAGAGCCCCAGTGTTCTTAGGCCTACAAAAGCGCTTCCAAGGAAGGGTGCTGGCTAGCAACAGCTTTCAGTGCTGGCACTTTTCATCTCTGAGCAATTGCTGGACGTTTGCAATTTCTCAGCTCGTGTCTATGAGACGGAAAGAGAATGACAGTGACGTTTGGTGGGTAGAGAAGCGCAAAGCCCCATTGTTGCTGCGCCTGTGAAAGCGCTTCCAAGGAAGGGTGCTGGCTAGCAAGAGCTTTCAGTGCTGGCACTTTTCATCTCTGAGCAATTGCTCGACGTTTGCAATTTCTCACCTGAGCTCTCTTTAGAGTGCGCGAGAGGATGAGCAGAAGATGAGGTGGCTAAAGAAGCCCAGAGCCCCAGTGTTCTTAGGCCTACAAAAGCGCTTCCAAGGAAGGGTGCTGGCTAGCAACAGCTTTCAGTGCTGGCACTTTTCATCTCTGAGCAATTGCTGGACGTTTGCAATTTCTCAGCTCGTTTCTACGAGACGGAAAGAGAATGACCGTGATGTTTGGTGGCTAGAGAAGCGCAAAGCCCCAGTGTTGCTGCGCCTGTGAAAGCGCTTCCAAGGAAGGGTGCTGGCTAGCAAGAGCTTTCAGTGCTGGCACTTTTCATCTCTGAGCAATTGCTGGATGTTTGCAATTTCTCACCTGAGCTCTCTTTAGAGTGCGCGAGAGGATGAGCAGAAGATGAGGTGGCTAAAGAAGCCCAGAGCCCCAGTGTTCTTAGGCCTACAAAAGCGCTTCCAAGGAAGGGGGCTGGCTAGCAAGAGCTTTCAGTGCTGGCACTTTTCATCTCGGAGCAATTGCTCGACGTTTGCAATTTCTCAGCTCGTGTCTACGAGACGGAAAGAGAAGGACCGTGACGTTTGGTGGGTAGAGAAGCGCAAAGCCCCAGTGTTGCTGCGCCTGTGAAAGCGCTTCCAAGGAAGGGTGCTGGCTAGCAAGAGCTTTCAGTGCTGGCACTTTTCATCGCTGAGCAATTGCTGGACGTTTGCAATTTCTCACCTGAGCTCTCTTTAGAGTGCGCGAGAGGATGAGCAGAAGATGAGGTGGCTAGAGAAGCCCAGAGCCCCAGTGTTCTTAGGCCTACAAAAGCGCTTCCAAGGAAGGGTGCTGGCTAGCAAGAGCTTTCAGTGCTGGCACTTTTCATCTCTGAGCAATTGCTCGACGTTTGCAATTTCTCAGCTCGTGTCTATGAGACGGAAAGAGAATGACCGTGACGTTTGGTGCATATAGAAGCCCAGAGCCCCAGTGTTCTTAGGCCTACAAAAGCGCTTCCAAGGAAGGGTGCTGGCTAGCAAGAGCTTTCAGTGCTGGCACTTTTCATCTCTGAGCAATTGCTGGACGTTTGCAATTTCTCAGCTCGTGTCTACGAGACGGAAAGAGAAGGACCGTGACGTTTGGTGGGTAGAGAAGCGCAAAGCCCCAGTGTTACTGCGCCTGTAAAGCGCTTCCAAGGAAGGGTGCTGGCTAGCAACAGCTTTCAGTGCTGGCACTTTTCATCTCGGAGCAATTGCTCGACGTTTGCAATTTCTCAGCTCGTGTCTACGAGACAGAAAGAGAAGGACCGTGACGTTTGGTGCGTAGAGAAGCGCAAAGCCCCAGTGTTGCTGCGCCTGTGAAAGCCCTTCCAAGGAAGGGTGCTGGCTAGCAAGAGCTTTCAGTGCTGGCACTTTTCATCTCTGAGCAATTGCTCGACGTTTGCAATTTCTCACCTGAGCTCTCTTCAGAGTGCGCGAGAGGATGAGCAGAAGATGAGGTGGCTAGAGAAGCCCAGAGCCCCAGTGTTCTTAGGCCTACAAAAGCGCTTCCAAGGAAGGGTGCTGGCTAGCAAGAGCTTTCAGTGCTGGCACTTTTCATCTCTGAGCAATTGCTCGACGTTTGCAATTTCTCAGCTCGTTTCTACGAGACGGAAAGAGAAGGACCGTGACGTTTGGTGGCTAGAGAAGCGCAAAGCCCCAGTGTTGCTGCGCCTGTGAAAGCGCTTCCAAGGAAGGGTGCTGGCTAGCAACAGCTTTCAGTGCTGGCACTTTTCATCTCGGAGCAATTGCTGGACGTTTGCAATTTCTCAGCTCGTTTCTACGAGACGGAAAGAGAAGGACCGTGACGTTTGGTGGCTAGAGAAGCGCAAAGCCCCAGTGTTGCTGCGCCTGTGAAAGCGCTTCCAAGGAAGGGTGCTGGCTAGCAACAGCTTTCAGTGCTGGCACTTTTCATCTCTGAGCAATTGCTGGACGTTTGCAATTTCTCACCTGAGCTCTCTTTAGAGTGCGCGAGAGGATGAGCAGAAGATGAGGTGGCTAAAGAAGCCCAGAGACCCAGTGTTCTTAGGCCTACAAAAGCACTTCCAAGGAAGGGTGCTGGCTAGCAACAGCTTTCAGTGCTGGCACTTTTCATCTCTGAGCAATTGCTCGACGTTTGCAATTTCTCAGCTCGTGTCTACGAGACGGAAAGAGAAGGACCGTGACGTTTGGTGGCTAAAGAAGCGCAAAGCCCCAGTGTTGCTGCGCCTGTGAAAGCGCTTCCAAGGAAGGGTGCTGGCTAGCAAGAGCTTTCAGTGCTGGCACTTTTCATCTCTGAGCAATTGCTGGACGTTTGCAATTTCTCAGCTCGTTTCTACGAGACGGAAAGAGAATGACCGTGACGTTTGGTGGCTAGAGAAGCGCAAAGCCCCAGTGTTGCTGTGCCTGTGAAAGCGCTTCCAAGGAAGGGTGCTGGCTAGCAAGAGCTTTCAGTGCTGGCACTTTTCATCTCTGAGCAATTGCTGGATGTTTGCAATTTCTCACCTGAGCTCTCTTCAGAGTGCGCGAGAGGATGAGCAGAAGATGAGGTGGCTAAAGAAGCCCAGAGCCCCAGTGTTCTTAGGCCTACAGAAGCGCTTCCAAGGAAGGGGGCTGGCTAGCAAGAGCTTTCAGTGCTGGCACTTTTCATCTCTGAGCAATTGCTCGACGTTTGCAATTTCTCAGCTCGTGTCTACGAGACGGAAAGAGAAGGACCGTGACGTTTGGTGGGTAGAGAAGCGCAAAGCCCCAGTGTTACTGCGCCTGTGAAAGCGCTTCCAAGGAAGGGTGCTGGCTAGCAACAGCTTTCAGTGCTGGCACTTTTCATCTCGGAGCAATTGCTCGACGTTTGCAATTTCTCAGCTCGTGTCTACGAGACGGAAAGAGAAGGACCGTGACGTTTGGTGGCTAGAGAAGCGCAAAGCCCCAGTGTTGCTGCGCCTGTGAAAGCGCTTCCAAGGAAGGGTGCTGGCTAGCAAGAGCTTTCAGTGCTGGCACTTTTCATCTCTGAGCAATTGCTCGACGTTTGCAATTTCTCACCTGAGCTCTCTTTAGAGTGCGCGAGAGGATGAGCAGAAGATTAGGTGGCTAGAGAAGCCCAGAGCCCCAGTGTGCTTAGGCCTACAAAAGCGCTTCCAAGGAAGGGGGCTGGCTAGCAAGAGCTTTCAGTGCTGGCACTTTTCATCTCGGAGCAATTGCTCGACGTTTGCAATTTCTCACCTGAGCTCTCTTTAGAGCGCGAGAGGATGAGCAGAAGATGAGGTGGCTAGACAAGCCCAGAGCCCCAGTGTTCTTAGGCCTACAGAAGCGCTTCCAAGGAAGGGTGCTGGCTAGCAAGAGCTTTCAGTGCTGGCACTTTTCATCTCTGAGCAATTGCTCGACGTTTGCAATTTCTCAGCTCGTGTCTATGAGATGGAAAGAGAATGACCGTGACGTTTGGTGGGTAGAGAAGCGCAAAGCCCCAGTGTTACTGCGCCTGTAAAGCGCTTCCAAGGAAGGGTGCTGGCTAGCAACAGCTTTCAGTGCTGGCACTTTTCATCTCTGAGCAATTGCTGGACGTTTGCAATTTCTCAGCTCGTGTCTACGAGACGGAAAGAGAAGGACCGTGACGTTTGGTGGCTAAAGAAGCGCAAAGCCCCAGTGTTGCTGCGCCTGTGAAAGCGCTTCCAAGGAAGGGTGCTGGCTAGCAACAGCTTTCAGTGCTGGCACTTTTCATCTCTGAGCAATTGCTGGACGTTTGCAATTTCTCAGCTCGTTTCTACGAGACGGAAAGAGAATGACCGTGACCTTTGGTGGCTAGAGAAGCGCAAAGCCCCAGTGTTGCTGTGCCTGTGAAAGCGCTTCCAAGGAAGGGTGCTGGCTAGCAAGAGCTTTCAGTGCTGGCACTTTTCATCTCTGAGCAATTGCTGGATGTTTGCAATTTCTCACCTGAGCTCTCTTCAGAGTGCGCGAGAGGATGAGCAGAAGATGAGGTGGCTAAAGAAGCCCAGAGCCCCAGTGTTCTTAGGCCTACAGAAGCGCTTCCAAGGAAGGGGGCTGGCTAGCAAGAGCTTTCAGTGCTGGCACTTTTCATCTCTGAGCAATTGCTGGACGTTTGCAATTTCTCAGCTCGTGTCTACGAGACGGAAAGAGAAGGACCGTGACGTTTGGTGGGTAGAGAAGCGCAAAGCCCCAGTGTTGCTGCGCCTGTGAAAGCGCTTCCAAGGAAGGGTGCTGGCTAGCAAGAGCTTTCAGTGCTGGCACTTTTCATCTCTGAGCAATTGCTGGACGTTTGCAATTTCTCACCTGAGCTCTCTTTAGAGTGCGCGAGAGGATGAGCAGAAGATGAGGTGGCTAGAGAAGCCCAGAGCCCCAGTGTTCTTAGGCCTACAAAAGCGCTTCCAAGGAAGGGTGCTGGCTAGCAAGAGCTTTCAGTGCTGGCACTTTTCATCTCTGAGCAATTGCTCGATGTTTGCAATTTCTCAGCTCGTGTCTATGAGACGGAAAGAGAATGACCGTGACGTTTGGTGCATATAGAAGCCCAGAGCCCCAGTGTTCTTAGGCCTACAAAAGCGCTTCCAAGGAAGGGTGCTGGCTAGCAAGAGCTTTCAGTGCTGGCACTTTTCATCTCTGAGCAATTGCTCGACGTTTGCAATTTCTCAGCTCGTGTCTATGAGACGGAAAGAGAAGGACCGTGACGTTTGGTGGGTAGAGAAGCGCAAAGCCCCAGTGTTACTGCGCCTGTGAAAGCGCTTCCAAGGAAGGGTGCTGGCTAGCAACAGCTTTCAGTGCTGGCACTTTTCATCTCGGAGCAATTGCTCGACGTTTGCAATTTCTCAGCTCGTGTCTACCGACGGAAAGAGAAGGACCGTGACGTTTGGTGGGTAGAGAAGCGCAAAGCCCCAGTGTTGCTGCGCCTGTGAAAGCGCTTCCAAGGAAGGGTGCTGGCTAGCAAGAGCTTTCAGTGCTGGCACTTTTCATCTCTGAGCAATTGCTCGACGTTTGCAATTTCTCACCTGAGCTCTCTTTAGAGTGCGCGAGAGGATGAGCAGAAGATGAGGTGGCTAGAGAAGCCCAGAGGCCCAGTGTGCTTAGGCCTACAAAAGCGCTTCCAAGGAAGGGGGCTGGCTAGCAAGAGCTTTCAGTGCTGGCACTTTTCATCTCTGAGCAATTGCTCGACGTTTGCAATTTCTCACCTGAGCTCTCTTTAGAGCGCGAGAGGATGAGCAGAAGATTAGGTGGCTAGACAAGCCCAGAGCCCCAGTGTTCTTAGGCCTACAGAAGCGCTTCCAAGGAAGGGTGCTGGCTAGCAACAGCTTTCAGTGCTGGCACTTTTCATCTCTGAGCAATTGCTCGACGTTTGCAATTTCTCAGCTCGTGTCTATGAGATGGAAAGAGAATGACCGTGACGTTTGGTGGGTAGAGAAGCGCAAAGCCCCAGTGTTACTGCGCCTGTAAAGCGCTTCCAAGGAAGGGTGCTGGCTAGCAACAGCTTTCAGTGCTGGCACTTTTCATCTCTGAGCAATTGCTCGACGTTTGCAATTTCTCACCTGAGCTCTCTTTAGAGTGCGCGAGAGGATGAGCAGAAGATGAGGTGGCTAGAGAAGCCCAGAGCCCCAGTGTTCTTAGGCCTACAAAAGCGCTTCCAAGGAAGGGTGCTGGCTAGCAAGAGCTTTCAGTGCTGGCACTTTTCTTCTCTGAGCAATTGCTGGACGTTTGCAATTTCTCACCTGAGCTCTCTTTAGAGCGCTAGAGGATGAGCAGAAGATGAGGTGGCTAGAGAAGCCCAGAGCCCCAGTGTTCTTAGGCCTACAAAAGCGCTTCCAAGGAAGGGTGCTGGCTAGCAACAGCTTCCAGTGCTGGCACTTTTCATCTCTGAGCAATTGCTGGACGTTTGCAATTTCTCAGCTCGTGTCTACGAGACGGAAAGAGAAGGACCGTGACGTTTGGTGGCTAGAGAAGCGCAAAACCCCAGTGTTGCTGCGCCTGTGAAAGCGCTTCCAAGGAAGGGTGCTGGCTAGCAAGAGCTTTCAGTGCTGGCACTTTTCATCTCTGAGCAATTGCTCGACGTTTGCAATTTCTCACCTGAGCTCTCTTTAGAGTGCGCGAGAGGATGAGCAGAAGATTAGGTGGCTAGAGAAGCCCAGAGCCCCAGTGTGCTTAGGCCTACAAAAGCGCTTCCAAGGAAGGGTGCTGGCTAGCAACAGCTTTCAGTGCTGGCACTTTTCATCTCTGAGCAATTGCTTGACGTTTGCATTTTCTCACCTGAGCTCTCTTTAGAGCGCGAGAGGATGAGCAGAAGATTAGGTGGCTAGACAAGCCCAGAGCCCCAGTGTTCTTAGGCCTACAGAAGCGCTTCCAAGGAAGGGTGCTGGCTAGCAACAGCTTCCAGTGCTGGCACTTTTCATCTCTGAGCAATTGCTCGACGTTTGCAATTTCTCAGCTCGTTTCTACGAGACGGAAAGAGAATGACTGTGACGTTTGGTGCGTATAGAAGCGCAAAGCCCCAGTGTTGCTGCGCCTGTGAAAGCGCTTCCAAGGAAGGGTGCTGGCTAGCAACAGCTTTCAGTGCTGGCACTTTTCATCTCTGAGCAATTGCTCGACATTTGCAATTTCTCACCTGAGCTCTCTTCAGAGTGCGCGAGAGGATGAGCAGAAGATTAGGTGGCTAGAGAAGCCCAGAGCCCCAGTGTTCTTAGGCCTACAAAAGCGCTTCCAAGGAAGGGTGCTGGCTAGCAACAGCTTCCAGTGCTGGCACTTTTCATCTCTGAGCAATTGCTCGACGTTTGCAATTTCTCAGCTCGTGTCTACGAGACGGAAAGAGAATGACCGTGACGTTTGGTGCGTAGAGAAGTACAAAGCCCCAGTGTTACTGCGCCTGTGAAAGCGCTTCCAAGGAAGGGTGCTGGCTAGCAAGAGCTTTCAGTGCTGGCACTTTTCATCTCTGAGCAATTGCTGGACGTTTGCAATTTCTCACCTGAGCTCTCTTTAGAGTGCGCGAGAGGATGAGCAGAAGATGAGGTGGCTAGAGAAGCCCAGAGCCCCAGTGTTCTTAGGCCTACAAAAGCGCTTCCAAGGAAGGGTGCTGGCTAGCAAGAGCTTTCAGTGCTGGCATTTTTCATCTCTGAGCAATTGCTGGACGTTTGCAATTTCTCAGCTCGTGTCTATGAGATGGAAAGAGAATGACCGTGACGTTTGGTGGGTAGAGAAGCGCAAAGCCCCAGTGTTACTGCGCCTGTAAAGCGCTTCCAAGGAAGGGTGCTGGCTAGCAACAGCTTTCAGTGCTGGCACTTTTCATCTCTGAGCAATTGCTCGACGTTTGCAATTTCTCAGCTCGTGTCTACGAGACGGAAAGAGAAGGACCGTGACGTTTGGTGGCTAGAGAAGCGCAAAGCCCCAGTGTTACTGCGCCTGTGAAAGCGCTTCCAAGGAAGGGTGCTGGCTAGCAAGAGCTTTCAGTGCTGGCACTTTTCCTCTCTGAGCAATTGCTCGACGTTTGCAATTTCTCACCTGAGCTCTCTTTAGAGTGCGCGAGAGGATGAGCAGAAGATGAGGTGGCTAGAGAAGCCCAGAGCCCCAGTGTTCTTAGGCCTACAAAAGCGCTTCCAAGGAAGGGTGCTGGCTAGCAAGAGCTTTCAGTGCTGGCACTTTTCATCTCTGAGCAATTGCTGGACGTTTGCAATTTCTCAGCTCGTGTCTACGAGACGGAAAGAGAAGGACCGTGACGTTTGGTGCGTATAGAAGCGCAAAGCCCCAGTGTTGCTGTGCCTGTGAAAGCGCTTCCAAGGAAGGGTGCTGGCTAGCAAGAGCTTTCAGTGCTGGCACTTTTCATCTCTGAGCAATTGCTCGACGTTTGCAATTTCTCAGCTCGTGTCTAGGAGACGGAAAGAGAATGACCGTGACGTTTGGTGCGTAGAGAAGTGCAAAGCCCCAGTGTTACTGCGCCTGTGAAAGCGCTTCCAAGGAAGGGTGCTGGCTAGCAACAGCTTTCAGTGCTGGCACTTTTCATCTCTGAGCAATTGCTCGACGTTTGCAATTTCTCACCTGAGCTCTCTTTAGAGTGCGCGAGAGGATGAGCAGAAGATGAGGTGGCTAGAGAAGCCCAGAGCCCCAGTGTTCTTAGGCCTACAAAAGCGCTTCCAAGGAAGGGTGCTGGCTAGCAAGAGCTTCCAGTGCTGGCACTTTTCATCTCTGAGCAATTGCTGGACGTTTGCAATTTCTCAGCTCGTGTCTACGAGACGGAAAGAGAAGGACCGTGACGTTTGGTGCGTAGAGAAGTGCAAAGCCCCAGTGTTGCTGCGCCTGTGAAAGCGCTTCCAAGGAAGGGTGCTGGCTAGCAAGAGCTTTCAGTGCTGGCACTTTTCATCTCTGAGCAATTGCTCGACGTTTGCAATTTCTCACCTGAGCTCTCTTCAGAGTGCACGAGAGGATGAGCAGAAGATGAGGTGGCTAGAGAAGCCCAGAGCCCCAGTCTTCTTAGGCCTACATAAGCGCTTCCAAGGAAGGGGGCTGGCTAGCAACAGCTTTCAGTGCTGGCACTTTTCATCTCTGAGCAATTGCTGGACGTTTGCAATTTCTCAGCTCGTGTCTACGAGACGGAAAGAGAAGGACCGTGACGTTTGGTGCGTATAGAAGCGCAAAGCCCCAGTGTTGCTGTGCCTGTGAAAGCGCTTCCAAGGAAGGGTGCTGGCTAGCAAGAGCTTTCAGTGCTGGCACTTTTCATCTCTGAGCAATTGCTCGACGTTTGCAATTTCTCAGCTCGTGTCTACGAGACGGAAAGAGAAGGACCGTGACGTTTGGTGCGTAGAGAAGTGCAAAGCCCCAGTGTTACTGCGCCTGTGAAAGCGCTTCCAAGGAAGGGTGCTGGCTAGCAAGAGCTTTCAGTGCTGGCACTTTTCATCTCTGAGCAATTGCTCGACGTTTGCAATTTCTCACCTGAGCTCTCTTTAGAGTGCGCGAGAGGATGAGCAGAATATTAGGTGGCTAGAGAAGCCCAGAGCCCCAGTGTTCTTAGGCCTACAAAAGCGCTTCCAAGGAAGGGTGCTGGCTAGCAAGAGCTTCCAGTGCTGGCACTTTTCATCTCTGAGCAATTGCTCGACGTTTGCAATTTCTCAGCTCGTGTCTACGAGACGGAGAGATAGTGACCGTGACGTTTGGTGGGTAGAGAAGCGCAAAGCCCCAGTGTTACTGCGCCTGTGAAAGCGCTTCCAAGGAAGGGTGCTGGCTAGCAACAGCTTTCAGTACTGGCACTTTTCATCTCTGAGCAATTGCTCGACGTTTGCAATTTCTCAGCTCGTGTCTACGAGACGGAAAGAGAAGGACCGTGACGTTTGGTGCGTAGAGAAGTGCAAAGCCCCAGTGTTACTGCGCCTGTGAAAGCGCTTCCAAGGAAGGGTGCTGGCTAGCAAGAGCTTTCAGTGCTGGCACTTTTCATCTCTGAGCAATTGCTCGACGTTTGCAATTTCTCACCTGAGCTCTCTTCAGAGTGCGCGAGAGGATGAGCAGAAGATGAGGTGGCTAGAGAAGCCCAGAGCCCCAGTGTTCTTAGGCCTACAAAAGCGCTTCCAAGGAAGGGTGCTGGCTAGCAAGAGCTTTCAGTGCTGGCACTTTTCATCTCTGAGCAATTGCTCGACGTTTGCAATTTCTCAGCTCGTTTCTACGAGACGGAAAGAGAAGGACCGTGACGTTTGGTGGCTAGAGAAGCGCAAAGCCCCAGTGTTGCTGCGCCTGTGAAAGCGCTTCCAAGGAAGGGTGCTGGCTAGCAAGAGCTTTCAGTGCTGGCACTTTTCATCTCTGAGCAATTGCTGGACGTTTGCAATTTCTCAGCTCGTTTCTACGAGACGGAAAGAAAAGGACCGTGACGTTTGGTGGCTAGAGAAGCGCAAAGCCCCAGTGTTGCTGCGCCTGTGAAAGCGCTTCCAAGGAAGGGTGCTGGCTAGCAAGAGCTTTCAGTGCTGGCACTTATCATCTCTGAGCAATTGCTGGACGTTTGCAATTTCTCACCTGAGCTCTCTTTAGAGTGCGCGAGAGGATGAGCAGAAGATGAGGTGGCTAGAGAAGCCCAGAGCCCCAGTGTTCTTAGGCCTACAAAAGCGCTTCCAAGGAAGGGTGCTGGCTAGCAACAGCTTCCAGTGCTGGCACTTTTCATCTCTGAGCAATTGCTCGACGTTTGCAATTTCTCAGCTCGTGTCTACGAGACGGAAAGAGAAGGACCGTGACGTTTGGTGCGTATAGAAGCGCAAAGCCCCAGTGTTGCTGCGCCTGTGAAAGCGCTTCCAAGGAAGGGTGCTGGCTAGCAAGAGCTTTCAGTGCTGGCACTTTTCATCTCTGAGCAATTGCTGGACGTTTGCAATTTCTCACCTGAGCTCTCTTTAGAGTGCGCGAGAGGATGAGCAGAAGATGAGGTGGCTAGAGAAGCCCAGAGCCCCAGTGTGCTTAGGCCTACAAAAGCGCTTCCAAGGAAGGGGGCTGGCTAGCAACAGCTTTCAGTGCTGGCACTTTTCATCTCTGAGCAATTGCTCGACGTTTGCAATTTCTCACCTGAGCTCTCTTTAGAGCGCGAGAGGATGAGCAGAAGATTAGGTGGCTAGACAAGCCCAGAGCCCCAGTGTTCTTAGGCCTACAGAAGCGCTTCCAAGGAAGGGTGCTGGCTAGCAACAGCTTTCAGTGCTGGCACTTTTCATCTCGGAGCAATTGCTGGACGTTTGCAATTTCTCAGCTCGTGTCTACGAGACGGAAAGAGAATGACTGTGACGTTTGGTGCGTATAGAAGCGCAAAGCCCCAGTGTTGCTGCGCCTGTGAAAGCGCTTCCAAGGAAGGGTGCTGGCTAGCAACAGCTTTCAGTGCTGGCACTTTTCATCTCTGAGCAATTGCTCGACATTTGCAATTTCTCACCTGAGCTCTCTTCAGAGTGCGCGAGAGGATGAGCAGAAGATTAGGTGGCTAGAGAAGCCCAGAGCCCCAGTGTACTTAGGCCTACAAAAGCGCTTCCAAGGAAGGGTGCTGGCTAGCAAGAGCTTCCAGTGCTGGCACTTTTCATCTCTGAGC
This sequence comes from Sarcoramphus papa, assembly GCA_037962945.1. Classification (NCBI taxonomy): domain Eukaryota; kingdom Metazoa; phylum Chordata; class Aves; order Accipitriformes; family Cathartidae; genus Sarcoramphus; species Sarcoramphus papa. The sequence continues at coordinate 4,323,510 of JBBMRM010000093.1, read as the reverse complement.
AATTGCTCGACGTTTGCAATTTCTCAGCTCGTGTCTACGAGACGGAAAGAGAAGGACCGTGACGTTTGGTGCGTATAGAAGCGCAAAGCCCCAGTGTTGCTGCGCCTGTGAAAGCGCTTCCAAGGAAGGGTGCTGGCTAGCAAGAGCTTTCAGTGCTGGCACTTTTCATCTCTGAGCAATTGCTGGACGTTTGCAATTTCTCACCTGAGCTCTCTTTAGAGTGCGCGAGAGGATGAGCAGAAGATGAGGTGGCTAGAGAAGCCCAGAGCCCCACTGTTCTTAGGCCTAGAAAAGCGCTTCCAAGGAAGGGTGCTGGCTAGCAACAGCTTTCAGTGCTGGCACTTTTCATCTCTGAGCAATTGCTCGACGTTTGCAATTTCTCAGCTCGTGTCTACGAGACGGAAAGAGAAGGACCGTGACGTTTGGTGCGTAGAGAAGTGCAAAGCCCCAGTGTTGCTGCGCCTGTGAAAGCGCTTCCAAGGAAGGGTGCTGGCTAGCAAGAGCTTTCAGTGCTGGCACTTTTCATCTCTGAGCAATTGCTGGACGTTTGCAATTTCTCAGCTCGTGTCTATGAGACGGAAAGAGAAGGACCGTGACGTTTGGTGCATATAGAAGCCCAGAGCCCCAGTGTTCTTAGGCCTACAATAGCGCTTCCAAGGAAGGGTGCTGGCTAGCAAGAGCTTTCAGTGCTGGCATTTTTCATCTCTGAGCAATTGCTCGACGTTTGCAATTTCTCAGCTCGTGTCTATGAGACGGAAAGAGAAGGACCGTGACGTTTGGTGGGTAGAGAAGCGCAAAGCCCCAGTGTTACTGCGCCTGTAAAGCGCTTCCAAGGAAGGGTGCTGGCTAGCAACAGCTTTCAGTGCTGGCACTTTTCATCTCTGAGCAATTGCTCGACGTTTGCAATTTCTCAGCTCGTGTCTACGAGACGGAAAGAGAAGGACCGTGACGTTTGGTGGCTAGAGAAGCGCAAAGCCCCAGTGTTACTGCGCCTGTGAAAGCGCTTCCAAGGAAGGGTGCTGGCTAGCAAGAGCTTTCAGTGCTGGCACTTTTCCTCTCTGAGCAATTGCTCGACGTTTGCAATTTCTCACCTGAGCTCTCTTTAGAGTGCGCGAGAGGATGAGCAGAAGATGAGGTGGTTAGAGAAGCCCAGAGCCCCAGTGTTCTTAGGCCTACAAAAGCGCTTCCAAGGAAGGGGGCTGGCTAGCAAGAGCTTTCAGTGCTGGCACTTTTCATCTCTGAGCAATTGCTGGACGTTTGCAATTTCTCAGCTCGTGTCTACGAGACGGAAAGAGAAGGACCGTGACGTTTGGTGCGTATAGAAGCGCAAAGCCCCAGTGTTGCTGTGCCTGTGAAAGCGCTTCCAAGGAAGGGTGCTGGCTAGCAACAGCTTTCAGTGCTGGCACTTTTCATCTCTGAGCAATTGCTGGACGTTTGCAATTTCTCAGCTCGTGTCTACGAGACGGAAAGAGAAGGACCGTGACGTTTGGTGGCTAGAGAAGCGCAAAGCCCCAGTGTTACTGCGCCTGTGAAAGCGCTTCCAAGGAAGGGTGCTGGCTAGCAACAGCTTTCAGTGCTGGCACTTTTCATCTCTGAGCAATTGCTCGACGTTTGCAATTTCTCACCTGAGCTCTCTTTAGAGTGCGCGAGAGGATGAGCAGAAGATGAGGTGGCTAGAGAAGCCCAGAGCCCCAGTGTTCTTAGGCCTACAAAAGCGCTTCCAAGGAAGGGTGCTGGCTAGCAAGAGCTTTCAGTGCTGGCACTTTTCATCTCTGAGCAATTGCTGGACGTTTGCAATTTCTCAGCTCGTGTCTACGAGACGGAAAGAGAAGGACCGTGACGTTTGGTGGGTAGAGAAGCGCAAAGCCCCAGTGTTGCTGCGCCTGTGAAAGCGCTTCCAAGGAAGGGTGCTGGCTAGCAAGAGCTTTCAGTGCTGGCACTTTTCATCTCTGAGCAATTGCTCGACGTTTGCAATTTCTCACCTGAGCTCTCTTTAGAGTGCGCGAGAGGATGAGCAGAAGATGAGGTGGCTAGAGAAGCCCAGAGCCCCAGTGTTCTTAGGCCTACAAAAGCGCTTCCAAGGAAGGGTGCTGGCTAGCAAGAGCTTTCAGTGCTGGCACTTTTCATCTCTGAGCAATTGATCGACGTTTGCAATTTCTCAGCTCGTGTCTATGAGACGGAAAGAGAATGACCGTGACGTTTGGTGCATATAGAAGCCCAGAGCACCAGTGTTCTTAGGCCTACAAAAGCGCTTCCAAGGAAGGGTGCTGGCTAGCAAGAGCTTTCAGTGCTGGCACTTTTCATCTCTGAGCAATTGCTGGACGTTTGCAATTTCTCAGCTCGTGTCTACGAGACGGAAAGAGAAGGACCGTGACGTTTGGTGGCTAGAGAAGCGCAAAGCCCCAGTGTTGCTGCGCCTGTGAAAGCGCTTCCAAGGAAGGGTGCTGGCTAGCAACAGCTTTCAGTGCTGGCACTTTTCATCTCTGAGCAATTGCTCAACGTTTGCAATTTCTCAGCTCGTGTCTACGAGATGGAAAGAGAAGGACCGTGACGTTTGGTGCGTATAGAAGTGCAAAGCCCCAGTGTTACTGCGCCTGTGAAAGCGCTTCCAAGGAAGGGTGCTGGCTAGCAACAGCTTTCAGTGCTGGCACTTTTCATCTCTGAGCAATTGCTTGACGTTTGCAATTTCTCACCTGAGCTCTCTTCAGAGTGCGCGAGAGGATGAGCAGAAGATGAGGTGGCTAGAGAAGCCCAGAGCCCCAGTGTTCTTAGGCCTACAAAAGCGCTTCCAAGGAAGGGTGCTGGCTAGCAACAGCTTTCAGTGCTGGCACTTTTCATCTCTGAGCAATTGCTCGACGTTTGCAATTTCTCAGCTCGTGTCTACGAGACGGAAAGAGAAGGACCGTGATGTTTGGTGCGTAGAGAAGCGCAAAGCCCCAGTGTTGCTGCGCCTGTGAAAGCGCTTCCAAGGAAGGGTGCTGGCTAGCAAGAGCTTTCAGTGCTGGCACTTTTCATCTCTGAGCAATTGCTCGACGTTTGCAATTTCTCAGCTCGTGTCTACGAGACGGAAAGAGAAGGACCGTGACGTTTGGTGGCTAGAGAAGCGCAAAGCCCCAGTGTTACTGCGCCTGTGAAAGCGCTTCCAAGGAAGGGTGCTGGCTAGCAAGAGCTTTCAGTGCTGGCACTTTTCATCTCTGAGCAATTGCTCGACGTTTGCAATTTCTCACCTGAGCTCTCTTTAGAGTGCGCGAGAGGATGAGCAGAAGATTAGGTGGCTAGAGAAGCCCAGAGCCCCAGTGTGCTTAGGCCTACAAAAGCGCTTCCAAGGAAGGGTGCTGGCTAGCAACAGCTTTCAGTGCTGGCACTTTTCATCTCTGAGCAATTGCTCGACGTTTGCAATTTCTCACCTGAGCTCTCTTTAGAGTGCGCGAGAGGATGAGCAGAAGATGAGGTGGCTAGAGAAGCCCAGAGCCCCAGTGTTCTTAGGCCTACAAAAGCGCTTCCAAGGAAGGGTGCTGGCTAGCAAGAGCTTTCAGTGCTGGCACTTTTCATCTCTGAGCAATTGATCGACGTTTGCAATTTCTCAGCTCGTGTCTACGAGACGGAAAGAGAAGGACCGTGACGTTTGGTGGCTAGAGAAGCGCAAAGCCCCAGTGTTGCTGCGCCTGTGAAAGCGCTTCCAAGGAAGGGTGCTGGCTAGCAACAGCTTTCAGTGCTGGCACTTTTCATCTCTGAGCAATTGCTCAACGTTTGCAATTTCTCAGCTCGTGTCTACGAGACGGAAAGAGAAGGACCGTGACGTTTGGTGGGTAGAGAAGCGCAAAGCCCCAGTGTTACTGCGCCTGTGAAAGCGCTTCCAAGGAAGGGTGCTGGCTAGCAACAGCTTTCAGTGCTGGCACTTTTCATCTCTGAGCAATTGCTGGACGTTTGCAATTTCTCACCTGAGCTCTCTTTAGAGTGCGCGAGAGGATGAGCAGAAGATTAGGTGGCTAAAGAAGCCCAGAGCCCCAGTGTTCTTAGGCCTACAAAAGCGCTTCCAAGGAAGGGTGCTGGCTAGCAAGAGCTTTCAGTGCTGGCACTTTTCATCTCTGAGCAATTGCTGGACGTTTGCAATTTCTCAGCTCGTGTCTACGAGACGGAAAGAGAAGGACCGTGACGTTTGGTGGCTAAAGAAGCGCAAAGCCCCAGTGTTGCTGCGCCTGTGAAAGCGCTTCCAAGGAAGGGTGCTGGCTAGCAACAGCTTTCAGTGCTGGCACTTTTCATCTCTGAGCAATTGCTCAACGTTTGCAATTTCTCAGCTCGTTTCTACGAGACGGAAAGAGAATGACCGTGACGTTTGGTGGCTAGAGAAGCGCAAAGCCCCAGTGTTGCTGCACCTGTGAAAGCGCTTCCAAGGAAGGGTGCTGGCTAGCAACAGCTTTCAGTGCTGGCACTTTTCATCTCTGAGCAATTGCTCGACGTTTGCAATTTCTCATCTGAGCTCTCTTTAGAGTGCGCGAGAGGATGAGCAGAAGATGAGGTGGCTAAAGAAGCCGAGAGCCCCAGTGTTCTTAGGCCTACAGAAGCGCTTCCAAGGAAGGGGGCTGGCTAGCAACAGCTTTCAGTGCTGGCACTTTTCATCTCTGAGCAATTGCTCGACGTTTGCAATTTCTCAGCTCGTGTCTACGAGACGGAAAGAGAAGGACCGTGACGTTTGGTGGGTAGAGAAGCGCAAAGCCCCAGTGTTACTGCGCCTGTGAAAGCGCTTCCAAGGAAGGGTGCTGGCTAGCAACAGCTTTCAGTGCTGGCACTTTTCATCTCTGAGCAATTGCTCGACGTTTGCAATTTCTCACCTGAGCTCTCTTTAGAGCGCTAGAGGATGAGCAGAAGATGAGGTGGCTAGAGAAGCCCAGAGCCCCAGTCTTCTTAGGCCTACAAAAGCGCTTCCAAGGAAGGGTGCTGGCTAGCAAGAGCTTCCAGTGCTGGCAATTTTCATCTCTGAGCAATTGCTCAACGTTTGCAATTTCTCAGCTCGTGTCTACGAGACGGAAAGAGAATGACCGTGACGTTTGGTGCGTAGAGAAGTGCAAAGCCCCAGTGTTGCTGCGCCTGTGAAAGCGCTTCCAAGGAAGGGTGCTGGCTAGCAAGAGCTTTCAGTACTGGTACTTTTCATCTCTGAGCAATTGCTGGACGTTTGCAATTTCTCACCTGAGCTCTCTTCAGAGTGCGCGAGAGGATGAGCAGAAGATGAGGTGCCTAGAGAAGCCCAGAGCCCCAGTGTTCTTAGGCCTACAAAAGCGCTTCCAAGGAAGGGTGCTGGCTAGCAAGAGCTTTCAGTGCTGGCACTTTTCATCTCGGAGCAATTGCTCGACGTTTGCAATTTCTCAGCTCGTGTCTACGAGACGGAAAGAGAAGGACCGTGACGTTTGGTGGGTAGAGAAGCGCAAAGCCCCAGTGTTGCTGCGCCTGTGAAAGCGCTTCCAAGGAAGGGTGCTGGCTAGCAACAGCTTTCAGTGCTGGCACTTTTCATCTCTGAGCAATTGCTGGACGTTTGCAATTTCTCAGCTCGTGTCTACGAGACGGAAAGAGAATGACCGTGACGTTTGGTGGCTAGAGAAGCGCAAAGCCCCAGTGTTGCTGCACCTGTGAAAGCGCTTCCAAGGAAGGGTGCTGGCTAGCAACAGCTTTCAGTGCTGGCACTTTTCATCTCTGAGCAATTGCTGGACGTTTGCAATTTCTCACCTGAGCTCTCTTCAGAGTGCGCGAGAGGATGAGCAGAAGATGAGGTGGCTAAAGAAGCCCAGAGCCCCAGTGTTCTTAGGCCTACAGAAGCGCTTCCAAGGAAGGGGGCTGGCTAGCAAGAGCTTTCAGTGCTGGCACTTTTCATCTCTGAGCAATTGCTCGACGTTTGCAATTTCTCAGCTCGTGTCTATGAGACGGAAAGAGAATGACCGTGACGTTTGGTGCATATAGAAGCCCACAGCCCCAGTGTTCTTAGGCCTACAAAAGCGCTTCCAAGGAAGGGTGCTGGCTAGCAACAGCTTTCAGTGCTGGCACTTTTCATCTCTGAGCAATTGCTCGACGTTTGCAATTTCTCAGCTCGTGTCTACGAGACGGAAAGAGAAGGACCGTGACGTTTGGTGGCTAGAGAAGCGCAAAGCCCCAGTGTTGCTGCGCCTGTGAAAGCGCTTCCAAGGAAGGGTGCTGGCTAGCAACAGCTTTCAGTGCTGGCACTTTTCATCTCTGAGCAATTGCTCGACGTTTGCAATTTCTCAGCTCGTGTCTACGAGACGGAAAGAGAAGGACCGTGACGTTTGGTGCGTATAGAAGTGCAAAGCCCCAGTGTTACTGCGCCTGTGAAAGCGCTTCCAAGGAAGGGTGCTGGCTAGCAACAGCTTTCAGTGCTGGCACTTTTCATCTCTGAGCAATTGCTGGACGTTTGCAATTTCTCACCTGAGCTCTCTTTAGAGTGCGCGAGAGGATGAGCAGAAGATGAGGTGGCTAAAGAAGCCCAGAGCCCCAGTGTTCTTAGGCCTACAAAAGCGCTTCCAAGGAAGGGTGCTGGCTAGCAAGAGCTTTCAGTGCTGGCACTTTTCATCTCTGAGCAATTGCTGGACGTTTGCAATTTCTCAGCTCGTGTCTACGAGACGGAAAGAGAAGGACCGTGACGTTTGGTGGGTAGAGAAGCGCAAAGCCCCAGTGTTGCTGCGCCTGTGAAAGCGCTTCCAAGGAAGGGTGCTGGCTAGCAAGAGCTTTCAGTGCTGGCACTTTTCATCTCTGAGCAATTGCTGGACGTTTGCAATTTCTCAGCTCGTGTCTACGAGACGGAAAGAGAATGACCGTGACGTTTGGTGGCTAGAGAAGCGCAAAGCCCCAGTGTTGCTGCACCTGTGAAAGCGCTTCCAAGGAAGGGTGCTGGCTAGCAAGAGCTTTCAGTGCTGGCACTTTTCATCTCTGAGCAATTGCTGGACGTTTGCAATTTCTCACCTGAGCTCTCTTCAGAGTGCGCGAGAGGATGAGCAGAAGATGAGGTGGCTAAAGAAGCCCAGAGCCCCAGTGTTCTTAGGCCTACAGAAGCGCTTCCAAGGAAGGGGGCTGGCTAGCAAGAGCTTTCAGTGCTGGCACTTTTCATCTCTGAGCAATTGCTCGACGTTTGCAATTTCTCAGCTCGTGTCTATGAGACGGAAAGAGAAGGACCGTGACGTTTGGTGCATATAGAAGCCCAGAGCCCCAGTGTTCTTAGGCCTACAAAAGCGCTTCCAAGGAAGGGTGCTGGCTAGCAACAGCTTTCAGTGCTGGCACTTTTCATCTCTGAGCAATTGCTCGACGTTTGCAATTTCTCAGCTCGTGTCTACGAGACGGAAAGAGAAGGACCGTGACGTTTGGTGGCTAGAGAAGCGCAAAGCCCCAGTGTTGCTGCGCCTGTGAAAGCGCTTCCAAGGAAGGGTGCTGGCTAGCAAGAGCTTTCAGTGCTGGCACTTTTCATCTCGGAGCAATTGCTCAACGTTTGCAATTTCTCAGCTCGTGTCTACGAGATGGAAAGAGAAGGACCGTGACGTTTGGTGCGTATAGAAGTGCAAAGCCCCAGTGTTACTGCGCCTGTGAAAGCGCTTCCAAGGAAGGGTGCTGGCTAGCAACAGCTTTCAGTGCTGGCACTTTTCATCTCTGAGCAATTGCTGGACGTTTGCAATTTCTCACCTGAGCTCTCTTTAGAGTGCGCGAGAGGATGAGCAGAAGATGAGGTGGCTAAAGAAGCCCAGAGCCCCAGTGTTCTTAGGCCTACAAAAGCGCTTCCAAGGAAGGGTGCTGGCTAGCAACAGCTTTCAGTGCTGGCATTTTTCATCTCTGAGCAATTGCTGGACGTTTGCAATTTCTCAGCTCGTGTCTACGAGACGGAAAGAGAAGGACCGTGACGTTTGGTGGGTACAGAAGCGCAAAGCCCCAGTGTTGCTGCGCCTGTGAAAGCGCTTCCAAGGAAGGGTGCTGGCTAGCAAGAGCTTTCAGTGCTGGCACTTTTCATCTCTGAGCAATTGCTGGACGTTTGCAATTTCTCACCTGAGCTCTCTTCAGAGTGCGCGAGAGGATGAGCAGAAGATTAGGTGGCTAGACAAGCCCAGAGCCCCAGTGTTCTTAGGCCTACAAAAGCGCTTCCAATGAAGGGTGCTGGCTAGCAAGAGCTTTCAGTGCTGGCACTTTTCATCTCTGAGCAATTGCTCGACGTTTGCAATTCCTCAGCTCGTGTCTACGAGACGGAAAGAGAATGACCGTGACGTTTGGTGCGTAGAGAAGCGCAAAGCCCCAGTGTTGCTGCGCCTGTGAAAGCGCTTCCAAGGAAGGGTGCTGGCTAGCAACAGCTTTCAGTGCTGGCACTTTTCATCTCTGAGCAATTGCTCAACGTTTGCAATTTCTCAGCTCGTGTCTACGAGACGGAAAGAGAAGGACCGTGACGTTTGGTGCGTAGAGAAGCGCAAAGCCCCAGTGTTACTGCGCCTGTGAAAGCGCTTCCAAGGAAGGGTGCTGGCTAGCAAGAGCTTTCAGTGCTGGCACTTTTCATCTCTGAGCAATTGCTCGACGTTTGCAATTTCTCAGCTCGTGTCTACGAAACGGAAAGAGAATGACCGTGACGGTTGGTGGGTAGAGAAGCGCAAAGCCCCAGTGTTGCTGCGCCTGTGAAAGCGCTTCCAAGGAAGGGTGCTGGCTAGCAACAGCTTTCAGTGCTGGCACTTTTCATCTCTGAGCAATTGCTCGACGTTTGCAATTTCTCACCTGAGCTCTCTTTAGAGCGCTAGAGGATGAGCAGAAGATGAGGTGGCTAGAGAAGCCCAGAGCCCCAGTGTTCTTAGGCCTACAAAAGCGCTTCCAAGGAAGGGTGCTGGCTAGCAAGAGCTTCCAGTGCTGGCACTTTTCATCTCTGAGCAATTGCTCGACATTTGCAATTTCTCAGCTCGTGTCTACGAGACGGAAAGAGAAGGACCGTGACGTTTGGTGCGTAGAGAAGTGCAAAGCCCCAGTGTTGCTGCGCCTGTGAAAGCGCTTCCAAGGAAGGGTGCTGGCTAGCAACAGCTTTCAGTGCTGGCACTTTTCATCTCTGAGCAATTGCTCGACGTTTGCAATTTCTCACCTGAGCTCTCTTCAGAGTGCACGAGAGGATGAGCAGAAGATGAGGTGGTTAGAGAAGCCCAGAGCCCCAGTCTTCTTAGGCCTACAAAAGCGCTTCCAAGGAAGGGTGCTGGCTAGCAAGAGCTTTCAGTGCTGGCACTTTTCATCTCTGAGCAATTGCTCGACGTTTGCAATTTCTCAGCTCGTGTCTACGAGACGGAAAGAGAAGGACCGTGACGTTTGGTGCGTAGAGAAGCGCAAAGCCCCAGTGTTGCTGCGCCTGTGAAAGCGCTTCCAAGGAAGGGTGCTGGCTAGCAACAGCTTTCAGTGCTGGCACTTTTCATCTCGGAGCAATTGCTCGACGTTTGCAATTTCTCAGCTCGTGTCTACGAGATGGAAAGAGAAGGACCGTGACGTTTGGTGCGTAGAGAAGCGCAAAGCCCCAGTGTTACTGCGCCTGTGAAAGCGCTTCCAAGGAAGGGTGCTGGCTAGCAAGAGCTTTCAGTGCTGGCACTTTTCATCTCTGAGCAATTGCTCGACGTTTGCAATTTCTCCCCTGAGCTCTCTTCAGAGTGCGCGAGAGGATGAGCAGAAGATGAGGTGGCTAGAGAAGCCCAGAGCCCCAGTGTTCTTAGGCCTACAAAAGCGCTTCCAAGGAAGGGTGCTGGCTAGCAAGAGCTTTCAGTGCTGGCACTTTTCATCTCTGAGCAATTGCTGGACGTTTGCAATTTCTCAGCTCGTGTTTACGAGACGGAAAGAGAAGGACCGTGACGTTTGGTGCGTATAGAAGCGCAAAGCCCCAGTGTTGCTGCGCCTGTGAAAGCGCTTCCAAGGAAGGGTGCTGGCTAGCAAGAGCTTTCAGTGCTGGCACTTTTCATCTCTGAGCAATTGCTGGACGTTTGCAATTTCTCACCTGAGCTCTCTTTAGAGTGCGCGAGAGGATGAGCAGAAGATGAGGTGGCTAGAGAAGCCCAGAGCCCCAGTGTTCTTAGGCCTACAAAAGCGCTTCCAAGGAAGGGTGCTGGCTAGCAAGAGCTTTCAGTGCTGGCACTTTTCATCTCTGAGCAATTGCTGGACGTTTGCAATTTCTCAGCTCGTGTCTATGAGATGGAAAGAGAATGACCGTGACGTTTGGTGGGTAGAGAAGCGTAAAGCCCCAGTGTTACTGCGCCTGTAAAGCGCTTCCAAGGAAGGGTGCTGGCTAGCAACAGCTTTCAGTGCTGGCACTTTTCATCTCTGAGCAATTGCTCGACGTTTGCAATTTCTCAGCTCGTGTCTACGAGACGGAAAGAGAAGGACCGTGACGTTTGGTGGCTAGAGAAGCGCAAAGCCCCAGTGTTACTGCGCCTGTGAAAGCGCTTCCAAGGAAGGGGGCTGGCTAGCAACAGCTTTCAGTGCTGGCACTTTTCATCTCTGAGCAATTGCTCGACGTTTGCAATTTCTCACCTGAGCTCTCTTTAGAGTGCGCGAGAGGATGAGCAGAAGATGAGGTGGCTAGAGAAGCCCAGAGCCCCAGTGTTCTTAGGCCTACAAAAGCGCTTCCAAGGAAGGGTGCTGGCTAGCAAGAGCTTTCAGTGCTGGCACTTTTCATCTCTGAGCAATTGCTCGACGTTTGCAATTTCTCAGCTCGTGTCTACGAGACGGAAAGAGAAGGACCGTGACGTTTGGTGCGTATAGAAGCGCAAAGCCCCAGTGTTACTGTGCCTGTGAAAGCGCTTCCAAGGAAGGGTGCTGGCTAGCAACAGCTTTCAGTGCTGGCACTTTTCATCTCTGAGCAATTGCTCGACGTTTGCAATTTCTCAGCTCGTGTCTACGAGACAGAAAGAGAAGGACCGTGACGTTTGGTGCGTAGAGAAGTGCAAAGCCCCAGTGTTACTGCGCCTGTGAAAGCGCTTCCAAGGAAGGGTGCTGGCTAGCAACAGCTTTCAGTGCTGGCACTTTTCATCTCTGAGCAATTGCTCGACGTTTGCAATTTCTCACCTGAGCTCTCTTCAGAGTGCGCGAGAGGATGAGCAGAAGATGAGGTGGCTAGAGAAGCCCAGAGCCCCAGTGTTCTTAGGCCTACAAAAGCGCTTCCAATGAAGGGTGCTGGCTAGCAAGAGCTTTCAGTGCTGGCACTTTTCATCTCTGAGCAATTGCTCGACATTTGCAATTTCTCAGCTCGTGTCTACGAGACGGAAAGAGAAGGACCGTGACGTTTGGTGCGTAGAGAAGTGCAAAGCCCCAGTGTTACTGCGCCTGTGAAAGCGCTTCCAAGGAAGGGTGCTGGCTAGCAACAGCTTTCAGTGCTGGCACTTTTCATCTCTGAGCAATTGCTCGACGTTTGCAATTTCTCAGCTCGTGTCTACGAGACGGAGAGATAGTGACCGTGACGTTTGGTGGCTAGAGAAGCGCAAAGCCCCAGTGTTACTGCGCCTGTGAAAGCGCTTCCAAGGAAAGGTGCTGGCTAGCAACAGCTTTCAGTGCTGGCACTTTTCATCTCTGAGCAATTGCTCGACGTTTGCAATTTCTCAGCTCGTGTCTACGAGACGGAAAGAGAAGGACCGTGACGTTTGGTGCGTAGAGAAGTGCAAAGCCCCAGTGTTGCTGCGCCTGTGAAAGCGCTTCCAAGGAAGGGTGCTGGCTAGCAAGAGCTTTCAGTGCTGGCACTTTTCATCTCTGAGCAATTGCTCGACGTTTGCAATTTCTCACCTGAGCTCTCTTCAGAGTGCGCGAGAGGATGAGCAGAAGATGAGGTGGCTAGAGAAGCCCAGAGCCCCAGTGTTCTTAGGCCTACAAAAGCGCTTCCAAGGAAGGGGGCTGGCTAGCAAGAGCTTTCAGTGCTGGCACTTTTCATCTCTGAGCAATTGCTCGACGTTTGCAATTTCTCAGCTCGTTTCTACGAGACGGAAAGAGAAGGACCGTGACGTTTGGTGGCTAGAGAAGCGCAAAGCCCCATTGTTGCTGCGCCTGTGAAAGCGCTTCCAAGGAAGGGTGCTGGCTAGCAACAGCTTTCAGTGCTGGCACTTTTCATCTCTGAGCAATTGCTGGACGTTTGCAATTTCTCAGCTCGTGTCTACGAGACGGAAAGAGAAGGACCGTGACGTTTGGTGGGTAGAGAAGCGCAAAGCCCCAGTGTTGCTGCGCCTGTGAAAGCGCTTCCAAGGAAGGGTGCTGGCTAGCAACAGCTTTCAGTGCTGGCACTTTTCCTCTCTGAGCAATTGCTCGACGTTTGCAATTTCTCAGCTCGTGTCTACGAGACGGAAAGAGAAGGACCGTGACGTTTGGTGCGTATAGAAGCGCAAAGCCCCAGTGTTACTGTGCCTGTGAAAGCGCTTCCAAGGAAGGGTGCTGGCTAGCAACAGCTTTCAGTGCTGGCACTTTTCATCTCTGAGCAATTGCTCGACGTTTGCAATTTCTCAGCTCGTGTCTACGAGACGGAAAGAGAAGGACCGTGAAGTTTGGTGCGTAGAGAAGTGCAAAGCCCCAGTGTTACTGCGCCTGTGAAAGCGCTTCCAAGGAAGGGTGCTGGCTAGCAACAGCTTTCAGTGCTGGCACTTTTCATCTCTGAGCAATTGCTGGACGTTTGCAATTTCTCACCTGAGCTCTCTTCAGAGTGCGCGAGAGGATGAGCAGAAGATGAGGTGGCTAGAGAAGCCCAGAGCCCCAGTGTTCTTAGGCCTACAAAAGCGCTTCCAAGGAAGGGTGCTGGCTAGCAAGAGCTTTCAGTGCTGGCACTTTTCATCTCTGAGCAATTGCTCGACGTTTGCAATTTCTCAGCTCGTGTCTACGAGACGGAAAGAGAAGGACCGTGACGTTTGGTGCGTAGAGAAGTGCAAAGCCCCAGTGTTACTGCGCCTGTGAAAGCGCTTCCAAGGAAGGGTGCTGGCTAGCAACAGCTTTCAGTGCTGGCACTTTTCATCTCTGAGCAATTGCTCGACGTTTGCAATTTCTCAGCTCGTGTCTACGAGACGGAGAGATAGTGACCGTGACGTTTGGTGGCTAGAGAAGCGCAAAGCCCCAGTGTTACTGCGCCTGTGAAAGCGCTTCCAAGGAAAGGTGCTGGCTAGCAACAGCTTTCAGTGCTGGCACTTTTCATCTCTGAGCAATTGCTCGACGTTTGCAATTTCTCAGCTCGTGTCTACGAGACGGAAAGAGAAGGACCGTGACGTTTGGTGCGTAGAGAAGTGCAAAGCCCCAGTGTTACTGCGCCTGTGAAAGCGCTTCCAAGGAAGGGTGCTGGCTAGCAAGAGCTTTCAGTGCTGGCACTTTTCATCTCTGAGCAATTGCTCGACGTTTGCAATTTCTCACCTGAGCTCTCTTCAGAGTGCGCGAGAGGATGAGCAGAAGATGAGGTGGCTAGAGAAGCCCAGAGCCCCAGTGTTCTTAGGCCTACAAAAGCGCTTCCAAGGAAGGGGGCTGGCTAGCAAGAGCTTTCAGTGCTGGCACTTTTCATCTCTGAGCAATTGCTCGACGTTTGCAATTTCTCAGCTCGTGTCTAAGAGACGGAAAGAGAAGGACCGTGACGTTTGGTGGCTAGAGAAGCGCAAAGCCCCAGTGTTGCTGCGCCTGTGAAAGCGCTTCCAAGGAAGGGTGCTGGCTAGCAACAGCTTTCAGTGCTGGCACTTTTCATCTCTGAGCAATTGCTGGACGTTTGCAATTTCTCAGCTCGTTTCTACGAGACGGAAAGAGAAGGACCGTGACGTTTGGTGGGTAGAGAAGCGCAAAGCCCCAGTGTTGCTGCGCCTGTGAAAGCGCTTCCAAGGAAGGGTGCTGGCTAGCAACAGCTTTCAGTGCTGGCACTTTTCATCTCTGAGCAATTGCTGGACGTTTGCAATTTCTCACCTGAGCTCTCTTTAGAGTGCGCGAGAGGATGAGCAGAAGATGAGGTGGCTAAAGAAGCCCAGAGCCCCAGTGTTCTTAGGCCTACAAAAGCGCTTCCAAGGAAGGGTGCTGGCTAGCAACAGCTTTCAGTGCTGGCACTTTTCATCTCTGAGCAATTGCTGGACGTTTGCAATTTCTCAGCTCGTGTCTACGAGACGGAAAGAGAAGAACCGTGACGTTTGGTGGCTAAAGAAGCGCAAAGCCCCAGTGTTGCTGCGCCTGTGAAAGCGCTTCCAAGGAAGGGTGCTGGCTAGCAACAGCTTTCAGTGCTGGCACTTTTCATCTCTGAGCAATTGCTGGACGTTTGCAATTTCTCAGCTCGTTTCTACGAGACGGAAAGAGAATGACCGTGACGTTTGGTGGCTAGAGAAGCGCAAAGCCCCAGTGTTGCTGCACCTGTGAAAGCGCTTCCAAGGAAGGGTGCTGGCTAGCAACAGCTTTCAGTGCTGGCACTTTTCATCTCTGAGCAATTGCTCGACGTTTGCAATTTCTCAGCTCGTGTCTACGAGATGGAAAGAGAAGGACCGTGACGTTTGGTGCGTATAGAAGCGCAAAGCCCCAGTGTTACTGCGCCTGTGAAAGCGCTTCCAAGGAAGGGTGCTGGCTAGCAAGAGCTTTCAGTGCTGGCACTTTTCATCTCTGAGCAATTGCTCGACGTTTGCAATTTCTCACCTGAGCTCTCTTCAGAGTGCGCGAGAGGATGAGCAGAAGATGAGGTGGCTAGAGAAGCCCAGAGCCCCAGTGTTCTTAGGCCTACAAAAGCGCTTCCAAGGAAGGGTGCTGGCTAGCAAGAGCTTTCAGTGCTGGCACTTTTCATCTCTGAGCAATTGCTCGACGTTTGCAATTTCTCAGCTCGTGTCTACGAGACGGAAAGAGAAGGACCGTGACGTTTGGTGGGTAGAGAAGCGCAAAGCCCCAGTGTTGCTGCGCCTGTGAAAGCGCTTCCAAGGAAGGGTGCTGGCTAGCAACAGCTTTCAGTGCTGGCACTTTTCCTCTCTGAGCAATTGCTCGACGTTTGCAATTTCTCAGCTCGTGTCTACGAGACGGAAAGAGAAGGACCGTGACGTTTGGTGGGTAGAGAAGCGCAAAGCCCCAGTGTTACTGCGCCTGTGAAAGCGCTTCCAAGGAAGGGTGCTGGCTAGCAAGAGCTTTCAGTGCTGGCACTTTTCATCTCTGAGCAATTGCTCGACGTTTGCAATTTCTCACCTGAGCTCTCTTTAGAGTGCGCGAGAGGATGAGCAGAAGATGAGGTGGCTAGAGAAGCCCAGAGCCCCAGTGTGCTTAGGCCTACAAAAGCGCTTCCAAGGAAGGGTGCTGGCTAGCAACAGCTTTCAGTGCTGGCACTTTTCATCTCTGAGCAATTGCTCGACGTTTGCAATTTCTCACCTGAGCTCTCTTTAGAGCGCGAGAGGATGAGCAGAAGATTAGGTGGCTAGACAAGCCCAGAGCCCCAGTGTTCTTAGGCCTACAGAAGCGCTTCCAAGGAAGGGTGCTGGCTAGCAAGAGCTTTCAGTGCTGGCACTTTTCATCTCTGAGCAATTGCTGGACGTTTGCAATTTCTCAGCTCGTGTCTATGAGATGGAAAGAGAATGACCGTGACGTTTGGTGGCTAGAGAAGCGCAAAGCCCCAGTGTTACTGCGCCTGTAAAGCGCTTCCAAGGAAGGGTGCTGGCTAGCAACAGCTTTCAGTGCTGGCACTTTTCATCTCTGAGCAATTGCTCGACGTTTGCAATTTCTCACCTGAGCTCTCTTTAGAGCGCGAGAGGATGAGCAGAAGATGAGGTGGCTAGAGAAGCCCAGAGCCCCAGTGTTCTTAGGCCTACAAAAGCGCTTCCAAGGAAGGGTGCTGGCTAGCAACAGCTTTCAGTGCTGGCACTTTTCATCTCTGAGCAATTGCTGGACGTTTGCAATTTCTCAGCTCGTGTCTACGAGACGGAAAGAGAAGGACCGTGACGTTTGGTGCGTATAGAAGCGCAAAGCCCCAGTGTTACTGCGCCTGTGAAAGCACTTCCAAGGAAGGGTGCTGGCTAGCAACAGCTTTCAGTGCTGGCACTTTTCATCTCTGAGCAATTGCTCGACGTTTGCAATTTCTCACCTGAGCTCTCTTTAGAGCGCGAGAGGATGAGCAGAAGATGAGGTGGCTAGAGAAGCCCAGAGCCCCAGTGTTCTTAGGCCTACAAAAGCGCTTCCAAGGAAGGGTGCTGGCTAGCAACAGCTTTCAGTGCTGGCACTTTTCATCTCTGAGCAATTGCTGGACGTTTGCAATTTCTCAGCTCGTGTCTACGAGATGGAAAGAGAAGGACCGTGACGTTTGGTGCGTATAGAAGCGCAAAGCCCCAGTGTTGCTGCGCCTGTGAAAGCGCTTCCAAGGAAGGGTGCTGGCTAGCAAGAGCTTTCAGTGCTGGCACTTTTCATCTCTGAGCAATTGCTCGACATTTGCAATTTCTCACCTGAGCTCTCTTCAGAGTGCGCGAGAGGATGAGCAGAAGATTAGGTGGCTAGAGAAGCCCAGAGCCCCAGTGTTCTTAGGCCTACAAAAGCGCTTCCAAGGAAGGGTGCTGGCTAGCAAGAGCTTCCAGTGCTGGCACTTTTCATCTCTGAGCAATTGCTGGACGTTTGCAATTTCTCAGCTCGTGTCTACGAGACGGAAAGAGAATGACCGTGACGGTT
This sequence comes from Sarcoramphus papa, assembly GCA_037962945.1. NCBI lineage: Eukaryota > Metazoa > Chordata > Aves > Accipitriformes > Cathartidae > Sarcoramphus > Sarcoramphus papa. The sequence continues at coordinate 4,306,899 of JBBMRM010000093.1, read as the reverse complement.
GGTGGGTAGAGAAGTGCAAAGCCCCAGTGTTGCTGCGCCTGTGAAAGCGCTTCCAAGGAAGGGTGCTGGCTAGCAACAGCTTTCAGTGCTGGCACTTTTCATCTCTGAGCAATTGCTGGACGTTTGCAATTTCTCACCTGAGCTCTCTTCAGAGTGCACGAGAGGATGAGCAGAAGATGAGGTGGCTAGAGAAGCCCAGAGCCCCAGTGTTCTTAGGCCTACAAAAGCGCTTCCAAGGAAGGGTGCTGGCTAGCAAGAGCTTTCAGTGCTGGCACTTTTCATCTCTGAGCAATTGCTGGACGTTTGCAATTTCTCAGCTCGTGTCTACGAGACGGAAAGAGAAGGACCGTGACGTTTGGTGCGTAGAGAAGCACAAAGCCCCAGTGTTGCTGCGCCTGTGAAAGCGCTTCCAAGGAAGGGTGCTGGCTAGCAACAGCTTTCAGTGCTGGCACTTTTCATCTCTGAGCAATTGCTCGACGTTTGCAATTTCTCAGCTCGTGTCTACGAGACGGAAAGAGAAGGACCGTGACGTTTGGTGCGTAGAGAAGCGCAAAGCCCCAGTGTTGCTGCGCCTGTGAAAGCGCTTCCAAGGAAGGGTGCTGGCTAGCAACAGCTTTCAGTGCTGGCACTTTTCATCTCGGAGCAATTGCTCGATGTTTGCAATTTCTCAGCTCGTGTCTACGAGATGGAAAGAGAAGGACCGTGACGTTTGGTGCGTATAGAAGTGTAAAGCCCCAGTGTTACTGCGCCTGTGAAAGCGCTTCCAAGGAAGGGTGCTGGCTAGCAAGAGCTTTCAGTGCTGGCACTTTTCATCTCTGAGCAATTGCTCGACGTTTGCAATTTCTCAGCTCGTGTCTACGAGACGGAAAGAGAAGGACCGTGACGTTTGGTGGGTAGAGAAGCGCAAAGCCCCAGTGTTACTGCGCCTGTGAAAGCGCTTCCAAGGAAGGGTGCTGGCTAGCAACAGCTTTCAGTGCTGGCACTTTTCATCTCTGAGCAATTGCTCGACGTTTGCAATTTCTCACCTGAGCTCTCTTTAGAGCGCTAGAGGATGAGCAGAAGATTAGGTGGCTAGAGAAGCCCAGAGCCCCAGTGTTCTTAGGCCTACAAAAGCGCTTCCAAGGAAGGGTGCTGGCTAGCAAGAGCTTTCAGTGCTGGCACTTTTCATCTCTGAGCAATTGCTGGACGTTTGCAATTTCTCAGCTCGTGTCTAGGAGACGGAAAGAGAAGGACCGTGACGTTTGGTGCGTATAGAAGCGCAAAGCCCCAGTGTTGCTGCGCCTGTGAAAGCGCTTCCAAGGAAGGGTGCTGGCTAGCAAGAGCTTTCAGTGCTGGCACTTTTCATCTCTGAGCAATTGCTCGACGTTTGCAATTTCTCACCTGAGCTCTCTTTAGAGCGCGAGAGGATGAGCAGAAGATTAGGTGGCTAGAGAAGCCCAGAGCCCCAGTGTTCTTAGGCCTACAAAAGCGCTTCCAAGGAAGGGTGCTGGCTAGCAAGAGCTTCCAGTGCTGGCACTTTTCATCTCTGAGCAATTGCTCGACGTTTGCAATTTCTCAGCTCGTGTCTACGAGACGGAAAGAGAAGGACTGTGACGTTTGGTGCGTATAGAAGCGCAAAGCCCCAGTGTTGCTGCGCCTGTGAAAGCGCTTCCAAGGAAGGGTGCTGGCTAGCAACAGCTTTCAGTGCTGGCACTTTTCATCTCTGAGCAATTGCTGGACGTTTGCAATTTCTCACCTGAGCTCTCTTTAGAGTGCGCGAGAGGATGAGCAGAAGATGAGGTGGCTAAAGAAGCCCAGAGCCCCAGTGTTCTTAGGCCTACAAAAGCGCTTCCAAGGAAGGGTGCTGGCTAGCAACAGCTTTCAGTGCTGGCATTTTTCATCTCTGAGCAATTGCTGGACGTTTGCAATTTCTCAGCTCGTGTCTATGAGATGGAAAGAGAATGACCGTGACGTTTGGTGGGTAGAGAAGCGCAAAGCCCCAGTGTTACTGCGCCTGTAAAGCGCTTCCAAGGAAGGGTGCTGGCTAGCAACAGCTTTCAGTGCTGGCACTTTTCATCTCTGAGCAATTGCTCGACGTTTGCAATTTCTCAGCTCGTGTCTACGAGACGGAAAGAGAAGGACCATGACGTTTGGTGGCTAGAGAAGCGCAAAGCCCCAGTGTTACTGCGCCTGTGAAAGCGCTTCCAAGGAAGGGTGCTGGCTAGCAACAGCTTTCAGTGCTGGCACTTTTCATCTCTGAGCAATTGCTGGACGTTTGCAATTTCTCACCTGAGCTCTCTTTAGAGTGCGCGAGAGGATGAGCAGAAGATGAGGTGGCTAGAGAAGCCCAGAGCCCCAGTGTTCTTAGGCCTACAAAAGCGCTTCCAAGGAAGGGTGCTGGCTAGCAAGAGCTTTCAGTGCTGGCACTTTTCATCTCGGAGCAATTGCTCGACGTTTGCAATTTCTCAGCTCGTGTCTACGAGACGGGAAGAGAAGGACCGTGACGTTTGGTGGGTAGAGAAGCGCAAAGCCCCAGTGTTGCTGCGCCTGTGAAAGCGCTTCCAAGGAAGGGTGCTGGCTAGCAACAGCTTTCAGTGCTGGCACTTTTCATCTCTGAGCAATTGCTCGACGTTTGCAATTTCTCACCTGAGCTCTCTTCAGAGTGCGCGAGAGGATGAGCAGAAGATGAGGTGGCTAGAGAAGCCCAGAGCCCCAGTGTTCTTAGGCCTACAAAAGCGCTTCCAAGGAAGGGTGCTGGCTAGCAACAGCTTCCAGTGCTGGCTCTTTTCATCTCTGAGCAATTGCTGGACGTTTGCAATTTCTCAGCTCGTGTCTACGAGATGGAAAGAGAAGGACCGTGACGTTTGGTGGCTAGAGAAGCGCAAAGCCCCAGTGTTGCTGCGCCTGTGAAAGCGCTTCCAAGGAGGGGTGCTGGCTAGCAACAGCTTTCAGTGCTGGCACTTTTCATCTCTGAGCAATTGCTGGACGTTTGCAATTTCTCACCTGAGCTCTCTTTAGAGTGCGCGAGAGGATGAGCAGAAGATGAGGTGGCTAAAGAAGCCCAGAGCCCCAGTGTTCTTAGGCCTACAAAAGTGCTTCCAAGGAAGGGTGCTGGCTAGCAAGAGCTTTCAGTGCTGGCACTTTTCATCTCTGAGCAATTGCTGGACGTTTTCAATTTCTCAGCTCGTGTCTACGAGACGGAAAGAGAAGGACCGTGACGTTTGGTGGGTAGAGAAGCGCAAAGCCCCAGTGTTGCTGTGCCTGTGAAAGCGCTTCCAAGGAAGGGTGCTGGCTAGCAACAGCTTTCAGTGCTGGCACTTTTCATCTCGGAGCAATTGCTCGACGTTTGCAATTTCTCAGCTCGTGTCTACGAGACGGAAAGAGAAGGACCGTGACGTTTGGTGCGTGTAGAAGTGCAAAGCCCCAGTGTTACTGCGCCTGTGAAAGCGCTTCCAAGGAAGGGTGCTGGCTAGCAACAGCTTTCAGTGCTGGCACTTTTCATCTCTGAGCAATTGCTGGACGTTTGCAATTTCTCACCTGAGCTCTCTTTAGAGTGCGCGAGAGGATGAGCAGAAGATGAGGTGGCTAGAGAAGCCCAGAGCCCCAGTGTTCTTAGGCCTACAAAAGCGCTTCCAAGGAAGGGTGCTGGCTAGCAAGAGCTTCCAGTGCTGGCACTTTTCATCTCGGAGCAATTGCTCAACGTTTGCAATTTCTCAGCTCGTGTCTACGAGACGGAAAGAGAATGACCGTGACGTTTGGTGGCTAGAGAAGTGCAAAGCCCCAGTGTTGCTGCGCCTGTGAAAGCGCTTCCAAGGAAGGGTGCTGGCTAGCAACAGCTTTCAGTGCTGGCACTTTTCATCTCTGAGCAATTGCTGGACGTTTGCAATTTCTCACCTGAGCTCTCTTCAGAGTGCACGAGAGGATGAGCAGAAGATGAGGTGGCTAGAGAAGCCCAGAGCCCCAGTGTTCTTAGGCCTACAAAAGCGCTTCCAAGGAAGGGTGCTGGCTAGCAAGAGCTTTCAGTGCTGGCACTTTTCATCTCTGAGCAATTGCTCGACGTTTGCAATTTCTCAGCTCGTGTCTACGAGACGGAAAGAGAAGGACAGTGACGTTTGGTGGCTAGAGAAGCACAAAGCCCCAGTGTTGCTGCGCCTGTGAAAGCGCTTCCAAGGAAGGGTGCTGGCTAGCAAGAGCTTTCAGTGCTGGCACTTTTCATCTCTGAGCAATTGCTCGACGTTTGCAATTTCTCAGCTCGTGTCTACGAGACGGAAAGAGAATGACCGTGACGTTTGGTGCGTAGAGAAGCGCAAAGCCCCAGTGTTGCTGCGCCTGTGAAAGCGCTTCCAAGGAAGGGTGCTGGCTAGCAACAGCTTTCAGTGCTGGCACTTTTCATCTCGGAGCAATTGCTCGATGTTTGCAATTTCTCAGCTCGTGTCTACGAGATGGAAAGAGAAGGACCGTGACGTTTGGTGCGTATAGAAGTGTAAAGCCCCAGTGTTACTGCGCCTGTGAAAGCGCTTCCAAGGAAGGGTGCTGGCTATCAAGAGCTTTCAGTGCTGGCACTTTTCATCTCTGAGCAATTGCTCGACGTTTGCAATTTCTCAGCTCGTGTCTACGAGACGGAAAGAGAAGGACCGTGACGTTTGGTGGGTAGAGAAGCGCAAAGCCCCAGTGTTACTGCGCCTGTGAAAGCGCTTCCAAGGAAGGGTGCTGGCTAGCAACAGCTTTCAGTGCTGGCACTTTTCATCTCTGAGCAATTGCTCGACGTTTGCAATTTCTCACCTGAGCTCTCTTTAGAGCGCGAGAGGATGAGCAGAAGATTAGGTGGCTAGAGAAGCCCAGAGCCCCAGTGTTCTTAGGCCTACAAAAGCGCTTCCAAGGAAGGGTGCTGGCTAGCAACAGCTTCCAGTGCTGGCACTTTTCATCTCGGAGCAATTGCTCGACGTTTGCAATTTCTCAGCTCGTGTCTACGAGACGGAAAGAGAAGGACCGTGACGTTTGGTGCGTATAGAAGCGCAAAGCCCCAGTGTTGCTGCGCCTGTGAAAGCGCTTCCAAGGAAGGGTGCTGGCTAGCAACAGCTTTCAGTGCTGGCACTTTTCATCTCTGAGCAATTGCTGGACGTTTGCAATTTCTCACCTGAGCTCTCTTTAGAGTGCGCGAGAGGATGAGCAGAAGATTAGGTGGCTAGAGAAGCCCAGAGCCCCAGTGTTCTTAGGCCTACAAAAGCGCTTCCAAGGAAGGGTGCTGGCTAGCAACAGCTTTCAGTGCTGGCATTTTTCATCTCTGAGCAATTGCTGGACGTTTGCAATTTCTCAGCTCGTGTCTATGAGATGGAAAGAGAATGACCGTGACGTTTGGTGGGTAGAGAAGCGCAAAGCCCCAGTGTTACTGCGCCTGTAAAGCGCTTCCAAGGAAGGGTGCTGGCTAGCAACAGCTTTCAGTGCTGGCACTTTTCATCTCTGAGCAATTGCTCGACGTTTGCAATTTCTCAGCTCGTGTCTACGAGACGGAAAGAGAAGGACCATGACGTTTGGTGGCTAGAGAAGCGCAAAGCCCCAGTGTTACTGCGCCTGTGAAAGCGCTTCCAAGGAAGGGTGCTGGCTAGCAACAGCTTTCAGTGCTGGCACTTTTCATCTCTGAGCAATTGCTGGACGTTTGCAATTTCTCACCTGAGCTCTCTTTAGAGTGCACGAGAGGATGAGCAGAAGATGAGGTGGCTAGAGAAGCCCAGAGCCCCAGTGTTCTTAGGCCTACAAAAGCGCTTCCAAGGAAGGGTGCTGGCTAGCAACAGCTTTCAGTGCTGGCACTTTTCATCTCGGAGCAATTGCTCGACGTTTGCAATTTCTCAGCTCGTGTCTACGTGACGGGAAGAGAAGGACCGTGACGTTTGGTGGGTAGAGAAGCGCAAAGCCCCAGTGTTGCTGCGCCTGTGAAAGCGCTTCCAAGGAAGGGTGCTGGCTAGCAACAGCTTTCAGTGCTGGCACTTTTCATCTCTGAGCAATTGCTCGACGTTTGCAATTTCTCACCTGAGCTCTCTTCAGAGTGCGCGAGAGGATGAGCAGAAGATGAGGTGGCTAGAGAAGCCCAGAGCCCCAGTGTTCTTAGGCCTACAAAAGCGCTTCCAAGGAAGGGTGCTGGCTAGCAACAGCTTCCAGTGCTGGCTCTTTTCATCTCTGAGCAATTGCTCGACGTTTGCAATTTCTCAGCTCGTGTCTACGAGACGGAAAGAGAATGACCGTGACGTTTGGTGGCTAGAGAAGCGCAAAGCCCCAGTGTTGCTGCGCCTGTGAAAGCGCTTCCAAGGAGGGGTGCTGGCTAGCAACAGCTTTCAGTGCTGGCACTTTTCATCTCTGAGCAATTGCTGGACGTTTGCAATTTCTCACCTGAGCTCTCTTTAGAGTGCGCGAGAGGATGAGCAGAAGATGAGGTGGCTAAAGAAGCCCAGAGCCCCAGTGTTCTTAGGCCTACAAAAGTGCTTCCAAGGAAGGGTGCTGGCTAGCAAGAGCTTTCAGTGCTGGCACTTTTCATCTCTGAGCAATTGCTGGACGTTTTCAATTTCTCAGCTCGTGTCTACGAGACGGAAAGAGAAGGACCGTGACGTTTGGTGGGTAGAGAAGCGCAAAGCCCCAGTGTTGCTGTGCCTGTGAAAGCGCTTCCAAGGAAGGGTGCTGGCTAGCAACAGCTTTCAGTGCTGGCACTTTTCATCTCTGAGCAATTGCTCGACGTTTGCAATTTCTCAGCTCGTGTCTACGAGACGGAAAGAGAAGGACCGTGACGTTTGGTGCGTGTAGAAGTGCAAAGCCCCAGTGTTACTGCGCCTGTGAAAGCGCTTCCAAGGAAGGGTGCTGGCTAGCAACAGCTTTCAGTGCTGGCACTTTTCATCTCTGAGCAATTGCTGGACGTTTGCAATTTCTCACCTGAGCTCTCTTTAGAGTGCGCGAGAGGATGAGCAGAAGATGAGGTGGCTAGAGAAGCCCAGAGCCCCAGTGTGCTTAGGCCTACAAAAGCGCTTCCAAGGAAGGGTGCTGGCTAGCAAGAGCTTCCAGTGCTGGCACTTTTCATCTCGGAGCAATTGCTCAACGTTTGCAATTTCTCAGCTCGTGTCTACGAGACGGAAAGAGAATGACCGTGACGGTTGGTGGGTAGAGAAGTGCAAAGCCCCAGTGTTGCTGCGCCTGTGAAAGCGCTTCCAAGGAAGGGTGCTGGCTAGCAACAGCTTTCAGTGCTGGCACTTTTCATCTCTGAGCAATTGCTCGACGTTTGCAATTTCTCACCTGAGCTCTCTTCAGAGTGCACGAGAGGATGAGCAGAAGATGAGGTGGCTAGAGAAGCCCAGAGCCCCAGTGTTCTTAGGCCTACAAAAGCGCTTCCAAGGAAGGGTGCTGGCTAGCAAGAGCTTTCAGTGCTGGCACTTTTCATCTCTGAGCAATTGCTCGACGTTTGCAATTTCTCAGCTCGTGTCTACGAGACGGAAAGAGAAGGACCGTGACGTTTGGTGGCTAGAGAAGCACAAAGCCCCAGTGTTGCTGCGCCTGTGAAAGCGCTTCCAAGGAAGGGTGCTGGCTAGCAAGAGCTTTCAGTGCTGGCACTTTTCATCTCTGAGCAATTGCTCGACGTTTGCAATTTCTCAGCTCGTGTCTACGAGACGGAAAGAGAATGACCGTGACGTTTGGTGGCTAGAGAAGCGCAAAGCCCCAGTGTTGCTGCGCCTGTGAAAGCGCTTCCAAGGAAGGGTGCTGGCTAGCAACAGCTTTCAGTGCTGGCACTTTTCATCTCGGAGCAATTGCTCGATGTTTGCAATTTCTCAGCTCGTGTCTACGAGATGGAAAGAGAAGGACCGTGACGTTTGGTGCGTATAGAAGTGTAAAGCCCCAGTGTTACTGCGCCTGTGAAAGCGCTTCCAAGGAAGGGTGCTGGCTATCAAGAGCTTTCAGTGCTGGCACTTTTCATCTCTGAGCAATTGCTCGACGTTTGCAATTTCTCAGCTCGTGTCTACGAGACGGAAAGAGAAGGACCGTGACGTTTGGTGGGTAGAGAAGCGCAAAGCCCCAGTGTTACTGCGCCTGTGAAAGCGCTTCCAAGGAAGGGTGCTGGCTAGCAACAGCTTTCAGTGCTGGCACTTTTCATCTCTGAGCAATTGCTCGACGTTTGCAATTTCTCACCTGAGCTCTCTTTAGAGCGCTAGAGGATGAGCAGAAGATTAGGTGGCTAGAGAAGCCCAGAGCCCCAGTGTTCTTAGGCCTACAAAAGCGCTTCCAAGGAAGGGTGCTGGCTAGCAAGAGCTTTCAGTGCTGGCACTTTTCATCTCTGAGCAATTGCTGGACGTTTGCAATTTCTCAGCTCGTGTCTAGGAGACGGAAAGAGAAGGACCGTGACGTTTGGTGCGTATAGAAGCGCAAAGCCCCAGTGTTGCTGCGCCTGTGAAAGCGCTTCCAAGGAAGGGTGCTGGCTAGCAACAGCTTTCAGTGCTGGCACTTTTCATCTCTGAGCAATTGCTCGACGTTTGCAATTTCTCACCTGAGCTCTCTTTAGAGCGCGAGAGGATGAGCAGAAGATTAGGTGGCTAGAGAAGCCCAGAGCCCCAGTGTTCTTAGGCCTACAAAAGCGCTTCCAAGGAAGGGTGCTGGCTAGCAACAGCTTCCAGTGCTGGCACTTTTCATCTCTGAGCAATTGCTCGACGTTTGCAATTTCTCAGCTCGTGTCTACGAGACGGAAAGAGAAGGACCGTGACGTTTGGTGCGTAGAGAAGCGCAAAGCCCCAGTGTTGCTGCGCCTGTGAAAGCGCTTCCAAGGAAGGGTGCTGGCTAGCAAGAGCTTTCAGTGCTGGCACTTTTCATCTCTGAGCAATTGCTGGACGTTTGCAATTTCTCACCTGAGCTCTCTTTAGAGTGCGCGAGAGGATGAGCAGAAGATTAGGTGGCTAGAGAAGCCCAGAGCCCCAGTGTTCTTAGGCCTACAAAAGCGCTTCCAAGGAAGGGTGCTGGCTAGCAACAGCTTTCAGTGCTGGCATTTTTCATCTCTGAGCAATTGCTGGACGTTTGCAATTTCTCAGCTCGTGTCTATGAGATGGAAAGAGAATGACCGTGACGTTTGGTGGGTAGAGAAGCGCAAAGCCCCAGTGTTACTGCGCCTGTAAAGCGCTTCCAAGGAAGGGTGCTGGCTAGCAACAGCTTTCAGTGCTGGCACTTTTCATCTCTGAGCAATTGCTCGACGTTTGCAATTTCTCAGCTCGTGTCTACGAGACGGAAAGAGAAGGACCATGACGTTTGGTGGCTAGAGAAGCGCAAAGCCCCAGTGTTACTGCGCCTGTGAAAGCGCTTCCAAGGAAGGGTGCTGGCTAGCAAGAGCTTTCAGTGCTGGCACTTTTCATCTCTGAGCAATTGCTGGACGTTTGCAATTTCTCACCTGAGCTCTCTTTAGAGTGCGCGAGAGGATGAGCAGAAGATGAGGTGGCTAGAGAAGCCCAGAGCCCCAGTGTTCTTAGGCCTACAAAAGCGCTTCCAAGGAAGGGTGCTGGCTAGCAAGAGCTTTCAGTGCTGGCACTTTTCATCTCGGAGCAATTGCTCGACGTTTGCAATTTCTCAGCTCGTGTCTACGTGACGGGAAGAGAAGGACCGTGACGTTTGGTGGGTAGAGAAGCGCAAAGCCCCAGTGTTGCTGCACCTGTGAAAGCGCTTCCAAGGAAGGGTGCTGGCTAGCAACAGCTTTCAGTGCTGGCACTTTTCATCTCTGAGCAATTGCTCGACGTTTGCAATTTCTCACCTGAGCTCTCTTCAGAGTGCGCGAGAGGATGAGCAGAAGATGAGGTGGCTAGAGAAGCCCAGAGCCCCAGTGTTCTTAGGCCTACAAAAGCGCTTCCAAGGAAGGGTGCTGGCTAGCAACAGCTTCCAGTGCTGGCTCTTTTCATCTCTGAGCAATTGCTGGACGTTTGCAATTTCTCAGCTCGTGTCTACGAGACGGAAAGAGAATGACCGTGACGTTTGGTGGCTAGAGAAGCGCAAAGCCCCAGTGTTGCTGCGCCTGTGAAAGCGCTTCCAAGGAGGGGTGCTGGCTAGCAACAGCTTTCAGTGCTGGCACTTTTCATCTCTGAGCAATTGCTGGACGTTTGCAATTTCTCACCTGAGCTCTCTTTAGAGTGCGCGAGAGGATGAGCAGAAGATGAGGTGGCTAAAGAAGCCCAGAGCCCCAGTGTTCTTAGGCCTACAAAAGTGCTTCCAAGGAAGGGTGCTGGCTAGCAAGAGCTTTCAGTGCTGGCACTTTTCATCTCTGAGCAATTGCTGGACGTTTTCAATTTCTCAGCTCGTGTCTACGAGACGGAAAGAGAAGGACCGTGACGTTTGGTGCGTATAGAAGCGCAAAGCCCCAGTGTTGCTGCGCCTGTGAAAGCGCTTCCAAGGAAGGGTGCTGGCTAGCAACAGCTTTCAGTGCTGGCACTTTTCATCTCTGAGCAATTGCTCGACGTTTGCAATTTCTCAGCTCGTGTCTACGAGACGGAAAGAGAAGGACCGTGACGTTTGGTGCGTGTAGAAGTGCAAAGCCCCAGTGTTACTGCGCCTGTGAAAGCGCTTCCAAGGAAGGGTGCTGGCTAGCAACAGCTTTCAGTGCTGGCACTTTTCATCTCTGAGCAATTGCTGGACGTTTGCAATTTCTCACCTGAGCTCTCTTTAGAGTGCGCGAGAGGATGAGCAGAAGATGAGGTGGCTAGAGAAGCCCAGAGCCCCAGTGTTCTTAGGCCTACAAAAGCGCTTCCAAGGAAGGGTGCTGGCTAGCAAGAGCTTCCAGTGCTGGCACTTTTCATCTCGGAGCAATTGCTCAACGTTTGCAATTTCTCAGCTCGTGTCTACGAGACGGAAAGAGAATGACCGTGACGTTTGGTGCGTAGAGAAGTGCAAAGCCCCAGTGTTGCTGCGCCTGTGAAAGCGCTTCCAAGGAAGGGTGCTGGCTAGCAAGAGCTTTCAGTGCTGGCACTTTTCATCTCTGAGCAATTGCTCGACGTTTGCAATTTCTCACCTGAGCTCTCTTCAGAGTGCACGAGAGGATGAGCAGAAGATGAGGTGGCTAGAGAAGCCCAGAGCCCCAGTGTTCTTAGGCCTACAAAAGCGCTTCCAAGGAAGGGTGCTGGCTAGCAAGAGCTTTCAGTGCTGGCACTTTTCATCTCTGAGCAATTGCTCGACGTTTGCAATTTCTCAGCTCGTGTCTACGAGACGGAAAGAGAAGGACCGTGACGTTTGGTGGGTAGAGAAGCGCAAAGCCCCAGTGTTGCTGTGCCTGTGAAAGCGCTTCCAAGGAAGGGTGCTGGCTAGCAACAGCTTTCAGTGCTGGCACTTTTCATCTCTGCGCAATTGCTCGACGTTTGCAATTTCTCAGCTCGTGTCTACGAGACGGAAAGAGAAGGACTGTGACGTTTGGTGGCTAGAGAAGCGCAAAGCCCCAGTGTTGCTGCGCCTGTGAAAGCGCTTCCAAGGAAGGGTGCTGGCTAGCAACAGCTTTCAGTGCTGGCACTTTTCATCTCTGAGCAATTGCTGGACGTTTGCAATTTCTCACCTGAGCTCTCTTTAGAGTGCGCGAGAGGATGAGCAGAAGATGAGGTGGCTAAAGAAGCCCAGAGCCCCAGTGTTCTTAGGCCTACAAAAGTGCTTCCAAGGAAGGGTGCTGGCTAGCAACAGCTTTCAGTGCTGGCACTTTTCATCTCTGAGCAATTGCTGGACGTTTGCAATTTCTCAGCTCGTGTCTACGAGACGGAAAGAGAAGGACCGTGACGTTTGGTGCGTATAGAAGCGCAAAGCCCCAGTGTTGCTGTGCCTGTGAAAGCGCTTCCAAGGAAGGGTGCTGGCTAGCAACAGCTTTCAGTGCTGGCACTTTTCATCTCTGAGCAATTGCTCGACGTTTGCAATTTCTCAGCTCGTGTCTACGAGACGGAAAGAGAAGGACCGTGACGTTTGGTGCGTGTAGAAGTGCAAAGCCCCAGTGTTACTGCGCCTGTGAAAGCGCTTCCAAGGAAGGGTGCTGGCTAGCAACAGCTTTCAGTGCTGGCACTTTTCATCTCTGAGCAATTGCTCGTCGTTTGCAATTTCTCACCTGAGCTCTCTTTAGAGTGCGCGAGAGGATGAGCAGAAGATGAGGTGGCTAGAGAAGCCCAGAGCCCCAGTGTTCTTAGGCCTACAAAAGCGCTTCCAAGGAAGGGTGCTGGCTAGCAAGAGCTTCCAGTGCTGGCACTTTTCATCTCTGAGCAATTGCTCGACGTTTGCAATTTCTCAGCTCGTGTCTACGAGACGGAAAGAGAATGACCGTGACGTTTGGTGCGTAGAGAAGTGCAAAGCCCCAGTGTTGCTGCGCCTGTGAAAGCGCTTCCAAGGAAGGGTGCTGGCTAGCAACAGCTTTCAGTGCTGGCACTTTTCATCTCTGAGCAATTGCTCGACGTTTGCAATTTCTCACCTGAGCTCTCTTCAGAGTGCACGAGAGGATGAGCAGAAGATGAGGTGGCTAGAGAAGCCCAGAGCCCCAGTGTTCTTAGGCCTACAAAAGCGCTTCCAAGGAAGGGTGCTGGCTAGCAAGAGCTTTCAGTGCTGGCACTTTTCATCTCTGAGCAATTGCTGGACGTTTGCAATTTCTCAGCTCGTGTCTACGAGACGGAAAGAGAAGGACCGTGACGTTTGGTGCGTAGAGAAGCGCAAAGCCCCAGTGTTGCTGCGCCTGTGAAAGCGCTTCCAAGGAAGGGTGCTGGCTAGCAACAGCTTTCAGTGCTGGCACTTTTCATCTCTGCGCAATTGCTCGACGTTTGCAATTTCTCAGCTCGTGTCTACGAGACGGAAAGAGAAGGACTGTGACGTTTGGTGGCTAGAGAAGCGCAAAGCCCCAGTGTTGCTGCGCCTGTGAAAGCGCTTCCAAGGAAGGGTGCTGGCTAGCAAGAGCTTTCAGTGCTGGCACTTTTCATCTCTGAGCAATTGCTGGACGTTTGCAATTTCTCACCTGAGCTCTCTTTAGAGCGCGAGAGGATGAGCAGAAGATTAGGTGGCTAGACAAGCCCAGAGCCCCAGTGTTCTTAGGCCTACAGAAGCGCTTCCAAGGAAGGGTGCTGGCTAGCAAGAGCTTCCAGTGCTGGCACTTTTCATCTCTGAGCAATTGCTCGACGTTTGCAATTTCTCAGCTCGTGTCTACGAGACGGAAAGAGAATGACTGTGACGTTTGGTGCGTATAGAAGCGCAAAGCCCCAGTGTTGCTGTGCCTGTGAAAGCGCTTCCAAGGAAGGGTGCTGGCTAGCAAGAGCTTTCAGTGCTGGCACTTTTCATCTCTGAGCAATTGCTCGACATTTGCAATTTCTCACCTGAGCTCTCTTCAGAGTGCGCGAGAGGATGAGCAGAAGATTAGGTGGCTAGAGAAGCCCAGAGCCCCAGTGTTCTTAGGCCTAAAAAAGCGCTTCCAAGGAAGGGTGCTGGCTAGCAAGAGCTTTCAGTGCTGGCACTTTTCATCTCTGAGCAATTGCTCGACGTTTGCAATTTCTCAGCTCGTGTCTACGAGACGGAAAGAGAATGACCGTGACGTTTGGTGCGTATAGAAGCGCAAAGCCCCAGTGTTGCTGCGCCTGTGAAAGCGCTTCCAAGGAAGGGTGCTGGCTAGCAAGAGCTTTCAGTGCTGGCACTTTTCATCTCTGAGCAATTGCTCGACGTTTGCAATTTCTCACCTGAGCTCTCTTTAGAGTGCGCGAGAGGATGAGCAGAAGATTAGGTGGCTAGAGAAGCCCAGAGCCCCAGTGTGCTTAGGCCTACAAAAGCGCTTCCAAGGAAGGGTGCTGGCTAGCAACAGCTTCCAGTGCTGGCACTTTTCATCTCTGAGCAATTGCTGGACGTTTGCAATTTCTCAGCTCGTGTCTATGAGATGGAAAGAGAATGACCGTGACGTTTGGTGGCTAGAGAAGCGCAAAGCCCCAGTGTTACAGCGCCTGTGAAAGCGCTTCCAAGGAAGGGTGCTGGCTAGCAACAGCTTTCAGTGCTGGCACTTTTCATCTCTGAGCAATTGCTCGACGTTTGCAATTTCTCAGCTCGTGTCTACGAGACGGAAAGAGAAGGACCGTGACGTTTGGTGGCTAGAGAAGCGCAAAGCCCCAGTGTTACTGCGCCTGTGAAAGCGCTTCCAAGGAAGGGTGCTGGCTAGCAAGAGCTTTCAGTGCTGGCACTTTTCATCTCTGAGCAATTGCTCGATGTTTGCAATTTCTCACCTGAGCTCTCTTTAGAGTGCGCGAGAAGATGAGCAGAAGATGAGGTGGCTAGAGAAGCCCAGAGCCCCAGTGTTCTTAGGCCTACAAAAGCGCTTCCAAGGAAGGGTGCTGGCTAGCAAGAGCTTTCAGTGCTGGCACTTTTCATCTCGGAGCAATTGCTCGACGTTTGCAATTTCTCAGCTCGTGTCTACGTGACGGGAAGAGAAGGACCGTGACGTTTGGTGCGTATAGAAGCGCAAAGCCCCAGTGTTGCTGTGCCTGTGAAAGCGCTTCCAAGGAAGGGTGCTGGCTAGCAACAGCTTTCAGTGCTGGCACTTTTCATCTCTGAGCAATTGCTGGACGTTTGCAATTTCTCAGCTCGTGTCTACGAGACGGAAAGAGAAGGACCGTGACGTTTGGTGCGTATAGAAGTGCAAAGCCCCAGTGTTACTGCGCCTGTGAAAGCGCTTCCAAGGAAGGGTGCTGGCTAGCAAGAGCTTTCAGTGCTGGCACTTTTCATCTCTGAGCAATTGCTCGACGTTTGCAATTTCTCACCTGAGCTCTCTTTAGAGTGCGCGAGAGGATGAGCAGAAGATGAGGTGGCTAGAGAAGCCCAGAGCCCCAGTGTTCTTAGGCCTACAAAAGCGCTTCCAAGGAAGGGTGCTGGCTAGCAACAGCTTTCAGTGCTGGCACTTTTCACCTCTGAGCAATTGCTCGACGTTTGCAATTTCTCAGCTCGTGTCTACGAGACGGAAAGAGAAGGACCGTGACGTTTGGTGGCTAGAGAAGTGCAAAGCCCCAGTGTTACTGCGCCTGTGAAAGCGCTTCCAAGGAAGGGTGCTGGCTAGCAAGAGCTTTCAGTGCTGGCACTTTTCATCTCTGAGCAATTGCTCGACGTTTGCAATTTCTCACCTGAGCTCTCTTCAGAGTGCGCGAGAGGATGAGCAGAAGATGAGGTGGCTAGACAAGCCCAGAGCCCCAGTGTTCTTAGGCCTACAAAAGCGCTTCCAAGGAAGGGTGCTGGCTAGCAACAGCTTTCAGTGCTGGCACTTTTCATCTCTGAGCAATTGCTGGACGTTTGCAATTTCTCAGCTCGTTTCTACGAGACGGAAAGAGAATGACCGTGACGTTTGGTGGCTAGAGAAGCGCAAAGCCCCAGTGTTACTGCGCCTGTGAAAGCGCTTCCAAGGAAGGGTGCTGGCTAGCAACAGCTTTCAGTGCTGGCACTTTTCACCTCTGAGCAATTGCTGGACGTTTGCAATTTCTCACCTGAGCTCTCTTCAGAGTGCGCGAGAGGATGAGCAGAAGATGAGGTGGCTAAAGAAGCCCAGAGCCCCAGTGTTCTTAGGCCTACAAAAGCGCTTCCAAGGAAGGGTGCTGGCTAGCAAGAGCTTTCAGTGCTGGCACTTTTCATCTCTGAGCAATTGCTCGACGTTTGCAATTTCTCAGCTCGTGTCTACGAGACGGAAAGAGAAGGACCGTGACGTTTGGTGGCTAGAGAAGCACAAAGCCCCAGTGTTGCTGCGCCTGTGAAAGCGCTTCCAAGGAAGGGTGCTGTCTAGCAACAGCTTTCAGTGCTGGCACTTTTCATCTCTGAGCAATTGCTCGACGTTTGCAATTTCTCACCTGAGCTCTCTTTAGAGCGCGAGAGGATGAGCAGAAGATTAGGTGGCTAGACAAGCCCAGAGCCCCAGTGTTCTTAGACCTACAAAAGCACTTCCAAGGAAGGGTGCTGGCTAGCAAGAGCTTCCAGTGCTGGCACTTTTCATCTCTGAGCAATTGCTGGACGTTTGCAATTTCTCAGCTCGTGTCTACGAGACGGAAAGAGAAGGACCGTGACGTTTGGTGCGTAGAGAAGTGCAAAGCCCCAGTGTTGCTGCGCCTGTGAAAGCGCTTCCAAGGAAGGGTGCTGGCTAGCAAGAGCTTTCAGTGCTGGCACTTTTCATCTCTGAGCAATTGCTCGACGTTTGCAATTTCTCACCTGAGCTCTCTTCAGAGTGCACGAGAGGATGAGCAGAAGATGAGGTGGCTAGAGAAGCCCAGAGCCCCAGTGTTCTTAGGCCTACAAAAGCGCTTCCAAGGAAGGGTGCTGGCTAGCAACAGCTTTCAGTGCTGGCACTTTTCATCTCTGAGCAATTGCTCGACGTTTGCAATTTCTCAGCTCGTGTCTACGAGACGGAAAGAGAAGGACCGTGACGTTTGGTGGGTAGAGAAGCGCAAAGCCCCAGTGTTGCTGTGCCTGTGAAAGCGCTTCCAAGGAAGGGTGCTGGCTAGCAACAGCTTTCAGTGCTGGCACTTTTCATCTCTGCGCAATTGCTGGACGTTTGCAATTTCTCAGCTCGTGTCTACGAGACGGAAAGAGAAGGACCGTGACGTTTGGTGGGTAGAGAAGCGCAAAGCCCCAGTGTTGCTGCGCCTGTGAAAGCGCTTCCAAGGAAGGGTGCTGGCTAGCAAGAGCTTTCAGTGCTGGCACTTTTCATCTCTGAGCAATTGCTCGACGTTTGCAATTTCTCAGCTCGTGTCTACGAGATGGAAAGAGAATGACCGTGACGTTTGGTGCGTATAGAAGTGCCACGCCCCACTGTTACTGCGCCTGTGAAAGCGCTTCCAAGGAAGGGTGCTGGCTAGCAAGAGCTTTCAGTGCTGGCACTTTTCATCTCTGAGCAATTGCTGGACGTTTGCAATTTCTCACCTGAGCTCTCTTTAGAGTGCGCGAGAGGATGAGCAGAAGATGAGGTGGCTAAAGAAGCCCAGAGCCCCAGTGTGCTTAGGCCTACAAAAGCGCTTCCAAGGAAGGGTGCTGGCTAGCAAGAGCTTTCAGTGCTGGCACTTTTCATCTCTGAGCAATTGCTCGACGTTTGCAATTTCTCAGCTCGTGTCTACGAGGCGGAAAGAGAAGGACCGTGAGTTTGGTGGGTAGAGAAGCGCAAAGCCCCAGTGTTGCTGCGCCTGTGAAAGCGCTTCCAAGGAAGGGTGCTGGCTAGCAACAGCTTTCAGTGCTGGCACTTTTCATCTCTGAGCAATTGCTCGACGTTTGCAATTTCTCAGCTCGTGTCTACGAGACGGAAAGAGAATGACCGTGAGGTTTGGTGGCTAGAGAAGCGCAAAGCCCCAGTGTTACTGCGCCTGTGAAAGCGCTTCCAAGGAAGGGTGCTGGCTAGCAAGAGCTTTCAGTGCTGGCACTTTTCATCTCTGAGCAATTGCTCGTCGTTTGCAATTTCTCACCTGAGCTCTCTTTAGATCGCGAGAGGATGAGCAGAAGATTAGGTGGCTAGAGAAGCCCAGAGCCCCAGTGTTCTTAGGCCTACAAAAGCGCTTCCAAGGAAGGGTGCTGGCTAGCAAGAGCTTTCAGTGCTGGCACTTTTCATCTCTGAGCAATTGCTGGACGTTTGCAATTTCTCAGCTCGTGTCTACGAGACGGAAAGAGAAGGACCGTGACGTTTGGTGCGTATAGAAGCGCAAACCCCAGTGTTGCTGCGCCTGTGAAAGCGCTTCCAAGGAAGGGTGCTGGCTAGCAAGAGCTTTCAGTGCTGGCACTTTTCATCTCTGAGCAATTGCTCGACGTTTGCAATTTCTCACCTGAGCTCTCTTTAGAGTGCGCGAGAGGATGAGCAGAAGATGAGGTGGCTAGAGAAGCCCAGAGCCCCAGTGTGCTTAGGCCTACAAAAGCGCTTCCAAGGAAGGGTGCTGGCTAGCAACAGCTTTCAGTGCTGGCACTTTTCATCTCTGAGCAATTGCTCGACGTTTGCAATTTCTCACCTGAGCTCTCTTTAGAGCGCGAGAGGATGAGCAGAAGATTAGGTGGCTAGACAAGCCCAGAGCCCCAGTGTTCTTAGGCCTACAGAAGCGCTTCCAAGGAAGGGTGCTGGCTAGCAACAGCTTCCAGTGCTGGCACTTTTCATCTCTGAGCAATTGCTGGACGTTTGTAATTTCTCAGCTCGTGTCTACGAGACGGAAAGAGAAGGACCGTGACGTTTGGTGGGTAGAGAAGCGCAAAGCCCCAGTGTTGCTGCGCCTGTGAAAGCGCTTCCAAGGAAGGGTGCTGGCTAGCAAGAGCTTTCAGTGCTGGCACTTTTCATCTCTGAGCAATTGCTCGACATTTGCAATTTCTCACCTGAGCTCTCTTCAGAGTGCGCGAGAGGATGAGCAGAAGATGAGGTGGCTAAAGAAGCCCAGAGCCCCAGTGTTCTTAGGCCTACAAAAGCGCTTCCAAGGAAGGGTGCTGGCTAGCAACAGCTTTCAGTGCTGGCACTTTTCATCTCTGAGCAATTGCTGGACGTTTGCAATTTCTCAGCTCGTGTCTACGAGACGGAAAGAGAAGGACCGTGACGTTTGGTGGCTAGAGAAGCACAAAGCCCCAGTGTTGCTGCGCCTGTGAAAGCGCTTCCAAGGAAGGGTGCTGTCTAGCAACAGCTTTCAGTGCTGGCACTTTTCATCTCTGAGCAATTGCTGGACGTTTGCAATTTCTCACCTGAGCTCTCTTCAGAGTGCGCGAGAGGATGAGCAGAAGATGAGGTGGCTAAAGAAGCCCAGAGCCCCAGTGTTCTTAGGCCTACAAAAGCGCTTCCAAGGAAGGGTGCTGGCTAGCAAGAGCTTTCAGTGCTGGCACTTTTCATCTCTGAGCAATTGCTCGACGTTTGCAATTTCTCAGCTCGTGTCTACGAGACGGAAAGAGAAGGACCGTGACGTTTGGTGGCTAGAGAAGCACAAAGCCCCAGTGTTGCTGCGCCTGTGAAAGCGCTTCCAAGGAAGGGTGCTGTCTAGCAACAGCTTTCAGTGCTGGCACTTTTCATCTCTGAGCAATTGCTCGACGTTTGCAATTTCTCACCTGAGCTCTCTTTAGAGCGCGAGAGGATGAGCAGAAGATTAGGTGGCTAGACAAGCCCAGAGCCCCAGTGTTCTTAGACCTACAAAAGCACTTCCAAGGAAGGGTGCTGGCTAGCAAGAGCTTCCAGTGCTGGCACTTTTCATCTCTGAGCAATTGCTGGACGTTTGCAATTTCTCAGCTCGTGTCTACGAGACGGAAAGAGAAGGACCGTGACGTTTGGTGCGTAGAGAAGTGCAAAGCCCCAGTGTTGCTGCGCCTGTGAAAGCGCTTCCAAGGAAGGGTGCTGGCTAGCAAGAGCTTTCAGTGCTGGCACTTTTCATCTCTGAGCAATTGCTCGACGTTTGCAATTTCTCACCTGAGCTCTCTTCAGAGTGCACGAGAGGATGAGCAGAAGATGAGGTGGCTAGAGAAGCCCAGAGCCCCAGTGTTCTTAGGCCTACAAAAGCGCTTCCAAGGAAGGGTGCTGGCTAGCAACAGCTTTCAGTGCTGGCACTTTTCATCTCTGAGCAATTGCTCGACGTTTGCAATTTCTCAGCTCGTGTCTACGAGACGGAAAGAGAATGACCGTGACGTTTGGTGGGTAGAGAAGCGCAAAGCCCCAGTGTTGCTGCGCCTGTGAAAGCGCTTCCAAGGAAGGGTGCTGGCTAGCAAGAGCTTTCAGTGCTGGCACTTTTCATCTCTGAGCAATTGCTCGACGTTTGCAATTTCTCAGCTCGTGTCTACGAGATGGAAAGAGAATGACCGTGACGTTTGGTGCGTATAGAAGTGCCACGCCCCACTGTTACTGCGCCTGTGAAAGCGCTTCCAAGGAAGGGTGCTGGCTAGCAAGAGCTTTCAGTGCTGGCACTTTTCATCTCTGAGCAATTGCTGGACGTTTGCAATTTCTCACCTGAGCTCTCTTTAGAGTGCGCGAGAGGATGAGCAGAAGATGAGGTGGCTAAAGAAGCCCAGAGCCCCAGTGTGCTTAGGCCTACAAAAGCGCTTCCAAGGAAGGGTGCTGGCTAGCAAGAGCTTTCAGTGCTGGCACTTTTCATCTCTGAGCAATTGCTCGACGTTTGCAATTTCTCAGCTCGTGTCTACGAGGCGGAAAGAGAAGGACCGTGAGTTTGGTGGGTAGAGAAGCGCAAAGCCCCAGTGTTGCTGCGCCTGTGAAAGCGCTTCCAAGGAAGGGTGCTGGCTAGCAACAGCTTTCAGTGCTGGCACTTTTCATCTCTGAGCAATTGCTCGACGTTTGCAATTTCTCAGCTCGTGTCTACGAGACGGAAAGAGAATGACCGTGAGGTTTGGTGGCTAGAGAAGCGCAAAGCCCCAGTGTTACTGCGCCTGTGAAAGCGCTTCCAAGGAAGGGTGCTGGCTAGCAAGAGCTTTCAGTGCTGGCACTTTTCATCTCTGAGCAATTGCTCGTCGTTTGCAATTTCTCACCTGAGCTCTCTTTAGATCGCGAGAGGATGAGCAGAAGATTAGGTGGCTAGAGAAGCCCAGAGCCCCAGTGTTCTTAGGCCTACAAAAGCGCTTCCAAGGAAGGGTGCTGGCTAGCAACAGCTTCCAGTGCTGGCACTTTTCATCTCTGAGCAATTGCTGGACGTTTGCAATTTCTCAGCTCGTGTCTACGAGACGGAAAGAGAAGGACCGTGACGTTTGGTGCGTATAGAAGCGCAAACCCCAGTGTTGCTGCGCCTGTGAAAGCGCTTCCAAGGAAGGGTGCTGGCTAGCAAGAGCTTTCAGTGCTGGCACTTTTCATCTCTGAGCAATTGCTCGACGTTTGCAATTTCTCACCTGAGCTCTCTTTAGAGTGCGCGAGAGGATGAGCAGAAGATGAGGTGGCTAGAGAAGCCCAGAGCCCCAGTGTGCTTAGGCCTACAAAAGCGCTTCCAAGGAAGGGTGCTGGCTAGCAACAGCTTTCAGTGCTGGCACTTTTCATCTCTGAGCAATTGCTCGACGTTTGCAATTTCTCACCTGAGCTCTCTTTAGAGCGCGAGAGGATGAGCAGAAGATGAGGTGGCTAGACAAGCCCAGAGCCCCAGTGTTCTTAGGCCTACAGAAGCGCTTCCAAGGAAGGGTGCTGGCTAGCAACAGCTTCCAGTGCTGGCACTTTTCATCTCTGAGCAATTGCTGGACGTTTGTAATTTCTCAGCTCGTGTCTACGAGACGGAAAGAGAAGGACCGTGACGTTTGGTGGGTAGAGAAGCGCAAAGCCCCAGTGTTGCTGCGCCTGTGAAAGCGCTTCCAAGGAAGGGTGCTGGCTAGCAAGAGCTTTCAGTGCTGGCACTTTTCATCTCTGAGCAATTGCTCGACATTTGCAATTTCTCACCTGAGCTCTCTTCAGAGTGCGCGAGAGGATGAGCAGAAGATGAGGTGGCTAAAGAAGCCCAGAGCCCCAGTGTTCTTAGGCCTACAAAAGCGCTTCCAAGGAAGGGTGCTGGCTAGCAACAGCTTTCAGTGCTGGCACTTTTCATCTCTGAGCAATTGCTGGACGTTTGCAATTTCTCAGCTCGTGTCTACGAGACGGAAAGAGAAGGACCGTGACGTTTGGTGGCTAGAGAAGCGCAAAGCCCCAGTGTTGCTGCGCCTGTGAAAGCGCTTCCAAGGAAGGGTGCTGGCTAGCAACAGCTTTCAGTGCTGGCACTTTTCATCTCGGAGCAATTGCTCGACGTTTGTAATTTCTCAGCTCGTTTCTACGAGACGGAAAGAGAATGACCGTGACGTTTGGTGGCTAGAGAAGCGCAAAGCCCCAGTGTTGCTGCACCTGTGAAAGCGCTTCCAAGGAAGGGTGCTGGCTAGCAACAGCTTTCAGTGCTGGCACTTTTCATCTCGGAGCAATTGCTCGACGTTTGCAATTTCTCACCTGAGCTCTCTTCAGAGTGCGCGAGAGGATGAGCAGAAGATGAGGTGGCTAAAGAAGCCCAGAGCCCCAGTGTTCTTAGGCCTACAAAAGCGCTTCCAAGGAAGGGTGCTGGCTAGCAACTGCTTTCAGTGCTGGCACTTTTCATCTCTGAGCAATTGCTCGACGTTTGCAATTTCTCAGCTCGTGTCTACGAGACGGAAAGAGAAGGACCGTGACGTTTGGTGCGTAGAGAAGCGCAAAGCCCCAGTGTTACTGCGCCTGTAAAGCGCTTCCAAGGAAGGGTGCTGGCTAGCAAGAGCTTTCAGTGCTGGCACTTTTCATCTCTGAGCAATTGCTCGACGTTTGCAATTTCTCCCCTGAGCTCTCTTCAGAGTGCGCGGGAGGATGAGCAGAAGATGAGGTGGCTAGAGAAGCCCAGAGCCCCAGTGTTCTTAGGCCTACAAAAGCACTTCCAAGGAAGGGTGCTGGCTAGCAAGAGCTTCCAGTGCTGGCACTTTTCATCTCTGAGCAATTGCTCGATGTTTGCAATTTCTCAGCTCGTGTCTACGAGACGGAAAGAGAAGGACCGTGACGTTTGGTGCGTAGAGAAGCGCAAAGCCCCAGTGTTGCTGCGCCTGTGAAAGCGCTTCCAAGGAAGGGTGCTGGCTAGCAACAGCTTTCAGTGCTGGCACTTTTCATCTCTGAGCAATTGCTCGACGTTTGCAATTTCTCACCTGAGCTCTCTTCAGAGTGCACGAGAGGATGAGGAGAAGATTAGGTGGCTAGAGAAGCCCAGAGCCCCAGTGTTCTTAGGCCTACAAAAGCGCTTCCAAGGAAGGGTGCTGGCTAGCAACAGCTTTCAGTGCTGGCACTTTTCATCTCTGAGCAATTGCTGGACGTTTGCAATTTCTCAGCTCGTGTCTACGAGACGGAAAGAGAATGACCGTGACGTTTGGTGCGTAGAGAAGCGCAAAGCCCCAGTGTTGCTGCGCCTGTGAAAGCGCTTCCAAGGAAGGGTGCTGGCTAGCAACAGCTTTCAGTGCTGGCACTTTTCATCTCTGAGCAATTGCTCGACGTTTGCAATTTCTCAGCTCGTGTCTACGAGATGGAAAGAGAAGGACCGTGACGTTTGGTGCGTATAGAAGTGCAAAGCCCCAGTGTTACTGCGCCTGTGAAAGCGCTTCCAAGGAAGGGTGCTGGCTAGCAAGAGCTTTCAGTGCTGGCACTTTTCATCTCTGAGCAATTGCTGGACGTTTGCAATTTCTCACCTGAGCTCTCTTTAGAGTGCGCGAGAGGATGAGCAGAAGATGAGGTGGCTAAAGAAGCCCAGAGCCCCAGTGGTCTTAGGCCTACAGAATCGCTTCCAAGGAAGGGTGCTGGCTAGCAAGAGCTTTCAGTGCTGGCACTTTTCATCTCGGAGCAATTGCTCGACGTTTGCAATTTCTCAGCTCGTGTCTACGAGACGGAAAGAGAAGGACCGTGACGTTTGGTGGCTAGAGAAGCGCAAAGCCCCAGTGTTGCTGCGCCTGTGAAAGCGCTTCCAAGGAAGGGTGCTGGCTAGCAAGAGCTTTCAGTGCTGGCACTTTTCATCTCTGAGCAATTGCTCGACGTTTGCAATTTCTCAGCTCGTGTCTACAAGACGGAAAGAGAAGGACCGTGACGTTTGGTGGCTAGAGAAGCGCAAAGCCCCAGTGTTGCTGCGCCTGTGAAAGCGCTTCCAAGGAAGGGTGCTGGCTAGCAAGAGCTTTCAGTGCTGGCACTTTTCATCTCTGAGCAATTGCTCGACGTTTGCAATTTCTCACCTGAGCTCTCTTTAGATCGCGAGAGGATGAGCAGAAGATTAGGTGGCTAAAGAAGCCCAGAGCCCCAGTGTTCTTAGGCCTACAAAAGCGCTTCCAAGGAAGGGTGCTGGCTAGCAACTGCTTTCAGTGCTGGCACTTTTCATCTCTGAGCAATTGCTCGACGTTTGCAATTTCTCAGCTCGTGTCTAGGAGACGGAAAGAGAAGGACCGTGACGTTTGGTGGGTAGAGAAGCGCAAAGCCCCAGTGTTACTGTGCCTGTAAAGCGCTTCCAAGGAAGGGTGCTGGCTAGCAAGAGCTTTCAGTGCTGGCACTTTTCATCTCTGAGCAATTGCTCGACGTTTGCAATTTCTCCCCTGAGCTCTCTTTAGAGTGCGCGAGAGGATGAGCAGAAGATGAGGTGGCTAGAGAAGCCCAGAGCCCCAGTGTTCTTAGGCCTACAAAAGCACTTCCAAGGAAGGGTGCTGGCTAGCAAGAGCTTCCAGTGCTGGCACTTTTCATCTCTGAGCAATTGCTCGATGTTTGCAATTTCTCAGCTCGTGTCTACGAGACGGAAAGAGAAGGACCGTGACGTTTGGTGCGTAGAGAAGCGCAAAGCCCCAGTGTTGCTGCGCCTGTGAAAGCGCTTCCAAGGAAGGGTGCTGGCTAGCAACAGCTTTCAGTGCTGGCACTTTTCATCTCTGAGCAATTGCTCGACGTTTGCAATTTCTCACCTGAGCTCTCTTCAGAGTGCACGAGAGGATGAGGAGAAGATTAGGTGGCTAGAGAAGCCCAGAGCCCCAGTGTTCTTAGGCCTACAAAAGCGCTTCCAAGGAAGGGTGCTGGCTAGCAACAGCTTTCAGTGCTGGCACTTTTCATCTCTGAGCAATTGCTGGACGTTTGCAATTTCTCAGCTCGTGTCTACGAGACGGAAAGAGAATGACCGTGACGTTTGGTGCGTAGAGAAGCGCAAAGCCCCAGTGTTGCTGCGCCTGTGAAAGCGCTTCCAAGGAAGGGTGCTGGCTAGCAAGAGCTTTCAGTGCTGGCACTTTTCATCTCGGAGCAATTGCTGGACGTTTGCAATTTCTCACCTGAGCTCTCTTTAGAGTGCGCGAGAGGATGAGCAGAAGATGAGGTGGCTAAAGAAGCCCAGAGCCCCAGTGGTCTTAGGCCTACAGAATCGCTTCCAAGGAAGGGTGCTGGCTAGCAAGAGCTTTCAGTGCTGGCACTTTTCATCTCTGAGCAATTGCTCGACGTTTGCAATTTCTCAGCTCGTGTCTACGAGACGGAAAGAGAAGGACCGTGACGTTTGGTGGGTAGAGAAGCGCAAAGCCCCAGTGTTGCTGCGCCTGTGAAAGCGCTTCCAAGGAAGGGTGCTGGCTAGCAAGAGCTTTCAGTGCTGGCACTTTTCATCTCTGAGCAATTGCTCGACGTTTGCAATTTCTCAGCTCGTGTCTACAAGACGGAAGGAGAAGGACCGTGACGTTTGGTGCGTAGAGAAGCGCAAAGCCCCAGTGTTGCTGCGCCTGTGAAAGCGCTTCCAAGGAAGGGTGCTGGCTAGCAAGAGCTTTCAGTGCTGGCACTTTTCATCTCTGAGCAATTGCTCGACGTTTGCAATTTCTCACCTGAGCTCTCTTTAGAGTGCGCGAGAGGATGAGCAGAAGATTAGGTGGCTAGAGAAGCCCAGAGCCCCAGTGTGCTTAGGCCTACAAAAGCGCTTCCAAGGAAGGGTGCTGGCTAGCAACAGCTTTCAGTGCTGGCACTTTTCATCTCTGAGCAATTGCTCGACGTTTGCAATTTCTCACCTGAGCTCTCTTTAGAGCGCGAGAGGATGAGCAGAAGATTAGGTGGCTAGACAAGCCCAGAGCCCCAGTGTTCTAAGGCCTACAGAAGCGCTTCCAAGGAAGGGTGCTGGCTAGCAAGAGCTTTCAGTGCTGGCACTTTTCATCTCTGAGCAATTGCTCGACGTTTGTAATTTCTCAGCTCGTTTCTACGAGACGGAAAGAGAATGACCGTGACGTTTGGTGGCTAGAGAAGCGCAAAGCCCCAGTGTTGCTGCACCTGTGAAAGCGCTTCCAAGGAAGGGTGCTGGCTAGCAAGAGCTTTCAGTGCTGGCACTTTTCATCTCGGAGCAATTGCTCGACGTTTGCAATTTCTCACCTGAGCTCTCTTCAGAGTGCGCGAGAGGATGAGCAGAAGATGAGGTGGCTAAAGAAGCCCAGAGCCCCAGTGTTCTTAGGCCTACAAAAGCACTTCCAAGGAAGGGTGCTGGCTAGCAAGAGCTTTCAGTGCTGGCACTTTTCATCTCTGAGCAATTGCTCGACGTTTGCAATTTCTCAGCTCGTGTCTACGAGACGGAAAGAGAAGGACCGTGACGTTTGGTGGGTAGAGAAGCGCAAAGCCCCAGTGTTGCTGTGCCTGTGAAAGCGCTTCCAAGGAAGGGTGCTGGCTAGCAAGAGCTTTCAGTGCTGGCACTTTTCATCTCTGCGCAATTGCTGGACGTTTGCAATTTCTCAGCTCGTGTCTACGAGACGGAAAGAGAAGGACCGTGACGTTTGGTGGGTAGAGAAGCGCAAAGCCCCAGTGTTGCTGCGCCTGTGAAAGCGCTTCCAAGGAAGGGTGCTGGCTAGCAAGAGCTTTCAGTGCTGGCACTTTTCATCTCTGAGCAATTGCTCGACGTTTGCAATTTCTCAGCTCGTGTCTACGAGATGGAAAGAGAATGACCGTGACGTTTGGTGCGTATAGAAGTGCCACGCCCCACTGTTACTGCGCCTGTGAAAGCGCTTCCAAGGAAGGGTGCTGGCTAGCAAGAGCTTTCAGTGCTGGCACTTTTCATCTCTGAGCAATTGCTGGACGTTTGCAATTTCTCACCTGAGCTCTCTTTAGAGTGCGCGAGAGGATGAGCAGAAGATGAGGTGGCTAAAGAAGCCCAGAGCCCCAGTGTGCTTAGGCCTACAAAAGCGCTTCCAAGGAAGGGTGCTGGCTAGCAAGAGCTTTCAGTGCTGGCACTTTTCATCTCTGAGCAATTGCTCGACGTTTGCAATTTCTCAGCTCGTGTCTACGAGGCGGAAAGAGAAGGACCGTGAGTTTGGTGGGTAGAGAAGCGCAAAGCCCCAGTGTTGCTGCGCCTGTGAAAGCGCTTCCAAGGAAGGGTGCTGGCTAGCAACAGCTTTCAGTGCTGGCACTTTTCATCTCTGAGCAATTGCTCGACGTTTGCAATTTCTCAGCTCGTGTCTACGAGACGGAAAGAGAATGACCGTGAGGTTTGGTGGCTAGAGAAGCGCAAAGCCCCAGTGTTACTGCGCCTGTGAAAGCGCTTCCAAGGAAGGGTGCTGGCTAGCAAGAGCTTTCAGTGCTGGCACTTTTCATCTCTGAGCAATTGCTCGTCGTTTGCAATTTCTCACCTGAGCTCTCTTTAGATCGCGAGAGGATGAGCAGAAGATTAGGTGGCTAGAGAAGCCCAGAGCCCCAGTGTTCTTAGGCCTACAAAAGCGCTTCCAAGGAAGGGTGCTGGCTAGCAACAGCTTCCAGTGCTGGCACTTTTCATCTCTGAGCAATTGCTGGACGTTTGCAATTTCTCAGCTCGTGTCTACGAGACGGAAAGAGAAGGACCGTGACGTTTGGTGCGTATAGAAGCGCAAACCCCAGTGTTGCTGCGCCTGTGAAAGCGCTTCCAAGGAAGGGTGCTGGCTAGCAAGAGCTTTCAGTGCTGGCACTTTTCATCTCTGAGCAATTGCTCGACGTTTGCAATTTCTCACCTGAGCTCTCTTTAGAGTGCGCGAGAGGATGAGCAGAAGATGAGGTGGCTAGAGAAGCCCAGAGCCCCAGTGTGCTTAGGCCTACAAAAGCGCTTCCAAGGAAGGGTGCTGGCTAGCAACAGCTTTCAGTGCTGGCACTTTTCATCTCTGAGCAATTGCTCGACGTTTGCAATTTCTCACCTGAGCTCTCTTTAGAGCGCGAGAGGATGAGCAGAAGATTAGGTGGCTAGACAAGCCCAGAGCCCCAGTGTTCTTAGGCCTACAGAAGCGCTTCCAAGGAAGGGTGCTGGCTAGCAACAGCTTCCAGTGCTGGCACTTTTCATCTCTGAGCAATTGCTGGACGTTTGTAATTTCTCAGCTCGTGTCTACGAGACGGAAAGAGAAGGACCGTGACGTTTGGTGGGTAGAGAAGCGCAAAGCCCCAGTGTTGCTGCGCCTGTGAAAGCGCTTCCAAGGAAGGGTGCTGGCTAGCAAGAGCTTTCAGTGCTGGCACTTTTCATCTCTGAGCAATTGCTGGACGTTTGCAATTTCTCACCTGAGCTCTCTTCAGAGTGCGCGAGAGGATGAGCAGAAGATGAGGTGGCTAAAGAAGCCCAGAGCCCCAGTGTTCTTAGGCCTACAAAAGCGCTTCCAAGGAAGGGTGCTGGCTAGCAAGAGCTTTCAGTGCTGGCACTTTTCATCTCTGAGCAATTGCTGGACGTTTGCAATTTCTCAGCTCGTGTCTACGAGACGGAAAGAGAAGGACCGTGACGTTTGGTGGCTAGAGAAGCACAAAGCCCCAGTGTTGCTGCGCCTGTGAAAGCGCTTCCAAGGAAGGGTGCTGTCTAGCAACAGCTTTCAGTGCTGGCACTTTTCATCTCTGAGCAATTGCTCGACGTTTGCAATTTCTCACCTGAGCTCTCTTTAGAGCGCGAGAGGATGAGCAGAAGATTAGGTGGCTAGACAAGCCCAGAGCCCCAGTGTTCTTAGACCTACAAAAGCACTTCCAAGGAAGGGTGCTGGCTAGCAAGAGCTTCCAGTGCTGGCACTTTTCATCTCTGAGCAATTGCTGGACGTTTGCAATTTCTCAGCTCGTGTCTACGAGACGGAAAGAGAAGGACCGTGACGTTTGGTGCGTAGAGAAGTGCAAAGCCCCAGTGTTGCTGCGCCTGTGAAAGCGCTTCCAAGGAAGGGTGCTGGCTAGCAAGAGCTTTCAGTGCTGGCACTTTTCATCTCTGAGCAATTGCTCGACGTTTGCAATTTCTCACCTGAGCTCTCTTCAGAGTGCGCGAGAGGATGAGCAGAAGATGAGGTGGCTAAAGAAGCCCAGAGCCCCAGTGTTCTTAGGCCTACAAAAGCGCTTCCAAGGAAGGGTGCTGGCTAGCAAGAGCTTTCAGTGCTGGCACTTTTCATCTCTGAGCAATTGCTCGACGTTTGCAATTTCTCAGCTCGTGTCTACGAGACGGAAAGAGAATGACCGTGACGTTTGGTGGGTAGAGAAGCGCAAAGCCCCAGTGTTGCTGCGCCTGTGAAAGCGCTTCCAAGGAAGGGTGCTGGCTAGCAAGAGCTTTCAGTGCTGGCACTTTTCATCTCTGAGCAATTGCTCGACGTTTGCAATTTCTCAGCTCGTGTCTACGAGATGGAAAGAGAATGACCGTGACGTTTGGTGCGTATAGAAGTGCCACGCCCCACTGTTACTGCGCCTGTGAAAGCGCTTCCAAGGAAGGGTGCTGGCTAGCAAGAGCTTTCAGTGCTGGCACTTTTCATCTCTGAGCAATTGCTGGACGTTTGCAATTTCTCACCTGAGCTCTCTTTAGAGTGCGCGAGAGGATGAGCAGAAGATGAGGTGGCTAAAGAAGCCCAGAGCCCCAGTGTGCTTAGGCCTACAAAAGCGCTTCCAAGGAAGGGTGCTGGCTAGCAAGAGCTTTCAGTGCTGGCACTTTTCATCTCTGAGCAATTGCTCGACGTTTGCAATTTCTCAGCTCGTGTCTACGAGGCGGAAAGAGAAGGACCGTGAGTTTGGTGGGTAGAGAAGCGCAAAGCCCCAGTGTTGCTGCGCCTGTGAAAGCGCTTCCAAGGAAGGGTGCTGGCTAGCAACAGCTTTCAGTGCTGGCACTTTTCATCTCTGAGCAATTGCTCGACGTTTGCAATTTCTCAGCTCGTGTCTACGAGACGGAAAGAGAATGACCGTGACGTTTGGTGGCTAGAGAAGCGCAAAGCCCCAGTGTTACTGCGCCTGTGAAAGCGCTTCCAAGGAAGGGTGCTGGCTAGCAAGAGCTTTCAGTGCTGGCACTTTTCATCTCTGAGCAATTGCTCGTCGTTTGCAATTTCTCACCTGAGCTCTCTTTAGATCGCGAGAGGATGAGCAGAAGATTAGGTGGCTAGAGAAGCCCAGAGCCCCAGTGTTCTTAGGCCTACAAAAGCGCTTCCAAGGAAGGGTGCTGGCTAGCAACAGCTTCCAGTGCTGGCACTTTTCATCTCTGAGCAATTGCTGGACGTTTGCAATTTCTCAGCTCATGTCTACGAGACGGAAAGAGAAGGACCGTGACGTTTGGTGCGTATAGAAGCGCAAACCCCAGTGTTGCTGCGCCTGTGAAAGCGCTTCCAAGGAAGGGTGCTGGCTAGCAAGAGCTTTCAGTGCTGGCACTTTTCATCTCTGAGCAATTGCTCGACGTTTGCAATTTCTCACCTGAGCTCTCTTTAGAGTGCGCGAGAGGATGAGCAGAAGATGAGGTGGCTAGAGAAGCCCAGAGCCCCAGTGTGCTTAGGCCTACAAAAGCGCTTCCAAGGAAGGGTGCTGGCTAGCAACAGCTTTCAGTGCTGGCACTTTTCATCTCTGAGCAATTGCTCGACGTTTGCAATTTCTCACCTGAGCTCTCTTTAGAGCGCGAGAGGATGAGCAGAAGATTAGGTGGCTAGACAAGCCCAGAGCCCCAGTGTTCTTAGGCCTACAGAAGCGCTTCCAAGGAAGGGTGCTGGCTAGCAACAGCTTCCAGTGCTGGCACTTTTCATCTCTGAGCAATTGCTGGACGTTTGTAATTTCTCAGCTCGTGTCTACGAGACGGAAAGAGAAGGACCGTGACGTTTGGTGGGTAGAGAAGCGCAAAGCCCCAGTGTTGCTGCGCCTGTGAAAGCGCTTCCAAGGAAGGCTGCTGGCTAGCAAGAGCTTTCAGTGCTGGCACTTTTCATCTCTGAGCAATTGCTCGACATTTGCAATTTCTCACCTGAGCTCTCTTCAGAGTGCGCGAGAGGATGAGCAGAAGATGAGGTGGCTAAAGAAGCCCAGAGCCCCAGTGTTCTTAGGCCTACAAAAGCGCTTCCAAGGAAGGGTGCTGGCTAGCAACAGCTTTCAGTGCTGGCACTTTTCATCTCTGAGCAATTGCTGGACGTTTGCAATTTCTCAGCTCGTGTCTACGAGACGGAAAGAGAAGGACCGTGACGTTTGGTGGCTAGAGAAGCGCAAAGCCCCAGTGTTGCTGCGCCTGTGAAAGCGCTTCCAAGGAAGGGTGCTGGCTAGCAACAGCTTTCAGTGCTGGCACTTTTCATCTCGGAGCAATTGCTCGACGTTTGTAATTTCTCAGCTCGTTTCTACGAGACGGAAAGAGAATGACCGTGACGTTTGGTGGCTAGAGAAGCGCAAAGCCCCAGTGTTGCTGCACCTGTGAAAGCGCTTCCAAGGAAGGGTGCTGGCTAGCAACAGCTTTCAGTGCTGGCACTTTTCATCTCGGAGCAATTGCTCGACGTTTGCAATTTCTCACCTGAGCTCTCTTCAGAGTGCGCGAGAGGATGAGCAGAAGATGAGGTGGCTAAAGAAGCCCAGAGCCCCAGTGTTCTTAGGCCTACAAAAGCGCTTCCAAGGAAGGGTGCTGGCTAGCAACTGCTTTCAGTGCTGGCACTTTTCATCTCTGAGCAATTGCTCGACGTTTGCAATTTCTCAGCTCGTGTCTACGAGACGGAAAGAGAAGGACCGTGACGTTTGGTGCGTAGAGAAGCGCAAAGCCCCAGTGTTACTGCGCCTGTAAAGCGCTTCCAAGGAAGGGTGCTGGCTAGCAAGAGCTTTCAGTGCTGGCACTTTTCATCTCTGAGCAATTGCTCGACGTTTGCAATTTCTCCCCTGAGCTCTCTTCAGAGTGCGCGGGAGGATGAGCAGAAGATGAGGTGGCTAGAGAAGCCCAGAGCCCCAGTGTTCTTAGGCCTACAAAAGCACTTCCAAGGAAGGGTGCTGGCTAGCAAGAGCTTCCAGTGCTGGCACTTTTCATCTCTGAGCAATTGCTCGACGTTTGCAATTTCTCAGCTCGTGTCTACGAGACGGAAAGAGAAGGACCGTGACGTTTGGTGCGTAGAGAAGCGCAAAGCCCCAGTGTTGCTGCGCCTGTGAAAGCGCTTCCAAGGAAGGGTGCTGGCTAGCAACAGCTTTCAGTGCTGGCACTTTTCATCTCTGAGCAATTGCTCGACGTTTGCAATTTCTCACCTGAGCTCTCTTCAGAGTGCACGAGAGGATGAGGAGAAGATTAGGTGGCTAGAGAAGCCCAGAGCCCCAGTGTTCTTAGGCCTACAAAAGCGCTTCCAAGGAAGGGTGCTGGCTAGCAACAGCTTTCAGTGCTGGCACTTTTCATCTCTGAGCAATTGCTGGACGTTTGCAATTTCTCAGCTCGTGTCTACGAGACGGAAAGAGAATGACCGTGACGTTTGGTGCGTAGAGAAGCGCAAAGCCCCAGTGTTGCTGCGCCTGTGAAAGCGCTTCCAAGGAAGGGTGCTGGCTAGCAACAGCTTTCAGTGCTGGCACTTTTCATCTCTGAGCAATTGCTCGACGTTTGCAATTTCTCAGCTCGTGTCTACGAGATGGAAAGAGAAGGACCGTGACGTTTGGTGCGTATAGAAGTGCAAAGCCCCAGTGTTACTGCGCCTGTGAAAGCGCTTCCAAGGAAGGGTGCTGGCTAGCAAGAGCTTTCAGTGCTGGCACTTTTCATCTCTGAGCAATTGCTGGACGTTTGCAATTTCTCACCTGAGCTCTCTTTAGAGTGCGCGAGAGGATGAGCAGAAGATGAGGTGGCTAAAGAAGCCCAGAGCCCCAGTGGTCTTAGGCCTACAGAATCGCTTCCAAGGAAGGGTGCTGGCTAGCAAGAGCTTTCAGTGCTGGCACTTTTCATCTCTGAGCAATTGCTCGACGTTTGCAATTTCTCAGCTCGTGTCTACGAGAAGGAAAGAGAAGGACCGTGACGTTTGGTGGGTAGAGAAGCGCAAAGCCCCAGTGTTGCTGCGCCTGTGAAAGCGCTTCCAAGGAAGGGTGCTGGCTAGCAAGAGCTTTCAGTGCTGGCACTTTTCATCTCTGAGCAATTGCTCGACGTTTGCAATTTCTCAGCTCGTGTCTACAAGACGGAAAGAGAAGGACCGTGACGTTTGGTGGCTAGAGAAGCGCAAAGCCCCAGTGTTGCTGCGCCTGTGAAAGCGCTTCCAAGGAAGGGTGCTGGCTAGCAAGAGCTTTCAGTGCTGGCACTTTTCATCTCTGAGCAATTGCTCGACGTTTGCAATTTCTCACCTGAGCTCTCTTTAGATCGCGAGAGGATGAGCAGAAGATTAGGTGGCTAAAGAAGCCCAGAGCCCCAGTGTTCTTAGGCCTACAAAAGCGCTTCCAAGGAAGGGTGCTGGCTAGCAACTGCTTTCAGTGCTGGCACTTTTCATCTCTGAGCAATTGCTCGACGTTTGCAATTTCTCAGCTCGTGTCTAGGAGACGGAAAGAGAAGGACCGTGACGTTTGGTGGGTAGAGAAGCGCAAAGCCCCAGTGTTACTGCGCCTGTAAAGCGCTTCCAAGGAAGGGTGCTGGCTAGCAAGAGCTTTCAGTGCTGGCACTTTTCATCTCTGAGCAATTGCTCGACGTTTGCAATTTCTCACCTGAGCTCTCTTTAGAGTGCGCGAGAGGATGAGCAGAAGATGAGGTGGCTAGAGAAGCCCAGAGCCCCAGTGTTCTTAGGCCTACAAAAGCACTTCCAAGGAAGGGTGCTGGCTAGCAAGAGCTTCCAGTGCTGGCACTTTTCATCTCTGAGCAATTGCTCGATGTTTGCAATTTCTCAGCTCGTGTCTACGAGACGGAAAGAGAAGGACCGTGACGTTTGGTGCGTAGAGAAGCGCAAAGCCCCAGTGTTGCTGCGCCTGTGAAAGCGCTTCCAAGGAAGGGTGCTGGCTAGCAACAGCTTTCAGTGCTGGCACTTTTCATCTCTGAGCAATTGCTCGACGTTTGCAATTTCTCACCTGAGCTCTCTTCAGAGTGCACGAGAGGATGAGGAGAAGATTAGGTGGCTAGAGAAGCCCAGAGCCCCAGTGTTCTTAGGCCTACAAAAGCGCTTCCAAGGAAGGGTGCTGGCTAGCAACAGCTTTCAGTGCTGGCACTTTTCATCTCTGAGCAATTGCTGGACGTTTGCAATTTCTCAGCTCGTGTCTACGAGACGGAAAGAGAATGACCGTGACGTTTGGTGCGTAGAGAAGCGCAAAGCCCCAGTGTTGCTGCGCCTGTGAAAGCGCTTCCAAGGAAGGGTGCTGGCTAGCAAGAGCTTTCAGTGCTGGCACTTTTCATCTCGGAGCAATTGCTGGACGTTTGCAATTTCTCACCTGAGCTCTCTTTAGAGTGCGCGAGAGGATGAGCAGAAGATGAGGTGGCTAAAGAAGCCCAGAGCCCCAGTGGTCTTAGGCCTACAGAATCGCTTCCAAGGAAGGGTGCTGGCTAGCAAGAGCTTTCAGTGCTGGCACTTTTCATCTCTGAGCAATTGCTCGACGTTTGCAATTTCTCAGCTCGTGTCTACGAGACGGAAAGAGAAGGACCGTGACGTTTGGTGGGTAGAGAAGCGCAAAGCCCCAGTGTTGCTGCGCCTGTGAAAGCGCTTCCAAGGAAGGGTGCTGGCTAGCAAGAGCTTTCAGTGCTGGCACTTTTCATCTCTGAGCAATTGCTCGACGTTTGCAATTTCTCAGCTCGTGTCTACAAGACGGAAAGAGAAGGACCGTGACGTTTGGTGGCTAGAGAAGCGCAAAGCCCCAGTGTTGCTGCGCCTGTGAAAGCGCTTCCAAGGAAGGGTGCTGG
The DNA here is from genome assembly GCA_037962945.1 of Sarcoramphus papa. Lineage (NCBI taxonomy): Eukaryota > Metazoa > Chordata > Aves > Accipitriformes > Cathartidae > Sarcoramphus > Sarcoramphus papa. The sequence goes on along the minus strand of JBBMRM010000093.1, from coordinate 4,272,484 downwards.
CTAGCAAGAGCTTTCAGTGCTGGCACTTTTCATCTCTGAGCAATTGCTCGACATTTGCAATTTCTCACCTGAGCTCTCTTTAGAGTGCGCGAGAGGATGAGCAGAAGATTAGGTGGCTAGAGAAGCCCAGAGCCCCAGTGTGCTTAGGCCTACAAAAGCGCTTCCAAGGAAGGGTGCTGGCTAGCAACAGCTTTCAGTGCTGGCACTTTTCATCTCTGAGCAATTGCTCGACGTTTGCAATTTCTCACCTGAGCTCTCTTTAGAGCGCGAGAGGATGAGCAGAAGATTAGGTGGCTAGACAAGCCCAGAGCCCCAGTGTTCTAAGGCCTACAGAAGCGCTTCCAAGGAAGGGTGCTGGCTAGCAAGAGCTTTCAGTGCTGGCACTTTTCATCTCTGAGCAATTGCTCGACGTTTGTAATTTCTCAGCTCGTTTCTACGAGACGGAAAGAGAATGACCGTGACGTTTGGTGGCTAGAGAAGCGCAAAGCCCCAGTGTTGCTGCACCTGTGAAAGCGCTTCCAAGGAAGGGTGCTGGCTAGCAAGAGCTTTCAGTGCTGGCACTTTTCATCTCGGAGCAATTGCTCGACGTTTGCAATTTCTCACCTGAGCTCTCTTCAGAGTGCGCGAGAGGATGAGCAGAAGATGAGGTGGCTAAAGAAGCCCAGAGCCCCAGTGTTCTTAGGCCTACAAAAGCACTTCCAAGGAAGGGTGCTGGCTAGCAAGAGCTTTCAGTGCTGGCACTTTTCATCTCTGAGCAATTGCTCGACGTTTGCAATTTCTCAGCTCGTGTCTACGAGACGGAAAGAGAAGGACCGTGACGTTTGGTGGGTAGAGAAGCGCAAAGCCCCAGTGTTACTGCGCCTGTGAAAGCGCTTCCAAGGAAGGGTGCTGGCTAGCAAGAGCTTTCAGTGCTGGCACTTTTCATCTCTGAGCAATTGCTCGACGTTTGCAATTTCTCCCCTGAGCTCTCTTTAGAGTGCGCGAGAGGATGAGCAGAAGATGAGGTGGCTAGAGAAGCCCAGAGCCCCAGTGTTCTTAGGCCTACAAAAGCACTTCCAAGGAAGGGTGCTGGCTAGCAAGAGCTTCCAGTGCTGGCACTTTTCATCTCTGAGCAATTGCTCGATGTTTGCAATTTCTCAGCTCGTGGCTACGAGACGGAAAGAGAAGGACCGTGACGTTTGGTGCGTAGAGAAGCGCAAAGCCCCAGTGTTGCTGCGCCTGTGAAAGCGCTTCCAAGGAAGGGTGCTGGCTAGCAACAGCTTTCAGTGCTGGCACTTTTCATCTCTGAGCAATTGCTCGACGTTTGCAATTTCTCACCTGAGCTCTCTTCAGAGTGCACGAGAGGATGAGGAGAAGATTAGGTGGCTAGAGAAGCCCAGAGCCCCAGTGTTCTTAGGCCTACAAAAGCGCTTCCAAGGAAGGGTGCTGGCTAGCAACAGCTTTCAGTGCTGGCACTTTTCATCTCTGAGCAATTGCTGGACGTTTGCAATTTCTCAGCTCGTGTCTACGAGACGGAAAGAGAAGGACCGTGACGTTTGGTGGCTAGAGAAGCGCAAAGCCCCAGTGTTGCTGCGCCTGTGAAAGCGCTTCCAAGGAAGGGTGCTGGCTAGCAACAGCTTTCAGTGCTGGCACTTTTCATCTCTGAGCAATTGCTCGACGTTTGCAATTTCTCAGCTCGTGTCTACGAGATGGAAAGAGAAGGACCGTGACGTTTGGTGCGTAGAGAAGTGCAAAGCCCCAGTGTTACTGCGCCTGTGAAAGCGCTTCCAAGGAAGGGTGCTGGCTAGCAAGAGCTTTCAGTGCTGGCACTTTTCATCTCTGAGCAATTGCTGGACGTTTGCAATTTCTCACCTGAGCTCACTTTAGAGTGCGCGAGAGGATGAGCAGAAGATGAGGTGGCTAAAGAAGCCCAGAGCCCCAGTGGTCTTAGGCCTACAGAAGCGCTTCCAAGGAAGGGTGCTGGCTAGCAAGAGCTTTCAGTGCTGGCACTTTTCATCTCTGAGCAATTGCTCGACGTTTGCAATTTCTCAGCTCGTGTCTACGAGACGGAAAAAGAATGACCGTGACGTTTGGTGGGTAGAGAAGCGCAAAGCCCCAGTGTTGCTGCGCCTGTGAAAGCGCTTCCAAGGAAGGGTGCTGGCTAGCAAGAGCTTTCAGTGCTGGCACTTTTCATCTCTGAGCAATTGCTCGACGTTTGCAATTTCTCAGCTCGTGTCTACGAGACGAAAAGAGAAGGACCGTGACGTTTGGTGGCTAGAGAAGCACAAAGCCCCAGTGTTGCTGCGCCTGTGAAAGCGCTTCCAAGGAAGGGTGCTGGCTAGCAAGAGCTTTCAGTGCTGGCACTTTTCATCTCTGAGCAATTGCTTGACGTTTGCAATTTCTCACCTGAGCTCTCTTTAGAGCGCGAGAGGATGAGCAGAAGATGAGGTGGCTAGAGAAGCCCAGAGCCCCAGTGTTCTTAGGCCTACAGAAGCGCTTCCAAGGAAGGGTGCTGGCTAGCAACAGCTTCCAGTGCTGGCACTTTTCACCTCTGAGCAATTGCTCGACGTTTGCAATTTCTCAGCTCGTGTCTACGAGACGGAAAGAGAAGGACCGTGACGTTTGGTGCGTATAGAAGCGCAAAGTCCCAGTGTTGCTGCGCCTGTGAAAGCGCTTCCAAGGAAGGGTGCTGGCTAGCAAGAGCTTTCAGTGCTGGCACTTTTCTTCTCTGAGCAATTGCTCGACGTTTGCAATTTCTCACCTGAGCTCTCTTTAGAGTGCGCGAGAGGATGAGCAGAAGATTAGGTGGCTAGAGAAGCCCAGAGCCCCAGTGTGCTTAGGCCTACAAAAGCGCTTCCAAGGAAGGGTGCTGGCTAGCAACAGCTTTCAGTGCTGGCACTTTTCATCTCTGAGCAATTGCTCGACGTTTGCAATTTCTCACCTGAGCTCTCTTTAGAGCGCGAGAGGATGAGCAGAAGATTAGGTGGCTAGAGAAGCCCAGAGCCCCAGTGTTCTTAGGCCTACAGTAGCGCTTCCAAGGAAGGGTGCTGGCTAGCAAGAGCTTTCAGTGCTGGCACTTTTCATCTCTGAGCAATTGCTGGACGTTTGCAATTTCTCAGCTCGTGTCTACGAGACGGAAAGAGAATGACTGTGACGTTTGGTGGCTAGAGAAGCGCAAAGCCCCAGTGTTGCTGCGCCTGTGAAAGCGCTTCCAAGGAAGGGTGCTGGCTAGCAAGAGCTTTCAGTGCTGGCACTTTTCATCTCTGAGCAATTGCTGGACGTTTGCAATTTCTCACCTGAGCTCTCTTCAGAGTGCGCGAGAGGATGAGCAGAAGATTAGGTGGCTAGAGAAGCGCAAAGCCCCAGTGTTCTTAGGCCTACAAAAGCGCTTCCAAGGAAGGGTGCTGGCTAGCAAGAGCTTTCAGTGCTGGCACTTTTCATCTCTGAGCAATTGCTGGACGTTTGCAATTTCTCAGCTCGTGTCTACGAGACGGAAAGAGAAGGACCGTGACGTTTGGTGCGTAGAGAAGTGCAAAGCCCCAGTGTTACTGCGCCTGTGAAAGCGCTTCCAAGAAAGGGTGCTGGCTAGCAGCAGCTTTCAGTACTGGCACTTTTCATCTCTGAGCAATTGCTCGACGTTTGCAATTTCTCAGCTCGTGTCTACGAGACGGAAAGAGAAGGACCGTGACGTTTGGTGCGTAGAGAAGCGCAAAGCCCCAGTGTTGCTGCGCCTGTGAAAGCGCTTCCAAGGAAGGGTGCTGGCTAGCAACAGCTTTCAGTGCTGGCACTTTTCATCTCTGAGCAATTGCTGGACGTTTGCAATTTCTCACCTGAGCTCTCTTTAGAGTGCGCGAGAGGATGAGCAGAAGATGAGGTGGCTAGAGAAGCCCAGAGCCCCAGTGTTCTTAGGCCTACAAAAGCGCTTCCAAGGAAGGGTGCTGGCTAGCAACAGCTTTCAGTGCTGGCACTTTTCATCTCTGAGCAATTGCTGGACGTTTGCAATTTCTCAGCTCGTGTCTACGAGACGGAAAGAGAAGGACCGTGACGTTTGGTGGCTAGAGAAGCGCAAAGCCCCAGTGTTGCTGCGCCTGTGAAAGCGCTTCCAAGGAAGGGTGCTGGCTAGCAAGAGCTTTCAGTGCTGGCACTTTTCATCTCTGAGCAATTGCTGGACGTTTGCAATTTCTCAGCTCGTTTCTACGAGACGGAAAGAGAATGACCGTGACGTTTGGTGGCTAGAGAAGCGCAAAGCCCCAGTGTTGCTGCACCTGTGAAAGCGCTTCCAAGGAAGGGTGCTGGCTAGCAACAGCTTTCAGTGCTGGCACTTTTCATCTCTGAGCAATTGCTCGACGTTTGCAATTTCTCACCTGAGCTCTCTTCAGAGTGCGCGAGAGGATGAGCAGAAGATGAGGTGGCTAGAGAAGCCCAGAGCCCCAGTGTTCTTAGGCCTACAAAAGCACTTCCAAGGAAGGGTGCTGGCTAGCAACAGCTTTCAGTGCTGGCACTTTTCATCTCTGAGCAATTGCTCGACGTTTGCAATTTCTCAGCTCGTGTCTAGGAGACGGAAAGAGAAGGACCGTGACGTTTGGTGGCTAGAGAAGCGCAAAGCCCCAGTGTTACTGCGCCTGTAAAGCGCTTCCAAGGAAGGGTGCTGGCTAGCAAGAGCTTTCAGTGCTGGCACTTTTCATCTCTGAGCAATTGCTGGACGTTTGCAATTTCTCACCTGAGCTCTCTTTAGAGTGCGCGAGAGGATGAGCAGAAGATTAGGTGGCTAGAGAAGCCCAGAGCCCCAGTGTTCTTAGGCCTACAAAAGCACTTCCAAGGAAGGGTGCTGGCTAGCAAGAGCTTCCAGTGCTGGCACTTTTCATCTCTGAGCAATTGCTGGACGTTTGCAATTTCTCACCTGAGCTCTCTTTAGAGTGCGCGAGAGGATGAGCAGAAGATGAGGTGGCTAGAGAAGCCCAGAGCCCCAGTGTTCTTAGGCCTACAAAAGCGCTTCCAAGGAAGGGTGCTGGCTAGCAACAGCTTTCAGTGCTGGCACTTTTCATCTCTGAGCAATTGCTCGACGTTTGCAATTTCTCAGCTCGTGTCTACGAGACGGAAAGAGAAGGACCGTGACGTTTGGTGGGTAGAGAAGCGCAAAGCCCCAGTGTTGCTGCGCCTGTGAAAGCGCTTCCAAGGAAGGGTGCTGGCTAGCAAGAGCTTTCAGTGCTGGCACTTTTCATCTCTGAGCAATTGCTGGACGTTTGCAATTTCTCAGCTCGTTTCTACGAGACGGAAAGAGAATGACCGTGACGTTTGGTGGCTAGAGAAGCGCAAAGCCCCAGTGTTGCTGCACCTGTGAAAGCGCTTCCAAGGAAGGGTGCTGGCTAGCAAGAGCTTTCAGTGCTGGCACTTTTCATCTCGGAGCAATTGCTGGACGTTTGCAATTTCTCACCTGAGCTCTCTTCAGAGTGCGCGAGAGGATGAGCAGAAGATGAGGTGGCTAAAGAAGCGCAAAGCCCCAGTGTTCTTAGGCCTACAAAAGCGCTTCCAAGGAAGGGTGCTGGCTAGCAAGAGCTTTCAGTGCTGGCACTTTTCATCTCTGAGCAATTGCTCGACGTTTGCAATTTCTCAGCTTGTGTCTACGAGACGAAAAGAGAAGGACCGTGACGTTTGGTGGGTAGAGAAGCGCAAAGCCCCAGTGTTGCTGCGCCTGTGAAAGCGCTTCCAAGGAAGGGTGCTGGCTAGCAACAGCTTTCAGTGCTGGCACTTTTCATCTCTGAGCAATTGCTCGACGTTTGCAATTTCTCACCTGAGGTCTCTTTAGAGTGCGCGAGACGATGAGCAGAAGATGAGGTGGCTAGAGAAGCCCAGAGCCCCAGTGTTCTTAGGCCTACAAAAGCGCTTCCAAGGAAGGGTGCTGGCTAGCAACAGCTTTCAGTGCTGGCACTTTTCATCTCTGAGCAATTGCTCGACGTTTGCAATTTCTCAGCTCGTGTCTATGAGATGGAAAGAGAATGACCGTGACGTTTGGTGGGTAAAGAAGCGCAAAGCCCCAGTGTTACTGCGCCTGTAAAGCGCTTCCAAGGAAGGGTGCTGGCTAGCAACAGCTTTCAGTGCTGGCACTTTTCATCTCTGAGCAATTGCTCGACGTTTGCAATTTCTCACCTGAGCTCTCTTTAGAGCGCGAGAGGATGAGCAGAAGATTAGGTGGCTAGACAAGCCCAGAGCCCCAGTGTTCTTAGGCCTACAAAAGCACTTCCAAGGAAGGGTGCTGGATAGCAAGAGCTTCCAGTGCTGGCACTTTTCATCTCTGAGCAATTGCTGGACGTTTGCAATTTCTCAGCTCGTTTCTACGAGACGGAAAGAGAAGGACCGTGACGTTTGGTGCGTAGAGAAGTGCAAAGCCCCAGTGTTGCTGCGCCTGTGAAAGCGCTTCCAAGGAAGGGTGCTGGCTAGCAACAGCTTTCAGTGCTGGCACTTTTCATCTCTGAGCAATTGCTCGACGTTTGCAATTTCTCACCTGAGCTCTCTTCAGAGTGCACGAGAGGATGAGCAGAAGATTAGGTGGCTAGAGAAGCCCAGAGCCCCAGTGTTCTTAGGCCTACAAAAGCGCTTCCAAGGAAGGGTGCTGGCTAGCAAGAGCTTCCAGTGCTGGCACTTTTCATCTCTGAGCAATTGCTCGACGTTTGCAATTTGTCAGCTCGTGTCTACGAGACGGAAAGAGAATGACCGTGACGTTTGGTGCGTAGAGAAGCGCAAAGCCCCAGTGTTGCTGCGCCTGTGAAAGCGCTTCCAAGGAAGGGTGCTGGCTAGCAAGAGCTTTCAGTGCTGGCACTTTTCATCTCTGAGCAATTGCTCGACGTTTGCAATTTCTCAGCTCGTGTCTACGAGACGGAAAGAGAATGACCGTGACGTTTGGTGCGTATAGAAGCGCAAAGCCCCAGTGTTGCTGCGCCTGTGAAAGCGCTTCCAAGGAAGGGTGCTGGCTAGCAAGAGCTTTCAGTGCTGGCACTTTTCATCTCTGAGCAATTGCTGGACGTTTGCAATTTCTCACCTGAGCTCTCTTTAGAGTGCGCGAGAGGATGAGCAGAAGATTAGGTGGCTAGAGAAGCCCAGAGCCCCAGTGTTCTAAGGCCTACAAAAGCGCTTCCAAGGAAGGGTGCTGGCTAGCAACAGCTTTCAGTGCTGGCACTTTTCATCTCTGAGCAATTGCTCGACGTTTGCAATTTCTCACCTGAGCTCTCTTTAGAGCGCGAGAGGATGAGCAGAAGATTAGGTGGCTAGACAAGCCCAGAGCCCCAGTGTTCTTAGGCCTACAGAAGCGCTTCCAAGGAAGGGTGCTGGCTAGCAACAGCTTCCAGTGCTGGCACTTTTCATCTCTGAGCAATTGCTGGACGTTTGCAATTTCTCAGCTCGTTTCTACGAGACGGAAAGAGAATGACTGTGACGTTTGGTGGCTAGAGAAGCGCAAAGCCCCAGTGTTGCTGCGCCTGTGAAAGCGCTTCCAAGGAAGGGTGCTGGCTAGCAAGAGCTTTCAGTGCTGGCACTTTTCATCTCTGAGCAATTGCTCGACATTTGCAATTTCTCACCTGAGCTCTCTTCAGAGTGCGCGAGAGGATGAGCAGAAGATGAGGTGGCTAGAGAAGCCCAGAGCCCCAGTGTTCTTAGGCCTACAGAAGCGCTTCCAAGGAAGGGTGCTGGCTAGCAACAGCTTTCAGTGCTGGCACTTTTCATCTCTGAGCAATTGCTCGACGTTTGCAATTTCTCAGCTCGTGTCTACGAGACGGAAAGAGAAGGACCGTGACATTTGGTGCGTATAGAAGCGCAAAGCCCCAGTGTTGCTGTGCCTGTGAAAGCGCTTCCAAGGAAGGGTGCTGGCTAGCAACAGCTTTCAGTGCTGGCACTTTTCATCTCGGAGCAATTGCTCGACGTTTGCAATTTCTCAGCTCGTGTCTACGAGACGGAAAGAGAAGGACCGTGACGTTTGGTGGCTAGAGAAGCGCAAAGCCCCAGTGTTGCTGCGCCTGTGAAAGCGCTTCCAAGGAAGGGTGCTGGCTAGCAAGAGCTTTCAGTGCTGGCACTTTTCATCTCTGAGCAATTGCTGGACGTTTGCAATTTCTCACCTGAGCTCTCTTCAGAGTGCGCGAGAGGATGAGCAGAAGATTAGGTGGCTAAAGAAGCCCAGAGCCCCAGTGTTCTTAGGCCTACAAAAGCGCTTCCAAGGAAGGGTGCTGGCTAGCAACAGCTTTCAGTGCTGGCACTTTTCATCTCTGAGCAATTGCTGGACGTTTGCAATTTCTCACCTGAGCTCTCTTTAGAGTGCGCGAGAGGATGAGCAGAAGATTAGGTGGCTAGAGAAGCCCAGAGCCCCAGTGTTCTAAGGCCTACAAAAGCGCTTCCAAGGAAGGGTGCTGGCTAGCAACAGCTTTCAGTGCTGGCACTTTTCATCTCTGAGCAATTGCTCGACGTTTGCAATTTCTCACCTGAGCTCTCTTTAGAGTGCGCGAGAGGATGAGCAGAAGATGAGGTGGCTAGAGAAGCCCAGAGCCCCAGTGTTCTTAGGCCTACAAAAGCGCTTCCAAGGAAGGGTGCTGGCTAGCAACAGCTTTCAGTGCTGGCACTTTTCATCTCTGAGCAATTGCTCGACGTTTGCAATTTCTCAGCTCGTGTCTACGAGACGGAAAGAGAAGGACCGTGACGTTTGGTGGCTAAAGAAGCGCAAAGCCCCAGTGTTGCTGCGCCTGTGAAAGCGCTTCCAAGGAAGGGTGCTGGCTAGCAACAGCTTTCAGTGCTGGCACTTTTCATCTCGGAGCAATTGCTCGACGTTTGCAATTTCTCAGCTCGTGTCTACAAGACGGAAAGAGAAGGATCGTGACGTTTGGTGCGTAGAGAAGTGCAAAGCCCCAGTGATACTGCGCCTGTGAAAGCGCTTCCAAGGAAGGGTGCTGGCTAGCAACAGCTTTCAGTGCTGGCACTTTTCATCTCTGAGCAATTGCTCGACGTTTGCAATTTCTCACCTGAGCTCTCTTTAGAGTGCGCGAGAGGATGAGCATAAGATGAGGTGGCTAGAGAAGCCCAGAGCCCCAGTGTTCTTAGGCCTACAAAAGCGCTTCCAAGGAAGGGTGCTGGCTAGCAACAGCTTTCAGTGCTGGCACTTTTCATCTCGGAGCAATTGCTCGACGTTTGCAATTTCTCAGCTCGTGTCTACGAGACGGAAAGAGAATGACTGTGACGTTTGGTGGCTAGAGAAGCGCAAAGCCCCAGTGTTGCTGCGCCTGTGAAAGCGCTTCCAAGGAAGGGTGCTGGCTAGCAAGAGCTTTCAGTGCTGGCACTTTTCATCTCTGAGCAATTGCTGGACGTTTGCAATTTCTCACCTGAGCTCTCTTCAGAGTGCGCGAGAGGATGAGCAGAAGATTAGGTGGCTAGAGAAGCGCAAAGCCCCAGTGTTCTTAGGCCTACAAAAGCGCTTCCAAGGAAGGGTGCTGGCTAGCAAGAGCTTTCAGTGCTGGCACTTTTCATCTCTGAGCAATTGCTGGACGTTTGCAATTTCTCAGCTCGTGTCTACGAGACGGAAAGAGAAGGACCGTGACGTTTGGTGCGTAGAGAAGTGCAAAGCCCCAGTGTTACTGCGCCTGTGAAAGCGCTTCCAAGAAAGGGTGCTGGCTAGCAGCAGCTTTCAGTACTGGCACTTTTCATCTCTGAGCAATTGCTCGACGTTTGCAATTTCTCAGCTCGTGTCTACGAGACGGAAAGAGAAGGACCGTGACGTTTGGTGCGTAGAGAAGCGCAAAGCCCCAGTGTTGCTGCGCCTGTGAAAGCGCTTCCAAGGAAGGGTGCTGGCTAGCAACAGCTTTCAGTGCTGGCACTTTTCATCTCTGAGCAATTGCTGGACGTTTGCAATTTCTCACCTGAGCTCTCTTTAGAGTGCGCGAGAGGATGAGCAGAAGATGAGGTGGCTAGAGAAGCCCAGAGCCCCAGTGTTCTTAGGCCTACAAAAGCGCTTCCAAGGAAGGGTGCTGGCTAGCAACAGCTTTCAGTGCTGGCACTTTTCATCTCTGAGCAATTGCTGGACGTTTGCAATTTCTCAGCTCGTGTCTACGAGACGGAAAGAGAAGGACCGTGACGTTTGGTGGCTAGAGAAGCGCAAAGCCCCAGTGTTGCTGCGCCTGTGAAAGCGCTTCCAAGGAAGGGTGCTGGCTAGCAAGAGCTTTCAGTGCTGGCACTTTTCATCTCTGAGCAATTGCTGGACGTTTGCAATTTCTCAGCTCGTTTCTACGAGACGGAAAGAGAATGACCGTGACGTTTGGTGGCTAGAGAAGCGCAAAGCCCCAGTGTTGCTGCACCTGTGAAAGCGCTTCCAAGGAAGGGTGCTGGCTAGCAACAGCTTTCAGTGCTGGCACTTTTCATCTCTGAGCAATTGCTCGACGTTTGCAATTTCTCACCTGAGCTCTCTTCAGAGTGCGCGAGAGGATGAGCAGAAGATGAGGTGGCTAGAGAAGCCCAGAGCCCCAGTGTTCTTAGGCCTACAAAAGCACTTCCAAGGAAGGGTGCTGGCTAGCAACAGCTTTCAGTGCTGGCACTTTTCATCTCTGAGCAATTGCTCGACGTTTGCAATTTCTCAGCTCGTGTCTAGGAGACGGAAAGAGAAGGACCGTGACGTTTGGTGGCTAGAGAAGCGCAAAGCCCCAGTGTTACTGCGCCTGTAAAGCGCTTCCAAGGAAGGGTGCTGGCTAGCAAGAGCTTTCAGTGCTGGCACTTTTCATCTCTGAGCAATTGCTGGACGTTTGCAATTTCTCACCTGAGCTCTCTTTAGAGTGCGCGAGAGGATGAGCAGAAGATTAGGTGGCTAGAGAAGCCCAGAGCCCCAGTGTTCTTAGGCCTACAAAAGCACTTCCAAGGAAGGGTGCTGGCTAGCAAGAGCTTCCAGTGCTGGCACTTTTCATCTCTGAGCAATTGCTGGACGTTTGCAATTTCTCACCTGAGCTCTCTTTAGAGTGCGCGAGAGGATGAGCAGAAGATGAGGTGGCTAGAGAAGCCCAGAGCCCCAGTGTTCTTAGGCCTACAAAAGCGCTTCCAAGGAAGGGTGCTGGCTAGCAACAGCTTTCAGTGCTGGCACTTTTCATCTCTGAGCAATTGCTCGACGTTTGCAATTTCTCAGCTCGTGTCTACGAGACGGAAAGAGAAGGACCGTGACGTTTGGTGGGTAGAGAAGCGCAAAGCCCCAGTGTTGCTGCGCCTGTGAAAGCGCTTCCAAGGAAGGGTGCTGGCTAGCAAGAGCTTTCAGTGCTGGCACTTTTCATCTCTGAGCAATTGCTGGACGTTTGCAATTTCTCAGCTCGTTTCTACGAGACGGAAAGAGAATGACCGTGACGTTTGGTGGCTAGAGAAGCGCAAAGCCCCAGTGTTGCTGCACCTGTGAAAGCGCTTCCAAGGAAGGGTGCTGGCTAGCAAGAGCTTTCAGTGCTGGCACTTTTCATCTCGGAGCAATTGCTGGACGTTTGCAATTTCTCACCTGAGCTCTCTTCAGAGTGCGCGAGAGGATGAGCAGAAGATGAGGTGGCTAAAGAAGCGCAAAGCCCCAGTGTTCTTAGGCCTACAAAAGCGCTTCCAAGGAAGGGTGCTGGCTAGCAAGAGCTTTCAGTGCTGGCACTTTTCATCTCTGAGCAATTGCTCGACGTTTGCAATTTCTCAGCTTGTGTCTACGAGACGAAAAGAGAAGGACCGTGACGTTTGGTGGGTAGAGAAGCGCAAAGCCCCAGTGTTGCTGCGCCTGTGAAAGCGCTTCCAAGGAAGGGTGCTGGCTAGCAACAGCTTTCAGTGCTGGCACTTTTCATCTCTGAGCAATTGCTCGACGTTTGCAATTTCTCACCTGAGGTCTCTTTAGAGTGCGCGAGACGATGAGCAGAAGATGAGGTGGCTAGAGAAGCCCAGAGCCCCAGTGTTCTTAGGCCTACAAAAGCGCTTCCAAGGAAGGGTGCTGGCTAGCAACAGCTTTCAGTGCTGGCACTTTTCATCTCTGAGCAATTGCTCGACGTTTGCAATTTCTCAGCTCGTGTCTATGAGATGGAAAGAGAATGACCGTGACGTTTGGTGGGTAAAGAAGCGCAAAGCCCCAGTGTTACTGCGCCTGTAAAGCGCTTCCAAGGAAGGGTGCTGGCTAGCAACAGCTTTCAGTGCTGGCACTTTTCATCTCTGAGCAATTGCTCGACGTTTGCAATTTCTCACCTGAGCTCTCTTTAGAGCGCGAGAGGATGAGCAGAAGATTAGGTGGCTAGACAAGCCCAGAGCCCCAGTGTTCTTAGGCCTACAAAAGCACTTCCAAGGAAGGGTGCTGGATAGCAAGAGCTTCCAGTGCTGGCACTTTTCATCTCTGAGCAATTGCTGGACGTTTGCAATTTCTCAGCTCGTTTCTACGAGACGGAAAGAGAAGGACCGTGACGTTTGGTGCGTAGAGAAGTGCAAAGCCCCAGTGTTGCTGCGCCTGTGAAAGCGCTTCCAAGGAAGGGTGCTGGCTAGCAACAGCTTTCAGTGCTGGCACTTTTCATCTCTGAGCAATTGCTCGACGTTTGCAATTTCTCACCTGAGCTCTCTTCAGAGTGCACGAGAGGATGAGCAGAAGATTAGGTGGCTAGAGAAGCCCAGAGCCCCAGTGTTCTTAGGCCTACAAAAGCGCTTCCAAGGAAGGGTGCTGGCTAGCAAGAGCTTCCAGTGCTGGCACTTTTCATCTCTGAGCAATTGCTCGACGTTTGCAATTTGTCAGCTCGTGTCTACGAGACGGAAAGAGAATGACCGTGACGTTTGGTGCGTAGAGAAGCGCAAAGCCCCAGTGTTGCTGCGCCTGTGAAAGCGCTTCCAAGGAAGGGTGCTGGCTAGCAAGAGCTTTCAGTGCTGGCACTTTTCATCTCTGAGCAATTGCTCGACGTTTGCAATTTCTCAGCTCGTGTCTACGAGACGGAAAGAGAATGACCGTGACGTTTGGTGCGTATAGAAGCGCAAAGCCCCAGTGTTGCTGCGCCTGTGAAAGCGCTTCCAAGGAAGGGTGCTGGCTAGCAAGAGCTTTCAGTGCTGGCACTTTTCATCTCTGAGCAATTGCTGGACGTTTGCAATTTCTCACCTGAGCTCTCTTTAGAGTGCGCGAGAGGATGAGCAGAAGATTAGGTGGCTAGAGAAGCCCAGAGCCCCAGTGTTCTAAGGCCTACAAAAGCGCTTCCAAGGAAGGGTGCTGGCTAGCAACAGCTTTCAGTGCTGGCACTTTTCATCTCTGAGCAATTGCTCGACGTTTGCAATTTCTCACCTGAGCTCTCTTTAGAGCGCGAGAGGATGAGCAGAAGATTAGGTGGCTAGACAAGCCCAGAGCCCCAGTGTTCTTAGGCCTACAGAAGCGCTTCCAAGGAAGGGTGCTGGCTAGCAACAGCTTCCAGTGCTGGCACTTTTCATCTCTGAGCAATTGCTGGACGTTTGCAATTTCTCAGCTCGTTTCTACGAGACGGAAAGAGAATGACTGTGACGTTTGGTGGCTAGAGAAGCGCAAAGCCCCAGTGTTGCTGCGCCTGTGAAAGCGCTTCCAAGGAAGGGTGCTGGCTAGCAAGAGCTTTCAGTGCTGGCACTTTTCATCTCTGAGCAATTGCTCGACATTTGCAATTTCTCACCTGAGCTCTCTTCAGAGTGCGCGAGAGGATGAGCAGAAGATGAGGTGGCTAGAGAAGCCCAGAGCCCCAGTGTTCTTAGGCCTACAGAAGCGCTTCCAAGGAAGGGTGCTGGCTAGCAACAGCTTTCAGTGCTGGCACTTTTCATCTCTGAGCAATTGCTCGACGTTTGCAATTTCTCAGCTCGTGTCTACGAGACGGAAAGAGAAGGACCGTGACATTTGGTGCGTATAGAAGCGCAAAGCCCCAGTGTTGCTGTGCCTGTGAAAGCGCTTCCAAGGAAGGGTGCTGGCTAGCAACAGCTTTCAGTGCTGGCACTTTTCATCTCGGAGCAATTGCTCGACGTTTGCAATTTCTCAGCTCGTGTCTACGAGACGGAAAGAGAAGGACCGTGACGTTTGGTGGCTAGAGAAGCGCAAAGCCCCAGTGTTGCTGCGCCTGTGAAAGCGCTTCCAAGGAAGGGTGCTGGCTAGCAAGAGCTTTCAGTGCTGGCACTTTTCATCTCTGAGCAATTGCTGGACGTTTGCAATTTCTCACCTGAGCTCTCTTCAGAGTGCGCGAGAGGATGAGCAGAAGATTAGGTGGCTAAAGAAGCCCAGAGCCCCAGTGTTCTTAGGCCTACAAAAGCGCTTCCAAGGAAGGGTGCTGGCTAGCAACAGCTTTCAGTGCTGGCACTTTTCATCTCTGAGCAATTGCTGGACGTTTGCAATTTCTCACCTGAGCTCTCTTTAGAGTGCGCGAGAGGATGAGCAGAAGATTAGGTGGCTAGAGAAGCCCAGAGCCCCAGTGTTCTAAGGCCTACAAAAGCGCTTCCAAGGAAGGGTGCTGGCTAGCAACAGCTTTCAGTGCTGGCACTTTTCATCTCTGAGCAATTGCTCGACGTTTGCAATTTCTCACCTGAGCTCTCTTTAGAGTGCGCGAGAGGATGAGCAGAAGATGAGGTGGCTAGAGAAGCCCAGAGCCCCAGTGTTCTTAGGCCTACAAAAGCGCTTCCAAGGAAGGGTGCTGGCTAGCAACAGCTTTCAGTGCTGGCACTTTTCATCTCTGAGCAATTGCTCGACGTTTGCAATTTCTCAGCTCGTGTCTACGAGACGGAAAGAGAAGGACCGTGACGTTTGGTGGCTAAAGAAGCGCAAAGCCCCAGTGTTGCTGCGCCTGTGAAAGCGCTTCCAAGGAAGGGTGCTGGCTAGCAACAGCTTTCAGTGCTGGCACTTTTCATCTCGGAGCAATTGCTCGACGTTTGCAATTTCTCAGCTCGTGTCTACAAGACGGAAAGAGAAGGATCGTGACGTTTGGTGCGTAGAGAAGTGCAAAGCCCCAGTGATACTGCGCCTGTGAAAGCGCTTCCAAGGAAGGGTGCTGGCTAGCAACAGCTTTCAGTGCTGGCACTTTTCATCTCTGAGCAATTGCTCGACGTTTGCAATTTCTCACCTGAGCTCTCTTTAGAGTGCGCGAGAGGATGAGCATAAGATGAGGTGGCTAGAGAAGCCCAGAGCCCCAGTGTTCTTAGGCCTACAAAAGCGCTTCCAAGGAAGGGTGCTGGCTAGCAACAGCTTTCAGTGCTGGCACTTTTCATCTCGGAGCAATTGCTCGACGTTTGCAATTTCTCAGCTCGTGTCTACGAGACGGATAGATAGTGACCGTGACGTTTGGTGCGTAGAGAAGCGCAAAGCCCCAGTGTTACTGCGCCTGTGAAAGCGCTTCCAAGGAAGGGTGCTGGCTAGCAACAGCTTTCAGTGCTGGCACTTTTCATCTCTGAGCAATTGCTCGACGTTTGCAATTTCTCAGCTCGTGTCTACGAGACGTAGAGATAGTGACCGTGACGTTTGGTGGGTAGAGAAGCGCAAAGCCCCAGTGTTACTGCGCCTGTGAAAGCGCTTCCAAGGAAGGGTGCTGGCTAGCAACAGCTTTCAGTACTGGCACTTTTCATCTCTGAGCAATTGCTCGACGTTTGCAATTTCTCAGCTCGGGTCTACGAGACGGAAAGAGAATGACCGTGA
Source organism: Sarcoramphus papa (assembly GCA_037962945.1). Classification (NCBI taxonomy): domain Eukaryota; kingdom Metazoa; phylum Chordata; class Aves; order Accipitriformes; family Cathartidae; genus Sarcoramphus; species Sarcoramphus papa. Next base: position 4,256,877 of record JBBMRM010000093.1, on the reverse strand, counting down.
CGTTTGGTGGCTAGAGAAGCGCAAAGCCCCAGTGTTACTGCGCCTGTGAAAGCGCTTCCAAGGAAGGGTGCTGGCTAGCAACAGCTTTCAGTGCTGGCACTTTTCATCTCTGAGCAATTGCTGGACGTTTTCAATTTCTCACCTGAGCTCTCTTTAGAGTGCGCGAGAGGATGAGCAGAAGATGAGGTGGCTAAAGAAGCCCAGAGCCCCAGTGTTCTTAGGCCTACAAAAGCGCTTCCAAGGAAGGGTGCTGGCTAGCAACAGCTTTCAGTGCTGGCACTTTTCATCTCTGAGCAATTGCTCGACGTTTGCAATTTCTCAGCTCTTGTCTACGAGACGGAAAGAGAAGGACCGTGACGTTTGGTGGGTAGAGAAGCGCAAAGCCCCAGTGTTGCTGCGCCTGTGAAAGTGCTTCCAAGGAAGGGTGCTGGCTAGCAACAGCTTTCAGTGCTGGCACTTTTCATCTCTGAGCAATTGCTCGACGTTTGCAATTTCTCACCTGAGCTCTCTTTAGAGTGCGCGAGAGGATGAGCAGAAGATGAGGTGGCTAGAGAAGCCCAGAGCCCCAGTGTTCTTAGGCCTACAAAAGCGCTTCCAAGGAAGGGTGCTGGCTAGCAAGAGCTTTCAGTGCTGGCACTTTTCATCTCTGAGCAATTGCTGGACGTTTGCAATTTCTCAGCTCGTGTCTACGAGACGGAGAGATAGTGACCGTGACGTTTGGTGGGTAGAGAAGCGCAAAGCCCCAGTGTTACTGCGCCTGTGAAAGCGCTTCCAAGGAAGGGTGCTGGCTAGCAAGAGCTTTCAGTGCTGGCACTTTTCATCTCTGAGCAATTGCTGGACGTTTGCAATTTCTCAGCTCGTGTCTACGAGACGGAAAGAGAAGGACCGTGACGTTTGGTGCGTGTAGAAGTGCAAAGCCCCAGTGTTGCTGCGCCTGTGAAAGCGCTTCCAAGGAAGGGTGCTGGCTAGCAACAGCTTTCAGTGCTGGCACTTTTCATCTCTGAGCAATTGCTCGACGTTTGCAATTTCTCAGCTCGTGTCTACGAGACGGAAAGAGAATGACCGTGACGTTTGGTGGCTAGAGAAGCGCAAAGCCCCAGTGTTACTGCGCCTGTGAAAGCGCTTCCAAGGAAGGGTGCTGGCTAGCAAGAGCTTTCAGTGCTGGCACTTTTCATCTCTGAGCAATTGCTGGACGTTTGCAATTTCTCACGTGAGCTCTCTTTAGAGTGCGCGAGAGGATGAGCAGAAGATGAGGTGGCTAAAGAAGCCCAGAGCCCCAGTGTTCTTAGGCCTACAAAAGCGCTTCCAAGGAAGGGTGCTGGCTAGCAAGAGCTTTCAGTGCTGGCACTTTTCATCTCTGAGCAATTGCTCGACGTTTGCAATTTCTCAGCTCGTGTCTACGAGACGGAAAGAGAAGGACCGTGACGTTTGGTGGCTAGAGAAGCGCAAAGCCCCAGTGTTGCTGCGCCTGTGAAAGCGCTTCCAAGGAAGGGTGCTGGCTAGCAACAGCTTTCAGTGCTGGCACTTTTCATCTCTGAGCAATTGCTGGACGTTTGCAATTTCTCACCTGAGCTCTCTTTAGAGTGCGCGAGAGGATGAGCAGAAGATTAGGTGGCTAAAGAAGCCCAGAGCCCCAGTGTTCTTAGCCTACAAAAGCGCTTCCAAGGAAGGGTGCTGGCTAGCAACAGCTTTCAGTGCTGGCACTTTTCATCTCTGAGCAATTGCTGGACGTTTGCAATTTCTCACCTGAGCTCTCTTTAGAGTGCGCGAGAGGATGAGCAGAAGATTAGGTGGCTAGAGAAGCCCAGAGCCCCAGTGTTCTAAGGCCTACAAAAGCGCTTCCAAGGAAGGGTGCTGGCTAGCAACAGCTTTCAGTGCTGGCACTTTTCATCTCTGAGCAATTGCTCGACGTTTGCAATTTCTCACCTGAGCTCTCTTTAGAGTGCGCGAGAGGATGTGCAGAAGATGAGGTGGCTAGAGAAGCCCAGAGCCCCAGTGTTCTTAGGCCTACAAAAGCGCTTCCAAGGAAGGGTGCTGGCTAGCAACAGCTTCCAGTGCTGGCACTTTTCATCTCTGAGCAATTGCTCGACGTTTGCAATTTCTCAGCTCGTGTCTACGAGACGGAAAGAGAAGGACCGTGACGTTTGGTGCGTAGAGAAGTGCAAAGCCCCAGTGATACTGCGCCTGTGAAAGCGCTTCCAAGGAAGGGTGCTGGCTAGCAACAGCTTTCAGTGCTGGCACTTTTCATCTCGGAGCAATTGCTCGACGTTTGCAATTTCTCAGCTCGTGTCTACAAGACGGAAAGAGAAGGATCGTGACGTTTGGTGCGTAGAGAAGTGCAAAGCCCCAGTGATACTGCGCCTGTGAAAGCGCTTCCAAGGAAGGGTGCTGGCTAGCAACAGCTTTCAGTGCTGGCACTTTTCATCTCTGAGCAATTGCTCGACGTTTGCAATTTCTCACCTGAGCTCTCTTTAGAGTGCGCGAGAGGATGAGCATAAGATGAGGTGGCTAGAGAAGCCCAGAGCCCCAGTGTTCTTAGGCCTACAAAAGCGCTTCCAAGGAAGGGTGCTGGCTAGCAACAGCTTTCAGTGCTGGCACTTTTCATCTCTGAGCAATTGCTGGACGTTTGCAATTTCTCAGCTCGTGTCTACGAGACGGATAGATAGTGACCGTGACGTTTGGTGCGTAGAGAAGCGCAAAGCCCCAGTGTTACTGCGCCTGTGAAAGCGCTTCCAAGGAAGGGTGCTGGCTAGCAACAGCTTTCAGTGCTGGCACTTTTCATCTCTGAGCAATTGCTGGACGTTTGCAATTTCTCAGCTCGTGTCTACGAGACGTAGAGATAGTGACCGTGACGTTTGGTGGGTAGAGAAGCGCAAAGCCCCAGTGTTACTGCGCCTGTGAAAGCGCTTCCAAGGAAGGGTGCTGGCTAGCAACAGCTTTCAGTACTGGCACTTTTCATCTCTGAGCAATTGCTCGACGTTTGCAATTTCTCAGCTCGGGTCTACGAGACGGAAAGAGAAGGACCGTGACGTTTGGTGCGTAGAGAAGTGCAAAGCCCCAGTGTTACTGCGCCTGTGAAAGCGCTTCCAAGGAAGGGTGCTGGCTAGCAAGAGCTTTCAGTGCTGGCACTTTTCATCTCTGAGCAATTGCTCGACGTTTGCAATTTCTCACCTGAGCTCTCTTCAGAGTGCGCGAGAGGATGAGCAGAAGATGAGGTGGCTAAAGAAGCCCAGAGCCCCAGTGTACTTAGGCCTACAAAAGCGCTTCCAAGGAAGGGTGCTGGCTAGCAACAGCTTTCAGTGCTGGCACTTTTCTTCTCTGAGCAATTGCTGGACGTTTGCAATTTCTCAGCTCGTGTCTACGAGACGGAAAGAGAAGGACCGTGACGTTTGGTGGCTAGAGAAGCGCAAAGCCCCAGTGTTGCTGCGCCTGTGAAAGCGCTTCCAAGGAAGGGTGCTGGCTAGCAACAGCTTTCAGTGCTGGCACTTTTCATCTCGGAGCAATTGCTCGACGTTTGCAATTTCTCAGCTCGTGTCTACGAGACGGAAAGAGAATGACCGTGACGTTTGGTGGCTAGAGAAGCGCAAAGCCCCAGTGTTACTGCGCCTGTGAAAGCGCTTCCAAGGAAGGGTGCTGGCTAGCAACAGCTTTCAGTGCTGGCACTTTTCATCTCTGAGCAATTGCTGGACGTTTTCAATTTCTCACCTGAGCTCTCTTTAGAGTGCGCGAGAGGATGAGCAGAAGATGAGGTGGCTAAAGAAGCCCAGAGCCCCAGTGTTCTTAGGCCTACAAAAGCGCTTCCAAGGAAGGGTGCTGGCTAGCAAGAGCTTTCAGTGCTGGCACTTTTCATCTCTGAGCAATTGCTCGACGTTTGCAATTTCTCAGCTCTTGTCTACGAGACGGAAAGAGAAGGACCGTGACGTTTGGTGGGTAGAGAAGCGCAAAGCCCCAGTGTTGCTGCGCCTGTGAAAGTGCTTCCAAGGAAGGGTGCTGGCTAGCAACAGCTTTCAGTGCTGGCACTTTTCATCTCTGAGCAATTGCTCGACGTTTGCAATTTCTCACCTGAGCTCTCTTTAGAGTGCGCGAGAGGATGAACAGAAGATTAGGTGGCTAGAGAAGCCCAGAGCCCCAGTGTTCTTAGGCCTACAAAAGCGCTTCCAAGGAAGGGTGCTGGCTAGCAAGAGCTTTCAGTGCTGGCACTTTTCATCTCTGAGCAATTGCTGGACGTTTGCAATTTCTCAGCTCGTGTCTACGAGACGGAGAGATAGTGACCGTGACGTTTGGTGGGTAGAGAAGCGCAAAGCCCCAGTGTTACTGCGCCTGTGAAAGCGCTTCCAAGGAAGGGTGCTGGCTAGCAAGAGCTTTCAGTGCTGGCACTTTTCATCTCTGAGCAATTGCTCGACGTTTGCAATTTCTCAGCTCGTGTCTACGAGACGGAGAGATATTGACCGTGACGTTTGGTGGGTAGAGAAGCGCAAAGCCCCAGTGTTACTGCGCCTGTGAAAGCGCTTCCAAGGAAGGGTGCTGGCTAGCAACAGCTTTCAGTACTGGCATTTTTCATCTCTGAGCAATTGCTCGACGTTTGCAATTTCTCAGCTCGTGTCTACGAGACGGAAAGAGAAGGACCGTGACGTTTGGTGGCTAGAGAAGCGCAAAGCCCCTGTTTTACTGCGCCTGTGAAAGCGCTTCCAAGGAAGGGTGCTGGCTAGCAAGAGCTTTCAGTGCTGGCACTTTTCATCTCTGAGCAATTGCTGGACATTTGCAATTTCTCACCTGAGCTCTCTTTAGAGTGCGCGAGAGGATGAGCAGAAGATGAGGTGGCTAAAGAAGCCCAGAGCCCCAGTGTTCTTAGGCCTACAAAAGCGCTTCCAAGGAAGGGTGCTGGCTAGCAACAGCTTTCAGTGCTGGCACTTTTCATCTCTGAGCAATTGCTGGACGTTTGCAATTTCTCAGCTCGTGTCTACGAGACGGAAAGAGAAGGACCGTGACGTTTGGTGGGTAGAGAAGCGCAAAGCCCCAGTGTTGCTGCGCCTGTGAAAGCGCTTCCAAGGAAGGGTGCTGGCTAGCAACAGCTTTCAGTGCTGGCACTTTTCATCTCTGAGCAATTGCTGGACGTTTGCAATTTCTCAGCTCGTGTCTACGAGACGGAAAGAGAATGACCGTGACGTTTGGTGGCTAGAGAAGCGCAAAGCCCCAGTGTTACTGCGCCTGTGAAAGCGCTTCCAAGGAAGGGTGCTGGCTAGCAAGAGCTTTCAGTGCTGGCACTTTTCATCTCTGAGCAATTGCTGGACGTTTGCAATTTCTCACGTGAGCTCTCTTCAGAGTGCGCGAGAGGATGAGCAGAAGATGAGGTGGCTAAAGAAGCCCAGAGCCCCAGTGTTCTTAGGCCTACAAAAGCGCTTCCAAGGAAGGGTGCTGGCTAGCAAGAGCTTTCAGTGCTGGCACTTTTCATCTCTGAGCAATTGCTCGACGTTTGCAATTTCTCAGCTCGTGTCTACGAGACGGAAAGAGAAGGACCGTGACGTTTGGTGGCTAGAGAAGCGCAAAGCCCCAGTGTTGCTGCGCCTGTGAAAGCGCTTCCAAGGAAGGGTGCTGGCTAGCAACAGCTTTCAGTGCTGGCACTTTTCATCTCTGAGCAATTGCTCGACGTTTGCAATTTCTCACCTGAGCTCTCTTTAGAGTGCGCGAGAGGATGAGCAGAAGATTAGGTGGCTAGAGAAGCCCAGAGCCCCAGTGTTCTTAGGCCTACAAAAGCGCTTCCAAGGAAGGGTGCTGGCTAGCAACAGCTTTCAGTGCTGGCACTTTTCATCTCTGAGCAATTGCTCGACGTTTGCAATTTCTCAGCTCGTGTCTACAAGACGGAAAGAGAAGGACCGTGACGTTTGGTGGCTAGAGAAGCGCAAAGCCCCAGTGTTGCTGCGCCTGTGAAAGCGCTTCCAAGGAAGGGTGCTGGCTAGCAACAGCTTTCAGTGCTGGCACTTTTCATCTCTGAGCAATTGCTCGACGTTTGCAATTTCTCACCTGAGCTCTCTTCAGAGTGCGCGAGAGGATGAGCAGAAGATGAGGTGGCTAGAGAAGCCCAGAGCCCCAGTCTTCTTAGGCCTACAAAAGCGCTTCCAAGGAAGGGTGCTGGCTAGCAAGAGCTTTCAGTGCTGGCACTTTTCATCTCTGAGCAATTGCTCGACGTTTGCAATTTCTCAGCTCGTGTCTACGAGACGGAGAGATATTGACCGTGACGTTTGGTGGGTAGAGAAGCGCAAAGCCCCAGTGTTACTGCGCCTGTGAAAGCGCTTCCAAGGAAGGGTGCTGGCTAGCAACAGCTTTCAGTACTGGCATTTTTCATCTCTGAGCAATTGCTCGACGTTTGCAATTTCTCAGCTCGTGTCTACGAGACGGAAAGAGAAGGACCGTGACGTTTGGTGGCTAGAGAAGCGCAAAGCCCCTGTTTTACTGCGCCTGTGAAAGCGCTTCCAAGGAAGGGTGCTGGCTAGCAAGAGCTTTCAGTGCTGGCACTTTTCATCTCTGAGCAATTGCTGGACATTTGCAATTTCTCACCTGAGCTCTCTTTAGAGTGCGCGAGAGGATGAGCAGAAGATGAGGTGGCTAAAGAAGCCCAGAGCCCCAGTGTTCTTAGGCCTACAAAAGCGCTTCCAAGGAAGGGTGCTGGCTAGCAACAGCTTTCAGTGCTGGCACTTTTCATCTCTGAGCAATTGCTGGACGTTTGCAATTTCTCAGCTCGTGTCTACGAGACGGAAAGAGAAGGACCGTGACGTTTGGTGGGTAGAGAAGCGCAAAGCCCCAGTGTTGCTGCGCCTGTGAAAGCGCTTCCAAGGAAGGGTGCTGGCTAGCAACAGCTTTCAGTGCTGGCACTTTTCATCTCTGAGCAATTGCTGGACGTTTGCAATTTCTCAGCTCGTGTCTACGAGACGGAAAGAGAATGACCGTGACGTTTGGTGGCTAGAGAAGCGCAAAGCCCCAGTGTTACTGCGCCTGTGAAAGCGCTTCCAAGGAAGGGTGCTGGCTAGCAAGAGCTTTCAGTGCTGGCACTTTTCATCTCTGAGCAATTGCTGGACGTTTGCAATTTCTCACGTGAGCTCTCTTCAGAGTGCGCGAGAGGATGAGCAGAAGATGAGGTGGCTAAAGAAGCCCAGAGCCCCAGTGTTCTTAGGCCTACAAAAGCGCTTCCAAGGAAGGGTGCTGGCTAGCAAGAGCTTTCAGTGCTGGCACTTTTCATCTCTGAGCAATTGCTCGACGTTTGCAATTTCTCAGCTCGTGTCTACGAGACGGAAAGAGAAGGACCGTGACGTTTGGTGGCTAGAGAAGCGCAAAGCCCCAGTGTTGCTGCGCCTGTGAAAGCGCTTCCAAGGAAGGGTGCTGGCTAGCAACAGCTTTCAGTGCTGGCACTTTTCATCTCTGAGCAATTGCTCGACGTTTGCAATTTCTCACCTGAGCTCTCTTTAGAGTGCGCGAGAGGATGAGCAGAAGATTAGGTGGCTAGAGAAGCCCAGAGCCCCAGTGTTCTTAGGCCTACAAAAGCGCTTCCAAGGAAGGGTGCTGGCTAGCAACAGCTTTCAGTGCTGGCACTTTTCATCTCTGAGCAATTGCTCGACGTTTGCAATTTCTCAGCTCGTGTCTACGAGACGGAAAGAGAAGGACCGTGACGTTTGGTGGCTAGAGAAGCGCAAAGCCCCAGTGTTGCTGCGCCTGTGAAAGCGCTTCCAAGGAAGGGTGCTGGCTAGCAACAGCTTTCAGTGCTGGCACTTTTCATCTCTGAGCAATTGCTCGACGTTTGCAATTTCTCACCTGAGCTCTCTTCAGAGTGCGCGAGAGGATGAGCAGAAGATGAGGTGGCTAGAGAAGCCCAGAGCCCCAGTGTTCTTAGGCCTACAAAAGCGCTTCCAAGGAAGGGTGCTGGCTAGCAAGAGCTTTCAGTGCTGGCACTTTTCATCTCTGAGCAATTGCTCGACGTTTGCAATTTCTCAGCTCGTGTCTACGAGACGGAAAGAGAAGGACCGTGACGTTTGGTGCGTATAGAAGCGCAAAGCCCCAGTATTACTGCGCCTGTGAAAGCGCTTCCAAGGAAGGGTGCTGGCTAGCAAGAGCTTTCAGTGCTGGCACTTTTCATCTCTGAGCAATTGCTCGACGTTTGCAATTTCTCACCTGAGCTCTCTTTAGAGTGCGCGAGAGGATGAGCAGAAGATGAGGTGGCTAGAGAAGCCCAGAGCCCCAGTGTTCTTAGGCCTACAAAAGCGCTTCCAAGGAAGGGTGCTGGCTAGCAACAGCTTTCAGTGCTGGCACTTTTCATCTCTGAGCAATTGCTTGACGTTTGCAATTTCTCAGCTCGTGTCTACGAGACGGAAAGAGAAGGACCGTGACGTTTGGTGGCTAGAGAAGCGCAAAGCCCCAGTGTTGCTGCGCCTGTGAAAGCGCTTCCAAGGAAGGGTGCTGGCTAGCAAGAGCTTTCAGTGCTGGCACTTTTCATCTCTGAGCAATTGCTCGACGTTTGCAATTTCTCAGCTCGTGTCTACGAGACGGAAAGAGAAGGACCGTGACGTTTGGTGGCTAGAGAAGCCCAGAGCCCCACTGTTCTTAGGCCTACAAAAGCGCTTCCAAGGAAGGGTGCTGGCTAGCAACAGCTTTCAGTGCTGGCACTTTTCATCTCTGAGCAATTGCTCGACGTTTGCAATTTGTCAGCTCGTGTCTACGAGACGGAAAGAGAAGGACCGTGACGTTTGGTGGCTAGAGAAGCGCAAAGCCCCAGTGTTGCTGTGCCTGTGAAAGCCCTTCCAAGGAAGGGTGCTGGCTAGCAACAGCTTTCAGTGCTGGCACTTTTCATCTCTGAGCAATTGCTCGACGTTTGCAATTTCTCACCTGAGCTCTCTTCAGAGTGCGCGAGAGGATGAGCAGAAGATGAGGTGGCTAGAGAAGCCCAGAGCCCCAGTGTTCTTAGACCTACAAAAGCGCTTCCAAGGAAGGGTGCTGGCTAGCAAGAGCTTTCAGTGCTGGCACTTTTCATCTCTGAGCAATTGCTCGACCTTTGCAATTTCTCAGCTCGTGTCTACGAGACGGAAAGAGAAGGACCGTGACGTTTGGTGGGTAGAGAAGCGCAAAGCCCCAGTGTTACTGCGCCTGTGAAAGCGCTTCCAAGGAAGGGTGCTGGCTAGCAAGAGCTTTCAGTGCTGGCACTTTTCATCTCTGAGCAATTGCTCGACGTTTGCAATTTCTCACCTGAGCTCTCTTTAGAGTGCGCGAGAGGATGAGCAGAAGATGAGGTGGCTAGAGAAGCCCAGAGCCCCAGTGTTCTTAGGCCTACAAAAGCGCTTCCAAGGAAGGGTGCTGGCTAGCAAGAGCTTTCAGTGCTGGCACTTTTCATCTCTGAGCAATTGCTCGACGTTTGCAATTTCTCAGCTCGTGTCTACGAGACGGAAAGAGAAGGACCGTGACGTTTGGTGGGTAGAGAAGCGCAAAGCCCCAGTGTTGCTGCGCCTGTGAAAGCGCTTCCAAGGAAGGGTGCTGGCTAGCAACAGCTTTCAGTGCTGGCACTTTTCATCTCTGAGCAATTGCTCGACGTTTGCAATTTCTCAGCTCGTGTCTACGAGACGGAAAGAGAAGGACCGTGACGTTTGGTGGCTAGAGAAGCGCAAAGCCCCAGTGTTGCTGCGCCTGTGAAAGCGCTTCCAAGGAAGGGTGCTGGCTAGCAAGAGCTTTCAGTGCTGGCACTTTTCATCTCTGAGCAATTGCTGGACGTTTGCAATTTCTCACCTGAGCTCTCTTTAGAGTGCGCGAGAGGATGAGCAGAAGATGAGGTGGCTAGAGAAGCCCAGAGCCCCAGTGTTCTTAGGCCTACAAAAGCGCTTCCAAGGAAGGGGGCTGGCTAGCAAGAGCTTTCAGTGCTGGCACTTTTCATCTCTGAGCAATTGCTCGACGTTTGCAATTTCTCAGCTCGTGTCTACGAGACGGAAAGAGAAGGACCGTGACGTTTGGTGGCTAGAGAAGCGCAAAGCCCCAGTGTTCTTAGGCCTACAAAAGCGCTTCCAAGGAAGGGTGCTGGCTAGCAACAGCTTTCAGTGCTGGCACTTTTCATCTCTGAGCAATTGCTCGACGTTTGCAATTTGTCAGCTCGTGTCTACGAGACGGAAAGAGAAGGACCGTGACGTTTGGTGGCTAGAGAAGCGCAAAGCCCCAGTGTTGCTGCGCCTGTGAAAGCGCTTCCAAGGAAGGGTGCTGGCTAGCAACAGCTTTCAGTGCTGGCACTTTTCATCTCTGAGCAATTGCTCGACGTTTGCAATTTCTCACCTGAGCTCTCTTCAGAGTGCGCGAGAGGATGAGCAGAAAATGAGGTGGCTAAAGAAGCCCAGAGCCCCAGTGTTCTTAGGCCTACAAAAGCGCTTCCAAGGAAGGGTGCTGGCTAGCAACAGCTTTCAGTGCTGGCACTTTTCATCTCTGAGCAATTACTGGACGTTTGCAATTTCTCAGCTCGTGTCTACGAGACGGAAAGAGAAGGACCGTGACGTTTGGTGCGTATAGAAGCGCAAAGCCCCAGTGTTGCTGCGCCTGTGAAAGTGCTTCCAAGGAAGGGTGCTGGCTAGCAAGAGCTTTCAGTGCTGGCACTTTTCATCTCTGAGCAATTGCTCGACGTTTGCAATTTCTCACCTGAGCTCTCTTTAGAGTGCGCGAGAGGATGAGCAGAAGATGAGGTGGCTAGAGAAGCCCAGAGCCCCAGTGTTCTTAGGGCTACAAAAGCGCTTCCAAGGAAGGGTGCTGGCTAGCAACAGCTTTCAGTGCTGGCACTTTTCATCTCTGAGCAATTGCTCGACGTTTGCAATTTCTCAGCTCGTGTCTACGAGACGGAAAGAGAAGGACCGTGACGTTTGGTGGGTAGAGAAGCGCAAAGCCCCAGTGTTGCTGCGCCTGTGAAAGCGCTTCCAAGGAAGGGTGCTGGCTAGCAAGAGCTTTCAGTGCTGGCACTTTTCATCTCTGAGCAATTGCTGGACGTTTGCAATTTCTCAGCTCGTGTCTACGAGACGGAAAGAGAAGGACCGTGACGTTTGGTGCGTATAGAAGCGCAAAGCCCCAGTGTTGCTGCGCCTGTGAAAGCGCTTCCAAGGAAGGGTGCTGGCTAGCAACAGCTTTCAGTGCTGGCACTTTTCATCTCTGAGCAATTGCTCGACGTTTGCAATTTCTCAGCTCGTGTCTACGAGACGGAAAGAGAAGGACCGTGACGTTTGGTGGCTAGAGAAGTGCAAAGCCCCAGTGTTACTGCGCCTGTGAAAGCGCTTCCAAGGAAGGGTGCTGGCTAGCAAGAGCTTTCAGTGCTGGCACTTTTCATCTCTGAGCAATTGCTGGACGTTTGCAATTTCTCACCTGAGCTCTCTTTAGAGTGCGCGAGAGGATGAGCAGAAGATTAGGTGGCTAGAGAAGCCCAGAGCCCCAGTGTTCTTAGGCCTACAAAAGCGCTTCCAAGGAAGGGTGCTGGCTAGCAAGAGCTTTCAGTGCTGGCACTTTTCATCTCGGAGCAATTGCTCGACGTTTGCAATTTCTCAGCTCGTGTCTACGAGACGGAAAGAGAAGGACCGTGACGTTTGGTGCGTATAGAAGTGCAAAGCCCCAGTGTTACTGCGCCTGTGAAAGCGCTTCCAAGGAAGGGTGCTGGCTAGCAAGAGCTTTCAGTGCTGGCACTTTTCATCTCTGAGCAATTGCTCGACGTTTGCAATTTCTCACCTGAGCTCTCTTTAGAGTGCGCGAGAGGATGAGCAGAAGATGAGGTGGCTAAAGAAGCCCAGAGCCCCAGTGTTCTTAGGCCTACAAAAGCGCTTCCAAGGAAGGGTGCTGGCTAGCAACAGCTTTCAGTGCTGGCACTTTTCATCTCTGAGCAATTGCTCGACGTTTGCAATTTCTCAGCTCGTGTCTACGAGACGGAAAGAGAAGGACCGTGACGTTTGGTGCGTAGAGAAGCGCAAAGCCCCAGTGTTGCTGCGCCTGTGAAAGCGCTTCCAAGGAAGGGTGCTGGCTAGCAAGAGCTTTCAATGCTGGCACTTTTCATCTCTGAGCAATTGCTGGACGTTTGCAATTTCTCACCTGAGCTCTCTTCAGAGTGCACGAGAGGATGAGCAGAAGATGAGGTGGCTAAAGAAGCCCAGAGCCCCAGTGTTCTTAGGCCTACAAAAGCGCTTCCAAGGAAGGGTGCTGGCTAGCAACAGCTTTCAGTGCTGGCACTTTTCATCTCGGAGCAATTGCTCGACGTTTGCAATTTCTCAGCTCGTGTCTACGAGACGGAAAGAGAAGTACTGTGACGTTTGGTGGGTAGAGAAGCGCAAAGCCCCAGTGTTGCTGCGCCTGTGAAAGCGCTTCCAAGGAAGGGTGCTGGCTAGCAAGAGCTTTCAGTGCTGGCACTTTTCATCTCTGAGCAATTGCTCGACGTTTGCAATTTCTCAGCTCGTGTCTACGAGACGGAAAGAGAAGGACCGTGACGTTTGGTGCGTAGAGAAGCGCAAAGCCCCAGTGTTACTGCGCCTGTGAAAGCGCTTCCAAGGAAGGGTGCTGGCTAGCAAGAGCTTTCAGTGGTGGCATTTTTCATCTCTGAGCAATTGCTTGACGTTTGCAATTTCTCAGCTCGTGTCTACGAGGCGGAAAGAGAAGGACCGTGACGTTTGGTGGGTAGAGAAGCGCAAAGCCCCAGTGTTACTGCGCCTGTGAAAGCGCTTCCAAGGAAGGGTGCTGGCTAGCAAGAGCTTTCAGTGCTGGCACTTTTCATCTCTGAGCAATTGCTGGACGTTTGCAATTTCTCACCTGAGCTCTCTTTAGAGTGCGCGAGAGGATGAGCAGAAGATTAGGTGGCTAGAGAAGCCCAGAGCCCCAGTGTGCTTAGGCCTACAAAAGCGCTTCCAAGGAAGGGGGCTGGCTAGCAACAGCTTTCAGTGCTGGCACTTTTCATCTCTGAGCAATTGCTCGACGTTTGCAATTTCTCAGCTCGTGTCTATGAGATGGAAAGAGAATGACCGTGACGTTTGGTGGCTAGAGAAGCGCAAAGCCCCAGTGTTACTGCGCCTGTAAAGCGCTTCCAAGGAAGGGTGCTGGCTAGCAAGAGCTTTCAGTGCTGGCACTTTTCATTTCTGAGCAATTGCTCGACGTTTGCAATTTCTCACCTGAGCTCTCTTTAGAATGCACGAGAGGATGAGCAGAAGATGAGGTGGCTAGGGAAGCCCAGAGCCCCAGTGTTCTTAGGCCTACAAAAGCGCTTCCAAGGAAGGGTGCTGGCTAGCAACAGCTTTCAGTGCTGGCACTTTTCATCTCTGAGCAATTGCTCGACGTTTGCAATTTCTCAGCTCGTGTCTACGAGACGGAAAGAGAAGGACCGTGACGTTTGGTGGGTAGAGAAGCGCAAAGCCCCAGTGTTGCTGTGCCTGTGAAAGCGCTTCCAAGGAAGGGTGCTGGCTAGCAAGAGCTTTCAGTGCTGGCACTTTTCATCTCTGAGCAATTGCTCGACGTTTGCAATTTCTCACCTGAGCTCTCTTTAGAGTGCGCGAGAGGATGAGCAGAAGATGAGGTGGCTAGAGAAGCCCAGAGCCCCAGTGTTCTTAGGCCTACAAAAGCGCTTCCAAGGAAGGGTGCTGGCTAGCAACAGCTTTCAGTGCTGGCACTTTTCATCTCTGAGCAATTGCTCGACGTTTGCAATTTCTCAGCTCGTGTCTACGAGACGGAAAGAGAAGGACCATGACGTTTGGTGGGTAGAGAAGCGCAAAGCCCCAGTGTTACTGCGCCTGTGAAAGCGCTTCCAAGGAAGGGTGCTGGCTAGCAACAGCTTTCAGTGCTGGCACTTTTCATCTCTGAGCAATTGCTCGACGTTTGCAATTTCTCAGCTCGTGTCTACGAGACGGAAAGAGAAGGACCGTGACGTTTGGTGCGTAGAGAAGTGCAAAGCCCCAGTGTTACTGCGCCTGTGAAAGCGCTTCCAAGGAAGGGTGCTGGCTAGCAACAGCTTTCAGTGCTGGCACTTTTCATCTCTGAGCAATTGCTCGTCGTTTGCAATTTCTCACCTGAGCTCTCTTCAGAGTGCGCGAGAGGATGAGCAGAAGATTAGGTGGCTAGAGAAGCCCAGAGCCCCAGTGTTCTTAGGCCTACAAAAGCGCTTCCAAGGAAGGGTGCTGGCTAGCAAGAGCTTTCAGTGCTGGCACTTTTCATCTCTGAGCAATTGCTCGACGTTTGCAATTTCTCAGCTCGTGTCTACGAGACGGAAAGAGAAGGACCGTGACGTTTGGTGCGTAGAGAAGTGCAAAGCCCCAGTGTTGCTGCGCCTGTGAAAGCGCTTCCAAGGAAGGGTGCTGGCTAGCAAGAGCTTTCAGTGCTGGCACTTTTCATCTCTGAGCAATTGCTGGACGTTTGCAATTTCTCAGCTCGTGTCTACGAGACGGAAAGAGAAGGACCGTGACGTTTGGTGGCTAGAGAAGTGCAAAGCCCCAGTGTTACTGCGCCTGTGAAAGCGCTTCCAAGGAAGGGTGCTGGCTAGCAACAGCTTTCAGTGCTGGCACTTTTCATCTCTGAGCAATTGCTCGACGTTTGCAATTTCTCACCTGAGCTCTCTTTAGACTGCGCGAGAGGATGAGCAGAAGATGAGGTGGCTAGAGAAGCCCAGAGCCCCAGTGTTCTTAGGCCTACAAAAGCGCTTCCAAGGAAGGGTGCTGGCTAGCAAGAGCTTTCAGTGCTGGCACTTTTCATCTCTGAGCAATTGCTCGACGTTTGCAATTTCTCAGCTCGTGTCTACGAGACGGAAAGAGAAGGACCGTGACGTTTGGTGCGTAGAGAAGCGCAAAGCCCCAGTGTTGCTGCGCCTGTGAAAGCGCTTCCAAGGAAGGGTGCTGGCTAGCAACAGCTTTCAGTGCTGGCACTTTTCATCTCTGAGCAATTGCTCGACGTTTGCAATTTCTCACCTGAGCTCTCTTCAGAGTGCGCGAGAGGATGAGCAGAAGATGAGGTGGCTAGAGAAGCCCAGAGCCCCAGTGTTCTTAGGCCTACAAAAGCGCTTCCAAGGAAGGGTGCTGGCTAGCAAGAGCTTTCAGTGCTGGCACTTTTCATCTCTGAGCAATTGCTCGACGTTTGCAATTTCTCAGCTCGTGTCTACGAGACGGAAAGAGAAGGACCGTGACGTTTGGTGGCTAGAGAAGCGCAAAGCCCCAGTGTTGCTGCGCCTGTGAAAGCGCTTCCAAGGAAGGGTGCTGGCTAGCAACAGCTTTCAGTGCTGGCACTTTTCATCTCTGAGCAATTGCTCGACGTTTGCAATTTCTCACCTGAGCTCTCTTCAGAGTGCGCGAGAGGATGAGCAGAAGATTAGGTGGCTAGAGAAGCGCAAAGCCCCAGTGTTCTTAGGCCTACAAAAGCGCTTCCAAGGAAGGGGGCTGGCTAGCAAGAGCTTTCAGTGCTGGCACTTTTCATCTCTGAGCAATTGCTCGACGTTTGCAATTTCTCAGCTCGTTTCTACGAGACGGAAAGAGAAGGACCGTGACTTTTGGTGGCTAGAGAAGCGCAAAGCCCCAGTGTTGCTGCGCCTGTGAAAGCGCTTCCAAGGAAGGGTGCTGGCTAGCAACAGCTTTCAGTGCTGGCACCTTTCATCTCTGAGCAATTGCTGGACGTTTGCAATTTCTCAGCTCGTGTCTACGAGATGGAGAGATAGTGACCGTGACGTTTGGTGGCTAGAGAAGCGCAAAGCCCCAGTGTTGCTGCGCCTGTGAAAGCGCTTCCAAGGAAGGGTGCTGGCTAGCAAGAGCTTTCAGTGCTGGCACTTTTCATCTCTGAGCAATTGCTCGACGTTTGCAATTTCTCACCTGAGCTCTCTTTAGAGTGCGCGAGAGGATGAGCAGAAGATGAGGTGGCTAGAGAAGCCCAGAGCCCCAGTGTTCTTAGGCCTACAAAAGCGCTTCCAAGGAAGGGTGCTGGCTAGCAAGAGCTTTCAGTGCTGGCACTTTTCATCTCTGAGCAATTGCTCGACGTTTGCAATTTCTCAGCTCGTGTCTACGAGACGGAAAGAGAAGGACCGTGACGTTTGGTGGGTAGAGAAGCGCAAAGCCCCAGTGTTGCTGCGCCTGTGAAAGCGCTTCCAAGGAAGGGTGCTGGCTAGCAAGAGCTTTCAGTGCTGGCACTTTTCATCTCTGAGCAATTGCTGGACGTTTGCAATTTCTCACCTGAGCTCTCTTCAGAGTGCGCGAGAGGATGAGCAGAAGATGAGGTGGCTAGAGAAGCCCAGAGCCCCAGTGTTCTTAGGCCTACAAAAGCGCTTCCAAGGAAGGGTGCTGGCTAGCAAGAGCTTTCAGTGCTGGCACTTTTCATCTCTGAGCAATTGCTGGACGTTTGCAATTTCTCAGCTCGTGTCTACGAGACGGAAAGAGAAGGACCGTGACGTTTGGTGGCTAGAGAAGCGCAAAGCCCCACTGTTGCTGCGCCTGTGAAAGCGCTTCCAAGGAAGGGTGCTGGCTAGCAACAGCTTTCAGTGCTGGCACTTTTCATCTCTGAGCAATTGCTCGACGTTTGCAATTTCTCACCTGAGCTCTCTTTAGAGCGCGAGAGGATGAGCAGAAGATTAGGTGGCTAGAGAAGCCCAGAGCCCCAGTGTTCTTAGGCCTACAAAAGCGCTTCCAAGGAAGGGTGCTGGCTAGCAAGAGCTTCCAGTGCTGGCACTTTTCATCTCTGAGCAATTGCTCGACGTTTGCAATTTCTCAGCTCGTGTCTACGAGACGGAAAGAGAAGGACCGTGACGTTTGGTGGCTAGAGAAGCGCAAAGCCCCAGTGTTGCTGCGCCTGTGAAAGCGCTTCCAAGGAAGGGTGCTGGCTAGCAAGAGCTTTCAGTGCTGGCACTTTTCATCTCTGAGCAATTGCTCGACGTTTGCAATTTCTCACCTGAGCTCTCTTCAGAGTGCGCGAGAGGATGAGCAGAAGATGAGGTGGCTAGGCAAGCCCAGAGCCCCAGTGTTCTTAGGCCTACAAAAGCGCTTCCAAGGAAGGGTGCTGGCTAGCAAGAGCTTTCAGTGCTGGCACTTTTCATCTCTGAGCAATTGCTCGACGTTTGCAATTTCTCACCTGAGCTCTCTTTAGAGTGCGCGAGAGGATGAGCAGAAGATTAGGTGGCTAGAGAAGCCCAGAGCCCCAGTGTTCTTAGGCCTACAAAAGCGCTTCCAAGGAAGGGTGCTGGCTAGCAACAGCTTTCAGTGCTGGCACTTTTCATCTCTGAGCAATTGCTGGACGTTTGCAATTTCTCAGCTCGTGTCTACGAGACGGAAAGAGAAGGACCGTGACGTTTGGTGGCTAGAGAAGCGCAAAGCCCCAGTGTTGCTGCGCCTGTGAAAGCGCTTCCAAGGAAGGGTGCTGGCTAGCAAGAGCTTTCAGTGCTGGCACTTTTCATCTCTGAGCAATTGCTCGACATTTGCAATTTCTCAGCTCGTGTCTACGAGACGGAAAGAGAAGGACCGTGACGTTTGGTGCGTATAGAAGCGCAAAGCCCCAGTGTTGCTGCGCCTGTGAAAGCACTTCCAAGGAAGGGTGCTGGCTAGCAAGAGCTTTCAGTGCTGGCACTTTTCATCTCTGAGCAATTGCTCGACGTTTGCAATTTCTCAGCTCGTGTCTACGAGATGGAAAGAGAAGGACCGTGACCTTTGGTGCGTAGAGAAGTGCAAAGCCCCAGTGTTACTGCGCCTGTGAAAGCGCTTCCAAGGAAGGGTGCTGGCTAGCAAAAGCTTTCAGTGCTGGCACTTTTCATCTCTGAGCAATTGCTCGACGTTTGCAATTTCTCACCTGAGCTCTCTTTAGAGTGCGCGAGAGGATGAGCAGAAGATGAGGTGGCTAGAGAAGCCCAGAGCCCCAGTGTTCTTAGGCCTACAAAAGCGCTTCCAAGGAAGGGTGCTGGCTAGCAAGAGCTTTCAGTGCTGGCACTTTTCATCTCTGAGCAATTGCTCGACGTTTGCAATTTGTCAGCTCGTGTCTACGAGACGGAAAGAGAAGGACCGTGACGTTTGGTGGCTAGAGAAGCGCAAAGCCCCAGTGTTGCTGCGCCTGTGAAAGCGCTTCCAAGGAAGGGTGCTGGCTAGCAACAGCTTTCAGTGCTGGCACTTTTCATCTCTGAGCAATTGCTCGACGTTTGCAATTTCTCACCTGAGCTCTCTTCAGAGTGCGCGAGAGGATGAGCAGAAAATGAGGTGGCTAAAGAAGCCCAGAGCCCCAGTGTTCTTAGGCCTACAAAAGCGCTTCCAAGGAAGGGTGCTGGCTAGCAACAGCTTTCAGTGCTGGCACTTTTCATCTCTGAGCAATTGCTCGACGTTTGCAATTTCTCAGCTCGTGTCTACGAGACGGAAAGAGAAGGACCGTGACGTTTGGTGCGTATAGAAGCGCAAAGCCCCAGTGTTGCTGCGCCTGTGAAAGTGATTCCAAGGAAGGGTGCTGGCTAGTAACAGCTTTCAGTGCTGGCACTTTTCATCTCTGAGCAATTGCTGGACGTTTGCAATTTCTCAGCTCGTGTCTACGAGACGGAAAGAGAAGGACCGTGACGTTTGGTGGCTAGAGAAGCGCAAAGCCCCAGTGTTGCTGCGCCTGTGAAAGCGCTTCCAAGGAAGGGTGCTGGCTAGCAAGAGCTTTCAGTGCTGGCACTTTTCATCTCTGAGCAATTGCTGGACGTTTGCAATTTCTCACCTGAGCTCTCTTCAGAGTGCACGAGAGGATGAGCAGAAGATGAGGTGGCTAGAGATGCCCAGAGCCCCAGTGTTCTTAGGCCTACAAAAGCGCTTCCAAGGAAGGGTGCTGGCTAGCAAGAGCTTTCAGTGCTGGCACTTTTCATCTCGGAGCAATTGCTCGACGTTTGCAATTTCTCAACTCGTGTCTACGAGACGGAAAGAGAAGGACCGTGACGTTTGGTGGGTAGAGAAGCGCAAAGCCCCAGTGTTGCTGCGCCTGTGAAAGCGCTTCCAAGGAAGGGTGCTGGCTAGCAAGAGCTTTCAGTGCTGGCACTTTTCATCTCTGAGCAATTGCTCGACGTTTGCAATTTCTCAGCTCGTGTCTACGAGACGGAAAGAGAAGGACCGTGACGTTTGGTGCGTAGAGAAGCGCAAAGCCCCAGTGTTACTGCGCCTGTGAAAGCGCTTCCAAGGAAGGGTGCTGGCTAGCAAGAGCTTTCAGTGCTGGCACTTTTCATCTCTGAGCAATTGCTCGACGTTTGCAATTTCTCAGCTCGTGTCTACGAGGCGGAAAGAGAATGACCGTGACGTTTGGTGGCTAGAGAAGCGCAAAGCCCCAGTGTTGCTGCGCCTGTGAAAGCGCTTCCAAGGAAGGGTCCTGGCTAGCAACAGCTTTCAGTGCTGGCACTTTTCATCTCTGAGCAATTGCTCGACGTTTGCAATTTCTCACCTGAGCTCTCTTTAGAGCGCGAGAGGATGAGCAGAAGATGAGGTGGCTAGAGAAGCCCAGAGCCCCAGTGTTCTTAGGCCTACAAAAGTGCTTCCAAGGAAGGGTGCTGGCTAGCAACAGCTTTCAGTGCTGGCACTTTTCATCTCTGAGCAATTGCTCGACGTTTGCAATTTCTCAGCTCGTGTCTACGAGACGGAAAGAGAAGGACCGTGACGTTTGGTGCATATAGAAGCGCAAAGCCCCAGTGTTGCTGCGCCTGTGAAAGCGCTTCCAAGGAAGGGTGCTGGCTAGCAAGAGCTTTCAGTGCTGGCACTTTTCATCTCTGAGCAATTGCTCGACGTTTGCAATTTCTCACCTGAGCTCTCTTTAGAGTGCGCGAGAGGATGAGCAGAAGATGAGGTGGCTAGAGAAGCCCAGAGCCCCAGTGTTCTTAGGCCTACAAAAGCGCTTCCAAGGAAGGGTGCTGGCTAGCAACAGCTTTCAGTGCTGGCACTTTTCATCTCTGAGCAATTGCTGGACGTTTGCAATTTCTCAGCTCGTGTCTACGAGACGGAAAGAGAAGGACCGTGACGTTTGGTGGGTAGAGAAGCGCAAAGCCCCAGTGTTGCTGCGCCTGTGAAAGCGCTTCCAAGGAAGGGTGCTGGCTAGCAAGAGCTTTCAGTGCTGGCACTTTTCATCTCGGAGCAATTGCTCGACGTTTGCAATTTCTCAGCTCGTGTCTACGAGACGGAAAGAGAAGGACCGTGATGTTTGGTGGGTAGAGAAGCGCAAAGCCCCAGTGTTACTGCGCCTGTGAAAGCGCTTCCAAGGAAGGGTGCTGGCTAGCAACAGCTTTCAGTGCTGGCACTTTTCATCTCTGAGCAATTGCTCGACGTTTGCAATTTCTCACCTGAGCTCTCTTTAGAGCGCGAGAGGATGAGCAGAAGATGAGGTGGCTAGAGAAGCCCAGAGCCCCAGTGTTCTTAGGCCTACAAAAGTGCTTCCAAGGAAGGGTGCTGGCTAGCAACTGCTTTCAGTGCTGGCACTTTTCATCTCTGAGCAATTGCTGGACGTTTGCAATTTCTCAGCTCGTGTCTACGAGACGGAAAGAGAAGGACCGTGACGTTTGGTGGCTAGAGAAGCGCAAAGCCCCAGTGTTGCTGCGCCTGTGAAAGCGCTTCCAAGGAAGGGTGCTGGCTAGCAACAGCTTTCAGTGCTGGCACTTTTCATCTCTGAGCAATTGCTCGACGTTTGCAATTTCTCACCTGAGCTCTCTTTAGAGTGCGCGAGAGGATGAGCAGAAGATTAGGTGGCTAGAGAAGCCCAGAGCCCCAGTGTTCTTAGGCCTACAAAAGCTCTTCCAAGGAAGGGTGCTGGCTAGCAACAGCTTTCAGTGCTGGCACTTTTCATCTCGGAGCAATTGCTCGACGTTTGCAATTTCTCAGCTCGTGTCTACGAGACGGAAAGAGAAGGACCGTGACGTTTGGTGGGTAGAGAAGCGCAAAGCCCCAGTGTTACTGCGCCTGTGAAAGCGCTTCCAAGGAAGGGTGCTGGCTAGCAACAGCTTTCAGTGCTGGCACTTTTCATCTCTGAGCAATTGCTGGACGTTTGCAATTTCTCACCTGAGCTCTCTTCAGAGTGCGCGAGAGGATGAGCAGAAGATGAGGTGGCTAAAGAAGCCCAGAGCCCCAGTGTTCTTAGGCCTACAAAAGCTCTTCCAAGGAAGGGTGCTGGCTAGCAAGAGCTTTCAGTGCTGGCACTTTTCATCTCTGAGCAATTGCTGGACGTTTGCAATTTCTCAGCTCGTGTCTACGAGACGGAAAGAGAAGGACCGTGACGTTTGGTGGCTAGAGAAGCGCAAAGCCCCAGTGTTGCTGCGCCTGTGAAAGCGCTTCCAAGGAAGGGTGCTGGCTAGCAAGAGCTTTCAGTGCTGGCACTTTTCATCTCTGAGCAATTGCTCGACGTTTGCAATTTCTCACCTGAGCTCTCTTTAGAGTGCGCGAGAGGATGAGCAGAAGATGAGGTGGCTAGAGAAGCCCAGAGCCCCAGTGTGCTTAGGCCTACAAAAGCGCTTCCAAGGAAGGGTGCTGGCTAGCAACAGCTTTCAGTGCTGGCACTTTTCATCTCTGAGCAATTGCTGGACGTTTGCAATTTCTCAGCTCGTGTCTATGAGATGGAAAGAGAATGACCGTGACGTTTGGTGGCTAGAGAAGCGCAAAGCCCCAGTGTTTCTGCGCCTGTAAAGCGCTTCCAAGGAAGGGTGCTGGTTAGCAAGAGCTTTCAGTGCTGGCACTTTTCCTCTCTGAGCAATTGCTGGACGTTTGCAATTTCTCAGCTCGTGTCTACGAGACGGAAAGAGAAGGACCGTGACGTTTGGTGGGTAGAGAAGCGCAAAGCCCCAGTGTTGCTGCGCCTGTGAAAGCGCTTCCAAGGAAGGGTGCTGGCTAGCAAGAGCTTTCAGTGCTGGCACTTTTCATCTCTGAGCAATTGCTCGACGTTTGCAATTTCTCACCTGAGCTCTCTTTAGAGTGCGCGAGAGGATGAGCAGAAGATTAGGTGGCTAGAGAAGCCCAGAGCCCCAGTGTTCTTAGGCCTACAAAAGCGCTTCCAAGGAAGGGTGCTGGCTAGCAACAGCTTTCAGTGCTGGCACTTTTCATCTCTGAGCAATTGCTCGACGTTTGCAATTTCTCAGCTCGTGTCTAGGAGACGGAAAGAGAAGGACCGTGACGTTTGGTGGGTAGAGAAGCGCAAAGCCCCAGTGTTACTGCGCCTGTGAAAGCGCTTCCAAGGAAGGGTGCTGGCTAGCAACAGCTTTCAGTGCTGGCACTTTTCATCTCTGAGCAATTGCTGGACGTTTGCAATTTCTCACCTGAGCTCTCTTCAGAGTGCGCGAGAGGATGAGCAGAAGATGAGGTGGCTAAAGAAGCCCAGAGCCCCAGTGTTCTTAGGCCTACAAAAGCTCTTCCAAGGAAGGGTGCTGGCTAGCAAGAGCTTTCAGTGCTGGCACTTTTCATCTCTGAGCAATTGCTGGACGTTTGCAATTTCTCAGCTCGTGTCTACGAGACGGAAAGAGAAGGACCGTGACGTTTGGTGGCTAGAGAAGCGCAAAGCCCCACTGTTGCTGCGCCTGTGAAAGCGCTTCCAAGGAAGGGTGCTGGCTAGCAACAGCTTTCAGTGCTGGCACTTTTCATCTCTGAGCAATTGCTCGACGTTTGCAATTTCTCACCTGAGCTCTCTTTAGACTGCGCGAGAGGATGAGCAGAAGATGAGGTGGCTAGAGAAGCCTAGAGCCCCAGTGTGCTTAGGCCTACAAAAGCGCTTCCAAGGAAGGGTGCTGGCTAGCAACAGCTTTCAGTGCTGGCACTTTTCATCTCTGAGCAATTGCTCGACGTTTGCAATTTCTCAGCTCGTGTCTATGAGATGGAAAGAGAATGACCGTGACGTTTGGTGGCTAGAGAAGCGCAAAGCCCCAGTGTTTCTGCGCCTGTAAAGCGCTTCCAAGGAAGGGTGCTGGCTAGCAAGAGCTTTCAGTGCTGGCACTTTTCATCTCTGAGCAATTGCTCGACATTTGCAATTTCTCAGCTCGTGTCTACGAGATGGAAAGAGAAGGACCGTGACGTTTGGTGGCTAGAGAAGCGCAAAGCCCCAGTGTTGCTGCGCCTGTGAAAGCGCTTCCAAGGAAGGGTGCTGGTTAGCAAGAGCTTTCAGTGCTGGCACTTTTCCTCTCTGAGCAATTGCTGGACGTTTGCAATTTCTCACCTGAGCTCTCTTTAGAGTGCGCGAGAGGATGAGCAGAAGATTAGGTGGCTAGAGAAGCCCAGAGCCCCAGTGTTCTTAGGCCTACAAAAGCGCTTCCAAGGAAGGGTGCTGGCTAGCAAGAGCTTTCAGTGCTGGCACTTTTCATCTCTGAGCAATTGCTCGACGTTTGCAATTTCTCAGCTCGTGTCTACGAGACGGAAAGAGAAGGACCGTGACGTTTGGTGGGTAGAGAAGCGCAAAGCCCCAGTGTTGCTGCGCCTGTGAAAGCGCTTCCAAGGAAGGGTGCTGGCTAGCAAGAGCTTTCAGTGCTGGCACTTTTCATCTCTGAGCAATTGCTCGACATTTGCAATTTCTCAGCTCGTGTCTACGAGACGGAAAGAGAAGGACCGTGACGTTTGGTGCGTATAGAAGTGCAAAGCCCCAGTGTTACTGCGCCTGTGAAAGCGCTTCCAAGGAAGGGTGCTGGCTAGCAAGAGCTTTCAGTGCTGGCACTTTTCATCTCTGAGCAATTGCTCGACGTTTGCAATTTCTCACCTGAGCTCTCTTTAGAATGCACGAGAGGATGAGCAGAAGATGAGGTGGCTAGAGAAGCCCAGAGCCCCAGTGTTCTTAGGCCTATAAAAGCGCTTCCAAGGAAGGGTGCTGGCTAGCAACAGCTTTCAGTGCTGGCACTTTTCATCTCTGAGCAATTGCTCGACGTTTGCAATTTGTCAGCTTGTGTCTACGAGACGGAAAGAGAAGGACCGTGACGTTTGGTGCGTATAGAAGCGCAAAGCCCCAGTGTTGCTGCGCCTGTGAAAGCGCTTCCAAGGAAGGGTGCTGGCTAGCAACAGCTTTCAGTGCTGGCACTTTTCATCTCTGAGCAATTGCTCGACGTTTGCAATTTCTCACCTGAGCTCTCTTTAGAGTGCGCGAGAGGATGAGCAGAAGATGAGGTGGCTAGAGAAGCCCAGAGCCCCAGTGTTCTTAGGCCTACAAAAGCGCTTCCAAGGAAGGGTGCTGGCTAGCAACAGCTTTCAGTGCTGGCACTTTTCATCTCTGAGCAATTGCTCGACGTTTGCAATTTCTCAGCTCGTGTCTACGAGACGGAAAGAGAAGGACCGTGACGTTTGGTGAGTAGAGAAGCGCAAAGCCCCAGTGTTGCTGCGCCTGTGAAAGCGCTTCCAAGGAAGGGTGCTGGCTAGCAACAGCTTTCAGTGCTGGCACTTTTCATCTCTGAGCAATTGCTCGTCGTTTGCAATTTCTCACCTGAGCTCTCTTTAGAGTGCGCGAGAGGATGAGCAGAAGATTAGGTGGCTAGAGAAGCCCAGAGCCCCAGTGTGCTTAGGCCTACAAAAGCGCTTCCAAGGAAGGGGGCTGGCTAGCAACAGCTTTCAGTGCTGGCACTTTTCATCTCTGAGCAATTGCTCGACGTTTGCAATTTCTCAGCTCGTGTCTATGAGATGGAAAGAGAATGACCGTGACGTTTGGTGGCTAGAGAAGCGCAAAGCCCCAGTGTTGCTGCGCCTGTGAAAGCGCTTCCAAGGAAGGGTGCTGGCTAGCAACAGCTTTCAGTGCTGGCACTTTTCATCTCTGAGCAATTGCTCGACGTTTGCAATTTCTCAGCTCGTGTCTACGAGACGGAAAGAGAATGACCGTGACGTTTGGTGGGTAGAGAAGCGCAAAGCCCCAGTGTTGCTGCGCCTGTGAAAGCGCTTCCAAGGAAGGGTGCTGGCTAGCAAGAGCTTTCAGTGCTGGCACTTTTCATCTCTGAGCAATTGCTCGACGTTTGCAATTTCTCACCTGAGCTCTCTTTAGAGTGCGCGAGAGGATGAGCAGAAGATGAGGTGGCTAGAGAAGCCCAGAGCCCCAGTGTTCTTAGGCCTACAAAAGCGCTTCCAAGGAAGGGTGCTGGCTAGCAACAGCTTTCAGTGCTGGCACTTTTCATCTCGGAGCAATTGCTCGACGTTTGCAATTTCTCAGCTCGTGTCTAGGAGACGGAAAGAGAAGGACCGTGACGTTTGGTGGGTAGAGAAGCGCAAAGCCCCAGTGTTGCTGCGCCTGTGAAAGCGCTTCCAAGGAAGGGTGCTGGCTAGCAAGAGCTTTCAGTGCTGGCACTTTTCATCTCGGAGCAATTGCTCGACGTTTGCAATTTCTCAGCTCGTGTCTACGAGACGGAAAGAGAAGGACCGTGACGTTTGGTGGCTAGAGAAGCGCAAAGCCCCAGTGTTACTGCGCCTGTGAAAGCGCTTCCAAGGAAGGGTGCTGGCTAGCAAGAGCTTTCAGTGCTGGCACTTTTCATCTCTGAGCAATTGCTGGACGTTTGCAATTTCTCAGCTCGTGTCTACGAGGCGGAAAGAGAATGACCGTGACGTTTGGTGGGTAGAGAAGCGCAAAGCCCCAGTGTTACTGCGCCTGTGAAAGCGCTTCCAAGGAAGGGTGCTGGCTAGCAACAGCTTTCAGTGCTGGCACTTTTCATCTCTGAGCAATTGCTCGACGTTTGCAATTTCTCACCTGAGCTCTCTTTAGAGCGCGAGAGGATGAGCAGAAGATGAGGTGGCTAGAGAAGCCCAGAGCCCCAGTGTTCTTAGGCCTACAAAAGTGCTTCCAAGGAAGGGTGCTGGCTAGCAACTGCTTTCAGTGCTGGCACTTTTCATCTCTGAGCAATTGCTCGACGTTTGCAATTTCTCAGCTCGTGTCTACGAGACGGAAAGAGAAGGACCGTGACGTTTGGTGGCTAGAGAAGCGCAAAGCCCCAGTGTTGCTGCGCCTGTGAAAGCGCTTCCAAGGAAGGGTGCTGGCTAGCAACAGCTTTCAGTGCTGGCACTTTTCATCTCTGAGCAATTGCTCGACGTTTGCAATTTCTCACCTGAGCTCTCTTTAGAGTGCGCGAGAGGATGAGCAGAAGATTAGGTGGCTAGAGAAGCCCAGAGCCCCAGTGTTCTTAGGCCTACAAAAGCGCTTCCAAGGAAGGGTGCTGGCTAGCAACAGCTTTCAGTGCTGGCACTTTTCATCTCGGAGCAATTGCTCGACGTTTGCAATTTCTCAGCTCGTGTCTACGAGACGGAAAGAGAAGGACCGTGACGTTTGGTGGGTAGAGAAGCGCAAAGCCCCAGTGTTACTGCGCCTGTGAAAGCGCTTCCAAGGAAGGGTGCTGGCTAGCAACAGCTTTCAGTGCTGGCACTTTTCATCTCTGAGCAATTGCTCGACGTTTGCAATTTCTCACCTGAGCTCTCTTCAGAGTGCGCGAGAGGATGAGCAGAAGATGAGGTGGCTAAAGAAGCCCAGAGCCCCAGTGTTCTTAGGCCTACAAAAGCTCTTCCAAGGAAGGGTGCTGGCTAGCAAGAGCTTTCAGTGCTGGCACTTTTCATCTCTGAGCAATTGCTGGACGTTTGCAATTTCTCAGCTCGTGTCTACGAGACGGAAAGAGAAGGACCGTGACGTTTGGTGGCTAGAGAAGCGCAAAGCCCCAGTGTTGCTGCGCCTGTGAAAGCGCTTCCAAGGAAGGGTGCTGGCTAGCAAGAGCTTTCAGTGCTGGCACTTTTCATCTCTGAGCAATTGCTCGACGTTTGCAATTTCTCACCTGAGCTCTCTTTAGAGTGCGCGAGAGGATGAGCAGAAGATGAGGTGGCTAGAGAAGCCCAGAGCCCCAGTGTGCTTA
Source organism: Sarcoramphus papa (assembly GCA_037962945.1). NCBI lineage: Eukaryota > Metazoa > Chordata > Aves > Accipitriformes > Cathartidae > Sarcoramphus > Sarcoramphus papa. The sequence continues at coordinate 4,230,119 of JBBMRM010000093.1, read as the reverse complement.
GGCCTACAAAAGCGCTTCCAAGGAAGGGTGCTGGCTAGCAACAGCTTTCAGTGCTGGCACTTTTCATCTCTGAGCAATTGCTGGACGTTTGCAATTTCTCAGCTCGTGTCTATGAGATGGAAAGAGAATGACCGTGACGTTTGGTGGCTAGAGAAGCGCAAAGCCCCAGTGTTTCTGCGCCTGTAAAGCGCTTCCAAGGAAGGGTGCTGGCTAGCAAGAGCTTTCAGTGCTGGCACTTTTCATCTCTGAGCAATTGCTCGACATTTGCAATTTCTCAGCTCGTGTCTACGAAATGGAAAGAGAAGGACCGTGACGTTTGGTGGCTAGAGAAGCGCAAAGCCCCAGTGTTACTGCGCCTGTGAAAGCGCTTCCAAGGAAGGGTGCTGGCTAGCAAGAGCTTTCAGTGCTGGCACTTTTCATCTCTGAGCAATTGCTGGACGTTTGCAATTTCTCAGCTCGTGTCTACGAGACGGAAAGAGAAGGACCGTGACGTTTGGTGGGTAGAGAAGCGCAAAGCCCCAGTGTTGCTGCGCCTGTGAAAGCGCTTCCAAGGAAGGGTGCTGGCTAGCAAGAGCTTTCAGTGCTGGCACTTTTCATCTCTGAGCAATTGCTGGACGTTTGCAATTTCTCAGCTCGTGTCTATGAGATGGAAAGAGAATGACCGTGACGTTTGGTGGCTAGAGAAGCGCAAAGCCCCAGTGTTGCTGCGCCTGTGAAAGCGCTTCCAAGGAAGGGTGCTGGCTAGCAACAGCTTTCAGTGCTGGCACTTTTCATCTCTGAGCAATTGCTCGACGTTTGCAATTTCTCAGCTCGTGTCTACGAGACGGAAAGAGAATGACCGTGACGTTTGGTGGGTAGAGAAGCGCAAAGCCCCAGTGTTGCTGCGCCTGTGAAAGCGCTTCCAAGGAAGGGTGCTGGCTAGCAAGAGCTTTCAGTGCTGGCACTTTTCATCTCTGAGCAATTGCTCGACGTTTGCAATTTCTCACCTGAGCTCTCTTTAGAGTGCGCGAGAGGATGAGCAGAAGATGAGGTGGCTAGAGAAGCCCAGAGCCCCAGTGTTCTTAGGCCTACAAAAGCGCTTCCAAGGAAGGGTGCTGGCTAGCAACAGCTTTCAGTGCTGGCACTTTTCATCTCGGAGCAATTGCTCGACGTTTGCAATTTCTCAGCTCGTGTCTAGGAGACGGAAAGAGAAGGACCGTGACGTTTGGTGGGTAGAGAAGCGCAAAGCCCCAGTGTTGCTGCGCCTGTGAAAGCGCTTCCAAGGAAGGGTGCTGGCTAGCAAGAGCTTTCAGTGCTGGCACTTTTCATCTCGGAGCAATTGCTCGACGTTTGCAATTTCTCAGCTCGTGTCTACGAGACGGAAAGAGAAGGACCGTGACGTTTGGTGGCTAGAGAAGCGCAAAGCCCCAGTGTTACTGCGCCTGTGAAAGCGCTTCCAAGGAAGGGTGCTGGCTAGCAAGAGCTTTCAGTGCTGGCACTTTTCATCTCTGAGCAATTGCTGGACGTTTGCAATTTCTCAGCTCGTGTCTACGAGGCGGAAAGAGAATGACCGTGACGTTTGGTGGGTAGAGAAGCGCAAAGCCCCAGTGTTACTGCGCCTGTGAAAGCGCTTCCAAGGAAGGGTGCTGGCTAGCAACAGCTTTCAGTGCTGGCACTTTTCATCTCTGAGCAATTGCTCGACGTTTGCAATTTCTCACCTGAGCTCTCTTTAGAGCGCGAGAGGATGAGCAGAAGATGAGGTGGCTAGAGAAGCCCAGAGCCCCAGTGTTCTTAGGCCTACAAAAGTGCTTCCAAGGAAGGGTGCTGGCTAGCAACTGCTTTCAGTGCTGGCACTTTTCATCTCTGAGCAATTGCTCGACGTTTGCAATTTCTCAGCTCGTGTCTACGAGACGGAAAGAGAAGGACCGTGACGTTTGGTGGCTAGAGAAGCGCAAAGCCCCAGTGTTGCTGCGCCTGTGAAAGCGCTTCCAAGGAAGGGTGCTGGCTAGCAACAGCTTTCAGTGCTGGCACTTTTCATCTCTGAGCAATTGCTCGACGTTTGCAATTTCTCACCTGAGCTCTCTTTAGAGTGCGCGAGAGGATGAGCAGAAGATTAGGTGGCTAGAGAAGCCCAGAGCCCCAGTGTTCTTAGGCCTACAAAAGCTCTTCCAAGGAAGGGTGCTGGCTAGCAACAGCTTTCAGTGCTGGCACTTTTCATCTCGGAGCAATTGCTCGACGTTTGCAATTTCTCAGCTCGTGTCTACGAGACGGAAAGAGAAGGACCGTGACGTTTGGTGGGTAGAGAAGCGCAAAGCCCCAGTGTTACTGCGCCTGTGAAAGCGCTTCCAAGGAAGGGTGCTGGCTAGCAACAGCTTTCAGTGCTGGCACTTTTCATCTCTGAGCAATTGCTCGACGTTTGCAATTTCTCACCTGAGCTCTCTTCAGAGTGCGCGAGAGGATGAGCAGAAGATGAGGTGGCTAAAGAAGCCCAGAGCCCCAGTGTTCTTAGGCCTACAAAAGCTCTTCCAAGGAAGGGTGCTGGCTAGCAAGAGCTTTCAGTGCTGGCACTTTTCATCTCTGAGCAATTGCTGGACGTTTGCAATTTCTCAGCTCGTGTCTACGAGACGGAAAGAGAAGGACCGTGACGTTTGGTGGCTAGAGAAGCGCAAAGCCCCAGTGTTGCTGCGCCTGTGAAAGCGCTTCCAAGGAAGGGTGCTGGCTAGCAAGAGCTTTCAGTGCTGGCACTTTTCATCTCTGAGCAATTGCTCGACGTTTGCAATTTCTCACCTGAGCTCTCTTTAGAGTGCGCGAGAGGATGAGCAGAAGATGAGGTGGCTAGAGAAGCCCAGAGCCCCAGTGTGCTTAGGCCTACAAAAGCGCTTCCAAGGAAGGGTGCTGGCTAGCAACAGCTTTCAGTGCTGGCACTTTTCATCTCTGAGCAATTGCTGGACGTTTGCAATTTCTCAGCTCGTGTCTATGAGATGGAAAGAGAATGACCGTGACGTTTGGTGGCTAGAGAAGCGCAAAGCCCCAGTGTTTCTGCGCCTGTAAAGCGCTTCCAAGGAAGGGTGCTGGCTAGCAAGAGCTTTCAGTGCTGGCACTTTTCATCTCTGAGCAATTGCTCGACATTTGCAATTTCTCAGCTCGTGTCTACGAAATGGAAAGAGAAGGACCGTGACGTTTGGTGGCTAGAGAAGCGCAAAGCCCCAGTGTTACTGCGCCTGTGAAAGCGCTTCCAAGGAAGGGTGCTGGCTAGCAAGAGCTTTCAGTGCTGGCACTTTTCATCTCTGAGCAATTGCTGGACGTTTGCAATTTCTCAGCTCGTGTCTACGAGACGGAAAGAGAAGGACCGTGACGTTTGGTGGGTAGAGAAGCGCAAAGCCCCAGTGTTGCTGCGCCTGTGAAAGCGCTTCCAAGGAAGGGTGCTGGCTAGCAAGAGCTTTCAGTGCTGGCACTTTTCATCTCTGAGCAATTGCTCGACGTTTGCAATTTCTCACCTGAGCTCTCTTTAGAGTGCGCGAGAGGATGAGCAGAAGATTAGGTGGCTAGAGAAGCCCAGAGCCCCAGTGTTCTTAGGCCTACAAAAGCGCTTCCAAGGAAGGGTGCTGGCTAGCAACAGCTTTCAGTGCTGGCACTTTTCATCTCTGAGCAATTGCTCGACGTTTGCAATTTCTCAGCTCGTGTCTAGGAGACGGAAAGAGAAGGACCGTGACGTTTGGTGGGTAGAGAAGCGCAAAGCCCCAGTGTTACTGCGCCTGTGAAAGCGCTTCCAAGGAAGGGTGCTGGCTAGCAACAGCTTTCAGTGCTGGCACTTTTCATCTCTGAGCAATTGCTGGACGTTTGCAATTTCTCACCTGAGCTCTCTTCAGAGTGCGCGAGAGGATGAGCAGAAGATGAGGTGGCTAAAGAAGCCCAGAGCCCCAGTGTTCTTAGGCCTACAAAAGCTCTTCCAAGGAAGGGTGCTGGCTAGCAAGAGCTTTCAGTGCTGGCACTTTTCATCTCTGAGCAATTGCTGGACGTTTGCAATTTCTCAGCTCGTGTCTACGAGACGGAAAGAGAAGGACCGTGACGTTTGGTGGCTAGAGAAGCGCAAAGCCCCACTGTTGCTGCGCCTGTGAAAGCGCTTCCAAGGAAGGGTGCTGGCTAGCAAGAGCTTTCAGTGCTGGCACTTTTCATCTCTGAGCAATTGCTCGACGTTTGCAGTTTCTCACCTGAGCTCTCTTTAGACTGCGCGAGAGGATGAGCAGAAGATGAGGTGGCTAGAGAAGCCTAGAGCCCCAGTGTGCTTAGGCCTACAAAAGCGCTTCCAAGGAAGGGTGCTGGCTAGCAACAGCTTTCAGTGCTGGCACTTTTCATCTCTGAGCAATTGCTCGACGTTTGCAATTTCTCAGCTCGTGTCTATGAGATGGAAAGAGAATGACCGTGACGTTTGGTGGCTAGAGAAGCGCAAAGCCCCAGTGTTTCTGCGCCTGTAAAGCGCTTCCAAGGAAGGGTGCTGGCTAGCAAGAGCTTTCAGTGCTGGCACTTTTCATCTCTGAGCAATTGCTCGACATTTGCAATTTCTCAGCTCGTGTCTACGAGATGGAAAGAGAAGGACCGTGACGTTTGGTGGCTAGAGAAGCGCAAAGCCCCAGTGTTGCTGCGCCTGTGAAAGCGCTTCCAAGGAAGGGTGCTGGTTAGCAAGAGCTTTCAGTGCTGGCACTTTTCCTCTCTGAGCAATTGCTGGACGTTTGCAATTTCTCACCTGAGCTCTCTTTAGAGTGCGCGAGAGGATGAGCAGAAGATTAGGTGGCTAGAGAAGCCCAGAGCCCCAGTGTTCTTAGGCCTACAAAAGCGCTTCCAAGGAAGGGTGCTGGCTAGCAAGAGCTTTCAGTGCTGGCACTTTTCATCTCTGAGCAATTGCTCGACGTTTGCAATTTCTCAGCTCGTGTCTAGGAGACGGAAAGAGAATGACCGTGACGTTTGGTGGGTAGAGAAGCGCAAAGCCCCAGTGTTGCTGCGCCTGTGAAAGCGCTTCCAAGGAAGGGTGCTGGCTAGCAAGAGCTTTCAGTGCTGGCACTTTTCATCTCTGAGCAATTGCTCGACATTTGCAATTTCTCAGCTCGTGTCTACGAGACGGAAAGAGAAGGACCGTGACGTTTGGTGCGTATAGAAGTGCAAAGCCCCAGTGTTACTGCGCCTGTGAAAGCGCTTCCAAGGAAGGGTGCTGGCTAGCAAGAGCTTTCAGTGCTGGCACTTTTCATCTCTGAGCAATTGCTCGACGTTTGCAATTTCTCACCTGAGCTCTCTTTAGAATGCACGAGAGGATGAGCAGAAGATGAGGTGGCTAGGGAAGCCCAGAGCCCCAGTGTTCTTAGGCCTATAAAAGCGCTTCCAAGGAAGGGTGCTGGCTAGCAACAGCTTTCAGTGCTGGCACTTTTCATCTCTGAGCAATTGATCGACGTTTGCAATTTCTCAGCTTGTGTCTACGAGAAGGAAAGAGAAGGACCGTGACGTTTGGTGCGTATAGAAGCGCAAAGCCCCAGTGTTGCTGCGCCTGTGAAAGCGCTTCCAAGGAAGGGTGCTGGCTAGCAAGAGCTTTCAGTGCTGGCACTTTTCATCTCTGAGCAATTGCTCGACGTTTGCAATTTCTCACCTGAGCTCTCTTTAGAGTGCGCGAGAGGATGAGCAGAAGATGAGGTGGCTAGAGAAGCCCAGAGCCCCAGTGTTCTTAGGCCTACAAAAGCGCTTCCAAGGAAGGGTGCTGGCTAGCAACAGCTTTCAGTGCTGGCACTTTTCATCTCTGAGCAATTGCTCGACGTTTGCAATTTCTCAGCTCGTGTCTACGAGACGGAAAGAGAAGGACCGTGACGTTTGGTGAGTAGAGAAGCGCAAAGCCCCAGTGTTGCTGCGCCTGTGAAAGCGCTTCCAAGGAAGGGTGCTGGCTAGCAAGAGCTTTCAGTGGTGGCACTTTTCATCTCTGAGCAATTGCTGGACGTTTGCAATTTCTCACCTGAGCTCTCTTTAGAGTGCGCGAGAGGATGAGCAGAAGATTAGGTGGCTAGAGAAGCCCAGAGCCCCAGTGTGCTTAGGCCTACAAAAGCGCTTCCAAGGAAGGGGGCTGGCTAGCAACAGCTTTCAGTGCTGGCACTTTTCATCTCTGAGCAATTGCTCGACGTTTGCAATTTCTCAGCTCGTGTCTATGAGATGGAAAGAGAATGACCGTGACGTTTGGTGGCTAGAGAAGCGCAAAGCCCCAGTGTTTCTGCGCCTGTAAAGCGCTTCCAAGGAAGGGTGCTGGCTAGCAAGAGCTTTCAGTGCTGGCACTTTTCATCTCTGAGCAATTGCTCGACATTTGCAATTTCTCAGCTCGTGTCTACGAGACGGAAAGAGAAGGACCGTGACGTTTGGTGGCTAGAGAAGCGCAAAGCCCCAGTGTTACTGCGCCTGTGAAAGCGCTTCCAAGGAAGGGTGCTGGCTAGCAAGAGCTTTCAGTGCTGGCACTTTTCATCTCTGAGCAATTGCTCGATGTTTGCAATTTCTCACCTGAGCTCTCTTCAGAGTGCGCGCGAGGATGAGCAGAAGATGAGGTGGCTAAAGAAGCCCAGAGCCCCAGTGTTCTTAGGCCTACAAAAGCGCTTCCAAGGAAGGGTGCTGGCTAGCAACAGCTTTCAGTGCTGGCACTTTTCATCTCTGAGCAATTGCTGGACGTTTGCAATTTCTCAGCTCGTGTCTACGAGACGGAAAGAGAAGGACCGTGACGTTTGGTGGCTAGAGAAGCGCAAAGCCCCAGTGTTGCTGCGCCTGTGAAAGCGCTTCCAAGGAAGGGTCCTGGCTAGCAAGAGCTTTCAGTGCTGGCACTTTTCATCTCTGAGCAATTGCTCGACGTTTGCAATTTCTCACCTGAGCTCTCTTTAGAGTGCGCGAGAGGATGAGCAGAAGATGAGGTGGCTAAAGAAGCCCAGAGCCCCAGTGTTCTTAGGCCTACAAAAGCGCTTCCAAGGAAGGGTGCTGGCTAGCAACAGCTTCCAGTGCTGGCACTTTTCATCTCTGAGCAATTGCTCAACGTTTGCAATTTCTCAGCTCGTGTCTACGAGACGGAAAGAGAAGGACCGTGACGTTTGGTGGCTAGAGAAGCGCAAAGCCCCAGTGTTGCTGCGCCTGTGAAAGCGCTTCCAAGGAAGGGTGCTGGCTAGCAAGAGCTTTCAGTGCTGGCACTTTTCATCTCTGAGCAATTGCTCGACGTTTGCAATTTCTCACCTGAGCTCTCTTTAGAGTGCACGAGAGGATGAGCAGAAGATGAGGTGGCTAGAGAAGCCCAGAGCCCCAGTGTTCTTAGGCCTACAAAAGTGCTTCCAAGGAAGGGTGCTGGCTAGCAACAGCTTTCAGTGCTGGCACTTTTCATCTCGGAGCAATTGCTCGACGTTTGCAATTTCTCAGCTCGTGTCTAGGAGACGGAAAGAGAATGACCGTGACGTTTGGTGGCTAGAGAAGCGCAAAGCCCCAGTGTTGCTGCGCCTGTGAAAGCGCTTCCAAGGAAGGGTGCTGGCTAGCAACAGCTTTCAGTGCTGGCACTTTTCATCTCTGAGCAATTGCTCGACGTTTGCAATTTCTCAGCTCGTGTCTACGAGACAGAAAGAGAATGACCGTGACGTTTGGTGGCTAGAGAAGCGCAAAGCCCCAGTGTTACTGCGCCTGTGAAAGCGCTTCCAAGGAAGGGTGCTGGCTAGCAACAGCTTTCAGTGCTGGCACTTTTCATCTCTGAGCAATTGCTCGACGTTTGCAATTTCTCACCTGAGCTCTCTTTAGAGTGCGCGAGAGGATGAGCAGAAGATTAGGTGGCTAGAGAAGCCCAGAGCCCCAGTGTGCTTAGGCCTACAAAAGCGCTTCCAAGGAAGGGTGCTGGCTAGCAAGAGCTTTCAGTGCTGGCACTTTTCATCTCGGAGCAATTGCTCGACGTTTGCAATTTCTCAGCTCGTGTCTATCAGACGGAAAGAGAATGACCGTGACGTTTGGTGGCTAGAGAAGCGCAAAGCCCCAGTGTTACTGCGCCTGTAAAGCGCTTCCAAGGAAGGGTGCTGGCTAGCAACAGCTTTCAGTGCTGGCACTTTTCATCTCTGAGCAATTGCTCGACGTTTGCAATTTCTCAGCTCGTGTCTACGAGACGTAAAGAGAATGACCGTGACGTTTGGTGGCTAGAGAAGCGCAAAGCCCCAGTGTTGCTGCGCCTGTGAAAGCGCTTCCAAGGAAGGGTGCTGGCTAGCAAGAGCTTTCAGTGCTGGCACTTTTCATCTCTGAGCAATTGCTCGACGTTTGCAATTTCTCACCTGAGCTCTCTTTAGAGTGCGCGAGAGGATGAGCAGAAGATTAGGTGGCTAGAGAAGCCCAGAGCCCCAGTGTTCTTAGGCCTACAAAAGCGCTTCCAAGGAAGGGTGCTGGCTAGCAACAGCTTTCAGTGCTGGCACTTTTTATCTCTGAGCAATTGCTGGACGTTTGCAATTTCTCAGCTCGTGTCTATGAGATGGAAAGAGAATGACCGTGACGTTTGGTGGGTAGAGAAGCGCAAAGCCCCAGTGTTTCTGCGCCTGTAAAGCGCTTCCAAGGAAGGGTGCTGGCTAGCAACAGCTTTCAGTGCTGGCACTTTTCATCTCTGAGCAATTGCTCGACGTTTGCAATTTCTCAGCTCATGTCTACGAGACGGAAAGAGAAGGACCGTGACGTTTGGTGCGTAGAGAAGCGCAAAGCCCCAGTGTTGCTGCGCCTGTGAAAGCGCTTCCAAGGAAGGGTGCTGGCTAGCAAGAGCTTTCAGTGCTGGCACTTTTCATCTCTGAGCAATTGCTCGACGTTTGCAATTTCTCACCTGAGCTCTCTTTAGAGTGCGCGAGAGGATGAGCAGAAGATGAGGTGGCTAGAGAAGCCCAGAGCCCCAGTGTTCTTAGGCCTACAAAAGCGCTTCCAAGGAAGGGTGCTGGCTAGCAACAGCTTTCAGTGCTGGCACTTTTCATCTCTGAGCAATTGCTCGACGTTTGCAATTTCTCAGCTCGTGTCTACGAGAAGGAAAGAGAAGGACCGTGACGTTTGGTGGGTAGAGAAGCGCAAAGCCCCAGTGTTGCTGCGCCTGTGAAAGCGCTTCCAAGGAAGGGTGCTGGCTAGCAAGAGCTTTCAGTGCTGGCACTTTTCATCTCTGAGCAATTGCTCGACGTTTGCAATTTCTCACCTGAGCTCTCTTTAGAGTGCGCGAGAGGATGAGCAGAAGATTAGGTGGCTAGAGAAGCCCAGAGCCCCAGTGTGCTTAGGCCTACAAAAGCGCTTCCAAGGAAGGGTGCTGGCTAGCAACAGCTTTCAGTGCTGGCACTTTTCATCTCGGAGCAATTGCTCGACGTTTGCAATTTCTCAGCTCGTGTCTATGAGATGGAAAGAGAATGACCGTGACGTTTGGTGGCTAGAGAAGCGCAAAGCCCCAGTGTTTCTGCGCCTGTAAAGCGCTTCCAAGGAAGGGTGCTGGCTAGCAAGAGCTTTCAGTGCTGGCACTTTTCATCTCTGAGCAATTGCTCGACATTTGCAATTTCTCAGCTCGTGTGTACGAGATGGAAGAGAAGGACCGTGACGTTTGGTGGCTAGAGAAGCGCAAAGCCCCAGTGTTGCTGCGCCTGTGAAAGCGCTTCCAAGGCAGGGTGCTGGCTAGCAAGAGCTTTCAGTGCTGGCACTTTTCATCTCTGAGCAATTGCTCGACGTTTGCAATTTCTCCCCTGAGCTCTCTTTAGAGTGCGCGAGAGGATGAGCAGAAGATGAGGTGGCTAGAGAAGCCCAGAGCCCCAGTGTTCTTAGGCCTACAAAAGCGCTTCCAAGGAAGGGTGCTGGCTAGCAACAGCTTTCAGTGCTGGCACTTTTCATCTCTGAGCAATTGCTCGACGTTTGCAATTTCTCAGCTCGTGTCTACGAGACGGAAAGAGAAGGACCGTGACGTTTGGTGCGTAGAGAAGCGCAAAGCCCCAGTGTTGCTGCGCCTGTGAAAGCGCTTCCAAGGAAGGGTCCTGGCTAGCAAGAGCTTTCAGTGCTGGCACTTTTCATCTCTGAGCAATTGCTGGACGTTTGCAATTTCTCACCTGAGCTCTCTTTAGAGTGCGCGAGAGGATGAGCAGAAGATGAGGTGGCTAAAGAAGCCCAGAGCCCCAGTGTTCTTAGGCCTACAAAAGCGCTTCCAAGGAAGGGTGCTGGCTAGCAACAGCTTCCAGTGCTGGCACTTTTCATCTCTGAGCAATTGCTCAACGTTTGCAATTTCTCAGCTCGTGTCTACGAGACGGAAAGAGAAGGACCGTGACGTTTGGTGGCTAGAGAAGCGCAAAGCCCCAGTGTTGCTGCGCCTGTGAAAGCGCTTCCAAGGAAGGGTGCTGGCTAGCAAGAGCTTTCAGTGCTGGCACTTTTCATCTCTGAGCAATTGCTCGACGTTTGCAATTTCTCACCTGAGCTCTCTTTAGAGTGCACGAGAGGATGAGCAGAAGATGAGGTGGCTAGAGAAGCCCAGAGCCCCAGTGTTCTTAGGCCTACAAAAGTGCTTCCAAGGAAGGGTGCTGGCTAGCAACAGCTTTCAGTGCTGGCACTTTTCATCTCGGAGCAATTGCTCGACGTTTGCAATTTCTCAGCTCGTGTCTAGGAGACGGAAAGAGAATGACCGTGACGTTTGGTGGCTAGAGAAGCGCAAAGCCCCAGTGTTGCTGCGCCTGTGAAAGCGCTTCCAAGGAAGGGTGCTGGCTAGCAACAGCTTTCAGTGCTGGCACTTTTCATCTCTGAGCAATTGCTCGACGTTTGCAATTTCTCAGCTCGTGTCTACGAGACAGAAAGAGAATGACCGTGACGTTTGGTGGCTAGAGAAGCGCAAAGCCCCAGTGTTACTGCGCCTGTGAAAGCGCTTCCAAGGAAGGGTGCTGGCTAGCAACAGCTTTCAGTGCTGGCACTTTTCATCTCTGAGCAATTGCTCGACGTTTGCAATTTCTCACCTGAGCTCTCTTTAGAGTGCGCGAGAGGATGAGCAGAAGATTAGGTGGCTAGAGAAGCCCAGAGCCCCAGTGTTCTTAGGCCTACAAAAGCGCTTCCAAGGAAGGGTGCTGGCTAGCAAGAGCTTTCAGTGCTGGCACTTTTCATCTCGGAGCAATTGCTCGACGTTTGCAATTTCTCAGCTCGTGTCTATCAGACGGAAAGAGAATGACCGTGACGTTTGGTGGCTAGAGAAGCGCAAAGCCCCAGTGTTACTGCGCCTGTAAAGCGCTTCCAAGGAAGGGTGCTGGCTAGCAACAGCTTTCAGTGCTGGCACTTTTCATCTCTGAGCAATTGCTCGACGTTTGCAATTTCTCAGCTCGTGTCTACGAGACGTAAAGAGAATGACCGTGACGTTTGGTGGCTAGAGAAGCGCAAAGCCCCAGTGTTGCTGCGCCTGTGAAAGCGCTTCCAAGGAAGGGTGCTGGCTAGCAAGAGCTTTCAGTGCTGGCACTTTTCATCTCTGAGCAATTGCTCGACGTTTGCAATTTCTCACCTGAGCTCTCTTTAGAGTGCGCGAGAGGATGAGCAGAAGATTAGGTGGCTAGAGAAGCCCAGAGCCCCAGTGTTCTTAGGCCTACAAAAGCGCTTCCAAGGAAGGGTGCTGGCTAGCAACAGCTTTCAGTGCTGGCACTTTTCATCTCTGAGCAATTGCTCGACGTTTGCAATTTCTCAGCTCGTGTCTATGAGATGGAAAGAGAATGACCGTGACGTTTGGTGGGTAGAGAAGCGCAAAGCCCCAGTGTTTCTGCGCCTGTAAAGCGCTTCCAAGGAAGGGTGCTGGCTAGCAACAGCTTTCAGTGCTGGCACTTTTCATCTCTGAGCAATTGCTCGACGTTTGCAATTTCTCAGCTCGTGTCTACGAGACGGAAAGAGAATGACCGTGACGTTTGGTGCGTAGAGAAGTGCAAAGCCCCAGTGTTGCTGCGCCTGTGAAAGCGCTTCCAAGGAAGGCTGCTGGCTAGCAAGAGCTTTCAGTGCTGGCACTTTTCATCTCTGAGCAATTGCTCGACGTTTGCAATTTCTCACCTGAGCTCTCTTTAGAGTGCGCGAGAGGATGAGCAGAAGATGAGGTGGCTAGAGAAGCCCAGAGCCCCAGTGTTCTTAGGCCTACAAAAGTGCTTCCAAGGAAGGGTGCTGGCTAGCAACAGCTTTCAGTGCTGGCACTTTTCATCTCTGAGCAATTGCTCGACGTTTGCAATTTCTCAGCTCGTGTCTACGAGAAGGAAAGAGAAGGACCGTGACGTTTGGTGGGTAGAGAAGCGCAAAGCCCCAGTGTTGCTGCGCCTGTGAAAGCGCTTCCAAGGAAGGGTGCTGGCTAGCAACAGCTTTCAGTGCTGGCACTTTTCATCTCTGAGCAATTGCTCGACGTTTGCAATTTCTCACCTGAGCTCTCTTTAGAGTGCGCGAGAGGATGAGCAGAAGATTAGGTGGCTAGAGAAGCCCAGAGCCCCAGTGTGCTTAGGCCTACAAAAGCGCTTCCAAGGAAGGGTGCTGGCTAGCAACAGCTTTCAGTGCTGGCACTTTTCATCTCTGAGCAATTGATCGACGTTTGCAATTTCTCAGCTCGTGTCTATGAGATGGAAAGAGAATGACCGTGACGTTTGGTGGCTAGAGAAGCGCAAAGCCCCAGTGTTTCTGCGCCTGTAAAGCGCTTCCAAGGAAGGGTGCTGGCTAGCAACAGCTTTCAGTGCTGGCACTTTTCATCTCTGAGCAATTGCTCGACATTTGCAATTTCTCAGCTCGTGTCTACGAGATGGAAGAGAAGGACCGTGACGTTTGGTGGCTAGAGAAGCGCAAAGCCCCAGTGTTGCTGCGCCTGTGAAAGCGCTTCCAAGGCAGGGTGCTGGCTAGCAACAGCTTTCAGTGCTGGCACTTTTCATCTCTGAGCAATTGCTCGACGTTTGCAATTTCTCACCTGAGCTCTCTTTAGAGTGCGCGAGAGGATGAGCAGAAGATGAGGTGGCTAAAGAAGCCCAGAGCCCCAGTGTTCTTAGGCCTACAAAAGCGCTTCCAAGGAAGGGTGCTGGCTAGCAACAGCTTCCAGTGCTGGCACTTTTCATCTCTGAGCAATTGCTCAACGTTTGCAATTTCTCAGCTCGTGTCTACGAGACGGAAAGAGAAGGACCGTGACGTTTGGTGGCTAGAGAAGCGCAAAGCCCCAGTGTTGCTGCGCCTGTGAAAGCGCTTCCAAGGAAGGGTGCTGGCTAGCAAGAGCTTTCAGTGCTGGCACTTTTCATCTCTGAGCAATTGCTCGACGTTTGCAATTTCTCACCTGAGCTCTCTTTAGAGTGCACGAGAGGATGAGCAGAAGATGAGGTGGCTAGAGAAGCCCAGAGCCCCAGTGTTCTTAGGCCTACAAAAGTGCTTCCAAGGAAGGGTGCTGGCTAGCAACAGCTTTCAGTGCTGGCACTTTTCATCTCGGAGCAATTGCTCGACGTTTGCAATTTCTCAGCTCGTGTCTAGGAGACGGAAAGAGAATCACCGTGACGTTTGGTGGCTAGAGAAGCGCAAAGCCCCAGTGTTGCTGCGCCTGTGAAAGCGCTTCCAAGGAAGGGTGCTGGCTAGCAACAGCTTTCAGTGCTGGCACTTTTCATCTCTGAGCAATTGCTCGACGTTTGCAATTTCTCAGCTCGTGTCTACGAGACAGAAAGAGAATGACCGTGACGTTTGGTGGCTAGAGAAGCGCAAAGCCCCAGTGTTACTGCGCCTGTGAAAGCGCTTCCAAGGAAGGGTGCTGGCTAGCAACAGCTTTCAGTGCTGGCACTTTTCATCTCTGAGCAATTGCTCGACGTTTGCAATTTCTCACCTGAGCTCTCTTTAGAGTGCGCGAGAGGATGAGCAGAAGATTAGGTGGCTAGAGAAGCCCAGAGCCCCAGTGTTCTTAGGCCTACAAAAGCGCTTCCAAGGAAGGGTGCTGGCTAGCAAGAGCTTTCAGTGCTGGCACTTTTCATCTCGGAGCAATTGCTCGACGTTTGCAATTTCTCAGCTCGTGTCTATCAGACGGAAAGAGAATGACCGTGACGTTTGGTGGCTAGAGAAGCGCAAAGCCCCAGTGTTACTGCGCCTGTAAAGCGCTTCCAAGGAAGGGTGCTGGCTAGCAACAGCTTTCAGTGCTGGCACTTTTCATCTCTGAGCAATTGCTCGACGTTTGCAATTTCTCAGCTCGTGTCTACGAGACGTAAAGAGAATGACCGTGACGTTTGGTGGCTAGAGAAGCGCAAAGCCCCAGTGTTGCTGCGCCTGTGAAAGCGCTTCCAAGGAAGGGTGCTGGCTAGCAAGAGCTTTCAGTGCTGGCACTTTTCATCTCTGAGCAATTGCTCGACGTTTGCAATTTCTCACCTGAGCTCTCTTTAGAGTGCGCGAGAGGATGAGCAGAAGATTAGGTGGCTAGAGAAGCCCAGAGCCCCAGTGTTCTTAGGCCTACAAAAGCGCTTCCAAGGAAGGGTGCTGGCTAGCAACAGCTTTCAGTGCTGGCACTTTTCATCTCTGAGCAATTGCTCGACGTTTGCAATTTCTCAGCTCGTGTCTATGAGATGGAAAGAGAATGACCGTGACGTTTGGTGGGTAGAGAAGCGCAAAGCCCCAGTGTTTCTGCGCCTGTAAAGCGCTTCCAAGGAAGGGTGCTGGCTAGCAACAGCTTTCAGTGCTGGCACTTTTCATCTCTGAGCAATTGCTCGACGTTTGCAATTTCTCAGCTCGTGTCTACGAGACGGAAAGAGAAGGACCGTGACGTTTGGTGCGTAGAGAAGTGCAAAGCCCCAGTGTTGCTGCGCCTGTGAAAGCGCTTCCAAGGAAGGCTGCTGGCTAGCAAGAGCTTTCAGTGCTGGCACTTTTCATCTCTGAGCAATTGCTCGACGTTTGCAATTTCTCACCTGAGCTCTCTTTAGAGTGCGCGAGAGGATGAGCAGAAGATGAGGTGGCTAGAGAAGCCCAGAGCCCCAGTGTTCTTAGGCCTACAAAAGCGCTTCCAAGGAAGGGTGCTGGCTAGCAACAGCTTTCAGTGCTGGCACTTTTCATCTCTGAGCAATTGCTCGACGTTTGCAATTTCTCAGCTCGTGTCTACGAGAAGGAAAGAGAAGGACCGTGACGTTTGGTGGGTAGAGAAGCGCAAAGCCCCAGTGTTGCTGCGCCTGTGAAAGCGCTTCCAAGGAAGGGTGCTGGCTAGCAACAGCTTTCAGTGCTGGCACTTTTCATCTCTGAGCAATTGCTCGACGTTTGCAATTTCTCACCTGAGCTCTCTTTAGAGTGCGCGAGAGGATGAGCAGAAGATTAGGTGGCTAGAGAAGCCCAGAGCCCCAGTGTGCTTAGGCCTACAAAAGCGCTTCCAAGGAAGGGTGCTGGCTAGCAACAGCTTTCAGTGCTGGCACTTTTCATCTCTGAGCAATTGATCGACGTTTGCAATTTCTCAGCTCGTGTCTATGAGATGGAAAGAGAATGACCGTGACGTTTGGTGGCTAGAGAAGCGCAAAGCCCCAGTGTTTCTGCGCCTGTAAAGCGCTTCCAAGGAAGGGTGCTGGCTAGCAACAGCTTTCAGTGCTGGCACTTTTCATCTCTGAGCAATTGCTCGACATTTGCAATTTCTCAGCTCGTGTCTACGAGATGGAAGAGAAGGACCGTGACGTTTGGTGGCTAGAGAAGCGCAAAGCCCCAGTGTTGCTGCGCCTGTGAAAGCGCTTCCAAGGCAGGGTGCTGGCTAGCAAGAGCTTTCAGTGCTGGCACTTTTCATCTCTGAGCAATTGCTCGACGTTTGCAATTTCTCCCCTGAGCTCTCTTTAGAGTGCGCGAGAGGATGAGCAGAAGATGAGGTGGCTAGAGAAGCCCAGAGCCCCAGTGTTCTTAGGCCTACAAAAGCGCTTCCAAGGAAGGGTGCTGGCTAGCAACAGCTTTCAGTGCTGGCACTTTTCATCTCTGAGCAATTGCTGGACGTTTGCAATTTCTCAGCTCGTGTCTACGAGACGGAAAGAGAAGGACCGTGACGTTTGGTGGCTAGAGAAGCGCAAAGCCCCAGTGTTACTGCGCCTGTGAAAGCGCTTCCAAGGAAGGGTGCTGGCTAGCAAGAGCTTTCAGTGCTGGCACTTTTCATCTCTGAGCAATTGCTCGACGTTTGCAATTTCTCACGTGAGCTCTCTTTAGAGTGCGCGAGAGGATGAGCAGAAGATGAGGTGGCTAGAGAAGCCCAGAGCCCCAGTGTTCTTAGGCCTACAAAAGCGCTTCCAAGGAAGGGTGCTGGCTAGCAACAGCTTTCAGTGCTGGCACTTTTCATCTCTGAGCAATTGCTCGACGTTTGCAATTTCTCAGCTCGTGTCTACGAGACGGAAAGAGAAGGACCGTGACGTTTGGTGCGTAGAGAAGTGCAAAGCCCCAGTGTTGCTGCGCCTGTGAAAGCGCTTCCAAGGAAGGGTGCTGGCTAGCAACAGCTTTCAGTGCTGGCACTTTTCATCTCTGAGCAATTGCTCGACGTTTGCAATTTCTCACCTGAGCTCTCTTTAGAGTGCGCGAGAGGATGAGCAGAAGATTAGGTGGCTAGAGAAGCCCAGAGCCCCAGTGTGCTTAGGCCTACAAAAGCGCTTCCAAGGAAGGGTGCTGGCTAGCAAGAGCTTTCAGTGCTGGCACTTTTCATCTCGGAGCAATTGCTCGACGTTTGCAATTTCTCAGCTCGTGTCTACGAGACGGAAAGAGAATGACCGTGACGTTTGGTGGCTAGAGAAGCGCAAAGCCCCAGTGTTACTGCGCCTGTAAAGCGCTTCCAAGGAAGGGTGCTGGCTAGCAAGAGCTTTCAGTGCTGGCACTTTTCATCTCTGAGCAATTGCTCGACGTTTGCAATTTCTCAGCTCGTGTCTACGAGACGGAAAGAGAAGGACCGTGACGTTTGGTGGCTAGAGAAGCGCAAAGCCCCAGTGTTGCTGCGCCTGTGAAAGCGCTTCCAAGGAAGGGTGCTGGCTAGCAAGAGCTTTCAGTGCTGGCACTTTTCATCTCTGAGCAATTGCTCGACGTTTGCAATTTCTCACCTGAGCTCTCTTTAGAGTGCGCGAGAGGATGAGCAGAAGATTAGGTGGCTAGAGAAGCCCAGAGCCCCAGTGTGCTTAGGCCTACAAAAGCGCTTCCAAGGAAGGGTGCTGGCTAGCAACAGCTTTCAGTGCTGGCACTTTTCATCTCTGAGCAATTGCTCGACGTTTGCAATTTCTCAGCTCGTGTCTATGAGATGGAATGAGAATGACCGTGACGTTTGGTGCGTAGAGAAGTGCAAAGCCCCAGTGTTACTGCGCCTGTAAAGCGCTTCCAAGGAAGGGTGCTGGCTAGCAAGAGCTTTCAGTGCTGGCACTTTTCATCTCTGAGCAATTGCTCGACGTTTGCAATTTCTCAGCTCGTGTCTACGAGACGGAAAGAGAAGGACCGTGACGTTTGGTGGCTAGAGAAGCGCAAAGCCCCAGTGTTGCTGCGCCTGTGAAAGCGCTTCCAAGGAAGGGTGCTGGCTAGCAACAGCTTTCAGTGCTGGCACTTTTCATCTCTGAGCAATTGCTGGACGTTTGCAATTTCTCACCTGAGCTCTCTTTAGAGTGCGCGAGAGGATGAGCAGAAGATGAGGTGGCTAGAGAAGCCCAGAGCCCCACTGTTCTTAGGCCTACAAAAGCGCTTCCAAGGAAGGGTGCTGGCTAGCAACAGCTTTCAGTGCTGGCACTTTTCATCTCTGAGCAATTGCTCGACGTTTGCAATTTCTCAGCTCGTGTCTACGAGACGGAAAGAGAAGGACCGTGACGTTTGGTGCGTAGAGAAGCGCAAAGCCCCAATGTTACTGCGCCTGTGAAAGCGCTTCCAAGGAAGGGTGCTGGCTAGCAAGAGCTTTCAGTGCTGGCACTTTTCATCTCTGAGCAATTGCTCGACGTTTGCAATTTCTCAGCTCGTGTCTACGAGACGGAAAGAGAAGGACCGTGACGTTTGGTGCGTATAGAAGTGCAAAGCCCCAGTGTTACTGCGCCTGTGAAAGCGCTTCCAAGGAAGGGTGCTGGCTAGCAACAGCTTTCAGTGCTGGCACTTTTCATCTCTGAGCAATTGCTCGACGTTTGCAATTTCTCACCTGAGCTCTCTTTAGAATGCACGAGAGGATGAGCAGTAGATGAGGTGGCTAGGGAAGCCCAGAGCCCCAGTGTTCTTAGGCCTACAAAAGCGCTTCCAAGGAAGGGGGCTGGCTAGCAACAGCTTTCAGTGCTGGCACTTTTCATCTCTGAGCAATTGCTCGACGTTTGCAATTTCTCAGCTCGTGTCTACGAGACGGAAAGAGAAGGACCGTGACGTTTGGTGCGTAGAGAAGCGCAAAGCCCCAGTGTTGCTGCGCCTGTGAAAGCGCTTCCAAGGAAGGGTGCTGGCTAGCAAGAGCTTTCAGTGCTGGCACTTTTCATCTCTGAGCAATTGCTCGACGTTTGCAATTTCTCACCTGAGCTCTCTTTAGAGTGCGCGAGAGGATGAGCAGAAGATGAGGTGGCTAGAGAAGCCCAGAGCCCCAGTGTTCTTAGGCCTACAAAAGCGCTTCCAAGGAAGGGTGCTGGCTAGCAACAGCTTTCAGTGCTGGCACTTTTCATCTCTGAGCAATTGCTCGACGTTTGCAATTTCTCAGCTCGTGTCTACGAGAAGGAAAGAGAAGGACCGTGACGTTTGGTGGGTAGAGAAGCGCAAAGCCCCAGTGTTGCTGCGCCTGTGAAAGCGCTTCCAAGGAAGGGTGCTGGCTAGCAACAGCTTTCAGTGCTGGCACTTTTCATCTCTGAGCAATTGCTCGACGTTTGCAATTTCTCACCTGAGCTCTCTTTAGAGTGCGCGAGAGGATGAGCAGAAGATTAGGTGGCTAGAGAAGCCCAGAGCCCCAGTGTGCTTAGGCCTACAAAAGCGCTTCCAAGGAAGGGTGCTGGCTAGCAACAGCTTTCAGTGCTGGCACTTTTCATCTCGGAGCAATTGCTCGACGTTTGCAATTTCTCAGCTCGTGTCTATGAGATGGAAAGAGAATGACCGTGACGTTTGGTGGCTAGAGAAGCGCAAAGCCCCAGTGTTTCTGCGCCTGTAAAGCGCTTCCAAGGAAGGGTGCTGGCTAGCAAGAGCTTTCAGTGCTGGCACTTTTCATCTCTGAGCAATTGCTCGACATTTGCAATTTCTCAGCTCGTGTCTACGAGATGGAAGAGAAGGACCGTGACGTTTGGTGGCTAGAGAAGCGCAAAGCCCCAGTGTTGCTGCGCTTGTGAAAGCGCTTCCAAGGCAGGGTGCTGGCTAGCAAGAGCTTTCAGTGCTGGCACTTTTCATCTCTGAGCAATTGCTCGACGTTTGCAATTTCTCCCCTGAGCTCTCTTTAGAGTGCGCGAGAGGATGAGCAGAAGATGAGGTGGCTAGAGAAGCCCAGAGCCCCAGTGTTCTTAGGCCTACAAAAGCGCTTCCAAGGAAGGGTGCTGGCTAGCAACAGCTTTCAGTGCTGGCACTTTTCATCTCTGAGCAATTGCTGGACGTTTGCAATTTCTCAGCTCGTGTCTACGAGACGGAAAGAGAAGGACCGTGACGTTTGGTGGGTAGAGAAGCGCAAAGCCCCAGTGTTACTGCGCCTGTGAAAGCGCTTCCAAGGAAGGGTGCTGGCTAGCAAGAGCTTTCAGTGCTGGCACTTTTCATCTCTGAGCAATTGCTCGACGTTTGCAATTTCTCACGTGAGCTCTCTTTAGAGTGCGCGAGAGGATGAGCAGAAGATGAGGTGGCTAGAGAAGCCCAGAGCCCCAGTCTTCTTAGGCCTACAAAAGCGCTTCCAAGGAAGGGTGCTGGCTAGCAAGAGCTTTCAGTGCTGGCACTTTTCATCTCTGAGCAATTGCTCGACGTTTGCAATTTCTCAGCTCGTGTCTACGAGACGGAAAGAGAAGGACCGTGACGTTTGGTGCGTAGAGAAGTGCAAAGCCCCAGTGTTGCTGCGCCTGTGAAAGCGCTTCCAAGGAAGGGTGCTGGCTAGCAACAGCTTTCAGTGCTGGCACTTTTCATCTCTGAGCAATTGCTCGACGTTTGCAATTTCTCACCTGAGCTCTCTTTAGAGTGCGCGAGAGGATGAGCAGAAGATTAGGTGGCTAGAGAAGCCCAGAGCCCCAGTGTGCTTAGGCCTACAAAAGCGCTTCCAAGGAAGGGTGCTGGCTAGCAACAGCTTTCAGTGCTGGCACTTTTCATCTCGGAGCAATTGCTCGACGTTTGCAATTTCTCAGCTCGTGTCTACGAGACGGAAAGAGAATGACCGTGACGTTTGGTGGCTAGAGAAGCGCAAAGCCCCAGTGTTTCTGCGCCTGTAAAGCGCTTCCAAGGAAGGGTGCTGGCTAGCAAGAGCTTTCAGTGCTGGCACTTTTCATCTCTGAGCAATTGCTCGACGTTTGCAATTTCTCAGCTCGTGTCTACGAGACGGAAAGAGAAGGACCGTGACGTTTGGTGCGTATAGAAGCGCAAAGCCCCAGTGTTGCTGCGCCTGTGAAAGCGCTTCCAAGGAAGGGTGCTGGCTAGCAAGAGCTTTCAGTGCTGGCACTTTTCATCTCTGAGCAATTGCTCGACGTTTGCAATTTCTCACCTGAGCTCTCTTTAGAGTGCGCGAGAGGATGAGCAGAAGATTAGGTGGCTAGAGAAGCCCAGAGCCCCAGTGTGCTTAGGCCTACAAAAGCGCTTCCAAGGAAGGGTGCTGGCTAGCAACAGCTTTCAGTGCTGGCACTTTTCATCTCTGAGCAATTGCTCGACGTTTGCAATTTCTCAGCTCGTGTCTATGAGATGGAATGAGAATGACCGTGACGTTTGGTGCGTAGAGAAGTGCAAAGCCCCAGTGTTACTGCGCCTGTAAAGCGCTTCCAAGGAAGGGTGCTGGCTAGCAAGAGCTTTCAGTGCTGGCACTTTTCATCTCTGAGCAATTGCTCGACATTTGCAATTTCTCAGCTCGTGTCTACGAGATGGAAAGAGAATGACCGTGACGTTTGGTGGCTAGAGAAGCGCAAAGCCCCAGTGTTGCTGCGCCTGTGAAAGCGCTTCCAAGGAAGGGTGCTGGCTAGCAACAGCTTTCAGTGCTGGCACTTTTCATCTCTGAGCAATTGCTCGACGTTTGCAATTTCTCACCTGAGCTCTCTTTAGAGTGCGCGAGAGGATGAGCAGAAGATGAGGTGGCTAGAGAAGCCCAGAGCCCCAGTGTTCTTAGGCCTACAAAAGTGCTTCCAAGGAAGGGTGCTGGCTAGCAACAGCTTTCAGTGCTGGCACTTTTCATCTCTGAGCAATTGCTCGACATTTGCAATTTCTCAGCTCGTGCCTACGAGACGGAAAGAGAAGGACCGTGACGTTTGGTGGCTAGAGAAGCGCAAAGCCCCAGTGTTACTGTGCCTGTGAAAGCGCTTCCAAGGAAGGGTGCTGGCTAGCAAGAGCTTTCAGTGCTGGCACTTTTCATCTCTGAGCAATTGCTCGACGTTTGCAATTTCTCAGCTCGTGTCTACGAGACGGAAAGAGAAGGACCGTGACGTTTGGTGCGTAGAGAAGTGCAAAGCCCCAGTGTTACTGCGCCTGTGAAAGCGCTTCCAAGGAAGGGTGCTGGCTAGCAACAGCTTTCAGTGCTGGCACTTTTCATCTCTGAGCAATTGCTCGACGTTTGCAATTTCTCACCTGAGCTCTCTTTAGAGTGCGCGAGAGGATGAGCAGAAGATGAGGTGGCTAGAGAAGCCCAGAGTCCCAGTGTTCTTAGGCCTACAAAAGCGCTTCCAAGGAAGGGTGCTGGCTAGCAACAGCTTTCAGTGCTGGCACTTTTCATCTCTGAGCAATTGCTCGACGTTTGCAATTTCTCAGCTCGTGTCTACGAGACGGAAAGAGAAGGACCGTGACGTTTGGTGCGTATAGAAGCGCAAAGCCCCAGTGTTACTGCGCCTGTGAAAGCGCTTCCAAGGAAGGGTGCTGGCTAGCAACAGCTTTCAGTGCTGGCACTTTTCATCTCTGAGCAATTGCTGGACGTTTGCAATTTCTCACCTGAGCTCTCTTCAGAGTGCGCGAGAGGATGAGCAGAAGATGAGGTTGCTAGAGAAGCCCAGAGCCCCAGTGTTCTTAGGCCTACAAAAGCGCTTCCAAGGAAGGGGGCTGGCTAGCAAGAGCTTTCAGTGCTGGCACTTTTCATCTCTGAGCAATTGCTCGACGTTTGCAATTTCTCAGCTCGTGTCTACGAGACGGAAAGAGAAGGACCGTGACGTTTGGTGGGTAGAGAAGTGCAAAGCCCCAGTGTTGCTGCGCCTGTGAAAGCGCTTCCAAGGAAGGGTGCTGGCTAGCAAGAGCTTTCAGTGCTGGCACTTTTCATCTCTGAGCAATTGCTGGACGTTTGCAATTTCTCACCTGAGCTCTCTTTAGAGTGCGCGAGAGGATGAGCAGAAGATGAGGTGGCTAGAGAAGCCCAGAGCCCCAGTGTTCTTAGGCCTACAAAAGCGCTTCCAAGGAAGGGTGCTGGCTAGCAAGAGCTTTCAGTGCTGGCACTTTTCATCTCTGAGCAATTGCTCGACGTTTGCAATTTCTCAGCTCGTGTCTAGGAGACGGAAAGAGAAGGACCGTGACGTTTGGTGGGTAGAGAAGCGCAAAGCCCCAGTGTTGCTGCGCCTGTGAAAGCGCTTCCAAGGAAGGGGGCTGGCTAGCAAGAGCTTTCAGTGCTGGCACTTTTCATCTCTGAGCAATTGCTCGACGTTTGCAATTTCTCAGCTCGTTTCTACGAGACGGAAAGAGAATGACCGTGACGTTTGGTGGCTAGAGAAGCCCAGAGCCCCAGTGTTCTTAGGCCTACAAAAGCGCTTCCAAGGAAGGGTGCTGGCTAGCAACAGCTTTCAGTGCTGGCACTTTTCATCTCTGAGCAATTGCTCGACGTTTGCAATTTCTCACCTGAGCTCTCTTTAGAGTGCGCGAGAGGATGAGCAGAAGATGAGGTGGCTAGAGAAGCCCAGAGCCCCAGTGTTCTTAGGCCTACAAAAGCGCTTCCAAGGAAGGGTGCTGGCTAGCAACAGCTTTCAGTGCTGGCACTTTTCATCTCTGAGCAATTGCTCGACGTTTGCAATTTCTCAGCTCGTGTCTACGAGACGGAAAGAGAAGGACCGTGACGTTTGGTGCGTAGAGAAGCGCAAAGCCCCACTGTTGCTGCGGCTGTGAAAGCGCTTCCAAGGAAGGGTGCTGGCTAGCAACAGCTTTCAGTGCTGGCACTTTTCATCTCTGAGCAATTGCTGGACGTTTGCAATTTCTCAGCTCGTTTCTACGAGACGGAAAGAGAATGACCGTGACGTTTTGTGGCTAGAGAAGCGCAAAGCCCCAGTGTTACTGCGCCTGTGAAAGCGCTTCCAAGGAAGGGTGCTGGCTAGCAAGAGCTTTCAGTGCTGGCACTTTTCATCTCTGAGCAATTGCTGGACGTTTGCAATTTCTCACCTGAGCTCTCTTTAGAGTGCGCGAGAGGATGAGCAGAAGATGAGGTGGCTAAAGAAGCCCAGAGCCCCAGTGTTCTTAGGCCTACAGAAGCGCTTCCAAGGAAGGGTGCTGGCTAGCAACAGCTTTCAGTGCTGGCACTTTTCATCTCTGAGCAATTGCTGGACGTTTGCAATTTCTCAGCTCGTGTCTACGAGACGGAAAGAGAAGGACCGTGACGTTTGGTGGCTAGAGAAGCGCAAAGCCCCAGTGTTGCTGCGCCTGTGAAAGCGCTTCCAAGGAAGGGTGCTGGCTAGCAAGAGCTTTCAGTGCTGGCACTTTTCATCTCTGAGCAATTGCTCGACGTTTGCAATTTCTCAGCTCGTTTCTACGAGACGGAAAGAGAATGACCGTGACGTTTGGTGGCTAGAGAAGCCCAGAGCCCCAGTGTTCTTAGGCCTACAAAAGCGCTTCCAAGGAAGGGTGCTGGCTAGCAACAGCTTTCAGTGCTGGCACTTTTCATCTCTGAGCAATTGCTCGACGTTTGCAATTTCTCACCTGAGCTCTCTTTAGAGTGCGCGAGAGGATGAGCAGAAGATGAGGTGGCTAGAGAAGCCCAGAGCCCCAGTGTTCTTAGGCCTACAAAAGCGCTTCCAAGGAAGGGTGCTGGCTAGCAACAGCTTTCAGTGCTGGCACTTTTCCTCTCTGAGCAATTGCTCGACGTTTGCAATTTCTCAGCTCGTGTCTACGAGACGGAAAGAGAAGGACCGTGACGTTTGGTGCGTAGAGAAGCGCAAAGCCCCACTGTTGCTGTGCCTGTGAAAGCGCTTCCAAGGAAGGGTGCTGGCTAGCAACAGCTTTCAGTGCTGGCACTTTTCATCTCTGAGCAATTGCTGGACGCTTGCAATTTCTCAGCTCGTTTCTACGAGACGGAAAGAGAATGACCGTGACGTTTTGTGGCTAGAGAAGCGCAAAGCCCCAGTGTTACTGCGCCTGTGAAAGCGCTTCCAAGGAAGGGTGCTGGCTAGCAAGAGCTTTCAGTGCTGGCACTTTTCATCTCTGAGCAATTGCTGGACGTTTGCAATTTCTCACCTGAGCTCTCTTTAGAGTGCGCGAGAGGATGAGCAGAAGATGAGGTGGCTAAAGAAGCCCAGAGCCCCAGTGTTCTTAGGCCTACAAAAGCGCTTCCAAGGAAGGGTGCTGGCTAGCAACAGCTTTCAGTGCTGGCACTTTTCATCTCTGAGCAATTGCTGGACGTTTGCAATTTCTCAGCTCGTGTCTACGAGACGGAAAGAGAAGGACCGTGACGTTTGGTGGCTAGAGAAGCGCAAAGCCCCACTGTTGCTGCGCCTGTGAAAGCGCTTCCAAGGAAGGGTGCTGGCTAGCAAGAGCTTTCAGTGCTGGCACTTTTCATCTCTGAGCAATTGCTGGACGTTTGCAATTTCTCACCTGAGCTCTCTTTAGAGTGCGCGAGAGGATGAGCAGAAGATGAGGTGGCTAAAGAAGCCCAGAGCCCCAGTGTTCTTAGGCCTACAAAAGCGCTTCCAAGGAAGGGTGCTGGCTAGCAACAGCTTTCAGTGCTGGCACTTTTCATCTCGGAGCAATTGCTCGACGTTTGCAATTTCTCAGCTCGTGTCTAGGAGACGGAAAGAGAATGACCGTGACGTTTGGTGGCTAGAGAAGCGCAAAGCCCCAGTGTTGCTGCGCCCGTGAAAGCGCTTCCAAGGAAGGGTGCTGGCTAGCAACAGCTTTCAGTGCTGGCACTTTTCATCTCTGAGCAATTGCTGGACGTTTGCAATTTCTCAGCTCGTTTCTACGAGTCGGAAAGAGAATGACCGTGACGTTTGGTGGCTAGAGAAGCGCAAAGCCCCAGTGTTACTGCGCCTGTGAAAGCGCTTCCAAGGAAGGGTGCTGGCTAGCAAGAGCTTTCAGTGCTGGCACTTTTCATCTCTGAGCAATTGCTGGACGTTTGCAATTTCTCACCTGAGCTCTCTTTAGAGTGCGCGAGAGGATGAGCAGAAGATGAGGTGGCTAAAGAAGCCCAGAGCCCCAGTGTGCTTAGGCCTACAAAAGCGCTTCCAAGGAAGGGTGCTGGCTAGCAACAGCTTTCAGTGCTGGCACTTTTCATCTCTGAGCAATTGCTCGACGTTTGCAATTTCTCAGCTCGTGTCTACGAGACGGAAAGAGAAGGACCGTGACGTTTGGTGGCTAGAGAAGCGCAAAGCCCCACTGTTGCTGCGCCTGTGAAAGCGCTTCCAAGGAAGGGTGCTAGCTAGCAACAGCTTTCAGTGCTGGCACTTTTCATCTCTGAGCAATTGCTGGACGTTTGCAATTTCTCAGCTCGTTTCTACGAGACGGAAAGAGAATGACCGTGACGTTTGGTGGCTAGAGAAGCGCAAAGCCCCAGTGTTGCTGCGCCTGTGAAAGCGCTTCCAAGGAAGGGTGCTGGCTAGCAAGAGCTTTCAGTGCTGGCACTTTTCATCTCTGAGCAATTGCTGGACGTTTGCAATTTCTCACCTGAGCTCTCTTTAGAGTGCGCGAGAGGATGAGCAGAAGATGAGGTGGCTAAAGAAGCCCAGAGCCCCAGTGTTCTTAGGCCTACAAAAGCGCTTCCAAGGAAGGGTGCTGGCTAGCAAGAGCTTTCAGTGCTGGCACTTTTCATCTCTGAGCAATTGCTCGACATTTGCAATTTCTCACCTGAGCTCTCTTTAGAGTGCGCGAGAGGATGAGCAGAAGATGAGGTGGCTAGAGAAGCCCAGAGCCCCAGTGTTCTTAGGCCTACAAAAGCGCTTCCAAGGAAGGGTGCTGGCTAGCAAGAGCTTTCAGTGCTGGCACTTTTCATCTCTGAGCAATTGCTGGACGTTTGCAATTTCTCAGCTCGTGTCTACGAGACGGAAAGAGAAGGACCGTGACGTTTGGTGGGTAGAGAAGCGCAAAGCCCCAGTGTTGCTGCGCCTGTGAAAGCGCTTCCAAGGAAGGGTGCTGGCTAGCAACAGCTTTCAGTGCTGGCACTTTTCATCTCTGAGCAATTGCTCGACGTTTGCAATTTCTCACCTGAGCTCTCTTTAGAGTGCGCGAGAGGATGAGCAGAAGATTAGGTGGCTAGAGAAGCCCAGAGCCCCAGTGTTCTTAGGCCTACAAAAGCGCTTCCAAGGAAGGGTGCTGGCTAGCAACAGCTTTCAGTGCTGGCACTTTTCATCTCTGAGCAATTGCTGGACGTTTGCAATTTCTCAGCTCGTGTCTAGGAGACGGAAAGAGAATGACTGTGACGTTTGGTGAGTAGAGAAGCGCAAAGCCCCAGTGTTACTGCGCCTGTGAAAGCGCTTCCAAGGAAGGGTGCTGGCTAGCAAGAGCTTTCAGTGCTGGCACTTTTCATCTCTGAGCAATTGCTCGACGTTTGCAATTTCTCACCTGAGCTCTCTTCAGAGTGCACGAGAGGATGAGCAGAAGATGAGGTGGCTAAAGAAGCCCAGAGCCCCAGTGTTCTTAGGCCTACAAAAGCGCTTCCAAGGAAGGGTGCTGGCTAGCAACAGCTTTCAGTGCTGGCACTTTTCATCTCTGAGCAATTGCTCGACGCTTGCAATTTCTCAGCTCGTGTCTAGGAGACGGAAAGAGAAGGACCGTGACGTTTGGTGGCTAGAGAAGCGCAAAGCCCCAGTGTTGCTGCGCCTGTGAAAGCGCTTCCAAGGAAGGGTGCTGGCTAGCAAGAGCTTTCAGTGCTGGCACTTTTCATCTCTGAGCAATTGCTTGACGTTTGCAATTTCTCAGCTCGTGTCTACGAGGCGGAAAGAGAATGACCGTGACGTTTGGTGGCTAGAGAAGCGCAAAGCCCCAGTGTTACTGCGCCTGTGAAAGCGCTTCCAAGGAAGGGTGCTGGCTAGCAACAGCTTTCAGTGCTGGCACTTTTCATCTCTGAGCAATTGCTCGACGTTTGCAATTTCTCACCTGAGCTCTCTTTAGTGCGCGAGAGGATGAGCAGAAGATGAGGTGGCTAGAGAAGCCCAGAGCCCCAGTGTTCTTAGGCCTACAAAAGTGCTTCCAAGGAAGGGTGCTGGCTAGCAACAGCTTTCAGTGCTGGCACTTTTCATCTCGGAGCAATTGCTCGACGTTTGCAATTTGTCAGCTCGTGTCTACGAGACGGAAAGAGAAGGACCGTGACGTTTGGTGGCTAGAGAAGCGCAAAGCCCCAGTGTTGCTGCGCCTGTAAAGCGCTTCCAAGGAAGGGTGCTGGCTAGCAAGAGCTTTCAGTGCTGGCACTTTTCCTCTCTGAGCAATTGCTGGACGTTTGCAATTTCTCACCTGAGCTCTCTTTAGAGTGCGCGAGAGGATGAGCAGAAGATGAGGTGGCTAGAGAAGCCCAGAGCCCCAGTGTTCTTAGGCCTACAAAAGCGCTTCCAAGGAAGGGTGCTGGCTAGCAACAGCTTTCAGTGCTGGCACTTTTCATCTCTGAGCAATTGCTCGACGTTTGCAATTTCTCAGCTCGTGTCTATGAGATGGAAAGAGAAGGACCGTGACGTTTGGTGGCTAGAGAAGCGCAAAGCCCCAGTGTTACTGCGCCTGTAAAGCGCTTCCAAGGAAGGGTGCTGGCTAGCAAGAGCTTTCAGTGCTGGCACTTTTCATCTCTGAGCAATTGCTCGACGTTTGCAATTTCTCAGCTCGTGTCTACGAGACGGAAAGAGAAGGACCGTGACGTTTGGTGCGTATAGAAGCCCAGAGCCCCAGTGTTCTTAGGCCTACAAAAGCGCTTCCAAGGAAGGGTGCTGGCTAGCAACAGCTTTCAGTGCTGGCACTTTTCATCTCTGAGCAATTGCTCGACGTTTGCAATTTCTCACCTGAGCTCTCTTTAGAGTGCGCGAGAGGATGAGCAGAAGATGAGGTGGCTAGAGAAGCCCAGAGCCCCAGTGTTCTTAGGCCTACAAAAGCGCTTCCAAGGAAGGGTGCTGGCTAGCAACAGCTTTCAGTGCTGGCACTTTTCATCTCGGAGCAATTGCTCGACGTTTGCAATTTCTCAGCTCGTGTCTATGAGATGGAAAGAGAATGACCGTGACGTTTGGTGGGTAGAGAAGCGCAAAGCCCCAGTGTTTCTGCGCCTGTGAAAGCGCTTCCAAGGAAGGGTGCTGGCTAGCAAGAGCTTTCAGTGCTGGCACTTTTCATCTCTGAGCAATTGCTCGACATTTGCAATTTCTCAGCTCGTGTCTACGAGGCGGAAAGAGAAGGACCGTGACGTTTGGTGAGTAGAGAAGCCCAGAGCCCCAGTGTTCTTAGGCCTACAAAAGCGCTTCCAAGGAAGGGTGCTGGCTAGCAACAGCTTTCAGTGCTGGCACTTTTCATCTCTGAGCAATTGCTCGACGTTTGCAATTTCTCACCTGAGCTCTCTTTAGAGCGCGAGAGGATGAGCAGAAGATGAGGTGGCTAGAGAAGCCCAGAGCCCCAGTGTTCTTAGGCCTACAAAAGTGCTTCCAAGGAAGGGTGCTGGCTAGCAAGAGCTTTCAGTGCTGGCACTTTTCATCTCTGAGCAATTGCTCGACGTTTGCAATTTCTCAGCTCGTGTCTACGAGACGGAAAGAGAAGGACCGTGACGTTTGGTGGGTAGAGAAGCGCAAAGCCCCAGTGTTGCTGCGCCTGTGAAAGCGCTTCCAAGGAAGGGTGCTGGCTAGCAAGAGCTTTCAGTGCTGGCACTTTTCATCTCTGAGCAATTGCTCGACGTTTGCAATTTCTCACCTGAGCTCTCTTTAGAGTGCGCGAGAGGATGAGCAGAAGATTAGGTGGCTAGAGAAGCCCAGAGCCCCAGTGTTCTTAGGCCTACAAAAGCGCTTGCAAGGAAGGGTGCTGGCTAGCAACAGCTTTCAGTGCTGGCACTTTTCATCTCTGAGCAATTGCTCGACGTTTGCAATTTCTCAGCTCGTGTCTATGAGATGGAAAGAGAATCACCGTGACGTTTGGTGGCTAGAGAAGCGCAAAGCCCCAGTGTTACTGCGCCTGTAAAGCGCTTCCAAGGAAGGGTGCTGGCTAGCAAGAGCTTTCAGTGCTGGCACTTTTCATCTCTGAGCAATTGCTCGACGTTTGCAATTTCTCAGCTTGTGTCTACGAGACGGAAAGAGAATGACCGTGACGTTTGGTGCGTATAGAAGCGCAAAGCCCCAGTGTTGCTGCACCTGTGAAAGCGCTTCCAAGGAAGGGTGCTGGCTAGCAACAGCTTTCAGTGCTGGCACTTTTCCTCTCTGAGCAATTGCTCGACGTTTGCAATTTCTCACCTGAGCTCTCTTCAGAGTGCGCGAGAGGATGAGCAGAAGATGAGGTGGCTAGAGAAGCCCAGAGCCCCAGTGTTCTTAGGCCTACAAAAGCGCTTCCAAGGAAGGGTGCTGGCTAGCAACAGCTTTCAGTGCTGGCACTTTTCATCTCTGAGCAATTGCTCGACGTTTGCAATTTCTCAGCTCGTGTCTATGAGATGGAAAGAGAATGACCGTGACGTTTGGTGGCTAGAGAAGCGCAAAGCCCCAGTGTTACTGCGCCTGTAAAGCGCTTCCAAGGAAGGGTGCTGGCTAGCAAGAGCTTTCAGTGCTGGCACTTTTCATCTCTGAGCAATTGCTCGACGTTTGCAATTTCTCAGCTCGTGTCTACGAGACGGAAAGAGAATGACCGTGACGTTTGGTGCGTAGAAAAGTGCAAAGCCCCAGTGTTGCTGCGCCTGTGAAAGCGCTTCCAAGGAAGGGTGCTGGCTAGCAACAGCTTTCAGTGCTGGCACTTTTCATCTCTGAGCAATTGCTCGACGTTTGCAATTTCTCACCTGAGCTCTCTTTAGAGTGCGCGAGAGGATGAGCAGAAGATTAGGTGGCTAGAGAAGCCCAGAGCCCCAGTGTTCTTAGGCCTACAAAAGCGCTTCCAAGGAAGGGTGCTGGCTAGCAACAGCTTTCAGTGCTGGCACTTTTCATCTCGGAGCAATTGCTCGACGTTTGCAATTTCTCAGCTCGTGTCTACGAGACAGAAAGAGAAGGACCGTGACGTTTGGTGGGTAGAGAAGCGCAAAGCCCCAGTGTTTCTGCGCCTGTGAAAGCGCTTCCAAGGAAGGGTGCTGGCTAGCAAGAGCTTTCAGTGCTGGCACTTTTCATCTCTGAGCAATTGCTCGACGTTTGCAATTTCTCAGCTCGTGTCTACGAGGCGGAAAGAGAAGGACCGTGACGTTTGGTGAGTAGAGAAGCCCAGAGCCCCAGTGTTCTTAGGCCTACAAAAGCGCTTCCAAGGAAGGGTGCTGGCTAGCAACAGCTTTCAGTGCTGGCACTTTTCATCTCTGAGCAATTGCTCGACGTTTGCAATTTCTCACCTGAGCTCTCTTTAGAGCGCGAGAGGATGAGCAGAAGATTAGGTGGCTAGAGAAGCCCAGAGCCCCAGTGTTCTTAGGCCTACAAAAGCACTTCCAAGGAAGGGTGCTGGCTAGCAAGAGCTTTCAGTGCTGGCATTTTTCATCTCTGAGCAATTGCTCGACGTTTGCAATTTCTCAGCTCGTGTCTATGAGATGGAAAGAGAATGACTGTGACGTTTGGTGGGTAGAGAAGCGCAAAGCCCCAGTGTTCTTAGGCCTACAAAAGCGCTTCCAAGGAAGGGTGCTGGCTAGCAACAGCTTTCAGTACTGGCACTTTTCATCTCGGAGCAATTGCTGGACGTTTGCAATTTCTCAGCTCGTGTCTACGAGACGGAAAGAGAAGGACCGTGACGTTTGGTGGCTAGAGAAGCGCAAAGCCCCAGTGTTGCTGCGCCTGTGAAAGCGCTTCCAAGGAAGGGTGCTGGCTAGCAAGAGCTTTCAGTGCTGGCACTTTTCATCTCTGAGCAATTGCTCGACGTTTGCAATTTCTCACCTGAGCTCTCTTTAGAGTGCGCGAGAGGATGAGCAGAAGATTAGGTGGCTAGAGAAGCCCAGAGCCCCAGTGTTCTTAGGCCTACAAAAGCGCTTCCAAGGAAGGGTGCTGGCTAGCAACAGCTTTCAGTGCTGGCACTTTTCATCTCTGAGCAATTGCTCGACGTTTGCAATTTCTCAGCTCGTGTCTATGAGATGGAAAGAGAATCACCGTGACGTTTGGTGGCTAGAGAAGCGCAAAGCCCCAGTGTTACTGCGCCTGTAAAGCGCTTCCAAGGAAGGGTGCTGGCTAGCAAGAGCTTTCAGTGCTGGCACTTTTCATCTCTGAGCAATTGCTCGACGTTTGCAATTTCTCAGCTTGTGTCTACGAGACGGAAAGAGAATGACCGTGACGTTTGGTGCGTATAGAAGCGCAAAGCCCCAGTGTTGCTGCGCCTGTGAAAGCGCTTCCAAGGAAGGGTGCTGGCTAGCAACAGCTTTCAGTGCTGGCACTTTTCATCTCTGAGCAATTGCTCGACGTTTGCAATTTCTCACCTGAGCTCTCTTTAGAGTGCGCGAGAGGATGAGCAGAAGATTAGGTGGCTAGAGAAGCCCAGAGCCCCAGTGTTCTTAGGCCTACAAAAGCGCTTCCAAGGAAGGGTGCTGGCTAGCAACAGCTTTCAGTGCTGGCACTTTTCATCTCGGAGCAATTGCTCGACGTTTGCAATTTCTCAGCTCGTGTCTACGAGATGGAAAGAGAATGACCGTGACGTTTGGTGGCTAGAGAAGCGCAAAGCCCCAGTGTTACTGCGCCTGTGAAAGCGCTTCCAAGGAAGGGTGCTGGCTAGCAAGAGCTTTCAGTGCTGGCACTTTTCATCTCTGAGCAATTGCTCGACATTTGCAATTTCTCAGCTCGTGTCTACGAGATGGAAAGAGAAGGACCGTGACGTTTGGTGGCTAGAGAAGCGCAAAGCCCCAGTGTTGCTGCGCCTGTGAAAGCGCTTCCAAGGAAGGGTGCTGGCTAGCAACAGCTTTCAGTGCTGGCACTTTTCATCTCTGAGCAATTGCTGGACGTTTGCAATTTCTCACCTGAGCTCTCTTTAGAGCGCGCGAGAGGATGAGCAGAAGATGAGGTGGCTAGGGAAGCCCAGAGCCCCAGTGTTCTTAAGCCTACAAAAGCACTTCCAAAAAAGGGTGCTGGCTAGCAAGAGCTTTCAGTGCTGGCACTTTTCATCTCTGAGCAATTGCTCGACGTTTGCAATTTCTCAGCTCGTGTCTACGAGACGGAAAGAGAATGACCGTGACGTTTGGTGCGTATAGAAGCGCAAAGCCCCAGTGTTGCTGCGCCTGTGAAAGCGCTTCCAAGGAAGGGTGCTGGCTAGCAAGAGCTTTCAGTGCTGGCACTTTTCATCTCTGAGCAATTGCTCGACGTTTGCAATTTCTCACCTGAGCTCTCTTCAGAGTGCGCGAGAGGATGAGCAGAAGATGAGGTGGCTAGAGAAGCCCAGAGCCCCAGTGTTCTTAGGCCTACAAAAGCGCTTCCAAGGAAGGGTGCTGGCTAGCAAGAGCTTTCAGTGCTGGCACTTTTCATCTCTGAGCAATTGCTCGACGTTTGCAATTTCTCAGCTCGTGTCTACGAGACAGAAAGAGAAGGACCGTGACGTTTGGTGGGTAGAGAAGCGCAAAGCCCCAGTGTTTCTGCGCCTGTGAAAGCGCTTCCAAGGAAGGGTGCTGGCTAGCAAGAGCTTTCAGTGCTGGCACTTTTCATCTCTGAGCAATTGCTCGACGTTTGCAATTTCTCAGCTCGTGTCTACGAGGCGGAAAGAGAAGGACCGTGACGTTTGGTGAGTAGAGAAGCCCAGAGCCCCAGTGTTCTTAGGGCTACAAAAGCGCTTCCAAGGAAGGGTGCTGGCTAGCAACAGCTTTCAGTGCTGGCACTTTTCATCTCTGAGCAATTGCTCGACGTTTGCAATTTCTCACCTGAGCTCTCTTTAGAGCGCGAGAGGATGAGCAGAAGATTAGGTGGCTAGAGAAGCCCAGAGCCCCAGTGTTCTTAGGCCTACAAAAGCACTTCCAAGGAAGGGTGCTGGCTAGCAAGAGCTTTCAGTGCTGGCATTTTTCATCTCTGAGCAATTGCTCGACGTTTGCAATTTCTCAGCTCGTGTCTATGAGATGGAAAGAGAATGACTGTGACGTTTGGTGGGTAGAGAAGCGCAAAGCCCCAGTGTTCTTAGGCCTACAAAAGCGCTTCCAAGGAAGGGTGCTGGCTAGCAACAGCTTTCAGTACTGGCACTTTTCATCTCTGAGCAATTGCTCGACGTTTGCAATTTCTCAGCTCGTGTCTACGAGACGGAAAGAGAAGGACCGTGACGTTTGGTGGGTAGAGAAGCGCAAAGCCCCAGTGTTGCTGCGCCTGTGAAAGCGCTTCCAAGGAAGGGTGCTGGCTAGCAAGAGCTTTCAGTGCTGGCACTTTTCATCTCTGAGCAATTGCTCGACGTTTGCAATTTCTCACCTGAGCTCTCTTTAGAGTGCGCGAGAGGATGAGCAGAAGATTAGGTGGCTAGAGAAGCCCAGAGCCCCAGTGTTCTTAGGCCTACAAAAGCGCTTGCAAGGAAGGGTGCTGGCTAGCAACAGCTTTCAGTGCTGGCACTTTTCATCTCTGAGCAATTGCTCGACGTTTGCAATTTCTCAGCTCGTGTCTATGAGATGGAAAGAGAATCACCGTGACGTTTGGTGGCTAGAGAAGCGCAAAGCCCCAGTGTTACTGCGCCTGTAAAGCGCTTCCAAGGAAGGGTGCTGGCTAGCAACAGCTTTCAGTGCTGGCACTTTTCATCTCTGAGCAATTGCTCGACGTTTGCAATTTCTCAGCTTGTGTCTACGAGACGGAAAGAGAATGACCGTGACGTTTGGTGCGTATAGAAGCGCAAAGCCCCAGTGTTGCTGCGCCTGTGAAAGCGCTTCCAAGGAAGGGTGCTGGCTAGCAACAGCTTTCAGTGCTGGCACTTTTCATCTCTGAGCAATTGCTCGACGTTTGCAATTTCTCACCTGAGCTCTCTTTAGAGTGCGCGAGAGGATGAGCAGAAGATGAGGTGGCTAGAGAAGCCCAGAGCCCCAGTGTTCTTAGGCCTACAAAAGCACTTCCAAGGAAGGGTGCTGGCTAGCAACAGCTTTCAGTGCTGGCACTTTTCATCTCGGAGCAATTGCTCGACGTTTGCAATTTCTCAGCTCGTGTCTATGAGATGGAAAGAGAATGACCGTGACGTTTGGTGGCTAGAGAAGCGCAAAGCCCCAGTGTTACAGCGCCTGTGAAAGCGCTTCCAAGGAAGGGTGCTGGCTAGCAAGAGCTTTCAGTGCTGGCACTTTTCATCTCTGAGCAATTGCTCGACATTTGCAATTTCTCAGCTCGTGTCTACGAGACGGAAAGAGAAGGACCGTGACGTTTGGTGAGTAGAGAAGTGCAAAGCCCCAGTGTTACTGCGCCTGTGAAAGCGCTTCCAAGGAAGGGTGCTGGCTAGCAACAGCTTTCAGTGCTGGCACTTTTCATCTCTGAGCAATTGCTCGACGTTTGCAATTTCTCACCTGAGCTCTCTTTAGAGCGCGAGAGGATGAGCAGAAGATGAGGTGGCTAGAGAAGCCCAGAGCCCCAGTGTTCTTAGGCCTACAAAAGTGCTTCCAAGGAAGGGTGCTGGCTAGCAACAGCTTTCAGTGCTGGCACTTTTCATCTCTGAGCAATTGCTCGACGTTTGCAATTTCTCACCTGAGCTCTCTTTAGAGTGCGCGAGAGGATGAGCAGAAGATTAGGTGGCTAGAGAAGCCCAGAGCCCCAGTGTTCTTAGGCCTACAAAAGCGCTTGCAAGGAAGGGTGCTGGCTAGCAACAGCTTTCAGTGCTGGCACTTTTCATCTCTGAGCAATTGCTCGACGTTTGCAATTTCTCAGCTCGTGTCTATGAGATGGAAAGAGAATCACCGTGACGTTTGGTGGGTAGAGAAGCGCAAAGCCCCAGTGTTACTGCGCCTGTAAAGCGCTTCCAAGGAAGGGTGCTGGCTAGCAAGAGCTTTCAGTGCTGGCACTTTTCATCTCTGAGCAATTGCTCGACGTTTGCAATTTCTCAGCTTGTGTCTACGAGACGGAAAGAGAATGACCGTGACGTTTGGTGCGTATAGAAGCGCAAAGCCCCAGTGTTGCTGCGCCTGTGAAAGCGCTTCCAAGGAAGGGTGCTGGCTAGCAACAGCTTTCAGTGCTGGCACTTTTCATCTCTGAGCAATTGCTCGACGTTTGCAATTTCTCACCTGAGCTCTCTTTAGAGTGCGCGAGAGGATGAGCAGAAGATGAGGTGGCTAGAGAAGCCCAGAGCCCCAGTGTTCTTAGGCCTACAAAAGCGCTTCCAAGGAAGGGTGCTGGCTAGCAAGAGCTTTCAGTGCTGGCACTTTTCATCTCGGAGCAATTGCTCGACGATTGCAATTTCTCAGCTCGTGTCTACGAGACGGAAAGAGAATGACCGTGACGTTTGGTGGCTAGAGAAGCGCAAAGCCCCAGTGTTTCTGCGCCTGTAAAGCGCTTCCAAGGAAGGGTGCTGGCTAGCAAGAGCTTTCAGTGCTGGCACTTTTCATCTCTGAGCAATTGCTCGACATTTGTAATTTCTCAGCTCGTGTCTACGAGATGGAAAGAGAAGGACCGTGACGTTTGGTGGCTAGAGAAGCGCAAAGCCCCAGTGTTGCTGCGCCTGTGAAAGCGCTTCCAAGGAAGGGTGCTGGCTAGCAACAGCTTTCAGTGCTGGCACTTTTCATCTCTGAGCAATTGCTCGACGTTTGCAATTTCTCACCTGAGCTCTCTTTAGAGTGCGCAAGAGGATGAGCAGAAGATGAGGTGGCTAGAGAAGCCCAGAGCCCCAGTGTTCTTAGGCCTACAAAAGCGCTTCCAAGGAAGGGTGCTGGCTAGCAAGAGCTTTCAGTGCTGGCACTTTTCATCTCTGAGCAATTGCTGGACGTTTGCAATTTCTCAGCTTGTGTCTACGAGACGGAAAGAGAAGGACCGTGACGTTTGGTGGCTAGAGAAGCGCAAAGCCCCAGTGTTACTGCGCCTGTGAAAGCGCTTCCAAGGAAGGGTGCTGGCTAGCAAGAGCTTTCAGTGCTGGCACTTTTCATCTCTGAGCAATTGCTCGACGTTTGCAATTTCTCACCTGAGCTCTCTTCAGAGTGCGCGAGAGGATGAGCAGAAGATGAGGTGGCTAGGGAAGCCCAGAGCCCCAGTGTTCTTAGGCCTACAAAAGCACTTCCAAAAAAGGGTGCTGGCTAGCAAGAGCTTTCAGTGCTGGCACTTTTCATCTCTGAGCAATTGCTCGACGTTTGCAATTTCTCAGCTCGTGTCTACGAGACGGAAAGAGAAGGACCGTGACGTTTGGTGGCTAGAGAAGCGCAAAGCCCCAGTGTTACTGCGCCTGTGAAAGCGCTTCCAAGGAAGGGTGCTGGCTAGCAAGAGCTTTCAGTGCTGGCACTTTTCATCTCTGAGCAATTGCTCGACGTTTGCAATTTCTCACCTGAGCTCTCTTTAGAGTGCGCGAGAGGATGAGCAGAAGATGAGGTGGCTAAAGAAGCCCAGAGCCCCAGTGTTCTTAGGCCTACAAAAGCGCTTCCAAGGAAGGGTGCTGGCTAGCAACAGCTTTCAGTGCTGGCACTTTTCATCTCTGAGCAATTGCTCGACGTTTGCAATTTCTCAGCTCGTGTCTACGAGACGGAAAGAGAAGGACCGTGATGTTTGGTTGGTAGAGAAGCGCAAAGCCCCAGTGTTGCTGCGCCTGTGAAAGCGCTTCCAAGGAAGGGTGCTGGCTAGCAACAGCTTTCAGTGCTGGCACTTTTCATCTCTGAGCAATTGCTCGACGTTTGCAATTTCTCAGCTCGTGTCTACGAGACGGAAAGAGAAGGACCGTGACGTTTGGTGCGTAGAGAAGTGCAAAGCCCCAGTGTTGCTGCGCCTGTGAAAGCGCTTCCAAGGAAGGGTGCTGGCTAGCAACAGCTTTCAGTGCTGGCACTTTTCATCTCTGAGCAATTGCTCGACGTTTGCAATTTCTCACCTGAGCTCTCTTCAGAGTGCGTGAGAGGATGAGCAGAAGATTAAGTGGCTAGAGAAGCCCAGAGCCCCAGTGTTACTGCGCCTGTGAAAGCGCTTCCAAGGAAGGGTGCTGGCTAGCAACAGCTTTCAGTGCTGGCACTTTTCATCTCTGAGCAATTGCTCGACGTTTGCAATTTCTCAGCTCGTGTCTACGAGACGGAAAGAGAATGACCGTGACGTTTGGTGCGTAGAGAAGTGCAAAGCCCCAGTGTTGCTGAGCCTGTGAAAGCGCTTCCAAGGAAGGGTGCTGGCTAGCAACAGCTTTCAGTGCTGGCACTTTTCATCTCTGAGCAATTGCTCGACGTTTGCAATTTCTCAGCTCGTGTCTAGGAGACGGAAAGAGAAGGACCGTGACGTTTGGTGGCTAGAGAAGTGCAAAGCCCCAGTGTTACTGCGCCTGTGAAAGCGCTTCCAAGGAAGGGTGCTGGCTAGCAAGAGCTTTCAGTGCTGGCACTTTTCATCTCTGAGCAATTGCTCGACGTTTGCAATTTCTCACCTGAGCTCTCTTTAGAGTGCGCGAGAGGATGAGCAGAAGATGAGGTGGCTAGAGAAGCCCAGAGCCCCAGTGTTCTTAGGCCTACAAAAGCGCTTCCAAGGAAGGGTGCTGGCTAGCAAGAGCTTTCAGTGCTGGCACTTTTCATCTCGGAGCAATTGCTCGACGTTTGCAATTTCTCAGCTCGTGTCTAGGAGACGGAAAGAGAATGACCGTGACGTTTGGTGCGTAGAGAAGTGCAAAGCCCCAGTGTTACTGCGCCTGTGAAAGCGCTTCCAAGGAAGGGTGCTGGCTAGCAAGAGCTTTCAGTGCTGGCACTTTTCATCTCTGAGCAATTGCTGGACGTTTGCAATTTCTCACCTGAGCTCTCTTTAGAGTGCGCGAGAGGATGAGCAGAAGATGAGGTGGCTAGAGAAGCCCAGAGCCCCAGTGTTCTTAGGCCTACAAAAGCGCTTCCAAGGAAGGGTGCTGGCTAGCAAGAGCTTTCAGTGCTGGCACTTTTCATCTCTGAGCAATTGCTCGACGTTTGCAATTTCTCAGCTCGTGTCTACGAGACGGAGAGATAGTGACCGTGACGTTTGGTGGGTAGAGAAGCGCAAAGCCCCAGTGTTACTGCGCCTGTGAAAGCGCTTCCAAGGAAGGGTGCTGGCTAGCAAGAGCTTTCAGTGCTGGCACTTTTCATCTCTGAGCAATTGCTCGACGTTTGCAATTTCTCACCTGAGCTCTCTTCAGAGTGCGCGAGAGGATGAGCAGAAGATGAGGTGGCTAGAGAAGCCCAGAGCCCCAGTGTTCTTAGGCCTACAAAAGCGCTTCCAAGGAAGGGTGCTGGCTAGCAAGAGCTTTCAGTGCTGGCACTTTTCATCTCTGAGCAATTGCTCGACGTTTGCAATTTCTCAGCTCGTGTCTACGAGACGGAAAGAGAAGGACCGTGACGTTTGGTGGCTAGAGAAGCGCAAAGCCCCAGTGTTTCTGCGCCTGTGAAAGCGCTTCCAAGGAAGGGTGCTGGCTAGCAAGAGCTTTCAGTGCTGGCACTTTTCATCTCTGAGCAATTGCTCGACGTTTGCAATTTCTCAGCTCGTGTCTACGAGACGGAAAGAGAAGGACCGTGACTTTTGGTGGCTAGAGAAGCGCAAAGCCCCAGTGTTACTGCGCCTGTGAAAGCGCTTCCAAGGAAGGGTGCTGGCTAGCAAGAGCTGTCAGTGCTGGCACTTTTCATCTCTGAGCAATTGCTCGACGTTTGCAATTTCTCACCTGAGCTCTCTTCAGAGTGCGCGAGAGGATGAGCAGAAGATGAGGTGGCTAAAGAAGCCCAGAGCCCCAGTGTTCTTAGGCCTACAAAAGCGCTTCCAAGGAAGGGTGCTGGCTAGCAACAGCTTTCAGTGCTGGCACTTTTCTTCTCTGAGCAATTGCTGGACGTTTGCAATTTCTCAGCTCGTGTCTATCAGACGGAAAGAGAATGACCGTGACGTTTGGTGGCTAGAGAAGCGCAAAGCCCCAGTGTTGCTGCGCTTGTGAAAGCGCTTCCAAGGAAGGGTGCTGGCTAGCAACAGCTTTCAGTGCTGGCACTTTTCATCTCTGAGCAATTGCACGACGTTTGCAATTTCTCACCTGAGCTCTCTTCAGAGTGCGCGAGAGGATGAGCAGAAGATTAGGTGGCTAGAGAAGCCCAGAGCCCCACTGTTCTTAGGCCTACAAAAGCGCTTCCAAGGAAGGGTGCTGGCTAGCAACATCTTTCAGTGCTGGCACTTTTCATCTCTGAGCAATTGCTCGACGTTTGCAATTTCTCAGCTCGTGTCTACGAGACGGAAAGAGAAGGACCGTGACGTTTGGTGGGTAGAGAAGCGCAAAGCCCCAGTGTTGCTGCGCCTGTGAAAGCGCTTCCAAGGAAGGGTGCTGGCTAGCAAGAGCTTTCAGTGCTGGCACTTTTCATCTCTGAGCAATTGCTCGACGTTTGCAATTTCTCACCTGAGCTCTCTTTAGAGTGCGCGAGAGGATGAGCAGAAGATGAGGTGGCTAGAGAAGCCCAGAGCCCCAGTGTTCGAAGGGCTACAAAAGCGCTTCCAAGGAAGGGTGCTGGCTAGCAAGAGCTTTCAGTGCTGGCACTTTTCATCTCTGAGCAATTGCTCGACGTTTGCAATTTCTCAACTCGTGTCTACGAGACGGAAAGAGAATGACCGTGACGTTTGGCGCGTATAGACGCGCAAAGCCCCAGTGTTGCTGCGGCTGTGAAAGCGCTTCCAAGGAAGGGTGCTGGCTAGCAACAGCTTTCAGTGCTGGCACTTTTCATCTCTGAGCAATTGCTCGACGTTTGCAATTTCTCAACTCGTGTCTACGAGACGGAAAGAGAATGACTGTGACGTTTGGTGGCTAGAGAAGCGCAAAGCCCCAGTGTTGCTGCGCCTGTGAAAGCGCTTCCAAGGAAGGGTGCTGGCTAGCAACAGCTTTCAGTGCTGGCACTTTTCGTCTCTGAGCAATTGCTCGACGTTTGCAATTTCTCACCTGAGCTCTCTTCAGAGTGCGCGAGTGGATGAGCAGAAGATTAGGTGGCTAGACAAGCCCAGAGCCCCAGTGTTCTTAGGCCTACAAAAGCGCTTCCAAGGAAGGGTGCTGGCTAGCAAGAGCTTTCAGTGCTGGCACTTTTCATCTCTGAGCAATTGCTCGACGTTTGCAATTTCTCAGCTCGTGTCTACGAGACGGAAAGAGAAGGACCGTGACGTTTGGTGGCTAGAGAAGCGCAAAGCCCCAGTGTTACTGCGCCTGTGAAAGCGCTTCCAAGGAAGGGTGCTGGCTAGCAAGAGCTTTCAGTGCTGGCACTTTTCATCTCTGAGCAATTGCTCGACGTTTGCAATTTCTCAGCTCGTGTCTATGAGACGGAAAGAGAATGACAGTGACGTTTGGTGGCTAGAGAAGCGCAAAGCCCCAGTGTTGCTGCGCCTGTGAAAGCGCTTCCAAGGAAGGGTGCTGGCTAGCAAGAGCTTTCAGTGCTGGCACTTTTCATCTCTGAGCAATT
Source organism: Sarcoramphus papa (assembly GCA_037962945.1). NCBI lineage: Eukaryota > Metazoa > Chordata > Aves > Accipitriformes > Cathartidae > Sarcoramphus > Sarcoramphus papa. The sequence goes on along the minus strand of JBBMRM010000093.1, from coordinate 4,189,288 downwards.
GCTCGACGTTTGCAATTTCTCAGCTCGTGTCTACGAGACGGAAAGAGAAGGACCGTGACGTTTGGTGGCTAGAGAAGTGCAAAGCCCCAGTGTTACTGCGCCTGTGAAAGCGCTTCCAAGGAAGGGTGCTGGCTAGCAAGAGCTTTCAGTGCTGGCACTTTTCATCTCTGAGCAATTGCTCGTCGTTTGCAATTTCTCACCCGAGCTCTCTTTAGAGTGCGCGAGAGGATGAGCAGAAGATGAGGTGGCTAGAGAAGCCCAGAGCCCCAGTGTTCTTAGGCCTACAAAAGCGCTTCCAAGGAAGGGTGCTGGCTAGCAAGAGCTTTCAGTGCTGGCACTTTTCATCTCTGAGCAATTGCTGGACGTTTGCAATTTCTCAGCTCGTGTCTACAAGACGGAAAGAGAAGGACCGTGACGTTTGGTGGCTAGAGAAGCGCAAAGCCCCAGTGTTGCTGCGCCTGTGAAAGCACTTCCAAGGAAGGGTGCTGGCTAGCAAGAGCTTTCAGTGCTGGCACTTTTCATCTCTGAGCAATTGCTCGACGTTTGCAATTTCTCAGCTCGTGTCTACGAGACGGAAAGAGAATGAGAGTCACGTTTGGTGGCTAGAGAAGCGCAAATCCCCAGTGTTACTGCGCTTGTGAAAGCGCTTCCAAGGAAGGGTGCTGGCTAGCAAGAGCTTTCAGTGCTGGCACTTTTCATCTCTGAGCAATTGCTCGACGTTTGCAATTTCTCACCTGAGCTCTCTTTAGAGTGCGCGAGAGGATGAGCAGAAGATTAGGTGGCTAGAGAAGCCCAGAGCCCCAGTGTTCTTAGGCCTACAAAAGCGCTTCCAAGGAAGGGTGCTGGCTAGCAACAGCTTCCAGTGCTGGCACTTTTCTTCTCTGAGCAATTGCTCGACGTTTTCAATTTCTCAGCTTGTGTCTACGAGACGGAAAGAGAAGGACCGTGACGTTTGGTGGGTAGAGAAGCGCAAAGCCCCAGTGTTACTGCGCCTGTAAAGCGCTTCCAAGGAAGGGTGCTGGCTAGCAAGAGCTTTCAGTGCTGGCACTTTTCATCTCTGAGCAATTGCTGGACGTTTGCAATTTCTCACCTGAGCTCTCTTCAGAGTGCGCGAGAGGATGAGCAGAAGATGAGGTGGCTAGAGAAGCCCAGAGCCCCAGTGTTCGAAGGGCTACAAAAGCGCTTCCAAGGAAGGGTGCTGGCTAGCAAGAGCTTTCAGTGCTGGCACTTTTCATCTCTGAGCAATTGCTCGACGTTTGCAATTTCTCAGCTCGTGTCTACGAGACGGAGAGATAGTGACCGTGACGTTTGGTGGGTAGAGAAGCGCAAAGCCCCAGTGTTACTGCGCCTGTGAAAGCGCTTCCAAGGAAGGGTGCTGGCTAGCAAGAGCTTTCAGTGCTGGCACTTTTCATCTCTGAGCAATTGCTCGACGTTTGCAATTTCTCACCTGAGCTCTCTTCAGAGTGCGCGAGAGGATGAGCAGAAGATGAGGTGGCTAGAGAAGCCCAGAGCCCCAGTGTTCTTAGGCCTACAAAAGCGCTTCCAAGGAAGGGTGCTGGCTAGCAAGAGCTTTCAGTGCTGGCACTTTTCATCTCTGAGCAATTGCTCGACGTTTGCAATTTCTCAGCTCGTGCCTACGAGACGGAAAGAGAAGGACCGTGACGTTTGGTGGCTAGAGAAGCGCAAAGCCCCAGTGTTGCTGCGCCTGTGAAAGCGCTTCCAAGGAAGGGTGCTGGCTAGCAACAGCTTTCAGTGCTGGCACTTTTCATCTCTGAGCAATTGCTCGACGTTTGCAATTTCTCAGCTCGTGTCTACGAGACGGAAAGAGAAGGACCGTGACTTTTGGTGGCTAGAGAAGCGCAAAGCCCCAGTGTTACTGCGCCTGTGAAAGCGCTTCCAAGGAAGGGTGCTGGCTAGCAAGAGCTGTCAGTGCTGGCACTTTTCATCTCTGAGCAATTGCTCGACGTTTGCAATTTCTCACCTGAGCTCTCTTCAGAGTGCGCGAGAGGATGAGCAGAAGATGAGGTGGCTAGACAAGCCCAGAGCCCCAGTGTTCTTAGGCCTACAAAAGCGCTTCCAAGGAAGGGTGCTGGCTAGCAACATCTTTCAGTGCTGGCACTTTTCATCTCTGAGCAATTGCTCGACGTTTGCAATTTCTCAGCTCGTGTCTACGAGATGGAAAGAGAAGGACCGTGACGTTTGGTGGGTAGAGATGCGCAAAGCCCCAGTGTTGCTGCGCCTGTGAAAGCGCTTCCAAGGAAGGGTGCTGGCTAGCAAGAGCTTTCAGTGCTGGCACTTTTCATCTCTGAGCAATTGCTCGACGTTTGCAATTTCTCACCTGAGCTCTCTTTAGAGTGCGCGAGAGGATGAGCAGAAGATGAGGTGGCTAGAGAAGCCCAGAGCCCCAGTGTTCTTAGGCCTACAAAAGCGCTTCCAAGGAAGGGTGCTGGCTAGCAACAGCTTTCAGTGCTGGCACTTTTCCTCTCTGAGCAATTGCTCGACGTTTGCAATTTCTCAGCTCGTGTCTACGAGACGGAAAGAGAAGGACCGTGACGTTTGGTGCGTATAGAAGCGCAAAGCCCCAGTGTTGCTGCGCCTGTGAAAGCGCTTCCAAGGAAGGGTGCTGGCTAGCAACAGCTTTCAGTGCTGGCACTTTTCATCTCTGAGCAATTGCTCGACGTTTTCAATTTCTCAGCTCGTGTCTACCGACGGAAAGAGAAGGACCGTGACGTTTGGTGGCTAGAGAAGCGCAAAGCCCCAGTGTTGCTGCGCCTGTGAAAGCGCTTCCAAGGAAGGGTGTTGGCTAGCAAGAGCTTTCAGTGCTGGCACTTTTCATCTCTGAGCAATTGCTCGACGTTTGCAATTTCTCACCTGAGCTCTCTTCAGAGTGCGCGAGAGGATGAGCAGAAGATTAGGTGGCTAGAGAAGCCCAGAGCCCCAGTGTTCGAAGGGCTACAAAAGCGCTTCCAAGGAAGGGTGCTGGCTAGCAAGAGCTTTCAGTGCTGGCACTTTTCATCTCTGAGCAATTGCTCGACGTTTGCAATTTCTCAGCTCGTGTCTACGAGACGGAAAGAGAATGACCGTGACGTTTGGTGCGTATAGAAGCGCAAAGCCCCAGTGTTGCTGCGGCTGTGAAAGCGCTTCCAAGGAAGGGTGCTGGCTAGCAACAGCTTTCAGTGCTGGCACTTTTCATCTCTGAGCAATTGCTCGACGTTTGCAATTTCTCAACTCGTGTCTACGAGACAGAAAGAGAATGACTGTGACGTTTGGTGGCTAGAGAAGCGCAAACCCCCAGTGTTGCTGCGCCTGTGAAAGCGCTTCCAAGGAAGGGTGCTGGCTAGCAAGAGCTTTCAGTGCTGGCACTTTTCATCTCTGAGCAATTGCTCGACGTTTGCAATTTCTCACCTGAGCTCTCTTTAGAGTGCGCGAGAGGATGAGCAGAAGATGAGGTGGCTAGAGAAGCCCAGAGCCCCAGTGTTCTTAGGCCTACAAAAGCGCTTCCAAGGAAGGGTGCTGGCTAGCAAGAGCTTTCAGTGCTGGCACTTTTCATCTCGGAGCAATTGCTCGACGTTTGCAATTTCTCAGCTCGTGTCTACGAGACGGAAAGAGAATGACCGTGACGTTTGGTGCGTAGAGAAGTGCAAAGCCCCAGTGTTACTGCGGCTGTGAAAGCGCTTCCAAGGAAGGGTGCTGGCTAGCAAGAGCTTTCAGTGCTGGCACTTTTCATCTCTGAGCAATTGCTGGACGTTTGCAATTTCTCACCTGAGCTCTCTTCAGAGTGCGCGAGAGGATGAGCAGAAGATGAGGTGGCTAGAGAAGCCCAGAGCCCCAGTGTTCTTAGGCCTACAAAAGCGCTTCCAAGGAAGGGTGCTGGCTAGCAAGAGCTTTCAGTGCTGGCACTTTTCATCTCTGAGCAATTGCTCGACGTTTGCAATTTCTCAGCTCGTGTCTACGAGACGGAGAGAGAATGACCGTGACGTTTGGTGGGTAGAGAAGCGCAAAGCCCCAGTGTTACTGCGCCTGTGAAAGCGCTTCCAAGGAAGGGTGCTGGCTAGCAAGAGCTTTCAGTGCTGGCACTTTTCATCTCTGAGCAAGTGCTCGACGTTTGCAATTTCTCACCTGAGCTCTCTTCAGAGTGCGCGAGAGGATGAGCAGAAGATGAGGTGGCTAGAGAAGCCCAGAGCCCCAGTGTTCTTAGGCCTACAAAAGCGCTTCCAAGGAAGGGTGCTGGCTAGCAAGAGCTTTCAGTGCTGGCACTTTTCATCTCTGAGCAATTGCTCGACGTTTGCAATTTCTCAGCTCGTGTCTACGAGACGGAAAGAGAAGGACCGTGACGTTTGGTGGCTAGAGAAGCGCAAAGCCCCAGTGTTTCTGCGCCTGTGAAAGCGCTTCCAAGGAAGGGTGCTGGCTAGCAACAGCTTTCAGTGCTGGCACTTTTCATCTCTGAGCAATTGCTCGACGTTTGCAATTTCTCAGCTCGTGTCTACGAGACGGAAAGAGAAGGACCGTGACTTTTGGTGGCTAGAGAAGCGCAAAGCCCCAGTGTTACTGCGCCTGTGAAAGCGCTTCCAAGGAAGGGTGCTGGCTAGCAAGAGCTGTCAGTGCTGGCACTTTTCATCTCTGAGCAATTGCTCGACGTTTGCAATTTCTCACCTGAGCTCTCTTCAGAGTGCGCGAGAGGATGAGCAGAAGATGAGGTGGCTAAAGAAGCCCAGAGCCCCAGTGTTCTTAGGCCTACAAAAGCGCTTCCAAGGAAGGGTGCTGGCTAGCAACAGCTTTCAGTGCTGGCACTTTTCATCTCTGAGCAATTGCTGGACGTTTGCAATTTCTCAGCTCGTGTCTATCAGACGGAAAGAGAATGACCGTGACGTTTGGTGGCTAGAGAAGCGCAAAGCCCCAGTGTTGCTGCGCTTGTGAAAGCGCTTCCAAGGAAGGGTGCTGGCTAGCAACAGCTTTCAGTGCTGGCACTTTTCATCTCTGAGCAATTGCACGACGTTTGCAATTTCTCACCTGAGCTCTCTTCAGAGTGCGCGAGAGGATGAGCAGAAGATTAGGTGGCTAGAGAAGCGCAAAGCCCCACTGTTCTTAGGCCTACAAAAGCGCTTCCAAGGAAGGGGGCTGGCTAGCAACAGCTTCCAGTGCTGGCACTTTTCTTCTCTGAGCAATTGCTCGACGTTTGCAATTTCTCAGCTCGTGTCTACGAGACGGAAAGAGAAGGACTGTGACGTTTGGTGGGTAGAGAAGCGCAAAGCCCCAGTGTTACTGCGCCTGTGAAAGCGCTTCCAAGGAAGGGTGCTGGCTAGCAACAGCTTTCAGTGCTGGCACTTTTCATCTCTGAGCAATTGCTCGACGTTTGCAATTTCTCACCCGAGCTCTCTTTAGAGTGCGCGAGAGGATGAGCAGAAGATGAGGTGGCTAGAGAAGCCCAGAGCCCCAGTGTTCTTAGGCCTACAAAAGCGCTTCCAAGGAAGGGTGCTGGCTAGCAAGAGCTTTCAGTGCTGGCACTTTTCATCTCTGAGCAATTGCTCGACGTTTGCAATTTCTCAGCTCGTGTCTACGAGACGGAAAGAGAAGGACCGTGACGTTTGGTGGCTAGAGAAGCGCAAAGCCCCAGTGTTTCTGCGCCTGTGAAAGCGCTTCCAAGGAAGGGTGCTGGCTAGCAACAGCTTTCAGTGCTGGCACTTTTCATCTCTGAGCAATTGCTCGACGTTTGCAATTTCTCAGCTCGTGTCTACGAGACGGAAAGAGAAGGACCGTGACTTTTGGTGGCTAGAGAAGCGCAAAGCCCCAGTGTTACTGCGCCTGTGAAAGCGCTTCCAAGGAAGGGTGCTGGCTAGCAAGAGCTGTCAGTGCTGGCACTTTTCATCTCTGAGCAATTGCTCGACGTTTGCAATTTCTCACCTGAGCTCTCTTCAGAGTGCGCGAGAGGATGAGCAGAAGATGAGGTGGCTAAAGAAGCCCAGAGCCCCAGTGTTCTTAGGCCTACAAAAGCGCTTCCAAGGAAGGGTGCTGGCTAGCAACAGCTTTCAGTGCTGGCACTTTTCATCTCTGAGCAATTGCTGGACGTTTGCAATTTCTCAGCTCGTGTCTATCAGACGGAAAGAGAATGACCGTGACGTTTGGTGGCTAGAGAAGCGCAAAGCCCCAGTGTTGCTGCGCTTGTGAAAGCGCTTCCAAGGAAGGGTGCTGGCTAGCAACAGCTTTCAGTGCTGGCACTTTTCATCTCTGAGCAATTGCACGACGTTTGCAATTTCTCACCTGAGCTCTCTTCAGAGTGCGCGAGAGGATGAGCAGAAGATTAGGTGGCTAGAGAAGCGCAAAGCCCCACTGTTCTTAGGCCTACAAAAGCGCTTCCAAGGAAGGGGGCTGGCTAGCAACAGCTTCCAGTGCTGGCACTTTTCTTCTCTGAGCAATTGCTCGACGTTTGCAATTTCTCAGCTCGTGTCTACGAGACGGAAAGAGAAGGACTGTGACGTTTGGTGGGTAGAGAAGCGCAAAGCCCCAGTGTTACTGCGCCTGTGAAAGCGCTTCCAAGGAAGGGTGCTGGCTAGCAACAGCTTTCAGTGCTGGCACTTTTCATCTCTGAGCAATTGCTCGACGTTTGCAATTTCTCACCCGAGCTCTCTTTAGAGTGCGCGAGAGGATGAGCAGAAGATGAGGTGGCTAGAGAAGCCCAGAGCCCCAGTGTTCTTAGGCCTACAAAAGCGCTTCCAAGGAAGGGTGCTGGCTAGCAACAGCTTTCAGTGCTGGCACTTTTCATCTCTGAGCAATTGCTGGACGTTTGCAATTTCTCAGCTCGTGTCTACGAGACGGAAAGAGAATGAGAGTCACGTTTGGTGGCTAGAGAAGCGCAAATCCCCAGTGTTACTGCGCTTGTGAAAGCGCTTCCAAGGAAGGGTGCTGGCTAGCAAGAGCTTTCAGTGCTGGCACTTTTCATCTCTGAGCAATTGCTCGACGTTTGCAATTTCTCACCTGAGCTCTCTTTAGAGTGCGCGAGAGGATGAGCAGAAGATTAGGTGGCTAGAGAAGCCCAGAGCCCCAGTGTTCTTAGGCCTACAAAAGCGCTTCCAAGGAAGGGTGCTGGCTAGCAACAGCTTCCAGTGCTGGCACTTTTCTTCTCTGAGCAATTGCTCGACGTTTTCAATTTCTCAGCTTGTGTCTACGAGACGGAAAGAGAAGGACCGTGACGTTTGGTGGGTAGAGAAGCGCAAAGCCCCAGTGTTACTGCGCCTGTAAAGCGCTTCCAAGGAAGGGTGCTGGCTAGCAAGAGCTTTCAGTGCTGGCACTTTTCATCTCTGAGCAATTGCTGGACGTTTGCAATTTCTCACCTGAGCTCTCTTCAGAGTGCGCGAGAGGATGAGCAGAAGATGAGGTGGCTAGAGAAGCCCAGAGCCCCAGTGTTCGAAGGGCTACAAAAGCGCTTCCAAGGAAGGGTGCTGGCTAGCAAGAGCTTTCAGTGCTGGCACTTTTCATCTCTGAGCAATTGCTCGACGTTTGCAATTTCTCAGCTCGTGTCTACGAGACGGAGAGATAGTGACCGTGATGTTTGGTGGGTAGAGAAGCGCAAAGCCCCAGTGTTACTGCGCCTGTGAAAGCGCTTCCAAGGAAGGGTGCTGGCTAGCAAGAGCTTTCAGTGCTGGCACTTTTCATCTCTGAGCAATTGCTCGACGTTTGCAATTTCTCACCTGAGCTCTCTTCAGAGTGCGCGAGAGGATGAGCAGAAGATGAGGTGGCTAGAGAAGCCCAGAGCCCCAGTGTTCTTAGGCCTACAAAAGCGCTTCCAAGGAAGGGTGCTGGCTAGCAAGAGCTTTCAGTGCTGGCACTTTTCATCTCTGAGCAATTGCTCGACGTTTGCAATTTCTCAGCTCGTGTCTACGAGACGGAAAGAGAAGGACCGTGACGTTTGGTGGCTAGAGAAGCGCAAAGCCCCAGTGTTGCTGCGCCTGTGAAAGCGCTTCCAAGGAAGGGTGCTGGCTAGCAACAGCTTTCAGTGCTGGCACTTTTCATCTCTGAGCAATTGCTCGACGTTTGCAATTTCTCAGCTCGTGTCTACGAGACGGAAAGAGAAGGACCGTGACTTTTGGTGGCTAGAGAAGCGCAAAGCCCCAGTGTTACTGCGCCTGTGAAAGCGCTTCCAAGGAAGGGTGCTGGCTAGCAAGAGCTGTCAGTGCTGGCACTTTTCATCTCTGAGCAATTGCTCGACGTTTGCAATTTCTCACCTGAGCTCTCTTCAGAGTGCGCGAGAGGATGAGCAGAAGATGAGGTGGCTAAAGAAGCCCAGAGCCCCAGTGTTCTTAGGCCTACAAAAGCGCTTCCAAGGAAGGGTGCTGGCTAGCAACAGCTTTCAGTGCTGGCACTTTTCTTCTCTGAGCAATTGCTGGACGTTTGCAATTTCTCAGCTCGTGTCTATCAGACGGAAAGAGAATGACCGTGACGTTTGGTGGCTAGAGAAGCGCAAAGCCCCAGTGTTGCTGCGCTTGTGAAAGCGCTTCCAAGGAAGGGTGCTGGCTAGCAACAGCTTTCAGTGCTGGCACTTTTCATCTCTGAGCAATTGCACGACGTTTGCAATTTCTCACCTGAGCTCTCTTCAGAGTGCGCGAGAGGATGAGCAGAAGATTAGGTGGCTAGACAAGCCCAGAGCCCCAGTGTTCTTAGGCCTACAAAAGCGCTTCCAAGGAAGGGTGCTGGCTAGCAACATCTTTCAGTGCTGGCACTTTTCATCTCTGAGCAATTGCTCGACGTTTGCAATTTCTCAGCTCGTGTCTACGAGATGGAAAGAGAATGACCGTGACGTTTGGTGGGTAGAGATGCGCAAAGCCCCAGTGTTGCTGCGCCTGTGAAAGCGCTTCCAAGGAAGGGTGCTGGCTAGCAAGAGCTTTCAGTGCTGGCACTTTTCATCTCTGAGCAATTGCTCGACGTTTGCAATTTCTCACCTGAGCTCTCTTTAGAGTGCGCGAGAGGATGAGCAGAAGATGAGGTGGCTAGAGAAGCCCAGAGCCCCAGTGTTCTTAGGCCTACAAAAGCGCTTCCAAGGAAGGGTGCTGGCTAGCAACAGCTTTCAGTGCTGGCACTTTTCCTCTCTGAGCAATTGCTCGACGTTTGCAATTTCTCAGCTCGTGTCTACGAGACGGAAAGAGAAGGACCGTGACGTTTGGTGCGTATAGAAGCGCAAAGCCCCAGTGTTGCTGCGCCTGTGAAAGCGCTTCCAAGGAAGGGTGCTGGCTAGCAACAGCTTTCAGTGCTGGCACTTTTCATCTCTGAGCAATTGCTCGACGTTTTCAATTTCTCAGCTCGTGTCTACCGACGGAAAGAGAAGGACCGTGACGTTTGGTGGCTAGAGAAGCGCAAAGCCCCAGTGTTGCTGCGCCTGTGAAAGCGCTTCCAAGGAAGGGTGTTGGCTAGCAAGAGCTTTCAGTGCTGGCACTTTTCATCTCTGAGCAATTGCTCGACGTTTGCAATTTCTCACCTGAGCTCTCTTTAGAGTGCGCGAGAGGATGAGCAGAAGATTAGGTGGCTAGAGAAGCCCAGAGCCCCAGTGTTCGAAGGGCTACAAAAGCGCTTCCAAGGAAGGGTGCTGGCTAGCAAGAGCTTTCAGTGCTGGCACTTTTCATCTCTGAGCAATTGCTCGACGTTTGCAATTTCTCAACTCGTGTCTACGAGACGGAAAGAGAATGACCGTGACGTTTGGCGCGTATAGACGCGCAAAGCCCCAGTGTTGCTGCGGCTGTGAAAGCGCTTCCAAGGAAGGGTGCTGGCTAGCAACAGCTTTCAGTGCTGGCACTTTTCATCTCTGAGCAATTGCTCGACGTTTGCAATTTCTCAACTCGTGTCTACGAGACGGAAAGAGAATGACTGTGACGTTTGGTGGCTAGAGAAGCGCAAAGCCCCAGTGTTGCTGCGCCTGTGAAAGCGCTTCCAAGGAAGGGTGCTGGCTAGCAAGAGCTTTCAGTGCTGGCACTTTTCGTCTCTGAGCAATTGCTCGACGTTTGCAATTTCTCACCTGAGCTCTCTTCAGAGTGCGCGAGTGGATGAGCAGAAGATTAGGTGGCTAGACAAGCCCAGAGCCCCAGTGTTCTTAGGCCTACAAAAGCGCTTCCAAGGAAGGGTGCTGGCTAGCAAGAGCTTTCAGTGCTGGCACTTTTCATCTCTGAGCAATTGCTCGACGTTTGCAATTTCTCAGCTCGTGTCTACGAGACGGAAAGAGAAGGACCGTGACGTTTGGTGGCTAGAGAAGCGCAAAGCCCCAGTGTTGCTGCGCCTGTGAAAGCGCTTCCAAGGAAGGGTGTTGGCTAGCAAGAGCTTTCAGTGCTGGCACTTTTCATCTCTGAGCAATTGCTCGACGTTTGCAATTTCTCACCTGAGCTCTCTTTAGAGTGCGCGAGAGGATGAGCAGAAGATGAGGTGGCTAGAGAAGCCCAGAGCCCCAGTGTTCGAAGGGCTACAAAAGCGCTTCCAAGGAAGGGTGCTGGCTAGCAAGAGCTTTCAGTGCTGGCACTTTTCATCTCTGAGCAATTGCTCGACGTTTGCAATTTCTCAACTCGTGTCTACGAGACGGAAAGAGAATGACCGTGACGTTTGGTGCGTATAGAAGCGCAAAGCCCCAGTGTTGCTGCGGCTGTGAAAGCGCTTCCAAGGAAGGGTGCTGGCTAGCAACAGCTTTCAGTGCTGGCACTTTTCATCTCTGAGCAATTGCTCGACGTTTGCAATTTCTCAACTCGTGTCTACGAGACGGAAAGAGAATGACTGTGACGTTTGGTGGCTAGAGAAGCGCAAACCCCCAGTGTTGCTGCGCCTGTGAAAGCGCTTCCAAGGAAGGGTGCTGGCTAGCAAGAGCTTTCAGTGCTGGCACTTTTCATCTCTGAGCAATTGCTCGACGTTTGCAATTTCTCACCTGAGCTCTCTTTAGAGTGCGCGAGAGGATGAGCAGAAGATGAGGTGGCTAGAGAAGCCCAGAGCCCCAGTGTTCTTAGGCCTACAAAAGCGCTTCCAAGGAAGGGTGCTGGCTAGCAAGAGCTTTCAGTGCTGGCACTTTTCATCTCTGAGCAATTGCTCGACGTTTGCAATTTCTCAGCTCGTGTCTACGAGACGGAAAGAGAATGACCGTGACGTTTGGTGCGTAGAGAAGTGCAAAGCCCCAGTGTTACTGCGGCTGTGAAAGCGCTTCCAAGGAAGGGTGCTGGCTAGCAAGAGCTTTCAGTGCTGGCACTTTTCATCTCTGAGCAATTGCTGGACGTTTGCAATTTCTCAGCTCGTGTCTACGAGACGGAAAGAGAATGAGAGTCACGTTTGGTGGCTAGAGAAGCGCAAATCCCCAGTGTTACTGCGCTTGTGAAAGCGCTTCCAAGGAAGGGTGCTGGCTAGCAAGAGCTTTCAGTGCTGGCACTTTTCATCTCTGAGCAATTGCTCGACGTTTGCAATTTCTCACCTGAGCTCTCTTTAGAGTGCGCGAGAGGATGAGCAGAAGATTAGGTGGCTAGAGAAGCCCAGAGCCCCAGTGTTCTTAGGCCTACAAAAGCGCTTCCAAGGAAGGGTGCTGGCTAGCAACAGCTTCCAGTGCTGGCACTTTTCTTCTCTGAGCAATTGCTCGACGTTTTCAATTTCTCAGCTTGTGTCTACGAGACGGAAAGAGAAGGACCGTGACGTTTGGTGGGTAGAGAAGCGCAAAGCCCCAGTGTTACTGCGCCTGTAAAGCGCTTCCAAGGAAGGGTGCTGGCTAGCAAGAGCTTTCAGTGCTGGCACTTTTCATCTCTGAGCAATTGCTGGACGTTTGCAATTTCTCACCTGAGCTCTCTTCAGAGTGCGCGAGAGGATGAGCAGAAGATGAGGTGGCTAGAGAAGCCCAGAGCCCCAGTGTTCGAAGGGCTACAAAAGCGCTTCCAAGGAAGGGTGCTGGCTAGCAAGAGCTTTCAGTGCTGGCACTTTTCATCTCTGAGCAATTGCTCGACGTTTGCAATTTCTCAGCTCGTGTCTACGAGACGGAGAGATAGTGACCGTGATGTTTGGTGGGTAGAGAAGCGCAAAGCCCCAGTGTTACTGCGCCTGTGAAAGCGCTTCCAAGGAAGGGTGCTGGCTAGCAAGAGCTTTCAGTGCTGGCACTTTTCATCTCTGAGCAATTGCTCGACGTTTGCAATTTCTCACCTGAGCTCTCTTCAGAGTGCGCGAGAGGATGAGCAGAAGATGAGGTGGCTAGAGAAGCCCAGAGCCCCAGTGTTCTTAGGCCTACAAAAGCGCTTCCAAGGAAGGGTGCTGGCTAGCAAGAGCTTTCAGTGCTGGCACTTTTCATCTCTGAGCAATTGCTCGACGTTTGCAATTTCTCAGCTCGTGTCTACGAGACGGAAAGAGAAGGACCGTGACGTTTGGTGGGTAGAGAAGCGCAAAGCCCCAGTGTTGCTGCGCCTGTGAAAGCGCTTCCAAGGAAGGGTGCTGGCTAGCAACAGCTTTCAGTGCTGGCACTTTTCATCTCTGAGCAATTGCTCGACGTTTGCAATTTCTCAGCTCGTGTCTACGAGACGGAAAGAGAAGGACCGTGACTTTTGGTGGCTAGAGAAGCGCAAAGCCCCAGTGTTACTGCGCCTGTGAAAGCGCTTCCAAGGAAGGGTGCTGGCTAGCAAGAGCTGTCAGTGCTGGCACTTTTCATCTCTGAGCAATTGCTCGACGTTTGCAATTTCTCACCTGAGCTCTCTTCAGAGTGCGCGAGAGGATGAGCAGAAGATGAGGTGGCTAAAGAAGCCCAGAGCCCCAGTGTTCTTAGGCCTACAAAAGCGCTTCCAAGGAAGGGTGCTGGCTAGCAACAGCTTTCAGTGCTGGCACTTTTCTTCTCTGAGCAATTGCTGGACGTTTGCAATTTCTCAGCTCGTGTCTATCAGACGGAAAGAGAATGACCGTGACGTTTGGTGGCTAGAGAAGCGCAAAGCCCCAGTGTTGCTGCGCTTGTGAAAGCGCTTCCAAGGAAGGGTGCTGGCTAGCAACAGCTTTCAGTGCTGGCACTTTTCATCTCTGAGCAATTGCACGACGTTTGCAATTTCTCACCTGAGCTCTCTTCAGAGTGCGCGAGAGGATGAGCAGAAGATTAGGTGGCTAGACAAGCCCAGAGCCCCAGTGTTCTTAGGCCTACAAAAGCGCTTCCAAGGAAGGGTGCTGGCTAGCAACATCTTTCAGTGCTGGCACTTTTCATCTCTGAGCAATTGCTCGACGTTTGCAATTTCTCAGCTCGTGTCTACGAGATGGAAAGAGAATGACCGTGACGTTTGGTGGGTAGAGATGCGCAAAGCCCCAGTGTTGCTGCGCCTGTGAAAGCGCTTCCAAGGAAGGGTGCTGGCTAGCAAGAGCTTTCAGTGCTGGCACTTTTCATCTCTGAGCAATTGCTCGACGTTTGCAATTTCTCACCTGAGCTCTCTTTAGAGTGCGCGAGAGGATGAGCAGAAGATGAGGTGGCTAGAGAAGCCCAGAGCCCCAGTGTTCTTAGGCCTACAAAAGCGCTTCCAAGGAAGGGTGCTGGCTAGCAACAGCTTTCAGTGCTGGCACTTTTCCTCTCTGAGCAATTGCTCGACGTTTGCAATTTCTCAACTCGTGTCTACGAGACGGAAAGAGAAGGACCGTGACGTTTGGTGCGTATAGAAGCGCAAAGCCCCAGTGTTGCTGCGCCTGTGAAAGCGCTTCCAAGGAAGGGTGCTGGCTAGCAAGAGCTTTCAGTGCTGGCACTTTTCATCTCTGAGCAATTGCTCGACGTTTTCAATTTCTCAGCTCGTGTCTACCGACGGAAAGAGAAGGACCGTGACGTTTGGTGGCTAGAGAAGCGCAAAGCCCCAGTGTTGCTGCGCCTGTGAAAGCGCTTCCAAGGAAGGGTGTTGGCTAGCAAGAGCTTTCAGTGCTGGCACTTTTCATCTCTGAGCAATTGCTCGACGTTTGCAATTTCTCACCTGAGCTCTCTTTAGAGTGCGCGAGAGGATGAGCAGAAGATTAGGTGGCTAGAGAAGCCCAGAGCCCCAGTGTTCGAAGGGCTACAAAAGCGCTTCCAAGGAAGGGTGCTGGCTAGCAAGAGCTTTCAGTGCTGGCACTTTTCATCTCTGAGCAATTGCTCGACGTTTGCAATTTCTCAACTCGTGTCTACGAGACGGAAAGAGAATGAACGTGACGTTTGGCGCGTATAGACGCGCAAAGCCCCAGTGTTGCTGCGGCTGTGAAAGCGCTTCCAAGGAAGGGTGCTGGCTAGCAACAGCTTTCAGTGCTGGCACTTTTCATCTCTGAGCAATTGCTCGACGTTTGCAATTTCTCAGCTCGTGTCTACGAGACGGAAAGAGAAGGACCGTGACGTTTGGTGGCTAGAGAAGCGCAAAGCCCCAGTGTTACTGCGCCTGTGAAAGCGCTTCCAAGGAAGGGTGCTGGCTAGCAACAGCTTTCAGTGCTGGCACTTTTCATCTCAGAGCAATTGCTCGACGTTTGCAATTTCTCAGCTCGTGTCTATGAGACGGAAAGAGAATGACAGTGACGTTTGGTGGCTAGAGAAGCGCAAAGCCCCAGTGTTGCTGCGCCTGTGAAAGCGCTTCCAAGGAAGGGTGCTGGCTAGCAAGAGCTTTCAGTGCTGGCACTTTTCATCTCTGAGCAATTGCTCGACGTTTGCAATTTCTCAGCTCGTGTCTACGAGACGGAAAGAGAAGGACCGTGACGTTTGGTGCGTAGAGAAGTGCAAAGCCCCAGTGTTACTGCGCCTGTGAAAGCGCTTCCAAGGAAGGGTGCTGGCTAGCAAGAGCTTTCAGTGCTGGCACTTTTCATCTCTGAGCAATTGCTGGACGTTTGCAATTTCTCACCTGAGCTCTCTTTAGAGTGCGCGAGAGGATGAGCAGAAGATGAGGTGGCTAGAGAAGCCCAGAGCCCCAGTGTTCTAAGGGCTACAAAAGCACTTCCAAGGAAGGGTGCTGGCTAGCAAGAGCTTTCAGTGCTGGCACTTTTCATCTCTGAGCAATTGCTCGACTTTTGCAATTTCTCAGCTCGTGTCTACGAGACGGAAAGAGAAGGACCGTGACGTTTGGTGGCTAGAGAAGCGCAAAGCCCCAGTGTTGCTGCGCTTGTGAAAGCGCTTCCAAGGAAGGGTGCTGGCTAGCAAGAGCTTTCAGTGCTGGCACTTTTCATCTCTGAGCAATTGCTCGACGTTTGCAATTTCTCACCTGAGCTCTCTTTAGAGTGCGCGAGAGGATGAGCAGAAGATGAGGTGGCTAGAGAAGCCCAGAGCCCCACTGTTCTTAGGCCTACAAAAGCGCTTCCAAGGAAGGGGGCTGGCTAGCAACAGCTTCCAGTGCTGGCACTTTTCTTCTCTGAGCAATTGCTCGACGTTTGCAATTTCTCAGCTCGTGTCTACGAGATGGAAAGAGAAGGACCGTGACGTTTGGTGGGTAGAGATGCGCAAAGCCCCAGTGTTGCTGCGCCTGTGAAAGCGCTTCCAAGGAAGGGTGCTGGCTAGCAAGAGCTTTCAGTGCTGGCACTTTTCATCTCTGAGCAATTGCTCGACGTTTGCAATTTCTCACCTGAGCTCTCTTTAGAGTGCGCGAGAGGATGAGCAGAAGATGAGGTGGCTAGAGAAGCCCAGAGCCCCAGTGTTCTTAGGCCTACAAAAGCGCTTCCAAGGAAGGGGGCTGGCTAGCAACAGCTTTCAGTGCTGGCACTTTTCCTCTCTGAGCAATTGCTCGACGTTTGCAATTTCTCAGCTCGTGTCTACGAGACGGAAAGAGAAGGACCGTGACGTTTGGTGCGTATAGAAGCGCAAAGCCCCAGTGTTGCTGCGCCTGTGAAAGCGCTTCCAAGGAAGGGTGCTGGCTAGCAACAGCTTTCAGTGCTGGCACTTTTCATCTCTGAGCAATTGCTCGACGTTTTCAATTTCTCAGCTCGTGTCTACCGACGGAAAGAGAAGGACCGTGACGTTTGGTGGCTAGAGAAGCGCAAAGCCCCAGTGTTGCTGCGCCTGTGAAAGCGCTTCCAAGGAAGGGTGTTGGCTAGCAAGAGCTTTCAGTGCTGGCACTTTTCATCTCTGAGCAATTGCTCGACGTTTGCAATTTCTCACCTGAGCTCTCTTTAGAGTGCGCGAGAGGATGAGCAGAAGATTAGGTGGCTAGAGAAGCCCAGAGCCCCAGTGTTCGAAGGGCTACAAAAGCGCTTCCAAGGAAGGGTGCTGGCTAGCAAGAGCTTTCAGTGCTGGCACTTTTCATCTCTGAGCAATTGCTCGACGTTTGCAATTTCTCAACTCGTGTCTACGAGACGGAAAGAGAATGACCGTGACGTTTGGCGCGTATAGACGCGCAAAGCCCCAGTGTTGCTGCGGCTGTGAAAGCGCTTCCAAGGAAGGGTGCTGGCTAGCAACAGCTTTCAGTGCTGGCACTTTTCATCTCTGAGCAATTGCTCGACGTTTGCAATTTCTCAACTCGTGTCTACGAGACGGAAAGAGAATGACTGTGACGTTTGGTGGCTAGAGAAGCGCAAAGCCCCAGTGTTGCTGCGCCTGTGAAAGCGCTTCCAAGGAAGGGTGCTGGCTAGCAACAGCTTTCAGTGCTGGCACTTTTCGTCTCTGAGCAATTGCTCGACGTTTGCAATTTCTCACCTGAGCTCTCTTCAGAGTGCGCGAGTGGATGAGCAGAAGATTAGGTGGCTAGACAAGCCCAGAGCCCCAGTGTTCTTAGGCCTACAAAAGTGCTTCCAAGGAAGGGTGCTGGCTAGCAAGAGCTTTCAGTGCTGGCACTTTTCATCTCTGAGCAATTGCTCGACGTTTGCAATTTCTCAGCTCGTGTCTACGAGACGGAAAGAGAAGGACCGTGACGTTTGGTGGCTAGAGAAGCGCAAAGCCCCAGTGTTACTGCGCCTGTGAAAGCGCTTCCAAGGAAGGGTGCTGGCTAGCAACAGCTTTCAGTGCTGGCACTTTTCATCTCTGAGCAATTGCTCGACGTTTGCAATTTCTCAGCTCGTGTCTATGAGACGGAAAGAGAATGACAGTGACGTTTGGTGGCTAGAGAAGCGCAAAGCCCCAGTGTTGCTGCGCCTGTGAAAGCGCTTCCAAGGAAGGGTGCTGGCTAGCAAGAGCTTTCAGTGCTGGCACTTTTCATCTCTGAGCAATTGCTCGACGTTTGCAATTTCTCACCTGAGCTCTCTTTAGAGTGCGCGAGAGGATGAGCAGAAGATGAGGTGGCTAGAGAAGCCCAGAGCCCCAGTGTTCTTAGGCCTACAAAAGCGCTTCCAAGGAAGGGTGCTGGCTAGCAAGAGCTTTCAGTGCTGGCACTTTTCATCTCTGAGCAATTGCTCGACGTTTGCAATTTCTCACCTGAGCTCTCTTTAGAGTGCGCGAGAGGATGAGCAGAAGATTAGGTGGCTAGAGAAGCCCAGAGCCCCAGTGTTCGAAGGGCTACAAAAGCGCTTCCAAGGAAGGGTGCTGGCTAGCAAGAGCTTTCAGTGCTGGCACTTTTCATCTCTGAGCAATTGCTCGACGTTTGCAATTTCTCAACTCGTGTCTACGAGACGGAAAGAGAATGACCGTGACGTTTGGCGCGTATAGACGCGCAAAGCCCCAGTGTTGCTGCGGCTGTGAAAGCGCTTCCAAGGAAGGGTGCTGGCTAGCAACAGCTTTCAGTGCTGGCACTTTTCATCTCTGAGCAATTGCTCGACGTTTGCAATTTCTCAACTCGTGTCTACGAGACGGAAAGAGAATGACTGTGACGTTTGGTGGCTAGAGAAGCGCAAAGCCCCAGTGTTGCTGCGCCTGTGAAAGCGCTTCCAAGGAAGGGTGCTGGCTAGCAACAGCTTTCAGTGCTGGCACTTTTCGTCTCTGAGCAATTGCTCGACGTTTGCAATTTCTCACCTGAGCTCTCTTCAGAGTGCGCGAGTGGATGAGCAGAAGATTAGGTGGCTAGACAAGCCCAGAGCCCCAGTGTTCTTAGGCCTACAAAAGCGCTTCCAAGGAAGGGTGCTGGCTAGCAAGAGCTTTCAGTGCTGGCACTTTTCATCTCTGAGCAATTGCTCGACGTTTGCAATTTCTCAGCTCGTGTCTACGAGACGGAAAGAGAAGGACCGTGACGTTTGGTGGCTAGAGAAGCGCAAAGCCCCAGTGTTACTGCGCCTGTGAAAGCGCTTCCAAGGAAGGGTGCTGGCTAGCAACAGCTTTCAGTGCTGGCACTTTTCATCTCAGAGCAATTGCTGGACGTTTGCAATTTCTCAGCTCGTGTCTATGAGACGGAAAGAGAATGACAGTGACGTTTGGTGGCTAGAGAAGCGCAAAGCCCCAGTGTTGCTGCGCCTGTGAAAGCGCTTCCAAGGAAGGGTGCTGGCTAGCAAGAGCTTTCAGTGCTGGCACTTTTCATCTCTGAGCAATTGCTCGACGTTTGCAATTTCTCAGCTCGTGTCTACGAGACGGAAAGAGAAGGACCGTGACGTTTGGTGCGTAGAGAAGTGCAAAGCCCCAGTGTTACTGCGCCTGTGAAAGCGCTTCCAAGGAAGGGTGCTGGCTAGCAAGAGCTTTCAGTGCTGGCACTTTTCATCTCTGAGCAATTGCTCGACGTTTGCAATTTCTCACCTGAGCTCTCTTTAGAGCGCGAGAGGATGAGCAGAAGATTAGGTGGCTAGAGAAGCCCAGAGCCCCAGTGTTCTAAGGGCTACAAAAGCACTTCCAAGGAAGGGTGCTGGCTAGCAAGAGCTTTCAGTGCTGGCACTTTTCATCTCTGAGCAATTGCTCGACTTTTGCAATTTCTCAGCTCGTGTCTACGAGACGGAAAGAGAAGGACCGTGACGTTTGGTGGCTAGAGAAGCGCAAAGCCCCAGTGTTGCTGCGCTTGTGAAAGCGCTTCCAAGGAAGGGTGCTGGCTAGCAAGAGCTTTCAGTGCTGGCACTTTTCATCTCTGAGCAATTGCTCGACGTTTGCAATTTCTCACCTGAGCTCTCTTTAGAGTGCGCGAGAGGATGAGCAGAAGATGAGGTGGCTAGAGAAGCCCAGAGCCCCACTGTTCTTAGGCCTACAAAAGCGCTTCCAAGGAAGGGGGCTGGCTAGCAACAGCTTCCAGTGCTGGCACTTTTCTTCTCTGAGCAATTGCTCGACGTTTGCAATTTCTCAGCTCGTGTCTACGAGATGGAAAGAGAAGGACCGTGACGTTTGGTGGCTAGAGATGCGCAAAGCCCCAGTGTTGCTGCGCCTGTGAAAGCGCTTCCAAGGAAGGGTGCTGGCTAGCAAGAGCTTTCAGTGCTGGCACTTTTCATCTCTGAGCAATTGCTCGACGTTTGCAATTTCTCACCTGAGCTCTCTTTAGAGTGCGCGAGAGGATGAGCAGAAGATGAGGTGGCTAGAGAAGCCCAGAGCCCCAGTGTTCTTAGGCCTACAAAAGCGCTTCCAAGGAAGGGTGCTGGCTAGCAACAGCTTTCAGTGCTGGCACTTTTCCTCTCTGAGCAATTGCTCGACGTTTGCAATTTCTCAGCTCGTGTCTACGAGACGGAAAGAGAAGGACCGTGACGTTTGGTGCGTATAGAAGCGCAAAGCCCCAGTGTTGCTGCGCCTGTGAAAGCGCTTCCAAGGAAGGGTGCTGGCTAGCAACAGCTTTCAGTGCTGGCACTTTTCATCTCTGAGCAATTGCTCGACGTTTTCAATTTCTCAGCTCGTGTCTACCGACGGAAAGAGAAGGACCGTGACGTTTGGTGGCTAGAGAAGCGCAAAGCCCCAGTGTTGCTGCGCCTGTGAAAGCGCTTCCAAGGAAGGGTGTTGGCTAGCAAGAGCTTTCAGTGCTGGCACTTTTCATCTCTGAGCAATTGCTCGACGTTTGCAATTTCTCACCTGAGCTCTCTTTAGAGTACGCGAGAGGATGAGCAGAAGATTAGGTGGCTAGAGAAGCCCAGAGCCCCAGTGTTCGAAGGGCTACAAAAGCGCTTCCAAGGAAGGGTGCTGGCTAGCAAGAGCTTTCAGTGCTGGCACTTTTCATCTCTGAGCAATTGCTCGACGTTTGCAATTTCTCAACTCGTGTCTACGAGACGGAAAGAGAATGACCGTGACGTTTGGCGCGTATAGACGCGCAAAGCCCCAGTGTTGCTGCGGCTGTGAAAGCGCTTCCAAGGAAGGGTGCTGGCTAGCAACAGCTTTCAGTGCTGGCACTTTTCATCTCTGAGCAATTGCTCGACGTTTGCAATTTCTCAACTCGTGTCTACGAGACGGAAAGAGAATGACTGTGACGTTTGGTGGCTAGAGAAGCGCAAAGCCCCAGTGTTGCTGCGCCTGTGAAAGCGCTTCCAAGGAAGGGTGCTGGCTAGCAACAGCTTTCAGTGCTGGCACTTTTCGTCTCTGAGCAATTGCTCGACGTTTGCAATTTCTCACCTGAGCTCTCTTCAGAGTGCGCGAGTGGATGAGCAGAAGATTAGGTGGCTAGACAAGCCCAGAGCCCCAGTGTTCTTAGGCCTACAAAAGTGCTTCCAAGGAAGGGTGCTGGCTAGCAAGAGCTTTCAGTGCTGGCACTTTTCATCTCTGAGCAATTGCTCGACGTTTGCAATTTCTCAGCTCGTGTCTACGAGATGGAAAGAGAAGGACCGTGACGTTTGGTGGCTAGAGAAGCGCAAAGCCCCAGTGTTACTGCGCCTGTGAAAGCGCTTCCAAGGAAGGGTGCTGGCTAGCAACAGCTTTCAGTGCTGGCACTTTTCATCTCTGAGCAATTGCTCGACGTTTGCAATTTCTCAGCTCGTGTCTATGAGACGGAAAGAGAATGACAGTGACGTTTGGTGGCTAGAGAAGCGCAAAGCCCCAGTGTTGCTGCGCCTGTGAAAGCGCTTCCAAGGAAGGGTGCTGGCTAGCAAGAGCTTTCAGTGCTGGCACTTTTCATCTCTGAGCAATTGCTCGACGTTTGCAATTTCTCACCTGAGCTCTCTTTAGAGTGCGCGAGAGGATGAGCAGAAGATGAGGTGGCTAGAGAAGCCCAGAGCCCCAGTGTTCTTAGGCCTACAAAAGCGCTTCCAAGGAAGGGTGCTGGCTAGCAAGAGCTTTCAGTGCTGGCACTTTTCATCTCTGAGCAATTGCTGGACGTTTGCAATTTCTCAGCTCGTGTCTACAAGACGGAAAGAGAAGGACCGTGACGTTTGGTGGCTAGAGAAGCGCAAAGCCCCAGTGTTGCTGCGCCTGTGAAAGCACTTCCAAGGAAGGGTGCTGGCTAGCAAGAGCTTTCAGTGCTGGCACTTTTCATCTCTGAGCAATTGCTCGACGTTTGCAATTTCTCAGCTCGTGTCTACGAGACGGAAAGAGAATGAGAGTCACGTTTGGTGGCTAGAGAAGCGCAAATCCCCAGTGTTACTGCGCTTGTGAAAGCGCTTCCAAGGAAGGGTGCTGGCTAGCAAGAGCTTTCAGTGCTGGCACTTTTCATCTCTGAGCAATTGCTCGACGTTTGCAATTTCTCACCTGAGCTCTCTTTAGAGTGCGCGAGAGGATGAGCAGAAGATTAGGTGGCTAGAGAAGCCCAGAGCCCCAGTGTTCTTAGGCCTACAAAAGCGCTTCCAAGGAAGGGTGCTGGCTAGCAACAGCTTCCAGTGCTGGCACTTTTCTTCTCTGAGCAATTGCTCGACGTTTGCAATTTCTCAGCTTGTGTCTACGAGACGGAAAGAGAAGGACCGTGACGTTTGGTGGGTAGAGAAGCGCAAAGCCCCAGTGTTACTGCGCCTGTAAAGCGCTTCCAAGGAAGGGTGCTGGCTAGCAACAGCTTTCAGTGCTGGCACTTTTCATCTCTGAGCAATTGCTGGACGTTTGCAATTTCTCACCTGAGCTCTCTTCAGAGTGCGCGAGAGGATGAGCAGAAGATTAGGTGGCTAGAGAAGCCCAGAGCCCCAGTGTTCTAAGGGCTACAAAAGCGCTTCCAAGGAAGGGTGCTGGCTAGCAACAGCTTTCAGTGCTGGCACTTTTCATCTCTGAGCAATTGCTCGACGTTTGCAATTTCTCAACTCGTGTCTACGAGACGGAAAGAGAATGACCGTGACTTTTGGCGCGTATAGACGCGCAAAGCCCCAGTGTTTCTGCGGCTGTGAAAGCGCTTCCAAGGAAGGGTGCTGGCTAGCAAGAGCTTTCAGTGCTGGCACTTTTCATCTCTGAGCAATTGCTCGACGTTTGCAATTTCTCAGCTCGTGTCTACGAGACGGAAAGAGAAGGACCGTGACGTTTGGTGGCTAGAGAAGCGCAAAGCCCCAGTGTTACTGCGCCTGTGAAAGCGCTTCCAAGGAAGGGTGCTGGCTAGCAAGAGCTTTCAGTGCTGGCACTTTTCATCTCTGAGCAATTGCTCAACGTTTGCAATTTCTCAGCTCGTGTCTATGAGACGGAAAGAGAATGACAGTGACGTTTGGTGGCTAGAGAAGCGCAAAGCCCCAGTGTTGCTGCGCCTGTGAAAGCGCTTCCAAGGAAGGGTGCTGGCTAGCAACAGCTTTCAGTGCTGGCACTTTTCATCTCTGAGCAATTGCTCGACGTTTGCAATTTCTCACCTGAGCTCTCTTTAGAGTGCGCGAGAGGATGAGCAGAAGATGAGGTGGCTAGAGAAGCGCAAAGCCCCAGTGTTCTTAGGCCTACAAAAGCGCTTCCAAGGAAGGGTGCTGGCTAGCAAGAGCTTTCAGTGCTGGCACTTTTCATCTCTGAGCAATTGCTCGACGTTTGCAATTTCTCAGCTCGTGTCTACGAGACGGAAAGAGAAGGACCGTGACGTTTGGTGGCTAGAGAAGCGCAAAGCCCCAGTGTTACTGCGCCTGTGAAAGCGCTTCCAAGGAAGGGTGCTGGCTAGCAACAGCTTTCAGTGCTGGCACTTTTCATCTCTGAGCAATTGCTCGACGTTTGCAATTTCTCAGCTCGTGTCTATGAGACGGAAAGAGAATGACTGTGACGTTTGGTGGCTAGAGAAGCGCAAAGCCCCAGTGTTGCTGCGCCTGTGAAAGCGCTTCCAAGGAAGGGTGCTGGCTAGCAACAGCTTTCAGTGCTGGCACTTTTCATCTCTGAGCAATTGCTGGACGTTTGCAATTTCTCCCCTGAGCTGTCTTTAGAGTGCGCGAGAGGATGAGCAGAAGATGAGGTGGCTAGAGAAGCCCAGAGCCCCAGTGTTCTTAGGCCTACAAAAGCGCTTCCAAGGAAGGGTGCTGGCTAGCAAGAGCTTTCAGTGCTGGCACTTTTCATCTCTGAGCAATTGCTCGACGTTTGCAATTTCTCACCTGAGCTCTCTTTAGAGTGCGCGAGAGGATGAGCAGAAGATGAGGTGGCTAGAGAAGCCCAGAGCCCCAGTGTTCTTAGGCCTACAAAAGCGCTTCCAAGGAAGGGGGCTGGCTAGCAAGAGCTTTCAGTGCTGGCACTTTTCATCTCTGAGCAATTGCTCGACGTTTGCAATTTCTCAGCTCGTGTCTACGAGACGGAAATAGAATGACCGTGACGTTTGGTGCGTATAGAAGCGCAAAGCCCCAGTGTTACTGCGCCTGTGAAAGCGCTTCCAAGGAAGGGTGCTGGCTAGCAAGAGCTTTCAGTGCTGGCACTTTTCATCTCTGAGCAATTGCTCGACGTTTGCAATTTCTCAGCTCGTGTCTACCGACGGAAAGAGAAGGACCGTGACGTTTGGTGGGTAGAGAAGCGCAAAGCCCCAGTGTTGCTGCGCCTGTGAAAGCGCTTCCAAGGAAGGGTGCTGGCTAGCAAGAGCTTTCAGTGCTGGCACTTTTCATCTCTGAGCAATTGCTCGACGTTTGCAATTTCTCAGCTCGTGTCTACGAGACGGAAAGAGAAGGACCGTGACGTTTGGTGCGTAGAGAAGTGCAAAGCCCCAGTGTTACTGCGCCTGTGAAAGCGCTTCCAAGGAAGGGTGCTGGCTAGCAAGAGCTTTCAGTGCTGGCACTTTTCATCTCTGAGCAATTGCTCGACGTTTGCAATTTCTCACCTGAGCTCTCTTTAGAGCGCGAGAGGATGAGCAGAAGATGAGGTGGCTAGAGAAGCCCAGAGCCCCAGTGTTCTAAGGGCTACAAAAGCACTTCCAAGGAAGGGTGCTGGCTAGCAAGAGCTTTCAGTGCTGGCACTTTTCATCTCTGAGCAATTGCTGGACGTTTGCAATTTCTCAGCTCGTGTCTACGAGACGGAAAGAGAAGGACCGTGACATTTGGTGGGTAGAGAAGCGCAAAGCCCCAGTGTTGCTGCGCTTGTGAAAGCGCTTCCAAGGAAGGGTGCTGGCTAGCAAGAGCTTTCAGTGCTGGCACTTTTCATCTCTGAGCAATTGCTCGACGTTTGCAATTTCTCACCTGAGCTCTCTTTAGAGTGCGCGAGAGGATGAGCAGAAGATGAGGTGGCTAGAGAAGCCCAGAGCCCCACTGTTCTTAGGCCTACAAAAGCGCTTCCAAGGAAGGGGGCTGGCTAGCAACAGCTTCCAGTGCTGGCACTTTTCTTCTCTGAGCAATTGCTCGACGTTTGCAATTTCTCAGCTCGTGTCTACGAGACGGAAAGAGAATGACTGTGACGTTTGGTGGCTAGAGAAGCGCAAAGCCCCAGTGTTGCTGCGCCTGTAAAGCGCTTCCAAGGAAGGGTGCTGGCTAGCAACAGCTTTCAGTGCTGGCACTTTTCATCTCTGAGCAATTGCTCGACGTTTGCAATTTCTCAGCTCGTGTCTACGAGACGGAAAGAGAAGGACCGTGACGTTTGGTGGGTAGAGAAGCGCAAAGCCCCAGTGTTGCTGTGCCTGTGAAAGCGCTTCCAAGGAAGGGTGCTGGCTAGCAACAGCTTTCAGTGCTGGCACTTTTCTTCTCTGAACAATTGCTCGACGTTTGCAATTTCTCACCTTAGCTCTCTTTAGAGTGCGCGAGAGGATGAGCAGAAGATGAGGTGGCTAGAGAAGCCCAGAGCCCCAGTGTTCTTAGGCCTACAAAAGCGCTTCCAAGGAAGGGTGCTGGCTAGCAACAGCTTTCAGTGCTGGCACTTTTCATCTCTGAGCAATTGCTCGACGTTTGCAATTTCTCACCCGAGCTCTCTTTAGAGTGCGCGAGAGGATGAGCAGAAGATGAGGTGGCTAGAGAAGCCCAGAGCCCCAGTGTTCTTAGGCCTACAAAAGCGCTTCCAAGGAAGGGTGCTGGCTAGCAAGAGCTTTCAGTGCTGGCACTTTTCATCTCTGAGCAATTGCTCGACGTTTGCAATTTCTCAGCTCGTGTCTACGAGACGGAAAGAGAAGGACCGTGACGTTTGGTGCGTAGAGAAGCGCAAAGCCCCAGTGTTGCTGCGCCTGTGAAAGCACTTCCAAGGAAGGGTGCTGGCTAGCAAGAGCTTTCAGTGCTGGCACTTTTCATCTCTGAGCAATTGCTCGACGTTTGCAATTTCTCAGCTCGTGTCTACGAGACGGAAAGAGAATGACCGTGACGTTTGGTGGGTAGAGAAGCGCAAATCCCCAGTGTTACTGCGCTTGTGAAAGCGCTTCCAAGGAAGGGTGCTGGCTAGCAAGAGCTTTCAGTGCTGGCACTTTTCATCTCTGAGCAATTGCTCGACGTTTGCAATTTCTCACCTGAGCTCTCTTTAGAGTGCGCGAAAGGATGAGCAGAAGATTAGGTGGCTAGAGAAGCCCAGAGCCCCAGTGTTCTTAGGCCTACAAAAGCGCTTCCAAGGAAGGGTGCTGGCTAGCAACAGCTTCCAGTGCTGGCACTTTTCATCTCTGAGCAATTGCTCGACGTTTGCAATTTCTCAGCTCGTGTCTACGAGACGGAAAGAGAAGGACCGTGACTTTTGGTGGCTAGAGAAGCGCAAAGCCCCAGTGTTACTGCGCCTGTAAAGCGCTTCCAAGGAAGGGTGCTGGCTAGCAACAGCTTTCAGTGCTGGCACTTTTCATCTCTGAGCAATTGCTGGACTTTTGCAATTTCTCACCTGAGCTCTCTTTAGAGTGCGCGAGAGGATGAGCAGAAGATGAGGTGGCTAAAGAAGCCCAGAGCCCCAGTGTTCGAAGGGCTACAAAAGCGCTTCCAAGGAAGGGTGCTGGCTAGCAAGAGCTTTCAGTGCTGGCACTTTTCATCTCTGAGCAATTGCTCGACGTTTGCAATTTCTCAGCTCGTGTCTATGAGACGGAAAGAGAATGACAGTGACGTTTGGTGGCTAGAGAAGCGCAAAGCCCCAGTGTTGCTGCGCCTGTGAAAGCGCTTCCAAGGAAGGGTGCTGGCTAGCAACAGCTTTCAGTGCTGGCACTTTTCATCTCTGAGCAATTGCTGGACGTTTGCAATTTCTCACCTGAGCTCTCTTTAGAGTGCGCGAGAGGATGAGCAGAAGATGAGGTGGCTAGAGAAGCGCAAAGCCCCAGTGTTCTTAGGCCTACAAAAGCGCTTCCAAGGAAGGGTGCTGGCTAGCAAGAGCTTTCAGTGCTGGCACTTTTCATCTCTGAGCAATTGCTCGACGTTTGCAATTTCTCAGCTCGTGTCTACGAGACGGAAAGAGAAGGACCGTGACGTTTGGTGGCTAGAGAAGCGCAAAGCCCCAGTGTTACTGCGCCTGTGAAAGCGCTTCCAAGGAAGGGTGCTGGCTAGCAACAGCTTTCAGTGCTGGCACTTTTCATCTCTGAGCAATTGCTCGACGTTTGCAATTTCTCAGCTCGTGTCTATGAGACGGAAAGAGAATGACAGTGACGTTTGGTGGCTAGAGAAGCGCAAAGACCCAGTGTTGCTGCGCCTGTGAAAGCGCTTCCAAGGAAGGGTGCTGGCTAGCAACAGCTTTCAGTGCTGGCACTTTTCATCTCTGAGCAATTGCTCGACGTTTGCAATTTCTCACCTGAGCTCTCTTTAGAGTGCGCGAGAGGATGAGCAGAAGATGAGGTGGCTAGAGAAGCGCAAACCCCCAGTGTTCTTAGGCCTACAAAAGCGCTTCCAAGGAAGGGTGCTGGCTAGCAAGAGCTTTCAGTGCTGGCACTTTTCATCTCTGAGCAATTGCTCGACGTTTGCAATTTCTCAGCTCGTGTCTACGAGACGGAAAGAGAATGACCGTGACGTTTGGTGCGTATAGAAGCGCAAAGCCCCAGTGTTACTGCGCCTGTGAAAGCGCTTCCAAGGAAGGGTGCTGGCTAGCAAGAGCTTTCAGTGCTGGCACTTTTCATCTCTGAGCAATTGCTCGACGTTTGCAATTTCTCAGCTCGTGTCTATGAGACGGAAAGAGAATGACAGTGACGTTTGGTGGCTAGAGAAGCGCAAAGCCCCAGTGTTGCTGCGCCTGTGAAAGCGCTTCCAAGGAAGGGTGCTGGCTAGCAACAGCTTTCAGTGCTGGCACTTTTCATCTCTGAGCAATTGCTGGACGTTTGCAATTTCTCACCTGAGCTCTCTTTAGAGTGCGCGAGAGGATGAGCAGAAGATGAGGTGGCTAGAGAAGCGCAAAGCCCCAGTGTTCTTAGGCCTACAAAAGCGCTTCCAAGGAAGGGTGCTGGCTAGCAAGAGCTTTCAGTGCTGGCACTTTTCATCTCTGAGCAATTGCTCGACGTTTGCAATTTCTCAGCTCGTGTCTACGAGACGGAAAGAGAATGACCGTGACGTTTGGTGCGTATAGAAGCGCAAAGCCCCAGTGTTACTGCGCCTGTGAAAGCGCTTCCAAGGAAGGGTGCTGGCTAGCAAGAGCTTTCAGTGCTGGCACTTTTCATCTCTGAGCAATTGCTCGACGTTTGCAATTTCTCAGCTCGTGTCTACCGACGGAAAGAGAAGGACCGTGACGTTTGGTGGGTAGAGAAGCGCAAAGCCCCAGTGTTACTGCGCCTGTGAAAGCGCTTCCAAGGAAGGGTGCTGGCTAGCAACAGCTTTCAGTGCTGGCACTTTTCATCTCTGAGCAATTGCTCGACGTTTGCAATTTCTCAGCTCGTGTCTACGAGACGGAAAGAGAAGGACCGTGACGTTTGGTGCGTAGAGAAGTGCAAAGCCCCAGTGTTACTGCGCCTGTGAAAGCGCTTCCAAGGAAGGGTGCTGGCTAGCAAGAGCTTTCAGTGCTGGCACTTTTCATCTCTGAGCAATTGCTCGACGTTTGCAATTTCTCACCTGAGCTCTCTTTAGAGCGCGAGAGGATGAGCAGAAGATTAGGTGGCTAGAGAAGCCCAGAGCCCCAGTGTTCTAAGGGCTACAAAAGCACTTCCAAGGAAGGGTGCTGGCTAGCAAGAGCTTTCAGTGCTGGCACTTTTCATCTCTGAGCAATTGCTCGACGTTTGCAATTTCTCAGCTCGTGTCTACGAGACGGAAAGAGAATGACCGTGACGTTTGGTGGCTAGAGAAGCGCAAAGCCCCAGTGTTGCTGCGCTTGTGAAAGCGCTTCCAAGGAAGGGTGCTGGCTAGCAAGAGCTTTCAGTGCTGGCACTTTTCATCTCTGAGCAATTGCTTGACGTTTGCAATTTCTCACCTGAGCTCTCTTTAGAGTGCGCGAGAGGATGAGCAGAAGATGAGGTGGCTAGAGAAGCCCAGAGCCCCAGTGTTCTTAGGCCTACAAAAGCGCTTCCAAGGAAGGGGGCTGGCTAGCAACAGCTTCCAGTGCTGGCACTTTTCTTCTCTGAGCAATTGCTCGACGTTTGCAATTTCTCAGCTCGTGTCTACGAGACGGAAAGAGAATGACTGTGACGTTTGGTGGGTAGAGAAGCGCAAAGCCCCACTGTTACTGCGCCTGTAAAGCGCTTCCAAGGAAGGGTGCTGGCTAGCAAGAGCTTTCAGTGCTGGCACTTTTCATCTCTGAGCAATTGCTCGACGTTTGCAATTTCTCACCTGAGCTCTCTTTAGAGTGCGCGAGAGGATGAGCAGAAGATGAGGTGGCTAGAGAAGCCCAGAGCCCCAGTGTTCTTAGGCCTACAAAAGCGCTTCCAAGGAAGGGTGCTGGCTAGCAAGAGCTTTCAGTGCTGGCACTTTTCATCTCTGAGCAATTGCTCGACGTTTGCAATTTCTCACCCGAGCTCTCTTTAGAGTGCGCGAGAGGATGAGCAGAAGATGAGGTGGCTAGAGAAGCCCAGAGCCCCACTGTTCTTAGGCCTACAAAAGCGCTTCCGAGGAAGGGTGCTGGCTAGCAAGAGCTTTCAGTGCTGGCACTTTTCATCTCTGAGCAATTGCTCGACGTTTGCAATTTCTCAGCTCGTGTCTACGAGACGGAAAGAGAATGACCGTGACGTTTGGTGGCTAGAGAAGCGCAAAGCCCCAGTGTTGCTGCGCCTGTGAAAGCACTTCCAAGGAAGGGTGCTGGCTAGCAAGAGCTTTCAGTGCTGGCACTTTTCATCTCTGAGCAATTGCTCGACGTTTGCAATTTCTCAGCTCGTGTCTATGAGACGGAAAGAGACTGAGAGTCACGTTTGGTGGCTAGAGAAGCGCAAATCCCCAGTGTTACTGCGCTTGTGAAAGCGCTTCCAAGGAAGGGTGCTGGCTAGCAAGAGCTTTCAGTGCTGGCACTTTTCATCTCTGAGCAATTGCTCGACGTTTGCAATTTCTCACCTGAGCTCTCTTTAGAGTGCGCGAGAGGATGAGCAGAAGATGAGGTGGCTAGAGAAGCCCAGAGCCCCAGTGTTCTTAGGCCTACAAAAGCGCTTCCAAGGAAGGGTGCTGGCTAGCAACAGCTTCCAGTGCTGGCACTTTTCTTCTCTGAGCAATTGCTCGACGTTTGCAATTTCTCAGCTCGTGTCTACGAGACGGAAAGAGAATGACCGTGACGTTTGGTGGGTAGAGAAGCGCAAAGCCCCAGTGTTACTGCGCCTGTAAAGCGCTTCCAAGGAAGGGTGCTGGCTAGCAACAGCTTTCAGTGCTGGCACTTTTCATCTCTGGGCAATTGCTGGACGTTTGCAATTTCTCACCTGAGCTCTCTTTAGAGTGCGCGAGAGGATGAGCAGAAGATGAGGTGGCTAAAGAAGCCCAGAGCCCCAGTGTTCTTAGGCCTACAAAAGCGCTTCCAAGGAAGGGGGCTGGCTAGCAAGAGCTTTCAGTGCTGGCACTTTTCATCTCTGAGCAATTGCTCGACGTTTGCAATTTCTCAGCTCGTGTCTACCGACGGAAAGAGAAGGACCGTGACGTTTGGTGGGTAGAGAAGCGCAAAGCCCCAGTGTTGCTGCGCCTGTGAAAGCGCTTCCAAGGAAGGGTGCTGGCTAGCAACAGCTTTCAGTGCTGGCACTTTTCATCTCTGAGCAATTGCTCGACGTTTGCAATTTCTCACCTGAGCTCTCTTTAGAGTGCGCGAGAGGATGAGCAGAAGATGAGGTGGCTAGAGAAGCCCAGAGCCCCAGTGTTCTTAGGCCTACAAAAGCGCTTCCAAGGAAGGGTGCTGGCTAGCAACAGCTTTCAGTGCTGGCACTTTTCATCGCTGAGCAATTGCTCGACGTTTGCAATTTCTCAACTCGAGTCTACGAGACGGAAAGAGAATGACCGTGACATTTGGTGCGTATAGAAGCGCAAAGCCCCAGTGTTGCTGCGCCTGTGAAAGCGCTTCCAAGGAAGGGTGCTGGCTAGCAAGAGCTTTCAGTGCTGGCACTTTTCATCTCTGAGCAATTGCTCGACGTTTGCAATATCTCAGCTCGTGTCTACGAGACGGAAAGAGAAGGACCGTGACGTTTGGTGCGTATAGAAGCGCAAAGCCCCAGTGTTGCTGCGCCTGTGAAAGCACTTCCAAGGAAGGGTGCTGGCTAGCAAGAGCTTTCAGTGCTGGCACTTTTCATCTCTGAGCAATTGCTGGACGTTTGCAATTTCTCACCTGAGCTCTCTTTAGAGTGCGCGAGAGGATGAGCAGAAGATTAGGTGGCTAGAGAAGCCCAGAGCCCCAGTGTTCTTAGGCCTACAAAAGTGCTTCCAAGGAAGGGTGCTGGCTAGCAACAGCTTTCAGTGCTGGCACTTTTCATCTCTGAGCAATTGCTCGACGTTTGCAATTTCTCAGCTCGTGTCTACGAGACGGAAAGAGAAGGACCGTGACGTTTGGTGCGTATAGAAGCGCAAAGCCCCAGTGTTACTGCGCCTGTGAAAGCGCTTCCAAGGAAGGGTGCTGCCTAGCAAGAGCTTTCAGTGCTGGCACTTTTCATCTCTGAGCAATTGCTCAACGTTTGCAATTTCTCACCTCGTGTCTATGAGACGGAAAGATAATGACAGTGACGTTTGGTGGGTAGAGAAGCGCAAAGCCCCAGTGTTGCTGCGCCTGTGAAAGCGCTTCCAAGGAAGGGTGCTGGCTAGCAAGAGCTTTCAGTGCTGGCACTTTTCATCTCTGAGCAATTGCTCGACGTTTGCAATTTCTCACCTGAGCTCTCTTTAGAGTGCGCGAGAGGATGAGCAGAAGATGAGGTGGCTAGAGAAGCGCAAAGCCCCAGTGTTCTTAGGCCTACAAAAGCGCTTCCAAGGAAGGGTGCTGGCTAGCAACAGCTTTCAGTGCTGGCACTTTTCATCTCGGAGCAATTGCTCGACGTTTGCAATTTCTCAGCTCGTGTCTACGAGACGGAAAGAGAAGGACCGTGACGTTTGGTGGCTAGAGAAGCGCAAAGCCCCAGTGTTACTGCGCCTGTGAAAGCGCTTCCAAGGAAGGGTGCTGGCTAGCAACAGCTTTCAGTGCTGGCACTTTTCATCTCTGAGCAATTGCTCGACGTTTGCAATTTCTCAGCTCGTGTCTACGAGACGGAAAGAGAAGGACCGTGACGTTTGGTGGCTAGAGAAGCGCAAAGCCCCAGTGTTCTTAGGCCTACAAAAGCGCTTCCAAGGAAGGGTGCTGGCTAGCAAGAGCTTTCAGTGCTGGCACTTTTCATCTCTGAGCAATTGCTCGACGTTTGCAATTTCTCAGCTCGTGTCTACGAGACGGAAAGAGAATGACCGTGACGTTTGGTGCGTATAGAAGCGCAAAGCCCCAGTGTTACTGCGCCTGTGAAAGCGCTTCCAAGGAAGGGTGCTGGCTAGCAAGAGCTTTCAGTGCTGGCACTTTTCATCTCTGAGCAATTGCTCGACGTTTGCAATTTCTCAGCTCGTGTCTACCGACGGAAAGAGAAGGACCGTGACGTTTGGTGGGTAGAGAAGCGCAAAGCCCCAGTGTTACTGCGCCTGTGAAAGCGCTTCCAAGGAAGGGTGCTGGCTAGCAAGAGCTTTCAGTGCTGGCACTTTTCATCTCTGAGCAATTGCTCGACGTTTGCAATTTCTCAGCTCGTGTCTACGAGACGGAAAGAGAAGGACCGTGACGTTTGGTGCGTAGAGAAGTGCAAAGCCCCAGTGTTACTGCGCCTGTGAAAGCGCTTCCAAGGAAGGGTGCTGGCTAGCAAGAGCTTTCAGTGCTGGCACTTTTCATCTCTGAGCAATTGCTCGACGTTTGCAATTTCTCACCTGAGCTCTCTTTAGAGCGCTAGAGGATGAGCAGAAGATTAGGTGGCTAGAGAAGCCCAGAGCCCCAGTGTTCTAAGGGCTACAAAAGCACTTCCAAGGAAGGGTGCTGGCTAGCAAGAGCTTTCAGTGCTGGCACTTTTCATCTCTGAGCAATTGCTCGACGTTTGCAATTTCTCAGCTCGTGTCTACGAGACGGAAAGAGAAGGACCGTGACGTTTGGTGGGTAGAGAAGCGCAAAGCCCCAGTGTTGCTGCGCTTGTGAAAGCGCTTCCAAGGAAGGGTGCTGGCTAGCAAGAGCTTTCAGTGCTGGCACTTTTCATCTCTGAGCAATTGCTCGACGTTTGCAATTTCTCACCTGAGCTCTCTTTAGAGTGCACGAGAGGATGAGCAGAAGATGAGGTGGCTAGAGAAGCCCAGAGCCCCAGTGTTCTTAGGCCTACAAAAGCGCTTCCAAGGAAGGGTGCTGGCTAGCAAGAGCTTTCAGTGCTGGCACTTTTCATCTCTGAGCAATTGCTGGACGTTTGCAATTTCTCAGCTCGTGTCTACGAGACGGAAAGAGAATGACCGTGACGTTTGGTGGGTAGAGAAGCGCAAAGCCCCAGTGTTGCTGCGCCTGTGAAAGCGCTTCCAAGGAAGGGTGCTGGCTAGCAACAGCTTTCAGTGCTGGCACTTTTCATCTCTGAGCAATTGCTCGACGTTTGCAATTTCTCACCTGAGCTCTCTTTAGAGTGCGCGAGAGGATGAGCAGAAGATGAGGTGGCTAGAGAAGCCCAGAGCCCCAGTGTTCTTAGGCCTGCAAAAGCGCTTCCAAGGAAGGGTGCTGGCTAGCAACAGCTTTCAGTGCTGGCACTTTTCACCTCTGAGCAATTGCTCGACGTTTGCAATTTCTCAACTCGAGTCTACGAGACGGAAAGAGAATGACCGTGACATTTGGTGCGTATAGAAGCGCAAAGCCCCAGTGTTGCTGCGCCTGTGAAAGCGCTTCCAAGGAAGGGTGCTGGCTAGCAACAGCTTTCAGTGCTGGCACTTTTCATCTCTGAGCAATTGCTCGACGTTTGCAATTTCTCACCTGAGCTCTCTTTAGAGTGCGCGAGAGGATGAGCAGAAGATGAGGTGACTAGAGAAGCCCAGAGCCCCAGTGTTCTTAGGCCTACAAAAGCGCTTCCAAGGAAGGGTGCTGGCTAGCAACAGCTTTCAGTGCTGGCACTTTTCATATCTGAGCAATTGCTCGACATTTGCAATTTCTCAGCTCGTGTCTACCGACGGAAAGAGAAGGACCGTGACGTTTGGTGGGTAGAGAAGCGCAAAGCCCCAGTGTTGCTGCGCCTGTGAAAGCGCTTCCAAGGAAGGGTGCTGGCTAGCAACAGCTTTCAGTGCTGGCACTTTTCATCTCTGAGCAATTGCTCGACGTTTGCAATTTCTCACCTGAGCTCTCTTTAGAGTGCGCGAGAGGATGAGCAGAAGATGAGGTGGCTAGAGAAGCCCAGAGCCCCACTGTTCTTAGGCCTACAAAAGCGCTTCCAAGGAAGGGTGCTGGCTAGCAACAGCTTTCAGTGCTGGCACTTTTCATCTCTGAGCAATTGCTCGACGTTTGCAATTTCTCAACTCGTGTCTACGGGACGGAAAGAGAATGACAGTGACATTTGGTACGTATAGAAGCGCAAAGCCCCAGTGTTGCTGTGGCTGTGAAAGCGCTTCCAAGGAAGGGTGCTGGCTAGCAAGAGCTTTCAGTGCTGGCACTTTTCATCTCTGAGCAATTGCTCGACGTTTGCAATTTCTCACCTGAGCTCTCTTTAGAGTGCGCGAGAGGATGAGCAGAAGATGAGGTGGCTAGAGAAGCCCAGAGCCCCACTGTTCTTAGGCCTACAAAAGCGCTTCCAAGGAAGGGTGCTGGCTAGCAAGAGCTTTCAGTGCTGGCACTTTTCATCTCTGAGCAATTGCTCGACGTTTGCAATTTCTCAGCTCGTGTCTACGAGACGGAAAGAGAAGGACCGTGACGTTTGGTGCATATAGAAGCGCAAAGCCCCAGTGTTGCTGCGCCTGTGAAAGCACTTCCAAGGAAGGGTGCTGGCTAGCAACAGCTTTCAGTGCTGGCACTTTTCATCTCTGAGCAATTGCTCGACGTTTGCAATTTCTCACCTGAGCTCTCTTTAGAGTGCGCGAGAGGATGAGCAGAAGATTAGGTGGCTAGAGAAGCCCAGAGCCCCAGTGTTCTTAGGCCTACAAAAGCGCTTCCAAGGAAGGGTGCTGGCTAGCAACAGCTTTCAGCGCTGGCACTTTTCATCTCTGAGCAATTGCTCGACGTTTGCAATTTCTCAGCTCGTGTCTACGAGACGGAAAGAGAAGGACCGTGACATTTGGTGGGTAGAGAAGCGCAAAGCCCCAGTGTTGCTGCGCCTGTGAAAGCGCTTCCAAGGAAGGGTGCTGGCTAGCAAGAGCTTTCAGTGCTGGCACTTTTCATCTCTGAGCAATTGCTCGACGTTTGCAATTTCTCAGCTCGTGTCTACGAGACGGAAAGAGAAGGACCGTGACGTTTGGTGCGTAGAGAAGTGCAAAGCCCCAGTGTTACTGCGCCTGTGAAAGCGCTTCCAAGGAAGGGTGCTGGCTAGCAAGAGCTTTCAGTGCTGGCACTTTTCATCTCTGAGCAATTGCTCGTCGTTTGCAATTTCTCACCTGAGCTCTCTTCAGAGTGCGTGAGAGGATGAGCAGAAGATGAGGTGGCTAGAGAAGCCCAGAGCCCCAGTGTCCTTAGGCCTACAAAAGCGCTTCCAAGGAAGGGTGCTGGCTAGCAACAGCTTTCAGTGCTGGCACTTTTCATCTCGGAGCAATTGCTCGACGTTTGCAATTTCTCAGCTCGTGTCTACGAGACGGAAAGAGAATGACCGTGACGTTTGGTGCGTAGAGAAGTGCAAAGCCCCAGTGTTGCTGCGCCTGTGAAAGCGCTTCCAAGGAAGGGTGCTGGCTAGCAAGAGCTTTCAGTGCTGGCACTTTTCATCTCTGAGCAATTGCTCGACGTTTGCAATTTCTCAGCTCGTGTCTACGAGACGGAAAGAGAAGGACCGTGACGTTTGGTGCGTATAGAAGCGCAAAGCCCCAGTGTTACTGCGCCTGTGAAAGCGCTTCCAAGGAAGGGTGCTGGCTAGCAACAGCTTTCAGTGCTGGCACTTTTCATCTCTGAGCAATTGCTCGACGTTTGCAATTTCTCACCTGAGCTCTCTTTAGAGTGCGCGAGAGGATGAGCAGAAGATGAGGTGGCTAGAGAAGCCCAGAGCCCCAGTGTTCTTAGGCCTACAAAAGCGCTTCCAAGGAAGGGTGCTGGCTAGCAACAGCTTTCAGTGCTGGCACTTTTCATCTCTGAGCAATTGCTCGACGTTTGCAATTTCTCAGCTCGTGTCTACGAGACGGAAAGAGAAGGACCGTGACGTTTGGTGCGTATAGAAGCGCAAAGCCCCAGTGTTACTGCGCCTGTGAAAGCGCTTCCAAGGAAGGGTGCTGGCTAGCAAGAGCTTTCAGTGCTGGCACTTTTCATCTCTGAGCAATTGCTCGACGTTTGCAATTTCTCACCTGAGCTCTCTTCAGAGTGCGCGAGAGGATGAGCAGAAGATGAGGTGGCTAAAGAAGCCCAGAGCCCCAGTGTTCTTAGGCCTACAAAAGCACTTCCAAGGAAGGGTGCTGGCTAGCAACAGCTTTCAGTGCTGGCACTTTTCATCTCTGAGCAATTGCTCGACGTTTGCAATTTCTCAGCTCGTGTCTACGAGACGGAAAGAGAAGGACCGTGACGTTTGGTGGCTAGAGAAGCGCAAAGCCCCAGTGTTGCTGCGCCTGTGAAAGCGCTTCCAAGGAAGGGTGCTGGCTAGCAACAGCTTTCAGTGCTGGCACTTTTCATCTCTGAGCAATTGCTCGACGTTTGCAATTTCTCACCTGAGCTCTCTTTAGAGTGCGCGAGAGGATGAGCAGAAGATGAGGTGGCTAGAGAAGCCCAGAGCCCCAGTGTTCTTAGGCCTACAAAAGCGCTTCCAAGGAAGGGTGCTGGCTAGCAAGAGCTTTCAGTGCTGGCACTTTTCATCTCTGAGCAATTGCTCGACGTTTGCAATTTCTCAACTCGTGTCTACGAGACGGAAAGAGAATGACCGTGACATTTGGTGCGTATAGAAGCGCAAAGCCCCAGTGTTACTGCGGCTGTGAAAGCGCTTCCAAGGAAGGGTGCTGGCTAGCAACAGCTTTCAGTGCTGGCACTTTTCATCTCTGAGCAATTGCTCGACGTTTGCAATTTCTCACCTGAGCTCTCTTTAGAGTGCGCGAGAGGATGAGCAGAAGATGAGGTGGCTAGAGAAGCCCAGAGCCCCAGTGTTCTTAGGCCTACAAAAGCGCTTCCAAGGAAGGGTGCTGGCTAGCAACAGCTTTCAGTGCTGGCACTTTTCATATCTGAGCAATTGCTCGACATTTGCAATTTCTCAGCTCGTGTCTACCGACGGAAAGAGAAGGACCGTGACGTTTGGTGGGTAGAGAAGCGCAAAGCCCCAGTGTTGCTGCGCCTGTGAAAGCGCTTCCAAGGAAGGGTGCTGGCTAGCAACAGCTTTCAGTGCTGGCACTTTTCATCTCTGAGCAATTGCTCGACGTTTGCAATTTCTCACCTGAGCTCTCTTTAGAGTGCGCGAGAGGATGAGCAGAAGATGAGGTGGCTAGAGAAGCCCAGAGCCCCAGTGTTCTTAGGCCTACAAAAGCGCTTCCAAGGAAGGGTGCTGGCTAGCAACAGCTTTCAGTGCTGGCACTTTTCATCTCTGAGCAATTGCTCGACGTTTGCAATTTCTCAACTCGTGTCTACGGGACGGAAAGAGAATGACAGTGACATTTGGTACGTATAGAAGCGCAAAGCCCCAGTGTTGCTGTGGCTGTGAAAGCGCTTCCAAGGAAGGGTGCTGGCTAGCAAGAGCTTTCAGTGCTGGCACTTTTCATCTCTGAGCAATTGCTCGACGTTTGCAATTTCTCACCTGAGCTCTCTTTAGAGTGCGCGAGAGGATGAGCAGAAGATGAGGTGGCTAGAGAAGCCCAGAGCCCCACTGTTCTTAGGCCTACAAAAGCGCTTCCAAGGAAGGGTGCTGGCTAGCAAGAGCTTTCAGTGCTGGCACTTTTCATCTCTGAGCAATTGCTCGACGTTTGCAATTTCTCAGCTCGTGTCTACGAGACGGAAAGAGAAGGACCGTGACGTTTGGTGCATATAGAAGCGCAAAGCCCCAGTGTTGCTGCGCCTGTGAAAGCACTTCCAAGGAAGGGTGCTGGCTAGCAACAGCTTTCAGTGCTGGCACTTTTCATCTCTGAGCAATTGCTCGACGTTTGCAATTTCTCACCTGAGCTCTCTTTAGAGTGCGCGAGAGGATGAGCAGAAGATTAGGTGGCTAGAGAAGCCCAGAGCCCCAGTGTTCTTAGGCCTACAAAAGCGCTTCCAAGGAAGGGTGCTGGCTAGCAACAGCTTTCAGCGCTGGCACTTTTCATCTCTGAGCAATTGCTCGACGTTTGCAATTTCTCAGCTCGTGTCTACGAGACGGAAAGAGAAGGACCGTGACATTTGGTGGGTAGAGAAGCGCAAAGCCCCAGTGTTGCTGCGCCTGTGAAAGCGCTTCCAAGGAAGGGTGCTGGCTAGCAAGAGCTTTCAGTGCTGGCACTTTTCATCTCTGAGCAATTGCTCGACGTTTGCAATTTCTCAGCTCGTGTCTACGAGACGGAAAGAGAAGGACCGTGACGTTTGGTGCGTAGAGAAGTGCAAAGCCCCAGTGTTACTGCGCCTGTGAAAGCGCTTCCAAGGAAGGGTGCTGGCTAGCAAGAGCTTTCAGTGCTGGCACTTTTCATCTCTGAGCAATTGCTCGTCGTTTGCAATTTCTCACCTGAGCTCTCTTCAGAGTGCGTGAGAGGATGAGCAGAAGATGAGGTGGCTAGAGAAGCCCAGAGCCCCAGTGTTCTTAGGCCTACAAGAGCGCTTCCAAGGAAGGGTGCTGGCTAGCAACAGCTTTCAGTGCTGGCACTTTTCATCTCGGAGCAATTGCTCGACGTTTGCAATTTCTCAGCTCGTGTCTACGAGACGGAAAGAGAAGGACCGTGACGTTTGGTGCGTAGAGAAGTGCAAAGCCCCAGTGTTGCTGCGCCTGTGAAAGCGCTTCCAAGGAAGGGTGCTGGCTAGCAAGAGCTTTCAGTGCTGGCACTTTTCATCTCTGAGCAATTGCTCGACGTTTGCAATTTCTCAGCTCGTGTCTACGAGACGGAAAGAGAAGGACCGTGACGTTTGGTGCGTATAGAAGCGCAAAGCCCCAGTGTTACTGCGCCTGTGAAAGCGCTTCCAAGGAAGGGTGCTGGCTAGCAACAGCTTTCAGTGCTGGCACTTTTCATCTCTGAGCAATTGCTCGACGTTTGCAATTTCTCACCTGAGCTCTCTTTAGAGTGCGCGAGAGGATGAGCAGAAGATGAGGTGGCTAGAGAAGCCCAGAGCCCCAGTGTTCTTAGGCCTACAAAAGCGCTTCCAAGGAAGGGTGCTGGCTAGCAACAGCTTTCAGTGCTGGCACTTTTCATCTCTGAGCAATTGCTCGACGTTTGCAATTTCTCAGCTCGTGTCTACGAGACGGAAAGAGAAGGACCGTGACGTTTGGTGCGTATAGAAGCGCAAAGCCCCAGTGTTACTGCGCCTGTGAAAGCGCTTCCAAGGAAGGGTGCTGGCTAGCAAGAGCTTTCAGTGCTGGCACTTTTCATCTCTGAGCAATTGCTCGACGTTTGCAATTTCTCACCTGAGCTCTCTTCAGAGTGCGCGAGAGGATGAGCAGAAGATGAGGTGGCTAAAGAAGCCCAGAGCCCCAGTGTTCTTAGGCCTACAAAAGCACTTCCAAGGAAGGGTGCTGGCTAGCAACAGCTTTCAGTGCTGGCACTTTTCATCTCTGAGCAATTGCTCGACGTTTGCAATTTCTCAGCTCGTGTCTACGAGACGGAAAGAGAAGGACCGTGACGTTTGGTGGCTAGAGAAGCGCAAAGCCCCAGTGTTGCTGCGCCTGTGAAAGCGCTTCCAAGGAAGGGTGCTGGCTAGCAACAGCTTTCAGTGCTGGCACTTTTCATCTCTGAGCAATTGCTCGACGTTTGCAATTTCTCACCTGAGCTCTCTTTAGAGTGCGCGAGAGGATGAGCAGAAGATGAGGTGGCTAGAGAAGCCCAGAGCCCCAGTGTTCTTAGGCCTACAAAAGCGCTTCCAAGGAAGGGTGCTGGCTAGCAAGAGCTTTCAGTGCTGGCACTTTTCATCTCTGAGCAATTGCTCGACGTTTGCAATTTCTCAACTCGTGTCTACGAGACGGAAAGAGAATGACCGTGACATTTGGTGCGTATAGAAGCGCAAAGCCCCAGTGTTACTGCGGCTGTGAAAGCGCTTCCAAGGAAGGGTGCTGGCTAGCAACAGCTTTCAGTGCTGGCACTTTTCATCTCTGAGCAATTGCTCGACGTTTGCAATTTCTCACCTGAGCTCTCTTTAGAGTGCGCGAGAGGATGAGCAGAAGATGAGGTGGCTAGAGAAGCCCAGAGCCCCAGTGTTCTTAGGCCTACAAAAGCGCTTCCAAGGAAGGGTGCTGGCTAGCAACAGCTTTCAGTGCTGGCACTTTTCATCTCGGAGCAATTGCTCGACGTTTGCAATTTCTCAGCTCGTTTCTACGAGACGGAAAGAGAAGGACCGTGACGTTTGGTGCGTAGAGAAGTGCAAAGCCCCAGTGTTACTGCGCCTGTGAAAGCGCTTCCAAGGAAGGGTGCTGGCTAGCAACAGCTTTCAGTGCTGGCACTTTTCATCTCTGAGCAATTGCTCGACGTTTGCAATTTCTCACCTGAGCTCTCTTCAGAGTGCGCGA
This sequence comes from Sarcoramphus papa, assembly GCA_037962945.1. Lineage (NCBI taxonomy): Eukaryota > Metazoa > Chordata > Aves > Accipitriformes > Cathartidae > Sarcoramphus > Sarcoramphus papa. The sequence goes on along the minus strand of JBBMRM010000093.1, from coordinate 4,149,173 downwards.
GAGGATGAGCAGAAGATGAGGTGGCTAAAGAAGCCCAGAGCCCCAGTGTTCTTAGGCCTACAAAAGCACTTCCAAGGAAGGGTGCTGGCTAGCAACAGCTTTCAGTGCTGGCACTTTTCATCTCTGAGCAATTGCTCGACGTTTGCAATTTCTCAGCTCGTGTCTAGGAGACGGAAAGAGAAGGACCGTGACGTTTGGTGGCTAGAGAAGCGCAAAGCCCCAGTGTTGCTGCGCCTGTGAAAGCGCTTCCAAGGAAGGGTGCTGGCTAGCAACAGCTTTCAGTGCTGGCACTTTTCTTCTCTGAGCAATTGCTGGACGTTTGCAATTTCTCACCTGAGCTCTCTTTAGAGTGCGCGAGAGGATGAGCAGAAGATTAGGTGGCTAGAGAAGCCCAGAGCCCCAGTGTTCTTAGGCCTACAAAAGCGCTTCCAAGGAAGGGTGCTGGCTAGCAACAGCTTTCAGTGCTGGCACTTTTCATCTCTGAGCAATTGCTCGACGTTTGCAATTTCTCAACTCGTGTCTACGAGACGGAAAGAGAATGACCGTGACATTTGGTGCGTATAGAAGCGCAAAGCCCCAGTGTTACTGCGGCTGTGAAAGCGCTTCCAAGGAAGGGTGCTGGCTAGCAAGAGCTTTCAGTGCTGGCACTTTTCATCTCTGAGCAATTGCTCGACGTTTGCAATTTCTCACCTGAGCTCTCTTTAGAGTGCGCGAGAGGATGAGCAGAAGATGAGGTGGCTAGAGAAGCCCAGAGCCCCAGTGTTCTTAGGCCTACAAAAGCGCTTCCAAGGAAGGGTGCTGGCTAGCAAGAGCTTTCAGTGCTGGCACTTTTCATCTCTGAGCAATTGCTCGATGTTTGCAATTTCTTAGCTCGTTTCTACGAGACGGAAAGAGAAGGACCGTGACGTTTGGTGGCTAGAGAAGCGCAAAGCCCCAGTGTTACTGCGCCTGTGAAAGCGCTTCCAAGGAAGGGTGCTGGCTAGCAAGAGCTTTCAGTGCTGGCACTTTTCATCTCGGAGCAATTGCTCGACGTTTGCAATTTCTCAGCTCGTGTCTACGAGACGGAAAGAGAAGGACCGTGACGTTTGGTGGCTAGAGAGGCGCAAAGCCCCAGTGTTGCTGCGCCTGTAAAGCGCTTCCAAGGAAGGGTGCTCGCTAGCAACAGCTTTCAGTGCTGGCACTTTTCTTCTCTGAACAATTGCTCGACGTTTGCAATTTCTCACCTGAGCTCTCTTTAGAGTGCGCGAGAGGATGAGCAGAAGATGAGGTGGCTAAAGAAGCCCAGAGCCCCAGTGTTCTTAGGCCTACAAAAGCGCTTCCAAGGAAGGGTGCTGGCTAGCAACAGCTTTCAGTGCTGGCACTTTTCATCTCTGAGCAATTGCTCGACGTTTGCAATTTCTCAGCTCGTGGCTACGAGACGGAAAGAGAAGGACCGTGACGTTTGGTGGCTAGAGAAGCGCAAAGCCCCAGTGTTACTGCGCCTGTGAAAGCGCTTCCAAGGAAGGGTGCTGGCTAGCAACAGCTTTCAGTGCTGGCACTTTTCATCTCTGAGCAATTGCTCGACGTTTGCAATTTCTCACCTGAGCTCTCTTCAGAGTGCGCGGGAGGATGAGCAGAAGATTAGGTGGCTAGAGAAGCCCAGAGCCCCAGTGTTCTTAGGCCTACAAAAGCGCTTCCAAGGAAGGGTGCTGGCTAGCAAGAGCTTTCAGTGCTGGCACTTTTCATCTCGGAGCAATTGCTCGACGTTTGCAATTTCTCAGCTCGTGTCTACGAGACGGAAAGAGAAGGACCGTGACGTTTGGTGGGTAGAGAAGCGCAAAGCCCCAGTGTTACTGCGCCTGTGAAAGCGCTTCCAAGGAAGGGTGCTGGCTAGCAACAGCTTTCAGTGCTGGCAGTTTTCTTCTCTGAGCAATTGCTCGACGTTTGCAATTTCTCACCTGAGCTCTCTTTAGAGCACGAGAGGATGAGCAGAAGATGAGGTGGCTAGAGAAGCCCAGAGCCCGAGTGTTCTAAGGGCTACAAAAGAGCTTCCAAGGAAGGGTGCTGGCTAGCAACAGCTTTCAGTGCTGGCACTTTTCGTCTCTGAGCAATTGCTCGACGTTTGCAATTTCTCCCCTGAGCTCTCTTTAGAGTGCGCGAGAGGATGAGCAGAAGATTAGGTGGCTAGAGAATCCCAGAGCCCCAGTGTTCTTAGGCCTACAAAAGCGCTTCCAAGGAAGGGTGCTGGCTAGCAACAGCTTTCAGTGCTGGCACTTTTCATCTCTGAGCAATTGCTCGACGTTTGCAATTTCTCAGCTCGTGTCTACGAGACGGAAAGAGAAGGACCGTGACGTTTGGTGGGTAGAGAAGCGCAAAGCCCCAGTGTTACTGCGCTTGTGAAAGCGCTTCCAAGGAAGGGTGCTGGCTAGCAACAGCTTTCAGTGCTGGCACTTTTCATCTCTGAGCAATTGCTCGACATTTGCAATTTTTCACCTGAGCTCTCTTTAGAGTGCGCGAGAGGATGAGCAGAAGATGAGGTGGCTAGAGAAGCCCAGAGCCCCAGTGTTCTTAGGCCTACAAAAGCGCTTCCAAGGAAGGGTGCTGGCTAGCAAGAGCTTTCAGTGCTGGCACTTTTCCTCTCTGAGCAATTGCTCGACGTTTGCAATTTCTCAGCTCGTGTCTACGAGACGGAAAGAGAAGGACCGTGACGTTTGGTGGGTAGAGAAGCGCAAAGCCCCAGTGTTGCTGCGCCTGTGAAAGCGCTTCCAAGGAAGGGTGCTGGCTAGCAACAGCTTTCAGTGCTGGCACTTTTCATCTCTGAGCAATTGCTCGACGTTTGCAATTTCTCACCTGAGCTCTCTTCAGAGTGCGCGAGAGGATGAGCAGAAGATGAGGTGGCTAGAGAAGCCCAGAGCCCCAGTGTTCTTAGGCCTGCAAAAGCGCTTCCAAGGAAGGGTGCTGGCTAGCAAGAGCTTTCAGTGCTGGCACTTTTCATCTCTGAGCAATTGCTCGACGTTTGCAATTTCTCAGCTCGTGTCTAGGAGACGGAAAGAGAAGGACCGTGACGTTTGGTGGGTAGAGAAGCGCAAAGCCCCAGTGTTGCTGCGCCTGTGAAAGCGCTTCCAAGGAAGGGTGCTGGCTAGCAAGAGCTTTCAGTGCTGGCACTTTTCATCTCTGAGCAATTGCTCGACGTTTGCAATTTCTCACCTGAGCTCTCTTCAGAGTGCGCGAGAGGATGAGCAGAAGATGAGGTAGCTAAAGAAGCCCAGAGCCCCAGTGTTCTTAGGCCTACTAAAGCGCTTCCAAGGAAGGGTGCTGGCTAGCAACAGCTTTCAGTGCTGGCACTTTTCATCTCTGAGCAATTGCTCGACGTTTGCAATTTCTCAGCTCGTGTCTACGAGACGGAAAGAGAAGGACCGTGATGTTTGGTGGCTAGAGAAGCGCAAAGCCCCAGTGTTACTGCGCCTGTGAAAGCGCTTCCAAGGAAGGGTGCTGGCTAGCAACAGCTTTCAGTGCTGGCACTTTTCATCTCTGAGCAATTGCTCGACGTTTGCAATTTCTCAGCTCGTGTCTACCGACGGAAAGAGAAGGACCGTGACGTTTGGTGGGTAGAGAAGCGCAAAGCCCCAGTGTTGCTGCGCCTGTGAAAGCGCTTCCAAGGAAGGGTGCTGGCTAGCAACAGCTTTCAGTGCTGGCACTTTTCATCTCTGAGCAATTGCTCGACGTTTGCAATTTCTCACCTGAGCTCTCTTTAGAGTGCGCGAGAGGATGAGCAGAAGATGAGGTGGCTAGAGAAGCCCAGAGCCCCAGTGTTCTTAGGCCTACAAAAGCGCTTCCAAGGAAGGGGGCTGGCTAGCAACAGCTTTCAGTGCTGGCACTTTTCATCTCTGAGCAATTGCTCGACGTTTGCAATTTCTCAGCTCGTGGCTACGAGACGGAAAGAGAAGGACCGTGATGTTTGGTGGCTAGAGAAGCGCAAAGCCCCAGTGTTACTGCGCCTGTGAAAGCGCTTCCAAGGAAGGGTGCTGGCTAGCAACAGCTTTCAGTGCTGGCACTTTTCATCTCTGAGCAATTGCTCGACGTTTGCAATTTCTCACCTGAGCTCTCTTTAGAGTGCGCGAGAGGATGAGCAGAAGATGAGGTGACTAGAGAAGCCCAGAGCCCCAGTGTTCTTAGGCCTACAAAAGCGCTTCCAAGGAAGGGTGCTGGCTAGCAACAGCTTTCAGTGCTGGCACTTTTCATATCTGAGCAATTGCTCGACATTTGCAATTTCTCAGCTCGTGTCTACCGACGGAAAGAGAAGGACCGTGACGTTTGGTGGGTAGAGAAGCGCAAAGCCCCAGTGTTGCTGCGCCTGTGAAAGCGCTTCCAAGGAAGGGTGCTGGCTAGCAACAGCTTTCAGTGCTGGCACTTTTCATCTCTGAGCAATTGCTCGACGTTTGCAATTTCTCACCTGAGCTCTCTTTAGAGTGCGCGAGAGGATGAGCAGAAGATGAGGTGGCTAGAGAAGCCCAGAGCCCCAGTGTTCTTAGGCCTACAAAAGCGCTTCCAAGGAAGGGTGCTGGCTAGCAACAGCTTTCAGTGCTGGCACTTTTCATCTCTGAGCAATTGCTCGACGTTTGCAATTTCTCAACTCGTGTCTACGGGACGGAAAGAGAATGACAGTGACATTTGGTACGTATAGAAGCGCAAAGCCCCAGTGTTGCTGTGGCTGTGAAAGCGCTTCCAAGGAAGGGTGCTGGCTAGCAAGAGCTTTCAGTGCTGGCACTTTTCATCTCTGAGCAATTGCTCGACGTTTGCAATTTCTCACCTGAGCTCTCTTTAGAGTGCGCGAGAGGATGAGCAGAAGATGAGGTGGCTAGAGAAGCCCAGAGCCCCACTGTTCTTAGGCCTACAAAAGCGCTTCCAAGGAAGGGTGCTGGCTAGCAAGAGCTTTCAGTGCTGGCACTTTTCATCTCTGAGCAATTGCTCGACGTTTGCAATTTCTCAGCTCGTGTCTACGAGACGGAAAGAGAAGGACCGTGACGTTTGGTGCATATAGAAGCGCAAAGCCCCAGTGTTGCTGCGCCTGTGAAAGCACTTCCAAGGAAGGGTGCTGGCTAGCAACAGCTTTCAGTGCTGGCACTTTTCATCTCTGAGCAATTGCTCGACGTTTGCAATTTCTCACCTGAGCTCTCTTTAGAGTGCGCGAGAGGATGAGCAGAAGATGAGGTGGCTAGAGAAGCCCAGAGCCCCAGTGTTCTTAGGCCTACAAAAGCGCTTCCAAGGAAGGGTGCTGGCTAGCAACAGCTTTCAGCGCTGGCACTTTTCATCTCTGAGCAATTGCTCGACGTTTGCAATTTCTCAGCTCGTGTCTACGAGACGGAAAGAGAAGGACCGTGACATTTGGTGGGTAGAGAAGCGCAAAGCCCCAGTGTTGCTGCGCCTGTGAAAGCGCTTCCAAGGAAGGGTGCTGGCTAGCAAGAGCTTTCAGTGCTGGCACTTTTCATCTCTGAGCAATTGCTCGACGTTTGCAATTTCTCAGCTCGTGTCTACGAGACGGAAAGAGAAGGACCGTGACGTTTGGTGCGTAGAGAAGTGCAAAGCCCCAGTGTTACTGCGCCTGTGAAAGCGCTTCCAAGGAAGGGTGCTGGCTAGCAAGAGCTTTCAGTGCTGGCACTTTTCATCTCTGAGCAATTGCTCGTCGTTTGCAATTTCTCACCTGAGCTCTCTTCAGAGTGCGTGAGAGGATGAGCAGAAGATGAGGTGGCTAGAGAAGCCCAGAGCCCCAGTGTTCTTAGGCCTACAAAAGCGCTTCCAAGGAAGGGTGCTGGCTAGCAACAGCTTTCAGTGCTGGCACTTTTCATCTCGGAGCAATTGCTCGACGTTTGCAATTTCTCAGCTCGTGTCTACGAGACGGAAAGAGAAGGACCGTGACGTTTGGTGCGTAGAGAAGTGCAAAGCCCCAGTGTTGCTGCGCCTGTGAAAGCGCTTCCAAGGAAGGGTGCTGGCTAGCAAGAGCTTTCAGTGCTGGCACTTTTCATCTCTGAGCAATTGCTCGACGTTTGCAATTTCTCAGCTCGTGTCTACGAGACGGAAAGAGAAGGACCGTGACGTTTGGTGCGTATAGAAGCGCAAAGCCCCAGTGTTACTGCGCCTGTGAAAGCGCTTCCAAGGAAGGGTGCTGGCTAGCAACAGCTTTCAGTGCTGGCACTTTTCATCTCTGAGCAATTGCTCGACGTTTGCAATTTCTCACCTGAGCTCTCTTTAGAGTGCGCGAGAGGATGAGCAGAAGATGAGGTGGCTAGAGAAGCCCAGAGCCCCAGTGTTCTTAGGCCTACAAAAGCGCTTCCAAGGAAGGGTGCTGGCTAGCAACAGCTTTCAGTGCTGGCACTTTTCATCTCTGAGCAATTGCTCGACGTTTGCAATTTCTCAGCTCGTGTCTACGAGACGGAAAGAGAAGGACCGTGACGTTTGGTGCGTATAGAAGCGCAAAGCCCCAGTGTTACTGCGCCTGTGAAAGCGCTTCCAAGGAAGGGTGCTGGCTAGCAAGAGCTTTCAGTGCTGGCACTTTTCATCTCTGAGCAATTGCTCGACGTTTGCAATTTCTCACCTGAGCTCTCTTCAGAGTGCGCGAGAGGATGAGCAGAAGATGAGGTGGCTAAAGAAGCCCAGAGCCCCAGTGTTCTTAGGCCTACAAAAGCACTTCCAAGGAAGGGTGCTGGCTAGCAACAGCTTTCAGTGCTGGCACTTTTCATCTCTGAGCAATTGCTCGACGTTTGCAATTTCTCAGCTCGTGTCTACGAGACGGAAAGAGAAGGACCGTGACGTTTGGTGGCTAGAGAAGCGCAAAGCCCCAGTGTTGCTGCGCCTGTGAAAGCGCTTCCAAGGAAGGGTGCTGGCTAGCAACAGCTTTCAGTGCTGGCACTTTTCATCTCTGAGCAATTGCTCGACGTTTGCAATTTCTCACCTGAGCTCTCTTTAGAGTGCGCGAGAGGATGAGCAGAAGATGAGGTGGCTAGAGAAGCCCAGAGCCCCAGTGTTCTTAGGCCTACAAAAGCGCTTCCAAGGAAGGGTGCTGGCTAGCAAGAGCTTTCAGTGCTGGCACTTTTCATCTCTGAGCAATTGCTCGACGTTTGCAATTTCTCAACTCGTGTCTACGAGACGGAAAGAGAATGACCGTGACATTTGGTGCGTATAGAAGCGCAAAGCCCCAGTGTTACTGCGGCTGTGAAAGCGCTTCCAAGGAAGGGTGCTGGCTAGCAACAGCTTTCAGTGCTGGCACTTTTCATCTCTGAGCAATTGCTCGACGTTTGCAATTTCTCACCTGAGCTCTCTTTAGAGTGCGCGAGAGGATGAGCAGAAGATGAGGTGGCTAGAGAAGCCCAGAGCCCCAGTGTTCTTAGGCCTACAAAAGCGCTTCCAAGGAAGGGTGCTGGCTAGCAACAGCTTTCAGTGCTGGCACTTTTCATCTCGGAGCAATTGCTCGACGTTTGCAATTTCTCAGCTCGTTTCTACGAGACGGAAAGAGAAGGACCGTGACGTTTGGTGCGTAGAGAAGTGCAAAGCCCCAGTGTTACTGCGCCTGTGAAAGCGCTTCCAAGGAAGGGTGCTGGCTAGCAACAGCTTTCAGTGCTGGCACTTTTCATCTCTGAGCAATTGCTCGACGTTTGCAATTTCTCACCTGAGCTCTCTTCAGAGTGCGCGAGAGGATGAGCAGAAGATGAGGTGGCTAAAGAAGCCCAGAGCCCCAGTGTTCTTAGGCCTACAAAAGCACTTCCAAGGAAGGGTGCTGGCTAGCAACAGCTTTCAGTGCTGGCACTTTTCATCTCTGAGCAATTGCTCGACGTTTGCAATTTCTCAGCTCGTGTCTAGGAGACGGAAAGAGAAGGACCGTGACGTTTGGTGGCTAGAGAAGCGCAAAGCCCCAGTGTTGCTGCGCCTGTGAAAGCGCTTCCAAGGAAGGGTGCTGGCTAGCAACAGCTTTCAGTGCTGGCACTTTTCTTCTCTGAGCAATTGCTGGACGTTTGCAATTTCTCACCTGAGCTCTCTTTAGAGTGCGCGAGAGGATGAGCAGAAGATTAGGTGGCTAGAGAAGCCCAGAGCCCCAGTGTTCTTAGGCCTACAAAAGCGCTTCCAAGGAAGGGTGCTGGCTAGCAACAGCTTTCAGTGCTGGCACTTTTCATCTCTGAGCAATTGCTCGACGTTTGCAATTTCTCAACTCGTGTCTACGAGACGGAAAGAGAATGACCGTGACATTTGGTGCGTATAGAAGCGCAAAGCCCCAGTGTTACTGCGGCTGTGAAAGCGCTTCCAAGGAAGGGTGCTGGCTAGCAAGAGCTTTCAGTGCTGGCACTTTTCATCTCTGAGCAATTGCTCGACGTTTGCAATTTCTCACCTGAGCTCTCTTTAGAGTGCGCGAGAGGATGAGCAGAAGATGAGGTGGCTAGAGAAGCCCAGAGCCCCAGTGTTCTTAGGCCTACAAAAGCGCTTCCAAGGAAGGGTGCTGGCTAGCAAGAGCTTTCAGTGCTGGCACTTTTCATCTCTGAGCAATTGCTCGATGTTTGCAATTTCTTAGCTCGTTTCTACGAGACGGAAAGAGAAGGACCGTGACGTTTGGTGGCTAGAGAAGCGCAAAGCCCCAGTGTTACTGCGCCTGTGAAAGCGCTTCCAAGGAAGGGTGCTGGCTAGCAAGAGCTTTCAGTGCTGGCACTTTTCATCTCGGAGCAATTGCTCGACGTTTGCAATTTCTCAGCTCGTGTCTACGAGACGGAAAGAGAAGGACCGTGACGTTTGGTGGCTAGAGAGGCGCAAAGCCCCAGTGTTGCTGCGCCTGTAAAGCGCTTCCAAGGAAGGGTGCTCGCTAGCAACAGCTTTCAGTGCTGGCACTTTTCTTCTCTGAACAATTGCTCGACGTTTGCAATTTCTCACCTGAGCTCTCTTTAGAGTGCGCGAGAGGATGAGCAGAAGATGAGGTGGCTAAAGAAGCCCAGAGCCCCAGTGTTCTTAGGCCTACAAAAGCGCTTCCAAGGAAGGGTGCTGGCTAGCAACAGCTTTCAGTGCTGGCACTTTTCATCTCTGAGCAATTGCTCGACGTTTGCAATTTCTCAGCTCGTGGCTACGAGACGGAAAGAGAAGGACCGTGACGTTTGGTGGCTAGAGAAGCGCAAAGCCCCAGTGTTACTGCGCCTGTGAAAGCGCTTCCAAGGAAGGGTGCTGGCTAGCAACAGCTTTCAGTGCTGGCACTTTTCATCTCTGAGCAATTGCTCGACGTTTGCAATTTCTCACCTGAGCTCTCTTCAGAGTGCGCGGGAGGATGAGCAGAAGATGAGGTGGCTAGAGAAGCCCAGAGCCCCAGTGTTCTTAGGCCTACAAAAGCGCTTCCAAGGAAGGGTGCTGGCTAGCAAGAGCTTTCAGTGCTGGCACTTTTCATCTCGGAGCAATTGCTCGACGTTTGCAATTTCTCAGCTCGTGTCTACGAGACGGAAAGAGAAGGACCGTGACGTTTGGTGGGTAGAGAAGCGCAAAGCCCCAGTGTTACTGCGCCTGTGAAAGCGCTTCCAAGGAAGGGTGCTGGCTAGCAACAGCTTTCAGTGCTGGCAGTTTTCTTCTCTGAGCAATTGCTCGACGTTTGCAATTTCTCACCTGAGCTCTCTTTAGAGCACGAGAGGATGAGCAGAAGATGAGGTGGCTAGAGAAGCCCAGAGCCCGAGTGTTCTAAGGGCTACAAAAGAGCTTCCAAGGAAGGGTGCTGGCTAGCAACAGCTTTCAGTGCTGGCACTTTTCGTCTCTGAGCAATTGCTCGACGTTTGCAATTTCTCCCCTGAGCTCTCTTTAGAGTGCGCGAGAGGATGAGCAGAAGATTAGGTGGCTAGAGAATCCCAGAGCCCCAGTGTTCTTAGGCCTACAAAAGCGCTTCCAAGGAAGGGTGCTGGCTAGCAACAGCTTTCAGTGCTGGCACTTTTCATCTCTGAGCAATTGCTCGACGTTTGCAATTTCTCAGCTCGTGTCTACGAGACGGAAAGAGAAGGACCGTGACGTTTGGTGGGTAGAGAAGCGCAAAGCCCCAGTGTTACTGCGCTTGTGAAAGCGCTTCCAAGGAAGGGTGCTGGCTAGCAACAGCTTTCAGTGCTGGCACTTTTCATCTCTGAGCAATTGCTCGACATTTGCAATTTTTCACCTGAGCTCTCTTTAGAGTGCGCGAGAGGATGAGCAGAAGATGAGGTGGCTAGAGAAGCCCAGAGCCCCAGTGTTCTTAGGCCTACAAAAGCGCTTCCAAGGAAGGGTGCTGGCTAGCAACAGCTTTCAGTGCTGGCACTTTTCATCTCTGAGCAATTGCTCGACCTTTGCAATTTCTCAGCTCGTGTCTACGAGACGGAAAGAGAAGGACCGTGACGTTTGGTGGCTAGAGAAGCGCAAAGCCCCAGTGTTACTGCGCCTGTAAAGCGCTTCCAAGGAAGGGTGCTGGCTAGCAACAGCTTTCAGTGCTGGCACTTTTCATCTCTGAGCAATTGCTCGACGTTTGCAATTTCTCACCTGAGCTCTCTTTAGACTGCGCGAGAGGATGAGCAGAAGATGAGGTGGCTAGAGAAGCCCAGAGCCCCAGTGTTCTTAGGCCTACAAAAGCGCTTCCAAGGAAGGGTGCTGGCTAGCAAGAGCTTTCAGTGCTGGCACTTTTCCTCTCTGAGCAATTGCTCGACGTTTGCAATTTCTCAGCTCGTGTCTACGAGACGGAAAGAGAAGGACCGTGACGTTTGGTGGGTAGAGAAGCGCAAAGCCCCAGTGTTGCTGCGCCTGTGAAAGCGCTTCCAAGGAAGGGTGCTGGCTAGCAACAGCTTTCAGTGCTGGCACTTTTCATCTCTGAGCAATTGCTCGACGTTTGCAATTTCTCACCTGAGCTCTCTTCAGAGTGCGCGAGAGGATGAGCAGAAGATGAGGTGGCTAGAGAAGCCCAGAGCCCCAGTGTTCTTAGGCCTGCAAAAGCGCTTCCAAGGAAGGGTGCTGGCTAGCAAGAGCTTTCAGTGCTGGCACTTTTCATCTCTGAGCAATTGCTCGACGTTTGCAATTTCTCAGCTCGTGTCTAGGAGACGGAAAGAGAAGGACCGTGACGTTTGGTGGGTAGAGAAGCGCAAAGCCCCAGTGTTGCTGCGCCTGTGAAAGCGCTTCCAAGGAAGGGTGCTGGCTAGCAAGAGCTTTCAGTGCTGGCACTTTTCATCTCTGAGCAATTGCTCGACGTTTGCAATTTCTCACCTGAGCTCTCTTCAGAGTGCGCGAGAGGATGAGCAGAAGATGAGGTAGCTAAAGAAGCCCAGAGCCCCAGTGTTCTTAGGCCTACTAAAGCGCTTCCAAGGAAGGGGGCTGGCTAGCAACAGCTTTCAGTGCTGGCACTTTTCATCTCTGAGCAATTGCTCGACGTTTGCAATTTCTCAGCTCGTGTCTACGAGACGGAAAGAGAAGGACCGTGATGTTTGGTGGCTAGAGAAGCGCAAAGCCCCAGTGTTACTGCGCCTGTGAAAGCGCTTCCAAGGAAGGGTGCTGGCTAGCAACAGCTTTCAGTGCTGGCACTTTTCATCTCTGAGCAATTGCTCGACGTTTGCAATTTCTCAGCTCGTGTCTACCGACGGAAAGAGAAGGACCGTGACGTTTGGTGGGTAGAGAAGCGCAAAGCCCCAGTGTTGCTGCGCCTGTGAAAGCGCTTCCAAGGAAGGGTGCTGGCTAGCAACAGCTTTCAGTGCTGGCACTTTTCATCTCTGAGCAATTGCTCGACGTTTGCAATTTCTCACCTGAGCTCTCTTTAGAGTGCGCGAGAGGATGAGCAGAAGATGAGGTGGCTAGAGAAGCCCAGAGCCCCAGTGTTCTTAGGCCTACAAAAGCGCTTCCAAGGAAGGGGGCTGGCTAGCAACAGCTTTCAGTGCTGGCACTTTTCATCTCTGAGCAATTGCTCGACGTTTGCAATTTCTCAGCTCGTGGCTACGAGACGGAAAGAGAAGGACCGTGATGTTTGGTGGCTAGAGAAGCGCAAAGCCCCAGTGTTACTGCGCCTGTGAAAGCGCTTCCAAGGAAGGGTGCTGGCTAGCAAGAGCTTTCAGTGCTGGCACTTTTCATCTCTGAGCAATTGCTCGACGTTTGCAATTTCTCAGCTCGTGTCTACGAGACGGAAAGAGAAGGACCGTGACGTTTGGTGGCTAGAGAAGCGCAAAGCCCCAGTGCTGCTGCGCCTGTGAAAGCGCTTCCAAGGAAGGGTGCTGGCTAGCAAGAGCTTTCAGTGCTGGCACTTTTCATCTCTGAGCAATTGCTCGACGTTTGCAATTTCTCACCTGAGCTCTCTTCAGAGTGCGCGAGAGGATGAGCAGAAGATGAGGTGGCTAGAGAAGCCCAGAGCCCCAGTGTTCTTAGGCCTACAAAAGCGCTTCCAAGGAAGGGGGCTGGCTAGCAACAGCTTTCAGTGCTGGCACTTTTCGTCTCTGAGCAATTGCTCGACGTTTGCAATTTCTCATTTCGTGTCTACGAGACGGAAAGAGAAGGACCGTGACGTTTGGTGGGTAGAGAAGCGCAAAGCCCCAGTGTTGCTGCGCCTGTGAAAGCGCTTCCAAGGAAGGGTGCTGGCTAGCAACAGCTTTCAGTGCTGGCACTTTTCATCTCTGAGCAATTGCTCGACGTTTGCAATTTCTCACCTGAGCTCTCTTCAGAGTGCGCGAGAGGATGAGCAGAAGATGAGGTGGCTAGAGAAGCCCAGAGCCCCAGTGTTCTTAGGCCTGCAAAAGCGCTTCCAAGGAAGGGGGCTGGCTAGCAAGAGCTTTCAGTGCTGGCACTTTTCATCTCTGAGCAATTGCTCGACATTTGCAATTTCTCAGCTCGTGTCTAGGAGACGGAAAGAGAAGGACCGTGACGTTTGGTGGGTAGAGAAGCGCAAAGCCCCAGTGTTGCTGCGCCTGTGAAAGCGCTTCCAAGGAAGGGTGCTGGCTAGCAAGAGCTTTCAGTGCTGGCACTTTTCATCTCTGAGCAATTGCTCGACGTTTGCAATTTCTCACCTGAGCTCTCTTCAGAGTGCGCGAGAGGATGAGCAGAAGATGAGGTAGCTAAAGAAGCCCAGAGCCCCAGTGTTCTTAGGCCTACAAAAGCGCTTCCAAGGAAGGGTGCTGGCTAGCAACAGCTTTCAGTGCTGGCACTTTTCATCTCTGAGCAATTGCTCGACGTTTGCAATTTCTCAGCTCGTGTCTACGAGACGGAAAGAGAAGGACCGTGATGTTTGGTGGGTAGAGAAGCGCAAAGCCCCAGTGTTGCTGCGCCTGTGAAAGCGCTTCCAAGGAAGGGTGCTGGCTAGCAACAGCTTTCAGTGCTGGCACTTTTCATCTCTGAGCAATTGCTCGACGTTTGCAATTTCTCAGCTCGTGTCTACCGACGGAAAGAGAAGGACCGTGACGTTTGGTGGGTAGAGAAGCGCAAAGCCCCAGTGTTGCTGCGCCTGTGAAAGCGCTTCCAAGGAAGGGTGCTGGCTAGCAACAGCTTTCAGTGCTGGCACTTTTCATCTCTGAGCAATTGCTCGACGTTTGCAATTTCTCACCTGAGCTCTCTTCAGAGTGCGCGAGAGGATGAGCAGAAGATGAGGTGGCTAAAGAAGCCCAGAGCCCCAGTGTTCTTAGGCCTACTAAAGCGCTTCCAAGGAAGGGGGCTGGCTAGCAACAGCTTTCAGTGCTGGCACTTTTCATCTCTGAGCAATTGCTCGACGTTTGCAATTTCTCAGCTCGTGGCTACGAGACGGAAAGAGAAGGACCGTGATGTTTGGTGGCTAGAGAAGTGCAAAGCCCCAGTGTTACTGCGCCTGTGAAAGCGCTTCCAAGGAAGGGTGCTGGCTAGCAAGAGCTTTCAGTGCTGGCACTTTTCATCTCTGAGCAATTGCTCGACGTTTGCAATTTCTCAGCTCGTGTCTACGAGACGGAAAGAGAAGGACCGTGACGTTTGGTGGGTAGAGAAGCGCAAAGCCCCAGTGTTGCTGCGCCTGTGAAAGCGCTTCCAAGGAAGGGTGCTGGCTAGCAAGAGCTTTCAGTGCTGGCACTTTTCATCTCTGAGCAATTGCTCGACGTTTGCAATTTCTCACCTGAGCTCTCTTTAGAGTGCGCGAGAGGATGAGCAGAAGATTAGGTGGCTAGAGAAGCCCAGAGCCCCAGTGTTCTTAGGCCTACAAAAGCGCTTCCAAGGAAGGGTGCTGGCTAGCAAGAGCTTTCAGTGCTGGCACTTTTCATCTCTGAGCAATTGCTCGACGTTTGCAATTTCTCATTTCGTGTCTACGAGACGGAAAGAGAAGGACCGTGACGTTTGGTGCGTAGAGAAGCGCAAAGCCCCAGTGTTACTGCGCCTGTGAAAGCGCTTCCAAGGAAGGGTGCTGGCTAGCAAGAGCTTTCAGTGCTGGCACTTTTCATCTCTGAGCAATTGCTCGACGTTTGCAATTTCTCACCTGAGCTCTCTTTAGAGTGCGCGAGAGGATGAGCAGAAGATGAGGTGGCTAGAGAAGCCCAGAGCCCCAGTGTTCTTAGGCCTACAAAAGCGCTTCCAAGGAAGGGTGCTGGCTAGCAACAGCTTTCAGTGCTGGCACTTTTCATCTCTGAGCAATTGCTCGACGTTTGCAATTTCTCATTTCGTGTCTACGAGACGGAAAGAGAAGGACCGTGACGTTTGGTGGCTAGAGAAGCGCAAAGCCCCAGTGTTGCTGCGCCTGTGAAAGCGCTTCCAAGGAAGGGTGCTGGCTAGCAAGAGCTTTCAGTGCTGGCACTTTTCATCTCTGAGCAATTGCTCGACGTTTGCAATTTCTCACCTGAGCTCTCTTGAGACTGCGCGAGAGGATGAGCAGAAGATTAGGTGGCTAGAGAAGCCCAGAGCCCCAGTGTTCTAAGGGCTACAAAAGCGCTTCCAAGGAAGGGTGCTGGCTAGCAACAGCTTCCAGTGCTGGCACTTTTCATCTCTGAGCAATTGCTCGACGTTTGCAATTTCTCAGCTCGTGTCTACGAGACGGAAAGAGAAGGACCGTGACGTTTGGTCGCTAGAGAAGCGCAAAGCCCCAGTGTTGCTGCGCCTGTGAAAGCGCTTCCAAGGAAGGGTGCTGGCTAGCAAGAGCTTTCAGTGCTGGCACTTTTCATCTCTGAGCAATTGCTGGACGTTTGCAATTTCTCACCTGAGCTCTCTTTAGAGTGCGCGAGAGGATGAGCAGAAGATTAGGTGGCTAGAGAAGCTCAGAGCCCCAGTGTTCTTAGGCCTACAAAAGCGCTTCCAAGGAAGGGTGCTGGCTAGCAAGAGCTTTCAGTGCTGGCACTTTTCATCTCTGAGCAATTGATCGACGTTTGCAATTTCTCAGCTCGTGTCTACGAGATGGAAAGAGAAGGACCGTGACGTTTGGTGGCTAGAGAAGCGCAAAGCCCCAGTGTTGCTGCGCCTGTGAAAGCGCTTCCAAGGAAGGGTGCTGGCTAGCAACAGCTTTCAGTGCTGGCACTTTTCTTCTCTGAGCAATTGCTCAACGTTTGCAATTTCTCACCTGAGCTCTCTTTAGAGTGCGCGAGAGGATGAGCAGAAGATGAGGTGGTTAGAGAAGCCCAGAGCCCCAGTGTTCTAAGGGCTACAAAAGAGCTTCCAAGGAAGGGTGCTGGCTAGCAACGGCTTTCAGTGCTGGCACTTTTCATCTCTGAGCAATTGCTGGACGTTTGCAATTTCTCACCTGAGCTCTCTTTAGAGTGCGCGAGAGGATGAGCAGAAGATGAGGTGGCTAGAGAATCCCAGAGCCCCAGTGTTCTTAGGCCTACAAAAGCGCTTCCAAGGAAGGGTGCTGGCTAGCAACAGCTTTCAGTGCTGGCACTTTTCATCTCTGAGCAATTGCTCGACGTTTGCAATTTCTCAGCTCGTGTCTATGAGACGGAAAGAGAAGGACCGTGACGTTTGGTGCGTAGAGAAGCGCAAAGCCCCAGTGTAACTGCGCCTGTGAAAGCGCTTCCAAGGAAGGGTGCTGGCTAGCAAAAGCTTTCAGTGCTGGCACTTTTCATCTCTGAGCAATTGCTCGACGTTTGCAATTTCTCAGCTCGTGTCTACCGACGGAAAGAGAAGGACCGTGACGTTTGGTGGGTAGAGAAGCGCAAAGCCCCAGTGTTGCTGCGCCTGTGAAAGCGCTTCCAAGGAAGGGTGCTGGCTAGCAAGAGCTTTCAGTGCTGGCACTTTTCATCTCTGAGCAATTGCTCGACGTTTGCAATTTCTCACCTGAGCTCTCTTCAGAGTGCGCGAGAGGATGAGCAGAAGATGAGGTGGCTAAAGAAGCCCAGAGCCCCAGTGTTCTTAGGCCTACTAAAGCGCTTCCAAGGAAGGGGGCTGGCTAGCAAGAGCTTTCAGTGCTGGCACTTTTCATCTCTGAGCAATTGCTCGACGTTTGCAATTTCTCAGCTCGTGGCTACGAGACGGAAAGAGAAGGACCGTGATGTTTGGTGGCTAGAGAAGCGCAAAGCCCCAGTGTTACTGAGACTGTGAAAGCGCTTCCAAGGAAGGGTGCTGGCTAGCAACAGCTTTCAGTGCTGGCACTTTTCATCTCTGAGCAATTGCTGGACGTTTGCAATTTCTCAGCTCGTGTCTACGAGACGGAAAGAGAAGGACCGTGACGTTTGGTGGCTAGAGAAGCGCAAAGCCCCAGTGTTGCTGCGCCTGTGAAAGCGCTTCCAAGGAAGGGTGCTGGCTAGCAACAGCTTTCAGTGCTGGCACTTTTCATCTCTGAGCAATTGCTCGACGTTTGCAATTTCTCACCTGAGCTCTCTTTAGAGTGCGCGAGAGGATGAGCAGAAGATTAGGTGGCTAGAGAAGCCCAGAGCCCCACTGTTCTTAGGCCTACAAAAGCGCTTCCAAGGAAGGGTGCTGGCTAGCAACAGCTTTCAGTGCTGGCACTTTTCATCTCTGAGCAATTGCTCGACGTTTGCAATTTCTCAGCTCGTGTCTACGAGACGGAAAGAGAAGGACCGTGACGTTTGGTGGCTAGAGAAGCGCAAAGCCCCAGTGTTACTGCGCCTGTGAAAGCGCTTCCAAGGAAGGGTGCTGGCTAGCAACAGCTTTCAGTGCTGGCACTTTTCATCTCTGAGCAATTGCTCGACGTTTGCAATTTCTCAACTCGTGTCTACGAGACGGAAAGAGAAGGACCGTGACGTTTGGTGGCTAGAGAAGCGCAAAGCCCCAGTGTTGCTGCGCCTGTGAAAGCGCTTCCAAGGAAGGGTGCTGGCTAGCAACAGCTTTCAGTGCTGGCACTTTTCATCTCTGAGCAATTGCTCGACGTTTGCAATTTCTCACCTGAGCTCTCTTTAGAGTGCGCGAGAGGATGAGCAGAAGATGAGGTGGCTAGAGAAGCCCAGAGCCCCACTGTTCTTAGGCCTACAAAAGCGCTTCCAAGGAAGGGTGCTGGCTAGCAACAGCTTCCAGTGCTGGCACTTTTCATCTCTGAGCAATTGCTCGACGTTTGCAATTTCTCAGCTCGTGTCTACGAGACGGAAAGAGAAGGACCGTGACGTTTGGTGGGTAGAGAAGCGCAAAGCCCCACTGTTGCTGCGCCTGTGAAAGCGCTTCCAAGGAAGGGTGCTGGCTAGCAAGAGCTTTCAGTGCTGGCACTTTTCATCTCTGAGCAATTGCTCGACGTTTGCAATTTCTCACCTGAGCTCTCTTTAGAGTGCGCGAGAGGATGAGCAGAAGATGAGGTGGCTAGAGAAGCTCAGAGCCCCAGTGTTCTTAGGCCTACAAAAGCGCTTCCAAGGAAGGGTGCTGGCTAGCAAGAGCTTTCAGTGCTGGCACTTTTCATCTCTGAGCAATTGCTCGACGTTTGCAATTTCTCAGCTCGTGTCTACGAGATGGAAAGAGAAGGACCGTGACGTTTGGTGGGTAGAGAAGCGCAAAGCCCCAGTGTTGCTGCGCCTGTGAAAGCGCTTCCAAGGAAGGGTGCTGGCTAGCAACAGCTTTCAGTGCTGGCACTTTTCTTCTCTGAGCAATTGCTGGACGTTTGCAATTTCTCACCTGAGCTCTCTTTAGAGTGCGCGAGAGGATGAGCAGAAGATGAGGTGGCTAGAGAAGCCCAGAGCCCCAGTGTTCTAAGGGCTACAAAAGAGCTTCCAAGGAAGGGTGCTGGCTAGCAACAGCTTTCAGTGCTGGCACTTTTCGTCTCTGAGCAATTGCTGGACGTTTGCAATTTCTCACCTGAGCTCTCTTTAGAGTGCGCGAGAGGATGAGCAGAAGATGAGGTGGCTAGAGAAGCCCAGAGCCCCAGTGTTCTTAGGCCTACAAAAGCGCTTCCAAGGAAGGCTGCTGGCTAGCAAGAGCTTTCAGTGCTGGCACTTTTCATCTCTGAGCAATTGCTCGACGTTTGCAATTTCTCAGCTCGTGTCTACGAGACGGAAAGAGAAGGACCGTGACGTTTGGTGGCTAGAGAAGCGCAAAGCCCCAGTGTAACTGCGCCTGTGAAAGCGCTTCCAAGGAAGGGTGCTGGCTAGCAAAAGCTTTCAGTGCTGGCACTTTTCATCTCTGAGCAATTGCTCGACGTTTGCAATTTCTCAGCTCGTGTCTATGAGACGGAAAGAGAATGACCGTGACGTTTGGTGGGTAGAGAAGCGCAAAGCCCCAGTGTTACTGCGCTTGTGAAAGCGCTTCCAAGGAAGGGTGCTGGCTAGCAACAGGTTTCAGTGCTGGCACTTTTCATCTCTGAGCAATTGCTCGACGTTTGCAATTTCTCACCTGAGCTCTCTTTAGAGTGCGCGAGAGGATGAGCAGAAGATGAGGTGGCTAGAGAAGCCCAGAGCCCCAGTGTTCTTAGGCCTACAAAAGCGCTTCCAAGGAAGGGTGCTGGCTAGCAACAGCTTTCAGTGCTGGCACTTTTCATCTCTGAGCAATTGCTCGATGTTTGCAATTTCTCAGCTCGTGTCTACGAGACGGAAAGAGAAGGACCGTGACGTTTGGTGGCTAGAGAAGCGCAAAGCCCCAGTGTTGCTGCGCCTGTGAAAGCGCTTCCAAGGAAGGGTGCTGGCTAGCAAGAGCTTTCAGTGCTGGCACTTTTCATCTCTGAGCAATTGCTCGACGTTTGCAATTTCTCAGCTCGTGTCTACGAGACGGAAAGAGAAGGACCGTGACGTTTGGTGGGTAGAGAAGCGCAAAGCCCCAGTGTTGCTGCGCCTGTGAAAGCGCTTCCAAGGAAGGGTGCTGGCTAGCAAGAGCTTTCAGTGCTGGCACTTTTCATCTCTGAGCAATTGCTCGACGTTTGCAATTTCTCACCTGAGCTCTCTTTAGAGTGCGCGAGAGGATGAGCAGAAGATGAGGTGGCTAGAGAAGCCCAGAGCCCCAGTGTTCTTAGGCCTACAAAAGCGCTTCCAAGGAAGGGTGCTGGCTAGCAACAGCTTTCAGTGCTGGCACTTTTCATCTCTGAGCAATTGCTCGACGTTTGCAATTTCTCAACTCATGTCTACGAGACGG
Source organism: Sarcoramphus papa (assembly GCA_037962945.1). NCBI lineage: Eukaryota > Metazoa > Chordata > Aves > Accipitriformes > Cathartidae > Sarcoramphus > Sarcoramphus papa. The sequence continues at coordinate 4,129,748 of JBBMRM010000093.1, read as the reverse complement.
AAAGAGAATGACCGTGACGTTTGGTGCGTATAGAAGCGCAAAGCCCCAGTGTTACTGCGCCTGTGAAAGCGCTTCCAAGGAAGGGTGCTGGCTAGCAAGAGCTTTCAGTGCTGGCACTTTTCATCTCTGAGCAATTGCTCGACGTTTGCAATTTCTCAGCTCGTGTCTACCGACGGAAAGAGAAGGACCGTGACGTTTGGTGCGTAGAGAAGCGCAAAGCCCCAGTGTTACTGAGCCTGTGAAAGTGCTTCCAAGGAAGGGTGCTGGCTAGCAACAGCTTCCAGTGCTGGCACTTTTCATCTCTGAGCAATTGCTCGACGTTTGCAATTTCTCAGCTCGTGTCTACGAGACGGAAAGAGAAGGACCGTGACGTTTGGTGGCTAGAGAAGCGCAAAGCCCCACTGTTGCTGCGCCTGTGAAAGCGCTTCCAAGGAAGGGTGCTGGCTAGCAACAGCTTTCAGTGCTGGCACTTTTCATCTCTGAGCAATTGCTGGACGTTTGCAATTTCTCACCTGAGCTCTCTTTAGAGTGCGCGAGAGGATGAGCAGAAGATGAGGTGGCTAGAGAAGCTCAGAGCCCCAGTGTTCTTAGGCCTACAAAAGCGCTTCCAAGGAAGGGTGCTGGCTAGCAACAGCTTTCAGTGCTGGCACTTTTCGTCTCTGAGCAATTGCTCGACGTTTGCAATTTCTCACCTGAGCTCTCTTTAGAGTGCGCGAGAGGATGAGCAGAAGATTAGGTGGCTAGAGAAGCCCAGAGCCCCAGTGTTCTTAGGCCTACAAAAGCGCTTCCAAGGAAGGGTGCTGGCTAGCAACAGCTTTCAGTGCTGGCACTTTTCATCTCTGAGCAATTGCTCGACGTTTGCAATTTCTCAGCTCGTGTCTACGAGACGGAAAGAGAAGGACCGTGACGTTTGGTGGGTAGAGAAGCGCAAAGCCCCAGTGTTGCTGCGCCTGTGAAAGCGCTTCCAAGGAAGGGTGCTGGCTAGCAACAGCTTTCAGTGCTGGCACTTTTCATCTCTGAGCAATTGCTCGACGTTTGCAATTTCTCACCTGAGCTCTCTTTAGAGTGCGCGAGAGGATGAGCAGAAGATGAGGTGGCTAGAGAAGCCCAGAGCCCCAGTGTTCTAAGGGCTACAAAAGCGCTTCCAAGGAAGGGTGCTGGCTAGCAACAGCTTCCAGTGCTGGCACTTTTCATCTCTGAGCAATTGCTCGACGTTTGCAATTTCTCAGCTCGTGTCTAGGAGACGGAAAGAGAAGGACCGTGACGTTTGGTGGCTAGAGAAGTGCAAAGCCCCAGTGTTGCTGCGCCTGTGAAAGCGCTTCCAAGGAAGGGTGCTGGCTAGCAAGAGCTTTCAGTGCTGGCACTTTTCATCTCTGAGCAATTGCTCGACGTTTGCAATTTCTCACCTGAGCTCTCTTCAGAGTGCGCGAGAGGATGAGCAGAAGATGAGGTGGCTAGAGAAGCCCAGAGTCCCAGTGTTCTTAGGCCTACAAAAGCGCTTCCAAGGAAGGGGGCTGGCTAGCAAGAGCTTTCAGTGCTGGCACTTTTCATCTCTGAGCAATTGCTCGACGTTTGCAATTTCTCAGCTCGTGTCTACCGACGGAAAGAGAAGGACCGTGACGTTTGGTGGGTAGAGAAGCGCAAAGCCCCAGTGTTGCTGCGCCTGTGAAAGCGCTTCCAAGGAAGGGTGCTGGCTAGCAAGAGCTTTCAGTGCTGGCACTTTTCATCTCTGAGCAATTGCTCGACGTTTGCAATTTCTCACCTGAGCTCTCTTTAGAGTGCGCGAGAGGATGAGCAGAAGATGAGGTGGCTAGAGAAGCCCAGAGCCCCAGTGTTCTTAGGCCTACAAAAGCGCTTCCAAGGAAGGGTGCTGGCTAGCAACAGCTTTCAGTGCTGGCACTTTTCATCTCTGAGCAATTGCTCGACGTTTGCAATTTCTCAACTCATGTCTACGAGACGGAAAGAGAATGACCGTGACGTTTGGTGCGTATAGAAGCGCAAAGCCCCAGTGTTACTGCGCCTGTGAAAGCGCTTCCAAGGAAGGGTGCTGGCTAGCAAGAGCTTTCAGTGCTGGCACTTTTCATCTCTGAGCAATTGCTCGACGTTTGCAATTTCTCAGCTCGTGTCTACCGACGGAAAGAGAAGGACCGTGACGTTTGGTGCGTAGAGAAGCGCAAAGCCCCAGTGTTACTGAGCCTGTGAAAGTGCTTCCAAGGAAGGGTGCTGGCTAGCAACAGCTTCCAGTGCTGGCACTTTTCATCTCTGAGCAATTGCTCGACGTTTGCAATTTCTCAGCTCGTGTCTACGAGACGGAAAGAGAAGGACCGTGACGTTTGGTGGCTAGAGAAGCGCAAAGCCCCACTGTTGCTGCGCCTGTGAAAGCGCTTCCAAGGAAGGGTGCTGGCTAGCAACAGCTTTCAGTGCTGGCACTTTTCATCTCTGAGCAATTGCTGGACGTTTGCAATTTCTCACCTGAGCTCTCTTTAGAGTGCGCGAGAGGATGAGCAGAAGATGAGGTGGCTAGAGAAGCTCAGAGCCCCAGTGTTCTTAGGCCTACAAAAGCGCTTCCAAGGAAGGGTGCTGGCTAGCAACAGCTTTCAGTGCTGGCACTTTTCGTCTCTGAGCAATTGCTCGACGTTTGCAATTTCTCACCTGAGCTCTCTTTAGAGTGCGCGAGAGGATGAGCAGAAGATGAGGTGGCTAGAGAAGCCCAGAGCCCCAGTGTTCTTAGGCCTACAAAAGCGCTTCCAAGGAAGGGTGCTGGCTAGCAACAGCTTTCAGTGCTGGCACTTTTCATCTCTGAGCAATTGCTCGACGTTTGCAATTTCTCAGCTCGTGTCTACGAGACGGAAAGAGAAGGACCGTGACGTTTGGTGGGTAGAGAAGCGCAAAGCCCCAGTGTTGCTGCGCCTGTGAAAGCGCTTCCAAGGAAGGGTGCTGGCTAGCAACAGCTTTCAGTGCTGGCACTTTTCATCTCTGAGCAATTGCTCGACGTTTGCAATTTCTCACCTGAGCTCTCTTTAGAGTGCGCGAGAGGATGAGCAGAAGATGAGGTGGCTAGAGAAGCCCAGAGCCCCAGTGTTCTAAGGGCTACAAAAGCGCTTCCAAGGAAGGGTGCTGGCTAGCAACAGCTTCCAGTGCTGGCACTTTTCATCTCTGAGCAATTGCTCGACGTTTGCAATTTCTCAGCTCGTGTCTAGGAGACGGAAAGAGAAGGACCGTGACGTTTGGTGGCTAGAGAAGTGCAAAGCCCCAGTGTTGCTGCGCCTGTGAAAGCGCTTCCAAGGAAGGGTGCTGGCTAGCAAGAGCTTTCAGTGCTGGCACTTTTCATCTCTGAGCAATTGCTCGACGTTTGCAATTTCTCACCTGAGCTCTCTTCAGAGTGCGCGAGAGGATGAGCAGAAGATGAGGTGGCTAGAGAAGCCCAGAGTCCCAGTGTTCTTAGGCCTACAAAAGCGCTTCCAAGGAAGGGGGCTGGCTAGCAAGAGCTTTCAGTGCTGGCACTTTTCATCTCTGAGCAATTGCTCGACGTTTGCAATTTCTCAGCTCGTGTCTACCGACGGAAAGAGAAGGACCGTGACGTTTGGTGGGTAGAGAAGCGCAAAGCCCCAGTGTTGCTGCGCCTGTGAAAGCGCTTCCAAGGAAGGGTGCTGGCTAGCAACAGCTTTCAGTGCTGGCACTTTTCATCTCTGAGCAATTGCTCGACGTTTGCAATTTCTCACCTGAGCTCTCTTTAGAGTGCGCGAGAGGATGAGCAGAAGATGAGGTGGCTAGAGAAGCCCAGAGCCCCAGTGTTCTAAGGGCTACAAAAGCGCTTCCAAGGAAGGGTGCTGGCTAGCAACAGCTTTCAGTGCTGGCACTTTTCATCTCTGAGCAATTGCTCGATGTTTGCAATTTCTCAGCTCGTGTCTATGAGACGGAAAGAGAAGGACCGTGACGTTTGGTGGGTAGAGAAGCGCAAAGCCGCAGTGTAACTGCGCCTGTGAAAGCGCTTCCAAGGAAGGGGGCTGGCTAGCAAAAGCTTTCAGTGCTGGCACTTTTCATCTCTGAGCAATTGCTCGACGTTTGCAATTTCTCAGCTCGTGTCTATGAGACGGAAAGAGAATGACAGTGACGTTTGGTGGGTAGAGAAGCGCAAAGCCCCAGTGTTACTGCGCTTGTGAAAGCGCTTCCAAGGAAGGGTGCTGGCTAGCAAGAGCTTTCAGTGCTGGCACTTTTCATCTCGGAGCAATTGCTCGACGTTTGCAATTTCTCAGCTCGTGTCTACGAGGCGGAAAGAGAAGGACTGTGACGTTTGGTGGCTAGAGAAGCGCAAAGCCCCAGTGTTGCTGCGCCTGTGAAAGCGCTTCCAAGGAAGGGTGCTGGCTAGCAAGAGCTTTCAGTGCTGGCACTTTTCATCTCTGAGCAATTGCTCGACGTTTGCAATTTCTCACCTGAGCTCTCTTTAGAGTGCGCGAGAGGATGAGCAGAAGATGAGGTGGCTAGAGAAGCCCAGAGCCCCACTGTTCTTAGGCCTACAAAAGCGCTTCCAAGGAAGGGTGCTGGCTAGCAACAGCTTTCAGTGCTGGCACTTTTCATCTCGGAGCAATTGCTCGACGTTTGCAATTTCTCACCTGAGCTCTCTTCAGAGTGCGCGAGAGGATGAGCAGAAGATTAGGTGGCTAGAGAAGCCCAGAGCCCCACTGTTCTAAGGGCTACAAAAGCGCTTCCAAGGAAGGGTGCTGGCTAGCAACAGCTTTCAGTGCTGGCACTTTTCCTCTCTGAGCAATTGCTCGACGTTTGCAATTTCTCAACTCGTGTCTACGAGAAAGAAAGAGAAGGACCGTGACGTTTGGTGGCTAGAGAAGCGCAAAGCCCCAGTGTTGCTGCGCCTGTGAAAGCACTTCCAAGGAAGGGTGCTGGCTAGCAATAGCTTTCAGTGCTGGCACTTTTCATCTCTGAGCAATTGCTCGACGTTTGCAATTTCTCACCTGAGCTCTCTTTAGCGTGCGCGAGAGGATGAGCAGAAGATTAGGTGGCTAGAGAAGCCCAGAGCCCCAGTGTTCTAAGGGCTACAAAAGCGCTTCCAAGGAAGGGTGCTGGCTAGCAACAGCTTCCAGTGCTGGCACTTTTCATCTCTGAGCAATTGCTCGACGTTTGCAATTTCTCAGCTCGTGTCTACGAGACGGAAAGAGAAGGACCGTGACGTTTGGTGGCTAGAGAAGCGCAAAGCCCCAGTGTTACTGCGCCTGTGAAAGCGCTTCCAAGGAAGGGTGCTGGCTAGCAACAGCTTTCAGTGCTGGCACTTTTCATCTCTGAGCAATTGCTGGACGTTTGCAATTTCTCACCTGAGCTCTCTTTAGAGTGCGCGAGAGGATGAACAGAAGATTAGGTGGCTAGAGAAGCCCAGAGCCCCAGTGTTCTTAAGGCTACAAAAGCGCTTCCAAGGAAGGGTGCTGGCTAGCAACAGCTTTCAGTGCTGGCACTTTTCATCTCTGAGCAATTGCTCGACGTTTGCAATTTCTCAGCTCGTGTCTACGAGACGGAAAGAGAAGGACCGTGACGTTTGGTGCGTATAGAAGCGCAAAGCCCCAGTGTTACTGCGCCTGTGAAAGCGCTTCCAAGGAAGGGTGCTGGCTAGCAAGAGCTTTCAGTGCTGGCACTTTTCATCTCTGAGCAATTGCTCGACGTTTGCAATTTCTCACCTGAGCTCTCTTTAGAGTGCGCGAGAGGATGAGCAGAAGATGAGGTGGCTAGAGAAGCCCAGAGCCCCAGTGTTCTTAGGCCTACAAAAGCGCTTCCAAGGAAGGGTGCTGGCTAGCAAGAGCTTTCAGTGCTGGCACTTTTCATCTCTGAGCAATTGCTCGACGTTTGCAATTTCTCATCTCGAGTCTACGAGACGGAAAGAGAATGACCGTGACGTTTGGTGGCTAGAGAAGCGCAAAGCCCCAGTGTTACTGCGCCTGTGAAAGCGCTTCCAAGGAAGGGTGCTGGCTAGCAACAGCTTTCAGTGCTGGCACTTTTCATCTCTGAGCAATTGCTCGACGTTTGCAATTTCTCAGCTCGTGTCTACCGACGGAAAGAGAATGACCGTGACGTTTGGTGGCTAGAGAAGCGCAAAGCCCCAGTGTTGCTGCGCCTGTGAAAGCGCTTCCAAGGAAGGGTGCTGGCTAGCAACAGCTTTCAGTGCTGGCACTTTTCATCTCTGAGCAATTGCTCGACGTTTGCAATTTCTCACCTGAGCTCTCTTTAGAGTGCGCGAGAGGATGAGCTGAAGATGAGGTGGCTAAAGAAGCCCAGAGCCCCAGTGTTCTTAGGCCTACAAAAGCGCTTCCAAGGAAGGGTGCTGGCTAGCAACAGCTTTCAGTGCTGGCACTTTTCATCTCTGAGCAATTGCTCGACGTTTGCAATTTCTCAACTCGTGTCTACGAGACGGAAAGAGAAGGACCGTGACGTTTGGTGGCTAGAGAAGCGCAAAGCCCCAGTGTTGCTGTGCCTGTGAAAGCGCTTCCAAGGAAGGGTGCTGGCTAGCAAGAGCTTTCAGTGCTGGCACTTTTCATCTCTGAGCAATTGCTCGACGTTTGCAATTTCTCACCTGAGCTCTCTTTAGAGTGCGCAAGAGGATGAGCAGAAGATGAGGTGTCTAGAGAAGCCCAGAGCCCCAGTGTTCTTAGGCCTACAAAAGCGCTTCCAAGGAAGGGTGCTGGCTAGCAACAGCTTTCAGTGCTGGCACTTTTCATCTCTGAGCAATTGCTCGACGTTTGCAATTTCTCAGCTCGTGTCTACGAGACGGAAAGAGAATGACCGTGACGTTTGGTGCGTATAGAAGCGCAAAGCCCCAGTGTTGCTGCGCCTGTGAAAGCGCTTCCAAGGAAGGGTGCTGGCTAGCAAGAGCTTTCAGTGCTGGCACTTTTCATCTCTGAGCAATTGCTCGACGTTTGCAATTTCTCCCCTGAGCTCTCTTTAGAGTGCGCGAGAGGATGAGCAGAAGATGAGGTGGCTAGAGAGGCCCAGAGCCCCACTGTTCTTAAGGCTACAAAAGCGCTTCCAAGGAAGGGTGCTGGCTAGCAAGAGCTTTCAGTGCTGGCACTTTTCATCTCTGAGCAATTGCTCGACGTTTGCAATTTCTCAGCTCGTGTCTACGAGACGGAAAGAGAAGGACCGTGACGTTTGGTGGCTAGAGAAGCGCAAAGCCCCAGTGTTGCTGCGCCTGTGAAAGCGCTTCCAAGGAAGGGTGCTGGCTAGCAAGAGCTTTCAGTGCTGGCACTTTTCATCTCTGAGCAATTGCTCGACGTTTGCAATTTCTCACCTGAGCTCTCTTTAGAGTGCGCGAGAGGATGAGCAGAAGATGAGGTGGCTAGAGAAGCCCAGAGCCCCAGTGTTCTTAGGCCTACAAAAGCGCTTCCAAGGAAGGGTGCTGGCTAGCAAGAGCTTTCAGTGCTGGCACTTTTCATCTCTGAGCAATTGCTCGACGTTTGCAATTTCTCAGCTCGAGTCTACGAGACGGAAAGAGAAGGACCGTGACGTTTGGTGCGTATAGAAGCGCAAAGCCCCAGTGTTACTGCGCCTGTGAAAGCGCTTCCAAGGAAGGGTGCTGGCTAGCAACAGCTTTCAGTGCTGGCACTTTTCATCTCTGAGCAATTGCTCGACGTTTGCAATTTCTCAGCTCGTGTCTACCGACGGAAATAGAAGGACCGTGACGTTTGGTGGCTAGAGAAGCGCAAAGCCCCAGTGTTGCTGCGCCTGTGAAAGCGCTTCCAAGGAAGGGTGTTGGCTAGCAACAGCTTTCAGTGCTGGCACTTTTCATCTCTGAGCAATTGCTCGACGTTTGCAATTTCTCACCTGAGCTCTCTTTAGAGTGCGCGAGAGGATGAGCTGAAGATGAGGTGGCTAAAGAAGCCCAGAGCCCCAGTGTTCTTAGGCCTACAAAAGCGCTTCCAAGGAAGGGGGCTGGCTAGCAACAGCTTTCAGTGCTGGCACTTTTCATCTCTGAGCAATTGCTCGACGTTTGCAATTTCTCAGCTCGTGTCTACGAGACGGAAAGAGAAGGACCGTGACGTTTGGTGGGTAGAGAAGCGCAAAGCCCCAGTGTTGCTGCGCCTGTGAAAGCGCTTCCAAGGAAGGGTGCTGGCTAGCAACAGCTTTCAGTGCTGGCACTTTTCATCTCTGAGCAATTGCTCGACGTTTGCAATTTCTCACCTGAGCTCTCTTTAGAGTGCGCGAGAGGATGAGCAGAAGCTTAGGTGGCTAAAGAAGCCCAGAGCCCCAGTGTTCTTAGGCCTACAAAAGCGCTTCCAAGGAAGGGTGCTGGCTAGCAACAGCTTTCAGTGCTGGCACTTTTCATCTCTGAGCAATTGCTCGACGTTTGCAATTTCTCAGCTCGTGTCTACGAGACGGAAAGAGAAGGACCGTGACGTTTGGTGCGTACAGAAGCGCAAAGCCCCAGTGTTACTGCGCCTGTGAAAGCGCTTCCAAGGAAGGGTGCTGGCTAGCAAGAGCTTTCAGTGCTGGCACTTTTCATCTCTGAGCAATTGCTCGACGTTTGCAATTTCTCACCTGAGCTCTCTTTAGAGTGCGCGAGAGGATGAGGAGAAGATGAGGTGGCTAAAGAAGCCCAGAGCCCCAGTGTTCTTAGGCCTACAAAAGCGCTTCCAAGGAAGGGTGCTGGCTAGCAACAGCTTTCAGTGCTGGCACTTTTCATCTCTGAGCAATTGCTCGACGTTTGCAATTTCTCACCTGAGCTCTCTTTAGAGTGCGCGAGAGGATGAGCAGAAGATGAGGTGGCTAGAGAAGCCCAGAGCCCCAGTGTTCTAAGGGCTACAAAAGCGCTTCCAAGGAAGGGTGCTGGCTAGCAAGAGCTTCCAGTGCTGGCACTTTTCATCTCTGAGCAATTGCTCGACGTTTGCAATTTCTCATTTCGTGTCTACGAGACGGAAAGAGAATGACTGTGACGTTTGGTGCCTAGAGAGGCGCAAAGCCCCAGTGTTACTGCGCCTGTGAAAGCGCTTCCAAGGAAGGGTGCTGGCTAGCAACAGCTTTCAGTGCTGGCACTTTTCTTCTCTGAGCAATTGCTCGACGTTTGCAATTTCTCACCTGAGCTCTCTTTAGAGTGCGCGAGAGGATGAGCAGAAGATGAGGTGGCTAGAGAAGCCCAGAGCCCCAGTGTTCTAAGGGCTACAAAAGAGCTTCCAAGGAAGGGTGCTGGCTAGCAACAGCTTTCAGTGCTGGCAGTTTTCATCTCTGAGCAATTGCTCGACGTTTGCAATTTCTCACCTGAGCTCTCTTTAGAGTGCGCGAGAGGATGAGCAGAAGATTAGGTGGCTAGAGAAGCCCAGAGCCCCAGTGTTCTTAGGCCTACAAAAGCGCTTCCAAGGAAGGGTGCTGGCTAGCAACAGCTTTCAGTGCTGGCACTTTTCCTCTCTGAGCAATTGCTGGACGTTTGCAATTTCTCAGCTCGTGTCTACGAGACGGAAAGAGAAGGACCGTGACGTTTGGTGGGTAGAGAAGTGCAAAGCCCCAGTGTTGCTGCGCCTGTGAAAGCGCTTCCAAGGAAGGGTGCTGGCTAGCAAGAGCTTTCAGTGCTGGCACTTTTCATCTCTGAGCAATTGCTCGACGTTTGCAATTTCTCACCTGAGCTCTCTTCAGAGTGCGCGAGAGGATGAGCAGAAGATGAGGTGGCTAAAGAAGCCCAGAGCCCCAGTGTTCTTAGGCCTACAGAAGCGCTTCCAAGGAAGGGTGCTGGCTAACAACAGCTTTCAGTGCTGGCACTTTTCATCTCTGAGCAATTGCTCGACGTTTGCAATTTCTCAGCTCGTGTCTACGAGACGGAAAGAGAAGGACCGTGACGTTTGGTGGCTAGAGAAGCGCAAAGCCCCAGTGTTACTGCGCCTGTAAAGCGCTTCCAAGGAAGGGTGCTGGCTAGCAAGAGCTTTCAGTGCTGGCACTTTTCATCTCTGAGCAATTGCTCGACGTTTGCAATTTCTCAGCTCGTGTCTACCGACGGAAAGAGAAGGACCGTGACGTTTGGTGCGTATAGAAGCGCAAAGCCCCAGTGTTGCTGCGCCTGTGAAAGCGCTTCCAAGGAAGGGTGCTGGCTAGTAACAGCTTTCAGTGCTGGCACTTTTCTTCTCTGAGCAATTGCTCGACGTTTGCAATTTCTCACCTGAGCTCTCTTTAGAGTGCGCGAGAGGATGAGCAGAAGATGAGGTGGCTAGACAAGCCCAGAGCCCCAGTGTTCTAAGGGCTACAAAAGCGCTTCCAAGGAAGGGTGCTGGCTAGCAACAGCTTTCAGTGCTGGCACTTTTCATCTCTGAGCAATTGATCGACGTTTGCAATTTCTCAGCTCGTGTCTACGAGACGGAAAGAGAATGACCGTGACGTTTGGTGGGTAGAGAAGCGCAAAGCCCCAGTGTTGCTGCGCCTGTGAAAGCGCTTCCAAGGAAGGGTGCTGGCTAGCAACAGCTTTCAGTGCTGGCACTTTTCTTCTCTGAGCAATTGTTCGACGTTTGCAATTTCTCACCTGAGCTCTCTTTAGAGTGCGCGAGAGGATGAGCAGAAGATTAGGTGGCTAGAGAAGCCCAGAGCCCCAGTGTTCTTAGGCCTACAAAAGCGCTTCCAAGGAAGGGTGCTGGCTAGCAACAGCTTTCAGTGCTGGCACTTTTCATCTCTGAGCAATTGCTCGACGTTTGCAATTTCTCACCTGAGCTCTCTTTAGAGTGCGCGAGAGGATGAGCAGAAGATGAGGTGGCTAGAGAAGCCCAGAGCCCCAGTGTTCTTAGGCCTACAAAAGCGCTTCCAAGGAAGGGTGCTGGCTAGCAACAGGTTTCAGTGCTGGCACTTTTCATCTCTGAGCAATTGCTCGACGTTTGCAATTTCTCAACTCGTGTCTACGAGACGGAAAGAGAATGACCGTGACGTTTGGTGCGTAGAGAAGCGCAAACCCCAGTGTTACTGCGCCTGTGAAAGCGCTTCCAAGGAAGGGTGCTGGCTAGCAAGAGCTTTCAGTGCTGGCACTTTTCATCTCTGAGCAATTGCTCGACGTTTGCAATTTCTCAGCTCGTGTCTACCGACGGAAATAGAAGGACCGTGACGTTTGGTGGGTAGAGAAGCGCAAAGCCCCAGTGTTGCTGCGCCTGTGAAAGCGCTTCCAAGGAAGGGTGCTGGCTAGCAAGAGCTTTCAGTGCTGGCACTTTTCATCTCTGAGCAATTGCTCGACGTTTGCAATTTCTCACCTGAGCTCTCTTTAGAGTGCGCGAGAGGATGAGCAGAAGATTAGGTGGCTAGAGAAGCCCAGAGCCCCAGTGTTCTAAGGGCTACAAAAGTGCTTCCAAGGAAGGGTGCTGGCTAGCAACAGCTTTCAGTGCTGGCACTTTTCATCTCTGAGCAATTGCTCGATGTTTGCAATTTCTCAGCTCGTGTCTACGAGACGGAAAGAGAAGGACCGTGACGTTTGGTGGCTAGAGAAGCGCAAAGCCCCAGTGTTGCTGCGCCTGTGAAAGCGCTTCCAAGGAAGGGTGCTGGCTAGCAAGAGCTTTCAGTGCTGGCACTTTTCATCTCTGAGCAATTGCTCGACGTTTGCAATTTCTCACCTGAGCTCTCTTTAGAGTGCGCGAGAGGATGAGCAGAAGATGAGGTGGCTAGAGAAGCCCAGAGCCCCAGTGTTCTAAGGGCTACAAAAGCGCTTCCAAGGAAGGGTGCTGGCTAGCAACAGCTTCCAGTGCTGGCACTTTTCATCTCTGAGCAATTGCTCGACGTTTGCAATTTCTCAGCTCGTGTCTACGAGACGGAAAGAGAATGACTGTGACGTTTGGTGGCTAGAGAAGCGCAAAGCCCCAGTGTTACTGCGCCTGTGAAAGCGCTTCCAAGGAAGGGTGCTGGCTAGCAACAGCTTTCAGTGCTGGCACTTTTCTTCTCTGAGCAATTGCTCGACGTTTGCAATTTCTCACCTGAGCTCTCTTTAGACTGCGCGAGAGGATGAGCAGAAGATGAGGTGGCTAGAGAAGCCCAGAGCCCCAGTGTTCTAAGGGCTACAAAAGAGCTTCCAAAGAAGGGTGCTGGCTAGCAACAGCTTTCAGTGCTGGCACTTTTCATCTCTGAGCAATTGCTCGACGTTTGCAATTTCTCACCTGAGCTCTCTTTAGAGTGCGCGAGAGGATGAGCAGAAGATTAGGTGGCTAGAGAAGCCCAGAGCCCCAGTGTTCTTAGGCCTACAAAAGCGCTTCCAAGGAAGGGTGCTGGCTAGCAACAGCTTTCAGTGCTGGCACTTTTCATCTCTGAGCAATTGCTCGACGTTTGCAATTTCTCAGCTCGTGTCTACGAGACGGAAAGAGAAGGACCGTGACGTTTGGTGCGTAGAGAAGCGCAAAGCCCCAGTGTTGCTGCGCCTGTGAAAGCGCTTCCAAGGAAGGGTGCTGGCTAGCAAGAGCTTTCAGTGCTGGCACTTTTCATCTCTGAGCAATTGCTCGACGTTTGCAATTTCTCACCTGAGCTCTCTTTAGAGTGCACGAGAGGATGAGTAGAAGATGAGGTGGCTAGAGAAGCCCAGAGCCCCAGTGTTCTTAGGCCTACAAAAGCGCTTCCAAGGAAGGGTGCTGGCTAGCAACAGCTTTCAGTGCTGGCACTTTTCATCTCTGAGCAATTGCTGGACGTTTGCAATTTCTCAGCTCGTGTCTACGAGACGGAAAGAGAAGGACCGTGACGTTTGGTGGCTAGAGAAGCGCAAAGCCCCAGTGTTACTGCGCCTGTGAAAGCGCTTCCAAGGAAGGGTGGTGGCTAGCAACAGCTTTCAGTGCTGGCACTTTTCATCTCTGAGCAATTGCTCGACGTTTGCAATTTCTCAGCTCGTGTCTACGAGACGGAAAGAGAATGACCGTGACGTTTGGTGGCTAGAGAAGCGCAAAGCCCCAGTGTTGCTGCGCCTGTGAAAGCACTTCCAAGGAAGCGTGCTGGCTAGCAAGAGCTTTCAGTGCTGGCACTTTTCATCTCTGAGCAATTGCTCGACGTTTGCAATTTGTCCCCTGAGCTCTCTTCAGAGTGCGCGAGAGGATGAGCAGAAGATGAGGTGGCTAGAGAAGCCCAGAGCCCCAGTGTTCTAAGGGCTACAAAAGCGCTTCCAAGGAAGGGTGCTGGCTAGCAACAGCTTCCAGTGCTGGCACTTTTCATCTCTGAGCAATTGCTCGACGTTTGCAATTTCTCAGCTCGTGTCTGCGAGACGGAAAGAGAAGGACCGTGACGTTTGGTGGGTAGAGAAGTGCAAAGCCCCAGTGTTGCTGCACCTGTGAAAGCGCTTCCAAGGAAGGGTGCTGGCTAGCAACAGCTTTCAGTGCTGGCACTTTTCATCTCTGAGCAATTGCTGGACGTTTGCAATTTCTCAGCTCGTGTCTACTGACGGAAAGAGAATGACCGTGACGTTTGGTGGGTAGAGAAGCGCAAAGCCCCAGTGTTGCTGCGCCTGTGAAAGCGCTTCCAAGGAAAGGTGCTGGGTAGCAACAGCTTTCAGTGCTGGCACTTTTCATCTCTGAGCAATTGCTCGACGTTTGCAATTTCTCCCCTGAGCTCTCTTTAGAGTGCGCGAGAGGATGAGCAGAAGATTAGGTGGCTAGAGAAGCCCAGAGCCCCAGTGTTCTTAGGCCTACAAAAGCGCTTCCAAGGAAGGGGGCTGGCTAGCAACAGGTTTCAGTGCTGGCACTTTTCATCTCTGAGCAATTGCTCGACGTTTGCAATTTCTCAGCTCGTGTCTGCGAGACGGAAAGAGAAGGACCGTGACGTTTGGTGGGTAGAGAAGTGCAAAGCCCCAGTGTTGCTGCACCTGTGAAAGCGCTTCCAAGGAAGGGTGCTGGCTAGCAACAGCTTTCAGTGCTGGCACTTTTCATCTCTGAGCAATTGCTGGACGTTTGCAATTTCTCAGCTCGTGTCTACTGACGGAAAGAGAAGGACCTTGACGTTTGGTGGGTAGAGAAGCGCAAAGCCCCAGTGTTGCTGCGCCTGTGAAAGCGCTTCCAAGGAAAGGTGCTGGGTAGCAACAGCTTTCAGTGCTGGCACTTTTCATCTCTGAGCAATTGCTCGACGTTTGCAATTTCTCCCCTGAGCTCTCTTTAGAGTGCGCGAGAGGATGAGCAGAAGATTAGGTGGCTAGAGAAGCCCAGAGCCCCAGTGTTCTTAGGCCTACTAAAGCGCTTCCAAGGAAGGGGGCTGGCTAGCAACAGGTTTCAGTGCTGGCACTTTTCATCTCTGAGCAATTGCTCGACGTTTGCAATTTCTCAACTCGTGTCTACGAGACGGAAAGAGAATGACCGTGACGTTTGGTGCGTAGAGAAGCGCAAACCCCAGTGTTGCTGCACCTGTGAAAGCGCTTCCAAGGAAGGGTGCTGGCTAGCAACAGCTTTCAGTGCTGGCACTTTTCATCTCTGAGCAATTGCTCGACGTTTGCAATTTCTCAGCTCGTGTCTACGAGACGGAAAGAGAAGGACCGTGACGTTTGGTGGCTAGAGAAGCGCAAAGCCCCAGTGTTGCTGCGCCTGTGAAAGCGCTTCCAAGGAAGGGTGCTGGCTAGCAACAGCTTTCAGTGCTGGCACTTTTCATCTCTGAGCAATTGCTCGACGTTTGCAATTTCTCACCTGAGCTCTCTTTAGAGTGCGCGAGAGGATGAGCAGATGATTAGGTGGCTAGAGAAGCCCAGAGCCCCAGTGTTCTAAGGGCTACAAAAGCACTTCCAAGGAAGGGTGCTGGCTAGCAAGAGCTTTCAGTGCTGGCACTTTTCATCTCTGAGCAATTGCTCGACGTTTGCAATTTCTCAACTCGTGTCTACGAGACGGAAAGAGAATGACCGTGACGTTTGGTGCGTAGAGAAGCGCAAACCCCAGTGTTACTGCGCCTGTGAAAGCGCTTCCAAGGAAGGGTGCTGGCTAGCAACAGCTTTCAGTGCTGGCACTTTTCATCTCTGAGCAATTGCTCGACGTTTGCAATTTCTCAGCTCGTGTCTACCGACGGAAATAGAAGGACCGTGACGTTTGGTGGGTAGAGAAGCGCAAAGCCCCAGTGTTGCTGCGCCTGTGAAAGCGCTTCCAAGGAAGGGTGCTGGCTAGCAAGAGCTTTCAGTGCTGGCACTTTTCATCTCTGAGCAATTGCTCGACGTTTGCAATTTCTCACCTGAGCTCTCTTTAGAGTGCGCGAGAGGATGAGCAGAAGATTAGGTGGCTAGAGAAGCCCAGAGCCCCAGTGTTCTAAGGGCTACAAAAGTGCTTCCAAGGAAGGGTGCTGGCTAGCAACAGCTTTCAGTGCTGGCACTTTTCATCTCTGAGCAATTGCTCGATGTTTGCAATTTCTCAGCTCGTGTCTACGAGACGGAAAGAGAAGGACCGTGACGTTTGGTGGCTAGAGAAGCGCAAAGCCCCAGTGTTGCTGCGCCTGTGAAAGCGCTTCCAAGGAAGGGTGCTGGCTAGCAAGAGCTTTCAGTGCTGGCACTTTTCATCTCTGAGCAATTGCTCGACGTTTGCAATTTCTCACCTGAGCTCTCTTTAGAGTGCGCGAGAGGATGAGCAGAAGATGAGGTGGCTAGAGAAGCCCAGAGCCCCAGTGTTCTAAGGGCTACAAAAGCGCTTCCAAGGAAGGGTGCTGGCTAGCAACAGCTTCCAGTGCTGGCACTTTTCATCTCTGAGCAATTGCTCGACGTTTGCAATTTCTCAGCTCGTGTCTACGAGACGGAAAGAGAATGACTGTGACGTTTGGTGGCTAGAGAAGCGCAAAGCCCCAGTGTTACTGCGCCTGTGAAAGCGCTTCCAAGGAAGGGTGCTGGCTAGCAACAGCTTTCAGTGCTGGCACTTTTCTTCTCTGAGCAATTGCTCGACGTTTGCAATTTCTCACCTGAGCTCTCTTTAGACTGCGCGAGAGGATGAGCAGAAGATGAGGTGGCTAGAGAAGCCCAGAGCCCCAGTGTTCTAAGGGCTACAAAAGAGCTTCCAAAGAAGGGTGCTGGCTAGCAACAGCTTTCAGTGCTGGCACTTTTCATCTCTGAGCAATTGCTCGACGTTTGCAATTTCTCACCTGAGCTCTCTTTAGAGTGCGCGAGAGGATGAGCAGAAGATTAGGTGGCTAGAGAAGCCCAGAGCCCCAGTGTTCTTAGGCCTACAAAAGCGCTTCCAAGGAAGGGTGCTGGCTAGCAACAGCTTTCAGTGCTGGCACTTTTCATCTCTGAGCAATTGCTCGACGTTTGCAATTTCTCAGCTCGTGTCTACGAGACGGAAAGAGAAGGACCGTGACGTTTGGTGCGTAGAGAAGCGCAAAGCCCCAGTGTTGCTGCGCCTGTGAAAGCGCTTCCAAGGAAGGGTGCTGGCTAGCAAGAGCTTTCAGTGCTGGCACTTTTCATCTCTGAGCAATTGCTCGACGTTTGCAATTTCTCACCTGAGCTCTCTTTAGAGTGCGCGAGAGGATGAGCAGAAGATGAGGTGGCTAGAGAAGCCCAGAGCCCCAGTGTTCTTAGGCCTACAAAAGCGCTTCCAAGGAAGGGTGCTGGCTAGCAACAGCTTTCAGTGCTGGCACTTTTCATCTCTGAGCAATTGCTGGACGTTTGCAATTTCTCAGCTCGTGTCTACGAGACGGAAAGAGAAGGACCGTGACGTTTGGTGGCTAGAGAAGCGCAAAGCCCCAGTGTTACTGCGCCTGTGAAAGCGCTTCCAAGGAAGGGTGGTGGCTAGCAACAGCTTTCAGTGCTGGCACTTTTCATCTCTGAGCAATTGCTCGACGTTTGCAATTTCTCAGCTCGTGTCTACGAGACGGAAAGAGAATGACCGTGACGTTTGGTGGCTAGAGAAGCGCAAAGCCCCAGTGTTGCTGCGCCTGTGAAAGCACTTCCAAGGAAGCGTGCTGGCTAGCAAGAGCTTTCAGTGCTGGCACTTTTCATCTCTGAGCAATTGCTCGACGTTTGCAATTTGTCCCCTGAGCTCTCTTCAGAGTGCGCGAGAGGATGAGCAGAAGATGAGGTGGCTAGAGAAGCCCAGAGCCCCAGTGTTCTAAGGGCTACAAAAGCGCTTCCAAGGAAGGGTGCTGGCTAGCAACAGCTTCCAGTGCTGGCACTTTTCATCTCTGAGCAATTGCTCGACGTTTGCAATTTCTCAGCTCGTGTCTGCGAGACGGAAAGAGAAGGACCGTGACGTTTGGTGGGTAGAGAAGTGCAAAGCCCCAGTGTTGCTGCACCTGTGAAAGCGCTTCCAAGGAAGGGTGCTGGCTAGCAACAGCTTTCAGTGCTGGCACTTTTCATCTCTGAGCAATTGCTGGACGTTTGCAATTTCTCAGCTCGTGTCTACTGACGGAAAGAGAAGGACCTTGACGTTTGGTGGGTAGAGAAGCGCAAAGCCCCAGTGTTGCTGCGCCTGTGAAAGCGCTTCCAAGGAAAGGTGCTGGGTAGCAACAGCTTTCAGTGCTGGCACTTTTCATCTCTGAGCAATTGCTCGACGTTTGCAATTTCTCCCCTGAGCTCTCTTTAGAGTGCGCGAGAGGATGAGCAGAAGATTAGGTGGCTAGAGAAGCCCAGAGCCCCAGTGTTCTTAGGCCTACTAAAGCGCTTCCAAGGAAGGGGGCTGGCTAGCAACAGGTTTCAGTGCTGGCACTTTTCATCTCTGAGCAATTGCTCGACGTTTGCAATTTCTCAACTCGTGTCTACGAGACGGAAAGAGAATGACCGTGACGTTTGGTGCGTAGAGAAGCGCAAACCCCAGTGTTGCTGCACCTGTGAAAGCGCTTCCAAGGAAGGGTGCTGGCTAAGCAAGAGCTTTCAGTGCTGGCACTTTTCATCTCTGAGCAATTGCTCGACGTTTGCAATTTCTCAGCTCGTGTCTACGAGACGGAAAGAGAAGGACCGTGACGTTTGGTGGCTAGAGAAGCGCAAAGCCCCAGTGTTGCTGCGCCTGTGAAAGCGCTTCCAAGGAAGGGTGCTGGCTAGCAACAGCTTTCAGTGCTGGCACTTTTCATCTCTGAGCAATTGCTCGACGTTTGCAATTTCTCACCTGAGCTCTCTTTAGAGTGCGCGAGAGGATGAGCAGATGATTAGGTGGCTAGAGAAGCCCAGAGCCCCAGTGTTCTAAGGGCTACAAAAGCACTTCCAAGGAAGGGTGCTGGCTAGCAACAGCTTTCAGTGCTGGCACTTTTCATCTCTGAGCAATTGCTCGATGTTTGCAATTTCTCAGCTCGTGTCTACGAGACGGAAAGAGAATGACCGTGATGTCTGGTGGCTAGAGAAGCGCAAAGCCCCAGTGTTGCTGCGCCTGTGAAAGCGCTTCCAAGGAAGGGTGCTGGCTAGCAACAGCTTTCAGTGCTGGCACTTTTCATCTCTGAGCAATTGCTCGACGTTTGCAATTTCTCACCTGAGCTCTCTTTAGAGTGCGCGAGAGGATGAGCAGAAGATGAGGTGGCTAGAGAAGCCCAGAGCCCCAGTGTTCTAAGGGCTACAAAAGCGCTTCCAAGGAAGGGTGCTGGCTAGCAACAGCTTCCAGTGCTGGCACTTTTCATCTCTGAGCAATTGCTCGACGTTTGCAATTTCTCAGCTCGTGTCTACGAGACGGAAAGAGAATGACTGTGACGTTTGGTGGCTAGAGAAGCGCAAAGCCCCAGTGTTACTGCGCCTGTGAAAGCGCTTCCAAGGAAGGGTGCTGGCTAGCAAGAGCTTTCAGTGCTGGCACTTTTCTTCTCTGAGCAATTGCTCGACGTTTGCAATTTCTCACCTGAGCTCTCTTTAGACTGCGCGAGAGGATGAGCAGAAGATGAGGTGGCTAGAGAAGCGCAAAGCCCCAGTGTTACTGCGCCTGTAAAGCGCTTCCAAGGAAGGGTGCTGGCTAGCAACAGCTTTCAGTGCTGGCACTTTTCATCTCTGAGCAATTGCTCGACGTTTGCAATTTCTCACCTGAGCTCTCTTTAGAGTGCGCGAGAGGATGAGCAGAAGATGAGGTGGCTAGAGAAGCCCAGAGCCCCAGTGTTCTTAGGCCTACAAAAGCGCTTCCAAGGAAGGGGGCTGGCTAGCAACAGCTTTCAGTGCTGGCACTTTTCCTCTCTGAGCAATTGCTGGACGTTTGCAATTTCTCAGCTCGTGTCTACGAGACGGAAAGAGAAGGACCGTGACGTTTGGTGGCTAGAGAAGCGCAAAGCCCCAGTGTTACTGCGCCTGTGAAAGCGCTTCCAAGGAAGGGTGCTGGCTAGCAAGAGCTTTCAGTGCTGGCACTTTTCATCTCTGAGCAATTGCTCGACGTTTGCAATTTCTCAGCTCGTGTCTACGAGACGGAAAGAGAAGGACCGTGACGTTTGGTGGCTAGAGAAGCGCAAAGCCCCAGTGTTGCTGCGCCTGTGAAAGCGCTTCCAAGGAAGGGTGCTGGCTAGCAAGAGCTTTCAGTGCTGGCACTTTTCATCTCTGAGCAATTGCTCGACGTTTGCAATTTCTCACCTGAGCTCTCTTTAGATTGCGCGAGAGGATGAGCAGAAGATGAGGTGGCTAGAGAAGCCCAGAGCCCCAGTGTTCTTAGGCCTACAAAAGCGCTTCCAAGGAAGGGTGCTGGCTAGCAAGAGCTTTCAGTGCTGGCACTTTTCATCTCTGAGCAATTGCTCGACGTTTGCAATTTCTCAGCTCGTGTCTACGAGACGGAAAGAGAAGGACCGTGACGTTTGGTGGCTAGAGAAGTGCAAAGCCCCAGTGTTGCTGCACCTGTGAAAGCGCTTCCAAGGAAGGGTGCTGGCTAGCAACAGCTTTCAGTGCTGGCACTTTTCGTCTCTGAGCAATTGCTCGACGTTTGCAATTTCTCACCTGAGCTCTCTTCAGAGTGCGCGAGAGGATGAGCAGAAGATGAGGTGGCTAAAGAAGCCCAGAGCCCCAGTGTTCTTAGGCCTACTAAAGCGCTTCCAAGGAAGGGTGCTGGCTAGCAAGAGCTTTCAGTGCTGGCACTTTTCATCTCTGAGCAATTGCTCGACGTTTGCAATTTCTCAGCTCGTGTCTACGAGACGGAAAGAGAAGGACCGTGACGTTTGGTGGCTAGAGAAGCGCAAAGCCCCAGTGTTACTGCGCCTGTAAAGCGCTTCCAAGGAAGGGTGCTGGCTAGCAAGAGCTTTCAGTGCTGGCACTTTTCATCTCTGAGCAATTGCTCGACGTTTGCAATTTCTCACCTGAGCTCTCTTTAGAGTGCGCGAGAGGATGAGCAGAAGATGAGGTGGCTAGAGAAGCCCAGAGCCCCAGTGTTCTTAGGCCTACAAAAGCGCTTCCAAGGAAGGGTGCTGGCTAGCAACAGCTTTCAGTGCTGGCACTTTTCATCTCTGAGCAATTGCTGGACGTTTGCAATTTCTCATTTCGTGTCTACGAGACGGAAAGAGAAGGACCGTGACGTTTGGTGGCTAGAGAAGCGCAAAGCCCCAGCGTTACTGCACCTGTAAAGCGCTTCCAAGGAAGGGTGCTGGCTAGCAACAGCTTTCAGTGCTGGCACTTTTCATCTCTGAGCAATTGCTCGACGTTTGCAATTTCTCACCTGAGCTCTCTTTAGAGTGCGCGAGAGGATGAGCAGAAGATTAGGTGGCTAGAGAAGCCCAGAGCCCCAGTGTTCTAAGGGCTACAAAAGCGCTTCCAAGGAAGGGTGCTGGCTAGCAACAGCTTCCAGTGCTGGCACTTTTCATCTCTGAGCAATTGCTCGACGTTTGCAATTTCTCAGCTCGTGTCTACGAGACGGAAAGAGAATGACTGTGACGTTTGGTGGCTAGAGAAGCGCAAAGCCCCAGTGTTGCTGCGCCTGTGAAAGCGCTTCCAAGGAAGGGTGCTGGCTAGCAACAGCTTTCAGTGCTGGCACTTTTCATCTCTGAGCAATTGCTCGACGTTTGCAATTTCTCAGCTCGTGTCTACGAGACGGAAAGAGAAGGACCGTGACGTTTGGTGGCTAGAGAAGCGCAAAGCCCCAGTGTTGCTGCGCCTGTGAAAGCGCTTCCAAGGAAGGGTGCTGGCTAGCAAGAGCTTTCAGTGCTGGCACTTTTCATCTCTGAGCAATTGCTCGACGTTTGCAATTTCTCACCTGAGCTCTCTTCAGAGTGCGTGAGAGGATGAGCAGAAGATGAGGTGGCTAGAGAAGCCCAGAGCCCCAGTGTTCTAAGGGCTACAAAAGCGCTTCCAAGGAAGGGTGCTGGCTAGCAACAGCTACCAGTGCTGGCACTTTTCATCTCTGAGCAATTGCTCGACGTTTGCAATTTCTCAGCTCGTGTCTACGAGACGGAAAGAGAAGGACCGTGACGTTTGGTGGGTAGAGAAGTGCAAAGCCCCAGTGTTGCTGCACCTGTGAAAGCGCTTCCAAGGAAGGGTGCTGGCTAGCAAGAGCTTTCAGTGCTGGCACTTTTCATCTCTGAGCAATTGCTGGACGTTTGCAATTTCTCACCTGAGCTCTCTTCAGAGTGCGCGAGAGGATGAGCAGAAGATGAGGTGGCTAAAGAAGCCCAGAGCCCCAGTGTTCTTAGGCCTACTAAAGCGCTTCCAAGGAAGGGTGCTGGCTAGCAACAGCTTTCAGTGCTGGCACTTTTCATCTCTGAGCAATTGCTCGACGTTTGCAATTTCTCAGCTCGTGTCTACGAGACGGAAAGAGAAGGACCGTGACGTTTGGTGGCTAGAGAAGCGCAAAGCCCCAGTGTTACTGCGCCTGTAAAGCGCTTCCAAGGAAGGGTGCTGGCTAGCAAGAGCTTTCAGTGCTGGCACTTTTCATCTCTGAGCAATTGCTCGACGTTTGCAATTTCTCAGCTCGTGTCTACCGACGGAAAGAGAAGGACCGTGACGTTTGGTGGGTAGAGAAGCGCAAAGCCCCAGTGTTGCTGCGCCTGTGAAAGCGCTTCCAAGGAAGGGTGCTGGCTAGCAAGAGCTTTCAGTGCTGGCACTTTTCATCTCTGAGCAATTGCTCGACGTTTGCAATTTGTCCCCTGAGCTCTCTTCAGAGTGCGCGAGAGGATGAGCAGAAGATGAGGTGGCTAGAGAAGCCCAGAGCCCCACTGTTCTTAGGCCTACAAAAGCGCTTCCAAGGAAGGGTGCTGGCTAGCAACAGCTTTCAGTGCTGGCACTTTTCATCTCTGAGCAATTGCTGGACGTTTGCAATTTCTCAGCTCGTGTCTACGAGACGGAAAGAGAAGGACCGTGACGTTTGGTGGCTAGAGAAGCGCAAAGCCCCAGTGTTGCTGCGCCTGTAAAGCGCTTCCAAGGAAGGGTGCTGGCTAGCAACAGCTTTCAGTGCTGGCACTTTTCATCTCTGAGCAATTGCTCGACGTTTGCAATTTCTCACCTGAGCTCTCTTTAGAGTGCGCGAGAGGATGAGCAGAAGATTAGGTGGCTAGAGAAGCCCAGAGCCCCAGTGTTCTAAGGGCTACAAAAGCGCTTCCAAGGAAGGGTGCTGGCTAGCAACAGCTTTCAGTGCTGGCACTTTTCATCTCTGAGCAATTGCTCGACGTTTGCAATTTCTCACCTCGTGTCTACGAGACGGAAAGAGAATGACTGTGACGTTTGGTGGGTAGAGAAGCGCAAAGCCCCAGTGTTACTGCGCCTGTGAAAGCGCTTCCAAGGAAGGGTGCTGGCTAGCAACAGCTTTCAGAGCTGGCACTTTTCTTCTCTGAGCAATTGCTCGACGTTTGCAATTTCTCACCTGAGCTCTCTTTAGAGTGCGCGAGAGGATGAGCAGAAGATGAGGTGGCTAGAGAAGCCCAGAGCCCCAGTGTGCTTAGGCCTACAAAAGCGCTTCCAAGGAAGGGTGCTGGCTAGCAACAGCTTTCAGTGCTGGCACTTTTCCTCTCTGAGCAATTGCTCGACGTTTGCAATTTCTCAGCTCGTGTCTAGGAGACGGAAAGAGAATGACAGTGACGTTTGATGGGTAGAGAAGCGCAAAGCCCCAGTGTTACTGCGCTTGTGAAAGCGCTTCCAAGGAAGGGTGCTGGCTAGCAAGAGCTTTCAGTGCTGGCACTTTTCATCTCTGAGCAATTGCTCGACGTTTGCAATTTGTCCCCTGAGCTCTCTTCAGAGTGCGCGAGAGGATGAGCAGAAGATGAGGTGGCTAGAGAAGCGCAAAGCCCCAGTGTTCTTAGGCCTACAAAAGCGCTTCCAAGGAAGGGTGCTGGCTAGCAACAGCTTTCAGTGCTGGCACTTTTCATCTCTGAGCAATTGCTGGACGTTTGCAATTTCTCAGCTCGTGTCTACGAGACGGAAAGAGAATGACCGTGACGTTTGGTGGCTAGAGAAGCGCAAAGCCCCAGTGTTGCTGCGCCTGTGAAAGCGCTTCCAAAAAAGGGTGCTGGCAAGCAAGAGCTTTCAGTGCTGGCACTTTTCATCTCTGAGCAATTGCTCGACGTTTGCAATTTCTCAGCTCGTGTCTACGAGACGGAAAGAGAATGACCGTGACGTTTGGTGGCTAGAGAAGCGCAAAGCCCCAGTGTTGCTGCGCCTGTGAAAGCACTTCCAAGGAAGCGTGCTGGCTAGCAAGAGCTTTCAGTGCTGGCACTTTTCATCTCTGAGCAATTGCTCGACGTTTGCAATTTGTCCCCTGAGCTCTCTTCAGAGTGCGCGAGAGGATGAGCAGAAGATGAGGTGGCTAGAGAAGCCCAGAGCCCCAGTGTTCTAAGGGCTACAAAAGCGCTTCCAAGGAAGGGTGCTGGCTAGCAACAGCTTCCAGTGCTGGCACTTTTCATCTCTGAGCAATTGCTCGACGTTTGCAATTTCTCAGCTCGTGTCTGCGAGACGGAAAGAGAAGGACCGTGACGTTTGGTGGGTAGAGAAGTGCAAAGCCCCAGTGTTGCTGCACCTGTGAAAGCGCTTCCAAGGAAGGGTGCTGGCTAGCAACAGCTTTCAGTGCTGGCACTTTTCATCTCTGAGCAATTGCTGGACGTTTGCAATTTCTCAGCTCGTGTCTACTGACGGAAAGAGAAGGACCTTGACGTTTGGTGGGTAGAGAAGCGCAAAGCCCCAGTGTTGCTGCGCCTGTGAAAGCGCTTCCAAGGAAAGGTGCTGGGTAGCAACAGCTTTCAGTGCTGGCACTTTTCATCTCTGAGCAATTGCTCGACGTTTGCAATTTCTCCCCTGAGCTCTCTTTAGAGTGCGCGAGAGGATGAGCAGAAGATTAGGTGGCTAGAGAAGCCCAGAGCCCCAGTGTTCTTAGGCCTACTAAAGCGCTTCCAAGGAAGGGGGCTGGCTAGCAACAGGTTTCAGTGCTGGCACTTTTCATCTCTGAGCAATTGCTCGACGTTTGCAATTTCTCAACTCGTGTCTACGAGACGGAAAGAGAATGACCGTGACGTTTGGTGCGTAGAGAAGCGCAAACCCCAGTGTTGCTGCGCCTGTGAAAGCGCTTCCAAGGAAGGGTGCTGGCTAAGCAAGAGCTTTCAGTGCTGGCACTTTTCATCTCTGAGCAATTGCTCGACGTTTGCAATTTCTCAGCTCGTGTCTACGAGACGGAAAGAGAAGGACCGTGACGTTTGGTGGCTAGAGAAGCGCAAAGCCCCAGTGTTGCTGCGCCTGTGAAAGCGCTTCCAAGGAAGGGTGCTGGCTAGCAACAGCTTTCAGTGCTGGCACTTTTCATCTCTGAGCAATTGCTCGACGTTTGCAATTTCTCACCTGAGCTCTCTTTAGAGTGCGCGAGAGGATGAGCAGATGATTAGGTGGCTAGAGAAGCCCAGAGCCCCAGTGTTCTAAGGGCTACAAAAGCACTTCCAAGGAAGGGTGCTGGCTAGCAACAGCTTTCAGTGCTGGCACTTTTCATCTCTGAGCAATTGCTCGATGTTTGCAATTTCTCAGCTCGTGTCTACGAGACGGAAAGAGAATGACCGTGATGTCTGGTGGCTAGAGAAGCGCAAAGCCCCAGTGTTGCTGCGCCTGTGAAAGCGCTTCCAAGGAAGGGTGCTGGCTAGCAACAGCTTTCAGTGCTGGCACTTTTCATCTCTGAGCAATTGCTCGACGTTTGCAATTTCTCACCTGAGCTCTCTTTAGAGTGCGCGAGAGGATGAGCAGAAGATGAGGTGGCTAGAGAAGCCCAGAGCCCCAGTGTTCTAAGGGCTACAAAAGCGCTTCCAAGGAAGGGTGCTGGCTAGCAACAGCTTCCAGTGCTGGCACTTTTCATCTCTGAGCAATTGCTCGACGTTTGCAATTTCTCAGCTCGTGTCTACGAGACGGAAAGAGAATGACTGTGACGTTTGGTGGCTAGAGAAGCGCAAAGCCCCAGTGTTACTGCGCCTGTGAAAGCGCTTCCAAGGAAGGGTGCTGGCTAGCAAGAGCTTTCAGTGCTGGCACTTTTCTTCTCTGAGCAATTGCTCGACGTTTGCAATTTCTCACCTGAGCTCTCTTTAGACTGCGCGAGAGGATGAGCAGAAGATGAGGTGGCTAGAGAAGCGCAAAGCCCCAGTGTTACTGCGCCTGTAAAGCGCTTCCAAGGAAGGGTGCTGGCTAGCAACAGCTTTCAGTGCTGGCACTTTTCATCTCTGAGCAATTGCTCGACGTTTGCAATTTCTCACCTGAGCTCTCTTTAGAGTGCGCGAGAGGATGAGCAGAAGATGAGGTGGCTAGAGAAGCCCAGAGCCCCAGTGTTCTTAGGCCTACAAAAGCGCTTCCAAGGAAGGGGGCTGGCTAGCAACAGCTTTCAGTGCTGGCACTTTTCCTCTCTGAGCAATTGCTGGACGTTTGCAATTTCTCAGCTCGTGTCTACGAGACGGAAAGAGAAGGACCGTGACGTTTGGTGGCTAGAGAAGCGCAAAGCCCCAGTGTTACTGCGCCTGTGAAAGCGCTTCCAAGGAAGGGTGCTGGCTAGCAAGAGCTTTCAGTGCTGGCACTTTTCATCTCTGAGCAATTGCTCGACGTTTGCAATTTCTCAGCTCGTGTCTACGAGACGGAAAGAGAAGGACCGTGACGTTTGGTGGCTAGAGAAGCGCAAAGCCCCAGTGTTGCTGCGCCTGTGAAAGCGCTTCCAAGGAAGGGTGCTGGCTAGCAAGAGCTTTCAGTGCTGGCACTTTTCATCTCTGAGCAATTGCTCGACGTTTGCAATTTCTCACCTGAGCTCTCTTTAGATTGCGCGAGAGGATGAGCAGAAGATGAGGTGGCTAGAGAAGCCCAGAGCCCCAGTGTTCTTAGGCCTACAAAAGCGCTTCCAAGGAAGGGGGCTGGCTAGCAAGAGCTTTCAGTGCTGGCACTTTTCATCTCTGAGCAATTGCTCGACGTTTGCAATTTCTCAGCTCGTGTCTACGAGACGGAAAGAGAAGGACCGTGACGTTTGGTGGCTAGAGAAGTGCAAAGCCCCAGTGTTGCTGCACCTGTGAAAGCGCTTCCAAGGAAGGGTGCTGGCTAGCAACAGCTTTCAGTGCTGGCACTTTTCGTCTCTGAGCAATTGCTCGACGTTTGCAATTTCTCACCTGAGCTCTCTTCAGAGTGCGCGAGAGGATGAGCAGAAGATGAGGTGGCTAAAGAAGCCCAGAGCCCCAGTGTTCTTAGGCCTACTAAAGCGCTTCCAAGGAAGGGTGCTGGCTAGCAAGAGCTTTCAGTGCTGGCACTTTTCATCTCTGAGCAATTGCTCGACGTTTGCAATTTCTCAGCTCGTGTCTACGAGACGGAAAGAGAAGGACCGTGACGTTTGGTGGCTAGAGAAGCGCAAAGCCCCAGTGTTACTGCGCCTGTGAAAGCACTTCCAAGGAAGGGTGCTGGCTAGCAAGAGCTTTCAGTGCTGGCACTTTTCATCTCTGAGCAATTGCTCGACGTTTGCAATTTCTCACCTGAGCTCTCTTTAGAGTGCGCGAGAGGATGAGCAGAAGATGAGGTGGCTAGAGAAGCCCAGAGCCCCAGTGTTCTTAGGCCTACAAAAGCGCTTCCAAGGAAGGGTGCTGGCTAGCAACAGCTTTCAGTGCTGGCACTTTTCATCTCTGAGCAATTGCTGGACGTTTGCAATTTCTCATTTCGTGTCTACGAGACGGAAAGAGAAGGACCGTGACGTTTGGTGGCTAGAGAAGCGCAAAGCCCCAGCGTTACTGCACCTGTAAAGCGCTTCCAAGGAAGGGTGCTGGCTAGCAACAGCTTTCAGTGCTGGCACTTTTCATCTCTGAGCAATTGCTCGACGTTTGCAATTTCTCACCTGAGCTCTCTTTAGAGTGCGCGAGAGGATGAGCAGAAGATTAGGTGGCTAGAGAAGCCCAGAGCCCCAGTGTTCTAAGGGCTACAAAAGCGCTTCCAAGGAAGGGTGCTGGCTAGCAACAGCTTCCAGTGCTGGCACTTTTCATCTCTGAGCAATTGCTCGACGTTTGCAATTTCTCAGCTCGTGTCTACGAGACGGAAAGAGAATGACTGTGACGTTTGGTGGCTAGAGAAGCGCAAAGCCCCAGTGTTGCTGCGCCTGTGAAAGCGCTTCCAAGGAAGGGTGCTGGCTAGCAAGAGCTTTCAGTGCTGGCACTTTTCATCTCTGAGCAATTGCTCGACGTTTGCAATTTCTCAGCTCGTGTCTACGAGACGGAAAGAGAAGGACCGTGACGTTTGGTGGCTAGAGAAGCGCAAAGCCCCAGTGTTGCTGCGCCTGTGAAAGCGCTTCCAAGGAAGGGTGCTGGCTAGCAAGAGCTTTCAGTGCTGGCACTTTTCATCTCTGAGCAATTGCTCGACGTTTGCAATTTCTCACCTGAGCTCTCTTCAGAGTGCGTGAGAGGATGAGCAGAAGATGAGGTGGCTAGAGAAGCCCAGAGCCCCAGTGTTCTAAGGGCTACAAAAGCGCTTCCAAGGAAGGGTGCTGGCTAGCAACAGCTACCAGTGCTGGCACTTTTCATCTCTGAGCAATTGCTCGACGTTTGCAATTTCTCAGCTCGTGTCTACGAGATGGAAAGAGAAGGACCGTGACGTTTGGTGGGTAGAGAAGTGCAAAGCCCCAGTGTTGCTGCACCTGTGAAAGCGCTTCCAAGGAAGGGTGCTGGCTAGCAACAGCTTTCAGTGCTGGCACTTTTCGTCTCTGAGCAATTGCTGGACGTTTGCAATTTCTCACCTGAGCTCTCTTCAGAGTGCGCGAGAGGATGAGCAGAAGATGAGGTGGCTAGAGAAGCCCAGAGCCCCAGTGTTCTTAGGCCTACTAAAGCGCTTCCAAGGAAGGGTGCTGGCTAGCAACAGCTTTCAGTGCTGGCACTTTTCATCTCTGAGCAATTGCTCGACGTTTGCAATTTCTCAGCTCGTGTCTACGAGACGGAAAGAGAAGGACCGTGACGTTTGGTGGCTAGAGAAGCGCAAAGCCCCAGTGTTACTGCGCCTGTAAAGCGCTTCCAAGGAAGGGTGCTGGCTAGCAAGAGCTTTCAGTGCTGGCACTTTTCATCTCTGAGCAATTGCTCGACGTTTGCAATTTCTCAGCTCGTGTCTACCGACGGAAAGAGAAGGACCGTGACGTTTGGTGGGTAGAGAAGCGCAAAGCCCCAGTGTTGCTGCGCCTGTGAAAGCGCTTCCAAGGAAGGGTGCTGGCTAGCAACAGCTTTCAGTGCTGGCACTTTTCATCTCTGAGCAATTGCTCGACGTTTGCAATTTGTCCCCTGAGCTCTCTTCAGAGTGCGCGAGAGGATGAGCAGAAGATGAGGTGGCTAGAGAAGCCCAGAGCCCCACTGTTCTTAGGCCTACAAAAGCGCTTCCAAGGAAGGGTGCTGGCTAGCAACAGCTTTCAGTGCTGGCACTTTTCATCTCTGAGCAATTGCTGGACGTTTGCAATTTCTCAGCTCGTGTCTACGAGACGGAAAGAGAAGGACCGTGACGTTTGGTGGCTAGAGAAGCGCAAAGCCCCAGTGTTGCTGCGCCTGTAAAGCGCTTCCAAGGAAGGGTGCTGGCTAGCAACAGCTTTCAGTGCTGGCACTTTTCATCTCTGAGCAATTGCTCGACGTTTGCAATTTCTCACCTGAGCTCTCTTTAGAGTGCGCGAGAGGATGAGCAGAAGATTAGGTGGCTAGAGAAGCCCAGAGCCCCAGTGTTCTAAGGGCTACAAAAGCGCTTCCAAGGAAGGGTGCTGGCTAGCAACAGCTTTCAGTGCTGGCACTTTTCATCTCTGAGCAATTGCTCGACGTTTGCAATTTCTCACCTCGTGTCTACGAGACGGAAAGAGAATGACTGTGACGTTTGGTGGGTAGAGAAGCGCAAAGCCCCAGTGTTACTGCGCCTGTGAAAGCGCTTCCAAGGAAGGGTGCTGGCTAGCAACAGCTTTCAGAGCTGGCACTTTTCTTCTCTGAGCAATTGCTCGACGTTTGCAATTTCTCACCTGAGCTCTCTTTAGAGTGCGCGAGAGGATGAGCAGAAGATGAGGTGGCTAGAGAAGCCCAGAGCCCCAGTGTGCTTAGGCCTACAAAAGCGCTTCCAAGGAAGGGTGCTGGCTAGCAACAGCTTTCAGTGCTGGCACTTTTCCTCTCTGAGCAATTGCTCGACGTTTGCAATTTCTCAGCTCGTGTCTACGAGACGGAAAGAGAATGACAGTGACGTTTGATGGGTAGAGAAGCGCAAAGCCCCAGTGTTACTGCGCTTGTGAAAGCGCTTCCAAGGAAGGGTGCTGGCTAGCAAGAGCTTTCAGTGCTGGCACTTTTCATCTCTGAGCAATTGCTCGACGTTTGCAATTTGTCCCCTGAGCTCTCTTCAGAGTGCGCGAGAGGATGAGCAGAAGATGAGGTGGCTAGAGAAGCGCAAAGCCCCAGTGTTCTTAGGCCTACAAAAGCGCTTCCAAGGAAGGGTGCTGGCTAGCAACAGCTTTCAGTGCTGGCACTTTTCATCTCTGAGCAATTGCTGGACGTTTGCAATTTCTCAGCTCGTGTCTACGAGACGGAAAGAGAATGACCGTGACGTTTGGTGGCTAGAGAAGCGCAAAGCCCCAGTGTTGCTGCGCCTGTGAAAGCGCTTCCAAAAAAGGGTGCTGGCAAGCAAGAGCTTTCAGTGCTGGCACTTTTCATCTCTGAGCAATTGCTCGACGTTTGCAATTTCTCAGCTCGTGTCTACGAGACGGAAAGAGAAGGACCGTGACGTTTGGTGCGTAGAGAAGTGCAAAGCCCCAGTGTTACTGCGCCTGTGAAAGCGCTTCCAAGGAAGGGTGCTGGCTAGCAAGAGCTTTCAGTGCTGGCACTTTTCATCTCTGAGCAATTGCTCGACGTTTGCAATTTCTCACCTGAGCTCTCTTTAGAGCGCGAGAGGATGAGCAGAAGATTAGGTGGCTAGAGAAGCCCAGAGCCCCAGTGTTCTAAGGGCTACAAAAGCGCTTCCAAGGAAGGGTGCTGGCTAGCAACAGCTTTCAGTGCTAGCACTTTTCATCTCTGAGCAATTGCTCGACGTTTGCAATTTCTCACCTGAGCTCTCTTCAGAGTGCGCGAGAGGATGAGCAGAAGATGAGGTGGCTAAAGAAGCCCAGAGCCCCAGTGTTCTTAGGCCTACTAAAGCGCTTCCAAGGAAGGGTGCTGGCTAGCAACAGCTTTCAGTGCTGGCACTTTTCATCTCTGAGCAATTGCTCGACGTTTGCAATTTCTCAGCTCGTGTCTACGAGACGGAAAGAGAAGGACCGTGACGTTTGGTGGCTAGAGAAGCGCAAAGCCCCAGTGTTACTGCGCCTGTAAAGCGCTTCCAAGGAAGGGTGCTGGCTAGCAAGAGCTTTCAGTGCTGGCACTTTTCATCTCTGAGCAATTGCTCGACGTTTGCAATTTCTCACCTGAGCTCTCTTTAGAGTGCGCGAGAGGATGAGCAGAAGATTAGGTGGCTAGAGAAGCCCAGAGCCCCAGTGTTCTAAGGGCTACAAAAGCGCTTCCAAGGAAGGGTGCTGGCTAGCAACAGCTTCCAGTGCTGGCACTTTTCATCTCGGAGCAATTGCTCGACGTTTGCAATTTCTCAGCTCGTGTCTAGGAGACGGAAAGAGAATGACCGTGACGTTTGGTGGCTAGAGAAGCGCAAAGCCCCAGTGTTGCTGCGCCTGTGAAAGCGCTTCCAAGGAAGGGTGCTGGCTAGCAACAGCTTTCAGTGCTGGCACTTTTCATCTCTGAGCAATTGCTCGACGTTTGCAATTTCTCACCTGAGCTCTCTTTAGAGTGCGCGAGAGGATGAGCAGAAGATGAGGTGGCTAGAGAAGCCCAGAGCCCCAGTGTTCTTAGGCCTACAAAAGCGCTTCCAAGGAAGGGTGCTGGCTAGCAAGAGCTTTCAGTGCTGGCACTTTTCATCTCTGAGCAATTGCTCGACGTTTGCAATTTCTCAGCTCGTGTCTACGAGACGGAAAGAGAAGGACCGTGACGTTTGGTGCGTATAGAAGCGCAAAGCCCCAGTGTTGCTGCACCTGTGAAAGCGCTTCCAAGGAAGGGTGCTGGCTAGCAACAGCTTTCAGTGCTGGCACTTTTCATCTCTGAGCAATTGCTCGACGTTTGCAATTTCTCACCTGAGCTCTCTTTAGAGTGCGCGAGAGGATGAGCAGAAGATGAGGTGGCTAGAGAAGCCCAGAGCCCCAGTGTTCTTAGGCCTACAAAAGCGCTTCCAAGGAAGGGGGCTGGCTAGCAAGAGCTTTCAGTGCTGGCACTTTTCATCTCTGAGCAATTGCTCGATGTTTGCAATTTCTCAGCTCGTGTCTAGGAGACGGAAAGAGAATGACCGTGACGTTTGGTGCGTATAGAAGCGCAAAGCCCCAGTGTTACTGCGCCTGTGAAAGCGCTTCCAAGGAAGGGTGCTGGCTAGCAAGAGCTTTCAGTGCTGGCACTTTTCATCTCTGAGCAATTGCTCGACGTTTGCAATTTCTCAGCTCGTGTCTACGAGACGGAAAGAGAAGGACCGTGACGTTTGGTGGGTAGAGAAGCGCAAAGCCCCAGTGTTGCTGCGCCTGTGAAAGCGCTTCCAAGGAAGGGTGCTGGCTAGCAAGAGCTTTCAGTGCTGGCACTTTTCATCTCTGAGCAATTGCTCGACGTTTGCAATTTCTCACCTGAGCTCTCTTTAGAGTGCGCGAGAGGATGAGCAGAAGATTAGGTGGCTAGAGAAGCCCAGAGCCCCAGTGTTCTTAGGCCTACAAAAGCGCTTCCAAGGAAGGGTGCTGGCTAGCAACAGCTTTCAGTGCTGGCACTTTTCATCTCTGAGCAATTGCTCGACGTTTGCAATTTCTCAGCTCGTGTCTACGAGACGGAAAGAGAATGACCGTGACGTTTGGTGCGTATAGAAGCGCAAAGCCCCAGTGTTACTGCGCCTGTGAAAGCGCTTCCAAGGAAGGGTGCTGGCTAGCAACAGCTTTCAGTGCTGGCACTTTTCATCTCTGAGCAATTGCTCGACGTTTGCAATTTCTCACCTGAGCTCTCTTTAGAGTGCGCGAGAGGATGAGCACAAGATTAGGTGGCTAGAGAAGCCCAGAGCCCCAGTGTTCTTAGGCCTACAAAAGCGCTTCCAAGGAAGGGTGCTGGCTAGCAACAGCTTTCAGTGCTGGCACTTTTCATCTCTGAGCAATTGCTCGACGTTTGCAATTTCTCAGCTCGTGTCTACGAGACGGAAAGAGAATGACCGTGACGTTTGGTGCGTATAGAAGCGCAAAGCCCCAGTGTTACTGCGCCTGTGAAAGCGCTTCCAAGGAAGGGTGCTGGCTAGCAAGAGCTTTCAGTGCTGGCACTTTTCATCTCTGAGCAATTGCTCGACGTTTGCAATTTCTCAGCTCGTGTCTACCGACGGAAAGAGAAGGACCGTGACGTTTGGTGCGTAGAGAAGCGCAAAGCCCCAGTGTTACTGAGCCTGTGAAAGTGCTTCCAAGGAAGGGTGCTGGCTAGCAACAGCTTCCAGTGCTGGCACTTTTCATCTCTGAGCAATTGCTGGACGTTTGCAATTTCTCAGCTCGTGTCTACGAGACGGAAAGAGAAGGACCGTGACGTTTGGTGGCTAGAGAAGCGCAAAGCCCCACTGTTGCTGCGCCTGTGAAAGCGCTTCCAAGGAAGGGTGCTGGCTAGCAACAGCTTTCAGTGCTGGCACTTTTCATCTCTGAGCAATTGCTGGACGTTTGCAATTTCTCACCTGAGCTCTCTTTAGAGTGCGCGAGAGGATGAGCAGAAGATGAGGTGGCTAGAGAAGCTCAGAGCCCCAGTGTTCTTAGGCCTACAAAAGCGCTTCCAAGGAAGGGTGCTGGCTAGCAAGAGCTTTCAGTGCTGGCACTTTTCGTCTCTGAGCAATTGCTCGACGTTTGCAATTTCTCACCTGAGCTCTCTTTAGAGTGCGCGAGAGGATGAGCAGAAGATTAGGTGGCTAGAGAAGCCCAGAGCCCCAGTGTTCTTAGGCCTACAAAAGCGCTTCCAAGGAAGGGTGCTGGCTAGCAACAGCTTTCAGTGCTGGCACTTTTCATCTCTGAGCAATTGCTCGACGTTTGCAATTTCTCAGCTCGTGTCTACGAGACGGAAAGAGAAGGACCGTGATGTTTGGTGGGTAGAGAAGCGCAAAGCCCCAGTGTTGCTGCGCCTGTGAAAGCGCTTCCAAGGAAGGGTGCTGGCTAGCAACAGCTTTCAGTGCTGGCACTTTTCATCTCTGAGCAATTGCTCGACGTTTGCAATTTCTCACCTGAGCTCTCTTTAGAGTGCGCGAGAGGATGAGCAGAAGATGAGGTGGCTAGAGAAGCCCAGAGCCCCAGTGTTCTTAGGCCTACAAAAGCGCTTCCAAGGAAGGGTGCTGGCTAGCAAGAGCTTTCAGTGCTGGCACTTTTCATCTCTGAGCAATTGCTCGACGTTTGCAATTTCTCAGCTCGTGTCTACGAGACGGAAAGAGAAGGACCGTGACGTTTGGTGCGTATAGAAGCGCAAAGCCCCAGTGTTGCTGCACCTGTGAAAGCGCTTCCAAGGAAGGGTGCTGGCTAGCAACAGCTTTCAGTGCTGGCACTTTTCATCTCTGAGCAATTGCTCGACGTTTGCAATTTCTCACCTGAGCTCTCTTTAGAGTGCGCGAGAGGATGAGCAGAAGATGAGGTGGCTAGAGAAGCCCAGAGCCCCAGTGTTCTTAGGCCTACAAAAGCGCTTCCAAGGAAGGGGGCTGGCTAGCAAGAGCTTTCAGTGCTGGCACTTTTCATCTCTGAGCAATTGCTCGATGTTTGCAATTTCTCAGCTCGTGTCTAGGAGACGGAAAGAGAAGGACCGTGACGTTTGGTGCGTATAGAAGCGCAAAGCCCCAGTGTTACTGCGCCTGTGAAAGCGCTTCCAAGGAAGGGTGCTGGCTAGCAAGAGCTTTCAGTGCTGGCACTTTTCATCTCTGAGCAATTGCTCGACGTTTGCAATTTCTCAGCTCGTGTCTACGAGACGGAAAGAGAAGGACCGTGACGTTTGGTGGGTAGAGAAGCGCAAAGCCCCAGTGTTGCTGCGCCTGTGAAAGCGCTTCCAAGGAAGGGTGCTGGCTAGCAAGAGCTTTCAGTGCTGGCACTTTTCATCTCTGAGCAATTGCTCGACGTTTGCAATTTCTCACCTGAGCTCTCTTTAGAGTGCGCGAGAGGATGAGCAGAAGATTAGGTGGCTAGAGAAGCCCAGAGCCCCAGTGTTCTTAGGCCTACAAAAGCGCTTCCAAGGAAGGGTGCTGGCTAGCAACAGCTTTCAGTGCTGGCACTTTTCCTCTCTGAGCAATTGCTCGACGTTTGCAATTTCTCAGCTCGTGTCTAGGAGACGGAAAGAGAATGACCGTGACGTTTGGTGCGTATAGAAGCGCAAAGCCCCAGTGTTACTGCGCCTGTGAAAGCGCTTCCAAGGAAGGGTGCTGGCTAGCAACAGCTTTCAGTGCTGGCACTTTTCATCTCTGAGCAATTGCTCGACGTTTGCAATTTCTCACCTGAGCTCTCTTTAGAGTGCGCGAGAGGATGAGCACAAGATTAGGTGGCTAGAGAAGCCCAGAGCCCCAGTGTTCTTAGGCCTACAAAAGCGCTTCCAAGGAAGGGTGCTGGCTAGCAACAGCTTTCAGTGCTGGCACTTTTCATCTCTGAGCAATTGCTCGACGTTTGCAATTTCTCAGCTCGTGTCTACGAGACGGAAAGAGAATGACCGTGACGTTTGGTGCGTATAGAAGCGCAAAGCCCCAGTGTTACTGCGCCTGTGAAAGCGCTTCCAAGGAAGGGTGCTGGCTAGCAAGAGCTTTCAGTGCTGGCACTTTTCATCTCTGAGCAATTGCTCGACGTTTGCAATTTCTCAGCTCGTGTCTACCGACGGAAAGAGAAGGACCGTGACGTTTGGTGCGTAGAGAAGCGCAAAGCCCCAGTGTTACTGAGCCTGTGAAAGTGCTTCCAAGGAAGGGTGCTGGCTAGCAACAGCTTCCAGTGCTGGCACTTTTCATCTCTGAGCAATTGCTCGACGTTTGCAATTTCTCAGCTCGTGTCTACGAGACGGAAAGAGAAGGACCGTGACGTTTGGTGGCTAGAGAAGCGCAAAGCCCCACTGTTGCTGCGCCTGTGAAAGCGCTTCCAAGGAAGGGTGCTGGCTAGCAACAGCTTTCAGTGCTGGCACTTTTCATCTCTGAGCAATTGCTGGACGTTTGCAATTTCTCACCTGAGCTCTCTTTAGAGTGCGCGAGAGGATGAGCAGAAGATGAGGTGGCTAGAGAAGCTCAGAGCCCCAGTGTTCTTAGGCCTACAAAAGCGCTTCCAAGGAAGGGTGCTGGCTAGCAAGAGCTTTCAGTGCTGGCACTTTTCGTCTCTGAGCAATTGCTCGACGTTTGCAATTTCTCACCTGAGCTCTCTTTAGAGTGCGCGAGAGGATGAGCAGAAGATTAGGTGGCTAGAGAAGCCCAGAGCCCCAGTGTTCTTAGGCCTACAAAAGCGCTTCCAAGGAAGGGTGCTGGCTAGCAACAGCTTTCAGTGCTGGCACTTTTCATCTCTGAGCAATTGCTCGACGTTTGCAATTTCTCAGCTCGTGTCTACGAGACGGAAAGAGAAGGACCGTGATGTTTGGTGGGTAGAGAAGCGCAAAGCCCCAGTGTTGCTGCGCCTGTGAAAGCGCTTCCAAGGAAGGGTGCTGGCTAGCAACAGCTTTCAGTGCTGGCACTTTTCATCTCTGAGCAATTGCTCGACGTTTGCAATTTCTCACCTGAGCTCTCTTTAGAGTGCGCGAGAGGATGAGCAGAAGATGAGGTGGCTAGAGAAGCCCAGAGCCCCAGTGTTCTAAGGGCTACAAAAGCGCTTCCAAGGAAGGGTGCTGGCTAGCAACAGCTTCCAGTGCTGGCACTTTTCATCTCTGAGCAATTGCTCGACGTTTGCAATTTCTCAGCTCGTGTCTAGGAGACGGAAAGAGAAGGACCGTGACGTTTGGTGGCTAGAGAAGTGCAAAGCCCCAGTGTTGCTGCGCCTGTGAAAGCGCTTCCAAGGAAGGGTGCTGGCTAGCAAGAGCTTTCAGTGCTGGCACTTTTCATCTCTGAGCAATTGCTCGACGTTTGCAATTTCTCAC
Source organism: Sarcoramphus papa (assembly GCA_037962945.1). Taxonomy (NCBI): domain Eukaryota; kingdom Metazoa; phylum Chordata; class Aves; order Accipitriformes; family Cathartidae; genus Sarcoramphus; species Sarcoramphus papa. The sequence goes on along the minus strand of JBBMRM010000093.1, from coordinate 4,093,418 downwards.
CTGAGCTCTCTTCAGAGTGCGCGAGAGGATGAGCAGAAGATGAGGTGGCTAGAGAAGCCCAGAGTCCCAGTGTTCTTAGGCCTACTAAAGCGCTTCCAAGGAAGGGTGCTGGCTAGCAAGAGCTTTCAGTGCTGGCACTTTTCATCTCTGAGCAATTGCTCGACGTTTGCAATTTCTCAGCTCGTGTCTACGAGACGGAAAGAGAAGGACCGTGACGTTTGGTGGGTAGAGAAGCGCAAAGCCCCAGTGTTGCTGCGCCTGTGAAAGCGCTTCCAAGGAAGGGTGCTGGCTAGCAAGAGCTTTCAGTGCTGGCACTTTTCATCTCTGAGCAATTGCTCGACGTTTGCAATTTCTCACCTGAGCTCTCTTTAGAGTGCGCGAGAGGATGAGCAGAAGATTAGGTGGCTAGAGAAGCCCAGAGCCCCAGTGTTCTTAGGCCTACAAAAGCGCTTCCAAGGAAGGGTGCTGGCTAGCAACAGCTTTCAGTGCTGGCACTTTTCCTCTCTGAGCAATTGCTCGACGTTTGCAATTTCTCAGCTCGTGTCTAGGAGACGGAAAGAGAATGACCGTGACGTTTGGTGCGTATAGAAGCGCAAAGCCCCAGTGTTACTGCGCCTGTGAAAGCGCTTCCAAGGAAGGGTGCTGGCTAGCAACAGCTTTCAGTGCTGGCACTTTTCATCTCTGAGCAATTGCTCGACGTTTGCAATTTCTCACCTGAGCTCTCTTTAGAGTGCGCGAGAGGATGAGCACAAGATTAGGTGGCTAGAGAAGCCCAGAGCCCCAGTGTTCTTAGGCCTACAAAAGCGCTTCCAAGGAAGGGTGCTGGCTAGCAACAGCTTTCAGTGCTGGCACTTTTCATCTCTGAGCAATTGCTCGACGTTTGCAATTTCTCAGCTCGTGTCTACGAGACGGAAAGAGAATGACCGTGACGTTTGGTGCGTATAGAAGCGCAAAGCCCCAGTGTTACTGCGCCTGTGAAAGCGCTTCCAAGGAAGGGTGCTGGCTAGCAAGAGCTTTCAGTGCTGGCACTTTTCATCTCTGAGCAATTGCTCGACGTTTGCAATTTCTCAGCTCGTGTCTACCGACGGAAAGAGAAGGACCGTGACGTTTGGTGCGTAGAGAAGCGCAAAGCCCCAGTGTTACTGAGCCTGTGAAAGTGCTTCCAAGGAAGGGTGCTGGCTAGCAACAGCTTCCAGTGCTGGCACTTTTCATCTCTGAGCAATTGCTCGACGTTTGCAATTTCTCAGCTCGTGTCTACGAGACGGAAAGAGAAGGACCGTGACGTTTGGTGGCTAGAGAAGCGCAAAGCCCCACTGTTGCTGCGCCTGTGAAAGCGCTTCCAAGGAAGGGTGCTGGCTAGCAACAGCTTTCAGTGCTGGCACTTTTCATCTCTGAGCAATTGCTGGACGTTTGCAATTTCTCACCTGAGCTCTCTTTAGAGTGCGCGAGAGGATGAGCAGAAGATGAGGTGGCTAGAGAAGCTCAGAGCCCCAGTGTTCTTAGGCCTACAAAAGCGCTTCCAAGGAAGGGTGCTGGCTAGCAAGAGCTTTCAGTGCTGGCACTTTTCGTCTCTGAGCAATTGCTCGACGTTTGCAATTTCTCACCTGAGCTCTCTTTAGAGTGCGCGAGAGGATGAGCAGAAGATTAGGTGGCTAGAGAAGCCCAGAGCCCCAGTGTTCTTAGGCCTACAAAAGCGCTTCCAAGGAAGGGTGCTGGCTAGCAACAGCTTTCAGTGCTGGCACTTTTCATCTCTGAGCAATTGCTCGACGTTTGCAATTTCTCAGCTCGTGTCTACGAGACGGAAAGAGAAGGACCGTGATGTTTGGTGGGTAGAGAAGCGCAAAGCCCCAGTGTTGCTGCGCCTGTGAAAGCGCTTCCAAGGAAGGGTGCTGGCTAGCAACAGCTTTCAGTGCTGGCACTTTTCATCTCTGAGCAATTGCTCGACGTTTGCAATTTCTCACCTGAGCTCTCTTTAGAGTGCGCGAGAGGATGAGCAGAAGATGAGGTGGCTAGAGAAGCCCAGAGCCCCAGTGTTCTAAGGGCTACAAAAGCGCTTCCAAGGAAGGGTGCTGGCTAGCAACAGCTTCCAGTGCTGGCACTTTTCATCTCTGAGCAATTGCTCGACGTTTGCAATTTCTCAGCTCGTGTCTAGGAGACGGAAAGAGAAGGACCGTGACGTTTGGTGGCTAGAGAAGTGCAAAGCCCCAGTGTTGCTGCGCCTGTGAAAGCGCTTCCAAGGAAGGGTGCTGGCTAGCAAGAGCTTTCAGTGCTGGCACTTTTCATCTCTGAGCAATTGCTCGACGTTTGCAATTTCTCACCTGAGCTCTCTTCAGAGTGCGCGAGAGGATGAGCAGAAGATGAGGTGGCTAGAGAAGCCCAGAGTCCCAGTGTTCTTAGGCCTACTAAAGCGCTTCCAAGGAAGGGGGCTGGCTAGCAAGAGCTTTCAGTGCTGGCACTTTTCATCTCTGAGCAATTGCTCGACGTTTGCAATTTCTCAGCTCGTGGCTACGAGACGGAAAGAGAAGGACCGTGACGTTTGGTGGCTAGAGAAGCGCAAAGCCCCAGTGTTACTGCGCCTGTAAAGCGCTTCCAAGGAAGGGTGCTGGCTAGCAAGAGCTTTCAGTGCTGGCACTTTTCATCTCTGAGCAATTGCTCGACGTTTGCAATTTCTCAGCTCGTGTCTACCGACGGAAAGAGAAGGACCGTGACGTTTGGTGCGTAGAGAAGCGCAAAGCCCCAGTGTTACTGAGCCTGTGAAAGTGCTTCCAAGGAAGGGTGCTGGCTAGCAACAGCTTCCAGTGCTGGCACTTTTCATCTCTGAGCAATTGCTCGACGTTTGCAATTTCTCAGCTCGTGTCTACGAGACGGAAAGAGAAGGACCGTGACGTTTGGTGGCTAGAGAAGCGCAAAGCCCCACTGTTGCTGCGCCTGTGAAAGCGCTTCCAAGGAAGGGTGCTGGCTAGCAACAGCTTTCAGTGCTGGCACTTTTCATCTCTGAGCAATTGCTGGACGTTTGCAATTTCTCACCTGAGCTCTCTTTAGAGTGCGCGAGAGGATGAGCAGAAGATGAGGTGGCTAGAGAAGCTCAGAGCCCCAGTGTTCTTAGGCCTACAAAAGCGCTTCCAAGGAAGGGTGCTGGCTAGCAAGAGCTTTCAGTGCTGGCACTTTTCGTCTCTGAGCAATTGCTCGACGTTTGCAATTTCTCACCTGAGCTCTCTTTAGAGTGCGCGAGAGGATGAGCAGAAGATGAGGTGGCTAGAGAAGCCCAGAGCCCCAGTGTTCTTAGGCCTACAAAAGCGCTTCCAAGGAAGGGTGCTGGCTAGCAACAGCTTTCAGTGCTGGCACTTTTCATCTCTGAGCAATTGCTCGACGTTTGCAATTTCTCAGCTCGTGTCTACGAGACGGAAAGAGAAGGACCGTGATGTTTGGTGGGTAGAGAAGCGCAAAGCCCCAGTGTTGCTGCGCCTGTGAAAGCGCTTCCAAGGAAGGGTGCTGGCTAGCAACAGCTTTCAGTGCTGGCACTTTTCATCTCTGAGCAATTGCTCGACGTTTGCAATTTCTCACCTGAGCTCTCTTTAGAGTGCGCGAGAGGATGAGCAGAAGATGAGGTGGCTAGAGAAGCCCAGAGCCCCAGTGTTCTAAGGGCTACAAAAGCGCTTCCAAGGAAGGGTGCTGGCTAGCAACAGCTTCCAGTGCTGGCACTTTTCATCTCTGAGCAATTGCTCGACGTTTGCAATTTCTCAGCTCGTGTCTACGAGACGGAAAGAGAAGGACCGTGACGTTTGGTGGCTAGAGAAGTGCAAAGCCCCAGTGTTGCTGCGCCTGTGAAAGCGCTTCCAAGGAAGGGTGCTGGCTAGCAAGAGCTTTCAGTGCTGGCACTTTTCATCTCTGAGCAATTGCTCGACGTTTGCAATTTCTCACCTGAGCTCTCTTCAGAGTGCGCGAGAGGATGAGCAGAAGATGAGGTGGCTAGAGAAGCCCAGAGCCCCAGTGTTCTAAGGCCTACAAAAGCGCTTCCAAGGAAGGGTGCTGGCTAGCAACAGCTTTCAGTGCTGGCACTTTTCATCTCTGAGCAATTGCTGGACGTTTGCAATTTCTCATTTCGTGTCTACGAGACGGAAAGAGAAGGACCGTGACGTTTGGTGGGTAGAGAAGTGCAAAGCCCCAGTGTTACTGCGCCTGTGAAAGCGCTTCCAAGGAAGGGTGCTGGCTAGCAACAGCTTTCAGTGCTGGCACTTTTCATCTCTGAGCAATTGCTCGACGTTTGCAATTTCTCACCTGAGCTCTCTTTAGAGTGCGCGAGAGGATGAGCAGAAGATGAGGTGGCTAGAGAAGCCCAGAGCCCCAGTGTTCTTAGGCCTACAAAAGCGCTTCCAAGGAAGGGTGCTGGCTAGCAAGAGCTTTCAGTGCTGGCACTTTTCATCTCTGAGCAATTGCTCGACGTTTGCAATTTCTCAGCTCGTGTCTACGAGGCGGAAAGAGAAGGACTGTGACGTTTGGTGGCTAGAGAAGCGCAAAGCCCCAGTGTTGCTGCGCCTGTGAAAGCGCTTCCAAGGAAGGGTGCTGGCTAGCAAGAGCTTTCAGTGCTGGCACTTTTCATCTCTGAGCAATTGCTCGACGTTTGCAATTTCTCAGCTCGTGTCTACGAGGCGGAAAGAGAAGGACTGTGACGTTTGGTGGCTAGAGAAGCGCAAAGCCCCAGTGTTGCTGCGCCTGTGAAAGCGCTTCCAAGGAAGGGTGCTGGCTAGCAACAGCTTTCAGTGCTGGCACTTTTCTTCTCTGAGCAATTGCTCGACGTTTGCAATTTCTCACCTGAGCTCTCTTTAGAGTGCGCGAGAGGATGAGCAGAAGATGAGGTGGCTAGAGAAGCCCAGAGCACCAGTGTTCTAAGGGCTACAAAAGAGCTTCCAAGGAAGGGTGCTGGCTAGCAACAGCTTTCAGTGCTGGCACTTTTCATCTCTGAGCAATTGCTCGATGTTTGCAATTTCTCAGCTCGTGTCTATGAGACGGAAAGAGAAGGACCGTGACGTTTGGTGGGTAGAGAAGCGCAAAGCCGCAGTGTAACTGCGCCTGTGAAAGCGCTTCCAAGGAAGGGTGCTGGCTAGCAACAGCTTTCAGTGCTGGCACTTTTCCTCTCTGAGCAATTGCTCGACGTTTGCAATTTCTCAGCTCGTGTCCATGAGACGGAAAGAGAATGACAGTGACGTTTGGTGGGTAGAGAAGCGCAAAGCCCCAGTGTTACTGCGCTTGTGAAAGCGCTTCCAAGGAAGGGTGCTGGCTAGCAAGAGCTTTCAGTGCTGGCACTTTTCATCTCTGAGCAATTGCTCGACGTTTGCAATTTCTCAGCTCGTGTCTACGAGGTGGAAAGAGAAGGACTGTGACGTTTGGTGGCTAGAGAAGCGCAAAGCCCCAGTGTTGCTGCGCCTGTGAAAGCGCTTCCAAGGAAGGGTGCTGGCTAGCAACAGCTTTCAGTGCTGGCACTTTTCATCTCTGAGCAATTGCTCGACGTTTGCAATTTCTCACCTGAGCTCTCTTTAGAGTGCGCGAGAGGATGAGCAGAAGATGAGGTGGCTAGAGAAGCCCAGAGCCCCACTGTTCTTAGGCCTAAAAAAGCGCTTCCAAGGAAGGGTGCTGGCTAGCAACAGCTTTCAGTGCTGGCACTTTTCATCTCGGAGCAATTGCTTGACGTTTGCAATTTCTCACCTGAGCTCTCTTCAGAGTGCGCGAGAGGATGAGCAGAAGATTAGGTGGCTAGAGAAGCCCAGAGCCCCACTGTTCTAAGGGCTACAAAAGCGCTTCCAAGGAAGGGTGCTGGCTAGCAAGAGCTTTCAGTGCTGGCACTTTTCATCTCTGAGCAATTGCTCGACGTTTGCAATTTCTCAACTCGTGTCTACGAGAAAGAAAGAGAAGGACCGTGACGTTTGGTGGCTAGAGAAGCGCAAAGCCCCAGTGTTGCTGCGCCTGTGAAAGCACTTCCAAGGAAGGGTGCTGGCTAGCAATAGCTTTCAGTGCTGGCACTTTTCATCTCTGAGCAATTGCTCGACGTTTGCAATTTCTCACCTGAGCTCTCTTTAGCGTGCGCGAGAGGATGAGCAGAAGATTAGGTGGCTAGAGAAGCCCAGAGCCCCAGTGTTCTAAGGGCTACAAAAGCGCTTCCAAGGAAGGGTGCTGGCTAGCAACAGCTTCCAGTGCTGGCACTTTTCATCTCTGAGCAATTGCTCGACGTTTGCAATTTCTCAGCTCGTGTCTACGAGACGGAAAGAGAAGGACCGTGACGTTTGGTGGCTAGAGAAGCGCAAAGCCCCAGTGTTACTGCGCCTGTGAAAGCGCTTCCAAGGAAGGGTGCTGGCTAGCAACAGCTTTCAGTGCTGGCACTTTTCATCTCTGAGCAATTGCTCCACGTTTGCAATTTCTCACCTGAGCTCTCTTTAGAGTGCGCGAGAGGATGAACAGAAGATTAGGTGGCTAGAGAAGCCCAGAGCCCCAGTGTTCTTAAGGCTACAAAAGCGCTTCCAAGGAAGGGTGCTGGCTAGCAACAGCTTTCAGTGCTGGCACTTTTCATCTCTGAGCAATTGCTCGACGTTTGCAATTTCTCAGCTCGTGTCTACGAGACGGAAAGAGAAGGACCATGACGTTTGGTGGCTAGAGAAGCGCAAAGCCCCAGTGTTACTGCGCCTGTGAAAGCGCTTCCAAGGAAGGGTGCTGGCTAGCAAGAGCTTTCAGTGCTGGCACTTTTCATCTCTGAGCAATTGCTGGACGTTTGCAATTTCTCACCTGAGCTCTCTTTAGAGTGCGCGAGAGGATGAGCAGAAGATGAGGTGGCTAGAGAAGCCCAGAGCCCCAGTGTTCTTAGGCCTACAAAAGCGCTTCCAAGGAAGGGTGCTGGCTAGCAAGAGCTTTCAGTGCTGGCACTTTTCATCTCTGAGCAATTGCTCGACGTTTGCAATTTCTCATCTCGAGTCTACGAGACGGAAAGAGAATGACTGTGACGTTTGGTGGCTAGAGAAGCGCAAAGCCCCAGTGTTACTGCGCCTGTGAAAGCGCTTCCAAGGAAGGGTGCTGGCTAGCAACAGCTTTCAGTGCTGGCACTTTTCATCTCTGAGCAATTGCTCGACGTTTGCAATTTCTCAGCTCGTGTCTACCGACGGAAAGAGAAGGACCGTGACGTTTGGTGGCTAGAGAAGCGCAAAGCCCCAGTGTTGCTGCGCCTGTGAAAGCGCTTCCAAGGAAGGGTGCTGGCTAGCAACAGCTTTCAGTGCTGGCACTTTTCATCTCTGAGCAATTGCTCGACGTTTGCAATTTCTCACCTGAGCTCTCTTTAGAGTGCGCGAGAGGATGAGCTGAAGATGAGGTGGCTAAAGAAGCCCAGAGCCCCAGTGTTCTTAGGCCTACAAAAGCGCTTCCAAGGAAGGGTGCTGGCTAGCAACAGCTTTCAGTGCTGGCACTTTTCATCTCTGAGCAATTGCTCGACGTTTGCAATTTCTCAACTCGTGTCTACGAGACGGAAAGAGAAGGACCGTGACGTTTGGTGGCTAGAGAAGCGCAAAGCCCCAGTGTTGCTGTGCCTGTGAAAGCGCTTCCAAGGAAGGGTGCTGGCTAGCAACAGCTTTCAGTGCTGGCACTTTTCATCTCTGAGCAATTGCTCGACGTTTGCAATTTCTCACCTGAGCTCTCTTTAGAGTGCGCAAGAGGATGAGCAGAAGATGAGGTGTCTAGAGAAGCCCAGAGCCCCAGTGTTCTTAGGCCTACAAAAGCGCTTCCAAGGAAGGGTGCTGGCTAGCAACAGCTTTCAGTGCTGGCACTTTTCATCTCTGAGCAATTGCTCGACGTTTGCAATTTCTCAGCTCGTGTCTACGAGACGGAAAGAGAATGACCGTGACGTTTGGTGCGTATAGAAGCGCAAAGCCCCAGTGTTGCTGCGCCTGTGAAAGCGCTTCCAAGGAAGGGTGCTGGCTAGCAAGAGCTTTCAGTGCTGGCACTTTTCATCTCTGAGCAATTGCTCGACGTTTGCAATTTCTCCCCTGAGCTCTCTTTAGAGTGCGCGAGAGGATGAGCAGAAGATGAGGTGGCTAGAGAGGCCCAGAGCCCCACTGTTCTTAAGGCTACAAAAGCGCTTCCAAGGAAGGGTGCTGGCTAGCAACAGCTTTCAGTGCTGGCACTTTTCATCTCTGAGCAATTGCTCGACGTTTGCAATTTCTCAGCTCGTGTCTACGAGACGGAAAGAGAAGGACCGTGACGTTTGGTGGCTAGAGAAGCGCAAAGCCCCAGTGTTGCTGCGCCTGTGAAAGCGCTTCCAAGGAAGGGTGCTGGCTAGCAACAGCTTTCAGTGCTGGCACTTTTCATCTCTGAGCAATTGCTCGACGTTTGCAATTTCTCACCTGAGCTCTCTTTAGAGTGCGCGAGAGGATGAGCAGAAGATGAGGTGGCTAGAGAAGCCCAGAGCCCCAGTGTTCTTAGGCCTACAAAAGCGCTTCCAAGGAAGGGTGCTGGCTAGCAAGAGCTTTCAGTGCTGGCACTTTTCATCTCTGAGCAATTGCTCGACGTTTGCAATTTCTCAGCTCGAGTCTACGAGACGGAAAGAGAAGGACCGTGACGTTTGGTGCGTATAGAAGCGCAAAGCCCCAGTGTTACTGCGCCTGTGAAAGCGCTTCCAAGGAAGGGTGCTGGCTAGCAACAGCTTTCAGTGCTGGCACTTTTCATCTCTGAGCAATTGCTCGACGTTTGCAATTTCTCAGCTCGTGTCTACCGACGGAAATAGAAGGACCTTGACGTTTGGTGGGTAGAGAAGCGCAAAGCCCCAGTGTTGCTGCGCCTGTGAAAGCGCTTCCAAGGAAGGGTGTTGGCTAGCAACAGCTTTCAGTGCTGGCACTTTTCATCTCTGAGCAATTGCTCGACGTTTGCAATTTCTCACCTGAGCTCTCTTTAGAGTGCGCGAGAGGATGAGCTGAAGATGAGGTGGCTAAAGAAGCCCAGAGCCCCAGTGTTCTTAGGCCTACAAAAGCGCTTCCAAGGAAGGGTGCTGGCTAGCAACAGCTTTCAGTGCTGGCACTTTTCATCTCTGAGCAATTGCTCGACGTTTGCAATTTCTCAGCTCGTGTCTACGAGACGGAAAGAGAAGGACCGTGACGTTTGGTGGCTAGAGAAGCGCAAAGCCCCAGTGTTGCTGCGCCTGTGAAAGCGCTTCCAAGGAAGGGTGCTGGCTAGCAACAGCTTTCAGTGCTGGCACTTTTCATCTCTGAGCAATTGCTCGACGTTTGCAATTTCTCACCTGAGCTCTCTTTAGAGTGCGCGAGAGGATGAGCAGAAGCTTAGGTGGCTAAAGAAGCCCAGAGCCCCACTGTTCTTAGGCCTACAAAAGCGCTTCCAAGGAAGGGTGCTGGCTAGCAACAGCTTTCAGTGCTGGCACTTTTCATCTCTGAGCAATTGCTCGACGTTTGCAATTTCTCAGCTCGTGTCTACGAGACGGAAAGAGAAGGACCTTGACGTTTGGTGGGTAGAGAAGCGCAAAGCCCCAGTGTTGCTGCGCCTGTGAAAGCGCTTCCAAGGAAGGGTGTTGGCTAGCAACAGCTTTCAGTGCTGGCACTTTTCATCTCTGAGCAATTGCTCGACGTTTGCAATTTCTCACCTGAGCTCTCTTTAGAGTGCGCGAGAGGATGAGCTGAAGATGAGGTGGCTAAAGAAGCCCAGAGCCCCAGTGTTCTTAGGCCTACAAAAGCGCTTCCAAGGAAGGGTGCTGGCTAGCAACAGCTTTCAGTGCTGGCACTTTTCATCTCTGAGCAATTGCTCGACGTTTGCAATTTCTCAGCTCGTGTCTACGAGACGGAAAGAGAAGGACCGTGACGTTTGGTGGCTAGAGAAGCGCAAAGCCCCAGTGTTGCTGCGCCTGTGAAAGCGCTTCCAAGGAAGGGTGCTGGCTAGCAACAGCTTTCAGTGCTGGCACTTTTCATCTCTGAGCAATTGCTCGACGTTTGCAATTTCTCACCTGAGCTCTCTTTAGAGTGCGCGAGAGGATGAGCAGAAGCTTAGGTGGCTAAAGAAGCCCAGAGCCCCACTGTTCTTAGGCCTACAAAAGCGCTTCCAAGGAAGGGTGCTGGCTAGCAACAGCTTTCAGTGCTGGCACTTTTCATCTCTGAGCAATTGCTCGACGTTTGCAATTTCTCAGCTCGTGTCTACGAGACGGAAAGAGAAGGACCGTGACGTTTGGTGCGTACAGAAGCGCAAAGCCCCAGTGTTACTGCGCCTGTGAAAGCGCTTCCAAGGAAGGGTGCTGGCTAGCAAGAGCTTTCAGTGCTGGCACTTTTCATCTCTGAGCAATTGCTCGACGTTTGCAATTTCTCACCTGAGCTCTCTTTAGAGTGCGCGAGAGGATGAGGAGAAGATGAGGTGGCTAAAGAAGCCCAGAGCCCCAGTGTTCTTAGGCCTACAAAAGCGCTTCCAAGGAAGGGTGCTGGCTAGCAACAGCTTTCAGTGCTGGCACTTTTCATCTCTGAGCAATTGCTCGACGTTTGCAATTTCTCACCTGAGCTCTCTTTAGAGTGCGCGAGAGGATGAGCAGAAGATGAGGTGGCTAGAGAAGCCCAGAGCCCCAGTGTTCTAAGGGCTACAAAAGCGCTTCCAAGGAAGGGTGCTGGCTAGCAAGAGCTTCCAGTGCTGGCACTTTTCATCTCTGAGCAATTGCTCGACGTTTGCAATTTCTCATTTCGTGTCTACGAGACGGAAAGAGAATGACTGTGACGTTTGGTGCCTAGAGAGGCGCAAAGCCCCAGTGTTACTGCGCCTGTGAAAGCGCTTCCAAGGAAGGGTGCTGGCTAGCAACAGCTTTCAGTGCTGGCACTTTTCTTCTCTGAGCAATTGCTCGACGTTTGCAATTTCTCACCTGAGCTCTCTTTAGAGTGCGCGAGAGGATGAGCAGAAGATGAGGTGGCTAGAGAAGCCCAGAGCCCCAGTGTTCTAAGGGCTACAAAAGAGCTTCCAAGGAAGGGTGCTGGCTAGCAACAGCTTTCAGTGCTGGCAGTTTTCGTCTCTGAGCAATTGCTCGACGTTTGCAATTTCTCACCTGAGCTCTCTTTAGAGTGCGCGAGAGGATGAGCAGAAGATTAGGTGGCTAGAGAAGCCCAGAGCCCCAGTGTTCTTAGGCCTACAAAAGCGCTTCCAAGGAAGGGTGCTGGCTAGCAACAGCTTTCAGTGCTGGCACTTTTCATCTCTGAGCAATTGCTCGACGTTTGCAATTTCTCAGCTCGTGTCTACGAGACGGAAAGAGAAGGACCGTGACGTTTGGTGGCTAGAGAAGCGCAAAGCCCCAGTGTTGCTGCGCCTGTGAAAGCGCTTCCAAGGAAGGGTGCTGGCTAGCAACAGCTTTCAGTGCTGGCACTTTTCATCTCTGAGCAATTGCTCGACGTTTGCAATTTCTCACCTGAGCTCTCTTTAGAGTGCGCGAGAGGATGAGCAGAAGCTTAGGTGGCTAAAGAAGCCCAGAGCCCCACTGTTCTTAGGCCTACAAAAGCGCTTCCAAGGAAGGGTGCTGGCTAGCAACAGCTTTCAGTGCTGGCACTTTTCATCTCTGAGCAATTGCTCGACGTTTGCAATTTCTCAGCTCGTGTCTACGAGACGGAAAGAGAAGGACCTTGACGTTTGGTGGGTAGAGAAGCGCAAAGCCCCAGTGTTGCTGCGCCTGTGAAAGCGCTTCCAAGGAAGGGTGTTGGCTAGCAACAGCTTTCAGTGCTGGCACTTTTCATCTCTGAGCAATTGCTCGACGTTTGCAATTTCTCACCTGAGCTCTCTTTAGAGTGCGCGAGAGGATGAGCTGAAGATGAGGTGGCTAAAGAAGCCCAGAGCCCCAGTGTTCTTAGGCCTACAAAAGCGCTTCCAAGGAAGGGTGCTGGCTAGCAACAGCTTTCAGTGCTGGCACTTTTCATCTCTGAGCAATTGCTCGACGTTTGCAATTTCTCAGCTCGTGTCTACGAGACGGAAAGAGAAGGACCGTGACGTTTGGTGGCTAGAGAAGCGCAAAGCCCCAGTGTTGCTGCGCCTGTGAAAGCGCTTCCAAGGAAGGGTGCTGGCTAGCAACAGCTTTCAGTGCTGGCACTTTTCATCTCTGAGCAATTGCTCGACGTTTGCAATTTCTCACCTGAGCTCTCTTTAGAGTGCGCGAGAGGATGAGCAGAAGCTTAGGTGGCTAAAGAAGCCCAGAGCCCCAGTGTTCTTAGGCCTACAAAAGCGCTTCCAAGGAAGGGTGCTGGCTAGCAACAGCTTTCAGTGCTGGCACTTTTCATCTCTGAGCAATTGCTCGACGTTTGCAATTTCTCAGCTCGTGTCTACGAGACGGAAAGAGAAGGACCGTGACGTTTGGTGCGTACAGAAGCGCAAAGCCCCAGTGTTACTGCGCCTGTGAAAGCGCTTCCAAGGAAGGGTGCTGGCTAGCAAGAGCTTTCAGTGCTGGCACTTTTCATCTCTGAGCAATTGCTCGACGTTTGCAATTTCTCACCTGAGCTCTCTTTAGAGTGCGCGAGAGGATGAGGAGAAGATGAGGTGGCTAAAGAAGCCCAGAGCCCCAGTGTTCTTAGGCCTACAAAAGCGCTTCCAAGGAAGGGTGCTGGCTAGCAACAGCTTTCAGTGCTGGCACTTTTCATCTCTGAGCAATTGCTCGACGTTTGCAATTTCTCACCTGAGCTCTCTTTAGAGTGCGCGAGAGGATGAGCAGAAGATGAGGTGGCTAGAGAAGCCCAGAGCCCCAGTGTTCTAAGGGCTACAAAAGCGCTTCCAAGGAAGGGTGCTGGCTAGCAAGAGCTTCCAGTGCTGGCACTTTTCATCTCTGAGCAATTGCTCGACGTTTGCAATTTCTCATTTCGTGTCTACGAGACGGAAAGAGAATGACTGTGACGTTTGGTGCCTAGAGAGGCGCAAAGCCCCAGTGTTACTGCGCCTGTGAAAGCGCTTCCAAGGAAGGGTGCTGGCTAGCAACAGCTTTCAGTGCTGGCACTTTTCTTCTCTGAGCAATTGCTCGACGTTTGCAATTTCTCACCTGAGCTCTCTTTAGAGTGCGCGAGAGGATGAGCAGAAGATGAGGTGGCTAGAGAAGCCCAGAGCCCCAGTGTTCTAAGGGCTACAAAAGAGCTTCCAAGGAAGGGTGCTGGCTAGCAACAGCTTTCAGTGCTGGCAGTTTTCGTCTCTGAGCAATTGCTCGACGTTTGCAATTTCTCACCTGAGCTCTCTTTAGAGTGCGCGAGAGGATGAGCAGAAGATTAGGTGGCTAGAGAAGCCCAGAGCCCCAGTGTTCTTAGGCCTACAAAAGCGCTTCCAAGGAAGGGTGCTGGCTAGCAAGAGCTTTCAGTGCTGGCACTTTTCCTCTCTGAGCAATTGCTGGACGTTTGCAATTTCTCATTTCGTGTCTAGGAGACGGAAAGAGAAGGACCGTGACGTTTGGTGGCTAGAGAAGTGCAAAGCCCCAGTGTTGCTGCGCCTGTGAAAGCGCTTCCAAGGAAGGGTGCTGGCTAGCAAGAGCTTTCAGTGCTGGCACTTTTCATCTCTGAGCAATTGCTCGACGTTTGCAATTTCTCACCTGAGCTCTCTTCAGAGTGCGTGAGAGGATGAGCAGAAGATGAGGTGGCTAAAGAAGCCCAGAGCCCCAGTGTTCTTAGGCCTACAGAAGCGCTTCCAAGGAAGGGTGCTGGCTAGCAAGAGCTTTCAGTGCTGGCACTTTTCATCTCTGAGCAATTGCTCGACGTTTGCAATTTCTCAGCTCGTGTCTACGAGACGGAAAGAGAAGGACCGTGACGTTTGGTGGCTAGAGAAGCGCAAAGCCCCAGTGTTACTGCGCCTGTAAAGCGCTTCCAAGGAAGGGTGCTGGCTAGCAAGAGCTTTCAGTGCTGGCACTTTTCATCTCTGAGCAATTGCTCGACGTTTGCAATTTCTCAGCTCGTGTCTACCGACGGAAAGAGAAGGACCGTGACGTTTGGTGCGTATAGAAGCGCAAAGCCCCAGTGTTGCTGCGCCTGTGAAAGCGCTTCCAAGGAAGGGTGCTGGCTAGCAACAGCTTTCAGTGCTGGCACTTTTCTTCTCTGAGCAATTGTTCGACGTTTGCAATTTCTCACCTGAGCTCTCTTTAGAGTGCGCGAGAGGATAAGCAGAAGATTAGGTGGCTAGAGAAGCCCAGAGCCCCACTGTTCTTAGGCCTACAAAAGCGCTTCCAAGGAAGGGTGCTGGCTAGCAACAGCTTTCAGTGCTGGCACTTTTCATCTCTGAGCAATTGCTGGACGTTTGCAATTTCTCACCTGAGCTCTCTTTAGAGTGCGCGAGAGGATGAGCAGAAGATGAGGTGGCTAGAGAAGCCCAGAGCCCCAGTGTTCTTAGGCCTACAAAAGCGCTTCCAAGGAAGGGTGCTGGCTAGCAACAGGTTTCAGTGCTGGCACTTTTCATCTCTGAGCAATTGCTCGACGTTTGCAATTTCTCAACTCGTGTCTACGAGACGGAAAGAGAATGACCGTGACGTTTGGTGCGTAGAGAAGCGCAAACCCCAGTGTTACTGCGCCTGTGAAAGCGCTTCCAAGGAAGGGTGCTGGCTAGCAAGAGCTTTCAGTGCTGGCACTTTTCATCTCTGAGCAATTGCTCGACGTTTGCAATTTCTCAGCTCGTGTCTACCGACGGAAATAGAAGGACCGTGACGTTTGGTGGCTAGAGAAGCGCAAAGCCCCAGTGTTGCTGCGCCTGTGAAAGCGCTTCCAAGGAAGTGTGCTGGCTAGCAAGAGCTTTCAGTGCTGGCACTTTTCATCTCTGAGCAATTGCTCGACGTTTGCAATTTCTCACCTGAGCTCTCTTTAGAGTGCGCGAGAGGATGAGCAGAAGATGAGGTGGCTAGAGAAGCCCAGAGCCCCAGTGTTCTAAGGGCTACAAAAGCGCTTCCAAGGAAGGGTGCTGGCTAGCAACAGCTTCCAGTGCTGGCACTTTTCATCTCTGAGCAATTGCTCGACGTTTGCAATTTCTCAGCTCGTGTCTACGAGACGGAAAGAGAATGACTGTGACGTTTGGTGGCTAGAGAAGCGCAAAGCCCCAGTGTTACTGCGCCTGTGAAAGCGCTTCCAAGGAAGGGTGCTGGCTAGCAACAGCTTTCAGTGCTGGCACTTTTCTTCTCTGAGCAATTGCTCGACGTTTGCAATTTCTCACCTGAGCTCTCTTCAGAGTGCGCGAGAGGATGAGCAGAAGATGAGGTGGCTAGAGAAGCGCAAAGCCCCAGTGTTCTTAGGCCTACAAAAGCGCTTCCAAGGAAGGGTGCTGGCTAGCAACAGCTTTCAGTGCTGGCACTTTTCATCTCTGAGCAATTGCTCGACGTTTGCAATTTCTCAGCTCGTGTCTACGAGACGGAAAGAGAAGGACCGTGACGTTTGGTGCGTAGAGAAGCGCAAAGCCCCAGTGTTGCTGCGCCTGTGAAAGCGCTTCCAAGGAAGGGTGCTGGCTAGCAAGAGCTTTCAGTGCTGGCACTTTTCATCTCTGAGCAATTGCTCGACGTTTGCAATTTCTCACCTGAGCTCTCTTTAGAGTGCACGAGAGGATGAGCAGAAGATGAGGTGGCTAGAGAAGCCCAGAGCCCCAGTGTTCTTAGGCCTACAAAAGCGCTTCCAAGGAAGGGTGCTGGCTAGCAACAGCTTTCAGTGCTGGCACTTTTCATCTCTGAGCAATTGCTGGACGTTTGCAATTTCTCAGCTCGTGTCTACGAGACGGAAAGAGAAGGACCGTGACGTTTGGTGGCTAGAGAAGCGCAAAGCCCCAGTGTTACTGCGCCTGTGAAAGCGCTTCCAAGGAAGGGTGGTGGCTAGCAACAGCTTTCAGTGCTGGCACTTTTCATCTCTGAGCAATTGCTCGACGTTTGCAATTTCTCAGCTCGTGTCTACGAGACGGAAAGAGAATGACCGTGACGTTTGGTGGCTAGAGAAGCGCAAAGCCCCAGTGTTGCTGCGCCTGTGAAAGCACTTCCAAGGAAGCGTGCTGGCTAGCAAGAGCTTTCAGTGCTGGCACTTTTCATCTCTGAGCAATTGCTCGACGTTTGCAATTTGTCCCCTGAGCTCTCTTCAGAGTGCGCGAGAGGATGAGCAGAAGATGAGGTGGCTAGAGAAGCCCAGAGCCCCAGTGTTCTAAGGGCTACAAAAGCGCTTCCAAGGAAGGGTGCTGGCTAGCAACAGCTTCCAGTGCTGGCACTTTTCATCTCTGAGCAATTGCTCGACGTTTGCAATTTCTCAGCTCGTGTCTGCGAGACGGAAAGAGAAGGACCGTGACGTTTGGTGGGTAGAGAAGTGCAAAGCCCCAGTGTTGCTGCACCTGTGAAAGCGCTTCCAAGGAAGGGTGCTGGCTAGCAACAGCTTTCAGTGCTGGCACTTTTCATCTCTGAGCAATTGCTGGACGTTTGCAATTTCTCAGCTCGTGTCTACTGACGGAAAGAGAAGGACCTTGACGTTTGGTGGGTAGAGAAGCGCAAAGCCCCAGTGTTGCTGCGCCTGTGAAAGCGCTTCCAAGGAAAGGTGCTGGGTAGCAACAGCTTTCAGTGCTGGCACTTTTCATCTCTGAGCAATTGCTCGACGTTTGCAATTTCTCCCCTGAGCTCTCTTTAGAGTGCGCGAGAGGATGAGCAGAAGATTAGGTGGCTAGAGAAGCCCAGAGCCCCAGTGTTCTTAGGCCTACTAAAGCGCTTCCAAGGAAGGGGGCTGGCTAGCAACAGGTTTCAGTGCTGGCACTTTTCATCTCTGAGCAATTGCTCGACGTTTGCAATTTCTCAACTCGTGTCTACGAGACGGAAAGAGAATGACCGTGACGTTTGGTGCGTAGAGAAGCGCAAACCCCAGTGTTGCTGCACCTGTGAAAGCGCTTCCAAGGAAGGGTGCTGGCTAGCAAGAGCTTTCAGTGCTGGCACTTTTCATCTCTGAGCAATTGCTCGACGTTTGCAATTTCTCAGCTCGTGTCTACGAGACGGAAAGAGAAGGACCGTGACGTTTGGTGGGTAGAGAAGCGCAAAGCCCCAGTGTTGCTGCGCCTGTGAAAGCGCTTCCAAGGAAGGGTGCTGGCTAGCAACAGCTTTCAGTGCTGGCACTTTTCATCTCTGAGCAATTGCTCGACGTTTGCAATTTCTCACCTGAGCTCTCTTTAGAGTGCGCGAGAGGATGAGCAGATGATTAGGTGGCTAGAGAAGCCCAGAGCCCCAGTGTTCTAAGGGCTACAAAAGCACTTCCAAGGAAGGGTGCTGGCTAGCAACAGCTTTCAGTGCTGGCACTTTTCATCTCTGAGCAATTGCTCGATGTTTGCAATTTCTCAGCTCGTGTCTACGAGACGGAAAGAGAATGACCGTGATGTTTGGTGGCTAGAGAAGCGCAAAGCCCCAGTGTTGCTGCGCCTGTGAAAGCGCTTCCAAGGAAGGGTGCTGGCTAGCAACAGCTTTCAGTGCTGGCACTTTTCATCTCTGAGCAATTGCTCGACGTTTGCAATTTCTCACCTGAGCTCTCTTTAGAGTGCGCGAGAGGATGAGCAGAAGATGAGGTGGCTAGAGAAGCCCAGAGCCCCAGTGTTCTTAGGCCTACAAAAGCGCTTCCAAGGAAGGGTGCTGGCTAGCAACAGCTTCCAGTGCTGGCACTTTTCATCTCTGAGCAATTGCTCGACGTTTGCAATTTCTCAGCTCGTGTCTACGAGACGGAAAGAGAATGACTGTGACGTTTGGTGGCTAGAGAAGTGCAAAGCCCCAGTGTTACTGCGCCTGTGAAAGCGCTTCCAAGGAAGGGTGCTGGCTAGCAAGAGCTTTCAGTGCTGGCACTTTTCATCTCTGAGCAATTGGTCGACATTTGCAATTTCTCACCTGAGCTCTCTTTAGACTGCGCGAGAGGATGAGCAGAAGATGAGGTGGCTAGAGAAGCGCAAAGCCCCAGTGTTACTGCGCCTGTAAAGCGCTTCCAAGGAAGGGTGCTGGCTAGCAACAGCTTTCAGTGCTGGCACTTTTCATCTCTGAGCAATTGCTCGACGTTTGCAATTTCTCACCTGAGCTCTCTTTAGAGTGCGCGAGAGGATGAGCAGAAGATGAGGTGGCTAGAGAAGCCCAGAGCCCCAGTGTTCTTAGGCCTACAAAAGCGCTTCCAAGGAAGGGGGCTGGCTAGCAACAGCTTTCAGTGCTGGCACTTTTCCTCTCTGAGCAATTGCTGGACGTTTGCAATTTCTCAGCTCGTGTCTACGAGACGGAAAGAGAAGGACCGTGACGTTTGGTGGCTAGAGAAGCGCAAAGCCCCAGTGTTACTGCGCCTACAAAAGCGCTTCCAAGGAAGGGTGCTGGCTAGCAAGAGCTTTCAGTGCTGGCACTTTTCATCTCTGAGCAATTGCTCGACGTTTGCAATTTCTCAGCTCGTGTCTACGAGACGGAAAGAGAAGGACCGTGACGTTTGGTGGCTAGAGAAGCGCAAAGCCCCAGTGTTGCTGCGCCTGTGAAAGCGCTTCCAAGGAAGGGTGCTGGCTAGCAAGAGCTTTCAGTGCTGGCACTTTTCATCTCTGAGCAATTGCTCGACGTTTGCAATTTCTCACCTGAGCTCTCTTTAGATTGCGCGAGAGGATGAGCAGAAGATGAGGTGGCTAGAGAAGCCCAGAGCCCCAGTGTTCTTAGGCCTACAAAAGCGCTTCCAAGGAAGGGGGCTGGCTAGCAACAGCTTTCAGTGCTGGCACTTTTCATCTCTGAGCAATTGCTCGACGTTTGCAATTTCTCAGCTCGTGTCTACGTGACGGAAAGAGAAGGACCGTGACGTTTGGTGGCTAGAGAAGTGCAAAGCCCCAGTGTTGCTGCACCTGTGAAAGCGCTTCCAAGGAAGGGTGCTGGCTAGCAACAGCTTTCAGTGCTGGCACTTTTCGTCTCTGAGCAATTGCTCGACGTTTGCAATTTCTCACCTGAGCTCTCTTCAGAGTGCGCGAGAGGATGAGCAGAAGATGAGGTGGCTAAAGAAGCCCAGAGCCCCAGTGTTCTTAGGCCTACTAAAGCGCTTCCAAGGAAGGGTGCTGGCTAGCAAGAGCTTTCAGTGCTGGCACTTTTCATCTCTGAGCAATTGCTCGACGTTTGCAATTTCTCAGCTCGTGTCTACGAGACGGAAAGAGAAGGACCGTGACGTTTGGTGGCTAGAGAAGCGCAAAGCCCCAGTGTTACTGCGCCTGTAAAGCGCTTCCAAGGAAGGGTGCTGGCTAGCAACAGCTTTCAGTGCTGGCACTTTTCATCTCTGAGCAATTGCTCGACGTTTGCAATTTCTCAGCTCGTGTCTACCGACGGAAAGAGAAGGACCGTGACGTTTGGTGGGTAGAGAAGCGCAAAGCCCCAGTGTTGCTGCGCCTGTGAAAGCGCTTCCAAGGAAGGGTGCTGGCTAGCAAGAGCTTTCAGTGCTGGCACTTTTCATCTCTGAGCAATTGCTCGACGTTTGCAATTTCTCACCTGAGCTCTCTTTAGAGTGCGCGAGAGGATGAGCAGAAGATGAGGTGGCTAGAGAAGCCCAGAGCCCCAGTGTTCTTAGGCCTACAAAAGCGCTTCCAAGGAAGGGTGCTGGCTAGCAACAGCTTTCAGTGCTGGCACTTTTCATCTCTGAGCAATTGCTGGACGTTTGCAATTTCTCATTTCGTGTCTACGAGACGGAAAGAGAAGGACCGTGACGTTTGGTGGCTAGAGAAGCGCAAAGCCCCAGTGTTACTGCGCCTGTAAAGCGCTTCCAAGGAAGGGTGCTGGCTAGCAACAGCTTTCAGTGCTGGCACTTTTCATCTCTGAGCAATTGCTCGACGTTTGCAATTTCTCACCTGAGCTCTCTTTAGAGTGCGCGAGAGGATGAGCAGAAGATGAGGTGGCTAGAGAAGCCCAGAGCCCCAGTGTTCTAAGGGCTACAAAAGCGCTTCCAAGGAAGGGTGCTGGCTAGCAACAGCTTCCAGTGCTGGCACTTTTCATCTCTGAGCAATTGCTCGACGTTTGCAATTTCTCAGCTCGTGTCTACGAGACGGAAAGAGAAGGACTGTGACGTTTGGTGGCTAGAGAAGCGCAAAGCCCCAGTGTTGCTGCGCCTGTGAAAGCGCTTCCAAGGAAGGGTGCTGGCTAGTAACAGCTTTCAGTGCTGGCACTTTTCATCTCTGAGCAATTGCTCGACGTTTGCAATTTCTCAGCTCGTGTCTACGAGACGGAAAGAGAAGGACCGTGACGTTTGGTGGCTAGAGAAGAGCAAAGCCCCAGTGTTGCTGCGCCTGTGAAAGCGCTTCCAAGGAAGGGTGCTGGCTAGCAAGAGCTTTCAGTGCTGGCACTTTTCATCTCTGAGCAATTGCTCGACGTTTGCAATTTGTCCCCTGAGCTCTCTTCAGAGTGCGTGAGAGGATGAGCAGAAGATGAGGTGGCTAGAGAAGCCCACAGCCCCAGTGTTCTAAGGGCTACAAAAGCGCTTCCAAGGAAGGGTGCTGGCTAGCAACAGCTTCCAGTGCTGGCACTTTTCATCTCTGAGCAATTGCTCGACGTTTGCAATTTCTCAGCTCGTGTCTACGAGATGGAAAGAGAAGGACCGTGACGTTTGGTGGGTAGAGAAGTGCAAAGCCCCAGTGTTGCTGCACCTGTGAAAGCGCTTCCAAGGAAGGGTGCTGGCTAGCAACAGCTTTCAGTGCTGGCACTTTTCGTCTCTGAGCAATTGCTGGACGTTTGCAATTTCTCACCTGAGCTCTCTTCAGAGTGCGCGAGAGGATGAGCAGAAGATGAGGTGGCTAAAGAAGCCCAGAGCCCCAGTGTCCTTAGGGCTACAAAAGCGCTTCCAAGGAAGGGTGCTGGCTAGCAACAGCTTTCAGTGCTGGCACTTTTCATCTCTGAGCAATTGCTCGACGTTTGCAATTTCTCAACTCGTGTCTACGAGACGGAAAGAGAAGGACCGTGACGTTTGGTGCGTAGAGAAGCGCAAAGCCCCAGTGTTGCTGCGCCTGTGAAAGCGCTTCCAAGGAAGGGTGTTGGCTAGCAACAGCTTTCAGTGCTGGCACTTTTCATCTCTGAGCAATTGCTCGACGTTTGCAATTTCTCAGCTCGTGTCTACCGACGGAAATAGAAGGACCGTGACGTATGGTGCGTAGAGAAGCGCAAAGCCCCAGTGTTGCTGCGCCTGTGAAAGCGCTTCCAAGGAAGGGTGTTGGCTAGCAACAGCTTTCAGTGCTGGCACTTTTCATCTCTGAGCAATTGCTCGACGTTTGCAATTTCTCACCTGAGCTCTCTTTAGAGTGCGCGCGAGGATGAGCAGAAGATGAGGTGGCTAGAGAAGCCCAGAGCCCCAGTGTCCTTAGGGCTACAAAAGCGCTTCCAAGGAAGGGTGTTGGCTAGCAACAGCTTTCAGTGCTGGCACTTTTCATCTCTGAGCAATTGCTCGACGTTTGCAATTTCTCAACTCGTGTCTACGAGACGGAAAGAGAAGGACCGTGACGTTTGGTGGCTAGAGAAGCGCAAAGCCCCAGTGTTGCTGCGCCTGTGAAAGCGCTTCCAAGGAAGGGTGTTGGCTAGCAACAGCTTTCAGTGCTGGCACTTTTCATCTCTGAGCAATTGCTCGACATTTGCAATTTCTCACCTGAGCTCTCTTTAGAGTGCGCGAGAGGATGAGCAGAAGATGAGGTGGCTAGAGAAGCCCAGAGCCCCAGTGTTCTAAGGGCTACAAAAGCGCTTCCAAGGAAGGGTGCTGGCTAGCAACAGCTTTCAGTGCTGGCACTTTTCATCTCTGAGCAATTGCTCGACGTTTGCAATTTCTCAGCTCGTGTCTACGAGACGGAAAGAGAAGGACCGTGACGTTTGGTGGCTAGAGAAGCGCAAAGCCCCAGCGTTACTGCGCCTGTAAAGCGCTTCCAAGGAAGGGTGCTGGCTAGCAACAGCTTTCAGTGCTGGCACTTTTCATCTCTGAGCAATTGCTCGACGTTTGCAATTTCTCACCTGAGCTCTCTTTAGAGTGCGCGAGAGGATGAGCAGAAGATTAGGTGGCTAGAGAAGCCCAGAGCCCCAGTCTTCTTAGGCCTACAAAAGCGCTTCCAAGGAAGGGTGCTGGCTAGCAACAGCTTTCAGTGCTGGCACTTTTCATCTCTGAGCAATTGCTCGACGTTTGCAATTTCTCACCTCGTGTCTACGAGACGGAAAGAGAATGACTGTGACGTTTGGTGGGTAGAGAAGCGCAAAGCCCCAGTGTTACTGCGCCTGTGAAAGCGCTTCCAAGGAAGGGTGCTGGCTAGCAACAGCTTTCAGAGCTGGCACTTTTCTTCTCTGAGCAATTGCTCGACGTTTGCAATTTCTCACCTGAGCTCTCTTTAGAGTGCGCGAGAGGATGAGCAGAAGATGAGGTGGCTAGAGAAGCCCAGAGCCCCAGTGTGCTTAGGCCTACAAAAGCGCTTCCAAGGAAGGGTGCTGGCTAGCAACAGCTTTCAGTGCTGGCACTTTTCCTCTCTGAGCAATTGCTCGACGTTTGCAATTTCTCAGCTCGTGTCTACGAGACGGAAAGAGAAGGACCGTGACGTTTGGTGGGTAGAGAAGCGCAAAGCCCCAGTGTTACTGCGCCTGTGAAAGCGCTTCCAAGGAAGGGTGCTGGCTAGCAAGAGCTTTCAGTGCTGGCACTTTTCATCTCTGAGCATTTGCTCGACGTTTGCAATTTCTCAGCTCGTGTCTACCGATGGAAATAGAAGGACCGTGACGTATGGTGCGTAGAGAAGCGCAAAGCCCCAGTGTTGCTGCGCCTGTGAAAGCGCTTCCAAGGAAGGGTGTTGGCTAGCAACAGCTTTCAGTGCTGGCACTTTTCATCTCTGAGCAATTGCTCGACGTTTGCAATTTCTCAG
The DNA here is from genome assembly GCA_037962945.1 of Sarcoramphus papa. NCBI lineage: Eukaryota > Metazoa > Chordata > Aves > Accipitriformes > Cathartidae > Sarcoramphus > Sarcoramphus papa. The sequence goes on along the minus strand of JBBMRM010000093.1, from coordinate 4,070,603 downwards.
CTCGTGTCTACGAGACGGAAAGAGAAGGACCGTGACGTTTGGTGGGTAGAGAAGCGCAAAGCCCCAGTGTTACTGCGCCTGTGAAAGCGCTTCCAAGGAAGGGTGCTGGCTAGCAAAAGCTTTCAGTGCTGGCACTTTTCATCTCTGAGCAATTGCTCGACGTTTGCAATTTCTCAGCTCGTGTCTACGAGACGGAAAGAGAATGACAGTGACGTTTGATGGGTAGAGAAGCGCAAAGCCCCAGTGTTACTGCGCTTGTGAAAGCGCTTCCAAGGAAGGGTGCTGGCTAGCAACAGCTTTCAGTGCTGGCACTTTTCATCTCTGAGCAATTGCTCGACGTTTGCAATTTCTCACCTGAGCTCTCTTCAGAGTGCGTGAGAGGATGAGCAGAAGATGAGGTGGCTAGAGAAGCGCAAAGCCCCAGTGTTCTTAGGCCTACAAAAGCGCTTCCAAGGAAGGGTGCTGGCTAGCAACAGCTTTCAGTGCTGGCACTTTTCATCTCTGAGCAATTGCTGGACGTTTGCAATTTCTCATTTCGTGTCTACGAGACGGAAAGAGAATGACCGTGACGTTTGGTGCGTAGAGAAGCGCAAAGCCCCAGTGTTGCTGCGCCTGTGAAAGCGCTTCCAAAAAAGGGTGCTGGCAAGCAAGAGCTTTCAGTGCTGGCACTTTTCATCTCTGAGCAATTGCTCGACGTTTGCAATTTCTCAGCTCGTGTCTACGAGACGGAAAGAGAAGGACCGTGACGTTTGGTGCGTAGAGAAGTGCAAAGCCCCAGTGTTACTGCGCCTGTGAAAGCGCTTCCAAGGAAGGGTGCTGGCTAGCAAGAGCTTTCAGTGCTGGCACTTTTCATCTCTGAGCAATTGCTCGACGTTTGCAATTTCTCACCTGAGCTCTCTTTAGAGCGCGAGAGGATGAGCAGAAGATTAGGTGGCTAGAGAAGCCCAGAGCCCCAGGGTTCTTAGGCCTACAAAAGCGCTTCCAAGGAAGGGTGCTGGCTAGCAACAGCTTTCAGTGCTAGCACTTTTCATCTCTGAGCAATTGCTCGACGTTTGCAATTTCTCACCTGAGCTCTCTTCAGAGTGTGCGAGAGGATGAGCAGAAGATGAGGTGGCTAAAGAAGCCCAGAGCCCCAGTGTTCTTAGGCCTACTAAAGCGCTTCCAAGGAAGGGTGCTGGCTAGCAACAGCTTTCAGTGCTGGCACTTTTCATCTCTGAGCAATTGCTCGACGTTTGCAATTTCTCAGCTCGTGTCTACGAGACGGAAAGAGAAGGACCGTGACGTTTGGTGGCTAGAGAAGCGCAAAGCCCCAGTGTTACTGCGCCTGTAAAGCGCTTCCAAGGAAGGGTGCTGGCTAGCAAGAGCTTTCAGTGCTGGCACTTTTCATCTCTGAGCAATTGCTCGACGTTTGCAATTTCTCAGCTCGTGTCTACCGACGGAAAGAGAAGGACCGTGACGTTTGGTGCGTAGAGAAGCGCAAAGCCCCAGTGTTGCTGCGCCTGTGAAAGCGCTTCCAAGGAAGGGTGCTGGCTAGCAACAGCTTTCAGTGCTGGCACTTTTCATCTCTGAGCAATTGCTCGACGTTTGCAATTTCTCACCTGAGCTCTCTTCAGAGTGCGCGAGAGGATGAGCAGAAGATGAGGTGGCTAGAGAAGCGCAAAGCCCCAGTGTTCTAAGGGCTACAAAAGCGCTTCCAAGGAAGGGTGCTGGCTAGCAACAGCTTTCAGTGCTGGCACTTTTCATCTCTGAGCAATTGCTCGACGTTTGCAATTTCTCAGCTCGTGTCTACGAGACGGAAAGAGAATGACTGTGACGTTTGGTGGGTAGAGAAGCGCAAAGCCCCAGTGTTACTGCGCCTGTGAAAGCGCTTCCAAGGAAGGGTGCTGGCTAGCAACAGCTTTCAGAGCTGGCACTTTTCTTCTCTGAGCAATTGCTCGACGTTTGCAATTTCTCACCTGAGCTCTCTTTAGAGTGCGCGAGAGGATGAGCAGAAGATGAGGTGGCTAGAGAAGCCCAGAGCCCCAGTGTTCTTAGGCCTACAAAAGCGCTTCCAAGGAAGGGTGCTGGCTAGCAACAGCTTTCAGTGCTGGCACTTTTCCTCTCTGAGCAATTGCTCGACGTTTGCAATTTCTCAGCTCGTGTCTAGGAGACGGAAAGAGAATGACCGTGACGTTTGGTGGGTAGAGAAGCGCAAAGCCCCAGTGTTACTGCGCCTGTGAAAGCGCTTCCAAGGAAGGGTGCTGGCTAGCAAGAGCTTTCAGTGCTGGCACTTTTCATCTCTGAGCAATTGCTCGACGTTTGCAATTTCTCAGCTCGTGTCTACCGACGGAAATAGAAGGACCGTGACGTATGGTGCGTAGAGAAGCACAAAGCCCCAGTGTTGCTGCGCCTGTGAAAGCGCTTCCAAGGAAGGGTGTTGGCTAGCAACAGCTTTCAGTGCTGGCACTTTTTATCTCTGAGCAATTGCTCGACGTTTGCAATTTCTCAGCTCGTGTCTACGAGACGGAAAGAGAAGGACCGTGACGTTTGGTGGCTAGAGAAGCGCAAAGCCCCAGTGTTACTGCGCCTGTGAAAGCGCTTCCAAGGAAGGGTGCTGGCTAGCAAAAGCTTTCAGTGCTGGCACTTTTCATCTCTGAGCAATTGCTCGACGTTTGCAATTTCTCAGCTCGTGTCTATGGGACGGAAAGAGAATGACAGTGACGTTTGATGGGTAGAGAAGCGCAAAGCCCCAGTGTTACTGCGCTTGTGAAAGCGCTTCCAAGGAAGGGTGCTGGCTAGCAACAGCTTTCAGTGCTGGCACTTTTCATCTCTGAGCAATTGCTCGACGTTTGCAATTTCTCAGCTCGTGTCTACGAGACGGAAAGAGAATGACCGTGACGTTTGGTGCGTAGAGAAGCGCAAAGCCCCAGTGTTGCTGCGCCTGTGAAAGCGCTTCCAAAAAAGGGTGCTGGCAAGCAAGAGCTTTCAGTGCTGGCACTTTTCATCTCTGAGCAATTGCTCGACGTTTGCAATTTCTCAGCTCTTGTCTACCGACGGAAATAGAAGGACCGTGACGTTTGGTGGCTAGAGAAGCCCAGAGCCCCAGTGTTCTAAGGGCTACAAAAGCGCTTCCAAGGAAGGGTGCTGGCTAGCAACAGCTTTCAGTGCTAGCACTTTTCATCTCTGAGCAATTGCTCGACGTTTGCAATTTCTCACCTGAGCTCTCTTCAGAGTGCGCGAGAGGATGAGCAGAAGATGAGGTGGCTAGAGAAGCCCAGAGCCCCAGTGTTCTTAGGCCTACTAAAGCGCTTCCAAGGAAGGGTGCTGGCTAGCAAGAGCTTTCAGTGCTGGCACTTTTCATCTCTGAGCAATTGCTCGACGTTTGCAATTTCTCAGCTCGTGTCTACGAGACGGAAAGAGAAGGACCGTGACGTTTGGTGGCTAGAGAAGCGCAAAGCCCCAGTGTTACTGCGCCTGTAAAGCGCTTCCAAGGAAGGGTGCTGGCTAGCAAGAGCTTTCAGTGCTGGCACTTTTCATCTCTGAGCAATTGCTCGACGTTTGCAATTTCTCAGCTCGTGTCTACCGACGGAAAGAGAAGGACCGTGACGTTTGGTGGGTAGAGAAGCGCAAAGCCCCAGTGTTGCTGCGCCTGTGAAAGCGCTTCCAAGGAAGGGTGCTGGCTAGCAAGAGCTTTCAGTGCTGGCACTTTTCATCTCTGAGCAATTGCTCGACGTTTGCAATTTCTCACCTGAGCTCTCTTTAGAGTGCGCGAGAGGATGAGCAGAAGATGAGGTGGCTAGAGAAGCCCAGAGCCCCACTGTTCTTAGGCCTACAAAAGTGCTTCCAAGGAAGGGTGCTGGCTAGCAACAGCTTTCAGTGCTGGCACTTTTCATCTCTGAGCAATTGCTGGACGTTTGCAATTTCTCAGCTCGTGTCTACGAGACGGAAAGAGAAGGACCGTGACGTTTGGTGGCTAGAGAAGCGCAAAGCCCCAGTGTTACTGCGCCTGTAAAGCGCTTCCAAGGAAGGGTGCTGGCTAGCAACAGCTTTCAGTGCTGGCACTTTTCATCTCTGAGCAATTGCTCGACGTTTGCAATTTCTCACCTGAGCTCTCTTTAGAGTGCGCGAGAGGATGAGCAGAAGATTAGGTGGCTAGAGAAGCCCAGAGCCCCAGTGTTCTAAGGGCTACAAAAGCGCTTCCAAGGAAGGGTGCTGGCTAGCAACAGCTTCCAGTGCTGGCACTTTTCATCTCTGAGCAATTGCTCGACGTTTGCAATTTCTCAGCTCGTGTCTACGAGACGGAAAGAGAATGACTGTGACGTTTGGTGGCTAGAGAAGCGCAAAGCCCCAGTGTTGCTGCGCCTGTGAAAGCGCTTCCAAGGAAGGGTGCTGGCTAGCAAGAGCTTTCAGTGCTGGCACTTTTCATCTCTGAGCAATTGCTCGACGTTTGCAATTTCTCACCTGAGCTCTCTTTAGAGTGCGCGAGAGGATGAGCAGAAGATGAGGTGGCTAGAGAAGCCCAGAGACCCAGTGCTTTAAAGGCTACAAAAGCGCTTCCAAGGAAGGGTGCTGGCTAGCAACAGCTTTCAGTGCTGGCACTTTTCATCTCTGAGCAATTGCTCGACGTTTGCAATTTCTCAGCTCGTGTCTACGAGACGGAAAGAGAATGACTGTGACGTTTGGTGGGTAGAGAAGCGCAAAGCCCCAGTGTTACTGCGCCTGTGAAAGCGCTTCCAAGGAAGGGTGCTGGCTAGCAACAGCTTTCAGAGCTGGCACTTTTCTTCTCTGAGCAATTGCTCGACGTTTGCAATTTCTCACCTGAGCTCTCTTTAGAGTGCGCGAGAGGATGAGCAGAAGATGAGGTGGCTAGAGAAGCCCAGAGCCCCAGTGTTCTTAGGCCTACAAAAGCGCTTCCAAGGAAGGGTGCTGGCTAGCAACAGCTTTCAGTGCTGGCACTTTTCCTCTCTGAGCAATTGCTCGACGTTTGCAATTTCTCAGCTCGTGTCTAGGAGACGGAAAGAGAATGACCGTGACGTTTGGTGGGTAGAGAAGCGCAAAGCCCCAGTGTTACTGCGCCTGTGAAAGCGCTTCCAAGGAAGGGTGCTGGCTAGCAAGAGCTTTCAGTGCTGGCACTTTTCATCTCTGAGCAATTGCTCGACGTTTGCAATTTCTCAGCTCGTGTCTACCGACGGAAGTAGAAGGACCGTGACGTATGGTGCGTAGAGAAGCGCAAAGCCCCAGTGTTGCTGCGCCTGTGAAAGCGCTTCCAAGGAAGGGTGTTGGCTAGCAACAGCTTTCAGTGCTGGCACTTTTCATCTCTGAGCAATTGCTCGACGTTTGCAATTTCTCAGCTCGTGTCTACGAGACGGAAAGAGAAGGACCGTGACGTTTGGTGGCTAGAGAAGCGCAAAGCCCCAGTGTTACTGCGCCTGTGAAAGCGCTTCCAAGGAAGGGTGCTGGCTAGCAACAGCTTTCAGTGCTGGCACTTTTCATCTCTGAGCAATTGCTCGACGTTTGCAATTTCTCAGCTCGTGTCTATGGGACGGAAAGAGAATGACAGTGACGTTTGATGGGTAGAGAAGCGCAAAGCCCCAGTGTTACTGCGCTTGTGAAAGCGCTTCCAAGGAAGGGTGCTGGCTAGCAACAGCTTTCAGTGCTGGCACTTTTCATCTCTGAGCAATTGCTCGACGTTTGCAATTTCTCACCTGAGCTCTCTTTAGAGTGCGCGAGAGGATGAGCAGAAGATGAGGTGGCTAGAGAAGCCCAGAGCCCCAGTGTTCTTAGGCCTACAAAAGCGCTTCCAAGGAAGGGTGCTGGCTAGCAACAGCTTTCAGTGCTGGCACTTTTCATCTCTGAGCAATTGCTGGACGTTTGCAATTTCTCAACTCGTGTCTACGAGACGGAAAGAGAAGGACCGTGACGTTTGGTGGCTAGAGAAGCGCAAAGCCCCAGTGTTGCTGTGCCTGTGAAAGCGCTTCCAAGGAAGGGTGCTGGCTAGCAACAGCTTTCAGTGCTGGCACTTTTCATCTCTGAGCAATTGCTCGACGTTTGCAATTTCTCACCTGAGCTCTCTTTAGAGTGCGCGAGAGGATGAGCAGAAGATGAGGTGGCTAGAGAAGCCCAGAGCCCCAGTGTTCTTAGGCCTACAAAAGCGCTTCCAAGGAAGGGTGCTGGCTAGCAACAGCTTTCAGTGCTGGCACTTTTCATCTCTGAGCAATTGCTGGACGTTTGCAATTTCTCAGCTCGTGTCTACGAGACGGAAAGAGAAGGACCGTGACGTTTGGTGCGTATAGAAGCGCAAAGCCCCAGTGTTGCTGCGCCTGTGAAAGCGCTTCCAAAAAAGGGTGCTGGCAAGCAAGAGCTTTCAGTGCTGGCACTTTTCATCTCTGAGCAATTGCTCGACGTTTGCAATTTCTCAGCTCGTGTCTACGAGACGGAAAGAGAAGGACCGTGACGTTTGGTGCGTAGAGAAGTGCAAAGCCCCAGTGTTACTGCGCCTGTGAAAGCGCTTCCAAGGAAGGGTGCTGGCTAGCAAGAGCTTTCAGTGCTGGCACTTTTCATCTCTGAGCAATTGCTCGACGTTTGCAATTTCTCACCTGAGCTCTCTTTAGAGCGCGCGAGGATGAGCAGAAGATTAGGTGGCTAGAGAAGCCCAGAGCCCCAGTGTTCTAAGGGCTACAAAAGCGCTTCCAAGGAAGGGTGCTGGCTAGCAACAGCTTTCAGTGCTGGCACTTTTCATCTCTGAGCAATTGCTCGACGTTTGCAATTTCTCACCTGAGCTCTCTTTAGAGTGCGCGAGAGGATGAGCAGAATATGAGGTGGCTAGAGAAGCCCAGAGTCCCAGTGTTCTTAGGCCTACAAAAGCGCTTCCAAGGAAGGGTGCTGGCTAGCAACAGCTTTCAGTGCTGGCACTTTTCCTCTCTGAGCAATTGCTCGACGTTTGCAATTTCTCAACTCGTGTCTACGAGACGGAAAGAGAAGGACCGTGACGTTTGGTGGCTAGAGAAGCGCAAAGCCCCAGTGTTACTGCACCTGTGAAAGCGCTTCCAAGGAAGGGTGCTGGCTTGCAAGAGCTTTCAGTGCTGGCACTTTTCATCTCTGAGCAATTGCTGGACGTTTGCAATTTCTCACCTGAGCTCTCTTTAGAGTGCGCGAGAGGATGAGCAGAAGATGAGGTGGCTAAAGAAGCCCAGAGCCCCAGTGTTCTTAGGCCTACAAAAGCGCTTCCAAGGAAGGGGGCTGGCTAGCAAGAGCTTTCAGTGCTGGCACTTTTCATCTCTGAGCAATTGCTCGACGTTTGCAATTTCTCAGCTCGTGTCTACGAGACGGAGAGATAGTGACCGTGACGTTTGGTGGCTAGAGAAGCGCAAAGCCCCAGTGTTACTGCGCCTGTGAAAGCGCTTCCAAGGAAGGGTGCTGGCAAGCAACAGCTTTCAGTGCTGGCACTTTTCATCTCTGAGCAATTGCTCGACGTTTGCAATTTCTCACCTGAGCTCTCTTTAGACTGCGCGAGAGGATGAGCAGAAGATGAGGTGGCTAAAGAAGCCCAGAGCCCCAGTGTTCTTAGGCCTACAAAAGCGCTTCCAAGGAAGGGTGCTGGCTAGCAACAGCTTTCAGTGCTGGCACTTTTCATCTCTGAGCAATTGCTCGACGTTTGCAATTTCTCAGCTCGTGTCTACGAGACGGAAAGAGAAGGACCGTGACGTTTGGTGGGTAGAGAAGCGCAAAGCCCCAGTGTTACTGCGCCTGTGAAAGCGCTTCCAAGGAAGGGTGCTGGCTAGCAACAGCTTTCAGAGCTGGCACTTTTCATCTCTGAGCAATTGCTCGACTTTTGCAATTTCTCACCTGAGCTCTCTTTAGAGTGCGCGAGAGGATGAACAGAAGATGAGGTGGCTAGAGAAGCCCAGAGCCCCAGTGTTCTTAGGCCTACAAAAGCGCTTCCAAGGAAGGGTGCTGGCTAGCAACAGCTTTCAGTGCTGGCACTTTTCATCTCTGAGCAATTGCTCGACGTTTGCAATTTCTCAGCTCGTGTCTACAAGACGGAAACAGAAGGACCGTGATGTTTGGTTGGTAGAGAAGTGCAAAGCCCCAGTGTTGCTGCGCCTGTGAAAGCGCTTCCAAGGAAGGGTGCTGGCTAGCAACAGCTTTCAGTGCTGGCACTTTTCATCTCTGAGCAATTGCTCGACGTTTGCAATTTCTCACCTGAGCTCTCTTTAGAGTGCGCGAGTGGATGAGCAGAAGCTTAGGTGGCTAGAGAAGCCCAGAGCCCCAGTGTTCTTAGGTCTACAAAAGCGCTTCCAAGGAAGGGTGCTGGCTAGCAAGAGCTTTCAGTGCTGGCACTTTTCATCTCTGAGCAATTGCTCGACGTTTGCAATTTCTCAGCTCGTGTCTACGAGACGGAGAGATAGTGACTGTGACGTTTGGTGGCTAGAGAAGCGCAAAGCCCCAGTGTTACTGCGCCTGTGAAAGCGCTTCCAAGGAAGGGTGCTGGCAAGCAACAGCTTTCAGTGCTGGCACTTTTCATCTCTGAGCAATTGCTCGACGTTTGCAATTTCTCACCTGAGCTCTCTTTAGAGTGCGCGAGAGGATGAGCAGAAGATGAGGTGGCTAGAGAAGCCCAGAGCCCCAGTGTTCTTAGGCCTACAAAAGCGCTTCCAAGGAAGGGTGCTGGCTAGCAACAGCTTTCAGTGCTGGCACTTTTCATCTCTGAGCAATTGCTGGACGTTTGCAATTTCTCACCTGAGCTCTCTTTAGAGTGCGCGAGAGGATGAGCAGAAGATGAGGTGGCTAAAGAAGCCCAGAGCCCCAGTGTTCTTAGGCCTACAAAAGCGCTTCCAAGGAAGGGGGCTGGCTAGCAACAGCTTCCAGTGCTGGCACTTTTCATCTCTGAGCAATTGCTCGACGTTTGCAATTTCTCAGCTCGTGTCTACGAGACGGAAAGAGAATGACTGTGACGTTTGGTGGGTAGAGAAGCGCAAAGCCCCAGTGTTACTGCGCCTGCGAAAGTGCTTCCAAGGAAGGGTGCTGGCTAGCAACAGCTTTCAGTGCTGGCACTTTTCATCTCTGAGCAATTGCTCGACGTTTGCAATTTCTCACCTGAGCTCTCTTTAGAGTGCGCGAGAGGATGAGCAGAAGATGAGGTGGCTAGAGAAGCCCAGAGCCCCAGTGTTCTTAGGCCTACAAAAGCGCTTCCAAGGAAGGGTGCTGGCTAGCAAGAGCTTTCAGTGCTGGCACTTTTCCTCTCTGAGCAATTGCTCGACGTTTGCAATTTCTCAGCTCGTGTCTACCGACGGAAAGAGAAGGACCGTGACGTTTGGTGGCTAGAGAAGCGCAAAGCCCCAGTGTTACTGCGCCTGTGAAAGCGCTTCCAAGGAAGGGTGCTGGCTAGCAAGAGCTTTCAGTGCTGGCACTTTTCATCTCTGAGCAATTGCTCGACGTTTGCAATTTCTCACCTGAGCTCTCTTTAGACTGCGCGAGAGGATGAGCAGAAGATGAGGTGGCTAAAGAAGCCCAGAGCCCCAGTGTTCTTAGGCCTACAAAAGCGCTTCCAAGGAAGGGTGCTGGCTAGCAACAGCTTTCAGTGCTGGCACTTTTCATCTCTGAGCAATTGCTCGACGTTTGCAATTTCTCACCTGAGCTCTCTTTAGAGTGCGCGAGAGGATGAGCAGAAGATGAGGTGGCTAAAGAAGCCCAGAGCCCCAGTGTTCTTAGGCCTACAAAAGCGCTTCCAAGGAAGGGTGCTGGCTAGCAACAGCTTTCAGTGCTGGCACTTTTCATCTCTGAGCAATTGCTCGACGTTTGCAATTTCTCAGCTCGTGTCTACGAGACGGAAAGAGAAGGACCGTGACATTAGGTGGCTAGAGAAGCGCAAAGCCCCAGTGTTACTGCGCCTGCGAAAGTGCTTCCAAGGAAGGGTGCTGGCTAGCAACAGCTTTCAGAGCTGGCACTTTTCATCTCTGAGCAATTGCTCGACTTTTGCAATTTCTCACCTGAGCTCTCTTTAGAGTGCGCGAGAGGATGAGCAGAAGATGAGGTGGCTAGAGAAGCCCAGAGCCCCACTGTTCTTAGGCCTACAAAAGCGCTTCCAAGGAAGGGTGCTGGCTAGCAACAGCTTTCAGTGCTGGCACTTTTCATCTCTGAGCAATTGCTCGACGTTTGCAATTTCTCAGCTCGTGTCTACAAGACGGAAAGAGAAGGACCGTGATGTTTGGTTGGTAGAGAAGTGCAAAGCCCCAGTGTTGCTGCGCCTGTGAAAGCGCTTCTAAGGAAGGGTGCTGGCTAGCAACAGCTTTCAGTGCTGGCACTTTTCATCTCTGAGCAATTGCTCGACGTTTGCAATTTCTCACCTGAGCTCTCTTTAGAGTGCGCGAGTGGATGAGCAGAAGCTTAGGTGGCTAGAGAAGCCCAGAGCCCCAGTGTTCTTAGGTCTACAAAAGCGCTTCCAAGGAAGGGTGCTGGCTAGCAAGAGCTTTCAGTGCTGGCACTTTTCATCTCTGAGCAATTGCTCGACGTTTGCAATTTCTCAGCTCGTGTCTACGAGACGGAGAGATAGTGAATGTGACGTTTGGTGGCTAGAGAAGCGCAAAGCCCCAGTGTTACTGCGCCTGTGAAAGCGCTTCCAAGGAAGGGTGCTGGCAAGCAACAGCTTTCAGTGCTGGCACTTTTCATCTCTGAGCAATTGCTCGACGTTTGCAATTTCTCACCTGAGCTCTCTTTAGACTGCGCGAGAGGATGAGCAGAAGATGAGGTGGCTAGAGAAGCCCAGAGCCCCAGTGTTCTTAGGCCTACAAAAGCGCTTCCAAGGAAGGGGGCTGGCTAGCAACAGCTTTCAGTGCTGGCACTTTTCATCTCTGAGCAATTGCTCGACGTTTGCAATTTTTCACCTGAGCTCTCTTTAGAGTGCGCGAGAGGATGAGCAGAAGATGAGGTGGCTAAAGAAGCCCAGAGCCCCAGTGTTCTTAGGCCTACAAAAGCGCTTCCAAGGAAGGGTGCTGGCTAGCAACAGCTTCCAGTGCTGGCACTTTTCATCTCTGAGCAATTGCTCGACGTTTGCAATTTCTCAACTCGTGTCTACGAGACGGAAAGAGAATGACTGTGACGTTTGGTGGGTAGAGAAGCGCAAAGCCCCAGTGTTACTGCGCCTGCGAAAGTGCTTCCAAGGAAGGGGGCTGGCTAGCAACAGCTTTCAGAGCTGGCACTTTTCATCTCTGAGCAATTGCTCGACTTTTGCAATTTCTCACCTGAGCTCTCTTTAGAGTGCGCGAGAGGATGAGCAGAAGATGAGGTGGCTAGAGAAGCCCAGAGCCCCAGTGTTCTTAGGCCTACAAAAGCGCTTCCAAGGAAGGGTGCTGGCTAGCAACAGCTTTCAGTGCTGGCACTTTTCCTCTCTGAGCAATTGCTCGACGTTTGCAATTTCTCAGCTCGTGTCTACCGACGGAAAGAGAAGGACCGTGATGTTTGGTGGCTAGAGAAGCGCAAAGCCCAATGTTACTGCGCCTGTGAAAGCGCTTCCAAGGAAGGGTGCTGGCTAGCAACAGCTTTCAGTGCTGGCACTTTTCATCTCTGAGCAATTGCTCGACGTTTGCAGTTTCTCAGCTCGTGTCTACGAGACGGAAAGAAAAGGACCGTGACGTTTGGTGCATATAGAAGCGCAAAGCCCCAGTGTTGCTGCGCCTGTGAAAGCGCTTCCAAGGAAGGGTGCTGGCTAGCAAGAGCTTTCAGTGCTGGCACTTTTCATCTCTGAGCAATTGCTCGACGTTTGCAATTTCTCAGCTCGTGTCTACGAGACGGAAAGAGAAGGACCGTGACGTTTGGTGGGTACAGAAGCGCAAAGCCCCAGTGTTACTGCGCCTGCGAAAGTGCTTCCAAGGAAGGGTGCTGGCTAGCAACAGCTTTCAGAGCTGGCACTTTTCATCTCTGAGCAATTGCTCGACTTTTGCAATTTCTCACCTGAGCTCTCTTTAGAGTGCGCGAGAGGATGAGCAGAAGATGAGGTGGCTAGAGAAGCCCAGAGCCCCAGTGTTCTTAGGCCTACAAAAGCGCTTCCAAGGAAGGGTGCTGGCTAGCAACAGCTTTCAGTGCTGGCACTTTTCCTCTCTGAGCAATTGCTCGACGTTTGCAATTTCTCAGCTCGTGTCTACAAGACGGAAAGAGAAGGACCGTGATGTTTGGTTGGTAGAGAAGCGCAAAGCCCCAGTGTTGCTGCGCCTGTGAAAGCGCTTCCAAGGAAGGGTGCTGGCTAGCAACAGCTTTCAGTGCTGGCACTTTTCATCTCTGAGCAATTGCTCGACGTTTGCAATTTCTCACCTGAGCTCTCTTTAGAGTGCGCGAGAGGATGAGCAGAAGATGAGGTGGCTAAAGAAGCCCAGAGCCCTAGTGTTCTTAGGCCTACAAAAGCGCTTCCAAGGAAGGGTGCTGGCTAGCAACAGCTTTCAGTGCTGGCACTTTTCATCTCTGAGCAATTGCTCGACGTTTGCAATTTCTCAGCTCGTGTCTACGAGACGGAAAGAGAAGGACCGTGACGTTTGGTGGCTAGAGAAGCGCAAAGCCCCAGTGTTACTGCGCCTGTGAAAGCGCTTCCAAGGAAGGGTGCTGGCTAGCAACAGCTTTCAGAGCTGGCACATTTCATCTCTGAGCAATTGCTCGACGTTTGCAATTTCTCACCTGAGCTCTCTTCAGAGTGCGCGAGATGATGAGCAGAAGATGAGGTGGCTAGAGAAGCCCAGAGCCCCAGTGTTCTTAGGCCTACAAAAGCGCTTCCAAGGAAGGGTGCTGGCTAGCAAGAGCTTTCAGTGCTGGCACTTTTCATCTCTGAGCAATTGCTCGACGTTTGCAATTTCTCAGCTCGTGTCTACGAGACGGAAAGAGAATGACCGTGACGTTTGGTGGCTAGAGAAGCGCAAAGCCCCAGTGTTACTGCGCCTGTGAAAGCGCTTCCAAGGAAGGGTGCTGGCTAGCAAGAGCTTTCAGTGCTGGCACTTTTCATCTCTGAGCAATTGCTCGACGTTTGCAATTTCTCACCTGAGCTCTCTTTAGAGTGCGCGAGAGGATGAGCAGAAGATGAGGTGGCTAAAGAAGCCCAGAGCCCCAGTGTTCTTAGGCCTACAAAAGCGCTTCCAAGGAAGGGTGCTGGCTAGCAAGAGCTTTCAGTGCTGGCACTTTTCATCTCTGAGCAATTGCTCGACGTTTGCAATTTCTCAGCTCGTGTCTACGAGACGGAGAGATAGTGACCGTGACGTTTGGTGGCTAGAGAAGCGCAAAGCCCCAGTGTTACTGTGCCTGTGAAAGCGCTTCCAAGGAAGGGTGCTGGCTAGCAAGAGCTTTCAGTGCTGGCACTTTTCATCTCTGAGCAATTGCTCGACGTTTGCAATTTCTCACCTGAGCTCTCTTTAGAGTGCGCGAGAGGATGAGCAGAAGATGAGGTGGCTAAAGAAGCACAGAGCCCCAGTGTTCTTAGGCCTACAAAAGCGCTTCCAAGGAAGGGTGCTGGCTAGCAACAGCTTCCAGTGCTGGCACTTTTCATCTCTGAGCAATTGCTGGACGTTTGCAATTTCTCAGCTCGTGTCTACGAGACGGAAAGAGAATGACTGTGACGTTTGGTGGCTAGAGAAGCGCAAAGCCCCAGTGTTACTGCGCCTGTGAAAGCGCTTCCAAGGAAGGGTGCTGGCTAGCAACAGCTTTCAGAGCTGGCACTTTTCATCTCTGAGCAATTGCTCGACGTTTGCAATTTCTCAACTGAGCTCTCTTCAGAGTGCGCGAGATGATGAGCAGAAGATGAGGTGGCTAGAGAAGCCCAGAGCCCCAGTGTTCTTAAGCCTACAAAAGCGCTTCCAAGGAAGGGTGCTGGCTAGCAAGAGCTTTCAGTGCTGGCACTTTTCATCTCTGAGCAATTGCTCGACGTTTGCAATTTCTCAGCTCGTGTCTACGAGACGGAAAGAGAAGGACCGTGACGTTTGGTGGCTAGAGAAGCGCAAAGCCCCAGTGTTACTGCGCCTGTGAAAGCGCTTCCAAGGAAGGGTGCTGGCTAGCAAGAGCTTTCAGTGCTGGCACTTTTCATCTCGGAGCAATTGCTCGACGTTTGCAATTTCTCAGCTCGTGTCTACAAGACGGAAAGAGAAGGACCGTGACGTTTGGTGGCTAGAGAAGCGCAAAGCCCCAGTGTTACTGCGCCTGTGAAAGCGCTTCCAAGGAAGGGTGCTGGCTAGCAAGAGCTTTCAGTGCTGGCACTTTTCATCTCTGAGCAATTGCTCGACGTTTGCAATTTCTCAGCTCGTGTCTACGAGACGGAAAGAGAAGGACCGTGACGTTTGGTGGCTAGAGAAGCGCAAAGCCCCAGTGTTACTGCGCCTGTGAAAGCGCTTCCAAGGAAGGGTGCTGGCTAGCAAGAGCTTTCAGTGCTGGCACTTTTCATCTCTGAGCAATTGCTCGACGTTTGCAATTTCTCACCTGAGCTCTCTTTAGAGTGCGCGAGAGGATGAGCAGAAGATGAGGTGGCTAGACAAGCCCAGAGCCCCAGTGTTCTTAGGCCTACAAAAGCGCTTCCAAGGAAGGGTGCTGGCTAGCAAGAGCTTCCAGTGCTGGCACTTTTCATCTCTGAGCAATTGCTCGACGTTTGCAATTTCTCAGCTCGTGTCTATGAGACGGAGAGATAGTGACCGTGACGTTTGGTGGGTAGAGAAGCGCAAAGCCCCAGTGTTACTGCGCCTGTGAAAGTGCTTCCAAGGAAGGGTGCTGGCTAGCAAGAGCTTTCAGTGCTGGCACTTTTCATCTCTGAGCAATTGCTCGACGTTTGCAATTTCTCACCTGAGCTCTCTTTAGAGTGCGCGAGAGGATGAGCAGAAGATGAGGTGGCTAAAGAAGCCCAGAGCCCCAGTGTTCTTAGGCCTACAAAAGCGCTTCCAAGGAAGGGTGCTGGCTAGCAACAGCTTCCAGTGCTGGCACTTTTCATCTCGGAGCAATTGCTGGACGTTTGCAATTTCTCAGCTCGTGTCTACGAGACGGAAAGAGAAGGACCGTGATGTTTGGTGCGTATAGAAGCGCAAAGCCCCAGTGTTGCTGCGCCTGTGAAAGCGCTTCCAAGGAAGGGTGCTGGCTAGCAAGAGCTTTCAGTGCTGGCACTTTTCATCTCTGAGCAATTGCTCGACGTTTGCAATTTCTCAGCTCGTGTCTATCAGACGGAAAGAGAATGACCGTGACGTTTGGTGGCTAGAGAAGCGCAAAGCCCCAGTGTTACTGCGCCTGTAAAGTGCTTCCAAGGAAGGGTGCTGGCTAGCAACAGCTTTCAGTGCTGGCACTTTTCATCTCTGAGCAATTGCTCGACGTTTGCAATTTCTCACCTGAGCTCTCTTCAGAGTGCGCGAGAGGATGAGCAGAAGATGAGGTGGCTAGAGAAGCCCAGAGCCCCAGTGTTCTAAGGGCTACAAAAGCGCTTCCAAGGAAGGGTGCTGGCTAGCAACAGCTTTCAGTGCTGGCACTTTTCATCTCTGAGCAATTGCTCGACGTTTGCAATTTCTCAGCTCGTGTCTACGAGACGGAAAGAGAAGGACCGTGACTTTTGGTGGCTAGAGAAGCGCAAACCCCCAGTGTTACTGCGCCTGTAAAGCGCTTCCAAGGAAGGGTGCTGGCTAGCAACAGCTTTCAGTGCTGGCACTATTCATCTCTGAGCAATTGCTCGACGTTTGCAATTTCTCACCTCGTGTCTACCGTCGGAAAGAGAAGGACCGTGACGTTTGGTGGCTAGAGAAGCGCAAAGCCCCAGTGTTGCTGCGCCTGTGAAAGCGCTTCCAAGGAAGTGTGTTGGCTAGCAACAGCTTTCAGTGCTGGCACTTTTCATCTCTGAGCAATTGCTGGACGTTTGCAATTTCTCACCTGAGCTCTCTTTAGAGTGCGCGAGAGGATGAGCAGAAGATGAGGTGGCTAAAGAAGCCCAGAGCCCCAGTGTTCTTAGGCCTACAAAAGCGCTTCCAAGGAAGGGTGCTGGCTAGCAACAGCTTTCAGTGCTGGCACTTTTCATCTCTGAGCAATTGCTCGACGTTTGCAATTTCTCAGCTCGTGTCTACGAGACGGAGAGATAGTGACCGTGACGTTTGGTGGCTAGAGAAGCGCAAAGCCCCAGTGTTACTGCGCCTCTGAAAGCGCTTCCAAGGAAGGGTGCTGGCTAGCAAGAGCTTTCAGTGCTGGCACTTTTCATCTCGGAGCAATTGCTCGACGTTTGCAATTTCTCACCTGAGCTCTCTTTAGAGTGCGCGAGAGGATGAGCAGAAGATGAGGTGGCTAAAGAAGCCCAGAGCCCCAGTGTTCTTAGGCCTACAAAAGCGCTTCCAAGGAAGGGTGCTGGCTAGCAAGAGCTTTCAGTGCTGGCACTTTTCATCTCAGAGCAATTGCTCGACGTTTGCAATTTCTCAGCTCGTGTCTACGAGACGGAAATAGAAGGACCGTGATGTTTGGTGCGTATAGAAGCGCAAAGCCCCAGTGTTGCTGCGCCTGTGAAAGCGCTTCCAAGGAAGGGTGCTGGCTAGCAAGAGCTTTCAGTGCTGGCACTTTTCATCTCGGAGCAATTGCTCGACGTTTGCAATTTCTCAGCTCGTGTCTACGAGACGGAGAGATAGTGACCGTGACGTTTGGTGGCTAGAGAAGCGCAAAGCCCCAGTGTTACTGCGCCTGTGAAAGCGCTTCCAAGGAAGGGTGCTGGCTAGCAACAGCTTTCAGTGCTGGCACTTTTCATCTCTGAGCAATTGCTCGACGTTTGCAATTTCTCACCTGAGCTCTCTTCAGAGTGCGCGAGAGGATGAGCAGAAGATGAGGTGGCTAAAGAAGCCCAGAGCCCCAGTGTTCTTAGGCCTACAAAAGCGCTTCCAAGGAAGGGTGCTGGCTAGCAACAGCTTTCAGTGCTGGCACTTTTCATCTCTGAGCAATTGCTCGACGTTTGCAATTTCTCAGCTCGTGTCTACGAGACGGAAATAGAAGGACCGTGATGTTTGGTACGTATAGAAGCGCAAAGCCCCAGTGTTGCTGCGCCTGTGAAAGCGCTTCCAAGGAAGGGTGCTGGCTAGCAACAGCTTTCAGTGCTGGCACTTTTCATCTCTGAGCAATTGCTCGACGTTTGCAATTTCTCAGCTCGTGTGTACGAGACGGAAAGAGAAGGACCGTGACTTTTGGTGGCTAGAGAAGCGCAAACCCCCAGTGTTACTGCGCCTGTAAAGCGCTTCCAAGGAAGGGTGCTGGCTAGCAACAGCTTTCAGTGCTGGCACTATTCATCTCTGAGCAATTGCTGGACGTTTGCAATTTCTCAGCTCGTGTCTATGAGACGGAAAGAGAATGACAGTGACGTTTGGTGGGTAGAGAAGCGCAAAGCCCCAGTGTTACTGCGCTTGTGAAAGCGCTTCCAAGGAAGGGTGCTGGCTAGCAACAGCTTTCAGTGCTGGCACTTTTCATCTCTGAGCAATTGCTCGACTTTTGCAATTTCTCACCTGAGCTCTCTTTAGAGTGCGCGAGAGGATGAGCAGAAGATGAGGTGGCTAGAGAAGCCCAGAGCCCCAGTGTTCTTAGGCCTACAAAAGCGCTTCCAAGGAAGGGTGCTGGCTAGCAACAGCTTTCAGTGCTGGCACTTTTCATCTCTGAGCAATTGCTCGATGTTTGCAATTTCTCAGCTCGTGTCTACGAGACGGAAAGAGAATGACCGTGACGTTTGGTGCGTATAGAAGCGCAAAGCCCCAGTGTTACTGCGCCTGTGAAAGCGCTTCCAAGGAAGGGTGCTGGCTAGCAACAGCTTTCAGTGCTGGCACTTTTCATCTCTGAGCAATTGCTCGACGTTTGCAATTTCTCAGCTCGTGTCTACCGACGGAAAGAGAAGGACCGTGACGTTTGGTGGCTAGAGAAGCGCAAAGCCCCAGTGTTACTGCGCCTGTGAAAGCGCTTCCAAGGAAGGGTGCTGGCTAGCAAGAGCTTTCAGTGCTGGCACTTTTCATCTCTGAGCAATTGCTGGACGTTTGCAATTTCTCACCTGAGCTCTCTTTAGAGTGCGCGAGAGGATGAGCAGAAGATGAGGTGGCTAAAGAAGCCCAGAGCCCCACTGTTCTTAGGCCTACAAAAGCGCTTCCAAGGAAGGGTGCTGGCTAGCAACAGCTTTCAGTGCTGGCACTTTTCATCTCTGAGCAATTGCTCGACGTTTGCAATTTCTCAGCTCGTGTCTACGAGACGGAGAGATAGTGACCGTGACGTTTGGTGGCTAGAGAAGCGCAAAGCCCCAGTGTTACTGCGCCTGTGAAAGCGCTTCCAAGGAAGGGTGCTGGCTAGCAAGAGCTTTCAGTGCTGGCACTTTTCATCTCTGAGCAATTGCTCGACGTTTGCAATTTCTCACCTGAGCTCTCTTTAGAGTGCGCGAGAGGATGAGCAGAAGATGAGGTGGCTAGAGAAGCCCAGAGCCCCAGTGTTCTTAGGCCTACAAAAGCGCTTCCAAGGAAGGGTGCTGGCTAGCAACAGCTTTCAGTGCTGGCACTTTTCATCTCGGAGCAATTGCTCGACGTTTGCAATTTCTCAGCTCATGTCTATCAGACGGAAAGAGAATGACCGTGACGTTTGGTGGGTAGAGAAGCGCAAAGCCCCAGTGTTGCTGAGCCTGTGAAAGCACTTCCAAGGAAGGGTGCTGGCTAGCAACAGCTTTCAGTGCTGGCACTTTTCATCTCTGAGCAATTGCTCGACGTTTGCAATTTCTCACCTGAGCTCTCTTCAGAGTGCGCGAGAGGATGAGCAGAAGATTAGGTGGCTAGAGAAGCCCAGAGCCCCAGTGTTCTTAGGCCTACAAAAGCGCTTCCAAGGAAGGGTGCTGGCTAGCAACAGCTTTCAGTGCTGGCACTTTTCATCTCTGAGCAATTGCTCGACGTTTGCAATTTCTCATTTCGTGTCTACGAGACGGAAAGAGAAGGACCGTGACGTTTGGTGGCTAGAGAAGCGCAAAGCCCCAGTGTTGCTGCGCCTGTGAAAGCGCTTCCAAGGAAGGGTGCTGGCTATCAAGAGCTTTCAGTGCTGGCACTTTTCATCTCTGAGCAATTGCTCGACGTTTGCAAATTCTCAGCTCGTGTCTACGAGACGGAAAGAGAAGGACCGTGACTTTTGGTGGCTAGAGAAGCGCAAAGCCCCAGTGTTACTGCGCCTGTAAAGCGCTTCCAAGGAAGGGTGCTGGCTAGCAAGAGCTTTCAGTGCTGGCACTATTCATCTCTGAGCAATTGCTCGACGTTTGCAATTTCTCACCTCGTGTCTACGAGACGGAAAGAGAAGGACCGTGACGTTTGGTGGGTAGAGAAGCGCAAAGCCCCAGTGTTGCTGCGCCTGTGAAAGCGCTTCCAAGGAAGGGTGCTGGCTAGCAACAGCTTTCAGTGCTGGCACTTTTCATCTCTGAGCAATTGCTGGACGTTTGCAATTTCTCACCTGAGCTCTCTTTAGATTGCGCGAGAGGATGAGCAGAAGATGAGGTGGCTAGAGAAGCCCAGAGCCCCAGTGTTCTAAGGGCTACAAAAGCGCTTCCAAGGAAGGGTGCTGGCTAGCAACAGCTTTCAGTGCTGGCACTTTTCATCTCTGAGCAATTGCTCGACGTTTGCAATTTCTGAGCTCGTGTCTACGAGACGGAAAGAGAATGACTGTGACGTTTGGTGGCTAGAGAGGCGCAAAGCCCCAGTGTTGCTGCGCCTGTGAAAGCGCTTCCAAGGAAGGGTGCTGGCTAGCAAGAGCTTTCAGTGCTGGCACTTTTCATCTCTGAGCAATTGCTGGACGTTTGCAATTTCTCACCTGAGCTCTCTTTAGAGTGCGCGAGAGGATGAGCAGAAGATGAGGTGGCTAGAGAAGCCCAGAGCCCCAGTGTTCTAAGGGCTACAAAAGCGCTTCCAAGGAAGGGTGCTGGCTAGCAACAGCTTTCAGTGCTGGCACTTTTCATCTCTGAGCAATTGCTCGACGTTTGCAATTTCTCAGCTCGTGTCTACGAGACGGAAAGAGAAGGACCGTGACGTTTGGTGCGTATAGAAGCGCAAAGCCCCAGTGTTACTGCGCCTGTGAAAGCGCTTCCAAGGAAGGGTGCTGGCTAGCAACAGCTTTCAGTGCTGGCACTTTTCATCTCTGAGCAATTGCTGGACGTTTGCAATTTCTCAGCTCGTGTCTATGAGACGGAAAGAGAATGACAGTGACGTTTGGTGGGTAGAGAAGCGCAAAGCCCCAGTGTTGCTGCGCCTGTGAAAGCGCTTCCAAGGAAGGGTGCTGGCTAGCAACAGCTTTCAGTGCTGGCACTTTTCATCTCTGAGCAATTGCTCGACGTTTGCAATTTCTCACCTGAGCTCTCTTTAGAGTGCGCGAGAGGATGAGCAGAAGATGAGGTGGCTAGAGAAGCCCAGAGCCCCACTGTTCTTAGGCCTACAAAAGCGCTTCCAAGGAAGGGTGCTGGCTAGCAAGAGCTTTCAGTGCTGGCACTTTTCATCTCTGAGCAATTGCTCGACGTTTGCAATTTCTCAGCTCGTTTCTACGAGACGGAAAGAGAAGGACCGTGACGTTTGGTGGCTAGAGAAGCGCAAAGCCCCAGTGTTGCTGCGCCTGTGAAAGCGCTTCCAAGGAAGGGTGCTGGCTAGCAACAGCTTTCAGTGCTGGCACTTTTCATCTCTGAGCAATTGCTCGACGTTTGCAATTTCTCACCTGAGCTCTCTTTAGAGTGCGCGAGAGGATGAGCAGAAGATGAGGTGGCTAGAGAAGCCCAGAGCCCCAGTGTCCTTAGGCCTACAAAAGCGCTTCCAAGGAAGGGTGCTGGCTAGCAACAGCTTTCAGTGCTGGCACTTTTCATCTCTGAGCAATTGCTCGACGTTTGCAATTTCTCAGCTCGTGTCTACGAGACGGAAAGAGAAGGACCGTGACGTTTGGTGGCTAGAGAAGCGCAAAGCCCCAGTGTAACTGCGCCTGTGAAAGCGCTTCCAAGGAAGGGTGCTGGCTAGCAAAAGCTTTCAGTGCTGGCACTTTTCATCTCTGAGCAATTGCTGGACGTTTGTAATTTCTCAGCTCGTGTCTATGAGACGGAAAGAGAATGACAGTGACGTTTGGTGGGTAGAGAAGCGCAAAGCCCCAGTGTTACTGCGCCTGTAAAGCGCTTCCAAGGAAGGGTGCTGGCTAGCAACAGCTTTCAGTGCTGGCACTATTCATCTCTGAGCAATTGCTCGACGTTTGCAATTTCTCAGCTCGTGTCTACCGACGGAAAGAGAAGGACCGTGACGTTTAGTGGCTAGAGAAGCGCAAAGCCCCAGTGTTGCTGTGCCTGTGAAAGCGCTTCCAAGGAAGGGTGCTGGCTAGCAACAGCTTTCAGTGCTGGCACTTTTCATCTCTGAGCAATTGCTCGACGTTTGCAATTTCTCACCTGAGCTCTCTTTAGAGTGCGCGAGAGGATGAGCAGAAGATTAGGTGGCTAGAGAAGCCCAGAGCCCCAGTGTCCTTAGGCCTACAAAAGCGCTTCCAAGGAAGGGTGCTGGCTAGCAACAGCTTTCAGTGCTGGCACTTTTCATCTCTGAGCAATTGCTCGACGTTTGCAATTTCTGAGCTCGTGTCTACGAGACGGAAAGAGAAGGACCGTGACTTTTGGTGGCTAGAGAAGCGCAAAGCCCCAGTGTTACTGCGCCTGTAAAGCGCTTCCAAGGAAGGGTGCTGGCTAGCAACAGCTTTCAGTGCTGGCACTATTCATCTCTGAGCAATTGCTCGACGTTTGCAATTTCTCACCTCGTGTCTACCGACGGAAAGAGAATGACCGTGACGTATGGTGGGTAGAGAAGCGCAAAGCCCCAGTGTTGCTGCGCCTGTGAAAGCGCTTCCAAGGAAGGGTGTTGGCTAGCAACAGCTTTCAGTGCTGGCACTTTTCATCTCTGAGCAATTGCTGGACGTTTGCAATTTCTCACCTGAGCTCTCTTTAGAGTGCGCGAGAGGATGAGCAGAAGATTAGGTGGCTAGAGAAGCCCAGAGCCCCACTGTTCTAAGGGCTACAAAAGCGCTTCCAAGGAAGGGTGCTGGCTAGCAACAGCTTTCAGTGCTGGCACTTTTCATCTCTGAGCAATTGCTCGACGTTTGCAATTTCTCAACTCGTGTCTACGAGACGGAAAGAGAAGGACCGTGACATTTGGTGGCTAGAGAAGCGCAAAGCCCCAGTGTAACTGCGCCTGTGAAAGCGCTTCCAAGGAAGGGTGCTGGCTAGCAAGAGCTTTCAGTGCTGGCACTTTTCATCTCTGAGCAATTGCTGGACGTTTGCAATTTCTCACCTGAGCTCTCTTTAGAGTGCGCGAGAGGATGAGCAGAAGATGAGGTGGCTAGAGAAGCCCAGAGCCCCAGTGTTCTAAGGTCTACAAAAGCGCTTCCAAGGAAGGGTGCTGGCTAGCAACAGCTTTCAGTGCTGGCACTTTTCATCTCGGAGCAATTGCTCGACGTTTGCAATTTCTCAGCTCGTGTCTACGAGACGGAAAGAGAAGGACCGTGACGTTTGGTGGCTAGAGAAGCGCAAAGCCCCAGTGTAACTGCGCCTGTGAAAGCGCTTCCAAGGAAGGGTGCTGGCTAGCAAAAGCTTTCAGTGCTGGCACTTTTCATCTCTGAGCAATTGCTGGACGTTTGCAATTTCTCAGCTCGTGTCTATGAGACGGAAAGAGAATGACAGTGACGTTTGGTGGGTAGAGAAGCGCAAAGCCCCAGTGTTGCTGCGCCTGTGAAAGCGCTTCCAAGGAAGGGTGCTGGCTAGCAAGAGCTTTCAGTGCTGGCACTTTTCATCTCTGAGCAATTGCTGGACGTTTGCAATTTCTCACCTGAGCTCTCTTTAGAGTGCGCGAGAGGATGAGCAGAAGATGAGGTGGCTAGAGAAGCCCAGAGCCCCAGTGTTCTTAGGCCTACAAAAGCGCTTCCAAGGAAGGGTGCTGGCTAGCAACAGCTTTCAGTGCTGGCACTTTTCATCTCTGAGCAATTGCTCGACGTTTGCAATTTCTCAGCTCGTTTCTACGAGACGGAAAGAGAAGGACCGTGACGTTTGGTGGCTAGAGAAGCGCAAAGCCCCAGTGTTGCTGCGCCTGTGAAAGCGCTTCCAAGGAAGGGTGCTGGCTAGCAACAGCTTTCAGTGCTGGCACTTTTCATCTCTGAGCAATTGCTCGACGTTTGCAATTTCTCACCTGAGCTCTCTTTAGAGTGCGCGAGAGGATGAGCAGAAGATTAGGTGGCTAGACAAGCCCAGAGCCCCAGTGTCCTTAGGGCTACAAAAGCGCTTCCAAGGAAGGGTGCTGGCTAGCAACAGCTTTCAGTGCTGGCACTTTTCATCTCTGAGCAATTGCTCGACGTTTGCAATTTCTCAGCTCGTGTCTACGAGACGGAAAGAGAAGGACCGTGACGTTTGGTGGCTAGAGAAGCGCAAAGCCCCAGTGTAACTGCGCCTGTGAAAGCGCTTCCAAGGAAGGGTGCTGGCTAGCAAGAGCTTTCAGTGCTGGCACTTTTCATCTCTGAGCAATTGCTCGACGTTTGCAATTTCTCAGCTCGTGTCTATGAGACGGAAAGAGAATGACAGTGACTTTTGGTGGGTAGAGAAGCGCAAAGCCCCAGTGTTACTGCGCCTGTGAAAGCGCTTCCAAGGAAGGGTGCTGGCTAGCAAGAGCTTTCAGTGCTGGCACTTTTCATCTCTGAGCAATTGCTCGACGTTTGCAATTTCTCACCTGAGCTCTCTTTAGAGTGCGCGAGAGGATGAGCAGAAGATGAGGTGGCTAAAGAAGCCCAGAGCCCCAGTGTTCTTAGGCCTACAAAAGCGCTTCCAAGGAAGGGTGCTGGCTAGCAACAGCTTTCAGTGCTGGCACTTTTCATCTCGGAGCAATTGCTCGACGTTTGCAATTTCTCATTTCGTGTCTACGAGACGGAAAGAGAAGGACCGTGACGTTTGGTGGCTAGAGAAGCGCAAAGCCCCAGTGTTGCTGCGCCTGTGAAAGCGCTTCCAAGGAAGGGTGCTGGCTAGCAAGAGCTTTCAGTGCTGGCACTTTTCATCTCTGAGCAATTGCTCGACGTTTGCAATTTCTCAGCTCGTGTCTACGAGACGGAAAGAGAAGGACCGTGACTTTTGGTGGCTAGAGAAGCGCAAAGCCCCAGTGTTACTGCGCCTGTAAAGCGCTTCCAAGGAAGGGTGCTGGCTAGCAACAGCTTTCAGTGCTGGCACTATTCATCTCTGAGCAATTGCTCGACGTTTGCAATTTCTCACCTCGTGTCTACCGACGGAAAGAGAAGGACCGTGACGTTTGGTGGGTAGAGAAGCGCAAAGCCCCAGTGTTGCTGCGCCTGTGAAAGCGCTTCCAAGGAAGGGTGTTGGCTAGCAACAGCTTTCAGTGCTGGCACTTTTCATCTCTGAGCAATTGCTGGACGTTTGCAATTTCTCACCTGAGCTCTCTTTAGAGTGCGCGAGAGGATGAGCAGAAGATGAGGTGGCTAGAGAAGCCCAGAGCCCCAGTGTTCTAAGGGCTACAAAAGCGCTTCCAAGGAAGGGTGCTGGCTAGCAACAGCTTTCAGTGCTGGCACTTTTCATCTCTGAGCAATTGCTCGACGTTTGCAATTTCTCAGCTCGTGTCTACGAGACGGAAAGAGAAGGACTGTGACGTTTGGTGGCTAGAGAGGCGCAAAGCCCCAGTGTTGCTGCGCCTGTGAAAGCGCTTCCAAGGAAGGGTGCTGGCTAGCAAGAGCTTTCAGTGCTGGCACTTTTCATCTCTGAGCAATTGCTGGACGTTTGCAATTTCTCACCTGAGCTCTCTTTAGAGTGCGCGAGAGGATGAGCAGAAGATGAGGTGGCTAGAGAAGCCCAGAGCCCCAGTGTTCTAAGGGCTACAAAAGCGCTTCCAAGGAAGGGTGCTGGCTAGCAACAGCTTTCAGTGCTGGCACTTTTCATCTCTGAGCAATTGCTCGACGTTTGCAATTTCTCAGCTCGTGTCTACGAGACGGAAAGAGAAGGACCGTGACGTTTGGTGCGTATAGAAGCGCAAAGCCCCAGTGTAACTGCGCCTGTGAAAGCGCTTCCAAGGAAGGGTGCTGGCTAGCAAAAGGTTTCAGTGCTGGCACTTTTCATCTCTGAGCAATTGCTGGACGTTTGCAATTTCTCAGCTCGTGTCTATGAGACGGAAAGAGAATGACAGTGACGTTTGGTGGGTAGAGAAGCGCAAAGCCCCAGTGTTGCTGCGCCTGTGAAAGCGCTTCCAAGGAAGGGTGCTGGCTAGCAAGAGCTTTCAGTGCTGGCACTTTTCATCTCTGAGCAATTGCTCGACGTTTGCAATTTCTCACCTGAGCTCTCTTTAGAGTGCGCGAGAGGATGAGCAGAAGATGAGGTGGCTAGAGAAGCCCAGAGCCCCACTGTTCTTAGGCCTACAAAAGCGCTTCCAAGGAAGGGTGCTGGCTAGCAACAGCTTTCAGTGCTGGCACTTTTCATCTCTGAGCAATTGCTCGACGTTTGCAATTTCTCAGCTCGTTTCTACGAGACGGAAAGAGAAGGACCGTGACGTTTGGTGGCTAGAGAAGCGCAAAGCCCCAGTGTTGCTGCGCCTGTGAAAGCGCTTCCAAGGAAGGGTGCTGGCTAGCAACAGCTTTCAGTGCTGGCACTTTTCATCTCTGAGCAATTGCTCGACGTTTGCAATTTCTCACCTGAGCTCTCTTTAGAGTGCGCGAGAGGATGAGCAGAAGATGAGGTGGCTAGAGAAGCCCAGAGCCCCAGTGTCCTTAGGCCTACAAAAGCGCTTCCAAGGAAGGGTGCTGGCTAGCAACAGCTTTCAGTGCTGGCACTTTTCATCTCTGAGCAATTGCTCGACGTTTGCAATTTCTCAGCTCGTGTCTACGAGATGGAAAGAGAAGGACCGTGACGTTTGGTGGCTAGAGAAGCGCAAAGCCCCAGTGTTACTGCGCCTGTGAAAGCGCTTCCAAGGAAGGGTGCTGGCTAGCAAAAGCTTTCAGTGCTGGCACTTTTCATCTCTGAGCAATTGCTGGACGTTTGTAATTTCTCAGCTCGTGTCTATGAGACGGAAAGAGAATGACAGTGACGTTTGGTGGGTAGAGAAGCGCAAAGCCCCAGTGTTACTGCGCCTGTAAAGCGCTTCCAAGGAAGGGTGCTGGCTAGCAACAGCTTTCAGTGCTGGCACTATTCATCTCTGAGCAATTGCTCGACGTTTGCAATTTCTCAGCTCGTGTCTACCGACGGAAAGAGAAGGACCGTGACGTTTGGTGGGTAGAGAAGCGCAAAGCCCCAGTGTTGCTGTGCCTGTGAAAGCGCTTCCAAGGAAGGGTGCTGGCTAGCAACAGCTTTCAGTGCTGGCACTTTTCATCTCTGAGCAATTGCTCGACGTTTGCAATTTCTCACCTGAGCTCTCTTTAGAGTGCGCGAGAGGATGAGCAGAAGATTAGGTGGCTAGAGAAGCCCAGAGCCCCAGTGTCCTTAGGCCTACAAAAGCGCTTCCAAGGAAGGGTGCTGGCTAGCAACAGCTTTCAGTGCTGGCACTTTTCATCTCTGAGCAATTGCTCGACGTTTGCAATTTCTGAGCTCGTGTCTACGAGACGGAAAGAGAAGGACCGTGACTTTTGGTGGCTAGAGAAGCGCAAAGCCCCAGTGTTACTGCGCCTGTAAAGCGCTTCCAAGGAAGGGTGCTGGCTAGCAACAGCTTTCAGTGCTGGCACTATTCATCTCTGAGCAATTGCTCGACGTTTGCAATTTCTCACCTCGTGTCTACCAACGGAAAGAGAATGACCGTGACGTATGGTGGGTAGAGAAGCGCAAAGCCCCAGTGTTGCTGCGCCTGTGAAAGCGCTTCCAAGGAAGGGTGCTGGCTAGCAACAGCTTTCAGTGCTGGCACTTTTCATCTCTGAGCAATTGCTCGACGTTTGCAATTTCTCACCTGAGCTCTCTTTAGAGTGCGCGAGAGGATGAGCAGAAGATTAGGTGGCTAGAGAAGCCCAGAGCCCCACTGTTCTAAGGGCTACAAAAGCGCTTCCAAGGAAGGGTGCTGGCTAGCAACAGCTTTCAGTGCTGGCACTTTTCATCTCTGAGCAATTGCTCGACGTTTGCAATTTCTCAACTCGTGTCTACGAGACGGAAAGAGAATGACTGTGACGTTTGGTGGGTAGAGAAGCGCAAAGCCCCAGTGTTGCTGCGCCTGTGAAAGCGCTTCCAAGGAAGGGTGTTGGCTAGCAACAGCTTTCAGTGCTGGCACTTTTCATCTCTGAGCAATTGCTGGACGTTTGCAATTTCTCACCTGAGCTCTCTTTAGAGTGCGCGAGAGGATGAGCAGAAGATGAGGTGGCTAGAGAAGCCCAGAGCCCCAGTGTTCTAAGGGCTACAAAAGCGCTTCCAAGGAAGGGTGCTGGCTAGCAACAGCTTTCAGTGCTGGCACTTTTCATCTCTGAGCAATTGCTCGACGTTTGCAATTTCTGAGCTCGTGTCTACGAGACGGAAAGAGAATGACTGTGACGTTTGGTGGCTAGAGAGGCGCAAAGCCCCAGTGTTGCTGCGCCTGTGAAAGCGCTTCCAAGGAAGGGTGCTGGCTAGCAAGAGCTTTCAGTGCTGGCACTTTTCATCTCTGAGCAATTGCTCGACGTTTGCAATTTCTCACCTGAGCTCTCTTTAGAGTGCGCGAGAGGATGAGCAGAAGATGAGGTGGCTAGAGAAGCCCAGAGCCCCAGTGTTCTAAGGGCTACAAAAGCGCTTCCAAGGAAGGGTGCTGGCTAGCAACAGCTTTCAGTGCTGGCACTTTTCATCTCTGAGCAATTGCTCGACGTTTGCAATTTCTCAGCTCGTGTCTACGAGACGGAAAGAGAAGGACCGTGACGTTTGGTGCGTATAGAAGCGCAAAGCCCCAGTGTTACTGCGCCTGTGAAAGCGCTTCCAAGGAAGGGTGCTGGCTAGCAACAGCTTTCAGTGCTGGCACTTTTCATCTCTGAGCAATTGCTGGACGTTTGCAATTTCTCAGCTCGTGTCTATGAGACGGAAAGAGAATGACAGTGACGTTTGGTGGGTAGAGAAGCGCAAAGCCCCAGTGTTGCTGCGCCTGTGAAAGCGCTTCCAAGGAAGGGTGCTGGCTAGCAAGAGCTTTCAGTGCTGGCACTTTTCATCTCTGAGCAATTGCTCGACGTTTGCAATTTCTCACCTGAGCTCTCTTTAGAGTGCGCGAGAGGATGAGCAGAAGATGAGGTGGCTAGAGAAGCCCAGAGCCCCACTGTTCTTAGGCCTACAAAAGCGCTTCCAAGGAAGGGTGCTGGCTAGCAAGAGCTTTCAGTGCTGGCACTTTTCATCTCTGAGCAATTGCTCGACGTTTGCAATTTCTCAGCTCGTTTCTACGAGACGGAAAGAGAAGGACCGTGACGTTTGGTGGCTAGAGAAGCGCAAAGCCCCAGTGTTGCTGCGCCTGTGAAAGCGCTTCCAAGGAAGGGTGCTGGCTAGCAACAGCTTTCAGTGCTGGCACTTTTCATCTCTGAGCAATTGCTCGACGTTTGCAATTTCTCACCTGAGCTCTCTTTAGAGTGCGCGAGAGGATGAGCAGAAGATGAGGTGGCTAGAGAAGCCCAGAGCCCCAGTGTCCTTAGGCCTACAAAAGCGCTTCCAAGGAAGGGTGCTGGCTAGCAACAGCTTTCAGTGCTGGCACTTTTCATCTCTGAGCAATTGCTCGACGTTTGCAATTTCTCAGCTCGTGTCTACGAGACGGAAAGAGAAGGACCGTGACGTTTGGTGGCTAGAGAAGCGCAAAGCCCCAGTGTAACTGCGCCTGTGAAAGCGCTTCCAAGGAAGGGTGCTGGCTAGCAAAAGCTTTCAGTGCTGGCACTTTTCATCTCTGAGCAATTGCTGGACGTTTGTAATTTCTCAGCTCGTGTCTATGAGACGGAAAGAGAATGACAGTGACGTTTGGTGGGTAGAGAAGCGCAAAGCCCCAGTGTTACTGCGCCTGTAAAGCGCTTCCAAGGAAGGGTGCTGGCTAGCAACAGCTTTCAGTGCTGGCACTATTCATCTCTGAGCAATTGCTCGACGTTTGCAATTTCTCAGCTCGTGTCTACCGACGGAAAGAGAAGGACCGTGACGTTTAGTGGCTAGAGAAGCGCAAAGCCCCAGTGTTGCTGTGCCTGTGAAAGCGCTTCCAAGGAAGGGTGCTGGCTAGCAACAGCTTTCAGTGCTGGCACTTTTCATCTCTGAGCAATTGCTCGACGTTTGCAATTTCTCACCTGAGCTCTCTTTAGAGTGCGCGAGAGGATGAGCAGAAGATGAGGTGGCTAGAGAAGCCCAGAGCCCCAGTGTTCTAAGGGCTACAAAAGCGCTTCCAAGGAAGGGTGCTGGCTAGCAACAGCTTTCAGTGCTGGCACTTTTCATCTCTGAGCAATTGCTCGACGTTTGCAATTTCTGAGCTCGTGTCTACGAGACGGAAAGAGAAGGACCGTGACTTTTGGTGGCTAGAGAAGCGCAAAGCCCCAGTGTTACTGCGCCTGTAAAGCGCTTCCAAGGAAGGGTGCTGGCTAGCAACAGCTTTCAGTGCTGGCACTATTCATCTCTGAGCAATTGCTCGACGTTTGCAATTTCTCACCTCGTGTCTACCGACGGAAAGAGAATGACCGTGACGTATGGTGGGTAGAGAAGCGCAAAGCCCCAGTGTTGCTGCGCCTGTGAAAGCGCTTCCAAGGAAGGGTGTTGGCTAGCAACAGCTTTCAGTGCTGGCACTTTTCATCTCTGAGCAATTGCTGGACGTTTGCAATTTCTCACCTGAGCTCTCTTTAGAGTGCGCGAGAGGATGAGCAGAAGATTAGGTGGCTAGAGAAGCCCAGAGCCCCACTGTTCTAAGGGCTACAAAAGCGCTTCCAAGGAAGGGTGCTGGCTAGCAACAGCTTTCAGTGCTGGCACTTTTCATCTCTGAGCAATTGCTCGACGTTTGCAATTTCTCAACTCGTGTCTACGAGACGGAAAGAGAATGACTGTGACGTTTGGTGGCTAGAGAGGCGCAAAGCCCCAGTGTTGCTGCGCCTGTGAAAGCGCTTCCAAGGAAGGGTGCTGGCTAGCAAGAGCTTTCAGTGCTGGCACTTTTCATCTCTGAGCAATTGCTGGACGTTTGCAATTTCTCACCTGAGCTCTCTTTAGAGTGCGCGAGAGGATGAGCAGAAGATGAGGTGGCTAGAGAAGCCCAGAGCCCCAGTGTTCTAAGGTCTACAAAAGCGCTTCCAAGGAAGGGTGCTGGCTAGCAACAGCTTTCAGTGCTGGCACTTTTCATCTCTGAGCAATTGCTCGACGTTTGCAATTTCTCAGCTCGTGTCTACGAGACGGAAAGAGAAGGACCGTGACGTTTGGTGGCTAGAGAAGCGCAAAGCCCCAGTGTAACTGCGCCTGTGAAAGCGCTTCCAAGGAAGGGTGCTGGCTAGCAAAAGCTTTCAGTGCTGGCACTTTTCATCTCTGAGCAATTGCTGGACGTTTGCAATTTCTCAGCTCGTGTCTATGAGACGGAAAGAGAATGACAGTGACGTTTGGTGGGTAGAGAAGCGCAAAGCCCCAGTGTTGCTGCGCCTGTGAAAGCGCTTCCAAGGAAGGGTGCTGGCTAGCAAGAGCTTTCAGTGCTGGCACTTTTCATCTCTGAGCAATTGCTGGACGTTTGCAATTTCTCACCTGAGCTCTCTTTAGAGTGCGCGAGAGGATGAGCAGAAGATGAGGTGGCTAGAGAAGCCCAGAGCCCCAGTGTTCTTAGGCCTACAAAAGCGCTTCCAAGGAAGGGTGCTGGCTAGCAACAGCTTTCAGTGCTGGCACTTTTCATCTCTGAGCAATTGCTCGACGTTTGCAATTTCTCAGCTCGTTTCTACGAGACGGAAAGAGAAGGACCGTGACGTTTGGTGGCTAGAGAAGCGCAAAGCCCCAGTGTTGCTGCGCCTGTGAAAGCGCTTCCAAGGAAGGGTGCTGGCTAGCAACAGCTTTCAGTGCTGGCACTTTTCATCTCTGAGCAATTGCTCGACGTTTGCAATTTCTCACCTGAGCTCTCTTTAGAGTGCGCGAGAGGATGAGCAGAAGATTAGGTGGCTAGACAAGCCCAGAGCCCCAGTGTCCTTAGGGCTACAAAAGCGCTTCCAAGGAAGGGTGCTGGCTAGCAACAGCTTTCAGTGCTGGCACTTTTCATCTCTGAGCAATTGCTCGACGTTTGCAATTTCTCAGCTCGTGTCTACGAGACGGAAAGAGAAGGACCGTGACGTTTGGTGGCTAGAGAAGCGCAAAGCCCCAGTGTAACTGCGCCTGTGAAAGCGCTTCCAAGGAAGGGTGCTGGCTAGCAAGAGCTTTCAGTGCTGGCACTTTTCATCTCTGAGCAATTGCTCGACGTTTGCAATTTCTCAGCTCGTGTCTATGAGACGGAAAGAGAATGACAGTGACTTTTGGTGGGTAGAGAAACGCAAAGCCCCAGTGTTACTGCGCCTGTGAAAGCGCTTCCAAGGAAGGGTGCTGGCTAGCAACAGCTTTCAGTGCTGGCACTTTTCATCTCTGAGCAATTGCTCGACGTTTGCAATTTCTCACCTGAGCTCTCTTTAGAGTGCGCGAGAGGATGAGCAGAAGATGAGGTGGCTAAAGAAGCCCAGAGCCCCAGTGTTCTTAGGCCTACAAAAGCGCTTCCAAGGAAGGGTGCTGGCTAGCAACAGCTTTCAGTGCTGGCACTTTTCATCTCGGAGCAATTGCTCGACGTTTGCAATTTCTCATTTCGTGTCTACGAGACGGAAAGAGAAGGACCGTGACGTTTGGTGGCTAGAGAAGCGCAAAGCCCCAGTGTTGCTGCGCCTGTGAAAGCGCTTCCAAGGAAGGGTGCTGGCTAGCAAGAGCTTTCAGTGCTGGCACTTTTCATCTCTGAGCAATTGCTCGACGTTTGCAATTTCTCAGCTCGTGTCTACGAGACGGAAAGAGAAGGACCGTGACTTTTGGTGGCTAGAGAAGCGCAAAGCCCCAGTGTTACTGCGCCTGTAAAGCGCTTCCAAGGAAGGGTGCTGGCTAGCAACAGCTTTCAGTGCTGGCACTATTCATCTCTGAGCAATTGCTCGACGTTTGCAATTTCTCACCTCGTGTCTACCGACGGAAAGAGAAGGACCGTGACGTTTGGTGGGTAGAGAAGCGCAAAGCCCCAGTGTTGCTGCGCCTGTGAAAGCGCTTCCAAGGAAGGGTGTTGGCTAGCAACAGCTTTCAGTGCTGGCACTTTTCATCTCTGAGCAATTGCTGGACGTTTGCAATTTCTCACCTGAGCTCTCTTTAGAGTGCGCGAGAGGATGAGCAGAAGATGAGGTGGCTAGAGAAGCCCAGAGCCCCAGTGTTCTAAGGGCTACAAAAGCGCTTCCAAGGAAGGGTGCTGGCTAGCAACAGCTTTCAGTGCTGGCACTTTTCATCTCTGAGCAATTGCTCGACGTTTGCAATTTCTCAGCTCGTGTCTACGAGACGGAAAGAGAAGGACTGTGACGTTTGGTGGCTAGAGAGGCGCAAAGCCCCAGTGTTGCTGCGCCTGTGAAAGCGCTTCCAAGGAAGGGTGCTGGCTAGCAAGAGCTTTCAGTGCTGGCACTTTTCATCTCTGAGCAATTGCTGGACGTTTGCAATTTCTCACCTGAGCTCTCTTTAGAGTGCGCGAGAGGATGAGCAGAAGATGAGGTGGCTAGAGAAGCCCAGAGCCCCAGTGTTCTAAGGGCTACAAAAGCGCTTCCAAGGAAGGGTGCTGGCTAGCAACAGCTTTCAGTGCTGGCACTTTTCATCTCTGAGCAATTGCTCGACGTTTGCAATTTCTCAGCTCGTTTCTACGAGACGGAAAGAGAAGGACCGTGACGTTTGGTGCGTATAGAAGCGCAAAGCCCCAGTGTAACTGCGCCTGTGAAAGCGCTTCCAAGGAAGGGTGCTGGCTAGCAAAAGGTTTCAGTGCTGGCACTTTTCATCTCTGAGCAATTGCTGGACGTTTGCAATTTCTCAGCTCGTGTCTATGAGACGGAAAGAGAATGACAGTGACGTTTGGTGGGTAGAGAAGCGCAAAGCCCCAGTGTTGCTGCGCCTGTGAAAGCGCTTCCAAGGAAGGGTGCTGGCTAGCAAGAGCTTTCAGTGCTGGCACTTTTCATCTCTGAGCAATTGCTCGACGTTTGCAATTTCTCACCTGAGCTCTCTTTAGAGTGCGCGAGAGGATGAGCAGAAGATGAGGTGGCTAGAGAAGCCCAGAGCCCCACTGTTCTTAGGCCTACAAAAGCGCTTCCAAGGAAGGGTGCTGGCTAGCAACAGCTTTCAGTGCTGGCACTTTTCATCTCTGAGCAATTGCTCGACGTTTGCAATTTCTCAGCTCGTTTCTACGAGACGGAAAGAGAAGGACCGTGACGTTTGGTGGCTAGAGAAGCGCAAAGCCCCAGTGTTGCTGAGCCTGTGAAAGCGCTTCCAAGGAAGGGTGCTGGCTAGCAACAGCTTTCAGTGCTGGCACTTTTCATCTCTGAGCAATTGCTCGACGTTTGCAATTTCTCACCTGAGCTCTCTTTAGAGTGCGCGAGAGGATGAGCAGAAGATGAGGTGGCTAGAGAAGCCCAGAGCCCCAGTGTCCTTAGGCCTACAAAAGCGCTTCCAAGGAAGGGTGCTGGCTAGCAACAGCTTTCAGTGCTGGCACTTTTCATCTCTGAGCAATTGCTCGACGTTTGCAATTTCTCAGCTCGTGTCTACGAGACGGAAAGAGAAGGACCGTGACGTTTGGTGGCTAGAGAAGCGCAAAGCCCCAGTGTTACTGCGCCTGTGAAAGCGCTTCCAAGGAAGGGTGCTGGCTAGCAAAAGCTTTCAGTGCTGGCACTTTTCATCTCTGAGCAATTGCTGGACGTTTGTAATTTCTCAGCTCGTGTCTATGAGACGGAAAGAGAATGACAGTGACGTTTGGTGGGTAGAGAAGCGCAAAGCCCCAGTGTTACTGCGCCTGTAAAGCGCTTCCAAGGAAGGGTGCTGGCTAGCAACAGCTTTCAGTGCTGGCACTATTCATCTCTGAGCAATTGCTCGACGTTTGCAATTTCTCAGCTCGTGTCTACCGACGGAAAGAGAAGGACCGTGACGTTTGGTGGCTAGAGAAGCGCAAAGCCCCAGTGTTGCTGTGCCTGTGAAAGCGCTTCCAAGGAAGGGTGCTGGCTAGCAACAGCTTTCAGTGCTGGCACTTTTCATCTCTGAGCAATTGCTCGACGTTTGCAATTTCTCACCTGAGCTCTCTTTAGAGTGCGCGAGAGGATGAGCAGAAGATTAGGTGGCTAGAGAAGCCCAGAGCCCCAGTGTTCTAAGGGCTACAAAAGCGCTTCCAAGGAAGGGTGCTGGCTAGCAACAGCTTTCAGTGCTGGCACTTTTCATCTCTGAGCAATTGCTCGACGTTTGCAATTTCTGAGCTCGTGTCTACGAGACGGAAAGAGAAGGACCGTGACTTTTGGTGGCTAGAGAAGCGCAAAGCCCCAGTGTTACTGCGCCTGTAAAGCGCTTCCAAGGAAGGGTGCTGGCTAGCAACAGCTTTCAGTGCTGGCACTATTCATCTCTGAGCAATTGCTCGACGTTTGCAATTTCTCACCTCGTGTCTACCGACGGAAAGAGAATGACCGTGACGTATGGTGGGTAGAGAAGCGCAAAGCCCCAGTGTTGCTGCGCCTGTGAAAGCGCTTCCAAGGAAGGGTGTTGGCTAGCAACAGCTTTCAGTGCTGGCACTTTTCATCTCTGAGCAATTGCTGGACGTTTGCAATTTCTCACCTGAGCTCTCTTTAGAGTGCGCGAGAGGATGAGCAGAAGATTAGGTGGCTAGAGAAGCCCAGAGCCCCACTGTTCTAAGGGCTACAAAAGCGCTTCCAAGGAAGGGTGCTGGCTAGCAACAGCTTTCAGTGCTGGCACTTTTCATCTCTGAGCAATTGCTCGACGTTTGCAATTTCTCAACTCGTGTCTACGAGACGGAAAGAGAAGGACCGTGACATTTGGTGGCTAGAGAAGCGCAAAGCCCCAGTGTAACTGCGCCTGTGAAAGCGCTTCCAAGGAAGGGTGCTGGCTAGCAAAAGCTTTCAGTGCTGGCACTTTTCATCTCTGAGCAATTGCTGGACGTTTGCAATTTCTCAGCTCGTGTCTATGAGACGGAAAGAGAATGACAGTGACGTTTGGTGGGTAGAGAAGCGCAAAGCCCCAGTGTTGCTGCGCCTGTGAAAGCGCTTCCAAGGAAGGGTGCTGGCTAGCAAGAGCTTTCAGTGCTGGCACTTTTCATCTCTGAGCAATTGCTGGACGTTTGCAATTTCTCACCTGAGCTCTCTTTAGAGTGCGCGAGAGGATGAGCAGAAGATGAGGTGGCTAGAGAAGCCCAGAGCCCCAGTGTTCTTAGGCCTACAAAAGCGCTTCCAAGGAAGGGTGCTGGCTAGCAACAGCTTTCAGTGCTGGCACTTTTCATCTCTGAGCAATTGCTCGACGTTTGCAATTTCTCAGCTCGTTTCTACGAGACGGAAAGAGAAGGACCGTGACGTTTGGTGCGTAGAGAAGCGCAAAGCCCCAGTGTTGCTGCGCCTGTGAAAGCGCTTCCAAGGAAGGGTGCTGGCTAGCAACAGCTTTCAGTGCTGGCACTTTTCATCTCTGAGCAATTGCTCGACGTTTGCAATTTCTCACCTGAGCTCTCTTTAGAGTGCGCGAGAGGATGAGCAGAAGATGAGGTGGCTAGACAAGCCCAGAGCCCCAGTGTCCTTAGGGCTACAAAAGCGCTTCCAAGGAAGGGTGCTGGCTAGCAACAGCTTTCAGTGCTGGCACTTTTCATCTCTGAGCAATTGCTCGACGTTTGCAATTTCTCAGCTCGTGTCTACGAGACGGAAAGAGAAGGACCGTGACGTTTGGTGGCTAGAGAAGCGCAAAGCCCCAGTGTAACTGCGCCTGTGAAAGCGCTTCCAAGGAAGGGTGCTGGCTAGCAAGAGCTTTCAGTGCTGGCACTTTTCATCTCTGAGCAATTGCTCGACGTTTGCAATTTCTCAGCTCGTGTCTATGAGACGGAAAGAGAATGACAGTGACTTTTGGTGGGTAGAGAAACGCAAAGCCCCAGTGTTACTGCGCTTGTGAAAGCGCTTCCAAGGAAGGGTGCTGGCTAGCAAGAGCTTTCAGTGCTGGCACTTTTCATCTCTGAGCAATTGCTCGACGTTTGCAATTTCTCACCTGAGCTCTCTTTAGAGTGCGCGAGAGGATGAGCAGAAGATGAGGTGGCTAAAGAAGCCCAGAGCCCCAGTGTTCTTAGGCCTACAAAAGCGCTTCCAAGGAAGGGTGCTGGCTAGCAACAGCTTTCAGTGCTGGCACTTTTCATCTCGGAGCAATTGCTCGACGTTTGCAATTTCTCAGCTCGTGTCTACGAGACGGAAAGAGAAGGACCGTGACGTTTGGTGGCTAGAGAAGCGCAAAGCCCCAGTGTAACTGCGCCTGTGAAAGCGCTTCCAAGGAAGGGTGCTGGCTAGCAAAAGCTTTCAGTGCTGGCACTTTTCATCTCTGAGCAATTGCTCGACGTTTGTAATTTCTCAGCTCGTGTCTATGAGACGGAAAGAGAATGACAGTGACGTTTGGTGGGTAGAGAAGCGCAAAGCCCCAGTGTTACTGTGCTTGTGAAAGCGCTTCCAAGGAAGGGTGCTGGCTAGCAAGAGCTTTCAGTGCTGGCACTTTTCATCTCTGAGCAATTGCTCGACGTTTGCAATTTCTCAACTCGTGTCTACGAGACGGAAGGAGAAGGACCGTGACGTTTGGTGGCTAGAGAAGCGCAAAGCCCCAGTGTTGCTGCGCCTGTGAAAGCGCTTCCAAGGAAGGGTGCTGGCTAGCAAGAGCTTTCAGTGCTGGCACTTTTCATCTCTGAGCAATTGCTGGACGTTTGCAATTTCTCACCTGAGCTCTCTTTAGAGTGCGCGAGAGGATGAGCAGAAGATGAGGTGGCTAAAGAAGCCCAGAGCCCCAGTGTTCTTAGGCCTACAAAAGCGCTTCCAAGGAAGGGGGCTGGCTAGCAACAGCTTCCAGTGCTGGCACTTTTCATCTCTGAGCAATTGCTCGACGTTTGCAATTTCTCAGCTCGTGTCTATGAGATGGAAAGAGAATGACTGTGACGTTTGGTGGGTAGAGAAGCGCAAAGCCCCAGTGTAACTGCGCCTGTGAAAGCGCTTCCAAGGAAGGGTGCTGGCTAGCAACAGCTTTCAGAGCTGGCACGTTTCATCTCTGAGCAATTGCTCGACGTTTGCAATTTCTCACCTGAGCTCTCTTCAGAGTGCGCGAGAGGATGAGCAGAAGATGAGGTGGCTAGAGAAGCCCAGAGCCCCACTGTTCTTAGGCCTACAAAAGCGCTTCCAAGGAAGGGTGCTGGCTAGCAAGAGCTTTCAGTGCTGGCACTTTTCATCTCTGAGCAATTGCTCGACGTTTGCAATTTCTCAGCTCGTGTCTACGAGAC
The DNA here is from genome assembly GCA_037962945.1 of Sarcoramphus papa. Lineage (NCBI taxonomy): Eukaryota > Metazoa > Chordata > Aves > Accipitriformes > Cathartidae > Sarcoramphus > Sarcoramphus papa. The sequence continues at coordinate 4,033,215 of JBBMRM010000093.1, read as the reverse complement.
GGAAAGAGAATGACCGTGACGTTTGGTGGCTAGAGAAGCGCAAAGCCCCAGTGTTACTGCACCTGTGAAAGCGCTTCCAAGGAAGGGTGCTGGCTAGCAACAGCTTTCAGTGCTGGCACTTTTCATCTCTGAGCAATTGCTGGACGTTTGCAATTTCTCACCTGAGCTCTCTTTAGAGTGCGCGAGAGGATGAGCAGAAGATGAGGTGGCTAGAGAAGCCCAGAGCCCCAGTGTTCTTAGGCCTACAAAAGCGCTTCCAAGGAAGGGTGCTGGCTAGCAACAGCTTTCAGTGCTGGCACTTTTCATCTCTGAGCAATTGCTGGACGTTTGCAATTTCTCAGCTCGTGTCTATCAGACGGAAAGAGAATGACCGTGACGTTTGGTGGCTAGAGAAGCGCAAAGCCCCAGTGTTGCTGAGCCTGTGAAAGCACTTCCAAGGAAGGGTGCTGGCTAGCAACAGCTTTCAGTGCTGGCACTTTTCATCTCTGAGCAATTGCTCGACGTTTGCAATTTCTCACCTGAGCTCTCTTCAGAGTGCGCGAGAGGATGAGCAGAAGATGAGGTGGCTAGAGAAGCCCAGAGCCCCACTGTTCTTAGGGCTACAAAAGCGCTTCCAAGGAAGGGTGCTGGCTAGCAACAGCTTTCAGTGCTGGCACTTTTCATCTCTGAGCAATTGCTCGACGTTTGCAATTTCTCAGCTCGTGTCTACGAGACGGAAAGAGAAGGACCGTGACGTTTGGTGGCTAGAGAAGCGCAAAGCCCCAGTGTTGCTGCGCCTGTGAAAGCGCTTCCAAGGAAGGGTGCTGGCTAGCAACAGCTTTCAGTGCTGGCACTTTTCATCTCTGAGCAATTGCTCGACGTTTTCAATTTCTCAGCTCGTGTCTACAAGACGGAAAGAGAAGGACCGTGACTTTTGGTGGCTAGAGAAGCGCAAAGCCCCAGTGTTACTGCGCCTGTAAAGCGCTTCCAAGGAAGGGTGCTGGCTAGCAACAGCTTTCAGTGCTGGCACTATTCATCTCTGAGCAATTGCTCGACGTTTGCAATTTCTCAGCTCGTGTCTACCGTCGGAAAGAGAAGGACCGTGACGTTTGGTGGGTAGAGAAGCGCAAAGCCCCAGTGTTGCTGCGCCTGTGAAAGCGCTTCCAAGGAAGGGTGTTGGCTAGCAACAGCTTTCAGTGCTGGCACTTTTCATCTCTGAGCAATTGCTCGACGTTTGCAATTTCTCAGCTCGTGTCTACGAGACGGAAAGAGAAGGACCGTGACGTTTGGTGGCTAGAGAAGCGCAAAGCCCCAGTGTAACTGCGCCTGTGAAAGCGCTTCCAAGGAAGGGTGCTGGCTAGCAACAGCTTTCAGTGCTGGCACTTTTCATCTGTGAGCAATTGCTGGACGTTTGTAATTTCTCAGCTCGTGTCTATGAGACGGAAAGAGAATGACAGTGACGTTTGGTGGGTAGAGAAGCGCAAAGCCCCAGTGTTACTGCGCTTGTGAAAGCGCTTCCAAGGAAGGGTGCTGGCTAGCAAGAGCTTTCAGTGCTGGCACTTTTCATCTCTGAGCAATTGCTCGACGTTTGCAATTTCTCACCTGAGCTCTCTTTAGAGTGCGCGAGAGGATGAGCAGAAGATGAGGTGGCTAGAGAAGCCCAGAGCCCCAGTGTTCTTAGGCCTACAAAAGCGCTTCCAAGGAAGGGTGCTGGCTAGCAACAGCTTTCAGTGCTGGCACTTTTCATCTCTGAGCAATTGCTCGACGTTTGCAATTTCTCAGCTCGTGTCTACGAGACGGAAAGAGAAGGACCGTGACGTTTGGTGGCTAGAGAAGCGCAAAGCCCCAGTGTTGCTGCGCCTGTGAAAGCGCTTCCAAGGAAGGGTGCTGGCTAGCAACAGCTTTCAGTGCTGGCACTTTTCATCTCTGAGCAATTGCTCGACGTTTGCAATTTCTCAGCTCGTGTCTACAAGACGGAAAGAGAAGGACCGTGACTTTTGGTGGCTAGAGAAGCGCAAAGCCCCAGTGTTACTGCGCCTGTAAAGCGCTTCCAAGGAAGGGTGCTGGCTAGCAACAGCTTTCAGTGCTGGCACTATTCATCTCTGAGCAATTGCTCGACGTTTGCAATTTCTCACCTCGTGTCTACCGTCGGAAAGAGAAGGACCGTGACGTTTGGTGGCTAGAGAAGCGCAAAGCCCCAGTGTTGCTGCGCCTGTGAAAGCGCTTCCAAGGAAGGGTGTTGGCTAGCAACAGCTTTCAGTGCTGGCACTTTTCATCTCTGAGCAATTGCTCGACGTTTGCAATTTCTCAGCTCGTGTCTACGAGACGGAAAGAGAAGGACCGTGACGTTTGGTGGCTAGAGAAGCGCAAAGCCCCAGTGTAACTGCGCCTGTGAAAGCGCTTCCAAGGAAGGGTGCTGGCTAGCAAAAGCTTTCAGTGCTGGCACTTTTCATCTCGGAGCAATTGCTCGACGTTTGTAATTTCTCAGCTCGTGTCTATGAGACGGAAAGAGAATGACAGTGACGTTTGGTGGGTAGAGAAGCGCAAAGCCCCAGTGTTACTGCGCTTGTGAAAGCGCTTCCAAGGAAGGGTGCTGGCTAGCAAGAGCTTTCAGTGCTGGCACTTTTCATCTCTGAGCAATTGCTGGACGTTTGCAATTTCTCACCTGAGCTCTCTTTAGAGTGCGCGAGAGGATGAGCAGAAGATGAGGTGGCTAGAGAAGCCCAGAGCCCCAGTGTTCTTAGGCCTACAAAAGCGCTTCCAAGGAAGGGTGCTGGCTAGCAACAGCTTTCAGTGCTGGCACTTTTCATCTCAGAGCAATTGCTCGACGTTTGCAATTTCTCAGCTCGTGTCTACGAGACGGAAAGAGAAGGACCGTGACGTTTGGTGGCTAGAGAAGCGCAAAGCCCCAGTGTAACTGCGCCTGTGAAAGCGCTTCCAAGGAAGGGTGCTGGCTAGCAACAGCTTTCAGTGCTGGCACTTTTCATCTCTGAGCAATTGCTCGACGTTTGCAATTTCTCAGCTCGTGTCTATGAGACGGAAAGAGAATGACAGTGACGTTTGGTGGGTAGAGAAGCGCAAAGCCCCAGTGTTACTGCGCTTGTGAAAGCGCTTGCAAGGAAGGGTGCTGGCTAGCAAGAGCTTTCAGTGCTGGCACTTTTCATCTCTGAGCAATTGCTCGATGTTTGCAATTTCTCACCTGAGCTCTCTTTAGAGTGCGCGAGAGGATGAGCAGAAGATGAGGTGGCTAGAGAAGCCCAGAGCCCCACTGTTCTTAGGCCTACAAAAGCGCTTCCAAGGAAGGGTGCTGGCTAGCAACAGCTTTCAGTGCTGGCACTTTTCATCTCTGAGCAATTGCTCGACGTTTGCAATTTCTCAGCTGGTGTCTACGAGACGGAAAGAGAATGACCGTGACGTTTGGTGCGTAGAGAAGCGCAAAGCCCCAGTGTTACTGCGCCTGTGAAAGCGCTTCCAAGGAAGGGTGCTGGCTAGCAACAGCTTTCAGTGCTGGCACTTTTCATCTCTGAGCAATTGCTCGACGTTTGCAATTTCTCACCTTGTGTCTACCGACGGAAAGAGAAGGACCGTGACGTTTGGTGGGTAGAGAAGCGCAAAGCCCCAGTGTTGCTGCGCCTGTGAAAGCGCTTCCAAGGAAGGGTGCTGGCTAGCAAGAGCTTTCAGTGCTGGCACTTTTCATCTCTGAGCAATTGCTCGACGTTTGCAATTTCTCACCTGAGCTCTCTTTAGAGTGCGCGAGAGGATGAGCAGAAGATTAGGTGGCTAGACAAGCCCAGAGCCCCAGTGTCCTTAGGGCTACAAAAGCGCTTCCAAGGAAGGGTGCTGGCTAGCAAGAGCTTTCAGTGCTGGCACTTTTCATCTCTGAGCAATTGCTCGACGTTTGCAATTTCTCAACTCGTGTCTACGAGACGGAAAGAGAAGGACCGTGACGTTTGGTGGCTAGAGAAGCGCAAAGCCCAAGTGTTGCTGCGCCTGTGAAAGCGCTTCCAAGGAAGGGTGCTGGCTAGCAACAGCTTTCAGTGCTGGCACTTTTCTTCTCTGAGCAATTGCTGGACGTTTGCAATTTCTCAGCTCATGTCTACGAGACGGAAAGAGAAGGACCGTGACGTTTGGTGGCTAGAGAATCGCAAAGCCCCAGTGTTAGTGCGCCTGTGAAAGCGCTTCCAAGGAAGGGTGCTGGCTAGCAAGAGCTTTCAGTGCTGGCACTTTTCATCTCTGAGCAATTCCTCGACGTTTGCAATTTCTCAGCTCGTGTCTACCGTCGGAAAGAGAAGGACCGTGACGTTTGGTGGCTAGAGAAGCGCAAAGCCCCAGTGTTACTGCACCTGTGAAAGCGCTTCCAAGGAAGGGTGCTGGCTAGCAACAGCTTTCAGTGCTGGCACTTTTCATCTCTGAGCAATTGCTGGATGTTTGCAATTTCTCACCTGAGCTCTCTTTAGAGTGCGCGAGAGGATGAGCAGAAGATGAGATGGCTAGAGAAGCCCAGAGCCCCAGTGTTCTAAGGGCTACAAAAGCGCTTCCAAGGAAGGGTGCTGGCTAGCAACAGCTTTCAGTGCTGGCACTTTTCATCTCTGAGCAATTGCTCGACGTTTGCAATTTCTCAGCTCGTGTCTACGAGACGGAAAGAGAATGACTGTGACGTTTGGTGGCTAGAGAAGCGCAAAGCCCCAGTGTTACTGCGCCTGTGAAAGCGCTTCCAAGGAAGGGTGCTGGCTAGCAACAGCTTTCAGTGCTGGCACTTTTCATCTCTGAGCAATTGCTGGACGTTTGCAATTTCTCACCTGAGCTCTCTTTAGAGTGCGCGAGAGGATGAGCAGAAGATGAGGTGGCTAGAGAAGCCCAGAGCCCCACTGTTCTAAGGGCTACAAAAGCGCTTCCAAGGAAGGGTGCTGGCTAGCAACAGCTTTCAGTGCTGGCACTTTTCATCTCGGAGCAATTGCTCGACGTTTGCAATTTCTCAGCTCGTGTCTACGAGACGGAAAGAGAAGAACCGTGACGTTTGGTGGCTAGAGAAGCGCAAAGCCCCAGTGTAACTGCGCCTGTGAAAGCGCTTCCAAGGAAGGGTGCTGGCTAGCAAAAGCTTTCAGTGCTGGCACTTTTCATCTCTGAGCAATTGCTGGACGTTTGCAATTTCTCAGCTCGTGTCTATGAGACGGAAAGAGAATGACAGTGACGTTTGGTGGGTAGAGAAGCGCAAAGCCCCAGTGTTACTGCGCTTGTGAAAGCGCTTCCAAGGAAGGGTGCTGGCTAGCAACAGCTTTCAGTGCTGGCACTTTTCATCTCTGAGCAATTGCTGGACGTTTGCAATTTCTCACCTGAGCTCTCTTTAGAGTGCGCGAGAGGATGAGCAGAAGATGAGGTGGCTAGAGAAGCCCAGAGCCCCACTGTTCTAAGGGCTACAAAAGCGCTTCCAAGGAAGGGTGCTGGCTAGCAAGAGCTTTCAGTGCTGGCACTTTTCATCTCTGAGCAATTGCTCGACGTTTGCAATTTCTCAGCTCGTGTCTACCGACGGAAAGAGAAGGACCGTGACGTTTGGTGGGTAGAGAAGCGCAAAGCCCCAGTGTTGCTGCGCCTGTGAAAGCGCTTCCAAGGAAGGGTGCTGGCTAGCAACAGCTTTCAGTGCTGGCACTTTTCGTCTCTGAGCAATTGCTCGACGTTTGCAATTTCTCAGCTCGTGTCTACCGACGGAAAGAGAAGGACCGTGACGTTTGGTGGGTAGAGAAGCGCAAAGCCCCAGTGTTGCTGCGCCTGTGAAAGCGCTTCCAAGGAAGGGTGCTGGCTAGCAAGAGCTTTCAGTGCTGGCACTTTTCATCTCTGAGCAATTGCTCGACGTTTGCAATTTCTCACCTGAGCTCTCTTTAGAGTGCGCGAGAAGATGAGCAGAAGATTAGGTGGCTAGACAAGCCCAGAGCCCCAGTGTCCTTAGGGCTACAAAAGCGCTTCCAAGGAAGGGTGCTGGCTAGCAAGAGCTTTCAGTGCTGGCACTTTTCATCTCTGAGCAATTGCTCGACGTTTGCAATTTCTCAACTCGTGTCTACGAGACGGAAAGAGAAGGACCGTGACGTTTGGTGGCTAGAGAAGCGCAAAGCCCAAGTGTTGCTGCGCCTGTGAAAGCGCTTCCAAGGAAGGGTGCTGGCTAGCAACAGCTTTCAGTGCTGGCACTTTTCATCTCTGAGCAATTGCTCGACGTTTGCAATTTCTCAGCTCGTGTCTACAAGACGGAAAGAGAAGGACCGTGACGTTTGGTGGCTAGAGAAGCGCAAAGCCCCAGTGTTGCTGCGCCTGTGAAAGCGCTTCCAAGGAAGGGTGTTGGCTAGCAACAGCTTTCAGTGCTGGCACTTTTCATCTCTGAGCAATTGCTGGACGTTTGCAATTTCTCACCTGAGCTCTCTTTAGAGTGCGCGAGAGGATGAGCAGAAGATTAGGTGGCTAGAGAAGCCCAGAGCCCCACTGTTCTAAGGGCTACAAAAGCGCTTCCAAGGAAGGGTGCTGGCTAGCAACAGCTTTCAGTGCTGGCACTTTTCATCTCTGAGCAATTGCTGGACGTTTGCAATTTCTCAGCTCGTGTCTACGAGACGGAAAGAGAATGACTGTGACGTTTGGTGGCTAGAGAAGCGCAAAGCCCCAGTGTTGCTGCGCCTGTGAAAGCGCTTCCAAGGAAGGGTGCTGGCTAGCAACAGCTTTCAGTGCTGGCACTTTTCATCTCTGAGCAATTGCTGGACGTTTGCAATTTCTCACCTGAGCTCTCTTTAGAGTGCGCGAGAGGATGAGCAGAAGATGAGGTGGCTAGAGAAGCCCAGAGCCCCAGTGTTCTAAGGGCTACAAAAGCGCTTCCAAGGAAGGGTGCTGGCTAGCAACAGCTTTCAGTGCTGGCACTTTTCATCTCGGAGCAATTGCTCGACGTTTGCAATTTCTCAGCTCGTGTCTATCAGACGGAAAGAGAAGAACCGTGACGTTTGGTGGCTAGAGAAGCGTAAAGCCCCAGTGTAACTGCGCCTGTGAAAGCGCTTCCAAGGAAGGGTGCTGGCTAGCAAAAGCTTTCAGTGCTGGCACTTTTCATCTCTGAGCAATTGCTGGACGTTTGCAATTTCTCAGCTCGTGTCTATGAGACGGAAAGAGAATGACAGTGACGTTTGGTGGGTAGAGAAGCGCAAAGCCCCAGTGTTACTGCGCTTGTGAAAGCGCTTCCAAGGAAGGGTGCTGGCTAGCAAGAGCTTTCAGTGCTGGCACTTTTCATCTCTGAGCAATTGCTGGACGTTTGCAATTTCTCACCTGAGCTCTCTTTAGAGTGCGCGAGAGGATGAGCAGAAGATTAGGTGGCTAGACAAGCCCAGAGCCCCAGTGTTCTTAGGCCTACAAAAGCGCTTCCAAGGAAGGGTGCTGGCTAGCAACAGCTTTCAGTGCTGGCACTTTTCATCTCTGAGCAATTGCTCGACGTTTGCAATTTCTCAGCTCGTGTCTACCGACGGAAAGAGAAGGACCGTGACGTTTGGTGAGTAGAGAAGCGCAAAGCCCCAGTGTTGCTGCGCCTGTGAAAGCGCTTCCAAGGAAGGGTGCTGGCTAGCAACAGCTTTCAGTGCTGGCACTTTTCATCTCTGAGCAATTGCTCGACGTTTGCAATTTCTCAGCTCGTGTCTACCGACGGAAAGAGAAGGACCGTGACGTTTGGTGGGTAGAGAAGCGCAAAGCCCCAGTGTTGCTGCGCCTGTGAAAGCGCTTCCAAGGAAGGGTGCTGGCTAGCAAGAGCTTTCAGTGCTGGCACTTTTCATCTCTCAGCAATTGCTCGACGTTTGCAATTTCTCACCTGAGCTCTCTTTAGAGTGCGCGAGAAGATGAGCAGAAGATGAGGTGGCTAGACAAGCCCAGAGCCCCAGTGTCCTTAGGGCTACAAAAGCGCTTCCAAGGAAGGGTGCTGGCTAGCAAGAGCTTTCAGTGCTGGCACTTTTCATCTCTGAGCAATTGCTCGACGTTTGCAATTTCTCAACTCGTGTCTACGAGACGGAAAGAGAAGGACCGTGACGTTTGGTGGCTAGAGAAGCGCAAAGCCCAAGTGTTGCTGCGCCTGTGAAAGCGCTTCCAAGGAAGGGTGCTGGCTAGCAACAGCTTTCAGTGCTGGCACTTTTCATCTCTGAGCAATTGCTCGACGTTTGCAATTTCTCAGCTCGTGTCTACGAGACGGAGAGATAGTGACCGTGACGTTTGGTGGCTAGAGAAGCGCAAAGCCCCAGTGTTACTGCGCCTGTGAAAGCGCTTCCAAGGAAGGGGGCTGGCTAGCAAGAGCTTTCAGTGCTGGCACTTTTCATCTCTGAGCAATTGCTCGACGTTTGCAATTTCTCACCTGAGCTCTCTTTAGAGTGCGCGAGAGGATGAGCAGAAGATGAGGTGGCTAAAGAAGCCCAGAGCCCCAGTGTGCTTAGGCCTACAAAAGCGCTTCCAAGGAAGGGTGCTGGCTAGCAACAGCTTTCAGTGCTGGCACTTTTCATCTCGGAGCAATTGCTCGACGTTTGCAATTTCTCAGCTCGTGTCTACGAGACGGAAAGAGAAGGACCGTGGTGTTTGGTGCGTATAGAAGCGCAAAGCCCCAGTGTTACTGCGCCTGTGAAAGCGCTTCCAAGGAAGGGTGCTGGCTAGCAACAGCTTTCAGTGCTGGCACTTTTCATCTCTGAGCAATTGCTCGACGTTTGCAATTTCTCAGCTCGTGTCTATCAGACGGAAAGAGAATGACCGTGACGTTTGGTGGGTAGAGAAGCGCAAAGCCCCAGTGTTGCTGAGCCTGTGAAAGCGCTTCCAAGGAAGGGTGCTGGCTAGCAACAGCTTTCAGTGCTGGCACTTTTCATCTCTGAGCAATTGCTGGACGTTTGCAATTTCTCACCTGAGCTCTCTTTAGAGTGCGCGAGAGGATGAGCAGAAGATGAGGTGTCTAGAGAAGCCCAGAGCCGCAGTGTTCTTAGGCCTACAAAAGCGCTTCCAAGGAAGGGTGCTGGCTAGCAACAGCTTTCAGTGCTGGCACTTTTCATCTCTGAGCAATTGCTCGACGTTTGCAATTTCTCAGCTCGTGTCTACGAGACGGAAAGAGAAGGACCGTGACGTTTGGTGCGTATAGAAGCGCAAAGCCCCAGTGTTGCTGCGCCTGTGAAAGCGCTTCCAAGGAAGGGTGCTGGCTAGCAACAGCTTTCAGTGCTGGCACTTTTCATCTCTGAGCAATTGCTGGACGTTTGCAATTTCTCAGCTCGTGTCTACCGTCGGAAAGAGAAGGACCGTGACGTTTGGTGGCTAGAGAAGCGCAAAGCCCCAGTGTTGCTGCGCCTGTGAAAGCGCTTCCAAGGAAGGGTGTTGGCTAGCAACAGCTTTCAGTGCTGGCACTTTTCATCTCTGAGCAATTGCTGGACGTTTGCAATTTCTCACCTGAGCTCTCTTTAGAGTGCGCGAGAGGATGAGCAGAAGATTAGGTGGCTAGAGAAGCCCAGAGCCCCAGTGTTCTAAGGGCTACAAAAGCGCTTCCAAGGAAGGGTGCTGGCTAGCAACAGCTTTCAGTGCTGGCACTTTTCATCTCTGAGCAATTGCTCGACGTTTGCAATTTCTCAGCTCGTGTCTACGAGACGGAAAGAGAATGACTGTGACGTTTGGTGGCTAGAGAGGCGCAAAGCCCCAGTGTTGCTGCGCCTGTGAAAGCGCTTCCAAGGAAGGGTGCTGGCTAGCAACAGCTTTCAGTGCTGGCACTTTTCATCTCGGAGCAATTGCTGGACGTTTGCAATTTCTCACCTGAGCTCTCTTTAGAGTGCGCGAGAGGATGAGCAGAAGATGAGGTGGCTAGAGAAGCCCAGAGCCCCAGTGTTCTAAGGGCTACAAAAGAGCTTCCAAGGAAGGGTGCTGGCTAGCAACAGCTTTCAGTGCTGGCACTTTTCATCTCGGAGCAATTGCTCGACGTTTGCAATTTCTCAGCTCGTGTCTACGAGACGGAAAGAGAAGGACCGTGACGTTTGGTGGCTAGAGAAGCGCAAAGCCCCAGTGTAACTGCGCCTGTGAAAGCGCTTCCAAGGAAGGGTGCTGGCTAGCAAAAGCTTTCAGTGCTGGCACTTTTCATCTCTGAGCAATTGCTGGACGTTTGCAATTTCTCAGCTCGTGTCTATGAGACGGAAAGAGAATGACAGTGACGTTTGGTGGGTAGAGAAGCGCAAAGCCCCAGTGTTACTGCGCTTGTGAAAGCGCTTCCAAGGAAGGGTGCTGGCTAGCAAGAGCTTTCAGTGCTGGCACTTTTCATCTCTGAGCAATTGCTGGACGTTTGCAATTTCTCACCTGAGCTCTCTTTAGAGTGCGCGAGAGGATGAGCAGAAGATGAGGTGGCTAAAGAAGCCCAGAGCCCCACTGTTCTTAGGCCTACAAAAGCGCTTCCAAGGTAGGGTGCTGGCTAGCAACAGCTTTCAGTGCTGGCACTTTTCATCTCTGAGCAATTGCTGGACGTTTGCAATTTCTCAGCTCGTGTCTACGAGACGGAAATAGAAGGACCGTGACGTTTGGTGGTAGAGAAGCGCAAAGCCCCAGTGTTGCTGCGCCTGTGAAAGCGCTTCCAAGGAAGGGTGCTGGCTAGCAACAGCTTTCAGTGCTGGCACTTTTCATCTCTGAGCAATTGCTCGACGTTTGCAATTTCTCAGCTCGTGTCTACGAGACGGAAAGAGAAGGACCGTGATGTTTGGTGCGTATAGAAGCGCAAAGCCCCAGTGTTACTGCGCCTGTGAAAGCGCTTCCAAGGAAGGGTGCTGGCTAGCAAGAGCTTTCAGTGCTGGCACTTTTCATCTCTGAGCAATTGCTCGACGTTTGCAATTTCTCAGCTCGTGTCTATCAGACGGAAAGAGAATGACCGTGACGTTTGGTGCGTAGAGAAGCGCAAAGCCCCAGTGTTGCTGAGCCTGTGAAAGCACTTCCAAGGAAGGGTGCTGGCTAGCAACAGCTTTCAGTGCTGGCACTTTTCATCTCTGAGCAATTGCTCGACGTTTGCAATTTCTCACCTGAGCTCTCTTCAGAGTGCGCGAGAGGATGAGCAGAAGATGAGGTGTCTAGAGAAGCCCAGAGCCCCAGTGTTCTTAGGCCTACAAAAGCGCTTCCAAGGAAGGGTGCTGGCTAGCAACAGCTTTCAGTGCTGGCACTTTTCATCTCTGAGCAATTGCTCGACGTTTGCAATTTCTCAGCTCGTGTCTAGGAGACGGAAAGAGAAGGACCGTGACGTTTGGTGGCTAGAGAAGCGCAAAGCCCCAGTGTTGCTGCGCCTGTGAAAGCGCTTCCAAGGAAGGGTGCTGGCTAGCAACAGCTTTCAGTGCTGGCACTTTTCATCTCTGAGCAATTGCTCGACGTTTGCAATTTCTCAGCTCGTGTCTACAAGACGGAAAGAGAAGGACCGTGACTTTTGGTGGCTAGAGAAGCGCAAAGCCCCAGTGTTACTGCGCCTGTAAAGCGCTTCCAAGGAAGGGTGCTGGCTAGCAACAGCTTTCAGTGCTGGCACTATTCATCTCTGAGCAATTGCTCGACGTTTGCAATTTCTCAGCTCGTGTCTACCGTTGGAAAGAGAAGGACCGTGACGTTTGGTGGCTAGAGAAGCGCAAAGCCCCAGTGTTGCTGCGCCTGTGAAAGCGCTTCCAAGGAAGGGTGTTGGCTAGCAACAGCTTTCAGTGCTGGCACTTTTCATCTCTGAGCAATTGCTCGACGTTTGCAATTTCTCACCTGAGCTCTCTTTAGAGTGCGCGAGAGGATGAGCAGAAGATGAGGTGGCTAAAGAAGCCCAGAGCCCCACTGTTCTTAGGCCTACAAAAGCGCTTCCAAGGAAGGGTGCTGGCTAGCAAGAGCTTTCAGTGCTGGCACTTTTCATCTCTGAGCAATTGCTCGACGTTTGCAATTTCTCAGCTCGTGTCTATGAGACGGAAATAGAAGGACCGTGACGTTTGGTGGCTAGAGAAGCGCAAAGCCCCAGTGTTGCTGCGCCTGTGAAAGCGCTTCCAAGGAAGGGTGCTGGCTAGCAACAGCTTTCAGTGCTGGCACTTTTCATCTCTGAGCAATTGCTCGACGTTTGCAATTTCTCAGCTCGTGTCTACGAGACGGAAAGAGAAGGACCGTGACGTTTGGTGGGTAGAGAAGCGCAAAGCCCCAGTGTTGCTGAGCCTGTGAAAGCACTTCCAAGGAAGGGTGCTGGCTAGCAACAGCTTTCAGTGCTGGCACTTTTCATCTCTGAGCAATTGCTCGACGTTTGCAATTTCTCACCTGAGCTCTCTTCAGAGTGCGCGAGAGGATGAGCAGAAGATTAGGTGGCTAGAGAAGCCCAGAGCCCCAGTGTTCTTAGGCCTACAAAAGCGCTTCCAAGGAAGGGTGCTGGCTAGCAAGAGCTTTCAGTGCTGGCACTTTTCATCTCTGAGCAATTGCTCGACGTTTGCAATTTCTCAGCTCGTGTCTACGAGACGGAAAGAGAAGGACCGTGACGTTTGGTGGCTAGAGAAGCGCAAAGCCCCAGTGTTGCTGCGCCTGTGAAAGCGCTTCCAAGGAAGGGTGCTGGCTAGCAACAGCTTTCAGTGCTGGCACTTTTCATCTCTGAGCAATTGCTCGACGTTTGCAATTTCTCAGCTCGTGTCTACGAGACGGAAAGAGAAGGACCGTGACTTTTGGTGGCTAGAGAAGCGCAAAGCCCCAGTGTTACTGCGCCTGTAAAGCGCTTCCAAGGAAGGGTGCTGGCTAGCAACAGCTTTCAGTGCTGGCACTATTCATCTCTGAGCAATTGCTCGACGTTTGCAATTTCTCAACTCGTGTCTACCGACGGAAAGAGAAGGACCGTGACGTTTGGTGGGTAGAGAAGCGCAAAGCCCCAGTGTTGCTGCGCCTGTGAAAGCGCTTCCAAGGAAGGGTGCTGGCTAGCAAGAGCTTTCAGTGCTGGCACTTTTCATCTCTGAGCAATTGCTGGACGTTTGCAATTTCTCACCTGAGCTCTCTTTAGAGTGCGCGAGAGGATGAGCAGAAGATGAGGTGGCTAGAGAAGCCCAGAGCCCCAGTGTTCTTAGGCCTACAGAAGCGCTTCCAAGGAAGGGGGCTGGCTAGCAACAGCTTTCAGTGCTGGCACTTTTCATCTCTGAGCAATTGCTGGACGTTTGCAATTTCTCAGCTCGTGTCTACGAGACGGAAAGAGAATGACTGTGACGTTTGGTGGGTAGAGAAGCGCAAAGCCCCAGTGTTGCTGCGCCTGTGAAAGCGCTTCCAAGGAAGGGTGCTGGCTAGCAAGAGCTTTCAGTGCTGGCACTTTTCATCTCTGAGCAATTGCTGGACGTTTGCAATTTCTCACCTGAGCTCTCTTTAGAGTGCGCGAGAGGATGAGCAGAAGATGAGGTGGCTAGAGAAGCCCAGAGCCCCAGTGTTCTAAGGGCTACAAAAGAGCTTCCAAGGAAGGGTGCTGGCTAGCAACAGCTTTCAGTGCTGGCACTTTTCATCTCGGAGCAATTGCTCGACGTTTGCAATTTCTCAGCTCGTGTCTACGAGACAGAAAGAGAAGGACCGTGACGTTTGGTGGCTAGAGAAGCGCAAAGCCCCAGTGTAACTGCGCCTGTGAAAGCGCTTCCAAGGAAGGGTGCTGGCTAGCAACAGCTTTCAGTGCTGGCACTTTTCATCTCAGAGCAATTGCTGGACGTTTGCAATTTCTCAGCTCGTGTCTATGAGACGGAAAGAGAATGACAGTGACGTTTGGTGGGTAGAGAAGCGCAAAGCCCCAGTGTTACTGCGCTTGTGAAAGCGCTTCCAAGGAAGGGTGCTGGCTAGCAAGAGCTTTCAGTGCTGGCACTTTTCATCTCTGAGCAATTGCTCGACGTTTGCAATTTCTCACCTGAGCTCTCTTTAGAGTGCGCGAGAGGATGAGCAGAAGATGAGGTGGCTAGAGAAGCCCAGAGCCCCAGTGTTCTTAGGCCTACAAAAGCGCTTCCAAGGAAGGGTGCTGGCTAGCAACAGCTTTCAGTGCTGGCACTTTTCATCTCTGAGCAATTGCTCGACGTTTGCAATTTCTCAGCTCGTGTCTACCGACGGAAAGAGAAGGACCGTGACGTTTGGTGGGTAGAGAAGCGCAAAGCCCCAGTGTTACTGCGCCTGTGAAAGCGCTTCCAAGGAAGGGTGCTGGCTAGCAACAGCTTTCAGTGCTGGCACTTTTCATCTCTGAGCAATTGCTCGACGTTTGCAATTTCTCAGCTCGTGTCTACGAGACGGAAAGAGAAGGACCGTGATGTTTGGTGCGTATAGAAGCGCAAAGCCCCAGTGTTACTGCGCCTGTGAAAGCGCTTCCAAGGAAGGGTGCTGGCTAGCAAGAGCTTTCAGTGCTGGCACTTTTCATCTCTGAGCAATTGCTCGACGTTTGCAATTTCTCAGCTCGTGTCTATCAGACGGAAAGAGAATGACCGTGACGTTTGGTGCGTAGAGAAGCGCAAAGCCCCAGTGTTGCTGAGCCTGTGAAAGCACTTCCAAGGAAGGGTGCTGGCTAGCAACAGCTTTCAGTGCTGGCACTTTTCATCTCTGAGCAATTGCTCGACGTTTGCAATTTCTCACCTGAGCTCTCTTCAGAGTGCGCGAGAGGATGAGCAGAAGATGAGGTGTCTAGAGAAGCCCAGAGCCCCAGTGTTCTTAGGCCTACAAAAGCGCTTCCAAGGAAGGGTGCTGGCTAGCAACAGCTTTCAGTGCTGGCACTTTTCATCTCTGAGCAATTGCTCGACGTTTGCAATTTCTCAGCTCGTGTCTAGGAGACGGAAAGAGAAGGACCGTGACGTTTGGTGGCTAGAGAAGCGCAAAGCCCCAGTGTTGCTGCGCCTGTGAAAGCGCTTCCAAGGAAGGGTGCTGGCTAGCAACAGCTTTCAGTGCTGGCACTTTTCATCTCTGAGCAATTGCTCGACGTTTGCAATTTCTCAGCTCGTGTCTACAAGACGGAAAGAGAAGGACCGTGACTTTTGGTGGCTAGAGAAGCGCAAAGCCCCAGTGTTACTGCGCCTGTAAAGCGCTTCCAAGGAAGGGTGCTGGCTAGCAACAGCTTTCAGTGCTGGCACTATTCATCTCTGAGCAATTGCTCGACGTTTGCAATTTCTCAGCTCGTGTCTACCGTTGGAAAGAGAAGGACCGTGACGTTTGGTGGCTAGAGAAGCGCAAAGCCCCAGTGTTGCTGCGCCTGTGAAAGCGCTTCCAAGGAAGGGTGTTGGCTAGCAACAGCTTTCAGTGCTGGCACTTTTCATCTCTGAGCAATTGCTCGACGTTTGCAATTTCTCACCTGAGCTCTCTTTAGAGTGCGCGAGAGGATGAGCAGAAGATGAGGTGGCTAAAGAAGCCCAGAGCCCCACTGTTCTTAGGCCTACAAAAGCGCTTCCAAGGAAGGGTGCTGGCTAGCAAGAGCTTTCAGTGCTGGCACTTTTCATCTCTGAGCAATTGCTCGACGTTTGCAATTTCTCAGCTCGTGTCTATGAGACGGAAATAGAAGGACCGTGACGTTTGGTGGCTAGAGAAGCGCAAAGCCCCAGTGTTGCTGCGCCTGTGAAAGCGCTTCCAAGGAAGGGTGCTGGCTAGCAACAGCTTTCAGTGCTGGCACTTTTCATCTCTGAGCAATTGCTCGACGTTTGCAATTTCTCAGCTCGTGTCTACGAGACGGAAAGAGAAGGACCGTGACGTTTGGTGGGTAGAGAAGCGCAAAGCCCCAGTGTTGCTGAGCCTGTGAAAGCACTTCCAAGGAAGGGTGCTGGCTAGCAACAGCTTTCAGTGCTGGCACTTTTCATCTCTGAGCAATTGCTCGACGTTTGCAATTTCTCACCTGAGCTCTCTTCAGAGTGCGCGAGAGGATGAGCAGAAGATGAGGTGGCTAGAGAAGCCCAGAGCCCCAGTGTTCTTAGGCCTACAAAAGCGCTTCCAAGGAAGGGTGCTGGCTAGCAAGAGCTTTCAGTGCTGGCACTTTTCATCTCTGAGCAATTGCTCGACGTTTGCAATTTCTCAGCTCGTGTCTACGAGACGGAAAGAGAAGGACCGTGACGTTTGGTGGCTAGAGAAGCGCAAAGCCCCAGTGTTGCTGCGCCTGTGAAAGCGCTTCCAAGGAAGGGTGCTGGCTAGCAACAGCTTTCAGTGCTGGCACTTTTCATCTCTGAGCAATTGCTCGACGTTTGCAATTTCTCAGCTCGTGTCTACGAGACGGAAAGAGAAGGACCGTGACTTTTGGTGGCTAGAGAAGCGCAAAGCCCCAGTGTTACTGCGCCTGTAAAGCGCTTCCAAGGAAGGGTGCTGGCTAGCAACAGCTTTCAGTGCTGGCACTATTCATCTCTGAGCAATTGCTCGATGTTTGCAATTTCTCAACTCGTGTCTACCGACGGAAAGAGAAGGACCGTGACGTTTGGTGGGTAGAGAAGCGCAAAGCCCCAGTGTTGCTGCGCCTGTGAAAGCGCTTCCAAGGAAGGGTGCTGGCTAGCAAGAGCTTTCAGTGCTGGCACTTTTCATCTCTGAGCAATTGCTGGACGTTTGCAATTTCTCACCTGAGCTCTCTTTAGAGTGCGCGAGAGGATGAGCAGAAGATGAGGTGGCTAGAGAAGCCCAGAGCCCCAGTGTTCTTAGGCCTACAGAAGCGCTTCCAAGGAAGGGGGCTGGCTAGCAACAGCTTTCAGTGCTGGCACTTTTCATCTCTGAGCAATTGCTGGACGTTTGCAATTTCTCAGCTCGTGTCTACGAGACGGAAAGAGAATGACTGTGACGTTTGGTGGGTAGAGAAGCGCAAAGCCCCAGTGTTGCTGCGCCTGTGAAAGCGCTTCCAAGGAAGGGTGCTGGCTAGCAAGAGCTTTCAGTGCTGGCACTTTTCATCTCTGAGCAATTGCTGGACGTTTGCAATTTCTCACCTGAGCTCTCTTTAGAGTGCGCGAGAGGATGAGCAGAAGATGAGGTGGCTAGAGAAGCCCAGAGCCCCAGTGTTCTAAGGGCTACAAAAGAGCTTCCAAGGAAGGGTGCTGGCTAGCAACAGCTTTCAGTGCTGGCACTTTTCATCTCGGAGCAATTGCTCGACGTTTGCAATTTCTCAGCTCGTGTCTACGAGACAGAAAGAGAAGGACCGTGATGTTTGGTGGCTAGAGAAGCGCAAAGCCCCAGTGTAACTGCGCCTGTGAAAGCGCTTCCAAGGAAGGGTGCTGGCTAGCAACAGCTTTCAGTGCTGGCACTTTTCATCTCTGAGCAATTGCTGGACGTTTGCAATTTCTCAGCTCGTGTCTATGAGACGGAAAGAGAATGACAGTGACGTTTGGTGGGTAGAGAAGCGCAAAGCCCCAGTGTTACTGCGCTTGTGAAAGCGCTTCCAAGGAAGGGTGCTGGCTAGCAAGAGCTTTCAGTGCTGGCACTTTTCATCTCTGAGCAATTGCTCGACGTTTGCAATTTCTCACCTGAGCTCTCTTTAGAGTGCGCGAGAGGATGAGCAGAAGATGAGGTGGCTAGAGAAGCCCAGAGCCCCAGTGTTCTTAGGCCTACAAAAGCGCTTCCAAGGAAGGGTGCTGGCTAGCAACAGCTTTCAGTGCTGGCACTTTTCATCTCTGAGCAATTGCTCGACGTTTGCAATTTCTCAGCTCGTGTCTACCGACGGAAAGAGAAGGACCGTGACGTTTGGTGGGTAGAGAAGCGCAAAGCCCCAGTGTTACTGCGCCTGTGAAAGCGCTTCCAAGGAAGGGTGCTGGCTAGCAACAGCTTTCAGAGCTGGCACTTTTCATCTCTGAGCAATTGCTCGATGTTTGCAATTTCTCACCTGAGCTCTCTTCAGAGTGCGCGAGATGATGAGCAGAAAATGAGGTGGCTAGAGAAGCCCAGAGCCCCACTGTTCTTAGGCCTACAAAAGCGCTTCCAAGGAAGGGTGCTGGCTAGCAACAGCTTTCAGTGCTGGCACTTTTCATCTCTGAGCAATTGCTCGACGTTTGCAATTTCTCAGCTCGTGTCTACGAGACGGAAAGAGAAGGACCGTGACGTTTGGTGGGTAGAGAAGCGCAAAGCCCCAGTGTTACTGCGCCTGTGAAAGCGCTTCCAAGGAAGGGTGCTGGCTAGCAAGAGCTTTCAGTGCTGGCACTTTTCATCTCTGAGCAATTGCTCGACGTTTGCAATTTCTCACCTGAGCTCTCTTTAGAGTGCGCGAGAGGATGAGCAGAAGACGAGGTGGCTAGAGAAGCCCAGAGCCCCACTGTTCTTAGGCCTACAAAAGCGCTTCCAAGGAAGGGTGCTGGCTAGCAACAGCTTTCAGTGCTGGCACTTTTCATCTCTGAGCAATTGCTCGACGTTTGCAATTTCTCAGCTCGTGTCTACGAGACGGAGAGATAGTGACCGTGACGTTTGGTGGCTAGAGAAGCGCAAAGCCCCAGTGTTACTGCGCCTGTGAAAGCGCTTCCAAGGAAGGGTGCTGGCTAGCAAGAGCTTTCAGTGCTGGCACTTTTCATCTCTGAGCAATTGCTCGACGTTTGCAATTTCTCACCTGAGCTCTCTTTAGAGTGCGCGAGAGGATGAGCAGAAGATGAGGTGGCTAGAGAAGCCCAGAGCCCCAGTGTTCTTAGGCCTACAAAAGCGCTTCCAAGGAAGGGTGCTGGCTAGCAACAGCTTTCAGTGCTGGCACTTTTCATCTCGGAGCAATTGCTCGACGTTTGCAATTTCTCAGCTCGTGTCTACGAGACGGAAAGAGAAGGACCGTGACGTTTGGTGCGTATAGAAGCGCAAAGCCCCAGTGTTGCTGCGCCTGTGAAAGCGCTTCCAAGGAAGGGTGCTGGCTAGCAAGAGCTTTCAGTGCTGGCACTTTTCATCTCGGAGCAATTGCTCGACGTTTGCAATTTCTCAGCTCGTGTCTACGAGACGGAAAGAGAAGGACCGTGACGTTTGGTGGGTAGAGAAGCGCAAAGCCCCAGTGTTGCTGAGCCTGTGAAAGCACTTCCAAGGAAGGGTGCTGGCTAGCAACAGCTTTCAGTGCTGGCACTTTTCATCTCTGAGCAATTGCTCGACGTTTGCAATTTCTCAGCTCGTGTCTACGAGACGGAAAGAGAAGGACCGTGACGTTTGGTGGCTAGAGAAGCGCAAAGCCCCAGTGTTGCTGCGCCTGTGAAAGCGCTTCCAAGGAAGGGTGCTGGCTAGCAAGAGCTTTCAGTGCTGGCACTTTTCATCTCTGAGCAATTGCTCGACGTTTGCAATTTCTCACCTGAGCTCTCTTTAGAGTGCGCGAGAGGATGAGCAGAAGATTAGGTGGCTAGAGAAGCCCAGAGCCCCAGTGTTCTTAGGCCTACAAAAGCGCTTCCAAGGAAGGGGGCTGGCTAGCAACAGCTTTCAGTGCTGGCACTTTTCCTCTCTGAGCAATTGCTCGACGTTTGCAATTTCTCAACTCGTGTCTACGAGACGGAAAGAGAAGGACCGTGACGTTTGGTGGGTAGAGAAGCGCAAAGCCCCAGTGTAACTGCGCCTGTGAAAGCGCTTCCAAGGAAGGGTGCTGGCTAGCAAAAGCTTTCAGTGCTGGCACTTTTCATCTCTGAGCAATTGCTGGACGTTTGTAATTTCTCAGCTCGTATCTATGAGACGGAAAGAGAATGACAGTGACGTTTGGTGGGTAGAGAAGCGCAAAGCCCCAGTGTTACTGCGCTTGTGAAAGCGCTTCCAAGGAAGGGTGCTGGCTAGCAAGAACTTTCAGTGCTGGCACTTTTCATCTCTGAGCAATTGCTCGACGTTTGCAATTTCTCACCTGAGCTCTCTTTAGAGTGCGCGAGAGGATGAGCAGAAGATGAGGTGGCTAGAGAAGCCCAGAGCCCCAGTGTTCTTAGGCCTACAAAAGCGCTTCCAAGGAAGGGTGCTGGCTAGCAACAGCTTTCAGTGCTGGCACTTTTCATCTCTGAGCAATTGCTCGACGTTTGCAATTTCTCAGCTCGTGTCTATGAGACGGAAAGAGAATGACAGTGACGTTTGGTGGGTAGAGAAGCGCAAAGCCCCAGTGTTACTGCGCTTGTGAAAGCGCTTCCAAGGAAGGGTGCTGGCTAGCAAGAGCTTTCAGTGCTGGCACTTTTCATCTCTGAGCAATTGCTGGACGTTTCCAATTTCTCACCTGAGCTCTCTTTAGAGTGCGCGAGAGGATGAGCAGAAGATGAGGTGGCTAGAGAAGCCCAGAGCCCCAGTGTTCTTAGGCCTACAAAAGCGCTTCCAAGGAAGGGTGCTGGCTAGCAACAGCTTTCAGTGCTGGCACTTTTCATCTCTGAGCAATTGCTCGACGTTTGCAATTTCTCAGCTCGTGTCTACCGACGGAAAGTGAAGGACCGTGACGTTTGGTGGCTAGAGAAGCGCAAAGCCCCAGTGTTGCTGCGCCTGTGAAAGCGCTTCCAAGGAAGGGTGCTGGCTAGCAACAGCTTTCAGTGCTGGCACTTTTCATCTCTGAGCAATTGCTCGACGTTTGCAATTTCTCACCTGAGCTCTCTTTAGAGTGCGCGAGAGGATGAGCAGAAGATTAGGTGGCTAGACAAGCCCAGAGCCCCAGTGTCCTTAGGGCTACAAAAGCGCTTCCAAGGAAGGGTGCTGGCTAGCAACAGCTTTCAGTGCTGGCACTTTTCATCTCTGAGCAATTGCTCGACGTTTGCAATTTCTCAGCTCGTGTCTACGAGACGGAAAGAGAAGGACCGTGACGTTTGGTGCGTATAGAAGCGCAAACCCCAGTGTTGCTGCGCCTGTGAAAGCGCTTCCAAGGAAGGGTGCTGGCTAGCAACAGCTTTCAGTGCTGGCACTTTTCATCTCTGAGCAATTGCTCGACGTTTGCAATTTCTCAGCTCGTGTCTACCGACGGAAAGAGAAGGACCGTGACGTTTGGTGGCTAGAGAAGCGCAAAGCCCCAGTGTTACTGCGCCTGTAAAGCGCTTCCAAGGAAGGGTGCTGGCTAGCAACAGCTTTCAGTGCTGGCACTTTTCCTCTCTGAGCAATTGCTCGACGTTTGCAATTTCTCAGCTCGTGTCTACCGACGGAAAGAGAAGGACCGTGACGTTTGGTGGCTAGAGAAGCGCAAAGCCCCAGTGTTGCTGCACCTGTGAAAGCGCTTCCAAGGAAGGGTGCTGGCTAGCAACAGCTTTCAGTGCTGGCACTTTTCATCTCGGAGCAATTGCTTGACGTTTGCAATTTCTCACCTGAGCTCTCTTCAGAGTGCGCGAGAGGATGAGCAGAAGATGAGGTGGCTAAAGAAGCCCAGAGCCCCAGTGTTCTTAGGCCTACAAAAGCGCTTCCAAGGAAGGGTGCTGGCTAGCAAGAGCTTTCAGTGCTGGCACTTTTCATCTCTGAGCAATTGCTCGACGTTTGCAATTTCTCAGCTCGTGTCTACGAGACGGAAAGAGAATGACCGTGACGTTTGGTGGCTAGAGAAGCGCAAAGCCCCAGTGTTGCTGCGCCTGTGAAAGCGCTTCCAAGGAAGGGTGCTGGCTAGCAAGAGCTTTCAGTGCTGGCACTTTTCATCTCTGAGCAATTGCTCGACGTTTGCAATTTCTCAGCTCGTGTGTAGGAGACGGAAAGGGAAGGACCGTGACTTTTGGTGGGTAGAGAGGCGCAAAGCCCCAGTGTTACTGCGCCTGTAAAGCGCTTCCAAGGAAGGGTGCTGGCTAGCAACAGCTTTCAGTGCTGGCACTATTCATCTCTGAGCAATTGCTCGACGTTTGCAATTTCTCAGCTCGTGTCTACCGACGGAAAGTGAAGGACCGTGACGTTTGGTGGCTAGAGAAGCGCAAAGCCCCAGTGTTGCTGCGCCTGTGAAAGCGCTTCCAAGGAAGGGTGCTGGCTAGCAAGAGCTTTCAGTGCTGGCACTTTTCATCTCTGAGCAATTGCTCGACGTTTGCAATTTCTCACCTGAGCTCTCTTTAGAGTGCGCGAGAGGATGAGCAGAAGATTAGGTGGCTAGAGAAGCCCAGAGCCCCACTGTTCTTAGGCCTACAAAAGCACTTCCAAGGAAGGGTGCTGGCTAGCAACAGCTTTCAGTGCTGGCACTTTTCCTCTCTGAGCAATTGCTTGACGTTTGCAATTTCTCAACTCGTGTCTACGAGACGGAAAGAGAAGGACCGTGACGTTTGGTGGCTAGAGAAGCGCAAAGCCCCAGTGTAACTGCGCCTGTGAAAGCGCTTCCAAGGAAGGGTGCTGGCTAGCAAAAGCTTTCAGTGCTGGCACTTTTCATCTCTGAGCAATTGCTGGACGTTTGTAATTTCTCAGCTCGTATCTATGAGACGGAAAGAGAATGACAGTGACGTTTGGTGGGTAGAGAAGCGCAAAGCCCCAGTGTTGCTGCGCCTGTGAAAGCGCTTCCAAGGAAGGGTGCTGGCTAGCAAGAGCTTTCAGTGCTGGCACTTTTCATCTCTGAGCAATTGCTGGACGTTTGCAATTTCTCACCTGAGCTCTCTTTAGAGTGCGCGAGAGGATGAGCAGAAGATGAGGTGGCTAGACAAGCCCAGAGCCCCAGTGTCCTTAGGGCTACAAAAGCGCTTCCAAGGAAGGGTGCTGGCTAGCAACAGCTTTCAGTGCTGGCACTTTTCATCTCTGAGCAATTGCTCGACGTTTGCAATTTCTCAGCTCGTGTCTACGAGACGGAAAGAGAAGGACCGTGACGTTTGGTGCGTATAGAAGCGCAAAGCCCCAGTGTTACTGCGCCTGTGAAAGCGCTTCCAAGGAAGGGTGCTGGCTAGCAAGAGCTTTCAGTGCTGGCACTTTTCATCTCTGAGCAATTGCTCGACGTTTGCAATTTCTCAGCTCGTGTCTACGAGACGGAAAGAGAAGGACCGTGATGTTTGGTGGCTAGAGAAGCGCAAAGCCCCAGTGTTGCTGCGCCTGTGAAAGCGCTTCCAAGGAAGGGTGCTGGCTAGCAAGAGCTTTCAGTGCTGGCACTTTTCATCTCTGAGCAATTGCTCGACGTTTGCAATTTCTCACCTGAGCTCTCTTTAGAGTGCGCGAGAGGATGAGCAGAAGATGAGGTGGCTAGAGAAGCCCAGAGCCCCAGTGTCCTTAGGGCTACAAAAGCGCTTCCAAGGAAGGGTGCTGGCTAGCAAGAGCTTTCAGTGCTGGCACTTTTCATCTCTGAGCAATTGCTCGACGTTTGCAATTTCTCACCTGAGCTCTCTTCAGAGTGCGCGAGAGGATGAGCAGAAGATGAGGTGGCTAGAGAAGCCCAGAGCCCCAGTGTTCTTAGACCTACAAAAGCGCTTCCAAGGAAGGGTGCTGGCTAGCAACAGCTTTCAGTGCTGGCACTTTTCATCTCGGAGCAATTGCTCGACGTTTGCAATTTCTCAGCTCGTGTCTACGAGACGGAAAGACAATGACCGTGACGTTTGGTGGCTAGAGAAGCGCAAAGCCCAAGTGTTGCTGCGCCTGTGAAAGCGCTTCCAAGGAAGGGTGCTGGCTAGCAACAGCTTTCAGTGCTGGCACTATTCATCTCTGAGCAATTGCTCGACGTTTGCAATTTCTCAGCTCGTGTCTACGAGACAGAAAGAGAAGGACCGTGACTTTCGGTGGCTAGAGAAGCGCAAAGCCCCAGTGTTACTGCGCCTGTAAAGCGCTTCCAAGGAAGGGTGCTGGCTAGCAACAGCTTTCAGTGCTGGCACTATTCATCTGTGAGCAATTGCTCGACGTTTGCAATTTCTCAGCTCGTGTCTACCGACGGAAAGAGAAGGACCGTGACGTTTGGTGGGTAGAGAAGCACAAAGCCCCAGTGTTGCTGCACCTGTGAAAGCGCTTCCAAGGAAGGGTGTTGGCTAGCAACAGCTTTCAGTGCTGGCACTTTTCATCTCTGAGCAATTGCTCGACGTTTGCAATTTCTCACCTGAGCTCTCTTTAGAGTGCGCGAGAGGATGAGCAGAAGATGAGGTGGCTAGAGAAGCCCAGAGCCCCAGTGTTCTAAGGGCTACAAAAGCGCTTCCAAGGAAGGGTGCTGGCTAGCAAGAGCTTTCAGTGCTGGCACTTTTCATCTCTGAGCAATTGCTCGACGTTTGCAATTTCTCAGCTCGTGTCTACGAGACGGAAAGAGAAGGACTGTGACGTTTGGTGGCTAGAGAAGCGCAAAGCCCCAGTGTTGCTGCGCCTGTGAAAGCGCTTCCAAGGAAGGGTGCTGGCTAGCAAGAGCTTTCAGTGCTGGCACTTTTCATCTCTGAGCAATTGCTCGACGTTTGCAATTTCTCACCTGAGCTCTCTTTAGAGTGCGCGAGAGGATGAGCAGAAGATGAGGTGGCTAGAGAAGCCCAGAGCCCCAGTGTTCTTAGGCCTACAAAAGCGCTTCCAAGGAAGGGTGCTGGCTAGCAACAGCTTTCAGTGCTGGCACTTTTCATCTCTGAGCAATTGCTCGACGTTTGCAATTTCTCAGCTCGTGTCTACGAGACGGAAAGAGAAGGACCGTGACGTTTGGTGCATATAGAAGCGCAAAGCCCCAGTGTTGCTGCGCCTGTGAAAGCGCTTCCAAGGAAGGGTGCTGGCTAGCAAGAGCTTTCAGTGCTGGCACTTTTCATCTCTGAGCAATTGCTGGACGTTTGCAATTTCTCACCTGAGCTCTCTTTAGAGTGCGCGAGAGGATGAGCAGAAGATGAGGTGGCTAGAGAAGCCCAGAGCCCCAGTGTTCTAAGGGCTACAAAAGAGCTTCCAAGGAAGGGTGCTGGCTAGCAACAGCTTTCAGTGCTGGCACTTTTCATCTCGGAGCAATTGCTCGACGTTTGCAATTTCTCAGCTCGTGTCTACGAGACAGAAAGAGAAGGACCGTGACGTTTGGTGGCTAGAGAAGCGCAAAGCCCCAGTGTAACTGCGCCTGTGAAAGCGCTTCCAAGGAAGGGTGCTGGCTAGCAACAGCTTTCAGTGCTGGCACTTTTCATCTCTGAGCAATTGCTGGACGTTTGCAATTTCTCAGCTCGTGTCTATGAGACGGAAAGAGAATGACAGTGACGTTTGGTGGGTAGAGAAGCGCAAAGCCCCAGTGTTACTGCGCTTGTGAAAGCGCTTCCAAGGAAGGGTGCTGGCTAGCAAGAGCTTTCAGTGCTGGCACTTTTCATCTCTGAGCAATTGCTCGACGTTTGCAATTTCTCACCTGAGCTCTCTTTAGAGTGCGCGAGAGGATGAGCAGAAGATGAGGTGGCTAGAGAAGCCCAGAGCCCCAGTCTTCTTAGGCCTACAAAAGCGCTTCCAAGGAAGGGTGCTGGCTAGCAACAGCTTTCAGTGCTGGCACTTTTCATCTCTGAGCAATTGCTCGACGTTTGCAATTTCTCAGCTCGTGTCTACCGACGGAAAGAGAAGGACCGTGACGTTTGGTGGGTAGAGAAGCGCAAAGCCCCAGTGTTACTGCGCCTGTGAAAGCGCTTCCAAGGAAGGGTGCTGGCTAGCAACAGCTTTCAGAGCTGGCACTTTTCATCTCTGAGCAATTGCTCGATGTTTGCAATTTCTCACCTGAGCTCTCTTCAGAGTGCGCGAGATGATGAGCAGAAAATGAGGTGGCTAGAGAAGCCCAGAGCCCCAGTGTTCTTAGGCCTACAAAAGCGCTTCCAAGGAAGGGTGCTGGCTAGCAACAGCTTTCAGTGCTGGCACTTTTCATCTCTGAGCAATTGCTCGACGTTTGCAATTTCTCAGCTCGTGTCTACGAGACGGAAAGAGAAGGACCGTGACGTTTGGTGGGTAGAGAAGCGCAAAGCCCCAGTGTTACTGCGCCTGTGAAAGCGCTTCCAAGGAAGGGTGCTGGCTAGCAAGAGCTTTCAGTGCTGGCACTTTTCATCTCTGAGCAATTGCTCGACGTTTGCAATTTCTCACCTGAGCTCTCTTTAGAGTGCGCGAGAGGATGAGCAGAAGACGAGGTGGCTAGAGAAGCCCAGAGCCCCAGTGTTCTTAGGCCTACAAAAGCGCTTCCAAGGAAGGGTGCTGGCTAGCAACAGCTTTCAGTGCTGGCACTTTTCATCTCTGAGCAATTGCTCGACGTTTGCAATTTCTCAGCTCGTGTCTACGAGACGGAGAGATAGTGACCGTGACGTTTGGTGGCTAGAGAAGCGCAAAGCCCCAGTGTTACTGCGCCTGTGAAAGCGCTTCCAAGGAAGGGTGCTGGCTAGCAAGAGCTTTCAGTGCTGGCACTTTTCATCTCTGAGCAATTGCTCGACGTTTGCAATTTCTCACCTGAGCTCTCTTTAGAGTGCGCGAGAGGATGAGCAGAAGATGAGGTGGCTAGAGAAGCCCAGAGCCCCAGTGTTCTTAGGCCTACAAAAGCGCTTCCAAGGAAGGGTGCTGGCTAGCAACAGCTTTCAGTGCTGGCACTTTTCATCTCGGAGCAATTGCTCGACGTTTGCAATTTCTCAGCTCGTGTCTACGAGACGGAAAGAGAAGGACCGTGACGTTTGGTGCGTATAGAAGCGCAAAGCCCCAGTGTTGCTGCGCCTGTGAAAGCGCTTCCAAGGAAGGGTGCTGGCTAGCAAGAGCTTTCAGTGCTGGCACTTTTCATCTCGGAGCAATTGCTCGACGTTTGCAATTTCTCAGCTCGTGTCTACGAGACGGAAAGAGAAGGACCGTGACGTTTGGTGGGTAGAGAAGCGCAAAGCCCCAGTGTTGCTGAGCCTGTGAAAGCACTTCCAAGGAAGGGTGCTGGCTAGCAACAGCTTTCAGTGCTGGCACTTTTCATCTCTGAGCAATTGCTCGACGTTTGCAATTTCTCAGCTCGTGTCTACGAGACGGAAAGAGAAGGACCGTGACGTTTGGTGGCTAGAGAAGCGCAAAGCCCCAGTGTTACTGCGCCTGTGAAAGCGCTTCCAAGGAAGGGTGCTGGCTAGCAACAGCTTTCAGTGCTGGCACTTTTCATCTCTGAGCAATTGCTCGACGTTTGCAATTTCTCACCTGAGCTCTCTTTAGAGTGCGCGAGAGGATGAGCAGAAGATTAGGTGGCTAGAGAAGCCCAGAGCCCCAGTGTTCTTAGGCCTACAAAAGCGCTTCCAAGGAAGGGGGCTGGCTAGCAACAGCTTTCAGTGCTGGCACTTTTCCTCTCTGAGCAATTGCTCGACGTTTGCAATTTCTCAACTCGTGTCTACGAGACGGAAAGAGAAGGACCGTGACGTTTGGTGGCTAGAGAAGCGCAAAGCCCCAGTGTAACTGCGCCTGTGAAAGCGCTTCCAAGGAAGGGTGCTGGCTAGCAAAAGCTTTCAGTGCTGGCACTTTTCATCTCTGAGCAATTGCTGGACGTTTGTAATTTCTCAGCTCGTATCTATGAGACGGAAAGAGAATGACAGTGACGTTTGGTGGGTAGAGAAGCGCAAAGCCCCAGTGTTACTGCGCTTGTGAAAGCGCTTCCAAGGAAGGGTGCTGGCTAGCAAGAACTTTCAGTGCTGGCACTTTTCATCTCTGAGCAATTGCTCGACGTTTGCAATTTCTCACCTGAGCTCTCTTTAGAGTGCGCGAGAGGATGAGCAGAAGATGAGGTGGCTAGAGAAGCCCAGAGCCCCAGTGTTCTTAGGCCTACAAAAGCGCTTCCAAGGAAGGGTGCTGGCTAGCAACAGCTTTCAGTGCTGGCACTTTTCATCTCTGAGCAATTGCTCGACGTTTGCAATTTCTCAGCTCGTGTCTATGAGACGGAAAGAGAATGACAGTGACGTTTGGTGGGTAGAGAAGCGCAAAGCCCCAGTGTTACTGCGCTTGTGAAAGCGCTTCCAAGGAAGGGTGCTGGCTAGCAAGAGCTTTCAGTGCTGGCACTTTTCATCTCTGAGCAATTGCTGGACGTTTCCAATTTCTCACCTGAGCTCTCTTTAGAGTGCGCGAGAGGATGAGCAGAAGATGAGGTGGCTAGAGAAGCCCAGAGCCCCAGTGTTCTTAGGCCTACAAAAGCGCTTCCAAGGAAGGGTGCTGGCTAGCAACAGCTTTCAGTGCTGGCACTTTTCATCTCTGAGCAATTGCTCGACGTTTGCAATTTCTCAGCTCGTGTCTACCGACGGAAAGTGAAGGACCGTGACGTTTGGTGGCTAGAGAAGCGCAAAGCCCCAGTGTTACTGCGCCTGTGAAAGCGCTTCCAAGGAAGGGTGCTGGCTAGCAACAGCTTTCAGTGCTGGCACTTTTCATCTCTGAGCAATTGCTCGACGTTTGCAATTTCTCACCTGAGCTCTCTTTAGAGTGCGCGAGAGGATGAGCAGAAGATTAGGTGGCTAGACAAGCCCAGAGCCCCAGTGTCCTTAGGGCTACAAAAGCGCTTCCAAGGAAGGGTGCTGGCTAGCAACAGCTTTCAGTGCTGGCACTTTTCATCTCTGAGCAATTGCTCGACGTTTGCAATTTCTCAACTCGTGTCTACGAGACGGAAAGAGAAGGACCGTGACGTTTGGTGCGTATAGAAGCGCAAACCCCAGTGTTGCTGCGCCTGTGAAAGCGCTTCCAAGGAAGGGTGCTGGCTAGCAACAGCTTTCAGTGCTGGCACTTTTCATCTCTGAGCAATTGCTCGACGTTTGCAATTTCTCAGCTCGTGTCTACCGACGGAAAGAGAAGGACCGTGACGTTTGGTGGCTAGAGAAGCGCAAAGCCCCAGTGTTACTGCGCCTGTAAAGCGCTTCCAAGGAAGGGTGCTGGCTAGCAACAGCTTTCAGTGCTGGCACTTTTCCTCTCTGAGCAATTGCTCGACGTTTGCAATTTCTCAGCTCGTGTCTACCGACGGAAAGAGAAGGACCGTGACGTTTGGTGGCTAGAGAAGCGCAAAGCCCCAGTGTTGCTGCACCTGTGAAAGCGCTTCCAAGGAAGGGTGCTGGCTAGCAACAGCTTTCAGTGCTGGCACTTTTCATCTCGGAGCAATTGCTTGACGTTTGCAATTTCTCACCTGAGCTCTCTTCAGAGTGCGCGAGAGGATGAGCAGAAGATGAGGTGGCTAAAGAAGCCCAGAGCCCCAGTGTTCTTAGGCCTACAAAAGCGCTTCCAAGGAAGGGTGCTGGCTAGCAAGAGCTTTCAGTGCTGGCACTTTTCATCTCTGAGCAATTGCTCGACGTTTGCAATTTCTCAGCTCGTGTCTACGAGACGGAAAGAGAATGACCGTGACGTTTGGTGGGTAGAGAAGCGCAAAGCCCCAGTGTTGCTGCGCCTGTGAAAGCGCTTCCAAGGAAGGGTGCTGGCTAGCAAGAGCTTTCAGTGCTGGCACTTTTCATCTCTGAGCAATTGCTCGACGTTTGCAATTTCTCAGCTCGTGTGTAGGAGACGGAAAGGGAAGGACCGTGACTTTTGGTGGGTAGAGAGGCGCAAAGCCCCAGTGTTACTGCGCCTGTAAAGCGCTTCCAAGGAAGGGTGCTGGCTAGCAACAGCTTTCAGTGCTGGCACTATTCATCTCTGAGCAATTGCTCGACGTTTGCAATTTCTCAGCTCGTGTCTACCGACGGAAAGTGAAGGACCGTGACGTTTGGTGGCTAGAGAAGCGCAAAGCCCCAGTGTTGCTGCGCCTGTGAAAGCGCTTCCAAGGAAGGGTGCTGGCTAGCAAGAGCTTTCAGTGCTGGCACTTTTCATCTCTGAGCAATTGCTCGACGTTTGCAATTTCTCACCTGAGCTCTCTTTAGAGTGCGCGAGAGGATGAGCAGAAGATTAGGTGGCTAGAGAAGCCCAGAGCCCCACTGTTCTTAGGCCTACAAAAGCACTTCCAAGGAAGGGTGCTGGCTAGCAACAGCTTTCAGTGCTGGCACTTTTCCTCTCTGAGCAATTGCTTGACGTTTGCAATTTCTCAACTCGTGTCTACGAGACGGAAAGAGAAGGACCGTGACGTTTGGTGGCTAGAGAAGCGCAAAGCCCCAGTGTAACTGCGCCTGTGAAAGCGCTTCCAAGGAAGGGTGCTGGCTAGCAAAAGCTTTCAGTGCTGGCACTTTTCATCTCTGAGCAATTGCTGGACGTTTGTAATTTCTCAGCTCGTATCTATGAGACGGAAAGAGAATGACAGTGACGTTTGGTGGGTAGAGAAGCGCAAAGCCCCAGTGTTGCTGCGCCTGTGAAAGCGCTTCCAAGGAAGGGTGCTGGCTAGCAAGAGCTTTCAGTGCTGGCACTTTTCATCTCTGAGCAATTGCTGGACGTTTGCAATTTCTCACCTGAGCTCTCTTTAGAGTGCGCGAGAGGATGAGCAGAAGATGAGGTGGCTAGACAAGCCCAGAGCCCCAGTGTCCTTAGGGCTACAAAAGCGCTTCCAAGGAAGGGTGCTGGCTAGCAACAGCTTTCAGTGCTGGCACTTTTCATCTCTGAGCAATTGCTCGACGTTTGCAATTTCTCAGCTCGTGTCTACGAGACGGAAAGAGAAGGACCGTGACGTTTGGTGCGTATAGAAGCGCAAAGCCCCAGTGTTACTGCGCCTGTGAAAGCGCTTCCAAGGAAGGGTGCTGGCTAGCAACAGCTTTCAGTGCTGGCACTTTTCATCTCTGAGCAATTGCTCGACGTTTGCAATTTCTCAGCTCGTGTCTACGAGACGGAAAGAGAAGGACCGTGATGTTTGGTGGCTAGAGAAGCGCAAAGCCCCAGTGTTGCTGCGCCTGTGAAAGCGCTTCCAAGGAAGGGTGCTGGCTAGCAAGAGCTTTCAGTGCTGGCACTTTTCATCTCTGAGCAATTGCTCGACGTTTGCAATTTCTCACCTGAGCTCTCTTTAGAGTGCGCGAGAGGATGAGCAGAAGATGAGGTGGCTAGAGAAGCCCAGAGCCCCAGTGTCCTTAGGGCTACAAAAGCGCTTCCAAGGAAGGGTGCTGGCTAGCAAGAGCTTTCAGTGCTGGCACTTTTCATCTCTGAGCAATTGCTCGACGTTTGCAATTTCTCACCTGAGCTCTCTTCAGAGTGCGCGAGAGGATGAGCAGAAGATGAGGTGGCTAGAGAAGCCCAGAGCCCCAGTGTTCTTAGACCTACAAAAGCGCTTCCAAGGAAGGGTGCTGGCTAGCAACAGCTTTCAGTGCTGGCACTTTTCATCTCGGAGCAATTGCTCGACGTTTGCAATTTCTCAGCTCGTGTCTACGAGACGGAAAGAGAATGACCGTGACGTTTGGTGGCTAGAGAAGCGCAAAGCCCAAGTGTTGCTGCGCCTGTGAAAGCGCTTCCAAGGAAGGGTGCTGGCTAGCAACAGCTTTCAGTGCTGGCACTATTCATCTCTGAGCAATTGCTCGACGTTTGCAATTTCTCAGCTCGTGTCTACGAGACAGAAAGAGAAGGACCGTGACTTTCGGTGGCTAGAGAAGCGCAAAGCCCCAGTGTTACTGCGCCTGTAAAGCGCTTCCAAGGAAGGGTGCTGGCTAGCAACAGCTTTCAGTGCTGGCACTATTCATCTGTGAGCAATTGCTCGACGTTTGCAATTTCTCAGCTCGTGTCTACCGACGGAAAGAGAAGGACCGTGACGTTTGGTGGGTAGAGAAGCACAAAGCCCCAGTGTTGCTGCACCTGTGAAAGCGCTTCCAAGGAAGGGTGCTGGCTAGCAACAGCTTTCAGTGCTGGCACTTTTCATCTCTGAGCAATTGCTCGACGTTTGCAATTTCTCACCTGAGCTCTCTTTAGAGTGCGCGAGAGGATGAGCAGAAGATGAGGTGGCTAGAGAAGCCCAGAGCCCCAGTGTTCTAAGGGCTACAAAAGCGCTTCCAAGGAAGGGTGCTGGCTAGCAAGAGCTTTCAGTGCTGGCACTTTTCATCTCTGAGCAATTGCTCGACGTTTGCAATTTCTCAGCTCGTGTCTACGAGACGGAAAGAGAAGGACTGTGACGTTTGGTGGCTAGAGAAGCGCAAAGCCCCAGTGTTGCTGCGCCTGTGAAAGCGCTTCCAAGGAAGGGTGCTGGCTAGCAAGAGCTTTCAGTGCTGGCACTTTTCATCTCTGAGCAATTGCTCGACGTTTGCAATTTCTCACCTGAGCTCTCTTTAGAGTGCGCGAGAGGATGAGCAGAAGATGAGGTGGCTAGAGAAGCCCAGAGCCCCAGTGTTCTTAGGCCTACAAAAGCGCTTCCAAGGAAGGGTGCTGGCTAGCAACAGCTTTCAGTGCTGGCACTTTTCATCTCTGAGCAATTGCTCGACGTTTGCAATTTCTCAGCTCGTGTCTACGAGACGGAAAGAGAAGGACCGTGACGTTTGGTGCATATAGAAGCGCAAAGCCCCAGTGTTGCTGCGCCTGTGAAAGCGCTTCCAAGGAAGGGTGCTGGCTAGCAAGAGCTTTCAGTGCTGGCACTTTTCATCTCTGAGCAATTGCTGGACGTTTGCAATTTCTCACCTGAGCTCTCTTTAGAGTGCGCGAGAGGATGAGCAGAAGATGAGGTGGCTAGAGAAGCCCAGAGCCCCAGTTTCCTTAGGGCTACAAAAGCGCTTCCAAGGAAGGGTGCTGGCTAGCAACAGCTTTCAGTGCTGGCACTTTTCATCTCTGAGCAATTGCTGGACGTTTGCAATTTCTCAACTCGTGTCTACGAGACGGAAAGAGAATGACCGTGACGTTTGGTGCGTATAGAAGCGCAAACCCCAGTGTTGCTGCGCCTGTGAAAGCGCTTCCAAGGAAGGGTGCTGGCTAGCAAGAGCTTTCAGTGCTGGCACTTTTCATCTCTGAGCAATTGCTCGACGTTTGCAATTTCTCAGCTCGTGTCTACCGACGGAAAGAGAAGGACCGTGACGTTTGGTGGCTAGAGAAGCGCAAAGCCCCAGTGTTGCTGCGCCTGTGAAAGCGCTTCCAAGGAAGGGTGCTGGCTAGCAACAGCTTTCAGTGCTGGCACTTTTCATCTCTGAGCAATTGCTCGACGTTTGCAATTTCTCACCTGAGCTCTCTTTAGAGTGCGCGAGAGGATGAGCAGAAGATGAGGTGGCTAGAGAAGCCCAGAGCCCCAGTGTTCTAAGGGCTACAAAAGCGCTTCCAAGGAAGGGTGCTGGCTAGCAAGAGCTTTCAGTGCTGGCACTTTTCATCTCTGAGCAATTGCTCGACGTTTGCAATTTCTCAGCTCGTGTCTACGAGACGGAAAGAGAAGGACCGTGACGTTTGGTGGCTAGAGAAGCGCAAAGCCCCAGTGTTGCTGCGCCTGTGAAAGCGCTTCCAAGGAAGGGTGCTGGCTAGCAAGAGCTTTCAGTGCTGGCACTTTTCATCTCTGAGCAATTGCTCGACGTTTGCAATTTCTCACCTGAGCTCTCTTTAGAGTGCGCGAGAGGATGAGCAGAAGATTAGGTGGCTAGAGAAGCCCAGAGCCCCAGTGTTCTAAGGGCTACAAAAGCGCTTCCAAGGAAGGGTGCTGGCTAGCAACAGCTTTCAGTGCTGGCACTTTTCATCTCTGAGCAATTGCTCGACGTTTGCAATTTCTCAGCTCGTGTCTACGAGACGGAAAGAGAATGACTGTGACGTTTGGTGGCTAGAGAGGCGCAAAGCCCCAGTGTTGCTGAGCCTGTGAAAGCGCTTCCAAGGAAGGGTGCTGGCTAGCAAGAGCTTTCAGTGCTGGCACTTTTCATCTCTGAGCAATTGCTGGACGTTTGCAATTTCTCACCTGAGCTCTCTTTAGAGTGCGCGAGAGGATGAGCAGAAGATGAGGTGGCTAGAGAAGCCCAGAGCCCCAGTGTTCTAAGGCCTACAAAAGCGCTTCCAAGGAAGGGTGCTGGCTAGCAAGAGCTTTCAGTGCTGGCACTTTTCCTCTCTGAGCAATTGCTCGACGTTTGCAATTTCTCAGCTCGTGTCTACGAGACGGAAAGAGAATGACAGTGACGTTTGGTGGCTAGAGAAGCGCAAAGCCCCAGTGTTGCTGCGCCTGTGAAAGCGCTTCCAAGGAAGGGTGCTGGCTAGCAAAAGCTTTCAGTGCTGGCACTTTTCATCTCTGAGCAATTGCTCGACGTTTGCAATTTCTCAGCTCGTGTCTATGGGACGGAAAGAGAATGACCGTGACGTTTGGTGGCTAGAGAAGCGCAAAGCCCCAGTGTTACTGCGCTTGTGAAAGCGCTTCCAAGGAAGGGTGCTGGCTAGCAAGAGCTTTCAGTGCTGGCACTTTTCATCTCTGAGCAATTGCTCGACGTTTGCAATTTCTCACCTGAGCTCTCTTTAGAGTGCGCGAGAGGATGAGCAGAAGATGAGGTGGCTAGAGAAGCCCAGAGCCCCAGTGTTCTAAGGGCTACAAAAGCGCTTCCAAGGAAGGGTGCTGGCTAGCAACAGCTTTCAGTGCTGGCACTTTTCATCTCTGAGCAATTGCTCGACGTTTGCAATTTCTCAGCTCGTGTCTACGAGACGGAGAGATAGTGACCGTGACGTTTGGTGGCTAGAGAAGCGCAAAGCCCCAGTGTTACTGCGCCTGTGAAAGCGCTTCCAAGGAAGGGTGCTGGCAAGCAACAGCTTTCAGTGCTGGCACTTTTCATCTCTGAGCAATTGCTCGACGTTTGCAATTTCTCACCTGAGCTCTCTTTAGAGTGCGCGAGAGGATGAGCAGAAGATGAGGTGGCTAGAGAAGCCCAGAGCCCCAGTGTTCTTAGGCCTACAAAAGCGCTTCCAAGGAAGGGTGCTGGCTAGCAACAGCTTTCAGTGCTGGCACTTTTCATCTCTGAGCAATTGCTCGACGTTTGCAATTTCTCAACTCGTGTCTACGAGACGGAAAGAGAAGGACCGTGACGTTTGGTGGCTAGAGAAGCGCAAAGCCCCAGTGTTACTGCGCCTGTGAAAGCGCTTCCAAGGAAGGGTGCTGGCTAGCAAAAGCTTTCAGTGCTGGCACTTTTCATCTCTGAGCAATTGCTGGACGTTTGTAATTTCTCAGCTCGTGTCTACGAGACGGAAAGAGAATGACCGTGACGTTTGTTGCGTATAGAAGCGCAAAGCCCCAGTGTTACTGCGCCTGTGAAAGCGCTTCCAAGGAAGGGTGCTGGCTAGCAAGAGCTTTCAGTGCTGGCACTTTTCATCTCTGAGCAATTGCTCGACGTTTGCAATTTCTCACCTGAGCTCTCTTTAGAGTGCGCGAGAGGATGAGCAGAAGATGAGGTGGCTAGAGAAGCCCAGAGCCCCAGTGTTCTAAGGGCTACAAAAGCGCTTCCAAGGAAGGGTGCTGGCTAGCAAGAGCTTTCAGTGCTGGCACTTTTCATCTCTGAGCAATTGCTCGATGTTTGCAATTTCTCAGCTCGTGTCTACGAGACGGAAAGAGAAGGACCGTGACGTTTGGTGGCTAGAGAAGCGCAAAGCCCCAGTGTTGCTGCGCCTGTGAAAGCGCTTCCAAGGAAGGGGGCTGGCTAGCAACAGCTTTCAGTGCTGGCACTTTTCATCTCTGAGCAATTGCTCGACGTTTGCAATTTCTCACCTGAGCTCTCTTTAGAGTGCGCGAGAGGATGAGCAGAAGATTAGGTGGCTAGAGAAGCCCAGAGCCCCAGTGTTCCAAGGGCTACAAAAGCGCTTCCAAGGAAGGGTGCTGGCTAGCAACAGCTTTCAGTGCTGGCACTTTTCATCTCTGAGCAATTGCTCGACGTTTGCAATTTCTCAGCTCGTGTCTACGAGACGGAAAGAGAATGACTGTGACGTTTGGTGGCTAGACAGGCGCAAAGCCCCAGTGTTACTGCGCCTGTGAAAGCGCTTCCAAGGAAGGGTGCTGGCTAGCAACAGCTTTCAGTGCTGGCACTTTTCTTCTCTGAGCAATTGCTCGACGTTTGCAATTTCTCACCTGAGCTCTCTTTAGAGTGCGCGAGAGGATGAGCAGAAGATGAGGTGGCTAGAGAAGCCCAGAGCCCCAGTGTTCTTAGGCCTACAAAAGCGCTTCCAAGGAAGGGTGCTGGCTAGCAACAGCTTTCAGTGCTGGCACTTTTCATCTCTGAGCAATTGCTCGACGTTTGCAATTTCTCAGCTCGTGTCTACGAGACGGAAAGAGAATGACCGTGACGTTTGGTGCGTATAGAAGCGCAAAGCCCCAGTGTTGCTGTGCCTGTGAAAGCGCTTCCAAGGAAGGGTGCTGGCTAGCAACAGCTTTCAGTGCTGGCACTTTTCATCTCTGAGCAATTGCTCGACGTTTGCAATTTCTCAGCTCTTGTCTACCGACGGAAAGAGAAGGACCGTGACGTTTGGTGGCTAGAGAAGCGCAAAGCCCCAGTGTTGCTGCGCCTGTGAAAGCGCTTCCAAGGAAGGGTGCTGGCTAGCAAGAGCTTTCAGTGCTGGCACTTTTCATCTCTGAGCAATTGCTGGACGTTTGCAATTTCTCACCTGAGCTCTCTTTAGAGTGCGCGAGAGGATGAGCAGAAGATGAGGTGGCTAGAGAAGCCCAGAGCCCCAGTGTTCTAAGGGCTACAAAAGCGCTTCCAAGGAAGGGTGCTGGCTAGCAAGAGCTTTCAGTGCTGGCACTTTTCATCTCTGAGCAATTGCTGGACGTTTGCAATTTCTCAGCTCGTGTCTACGAGACGGAGAGATAGTGACCGTGACGTTTGGTGGCTAGAGAAGCGCAAAGCCCCAGTGTTACTGCGCCTGTGAAAGCGCTTCCAAGGAAGGGTGCTGGCAAGCAACAGCTTTCAGTGCTGGCACTTTTCATCTCTGAGCAATTGCTCGACGTTTGCAATTTCTCACCTGAGCTCTCTTTAGAGTGCGCGAGAGGATGAGCAGAAGATGAGGTGGCTAGAGAAGCCCAGAGCCCCAGTGTTCTTAGGCCTACAAAAGCGCTTCCAAGGAAGGGTGCTGGCTAGCAACAGCTTTCAGTGCTGGCACTTTTCCTCTCTGAGCAATTGCTCGACGTTTGCAATTTCTCAACTCGTGTCTACGAGACGGAAAGAGAAGGACCGTGACGTTTGGTGGCTAGAGAAGCGCAAAGCCCCAGTGTAACTGCGCCTGTGAAAGCGCTTCCAAGGAAGGGTGCTGGCTAGCAACAGCTTTCAGTGCTGGCACTTTTCATCTCTGAGCAATTGCTCGACGTTTGTAATTTCTCAGCTCGTGTCTACGAGACGGAAAGAGAATGACCGTGACGTTTGTTGCGTATAGAAGCGCAAAGCCCCAGTGTTACTGCGCCTGTGAAAGCGCTTCCAAGGAAGGGTGCTGGCTAGCAACAGCTTTCAGTGCTGGCACTTTTCATCTCTGAGCAATTGCTCGACGTTTGTAATTTCTCAGCTCGTGTCTACCGACGGAAAGAGAAGGACCGTGATGTTTGGTGGCTAGAGAAGCGCAAAGCCCCAGTGTTGCTGCGCCTGTGAAAGCGCTTCCAAGGAAGGGTGCTGGCTAGCAAGAGCTTTCAGTGCTGGCACTTTTCATCTCTGAGCAATTGCTGGACGTTTGCAATTTCTCACCTGAGCTCTCTTTAGAGTGCGCGAGAGGATGAGCAGAAGATTAGGTGGCTAGACAAGCCCAGAGCCCCAGTATCCTTAGGGCTACAAAAGCGCTTCCAAGGAAGGGTGCTGGCTAGCAACAGCTTTCAGTGCTGGCACTTTTCATCTCTGAGCAATTGCTCGACGTTTGCAATTTCTCAACTCGTGTCTACGAGACGGAAAGAGAAGGACCGTGACGTTTGGTGCGTATAGAAGCGCAAACCCCAGTGTTGCTGCGCCTGTGAAAGCGCTTCCAAGGAAGGGTGCTGGCTAGCAACAGCTTTCAGTGCTGGCACTTTTCATCTCTGAGCAATTGCTCGACGTTTGCAATTTCTCAGCTCGTGTCTACCGACGGAAAGAGAAGGACCGTGACGTTTGGTGGGTAGAGAAGCGCAAAGCCCCAGTGTTACTACGCCTGTAAAGCGCTTCCAAGGAAGGGTGCTGGCTAGCAACAGCTTTCAGTGCTGGCAATTTTCATCTCTGAGCAATTGCTGGACGTTTGCAATTTCTCACCTGAGCTCTCTTCAGAGTGCGCGAGAGGATGAGCAGAAGATGAGGTGGCTAGAGAAGCCCAGAGCCCCAGTGTTCTTAGACCTACAAAAGCGCTTCCAAGGAAGGGTGCTGGCTAGCAACAGCTTTCAGTGCTGGCACTTTTCATCTCTGAGCAATTGCTCGACGTTTGCAATTTCTCAGCTCGTGTCTACGAGACGGAAAGAGAATGACCGTGACGTTTGGTGGCTAGAGAAGCGCAAAGCCCAAGTGTTGCTGCGCCTGTGAAAGCGCTTCCAAGGAAGGGTGCTGGCTAGCAACAGCTTTCAGTGCTGGCACTTTTCATCTCTGAGCAATTGCTCGACGTTTGCAATTTCTCAGCTCGTGTGTACGAGACGGAAAGAGAAGGACCGTGACTTTTGGTGGCTAGAGAAGCGCAAAGCCCCAGTGTTACTGCGCCTGTAAAGCGCTTCCAAGGAAGGGTGCTGGCTAGCAACAGCTTTCAGTGCTGGCACTATTCATCTCTGAGCAATTGCTCGACGTTTGCAATTTCTCAGCTCGTGTCTACCGACGGAAAGAGAAGGACCGTGACATTTGGTGGGTAGAGAAGCGCAAAGCCCCAGTGTTGCTGAGCCTGTGAAAGCGCTTCCAAGGAAGGGTGTTGGCTAGCAACAGCTTTCAGTGCTGGCACTTTTCATCTCTGAGCAATTGCTCGACGTTTGCAATTTCTCACCTGAGCTCTCTTTAGAGTGCGCGAGAGGATGAGCAGAAGATTAGGTGGCTAGAGAAGCCCAGAGCCCCAGTGTTCCAAGGGCTACAAAAGCGCTTCCAAGGAAGGGTGCTGGCTAGCAACAGCTTTCAGTGCTGGCACTTTTCATCTCTGAGCAATTGCTCGACGTTTGCAATTTCTCAGCTCGTGTCTACGAGACGGAAAGAGAATGACTGTGATGTTTGGTGGCTAGACAGGCGCAAAGCCCCAGTGTTACTGCGCCTGTGAAAGCGCTTCCAAGGAAGGGTGCTGGCTAGCAACAGCTTTCAGTGCTGGCACTTTTCTTCTCTGAGCAATTGCTCGACGTTTGCAATTTCTCACCTGAGCTCTCTTTAGAGTGCGCGAGAGGATGAGCAGAAGATGAGGTGGCTAGAGAAGCCCAGAGCCCCAGTGTTCTAAGGCCTACAAAAGCGCTTCCAAGGAAGGGTGCTGGCTAGCAAGAGCTTTCAGTGCTGGCACTTTTCATCTCTGAGCAATTGCTCGACGTTTGCAATTTCTCAGCTCGTGTCTATGGGACGGAAAGAGAATGACCGTGACGTTTGGTGGGTAGAGAAGCGCAAAGCCCCAGTGTTGCTGCGCCTGTGAAAGCGCTTCCAAGGAAGGGTGCTGGCTAGCAAGAGCTTTCAGTGCTGGCACTTTTCATCTCTGAGCAATTGCTCGACGTTTGCAATTTCTCACCTGAGCTCTCTTTAGAGTGCGCGAGAGGATGAGCAGAAGATGAGGTGGCTAGAGAAGCCCAGAGCCCCAGTGTTCTTAGGCCTACAAAAGCGCTTCCAAGGAAGGGTGCTGGCTAGCAACAGCTTTCAGTGCTGGCACTTTTCCTCTCTGAGCAATTGCTGGACGTTTGCAATTTCTCAGCTCGTGTCTACGAGACGGAAAGAGAATGACCGTGACGTTTGGTGCGTATAGAAGCGCAAAGCCCCAGTGTTGCTGTGCCTGTGAAAGCGCTTCCAAGGAAGGGTGCTGGCTAGCAACAGCTTTCAGTGCTGGCACTTTTCATCTCTGAGCAATTGCTGGACGTTTGTAATTTCTCAGCTCGTGTCTACCGACGGAAAGAGAAGGACCGTGATGTTTGGTGGCTAGAGAAGCGCAAAGCCCCAGTGTTGCTGCGCCTGTGAAAGCGCTTCCAAGGAAGGGTGCTGGCTAGCAAGAGCTTTCAGTGCTGGCACTTTTCATCTCTGAGCAATTGCTCGACGTTTGCAATTTCTCACCTGAGCTCTCTTTAGAGTGCGCGAGAGGATGAGCAGAAGATTAGGTGGCTAGACAAGCCCAGAGCCCCAGTGTTCTTAGGCCTACAAAAGCGCTTCCAAGGAAGGGTGCTGGCTAGCAACAGCTTTCAGTGCTGGCACTTTTCATCTCTGAGCAATTGCTCGACGTTTGCAATTTCTCAACTCGTGTCTACGAGACGGAAAGAGAAGGACCGTGACGTTTGGTGCGTATAGAAGCGCAAACCCCAGTGTTGCTGCGCCTGTGAAAGCGCTTCCAAGGAAGGGTGCTGGCTAGCAAGAGCTTTCAGTGCTGGCACTTTTCATCTCTGAGCAATTGCTCGACGTTTGCAATTTCTCAGCTCGTGTCTACCGACGGAAAGAGAAGGACCGTGACGTTTGGTGGGTAGAGAAGCGCAAAGCCCCAGTGTTACTACGCCTGTAAAGCGCTTCCAAGGAAGGGTGCTGGCTAGCAACAGCTTTCAGTGCTGGCACTTTTCATCTCTGAGCAATTGCTGGACGTTTGCAATTTCTCACCTGAGCTCTCTTTAGAGTGCGCGAGAGGATGAGCAGAAGATGAGGTGGCTAGAGAAGCCCAGAGCCCCACTGTTCTTAGGCCTACAAAAGCGCTTCCAAGGAAGGGTGATGGCTAGCAACAGCTTTCAGTGCTGGCACTTTTCATCTCTGAGCAATTGCTCGACGTTTGCAATTTCTCAGCTCGTGTCTAGGAGACGGAAAAAGAAGGACCGTGACGTTTGGTGGCTAGAGAAGCGCAAAGCCCCAGTGTTGCTGCGCCTGTGAAAGCGCTTCCAAGGAAGGGTGCTGGCTAGCAACAGCTTTCAGTGCTGGCACTTTTCATCTCTGAGCAATTGCTCGACGTTTGCAATTTCTCACCTGAGCTCTCTTCAGAGTGCGCGAGAGGATGAGCAGAAGATGAGGTGGCTAGAGAAGCCCAGAGCCCCAGTGTTCTTAGACCTACAAAAGCGCTTCCAAGGAAGGGTGCTGGCTAGCAAGAGCTTTCAGTGCTGGCACTTTTCATCTCTGAGCAATTGCTCGACGTTTGCAATTTCTCAGCTCGTGTCTACGAGACGGAAAGAGAATGACCGTGACGTTTGGTGGCTAGAGAAGCGCAAAGCCCAAGTGTTGCTGCGCCTGTGAAAGCGCTTCCAAGGAAGGGTGCTGGCTAGCAACAGCTTTCAGTGCTGGCACTTTTCATCTCTGAGCAATTGCTCGACGTTTGCAATTTCTCAGCTCGTGTGTACGAGACGGAAAGAGAAGGACCGTGACTTTTGGTGGCTAGAGAAGCGCAAAGCCCCAGTGTTACTGCGCCTGTAAAGCGCTTCCAAGGAAGGGTGCTGGCTAGCAACAGCTTTCAGTGCTGGCACTATTCATCTCTGAGCAATTGCTCGACGTTTGCAATTTCTCAGCTCGTGTCTACCGACGGAAAGAGAAGGACCGTGACGTTTGGTGGGTAGAGAAGCGCAAAGCCCCAGTGTTGCTGAGCCTGTGAAAGCGCTTCCAAGGAAGGGTGTTGGCTAGCAACAGCTTTCAGTGCTGGCACTTTTCATCTCTGAGCAATTGCTCAACGTTTGCAATTTCTCACCTGAGCTCTCTTTAGAGTGCGCGAGAGGATGAGCAGAAGATTAGGTGGCTAGAGAAGCCCAGAGCCCCAGTGTTCTTAGGCCTACAAAAGCGCTTCCAAGGAAGGGTGCTGGCTAGCAACAGCTTTCAGTGCTGGCACTTTTCATCTCTGAGCAATTGCTCGACGTTTGCAATTTCTCAGCTCGTGTCTACGAGACGGAAAGAGAATGACTGTGATGTTTGGTGGCTAGACAGGCGCAAAGCCCCAGTGTTACTGCGCCTGTGAAAGCGCTTCCAAGGAAGGGTGCTGGCTAGCAACAGCTTTCAGTGCTGGCACTTTTCTTCTCTGAGCAATTGCTCGACGTTTGCAATTTCTCACCTGAGCTCTCTTTAGAGTGCGCGAGAGGATGAGCAGAAGATGAGGTGGCTAGAGAAGCCCAGAGCCCCAGTGTTCTAAGGCCTACAAAAGCGCTTCCAAGGAAGGGTGCTGGCTAGCAAGAGCTTTCAGTGCTGGCACTTTTCATCTCGGAGCAATTGCTCGACGTTTGCAATTTCTCAGCTCGTGTCTATGGGACGGAAAGAGAATGACCGTGACGTTTGGTGGCTAGAGAAGCGCAAAGCCCCAGTGTTACTGCGCTTGTGAAAGCGCTTCCAAGGAAGGGTGCTGGCTAGCAACAGCTTTCAGTGCTGGCACTTTTCATCTCTGAGCAATTGCTCGACGTTTGCAATTTCTCCCCTGAGCTCTCTTTAGAGTGCGCGAGAGGATGAGCAGAAGATGAGGTGGCTAGAGAAGCCCAGAGCCCCAGTGTTCTTAGGCCTACAAAAGCGCTTCCAAGGAAGGGTGCTGGCTAGCAACAGCTTTCAGTGCTGGCACTTTTCCTCTCTGAGCAATTGCTGGACGTTTGCAATTTCTCAGCTCGTGTCTACGAGACGGAAAGAGAATGACCGTGACGTTTGGTGCGTATAGAAGCGCAAAGCCCCAGTGTTGCTGCGCCTGTGAAAGCGCTTCCAAGGAAGGGTGCTGGCTAGCAACAGCTTTCAGTGCTGGCACTTTTCATCTCTGAGCAATTGCTCGACGTTTGCAATTTCTCAGCTCTTGTCTACGAGACGGAAAGAGAAGGACCGTGACGTTTGGTGGCTAGAGAAGCGCAAAGCCCCAGTGTTGCTGCGCCTGTGAAAGCGCTTCCAAGGAAGGGTGCTGGCTAGCAAGAGCTTTCAGTGCTGGCACTTTTCATCTCTGAGCAATTGCTGGACGTTTGCAATTTCTCACCTGAGCTCTCTTTAGAGTGCGCGAGAGGATGAGCAGAAGATGAGGTGGCTAGAGAAGCCCAGAGCCCCAGTGTTCTAAGGGCTACAAAAGCGCTTCCAAGGAAGGGTGCTGGCTAGCAACAGCTTTCAGTGCTGGCACTTTTCATCTCTGAGCAATTGCTCGACGTTTGCAATTTCTCAACTCGTGTCTACGAGACGGAAAGAGAAGGACCGTGACGTTTGGTGCGTATAGAAGCGCAAACCCCAGTGTTGCTGCGCCTGTGAAAGCGCTTCCAAGGAAGGGTGCTGGCTAGCAAGAGCTTTCAGTGCTGGCACTTTTCATCTCTGAGCAATTGCTCGACGTTTGCAATTTCTCAGCTCGTGTCTACCGACGGAAAGAGAAGGACCGTGACGTTTGGTGGGTAGAGAAGCGCAAAGCCCCAGTGTTACTACGCCTGTAAAGCGCTTCCAAGGAAGGGTGCTGGCTAGCAACAGCTTTCAGTGCTGGCACTTTTCATCTCTGAGCAATTGCTGGACGTTTGCAATTTCTCACCTGAGCTCTCTTCAGAGTGCGCGAGAGGATGAGCAGAAGATGAGGTGGCTAGAGAAGCCCAGAGCCCCACTGTTCTTAGGCCTACAAAAGCGCTTCCAAGGAAGGGTGCTGGCTAGCAACAGCTTTCAGTGCTGGCACTTTTCATCTCTGAGCAATTGCTCGACGTTTGCAATTTCTCAGCTCGTGTCTACAAGACGGAAAGAGAAGGACCGTGACGTTTGGTGGCTAGAGAAGCGCAAAGCCCCAGTGTTGCTGCGCCTGTGAAAGCGCTTCCAAGGAAGGGTGCTGGCTAGCAACAGCTTTCAGTGCTGGCACTTTTCATCTCTGAGCAATTGCTCGACGTTTGCAATTTCTCACCTGAGCTCTCTTCAGAGTGCGCGAGAGGATGAGCAGAAGATGAGGTGGCTAGAGAAGCCCAGAGCCCCAGTGTTCTAAGGGCTACAAAAGCGCTTCCAAGGAAGGGGGCTGGCTAGCAAGAGCTTTCAGTGCTGGCACTTTTCATCTCTGAGCAATTGCTGGACGTTTGCAATTTCTCAGCTCGTGTCTACGAGACGGAAAGAGAATGACCGTGACGTTTGGTGGCTAGAGAAGCGCAAAGCCCAAGTGTTGCTGCGCCTGTGAAAGCGCTTCCAAGGAAGGGTGCTGGCTAGCAACAGCTTTCAGTGCTGGCACTTTTCATCTCTGAGCAATTGCTCGACGTTTGCAATTTCTCAGCTCGTGTGTACGAGACGGAAAGAGAAGGACCGTGACTTTTGGTGGCTAGAGAAGCGCAAAGCCCCAGTGTTACTGCGCCTGTAAAGCGCTTCCAAGGAAGGGTGCTGGCTAGCAACAGCTTTCAGTGCTGGCACTATTCATCTCTGAGCAATTGCTCGACGTTTGCAATTTCTCAGCTCGTGTCTACCGACGGAAAGAGAAGGACCGTGACGTTTGGTGGGTAGAGAAGCGCAAAGCCCCAGTGTTGCTGCACCTGTGAAAGCGCTTCCAAGGAAGGGTGTTGGCTAGCAACAGCTTTCAGTGCTGGCACTTTTCATCTCTGAGCAATTGCTCGACGTTTGCAATTTCTCACCTGAGCTCTCTTTAGAGTGCGCGAGAGGATGAGCAGAAGATTAGGTGGCTAGAGAAGCCCAGAGCCCCAGTGTTCTAAGGGCTACAAAAGCGCTTCCAAGGAAGGGTGCTGGCTAGCAACAGCTTTCAG
Source organism: Sarcoramphus papa (assembly GCA_037962945.1). Classification (NCBI taxonomy): domain Eukaryota; kingdom Metazoa; phylum Chordata; class Aves; order Accipitriformes; family Cathartidae; genus Sarcoramphus; species Sarcoramphus papa. The sequence continues at coordinate 3,989,009 of JBBMRM010000093.1, read as the reverse complement.
TGCTGGCACTTTTCATCTCTGAGCAATTGCTCGACGTTTGCAATTTCTCAGCTCGTGTCTACGAGACGGAAAGAGAAGGACTGTGACGTTTGGTGGCTAGAGAAGCGCAAAGCCCCAGTGTTGCTGCGCCTGTGAAAGCGCTTCCAAGGAAGGGTGCTGGCTAGCAAGAGCTTTCAGTGCTGGCACTTTTCATCTCTGAGCAATTGCTCGACGTTTGCAATTTCTCACCTGAGCTCTCTTTAGAGTGCGCGAGAGGATGAGCAGAAGATTAGGTGGCTAGAGAAGCCCAGAGCCCCAGTGTTCTAAGGGCTACAAAAGCGCTTCCAAGGAAGGGTGCTGGCTAGCAACAGCTTTCAGTGCTGGCACTTTTCATCTCTGAGCAATTGCTCGACGTTTGCAATTTCTCAGCTCGTGTCTACGAGACGGAAAGAGAAGGACCGTGACATTTGGTGGCTAGAGAAGCGCAAAGCCCCAGTGTAACTGCGCCTGTGAAAGCGCTTCCAAGGAAGGGTGCTGGCTAGCAAAAGCTTTCAGTGCTGGCACTTTTCATCTCTGAGCAATTGCTGGAATTTTGTAATTTCTCAGCTCGTGTCTATGAGACGGAAAGAGAATGACAGTGACGTTTGGTGGGTAGAGAAGCGCAAAGCCCCAGTGTTACTGCGCTTGTGAAAGCGCTTCCAAGGAAGGGTGCTGGCTAGCAACAGCTTTCAGTGCTGGCACTTTTCATCTCGGAGCAATTGCTCGACGTTTGCAATTTCTCACCTGAGCTCTCTTTAGAGTGCGCGAGAGGATGAGCAGAAGATGAGGTGGCTAGAGAAGCCCAGAGCCCCAGTGTTCTTAGGCCTACAAAAGCGCTTCCAAGGAAGGGTGCTGGCTAGCAACAGCTTTCAGTGCTGGCACTTTTCATCTCGGAGCAATTGCTCGATGTTTGCAATTTCTCAGCTCGTGTCTACGAGACGGAAAGAGAAGGACCGTGACGTTTGGTGCATATAGAAGCGCAAAGCCCCAGTGTTGCTGCGCCTGTGAAAGCGCTTCCAAGGAAGGGGGCTGGCTAGCAACAGCTTTCAGTGCTGGCACTTTTCATCTCTGAGCAATTGCTCGACGTTTGCAATTTCTCACCTGAGCTCTCTTTAGAGTGCGCGAGAGGATGAGCAGAAGATTAGGTGGCTAGAGAAGCCCAGAGCCCCAGTGTTCTAAGGGCTACAAAAGCGCTTCCAAGGAAGGGTGCTGGCTAGCAAGAGCTTTCAGTGCTGGCATTTTTCATCTCTGAGCAATTGCTCGACGTTTGCAATTTCTCAGCTCGTGTCTACGAGACGGAAAGAGAAGGACCGTGACGTTTGGTGGCTAGAGAAGCGCAAAGCCCCAGTGTTGCTGCGCCTGTGAAAGCGCTTCCAAGGAAGGGGGCTGGCTAGCAACAGCTTTCAGTGCTGGCACTTTTCATCTCTGAGCAATTGCTCGACGTTTGCAATTTCTCACCTGAGCTCTCTTTAGAGTGCGCGAGAGGATGAGCAGAAGATGAGGTGGCTAGAGAAGCCCAGAGCCCCAGTGTTCTAAGGGCTACAAAAGCGCTTCCAAGGAAGGGTGCTGGCTAGCAACAGCTTTCAGTGCTGGCACTTTTCATCTCTGAGCAATTGCTCGACGTTTGCAATTTCTCAGCTCGTGTCTACGAGACGGAAAGAGAATGACTGTGACGTTTGGTGGCTAGACAGGCGCAAAGCCCCAGTGTTACTGCGCCTGTGAAAGCGCTTCCAAGGAAGGGTGCTGGCTAGCAACAGCTTTCAGTGCTGGCACTTTTCTTCTCTGAGCAATTGCTCGACGTTTGCAATTTCTCACCTGAGCTCTCTTTAGAGTGCGCGAGAGGATGAGCAGAAGATGAGGTGGCTAGAGAAGCCCAGAGCCCCAGTGTTCTTAGGCCTACAAAAGCGCTTCCAAGGAAGGGTGCTGGCTAGCAAGAGCTTTCAGTGCTGGCACTTTTCCTCTCTGAGCAATTGCTCGACGTTTGCAATTTCTCAGCTCGTGTCTACGAGACGGAAAGAGAAGGACCGTGACGTTTGGTGGCTAGAGAAGCGCAAAGCCCCAGTGTTGCTGCGCCTGTGAAAGCGCTTCCAAGGAAGGGTGCTGGCTATCAAGAGCTTTCAGTGCTGGCACTTTTCATCTCTGAGCAATTGCTCGACGTTTGCAATTTCTCAGCTCGTGTCTATGGGACGGAAAGAGAATGACCGTGACGTTTGGTGGGTAGAGAAGCGCAAAGCCCCAGTGTTACTGCGCTTGTGAAAGCGCTTCCAAGGAAGGTTGCTGGCTAGCAAGAGCTTTCAGTGCTGGCACTTTTCATCTCTGAGCAATTGCTCGACGTTTGCAATTTCTCACCTGAGCTCTCTTTAGAGTGCGCGAGAGGATGAGCAGAAGATTAGGTGGCTAGAGAAGCCCAGAGCCCCAGTGTTCTTAGGCCTACAAAAGCGCTTCCAAGGAAGGGTGCTGGCTAGCAACAGCTTTCAGTGCTGGCACTTTTCTTCTCTGAGCAATTGCTGGACGTTTGCAATTTCTCAGCTCGTGTCTACGTGACGGAAAGAGAATGACCGTGACGTTTGGTGCGTATAGAAGCGCAAAGCCCCAGTGTTGCTGCGCCTGTGAAAGCGCTTCCAAGGAAGGGTGCTGGCTAGCAACAGCTTTCAGTGCTGGCACTTTTCATCTCTGAGCAATTGCTCGACGTTTGCAATTTCTCAGCTCGTGTCTACGAGACGGAAAGAGAAGGACCGTGACGTTTGGTTGGTAGAGAAGCGCAAAGCCCCAGTGTTACTGCGCCTGTGAAAGCGCTTCCAAGGAAGGGTGCTGGCTAGCAAGAGCTTTCAGTGCTGGCACTTTTCATCTCTGAGCAATTGCTCGACGTTTGCAATTTCTCACCTGAGCTCTCTATAGAGTGCGCGAGAGGATGAGCAGAAGATGAGGTGGCTAAAGAGGCCCAGAGCCCCAGTGTTCTTAGGCCTACAAAAGCGCTTCCAAGGAAGGGGGCTGGCTAGCAACAGCTTTCAGTGCTGGCACTTTTCATCTCTGAGCAATTGCTCGACGTTTGCAATTTCTCAGCTCGTGTCTACGAGACGGAAAGAGAAGGACCGTGACGTTTGGTGCGTAGAGAAGCGCAAAGCCCCAGTGTTACTGCGCCTGTGAAAGCGCTTCCAAGGAAGGGTGCTGGCTAGCAACAGCTTTCAGTGCTGGCACTTTTCATCTCTGAGCAATTGCTCAACGTTTGCAATTTCTCACCTCAGCTCTCTTTAGAGTGCGCGAGAGGATGAGCAGAAGATGAGGTGGCTAGAGAAGCCCAGAGCCCCAGTGTTCTTAGGCCTACAAAAGCGCTTCCAAGGAAGGGTGCTGGCTAGCAACAGCTTTCAGTGCTGGCACTTTTCATCTCTGAGCAATTGCTCGACGTTTGCAGTTTCTCAGCTCGTGTCTACGAGACGGAAAGAGAATGACCGTGACGTTTGGTGCGTATAGAAGCGCAAAGCCCCAGTGTTACTGCGCTTGTGAAAGCGCTTCCAAGGAAGGGTGCTGGCTAGCAACAGCTTTCAGTGCTGGCACTTTTCATCTCTGAGCAATTGCTCGACGTTTGCAATTTCTCACCTGAGCTCTCTTCAGAGTGCGCAAGAGGATGAGCAGAAGATTAGGTGGCTAGAGAAGCCCAGAGCCCCACTGTTCTTAGGCCTACAAAAGCGCTTCCAAGGAAGGGTGCTGGCTAGCAACAGCTTTCAGTGCTGGCACTTTTCATCTCTGAGCAATTGCTCGATGTTTGCAATTTCTCAGCTCGTGTCTACGAGACGGAAAGAGAAGGAACGTGACGTTTGGTGGCTAGAGAAGCGCAAAGCCCCAGTGTTACTGCGCCTGTGAAAGCGCTTCCAAGGAAGGGTGCTGGCTAGCAACAGCTTTCAGTGCTGGCACTTTTCACCTCTGAGCAATTGCTGGACGTTTGCAATTTCTCAGCTCGTGTCTACGAGACGGAAAGATAAGGACCGTGACGTTTGGTGCGTATAGAAGCGCAAAGCCCCAGTGTTGCTGCGCCTGTGAAAGCGCTTCCAAGGAAGGGTGCTGGCTAGCAACAGCTTTCAGTGCTGGCACTTTTCATCTCTGAGCAATTGCTGGACGTTTGCAATTTCTCAGCTCGTGTCTACGAGACGGAAAGAGAAGGACCGTGATGTTTGGTTGGTAGAGAAGCGCAAAGCCCCAGTGTTACTGCGCCTGTGAAAGCGCTTCCAAGGAAGGGTGCTGGCTAGCAAGAGCTTTCAGTGCTGGCACTTTTCATCTCTGAGCAATTGCTCAACGTTTGCAATTTCTCACCTGAGCTCTCTATAGAGTGCGCGAGAGGATGAGCAGAAGATGAGGTGGCTAAAGAGGCCCAGAGCCCCAGTGTTCTTAGGCCTACAAAAGCGCTTCCAAGGAAGGGGGCTGGCTAGCAACAGCTTTCAGTGCTGGCACTTTTCATCTCTGAGCAATTGCTCGACGTTTGCAATTTCTCAGCTCGTGTCTACGAGACGGAAAGAGAAGGACCGTGACGTTTGGTGGGTAGAGAAGCGCAAAGCCCCAGTGTTACTGCGCCTGTGAAAGCGCTTCCAAGGAAGGGTGCTGGCTAGCAACAGCTTTCAGTGCTGGCACTTTTCATCTCTGAGCAATTGCTCAACGTTTGCAATTTCTCACCTCAGCTCTCTTTAGAGTGCGCGAGAGGATGAGCAGAAGATGAGGTGGCTAGAGAAGCCCAGAGCCCCAGTGTTCTTAGGCCTACAAAAGCGCTTCCAAGGAAGGGTGCTGGCTAGCAACAGCTTTCAGTGCTGGCACTTTTCATCTCTGAGCAATTGCTCGACGTTTGCAGTTTCTCAGCTCGTGTCTACGAGACGGAAAGAGAATGACCGTGACGTTTGGTGCGTATAGAAGCGCAAAGCCCCAGTGTTACTGCGCTTGTGAAAGCGCTTCCAAGGAAGGGTGCTGGCTAGCAACAGCTTTCAGTGCTGGCACTTTTCATCTCTGAGCAATTGCTCGACGTTTGCAATTTCTCACCTGAGCTCTCTTCAGAGTGCGCAAGAGGATGAGCAGAAGATTAGGTGGCTAGAGAAGCCCAGAGCCCCAGTGTTCTTAGGCCTACAAAAGCGCTTCCAAGGAAGGGTGCTGGCTAGCAACAGCTTTCAGTGCTGGCACTTTTCATCTCTGAGCAATTGCTCGATGTTTGCAATTTCTCAGCTCGTGTCTACGAGACGGAAAGAGAAGGACTGTGACGTTTGGTGGCTAGAGAAGCGCAAAGCCCCAGTGTTACTGCGCCTGTGAAAGCGCTTCCAAGGAAGGGTGCTGGCTAGCAACAGCTTTCAGTGCTGGCACTTTTCACCTCTGAGCAATTGCTGGACGTTTGCAATTTCTCAGCTCGTGTCTACGAGACGGAAAGAGAAGGACCGTGACGTTTGGTGCGTATAGAAGCGCAAAGCCCCAGTGTTGCTGCGCCTGTGAAAGCGCTTCCAAGGAAGGGTGCTGGCTAGCAACAGCTTTCAGTGCTGGCACTTTTCATCTCTGAGCAATTGCTGGACGTTTGCAATTTCTCAGCTCGTGTCTACGAGACGGAAAGAGAAGGACCGTGACGTTTGGTGGCTAGAGAAGCGCAAAGCCCCAGTGTTGCTGTGCCTGTGAAAGCGCTTCCAAGGAAGGGTGCTGGCTAGCAAGAGCTTTCAGTGCTGGCACTTTTCATCTCTGAGCAATTGCTGGACGTTTGCAATTTCTCACCTGAGCTCCCTTTAGAGCGCGCGAGGATGAGCAGAAGATGAGGTGGCTAGAGAAGCCCAGAGCCCCAGTGTTCTTAGGCCTACAAAAGCGCTTCCAAGGAAGGGTGCTGGCTAGCAAGAGCTTTCAGTGCTGGCACTTTTCATCTCGGAGCAATTGCTCGACGTTTGCAATTTCTCAGCTCGTGTCTACGAGACGTAAAGAGAAGGACCGTGACGTTTGGTGGGTAGAGAAGCGCAAAGCCCCAGTGTAACTGCGCCTGTGAAAGCGCTTCCAAGGAAGGGTGCTGGCTAGCAACAGCTTTCAGTGCTGGCACTTTTCATCTCTGAGCAATTGCTCGACGTTTGCAATTTCTCACCTGAGCTCTCTTTAGAGCGCGCGAGGATGAGCAGAAGATGAGGTGGCTAGAGAAGCCCAGAGCCCCAGTGTTCTAAGGGCTACAAAAGCGCTTCCAAGGAAGGGTGCTGGCTAGCAACAGCTTTCAGTGCTGGCACTTTTCATCTCTGAGCAATTGCTCGACGTTTGCAATTTCTCAACTCGTGTCTACGAGACGGAAAGAGAATGACCGTGACGTTTGGTGGGTAGAGAAGCGCAAAGCCCCAGTGTTACTGCGCCTGTGAAAGCGCTTCCAATGTAGGGTGCTGGCTAGCAAGAGCTTTCAGTGCTGGCACTTTTCATCTCTGAGCAATTGCTCAACGTTTGCAATTTCTCACCTGAGCTCTCTTCAGAGTGCGCGAGAGGATGAGCAGAAGATGAGGTGGCTAGAGAAGCCCAGAGCCCCAGTGTTCTTAGGCCTACAAAAGCGCTTCCAAGGAAGGGTGCTGGCTAGCAAGAGCTTTCAGTGCTGGCACTTTTCATCTCTGAGCAATTGCTCGACGTTTGCAGTTTCTCAGCTCGTGTCTACGAGACGGAAAGAGAATGACCGTGACGTTTGGTGCGTATAGAAGCGCATAGCCCCAGTGTTACTGCGCCTGTGAAAGCGCTTCCAAGGAAGGGTGCTGGCTAGCAACAGCTTTCAGTGCTGGCACTTTTCATCTCTGAGCAGTTGCTCGACGTTTGCAATTTCTCACCTGAGCTCTCTTTAGAGTGCGCGAGAGGATGAGCAGAAGATGAGGTGGCTAGAGAAGCCCAGAGCCCCAGTGTTCTTAGGCCTACAAAAGCGCTTCCAAGGAAGGGTGCTGGCTAGCAACAGCTTTCAGTGCTGGCACTTTTCATCTCTGAGCAATTGCTCGATGTTTGCAATTTCTCAACTCGTGTCTACGAGACGGAAAGAGAATGACCGTGACGTTTGGTGGGTAGAGAAGCGCAAAGCCCCAGTGTTACTGCGCCTGTGAAAGCGCTTCCAAGGAAGGGTGCTGGCTAGCAACAGCTTTCAGTGCTGGCACTTTTCACCTCTAAGCAATTGCTGGACGTTTGCAATTTCTCAGCTCGTGTCTACGAGACGGAAAGAGAATGACCGTGACGTTTGGTGGGTAGAGAAGCGCAAAGCCCCAGTGTTGCTGCACCTGTGAAAGCGCTTCCAAGGAAGGGTGCTGGCTAGCAACAGCTTTCAGTGCTGGCACTTTTCATCTCTGAGCAATTGCTCGACGTTTGCAATTTCTCAGCTCGTGTCTACGAGACGGAAAGAGAAGGACCGTGACGTTTGGTGGCTAGAGAAGCGCAAAGCCCCAGTGTTGCTGTGCCTGTGAAAGCGCTTCCAAGGAAGGGTGCTGGCTAGCAACAGCTTTCAGTGCTGGCACTTTTCATCTCTGAGCAATTGCTCGACGTTTACAATTTCTCACCTGAGCTCTCTTTAGAGTGCGCGCGAGGATGAGCAGAAGATGAGGTGGCTAGAGAAGCCCAGAGCCCCAGTGTTCTAAGGGCTACAAAAGCGCTTCCAAGGAAGGGTGCTGGCTAGCAACAGCTTTCAGTGCTGGCACTTTTCATCTCTGAGCAATTGCTCGACGTTTGCAATTTCTCAGCTTGTGTCTACGAGACGGAAAGAGAAGGACCGTGACGTTTGGTGGGTAGAGAAGCACAAAGCCCCAGTGTTACTGCGCTTGTGAAAGCGCTTCCAAGGAAGGGTGCTGGCTAGCAAGAGCTTTCAGTGCTGGCACTTTTCATCTCTGAGCAATTGCTCGACGTTTGCAATTTCTCCCCTGAGCTCTCTTTAGAGTGCGCGAGAGGATGAGCAGAAGATGAGGTGGCTAGAGAAGCCCAGAGCCCCAGTGTTCTTAGGCCTACAAAAGCGCTTCCAAGGAAGGGTGCTGGCTAGCAAGAGCTTTCAGTGCTGGCACTTTTCCTCTCTGAGCAATTGCTGGACGTTTGCAATTTCTCAGCTCGTGTCTACGAGACGGAAAGAGAATGACCGTGACGTTTGGTGCGTATAGAAGCGCAAAGCCCCAGTGTTGCTGCGCCTGTGAAAGCGCTTCCAAGGAAGGGTGCTGGCTAGCAACAGCTTTCAGTGCTGGCACTTTTCATCTCTGAGCAATTGCTCGACGTTTGCAATTTCTCAGCTCTTGTCTACGAGACGGAAAGAGAAGGACCGTGACGTTTGGTGGCTAGAGAAGCGCAAAGCCCCAGTGTTGCTGCGCCTGTGAAAGCGCTTCCAAGGAAGGGTGCTGGCTAGCAAGAGCTTTCAGTGCTGGCACTTTTCATCTCTGAGCAATTGCTGGACGTTTGCAATTTCTCACCTGAGCTCTCTTTAGAGTGCGCGAGAGGATGAGCAGAAGATGAGGTGGCTAGAGAAGCCCAGAGCCCCAGTGTTCTAAGGGCTACAAAAGCGCTTCCAAGGAAGGGTGCTGGCTAGCAACAGCTTTCAGTGCTGGCACTTTTCATCTCTGAGCAATTGCTCGACGTTTGCAATTTCTCAACTCGTGTCTACGAGACGGAAAGAGAAGGACCGTGACGTTTGGTGCGTATAGAAGCGCAAACCCCAGTGTTGCTGCGCCTGTGAAAGCGCTTCCAAGGAAGGGTGCTGGCTAGCAAGAGCTTTCAGTGCTGGCACTTTTCATCTCTGAGCAATTGCTCGACGTTTGCAATTTCTCAGCTCGTGTCTACCGACGGAAAGAGAAGGACCGTGACGTTTGGTGGGTAGAGAAGCGCAAAGCCCCAGTGTTACTACGCCTGTAAAGCGCTTCCAAGGAAGGGTGCTGGCTAGCAACAGCTTTCAGTGCTGGCACTTTTCCTCTCTGAGCAATTGCTGGACGTTTGCAATTTCTCACCTGAGCTCTCTTCAGAGTGCGCGAGAGGATGAGCAGAAGATGAGGTGGCTAGAGAAGCCCAGAGCCCCACTGTTCTTAGGCCTACAAAAGCGCTTCCAAGGAAGGGTGCTGGCTAGCAACAGCTTTCAGTGCTGGCACTTTTCATCTCTGAGCAATTGCTCGACGTTTGCAATTTCTCAGCTCGTGTCTACAAGACGGAAAGAGAAGGACCGTGACGTTTGGTGGCTAGAGAAGCGCAAAGCCCCAGTGTTGCTGCGCCTGTGAAAGCGCTTCCAAGGAAGGGTGCTGGCTAGCAACAGCTTTCAGTGCTGGCACTTTTCATCTCTGAGCAATTGCTCGACGTTTGCAATTTCTCACCTGAGCTCTCTTCAGAGTGCGCGAGAGGATGAGCAGAAGATGAGGTGGCTAGAGAAGCCCAGAGCCCCAGTGTTCTAAGGGCTACAAAAGCGCTTCCAAGGAAGGGTGCTGGCTAGCAAGAGCTTTCAGTGCTGGCACTTTTCATCTCTGAGCAATTGCTGGACGTTTGCAATTTCTCAGCTCGTGTCTACGAGACGGAAAGAGAATGACCGTGACATTTGGTGGCTAGAGAAGCGCAAAGCCCAAGTGTTGCTGCGCCTGTGAAAGCGCTTCCAAGGAAGGGTGCTGGCTAGCAACAGCTTTCAGTGCTGGCACTTTTCATCTCTGAGCAATTGCTCGACGTTTGCAATTTCTCAGCTCGTGTGTACGAGACGGAAAGAGAAGGACCGTGACTTTTGGTGGCTAGAGAAGCGCAAAGCCCCAGTGTTACTGCGCCTGTAAAGCGCTTCCAAGGAAGGGTGCTGGCTAGCAACAGCTTTCAGTGCTGGCACTATTCATCTCTGAGCAATTGCTCGACGTTTGCAAATTCTCAGCTCGTGTCTACCGACGGAAAGAGAAGGACCGTGACGTTTGGTGGGTAGAGAAGCGCAAAGCCCCAGTGTTGCTGCACCTGTGAAAGCGCTTCCAAGGAAGGGTGTTGGCTAGCAACAGCTTTCAGTGCTGGCACTTTTCATCTCTGAGCAATTGCTCGACGTTTGCAATTTCTCACCTGAGCTCTCTTTAGAGTGCGCGAGAGGATGAGCAGAAGATTAGGTGGCTAGAGAAGCCCAGAGCCCCAGTGTTCTAAGGGCTACAAAAGCGCTTCCAAGGAAGGGTGCTGGCTAGCAACAGCTTTCAGTGCTGGCACTTTTCATCTCTGAGCAATTGCTCGACGTTTGCAATTTCTCAGCTCGTGTCTACGAGACGGAAAGAGAAGGACTGTGACGTTTGGTGGCTAGAGAAGCGCAAAGCCCCAGTGTTGCTGCGCCTGTGAAAGCGCTTCCAAGGAAGGGTGCTGGCTAGCAAGAGCTTTCAGTGCTGGCACTTTTCATCTCTGAGCAATTGCTCGACGTTTGCAATTTCTCACCTGAGCTCTCTTTAGAGTGCGCGAGAGGATGAGCAGAAGATGAGGTGGCTAGAGAAGCCCAGAGCCCCAGTGTTCTAAGGGCTACAAAAGCGCTTCCAAGGAAGGGTGCTGGCTAGCAACAGCTTTCAGTGCTGGCACTTTTCATCTCTGAGCAATTGCTCGACGTTTGCAATTTCTCAGCTCGTGTCTACGAGACGGAAAGAGAAGGACCGTGACATTTGGTGGCTAGAGAAGCGCAAAGCCCCAGTGTAACTGCGCCTGTGAAAGCGCTTCCAAGGAAGGGTGCTGGCTAGCAAAAGCTTTCAGTGCTGGCACTTTTCATCTCTGAGCAATTGCTGGAATTTTGTAATTTCTCAGCTCGTGTCTATGAGACGGAAAGAGAATGACAGTGACGTTTGGTGGGTAGAGAAGCGCAAAGCCCCAGTGTTACTGCGCTTGTGAAAGCGCTTCCAAGGAAGGGTGCTGGCTAGCAACAGCTTTCAGTGCTGGCACTTTTCATCTCGGAGCAATTGCTCGACGTTTGCAATTTCTCACCTGAGCTCTCTTTAGAGTGCGCGAGAGGATGAGCAGAAGATGAGGTGGCTAGAGAAGCCCAGAGCCCCAGTGTTCTTAGGCCTACAAAAGCGCTTCCAAGGAAGGGTGCTGGCTAGCAACAGCTTTCAGTGCTGGCACTTTTCATCTCGGAGCAATTGCTCGATGTTTGCAATTTCTCAGCTCGTGTCTACGAGACGGAAAGAGAAGGACCGTGACGTTTGGTGCATATAGAAGCGCAAAGCCCCAGTGTTGCTGCGCCTGTGAAAGCGCTTCCAAGGAAGGGGGCTGGCTAGCAACAGCTTTCAGTGCTGGCACTTTTCATCTCTGAGCAATTGCTCGACGTTTGCAATTTCTCACCTGAGCTCTCTTTAGAGTGCGCGAGAGGATGAGCAGAAGATTAGGTGGCTAGAGAAGCCCAGAGCCCCAGTGTTCTAAGGGCTACAAAAGCGCTTCCAAGGAAGGGTGCTGGCTAGCAAGAGCTTTCAGTGCTGGCATTTTTCATCTCTGAGCAATTGCTCGACGTTTGCAATTTCTCAGCTCGTGTCTACGAGACGGAAAGAGAAGGACCGTGACGTTTGGTGGCTAGAGAAGCGCAAAGCCCCAGTGTTGCTGCGCCTGTGAAAGCGCTTCCAAGGAAGGGGGCTGGCTAGCAACAGCTTTCAGTGCTGGCACTTTTCATCTCTGAGCAATTGCTCGACGTTTGCAATTTCTCACCTGAGCTCTCTTTAGAGTGCGCGAGAGGATGAGCAGAAGATGAGGTGGCTAGAGAAGCCCAGAGCCCCAGTGTTCTAAGGGCTACAAAAGCGCTTCCAAGGAAGGGTGCTGGCTAGCAACAGCTTTCAGTGCTGGCACTTTTCATCTCTGAGCAATTGCTCGACGTTTGCAATTTCTCAGCTCGTGTCTACGAGACGGAAAGAGAATGACTGTGACGTTTGGTGGCTAGACAGGCGCAAAGCCCCAGTGTTACTGCGCCTGTGAAAGCGCTTCCAAGGAAGGGTGCTGGCTAGCAACAGCTTTCAGTGCTGGCACTTTTCTTCTCTGAGCAATTGCTCGACGTTTGCAATTTCTCACCTGAGCTCTCTTTAGAGTGCGCGAGAGGATGAGCAGAAGATGAGGTGGCTAGAGAAGCCCAGAGCCCCAGTGTTCTTAGGCCTACAAAAGCGCTTCCAAGGAAGGGTGCTGGCTAGCAAGAGCTTTCAGTGCTGGCACTTTTCCTCTCTGAGCAATTGCTCGACGTTTGCAATTTCTCAGCTCGTGTCTACGAGACGGAAAGAGAAGGACCGTGACGTTTGGTGGCTAGAGAAGCGCAAAGCCGCAGTGTTGCTGCGCCTGTGAAAGCGCTTCCAAGGAAGGGTGCTGGCTATCAAGAGCTTTCAGTGCTGGCACTTTTCATCTCTGAGCAATTGCTCGACGTTTGCAATTTCTCAGCTCGTGTCTATGGGACGGAAAGAGAATGACCGTGACGTTTGGTGGGTAGAGAAGCGCAAAGCCCCAGTGTTACTGCGCTTGTGAAAGCGCTTCCAAGGAAGGTTGCTGGCTAGCAAGAGCTTTCAGTGCTGGCACTTTTCATCTCTGAGCAATTGCTCGACGTTTGCAATTTCTCACCTGAGCTCTCTTTAGAGTGCGCGAGAGGATGAGCAGAAGATTAGGTGGCTAGAGAAGCCCAGAGCCCCAGTGTTCTTAGGCCTACAAAAGCGCTTCCAAGGAAGGGTGCTGGCTAGCAACAGCTTTCAGTGCTGGCACTTTTCTTCTCTGAGCAATTGCTGGACGTTTGCAATTTCTCAGCTCGTGTCTACGTGACGGAAAGAGAATGACCGTGACGTTTGGTGCGTATAGAAGCGCAAAGCCCCAGTGTTGCTGCGCCTGTGAAAGCGCTTCCAAGGAAGGGTGCTGGCTAGCAACAGCTTTCAGTGCTGGCACTTTTCATCTCTGAGCAATTGCTCGACGTTTGCAATTTCTCAGCTCGTGTCTACGAGACGGAAAGAGAAGGACCGTGACGTTTGGTTGGTAGAGAAGCGCAAAGCCCCAGTGTTACTGCGCCTGTGAAAGCGCTTCCAAGGAAGGGTGCTGGCTAGCAAGAGCTTTCAGTGCTGGCACTTTTCATCTCTGAGCAATTGCTCGACGTTTGCAATTTCTCACCTGAGCTCTCTATAGAGTGCGCGAGAGGATGAGCAGAAGATGAGGTGGCTAAAGAGGCCCAGAGCCCCAGTGTTCTTAGGCCTACAAAAGCGCTTCCAAGGAAGGGGGCTGGCTAGCAACAGCTTTCAGTGCTGGCACTTTTCATCTCTGAGCAATTGCTCGACGTTTGCAATTTCTCAGCTCGTGTCTACGAGACGGAAAGAGAAGGACCGTGACGTTTGGTGGGTAGAGAAGCGCAAAGCCCCAGTGTTACTGCGCCTGTGAAAGCGCTTCCAAGGAAGGGTGCTGGCTAGCAACAGCTTTCAGTGCTGGCACTTTTCATCTCTGAGCAATTGCTCAACGTTTGCAATTTCTCACCTCAGCTCTCTTTAGAGTGCGCGAGAGGATGAGCAGAAGATGAGGTGGCTAGAGAAGCCCAGAGCCCCAGTGTTCTTAGGCCTACAAAAGCGCTTCCAAGGAAGGGTGCTGGCTAGCAACAGCTTTCAGTGCTGGCACTTTTCATCTCTGAGCAATTGCTCGACGTTTGCAGTTTCTCAGCTCGTGTCTACGAGACGGAAAGAGAATGACCGTGACGTTTGGTGCGTATAGAAGCGCAAAGCCCCAGTGTTACTGCGCTTGTGAAAGCGCTTCCAAGGAAGGGTGCTGGCTAGCAACAGCTTTCAGTGCTGGCACTTTTCATCTCTGAGCAATTGCTCGACGTTTGCAATTTCTCACCTGAGCTCTCTTCAGAGTGCGCAAGAGGATGAGCAGAAGATTAGGTGGCTAGAGAAGCCCAGAGCCCCACTGTTCTTAGGCCTACAAAAGCGCTTCCAAGGAAGGGTGCTGGCTAGCAACAGCTTTCAGTGCTGGCACTTTTCATCTCTGAGCAATTGCTCGATGTTTGCAATTTCTCAGCTCGTGTCTACGAGACGGAAAGAGAAGGACCGTGACGTTTGGTGGCTAGAGAAGCGCAAAGCCCCAGTGTTACTGCGCCTGTGAAAGCGCTTCCAAGGAAGGGTGCTGGCTAGCAACAGCTTTCAGTGCTGGCACTTTTCACCTCTGAGCAATTGCTGGACGTTTGCAATTTCTCAGCTCGTGTCTACGAGACGGAAAGATAAGGACCGTGACGTTTGGTGCGTATAGAAGCGCAAAGCCCCAGTGTTGCTGCGCCTGTGAAAGCGCTTCCAAGGAAGGGTGCTGGCTAGCAACAGCTTTCAGTGCTGGCACTTTTCATCTCTGAGCAATTGCTGGACGTTTGCAATTTCTCAGCTCGTGTCTACGAGACGGAAAGAGAAGGACCGTGATGTTTGGTTGGTAGAGAAGCGCAAAGCCCCAGTGTTACTGCGCCTGTGAAAGCGCTTCCAAGGAAGGGTGCTGGCTAGCAAGAGCTTTCAGTGCTGGCACTTTTCATCTCTGAGCAATTGCTCAACGTTTGCAATTTCTCACCTGAGCTCTCTATAGAGTGCGCGAGAGGATGAGCAGAAGATGAGGTGGCTAAAGAGGCCCAGAGCCCCAGTGTTCTTAGGCCTACAAAAGCGCTTCCAAGGAAGGGGGCTGGCTAGCAACAGCTTTCAGTGCTGGCACTTTTCATCTCTGAGCAATTGCTCGACGTTTGCAATTTCTCAGCTCGTGTCTACGAGACGGAAAGAGAAGGACCGTGACGTTTGGTGGGTAGAGAAGCGCAAAGCCCCAGTGTTACTGCGCCTGTGAAAGCGCTTCCAAGGAAGGGTGCTGGCTAGCAACAGCTTTCAGTGCTGGCACTTTTCATCTCTGAGCAATTGCTCAACGTTTGCAATTTCTCACCTCAGCTCTCTTTAGAGTGCGCGAGAGGATGAGCAGAAGATGAGGTGGCTAGAGAAGCCCAGAGCCCCAGTGTTCTTAGGCCTACAAAAGCGCTTCCAAGGAAGGGTGCTGGCTAGCAACAGCTTTCAGTGCTGGCACTTTTCATCTCTGAGCAATTGCTCGACGTTTGCAGTTTCTCAGCTCGTGTCTACGAGACGGAAAGAGAATGACCGTGACGTTTGGTGCGTATAGAAGCGCAAAGCCCCAGTGTTACTGCGCTTGTGAAAGCGCTTCCAAGGAAGGGTGCTGGCTAGCAACAGCTTTCAGTGCTGGCACTTTTCATCTCTGAGCAATTGCTCGACGTTTGCAATTTCTCACCTGAGCTCTCTTCAGAGTGCGCAAGAGGATGAGCAGAAGATTAGGTGGCTAGAGAAGCCCAGAGCCCCAGTGTTCTTAGGCCTACAAAAGCGCTTCCAAGGAAGGGTGCTGGCTAGCAACAGCTTTCAGTGCTGGCACTTTTCATCTCTGAGCAATTGCTCGATGTTTGCAATTTCTCAGCTCGTGTCTACGAGACGGAAAGAGAAGGACCGTGACGTTTGGTGGGTAGAGAAGCGCAAAGCCCCAGTGTTACTGCGCCTGTGAAAGCGCTTCCAAGGAAGGGTGCTGGCTAGCAACAGCTTTCAGTGCTGGCACTTTTCACCTCTGAGCAATTGCTGGACGTTTGCAATTTCTCAGCTCGTGTCTACGAGACGGAAAGAGAAGGACCGTGACGTTTGGTGCGTATAGAAGCGCAAAGCCCCAGTGTTGCTGCGCCTGTGAAAGCGCTTCCAAGGAAGGGTGCTGGCTAGCAACAGCTTTCAGTGCTGGCACTTTTCATCTCTGAGCAATTGCTGGACGTTTGCAATTTCTCAGCTCGTGTCTACGAGACGGAAAGAGAAGGACCGTGACGTTTGGTGGCTAGAGAAGCGCAAAGCCCCAGTGTTGCTGTGCCTGTGAAAGCGCTTCCAAGGAAGGGTGCTGGCTAGCAAGAGCTTTCAGTGCTGGCACTTTTCATCTCTGAGCAATTGCTGGACGTTTGCAATTTCTCACCTGAGCTCCCTTTAGAGCGCGCGAGGATGAGCAGAAGATGAGGTGGCTAGAGAAGCCCAGAGCCCCAGTGTTCTTAGGCCTACAAAAGCGCTTCCAAGGAAGGGTGCTGGCTAGCAAGAGCTTTCAGTGCTGGCACTTTTCATCTCGGAGCAATTGCTCGACGTTTGCAATTTCTCAGCTCGTGTCTACGAGACGTAAAGAGAAGGACCGTGACGTTTGGTGGGTAGAGAAGCGCAAAGCCCCAGTGTTACTGCGCCTGTGAAAGCGCTTCCAAGGAAGGGTGCTGGCTAGCAACAGCTTTCAGTGCTGGCACTTTTCATCTCTGAGCAATTGCTCGACGTTTGCAATTTCTCACCTGAGCTCTCTTTAGAGCGCGCGAGGATGAGCAGAAGATGAGGTGGCTAGAGAAGCCCAGAGCCCCAGTGTTCTAAGGGCTACAAAAGCGCTTCCAAGGAAGGGTGCTGGCTAGCAACAGCTTTCAGTGCTGGCACTTTTCATCTCTGAGCAATTGCTCGACGTTTGCAATTTCTCAACTCGTGTCTACGAGACGGAAAGAGAATGACCGTGACGTTTGGTGGGTAGAGAAGCGCAAAGCCCCAGTGTTACTGCGCCTGTGAAAGCGCTTCCAATGTAGGGTGCTGGCTAGCAAGAGCTTTCAGTGCTGGCACTTTTCATCTCTGAGCAATTGCTCAACGTTTGCAATTTCTCACCTGAGCTCTCTTCAGAGTGCGCGAGAGGATGAGCAGAAGATGAGGTGGCTAGAGAAGCCCAGAGCCCCAGTGTTCTTAGGCCTACAAAAGCGCTTCCAAGGAAGGGTGCTGGCTAGCAAGAGCTTTCAGTGCTGGCACTTTTCATCTCTGAGCAATTGCTCGACGTTTGCAGTTTCTCAGCTCGTGTCTACGAGACGGAAAGAGAATGACCGTGACGTTTGGTGCGTATAGAAGCGCATAGCCCCAGTGTTACTGCGCCTGTGAAAGCGCTTCCAAGGAAGGGTGCTGGCTAGCAACAGCTTTCAGTGCTGGCACTTTTCATCTCTGAGCAGTTGCTCGACGTTTGCAATTTCTCACCTGAGCTCTCTTTAGAGTGCGCGAGAGGATGAGCAGAAGATGAGGTGGCTAGAGAAGCCCAGAGCCCCAGTGTTCTTAGGCCTACAAAAGCGCTTCCAAGGAAGGGTGCTGGCTAGCAACAGCTTTCAGTGCTGGCACTTTTCATCTCTGAGCAATTGCTCGATGTTTGCAATTTCTCAACTCGTGTCTACGAGACGGAAAGAGAATGACCGTGACGTTTGGTGGGTAGAGAAGCGCAAAGCCCCAGTGTTACTGCGCCTGTGAAAGCGCTTCCAAGGAAGGGTGCTGGCTAGCAACAGCTTTCAGTGCTGGCACTTTTCACCTCTAAGCAATTGCTGGACGTTTGCAATTTCTCAGCTCGTGTCTACGAGACGGAAAGAGAATGACCGTGACGTTTGGTGGGTAGAGAAGCGCAAAGCCCCAGTGTTGCTGCACCTGTGAAAGCGCTTCCAAGGAAGGGTGCTGGCTAGCAACAGCTTTCAGTGCTGGCACTTTTCATCTCTGAGCAATTGCTCGACGTTTGCAATTTCTCAGCTCGTGTCTACGAGACGGAAAGAGAAGGACCGTGACGTTTGGTGGCTAGAGAAGCGCAAAGCCCCAGTGTTGCTGTGCCTGTGAAAGCGCTTCCAAGGAAGGGTGCTGGCTAGCAACAGCTTTCAGTGCTGGCACTTTTCATCTCTGAGCAATTGCTCGACGTTTACAATTTCTCACCTGAGCTCTCTTTAGAGTGCGCGCGAGGATGAGCAGAAGATGAGGTGGCTAGAGAAGCCCAGAGCCCCAGTGTTCTAAGGGCTACAAAAGCGCTTCCAAGGAAGGGTGCTGGCTAGCAACAGCTTTCAGTGCTGGCACTTTTCATCTCTGAGCAATTGCTCGACGTTTGCAATTTCTCAGCTTGTGTCTACGAGACGGAAAGAGAAGGACCGTGACGTTTGGTGGGTAGAGAAGCACAAAGCCCCAGTGTTACTGCGCTTGTGAAAGCGCTTCCAAGGAAGGGTGCTGGCTAGCAAGAGCTTTCAGTGCTGGCACTTTTCATCTCTGAGCAATTGCTCGACGTTTGCAATTTCTCACCTGAGCTCTCTTTAGAGTGCGCGAGAGGATGAGCAGAAGATGAGGTGGCTAAAGAAGCCCAGAGCCCCAGTGTTCTTAGGCCTACAAAAGCGCTTCCAAGGAAGGGTGCTGGCTAGCAACAGCTTTCAGTGCTGGCACTTTTCATCTCTGAGCAATTGCTCGAAGTTTGCAATTTCTCAGCTCGTGTCTACGAGACGGAAAGAGAAGGACCGTGATATTTGGTGGCTAGAGAAGCGCAAAGCCCCAGTGTTACTGCGCCTGTGAAAGCGCTTCCAAGGAAGGGTGCTGGCTAGCAACAGCTTTCAGTGCTGGCACTTTTCATCTCTGAGCAATTGCTCAACGTTTGCAATTTCTCACCTGAGCTCTCTTCAGAGTGCGCGAGAGGATGAGCAGAAGATGAGGTGGCTAAAGAAGCCCAGAGCCCCAGTGTTCTTAGGCCTACAAAAGCGCTTCCAAGGAAGGGTGCTGGCTAGCAACAGCTTTCAGTGCTGGCACTTTTCATCTCTGAGCAATTGCTCGACGTTTGCAATTTCTCAGCTCGTGTCTACGAGACGGAAAGAGAAGGACCGTGACGTTTGGTGGGTAGAGAAGCGCAAAGCCCCAGTGTTACTGCGCCTGTGAAAGCGCTTCCAAGGAAGGGTGCTGTCTAGCAACAGCTTTCAGTGCTGGCACTTTTCATCTCTGAGCAATTGCTCGACGTTTGCAATTTCTCACCTGAGCTCTCTTTAGAGTGCGCGAGAGGATGAGCAGAAGATGAGGTGGCTAGAGAAGCCCAGAGCCCCAGTGTTCTTAGGCCTACAAAAGCGCTTCCAAGGAAGGGTGCTGGCTAGCAACAGCTTTCAGTACTGGCACTTTTCATCTCTGAGCAATTGCTCGATGTTTGCAATTTCTCAGCTCGTGTCTACGAGACGGAGAGATAGTGACCGTGACGTTTGGTGGGTAGAGAAGCGCAAAGCCCCAGTGTTACTGCGCCTGTGAAAGTGCTTCCAAGGAAGGGTGCTGGCTAGCAACAGCTTTCAGTGCTGGCACTTTTCATCTCTGAGCAATTGCTCGTCGTTTGCAATTTCTCACCTGAGCTCTCTTCAGAGTGCGCGAGAGGATGAGCAGAAGATGAGGTGGCTAAAGAAGCCCAGAGCCCCGGTGTTCTTAGGCCTACAAAAGCGCTTCCAAGGAAGGGTGCTGGCTAGCAACAGCTTTCAGTGCTGGCACTTTTCATCTCTGAGCAATTGCTCGACGTTTGCAATTTCTCAGCTTGTGTCTACGAGACGGAAAGAGAATGACCGTGACGTTTGGTGGCTAGAGAAGCGCAAAGCCCCAGTGTTGCTGCGCCTGTGAAAGCGCTTCCAAGGAAGGGTGCTGGCTAGCAACAGCTTTCAGTGCTGGCACTTTTCATATCTGAGCAATTGCTCGACGTTTGCAATTTCTCACCTGAGCTCTCTTTAGAGCGCGCGAGGATGAGCAGAAGATGAGGTGGCTAGAGAAGCCCAGAGCCCCAGTGTTCTAAGGGCTACAAAAGCGCTTCCAAGGAAGGGTGCTGGCTAGCAACAGCTTTCAGTGCTGGCACTTTTCATCTCTGAGCAATTGCTCGACGTTTGCAATTTCTCACCTGAGCTCTCTTTAGAGTGCGCGAGAGGATGAGCAGAAGATGAGGTGGCTAGAGAAGCCCAGAGCCCCAGTGTTCTTAGGCCTACAAAAGCGCTTCCAAGGAAGGGGGCTGGCTAGCAACAGCTTTCAGTGCTGGCACTTTTCACCTCTGAGCAATTGCTGGACGTTTGCAATTTCTCAGCTCGTGTCTACGAGACGGAAAGAGAAGGACCGTGATGTTTGGTGGCTAGAGAAGCGCAAAGCCCCAGTGTTACTGCGCCTGTGAAAGCGCTTCCAAGGAAGGGTGCTGGCTAGCAACAGCTTTCAGTGCTGGCACTTTTCATCTCTGAGCAATTGCTGGACGTTTGCAATTTCTCACCTGAGCTCTCTTTAGAGTGCGCGAGAGGATGAGCAGAAGATGAGGTGGCTAGAGAAGCCCAGAGCCCCAGTGTTCTTAGGCCTACAAAAGCGCTTCCAAGGAAGGGTGCTGGCTAGCAACAGCTTTCAGTGCTGGCACTTTTCATCTCTGAGCAATTGCTCGACGTTTGCAATTTCTCAGCTCGTGTCTACGAGACGGAAAGAGAAGGACCGTGACGTTTGGTGGGTAGAGAAGGCAAAGCCCCAGTGTTACTGCGCCTGTGAAAGCGCTTCCAAGGAAGGGTGCTGGCTAGCAACAGCTTTCAGTGCTGGCACTTTTCATCTCTGAGCAATTGCTCGACGTTTGCAATTTCTCACCTGAGCTCTCTTTAGAGTGCGCGAGAGGATGAGCAGAAGATGAGGTGGCTAAAGAAGCCCAGAGCCCCAGTGTTCTTAGGCCTACAAAAGCGCTTCCAAGGAAGGGGGCTGGCTAGCAACAGCTTTCAGTGCTGGCACTTTTCATCTCTGAGCAATTGCTCGACGTTTGCAATTTCTCACCTGAGCTCTCTTTAGAGCGCGCGAGGATGAGCAGAAGATGAGGTGGCTAGAGAAGCCCAGAGCCCCAGTGTTCTAAGGGCTACAAAAGCGCTTCCAAGGAAGGGTGCTGGCTAGCAACAGCTTTCAGTGCTGGCACTTTTCCTCTCTGAGCAATTGCTCGACGTTTGCAATTTCTCAACTCGTGTCTACGAGACGGAAAGAGAAGGACCGTGATGTTTGGTTGGTAGAGAAGCGCAAAGCCCCAGTGTTACTGCGCCTGTGAAAGCGCTTCCAAGGAAGGGTGCTGGCTAGCAAGAGCTTTCAGTGCTGGCACTTTTCATCTCTGAGCAATTGCTCAACGTTTGCAATTTCTCACCTGAGCTCTCTTCAGAGTGCGCGAGAGGATGAGCAGAAGATGAGGTGGCTAGAGAAGCCCAGAGCCCCAGTGTTCTTAGGCCTACAAAAGCGCTTCCAAGGAAGGGTGCTGGCTAGCAACAGCTTTCAGTGCTGGCACTTTTCATCTCTGAGCAATTGCTCGACGTTTGCAGTTTCTCAGCTCGTGTCTACGAGACGGAAAGAGAAGGACCGTGACGTTTGGTGCGTATAGAAGCGCAAAGCCCCAGTGTTACTGCGCCTGTGAAAGCGCTTCCAAGGAAGGGTGCTGGCTAGCAACAGCTTTCAGTGCTGGCACTTTTCATCTCTGAGCAATTGCTCGACGTTTGCAATTTCTCACCTGAGCTCTCTTTAGAGTGCGCGAGAGGATGAGCAGAAGATTAGGTGGCTAGAGAAGCCCAGAGCCCCAGTGTTCTTAGGGCTACAAAAGCGCTTCCAAGGAAGGGTGCTGGCTAGCAACAGCTTTCAGTGCTGGCACTTTTCATCTCTGAGCAATTGCTCGATGTTTGCAATTTCTCAACTCGTGTCTACGAGACGGAAAGAGAATGACCGTGACGTTTGGTGGGTAGAGAAGCGCAAAGCCCCAGTGTTGCTGCGCCTGTGAAAGCGCTTCCAAGGAAGGGTGCTGTCTAGCAACAGCTTTCAGTGCTGGCACTTTTCACCTCTGAGCAATTGCTGGACGTTTGCAATTTCTCAGCTCGTGTCTACGAGACGGAAAGAGAATGACCGTGACGTTTGGTGCGTAGAGAAGCGCAAAGCCCCAGTGTTGCTGCACCTGTGAAAGCGCTTCCAAGGAAGGGTGCTGGCTAGCAACAGCTTTCAGTGCTGGCACTTTTCATCTCTGAGCAATTGCTCGACGCTTGCAATTTCTCAGCTCGTGTCTACGAGACGGAAAGAGAAGGACCGTGACGTTTGGTGGGTAGAGAAGCGCAAAGCCCCAGTGTTGCTGTGCCTGTGAAAGCGCTTCCAAGGAAGGGTGCTGGCTAGCAACAGCTTTCAGTGCTGGCACTTTTCATCTCTGAGCAATTGCTCGACGTTTGCAATTTCTCACCTGAGCTCTCTTTAGAGCGCGCGAGGATGAGCAGAAGATGAGGTGGCTAGAGAAGCCCAGAGCCCCAGTGTTCTAAGGGCTACAAAAGCGCTTCCAAGGAAGGGTGCTGGCTAGCAACAGCTTTCAGTGCTGGCACTTTTCATCTCTGAGCAATTGCTCGATGTTTGCAATTTCTCAGCTCGTGTCTACAAGACGGAAAGAGAAGGACCGTGACGTTTGGTGGGTAGAGAAGCGCAAAGCCCCAGTGTTACTGCGCTTGTGAAAGCGCTTCCAAGGAAGGGTGCTGGCTAGCAACAGCTTTCAGTGCTGGCACTTTTCATCTCTGAGCAATTGCTCGACGTTTGCAATTTCTCACCTGAGCTCTCTTTAGAGTGCGCGAGAGGATGAGCAGAAGATGAGGTGGCTAGAGAAGCCCAGAGCCCCAGTGTTCTTAGGCCTACAAAAGCGCTTCCAAGGAAGGGGGCTGGCTAGCAACAGCTTTCAGTGCTGGCACTTTTCATCTCTGAGCAATTGCTCGAAGTTTGCAATTTCTCAGCTCGTGTCTACGAGACGGAAAGAGAAGGACCGTGATATTTGGTGGCTAGAGAAGCGCAAAGCCCCAGTGTTACTGCGCCTGTGAAAGCGCTTCCAAGGAAGGGTGCTGGCTAGCAACAGCTTTCAGTGCTGGCACTTTTCATCTCTGAGCAATTGCTCAACGTTTGCAATTTCTCACCTGAGCTCTCTTCAGAGTGCGCGAGAGGATGAGCAGAAGATGAGGTGGCTAAAGAAGCCCAGAGCCCCAGTGTTCTTAGGCCTACAAAAGCGCTTCCAAGGAAGGGTGCTGGCTAGCAACAGCTTTCAGTGCTGTCACTTTTCATCTCTGAGCAATTGCTCGACGTTTGCAATTTCTCAGCTCGTGTCTACGAGACGGAAAGAGAAGGACCGTGACGTTTGGTGGCTAGAGAAGCGCAAAGCCCCACTGTTGCTGCGCCTGTGAAAGCGCTTCCAAGGAAGGGTGCTGGGTAGCAAGAGCTTTCAGTGCTGGCACTTTTCATCTCTGAGCAATTGCTCGACGTTTGCAATTTCTCACCTGAGCTCTCTTTAGAGTGCGCGAGAGGATGAGCAGAAGATGAGGTGGCTAAAGAAGCCCAGAGCCCCAGTGTTCTTAGGCCTACAAAAGCGCTTCCAAGGAAGGGTGCTGGCTAGCAACAGCTTTCAGTACTGGCACTTTTCATCTCTGAGCAATTGCTCGATGTTTGCAATTTCTCAGCTCGTGTCTACGAGACGGAGAGATAGTGACCGTGACGTTTGGTGGGTAGAGAAGCGCAAAGCCCCAGTGTTACAGCGCCTGTGAAAGCGCTTCCAAGGAAGGGTGCTGGCTAGCAACAGCTTTCAGTGCTGGCACTTTTCATCTCTGAGCAATTGCTCGTCGTTTGCAATTTCTCACCTGAGCTCTCTTCAGAGTGCGCGAGAGGATGAGCAGAAGATGAGGTGGCTAAAGAAGCCCAGAGCCCCAGTGTTCTTAGGCCTACAAAAGCGCTTCCAAGGAAGGGTGCTGGCTAGCAACAGCTTTCAGTGCTGGCACTTTTCATCTCTGAGCAATTGCTCGACGTTTGCAATTTCTCAGCTTGTGTCTACGAGACGGAAAGAGAATGACCGTGACGTTTAGTGGCTAGAGAAGCGCAAAGCCCAAGTGTTGCTGCGCCTGTGAAAGCGCTTCCAAGGAAGGGTGCTGGCTAGCAACAGCTTTCAGTGCTGGCACTTTTCATATCTGAGCAATTGCTCGACGTTTGCAATTTCTCACCTGAGCTCTCTTTAGAGCGCGCGAGGATGAGCAGAAGATTAGGTGGCTAGAGAAGCCCAGAGCCCCAGTGTTCTAAGGGCTACAAAAGCGCTTCCAAGGAAGGGTGCTGGCTAGCAACAGCTTTCAGTGCTGGCACTTTTCATCTCTGAGCAATTGCTCGACGTTTGCAATTTCTCACCTGAGCTCTCTTTAGAGTGCGCGAGAGGATGAGCAGAAGATGAGGTGGCTAGAGAAGCCCAGAGCCCCAGTGTTCTTAGGCCTACAAAAGCGCTTCCAAGGAAGGGTGCTGGCTAGCAACAGCTTTCAGTGCTGGCACTTTTCACCTCTGAGCAATTGCTCGACGTTTGCAATTTCTCAGCTCGTGTCTACGAGACGGAAAGAGAAGGACCGTGATGTTTGGTGGCGAGAGAAGCGCAAAGCCCCAGTGTTACTGCGCCTGTGAAAGCGCTTCCAAGGAAGGGTGCTGGCTAGCAACAGCTTTCAGTGCTGGCACTTTTCATCTCTGAGCAATTGCTCGACGTTTGCAATTTCTCACCTGAGCTCTCTTCAGAGTGCGCGAGAGGATGAGCAGAAGATGAGGTGGCTAAAGAAGCCCAGAGCCCCAGTGTTCTTAGGCCTACAAAAGCGCTTCCAAGGAAGGGTGCTGGCTAGCAAAAGCTTTCAGTGCTGGCACTTTTCATCTCTGAGCAATTGCTCGACGTTTGCAATTTCTCAGCTCGTGTCTACGAGACGGAAAGAGAAGGACCGTGACGTTTGGTGGGTAGAGAAGCGCAAAGCCCCAGTGTTACTGCGCCTGTGAAAGCGCTTCCAAGGAAGGGTGCTGGCTAGCAAGAGCTTTCAGTGCTGGCACTTTTCATCTCTGAGCAATTGCTCGACGTTTGCAATTTCTCACCTGAGCTCTCTTTAGAGTGCGCGAGAGGATGAGCAGAAGATGAGGTGGCTAAAGAAGCCCAGAGCCCCAGTGTTCTTAGGCCTACAAAAGCGCTTCCAAGGAAGGGGGCTGGCTAGCAACAGCTTTCAGTACTGGCACTTTTCATCTCTGAGCAATTGCTCGATGTTTGCAATTTCTCAGCTCGTGTCTACGAGACGGAGAGATAGTGACCGTGACGTTTGGTGGGTAGAGAAGCGCAAAGCCCCAGTGTTACAGCGCCTGTGAAAGCGCTTCCAAGGAAGGGTGCTGGCTAGCAACAGCTTTCAGTGCTGGCACTTTTCATCTCTGAGCAATTGCTCGTCGTATGCAATTTCTCAGCTCGTGTCTACGAGACGGAAAGAGAAGGACCGTGACGTTTGGTGGGTAGAGAAGCGCAAAGCCCCAGTGTTACTGCGCCTGTGAAAGCGCTTCCAAGGAAGGGTGCTGGCTAGCAACAGCTTTCAGTGCTGGCACTTTTCATCTCTGAGCAATTGCTCGACGTTTGCAATTTCTCACCTGAGCTCTCTTTAGAGTGCGCGAGAGGATGAGCAGAAGATGAGGTGGCTAAAGAAGCCCAGAGCCCCAGTGTTCTTAGGCCTACAAAAGCGCTTCCAAGGAAGGGGGCTGGCTAGCAAGAGCTTTCAGTGCTGGCACTTTTCATCTCTGAGCAATTGCTCGACGTTTGCAATTTCTCAGCTCGTGTCTACGAGACGGAGAGATAGTGACCGTGACGTTTGGTGGGTAGAGAAGCGCAAAGCCCCAGTGTTACAGCGCCTGTGAAAGCGCTTCCAAGGAAGGGTGCTGGCTAGCAACAGCTTTCAGTGCTGGCACTTTTCATCTCTGAGCAATTGCTCGTCGTTTGCAATTTCTCACCTGAGCTCTCTTCAGAGTGCGCGAGAGGATGAGCAGAAGATGAGGTGGCTAAAGAAGCCCAGAGCCCCAGTGTTCTTAGGCCTACAAAAGCGCTTCCAAGGAAGGGTGCTGGCTAGCAACAGCTTTCAGTGCTGGCACTTTTCATCTCTGAGCAATTGCTCGACGTTTGCAATTTCTCAGCTTGTGTCTACGAGACGGAAAGAGAATGACCGTGACGTTTGGTGCGTATAGAAGGGCAAAGCCCCAGTGTTACTGCGCCTGTGAAAGCGCTTCCAAGGAAGGGTGCTGGCTAGCAACAGCTTTCAGTGCTGGCACTTTTCATCTCTGAGCAATTGCTCGACGTTTGCAATTTCTCACCTGAGCTCTCTTTAGAGTGCGCGAGAGGATGAGCAGAAGATGAGGTGGCTAGAGAAGCCCAGAGCCCCAGTGTTCTTAGGCCTACAAAAGCGCTTCCAAGGAAGGGTGCTGGCTAGCAACAGCTTTCAGTGCTGGCACTTTTCATCTCGGAGCAATTGCTCGATGTTTGCAATTTCTCAACTCGTGTCTACGAGACGGAAAGAGAATGACCGTGACGTTTGGTGGGTAGAGAAGCGCAAAGCCCCAGTGTTGCTGCGCCTGTGAAAGCGCTTCCAAGGAAGGGTGCTGGCTAGCAAGAGCTTTCAGTGCTGGCACTTTTCATCTCTGAGCAATTGCTCGACGTTTGCAATTTCTCACCTGAGCTCTCTTCAGAGTGCGCGAGAGGATGAGCAGAAGATGAGGTGGCTAAAGAAGCCCAGAGCCCCAGTGTTCTTAGGCCTACAAAAGCGCTTCCAAGGAAGGGTGCTGGCTAGCAACAGCTTTCAGTGCTGGCACTTTTCATCTCTGAGCAATTGCTGGACGTTTGCAATTTCTCAGCTCGTGTCTACGAGACGGAAAGAGAATGACCGTGACGTTTGGTGCGTAGAGAAGCGCAAAGCCCCAGTGTTGCTGCGCCTGTGAAAGCGCTTCCAAGGAAGGGTGCTGGCTAGCAACAGCTTTCAGTGCTGGCACTTTTCATCTCTGAGCAATTGCTCGACGTTTGCAATTTCTCACCTGAGCTCTCTTTAGAGTGCGCGAGAGGATGAGCAGAAGATGAGGTGGCTAGAGAAGCCCAGAGCCCCAGTGTTCTTAGGCCTACAAAAGCGCTTCCAAGGAAGGGTGCTGGCTAGCAACAGCTTTCAGTGCTGGCACTTTTCATCTCTGAGCAATTGCTCGACGTTTGCAATTTCTCAACTCGTGTCTACGAGAGGGAAAGAGAATGACCGTGACGTTTGGTGCGTATAGAAGCGCAAAGCCCCAGTGTTGCTGCGCCTGTGAAAGCGCTTCCAAGGAAGGGTGCTGGCTAGCAACAGCTTTCAGTGCTGGCACTTTTCACCTCTGAGCAATTGCTCGACGTTTGCAATTTCTCACCTGAGCTCTCTTTAGAGTGCGCGAGAGGATGAGCAGAAGATGAGGTGGCTAGAGAAGCCCAGAGCCCCAGTGTTCTTAGGCCTACAAAAGCGCTTCCAAGGAAGGGTGCTGGCTAGCAACAGCTTTCAGTGCTGGCACTTTTCATCTCTGAGCAATTGCTCGATGTTTGCAATTTCTCAGCTCGTGTCTACGAGACGGAAAGAGAATGACCGTGACGTTTGGTGTGTATAGAAGCGCAAAGCCCCAGTGTTGCTGCGCCTGTGAAAGCGCTTCCAAGGAAGGGTGCTGGCTAGCAACAGCTTTCAGTGCTGGCACTTTTCATCTCTGAGCAATTGCTCGACGTTTGCAATTTCTCAGCTCGTGTCTACGAGACGGAAAGAGAAGGACCGTGACGTTTGGTGGCTAGAGAAGCGCAAAGCGCCAGTGTTACTGCGCCTGTGAAATCGCTTCCAAGGAAGGGTGCTGGCTAGCAAGAGCTTTCAGTGCTGGCACTTTTCATCTCTGAGCAATTGCTCGACGTTTGCAATTTCTCACCTGAGCTCTCTTCAGAGTGCGCGAGAGGATGAGCAGAAGATGAGGTGGCTAGAGAAGCCCAGAGCCCCAGTGTTCTTAGGCCTACAAAAGCGCTTCCAAGGAAGGGGGCTGGCTAGCAACAGCTTTCAGTGCTGGCACTTTTCATCTCTGAGCAATTGATCGAAGTTTGCAATTTGTCAGCTCGTGTCTACGAGACGGAAAGAGAATGACCGTGATGTTTGGTGGCTAGAGAAGCGCAAAGCCCCAGGGTTACTGCGCTTGTGAAAGCGCTTCCAAGGAAGGGTGCTGGCTAGCAACAGCTTTCAGAGCTGGCACTTTTCATCTCTGAGCAATTGCTGGACGTTTGCAATTTCTCACCTGAGCTCTCTTTAGAGTGCGCGAGAGGATGAGCAGAAGATGAGGTGGCTAAAGAAGCCCAGAGCCCCAGTGTGCTTAGGCCTACAAAAGCGCTTCCAAGGAAGGGTGCTGGCTAGCAACAGCTTTCAGTGCTGGCACTTTTCTTCTCTGAGCAATTGCTCGACGTTTGCAATTTCTCAGCTCGTGTCTATGAGACGGAAAGAGAAGGACCGTGACGTTTGGTGGGTAGAGAAGCGCAAAGCCCCAGTGTTACTGCGCCTGTAAAGCGCTTCCAAGGAAGGGTGCTGGCTAGCAACAGCTTTCAGTGCTGGCACTTTTCATCTCTGAGCAATTGCTCGACGTTTGCAATTTCTCACCTGAGCTCTCTTCAGAGTGCGCGAGAGGATGAGCAGAAGATGAGGTGGCTAAAGAAGCCCAGAGCCCCAGTGTTCTTAGGCCTACAAAAGCGCTTCCAAGGAAGGGTGCTGGCTAGCAACAGCTTTCAGTGCTGGCACTTTTCATCTCTGAGCAATTGCTCGACGTTTGCAATTTCTCAGCTCGTGTCTACGAGACGGAAAGAGAAGGACCGTGACGTTTGGTGGGTAGAGAAGCGCAAAGCCCCAGTGTTGCTGCGCCTGTGAAAGCGCTTCCAAGGAAGGGTGCTGGCTAGCAACAGCTTTCAGTGCTGGCACTTTTCATCTCTGAGCAATTGCTCGACGTTTGCAATTTCTCACCTGAGCTCTCTTCAGAGTGCGCGAGAGGATGAGCAGAAGATGAGGTGGCTAAAGAAGCCCAGAGCCCCAGTGTTCTTAGGCCTACAAAAGCGCTTCCAAGGAAGGGTGCTGGCTAGCAAGAGCTTCCAGTGCTGGCACTTTTCATCTCTGAGCAATTGCTGGACGTTTGCAATTTCTCAGCTCGTGTCTACGAGACGGAAAGAGAAGGACCGTGACGTTTGGTGCGTATAGAAGCGCAAAGCCCCAGTGTTGCTGCGCCTGTGAAAGCGCTTCCAAGGAAGGGTGCTGGCTAGCAAGAGCTTTCAGTGCTGGCACTTTTCATCTCTGAGCAATTGCTCGACGTTTGCAATTTCTCAGCTCGTGTCTACGAGACGGAAAGAGAAGGACCGTGACGTTTGGTGGGTAGAGAAGTGCAAAGCCCCAGTGTTACTGCGCCTGTGAAAGCGCTTCCAAGGAAGGGTGCTGGCTAGCAACAGCTTTCAGTGCTGGCACTTTTCATCTCTGAGCAATTGCTTGACGTTTGCAATTTCTCAGCTCGTGTCTACGAGGCGGAAAGAGAAGGACCGTGACGTTTGGTGGGTAGAGAAGCGCAAAGCCCCAGTGTTGCTGTGCCTGTGAAAGCGCTTCCAAGGAAGGGTGCTGGCTAGCAACAGCTTTCAGTGCTGGCACTTTTCATATCTGAGCAATTGCTCGACGTTTGCAATTTCTCACCTGAGCTCTCTTTAGAGCGCGAGAGGATGAGCAGAAGATGAGGTGGCTAAAGAAGCCCAGAGCCCCAGTGTTCTTAGGCCTACAGAAGCGCTTCCAAGGAAGGGTGCTGGCTAGCAACAGCTTTCAGTGCTGGCACTTTTCATCTCTGAGCAATTGCTCGACGTTTGCAATTTCTCAGCTCGTGTCTACGAGACGGAAAGAGAATGACTGTGACGTTTGGTGGCTAGAGAAGCGCAAAGCCCCAGTGTTGCTGCGCCTGTGAAAGCGCTTCCAAGGAAGGGTGCTGGCTAGCAAGAGCTTTCAGTGCTGGCACTTTTCATCTCTGAGCAATTGCTCGACATTTGCAATTTCTCACCTGAGCTCTCTTCAGAGTGCGCGAGAGGATGAGCAGAAGATGAGGTGGCTAGAGAAGCCCAGAGCCCCAGTGTTCTTAGGCCTACAAAAGCGCTTCCAAGGAAGGGTGCTGGCTAGCAAGAGCTTTCAGTGCTGGCACTTTTCATCTCTGAGCAATTGCTCGACGTTTGCAATTTCTCAGCTCGTGTCTACGAGACGGATAGAGGATGACCGTGACGTTTGGTGCGTATAGAAGCGCAAAGCCCCAGTGTTGCTGCGCCTGTGAAAGCGCTTCCAAGGAAGGGTGCTGGCTAGCAACAGCTTTCAGTGCTGGCACTTTTCATCTCTGAGCAATTGCTCAACGTTTGCAATTTCTCCCCTGAGCTCTCTTTAGAGTGCGCGAGAGGATGAGCAGAAGATGAGGTGGCTAGAGAAGCCCAGAGCCCCAGTGTGCTTAGGCCTACAAAAGCGCTTCCAAGGAAGGGTGCTGGCTAGCAAGAGCTTTCAGTGCTGGCATTTTTCATCTCTGAGCAATTGCTGGACGTTTGCAATTTCTCAGCTCGTGTCTATGAGATGGAAAGAGAATGACCGTGACGTTTGGTGGGTAGAGAAGCGCAAAGCCCCAGTGTTACTGCGCCTGTAAAGCGCTTCCAAGGAAGGGTGCTGGCTAGCAACAGCTTTCAGTGCTGGCACTTTTCATCTCTGAGCAATTGCTCGACGTTTGCAATTTCTCACCTGAGCTCTCTTCAGAGTGCGCGAGAGGATGAGCAGAAGATGAGGTGGCTAAAGAAGCCCAGAGCCCCAGTGTTCTTAGGCCTACAAAAGCGCTTCCAAGGAAGGGTGCTGGCTAGCAACAGCTTTCAGTGCTGGCACTTTTCATCTCTGAGCAATTGCTCGACGTTTGCAATTTCTCAGCTCGTGTCTACGAGACGGAAAGAGAAGGACCGTGACGTTTGGTGGGTAGAGAAGCGCAAAGCCCCAGTGTTGCTGCGCCTGTGAAAGCGCTTCCAAGGAAGGGTGCTGTCTAGCAACAGCTTTCAGTGCTGGCACTTTTCATCTCTGAGCAATTGCTCGACGTTTGCAATTTCTCACCTGAGCTCTCTTCAGAGTGCGCGAGAGGATGAGCAGAAGATGAGGTGGCTAAAGAAGCCCAGAGCCCCAGTGTTCTTAGGCCTACAAAAGCGCTTCCAAGGAAGGGTGCTGGCTAGCAACAGCTTTCAGTGCTGGCACTTTTCATCTCTGAGCAATTGCTGGACATTTGCAATTTCTCACCTGAGCTCTCTTCAGAGTGCGCGAGAGGATGAGCAGAAGATGAGGTGGCTAAAGAAGCCCAGAGCCCCAGTGTTCTTAGGCCTACAAAAGCGCTTCCAAGGAAGGGTGCTGGCTAGCAACAGCTTTCAGTGCTGGCACTTTTCTTCTCTGAGCAATTGCTGGACGTTTGCAATTTCTCAGCTCGTGTCTACGAGACGGAAAGAGAAGGACCGTGACGTTTGGTGGGTAGAGAAGCGCAAAGCCCCAGTGTTACTGCGCCTGTAAAGCGCTTCCAAGGAAGGGTGCTGGCTAGCAACAGCTTTCAGTGCTGGCACTTTTCATCTCTGAGCAATTGCTGGACGTTTGCAATTTCTCACCTGAGCTCTCTTCAGAGTGCGCGAGAGGATGAGCAGAAGATTAGGTGGCTAGAGAAGCCCAGAGCCCCAGTGTTCTAAGGGCTACAAAAGCGCTTCCAAGGAAGGGTGCTGGCTAGCAACAGCTTTCAGTGCTGGCACTTTTCATCTCTGAGCAATTGCTCGACGTTTGCAATTTCTCACCTCAGCTCTCTTCAGAGTGCGCGAGAGGATGAGCAGAAGATGAGGTGGCTAAAGAAGCCCAGAGCCCCAGTGTTCTAAGGGCTACAAAAGCGCTTCCAAGGAAGGGTGCTGGCTAGCAACAGCTTTCAGTGCTGGCACTTTTCCTCTCTGAGCAATTGATCGAAGTTTGCAATTTGTCAGCTCGTGTCTACGAGACGGAAAGAGAAGGACCGTGACTTTTGGTGGGTAGAGAAGCGCAAAGCCCCAGTGTTACTGCGCCTGTGAAAGCGCTTCCAAGGAAGGGTGCTGGCTAGCAACAGCTTTCAGTGCTGGCACTTTTCATCTCTGAGCAATTGCTCGACGTTTGCAATTTCTCACCTGAGCTCTCTTTAGAGTGCGCGAGAGGATGAGCAGAAGATGAGGTGGCTAGAGAAGCCCAGAGCCCCAGTGTTCTTAGGCCTACAAAAGCGCTTCCAAGGAAGGGTGCTGGCTAGCAACAGCTTTCAGTGCTGGCACTTTTCATCTCTGAGCAATTGCTCGACGTTTGCAATTTCTCACCTGAGCTCTCTTCAGAGTGCGCGAGAGGATGAGCAGAAGATGAGGTGGCTAAAGAAGCCCAGAGCCCCAGTGTTCTTAGGCCTACAAAAGCGCTTCCAAGGAAGGGTGCTGGCTAGCAAGAGCTTTCAGTGCTGGCACTTTTCTTCTCTGAGCAATTGCTCGACGTTTGCAATTTCTCAGCTCGTGTCTACGAGACGGAAAGAGAAGGACCGTGACGTTTGGTGGGTAGAGAAGCGCAAAGCCCCAGTGTTACTGCACCTGTAAAGCGCTTCCAAGGAAGGGTGCTGGCTAGCAACAGCTTTCAGTGCTGGCACTTTTCATCTCTGAGCAATTGCTCGACGTTTGCAATTTCTCACCTGAGCTCTCTTCAGAGTGCGCGAGAGGATGAGCAGAAGATGAGGTGGCTAGAGAAGCCCAGAGCCCCAGTGTTCTAAGGGCTACAAAAGCGCTTCCAAGGAAGGGTGCTGGCTAGCAACAGCTTTCAGTGCTGGCACTTTTCATCTCTGAGCAATTGCTCGACGTTTGCAATTTCTCAGCTCGTGTCTACAAGACGGAAAGAGAAGGACCGTGATGTTTGGTGGGTAGAGAAGCACAAAGCCCCAGTGTTGCTGCGCCTGTGAAAGCGCTTCCAAGGAAGGGTGCTGGCTAGCAACAGCTTTCAGTGCTGGCACTTTTCATCTCTGAGCAATTGCTCGACGTTTGCAATTTCTCACCTGAGCTCTCTTCAGAGTGCGCGAGAGGATGAGCAGAAGATGAGGTGGTTAAAGAAGCCCAGAGCCCCAGTGTTCTTAGGCCTACAAAAGCGCTTCCAAGGAAGGGTGCTGGCTAGCAAGAGCTTCCAGTGCTGGCACTTTTCATCTCTGAGCAATTGCTGGACGTTTGCAATTTCTCAGCTCGTGTCTACGAGACGGAAAGAGAAGGACCGTGACGTTTGGTGCGTATAGAAGCGCAAAGCCCCAGTGTTGCTGCGCCTGTGAAAGCGCTTCCAAGGAAGGGTGCTGGCTAGCAAGAGCTTTCAGTGCTGGCACTTTTCATCTCTGAGCAATTGCTGGACGTTTGCAATTTCTCACCTGAGCTCTCTTCAGAGTGCGCGAGAGGATGAGCAGAAGATGAGGTGGCTAAAGAAGCCCAGAGCCCCAGTGTTCTTAGGCCTACAAAAGCGCTTCCAAGGAAGGGTGCTGGCTAGCAACAGCTTTCAGTGCTGGCACTTTTCATCTCTGAGCAATTGCTCGATGTTTGCAATTTCTCAGCTCGTGTCTACGAGACGGAAAGAGAATGACCGTGACGTTTGGTGTGTATAGAAGCGCAAAGCCCCAGTGTTGCTGCGCCTGTGAAAGCGCTTCCAAGGAAGGGTGCTGGCTAGCAAGAGCTTTCAGTGCTGGCACTTTTCATCTCTGAGCAATTGCTCGACGTTTGCAATTTCTCAGCTCGTGTCTACGAGACGGAAAGAGAAGGACCGTGACGTTTGCTGGCTAGAGAAGCGCAAAGCCCCAGTGTTACTGCGCCTGTGAAATCGCTTCCAAGGAAGGGTGCTGGCTAGCAAGAGCTTTCAGTGCTGGCACTTTTCATCTCTGAGCAATTGCTCGACGTTTGCAATTTCTCACCTGAGCTCTCTTCAGAGTGCGCGAGAGGATGAGCAGAAGATGAGGTGGCTAGAGAAGCCCAGAGCCCCAGTGTTCTTAGGCCTACAAAAGCGCTTCCAAGGAAGGGTGCTGGCTAGCAACAGCTTTCAGTGCTGGCACTTTTCATCTCTGAGCAATTGATCGAAGTTTGCAATTTGTCAGCTCGTGTCTACGAGACGGAAAGAGAATGACCGTGATGTTTGGTGGCTAGAGAAGCGCAAAGCCCCAGGGTTACTGCGCTTGTGAAAGCGCTTCCAAGGAAGGGTGCTGGCTAGCAACAGCTTTCAGAGCTGGCACTTTTCATCTCTGAGCAATTGCTGGACGTTTGCAATTTCTCACCTGAGCTCTCTTTAGAGTGCGCGAGAGGATGAGCAGAAGATGAGGTGGCTAAAGAAGCCCAGAGCCCCAGTGTGCTTAGGCCTACAAAAGCGCTTCCAAGGAAGGGTGCTGGCTAGCAACAGCTTTCAGTGCTGGCACTTTTCTTCTCTGAGCAATTGCTCGACGTTTGCAATTTCTCAGCTCGTGTCTATGAGACGGAAAGAGAATGACCGTGACGTTTGGTGGGTAGAGAAGCGCAAAGCCCCAGTGTTACTGCGCCTGTAAAGCGCTTCCAAGGAAGGGTGCTGGCTAGCAAGAGCTTTCAGTGCTGGCACTTTTCATCTCTGAGCAATTGCTCGACGTTTGCAATTTCTCACCTGAGCTCTCTTCAGAGTGCGCGAGAGGATGAGCAGAAGATGAGGTGGCTAAAGAAGCCCAGAGCCCCAGTGTTCTTAGGCCTACAAAAGCGCTTCCAAGGAAGGGTGCTGGCTAGCAACAGCTTTCAGTGCTGGCACTTTTCATCTCTGAGCAATTGCTCGACGTTTGCAATTTCTCAGCTCGTGTCTACGAGACGGAAAGAGAAGGACCGTGACGTTTGGTGGGTAGAGAAGCGCAAAGCCCCAGTGTTGCTGCGCCTGTGAAAGCGCTTCCAAGGAAGGGTGCTGGCTAGCAACAGCTTTCAGTGCTGGCACTTTTCATCTCTGAGCAATTGCTGGACGTTTGCAATTTCTCACCTGAGCTCTCTTCAGAGTGCGCGAGAGGATGAGCAGAAGATGAGGTGGCTAAAGAAGCCCAGAGCCCCAGTGTTCTTAGGCCTACAAAAGCGCTTCCAAGGAAGGGTGCTGGCTAGCAAGAGCTTCCAGTGCTGGCAATTTTCATCTCTGAGCAATTGCTGGACGTTTGCAATTTCTCAGCTCGTGTCTACGAGACGGAAAGAGAAGGACCGTGACGTTTGGTGCGTATAGAAGCGCAAAGCCCCAGTGTTGCTGCGCCTGTGAAAGCGCTTCCAAGGAAGGGTGCTGGCTAGCAAGAGCTTTCAGTGCTGGCACTTTTCATCTCTGAGCAATTGCTCGACGTTTGCAATTTCTCAGCTCGTGTCTACGAGACGGAAAGAGAAGGACCGTGACGTTTGGTGGGTAGAGAAGCGCAAAGCCCCAGTGTTACTGCGCCTGTGAAAGCGCTTCCAAGGAAGGGTGCTGGCTAGCAACAGCTTTCAGTGCTGGCACTTTTCATCTCTGAGCAATTGCTTGACGTTTGCAATTTCTCAGCTCGTGTCTACGAGGCGGAAAGAGAAGGACCGTGACGTTTGGTGGGTAGAGAAGCGCAAAGCCCCAGTGTTGCTGTGCCTGTGAAAGCGCTTCCAAGGAAGGGTGCTGGCTAGCAACAGCTTTCAGTGCTGGCACTTTTCATATCTGAGCAATTGCTCGACGTTTGCAATTTCTCACCTGAGCTCTCTTTAGAGCGCGAGAGGATGAGCAGAAGATTAGGTGGCTAGAGAAGCCCAGAGCCCCAGTGTTCTTAGGCCTACAGAAGCGCTTCCAAGGAAGGGTGCTGGCTAGCAACAGCTTTCAGTGCTGGCACTTTTCATCTCTGAGCAATTGCTCGACGTTTGCAATTTCTCAGCTCGTGTCTACGAGACGGAAAGAGAATGACTGTGACGTTTGGTGGCTAGAGAAGCGCAAAGCCCCAGTGTTGCTGCGCCTGTGAAAGCGCTTCCAAGGAAGGGTGCTGGCTAGCAAGAGCTTTCAGTGCTGGCACTTTTCATCTCTGAGCAATTGCTCGACGTTTGCAATTTCTCACCTGAGCTCTCTTCAGAGTGCGCGAGAGGATGAGCAGAAGATTAGGTGGCTAGAGAAGCCCAGAGCCCCAGTGTTCTTAGGCCTACAAAAGCGCTTCCAAGGAAGGGTGCTGGCTAGCAAGAGCTTTCAGTGCTGGCACTTTTCATCTCTGAGCAATTGCTCGACGTTTGCAATTTCTCAGCTCGTGTCTACGAGACGGATAGAGGATGACCGTAACGTTTGGTGGCTAGAGAAGCGCAAAGCCCCAGTGTTGCTGCGCCTGTGAAAGCGCTTCCAAGGAAGGGTGCTGGCTAGCAACAGCTTTCAGTGCTGGCACTTTTCATCTCTGAGCAATTGCTCAACGTTTGCAATTTCTCACCTGAGCTCTCTTTAGAGTGCGCGAGAGGATGAGCAGAAGATGAGGTGGCTAGAGAAGCCCAGAGCCCCAGTGTGCTTAGGCCTACAAAAGCGCTTCCAAGGAAGGGTGCTGGCTAGCAAGAGCTTTCAGTGCTGGCATTTTTCATCTCTGAGCAATTGCTGGACGTTTGCAATTTCTCAGCTCGTGTCTATGAGATGGAAAGAGAATGACCGTGACGTTTGGTGGGTAGAGAAGCGCAAAGCCCCAGTGTTACTGCGCCTGTAAAGCGCTTCCAAGGAAGGGTGCTGGCTAGCAACAGCTTTCAGTGCTGGCACTTTTCATCTCTGAGCAATTGCTCGACGTTTGCAATTTCTCACCTGAGCTCTCTTCAGAGTGCGCGAGAGGATGAGCAGAAGATTAGGTGGCTAAAGAAGCCCAGAGCCCCAGTGTTCTTAGGCCTACAAAAGCGCTTCCAAGGAAGGGTGCTGGCTAGCAACAGCTTTCAGTGCTGGCACTTTTCATCTCTGAGCAATTGCTCGACGTTTGCAATTTCTCAGCTCGTGTCTACGAGACGGAAAGAGAAGGACCGTGACGTTTGGTGGGTAGAGAAGCGCAAAGCCCCAGTGTTGCTGCGCCTGTGAAAGCGCTTCCAAGGAAGGGTGCTGTCTAGCAACAGCTTTCAGTGCTGGCACTTTTCATCTCTGAGCAATTGCTCGACGTTTGCAATTTCTCACCTGAGCTCTCTTCAGAGTGCGCGAGAGGATGAGCAGAAGATGAGGTGGCTAAAGAAGCCCAGAGCCCCAGTGTTCTTAGGCCTACAAAAGCGCTTCCAAGGAAGGGTGCTGGCTAGCAACAGCTTTCAGTGCTGGCACTTTTCATCTCTGAGCAATTGCTGGACATTTGCAATTTCTCACCTGAGCTCTCTTCAGAGTGCGCGAGAGGATGAGCAGAAGATGAGGTGGCTAAAGAAGCCCAGAGCCCCAGTGTTCTTAGGCCTACAAAAGCGCTTCCAAGGAAGGGTGCTGGCTAGCAACAGCTTTCAGTGCTGGCACTTTTCTTCTCTGAGCAATTGCTGGACGTTTGCAATTTCTCAGCTCGTGTCTATCAGACGGAAAGAGAAGGACCGTGACGTTTGGTGGGTAGAGAAGCGCAAAGCCCCAGTGTTACTGCGCCTGTAAAGCGCTTCCAAGGAAGGGTGCTGGCTAGCAACAGCTTTCAGTGCTGGCACTTTTCATCTCTGAGCAATTGCTGGACGTTTGCAATTTCTCACCTGAGCTCTCTTCAGAGTGCGCGAGAGGATGAGCAGAAGATTAGGTGGCTAGAGAAGCCCAGAGCCCCAGTGTTCTAAGGGCTACAAAAGCGCTTCCAAGGAAGGGTGCTGGCTAGCAACAGCTTTCAGTGCTGGCACTTTTCATCTCTGAGCAATTGCTCGACGTTTGCAATTTCTCACCTGAGCTCTCTTCAGAGTGCGCGAGAGGATGAGCAGAAGATGAGGTGGCTAAAGAAGCCCAGAGCCCCAGTGTTCTAAGGGCTACAAAAGCGCTTCCAAGGAAGGGTGCTGGCTAGCAACAGCTTTCAGTGCTGGCACTTTTCCTCTCTGAGCAATTGATCGAAGTTTGCAATTTGTCAGCTCGTGTCTACGAGACGGAAAGAGAAGGACCGTGATGTTTGGTGGGTAGAGAAGCGCAAAGCCCCAGTGTTACTGCGCCTGTGAAAGCGCTTCCAAGGAAGGGTGCTGGCTAGCAACAGCTTTCAGAGCTGGCACTTTTCTTCTCTGAGCAATTGCTCGACGTTTGCAATTTCTCACCTGAGCTCTCTTTAGAGTGCGCGAGAGGATGAGCAGAAGATGAGGTGGCTAGAGAAGCCCAGAGCCCCAGTGTTCTTAGGCCTACAAAAGCGCTTCCAAGGAAGGGTGCTGGCTAGCAACAGCTTTCAGTGCTGGCACTTTTCATCTCTGAGCAATTGCTCGACGTTTGCAATTTCTCACCTGAGCTCTCTTCAGAGTGCGCGAGAGGATGAGCAGAAGATGAGGTGGCTAAAGAAGCCCAGAGCCCCAGTGTTCTTAGGCCTACAAAAGCGCTTCCAAGGAAGGGTGCTGGCTAGCAAGAGCTTTCAGTGCTGGCACTTTTCTTCTCTGAGCAATTGCTCGACGTTTGCAATTTCTCAGCTCGTGTCTATCAGACGGAAAGAGAAGGACCGTGACGTTTGGTGGGTAGAGAAGCGCAAAGCCCCAGTGTTACAGCGCCTGTAAAGCGCTTCCAAGGAAGGGTGCTGGCTAGCAACAGCTTTCAGTGCTGGCACTTTTCATCTCTGAGCAATTGCTCGACGTTTGCAATTTCTCACCTGAGCTCTCTTCAGAGTGCGCGAGAGGATGAGCAGAAGATGAGGTGGCTAGAGAAGCCCAGAGCCCCAGTGTTCTAAGGGCTACAAAAGCGCTTCCAAGGAAGGGTGCTGGCTAGCAACAGCTTTCAGTGCTGGCACTTTTCATCTCTGAGCAATTGCTCGACGTTTGCAATTTCTCAGCTCGTGTCTACAAGACGGAAAGAGAAGGACCGTGATGTTTGGTGGGTAGAGAAGCGCAAAGCCCCAGTGTTGCTGCGCCTGTGAAAGCGCTTCCAAGGAAGGGTGCTGGCTAGCAACAGCTTTCAGTGCTGGCACTTTTCATCTCTGAGCAATTGCTCGACGTTTGCAATTTCTCACCTGAGCTCTCTTCAGAGTGCGCGAGAGGATGAGCAGAAGATGAGGTGGCTAAAGAAGCCCAGAGCCCCAGTGTTCTTAGGCCTACAAAAGCGCTTCCAAGGAAGGGTGCTGGCTAGCAAGAGCTTCCAGTGCTGGCACTTTTCATCTCTGAGCAATTGCTGGACGTTTGCAATTTCTCAGCTCGTGACTACGAGACGGAAAGAGAAGGACCGTGACGTTTGGTGCGTATAGAAGCGCAAAGCCCCAGTGTTGCTGCGCCTGTGAAAGCGCTTCCAAGGAAGGGTGCTGGCTAGCAACAGCTTTCAGTGCTGGCACTTTTCATCTCTGAGCAATTGCTCGACGTTTGCAATTTCTCAGCTCGTGTCTACGAGACGGAAAGAGAAGGACCGTGACGTTTGGTGCGTAGAGAAGCGCAAAGCCCCAGTGTTGCTGCGCCTGTGAAAGCGCTTCCAAGGAAGGGTGCTGGCTAGCAACAGCTTTCAGTGCTGGCACTTTTCATCTCTGAGCAATTGCTTGACGTTTGCAATTTCTCAGCTCGTGTCTACGAGGCGGAAAGAGAAGGACCGTGACGTTTGGTGGCTAGAGAAGCGCAAAGCCCCAGTGTTGCTGCGCCTGTGAAAGCGCTTCCAAGGAAGGGTGCTGGCTAGCAACAGCTTTCAGTGCTGGCACTTTTCATATCTGAGCAATTGCTCGACGTTTGCAATTTCTCACCTGAGCTCTCTTCAGAGTGCGCGAGAGGATGAGCAGAAGATGAGGTGGCTAGAGAAGCCCAGAGCCCCAGTGTTCTTAGGCCTACAGAAGCGCTTCCAAGGAAGGGTGCTGGCTAGCAAGAGCTTTCAGTGCTGGCACTTTTCATCTCTGAGCAATTGCTCGACGTTTGCAATTTCTCAGCTCGTGTCTACGAGACGGAAAGAGAATGACTGTGACATTTGGTGGCTAGAGAAGCGCAAAGCCCCAGTGTTGCTGCGCCTGTGAAAGCGCTTCCAAGGAAGGGTGCTGGCTAGCAAGAGCTTTCAGTGCTGGCACTTTTCATCTCTGAGCAATTGCTCGACATTTGCAATTTCTCACCTGAGCTCTCTTCAGAGTGCGCGAGAGGATGAGCAGAAGATGAGGTGGCTAGAGAAGCCCAGAGCCCCAGTGTTCTTAGGCCTACAAAAGCGCTTCCAAGGAAGGGTGCTGGCTAGCAAGAGCTTTCAGTGCTGGCACTTTTCATCTCTGAGCAATTGCTCGACGTTTGCAATTTCTCAGCTCGTGTCTACGAGACGGAAAGAGGATGACCGTGACGTTTGGTGCGTATAGAAGCGCAAAGCCCCAGTGTTGCTGCGCCTGTGAAAGCGCTTCCAAGGAAGGGTGCTGGCTAGCAAGAGCTTTCAGTGCTGGCACTTTTCATCTCTGAGCAATTGCTGGACGTTTGCAATTTCTCACCTGAGCTCTCTTTAGAGTGCGCGAGAGGATGAGCAGAAGATGAGGTGGCTAGAGAAGCCCAGAGCCCCAGTGTGCTTAGGCCTACAAAAGCGCTTCCAAGGAAGGGTGCTGGCTAGCAAGAGCTTTCAGTGCTGGCATTTTTCATCTCTGAGCAATTGCTGGACGTTTGCAATTTCTCAGCTCGTGTCTATGAGATGGAAAGAGAATGACCGTGACGTTTGGTGGGTAGAGAAGCGCAAAGCCCCAGTGTTACTGCGCCTGTAAAGCGCTTCCAAGGAAGGGTGCTGGCTAGCAAGAGCTTTCAGTGCTGGCACTTTTCATCTCTGAGCAATTGCTCGACATTTGCAATTTCTCAGCTCGTGTCTACGAGACGGAAAGAGAAGGACCGTGACGTTTGGTGGGTAGAGAAGCGCAAAGCCCCAGTGTTACTGCGCCTGTGAAAGCGCTTCCAAGGAAGGGGGCTGGCTAGCAACAGCTTTCAGTGCTGGCACTTTTCATCTCTGAGCAATTGCTCGACGTTTGCAATTTCTCACCTGAGCTCTCTTTAGAGTGCGCGAGAGGATGAGCAGAAGATTAGGTGGCTAGAGAAGCCCAGAGCCCCAGTGTTCTTAGGCCTACAGAAGCGCTTCCAAGGAAGGGTGCTGGCTAGCAAGAGCTTTCAGTGCTGGCACTTTTCATCTCTGAGCAATTGCTCGACGTTTGCAATTTCTCAGCTCGTGTCTACGAGACGGAAAGAGAATGACTGTGACGTTTGGTGGCTAGAGAAGCGCAAAGCCCCAGTGTTGCTGCGCCTGTGAAAGCGCTTCCAAGGAAGGGTGCTGGCTAGCAAGAGCTTTCAGTGCTGGCACTTTTCATCTCTGAGCAATTGCTCGACATTTGCAATTTCTCACCTGAGCTCTCTTTAGAGTGCGCGAGAGGATGAGCAGAAGATTAGGTGGCTAGAGAAGCCCAGAGCCCCAGTGTTCTTAGGCCTACAAAAGCGCTTCCAAGGAAGGGTGCTGGCTAGCAAGAGCTTTCAGTGCTGGCACTTTTCATCTCTGAGCAATTGCTCGACGTTTGCAATTTCTCAGCTCGTGTCTACGAGACGGAAAGAGAATGACCGTGACGTTTGGTGCGTATAGAAGCGCAAAGCCCCAGTGTTGCTGCGCCTGTGAAAGCGCTTCCAAGGAAGGGTGCTGGC
This sequence comes from Sarcoramphus papa, assembly GCA_037962945.1. NCBI lineage: Eukaryota > Metazoa > Chordata > Aves > Accipitriformes > Cathartidae > Sarcoramphus > Sarcoramphus papa. Next base: position 3,947,687 of record JBBMRM010000093.1, on the reverse strand, counting down.
TAGCAAGAGCTTTCAGTGCTGGCACTTTTCATCTCTGAGCAATTGCTCGACGTTTGCAATTTCTCACCTGAGCTCTCTTTAGAGTGCGCGAGAGGATGAGCAGAAGATGAGGTGGCTAGAGAAGCCCAGAGCCCCAGTGTGCTTAGGCCTACAAAAGCGCTTCCAAGGAAGGGTGCTGGCTAGCAAGAGCTTTCAGTGCTGGCATTTTTCATCTCTGAGCAATTGCTGGACGTTTGCAATTTCTCAGCTCGTGTCTATGAGATGGAAAGAGAATGACCGTGACGTTTGGTGGGTAGAGAAGCGCAAAGCCCCAGTGTTACTGCGCCTGTAAAGCGCTTCCAAGGAAGGGTGCTGGCTAGCAACAGCTTTCAGTGCTGGCACTTTTCATCTCTGAGCAATTGCTCGACATTTGCAATTTCTCAGCTCGTGTCTACGAGACGGAAAGAGAAGGACCATGACGTTTGGTGGCTAGAGAAGCGCAAAGCCCCAGTGTTACTGCGCCTGTGAAAGCGCTTCCAAGGAAGGGTGCTGGCTAGCAACAGCTTTCAGTGCTGGCACTTTTCATCTCTGAGCAATTGCTCGACGTTTGCAATTTCTCACCTGAGCTCTCTTTAGAGTGCGCGAGAGGATGAGCAGAAGATTAGGTGGCTAGAGAAGCCCAGAGCCCCAGTGTTCTTAGGCCTACAAAAGCGCTTCCAAGGAAGGGTGCTGGCTAGCAAGAGCTTTCAGTGCTGGCACTTTTCATCTCTGAGCAATTGCTCGACGTTTGCAATTTCTCAGCTCGTGTCTAGGAGACGGAAAGAGAAGGACCGTGACGTTTGGTGCGTATAGAAGCGCAAAGCCCCAGTGTTGCTGTGCCTGTGAAAGCGCTTCCAAGGAAGGGTGCTGGCTAGCAACAGCTTTCAGTGCTGGCACTTTTCATCTCTGAGCAATTGCTCGACGTTTGCAATTTCTCAGCTCGTGTCTACGAGACGGAAAGAGAAGGACCGTGACGTTTGGTGCGTACAGAAGCGCAAAGCCCCAGTGTTGCTGCGCCTGTGAAAGCGCTTCCAAGGAAGGGTGCTGGCTAGCAACAGCTTTCAGTGCTGGCACTTTTCATCTCTGAGCAATTGCTCGACGTTTGCAATTTCTCACCTGAGCTCTCTTTAGAGTGCGCGAGAGGATGAGCAGAAGATGAGGTGGCTAGAGAAGCCCAGAGCCCCAGTGTTCTTAGGCCTACAAAAGCGCTTCCAAGGAAGGGTGCTGGCTAGCAAGAGCTTTCAGTGCTGGCACTTTTCATCTCTGAGCAATTGCTCGACGTTTGCAATTTCTCAGCTCGTGTCTACGAGACGGAGAGATAGTGACCGTGACGTTTGGTGGGTAGAGAAGCGCAAAGCCCCAGTGTTACTGCGCCTGTGAAAGCGCTTCCAAGGAAGGGTGCTGGCTAGCAAGAGCTTTCAGTGCTGGCACTTTTCATCTCTGAGCAATTGCTCGACGTTTGCAATTTCTCAGCTCGTGTCTACGAGACGGAGAGATAGTGACCGTGACGTTTGGTGGGTAGAGAAGCGCAAAGCCCCAGTGTTACTGCGCCTGTGAAAGCGCTTCCAAGGAAGGGTGCTGGCTAGCAAGAGCTTTCAGTACTGGCACTTTTCATCTCTGAGCAATTGCTCGACGTTTGCAATTTCTCAGCTCGTGTCTACGAGACGGAAAGAGAAGGACCGTGACGTTTGGTGGCTAGAGAAGCGCAAAGCCCCAGTGTTACTGCGCCTGTGAAAGCGCTTCCAAGGAAGGGTGCTGGCTAGCAAGAGCTTTCAGTGCTGGCACTTTTCATCTCTGAGCAATTGCTGGACGTTTGCAATTTCTCACCTGAGCTCTCTTCAGAGTGCGCGAGAGGATGAGCAGAAGATGAGGTGGCTAAAGAAGCCCAGAGCCCCAGTGTTCTTAGGCCTACAAAAGCGCTTCCAAGGAAGGGTGCTGGCTAGCAAGAGCTTCCAGTGCTGGCACTTTTCATCTCTGAGCAATTGCTCGACGCTTGCAATTTCTCAGCTCGTTTCTACGAGACGGAAAGAGAAGGACCGTGACGTTTGGTGGCTAAAGAAGCGAAAAGCCCCAGTGTTGCTGCGCCTGTGAAAGCGCTTCCAAAAAAGGGTGCTGGCTAGCAACAGCTTTCAGTGCTGGCACTTTTCATCTCTGAGCAATTGCTGGACTTTTGCAATTTCTCAGCTCGTTTCTACGAGACGGAAAGAGAAGGACCGTGACGTTTGGTGCGTAGAGAAGCGCAAAGCCCCAGTGTTGCTGCGCCTGTGAAAGCGCTTCCAAGGAAGGGTGCTGGCTAGCAACAGCTTTCAGTGCTGGCACTTTTCATCTCTGAGCAATTGCTGGACGTTTGCAATTTCTCACCTGAGCTCTCTTCAGAGTGCGCGAGAGGATGAGCAGAAGATGAGGTGGCTAAAGAAGCCCAGAGCCCCAGTGTTCTTAGGCCTACAAAAGCGCTTCCAAGGAAGGGTGCTGGCTAGCAACAGCTTTCAGTGCTGGCACTTTTCATCTCTGAGCAATTGCTCGACGTTTGCAATTTCTCAGCTCGTGTCTATGAGACGGAAAGAGAAGGACCGTGACGTTTGGTGGGTAGAGAAGCGCAAAGCCCCAGTGTTGCTGCGCCTGTGAAAGCGCTTCCAAGGAAGGGTGCTGGCTAGCAAGAGCTTTCAGTGCTGGCACTTTTCATCTCTGAGCAATTGCTCGACCTTTGCAATTTCTCACCTGAGCTCTCTTTAGAGTGCGCGAGAGGATGAGCAGAAGATGAGGTGGCTAGAGAAGCCCAGAGCCCCAGTGTTCTTAGGCCTACAAAAGCGCTTCCAAGGAAGGGTGCTGGCTAGCAAGAGCTTTCAGTGCTGGCACTTTTCATCTCTGAGCAATTGCTCGACGTTTGCAATTTCTCAGCTCGTGTCTACGAGACGGAAAGAGAATGACCGTGACGTTTGGTGGCTAGAGAAGTGCAAAGCCCCAGTGTTACTGCGCCTGTAAAGCGCTTCCAAGGAAGGGTGCTGGCTAGCAACAGCTTTCAGTGCTGGCACTTTTCATCTCTGAGCAATTGCTCGACGTTTGCAATTTCTCACCTGAGCTCTCTTTAGAGTGCGCGAGAGGATGAGCAGAAGATTAGGTGGCTAGAGAAGCCCAGAGCCCCAGTGTTCTTAGGCCTACAAAAGCGCTTCCAAGGAAGGGTGCTGGCTAGCAAGAGCTTTCAGTGCTGGCACTTTTCATCTCTGAGCAATTGCTGGACGTTTGCAATTTCTCAGCTCGTGTCTACGAGACGGAAAGAGAATGACCGTGACGTTTGGTGCGTAGAGAAGTGCAAAGCCCCAGTGTTGCTGCGCCTGTGAAAGCGCTTCCAAGGAAGGGTGCTGGCTAGCAACAGCTTTCAGTGCTGGCACTTTTCATCTCTGAGCAATTGCTGGACGTTTGCAATTTCTCACCTGAGCTCTCTTCAGAGTGCACGAGAGGATGAGCAGAAGATGAGGTGGCTAGAGAAGCCCAGAGCCCCAGTCTTCTTAGGCCTACAAAAGCGCTTCCAAGGAAGGGTGCTGGCTAGCAAGAGCTTTCAGTGCTGGCACTTTTCATCTCTGAGCAATTGCTGGACGTTTGCAATTTCTCAGCTCGTGTCTACGAGACGGAAAGAGAAGGACCGTGACGTTTGGTGCGTAGAGAAGCGCAAAGCCCCAGTGTTGCTGCGCCTGTGAAAGCGCTTCCAAGGAAGGGTGCTGGCTAGCAACAGCTTTCAGTACTGGCACTTTTCATCTCTGAGCAATTGCTCGACGTTTGCAATTTCTCAGCTCGTGTCTACGAGACGGAAAGAGAAGGACCGTGACGTTTGGTGGGTAGAGAAGTGCAAAGCCCCAGTGTTACTGCGCCTGTGAAAGCGCTTCCAAGGAAGGGTGCTGGCTAGCAAGAGCTTTCAGTGCTGGCACTTTTCATCTCTGAGCAATTGCTCGACGTTTGCAATTTCTCACCTGAGCTCTCTTCAGAGTGCGCGAGAGGATGAGCAGAAGATGAGGTGGCTAGAGAAGCCCAGAGCCCCAGTGTTCTTAGGCCTACAAAAGCGCTTCCAAGGAAGGGGGCTGGCTAGCAACAGCTTTCAGTGCTGGCACTTTTCATCTCTGAGCAATTGCTCGACGTTTGCAATTTCTCAGCTCGTTTCTACGAGACGGAAAGAGAATGACCGTGACGTTTGGTGGGTAGAGAAGCGCAAAGCCCCAGTGTTGCTGCGCCTGTGAAAGCGCTTCCAAGGAAGGGTGCTGGCTAGCAACAGCTTTCAGTGCTGGCACTTTTCATCTCTGAGCAATTGCTGGACGTTTGCAATTTCTCACCTGAGCTCTCTTCAGAGTGCACGAGAGGATGAGCAGAAGATAAGGTGGCTAGAGAAGCCCAGAGCCCCAGTGTTCTTAGGCCTACAAAAGCGCTTCCAAGGAAGGGTGCTGGCTAGCAAGAGCTTTCAGTGCTGGCACTTTTCATCTCTGAGCAATTGCTGGACGTTTGCAATTTCTCAGCTCATGTCTACGAGACGGAAAGAGAAGGACCGTGACGTTTGGTGCGTAGAGAAGCGCAAAGCCCCAGTGTTGCTGCGCCTGTGAAAGCGCTTCCAAGGAAGGGTGCTGGCTAGCAACAGCTTTCAGTACTGGCACTTTTCATCTCTGAGCAATTGCTCGACGTTTGCAATTTCTCAGCTCGTGTCTACGAGACGGAAAGAGAATGACCGTGACGTTTGGTGGCTAGAGAAGTGCAAAGCCCCAGTGTTACTGCGCCTGTAAAGCGCTTCCAAGGAAGGGTGCTGGCTAGCAACAGCTTTCAGTGCTGGCACTTTTCATCTCTGAGCAATTGCTCGACGTTTGCAATTTCTCACCTGAGCTCTCTTTAGAGTGCGCGAGAGGATGAGCAGAAGATGAGGTGGCTAGAGAAGCCCAGAGCCCCAGTGTTCTTAGGCCTACAAAAGCGCTTCCAAGGAAGGGTGCTGGCTAGCAAGAGCTTTCAGTGCTGGCACTTTTCATCTCTGAGCAATTGCTGGACGTTTGCAATTTCTCAGCTCGTGTCTACGAGACGGAAAGAGAATGACCGTGACGTTTGGTGCGTAGAGAAGTGCAAAGCCCCAGTGTTGCTGCGCCTGTGAAAGCGCTTCCAAGGAAGGGTGCTGGCTAGCAACAGCTTTCAGTGCTGGCACTTTTCATCTCTGAGCAATTGCTGGACGTTTGCAATTTCTCACCTGAGCTCTCTTCAGAGTGCACGAGAGGATGAGCAGAAGATGAGGTGGCTAGAGAAGCCCAGAGCCCCAGTCTTCTTAGGCCTACAAAAGCGCTTCCAAGGAAGGGTGCTGGCTAGCAAGAGCTTTCAGTGCTGGCACTTTTCATCTCTGAGCAATTGCTGGACGTTTGCAATTTCTCAGCTCGTGTCTACGAGACGGAAAGAGAAGGACCGTGACGTTTGGTGCGTAGAGAAGCGCAAAGCCCCAGTGTTGCTGCGCCTGTGAAAGCGCTTCCAAGGAAGGGTGCTGGCTAGCAACAGCTTTCAGTACTGGCACTTTTCATCTCTGAGCAATTGCTCGACGTTTGCAATTTCTCAGCTCGTGTCTACGAGACGGAAAGAGAAGGACCGTGACGTTTGGTGGGTAGAGAAGTGCAAAGCCCCAGTGTTACTGCGCCTGTGAAAGCGCTTCCAAGGAAGGGTGCTGGCTAGCAAGAGCTTTCAGTGCTGGCACTTTTCATCTCTGAGCAATTGCTGGACGTTTGCAATTTCTCACCTGAGCTCTCTTCAGAGTGCGCAAGAGGATGAGCAGAAGATGAGGTGGCTAGAGAAGCCCAGAGCCCCAGTGTTCTTAGGCCTACAAAAGCGCTTCCAAGGAAGGGGGCTGGCTAGCAACAGCTTTCAGTGCTGGCACTTTTCATCTCTGAGCAATTGCTCGACGTTTGCAATTTCTCAGCTCGTTTCTACGAGACGGAAAGAGAATGACCGTGACGTTTGGTGCGTAGAGAAGTGCAAAGCCCCAGTGTTGCTGCGCCTGTGAAAGCGCTTCCAAGGAAGGGTGCTGGCTAGCAACAGCTTTCAGTGCTGGCACTTTTCATCTCTGAGCAATTGCTGGACGTTTGCAATTTCTCACCTGAGCTCTCTTCAGAGTGCACGAGAGGATGAGCAGAAGATGAGGTGGCTAGAGAAGCCCAGAGCCCCAGTCTTCTTAGGCCTACAAAAGCGCTTCCAAGGAAGGGTGCTGGCTAGCAAGAGCTTTCAGTGCTGGCACTTTTCATCTCTGAGCAATTGCTGGACGTTTGCAATTTCTCAGCTCGTGTCTACGAGACGGAAAGAGAAGGACCGTGACGTTTGGTGGCTAGAGAAGCGCAAAGCCCCAGTGTTGCTGCGCCTGTGAAAGCGCTTCCAAGGAAGGGTGCTGGCTAGCAACAGCTTTCAGTACTGGCACTTTTCATCTCTGAGCAATTGCTCGACGTTTGCAATTTCTCAGCTCGTGTCTACGAGACGGAAAGAGAAGGACCGTGACGTTTGGTGGGTAGAGAAGTGCAAAGCCCCAGTGTTACTGCGCCTGTGAAAGCGCTTCCAAGGAAGGGTGCTGGCTAGCAAGAGCTTTCAGTGCTGGCACTTTTCATCTCTGAGCAATTGCTGGACGTTTGCAATTTCTCACCTGAGCTCTCTTCAGAGTGCGCGAGAGGATGAGCAGAAGATGAGGTGGCTAGAGAAGCCCAGAGCCCCAGTGTTCTTAGGCCTACAAAAGCGCTTCCAAGGAAGGGGGCTGGCTAGCAACAGCTTTCAGTGCTGGCACTTTTCATCTCTGAGCAATTGCTCGACGTTTGCAATTTCTCAGCTCGTTTCTACGAGACGGAAAGAGAAGGACCGTGACGTTTGGTGGCTAGAGAAGCGCAAAGCCCCATTGTTGCTGCGCCTGTGAAAGCGCTTCCAAGGAAGGGTGCTGGCTAGCAACAGCTTTCAGTGCTGGCACTTTTCATCTCTGAGCAATTGCTGGACGTTTGCAATTTCTCACCTGAGCTCTCTTCAGAGTGCGCGAGAGGATGAGCAGAAGATGAGGTGGCTAAAGAAGCCCAGAGCCCCAGTGTTCTTAGGCCTACAAAAGCGCTTCCAAGGAAGGGTGCTGGCTAGCAACAGCTTTCAGTGCTGGCACTTTTCATCTCTGAGCAATTGCTCGACGTTTGCAATTTCTCAGCTCGTGTCTACGAGACGGAAAGAGAAGGACCGTGACGTTTGGTGCGTACAGAAGCGCAAAGCCCCAGTGTTGCTGCGCCTGTGAAAGCGCTTCCAAGGAAGGGTGCTGGCTAGCAAGAGCTTTCAGTGCTGGCACTTTTCATCTCTGAGCAATTGCTGGACTTTTGCAATTTCTCAGCTCGTTTCTACGAGACGTAAAGAGAATGACCGTGACGTTTGGTGGGTAGAGAAGCGCAAAGCCCCAGTGTTGCTGCGCCTGTGAAAGCGCTTCCAAGGAAGGGTGCTGGCTAGCAAGAGCTTTCAGTGCTGGCACTTTTCATCTCTGAGCAATTGCTGGACGTTTGCAATTTCTCACCTGAGCTCTCTTCAGAGTGCGCGAGAGGATGAGCAGAAGATGAGGTGGCTAAAGAAGCCCAGAGCCCCAGTGTTCTTAGGCCTACAAAAGCGCTTCCAAGGAAGGGTGCTGGCTAGCAAGAGCTTTCAGTGCTGGCACTTTTCATCTCTGAGCAATTGCTCGACGTTTGCAATTTCTCAGCTCGTGTCTACGAGACGGAAAGAGAAGGACCGTGACGTTTGGTGGGTAGAGAAGCGCAAAGCCCCAGTGTTGCTGCGCCTGTGAAAGCGCTTCCAAGGAAGGGTGCTGGCTAGCAAGAGCTTTCAGTGCTGGCACTTTTCATCTCTGAGCAATTGCTGGACGTTTGCAATTTCTCACCTGAGCTCTCTTTAGAGTGCGCGAGAGGATGAGCAGAAGATGAGGTGGCTAGAGAAGCCCAGAGCCCCAGTGTTCTTAGGCCTACAGAAGCGCTTCCAAGGAAGGGTGCTGGCTAGCAACAGCTTTCAGTGCTGGCACTTTTCATCTCTGAGCAATTGCTCGACGTTTGCAATTTCTCAGCTCGTGTCTACGAGACGGAAAGAGAAGGACCGTGACGTTTGGTGCGTACAGAAGCGCAAAGCCCCAGTGTTGCTGCGCCTGTGAAAGCGCTTCCAAGGAAGGGTGCTGGCTAGCAACAGCTTTCAGTGCTGGCACTTTTCATCTCTGAGCAATTGCTCGACGTTTGCAATTTCTCACCTGAGCTCTCTTTAGAGTGCGCGAGAGGATGAGCAGAAGATGAGGTGGCTAGAGAAGCCCAGAGCCCCAGTGTTCTTAGGCCTACAAAAGCGCTTCCAAGGAAGGGTGCTGGCTAGCAAGAGCTTTCAGTGCTGGCACTTTTCATCTCTGAGCAATTGCTCGACGTTTGCAATTTCTCAGCTCGTGTCTACGAGACGGAGAGATAGTGACCGTGACGTTTGGTGGGTAGAGAAGCGCAAAGCCCCAGTGTTACTGCGCCTGTGAAAGCGCTTCCAAGGAAGGGTGCTGGCTAGCAAGAGCTTTCAGTGCTGGCACTTTTCATCTCTGAGCAATTGCTCGACGTTTGCAATTTCTCAGCTCGTGTCTACGAGACGGAGAGATAGTGACCGTGACGTTTGGTGGGTAGAGAAGCGCAAAGCCCCAGTGTTACTGCGCCTGTGAAAGCGCTTCCAAGGAAGGGTGCTGGCTAGCAACAGCTTTCAGTACTGGCACTTTTCATCTCTGAGCAATTGCTCGACGTTTGCAATTTCTCAGCTCGTGTCTACGAGACGGAAAGAGAAGGACCGTGACGTTTGGTGGCTAGAGAAGCGCAAAGCCCCAGTGTTACTGCGCCTGTGAAAGCGCTTCCAAGGAAGGGTGCTGGCTAGCAAGAGCTTTCAGTGCTGGCACTTTTCATCTCTGAGCAATTGCTGGACGTTTGCAATTTCTCACCTGAGCTCTCTTCAGAGTGCGCGAGAGGATGAGCAGAAGATGAGGTGGCTAAAGAAGCCCAGAGCCCCAGTGTTCTTAGGCCTACAAAAGCGCTTCCAAGGAAGGGTGCTGGCTAGCAAGAGCTTCCAGTGCTGGCACTTTTCATCTCTGAGCAATTGCTCGACGTTTGCAATTTCTCAGCTCGTTTCTACGAGACGGAAAGAGAAGGACCGTGACGTTTGGTGGCTAAAGAAGCGAAAAGCCCCAGTGTTGCTGCGCCTGTGAAAGCGCTTCCAAAAAAGGGTGCTGGCTAGCAACAGCTTTCAGTGCTGGCACTTTTCATCTCTGAGCAATTGCTGGACTTTTGCAATTTCTCAGCTCGTTTCTACGAGACGGAAAGAGAAGGACCGTGACGTTTGGTGCGTAGAGAAGCGCAAAGCCCCAGTGTTGCTGCGCCTGTGAAAGCGCTTCCAAGGAAGGGTGCTGGCTAGCAACAGCTTTCAGTGCTGGCACTTTTCATCTCTGAGCAATTGCTGGACGTTTGCAATTTCTCACCTGACCTCTCTTTAGAGTGCGCGAGAGGATGAGCAGAAGATTAGGTGGCTAGAGAAGCCCAGAGCCCCAGTGCTCTTAGGCCTACAAAAGCGCTTCCAAGGAAGGGTGCTGGCTAGCAAGAGCTTTCAGTGCTGGCACTTTTCATCTCGGAGCAATTGCTCGACGTTTGCAATTTCTCAGGTGGTGTTTACGAGACGGAAAGAGAAGGACCGTGACGTTTGGTGGGTAGAGAAGCGCAAAGCCCCAATGTTGCTGCGCCTGTGAAAGCGCTTCCAAGGAAGGGTGCTGGCTAGCAAGAGCTTTCAGTGCTGGCACTTTTCATCTCTGAGCAATTGCTCGACGTTTGCAATTTCTCACCTGAGCTCTCTTTAGAGCGCGAGAGGATGAGCAGAAGATGAGGTGGCTAGAGAAGCCCAGAGCCCCAGTGTTCTTAGGCCTACAAAAGCGCTTCCAAGGAAGGGTGCTGGCTAGCAACAGCTTTCAGTGCTGGCACTTTTCATCTCTGAGCAATTGCTCGACGTTTGCAATTTCTCAGCTCGTGTCTACGAGACGGAGAGATAGTGACCGTGACGTTTGGTGCGTATAGAAGCGCAAAGCCCCAGGGTTACTGCGCCTGTGAAAGCGCTTCCAAGGAAGGGTGCTGGCTAGCAACAGCTTTCAGTGCTGGCACTTTTCATCTCTGAGCAATTGCTCGACGTTTGCAATTTCTCACCTGAGCTCTCTTCAGAGTGCGCGAGAGGATGAGCAGAAGATGAGGTGGCTAGAGAAGCCCAGAGCCCCAGTGTTCTTAGGCCTACAAAAGCGCTTCCAAGGAAGGGTGCTGGCTAGCAAGAGCTTTCAGTGCTGGCACTTTTCTTCTCTGAGCAATTGCTCGACGTTTGCAATTTCTCAGCTCGTGTCTACGAGACGGAAAGAGAAGGACCGTGACGTTTGGTGCATATAGAAGCCCAGAGCCCCAGTGTTCTTAGGCCTACAAAAGCGCTTCCAAGGAAGGGGGCTGGCTAGCAACAGCTTTCAGTGCTGGCACTTTTCATCTCTGAGCAATTGCTCTACGTTTGCAATTTCTCAGCTCGTGTCTACGAGACGGAAAGAGAAGGAACGTGACGTTTGGTGGCTAGAGAAGCGCAAAGCCCCAGTGTTGCTGCGCCTGTGAAAGCGCTTCCAAGGAAGGGTGCTGGCTAGCAACAGCTTTCAGTGCTGGCACTTTTCATCTCTGAGCAATTGCTCGACGTTTGCAATTTCTCACCTGAGCTCTCTTTAGAGTGCGCGAGAGGATGAGCAGAAGATGAGGTGGCTAGAGAAGCCCAGAGCCCCAGTGTTCTTAGGCCTACAAAAGCGCTTCCAAGGAAGGGTGCTGGCTAGCAACAGCTTTCAGTGCTGGCACTTTTCATCTCGGAGCAATTGCTCGACGTTTGCAATTTCTCAGCTCGTGTCTAGGAGACGGAAAGAGAAGGACCGTGACGTTTGGTGCGTATAGAAGCGCAAAGCCCCAGTGTTGCTGCGCCTGTGAAAGCGCTTCCAAGGAAGGGTGCTGGCTAGCAAGAGCTTTCAGTGCTGGCACTTTTCATCTCTGAGCAATTGCTCGACGTTTGCAATTTCTCACCTGAGCTCTCTTTAGAGTGCGCGAGAGGATGAGCAGAAGATGAGGTGGCTAGAGAAGCCCAGAGCCCCAGTGTTCTTAGGCCTACAAAAGCACTTCCAAGGAAGGGTGCTGGCTAGCAAGAGCTTTCAGTGCTGGCACTTTTCATCTCTGAGCAATTGCTCGACGTTTGCAATTTCTCAGCTCGTGTCTACGAGACGGAGAGATAGTGACCGTGACGTTTGGTGCGTAGAGAAGCGCAAAGCCCCAGTGTTACTGCGCCTGTGAAAGCGCTTCCAAGGAAGGGTGCTGGCTAGCAACAGCTTTCAGTGCTGGCACTTTTCATCTCTGAGCAATTGCTGGACGTTTGCAATTTCTCACCTGAGCTCTCTTTAGAGCGCGAGAGGATGAGCAGAAGATGAGGTGGCTAGAGAAGCCCAGAGCCCCAGTGTTCTTAGGCCTACAAAAGCGCTTCCAAGGAAGGGTGCTGGCTAGCAAGAGCTTTCAGTGCTGGCACTTTTCATCTCTGAGCAATTGCTGGACGTTTGCAATTTCTCAGCTCGTGTCTACGAGACGGAAAGAGAAGGACCGTGACGTTTGGTGCATATAGAAGCCCAGAGCACCAGTGTTCTTAGGCCTACAAAAGCGCTTCCAAGGAAGGGTGCTGGCTAGCAACAGCTTTCAGTGCTGGCACTTTTCATCTCTGAGCAATTGCTCGACGTTTGCAATTTCTCAGCTCCTGTCTACGAGACGGAGAGAGAAGGACCGTGACGTTTGGTGGCTAGAGAAGCGCAAAGCCCCAGTGTTGCTGCGCCTGTGAAAGCGCTTCCAAGGAAGGGTGCTGGCTAGCAACAGCTTTCAGTGCTGGCACTTTTCATCTCTGAGCAATTGCTGGACGTTTGCAATTTCTCACCTGAGCTCTCTTCAGAGTGCGCGAGAGGATGAGCAGAAGATGAGGTGGCTAAAGAAGCCCAGAGCCCCAGTGTTCTTAGGCCTACAAAAGCGCTTCCAAGGAAGGGTGCTGGCTAGCAACAGCTTTCAGTGCTGGCACTTTTCATCTCTGAGCAATTGCTCGACGTTTGCAATTTCTCAGCTCGTGTCTATGAGACGGAAAGAGAAGGACCGTGACGTTTGGTGGGTAGAGAAGCGCAAAGCCCCAGTGTTGCTGTGCCTGTGAAAGCGCTTCCAAGGAAGGGTGCTGGCTAGCAAGAGCTTTCAGTGCTGGCACTTTTCATCTCTGAGCAATTGCTCGACGTTTGCAATTTCTCACCTGAGCTCTCTTTAGAGTGCGCGAGAGGATGAGCAGAAGATGAGGTGGCTAGAGAAGCCCAGAGCCCCAGTGTTCTTAGGGCTACAAAAGCGCTTCCAAGGAAGGGTGCTGGCTAGCAAGAGCTTTCAGTGCTGGCACTTTTCATCTCTGAGCAATTGCTCGACGTTTGCAATTTCTCAGCTCGTGTCTACGAGACGGAAAGAGAATGACCGTGACGTTTGGTGGCTAGAGAAGTGCAAAGCCCCAGTGTTACTGCGCCTGTAAAGCGCTTCCAAGGAAGGGTGCTGGCTAGCAACAGCTTTCAGTGCTGGCACTTTTCATCTCTGAGCAATTGCTCGACGTTTGCAATTTCTCACCTGAGCTCTCTTTAGAGTGCGCGAGAGGATGAGCAGAAGATTAGGTGGCTAGAGAAGCCCAGAGCCCCAGTGTTCTTAGGCCTACAAAAGCGCTTCCAAGGAAGGGTGCTGGCTAGCAAGAGCTTTCAGTGCTGGCACTTTTCATCTCTGAGCAATTGCTGGACGTTTGCAATTTCTCAGCTCGTGTCTACGAGACGGAAAGAGAATGACCGTGACGTTTGGTGCGTAGAGAAGTGCAAAGCCCCAGTGTTGCTGCGCCTGTGAAAGCGCTTCCAAGGAAGGGTGCTGGCTAGCAACAGCTTTCAGTGCTGGCACTTTTCATCTCTGAGCAATTGCTGGACGTTTGCAATTTCTCACCTGAGCTCTCTTCAGAGTGCACGAGAGGATGAGCAGAAGATGAGGTGGCTAGAGAAGACCAGAGCCCCAGTCTTCTTAGGCCTACAAAAGCGCTTCCAAGGAAGGGTGCTGGCTAGCAAGAGCTTTCAGTGCTGGCACTTTTCATCTCTGAGCAATTGCTGGACGTTTGCAATTTCTCAGCTCGTGTCTACGAGACGGAAAGAGAAGGACCGTGACGTTTGGTGCGTAGAGAAGCGCAAAGCCCCAGTGTTGCTGCGCCTGTGAAAGCGCTTCCAAGGAAGGGTGCTGGCTAGCAACAGCTTTCAGTACTGGCACTTTTCATCTCTGAGCAATTGCTCGACGTTTGCAATTTCTCAGCTCGTGTCTACGAGACGGAAAGAGAAGGACCGTGACGTTTGGTGGGTAGAGAAGCGCAAAGCCCCAGTGTTGCTGTGCCTGTGAAAGCGCTTCCAAGGAAGGGTGCTGGCTAGCAAGAGCTTTCAGTGCTGGCACTTTTCATCTCTGAGCAATTGCTCGACGTTTGCAATTTCTCACCTGAGCTCTCTTTAGAGTGCGCGAGAGGATGAGCAGAAGATGAGGTGGCTAGAGAAGCCCAGAGCCCCAGTGTTCTTAGGCCTACAAAAGCGCTTCCAAGGAAGGGTGCTGGCTAGCAAGAGCTTTCAGTGCTGGCACTTTTCATCTCTGAGCAATTGCTCGACGTTTGCAATTTCTCAGCTCGTGTCTACGAGACGGAAAGAGAATGACCGTGACGTTTGGTGGCTAGAGAAGTGCAAAGCCCCAGTGTTACTGCGCCTGTAAAGCGCTTCCAAGGAAGGGTGCTGGCTAGCAACAGCTTTCAGTGCTGGCACTTTTCATCTCTGAGCAATTGCTCGACGTTTGCAATTTCTCACCTGAGCTCTCTTTAGAGTGCGCGAGAGGATGAGCAGAAGATTAGGTGGCTAGAGAAGCCCAGAGCCCCAGTGTTCTTAGGCCTACAAAAGCGCTTCCAAGGAAGGGTGCTGGCTAGCAAGAGCTTTCAGTGCTGGCACTTTTCATCTCTGAGCAATTGCTGGACGTTTGCAATTTCTCAGCTCGTGTCTACGAGACGGAAAGAGAATGACCGTGACGTTTGGTGCGTAGAGAAGTGCAAAGCCCCAGTGTTGCTGCGCCTGTGAAAGCGCTTCCAAGGAAGGGTGCTGGCTAGCAACAGCTTTCAGTGCTGGCACTTTTCATCTCTGAGCAATTGCTGGACGTTTGCAATTTCTCACCTGAGCTCTCTTCAGAGTGCACGAGAGGATGAGCAGAAGATGAGGTGGCTAGAGAAGACCAGAGCCCCAGTCTTCTTAGGCCTACAAAAGCGCTTCCAAGGAAGGGTGCTGGCTAGCAAGAGCTTTCAGTGCTGGCACTTTTCATCTCTGAGCAATTGCTGGACGTTTGCAATTTCTCAGCTCGTGTCTACGAGACGGAAAGAGAAGGACCGTGACGTTTGGTGCGTAGAGAAGCGCAAAGCCCCAGTGTTGCTGCGCCTGTGAAAGCGCTTCCAAGGAAGGGTGCTGGCTAGCAACAGCTTTCAGTACTGGCACTTTTCATCTCTGAGCAATTGCTCGACGTTTGCAATTTCTCAGCTCGTGTCTACGAGACGGAAAGAGAAGGACCGTGACGTTTGGTGGGTAGAGAAGTGCAAAGCCCCAGTGTTACTGCGCCTGTGAAAGCGCTTCCAAGGAAGGGTGCTGGCTAGCAAGAGCTTTCAGTGCTGGCACTTTTCATCTCTGAGCAATTGCTGGACGTTTGCAATTTCTCACCTGAGCTCTCTTCAGAGTGCGCGAGAGGATGAGCAGAAGATGAGGTGGCTAGAGAAGCCCAGAGCCCCAGTGTTCTTAGGCCTACAAAAGCGCTTCCAAGGAAGGGGGCTGGCTAGCAACAGCTTTCAGTGCTGGCACTTTTCATCTCTGAGCAATTGCTCGACGTTTGCAATTTCTCAGCTCGTTTCTACGAGACGGAAAGAGAATGACCGTGACGTTTGGTGGGTAGAGAAGCGCAAAGCCCCAGTGTTGCTGCGCCTGTGAAAGCGCTTCCAAGGAAGGGTGCTGGCTAGCAACAGCTTTCAGTGCTGGCACTTTTCATCTCTGAGCAATTGCTGGACGTTTGCAATTTCTCACCTGAGCTCTCTTCAGAGTGCACGAGAGGATGAGCAGAAGATGAGGTGGCTAGAGAAGCCCAGAGCCCCAGTGTTCTTAGGCCTACAAAAGCGCTTCCAAGGAAGGGTGCTGGCTAGCAAGAGCTTTCAGTGCTGGCACTTTTCATCTCTGAGCAATTGCTGGACGTTTGCAATTTCTCAGCTCGTGTCTACGAGACGGAAAGAGAAGGACCGTGACGTTTGGTGCGTAGAGAAGCGCAAAGCCCCAGTGTTGCTGCGCCTGTGAAAGCGCTTCCAAGGAAGGGTGCTGGCTAGCAACAGCTTTCAGTACTGGCACTTTTCATCTCTGAGCAATTGCTCGACGTTTGCAATTTCTCAGCTCGTGTCTACGAGACGGAAAGAGAATGACCGTGACGTTTGGTGGCTAGAGAAGTGCAAAGCCCCAGTGTTACTGCGCCTGTAAAGCGCTTCCAAGGAAGGGTGCTGGCTAGCAACAGCTTTCAGTGCTGGCACTTTTCATCTCTGAGCAATTGCTCGACGTTTGCAATTTCTCACCTGAGCTCTCTTTAGAGTGCGCGAGAGGATGAGCAGAAGATGAGGTGGCTAGAGAAGCCCAGAGCCCCAGTGTTCTTAGGCCTACAAAAGCGCTTCCAAGGAAGGGTGCTGGCTAGCAAGAGCTTTCAGTGCTGGCACTTTTCATCTCTGAGCAATTGCTGGACGTTTGCAATTTCTCAGCTCGTGTCTACGAGACGGAAAGAGAATGACCGTGACGTTTGGTGCGTAGAGAAGTGCAAAGCCCCAGTGTTGCTGCGCCTGTGAAAGCGCTTCCAAGGAAGGGTGCTGGCTAGCAACAGCTTTCAGTGCTGGCACTTTTCATCTCTGAGCAATTGCTGGACGTTTGCAATTTCTCACCTGAGCTCTCTTCAGAGTGCACGAGAGGATGAGCAGAAGATGAGGTGGCTAGAGAAGCCCAGAGCCCCAGTCTTCTTAGGCCTACAAAAGCGCTTCCAAGGAAGGGTGCTGGCTAGCAAGAGCTTTCAGTGCTGGCACTTTTCATCTCTGAGCAATTGCTGGACGTTTGCAATTTCTCAGCTCGTGTCTACGAGACGGAAAGAGAAGGACCGTGACGTTTGGTGCGTAGAGAAGTGCAAAGCCCCAGTGTTGCTGCGCCTGTGAAAGCGCTTCCAAGGAAGGGTGCTGGCTAGCAAGAGCTTTCAGTGCTGGCACTTTTCATCTCTGAGCAATTGCTCGACGTTTGCAATTTCTCACCTGAGCTCTCTTCAGAGTGCGCAAGAGGATGAGCAGAAGATGAGGTGGCTAGAGAAGCCCAGAGCCCCAGTGTTCTTAGGCCTACAAAAGCGCTTCCAAGGAAGGGGGCTGGCTAGCAACAGCTTTCAGTGCTGGCACTTTTCATCTCTGAGCAATTGCTCGACGTTTGCAATTTCTCAGCTCGTTTCTACGAGACGGAAAGAGAATGACCGTGACGTTTGGTGCGTAGAGAAGTGCAAAGCCCCAGTGTTGCTGCGCCTGTGAAAGCGCTTCCAAGGAAGGGTGCTGGCTAGCAACAGCTTTCAGTGCTGGCACTTTTCATCTCTGAGCAATTGCTGGACGTTTGCAATTTCTCACCTGAGCTCTCTTCAGAGTGCACGAGAGGATGAGCAGAAGATGAGGTGGCTAGAGAAGCCCAGAGCCCCAGTCTTCTTAGGCCTACAAAAGCGCTTCCAAGGAAGGGTGCTGGCTAGCAAGAGCTTTCAGTGCTGGCACTTTTCATCTCTGAGCAATTGCTCGACGTTTGCAATTTCTCAGCTCGTGTCTACGAGACGGAAAGAGAAGGACCGTGACGTTTGGTGCGTAGAGAAGCGCAAAGCCCCAGTGTTGCTGCGCCTGTGAAAGCGCTTCCAAGGAAGGGTGCTGGCTAGCAACAGCTTTCAGTACTGGCACTTTTCATCTCTGAGCAATTGCTCGACGTTTGCAATTTCTCAGCTCGTGTCTACGAGACGGAAAGAGAAGGACCGTGACGTTTGGTGGGTAGAGAAGTGCAAAGCCCCAGTGTTACTGCGCCTGTGAAAGCGCTTCCAAGGAAGGGTGCTGGCTAGCAACAGCTTTCAGTGCTGGCACTTTTCATCTCTGAGCAATTGCTGGACGTTTGCAATTTCTCACCTGAGCTCTCTTCAGAGTGCGCGAGAGGATGAGCAGAAGATGAGGTGGCTAGAGAAGCCCAGAGCCCCAGTGTTCTTAGGCCTACAAAAGCGCTTCCAAGGAAGGGGGCTGGCTAGCAACAGCTTTCAGTGCTGGCACTTTTCATCTCTGAGCAATTGCTCGACGTTTGCAATTTCTCAGCTCGTTTCTACGAGACGGAAAGAGAAGGACCGTGACGTTTGGTGGCTAGAGAAGCGCAAAGCCCCATTGTTGCTGCGCCTGTGAAAGCGCTTCCAAGGAAGGGTGCTGGCTAGCAACAGCTTTCAGTGCTGGCACTTTTCATCTCTGAGCAATTGCTGGACGTTTGCAATTTCTCACCTGAGCTCTCTTCAGAGTGCGCGAGAGGATGAGCAGAAGATGAGGTGGCTAAAGAAGCCCAGAGCCCCAGTGTTCTTAGGCCTACAAAAGCGCTTCCAAGGAAGGGTGCTGGCTAGCAACAGCTTTCAGTGCTGGCACTTTTCCTCTCTGAGCAATTGCTCGACGTTTGCAATTTCTCAGCTCGTGTCTACGAGACGGAAAGAGAAGGACCGTGACGTTTGGTGGCTAGAGAAGCGCAAAGCCCCAGTGTTGCTGCGCCTGTGAAAGCGCTTCCAAGGAAGGGTGCTGGCTAGCAAGAGCTTTCAGTGCTGGCACTTTTCATCTCTGAGCAATTGCTGGACTTTTGCAATTTCTCAGCTCGTTTCTACGAGACGTAAAGAGAATGACCGTGACGTTTGGTGGGTAGAGAAGCGCAAAGCCCCAGTGTTGCTGCGCCTGTGAAAGCGCTTCCAAGGAAGGGTGCTGGCTAGCAAGAGCTTTCAGTGCTGGCACTTTTCATCTCTGAGCAATTGCTGGACGTTTGCAATTTCTCACCTGAGCTCTCTTCAGAGTGCGCGAGAGGATGAGCAGAAGATGAGGTGGCTAAAGAAGCCCAGAGCCCCAGTGTTCTTAGGCCTACAAAAGCGCTTCCAAGGAAGGGTGCTGGCTAGCAAGAGCTTTCAGTGCTGGCACTTTTCATCTCTGAGCAATTGCTCGACGTTTGCAATTTCTCAGCTCGTGTCTACGAGACGGAAAGAGAAGGACCGTGACGTTTGGTGGGTAGAGAAGCGCAAAGCCCCAGTGTTGCTGCGCCTGTGAAAGCGCTTCCAAGGAAGGGTGCTGGCTAGCAACAGCTTTCAGTGCTGGCACTTTTCATCTCTGAGCAATTGCTGGACGTTTGCAATTTCTCACCTGAGCTCTCTTTAGAGTGCGCGAGAGGATGAGCAGAAGATGAGGTGGCTAGAGAAGCCCAGAGCCCCAGTGTTCTTAGGCCTACAGAAGCGCTTCCAAGGAAGGGTGCTGGCTAGCAACAGCTTTCAGTGCTGGCACTTTTCATCTCTGAGCAATTGCTCGACGTTTGCAATTTCTCAGCTCGTGGCTACGAGACGGAAAGAGAAGGACCGTGACGTTTGGTGCGTATAGAAGCGCAAAGCCCCAGTGTTGCTGTGCCTGTGAAAGCGCTTCCAAGGAAGGGTGCTGGCTAGCAACAGCTTTCAGTGCTGGCACTTTTCATCTCTGAGCAATTGCTCGACGTTTGCAATTTCTCAGCTCGTGTCTACGAGATGGAAAGAGAAGGACCGTGACGTTTGGTGCGTGTAGAAGTGCAAAGCCCCAGTGTTACTGCGCCTGTGAAAGCGCTTCCAAGGAAGGGTGCTGGCTAGCAACAGCTTTCAGTGCTGGCACTTTTCATCTCTGAGCAATTGCTCGACGTTTGCAATTTCTCACCTGAGCTCTCTTTAGAGTGCGCGAGAGGATGAGCAGAAGATTAGGTGGCTAGAGAAGCCCAGAGCCCCAGTGTTCTAAGGGCTACAAAAGCGCTTCCAAGGAAGGGTGCTGGCTAGCAAGAGCTTTCAGTGCTGGCACTTTTCATCTCTGAGCAATTGCTGGACGTTTGCAATTTCTCAGCTCGTGTCTACGAGACGGAGAGATAGTGACCGTGACGTTTGGTGCGTATAGAAGCGCAAAGCCCCAGTGTTACTGCGCCTGTGAAAGCGCTTCCAAGGAAGGGTGCTGGCTAGCAAGAGCTTTCAGTGCTGGCACTTTTCATCTCTGAGCAATTGCTCGACGTTTGCAATTTCTCAGCTTCCGTCTACGAGACGGAGAGATAGTGACCGTGACGTTTGGTGGGTAGAGAAGCGCAAAGCCCCAGTGTTACTGCGCCTGTGAAAGCGCTTCCAAGGAAGGGTGCTGGCTAGCAACAGCTTTCAGTACTGGCACTTTTCATCTCTGAGCAATTGCTCTACGTTTGCAATTTCTCAGCTCGTGTCTACGAGACGGAAAGAGAAGGACCGTGACGTTTGGTGCGTAGAGAAGTGCAAAGCCCCAGTGTTACTGCGCCTGTGAAAGCGCTTCCAAGGAAGGGTGCTGGCTAGCAAGAGCTTTCAGTGCTGGCACTTTTCATCTCTGAGCAATTGCTCGATGTTTGCAATTTCTCAGCTCGTTTCTACGAGACGGAAAGAGAATGAACGTGACGTTTGGTGGCTAGAGAAGCGCAAAGCCCCATTGTTGCTGCGCCTGTGAAAGCGCTTCCAAGGAAGGGTGCTGGCTAGCAAGAGCTTTCAGTGCTGGCACTTTTCATCTCTGAGCAATTGCTGGACGTTTGCAATTTCTCAGCTCGTGTCTACGAGACGGAAAGAGAATGACCGTGACGTTTGGTGGCTAGAGAAGCGCAAAGCCCCATTGTTGCTGCGCCTGTGAAAGCGCTTCCAAGGAAGGGTGCTGGCTAGCAACAGCTTTCAGTGCTGGCACTTTTCATCTCTGAGCAATTGCTGGACTTTTGCAATTTCTCAGCTCGTTTCTACGAGACGGAAAGAGAATGACCGTGACGTTTGGTGCGTAGAGAAGCGCAAAGCCCCAGTGTTGCTGCACCTGTGAAAGCGCTTCCAAGGAAGGGTGCTGGCTAGCAACAGCTTTCAGTGCTGGCACTTTTCATCTCTGAGCAATTGCTCGACGTTTGCAATTTCTCACCTGAGCTCTCTTCAGAGTGCGCGAGAGGATGAGCAGAAGATGAGGTGGCTAAAGAAGCCCAGAGCCCCAGTGTTCTTAGGCCTACAAAAGCGCTTCCAAGGAAGGGTGCTGGCTAGCAACAGCTTTCAGTGCTGGCACTTTTCATCTCTGAGCAATTGCTCGACGTTTGCAATTTCTCAGCTCGTGTCTACGAGACGGAAAGAGAAGGACCGTGACGTTTGGTGGGTAGAGAAGCGCAAAGCCCCAGTGTTGCTGCGCCTGTAAAGCGCTTCCAAGGAAGGGTGCTGGCTAGCAAGAGCTTTCAGTGCTGGCACTTTTCATCTCTGAGCAATTGCTCGACGTTTGCAATTTCTCACCTGAGCTCTCTTTAGAGTGCGCGAGAGGATGAGCAGAAGATGAGGTGGCTAGAGAAGCCCAGAGCCCCAGTGTTCTTAGGCCTACAAAAGCGCTTCCAAGGAAGGGTGCTGGCTAGCAACAGCTTTCAGTGCTGGCACTTTTCACCTCTGAGCAATTGCTCGACGTTTGCAATTTCTCAGCTCGTGTCTACGAGACGGAAAGAGAAGGACCGTGACGTTTGGTGCGTATAGAAGTGCAAAGCCCCAGTGTTACTGCGCCTGTGAAAGCGCTTCCAAGGAAGGGTGCTGGCTAGCAACAGCTTTCAGTGCTGGCACTTTTCATCTCTGAGCAATTGCTGGACGTTTGCAATTTCTCACCTGAGCTCTCTTCAGAGTGCGCGAGAGGATGAGCAGAAGATGAGGTGGCTAGAGAAGCCCAGAGCCCCAGTGTTCTTAGGCCTACAAAAGCGCTTCCAAGGAAGGGTGCTGGCTAGCAAGAGCTTTCAGTGCTGGCACTTTTCATCTCTGAGCAATTGCTGGACGTTTGCAATTTCTCAGCTCGTGTCTACGAGACGGAAAGAGAAGGACCGTGACGTTTGGTGGCTAGAGAAGCGCAAAGCCCCAGTGTTGCTGCGCCTGTGAAAGCGCTTCCAAGGAAGGGTGCACGCTAGCAACAGCTTTCAGTGCTGGCACTTTTCATCTCTGAGCAATTGCTCGACGTTTGCAATTTCTCACCTGAGCTCTCTTTAGAGCGCTAGAGGATGAGCAGAAGATTAGGTGGCTAGAGAAGCCCAGAGCCCCAGTGTTCTTAGGCCTACAAAAGCGCTTCCAAGGAAGGGTGCTGGCTAGCAACAGCTTCCAGTGCTGGCACTTTTCATCTCTGAGCAATTGCTGGACATTTGCAATTTCTCAGCTCGTGTCTACGAGACGGAAAGAGAAGGACCGTGACGTTTGGTGCGTATAGAAGCGCAAAGCCCCAGTGTTGCTGCGCCTGTGAAAGCGCTTCCAAGGAAGGGTGCTGGCTAGCAAGAGCTTTCAGTGCTGGCACTTTTCATCTCTGAGCAATTGCTGGACGTTTGCAATTTCTCACCTGAGCTCTCTTTAGAGTGCGCAAGAGGATGAGCAGAAGATTAGGTGGCTAGAGAAGCCCAGAGCCCCAGTGTGCTTAGGCCTACAAAAGCGCTTCCAAGGAAGGGTGCTGGCTAGCAACAGCTTTCAGTGCTGGCACTTTTCATCTCTGAGCAATTGCTCGACGTTTGCAATTTCTCACCTGAGCTCTCTTCAGAGTGCGCGAGAGGCTGAGCAGAAGATTAGGTGGCTAGACAAGCCCAGAGCCCCAGTGTTCTTAGGCCTACAGAAGCGCTTCCAAGGAAGGGTGCTGGTTAGCAACAGCTTCCAGTGCTGGCACTTTTCATCTCTGAGCAATTGCTCGACGTTTGCAATTTCTCAGCTCGTGTCTACGAGACGGAAAGAGAATGACTGTGACGTTTGGTGCGTATAGAAGCGCAAAGCCCCAGTGTTGCTGCGCCTGTGAAAGCGCTTCCAAGGAAGGGTGCTGGCTAGCAACAGCTTTCAGTGCTGGCACTTTTCATCTCTGAGCAATTGCTGGACGTTTGCAATTTCTCACCTGAGCTCTCTTCAGAGTGCGCGAGAGGATGAGCAGAAGATGAGGTGGCTAGAGAAGCCCAGAGCCCCAGTGTTCTTAGGCCTACAAAAGCACTTCCAAGGAAGGGTGCTGGCTAGAAAGAGCTTTCAGTGCTGGCATTTTTCATCTCTGAGCAATTGCTCGACGTTTGCAATTTCTCAGCTCGTGTCTATGAGATGGAAAGAGAATGACTGTGACGTTTGGTGGGTAGAGAAGCGCAAAGCCCCAGTGTTACTGCGCCTGTAAAGCGCTTCCAAGGAAGGGTGCTGGCTAGCAACAGCTTTCAGTGCTGGCACTTTTCATCTCTGAGCAATTGCTCGACGTTTGCAATTTCTCAGCTCGTGTCTACGAGACGGAAAGAGAAGGACCGTGACGTTTGGTGGCTAGAGAAGCGCAAAGCCCCAGTGTTACTGCGCCTGTGAAAGCGCTTCCAAGGAAGGGTGCTGGCTAGCAAGAGCTTTCAGTGCTGGCACTTTTCATCTCTGAGCAATTGCTCGACGTTTGCAATTTCTCACCTGAGCTCTCTTTAGAGTGCGCGAGAGGATGAGCAGAAGATGAGGTGGCTAGAGAAGCCCAGAGCCCCAGTGTTCTTAGGCCTACAAAAGCGCTTCCAAAGAAGGGTGCTGGCTAGCAAGAGCTTTCAGTGCTGGCACTTTTCATCTCTGAGCAATTGCTCGACGTTTGCAATTTCTCAGCTCGTGTCTACGAGACGGAAAGAGAAGGACCGTGACGTTTGGTGCGTATAGAAGCGCAAAGCCCCAGTGTTGCTGTGCCTGTGAAAGCGCTTCCAAGGAAGGGTGCTGGCTAGCAACAGCTTTCAGTGCTGGCACTTTTCATCTCTGAGCAATTGCTCGACGTTTGCAATTTCTCAGCTCGTGTCTACGAGACGGAAAGAGAAGGACCGTGACATTTGGTGCGTAGAGAAGTGCAAAGCCCCAGTGTTACTGTGCCTGTGAAAGCGCTTCCAAGGAAGGGTGCTGGCTAGCAACAACTTTCAGTGCTGGCACTTTTCATCTCTGAGCAATTGCTGGACGTTTGCAATTTCTCACCTGAGCTCTCTTCAGAGTGCGCGAGAGGATGAGCAGAAGATTAGGTGGCTAGAGAAGCCCAGAGCCCCAGTGTTCTTAGGCCTACAAAAGCGCTTCCAAGGAAGGGTGCTGGCTAGCAAGAGCTTTCAGTGCTGGCACTTTTCATCTCTGAGCAATTGCTGGACGTTTGCAATTTCTCAGCTCGTGTCTACGAGACGGAAAGAGAAGGACCGTGACGTTTGGTGGCTAGAGAAGCGCAAAGCCCCAGTGTTGCTGCGCCTGTGAAAGCGCTTCCAAGGAAGGGTGCTGGCTAGCAACAGCTTTCAGTGCTGGCACTTTTCATCTCTGAGCAATTGCTGGACGTTTGCAATTTCTCACCTGAGCTCTCTTTAGAGTGCGCGAGAGGATGAGCAGAAGATGAGGTGGCTAGAGAAGCCCAGAGCCCCAGTGTTCTTAGGCCTACAAAAGCGCTTCCAAGGAAGGGTGCTGGCTAGCAAGAGCTTTCAGTGCTGGCATTTTTCATCTCTGAGCAATTGCTGGACGTTTGCAATTTCTCAGCTCGTGTCTATGAGATGGAAAGAGAATGACCGTGACGTTTGGTGGGTAGAGAAGCGCAAAGCCCCAGTGTTACTGCGCCTGTAGAGCGCTTCCAAGGAAGGGTGCTGGCTAGCAAGAGCTTTCAGTGCTGGCACTTTTCATCTCTGAGCAATTGCTCGACGTTTTCAATTTCTCAGCTCGTGTCTACGAGACGGAAAGAGAAGGACCGTGACGTTTGGTGGCTAGAGAAGCGCAAAGCCCCAGTGTTACTGCGCCTGTGAAAGCGCTTCCAAGGAAGGGGGCTGGCTAGCAAGAGCTTTCAGTGCTGGCACTTTTCATCTCTGAGCAATTGCTCGACGTTTGCAATTTCTCCCCTGAGCTCTCTTTAGAGTGCGCGAGAGGATGAGCAGAAGATTACGTGGCTAGAGAAGCCCAGAGCCCCAGTGTTCTTAGGCCTACAAAAGCGCTTCCAAGGAAGGGTGCTGGCTAGCAAGAGCTTTCAGTGCTGGCACTTTTCATCTTGGAGCAATTGCTCGACGTTTGCAATTTCTCAGCTCGTGTCTACGAGACGGAAAGAGAAGGACCGTGACGTTTGGTGCGTAGAGAAGCGCAAAGCCCCAGTGTTGCTGCGCCTGTGAAAGCGCTTCCAAGGAAGGGTGCTGGCTAGCAACAGCTTTCAGTGCTGGCACTTTTCATCTCTGAGCAATTGCTCGACGTTTGCAATTTCTCAGCTCGTGTCTACGAGACGGAAAGAGAAGGACCGTGACGTTTGGTGCGTAGAGAAGTGCAAAGCCCCAGTGTTGCTGCGCCTGTGAAAGCGCTTCCAAGGAAGGGTGCTGGCTAGCAACAGCTTTCAGTGCTGGCACTTTTCATCTCGGAGCAATTGCTGGACGTTTGCAATTTCTCACCTGAGCTCTCTTCAGAGTGCGCGAGAGGATGAGCAGAAGATGAGGTGGCTAGAGAAGCCCAGAGCCCCAGTGTTCTTAGGCCTACAAAAGCGCTTCCAAGGAAGGGTGCTGGCTAGCAAGAGCTTTCAGTGCTGGCACTTTTCATCTCTGAGCAATTGCTGGACGTTTGCAATTTCTCAGCTCGTGTCTACGAGACGGAAAGAGAATGACCGTGACGTTTGGTGGCTAGAGAAGCGCAAAGCCCCAGTGTTGCTGCACCTGTGAAAGCGCTTCCAAGGAAGGGTGCTGGCTAGCAACAGCTTTCAGTGCTGGCACTTTTCATCTCTGAGCAATTGCTCGACGTTTGCAATTTCTCAGCTCGTGTCTACGAGACGGAAAGAGAATGACCGTGACGTTTGGTGGCTAGAGAAGCGCAAAGCCCCAGTGTTGCTGCGCCTGTGAAAGCGCTTCCAAGGAAGGGTGCTGGCTAGCAACAGCTTTCAGTGCTGGCACTTTTCCTCTCTGAGCAATTGCTCGACGTTTGCAATTTCTCAGCTCGTGTCTACGAGACGGAAAGAGAAGGACTGTGACGTTTGGTGGCTAAAGAAGCGCAAAGCCCCAGTGTTGCTGCGCCTGTGAAAGCGCTTCCAAGGAAGGGTGCTGGCTAGCAACAGCTTTCAGTGCTGGCACTTTTCATCTCTGAGCAATTGCTCGACGCTTGCAATTTCTCAGCTCGTGTCTACGAGACGGAAAGAGAATGACCGTGACGTTTGGTGGCTAGAGAAGCGCAAAGCCCCAGTGTTGCTGCACCTGTGAAAGCGCTTCCAAGGAAGGGGGCTGGCTAGCAAGAGCTTTCAGTGCTGGCACTTTTCATCTCTGAGCAATTGCTCGACGTTTGCAATTTCTCACCTGAGCTCTCTTTAGAGTGCGCGAGAGGATGAGCAGAAGATTAGGTGGCTAGAGAAGCCCAGAGCCCCAGTGTTCTTAGGCCTACAAAAGCGCTTCCAAGGAAGGGTGCTGGCTAGCAAGAGCTTTCAGTGCTGGCACTTTTCATCTCGGAGCAATTGCTCGACGTTTGCAATTTCTCAGCTCGTGTCTATGAGACGGAAAGAGAAGGACCATGACGTTTGGTGGCTAGAGAAGCGCAAAGCCCCAGTGTTGCTGCGCCTGTGAAAGCGCTTCCAAGGAAGGGTGCTGGCTAGCAACAGCTTTCAGTGCTGGCACTTTTCATCTCTGAGCAATTGCTCGACGTTTGCAATTTCTCAGCTCGTGTCTACGAGACGGAAAGAGAATGACCGTGACGTTTGGTGGCTAGAGAAGCGCAAAGCCCCAGTGTTGCTGCGCCTGTGAAAGCGCTTCCAAGGAAGGGTGCTGGCTAGCAACAGCTTTCAGTGCTGGCACTTTTCATCTCGGAGCAATTGCTGGACGTTTGCAATTTCTCACCTGAGCTCTCTTTAGAGTGCGCGAGAGGATGAGCAGAAGATGAGGTGGCTAGAGAAGCCCAGAGCCCCAGTGTTCTTAGGCCTACAAAAGCGCTTCCAAGGAAGGGTGCTGGCTAGCAAGAGCTTTCAGTGCTGGCACTTTTCATCTCTGAGCAATTGCTGGACGTTTGCAATTTCTCAGCTCGTGTCTACGAGACGGAGAGATAGTGACCGTGACGTTTGGTGCGTATAGAAGCGCAAAGCCCCAGTGTTACTGCGCCTGTGAAAGCGCTTCCAAGGGAGGGTGCTGGCTAGCAACAGCTTTCAGTGCTGGCACTTTTCATCTCTGAGCAATTGCTCGACGTTTGCAATTTCTCAGCTCGTGTCTACGAGACGGAAAGAGAAGGACCGTGACGTTTGGTGGCTAAAGAAGCGCAAAGACCCAGTGTTGCTGCGCCTGTGAAAGCGCTTCCAAGGAAGGGTGCTGGCTAGCAACAGCTTTCAGTGCTGGCACTTTTCATCTCTGAGCAATTGCTGGACGTTTGCAATTTCTCACCTGAGCTCTCTTTAGAGTGCGCGAGAGGATGAGCAGAAGATGAGGTGGCTAGAGAAGCCCAGAGCCCCAGTGTTCTTAGGCCTACAAAAGCGCTTCCAAGGAAGGGTGCTGGCTAGCAAGAGCTTTCAGTGCTGGCACTTTTCATCTCTGAGCAATTGCTCGACGTTTGCAATTTCTCAGCTCGTGTCTATGAGACGGAAAGAGAATGACCGTGACGTTTGGTGCATATAGAAGCCCAGAGCCCCAGTGTTCTTAGGCCTACAAAAGCGCTTCCAAGGAAGGGTGCTGGCTAGCAAGAGCTTTCAGTGCTGGCACTTTTCATCTCTGAGCAATTGCTCGACGTTTGCAATTTCTCAGCTCGTGTCTACGAGACGGAAAGAGAAGGACCGTGACGTTTGGTGGGTAGAGAAGCGCAAAGCCCCAGTGTTGCTGCGCCTGTGAAAGCGCTTCCAAGGAAGGGTGCTGGCTAGCAACAGCTTTCAGTGCTGGCACTTTTCATCTCTGAGCAATTGCTCGACGTTTGCAATTTCTCAGCTCGTGTCTACGAGATGGAAAGAGAAGGACCGTGACGTTTGGTGCGTATAGAAGTGCAAAGCCCCAGTGTTACTGCGCCTGTGAAAGCGCTTCCAAGGAAGGGTGCTGGCTAGCAAGAGCTTTCAGTGCTGGCACTTTTCATCTCTGAGCAATTGCTGGACGTTTGCAATTTCTCACCTGAGCTCTCTTCAGAGTGCGCGAGAGGATGAGCAGAAGATGAGGTGGCTAGAGAAGCCCAGAGCCCCAGTGTTCTTAGGCCTACAAAAGCGCTTCCAAGGAAGGGTGCTGGCTAGCAAGAGCTTTCAGTGCTGGCACTTTTCATCTCTGAGCAATTGCTCGACGTTTGCAATTTCTCAGCTCGTGTCTACGAGACGGAAAGAGA
Organism: Sarcoramphus papa; assembly: GCA_037962945.1. NCBI lineage: Eukaryota > Metazoa > Chordata > Aves > Accipitriformes > Cathartidae > Sarcoramphus > Sarcoramphus papa. The sequence goes on along the minus strand of JBBMRM010000093.1, from coordinate 3,919,995 downwards.
AGGACCGTGACGTTTGGTGGGTAGAGAAGCGCAAAGACCCAGTGTTGCTGCGCCTGTGAAAGCGCTTCCAAGGAAGGGTGCACGCTAGCAACAGCTTTCAGTGCTGGCACTTTTCCTCTCTGAGCAATTGCTCGACGTTTGCAATTTCTCAGCTCGTGTCTACGAGACGGAAAGAGAAGGACCGTGACGTTTGGTGGGTAGAGAAGCGCAAAGCCCCAGTGTTACTGCGCCTGTGAAAGCGCTTCCAAGGAAGGGTGCTGGCTAGCAAGAGCTTTCAGTGCTGGCACTTTTCATCTCTGAGCAATTGCTGGACGTTTGCAATTTCTCACCTGAGCTCTCTTTAGAGTGCGCGAGAGGATGAGCAGAAGATGAGGTGGCTAGAGAAGCCCAGAGCCCCAGTGTGCTTAGGCCTACAAAAGCGCTTCCAAGGAAGGGTGCTGGCTAGCAACAGCTTTCAGTGCTGGCACTTTTCATCTCTGAGCAATTGCTCGACGTTTGCAATTTCTCACCTGAGCTCTCTTTAGAGCGCGAGAGGATGAGCAGAAGATGAGGTGGCTAGAGAAGCCCAGAGCCCCAGTGTTCTTAGGCCTACAAAAGCGCTTCCAAGGAAGGGTGCTGGCTAGCAACAGCTTTCAGTGCTGGCACTTTTCATCTCTGAGCAATTGCTGGACGTTTGCAATTTCTCAGCTCGTGTCTACGAGATGGAAAGAGAAGGACCGTGACGTTTGGTGCGTATAGAAGTGCAAAGCCCCAGTGTTACTGCGCCTGTGAAAGCGCTTCCAAGGAAGGGTGCTGGCTAGCAACAGCTTTCAGTGCTGGCACTTTTCATCTCTGAGCAATTGCTCGACGTTTGCAATTTCTCACCTGAGCTCTCTTCAGAGTGCGCGAGAGGATGAGCAGAAGATGAGGTGGCTAGAGAAGCCCAGAGCCCCAGTGTTCTTAGGCCTACAAAAGCGCTTCCAAGGAAGGGTGCTGGCTAGCAAGAGCTTTCAGTGCTGGCACTTTTCATCTCTGAGCAATTGCTGGACGTTTGCAATTTCTCAGCTCGTGTCTACGAGACGGAAAGAGAAGGACCGTGACGTTTGGTGGCTAGAGAAGCGCAAAGCCCCAGTGTTGCTGCGCCTGTGAAAGCGCTTCCAAGGAAGGGTGCTGGCTAGCAACAGCTTTCAGTGCTGGCACTTTTCATCTCTGAGCAATTGCTCGACGTTTGCAATTTCTCAGCTCGTGTCTACGAGATGGAAAGAGAAGGACCGTGACGTTTGGTGCGTAGAGAAGTGCAAAGCCCCAGTGTTACTGCGCCTGTGAAAGCGCTTCCAAGGAAGGGTGCTGGCTAGCAAGAGCTTTCAGTGCTGGCACTTTTCATCTCTGAGCAATTGCTGGACGTTTGCAATTTCTCACCTGAGCTCTCTTCAGAGTGCGCGAGAGGATGAGCAGAAGATGAGGTGGCTAAAGAAGCCCAGAGCCCCAGTGTTCTTAGGCCTACAAAAGCGCTTCCAAGGAAGGGGGCTGGCTAGCAACAGCTTTCAGTGCTGGCACTTTTCATCTCTGAGCAATTGCTCGACGTTTGCAATTTCTCAGCTCGTGTCTACGAGACGGAAAGAGAAGGACCGTGACGTTTGGTGGGTAGAGAAGCGCAAAGCCCCAGTGTTGCTGCGCCTGTGAAAGCGCTTCCAAGGAAGGGTGCTGGCTAGCAACAGCTTTCAGTGCTGGCACTTTTCACCTCTGAGCAATTGCTCGACGTTTGCAATTTCTCAGCTCGTGTCTACGAGACGGAAAGAGAAGGACCGTGACGTTTGGTGGCTAGAGAAGCGCAAAGCCCCAGTGTTACTGCGCCTGTGAAAGCGCTTCCAAGGAAGGGTGCTGGCTAGCAAGAGCTTTCAGTGCTGGCACTTTTCATCTCTGAGCAATTGCTGGACGTTTGCAATTTCTCACCTGAGCTCTCTTTAGAGTGCGCGAGAGGATGAGCAGAAGATTAGGTGGCTAGAGAAGCCCAGAGCCCCAGTGTGCTTAGGCCTACAAAAGCGCTTCCAAGGAAGGGTGCTGGCTAGCAAGAGCTTTCAGTGCTGGCACTTTTCATCTCTGAGCAATTGCTCGACGTTTGCAATTTCTCACCTGAGCTCTCTTTAGAGCGCGAGAGGATGAGCAGAAGATTAGGTGGCTAGAGAAGCCCAGAGCCCCAGTGTTCTTAGGCCTACAGAAGCGCTTCCAAGGAAGGGTGCTGGCTAGCAACAGCTTTCAGTGCTGGCACTTTTCATCTCTGAGCAATTGCTCGACGTTTGCAATTTCTCAGCTCGTGTCTATGAGATGGAAAGAGAATGACCGTGACGTTTGGTGCGTAGAGAAGTGCAAAGCCCCAGTGTTGCTGCGCCTGTGAAAGCGCTTCCAAGGAAGGGTGCTGGCTAGCAACAGCTTTCAGTGCTGGCACTTTTCATCTCTGAGCAATTGCTCGACGTTTGCAATTTCTCACCTGAGCTCTCTTCAGAGTGCACGAGAGGATGAGCAGAAGATGAGGTGGCTAGAGAAGCCCAGAGCCCCAGTGTTCTTAGGCCTACAAAAGCGCTTCCAAGGAAGGGTGCTGGCTAGCAACAGCTTTCAGTGCTGGCACTTTTCATCTCAGAGCAATTGCTCGACGTTTGCAATTTCTCAGCTCGTGTCTACGAGACGGAGAGATAGTGACCGTGACTTTTGGTGGGTAGAGAAGCGCAAAGCCCCAGTGTTACTGCGCCTGTGAAAGCGCTTCCAAGGAAGGGTGCTGGCTAGCAACAGCTTTCAGTGCTGGCACTTTTCATCTCTGAGCAATTGCTCGACGTTTGCAATTTCTCAGCTCGTGTCTACGAGACGGAAAGAGAAGGACCGTGACGTTTGGTGCGTAGAGAAGTGCAAAGCCCCAGTGTTACTGCGCCTGTGAAAGCGCTTCCAAGGAAGGGTGCTGGCTAGCAAGAGCTTTCAGTGCTGGCACTTTTCATCTCTGAGCAATTGCTCGACGTTTGCAATTTCTCACCTGAGCTCTCTTCAGAGTGCGCGAGAGGATGAGCAGAAGATGAGGTGGCTAGAGAAGCCCAGAGCCCCAGTGTTCTTAGGCCTACAAAAGCGCTTCCAAGGAAGGGTGCTGGCTAGCAAGAGCTTTCAGTGCTGGCACTTTTCATCTCTGAGCAATTGCTCGACGTTTGCAATTTCTCAGCTCGTTTCTACGAGACGTAAAGAGAATGACCGTGACGTTTGGTGGCTAGAGAAGCGCAAAGCCCCAGTGTTGCTGCGCCTGTGAAAGCGCTTCCAAGGAAGGGTGCTGGCTAGCAACAGCTTTCAGTGCTGGCACTTTTCATCTCTGAGCAATTGCTGGACGTTTGCAATTTCTCAGCTCGTTTCTACGAGACGGAAAGAGAAGGACCGTGACGTTTGGTGGGTAGAGAAGCGCAAAGCCCCAGTGTTGCTGCGCCTGTGAAAGCGCTTCCAAGGAAGGGTGCTGGCTAGCAACAGCTTTCAGTGCTGGCACTTTTCATCTCTGAGCAATTGCTCGACGTTTGCAATTTCTCACCTGAGCTCTCTTTAGAGTGCGCGAGAGGATGAGCAGAAGATGAGGTGGCTAAAGAAGCCCAGAGCCCCAGTGTTCTTAGGCCTACAAAAGCGCTTCCAAGGAAGGGTGCTGGCTAGCAACAGCTTTCAGTGCTGGCACTTTTCATCTCTGAGCAATTGCTGGACGTTTGCAATTTCTCAGCTCGTTTCTACGAGACGGAAAGAGAATGACCGTGACGTTTGGTGGCTAGAGAAGCGCAAAGCCCCAGTGTTGCTGCGCCTGTGAAAGCGCTTCCAAGGAAGGGTGCTGGCTAGCAACAGCTTTCAGTGCTGGCACTTTTCATCTCTGAGCAATTGCTGGACGTTTGCAATTTCTCACCTGAGCTCTCTTCAGAGTGCGCGAGAGGATGAGCAGAAGATGAGGTGGCTAAAGAAGCCCAGAGCCCCAGTGTTCTTAGGCCTACAGAAGCGCTTCCAAGGAAGGGTGCTGGCTAGCAACAGCTTTCAGTGCTGGCACTTTTCCTCTCTGAGCAATTGCTCGACGTTTGCAATTTCTCAGCTCGTGTCTACGAGACGGAAAGAGAAGGACCGTGACGTTTGGTGGCTAGAGAAGCGCAAAGCCCCAGTGTTACTGCGCCTGTGAAAGCGCTTCCAAGGAAGGGTGCTGGCTAGCAACAGCTTTCAGTGCTGGCACTTTTCATCTCTGAGCAATTGCTGGACGTTTGCAATTTCTCACCTGAGCTCTCTTTAGAGTGCGCGAGAGTATGAGCAGAAGATGAGGTGGCTAGAGAAGCCCAGAGCCCCAGTGTGCTTAGGCCTACAAAAGCGCTTCCAAGGAAGGGTGCTGGCTAGCAAGAGCTTTCAGTGCTGGCACTTTTCATCTCTGAGCAATTGCTCGACGTTTGCAATTTCTCAGCTCGTGTCTACGAGACGGAAAGAGAAGGACCGTGACGTTTGGTGGCTAGAGAAGTGCAAAGCCCCAGTGTTGCTGCGCCTGTGAAAGCGCTTCCAAGGAAGGGTGCTGGCTAGCAACAGCTTTCAGTGCTGGCACTTTTCATCTCTGAGCAATTGCTCGACGTTTGCAATTTCTCAGCTCGTGTCTACGAGATGGAAAGAGAAGGACCGTGACGTTTGGTGGGTAGAGAAGCGCAAAGCCCCAGTGTTGCTGCGCCTGTGAAAGCGCTTCCAAGGAAGGGTGCTGGCTAGCAACAGCTTTCAGTGCTGGCACTTTTCATCTCTGAGCAATTGCTGGACGTTTGCAATTTCTCACCTGAGCTCTCTTCAGAGTGCGCGAGAGGATGAGCAGAAGATTAGGTGGCTAGAGAAGCCCAGAGCCCCAGTGTTCTTAGGCCTACAAAAGCGCTTCCAAGGAAGGGTGCTGGCTAGCAAGAGCTTTCAGTGCTGGCACTTTTCATCTCGGAGCAATTGCTCGACGTTTGCAATTTCTCAGCTCGTGTCTACGAGACGGAAAGAGAAGGACCGTGACATTTGGTGCGTATAGAAGCGCAAAGCCCCAGTGTTGCTGCGCCTGTGAAAGCGCTTCCAAGGAAGGGTGCACGCTAGCAACAGCTTTCAGTGCTGGCACTTTTCATCTCTGAGCAATTGCTCGACGTTTGCAATTTCTCAGCTCGTGTCTACGAGACGGAGAGATAGTGACCGTGACGTTTGGTGGCTAGAGAAGCGCAAAGCCCCAGTGTTACTGCGCCTGTGAAAGCGCTTCCAAGGAAGGGTGCTGGCTAGCAAGAGCTTTCAGTGCTGGCACTTTTCATCTCTGAGCAATTGCTGGACGTTTGCAATTTCTCACCTGAGCTCTCTTTAGAGTGCGCGAGAGGATGAGCAGAAGATGAGGTGGCTAGAGAAGCCCAGAGCCCCAGTGTGCTTAGGCCTACAAAAGCGCTTCCAAGGAAGGGTGCTGGCTAGCAACAGCTTTCAGTGCTGGCACTTTTCATCTCTGAGCAATTGCTCGACGTTTGCAATTTCTCACCTGAGCTCTCTTTAGAGCGCGAGAGGATGAGCAGAAGATGAGGTGGCTAGAGAAGCCCAGAGCCCCAGTGTTCTTAGGCCTACAAAAGCGCTTCCAAGGAAGGGTGCTGGCTAGCAACAGCTTTCAGTGCTGGCACTTTTCATCTCGGAGCAATTGCTCGACGTTTGCAATTTCTCAGCTCGTGTCTACGAGATGGAAAGAGAAGGACCGTGACGTTTGGTGCGTAGAGAAGTGCAAAGCCCCAGTGTTACTGCGCCTGTGAAAGCGCTTCCAAGGAAGGGTGCTGGCTAGCAAGAGCTTTCAGTGCTGGCACTTTTCATCTCTGAGCAATTGCTGGACGTTTGCAATTTCTCACCTGAGCTCTCTTCAGAGTGCGCGAGAGGATGAGCAGAAGATGAGGTGGCTAGAGAAGCCCAGAGCCCCAGTGTTCTTAGGCCTACAAAAGCGCTTCCAAGGAAGGGTGCTGGCTAGCAAGAGCTTTCAGTGCTGGCACTTTTCATCTCTGAGCAATTGCTCGACGTTTGCAATTTCTCAGCTCGTGTCTACGAGACGGAAAGAGAAGGACCGTGACGTTTGGTGGCTAGAGAAGCGCAAAGCCCCAGTGTTGCTGCGCCTGTGAAAGCGCTTCCAAGGAAGGGTGCTGGCTAGCAACAGCTTTCAGTGCTGGCACTTTTCATCTCTGAGCAATTGCTCAACGTTTGCAATTTCTCAGCTTGTGTCTACGAGACGGAAAGAGAAGGACCGTGACGTTTGGTGGGTAGAGAAGCACAAAGCCCCAGTGTTACTGCGCCTGTGAAAGCGCTTCCAAGGAAGGGTGCTGGCTAGCAAGAGCTTTCAGTGCTGGCACTTTTCATCTCTGAGCAATTGCTCGACGTTTGCAATTTCTCAGCTCGTGTCTACGAGGCGGAAAGAGAATGACCGTGACGTTTGGTGGGTAGAGAAGCGCAAAGCCCCAGTGTTGCTGCGCCTGTGAAAGCGCTTCCAAGGAAGGGTGCTGGCTAGCAACAGCTTTCAGTGCTGGCACTTTTCATCTCTGAGCAATTGCTCGACGTTTGCAATTTCTCACCTGAGCTCTCTTTAGAGTGCGCGAGAGGATGAGCAGAAGATGAGGTGGCTAAAGAAGCCCAGAGCCCCAGTGTTCTCAGGCCTACAAAAGCGCTTCCAAGGAAGGGGGCTGGCTAGCAACAGCTTTCAGTGCTGGCACTTTTCATCTCTGAGCAATTGCTCGACGTTTGCAATTTCTCAGCTCGTGTCTACGAGACGGAAAGAGAAGGACCGTGACGTTTGGTGCATATAGAAGCCCAGAGCCCCAGTGTTCTTAGGCCTACAAAAGCGCTTCCAAGGAAGGGTGCTGGCTAGCAACAGCTTTCAGTGCTGGCACTTTTCATCTCTGAGCAATTGCTGGACGTTTGCAATTTCTCAGCTCGTGTCTACGAGACGGAAAGAGAAGGACCGTGACGTTTGGTGGCTGGAGAAGCGCAAAGCCCCAGTGTTGCTGCGCCTGTGAAAGCGCTTCCAAGGAAGGGTGCTGGCTAGCAACAGCTTTCAGTGCTGGCACTTTTCATCTCTGAGCAATTGCTCGACGTTTGCAATTTCTCACCTGAGCTCTCTTTAGAGTGCGCGAGAGGATGAGCAGAAGATTAGGTGGCTAGAGAAGCCCAGAGCCCCAGTGTGCTTAGGCCTACAAAAGCGCTTCCAAGGAAGGGTGCTGGCTAGCAAGAGCTTTCAGTGCTGGCACTTTTCATCTCTGAGCAATTGCTCGACGTTTGCAATTTCTCACCTGAGCTCTCTTTAGAGCGCGAGAGGATGAGCAGAAGATTAGGTGGCTAGAGAAGCCCAGAGCCCCAGTGTTCTTAGGCCTACAGAAGCGCTTCCAAGGAAGGGTGCTGGCTAGCAAGAGCTTTCAGTGCTGGCACTTTTCATCTCGGAGCAATTGCTCGACGTTTGCAATTTCTCAGCTCGTGTCTATGAGATGGAAAGAGAATGACCGTGACGTTTGGTGCGTAGAGAAGTGCAAAGCCCCAGTGTTGCTGCGCCTGTGAAAGCGCTTCCAAGGAAGGGTGCTGGCTAGCAACAGCTTTCAGTGCTGGCACTTTTCATCTCTGAGCAATTGCTCGACATTTGCAATTTCTCACCTGAGCTCTCTTCAGAGTGCACGAGAGGATGAGCAGAAGATGAGGTGGCTAGAGAAGCCCAGAGCCCCAGTGTTCTTAGGCCTACAAAAGCGCTTCCAAGGAAGGGTGCTGGCTAGCAACAGCTTTCAGTGCTGGCACTTTTCATCTCAGAGCAATTGCTCGACGTTTGCAATTTCTCAGCTCGTGTCTACGAGACGGAGAGATAGTGACCGTGACTTTTGGTGGGTAGAGAAGCGCAAAGCCCCAGTGTTACTGCGCCTGTGAAAGCGCTTCCAAGGAAGGGTGCTGGCTAGCAACAGCTTTCAGTGCTGGCACTTTTCATCTCTGAGCAATTGCTCGACGTTTGCAATTTCTCAGCTCGTGTCTACGAGACGGAAAGAGAAGGACCGTGACGTTTGGTGCGTAGAGAAGTGCAAAGCCCCAGTGTTACTGCGCCTGTGAAAGCGCTTCCAAGGAAGGGTGCTGGCTAGCAAGAGCTTTCAGTGCTGGCACTTTTCATCTCTGAGCAATTGCTCGACGTTTGCAATTTCTCACCTGAGCTCTCTTCAGAGTGCGCGAGAGGATGAGCAGAAGATGAGGTGGCTAGAGAAGCCCAGAGCCCCAGTGTTCTTAGGCCTACAAAAGCGCTTCCAAGGAAGGGGGCTGGCTAGCAAGAGCTTTCAGTGCTGGCACTTTTCATCTCTGAGCAATTGCTCGACGTTTGCAATTTGTCAGCTCGTGTCTACGAGACGGAAAGAGAATGACCGTGACGTTTGGTGGGTAGAGAAGTGCAAAGCCCCAGTGTTGCTGCGCCTGTGAAAGCGCTTCCAAGGAAGGGTGCTGGCTAGCAACAGCTTTCAGTGCTGGCACTTTTCATCTCTGAGCAATTGCTGGACGTTTGCAATTTCTCAGCTCGTTTCTACGAGACGGAAAGAGAAGGACCGTGACGTTTGGTGGCTAGAGAAGCGCAAAGCCCCAGTGTTGCTGCGCCTGTGAAAGCGCTTCCAAGGAAGGGTGCTGGCTAGCAAGAGCTTTCAGTGCTGGCACTTTTCATCTCTGAGCAATTGCTCGACGTTTGCAATTTGTCACCTGAGCTCTCTTTAGAGTGCGCGAGAGGATGAGCAGAAGATGAGGTGGCTAAAGAAGCCCAGAGCCCCAGTGTTCTTAGGCCTACAAAAGCGCTTCCAAGGAAGGGTGCTGGCTAGCAACAGCTTTCAGTGCTGGCACTTTTCATCTCTGAGCAATTGCTGGACGTTTGCAATTTCTCAGCTCGTTTCTACGAGACGGAAAGAGAAGGACCGTGACGTTTGGTGGCTAGAGAAGCGCAAAGCCCCAGTGTTGCTGCGCCTGTGAAAGTGCTTCCAAGGAAGGGTGCTGGCTAGCAACAGCTTTCAGTGCTGGCACTTTTCATCTCTGAGCAATTGCTGGACGTTTGCAATTTCTCACCTGAGCTCTCTTCAGAGTGCGCGAGAGGATGAGCAGAAGATGAGGTGGCTAAAGAAGCCCAGAGCCCCAGTGTTCTTAGGCCTACAAAAGCGCTTCCAAGGAAGGGTGCTGGCTAGCAAGAGCTTTCAGTGCTGGCACTTTTCATCTCTGAGCAATTGCTCGACGTTTGCAATTTCTCAGCTCGTGTCTACGAGACGGAAAGAGAAGGACCGTGACGTTTGGTGGGTAGAGAAGCGCAAAGCCCCAGTGTTGCTGCGCCTGTGAAAGCGCTTCCAAGGAAGGGTGCTGGCTAGCAACAGCTTTCAGTGCTGGCACTTTTCATCTCTGAGCAATTGCTGGACGTTTGCAATTTCTCACCTGAGCTCTCTTTAGAGTGCGCGAGAGGATGAGCAGAAGATGAGGTGGCTAGAGAAGCCCAGAGCCCCAGTGTTCTTAGGCCTACAAAAGCGCTTCCAAGGAAGGGTGCTGGCTAGCAAGAGCTTTCAGTGCTGGCACTTTTCATCTCTGAGCAATTGCTGGACGTTTGCAATTTCTCAGCTCGTGTCTACGAGACGGAAAGAGAAGGACCGTGACGTTTGGTGGCTAGAGAAGCGCAAAGCCCCAGTGTTGCTGCGCCTGTGAAAGCGCTTCCAAGGAAGGGTGCTGGCTAGCAAGAGCTTTCAGTGCTGGCACTTTTCATCTCTGAGCAATTGCTCGACGTTTGCAATTTCTCAGCTCGTGTCTACGAGATGGAAAGAGAAGGACCGTGACGTTTGGTGCGTATAGAAGTGCAAAGCCCCAGTGTTACTGCGCCTGTGAAAGCGCTTCCAAGGAAGGGTGCTGTCTAGCAAGAGCTTTCAGTGCTGGCACTTTTCATCTCTGAGCAATTGCTGGACGTTTGCAATTTCTCACCTGAGCTCTCTTTAGAGTGCGCGAGAGGATGAGCAGAAGATTAGGTGGCTAGAGAAGCCCAGAGCCCCAGTGTGCTTAGGCCTACAAAAGCGCTTCCAAGGAAGGGTGCTGGCTAGCAAGAGCTTTCAGTGCTGGCACTTTTCATCTCTGAGCAATTGCTCGACGTTTGCAATTTCTCACCTGAGCTCTCTTTAGAGCGCGAGAGGATGAGCAGAAGATTAGGTGGCTAGAGAAGCCCAGAGCCCCAGTGTTCTTAGGCCTACAAAAGCGCTTCCAAGGAAGGGTGCTGGCTAGCAACAGCTTTCAGTGCTGGCACTTTTCATCTCGGAGCAATTGCTCGACGTTTGCAATTTCTCAGCTCGTGTCTATGAGATGGAAAGAGAATGACCGTGACGTTTGGTGCGTAGAGAAGTGCAAAGCCCCAGTGTTGCTGCGCCTGTGAAAGCGCTTCCAAGGAAGGGTGCTGGCTAGCAACAGCTTTCAGTGCTGGCACTTTTCATCTCTGAGCAATTGCTCGACATTTGCAATTTCTCACCTGAGCTCTCTTCAGAGTGCACGAGAGGATGAGCAGAAGATGAGGTGGCTAGAGAAGCCCAGAGCCCCAGTGTTCTTAGGCCTACAAAAGCGCTTCCAAGGAAGGGTGCTGGCTAGCAACAGCTTTCAGTGCTGGCACTTTTCATCTCAGAGCAATTGCTCGACGTTTGCAATTTCTCAGCTCGTGTCTACGAGACGGAGAGATAGTGACCGTGACTTTTGGTGGGTAGAGAAGCGCAAAGCCCCAGTGTTACTGCGCCTGTGAAAGCGCTTCCAAGGAAGGGTGCTGGCTAGCAACAGCTTTCAGTGCTGGCACTTTTCATCTCTGAGCAATTGCTCGACGTTTGCAATTTCTCAGCTCGTGTCTACGAGACGGAAAGAGAAGGACCGTGACGTTTGGTGCGTAGAGAAGTGCAAAGCCCCAGTGTTACTGCGCCTGTGAAAGCGCTTCCAAGGAAGGGTGCTGGCTAGCAAGAGCTTTCAGTGCTGGCACTTTTCATCTCTGAGCAATTGCTCGACGTTTGCAATTTCTCACCTGAGCTCTCTTCAGAGTGCGCGAGAGGATGAGCAGAAGATGAGGTGGCTAGAGAAGCCCAGAGCCCCAGTGTTCTTAGGCCTACAAAAGCGCTTCCAAGGAAGGGGGCTGGCTAGCAAGAGCTTTCAGTGCTGGCACTTTTCATCTCTGAGCAATTGCTCGACGTTTGCAATTTGTCAGCTCGTGTCTACGAGACGGAAAGAGAATGACCGTGACGTTTGGTGGGTAGAGAAGTGCAAAGCCCCAGTGTTGCTGCGCCTGTGAAAGCGCTTCCAAGGAAGGGTGCTGGCTAGCAACAGCTTTCAGTGCTGGCACTTTTCATCTCTGAGCAATTGCTCGACGTTTGCAATTTCTCAGCTCGTTTCTACGAGACGGAAAGAGAAGGACCGTGACGTTTGGTGGCTAGAGAAGCGCAAAGCCCCAGTGTTGCTGCGCCTGTGAAAGCGCTTCCAAGGAAGGGTGCTGGCTAGCAAGAGCTTTCAGTGCTGGCACTTTTCATCTCTGAGCAATTGCTCGACGTTTGCAATTTGTCACCTGAGCTCTCTTTAGAGTGCGCGAGAGGATGAGCAGAAGATGAGGTGGCTAAAGAAGCCCAGAGCCCCAGTGTTCTTAGGCCTACAAAAGCGCTTCCAAGGAAGGGTGCTGGCTAGCAACAGCTTTCAGTGCTGGCACTTTTCATCTCTGAGCAATTGCTGGACGTTTGCAATTTCTCAGCTCGTTTCTACGAGACGGAAAGAGAAGGACCGTGACGTTTGGTGGCTAGAGAAGCGCAAAGCCCCAGTGTTGCTGCGCCTGTGAAAGTGCTTCCAAGGAAGGGTGCTGGCTAGCAACAGCTTTCAGTGCTGGCACTTTTCATCTCTGAGCAATTGCTGGACGTTTGCAATTTCTCACCTGAGCTCTCTTCAGAGTGCGCGAGAGGATGAGCAGAAGATGAGGTGGCTAAAGAAGCCCAGAGCCCCAGTGTTCTTAGGCCTACAAAAGCGCTTCCAAGGAAGGGTGCTGGCTAGCAAGAGCTTTCAGTGCTGGCACTTTTCATCTCTGAGCAATTGCTCGACGTTTGCAATTTCTCAGCTCGTGTCTACGAGACGGAAAGAGAAGGACCGTGACGTTTGGTGGGTAGAGAAGCGCAAAGCCCCAGTGTTGCTGCGCCTGTGAAAGCGCTTCCAAGGAAGGGTGCTGGCTAGCAACAGCTTTCAGTGCTGGCACTTTTCATCTCTGAGCAATTGCTGGACGTTTGCAATTTCTCACCTGAGCTCTCTTTAGAGTGCGCGAGAGGATGAGCAGAAGATGAGGTGGCTAGAGAAGCCCAGAGCCCCAGTGTTCTTAGGCCTACAAAAGCGCTTCCAAGGAAGGGTGCTGGCTAGCAAGAGCTTTCAGTGCTGGCACTTTTCATCTCGGAGCAATTGCTGGACGTTTGCAATTTCTCAGCTCGTGTCTACGAGACGGAAAGAGAAGGACCGTGACGTTTGGTGGCTAGAGAAGCGCAAAGCCCCAGTGTTGCTGCGCCTGTGAAAGCGCTTCCAAGGAAGGGTGCTGGCTAGCAAGAGCTTTCAGTGCTGGCACTTTTCATCTCTGAGCAATTGCTCGACGTTTGCAATTTCTCAGCTCGTGTCTACGAGATGGAAAGAGAAGGACCGTGACGTTTGGTGCGTATAGAAGTGCAAAGCCCCAGTGTTACTGCGCCTGTGAAAGCGCTTCCAAGGAAGGGTGCTGGCTAGCAAGAGCTTTCAGTGCTGGCACTTTTCATCTCTGAGCAATTGCTGGACGTTTGCAATTTCTCACCTGAGCTCTCTTTAGAGTGCGCGAGAGGATGAGCAGAAGATTAGGTGGCTAGAGAAGCCCAGAGCCCCAGTGTGCTTAGGCCTACAAAAGCGCTTCCAAGGAAGGGTGCTGGCTAGCAAGAGCTTTCAGTGCTGGCACTTTTCATCTCTGAGCAATTGCTCGACGTTTGCAATTTCTCACCTGAGCTCTCTTTAGAGCGCGAGAGGATGAGCAGAAGATTAGGTGGCTAGAGAAGCCCAGAGCCCCAGTGTTCTTAGGCCTACAAAAGCGCTTCCAAGGAAGGGTGCTGGCTAGCAACAGCTTTCAGTGCTGGCACTTTTCATCTCGGAGCAATTGCTCGACGTTTGCAATTTCTCAGCTCGTGTCTATGAGATGGAAAGAGAATGACCGTGACGTTTGGTGCGTAGAGAAGTGCAAAGCCCCAGTGTTGCTGCGCCTGTGAAAGCGCTTCCAAGGAAGGGGGCTGGCTAGCAACAGCTTTCAGTGCTGGCACTTTTCATCTCTGAGCAATTGCTCGACGTTTGCAATTTCTCAGCTCGTGTCTAGGAGACGGAAAGAGAAGGACCGTGACATTTGGTGCGTATAGAAGCGCAAAGCCCCAGTGTTACTGCGCCTGTGAAAGCGCTTCCAAGGAAGGGTGCTGGCTAGCAAGAGCTTTCAGTGCTGGCACTTTTCATCTCTGAGCAATTGCTGGACGTTTGCAATTTCTCACCTGAGCTCTCTTCAGAGTGCGCGAGAGGATGAGCAGAAGATGAGGTGGCTAGAGAAGCCCAGAGCCCCAGTGTTCTTAGGCCTACAAAAGCGCTTCCAAGGAAGGGGGCTGGCTAGCAACAGCTTTCAGTGCTGGCACTTTTCATCTCTGAGCAATTGCTCGACGTTTGCAATTTCTCAGCTCGTTTCTACGAGACGGAAAGAGAATGACCGTGACGTTTGGTGGGTAGAGAAGTGCAAAGCCCCAGTGTTGCTGCGCCTGTGAAAGCGCTTCCAAGGAAGGGTGCTGGCTAGCAACAGCTTTCAGTGCTGGCACTTTTCATCTCTGAGCAATTGCTGGACGTTTGCAATTTCTCAGCTCGTGTCTACGAGACGGAAAGAGAAGGACCGTGACGTTTGGTGGGTAGAGAAGCGCAAAGCCCCAGTGTTGCTGCGCCTGTGAAAGCGCTTCCAAGGAAGGGTGCTGGCTAGCAAGAGCTTTCAGTGCTGGCACTTTTCATCTCTGAGCAATTGCTCGACGTTTGCAATTTCTCACCTGAGCTCTCTTTAGAGTGCGCGAGAGGATGAGCAGAAGATGAGGTGGCTAGAGAAGCCCAGAGCCCCAGTGTTCTTAGGCCTACAAAAGCGCTTCCAAGGAAGGGTGCTGGCTAGCAACAGCTTTCAGTGCTGGCACTTTTCATCTCTGAGCAATTGCTGGACGTTTGCAATTTCTCAGCTCGTGTCTACGAGACGGAAAGAGAATGACCGTGACGTTTGGTGGCTAGAGAAGCGCAAAGCCCCAGTGTTGCTGCGCCTGTGAAAGCGCTTCCAAGGAAGGGTGCTGGCTAGCAACAGCTTTCAGTGCTGGCACTTTTCATCTCTGAGCAATTGCTGGACGTTTGCAATTTCTCACCTGAGCTCTCTTCAGAGTGCGCGAGAGGATGAGCAGAAGATGAGGTGGCTAAAGAAGCCCAGAGCCCCAGTGTTCTTAGGCCTACAGAAGCGCTTCCAAGGAAAGGGGCTGGCTAGCAAGAGCTTTCAGTGCTGGCACTTTTCATCTCTGAGCAATTGCTCGACGTTTGCAATTTCTCAGCTCGTGTCTACGAGACGGAAAGAGAAGGACCGTGACGTTTGGTGGGTAGAGAAGCGCAAAGCCCCAGTGTTGCTGCGCCTGTGAAAGCGCTTCCAAGGAAGGGTGCTGGCTAGCAACAGCTTTCAGTGCTGGCACTTTTCATCTCTGAGCAATTGCTGGACGTTTGCAATTTCTCACCTGAGCTCTCTTTAGAGTGCGCGAGAGGATGAGCAGAAGATGAGGTGGCTAGAGAAGCCCAGAGCCCCAGTGTTCTTAGGCCTACAAAAGCGCTTCCAAGGAAGGGGGCTGGCTAGCAAGAGCTTTCAGTGCTGGCACTTTTCATCTCTGAGCAATTGCTCGACGTTTGCAATTTCTCAGCTCGTGTCTACGAGACGGAAAGAGAAGGACCGTGACGTTTGGTGGGTAGAGAAGCGCAAAGCCCCAGTGTTGCTGCGCCTGTGAAAGCGCTTCCAAGGAAGGGTGCTGGCTAGCAACAGCTTTCAGTGCTGGCACTTTTCATCTCTGAGCAATTGCTCGACGTTTGCAATTTCTCAGCTCGTGTCTACGAGACGGAAAGAGAAGGACCGTGACGTTTGGTGGCTAGAGAAGCGCAAAGTCCCAGTGTTACTGCGCCTGTGAAAGCACTTCCAAGGAAGGGTGCTGGCTAGCAAGAGCTTTCAGTGCTGGCACTTTTCATCTCTGAGCAATTGCTGGACGTTTGCAATTTCTCACCTGAGCTCTCTTTAGAGTGCGCGAGAGTATGAGCAGAAGATTAGGTGGCTAGAGAAGCCCAGAGCCCCAGTGTGCTTAGGCCTACAAAAGCGCTTCCAAGGAAGGGTGCTGGCTAGCAAGAGCTTTCAGTGCTGGCACTTTTCATCTCTGAGCAATTGCTGGATGTTTGCAATTTCTCAGCTCGTGTCTACGAGACGGAAAGAGAAGGACCGTGACGTTTGGTGGCTAGAGAAGCGCAAAGCCCCAGTGTTGCTGCGCCTGTGAAAGCGCTTCCAAGGAAGGGTGCTGGCTAGCAACAGCTTTCAGTGCTGGCACTTTTCATCTCTGAGCAATTGCTGGACGTTTGCAATTTCTCACCTGAGCTCTCTTTAGAGTGCGCGAGAGGATGAGCAGAAGATGAGGTGGCTAGAGAAGCCCAGAGCCCCAGTGTTCTTAGGGCTACAAAAGCGCTTCCAAGGAAGGGTGCTGGCTAGCAAGAGCTTTCAGTGCTGGCACTTTTCATCTCTGAGCAATTGCTTGACGTTTGCAATTTCTCAGCTCGTGTCTATGAGACGGAAAGAGAATGACCGTGACGTTTGGTGCATATAGAAGCCCAGAGCCCCAGTGTTCTTAGGCCTACAAAAGCGCTTCCAAGGAAGGGTGCTGGCTAGCAAGAGCTTTCAGTGCTGGCACTTTTCATCTCTGAGCAATTGCTGGACGTTTGCAATTTCTCAGCTCGTGTCTACGAGACGGAAAGAGAAGGACCGTGACGTTTGGTGGGTAGAGAAGCGCAAAGCCCCAGTGTTGCTGCGCCTGTGAAAGCGCTTCCAAGGAAGGGTGCTGGCTAGCAACAGCTTTCAGTGCTGGCACTTTTCATCTCTGAGCAATTGCTCGACGTTTGCAATTTCTCAGCTCGTGTCTACGAGATGGAAAGAGAAGGACCGTGACGTTTGGTGCGTATAGAAGCGCAAAGCCCCAGTGTTACTGCGCCTGTGAAAGCGCTTCCAAGGAAGGGTGCTGGCTAGCAACAGCTTTCAGTGCTGGCACTTTTCATCTCTGAGCAATTGCTCGACGTTTGCAATTTCTCAGCTCGTGTCTACGAGATGGAAAGAGAAGGACCGTGACGTTTGGTGCGTATAGAAGCGCAAAGCCCCAGTGTTACTGCGCCTGTGAAAGCGCTTCCAAGGAAGGGTGCTGGCTAGCAACAGCTTTCAGTGCTGGCACTTTTCATCTCTGAGCAATTGCTCGACGTTTGCAATTTCTCACCTGAGCTCTCTTCAGAGTGCGCGAGAGGATGAGCAGAAGATGCGGTGGCTAAAGAAGCCCAGAGCCCCAGTGTTCTTAGGCCTACAAAAGCGCTTCCAAGGAAGGGTGCTGGCTAGCAAGAGCTTTCAGTGCTGGCACTTTTCATCTCTGAGCAATTGCTCGACGTTTGCAATTTCTCAGCTCGTGTCTACGAGACGGAAAGAGAAGGACCGTGACGTTTGGTGGCTAGAGAAGCGCAAAGCCCCAGTCTTACTGCGCCTGTGAAAGCGCTTCCAAGGAAGGGTGCTGGCTAGCAAGAGCTTTCAGTGCTGGCACTTTTCATCTCTGAGCAATTGCTCGACGTTTGCAATTTCTCACCTGAGCTCTCTTTAGAGTGTGCGAGAGGATGAGCAGAAGATTAGGTGGCTACAGAAGCCCAGAGCCCCAGTGTTCTTAGGCCTACAAAAGCGCTTCCAAGGAAGGGGGCTGGCTAGCAACAGCTTTCAGTGCTGGCACTTTTCATCTCTGAGCAATTGCTCGACGTTTGCAATTTCTCACCTGAGCTCTCTTTAGAGCGCGAGAGGATGAGCAGAAGATTAGGTGGCTAGACAAGCCCAGAGCCCCAGTGTTCTTAGGCCTACAGAAGCGCTTCCAAGGAAGGGTGCTGGCTAGCAACAGCTTTCAGTGCTGGCACTTTTCATCTCTGAGCAATTGCTCGACGTTTGCAATTTCTCAGCTCATGTCTATGAGATGGAAAGAGAATGACCGTGACGTTTGGTGGGTAGAGAAGCGCAAAGCCCCAGTGTTACTGCGCCTGTGAAAGCGCTTCCAAGGAAGGGTGGTGGCTAGCAAGAGCTTTCAGTGCTGGCACTTTTCATCTCTGAGCAATTGCTCGACGTTTGCAATTTCTCACCTGAGCTCTCTTTAGAGCGCGAGAGGATGAGCAGAAGATGAGGTGGCTAGAGAAGCCCAGAGCCCCAGTGTTCTTAAGCCTACAAAAGCGCTTCCAAGGAAGGGTGCTGGCTAGCAACAGCTTTCAGTGCTGGCACTTTTCATCTCTGAGCAATTGCTCGACGTTTGCAATTTCTCAGCTCGTGTCTACGAGACGGAAAGAGAAGGACCGTGACGTTTGGTGGCTAGAGAAGCGCAAAGCCCCAGTGTTGCTGCGCCTGTGAAAGCGCTTCCAAGGAAGGGGGCTGGCTAGCAACAGCTTTCAGTGCTGGCACTTTTCCTCTCTGAGCAATTGCTCGACGTTTGCAATTTCTCAGCTCGTGTCTACGAGACGGAAAGAGAAGGACCGTGACGTTTGGTGGCTAGAGAAGCGCAAAGCCCCAGTGTTACTGCGCCTGTGAAATCGCTTCCAAGGAAGGGTGCTGGCTAGCAAGAGCTTTCAGTGCTGGCACTTTTCATCTCTGAGCAATTGCTGGACGTTTGCAATTTCTGACCTGAGCTTTCTTTAGAGTGCGCGAGAGGATGAGCAGAAGATTAGGTGGCTAGAGAAGCCCAGAGCCCCAGTGTGCTTAGGCCTACAAAAGCGCTTCCAAGGAAGGGTGCTGGCTAGCAACAGCTTTCAGTGCTGGCACTTTTCATCTCTGAGCAATTGCTCGACGTTTGCAATTTCTCACCTGAGCTCTCTTTAGAGCGCGAGAGGATGAGCAGAAGATTAGGTGGCTAGACAAGCCCAGAGCCCCAGTGTTCTTAGGCCTACAGAAGCGCTTCCAAGGAAGGGTGCTGGCTAGCAAGAGCTTTCAGTGCTGGCACTTTTCATCTCGGAGCAATTGCTGGACGTTTGCAATTTCTCAGCTCGTGTCTACGAGACGGAAAGAGAAGGACCGTGACGTTTGGTGGCTAGAGAAGCGCAAAGCCCCAGTGTTGCTGCGCCTGTGAAAGCGCTTCCAAGGAAGGGTGCTGGCTAGCAAGAGCTTTCAGTGCTGGCACTTTTCATCTCTGAGCAATTGCTCGACGTTTGCAATTTCTCAGCTCGTGTCTACGAGACGGAAAGAGAAGGACCGTGACGTTTGGTGGCTAGAGAAGCGCAAAGCCCCAGTGTTACTGCGCCTGTGAAAGCGCTTCCAAGGAAGGGTGCTGGCTAGCAACAGCTTTCAGTGCTGGCACTTTTCATCTCTGAGCAATTGCTCGACGTTTGCAATTTCTCAGCTCGTGTCTACGAGGCGGAAAGAGAAGGACCGTGACGTTTGGTGGGTAGAGAAGCGCAAAGCCCCAGTGTTGCTGCGCCTGTGAAAGCGCTTCCAAGGAAGGGTGCTGGCTAGCAACAGCTTTCAGTGCTGGCACTTTTCATCTCTGAGCAATTGCTCGACGTTTGCAATTTCTCACCTGAGCTCTCTTTAGAGCGCTAGAGGATGAGCAGAAGATGAGGTGGCTAGAGAAGCCCAGAGCCCCAGTGTTCTTAGGCCTACAAAAGCGCTTCCAAGGAAGGGTGCTGGCTAGCAAGAGCTTCCAGTGCTGGCACTTTTCATCTCTGAGCAATTGCTCAACGTTTGCAATTTCTCAGCTCGTGTCTACGAGACGGAAAGAGAATGACCGTGACGTTTGGTGCGTAGAGAAGTGCAAAGCCCCAGTGTTGCTGCGCCTGTGAAAGCGCTTCCAAGGAAGGGTGCTGGCTAGCAACAGCTTTCAGTGCTGGCACTTTTCATCTCTGAGCAATTGCTCGACGTTTGCAATTTCTCACCTGAGCTCTCTTCAGAGTGCACGAGAGGATGAGCAGAAGATGAGGTGGCTAGAGAAGCCCAGAGCCCCAGTGTTCTTAGGCCTACAAAAGCGCTTCCAAGGAAGGGTGCTGGCTAGCAAGAGCCTTCAGTGCTGGCACTTTTCATCTCTGAGCAATTGCTCGACGTTTGCAATTTCTCAGCTCGTGTCTACGAGACGGAAAGAGAAGGACCGTGACGTTTGGTGGCTAGAGAAGCGCAAAGCCCCTGTGTTGCTGCGCCTGTGAAAGCGCTTCCAAGGAAGGGTGCTGGCTAGCAACAGCTTTCAGTGCTGGCACTTTTCATCTCTGAGCAATTGCTCGACGTTTGCAATTTCTCACCTGAGCTCTCTTCAGAGTGCGCGAGAGGATGAGCAGAAGATTAGGTGGCTAGACAAGCCCAGAGCCCCAGTGTTCTTAGGCCTACAAAAGCGCTTCCAAGGAAGGGTGCTGGCTAGCAAGAGCTTTCAGTGCTGGCACTTTTCATCTCGGAGCAATTGCTCGACGTTTGCAATTTCTCAGCTCGTGTCTACGAGACGGAAAGAGAAGGACCGTGACATTTGGTGCGTATAGAAGCGCAAAGCCCCAGTGTTGCTGCGCCTGTGAAAGCGCTTCCAAGGAAGGGTGCTGGCTAGCAACAGCTTTCAGTGCTGGCACTTTTCATCTCTGAGCAATTGCTCGACGTTTGCAATTTCTCAGCTCGTGTCTACGAGACGGAAAGAGAAGGACCGTGACGTTTGGTGGGTAGAGAAGCGCAAAGCCCCAGTGTTACTGCGCCTGTGAAAGCGCTTCCAAGGAAGGGTGCTGGCTAGCAAGAGCTTTCAGTGCTGGCACTTTTCATCTCTGAGCAATTGCTGGACGTTTGCAATTTCTCAGCTCGTGTCTACGAGACGGAAAGAGAAGGACCGTGACGTTTGGTGCGTATAGAAGCGCAAAGCCCCAGTGTTGCTGCGCCTGTGAAAGCGCTTCCAAGGAAGGGTGCTGGCTAGCAACAGCTTTCAGTGCTGGCACTTTTCATCTCTGAGCAATTGCTGGACGTTTGCAATTTCTCACCTGAGCTCTCTTTAGAGTGCGCGAGAGGATGAGCAGAAGATGAGGTGGCTAGAGAAGCCCAGAGCCCCAGTGTTCTTAGGGCTACAAAAGCGCTTCCAAGGAAGGGTGCTGGCTAGCAAGAGCTTTCAGTGCTGGCACTTTTCATCTCTGAGCAATTGTTTGACGTTTGCAATTTCTCAGCTCGTGTCTATGAGACGGAAAGAGAATGACCGTGACGTTTGGTGCATATAGAAGCCCAGAGCCCCAGTGTTCTTAGGCCTACAAAAGCGCTTCCAAGGAAGGGTGCTGGCTAGCAACAGCTTTCAGTGCTGGCACTTTTCATCTCTGAGCAATTGCTGGACGTTTGCAATTTCTCAGCTCGTGTCTACGAGACGGAAAGAGAAGGACCGTGACGTTTGGTGGCTAGAGAAGCGCAAAGCCCCAGTGTTGCTGCGCCTGTGAAAGCGCTTCCAAGGAAGGGTGCTGGCTAGCAACAGCTTTCAGTGCTGGCACTTTTCATCTCTGAGCAATTGCTCGACGTTTGCAATTTCTCAGCTCGTGTCTACGAGACGGAAAGAGAAGGACCGTGACGTTTGGTGGCTAGAGAAGCGCAAAGCCCCAGTGTTGCTGCGCCTGTGAAAGCGCTTCCAAGGAAGGGTGCTGGCTAGCAACAGCTTTCAGTGCTGGCACTTTTCATCTCTGAGCAATTGCTCGACGTTTGCAATTTCTCACCTGAGCTCTCTTCAGAGTGCGCGAGAGGATGAGCAGAAGATGCGGTGGCTAAAGAAGCCCAGAGCCCCAGTGTTCTTAGGCCTACAAAAGCGCTTCCAAGGAAGGGTGCTGGCTAGCAAGAGCTTTCAGTGCTGGCACTTTTCACCTCTGAGCAATTGCTCGACGTTTGCAATTTCTCACCTGAGCTCTCTTTAGAGTGCGCGAGAGGATGAGCAGAAGATTAGGTGGCTACAGAAGCCCAGAGCCCCAGTGTTCTTAGGCCTACAAAAGCGCTTCCAAGGAAGGGGGCTGGCTAGCAACAGCTTTCAGTGCTGGCACTTTTCATCTCTGAGCAATTGCTCGACGTTTGCAATTTCTCACCTGAGCTCTCTTTAGAGCGCGAGAGGATGAGCAGAAGATTAGGTGGCTAGACAAGCCCAGAGCCCCAGTGTTCTTAGGCCTACAGAAGCGCTTCCAAGGAAGGGTGCTGGCTAGCAACAGCTTTCAGTGCTGGCACTTTTCATCTCTGAGCAATTGCTCGACGTTTGCAATTTCTCAGCTCGTGTCTATGAGATGGATAGAGAATGACCGTGACGTTTGGTGGGTAGAGAAGCGCAAAGCCCCAGTGTTACTGCGCCTGTGAAAGCGCTTCCAAGGAAGGGTGCTGGCTAGCAACAGCTTTCAGTGCTGGCACTTTTCATCTCTGAGCAATTGCTGGACGTTTGCAATTTCTCACCTGAGCTCTCTTTAGAGCGCGAGAGGATGAGCAGAAGATGAGGTGGCTAGAGAAGCCCAGAGCCCCAGTGTTCTGAAGCCTACAAAAGCGCTTCCAAGGAAGGGTGCTGGCTAGCAACAGCTTTCAGTGCTGGCACTTTTCATCTCTGAGCAATTGCTCGACGTTTGCAATTTCTCAGCTCGTGTCTACGAGACGGAAAGAGAAGGACCGTGACGTTTGGTGGCTAGAGAAGCGCAAAGCCCCAGTGTTGCTGCGCCTGTGAAAGCGCTTCCAAGGAAGGGGGCTGGCTAGCAACAGCTTTCAGTGCTGGCACTTTTCCTCTCTGAGCAATTGCTCGACGTTTGCAATTTCTCAGCTCGTGTCTACGAGACGGAAAGAGAAGGACCGTGACGTTTGGTGGCTAGAGAAGCGCAAAGCCCCAGTGTTACTGCGCCTGTGAAATCGCTTCCAAGGAAGGGTGCTGGCTAGCAAGAGCTTTCAGTGCTGGCACTTTTCATCTCTGAGCAATTGCTGGACGTTTGCAATTTCTGACCTGAGCTTTCTTTAGAGTGCGCGAGAGGATGAGCAGAAGATTAGGTGGCTAGAGAAGCCCAGAGCCCCAGTGTTCTTAGGCCTACAAAAGCGCTTCCAAGGAAGGGTGCTGGCTAGCAACAGCTTTCAGTGCTGGCACTTTTCATCTCTGAGCAATTGCTCGACGTTTGCAATTTCTCACCTGAGCTCTCTTTAGAGCGCGAGAGGATGAGCAGAAGATTAGGTGGCTAGACAAGCCCAGAGCCCCAGTGTTCTTAGGCCTACAGAAGCGCTTCCAAGGAAGGGTGCTGGCTAGCAAGAGCTTTCAGTGCTGGCACTTTTCATCTCTGAGCAATTGCTCGACGTTTGCAATTTCTCAGCTCGTGTCTACGAGACGGAAAGAGAAGGACCGTGACGTTTGGTGGCTAGAGAAGCGCAAAGCCCCAGTGTTGCTGCGCCTGTGAAAGCGCTTCCAAGGAAGGGTGCTGGCTAGCAAGAGCTTTCAGTGCTGGCACTTTTCATCTCTGAGCAATTGCTCGACGTTTGCAATTTCTCAGCTCGTGTCTACGAGACGGAAAGAGAAGGACCGTGACGTTTGGTGGCTAGAGAAGCGCAAAGCCCCAGTGTTACTGCGCCTGTGAAAGCGCTTCCAAGGAAGGGTGCTGGCTAGCAACAGCTTTCAGTGCTGGCACTTTTCATCTCTGAGCAATTGCTCGACGTTTGCAATTTCTCAGCTCGTGTCTACGAGGCGGAAAGAGAAGGACCGTGACGTTTGGTGGGTAGAGAAGCGCAAAGCCCCAGTGTTGCTGCGCCTGTGAAAGCGCTTCCAAGGAAGGGTGCTGGCTAGCAACAGCTTTCAGTGCTGGCACTTTTCATCTCTGAGCAATTGCTCGACGTTTGCAATTTCTCACCTGAGCTCTCTTCAGAGTGCGCGAGAGGATGAGCAGAAGATGCGGTGGCTAAAGAAGCCCAGAGCCCCAGTGTTCTTAGGCCTACAAAAGCGCTTCCAAGGAAGGGTGCTGGCTAGCAAGAGCTTTCAGTGCTGGCACTTTTCACCTCTGAGCAATTGCTCGACGTTTGCAATTTCTCACCTGAGCTCTCTTTAGAGTGCGCGAGAGGATGAGCAGAAGATTAGGTGGCTACAGAAGCCCAGAGCCCCAGTGTTCTTAGGCCTACAAAAGCGCTTCCAAGGAAGGGGGCTGGCTAGCAACAGCTTTCAGTGCTGGCACTTTTCATCTCTGAGCAATTGCTCGACGTTTGCAATTTCTCACCTGAGCTCTCTTTAGAGCGCGAGAGGATGAGCAGAAGATTAGGTGGCTAGACAAGCCCAGAGCCCCAGTGTTCTTAGGCCTACAGAAGCGCTTCCAAGGAAGGGTGCTGGCTAGCAACAGCTTTCAGTGCTGGCACTTTTCATCTCTGAGCAATTGCTCGACGTTTGCAATTTCTCAGCTCGTGTCTATGAGATGGATAGAGAATGACCGTGACGTTTGGTGGGTAGAGAAGCGCAAAGCCCCAGTGTTACTGCGCCTGTGAAAGCGCTTCCAAGGAAGGGTGCTGGCTAGCAACAGCTTTCAGTGCTGGCACTTTTCATCTCTGAGCAATTGCTGGACGTTTGCAATTTCTCACCTGAGCTCTCTTTAGAGCGCGAGAGGATGAGCAGAAGATGAGGTGGCTAGAGAAGCCCAGAGCCCCAGTGTTCTGAAGCCTACAAAAGCGCTTCCAAGGAAGGGTGCTGGCTAGCAACAGCTTTCAGTGCTGGCACTTTTCATCTCTGAGCAATTGCTCGACGTTTGCAATTTCTCAGCTCGTGTCTACGAGACGGAAAGAGAAGGACCGTGACGTTTGGTGGCTAGAGAAGCGCAAAGCCCCAGTGTTGCTGCGCCTGTGAAAGCGCTTCCAAGGAAGGGGGCTGGCTAGCAACAGCTTTCAGTGCTGGCACTTTTCCTCTCTGAGCAATTGCTCGACGTTTGCAATTTCTCAGCTCGTGTCTACGAGACGGAAAGAGAAGGACCGTGACGTTTGGTGGCTAGAGAAGCGCAAAGCCCCAGTGTTACTGCGCCTGTGAAATCGCTTCCAAGGAAGGGTGCTGGCTAGCAAGAGCTTTCAGTGCTGGCACTTTTCATCTCTGAGCAATTGCTGGACGTTTGCAATTTCTGACCTGAGCTTTCTTTAGAGTGCGCGAGAGGATGAGCAGAAGATTAGGTGGCTAGAGAAGCCCAGAGCCCCAGTGTTCTTAGGCCTACAAAAGCGCTTCCAAGGAAGGGTGCTGGCTAGCAACAGCTTTCAGTGCTGGCACTTTTCATCTCTGAGCAATTGCTCGACGTTTGCAATTTCTCACCTGAGCTCTCTTTAGAGCGCGAGAGGATGAGCAGAAGATTAGGTGGCTAGACAAGCCCAGAGCCCCAGTGTTCTTAGGCCTACAGAAGCGCTTCCAAGGAAGGGTGCTGGCTAGCAAGAGCTTTCAGTGCTGGCACTTTTCATCTCTGAGCAATTGCTCGACGTTTGCAATTTCTCAGCTCGTGTCTACGAGACGGAAAGAGAAGGACCGTGACGTTTGGTGGCTAGAGAAGCGCAAAGCCCCAGTGTTGCTGCGCCTGTGAAAGCGCTTCCAAGGAAGGGTGCTGGCTAGCAAGAGCTTTCAGTGCTGGCACTTTTCATCTCTGAGCAATTGCTCGACGTTTGCAATTTCTCAGCTCGTGTCTACGAGACGGAAAGAGAAGGACCGTGACGTTTGGTGGCTAGAGAAGCGCAAAGCCCCAGTGTTACTGCGCCTGTGAAAGCGCTTCCAAGGAAGGGTGCTGGCTAGCAACAGCTTTCAGTGCTGGCACTTTTCATCTCTGAGCAATTGCTCGACGTTTGCAATTTCTCAGCTCGTGTCTACGAGGCGGAAAGAGAAGGACCGTGACGTTTGGTGGGTAGAGAAGCGCAAAGCCCCAGTGTTGCTGCGCCTGTGAAAGCGCTTCCAAGGAAGGGTGCTGGCTAGCAACAGCTTTCAGTGCTGGCACTTTTCATCTCTGAGCAATTGCTCGACGTTTGCAATTTCTCACCTGAGCTCTCTTTAGAGCGCTAGAGGATGAGCAGAAGATGAGGTGGCTAGAGAAGCCCAGAGCCCCAGTGTTCTTAGGCCTACAAAAGCGCTTCCAAGGAAGGGTGCTGGCTAGCAAGAGCTTCCAGTGCTGGCACTTTTCATCTCTGAGCAATTGCTCAACGTTTGCAATTTCTCAGCTCGTGTCTATGAGACGGAAAGAGAATGACCGTGACGTTTGGTGCGTAGAGAAGTGCAAAGCCCCAGTGTTGCTGCGCCTGTGAAAGCGCTTCCAAGGAAGGGTGCTGGCTAGCAACAGCTTTCAGTGCTGGCACTTTTCATCTCTGAGCAATTGCTGGACGTTTGCAATTTCTCACCTGAGCTCTCTTCAGAGTGCACGAGAGGATGAGCAGAAGATGAGGTGGCTAGAGAAGCCCAGAGCCCCAGTGTTCTTAGGCCTACAAAAGCGCTTCCAAGGAAGGGTGCTGGCTAGCAAGAGCCTTCAGTGCTGGCACTTTTCATCTCTGAGCAATTGCTCGACGTTTGCAATTTCTCAGCTCGTGTCTACGAGACGGAAAGAGAAGGACCGTGACGTTTGGTGGCTAGAGAAGCGCAAAGCCCCTGTGTTGCTGCGCCTGTGAAAGCGCTTCCAAGGAAGGGTGCTGGCTAGCAACAGCTTTCAGTGCTGGCACTTTTCATCTCTGAGCAATTGCTCGACGTTTGCAATTTCTCACCTGAGCTCTCTTCAGAGTGCGCGAGAGGATGAGCAGAAGATTAGGTGGCTAGACAAGCCCAGAGCCCCAGTGTTCTTAGGCCTACAAAAGCGCTTCCAAGGAAGGGTGCTGGCTAGCAAGAGCTTTCAGTGCTGGCACTTTTCATCTCTGAGCAATTGCTCGACGTTTGCAATTTCTCAGCTCGTGTCTACGAGACGGAAAGAGAAGGACCGTGACATTTGGTGCGTATAGAAGCGCAAAGCCCCAGTGTTGCTGCGCCTGTGAAAGCGCTTCCAAGGAAGGGTGCTGGCTAGCAACAGCTTTCAGTGCTGGCACTTTTCATCTCTGAGCAATTGCTCGACGTTTGCAATTTCTCAGCTCGTGTCTACGAGACGGAAAGAGAAGGACCGTGACGTTTGGTGGGTAGAGAAGCGCAAAGCCCCAGTGTTACTGCGCCTGTGAAAGCGCTTCCAAGGAAGGGTGCTGGCTAGCAAGAGCTTTCAGTGCTGGCACTTTTCATCTCTGAGCAATTGCTGGACGTTTGCAATTTCTCAGCTCGTGTCTACGAGACGGAAAGAGAAGGACCGTGACGTTTGGTGCGTATAGAAGCGCAAAGCCCCAGTGTTGCTGCGCCTGTGAAAGCGCTTCCAAGGAAGGGTGCTGGCTAGCAACAGCTTTCAGTGCTGGCACTTTTCATCTCTGAGCAATTGCTGGACGTTTGCAATTTCTCACCTGAGCTCTCTTTAGAGTGCGCGAGAGGATGAGCAGAAGATGAGGTGGCTAGAGAAGCCCAGAGCCCCAGTGTTCTTAGGGCTACAAAAGCGCTTCCAAGGAAGGGTGCTGGCTAGCAACAGCTTTCAGTGCTGGCACTTTTCATCTCTGAGCAATTGTTTGACGTTTGCAATTTCTCAGCTCGTGTCTATGAGACGGAAAGAGAATGACCGTGACGTTTGGTGCATATAGAAGCCCAGAGCCCCAGTGTTCTTAGGCCTACAAAAGCGCTTCCAAGGAAGGGTGCTGGCTAGCAAGAGCTTTCAGTGCTGGCACTTTTCATCTCTGAGCAATTGCTGGACGTTTGCAATTTCTCAGCTCGTGTCTACGAGACGGAAAGAGAAGGACCGTGACGTTTGGTGGCTAGAGAAGCGCAAAGCCCCAGTGTTGCTGCGCCTGTGAAAGCGCTTCCAAGGAAGGGTGCTGGCTAGCAACAGCTTTCAGTGCTGGCACTTTTCATCTCTGAGCAATTGCTCGACGTTTGCAATTTCTCACCTGAGCTCTCTTCAGAGTGCGCGAGAGGATGAGCAGAAGATGCGGTGGCTAAAGAAGCCCAGAGCCCCAGTGTTCTTAGGCCTACAAAAGCGCTTCCAAGGAAGGGTGCTGGCTAGCAAGAGCTTTCAGTGCTGGCACTTTTCACCTCTGAGCAATTGCTCGACGTTTGCAATTTCTCAGCTCGTGTCTACGAGACGGAAAGAGAAGGACCGTGACGTTTGGTGGCTAGAGAAGCGCAAAGCCCCAGTGTTGCTGCGCCTGTGAAAGCGCTTCCAAGGAAGGGTGCTGGCTAGCAAGAGCTTTCAGTGCTGGCACTTTTCATCTCTGAGCAATTGCTCGACGTTTGCAATTTCTCAGCTCGTGTCTACGAGACGGAAAGAGAAGGACCGTGACGTTTGGTGGCTAGAGAAGCGCAAAGCCCCAGTGTTACTGCGCCTGTGAAAGCGCTTCCAAGGAAGGGTGCTGGCTAGCAAGAGCTTTCAGTGCTGGCACTTTTCATCTCTGAGCAATTGCTGGACGTTTGCAATTTCTCACCTGAGCTCTCTTTAGAGTGCGCGAGAGGATGAGCAGAAGATTAGGTGGATAGAGAAGCCCAGAGCCCCAGTGTTCTTAGGCCTACAAAAGCGCTTCCAAGGAAGGGTGCTGGCTAGCAACAGCTTTCAGTGCTGGCACTTTTCATCTCTGAGCAATTGCTCGACGTTTGCAATTTCTCACCTGAGCTCTCTTTAGAGCGCGAGAGGATGAGCAGAAGATTAGGTGGCTAGACAAGCCCAGAGCCCCAGTGTTCTTAGGCCTACAGAAGCGCTTCCAAGGAAGGGTGCTGGCTAGCAAGAGCTTTCAGTTCTGGCACTTTTCTTCTCTGAGCAATTGCTCGACGTTTGCAATTTGTCAGCTCGTGTCTATGAGATGGAAAGAGAATGACCGTGACGTTTGGTGGGTAGAGAAGCGCAAAGCCCCAGTGTTACTGCGCCTGTAAAGCGCTTCCAAGGAAGGGTGCTGGCTAGCAACAGCTTTCAGTGCTGGCACTTTTCATCTCTGAGCAATTGCTGGACGTTTGCAATTTCTCACCTGAGCTCTCTTTAGAGCGCGAGAGGATGAGCAGAAGATGAGGTGGCTAGAGAAGCCCAGAGCCCCAGTGTTCTTAAGCCTACAAAAGCGCTTCCAAGGAAGGGTGCTGGCTAGCAACAGCTTTCAGTGCTGGCACTTTTCATCTCGGAGCAATTGCTGGACGTTTGCAATTTCTCAGCTCGTGTCTACGAGACGGAAAGAGAAGGACCGTGACGTTTGGTGGCTAGAGAAGCGCAAAGCCCCAGTGTTGCTGCGCCTGTGAAAGCGCTTCCAAGGAAGGGTGCTGGCTAGCAACAGCTTTCAGTGCTGGCACTTTTCCTCTCTGAGCAATTGCTCGACGTTTGCAATTTCTCAGCTCGTGTCTACGAGACGGAAAGAGAAGGACCGTGACGTTTGGTGGCTAGAGAAGCGCAAAGCCCCAGTGTTACTGCGCCTGTGAAATCGCTTCCAAGGAAGGGTGCTGGCTAGCAAGAGCTTTCAGTGCTGGCACTTTTCATCTCTGAGCAATTGCTGGACGTTTGCAATTTCTGACCTGAGCTTTCTTTAGAGTGCGCGAGAGGATGAGCAGAAGATTAGGTGGCTAGAGAAGCCCAGAGCCCCAGTGTGCTTAGGCCTACAAAAGCGCTTCCAAGGAAGGGTGCTGGCTAGCAAGAGCTTTCAGTGCTGGCACTTTTCATCTCTGAGCAATTGCTCGACGTTTGCAATTTCTCACCTGAGCTCTCTTTAGAGCGCGAGAGGATGAGCAGAAGATTAGGTGGCTAGACAAGCCCAGAGCCCCAGTGTTCTTAGGCCTACAGAAGCGCTTCCAAGGAAGGGTGCTGGCTAGCAAGAGCTTTCAGTGCTGGCACTTTTCATCTCTGAGCAATTGCTCGACGTTTGCAATTTCTCAGCTCGTGTCTACGAGACGGAAAGAGAAGGACCGTGACGTTTGGTGGCTAGAGAAGCGCAAAGCCCCAGTGTTGCTGCGCCTGTGAAAGCACTTCCAAGGAAGGGTGCTGGCTAGCAAGAGCTTTCAGTGCTGGCACTTTTCATCTCTGAGCAATTGCTCGACGTTTGCAATTTCTCAGCTCGTGTCTACGAGACGGAAAGAGAAGGACCGTGACGTTTGGTGGCTAGAGAAGCGCAAAGCCCCAGTGTTACTGCGCCTGTGAAAGCGCTTCCAAGGAAGGGTGCTGGCTAGCAACAGCTTTCAGTGCTGGCACTTTTCATCTCGGAGCAATTGCTCAACGTTTGCAATTTCTCAGCTCGTGTCTACGAGGCGGAAAGAGAATGACCGTGACGTTTGGTGGGTAGAGAAGCGCAAAGCCCCAGTGTTGCTGCGCCTGTGAAAGCGCTTCCAAGGAAGGGTGCTGGCTAGCAACAGCTTTCAGTGCTGGCACTTTTCATCTCTGAGCAATTGCTCGACGTTTGCAATTTCTCACCTGAGCTCTCTTTAGAGCGCTAGAGGATGAGCAGAAGATGAGGTGGCTAGAGAAGCCCAGAGCCCCAGTGTTCTTAGGCCTACAAAAGCGCTTCCAAGGAAGGGTGCTGGCTAGCAACAGCTTCCAGTGCTGGCACTTTTCATCTCTGAGCAATTGCTCAACGTTTGCAATTTCTCAGCTCGTGTCTACGAGACGGAAAGAGAATGACCGTGACGTTTGGTGCGTAGAGAAGTGCAAAGCCCCAGTGTTGCTGCGCCTGTGAAAGCGCTTCCAAGGAAGGGTGCTGGCTAGCAACAGCTTTCAGTGCTGGCACTTTTCATCTCTGAGCAATTGCTGGACGTTTGCAATTTCTCACCTGAGCTCTCTTCAGAGTGCACGAGAGGATGAGCAGAAGATGAGGTGGCTAGAGAAGCCCAGAGCCCCAGTGTTCTTAGGCCTACAAAAGCGCTTCCAAGGAAGGGTGCTGGCTAGCAAGAGCCTTCAGTGCTGGCACTTTTCATCTCTGAGCAATTGCTCGACGTTTGCAATTTCTCAGCTCGTGTCTACAAGACGGAAAGAGAAGGACCGTGACGTTTGGTGGCTAGAGAAGCGCAAAGCCCCAGTGTTGCTGCGCCTGTGAAAGTGCTTCCAAGGAAGGGTGCTGGCTAGCAACAGCTTTCAGTGCTGGCACTTTTCATCTCTGAGCAATTGCTCGACGTTTGCAATTTCTCAGCTCGTGTCTACGAGATGGAAAGAGAAGGACCGTGACGTTTGGTGCGTAGAGAAGTGCAAAGCCCCAGTGTTACTGCGCCTGTGAAAGCGCTTCCAAGGAAGGGTGCTGGCTAGCAAGAGCTTTCAGTGCTGGCACTTTTCATCTCTGAGCAATTGCTGGACGTTTGCAATTTCTCACCTGAGCTCTCTTCAGAGTGCGCGAGAGGATGAGCAGAAGATGAGGTGGTTAAAGAAGCCCAGAGCCCCAGTGTTCTTAGGCCTACAGAAGCGCTTCCAAGGAAGGGTGCTGGCTAGCAACAGCTTCCAGTGCTGGCACTTTTCATCTCTGAGCAATTGCTCGACGTTTGCAATTTCTCAGCTCGTGTCTACGAGACGGAAAGAGAATGACTGTGACGTTTGGTGCGTATAGAAGCGCAAAGCCCCAGTGTTGCTGCGCCTGTGAAAGCGCTTCCAAGGAAGGGTGCTGGCTAGCAACAGCTTTCAGTGCTGGCACTTTTCATCTCTGAGCAATTGCTCGACGTTTGCAATTTCTCAGCTCGTGTCTACGAGACGGAAAGAGAAGGACCGTGACGTTTGGTGGCTAGAGAAGCGCAAAGCCCCAGTGTTACTGCGCCTGTGAAAGCGCTTCCAAGGAAGGGTGCTGGCTAGCAAGAGCTTTCAGTGCTGGCACTTTTCATCTCTGAGCAATTGCTGGACGTTTGCAATTTCTCACCTGAGCTCTCTTTAGAGTGCGCGAGAGGATGAGCAGAAGATTAGGTGGCTAGAGAAGCCCAGAGCCCCAGTGTGCTTAGGCCTACAAAAGCGCTTCCAAGGAAGGGTGCTGGCTAGCAAGAGCTTTCAGTGCTGGCACTTTTCATCTCTGAGCAATTGCTCGACGTTTGCAATTTCTCACCTGAGCTCTCTTTAGAGTGCGCGAGAGGATGAGCAGAAGATTAGGTGGCTAGAGAAGCCCAGAGCCCCAGTGTTCTTAGGCCTACAGAAGCGCTTCCAAGGAAGGGTGCTGGCTAGCAAGAGCTTTCAGTGCTGGCACTTTTCTTCTCTGAGCAATTGCTCGACGTTTGCAATTTCTCAGCTCGTGTCTATGAGATGGAAAGAGAATGACCGTGACGTTTGGTGGGTAGAGAAGCGCAAAGCCCCAGTGTTACTGCGCCTGTAAAGCGCTTCCAAGGAAGGGTGCTGGCTAGCAACAGCTTTCAGTGCTGGCACTTTTCATCTCTGAGCAATTGCTCGACGTTTGCAATTTCTCACCTGAGCTCTCTTTAGAGCGCGAGAGGATGAGCAGAAGATGAGGTGGCTAGAGAAGCCCAGAGCCCCAGTGTTCTTAAGCCTACAAAAGCGCTTCCAAGGAAGGGTGCTGGCTAGCAACAGCTTTCAGTGCTGGCACTTTTCATCTCTGAGCAATTGCTGGACGTTTGCAATTTCTCAGCTCGTGTCTACGAGACGGAAAGAGAAGGACCGTGACGTTTGGTGGCTAGAGAAGCGCAAAGCCCCAGTGTTGCTGCACCTGTGAAAGCGCTTCCAAGGAAGGGTGCTGGCTAGCAACAGCTTTCAGTGCTGGCACTTTTCCTCTCTGAGCAATTGCTCGACGTTTGCAATTTCTCAGCTCGTGTCTACGAGACGGAAAGAGAAGGACCGTGACGTTTGGTGCGTATAGAAGCGCAAAGCCCCAGTGTTGCTGCGCCTGTGAAAGCGCTTCCAAGGAAGGGTGCTGGCTAGCAAGAGCTTTCAGTGCTGGCACTTTTCATCTCTGAGCAATTGCTGGACGTTTGCAATTTCTCACCTGAGCTTTCTTTAGAGTGCGCGAGAGGATGAGCAGAAGATTAGGTGGCTAGAGAAGCCCAGAGCCCCAGTGTGCTTAGGCCTACAAAAGCGCTTCCAAGGAAGGGTGCTGGCTAGCAACAGCTTTCAGTGCTGGCACTTTTCATCTCTGAGCAATTGCTCGACGTTTGCAATTTCTCACCTGAGCTCTCTTTAGAGCGCGAGAGGATGAGCAGAAGATTAGGTGGCTAGACAAGCCCAGAGCCCCAGTGTTCTTAGGCCTACAGAAGCGCTTCCAAGGAAGGGTGCTGGCTAGCAAGAGCTTTCAGTGCTGGCACTTTTCATCTCTGAGCAATTGCTCGACGTTTGCAATTTCTCAGCTCGTGTCTACGAGACGGAAAGAGAAGGACCGTGACGTTTGGTGGCTAGAGAAGCGCAAAGCCCCAGTGTTGCTGCGCCTGTGAAAGCACTTCCAAGGAAGGGTGCTGGCTAGCAAGAGCTTTCAGTGCTGGCACTTTTCATCTCTGAGCAATTGCTCGACGTTTGCAATTTCTCAGCTCGTGTCTACGAGACGGAAAGAGAAGGACCGTGACGTTTGGTGGCTAGAGAAGCGCAAAGCCCCAGTGTTACTGCGCCTGTGAAAGCGCTTCCAAGGAAGGGTGCTGGCTAGCAACAGCTTTCAGTGCTGGCACTTTTCATCTCTGAGCAATTGCTCAACGTTTGCAATTTCTCAGCTCGTGTCTACGAGGCGGAAAGAGAATGACCGTGACGTTTGGTGGGTAGAGAAGCGCAAAGCCCCAGTGTTACTGCGCCTGTGAAAGCGCTTCCAAGGAAGGGTGCTGGCTAGCAACAGCTTTCAGTGCTGGCACTTTTCATCTCTGAGCAATTGCTCGACGTTTGCAATTTCTCACCTGAGCTCTCTTTAGAGCGCTAGAGGATGAGCAGAAGATGAGGTGGCTAGAGAAGCCCAGAGCCCCAGTGTTCTTAGGCCTACAAAAGCGCTTCCAAGGAAGGGTGCTGGCTAGCAACAGCTTCCAGTGCTGGCACTTTTCATCTCTGAGCAATTGCTCAACGTTTGCAATTTCTCAGCTCGTGTCTACGAGACGGAAAGAGAATGACCGTGACGTTTGGTGCGTAGAGAAGTGCAAAGCCCCAGTGTTACTGCGCCTGTGAAAGCGCTTCCAAGGAAGGGTGCTGGCTAGCAACAGCTTTCAGTGCTGGCACTTTTCATCTCTGAGCAATTGCTGGACGTTTGCAATTTCTCACCTGAGCTCTCTTCAGAGTGCATGAGAGGATGAGCAGAAGATGAGGTGGCTAGAGAAGCCCAGAGCCCCAGTGTTCTTAGGCCTACAAAAGCGCTTCCAAGGAAGGGTGCTGGCTAGCAAGAGCCTTCAGTGCTGGCACTTTTCATCTCTGAGCAATTGCTCGACGTTTGCAATTTCTCAGCTCGTGTCTACGAGACGGAAAGAGAAGGACCGTGACGTTTGGTGGCTAGAGAAGCGCAAAGCCCCAGTGTTGCTGCGCCTGTGAAAGTGCTTCCAAGGAAGGGTGCTGGCTAGCAACAGCTTTCAGTGCTGGCACTTTTCATCTCGGAGCAATTGCTCGACGTTTGCAATTTCTCAGCTCGTGTCTACGAGATGGAAAGAGAAGGACCGTGACGTTTGGTGCGTAGAGAAGTGCAAAGCCCCAGTGTTACTGCGCCTGTGAAAGCGCTTCCAAGGAAGGGTGCTGGCTAGCAAGAGCTTTCAGTGCTGGCACTTTTCATCTCTGAGCAATTGCTGGACGTTTGCAATTTCTCACCTGAGCTCTCTTCAGAGTGCGCGAGAGGATGAGCAGAAGATGAGGTGGTTAAAGAAGCCCAGAGCCCCAGTGTTCTTAGGCCTACAGAAGCGCTTCCAAGGAAGGGTGCTGGCTAGCAACAGCTTCCAGTGCTGGCACTTTTCATCTCTGAGCAATTGCTCGACGTTTGCAATTTCTCAGCTCGTGTCTACGAGACGGAAAGAGAATGACTGTGACGTTTGGTGCGTATAGAAGCGCAAAGCCCCAGTGTTGCTGCGCCTGTGAAAGCGCTTCCAAGGAAGGGTGCTGGCTAGCAACAGCTTTCAGTGCTGGCACTTTTCATCTCTGAGCAATTGCTTGACATTTGCAATTTCTCACCTGAGCTCTCTTCAGAGTGCGCGAGAGGATGAGCAGAAGATGAGGTGGCTAAAGAAGCCCAGAGCCCCAGTGTTCTTAGGGCTACAAAAGCGCTTCCAAGGAAGGGTGCTGGCTAGCAACAGCTTTCAGTGCTGGCACTTTTCATCTCTGAGCAATTGCTCGACGTTTGCAATTTCTCACCTGAGCTCTCTTTAGAGCGCGAGAGGATGAGCAGAAGATGAGGTGGCTAGAGAAGCCCAGAGCCCCAGTGTTCTTAGGCCTACAGAAGCGCTTCCAAGGAAGGGTGCTGGCTAGCAACAGCTTTCAGTGCTGGCACTTTTCATCTCTGAGCAATTGCTCGACGTTTGCAATTTCTCAGCTCGTGTCTATGAGATGGAAAGAGAATGACCGTGACGTTTGGTGGCTAGAGAAGCGCAAAGCCCCAGTGTTACTGCGCCTGTAAAGCGCTTCCAAGGAAGGGTGCTGGCTAGCAACAGCTTTCAGTGCTGGCACTTTTCATCTCTGAGCAATTGCTCGACGTTTGCAATTTCTCACCTGAGCTCTCTTTAGAGCGCGAGAGGATGAGCAGAAGATGAGGTGGCTAGAGAAGCCCAGAGCCCCAGTGTTCTTAAGCCTACAAAAGCGCTTCCAAGGAAGGGTGCTGGCTAGCAACTGCTTTCAGTGCTGGCACTTTTCATCTCTGAGCAATTGCTCGACGTTTGCAATTTCTCAGCTCGTGTCTACGAGACGGAAAGAGAAGGACCGTGACGTTTGGTGGCTAGAGAAGCGCAAAGCCCCAGTGTTGCTGCGCCTGTGAAAGCGCTTCCAAGGAAGGGTGCTGGCTAGCAACAGCTTTCAGTGCTGGCACTTTTCCTCTCTGAGCAATTGCTCGACGTTTGCAATTTCTCAGCTCGTGTCTACGAGACGGAAAGAGAAGGACCGTGACGTTTGGTGGGTAGAGAAGCGCAAAGCCCCAGTGTTACTGCGCCTGTGAAATCGCTTCCAAGGAAGGCTGCTGGCTAGCAAGAGCTTTCAGTGCTGGCACTTTTCATCTCTGAGCAATTGCTGGACGTTTGCAATTTCTGACCTGAGCTTTCTTTAAGAGTGCGCGAGAGGATGAGCAGAAGATTAGGTGGCTAGAGAAGCCCAGAGCCCCAGTGTGCTTAGGCCTACAAAAGCGCTTCCAAGGAAGGGTGCTGGCTAGCAACAGCTTTCAGTGCTGGCACTTTTCATCTCTGAGCAATTGCTCGACGTTTGCAATTTCTCACCTGAGCTCTCTTTAGAGCGCGAGAGGATGAGCAGAAGATTAGGTGGCTAGACAAGCCCAGAGCCCCAGTGTTCTTAGGCCTACAGAAGCGCTTCCAAGGAAGGGTGCTGGCTAGCAAGAGCTTTCAGTGCTGGCACTTTTCATCTCTGAGCAATTGCTCGACGTTTGCAATTTCTCAGCTCGTGTCTACGAGACGGAAAGAGAAGGACCGTGACGTTTGGTGGCTAGAGAAGCGCAAAGCCCCAGTGTTGCTGCGCCTGTGAAAGCACTTCCAAGGAAGGGTGCTGGCTAGCAAGAGCTTTCAGTGCTGGCACTTTTCATCTCTGAGCAATTGCTCGACGTTTGCAATTTCTCAGCTCGTGTCTACGAGACGGAAAGAGAAGGACCGTGACGTTTGGTGGGTAGAGAAGCGCAAAGCCCCAGTGTTACTGCGCCTGTGAAAGCGCTTCCAAGGAAGGGTGCTGGCTAGCAACAGCTTTCAGTGCTGGCACTTTTCATCTCGGAGCAATTGCTCGACGTTTGCAATTTCTCAGCTCGTGTCTACGAGGCGGAAAGAGAATGACCGTGACGTTTGGTGGGTAGAGAAGCGCAAAGCCCCAGTGTTGCTGCGCCTGTGAAAGCGCTTCCAAGGAAGGGTGCTGGCTAGCAACAGCTTTCAGTGCTGGCACTTTTCATCTCTGAGCAATTGCTCGACGTTTGCAATTTCTCACCTGAGCTCTCTTTAGAGCGCTAGAGGATGAGCAGAAGATGAGGTGGCTAGAGAAGCCCAGAGCCCCACTGTTCTTAGGCCTACAAAAGCGCTTCCAAGGAAGGGTGCTGGCTAGCAAGAGCTTCCAGTGCTGGCACTTTTCATCTCTGAGCAATTGCTCAACGTTTGCAATTTCTCAGCTCGTGTCTACGAGACGGAAAGAGAATGACCGTGACGTTTGGTGCGTAGAGAAGTGCAAAGCCCCAGTGTTGCTGCACCTGTGAAAGCGCTTCCAAGGAAGGGTGCTGGCTAGCAACAGCTTTCAGTGCTGGCACTTTTCATCTCTGAGCAATTGCTGGACGTTTGCAATTTCTCACCTGAGCTCTCTTCAGAGTGCACGAGAGGATGAGCAGAAGATGAGGTGGCTAGAGAAGCCCAGAGCCCCAGTGTTCTTAGGCCTACAAAAGCGCTTCCAAGGAAGGGTGCTGGCTAGCAAGAGCCTTCAGTGCTGGCACTTTTCATCTCTGAGCAATTGCTCGACGTTTGCAATTTCTCAGCTCGTGTCTACGAGACGGAAAGAGAAGGACCGTGACGTTTGGTGGCTAGAGAAGCGCAAAGCCCCAGTGTTGCTGCGCCTGTGAAAGTGCTTCCAAGGAAGGGTGCTGGCTAGCAACAGCTTTCAGTGCTGGCACTTTTCATCTCGGAGCAATTGCTCGACGTTTGCAATTTCTCAGCTCGTGTCTACGAGATGGAAAGAGAAGGACCGTGACGTTTGGTGCGTAGAGAAGTGCAAAGCCCCAGTGTTACTGCGCCTGTGAAAGCGCTTCCAAGGAAGGGTGCTGGCTAGCAAGAGCTTTCAGTGCTGGCACTTTTCATCTCTGAGCAATTGCTGGACGTTTGCAATTTCTCACCTGAGCTCTCTTCAGAGTGCGCGAGAGGATGAGCAGAAGATGATGTGGCTAAAGAAGCCCAGAGCCCCAGTGTTCTTAGGCCTACAGAAGCGCTTCCAAGGAAGGGTGCTGGCTAGCAACAGCTTCCAGTGCTGGCACTTTTCATCTCTGAGCAATTGCTCGACGTTTGCAATTTCTCAGCTCGTGTCTACGAGACGGAAAGAGAATGACTGTGACGTTTGGTGCGTATAGAAGCGCAAAGCCCCAGTGTTGCTGCGCCTGTGAAAGCGCTTCCAAGGAAGGGTGCTGGCTAGCAACAGCTTTCAGTGCTGGCACTTTTCATCTCTGAGCAATTGCTCGACATTTGCAATTTCTCACCTGAGCTCTCTTCAGAGTGCGCGAGAGGATGAGCAGAAGATTAGGTGGCTAAAGAAGCCCAGAGCCCCAGTGTTCTTAGGCCTACAAAAGCGCTTCCAAGGAAGGGTGCTGGCTAGCAAGAGCCTTCAGTGCTGGCACTTTTCATCTCTGAGCAATTGCTCGACGTTTGCAATTTCTCAGCTCGTGTCTACGAGACGGAAAGAGAAGGACCGTGACGTTTGGTGCGTAGAGAAGCGCAAAGCCCCAGTGTTGCTGCGCCTGTGAAAGTGCTTCCAAGGAAGGGTGCTGGCTAGCAACAGCTTTCAGTGCTGGCACTTTTCATCTCGGAGCAATTGCTCGACGTTTGCAATTTCTCAGCTCGTGTCTACGAGATGGAAAGAGAAGGACCGTGACGTTTGGTGCGTAGAGAAGTGCAAAGCCCCAGTGTTACTGCGCCTGTGAAAGCGCTTCCAAGGAAGGGTGCTGGCTAGCAAGAGCTTTCAGTGCTGGCACTTTTCATCTCTGAGCAATTGCTGGACGTTTGCAATTTCTCACCTGAGCTCTCTTCAGAGTGCGCGAGAGGATGAGCAGAAGATGAGGTGGCTAAAGAAGCCCAGAGCCCCAGTGTTCTTAGGCCTACAGAAGCGCTTCCAAGGAAGGGTGCTGGCTAGCAACAGCTTCCAGTGCTGGCACTTTTCATCTCGGAGCAATTGCTCGACGTTTGCAATTTCTCAGCTCGTGTCTACGAGACGGAAAGAGAATGACTGTGACGTTTGGTGCGTATAGAAGCGCAAAGCCCCAGTGTTGCTGCGCCTGTGAAAGCGCTTCCAAGGAAGGGTGCTGGCTAGCAACAGCTTTCAGTGCTGGCACTTTTCATCTCTGAGCAATTGCTTGACATTTGCAATTTCTCACCTGAGCTCTCTTCAGAGTGCGCGAGAGGATGAGCAGAAGATGAGGTGGCTAAAGAAGCCCAGAGCCCCAGTGTTCTTAGGCCTACAAAAGCGCTTCCAAGGAAGGGTGCTGGCTAGCAAGAGCTTTCAGTGCTGGCACTTTTCATCTCTGAGCAATTGCTCGACGTTTGCAATTTCTCAGCTCGTGTCTACGAGACGGAAAGAGAAGGACCGTGACGTTTGGTGGCTAGAGAAGCGCAAAGCCCCAGTGTTACTGCGCCTGTGAAAGCGCTTCCAAGGAAGGGTGCTGGCTAGCAAGAGCTTTCAGTGCTGGCACTTTTCATCTCTGAGCAATTGCTCGACGTTTGCAATTTCTCACCTGAGCTCTCTTTAGAGTGCGCGAGAGGATGAGCAGAAGATTAGGTGGCTAGAGAAGCCCAGAGCCCCAGTGTGCTTAGGCCTACAAAAGCGCTTCCAAGGAAGGGTGCTGGCTAGCAACAGCTTTCAGTGCTGGCACTTTTCATCTCGGAGCAATTGCTCGACGTTTGCAATTTCTCAGCTCGTGTCTACGAGATGGAAAGAAAGGACCGTGACGTTTGGTGCGTAGAGAAGTGCAAAGCCCCAGTGTTACTGCGCCTGTGAAAGCGCTTCCAAGGAAGGGTGCTGGCTAGCAAGAGCTTTCAGTGCTGGCACTTTTCATCTCTGAGCAATTGCTGGACGTTTGCAATTTCTCACCTGAGCTCTCTTCAGAGTGCGCGAGAGGATGAGCAGAAGATGAGGTGGCTAAAGAAGCCCAGAGCCCCAGTGTTCTTAGGCCTACAGAAGCGCTTCCAAGGAAGGGTGCTGGCTAGCAACAGCTTCCAGTGCTGGCACTTTTCATCTCGGAGCAATTTTTCGACGTTTGCAATTTCTCAGCTCGTGTCTACGAGACGGAAAGAGAATGACTGTGACGTTTGGTGCGTATAGAAGCGCAAAGCCCCAGTGTTGCTGCGCCTGTGAAAGCGCTTCCAAGGAAGGGTGCTGGCTAGCAACAGCTTTCAGTGCTGGCACTTTTCATCTCTGAGCAATTGCTCGACATTTGCAATTTCTCACCTGAGCTCTCTTCAGAGTGCGCGAGAGGATGAGCAGAAGATGAGGTGGCTAAAGAAGCCCAGAGCCCCAGTGTTCTTAGGCCTACAAAAGCGCTTCCAAGGAAGGGTGCTGGCTAGCAAGAGCTTTCAGTGCTGGCACTTTTCATCTCTGAGCAATTGCTCGACGTTTGCAATTTCTCAGCTCGTGTCTACGAGACGGAAAGAGAAGGACCGTGACGTTTGGTGGCTAGAGAAGCGCAAAGCCCCAGTGTTACTGCGCCTGTGAAAGCGCTTCCAAGGAAGGGTGCTGGCTAGCAAGAGCTTTCAGTGCTGGCACTTTTCATCTCTGAGCAATTGCTCGACGTTTGCAATTTCTCACCTGAGCTCTCTTTAGAGTGCGCGAGAGGATGAGCAGAAGATTAGGTGGCTAGAGAAGCCCAGAGCCCCAGTGTGCTTAGGCCTACAAAAGCGCTTCCAAGGAAGGGTGCTGGCTAGCAACAGCTTTCAGTGCTGGCACTTTTCATCTCGGAGCAATTGCTCGACGTTTGCAATTTCTCACCTGAGCTCTCTTTAGAGTGCGCGAGAGGATGAGCAGAAGATTAGGTGGCTAGACAAGCCCAGAGCCCCAGTGTTCTTAGGCCTACAGAAGCGCTTCCAAGGAAGGGGGCTGGCTAGCAACAGCTTCCAGTGCTGGCACTTTTCATCTCTGAGCAATTGCTCGACGTTTGCAATTTCTCAGCTCGTGTCTACGAGACGGAAAGAGAATGACTGTGACGTTTGGTGCGTATAGAAGCGCAAAGCCCCAGTGTTGCTGCGCCTGTGAAAGCGCTTCCAAGGAAGGGTGCTGGCTAGCAACAGCTTTCAGTGCTGGCACTTTTCATCTCTGAGCAATTGCTTGACATTTGCAATTTCTCACCTGAGCTCTCTTCAGAGTGCGCGAGAGGATGAGCAGAAGATTAGGTGGCTAAAGAAGCCCAGAGCCCCAGTGTTCTTAGGCCTACAAAAGCGCTTCCAAGGAAGGGTGCTGGCTAGCAAGAGCTTTCAGTGCTGGCACTTTTCATCTCTGAGCAATTGCTCGACGTTTGCAATTTCTCAGCTCGTGTCTACGAGACGGAAAGAGAAGGACCGTGACGTTTGGTGGCTAGAGAAGCGCAAAGCCCCAGTGTTGCTGCGCCTGTGAAAGCGGTTCCAAGGAAGGGTGCTGGCTAGCAAGAGCTTTCAGTGCTGGCACTTTTCATCTCTGAGCAATTGCTCGACGTTTGCAATTTCTCAGCTCGTGTCTACGAGACGGAAAGAGAAGGACCGTGACGTTTGGTGGCTAGAGAAGCGCAAAGCCCCAGTCTTACTGCGCCTGTGAAAGCGCTTCCAAGGAAGGGTGCTGGCTAGCAAGAGCTTTCAGTGCTGGCACTTTTCATCTCTGAGCAATTGCTGGACGTTTGCAATTTCTCACCTGAGCTCTCTTTAGAGTGCGCGAGAGGATGAGCAGAAGATGAGGTGGCTAGAGAAGCCCAGAGCCCCAGTGTTCTTAGGCCTACAAAAGCGCTTCCAAGGAAGGGTGCTGGCTAGCAACAGCTTTCAGTGCTGGCACTTTTCATCTCGGAGCAATTGCTCGACGTTTGCAATTTCTCACCTGAGCTCTCTTTAGAGCGCGAGAGGATGAGCAGAAGATTAGGTGGCTAGACAAGCCCAGAGCCCCAGTGTTCTTAGGCCTACAGAAGCGCTTCCAAGGAAGGGTGCTGGCTAGCAACAGCTTTCAGTGCTGGCACTTTTCATCTCTGAGCAATTGCTCGACGTTTGCAATTTCTCAGCTCGTGTCTACGAGATGGAAAGAGAAGGACCGTGACGTTTGGTGCGTATAGAAGTGCAAAGCCCCAGTGTTACTGCGCCTGTGAAAGCGCTTCCAAGGAAGGGTGCTGGCTAGCAACAGCTTTCAGTGCTGGCACTTTTCATCTCTGAGCAATTGCTGGACGTTTGCAATTTCTCACCTGAGCTCTCTTCAGAGTGCGCGAGAGGATGAGCAGAAGATGAGGTGGCTAGAGAAGCCCAGAGCCCCAGTGTTCTTAGGCCTACAAAAGCGCTTCCAAGGAAGGGTGCTGGCTAGCAACAGCTTTCAGTGCTGGCACTTTTCATCTCGGAGCAATTGCTGGACGTTTGCAATTTCTCAGCTCGTGTCTACGAGGCGGAAAGAGAATGACCGTGACGTTTGGTGGCTAGAGAAGCGCAAAGCCCCAGTGTTACTGCGCCTGTGAAAGCGCTTCCAAGGAAGGGTGCTGGCTAGCAACAGCTTTCAGTGCTGGCACTTTTCATCTCTGAGCAATTGCTCGACGTTTGCAATTTCTCACCTGAGCTCTCTTTAGAGCGCTAGAGGATGAGCAGAAGATGAGGTGGCTAGAGAAGCCCAGAGCCCCAGTGTTCTTAGGCCTACAAAAGCGCTTCCAAGGAAGGGTGCTGGCTAGCAAGAGCTTCCAGTGCTGGCACTTTTCATCTCTGAGCAATTGCTCAACG
The DNA here is from genome assembly GCA_037962945.1 of Sarcoramphus papa. Taxonomy (NCBI): domain Eukaryota; kingdom Metazoa; phylum Chordata; class Aves; order Accipitriformes; family Cathartidae; genus Sarcoramphus; species Sarcoramphus papa. Next base: position 3,878,020 of record JBBMRM010000093.1, on the reverse strand, counting down.
TTTGCAATTTCTCAGCTCGTGTCTACGAGACGGAAAGAGAATGACCGTGACGTTTGGTGCGTAGAGAAGTGCAAAGCCCCAGTGTTGCTGCGCCTGTGAAAGCGCTTCCAAGGAAGGGTGCTGGCTAGCAACAGCTTTCAGTGCTGGCACTTTTCATCTCTGAGCAATTGCTGGACGTTTGCAATTTCTCACCTGAGCTCTCTTCAGAGTGCACGAGAGGATGAGCAGAAGATGAGGTGGCTAGAGAAGCCCAGAGCCCCAGTGTTCTTAGGCCTACAAAAGCGCTTCCAAGGAAGGGTGCTGGCTAGCAAGAGCCTTCAGTGCTGGCACTTTTCATCTCTGAGCAATTGCTCGACGTTTGCAATTTCTCAGCTCGTGTCTACGAGACGGAAAGAGAAGGACCGTGACGTTTGGTGGCTAGAGAAGCGCAAAGCCCCAGTGTTGCTGCGCCTGTGAAAGTGCTTCCAAGGAAGGGTGCTGGCTAGCAACAGCTTTCAGTGCTGGCACTTTTCATCTCGGAGCAATTGCTCGACGTTTGCAATTTCTCAGCTCGTGTCTACGAGATGGAAAGAGAAGGACCGTGACGTTTGGTGCGTAGAGAAGTGCAAAGCCCCAGTGTTACTGCGCCTGTGAAAGCGCTTCCAAGGAAGGGTGCTGGCTAGCAAGAGCTTTCAGTGCTGGCACTTTTCATCTCTGAGCAATTGCTGGACGTTTGCAATTTCTCACCTGAGCTCTCTTCAGAGTGCGCGAGAGGATGAGCAGAAGATGAGGTGGCTAAAGAAGCCCAGAGCCCCAGTGTTCTTAGGCCTACAAAAGCGCTTCCAAGGAAGGGTGCTGGCTAGCAACAGCTTCCAGTGCTGGCACTTTTCATCTCTGAGCAATTGCTCGACGTTTGCAATTTCTCAGCTCGTGTCTACGAGACGGAAAGAGAATGACTGTGACGTTTGGTGCGTATAGAAGCGCAAAGCCCCAGTGTTGCTGCGCCTGTGAAAGCGCTTCCAAGGAAGGGTGCTGGCTAGCAACAGCTTTCAGTGCTGGCACTTTTCATCTCTGAGCAATTGCTCGACATTTGCAATTTCTCACCTGAGCTCTCTTCAGAGTGCGCGAGAGGATGAGCAGAAGATTAGGTGGCTAAAGAAGCCCAGAGCCCCAGTGTTCTTAGGCCTACAAAAGCGCTTCCAAGGAAGGGTGCTGGCTAGCAAGAGCCTTCAGTGCTGGCACTTTTCATCTCTGAGCAATTGCTCGACGTTTGCAATTTCTCAGCTCGTGTCTACGAGACGGAAAGAGAAGGACCGTGACGTTTGGTGGCTAGAGAAGCGCAAAGCCCCAGTGTTGCTGCGCCTGTGAAAGTGCTTCCAAGGAAGGGTGCTGGCTAGCAACAGCTTTCAGTGCTGGCACTTTTCATCTCGGAGCAATTGCTCGACGTTTGCAATTTCTCAGCTCGTGTCTACGAGATGGAAAGAGAAGGACCGTGACGTTTGGTGCGTAGAGAAGTGCAAAGCCCCAGTGTTACTGCGCCTGTGAAAGCGCTTCCAAGGAAGGGTGCTGGCTAGCAAGAGCTTTCAGTGCTGGCACTTTTCATCTCTGAGCAATTGCTGGACGTTTGCAATTTCTCACCTGAGCTCTCTTCAGAGTGCGCGAGAGGATGAGCAGAAGATGAGGTGGCTAAAGAAGCCCAGAGCCCCAGTGTTCTTAGGCCTACAGAAGCGCTTCCAAGGAAGGGTGCTGGCTAGCAACAGCTTCCAGTGCTGGCACTTTTCATCTCGGAGCAATTGCTCGACGTTTGCAATTTCTCAGCTCGTGTCTACGAGACGGAAAGAGAATGACTGTGACGTTTGGTGCGTATAGAAGCGCAAAGCCCCAGTGTTGCTGCGCCTGTGAAAGCGCTTCCAAGGAAGGGTGCTGGCTAGCAACAGCTTTCAGTGCTGGCACTTTTCATCTCTGAGCAATTGCTCGACATTTGCAATTTCTCACCTGAGCTCTCTTCAGAGTGCGCGAGAGGATGAGCAGAAGATTAGGTGGCTAAAGAAGCCCAGAGCCCCAGTGTTCTTAGGCCTACAAAAGCGCTTCCAAGGAAGGGTGCTGGCTAGCAACAGCTTTCAGTGCTGGCACTTTTCATCTCTGAGCAATTGCTCGACGTTTGCAATTTCTCAGCTCGTGTCTACGAGACGGAAAGAGAAGGACCGTGACGTTTGGTGGCTAGAGAAGCGCAAAGCCCCAGTGTTACTGCGCCTGTGAAAGCGCTTCCAAGGAAGGGTGCTGGCTAGCAACAGCTTTCAGTGCTGGCACTTTTCATCTCTGAGCAATTGCTCGACGTTTGCAATTTCTCACCTGAGCTCTCTTTAGAGTGCGCGAGAGGATGAGCAGAAGATTAGGTGGCTAGAGAAGCCCAGAGCCCCAGTGTGCTTAGGCCTACAAAAGCGCTTCCAAGGAAGGGTGCTGGCTAGCAACAGCTTTCAGTGCTGGCACTTTTCATCTCGGAGCAATTGCTCGACGTTTGCAATTTCTCACCTGAGCTCTCTTTAGAGTGCGCGAGAGGATGAGCAGAAGATGAGGTGGCTAGACAAGCCCAGAGCCCCAGTGTTCTTAGGCCTACAAAAGCGCTTCCAAGGAAGGGGGCTGGCTAGCAACAGCTTCCAGTGCTGGCACTTTTCATCTCTGAGCAATTGCTCGACGTTTGCAATTTCTCAGCTCGTGTCTACGAGACGGAAAGAGAATGACTGTGACGTTTGGTGCGTATAGAAGCGCAAAGCCCCAGTGTTGCTGCGCCTGTGAAAGCGCTTCCAAGGAAGGGTGCTGGCTAGCAACAGCTTTCAGTGCTGGCACTTTTCATCTCTGAGCAATTGCTTGACATTTGCAATTTCTCACCTGAGCTCTCTTCAGAGTGCGCGAGAGGATGAGCAGAAGATTAGGTGGCTAAAGAAGCCCAGAGCCCCAGTGTTCTTAGGCCTACAAAAGCGCTTCCAAGGAAGGGTGCTGGCTAGCAAGAGCTTTCAGTGCTGGCACTTTTCATCTCTGAGCAATTGCTCGACGTTTGCAATTTCTCAGCTCGTGTCTACGAGACGGAAAGAGAAGGACCGTGACGTTTGGTGGGTAGAGAAGCGCAAAGCCCCAGTGTTGCTGCGCCTGTGAAAGCGCTTCCAAGGAAGGGTGCTGGCTAGCAAGAGCTTTCAGTGCTGGCACTTTTCATCTCTGAGCAATTGCTCGACGTTTGCAATTTCTCAGCTCGTGTCTACGAGACGGAAAGAGAAGGACCGTGACGTTTGGTGGCTAGAGAAGCGCAAAGCCCCAGTCTTACTGCGCCTGTGAAAGCGCTTCCAAGGAAGGGTGCTGGCTAGCAAGAGCTTTCAGTGCTGGCACTTTTCATCTCTGAGCAATTGCTGGACGTTTGCAATTTCTCACCTGAGCTCTCTTTAGAGTGCGCGAGAGGATGAGCAGAAGATTAGGTGGCTAGAGAAGCCCAGAGCCCCAGTGTGCTTAGGCCTACAAAAGCGCTTCCAAGGAAGGGTGCTGGCTAGCAACAGCTTTCAGTGCTGGCACTTTTCATCTCTGAGCAATTGCTTGACATTTGCAATTTCTCACCTGAGCTCTCTTCAGAGTGCGCGAGAGGATGAGCAGAAGATGAGGTGGCTAAAGAAGCCCAGAGCCCCAGTGTTCTTAGGCCTACAAAAGCGCTTCCAAGGAAGGGTGCTGGCTAGCAAGAGCTTTCAGTGCTGGCACTTTTCATCTCTGAGCAATTGCTCGACGTTTGCAATTTCTCAGCTCGTGTCTACGAGACGGAAAGAGAAGGACCGTGACGTTTGGTGGGTAGAGAAGCGCAAAGCCCCAGTGTTGCTGCGCCTGTGAAAGCGGTTCCAAGGAAGGGTGCTGGCTAGCAAGAGCTTTCAGTGCTGGCACTTTTCATCTCTGAGCAATTGCTCGACGTTTGCAATTTCTCAGCTCGTGTCTACGAGACGGAAAGAGAAGGACCGTGACGTTTGGTGGCTAGAGAAGCGCAAAGCCCCAGTCTTACTGCGCCTGTGAAAGCGCTTCCAAGGAAGGGTGCTGGCTAGCAAGAGCTTTCAGTGCTGGCACTTTTCATCTCTGAGCAATTGCTGGACGTTTGCAATTTCTCACCTGAGCTCTCTTCAGAGTGCGCGAGAGGATGAGCAGAAGATTAGGTGGCTAGAGAAGCCCAGAGCCCCAGTGTTCTTAGGCCTACAAAAGCGCTTCCAAGGAAGGGTGCTGGCTAGCAAGAGCCTTCAGTGCTGGCACTTTTCATCTCTGAGCAATTGCTCGACGTTTGCAATTTCTCAGCTCGTGTCTACGAGACGGAAAGAGAAGGACCGTGACGTTTGGTGCGTAGAGAAGCGCAAAGCCCCAGTGTTGCTGCGCCTGTGAAAGTGCTTCCAAGGAAGGGTGCTGGCTAGCAACAGCTTTCAGTGCTGGCACTTTTCATCTCGGAGCAATTGCTCGACGTTTGCAATTTCTCAGCTCGTGTCTACGAGATGGAAAGAGAAGGACCGTGACGTTTGGTGCGTAGAGAAGTGCAAAGCCCCAGTGTTACTGCGCCTGTGAAAGCGCTTCCAAGGAAGGGTGCTGGCTAGCAAGAGCTTTCAGTGCTGGCACTTTTCATCTCTGAGCAATTGCTGGACGTTTGCAATTTCTCACCTGAGCTCTCTTCAGAGTGCGCGAGAGGATGAGCAGAAGATGAGGTGGCTAAAGAAGCCCAGAGCCCCAGTGTTCTTAGGCCTACAGAAGCGCTTCCAAGGAAGGGTGCTGGCTAGCAACAGCTTCCAGTGCTGGCACTTTTCATCTCGGAGCAATTGCTCGACGTTTGCAATTTCTCAGCTCGTGTCTACGAGACGGAAAGAGAATGACTGTGACGTTTGGTGCGTATAGAAGCGCAAAGCCCCAGTGTTGCTGCGCCTGTGAAAGCGCTTCCAAGGAAGGGTGCTGGCTAGCAACAGCTTTCAGTGCTGGCACTTTTCATCTCTGAGCAATTGCTCGACATTTGCAATTTCTCACCTGAGCTCTCTTCAGAGTGCGCGAGAGGATGAGCAGAAGATTAGGTGGCTAAAGAAGCCCAGAGCCCCAGTGTTCTTAGGCCTACAAAAGCGCTTCCAAGGAAGGGTGCTGGCTAGCAAGAGCTTTCAGTGCTGGCACTTTTCATCTCTGAGCAATTGCTCGACGTTTGCAATTTCTCAGCTCGTGTCTACGAGACGGAAAGAGAAGGACCGTGACGTTTGGTGGCTAGAGAAGCGCAAAGCCCCAGTGTTACTGCGCCTGTGAAAGCGCTTCCAAGGAAGGGTGCTGGCTAGCAAGAGCTTTCAGTGCTGGCACTTTTCATCTCTGAGCAATTGCTCGACATTTGCAATTTCTCACCTGAGCTCTCTTTAGAGTGCGCGAGAGGATGAGCAGAAGATTAGGTGGCTAGAGAAGCCCAGAGCCCCAGTGTGCTTAGGCCTACAAAAGCGCTTCCAAGGAAGGGTGCTGGCTAGCAAGAGCTTTCAGTGCTGGCACTTTTCATCTCGGAGCAATTGCTCGACGTTTGCAATTTCTCACCTGAGCTCTCTTTAGAGTGCGCGAGAGGATGAGCAGAAGATTAGGTGGCTAGACAAGCCCAGAGCCCCAGTGTTCTTAGGCCTACAAAAGCGCTTCCAAGGAAGGGGGCTGGCTAGCAACAGCTTCCAGTGCTGGCACTTTTCATCTCTGAGCAATTGCTCGACGTTTGCAATTTCTCAGCTCGTGTCTACGAGACGGAAAGAGAATGACTGTGACGTTTGGTGCGTATAGAAGCGCAAAGCCCCAGTGTTGCTGCGCCTGTGAAAGCGCTTCCAAGGAAGGGTGCTGGCTAGCAACAGCTTTCAGTGCTGGCACTTTTCATCTCTGAGCAATTGCTTGACATTTGCAATTTCTCACCTGAGCTCTCTTCAGAGTGCGCGAGAGGATGAGCAGAAGATTAGGTGGCTAAAGAAGCCCAGAGCCCCAGTGTTCTTAGGCCTACAAAAGCGCTTCCAAGGAAGGGTGCTGGCTAGCAAGAGCTTTCAGTGCTGGCACTTTTCATCTCTGAGCAATTGCTCGACGTTTGCAATTTCTCAGCTCGTGTCTACGAGACGGAAAGAGAAGGACCGTGACGTTTGGTGGGTAGAGAAGCGCAAAGCCCCAGTGTTGCTGCGCCTGTGAAAGCGGTTCCAAGGAAGGGTGCTGGCTAGCAAGAGCTTTCAGTGCTGGCACTTTTCATCTCTGAGCAATTGCTCGACGTTTGCAATTTCTCAGCTCGTGTCTACGAGACGGAAAGAGAAGGACCGTGACGTTTGGTGGCTAGAGAAGCGCAAAGCCCCAGTCTTACTGCGCCTGTGAAAGCGCTTCCAAGGAAGGGTGCTGGCTAGCAAGAGCTTTCAGTGCTGGCACTTTTCATCTCTGAGCAATTGCTGGACGTTTGCAATTTCTCACCTGAGCTCTCTTTAGAGTGCGCGAGAGGATGAGCAGAAGATTAGGTGGCTAGAGAAGCCCAGAGCCCCAGTGTGCTTAGGCCTACAAAAGCGCTTCCAAGGAAGGGTGCTGGCTAGCAACAGCTTTCAGTGCTGGCACTTTTCATCTTGGAGCAATTGCTCGACGTTTGCAATTTCTCACCTGAGCTCTCTTTAGAGCGCGAGAGGATGAGCAGAAGATTAGGTGGCTAGACAAGCCCAGAGCCCCAGTGTTCTTAGGCCTACAGAAGCGCTTCCAAGGAAGGGTGCTGGCTAGCAACAGCTTTCAGTGCTGGCACTTTTCATCTCTGAGCAATTGCTCGACGTTTGCAATTTCTCAGCTCGTGTCTACGAGATGGAAAGAGAAGGACCGTGACGTTTGGTGCGTATAGAAGTGCAAAGCCCCAGTGTTACTGCGCCTGTGAAAGCGCTTCCAAGGAAGGGTGCTGGCTAGCAACAGCTTTCAGTGCTGGCACTTTTCATCTCTGAGCAATTGCTGGACGTTTGCAATTTCTCACCTGAGCTCTCTTCAGAGTGCGCGAGAGGATGAGCAGAAGATGAGGTGGCTAGAGAAGCCCAGAGCCCCAGTGTTCTTAGGCCTACAAAAGCGCTTCCAAGGAAGGGTGCTGGCTAGCAACAGCTTTCAGTGCTGGCACTTTTCATCTCTGAGCAATTGCTCGACGTTTGCAATTTCTCAGCTCGTGTCTACGAGACGGAAAGAGAAGGACCGTGACGTTTGGTGGCTAGAGAAGCGCAAAGCCCCAGTGTTGCTGCGCCTGTGAAAGCGCTTCCAAGGAAGGGTGCTGGCTAGCAACAGCTTTCAGTGCTGGCACTTTTCATCTCTGAGCAATTGCTCGACGTTTGCAATTTCTCAGCTCGTGTCTACGAGACGGAAAGAGGTGGACCGTGACGTTTGGTGGGTAGAGAAGCGCAAAGCCCCAGTGTTGCTGCGCCTGTGAAAGCGCTTCCAAGGAAGGGTGCTGGCTAGCAACAGCTTTCAGTGCTGGCACTTTTCATCTCTGAGCAATTGCTCGACGTTTGCAATTTCTCACCTGAGCTCTCTTTAGAGCGCTAGAGGATGAGCAGAAGATGAGGTGGCTAGAGAAGCCCAGAGCCCCAGTGTTCTTAGGCCTACAAAAGCGCTTCCAAGGAAGGGTGCTGGCTAGCAACAGCTTCCAGTGCTGGCACTTTTCATCTCTGAGCAATTGCTCAACGTTTGCAATTTCTCAGCTCGTGTCTACGAGACGGAAAGAGAATGACCGTGACGTTTGGTGCGTAGAGAAGTGCAAAGCCCCAGTGTTGCTGCGCCTGTGAAAGCGCTTCCAAGGAAGGGTGCTGGCTAGCAACAGCTTTCAGTGCTGGCACTTTTCATCTCTGAGCAATTGCTGGACGTTTGCAATTTCTCACCTGAGCTCTCTTCAGAGTGCGCGAGAGGATGAGCAGAAGATGAGGTGGCTAGAGAAGCCCAGAGCCCCAGTGTTCTTAGGCCTACAGAAGCGCTTCCAAGGAAGGGTGCTGGCTAGCAACAGCTTCCAGTGCTGGCACTTTTCATCTCTGAGCAATTGCTCGACGTTTGCAATTTCTCAGCTCGTGTCTACGAGACGGAAAGAGAATGACTGTGACGTTTGGTGCGTATAGAAGCGCAAAGCCCCAGTGTTGCTGCGCCTGTGAAAGCGCTTCCAAGGAAGGGTGCTGGCTAGCAACAGCTTTCAGTGCTGGCACTTTTCATCTCTGAGCAATTGCTCGACATTTGCAATTTCTCACCTGAGCTCTCTTCAGAGTGCGCGAGAGGATGAGCAGAAGATTAGGTGGCTAAAGAAGCCCAGAGCCCCAGTGTTCTTAGGCCTACAAAAGCGCTTCCAAGGAAGGGTGCTGGCTAGCAAGAGCTTTCAGTGCTGGCACTTTTCATCTCTGAGCAATTGCTCGACGTTTGCAATTTCTCAGCTCGTGTCTACGAGACGGAAAGAGAAGGACCGTGACGTTTGGTGGCTAGAGAAGCGCAAAGCCCCAGTGTTACTGCGCCTGTGAAAGCGCTTCCAAGGAAGGGTGCTGGCTAGCAAGAGCTTTCAGTGCTGGCACTTTTCATCTCTGAGCAATTGCTCGACGTTTGCAATTTCTCACCTGAGCTCTCTTTAGAGTGCGCGAGAGGATGAGCAGAAGATTAGGTGGCTAGAGAAGCCCAGAGCCCCAGTGTGCTTAGGCCTACAAAAGCGCTTCCAAGGAAGGGTGCTGGCTAGCAACAGCTTTCAGTGCTGGCACTTTTCATCTCGGAGCAATTGCTCGACGTTTGCAATTTCTCCCCTGAGCTCTCTTCAGAGTGCGCGAGAGGATGAGCAGAAGATTAGGTGGCTAGACAAGCCCAGAGCCCCAGTGTTCTTAGGCCTACAGAAGCGCTTCCAAGGAAGGGGGCTGGCTAGCAACAGCTTCCAGTGCTGGCACTTTTCATCTCTGAGCAATTGCTCGACGTTTGCAATTTCTCAGCTCGTGTCTACGAGACGGAAAGAGAATGACTGTGACGTTTGGTGCGTATAGAAGCGCAAAGCCCCAGTGTTGCTGCGCCTGTGAAAGCGCTTCCAAGGAAGGGTGCTGGCTAGCAACAGCTTTCAGTGCTGGCACTTTTCATCTCTGAGCAATTGCTTGACATTTGCAATTTCTCACCTGAGCTCTCTTCAGAGTGCGCGAGAGGATGAGCAGAAGATTAGGTGGCTAAAGAAGCCCAGAGCCCCAGTGTTCTTAGGCCTACAAAAGCGCTTCCAAGGAAGGGTGCTGGCTAGCAAGAGCTTTCAGTGCTGGCACTTTTCATCTCTGAGCAATTGCTCGACGTTTGCAATTTCTCAGCTCGTGTCTACGAGACGGAAAGAGAAGGACCGTGACGTTTGGTGGCTAGAGAAGCGCAAAGCCCCAGTCTTACTGCGCCTGTGAAAGCGCTTCCAAGGAAGGGTGCTGGCTAGCAAGAGCTTTCAGTGCTGGCACTTTTCATCTCTGAGCAATTGCTGGACGTTTGCAATTTCTCACCTGAGCTCTCTTTAGAGTGCGCGAGAGGATGAGCAGAAGATTAGGTGGCTAGAGAAGCCCAGAGCCCCAGTGTGCTTAGGCCTACAAAAGCGCTTCCAAGGAAGGGTGCTGGCTAGCAACAGCTTTCAGTGCTGGCACTTTTCATCTCGGAGCAATTGCTCGATGTTTGCAATTTCTCACCTGAGCTCTCTTCAGAGCGCGAGAGGATGAGCAGAAGATTAGGTGGCTAGACAAGCCCAGAGCCCCAGTGTTCTTAGGCCTACAGAAGCGCTTCCAAGGAAGGGTGCTGGCTAGCAACAGCTTTCAGTGCTGGCACTTTTCATCTCTGAGCAATTGCTCGACGTTTGCAATTTCTCAGCTCGTGTCTACGAGATGGAAAGAGAAGGACCGTGACGTTTGGTGCGTATAGAAGTGCAAAGCCCCAGTGTTACTGCGCCTGTGAAAGCGCTTCCAAGGAAGGGTGCTGGCTAGCAACAGCTTTCAGTGCTGGCACTTTTCATCTCTGAGCAATTGCTGGACGTTTGCAATTTCTCACCTGAGCTCTCTTCAGAGTGCGCGAGAGGATGAGCAGAAGATGAGGTGGCTAGAGAAGCCCAGAGCCCCAGTGTTCTTAGGCCTACAAAAGCGCTTCCAAGGAAGGGTGCTGGCTAGCAACAGCTTTCAGTGCTGGCACTTTTCATCTCTGAGCAATTGCTCGACGTTTGCAATTTCTCAGCTCGTGTCTACGAGACGGAAAGAGAAGGACCGTGACGTTTGGTGGCTAGAGAAGCGCAAAGCCCCAGTGTTGCTGCGCCTGTGAAAGCGCTTCCAAGGAAGGGTGCTGGCTAGCAACAGCTTTCAGTGCTGGCACTTTTCATCTCTGAGCAATTGCTCGACGTTTGCAATTTCTCAGCTCGTGTCTACGAGACGGAAAGAGGTGGACCGTGACGTTTGGTGGGTAGAGAAGCGCAAAGCCCCAGTGTTACTGCGCCTGTGAAATCGCTTCCAAGGAAGGGTGCTGGCTAGCAAGAGCTTTCAGTGCTGGCACTTTTCCTCTCTGAGCAATTGCTCGACGTTTGCAATTTCTCACCTGAGCTCTCTTCAGAGTGCGCGAGAGGATGAGCAGAAGATGAGGTGGCTAAAGAAGCCCAGAGCCCCAGTGTTCTTAGGCCTACAAAAGCGCTTCCAAGGAAGGGTGCTGGCTAGCAAGAGCTTTCAGTGCTGGCACTTTTCATCTCTGAGCAATTGCTCGACGTTTGCAATTTCTCAGCTCGTGTTTACGAGACGGAAAGAGAAGGACCGTGACGTTTGGTGCGTATAGAAGCGCAAAGCCCCAGTGTTGCTGCGCCTGTGAAAGCGCTTCCAAGGAAGGGTGCTGGCTAGCAACAGCTTTCAGTGCTGGCACTTTTCATCTCTGAGCAATTGCTGGACGTTTGCAATTTCTCACCTGAGCTCTCTTTAGAGTGCGCGAGAGGATGAGCAGAAGATGAGGTGGCTAGAGAAGCCCAGAGCCCCAGTGTTCTTAGGCCTACAAAAGCGCTTCCAAGGAAGGGTGCTGGCTAGCAACAGCTTTCAGTGCTGGCACTTTTCATCTCTGAGCAATTGCTCGACGTTTGCAATTTCTCAGCTCGTGTCTATGAGATGGAAAGAGAATGACCGTGACGTTTGGTGGGTAGAGAAGCGCAAAGCCCCAGTGTTACTGCGCCTGTAAAGCGCTTCCAAGGAAGGGTGCTGGCTAGCAACAGCTTTCAGTGCTGGCACTTTTCATCTCGGAGCAATTGCTCGACGTTTGCAATTTCTCAGCTCGTGTCTACGAGATGGAAAGAGAAGGACCGTGACGTTTGGTGCGTAGAGAAGCGCAAAGCCCCAGTGTTACTGCGCCTGTGAAAGCGCTTCCAAGGAAGGGTGCTGGCTAGCAACAGCTTTCAGTGCTGGCACTTTTCATCTCTGAGCAATTGCTGGACGTTTGCAATTTCTCACCTGAGCTCTCTTCAGAGTGCGCGAGAGGATGAGCAGAAGATGAGGTGGCTAGAGAAGCCCAGAGCCCCAGTGTTCTTAGGCCTACAAAAGCGCTTCCAAGGAAGGGTGCTGGCTAGCAAGAGCTTTCAGTGCTGGCACTTTTCATCTCGGAGCAATTGCTCGACGTTTGCAATTTCTCAGCTCGCGTCTACGAGACGGAAAGAGAATGACCGTGACGTTTGGTGCGTATAGAAGCGCAAAGCCCAAGTGTTGCTGTGCCTGTGAAAGCGCTTCCAAGGAAGGGTGCTGGCTAGCAACAGCTTTCAGTGCTGGCACTTTTCATCTCTGAGCAATTGCTCGACGTTTGCAATTTCTCAGCTCGTGTCTACGAGACGGAAAGAGAAGGACCGTGACGTTTGGTGGGTAGAGAAGCGCAAAGCCCCAGTGTTACTGCGCCTGTGAAAGCGCTTCCAAGGAAGGGTGCTGGCTAGCAACAGCTTTCAGTGCTGGCACTTTTCATCTCTGAGCAATTGCTCGACGTTTGCAATTTCTCACCTGAGCTCTCTTTAGAGTGCGCGAGAGGATGAGCAGAAGATTAGGTGGCTAGAGAAGCCCAGAGACCCAGTGTTCTTAGGCCTACAAAAGCGCTTCCAAGGAAGGGTGCTGGCTAGCAAGAGCTTTCAGTGCTGGCACTTTTCATCTCTGAGCAATTGCTCGACGTTTGCAATTTCTCAGCTCGTGTCTACGAGACGCAGAGATAGTGACCGTGACGTTTGGTGCATATAGAAGCCCAGAGCCCCAGTGTTCTTAGGCCTACAAAAGCGCTTCCAAGGAAGGGTGCTGGCTAGCAAGAGCTTTCAGTGCTGGCACTTTTCATCTCTGAGCAATTGCTCGACGTTTGCAATTTCTCACCTGAGCTCTCTTCAGAGTGCGCGAGAGGATGAGCAGAAGATGCGGTGGCTAGAGAAGCCCAGAGCCCCAGTGTTCTTAGGCCTACAAAAGCGCTTCCAAGGAAGGGTGCTGGCTAGCAACAGCTTTCAGTGCTGGCACTTTTCATCTCTGAGCAATTGCTCGACGTTTGCAATTTCTCAGCTCGTTTCTACGAGACGGAAAGAGAAGGACCGTGACGTTTGGTGGCTAGAGAAGCGCAAAGCCCCAGTGTTGCTGCGCCTGTGAAAGCGCTTCCAAGGAAGGGTGCTGGCTAGCAACAGCTTTCAGTGCTGGCACTTTTCATCTCTGAGCAATTGCTGGACGTTTGCAATTTCTCAGCTCGTTTCTACGAGACGGAAAGAGAATGACCGTGACGTTTGGTGGCTAGAGAAGCGCAAAGCCCCAGTGTTACTGCGCGTGTGAAAGCGCTTCCAAGGAAGGGTGCTGGCTAGCAAGAGCTTTCAGTGCTGGCCCTTTTCATCTCTGAGCAATTGCTCGACGTTTGCAATTTCTCACCTGAGCTCTCTTTAGAGTGCGCGAGAGGATGAGCAGAAGATGAGGTGGCTAGAGAAGCCCAGAGCCCCAGTGTTCTTAGGCCTACAGAAGCGCTTCCAAGGAAGGGTGCTGGCTAGCAAGAGCTTTCAGTGCTGGCACTTTTCATCTCTGAGCAATTGCTCGACGTTTGCAATTTCTCACCTGAGCTCTCTTTAGAGCGCGAGAGGATGAGCAGAAGATTAGGTGGCTAGAGAAGCCCAGAGCCCCAGTGTTCTTAGGCCTACAGAAGCGCTTCCAAGGAAGGGTGCTGGCTAGCAACAGCTTTCAGTGCTGGCACTTTTCATCTCTGAGCAATTGCTGGACGTTTGCAATTTCTCAGCTCGTGTCTATGAGATGGAAAGAGAATGACCGTGACGTTTGGTGGCTAGAGAAGCGCAAAGCCCCAGTCTTACTGCGCCTGTAAAGCGCTTCCAAGGAAGGGTGCTGGCTAGCAACAGCTTTCAGTGCTGGCACTTTTCATCTCTGAGCAATTGCTCGACGTTTGCAATTTCTCACCTGAGCTCTCTTTAGAGTGCGCGAGAGGATGAGCAGAAGATGAGGTGGCTAGAGAAGCCCAGAGCCCCAGTGTTCTTAGGCCTACAAAAGCGCTTCCAAGGAAGGGTGCTGGCTAGCAACAGCTTTCAGTGCTGGCACTTTTCATCTCTGAGCAATTGCTCGACGTTTGCAATTTCTCAGCTCGTGTCTACGAGATGGAAAGAGAAGGACCGTGACGTTTGGTGGGTAGAGAAGCGCAAAGCCCCAGTGTTACTGCGCCTGTGAAAGCGCTTCCAAGGAAGGGTGCTGGCTAGCAAGAGCTTTCAGTGCTGGCACTTTTCATCTCTGAGCAATTGCTCGACGTTTGCAATTTCTCAGCTCGTGTCTACGAGGCGGAAAGAGAATGACCGTGACGTTTGGTGGGTAGAGAAGCGCAAAGCCCCAGTGTTGCTGCGCCTGTGAAAGCGCTTCCAAGGAAGGGTGCTGGCTAGCAACAGCTTTCAGTGCTGGCACTTTTCTTCTCTGAGCAATTGCTGGACGTTTGCAATTTCTCACCTGAGCTCTCTTTAGAGCGCTAGAGGATGAGCAGAAGATTAGGTGGCTAGAGAAGCCCAGAGCCCCAGTGTTCTTAGGCCTACAAAAGCGCTTCCAAGGAAGGGTGCTGGCTAGCAACAGCTTCCAGTGCTGGCACTTTTCATCTCTGAGCAATTGCTCGACGTTTGCAATTTCTCAGCTCGTGGCTACGAGACGGAAAGAGAAGGACCGTGACGTTTGGTGCGTATAGAAGCGCAAAGCCCCAGTGTTGCTGCGCCTGTGAAAGCGCTTCCAAGGAAGGGTGCTGGCTAGCAACAGCTTTCAGTGCTGGCACTTTTCATCTCTGAGCAATTGCTGGACGTTTGCAATTTCTCACCTGAGCTCTCTTTAGAGTGCGCGAGAGGATGAGCAGAAGATTAGGTGGCTAGAGAAGCCCAGAGCCCCAGTGTTCTTAGGCTTACAGAAGCGCTTCCAAGGAAGGGTGCTGGCTAGCAACAGCTTTCAGTGCTGGCACTTTTCATCTCTGAGCAATTGCTCGACGTTTGCAATTTCTCAGCTCGTGTCTACGAGACGGAAAGAGAATGACTGTGACGTTTGTTGCGTATAGAAGCGCAAAGCCCCAGTGTTGCTGCGCCTGTGAAAGCGCTTCCAAGGAAGGGTGCTGGCTAGCAACAGCTTTCAGTGCTGGCACTTTTCATCTCTGAGCAATTGCTCGACATTTGCAATTTCTCACCTGAGCTCTCTTCAGAGTGCGCGAGAGGATGAGCAGAAGATTAGGTGGCTAGAGAAGCCCAGAGCCCCAGTGTTCTTAGGCCTACAAAAGCGCTTCCAAGGAAGGGTGCTGGCTAGCAAGAGCTTCCAGTGCTGGCACTTTTCATCTCTGAGCAATTGCTCGACGTTTGCAATTTCTCAGCTCGTGTCTACGAGACGGAAAGAGAATGACTGTGACGTTTGGTGCGTATAGAAGCGCAAAGCCCCAGTGTTGCTATGCCTGTGAAAGCGCTTCCAAGGAAGGGTGCTGGCTAGCAAGAGCTTTCAGTGCTGGCACTTTTCCTCTCTGAGCAATTGCTGGACGTTTGCAATTTCTCACCTGAGCTCTCTTCAGAGTGCGCGAGAGGATGAGCAGAAGATGAGGTGGCTAGAGAAGCCCAGAGCCCCACTGTTCTTAGGCCTACAAAAGCGCTTCCAAGGAAGGGTGCTGGCTAGCAACAGCTTTCAGTGCTGGCACTTTTCATCTCTGAGCAATTGCTGGACGTTTGCAATTTCTCAGCTCGTGTCTATGAGATGGAAAGAGAATGACCGTGACGTTTGGTGGGTAGAGAAGCGCAAAGCCCCAGTGTTACTGCGCCTGTAAAGCGCTTCCAAGGAAGGGTGCTGGCTAGCAACAGCTTTCAGTGCTGGCACTTTTCATCTCTGAGCAATTGCTCGACGTTTGCAATTTCTCAGCTTGTGTCTACGAGACGGAAAGAGAAGGACCGTGACGTTTGGTTGGTAGAGAAGCGCAAAGCCCCAGTGTTACTGCGCCTGTGAAAGCGCTTCCAAGGAAGGGTGCTGGCTAGCAAGAGCTTTCAGTGCTGGCACTTTTCCTCTCTGAGCAATTGCTCGACGTTTGCAATTTCTCACCTGAGCTCTCTTTAGAGTGCGCGAGAGGATGAGCAGAAGATGAGGTGGCTAGAGAAGCCCAGAGCCCCAGTGTTCTTAGGGCTACAAAAGCGCTTCCAAGGAAGGGTGCTGGCTAGCAAGAGCTTTCAGTGCTGGCACTTTTCATCTCGGAGCAATTGCTGGACGTTTGCAATTTCTCAGCTCGTGTCTACGAGACGGAAAGAGAATGACCGTGACGTTTGGTGGGTAGAGAAGCGCAAAGCCCCAGTGTTACTGCGCCTGTGAAAGCGCTTCCAAGGAAGGGTGCTGGCTAGCAAGAGCTTTCAGTGCTGGCACTTTTCATCTCTGAGCAATTGCTGGACGTTTGCAATTTCTCAGCTCGTGTCTACGAGGCGGAAAGAGAATGACCGTGACGTTTGGTGGGTAGAGAAGCGCAAAGCCCCAGTGTTGCTGCGCCTGTGAAAGCGCTTCCAAGGAAGGGTGCTGGCTAGCAACAGCTTCCAGTGCTGGCACTTTTCATCTCTGAGCAATTGCTCAACGTTTGCAATTTCTCAGCTCGTGTCTACGAGACGGAAAGAGAATGACCGTGACGTTTGGTGCGTAGAGAAGTGCAAAGCCCCAGTGTTGCTGCGCCTGTGAAAGCGCTTCCAAGGAAGGGTGCTGGCTAGCAACAGCTTTCAGTGCTGGCACTTTTCATCTCTGAGCAATTGCTGGACGTTTGCAATTTCTCACCTGAGCTCTCTTCAGAGTGCACGAGAGGATGAGCAGAAGATGAGGTGGCTAGAGAAGCCCAGAGCCCCAGTGTTCTTAGGCCTACAAAAGCGCTTCCAAGGAAGGGTGCTGGCTAGCAAGAGCTTTCAGTGCTGGCACTTTTCATCTCTGAGCAATTGCTGGACGTTTGCAATTTCTCAGCTCGTGTCTACGAGACGGAAAGAGAAGGACCGTGACGTTTGGTGCGTAGAGAAGCGCAAAGCCCCAGTGTTGCTGCGCCTGTGAAAGCGCTTCCAAGGAAGGGTGCTGGCTAGCAACAGCTTTCAGTGCTGGCACTTTTCATCTCGGAGCAATTGCTCGACGTTTGCAATTTCTCAGCTCGTGTCTACGAGATGGAAAGAGAAGGACCGTGACGTTTGGTGCGTAGAGAAGTGCAAAGCCCCAGTGTTACTGCGCCTGTGAAAGCGCTTCCAAGGAAGGGTGCTGGCTAGCAAGAGCTTTCAGTGCTGGCACTTTTCATCTCTGAGCAATTGCTGGACGTTTGCAATTTCTCACCTGAGCTCTCTTCAGAGTGCGCGAGAGGATGAGCAGAAGATGAGGTGGCTAAAGAAGCCCAGAGCCCCAGTGTTCTTAGGCCTACAAAAGCGCTTCCAAGGAAGGGTGCTGGCTAGCAAGAGCTTTCAGTGCTGGCACTTTTCATCTCTGAGCAATTGCTCGACGTTTGCAATTTCTCAGCTCGTGTCTACGAGACGCAGAGATAGTGACCGTGACGTTTGGTGGGTAGAGAAGCGCAAAGCCCCAGTGTTTCTTCGCCTGTGAAAGCGCTTCCAAGGAAGGGTGCTGGCTAGCAACAGCTTTCAGTACTGGCACTTTTCATCTCTGAGCAATTGCTCGACGTTTGCAATTTCTCAGCTCGTGTCTACGAGACGGAAAGAGAAGGACCGTGACGTTTGGTGCGTAGAGAAGTGCAAAGCCCCAGTGTTACTGCGCCTGTGAAAGCGCTTCCAAGGAAGGGTGCTGGCTAGCAAGAGCTTTCAGTGCTGGCACTTTTCCTCTCTGAGCAATTGCTCGACGTTTGCAATTTCTCACCTGAGCTCTCTTCAGAGTGCGCGAGAGGATGAGCAGAAGATGAGGTGGCTAGAGAAGCCCAGAGCCCCAGTGTTCTTAGGCCTACAAAAGCGCTTCCAAGGAAGGGGGCTGGCTAGCAAGAGCTTTCAGTGCTGGCACTTTTCATCTCTGAGCAATTGCTCGACGTTTGCAATTTCTCAGCTCGTGTCTACGAGACGGAAAGAGAAGGACCGTGACGTTTGGTGGGTAGAGAAGCGCAAAGCCCCATTGTTGCTGCGCCTGTGAAAGCGCTTCCAAGGAAGGGTGCTGGCTAGCAACAGCTTTCAGTGCTGGCACTTTTCATCTCTGAGCAATTGCTCAACGTTTGCAATTTCTCAGCTCGTTTCTACGAGACGGAAAGAGAATGACCGTGACGTTTGGTGGGTAGAGAAGCGCAAAGCCCCATTGTTGCTGCGCCTGTGAAAGCGCTTCCAAGGAAGGGTGCTGGCTAGCAACAGCTTTCAGTGCTGGCACTTTTCATCTCTGAGCAATTGCTGGACGTTTGCAATTTCTCACCTGAGCTCTCTTTAGAGTGCGCGAGAGGATGAGCAGAAGATGAGGTGGCTAAAGAAGCCCAGAGCCCCAGTGTTCTTAGGCCTACAAAAGCGCTTCCAAGGAAGGGTGCTGGCTAGCAACAGCTTTCAGTGCTGGCACTTTTCATCTCTGAGCAATTGCTGGACGTTTGCAATTTCTCAGCTCGTGTCTACGAGACGGAAAGAGAAGGACCGTGACGTTTGGTGGCTAAAGAAGCGCAAAGCCCCAGTGTTGCTGCGCCTGTGAAAGCGCTTCCAAGGAAGGGTGCTGGCTAGCAACAGCTTTCAGTGCTGGCACTTTTCATCTCTGAGCAATTGCTCGACGTTTGCAATTTCTCAGCTCGTTTCTACGAGACGGAAAGAGAATGACAGTGACGTTTGGTGGCTAGAGAAGCGCAAAGCCCCAGTGTTGCTGCACCTGTGAAAGCGCTTCCAAGGAAGGGTGCTGGCTAGCAAGAGCTTTCAGTGCTGGCACTTTTCATCTCTGAGCAATTGCTGGACGTTTGCAATTTCTCACCTGAGCTCTCTTCAGAGTGCGCGAGAGGATGAGCAGAAGATGAGGTGGCTAAAGAAGCCCAGAGCCCCAGTGTTCTTAGGCCTACAGAAGCGCTTCCAAGGAAGGGGGCTGGCTAGCAAGAGCTTTCAGTGCTGGCACTTTTCATCTCTGAGCAATTGCTGGACGTTTGCAATTTCTCAGCTCGTGTCTACGAGACGGAAAGAGAAGGACCGTGACGTTTGGTGGGTAGAGAAGCGCAAAGCCCCAGTGTTGCTGCGCCTGTGAAAGCGCTTCCAAGGAAGGGTGCTGGCTAGCAACAGCTTTCAGTGCTGGCACTTTTCATCTCTGAGCAATTGCTGGACGTTTGCAATTTCTCACCTGAGCTCTCTTTAGAGTGCGCGAGAGGATGAGCAGAAGATTAGGTGGCTAGAGAAGCCCAGAGCCCCAGTGTTCTTAGGCCTACAAAAGCGCTTCCAAGGAAGGGTGCTGGCTAGCAAGAGCTTTCAGTGCTGGCACTTTTCATCTCTGAGCAATTGCTCGACGTTTGCAATTTCTCAGCTCGTGTCTATGAGACGGAAAGAGAATGACCGTGACGTTTGGTGCATATAGAAGCCCAGAGCCCCAGTGTTCTTAGGCCTACAAAAGCGCTTCCAAGGAAGGGTGCTGGCTAGCAACAGCTTTCAGTGCTGGCACTTTTCATCTCTGAGCAATTGCTGGACGTTTGCAATTTCTCACCTGAGCTCTCTTCAGAGTGCGCGAGAGGATGAGCAGAAGATTAGGTGGCTAGAGAAGCCCAGAGCCCCAGTGTTCTAAGGGCTACAAAAGCGCTTCCAAGGAAGGGTGCTGGCTAGCAACAGCTTTCAGTGCTGGCACTTTTCATCTCTGAGCAATTGCTCGACGTTTGCAATTTCTCACCTGAGCTCTCTTTAGAGTGCGCGAGAGGATGAGCAGAAGATGAGGTGGCTAGAGAAGCCCAGAGCCCCAGTGTTCTTAGGCCTACAAAAGCGCTTCCAAGGAAGGGTGCTGGCTAGCAACAGCTTTCAGTGCTGGCACTTTTCATCTCTGAGCAATTGCTCGACGTTTGCAATTTCTCAGCTCGTGTCTACGAGATGGAAAGAGAAGGACCGTGACGTTTGGTGGGTAGAGAAGCGCAAAGCCCCAGTGTTACTGCGCCTGTGAAAGCGCTTCCAAGGAAGGGTGCTGGCTAGCAAGAGCTTTCAGTGCTGGCACTTTTCATCTCTGAGCAATTGCTCGACGTTTGCAATTTCTCAGCTCGTGTCTACGAGGCGGAAAGAGAATGACCGTGACGTTTGGTGGGTAGAGAAGCGCAAAGCCCCAGTGTTGCTGCGCCTGTGAAAGCGCTTCCAAGGAAGGGTGCTGGCTAGCAACAGCTTTCAGTGCTGGCACTTTTCTTCTCTGAGCAATTGCTGGACGTTTGCAATTTCTCACCTGAGCTCTCTTTAGAGCGCTAGAGGATGAGCAGAAGATTAGGTGGCTAGAGAAGCCCAGAGCCCCAGTGTTCTTAGGCCTACAAAAGCGCTTCCAAGGAAGGGTGCTGGCTAGCAACAGCTTCCAGTGCTGGCACTTTTCATCTCTGAGCAATTGCTCGACGTTTGCAATTTCTCAGCTCGTGGCTACGAGACGGAAAGAGAAGGACCGTGACGTTTGGTGCGTATAGAAGCGCAAAGCCCCAGTGTTGCTGCGCCTGTGAAAGCGCTTCCAAGGAAGGGTGCTGGCTAGCAACAGCTTTCAGTGCTGGCACTTTTCATCTCTGAGCAATTGCTGGACGTTTGCAATTTCTCACCTGAGCTCTCTTCAGAGTGCGCGAGAGGATGAGCAGAAGATTAGGTGGCTAGAGAAGCCCAGAGCCCCAGTGTTCTTAGGCTTACAGAAGCGCTTCCAAGGAAGGGTGCTGGCTAGCAACAGCTTTCAGTGCTGGCACTTTTCATCTCTGAGCAATTGCTCGACGTTTGCAATTTCTCAGCTCGTGTCTACGAGACGGAAAGAGAATGACTGTGACGTTTGGTGCGTATAGAAGCGCAAAGCCCCAGTGTTGCTATGCCTGTGAAAGCGCTTCCAAGGAAGGGTGCTGGCTAGCAAGAGCTTTCAGTGCTGGCACTTTTCCTCTCTGAGCAATTGCTGGACGTTTGCAATTTCTCACCTGAGCTCTCTTCAGAGTGCGCGAGAGGATGAGCAGAAGATGAGGTGGCTAGAGAAGCCCAGAGCCCCACTGTTCTTAGGCCTACAAAAGCGCTTCCAAGGAAGGGTGCTGGCTAGCAACAGCTTTCAGTGCTGGCACTTTTCATCTCTGAGCAATTGCTGGACGTTTGCAATTTCTCAGCTCGTGTCTATGAGATGGAAAGAGAATGACCGTGACGTTTGGTGGGTAGAGAAGCGCAAAGCCCCAGTGTTACTGCGCCTGTAAAGCGCTTCCAAGGAAGGGTGCTGGCTAGCAACAGCTTTCAGTGCTGGCACTTTTCATCTCTGAGCAATTGCTCGACGTTTGCAATTTCTCAGCTTGTGTCTACGAGACGGAAAGAGAAGGACCGTGACGTTTGGTTGGTAGAGAAGCGCAAAGCCCCAGTGTTACTGCGCCTGTGAAAGCGCTTCCAAGGAAGGGTGCTGGCTAGCAAGAGCTTTCAGTGCTGGCACTTTTCCTCTCTGAGCAATTGCTCGACGTTTGCAATTTCTCACCTGAGCTCTCTTTAGAGTGCGCGAGAGGATGAGCAGAAGATGAGGTGGCTAGAGAAGCCCAGAGCCCCAGTGTTCTTAGGGCTACAAAAGCGCTTCCAAGGAAGGGTGCTGGCTAGCAAGAGCTTTCAGTGCTGGCACTTTTCATCTCGGAGCAATTGCTGGACGTTTGCAATTTCTCAGCTCGTGTCTACGAGACGGAAAGAGAATGACCGTGACGTTTGGTGGGTAGAGAAGCGCAAAGCCCCAGTGTTACTGCGCCTGTGAAAGCGCTTCCAAGGAAGGGTGCTGGCTAGCAAGAGCTTTCAGTGCTGGCACTTTTCATCTCTGAGCAATTGCTGGACGTTTGCAATTTCTCAGCTCGTGTCTACGAGGCGGAAAGAGAATGACCGTGACGTTTGGTGGGTAGAGAAGCGCAAAGCCCCAGTGTTGCTGCGCCTGTGAAAGCGCTTCCAAGGAAGGGTGCTGGCTAGCAACAGCTTCCAGTGCTGGCACTTTTCATCTCTGAGCAATTGCTCAACGTTTGCAATTTCTCAGCTCGTGTCTACGAGACGGAAAGAGAATGACCGTGACGTTTGGTGCGTAGAGAAGTGCAAAGCCCCAGTGTTGCTGCGCCTGTGAAAGCGCTTCCAAGGAAGGGTGCTGGCTAGCAACAGCTTTCAGTGCTGGCACTTTTCATCTCTGAGCAATTGCTGGACGTTTGCAATTTCTCACCTGAGCTCTCTTCAGAGTGCACGAGAGGATGAGCAGAAGATGAGGTGGCTAGAGAAGCCCAGAGCCCCAGTGTTCTTAGGCCTACAAAAGCGCTTCCAAGGAAGGGTGCTGGCTAGCAAGAGCTTTCAGTGCTGGCACTTTTCATCTCTGAGCAATTGCTGGACGTTTGCAATTTCTCAGCTCGTGTCTACGAGACGGAAAGAGAAGGACCGTGACGTTTGGTGCGTAGAGAAGCGCAAAGCCCCAGTGTTGCTGCGCCTGTGAAAGCGCTTCCAAGGAAGGGTGCTGGCTAGCAACAGCTTTCAGTGCTGGCACTTTTCATCTCGGAGCAATTGCTCGACGTTTGCAATTTCTCAGCTCGTGTCTACGAGATGGAAAGAGAAGGACCGTGACGTTTGGTGCGTAGAGAAGTGCAAAGCCCCAGTGTTACTGCGCCTGTGAAAGCGCTTCCAAGGAAGGGTGCTGGCTAGCAAGAGCTTTCAGTGCTGGCACTTTTCATCTCTGAGCAATTGCTGGACGTTTGCAATTTCTCACCTGAGCTCTCTTCAGAGTGCGCGAGAGGATGAGCAGAAGATGAGGTGGCTAAAGAAGCCCAGAGCCCCAGTGTTCTTAGGCCTACAAAAGCGCTTCCAAGGAAGGGTGCTGGCTAGCAAGAGCTTTCAGTGCTGGCACTTTTCATCTCTGAGCAATTGCTCGACGTTTGCAATTTCTCAGCTCGTGTCTACGAGACGCAGAGATAGTGACCGTGACGTTTGGTGGGTAGAGAAGCGCAAAGCCCCAGTGTTTCTTCGCCTGTGAAAGCGCTTCCAAGGAAGGGTGCTGGCTAGCAACAGCTTTCAGTACTGGCACTTTTCATCTCTGAGCAATTGCTCGACGTTTGCAATTTCTCAGCTCGTGTCTACGAGACGGAAAGAGAAGGACCGTGACGTTTGGTGCGTAGAGAAGTGCAAAGCCCCAGTGTTACTGCGCCTGTGAAAGCGCTTCCAAGGAAGGGTGCTGGCTAGCAAGAGCTTTCAGTGCTGGCACTTTTCCTCTCTGAGCAATTGCTCGACGTTTGCAATTTCTCACCTGAGCTCTCTTCAGAGTGCGCGAGAGGATGAGCAGAAGATGAGGTGGCTAGAGAAGCCCAGAGCCCCAGTGTTCTTAGGCCTACAAAAGCGCTTCCAAGGAAGGGGGCTGGCTAGCAAGAGCTTTCAGTGCTGGCACTTTTCATCTCTGAGCAATTGCTCGACGTTTGCAATTTCTCAGCTCGTGTCTACGAGACGGAAAGAGAAGGACCGTGACGTTTGGTGGGTAGAGAAGCGCAAAGCCCCATTGTTGCTGCGCCTGTGAAAGCGCTTCCAAGGAAGGGTGCTGGCTAGCAACAGCTTTCAGTGCTGGCACTTTTCATCTCTGAGCAATTGCTCAACGTTTGCAATTTCTCAGCTCGTTTCTACGAGACGGAAAGAGAATGACCGTGACGTTTGGTGGGTAGAGAAGCGCAAAGCCCCATTGTTGCTGCGCCTGTGAAAGCGCTTCCAAGGAAGGGTGCTGGCTAGCAACAGCTTTCAGTGCTGGCACTTTTCATCTCTGAGCAATTGCTGGACGTTTGCAATTTCTCACCTGAGCTCTCTTTAGAGTGCGCGAGAGGATGAGCAGAAGATGAGGTGGCTAAAGAAGCCCAGAGCCCCAGTGTTCTTAGGCCTACAAAAGCGCTTCCAAGGAAGGGTGCTGGCTAGCAACAGCTTTCAGTGCTGGCACTTTTCATCTCTGAGCAATTGCTGGACGTTTGCAATTTCTCAGCTCGTGTCTACGAGACGGAAAGAGAAGGACCGTGACGTTTGGTGGCTAAAGAAGCGCAAAGCCCCAGTGTTGCTGCGCCTGTGAAAGCGCTTCCAAGGAAGGGTGCTGGCTAGCAACAGCTTTCAGTGCTGGCACTTTTCATCTCTGAGCAATTGCTCGACGTTTGCAATTTCTCAGCTCGTTTCTACGAGACGGAAAGAGAATGACAGTGACGTTTGGTGGCTAGAGAAGCGCAAAGCCCCAGTGTTGCTGCACCTGTGAAAGCGCTTCCAAGGAAGGGTGCTGGCTAGCAAGAGCTTTCAGTGCTGGCACTTTTCATCTCTGAGCAATTGCTGGACGTTTGCAATTTCTCACCTGAGCTCTCTTCAGAGTGCGCGAGAGGATGAGCAGAAGATGAGGTGGCTAAAGAAGCCCAGAGCCCCAGTGTTCTTAGGCCTACAGAAGCGCTTCCAAGGAAGGGGGCTGGCTAGCAAGAGCTTTCAGTGCTGGCACTTTTCATCTCTGAGCAATTGCTGGACGTTTGCAATTTCTCAGCTCGTGTCTACGAGACGGAAAGAGAAGGACCGTGACGTTTGGTGGGTAGAGAAGCGCAAAGCCCCAGTGTTGCTGCGCCTGTGAAAGCGCTTCCAAGGAAGGGTGCTGGCTAGCAACAGCTTTCAGTGCTGGCACTTTTCATCTCTGAGCAATTGCTGGACGTTTGCAATTTCTCACCTGAGCTCTCTTTAGAGTGCGCGAGAGGATGAGCAGAAGATTAGGTGGCTAGAGAAGCCCAGAGCCCCAGTGTTCTTAGGCCTACAAAAGCGCTTCCAAGGAAGGGTGCTGGCTAGCAAGAGCTTTCAGTGCTGGCACTTTTCATCTCTGAGCAATTGCTCGACGTTTGCAATTTCTCAGCTCGTGTCTATGAGACGGAAAGAGAATGACCGTGACGTTTGGTGCATATAGAAGCCCAGAGCCCCAGTGTTCTTAGGCCTACAAAAGCGCTTCCAAGGAAGGGTGCTGGCTAGCAACAGCTTCCAGTGCTGGCACTTTTCATCTCTGAGCAATTGCTGGACGTTTGCAATTTCTCAGCTCGTGTCTACGAGACGGAAAGAGAAGGACCGTGACGTTTGGTGGCTAGAGAAGCGCAAAGCCCCATTGTTGCTGCGCCTGTGAAAGCGCTTCCAAGGAAGGGTGCTGGCTAGCAAGAGCTTTCAGTGCTGGCACTTTTCATCTCTGAGCAATTGCTGGACGTTTG
Source organism: Sarcoramphus papa (assembly GCA_037962945.1). Taxonomy (NCBI): domain Eukaryota; kingdom Metazoa; phylum Chordata; class Aves; order Accipitriformes; family Cathartidae; genus Sarcoramphus; species Sarcoramphus papa. The sequence goes on along the minus strand of JBBMRM010000093.1, from coordinate 3,853,252 downwards.
CAATTTCTCACCTGAGCTCTCTTCAGAGTGCGCGAGAGGATGAGCAGAAGATGAGGTGGCTAAAGAAGCCCAGAGCCCCAGTGTTCTTAGGCCTACAAAAGCGCTTCCAAGGAAGGGTGCTGGCTAGCAAGAGCTTTCAGTGCTGGCACTTTTCATCTCTGAGCAATTGCTCGACGTTTGCAATTTCTCAGCTCGTGTCTACGAGACGGAAAGAGAAGGACCGTGACGTTTGGTGGGTAGAGAAGCGCAAAGCCCCAGTGTTACTGCGCCTGTGAAAGCGCTTCCAAGGAAGGGTGCTGGCTAGCAACAGCTTTCAGTGCTGGCACTTTTCATCTCTGAGCAATTGCTCGACGTTTGCAATTTCTCAGCTTGTGTCTACGAGACGGAAAGAGAAGGACCGTGACGTTTGGTGGCTAGAGAAGCGCAAAGCCCCAGTGTTACTGCGCCTGTGAAAGCGCTTCCAAGGAAGGGTGCTGGCTAGCAACAGCTTTCAGTGCTGGCACTTTTCATCTCGGAGCAATTGCTGGACGTTTGCAATTTCTCACCTGAGCTCTCTTTAGAGTGCGCGAGAGGATGAGCAGAAGATGAGGTGGCTAAGGAAGCCCAGAGCCCCAGTGTTCTTAGGCCTACAAAAGCGCTTCCAAGGAAGGGTGCTGGCTAGCAAGAGCTTTCAGTGCTGGCACTTTTCATCTCTGAGCAATTGCTCGACGTTTGCAATTTCTCACCTGAGCTCTCTTTAGAGCGCGAGAGGATGAGCAGAAGATTAGGTGGCTAGACAAGCCCAGAGCCCCAGTGTTCTTAGGCCTACAGAAGCGCTTCCAAGGAAGGGTGCTGGCTAGCAACAGCTTTCAGTGCTGGCACTTTTCATCTCTGAGCAATTGCTCGACGTTTGCAATTTCTCAGCTCGTGTCTATGAGATGGAAAGAGAAGGACCGTGACGTTTGGTGGGTAGAGAAGCGCAAAGCCCCAGTGTTACTGCGCCTGTAAAGCGCTTCCAAGGAAGGGTGCTGGCTAGCAACAGCTTTCAGTGCTGGCACTTTTCATCTCTGAGCAATTGCTGGACGTTTGCAATTTCTCACCTGAGCTCTCTTTAGAGTGCGCGAGAGGATGAGCAGAAGATGAGGTGGCTAGAGAAGCCCAGAGCCCCAGTGTGCTTAGGCCTACAAAAGCGCTTCCAAGGAAGGGTGCTGGCTAGCAACAGCTTCCAGTGCTGGCACTTTTCATCTCTGAGCAATTGCTCGACGTTTGCAATTTCTCAGCTCGTGTCTACGAGACGGAAAGAGAATGACTGTGACGTTTGGTGCGTATAGAAGCGCAAAGCCCCAGTGTTGCTGCGCCTGTGAAAGCGCTTCCAAGGAAGGGTGCTGGCTAGCAAGAGCTTTCAGTGCTGGCACTTTTCCTCTCTGAGCAATTGCTGGACGTTTGCAATTTCTCACCTGAGCTCTCTTCAGAGTGCGCGAGAGGATGAGCAGAAGATGAGGTGGCTAGAGAAGCCCAGAGCCCCACTGTTCTTAGGCCTACAAAAGCGCTTCCAAGGAAGGGTGCTGGCTAGCAACAGCTTTCAGTGCTGGCACTTTTCATCTCTGAGCAATTGCTGGACGTTTGCAATTTCTCAGCTCGTGTCTATGAGATGGAAAGAGAATGACCGTGACGTTTGGTGGGTAGAGAAGCGCAAAGCCCCAGTGTTACTGCGCCTGTAAAGCGCTTCCAAGGAAGGGTGCTGGCTAGCAACAGCTTTCAGTGCTGGCACTTTTCATCTCTGAGCAATTGCTCGACGTTTGCAATTTCTCAGCTTGTGTCTACGAGACGGAAAGAGAAGGACCGTGACGTTTGGTTGGTAGAGAAGCGCAAAGCCCCAGTGTTACTGCGCCTGTGAAAGCGCTTCCAAGGAAGGGTGCTGGCTAGCAAGAGCTTTCAGTGCTGGCACTTTTCATCTCTGAGCAATTGCTCGACGTTTGCAATTTCTCACCTGAGCTCTCTTTAGAGTGCGCGAGAGGATGAGCAGAAGATGAGGTGGCTAGAGAAGCCCAGAGCCCCAGTGTTCTTAGGGCTACAAAAGCGCTTCCAAGGAAGGGTGCTGGCTAGCAAGAGCTTTCAGTGCTGGCACTTTTCATCTCTGAGCAATTGCTCGACGTTTGCAATTTCTCAGCTCGTGTCTACGAGACGGAAAGAGAATGACCGTGACGTTTGGTGGGTAGAGAAGCGCAAAGCCCCAGTGTTTCTTCGCCTGTGAAAGCGCTTCCAAGGAAGGGTGCTGGCTAGCAACAGCTTTCAGTACTGGCACTTTTCATCTCTGAGCAATTGCTCGACGTTTGCAATTTCTCAGCTCGTGTCTACGAGACGGAAAGAGAAGGACCGTGACGTTTGGTGCGTAGAGAAGTGCAAAGCCCCAGTGTTACTGCGCCTGTGAAAGCGCTTCCAAGGAAGGGTGCTGGCTAGCAAGAGCTTTCAGTGCTGGCACTTTTCCTCTCTGAGCAATTGCTCGACGTTTGCAATTTCTCACCTGAGCTCTCTTCAGAGTGCGCGAGAGGATGAGCAGAAGATGAGGTGGCTAGAGAAGCCCAGAGCCCCAGTGTTCTTAGGCCTACAAAAGCGCTTCCAAGGAAGGGGGCTGGCTAGCAAGAGCTTTCAGTGCTGGCACTTTTCATCTCTGAGCAATTGCTCGACGTTTGCAATTTCTCAGCTCGTGTCTACGAGACGGAAAGAGAAGGACCGTGACGTTTGGTGGGTAGAGAAGCGCAAAGCCCCATTGTTGCTGCGCCTGTGAAAGCGCTTCCAAGGAAGGGTGCTGGCTAGCAACAGCTTTCAGTGCTGGCACTTTTCATCTCTGAGCAATTGCTCAACGTTTGCAATTTCTCAGCTCGTTTCTACGAGACGGAAAGAGAATGACCGTGACGTTTGGTGGGTAGAGAAGCGCAAAGCCCCATTGTTGCTGCGCCTGTGAAAGCGCTTCCAAGGAAGGGTGCTGGCTAGCAACAGCTTTCAGTGCTGGCACTTTTCATCTCTGAGCAATTGCTGGACGTTTGCAATTTCTCACCTGAGCTCTCTTTAGAGTGCGCGAGAGGATGAGCAGAAGATGAGGTGGCTAAAGAAGCCCAGAGCCCCAGTGTTCTTAGGCCTACAAAAGCGCTTCCAAGGAAGGGTGCTGGCTAGCAACAGCTTTCAGTGCTGGCACTTTTCATCTCTGAGCAATTGCTGGACGTTTGCAATTTCTCAGCTCGTGTCTACGAGACGGAAAGAGAAGGACCGTGACGTTTGGTGGCTAAAGAAGCGCAAAGCCCCAGTGTTGCTGCGCCTGTGAAAGCGCTTCCAAGGAAGGGTGCTGGCTAGCAACAGCTTTCAGTGCTGGCACTTTTCATCTCTGAGCAATTGCTCGACGTTTGCAATTTCTCAGCTCGTTTCTACGAGGCGGAAAGAGAATGACAGTGACGTTTGGTGGCTAGAGAAGCGCAAAGCCCCAGTGTTGCTGCACCTGTGAAAGCGCTTCCAAGGAAGGGTGCTGGCTAGCAACAGCTTTCAGTGCTGGCACTTTTCATCTCTGAGCAATTGCTGGACGTTTGCAATTTCTCACCTGAGCTCTCTTCAGAGTGCGCGAGAGGATGAGCAGAAGATGAGGTGGCTAAAGAAGCCCAGAGCCCCAGTGTTCTTAGGCCTACAGAAGCGCTTCCAAGGAAGGGGGCTGGCTAGCAAGAGCTTTCAGTGCTGGCACTTTTCATCTCTGAGCAATTGCTGGACGTTTGCAATTTCTCAGCTCGTGTCTATGAGACGGAAGGAGAAGGACCGTGACGTTTGGTGGGTAGAGAAGCGCAAAGCCCCAGTGTTGCTGCGCCTGTGAAAGCGCTTCCAAGGAAGGGTGCTGGCTAGCAACAGCTTTCAGTGCTGGCACTTTTCATCTCTGAGCAATTGCTGGACGTTTGCAATTTCTCACCTGAGCTCTCTTTAGAGTGCGCGAGAGGATGAGCAGAAGATTAGGTGGCTAGAGAAGCCCAGAGCCCCAGTGTTCTTAGGCCTACAAAAGCGCTTCCAAGGAAGGGTGCTGGCTAGCAAGAGCTTTCAGTGCTGGCACTTTTCATCTCTGAGCAATTGCTCGACGTTTGCAATTTCTCAGCTCGTGTCTATGAGACGGAAAGAGAATGACCGTGACGTTTGGTGCATATAGAAGCCCAGAGCCCCAGTGTTCTTAGGCCTACAAAAGCGCTTCCAAGGAAGGGTGCTGGCTAGCAACAGCTTTCAGTGCTGGCACTTTTCATCTCTGAGCAATTGCTGGACGTTTGCAATTTCTCAGCTCGTGTCTACGAGACGGAAAGAGAAGGACCGTGACGTTTGGTGGCTAGAGAAGCGCAAAGCCCCATTGTTGCTGCGCCTGTGAAAGCGCTTCCAAGGAAGGGTGCTGGCTAGCAAGAGCTTTCAGTGCTGGCACTTTTCATCTCTGAGCAATTGCTGGACGTTTGCAATTTCTCACCTGAGCTCTCTTCAGAGTGCGCGAGAGGATGAGCAGAAGATGAGGTGGCTAAAGAAGCCCAGAGCCCCAGTGTTCTTAGGCCTACAAAAGCGCTTCCAAGGAAGGGTGCTGGCTAGCAAGAGCTTTCAGTGCTGGCACTTTTCATCTCTGAGCAATTGCTCGACGTTTGCAATTTCTCAGCTCGTGTCTACGAGACGGAAAGAGAAGGACCGTGACGTTTGGTGGGTAGAGAAGCGCAAAGCCCCAGTGTTACTGCGCCTGTGAAAGCGCTTCCAAGGAAGGGTGCTGGCTAGCAACAGCTTTCAGTGCTGGCACTTTTCATCTCTGAGCAATTGCTCGACGTTTGCAATTTCTCAGCTTGTGTCTACGAGACGGAAAGAGAAGGACCGTGACGTTTGGTGGCTAGAGAAGCGCAAAGCCCCAGTGTTACTGCGCCTGTGAAAGCGCTTCCAAGGAAGGGTGCTGGCTAGCAACAGCTTTCAGTGCTGGCACTTTTCATCTCTGAGCAATTGCTGGACGTTTGCAATTTCTCACCTGAGCTCTCTTTAGAGTGCGCGAGAGGATGAGCAGAAGATGAGGTGGCTAAGGAAGCCCAGAGCCCCAGTGTTCTTAGGCCTACAAAAGCGCTTCCAAGGAAGGGTGCTGGCTAGCAAGAGCTTTCAGTGCTGGCACTTTTCATCTCTGAGCAATTGCTCGACGTTTGCAATTTCTCACCTGAGCTCTCTTTAGAGCGCGAGAGGATGAGCAGAAGATTAGGTGGCTAGACAAGCCCAGAGCCCCAGTGTTCTTAGGCCTACAGAAGCGCTTCCAAGGAAGGGTGCTGGCTAGCAACAGCTTTCAGTGCTGGCACTTTTCATCTCTGAGCAATTGCTCGACGTTTGCAATTTCTCAGCTCGTGTCTATGAGATGGAAAGAGAAGGACCGTGACGTTTGGTGGGTAGAGAAGCGCAAAGCCCCAGTGTTACTGCGCCTGTAAAGCGCTTCCAAGGAAGGGTGCTGGCTAGCAACAGCTTTCAGTGCTGGCACTTTTCATCTCTGAGCAATTGCTGGACGTTTGCAATTTCTCACCTGAGCTCTCTTTAGAGTGCGCGAGAGGATGAGCAGAAGATGAGGTGGCTAGAGAAGCCCAGAGCCCCAGTGTGCTTAGGCCTACAAAAGCGCTTCCAAGGAAGGGTGCTGGCTAGCAAGAGCTTTCAGTGCTGGCACTTTTCATCTCTGAGCAATTGCTCGACGTTTGCAATTTCTCACCTGAGCTCTCTTTAGAGCGCGAGAGGATGAGCAGAAGATTAGGTGGCTAGACAAGCCCAGAGCCCCAGTGTTCTTAGGCCTACAGAAGCGCTTCCAAGGAAGGGTGCTGGCTAGCAACAGCTTTCAGTGCTGGCACTTTTCATCTCGGAGCAATTGCTGGACGTTTGCAATTTCTCAGCTCGTGTCTACGAGACGGAAAGAGAATGACTGTGACGTTTGGTGCGTATAGAAGCGCAAAGCCCCAGTGTTGCTGCGCCTGTGAAAGCGCTTCCAAGGAAGGGTGCTGGCTAGCAAGAGCTTTCAGTGCTGGCACTTTTCATCTCTGAGCAATTGCTCGACATTTGCAATTTCTCACCTGAGCTCTCTTCAGAGTGCGCGAGAGGATGAGCAGAAGATTAGGTGGCTAGAGAAGCCCAGAGCCCCAGTGTTCTTAGGCCTACAAAAGCGCTTCCAAGGAAGGGTGCTGGCTAGCAACAGCTTCCAGTGCTGGCACTTTTCATCTCTGAGCAATTGCTCAACGTTTGCAATTTCTCAGCTCGTGTCTACGAGACGGAAAGAGAAGGACCGTGACGTTTGGTGCGTATAGAAGCGCAAAGCCCCAGTGTTGCTGCGCCTGTGAAAGCGCTTCCAAGGAAGGGTGCTGGCTAGCAAGAGCTTTCAGTGCTGGCACTTTTCATCTCTGAGCAATTGCTGGACGTTTGCAATTTCTCACCTGAGCTCTCTTCAGAGTGCGCGAGAGGATGAGCAGAAGATGAGGTGGCTAGAGAAGCCCAGAGCCCCAGTGTTCTTAGGCCTACAAAAGCGCTTCCAAGGAAGGGTGCTGGCTAGCAAGAGCTTTCAGTGCTGGCATTTTTCATCTCTGAGGAATTGCTGGACGTTTGCAATTTCTCAGCTCGTGTCTATGAGATGGAAAGAGAATGACCGTGACGTTTGGTGGGTAGAGAAGCGCAAAGCCCCAGTGTTACTGCGCCTGTAAAGCGCTTCCAAGGAAGGGTGCTGGCTAGCAACAGCTTTCAGTGCTGGCACTTTTCATCTCTGAGCAATTGCTCGACGTTTGCAATTTCTCAGCTCGTGTCTACGAGACGGAAAGAGAAGGACCGTGACGTTTGGTGGCTAGAGAAGCGCTAAGCCCCAGTGTTACTGCGCCTGTGAAAGCGCTTCCAAGGAAGGGTGCTGGCTAGCAAGAGCTTTCAGTGCTGGCACTTTTCCTCTCTGAGCAATTGCTCGACGTTTTCAATTTCTCACCTGAGCTCTCTTCAGAGTGCGCGAGAGGATGAGCAGAAGATGAGGTGGCTAGAGAAGCCCAGAGCCCCAGTGTTCTTAGGCCTACAAAAGCGCTTCCAAGGAAGGGTGCTGGCTAGCAACAGCTTTCAGTGCTGGCACTTTTCATCTCTGAGCAATTGCTGGACGTTTGCAATTTCTCAGCTCGTGTCTACGAGACGGAAAGAGAAGGACCGTGACGTTTGGTGCGTATAGAAGCGCAAAGCCCCAGTGTTGCTGTGCCTGTGAAAGCGCTTCCAAGGAAGGGTGCTGGCTAGCAAGAGCTTTCAGTGCTGGCACTTTTCATCTCTGAGCAATTGCTGGACGTTTGCAATTTCTCAGCTCGTGTCTACGAGACGGAAAGAGAATGACCGTGACGTTTGGTGCGTAGAGAAGTGCAAAGACCCAGTGTTGCTGCGCCTGTGAAAGCGCTTCCAAGGAAGGGTGCTGGCTAGCAAGAGCTTTCAGTGCTGGCACTTTTCCTCTCTGAGCAATTGCTCGACGTTTGCAATTTCTCACCTGAGCTCTCTTCAGAGTGCACGAGAGGATGAGCAGAAGATGAGGTGGCTAGAGAAGCCCAGAGCCCCAGTGTTCTTAGGCCTACAAAAGCGCTTCCAAGGAAGGGGGCTGGCTAGCAAGAGCTTTCAGTGCTGGCACTTTTCATCTCTGAGCAATTGCTCGACGTTTGCAATTTCTCAGCTCGTTTCTACGAGACGGAAAGAGAAGGACTGTGACGTTTGGTGGCTAGAGAAGCGCAAAGCCCCAGTGTTGCTGCGCCTGTGAAAGCGCTTCCAAGGAAGGGTGCTGGCTAGCAAGAGCTTTCAGTGCTGGCACTTTTCATCTCTGAGCAATTGCTTGACGTTTGCAATTTCTCAGCTCGTTTCTACGAGACGGAAAGAGAAGGACCGTGACGTTTGGTGCGTAGAGAAGCGCAAAGCCCCATTGTTGCTGCGCCTGTGAAAGCGCTTCCAAGGAAGGGTGCTGGCTAGCAAGAGCTTTCAGTGCTGGCACTTTTCATCTCTGAGCAATTGCTGGACGTTTGCAATTTCTCACCTGAGCTCTCTTTAGAGTGCGCGAGAGGATGAGCAGAAGATGAGGTGGCTAAAGAAGCCCAGAGCCCCAGTGTTCTTAGGCCTACAAAAGCGCTTCCAAGGAAGGGTGCTGGCTAGCAAGAGCTTTCAGTGCTGGCACTTTTCATCTCTGAGCAATTGCTCGACGTTTGCAATTTCTCAGCTCGTGTCTACGAGACGGAAAGAGAAGGACCGTGACGTTTGGTGCGTATAGAAGTGCAAAGCCCCAGTGTTACTGCGCCTGTGAAAGCGCTTCCAAGGAAGGGTGCTGGCTAGCAACAGCTTTCAGTGCTGGCACTTTTCATCTCTGAGCAATTGCTCGACGTTTGCAATTTCTCACCTGAGCTCTCTTCAGAGTGCGCGAGAGGATGAGCAGAAGATGAGGTGGCTAGAGAAGCCCAGAGCCCCAGTGTTCTTAGGCCTACAAAAGCGCTTCCAAGGAAGGGGGCTGGCTAGCAACAGCTTTCAGTGCTGGCCCTTTTCCTCTCTGAGCAATTGCTCGACGTTTGCAATTTCTCAGCTCGTGTCTACGAGGCGGAAAGAGAATGACCGTGACGTTTGGTGGGTAGAGAAGCGCAAAGCCCCAGTGTTGCTGCGCCTGTGAAAGCGCTTCCAAGGAAGGGTGCTGGCTAGCAACAGCTTTCAGTGCTGGCACTTTTCATCTCTGAGCAATTGCTCGACGTTTGCAATTTCTCACCTGATCTCTCTTTAGAGCGCTAGAGGATGAGCAGAAGATTAGGTGGCTAGAGAAGCCCAGAGCCCCAGTGTTCTTAGGCCTACAAAAGCGCTTCCAAGGAAGGGTGCTGGCTAGCAAGAGCTTCCAGTGCTGGCACTTTTCATCTCTGAGCAATTGCTCGACGTTTGCAATTTCTCAGCTCGTGTCTACGAGACGGAAAGAGAATGACCGTGACGTTTGGTGCGTATAGAAGCGCAAAGCCCCAGTGTTGCTGCGCCTGTGAAAGCGCTTCCAAGGAAGGGTGCTGGCTAGCAACAGCTTTCAGTGCTGGCACTTTTCATCTCTGAGCAATTGCTCGACGTTTGCAATTTCTCACCTGAGCTCTCTTTAGACTGCGCGAGAGGATGAGCAGAAGATGAGGTGGCTAGAGAAGCCCAGAGCCCCAGTGTTCTTAGGCCTACAAAAGCGCTTCCAAGGAAGGGTGCTGGCTAGCAAGAGCTTTCAGTGCTGGCATTTTTCATCTCTGAGCAATTGCTCGACGTTTGCAATTTCTCAGCTCGTGTCTATGAGATGGAAAGAGAATGACCGTGACGTTTGGTGGGTAGAGAAGCGCAAAGCCCCAGTGTTACTGCGCCTGTAAAGCGCTTCCAAGGAAGGGTGCTGGCTAGCAACAGCTTTCAGTGCTGGCACTTTTCATCTCTGAGCAATTGCTCGACGTTTGCAATTTCTCAGCTCGTGTCTACGAGACGGAAAGAGAAGGACCGTGACGTTTGGTGGCTAGAGAAGCGCAAAGCCCCAGTGTTACTGCGCCTGTGAAAGCGCTTCCAAGGAAGGGTGCTGGCTAGCAACAGCTTTCAGTGCTGGCACTTTTCATCTCTGAGCAATTGCTCGACGTTTGCAATTTCTCACCTGAGCTCTCTTTAGAGTGCGCGAGAGGATGAGCAGAAGATGAGGTGGCTAGAGAAGCCCAGAGCCCCAGTGTTCTTAGGCCTACAAAAGCGCTTCCAAGGAAGGGTGCTGGCTAACAAGAGCTTCCAGTGCTGGCACTTTTCATCTCTGAGCAATTGCTCGACGTTTGCAATTTCTCAGCTCGTGTCTACGAGACGGAAAGAGAAGGACCGTGACGTTTGGTGGCTAGAGAAGTGCAAAGCCCCAGTGTTGCTGCGCCTGTGAAAGCGCTTCCAAGGAAGGGTGCTGGCTAGCAACAGCTTTCAGTGCTGGCACTTTTCATCTCTGAGCAATTGCTCGACGTTTGCAATTTCTCACCTGAGCTCTCTTCAGAGTGCACGAGAGGATGAGCAGAAGATGAGGTGGCTAGAGAAGCCCAGAGCCCCAGTGTTCTAAGGGCTACAAAAGCGCTTCCAAGGAAGGGTGCTGGCTAGCAAGAGCTTTCAGTGCTGGCACTTTTCATCTCTGAGCAATTGCTCGACGTTTGCAATTTCTCAGCTCGTGTCTACGAGACGGAGAGATAGTGACCGTGACGTTTGGTGGGTAGAGAAGCGCAAAGCCCCAGTGTTACTGCGCCTGTGAAAGCGCTTCCAAGGAAGGGTGCTGGCTAGCAACAGCTTTCAGTGCTGGCACTTTTCATCTCTGAGCAATTGCTCGACGTTTGCAATTTCTCAGCTCGTGTCTACGAGACGGAAAGAGAAGGACCGTGACGTTTGGTGCGTAGAGAAGTGCAAAGCCCCAGTGTTACTGCGCCTGTGAAAGCGCTTCCAAGGAAGGGTGCTGGCTAGCAAGAGCTTTCAGTGCTGGCACTTTTCATCTCTGAGCAATTGCTGGACGTTTGCAATTTCTCACCTGAGCTCTCTTCAGAGTGCGCGAGAGGATGAGCAGAAGATGAGGTGGCTAGAGAAGCCCAGAGCCCCAGTGTTCTTAGGCCTACAAAAGCGCTTCCAAGGAAGGGGGCTGGCTAGCAAGAGCTTTCAGTGCTGGCACTTTTCATCTCTGAGCAATTGCTGGACGTTTGCAATTTCTCAGCTCGTTTCTACGAGACGGAAAGAGAAGGACCGTGACGTTTGGTGGGTAGAGAAGCGCAAAGCCCCAGTGTTACTGCGCCTGTGAAAGCGCTTCCAAGGAAGGGTGCTGGCTAGCAAGAGCTTTCAGTGCTGGCACTTTTCATCTCTGAGCAATTGCTGGACGTTTGCAATTTCTCACCTGAGCTCTCTTTAGAGTGCGCGAGAGGATGAGCAGAAGATGAGGTGGCTAAAGAAGCCCAGAGCCCCAGTGTTCTTAGGCCTACAAAAGCGCTTCCAAGGAAGGGTGCTGGCTAGCAAGAGCTTTCAGTGCTGGCACTTTTCATCTCTGAGCAATTGCTGGACGTTTGCAATTTCTCAGCTCGTGTCTACGAGACGGAAAAAGAAGGACCGTGACGTTTGGTGGCTAAAGAAGCGCAAAGCCCCAGTGTTGCTGCGCCTGTGAAAGCGCTTCCAAGGAAGGGTGGTGGCTAGCAACAGCTTTCAGTGCTGGCACTTTTCATCTCTGAGCAATTGCTGGACGTTTGCAATTTCTCAGCTCGTTTCTACGAGACGGAAAGAGAATGACCGTGACGTTTGGTGGCTAGAGAAGCGCAAAGCCCCAGTGTTGCTGCGCCTGTGAAAGCGCTTCCAAGGAAGGGTGCTGGCTAGCAACAGCTTTCAGTGCTGGCACTTTTCATCTCTGAGCAATTGCTGGACGTTTGCAATTTCTCACCTGAGCTCTCTTCAGAGTGCGCGAGAGGATGAGCAGAAGATGAGGTGGCTAGAGAAGCCCAGAGCCCCAGTGTTCTTAGGCCTACTAAAGCGCTTCCAAGGAAGGGTGCTGGCTAGCAAGAGCTTTCAGTGCTGGCACTTTTCATCTCTGATCAATTGCTCGACGTTTGCAATTTCTCAGCTCGTGTCTACGAGACGGAAAGAGAATGACCGTGACGTTTGGTGGGTAGAGAAGCGCAAAGCCCCAGTGTTGCTGCGCCTGTGAAAGCGCTTCCAAGGAAGGGTGCTGGCTAGCAACAGCTTTCAGTGCTGGCACTTTTCATCTCTGAGCAATTGCTGGACGTTTGCAATTTCTCACCTGAGCTCTCTTTAGAGTGCGCGAGAGGATGAGCAGAAGATGAGGTGGCTAGAGAAGCCCAGAGCCCCAGTGTGCTTAGGCCTACAAAAGCGCTTCCAAGGAAGGGTGCTGGCTAGCAAGAGCTTTCAGTGCTGGCACTTTTCATCTCTGAGCAATTGCTCGACGTTTGCAATTTCTCACCTGAGCTCTCTTTAGAGCGCGAGAGGATGAGCAGAAGATTAGGTGGCTAGACAAGCCCAGAGCCCCAGTGTTCTTAGGCCTACAGAAGCACTTCCAAGGAAGGGTGCTGGCTAGCAACAGCTTTCAGTGCTGGCACTTTTCATCTCTGAGCAATTGCTCGACGTTTGCAATTTCTCAGCTCGTATCTATGAGACGGAAAGAGAATGACCGTGACGTTTGGTGGGTAGAGAAGCGCAAAGCCCCAGTGTTACTGCGCCTGTAAAGCGCTTCCAAGGAAGGGTGCTGGCTAGCAACAGCTTTCAGTGCTGGCACTTTTCATCTCTGAGCAATTGCTCGACGTTTGCAATTTCTCACCTGAGCTCTCTTTAGAGTGCGCGAGAGGATGAGCAGAAGATGAGGTGGCTAGAGAAGCCCAGAGCCCCAGTGTTCTTAGGCCTACAAAAGCGCTTCCAAGGAAGGGTGCTGGCTAGCAACAGCTTTCAGTGCTGGCACTTTTCATCTCTGAGCAATTGCTCGACGTTTGCAATTTCTCAGCTCGTGTCTACGAGATGGAAAGAGAAGGACCGTGACGTTTGGTGCGTATAGAAGTGCAAAGCCCCAGTGTTACTGCGCCTGTGAAAGCGCTTCCAAGGAAGGGTGCTGGCTAGCAACAGCTTTCAGTGCTGGCACTTTTCATCTCGGAGCAATTGCTCGACGTTTGCAATTTCTCACCTGAGCTCTCTTCAGAGTGCGCGAGAGGATGAGCAGAAGATGAGGTGGCTAGAGAAGCCCAGAGCCCCACTGTTCTTAGGCCTACAAAAGCGCTTCCAAGGAAGGGTGCTGGCTAGCAAGAGCTTTCAGTGCTGGCACTTTTCATCTCTGAGCAATTGCTCGACGTTTGCAATTTCTCAGCTCGTGTCTACGAGACGGAAAGAGAAGGACCGTGACGTTTGGTGGGTAGAGAAGCGCAAAGCCCCAGTGTTGCTGCGCCTGTGAAAGCGCTTCCAAGGAAGGGTGCTGGCTAGCAACAGCTTTCAGTGCTGGCACTTTTCATCTCTGAGCAATTGCTCAACATTTGCAATTTCTCAGCTCGTGTCTACGAGACGGAAAGAGAAGGACCGTGACGTTTGGTGGGTAGAGAAGCGCAAATCCCCAGTGTTACTGCGCCTGTGAAAGCGCTTCCAAGGAAGGGTGCTGGCTAGCAACAGCTTTCAGTGCTGGCACTTTTCATCTCTGAGCAATTGCTCGACGTTTGCAATTTCTCAGCTCGTGTCTACGAGGCGGAAAGAGAATGACCGTGACGTTTGGTGGGTAGAGAAGCGCAAAGCCCCAGTGTTGCTGCACCTGTGAAAGCGCTTCCAAGGAAGGGTGCTGGCTAGCAACAGCTTTCAGTGCTGGCACTTTTCATCTCTGAGCAATTGCTCGACGTTTGCAATTTCTCACCTGAGCTCTCTTTAGAGCGCTAGAGGATGAGCAGAAGATTAGGTGGCTAGAGAAGCCCAGAGCCCCAGTGTTCTTAGGCCTACAAAAGCGCTTCCAAGGAAGGGTGCTGGCTAGCAAGAGCTTCCAGTGCTGGCACTTTTCATCTCTGAGCAATTGCTCAACGTTTGCAATTTCTCAGCTCGTGTCTACGAGACGGAAAGAGAATGACCGTGACGTTTGGTGCGTATAGAAGTGCAAAGCCCCAGTGTTGCTGCGCCTGTGAAAGCGCTTCCAAGGAAGGGTGCTGGCTAACAAGAGCTTTCAGTGCTGGCACTTTTCATCTCTGAGCAATTGCTGGACGTTTGCAATTTCTCACCTGAGCTCTCTTCAGAGTGCACGAGAGGATGAGCAGAAGATTAGGTGGCTAGAGAAGCCCAGAGCCCCAGTGTTCTTAGGCCTACAAAAGCGCTTCCAAGGAAGGGTGCTGGCTAGCAAGAGCTTTCAGTGCTGGCACTTTTCATCTCTGAGCAATTGCTCGACGTTTGCAATTTCTCAGCTCGTGTCTACGAGACGGAGAGATAGTGACCGTGACGTTTGGTGGCTAGAGAAGCGCAAAGCCCCAGTGTTGCTGCGCCTGTGAAAGCGCTTCCAAGGAAGGGTGCTGGCTAGCAACAGCTTTCAGTACTGGCACTTTTCATCTCTGAGCAATTGCTCGACGTTTGCAATTTCTCAGCTCGTGTCTACGAGACGGAAAGAGAAGGACCGTGACGTTTGGTGCGTAGAGAAGTGCAAAGCCCCAGTGTTACTGCGCCTGTGAAAGCGCTTCCAAGGAAGGGTGCTGGCTAGCAAGAGCTTTCAGTGCTGGCACTTTTCATCTCTGAGCAATTGCTGGACGTTTGCAATTTCTCACCTGAGCTCTCTTCAGAGTGCGCGAGAGGATGAGCAGAAGATGAGGTGGCTAGAGAAGCCCAGAGCCCCAGTGTTCTTAGGCCTACAAAAGCGCTTCCAAGGAAGGGGGCTGGCTAGCAAGAGCTTTCAGTGCTGGCACTTTTCATCTCTGAGCAATTGCTCGACGTTTGCAATTTCTCAGCTCGTTTCTACGAGACGGAAAGAGAAGGACCGTGACGTTTGGTGGCTAGAGAAGCGCAAAGCCCCAGTGTTGCTGCGCCTGTGAAAGCGGTTCCAAGGAAGGGTGCTGGCTAGCAACAGCTTTCAGTGCTGGCACTTTTCATCTCTGAGCAATTGCTGGTCGTTTGCAATTTCTCAGCTCGTTTCTACGAGACGGAAAGAGAAGGACCGTGACGTTTGGTGGCTAGAGAAGCGCAAAGCCCCAGTGTTGCTGCGCCTGTGAAAGCGCTTCCAAGGAAGGGTGCTGGCTAGCAAGAGCTTTCAGTGCTGGCACTTTTCATCTCTGAGCAATTGCTGGACGTTTGCAATTTCTCACCTGAGCTCTCTTTAGAGTGCGCGAGAGGATGAGCAGAAGATTAGGTGGCTAAAGAAGCCCAGAGCCCCAGTGTTCTTAGGCCTACAAAAGCGCTTGCAAGGAAGGGTGCTGGCTAGCAAGAGCTTTCAGTGCTGGCACTTTTCATCTCTGAGCAATTGCTCGACGTTTGCAATTTCTCAGCTCGTGTCTACGAGACGGAAAGAGAAGGACCGTGACGTTTGGTGGCTAAAGAAGCGCAAAGCCCCAGTGTTGCTGCGCCTGTGAAAGCGCTTCCAAGGAAGGGTGCTGGCTAGCAAGAGCTTTCAGTGCTGGCACTTTTCATCTCTGAGCAATTGCTGGACGTTTGCAATTTCTCAGCTCGTGTCTACGAGACGGAAAGAGAATGACCGTGACGTTTGGTGGCTAGAGAAGCGCAAAGCCCCAGTGTTGCTGCACCTGTGAAAGCGCTTCCAAGGAAGGGTGCTGGCTAGCAAGAGCTTTCAGTGCTGGCACTTTTCATCTCTGAGCAATTGCTCGACGTTTGCAATTTCTCACCTGAGCTCTCTTCAGAGTGCGCGAGAGGATGAGCAGAAGATGAGGTGGCTAAAGAAGCCCAGAGCCCCAGTGTTCTTAGGCCTACAGAAGCGCTTCCAAGGAAGGGTGCTGGCTAGCAAGAGCTTTCAGTGCTGGCACTTTTCATCTCTGAGCAATTGCTCGACGTTTGCAATTTCTCAGCTCGTGTCTACGAGACGGAAAGAGAAGGACCGTGACGTTTGGTGGGTAGAGAAGCGCAAAGCCCCAGTGTTACTGCGCCTGTGAAAGCGCTTCCAAGGAAGGGTGCTGGCTAGCAAGAGCTTTCAGTGCTGGCACTTTTCATCTCTGAGCAATTGCTCGACGTTTGCAATTTCTCACCTGAGCTCTCTTTAGAGTGCGCGAGAGGATGAGCAGAAGATGAGGTGGCTAGAGAAGCCCAGAGCCCCAGTGTTCTTAGGCCTACAAAAGCGCTTCCAAGGAAGGGTGCTGGCTAGCAAGAGCTTTCAGTGCTGGCACTTTTCATCTCTGAGCAATTGCTCGACGTTTGCAATTTCTCAGCTCGTGTCTATGAGACGGAAAGAGAATGACCGTGACGTTTGGTGCATATAGAAGCCCAGAGCCCCAGTGTTCTTAGGCCTACAAAAGCGCTTCCAAGGAAGGGTGCTGGCTAGCAAGAGCTTTCAGTGCTGGCACTTTTCATCTCTGAGCAATTGCTGGACGTTTGCAATTTCTCAGCTCGTGTCTACGAGACGGAAAGAGAAGGACCGTGACGTTTGGTGGCTAGAGAAGCGCAAAACCCCAGTGTTGCTGCGCCTGTGAAAGCGCTTCCAAGGAAGGGTGCTGGCTAGCAACAGCTTTCAGTGCTGGCACTTTTCATCTCTGAGCAATTGCTCGACGTTTGCAATTTCTCAGCTCGTGTCTACGAGATGGAAAGAGAAGGACCGTGACGTTTGGTGCGTATAGAAGTGCAAAGCCCCAGTGTTACTGCACCTGTGAAAGCGCTTCCAAGGAAGGGTGCTGGCTAGCAACAGCTTTCAGTGCTGGCACTTTTCATCTCTGAGCAATTGCTCGACGTTTGCAATTTCTCACCTGAGCTCTCTTTAGAGTGCGTGAGAGGATGAGCAGAAGATGAGGTGGCTAAAGAAGCCCAGAGCCCCAGTGTTCTTAGGCCTACAAAAGCGCTTCCAAGGAAGGGTGCTGGCTAGCAAGAGCTTTCAGTGCTGGCATTTTTCATCTCTGAGCAATTGCTGGACGTTTGCAATTTCTCAGCTCGTGTCTACGAGACGGAAAGAGAAGGACCGTGACGTTTGGTGGGTAGAGAAGCGCAAAGCCCCAGTGTTGCTGCGCCTGTGAAAGCGCTTCCAAGGAAGGCTGCTGGCTAGCAACAGCTTTCAGTGCTGGCACTTTTCCTCTCTGAGCAATTGCTCGACGTTTGCAATTTCTCAGCTCGTGTCTACGAGACGGAAAGAGAAGGACCGTGACGTTTGGTGGCTAGAGAAGCGCAAAGCCCCAGTGTTACTGCGCCTGTGAAAGCGCTTCCAAGGAAGGGTGCTGGCTAGCAACAGCTTTCAGTGCTGGCACTTTTCATCTCTGAGCAATTGCTGGACGTTTGCAATTTCTCACCTGAGCTCTCTTTAGAGCGCGAGAGGATGAGCAGAAGATTAGGTGGCTAGACAAGCCCAGAGACCCAGTGTTCTTAGGCCTACAGAAGCGCTTCCAAGGAAGGGTGCTGGCTAGCAAGAGCTTTCAGTGCTGGCACTTTTCACCTCTGAGCAATTGCTCGACGTTTGCAATTTCTCAGCTCGTGTCTATGAGATGGAAAGAGAATGACCGTGACGTTTGGTGGGTAGAGAAGCGCAAAGCCCCAGTGTTACTGCGCCTGTAAAGCGCTTCCAAGGAAGGGTGCTGGCTAGCAACAGCTTTCAGTGCTGGCACTTTTCATCTCTGAGCAATTGCTCGACGTTTGCAATTTCTCACCTGAGCTCTCTTTAGCGTGCGCGAGAGGATGAGCAGAAGATGAGGTGGCTAGAGAAGCCCAGAGCCCCACTGTTCTTAGGCCTACAAAAGCGCTTCCAAGGAAGGGTGCTGGCTAGCAAGAGCTTTCAGTGCTGGCACTTTTCATCTCTGAGCAATTGCTGGACGTTTGCAATTTCTCAGCTCGTGTCTACGAGATGGAAAGAGAAGGACCGTGACGTTTGGTGCGTATAGAAGTGCAAAGCCCCAGTGTTACTGCGCCTGTGAAAGCGCTTCCAAGGAAGGGTGCTGGCTAGCAACAGCTTTCAGTGCTGGCACTTTTCATCTCTGAGCAATTGCTGGACGTTTGCAATTTCTCACCTGAGCTCTCTTCAGAGTGCGCGAGAGGATGAGCAGAAGATGAGGTGGCTAGAGAAGCCCAGAGCCCCAGTGTTCTTAGGCCTACAAAAGCGCTTCCAAGGAAGGGTGCTGGCTAGCAACAGCTTTCAGTGCTGGCACTTTTCATCTCTGAGCAATTGCTCAACGTTTGCAATTTCTCAGCTCGTGTCTATGAGACGGAAAGAGAAGGACCGTGACGTTTGGTGGGTAGAGAAGCGCAAAGCCCCAGTGTTGCTGCGCCTGTGAAAGCGCTTCCAAGGAAGGGTGCTGGCTAGCAAGAGCTTTCAGTGCTGGCACTTTTCATCTCTGAGCAATTGCTCGACGTTTGCAATTTCTCAGCTCGTGTCTACGAGGCGGAAAGAGAATGACCGTGACGTTTGGTGGGTAGAGAAGCGCAAAGCCCCAGTGTTGCTGCGCCTGTGAAAGCGCTTCCAAGGAAGGGTGCTGGCTAGCAACAGCTTTCAGTGCTGGCACTTTTCATCTCTGAGCAATTGCTCGACATTTGCAATTTCTCACCTGAGCTCTCTTTAGAGCGCTAGAGGATGAGCAGAAGATGAGGTGGCTAGAGAAGCCCAGAGCCCCAGTGTTCTTAGGCCTACAAAAGCGCTTCCAAGGAAGGGTGCTGGCTAGCAACAGCTTTCAGTGCTGGCACTTTTCATCTCTGAGCAATTGCTCGACGTTTGCAATTTCTCAGCTCGTGTCTAGGAGACGGAAAGAGAAGGACCGTGACGTTTGGTGCGTAGAGAAGCGCAAAGCCCCAGTGTTGCTGCGCCTGTGAAAGCGCTTCCAAGGAAGGGTGCTGGCTAGCAAGAGCTTTCAGTGCTGGCACTTTTCATCTCTGAGCAATTGCTGGACGTTTGCAATTTCTCACCTGAGCTCTCTTTAGAGTGCGCGAGAGGATGAGCAGAAGATGAGGTGGCTAGAGAAGCCCAGAGCCCCAGTGTTCT
Source organism: Sarcoramphus papa (assembly GCA_037962945.1). Lineage (NCBI taxonomy): Eukaryota > Metazoa > Chordata > Aves > Accipitriformes > Cathartidae > Sarcoramphus > Sarcoramphus papa. The sequence goes on along the minus strand of JBBMRM010000093.1, from coordinate 3,834,651 downwards.
TAGGCCTACAAAAGCGCTTCCAAGGAAGGGTGCTGGCTAGCAAGAGCTTTCAGTGCTGGCACTTTTCATCTCTGAGCAATTGCTCGACGTTTGCAATTTCTCAGCTCGTGTCTACGAGACGGAAAGAGAAGGACCGTGACGTTTGGTGCGTATAGAAGCGCAAAGCCCCAGTGTTGCTGCGCCTGTGAAAGCGCTTCCAAGGAAGGGTGCTGGCTAGCAACAGCTTTCAGTGCTGGCACTTTTCATCTCTGAGCAATTGCTCAACGTTTGCAATTTCTCAGCTCGTGTCTACGAGACGGAAAGAGAAGGACCGTGACGTTTGGTGGGTAGAGAAGCGCAAAGCCCCAGTGTTACTGCGCCTGTGAAAGCGCTTCCAAGGAAGGGTGCTGGCTAGCAAGAGCTTTCAGTGCTGGCACTTTTCATCTCTGAGCAATTGCTCGACGTTTGCAATTTCTCAGCTCGTGTCTACGAGGCGGAAAGAGAATGACCGTGACGTTTGGTGGGTAGAGAAGCGCAAAGCCCCAGTGTTGCTGCGCCTGTGAAAGCGCTTCCAAGGAAGGGTGATGGCTAGCAACAGCTTTCAGTGCTGGCACTTTTCATCTCTGAGCAATTGCTCGACGTTTGCAATTTCTCACCTGAGCTCTCTTTAGAGCGCTAGAGGATGAGCAGAAGATGAGGTGGCTAGAGAAGCCCAGAGCCCCAGTGTTCTTAGGCCTACAAAAGCGCTTCCAAGGAAGGGTGCTGGCTAGCAACAGCTTTCAGTGCTGGCACTTTTCATCTCGGAGCAATTGCTGGACGTTTGCAATTTCTCAACTCGTGTCTACGAGACGGAAAGAGAAGGACCGTGACGTTTGGTGCGTAGAGAAGCGCAAAGCCCCAGTGTTGCTGCGCCTGTGAAAGCGCTTCCAAGGAAGGGTGCTGGCTAGCAACAGCTTTCAGTGCTGGCACTTTTCATCTCGGAGCAATTGCTGGACGTTTGCAATTTCTCAGCTCGTGTCTACGAGATGGAAAGAGAAGGACCGTGACGTTTGGTGCGTAGAGAAGCGCAAAGCCCCAGTGTTACTGCGCCTGTGAAAGCGCTTCCAAGGAAGGGTGCTGGCTAGCAACAGCTTTCAGTGCTGGCACTTTTCATCTCTGAGCAATTGCTGGACGTTTGCAATTTCTCACCTGAGCTCTCTTCAGAGTGCGCGAGAGGATGAGCAGAAGATGAGGTGGCTAAAGAAGCCCAGAGCCCCAGTGTTCTTAGGCCTACAGAAGCGCTTCCAAGGAAGGGTGCTGGCTAGCAACAGCTTTCAGTGCTGGCACTTTTCATCTCGGAGCAATTGCTGGACGTTTGCAATTTCTCAGCTCGTGTCTACGAGATGGAAAGAGAAGGACCGTGACGTTTGGTGGCTAAAGAAGCGCAAAGCCCCAGTGTTGCTGCGCCTGTGAAAGCGCTTCCAAGGAAGGGTGCTGGCTAGCAAGAGCTTTCAGTGCTGGCACTTTTCATCTCTGAGCAATTGCTGGACGTTTGCAATTTCTCAGCTCGTTTCTACGAGACGGAAAGAGAATGACCGTGACGTTTGGTGGCTAGAGAAGCGCAAAGCCCCAGTGTTGCTGCACCTGTGAAAGCGCTTCCAAGGAAGGCTGCTGGCTAGCAACAGCTTTCAGTGCTGGCACTTTTCCTCTCTGAGCAATTGCTCGACGTTTGCAATTTCTCAGCTCGTGTCTACGAGACGGAAAGAGAAGGACCGTGACGTTTGGTGGCTAGAGAAGCGCAAAGCTGGCACTTTTCATCTCTGAGCAATTGCTCGACGTTTGCAATTTCTCACCTGAGCTCTCTTTAGAGCGCGAGAGGATGAGCAGAAGATGAGGTGGCTAGAGAAGCCCAGAGACCCAGTGTTCTTAGGCCTACAGAAGCGCTTCCAAGGAAGGGTGCTGGCTAGCAAGAGCTTTCAGTGCTGGCACTTTTCATCTCTGAGCAATTGCTCGACGTTTGCAATTTCTCAGCTCGTGTCTATGAGATGGAAAGAGAAGGACCGTGACGTTTGGTGGGTAGAGAAGCGCAAAGCCCCAGTGTTACTGCGCCTGTGAAAGCGCTTCCAAGGAAGGGTGCTGGCTAGCAACAGCTTTCAGTGCTGGCACTTTTCATCTCTGAGCAATTGCTCGACGTTTGCAATTTCTCACCTGAGCTCTCTTTAGAGTGCGCGAGAGGATGAGCAGAAGATGAGGTGGCTAGAGAAGCCCAGAGCCCCAGTGTTCTTAGGCCTACAAAAGCGCTTCCAAGGAAGGGTGCTGGCTAGCAAGAGCTTTCAGTGCTGGCACTTTTCATCTCTGAGCAATTGCTGGACGTTTGCAATTTCTCAGCTCGTGTCTACGAGATGGAAAGAGAAGGACCGTGACGTTTGGTGCGTATAGAAGTGCAAAGCCCCAGTGTTACTGCGCCTGTGAAAGCGCTTCCAAGGAAGGGTGCTGGCTAGCAACAGCTTTCAGTGCTGGCACTTTTCATCTCTGAGCAATTGCTGGACGTTTGCAATTTCTCACCTGAGCTCTCTTCAGAGTGCGCGAGAGGATGAGCAGAAGATGAGGTGGCTAGAGAAGCCCAGAGCCCCAGTGTTCTTAGGCCTACAAAAGCGCTTCCAAGGAAGGGGGCTGGCTAGCAACAGCTTTCAGTGCTGGCACTTTTCATCTCTGAGCAATTGCTCAACGTTTGCAATTTCTCAGCTCGTGTCTATGAGACGGAAAGAGAAGGACCGTGACGTTTGGTGGGTAGAGAAGCGCAAAGCCCCAGTGTTGCTGCGCCTGTGAAAGCGCTTCCAAGGAAGGGTGCTGGCTAGCAAGAGCTTTCAGTGCTGGCACTTTTCATCTCTGAGCAATTGCTCGACGTTTGCAATTTCTCAGCTCGTGTCTACGAGGCGGAAAGAGAATGACCGTGACGTTTGGTGGGTAGAGAAGCGCAAAGCCCCAGTGTTGCTGCGCCTGTGAAAGCGCTTCCAAGGAAGGGTGCTGGCTAGCAACAGCTTTCAGTGCTGGCACTTTTCATCTCGGAGCAATTGCTGGACGTTTGCAATTTCTCAGCTCGTGTCTACGAGATGGAAAGAGAAGGACCGTGACGTTTGGTGCGTAGAGAAGCGCAAAGCCCCAGTGTTACTGCGCCTGTGAAAGCGCTTCCAAGGAAGGGTGCTGGCTAGCAACAGCTTTCAGTGCTGGCACTTTTCATCTCTGAGCAATTGCTGGACGTTTGCAATTTCTCACCTGAGCTCTCTTCAGAGTGCGCGAGAGGATGAGCAGAAGATGAGGTGGCTAAAGAAGCCCAGAGCCCCAGTGTTCTTAGGCCTACAGAAGCGCTTCCAAGGAAGGGTGCTGGCTAGCAACAGCTTTCAGTGCTGGCACTTTTCATCTCGGAGCAATTGCTGGACGTTTGCAATTTCTCAGCTCGTGTCTACGAGATGGAAAGAGAAGGACCGTGACGTTTGGTGGCTAAAGAAGCGCAAAGCCCCAGTGTTGCTGCGCCTGTGAAAGCGCTTCCAAGGAAGGGTGCTGGCTAGCAAGAGCTTTCAGTGCTGGCACTTTTCATCTCTGAGCAATTGCTGGACGTTTGCAATTTCTCAGCTCGTTTCTACGAGACGGAAAGAGAATGACCGTGACGTTTGGTGGCTAGAGAAGCGCAAAGCCCCAGTGTTGCTGCACCTGTGAAAGCGCTTCCAAGGAAGGCTGCTGGCTAGCAACAGCTTTCAGTGCTGGCACTTTTCCTCTCTGAGCAATTGCTCGACGTTTGCAATTTCTCAGCTCGTGTCTACGAGACGGAAAGAGAAGGACCGTGACGTTTGGTGGCTAGAGAAGCGCAAAGCTGGCACTTTTCATCTCTGAGCAATTGCTCGACGTTTGCAATTTCTCACCTGAGCTCTCTTTAGAGCGCGAGAGGATGAGCAGAAGATGAGGTGGCTAGAGAAGCCCAGAGACCCAGTGTTCTTAGGCCTACAGAAGCGCTTCCAAGGAAGGGTGCTGGCTAGCAAGAGCTTTCAGTGCTGGCACTTTTCATCTCTGAGCAATTGCTCGACGTTTGCAATTTCTCAGCTCGTGTCTATGAGATGGAAAGAGAAGGACCGTGACGTTTGGTGGGTAGAGAAGCGCAAAGCCCCAGTGTTACTGCGCCTGTGAAAGCGCTTCCAAGGAAGGGTGCTGGCTAGCAACAGCTTTCAGTGCTGGCACTTTTCATCTCTGAGCAATTGCTCGACGTTTGCAATTTCTCACCTGAGCTCTCTTTAGAGTGCGCGAGAGGATGAGCAGAAGATGAGGTGGCTAGAGAAGCCCAGAGCCCCAGTGTTCTTAGGCCTACAAAAGCGCTTCCAAGGAAGGGTGCTGGCTAGCAAGAGCTTTCAGTGCTGGCACTTTTCATCTCTGAGCAATTGCTGGACGTTTGCAATTTCTCAGCTCGTGTCTACGAGATGGAAAGAGAAGGACCGTGACGTTTGGTGCGTATAGAAGTGCAAAGCCCCAGTGTTACTGCGCCTGTGAAAGCGCTTCCAAGGAAGGGTGCTGGCTAGCAACAGCTTTCAGTGCTGGCACTTTTCATCTCTGAGCAATTGCTGGACGTTTGCAATTTCTCACCTGAGCTCTCTTCAGAGTGCGCGAGAGGATGAGCAGAAGATGAGGTGGCTAGAGAAGCCCAGAGCCCCAGTGTTCTTAGGCCTACAAAAGCGCTTCCAAGGAAGGGGGCTGGCTAGCAACAGCTTTCAGTGCTGGCACTTTTCATCTCTGAGCAATTGCTCAACGTTTGCAATTTCTCAGCTCGTGTCTATGAGACGGAAAGAGAAGGACCGTGACGTTTGGTGGGTAGAGAAGCGCAAAGCCCCAGTGTTGCTGCGCCTGTGAAAGCGCTTCCAAGGAAGGGTGCTGGCTAGCAAGAGCTTTCAGTGCTGGCACTTTTCATCTCTGAGCAATTGCTCGACGTTTGCAATTTCTCAGCTCGTGTCTACGAGGCGGAAAGAGAATGACCGTGACGTTTGGTGGGTAGAGAAGCGCAAAGCCCCAGTGTTGCTGCGCCTGTGAAAGCGCTTCCAAGGAAGGGTGCTGGCTAGCAACAGCTTTCAGTGCTGGCACTTTTCATCTCTGAGCAATTGCTCGACATTTGCAATTTCTCACCTGAGCTCTCTTTAGAGCGCGAGAGGATGAGCAGAAGATGAGGTGGCTAGAGAAGCCCAGAGACCCAGTGTTCTTAGGCCTACAAAAGCGCTTCCAAGGAAGGGTGCTGGCTAGCAAGAGCTTTCAGTGCTGGCACTTTTCATCTCTGAGCAATTGCTCGACGTTTGCAATTTCTCAGCTCGTGTCTACGAGGCGGAAAGAGAAGGACCGTGACGTTTGGTGGGTAGAGAAGCGCAAAGCCCCAGTGTTGCTGCGCCTGTGAAAGCGCTTCCAAGGAAGGGTGCTGGCTAGCAACAGCTTTCAGTGCTGGCACTTTTCATCTCTGAGCAATTGCTCGACGTTTGCAATTTCTCACCTGAGCTCTCTTTAGAGCGCTAGAGGATGAGCAGAAGATGAGGTGGCTAGAGAAGCCCAGAGCCCCAGTGTTCTTAGGCCTACAAAAGCGCTTCCAAGGAAGGGTGCTGGCTAGCAAGAGCTTTCAGTGCTGGCACTTTTCATCTCTGAGCAATTGCTCGACGTTTGCAATTTCTCAGCTCGTGTCTACGAGACGGAAAGAGAAGGACCGTGACGTTTGGTGGGTAGAGAAGCGCAAAGCCCCAGTGTTGCTGCGCCTGTGAAAGCGCTTCCAAGGAAGGGTGCTGGCTAGCAACAGCTTTCAGTGCTGGCACTTTTCATCTCGGAGCAATTGCTCGACGTTTGCAATTTCTCAGCTCGTGTCTACGAGATGGAAATAGAAGGACCGTGACGTTTGGTGCGTAGAGAAGCGCAAAGCCCCAGTGTTACTGCGCCTGTGAAAGCGCTTCCAAGGAAGGGTGCTGGCTAGCAACAGCTTTCAGTGCTGGCACTTTTCATCTCTGAGCAATTGCTGGACGTTTGCAATTTCTCACCTGAGCTCTCTTCAGAGTGCGCGAGAGGATGAGCAGAAGATGAGGTGGCTAAAGAAGCCCAGAGCCCCAGTGTTCTTAGGCCTACAGAAGCGCTTCCAAGGAAGGGTGCTGGCTAGCAACAGCTTTCAGTGCTGGCACTTTTCATCTCTGAGCAATTGCTGGACGTTTGCAATTTCTCAGCTCGTGTCTACGAGATGGAAAGAGAAGGACCGTGACGTTTGGTGGCTAAAGAAGCGCAAAGCCCCAGTGTTGCTGCGCCTGTGAAAGCGCTTCCAAGGAAGGGTGCTGGCTAGCAAGAGCTTTCAGTGCTGGCACTTTTCCTCTCTGAGCAATTGCTGGACGTTTGCAATTTCTCAGCTCGTTTCTACGAGACGGAAAGAGAATGACCGTGACGTTTGGTGGCTAGAGAAGCGCAAAGCCCCAGTGTTGCTGCACCTGTGAAAGCGCTTCCAAGGAAGGGTGCTGGCTAGCAACAGCTTTCAGTGCTGGCACTTTTCATCTCTGAGCAATTGCTGGACGTTTGCAATTTCTCACCTGAGCTCTCTTTAGAGTGCGCGAGAGGATGAGCAGAAGATGAGGTGGCTAAAGAAGCCCAGAGCCCCAGTGTTCTTAAGCCTACAAAAGCGCTTCCAAGGAAGGGGGCTGGCTAGCAACAGCTTTCAGTGCTGGCACTTTTCATCTCTGAGCAATTGCTCGACGTTTGCAATTTCTCAGCTCGTGTCTACGAGACGGAAAGAGAATGACCGTGACGTTTGGTGGGTAGAGAAGCGCAAAGCCCCAGTGTTACTGCGCCTGTGAAAGCGCTTCCAAGGAAGGGTGCTGGCTAGCAACAGCTTTCAGTGCTGGCACTTTTCATCTCTGAGCAATTGCTGGACGTTTGCAATTTCTCACCTGAGCTCTCTTTAGAGTGTGCGAGAGGATGAGCAGAAGATGAGGTGGCTAGAGAAGCCCAGAGCCCCAGTGTTCTTAGGGCTACAAAAGCGCTTCCAAGGAAGGGTGCTGGCTAGCAAGAGCTTTCAGTGCTGGCACTTTTCATCTCTGAGCAATTGCTCAACGTTTGCAATTTCTCAGCTCGTGTCTATGAGACGGAAAGAGAAGGACCGTGACGTTTGGTGGCTAGAGAAGCGCAAAGCCCCAGTGTTGCTGCGCCTGTGAAAGCGCTTCCAAGGAAGGGTGCTGGCTAGCAACAGCTTTCAGTGCTGGCACTTTTCATCTCTGAGCAATTGCTCGACGTTTGCAATTTCTCAGCTCGTGTCTACGAGGCGGAAAGAGAATGACCGTGACGTTTGGTGGGTAGAGAAGCGCAAAGCCCCAGTGTTGCTGCGCCTGTGAAAGCGCTTCCAAGGAAGGGTGCTGGCTAGCAACAGCTTTCAGTGCTGGCACTTTTCATCTCTGAGCAATTGCTCGACATTTGCAATTTCTCACCTGAGCTCTCTTTAGAGCGCTAGAGGATGAGCAGAAGATGAGGTGGCTAGAGAAGCCCAGAGCCCCAGTGTTCTTAGGCCTACAAAAGCGCTTCCAAGGAAGGGTGCTGGCTAGCAAGAGCTTTCAGTGCTGGCACTTTTCATCTCTGAGCAATTGCTCGACGTTTGCAATTTCTCAGCTCGTGTCTACGAGGCGGAAAGAGAAGGACCGTGACGTTTGGTGGGTAGAGAAGCGCAAAGCCCCAGTGTTGCTGCGCCTGTGAAAGCGCTTCCAAGGAAGGGTGCTGGCTAGCAACAGCTTTCAGTGCTGGCACTTTTCATCTCTGAGCAATTGCTCGACGTTTGCAATTTCTCACCTGAGCTCTCTTTAGAGCGCTAGAGGATGAGCAGAAGATGAGGTGGCTAGAGAAGCCCAGAGCCCCAGTGTTCTTAGGCCTACAAAAGCGCTTCCAAGGAAGGGTGCTGGCTAGCAAGAGCTTTCAGTGCTGGCACTTTTCATCTCTGAGCAATTGCTCGACGTTTGCAATTTCTCAGCTCGTGTCTACGAGACGGAAAGAGAAGGACCGTGACGTTTGGTGCGTAGAGAAGCGCAAAGCCCCAGTGTTGCTGCGCCTGTGAAAGCGCTTCCAAGGAAGGGTGCTGGCTAGCAACAGCTTTCAGTGCTGGCACTTTTCATCTCGGAGCAATTGCTCGACGTTTGCAATTTCTCAGCTCGTGTCTACGAGATGGAAATAGAAGGACCGTGACGTTTGGTGCGTAGAGAAGCGCAAAGCCCCAGTGTTACTGCGCCTGTGAAAGCGCTTCCAAGGAAGGGTGCTGGCTAGCAACAGCTTTCAGTGCTGGCACTTTTCATCTCTGAGCAATTGCTGGACGTTTGCAATTTCTCACCTGAGCTCTCTTCAGAGTGCGCGAGAGGATGAGCAGAAGATGAGGTGGCTAAAGAAGCCCAGAGCCCCAGTGTTCTTAGGCCTACAGAAGCGCTTCCAAGGAAGGGTGCTGGCTAGCAACAGCTTTCAGTGCTGGCACTTTTCATCTCTGAGCAATTGCTGGACGTTTGCAATTTCTCAGCTCGTGTCTACGAGATGGAAAGAGAAGGACCGTGACGTTTGGTGGCTAAAGAAGCGCAAAGCCCCAGTGTTGCTGCGCCTGTGAAAGCGCTTCCAAGGAAGGGTGCTGGCTAGCAAGAGCTTTCAGTGCTGGCACTTTTCCTCTCTGAGCAATTGCTGGACGTTTGCAATTTCTCAGCTCGTTTCTACGAGACGGAAAGAGAATGACCGTGACGTTTGGTGGGTAGAGAAGCGCAAAGCCCCAGTGTTGCTGCACCTGTGAAAGCGCTTCCAAGGAAGGGTGCTGGCTAGCAACAGCTTTCAGTGCTGGCACTTTTCATCTCTGAGCAATTGCTGGACGTTTGCAATTTCTCACCTGAGCTCTCTTTAGAGTGCGCGAGAGGATGAGCAGAAGATGAGGTGGCTAAAGAAGCCCAGAGCCCCAGTGTTCTTAAGCCTACAAAAGCGCTTCCAAGGAAGGGGGCTGGCTAGCAACAGCTTTCAGTGCTGGCACTTTTCATCTCTGAGCAATTGCTCGACGTTTGCAATTTCTCAGCTCGTGTCTACGAGACGGAAAGAGAATGACCGTGACGTTTGGTGGGTAGAGAAGCGCAAAGCCCCAGTGTTACTGCGCCTGTGAAAGCGCTTCCAAGGAAGGGTGCTGGCTAGCAAGAGCTTTCAGTGCTGGCACTTTTCATCTCTGAGCAATTGCTGGACGTTTGCAATTTCTCACCTGAGCTCTCTTTAGAGTGTGCGAGAGGATGAGCAGAAGATGAGGTGGCTAGAGAAGCCCAGAGCCCCAGTGTTCTTAGGGCTACAAAAGCGCTTCCAAGGAAGGGTGCTGGCTAGCAACAGCTTTCAGTGCTGGCACTTTTCATCTCTGAGCAATTGCTCGACGTTTGCAATTTCTCAGCTCGTGTCTATGAGACGGAAAGAGAATGACCGTGACGTTTGGTGCATATAGAAGCCCAGAGCCCCAGTGTTCTTAGGCCTACAAAAGCGCTTCCAAGGAAGGGTGCTGGCTAGCAAGAGCTTTCAGTGCTGGCACTTTTCATCTCTGAGCAATTGCTGGACGTTTGCAATTTCTCAGCTCGTGTCTACGAGATGGAAAGAGAAGGACCGTGACGTTTGGTGGGTAGGGAATCGCAAAGCCCCAGTGTTACTGCGCCTGTGAAAGCGCTTCCAAGGAAGGGTGCTGGCTAGCAACAGCTTTCAGTGCTGGCACTTTTCATCTCTGAGCAATTGCTGGACGTTTGCAATTTCTCACCTGAGCTCTCTTCAGAGTGCGCGAGAGGATGAGCAGAAGATGAGGTGGCTAGACAAGCCCAGAGCCCCAGTGTTCTTAGGCCTACAAAAGCGCTTCCAAGGAAGGGTGCTGGCTAGCAAGAGCTTTCAGTGCTGGCACTTTTCATCTCTGAGCAATTGCTCAACGTTTGCAATTTCTCAGCTCGTGTCTATGAGACGGAAAGAGAAGGACCGTGACGTTTGGTGGCTAGAGAAGCGCAAAGCCCCAGTGTTGCTGCGCCTGTGAAAGCGCTTCCAAGGAAGGGTGCTGGCTAGCAAGAGCTTTCAGTGCTGGCACTTTTCATCTCTGAGCAATTGCTCGACGTTTGCAATTTCTCAGCTCGTGTCTACGAGACGGAAGGAGAAGGACCGTGACGTTTGGTGCGTAGAGAAGCGCAAAGCCCCAGTGTTGCTGCGCCTGTGAAAGCGCTTCCAAGGAAGGGTGCTGGCTAGCAACAGCTTTCAGTGCTGGCACTTTTCATCTCGGAGCAATTGCTCGACGTTTGCAATTTCTCAGCTCGTGTCTACGAGATGGAAAGAGAAGGACCGTGACGTTTGGTGCGTAGAGAAGTGCAAAGCCCCAGTGTTACTGCGCCTGTGAAAGCGCTTCCAAGGAAGGGTGCTGGCTAGCAAGAGCTTTCAGTGCTGGCACTTTTCATCTCTGAGCAATTGCTGGACGTTTGCAATTTCTCACCTGAGCTCTCTTCAGAGTGCGCGAGAGGATGAGCAGAAGATGAGGTGGCTAAAGAAGCCCAGAGCCCCAGTGTTCTTAGGCCTACAGAAGCGCTTCCAAGGAAGGGTGCTGGCTAGCAACAGCTTTCAGTGCTGGCACTTTTCATCTCTGAGCAATTGCTCGACGTTTGCAATTTCTCAGCTCGTGTCTACGAGACGGAAAGAGAATGACCGTGACGTTTGGTGGCTAAAGAAGCGCAAAGCCCCAGTGTTGCTGCGCCTGTGAAAGCGCTTCCAAGGAAGGGTGCTGGCTAGCAAGAGCTTTCAGTGCTGGCACTTTTCATCTCTGAGCAATTGCTGGACGTTTGCAATTTCTCAGCTCGTTTCTACGAGACGGAAAGAGAATGACCGTGACGTTTGGTGGCTAGAGAAGCGCAAAGCCCCAGTGTTGCTGCACCTGTGAAAGCGCTTCCAAGGAAGGGTGCTGGCTAGCAACAGCTTTCAGTGCTGGCACTTTTCATCTCTGAGCAATTGCTGGACGTTTGCAATTTCTCACCTGAGCTCTCTTCAGAGTGCGCGAGAGGATGAGCAGAAGATGAGGTGGCTAAAGAAGCCCAGAGCCCCAGTGTTCTTAGGCCTACAGAAGCGCTTCCAAGGAAGGGGGCTGGCTAGCAACAGCTTTCAGTGCTGGCACTTTTCATCTCTGAGCAATTGCTCGACGTTTGCAATTTCTCAGCTCGTGTCTACGAGACGGAAAGAGAATGACCGTGACGTTTGGTGGGTAGAGAAGCGCAAAGCCCCAGTGTTACTGCGCCTGTGAAAGCGCTTCCAAGGAAGGGTGCTGGCTAGCAACAGCTTTCAGTGCTGGCACTTTTTATCTCTGAGCAATTGCTGGACGTTTTCAATTTCTCACCTGAGCTCTCTTTAGAGTGCGCGAGAGGATGAGCAGAAGATGAGGTGGCTAGAGAAGCCCAGAGCCCCAGTGTTCTTAGGCCTACAAAAGCGCTTCCAAGGAAGGGTGCTGGCTAGCAAGAGCTTTCAGTGCTGGCACTTTTCATCTCTGAGCAATTGCTCGACGTTTGCAATTTCTCAGCTCGTGCCTATGAGACGGAAAGAGAATGACCGTGACGTTTGGTGCATATAGAAGCCCAGACCCCAGTGTTCTTAGGCCTACAAAAGCGCTTCCAAGGAAGGGTGCTGGCTAGCAAGAGCTTTCAGTGCTGGCACTTTTCATCTCTGAGCAATTGCTGGACGTTTGCAATTTCTCAGCTCGTGTCCACGAGATGGAAAGAGAAGGACCGTGACGTTTGGTGCGTAGAGAAGTGCAAAGCCCCAGTGTTACTGCGCCTGTGAAAGCGCTTCCAAGGAAGGGTGCTGGCTAGCAACAGCTTTCAGTGCTGGCACTTTTCATCTCTGAGCAATTGCTCAACGTTTGCAATTTCTCAGCTCGTGTCTACGAGACGGAAAGAGAAGGACCGTGACGTTTGGTGGGTAGAGAAGCGCAAAGCCCCAGTGTTACTGCGCCTGTGAAAGCGCTTCCAAGGAAGGGTGCTGGCTAGCAACAGCTTTCAGTGCTGGCACTTTTCATCTCTGAGCAATTGCTGGACGTTTGCAATTTCTCAGCTCGTTTCTACGAGACGGAAAGAGAAGGACCGTGACGTTTGGTGGCTAAAGAAGCGCAAAGCCCCAGTGTTGCTGCGCCTGTGAAAGCGCTTCCAAGGAAGGGTGCTGGCTAGCAAGAGCTTTCAGTGCTGGCACTTTTCATCTCTGAGCAATTGCTGGACGTTTGCAATTTCTCAGCTCGTTTCTACGAGACGGAAAGAGAAGGACCGTGACGTTTGGTGGCTAGAGAAGCGCAAAGCCCCAGTGTTGCTGCACCTGTGAAAGCGCTTCCAAGGAAGGGTGCTGGCTAGCAACAGCTTTCAGTGCTGGCACTTTTCATCTCTGAGCAATTGCTCGACGTTTGCAATTTCTCACCTGAGCTCTCTTCAGAGTGCGCGAGAGGATGAGCAGAAGATGAGGTGGCTAAAGAAGCCCAGAGCCCCAGTGTTCTTAGGCCTACAGAAGCGCTTCCAAGGAAGGGGGCTGGCTAGCAACAGCTTTCAGTGCTGGCACTTTTCATCTCTGAGCAATTGCTCGACGTTTGCAATTTCTCAGCTCGTGTCTACGAGACGGAAAGAGAATGACCGTGACGTTTGGTGGGTAGAGAAGCGCAAAGCCCCAGTGTTACTGCGCCTGTGAAAGCGCTTCCAAGGAAGGGTGCTGGCTAGCAAGAGCTTTCAGTGCTGGCACTTTTCATCTCTGAGCAATTGCTGGACGTTTGCAATTTCTCACCTGAGCTCTCTTTAGAGTGCGCGAGAGGATGAGCAGAAGATGAGGTGGCTAGAGAAGCCCAGAGCCCCAGTGTTCTTAGGCCTACAAAAGCGCTTCCAAGGAAGGGTGCTGGCTAGCAAGAGCTTTCAGTGCTGGCACTTTTCATCTCTGAGCAATTGCTCGACGTTTGCAATTTCTCAGCTCGTGTCTACGAGACGGAAAGAGAAGGACCGTGACGTTTGGTGCGTAGAGAAGCGCAAAACCCCAGTGTTGCTGCGCCTGTGAAAGCGCTTCCAAGGAAGGGTGCTGGCTAGCAACAGCTTTCAGTGCTGGCACTTTTCATCTCTGAGCAATTGCTCGACGTTTGCAATTTCTCAGCTCGTGTCTACGAGATGGAAAGAGAAGGACCGTGACGTTTGGTGCGTATAGAAGTGCAAAGCCCCAGTGTTACTGCGCCTGTGAAAGCGCTTCCAAGGAAGGGTGCTGGCTAGCAACAGCTTTCAGTGCTGGCACTTTTCATCTCTGAGCAATTGCTCGACGTTTGCAATTTCTCACCTGAGCTCTCTTTAGAGTGCGCGAGAGGATGAGCAGAAGATGAGGTGGCTAAAGAAGCCCAGAGCCCCAGTGTTCTTAGGCCTACAAAAGCGCTTCCAAGGAAGGGTGCTGGCTAGCAAGAGCTTTCAGTGCTGGCATTTTTCATCTCTGAGCAATTGCTGGACGTTTGCAATTTCTCAGCTCGTGTCTACGAGACGGAAAGAGAAGGACCGTGACGTTTGGTGGGTAGAGAAGCGCAAAGCCCCAGTGTTGCTGCGCCTGTGAAAGCGCTTCCAAGGAAGGCTGCTGGCTAGCAACAGCTTTCAGTGCTGGCACTTTTCCTCTCTGAGCAATTGCTCGACGTTTGCAATTTCTCAGCTCGTTTCTACGAGGCGGAAAGAGAAGGACCGTGACGTTTGGTGGGTAGAGAAGCGCAAAGCCCCAGTGTTACTGCGCCTGTGAAAGCGCTTCCAAGGAAGGGTGCTGGCTAGCAACAGCTTTAAGTGCTGGCACTTTTCATCTCGGAGCAATTGCTCGACGTTTGCAATTTCTCACCTGAGCTCTCTTTAGAGCGCGAGAGGATGAGCAGAAGATGAGGTGGCTAGACAAGCCCAGAGACCCAGTGTTCTTAGGCCTACAGAAGCGCTTCCAAGGAAGGGTGCTGGCTAGCAAGAGCTTTCAGTGCTGGCACTTTTCATCTCTGAGCAATTGCTCGACGTTTGCAATTTCTCAGCTCGTGTCTATGAGATGGAAAGAGAATGACCGTGACGTTTGGTGGGTAGAGAAGCGCAAAGCCCCAGTGTTACTGCGCCTGTAAAGCGCTTCCAAGGAAGGGTGCTGGCTAGCAACAGCTTTCAGTGCTGGCACTTTTCATCTCTGAGCAATTGCTCGACGTTTGCAATTTCTCACCTGAGCTCTCTTTAGCGTGCGCGAGAGGATGAGCAGAAGATGAGGTGGCTAGAGAAGCCCAGAGCCCCAGTGTTCTTAGGCCTACAAAAGCGCTTCCAAGGAAGGGTGCTGGCTAGCAACAGCTTTCAGTGCTGGCACTTTTCATCTCTGAGCAATTGCTCGACGTTTGCAATTTCTCAGCTCGTGTCTACGAGATGGAAAGAGAAGGACCGTGACGTTTGGTGCGTATAGAAGTGCAAAGCCCCAGTGTTACTGCGCCTGTGAAAGCGCTTCCAAGGAAGGGTGCTGGCTAGCAACAGCTTTCAGTGCTGGCACTTTTCATCTCTGAGCAATTGCTGGACGTTTGCAATTTCTCACCTGAGCTCTCTTCAGAGTGCGCGAGAGGATGAGCAGAAGATGAGGTGGCTAGAGAAGCCCAGAGCCCCAGTGTTCTTAGGCCTACAAAAGCGCTTCCAAGGAAGGGTGCTGGCTAGCAACAGCTTTCAGTGCTGGCACTTTTCATCTCTGAGCAATTGCTCGACGTTTGCAATTTCTCAGCTCGTGTCTACGAGACGGAAAGAGAAGGACCGTGACGTTTGGTGGCTAAAGAAGCGCAAAGCCCCAGTGTTGCTGCGCCTGTGAAAGCGCTTCCAAGGAAGGGTGCTGGCTAGCAAGAGCTTTCAGTGCTGGCACTTTTCATCTCTGAGCAATTGCTGGACGTTTGCAATTTCTCAGCTCGTTTCTACGAGACGGAAAGAGAATGACCGTGACGTTTGGTGGCTAGAGAAGCGCAAAGCCCCAGTGTTGCTGCACCTGTGAAAGCGCTTCCAAGGAAGGGTGCTGGCTAGCAAGAGCTTTCAGTGCTGGCACTTTTCATCTCTGAGCAATTGCTCGACGTTTGCAATTTCTCACCTGAGCTCTCTTCAGAGTGCGCGAGAGGATGAGCAGAAGATGAGGTGGCTAAAGAAGCCCAGAGCCCCAGTGTTCTTAGGCCTACAGAAGCGCTTCAAAGGAAGGGGGCTGGCTAGCAACAGCTTTCAGTGCTGGCACTTTTCATCTCTGAGCAATTGCTGGACGTTTGCAATTTCTCACCTGAGCTCTCTTTAGAGTGCGCGAGAGGATGAGCAGAAGATGAGGTGGCTAGAGAAGCCCAGAGCCCCAGTGTTCTTAGGGCTACAAAAGCGCTTCCAAGGAAGGGTGCTGGCTAGCAAGAGCTTTCAGTGCTGGCACTTTTCATCTCTGAGCAATTGCTCGACGTTTGCAATTTCTCAGCTCGTGTCTATGAGACGGAAAGAGAATGACCGTGACGTTTGGTGCATATAGAAGCCCAGAGCCCCAGTGTTCTTAGGCCTACAAAAGCGCTTCCAAGGAAGGGTGCTGGCTAGCAAGAGCTTTCAGTGCTGGCACTTTTCATCTCTGAGCAATTGCTCGACGTTTGCAATTTCTCAGCTCGTGTCTACGAGACGGAAAGAGAAGGACCGTGACGTTTGGTGCGTAGAGAAGCGCAAAACCCCAGTGTTGCTGCGCCTGTGAAAGCGCTTCCAAGGAAGGGTGCTGGCTAGCAACAGCTTTCAGTGCTGGCACTTTTCCTCTCTGAGCAATTGCTCGATGTTTGCAATTTCTCAGCTCGTGTCTACGAGATGGAAAGAGAAGGACCGTGACGTTTGGTGCGTAGAGAAGTGCAAAGCCCCAGTGTTACTGCGCCTGTGAAAGCGCTTCCAAGGAAGGGTGCTGGCTAGCAAGAGCTTTCAGTGCTGGCACTTTTCATCTCTGAGCAATTGCTCGACGTTTGCAATTTCTCACCTGAGCTCTCTTTAGAGTGCGCGAGAGGATGAGCAGAAGATGAGGTGGCTAAAGAAGCCCAGAGCCCCACTGTTCTTAGGCCTACAAAAGCGCTTCCAAGGAAGGGTGCTGGCTAGCAAGAGCTTTCAGTGCTGGCATTTTTCATCTCTGAGCAATTGCTCGACGTTTGCAATTTCTCAGCTCGTGTCTACGAGATGGAAAGAGAAGGACCGTGACGTTTGGTGCGTATAGAAGTGCAAAGCCCCAGTGTTACTGCGCCTGTGAAAGCGCTTCCAAGGAAGGGTGCTGGCTAGCAACAGCTTTCAGTGCTGGCACTTTTCATCTCTGAGCAATTGCTGGACGTTTGCAATTTCTCACCTGAGCTCTCTTCAGAGTGCGCGAGAGGATGAGCAGAAGATGAGGTGGCTAGAGAAGCCCAGAGCCCCAGTGTTCTTAGGCCTACAAAAGCGCTTCCAAGGAAGGGTGCTGGCTAGCAAGAGCTTTCAGTGCTGGCACTTTTCATCTCTGAGCAATTGCTCAACGTTTGCAATTTCTCAGCTCGTGTCTATGAGACGGAAAGAGAAGGACCGTGACGTTTGGTGGCTAGAGAAGCGCAAAGCCCCAGTGTTGCTGCGCCTGTGAAAGCGCTTCCAAGGAAGGGTGCTGGCTAGCAAGAGCTTTCAGTGCTGGCACTTTTCATCTCTGAGCAATTGCTCAACGTTTGCAATTTCTCAGCTCGTGTCTACGAGACGGAAAGAGAAGGACCGTGACGTTTGGTGGCTAGAGAAGCGCAAAGCCCCAGTGTTACTGCGCCTGTGAAAGCGCTTCCAAGGAAGGGTGCTGGCTAGCAAGAGCTTTCAGTGCTGGCACTTTTCATCTCTGAGCAATTGCTCGACGTTTGCAATTTCTCAGCTCGTGTCTACGAGGCGGAAAGAGAATGACCGTGATGTTTGGTGGCTAGAGAAGCGCAAAGCCCCAGTGTTGCTGCGCCTGTGAAAGCGCTTCCAAGGAAGGGTGCTGGCTAGCAACAGCTTTCAGTGCTGGCACTTTTCATCTCTGAGCAATTGCTCGACATTTGCAATTTCTCACCTGAGCTCTCTTTAGAGCGCTAGAGGATGAGCAGAAGATGAGGTGGCTAGAGAAGCCCAGAGCCCCAGTGTTCTTAGGCCTACAAAAGCGCTTCCAAGGAAGGGTGCTGGCTAGCAAGAGCTTTCAGTGCTGGCACTTTTCATCTCTGAGCAATTGCTCGACGTTTGCAATTTCTCAGCTCGTGTCTACGAGATGGAAAGAGAAGGACCGTGACGTTTGGTGCGTATAGAAGTGCAAAGCCCCAGTGTTGCTGCGCCTGTGAAAGCGCTTCCAAGGAAGGGTGCTGGCTAGCAAGAGCTTTCAGTGCTGGCACTTTTCATCTCGGAGCAATTGCTCGACGTTTGCAATTTCTCACCTGAGCTCTCTTTAGAGTGCGCGAGAGGATGAGCAGAAGATGAGGTGGCTAGAGAAGCCCAGAGCCCCAGTGTTCTTAGGCCTACAAAAGCGCTTCCAAGGAAGGGTGCTGGCTAGCAAGAGCTTTCAGTGCTGGCACTTTTCATCTCTGAGCAATTGCTCAACGTTTGCAATTTCTCAGCTCGTGTCTACGAGACGGAAAGAGAAGGACCGTGACGTTTGGTGGCTAGAGAAGCGCAAAGCCCCAGTGTTGCTGCGCCTGTGAAAGCGCTTCCAAGGAAGGGTGCTGGCTAGCAACAGCTTTCAGTGCTGGCACTTTTCATCTCTGAGCAATTGCTGGACGTTTGCAATTTCTCAGCTCGTGTCTACGAGACGGAAAGAGAAGGACCGTGACGTTTGGTGGGTAGAGAAGCGCAAAGCCCCAGTGTTGCTGCGCCTGTGAAAGCGCTTCCAAGGAAGGGTGCTGGCTAGCAACAGCTTTCAGTGCTGGCACTTTTCATCTCTGAGCAATTGCTCGACGTTTGCAATTTCTCAGCTCGTGTCTACGAGATGGAAAGAGAAGGACCGTGACGTTTGGTGCGTATAGAAGTGCAAAGCCCCAGTGTTACTGCGCCTGTGAAAGCGCTTCGAAGGAAGGGTGCTGGCTAGCAAGAGCTTTCAGTGCTGGCACTTTTCATCTCTGAGCAATTGCTCGACGTTTGCAATTTCTCACCTGAGCTCTCTTTAGAGTGCGCGAGAGGATGAGCAGAAGATGAGGTGGCTAAAGAAGCCCAGAGCCCCAGTGTTCTTAGGCCTACAAAAGCGCTTCCAAGGAAGGGTGCTGGCTAGCAAGAGCTTTCAGTGCTGGCATTTTTCATCTCTGAGCAATTGCTGGACGTTTGCAATTTCTCAGCTCGTGTCTACGAGACGGAAAGAGAAGGACCGTGACGTTTGGTGGGTAGAGAAGCGCAAAGCCCCAGTGTTGCTGCGCCTGTGAAAGCGCTTCCAAGGAAGGCTGCTGGCTAGCAACAGCTTTCAGTGCTGGCACTTTTCATCTCTGAGCAATTGCTCGACGTTTGCAATTTCTCAGCTCGTTTCTACGAGGCGGAAAGAGAAGGACCGTGACGTTTGGTGGGTAGAGAAGCGCAAAGCCCCGGTGTTACTGCGCCTGTGAAAGCGCTTCCAAGGAAGGGTGCTGGCTAGCAACAGCTTTAAGTGCTGGCACTTTTCATCTCGGAGCAATTGCTCGACGTTTGCAATTTCTCACCTGAGCTCTCTTTAGAGCGCGAGAGGATGAGCAGAAGATTAGGTGGCTAGACAAGACCAGAGACCCAGTGTTCTTAGGCCTACAGAAGCGCTTCCAAGGAAGGGTGCTGGCTAGCAACAGCTTTCAGTGCTGGCACTTTTCATCTCTGAGCAATTGCTCGACGTTTGCAATTTCTCAGCTCGTGTCTATGAGATGGAAAGAGAATGACCGTGACGTTTGGTGGCTAGAGAAGCGCAAAGCCCCAGTGTTACTGCGCCTGTAAAGCGCTTCCAAGGAAGGGTGCTGGCTAGCAACAGCTTTCAGTGCTGGCACTTTTCATCTCTGAGCAATTGCTCGACGTTTGCAATTTCTCACCTGAGCTCTCTTTAGCGTGCGCGAGAGGATGAGCAGAAGATGAGGTGGCTAGAGAAGCCCAGAGCCCCAGTGTTCTTAGGCCTACAAAAGCGCTTCCAAGGAAGGGTGCTGGCTAGCAACAGCTTTCAGTGCTGGCACTTTTCATCTCTGAGCAATTGCTCGACGTTTGCAATTTCTCAGCTCGTGTCTACGAGATGGAAAGAGAAGGACCGTGACGTTTGGTGCGTATAGAAGTGCAAAGCCCCAGTGTTACTGCGCCTGTGAAAGCGCTTCCAAGGAAGGGTGCTGGCTAGCAACAGCTTTCAGTGCTGGCACTTTTCATCTCTGAGCAATTGCTGGACGTTTGCAATTTCTCACCTGAGCTCTCTTCAGAGTGCGCGAGAGGATGAGCAGAAGATGAGGTGGCTAGAGAAGCCCAGAGCCCCAGTGTTCTTAGGCCTACAAAAGCGCTTCCAAGGAAGGGTGCTGGCTAGCAACAGCTTTCAGTGCTGGCACTTTTCATCTCTGAGCAATTGCTCGACGTTTGCAATATCTCAGCTCGTGTCTACGAGACGGAAAGAGAAGGACCGTGACGTTTGGTGGCTAAAGAAGCGCAAAGCCCCAGTGTTGCTGCGCCTGTGAAAGCGCTTCCAAGGAAGGGTGCTGGCTAGCAAGAGCTTTCAGTGCTGGCACTTTTCATCTCTGAGCAATTGCTGGACGTTTGCAATTTCTCAGCTCGTTTCTACGAGACGGAAAGAGAATGACCGTGACGTTTGGTGGGTAGAGAAGCGCAAAGCCCCAGTGTTGCTGCACCTGTGAAAGCGCTTCCAAGGAAGGGTGCTGGCTAGCAAGAGCTTTCAGTGCTGGCACTTTTCATCTCTGAGCAATTGCTCGACGTTTGCAATTTCTCACCTGAGCTCTCTTCAGAGTGCGCGAGAGGATGAGCAGAAGATGAGGTGGCTAAAGAAGCCCAGAGCCCCAGTGTTCTTAGGCCTACAGAAGCGCTTCAAAGGAAGGGTGCTGGCTAGCAACAGCTTTCAGTGCTGGCACTTTTCATCTCTGAGCAATTGCTGGACGTTTGCAATTTCTCAGCTCGTGTCTACGAGACGGAAAGAGAATGACCGTGACGTTTGGTGGGTAGAGAAGCGCAAAGCCCCAGTGTTACTGCGCCTGTGAAAGCGCTTCCAAGGAAGGGTGCTGGCTAGCAACAGCTTTCAGTGCTGGCACTTTTCATCTCTGAGCAATTGCTCGACGTTTGCAATTTCTCACCTGAGCTCTCTTTAGAGTGCGCGAGAGGATGAGCAGAAGATGAGGTGGCTAGAGAAGCCCAGAGCCCCAGTGTTCTTAGGGCTACAAAAGCGCTTCCAAGGAAGGGTGCTGGCTAGCAAGAGCTTTCAGTGCTGGCACTTTTCATCTCTGAGCAATTGCTCGACGTTTGCAATTTCTCAGCTCGTATCTATGAGACGGAAAGAGAATGACCGTGACGTTTGGTGCATATAGAAGCCCAGAGCCCCAGTGTTCTTAGGCCTACAAAAGCGCTTCCAAGGAAGGGTGCTGGCTAGCAAGAGCTTTCAGTGCTGGCACTTTTCATCTCTGAGCAATTGCTCGACGTTTGCAATTTCTCAGCTCGTGTCTACGAGACGGAAAGAGAAGGACCGTGACGTTTGGTGCGTAGAGAAGCGCAAAACCCCAGTGTTGCTGCGCCTGTGAAAGCGCTTCCAAGGAAGGGTGCTGGCTAGCAACAGCTTTCAGTGCTGGCACTTTTCCTCTCTGAGCAATTGCTCGACGTTTGCAATTTCTCAGCTCGTGTCTACGAGATGGAAAGAGAAGGACCGTGACGTTTGGTGCGTATAGAAGTGCAAAGCCCCAGTGTTACTGCGCCTGTGAAAGCGCTTCCAAGGAAGGGTGCTGGCTAGCAAGAGCTTTCAGTGCTGGCACTTTTCATCTCTGAGCAATTGCTCGACGTTTGCAATTTCTCACCTGAGCTCTCTTTAGAGTGCGCGAGAGGATGAGCAGAAGATGAGGTGGCTAAAGAAGCCCAGAGCCCCACTGTTCTTAGGCCTACAAAAGCGCTTCCAAGGAAGGGTGCTGGCTAGCAAGAGCTTTCAGTGCTGGCATTTTTCATCTCTGAGCAATTGCTGGACGTTTGCAATTTCTCAGCTCGTGTCTACGAGACGGAAAGAGAAGGACCGTGACGTTTGGTGGGTAGAGAAGCGCAAAGCCCCAGTGTTGCTGCGCCTGTGAAAGCGCTTCCAAGGAAGGCTGCTGGCTAGCAACAGCTTTCAGTGCTGGCACTTTTCCTCTCTGAGCAATTGCTCGACGTTTGCAATTTCTCAGCTCGTGTCTACGAGATGGAAAGAGAAGGACCGTGACGTTTGGTGGCTAGAGAAGCGCAAAGCCCCAGTGTTACTGCGCCTGTGAAAGCGCTTCCAAGGAAGGGTGCTGGCTAGCAACAGCTTTCAGTGCTGGCACTTTTCATCTCGGAGCAATTGCTCGACGTTTGCAATTTCTCACCTGAGCTCTCTTTAGAGCGCGAGAGGATGAGCAGAAGATTAGGTGTCTAGAGAAGCCCAGAGACCCAGTGTTCTTAGGCCTACAGAAGCGCTTCCAAGGAAGGGTGCTGGCTAGCAAGAGCTTTCAGTGCTGGCACTTTTCATCTCTGAGCAATTGCTCGACGTTTGCAATTTCTCAGCTCGTGTCTATGAGATGGAAAGAGAATGACCGTGACGTTTGGTGGGTAGAGAAGCGCAAAGCCCCAGTGTTACTGCGCCTGTAAAGCGCTTCCAAGGAAGGGTGCTGGCTAGCAACAGCTTTCAGTGCTGGCACTTTTCATCTCGGAGCAATTGCTCGACGTTTGCAATTTCTCACCTGAGCTCTCTTTAGCGTGTGCGAGAGGATGAGCAGAAGATGAGGTGGCTAGAGAAGCCCAGAGCCCCAGTGTTCTTAGGCCTACAAAAGCGCTTCCAAGGAAGGGTGCTGGCTAGCAAGAGCTTTCAGTGCTGGCACTTTTCATCTCTGAGCAATTGCTGGACGTTTGCAATTTCTCAGCTCGTGTCTACGAGATGGAAAGAGAAGGACCGTGACGTTTGGTGCGTATAGAAGTGCAAAGCCCCAGTGTTACTGCGCCTGTGAAAGCGCTTCCAAGGAAGGGTGCTGGCTAGCAACAGCTTTCAGTGCTGGCACTTTTCATCTCTGAGCAATTGCTGGACGTTTGCAATTTCTCACCTGAGCTCTCTTCAGAGTGCGCGAGAGGATGAGCAGAAGATGAGGTGGCTAGAGAAGCCCAGAGCCCCAGTGTTCTTAGGCCTACAAAAGCGCTTCCAAGGAAGGGTGCTGGCTAGCAAGAGCTTTCAGTGCTGGCACTTTTCATCTCTGAGCAATTGCTCAACGTTTGCAATTTCTCAGCTCGTGTCTATGAGACGGAAAGAGAAGGACCGTGACGTTTGGTGGCTAGAGAAGCGCAAAGCCCCAGTGTTGCTGCGCCTGTGAAAGCGCTTCCAAGGAAGGGTGCTGGCTAGCAAGAGCTTTCAGTGCTGGCACTTTTCATCTCTGAGCAATTGCTCAACGTTTGCAATTTCTCAGCTCGTGTCTACGAGACGGAAAGAGAAGGACCGTGACGTTTGGTGGCTAGAGAAGCGCAAAGCCCCAGTGTTACTGCCCCTGTGAAAGCGCTTCCAAGGAAGGGTGCTGGCTAGCAAGAGCTTTCAGTGCTGGCACTTTTCATCTCTGAGCAATTGCTCGACGTTTGCAATTTCTCAGCTCGTGTCTACGAGACGGAAAGAGAATGACCGTGATGTTTGGTGGCTAGAGAAGCGCAAAGCCCCAGTGTTGCTGCGCCTGTGAAAGCGCTTCCAAGGAAGGGTGCTGGCTAGCAACAGCTTTCAGTGCTGGCACTTTTCATCTCTGAGCAATTGCTCGACATTTGCAATTTCTCACCTGAGCTCTCTTTAGAGCGCTAGAGGATGAGCAGAAGATGAGGTGGCTAGAGAAGCCCAGAGCCCCAGTGTTCTTAGGCCTACAAAAGCGCTTCCAAGGAAGGGTGCTGGCTAGCAAGAGCTTTCAGTGCTGGCACTTTTCATCTCTGAGCAATTGCTCGACGTTTGCAATTTCTCAGCTCGTGTCTACGAGATGGAAAGAGAAGGACCGTGACGTTTGGTGCGTATAGAAGCGCAAAGCCCCAGTGTTACTGCGCCTGTGAAAGCGCTTCCAAGGAAGGGTGCTGGCTAGCAACAGCTTTCAGTGCTGGCACTTTTCATCTCTGAGCAATTGCTCGACGTTTGCAATTTCTCACCTGAGCTCTCTTCAGAGTGCGCGAGAGGATGAGCAGAAGATGAGGTGGCTAGAGAAGCCCAGAGCCCCAGTGTTCTTAGGCCTACAAAAGCGCTTCCAAGGAAGGGTGCTGGCTAGCAAGAGCTTTCAGTGCTGGCACTTTTCATCTCTGAGCAATTGCTCAACGTTTGCAATTTCTCAGCTCGTGTCTATGAGACGGAAAGAGAAGGACCGTGACGTTTGGTGGCTAGAGAAGCGCAAAGCCCCAGTGTTGCTGCGCCTGTGAAAGCGCTTCCAAGGAAGGGTGCTGGCTAGCAAGAGCTTTCAGTGCTGGCACTTTTCATCTCTGAGCAATTGCTCGACGTTTGCAATTTCTCAGCTCGTGTCTACGAGACGGAAGGAGAAGGACCGTGACGTTTGGTGCGTAGAGAAGCGCAAAGCCCCAGTGTTGCTGCGCCTGTGAAAGCGCTTCCAAGGAAGGGTGCTGGCTAGCAACAGCTTTCAGTGCTGGCACTTTTCATCTCGGAGCAATTGCTCGACGTTTGCAATTTCTCAGCTCGTGTCTACGAGATGGAAAGAGAAGGACCGTGACGTTTGGTGCGTAGAGAAGTGCAAAGCCCCAGTGTTACTGCGCCTGTGAAAGCGCTTCCAAGGAAGGGTGCTGGCTAGCAAGAGCTTTCAGTGCTGGCACTTTTCATCTCTGAGCAATTGCTGGACGTTTGCAATTTCTCACCTGAGCTCTCTTCAGAGTGCGCGAGAGGATGAGCAGA
The DNA here is from genome assembly GCA_037962945.1 of Sarcoramphus papa. Classification (NCBI taxonomy): domain Eukaryota; kingdom Metazoa; phylum Chordata; class Aves; order Accipitriformes; family Cathartidae; genus Sarcoramphus; species Sarcoramphus papa. The sequence goes on along the minus strand of JBBMRM010000093.1, from coordinate 3,810,636 downwards.
AGATGAGGTGGCTAAAGAAGCCCAGAGCCCCAGTGTTCTTAGGCCTACAGAAGCGCTTCCAAGGAAGGGTGCTGGCTAGCAACAGCTTTCAGTGCTGGCACTTTTCATCTCTGAGCAATTGCTCGACGTTTGCAATTTCTCAGCTCGTGTCTACGAGACGGAAAGAGAATGACCGTGACGTTTGGTGGCTAAAGAAGCGCAAAGCCCCAGTGTTGCTGCGCCTGTGAAAGCGCTTCCAAGGAAGGGTGCTGGCTAGCAAGAGCTTTCAGTGCTGGCACTTTTCATCTCTGAGCAATTGCTGGACGTTTGCAATTTCTCAGCTCGTTTCTACGAGACGGAAAGAGAATGACCGTGACGTTTGGTGGCTAGAGAAGCGCAAAGCCCCAGTGTTGCTGCACCTGTGAAAGCGCTTCCAAGGAAGGGTGCTGGCTAGCAACAGCTTTCAGTGCTGGCACTTTTCATCTCTGAGCAATTGCTGGACGTTTGCAATTTCTCACCTGAGCTCTCTTCAGAGTGCGCGAGAGGATGAGCAGAAGATGAGGTGGCTAAAGAAGCCCAGAGCCCCAGTGTTCTTAGGCCTACAGAAGCGCTTCCAAGGAAGGGGGCTGGCTAGCAACAGCTTTCAGTGCTGGCACTTTTCATCTCTGAGCAATTGCTCGACGTTTGCAATTTCTCAGCTCGTGTCTACGAGACGGAAAGAGAATGACCGTGACGTTTGGTGGGTAGAGAAGCGCAAAGCCCCAGTGTTACTGCGCCTGTGAAAGCGCTTCCAAGGAAGGGTGCTGGCTAGCAACAGCTTTCAGTGCTGGCACTTTTTATCTCTGAGCAATTGCTGGACGTTTTCAATTTCTCACCTGAGCTCTCTTTAGAGTGCGCGAGAGGATGAGCAGAAGATGAGGTGGCTAGAGAAGCCCAGAGCCCCAGTGTTCTTAGGCCTACAAAAGCGCTTCCAAGGAAGGGTGCTGGCTAGCAAGAGCTTTCAGTGCTGGCACTTTTCATCTCTGAGCAATTGCTCGACGTTTGCAATTTCTCAGCTCGTGCCTATGAGACGGAAAGAGAATGACCGTGACGTTTGGTGCATATAGAAGCCCAGACCCCAGTGTTCTTAGGCCTACAAAAGCGCTTCCAAGGAAGGGTGCTGGCTAGCAAGAGCTTTCAGTGCTGGCACTTTTCATCTCTGAGCAATTGCTGGACGTTTGCAATTTCTCAGCTCGTGTCCACGAGATGGAAAGAGAAGGACCGTGACGTTTGGTGCGTAGAGAAGTGCAAAGCCCCAGTGTTACTGCGCCTGTGAAAGCGCTTCCAAGGAAGGGTGCTGGCTAGCAACAGCTTTCAGTGCTGGCACTTTTCATCTCTGAGCAATTGCTCAACGTTTGCAATTTCTCAGCTCGTGTCTACGAGACGGAAAGAGAAGGACCGTGACGTTTGGTGGGTAGAGAAGCGCAAAGCCCCAGTGTTACTGCGCCTGTGAAAGCGCTTCCAAGGAAGGGTGCTGGCTAGCAACAGCTTTCAGTGCTGGCACTTTTCATCTCTGAGCAATTGCTGGACGTTTGCAATTTCTCAGCTCGTTTCTACGAGACGGAAAGAGAAGGACCGTGACGTTTGGTGGCTAAAGAAGCGCAAAGCCCCAGTGTTGCTGCGCCTGTGAAAGCGCTTCCAAGGAAGGGTGCTGGCTAGCAAGAGCTTTCAGTGCTGGCACTTTTCATCTCTGAGCAATTGCTGGACGTTTGCAATTTCTCAGCTCGTTTCTACGAGACGGAAAGAGAAGGACCGTGACGTTTGGTGGCTAGAGAAGCGCAAAGCCCCAGTGTTGCTGCACCTGTGAAAGCGCTTCCAAGGAAGGGTGCTGGCTAGCAACAGCTTTCAGTGCTGGCACTTTTCATCTCTGAGCAATTGCTCGACGTTTGCAATTTCTCACCTGAGCTCTCTTCAGAGTGCGCGAGAGGATGAGCAGAAGATGAGGTGGCTAAAGAAGCCCAGAGCCCCAGTGTTCTTAGGCCTACAGAAGCGCTTCCAAGGAAGGGGGCTGGCTAGCAACAGCTTTCAGTGCTGGCACTTTTCATCTCTGAGCAATTGCTCGACGTTTGCAATTTCTCAGCTCGTGTCTACGAGACGGAAAGAGAATGACCGTGACGTTTGGTGGGTAGAGAAGCGCAAAGCCCCAGTGTTACTGCGCCTGTGAAAGCGCTTCCAAGGAAGGGTGCTGGCTAGCAACAGCTTTCAGTGCTGGCACTTTTCATCTCTGAGCAATTGCTGGACGTTTGCAATTTCTCACCTGAGCTCTCTTTAGAGTGCGCGAGAGGATGAGCAGAAGATGAGGTGGCTAGAGAAGCCCAGAGCCCCAGTGTTCTTAGGCCTACAAAAGCGCTTCCAAGGAAGGGTGCTGGCTAGCAAGAGCTTTCAGTGCTGGCACTTTTCATCTCTGAGCAATTGCTCGACGTTTGCAATTTCTCAGCTCGTGTCTACGAGACGGAAAGAGAAGGACCGTGACGTTTGGTGCGTAGAGAAGCGCAAAACCCCAGTGTTGCTGCGCCTGTGAAAGCGCTTCCAAGGAAGGGTGCTGGCTAGCAACAGCTTTCAGTGCTGGCACTTTTCATCTCTGAGCAATTGCTCGACGTTTGCAATTTCTCAGCTCGTGTCTACGAGATGGAAAGAGAAGGACCGTGACGTTTGGTGCGTATAGAAGTGCAAAGCCCCAGTGTTACTGCGCCTGTGAAAGCGCTTCCAAGGAAGGGTGCTGGCTAGCAACAGCTTTCAGTGCTGGCACTTTTCATCTCTGAGCAATTGCTCGACGTTTGCAATTTCTCACCTGAGCTCTCTTTAGAGTGCGCGAGAGGATGAGCAGAAGATGAGGTGGCTAAAGAAGCCCAGAGCCCCAGTGTTCTTAGGCCTACAAAAGCGCTTCCAAGGAAGGGTGCTGGCTAGCAAGAGCTTTCAGTGCTGGCATTTTTCATCTCTGAGCAATTGCTGGACGTTTGCAATTTCTCAGCTCGTGTCTACGAGACGGAAAGAGAAGGACCGTGACGTTTGGTGGGTAGAGAAGCGCAAAGCCCCAGTGTTGCTGCGCCTGTGAAAGCGCTTCCAAGGAAGGCTGCTGGCTAGCAACAGCTTTCAGTGCTGGCACTTTTCCTCTCTGAGCAATTGCTCGACGTTTGCAATTTCTCAGCTCGTTTCTACGAGGCGGAAAGAGAAGGACCGTGACGTTTGGTGGGTAGAGAAGCGCAAAGCCCCAGTGTTACTGCGCCTGTGAAAGCGCTTCCAAGGAAGGGTGCTGGCTAGCAACAGCTTTAAGTGCTGGCACTTTTCATCTCGGAGCAATTGCTCGACGTTTGCAATTTCTCACCTGAGCTCTCTTTAGAGCGCGAGAGGATGAGCAGAAGATGAGGTGGCTAGACAAGCCCAGAGACCCAGTGTTCTTAGGCCTACAGAAGCGCTTCCAAGGAAGGGTGCTGGCTAGCAAGAGCTTTCAGTGCTGGCACTTTTCATCTCTGAGCAATTGCTCGACGTTTGCAATTTCTCAGCTCGTGTCTATGAGATGGAAAGAGAATGACCGTGACGTTTGGTGGGTAGAGAAGCGCAAAGCCCCAGTGTTACTGCGCCTGTAAAGCGCTTCCAAGGAAGGGTGCTGGCTAGCAACAGCTTTCAGTGCTGGCACTTTTCATCTCTGAGCAATTGCTCGACGTTTGCAATTTCTCACCTGAGCTCTCTTTAGCGTGCGCGAGAGGATGAGCAGAAGATGAGGTGGCTAGAGAAGCCCAGAGCCCCAGTGTTCTTAGGCCTACAAAAGCGCTTCCAAGGAAGGGTGCTGGCTAGCAACAGCTTTCAGTGCTGGCACTTTTCATCTCTGAGCAATTGCTCGACGTTTGCAATTTCTCAGCTCGTGTCTACGAGATGGAAAGAGAAGGACCGTGACGTTTGGTGCGTATAGAAGTGCAAAGCCCCAGTGTTACTGCGCCTGTGAAAGCGCTTCCAAGGAAGGGTGCTGGCTAGCAACAGCTTTCAGTGCTGGCACTTTTCATCTCTGAGCAATTGCTGGACGTTTGCAATTTCTCACCTGAGCTCTCTTCAGAGTGCGCGAGAGGATGAGCAGAAGATGAGGTGGCTAGAGAAGCCCAGAGCCCCAGTGTTCTTAGGCCTACAAAAGCGCTTCCAAGGAAGGGTGCTGGCTAGCAACAGCTTTCAGTGCTGGCACTTTTCATCTCTGAGCAATTGCTCGACGTTTGCAATTTCTCAGCTCGTGTCTACGAGACGGAAAGAGAAGGACCGTGACGTTTGGTGGCTAAAGAAGCGCAAAGCCCCAGTGTTGCTGCGCCTGTGAAAGCGCTTCCAAGGAAGGGTGCTGGCTAGCAAGAGCTTTCAGTGCTGGCACTTTTCATCTCTGAGCAATTGCTGGACGTTTGCAATTTCTCAGCTCGTTTCTACGAGACGGAAAGAGAATGACCGTGACGTTTGGTGGCTAGAGAAGCGCAAAGCCCCAGTGTTGCTGCACCTGTGAAAGCGCTTCCAAGGAAGGGTGCTGGCTAGCAAGAGCTTTCAGTGCTGGCACTTTTCATCTCTGAGCAATTGCTCGACGTTTGCAATTTCTCACCTGAGCTCTCTTCAGAGTGCGCGAGAGGATGAGCAGAAGATGAGGTGGCTAAAGAAGCCCAGAGCCCCAGTGTTCTTAGGCCTACAGAAGCGCTTCAAAGGAAGGGGGCTGGCTAGCAACAGCTTTCAGTGCTGGCACTTTTCATCTCTGAGCAATTGCTGGACGTTTGCAATTTCTCACCTGAGCTCTCTTTAGAGTGCGCGAGAGGATGAGCAGAAGATGAGGTGGCTAGAGAAGCCCAGAGCCCCAGTGTTCTTAGGGCTACAAAAGCGCTTCCAAGGAAGGGTGCTGGCTAGCAAGAGCTTTCAGTGCTGGCACTTTTCATCTCTGAGCAATTGCTCGACGTTTGCAATTTCTCAGCTCGTGTCTATGAGACGGAAAGAGAATGACCGTGACGTTTGGTGCATATAGAAGCCCAGAGCCCCAGTGTTCTTAGGCCTACAAAAGCGCTTCCAAGGAAGGGTGCTGGCTAGCAAGAGCTTTCAGTGCTGGCACTTTTCATCTCTGAGCAATTGCTCGACGTTTGCAATTTCTCAGCTCGTGTCTACGAGACGGAAAGAGAAGGACCGTGACGTTTGGTGCGTAGAGAAGCGCAAAACCCCAGTGTTGCTGCGCCTGTGAAAGCGCTTCCAAGGAAGGGTGCTGGCTAGCAACAGCTTTCAGTGCTGGCACTTTTCCTCTCTGAGCAATTGCTCGACGTTTGCAATTTCTCAGCTCGTGTCTACGAGATGGAAAGAGAAGGACCGTGACGTTTGGTGCGTATAGAAGTGCAAAGCCCCAGTGTTACTGCGCCTGTGAAAGCGCTTCCAAGGAAGGGTGCTGGCTAGCAAGAGCTTTCAGTGCTGGCACTTTTCATCTCTGAGCAATTGCTCGACGTTTGCAATTTCTCACCTGAGCTCTCTTTAGAGTGCGCGAGAGGATGAGCAGAAGATGAGGTGGCTAAAGAAGCCCAGAGCCCCACTGTTCTTAGGCCTACAAAAGCGCTTCCAAGGAAGGGTGCTGGCTAGCAAGAGCTTTCAGTGCTGGCATTTTTCATCTCTGAGCAATTGCTCGACGTTTGCAATTTCTCAGCTCGTGTCTACGAGATGGAAAGAGAAGGACCGTGACGTTTGGTGCGTATAGAAGTGCAAAGCCCCAGTGTTACTGCGCCTGTGAAAGCGCTTCCAAGGAAGGGTGCTGGCTAGCAACAGCTTTCAGTGCTGGCACTTTTCATCTCTGAGCAATTGCTGGACGTTTGCAATTTCTCACCTGAGCTCTCTTCAGAGTGCGCGAGAGGATGAGCAGAAGATGAGGTGGCTAGAGAAGCCCAGAGCCCCAGTGTTCTTAGGCCTACAAAAGCGCTTCCAAGGAAGGGTGCTGGCTAGCAAGAGCTTTCAGTGCTGGCACTTTTCATCTCTGAGCAATTGCTCAACGTTTGCAATTTCTCAGCTCGTGTCTATGAGACGGAAAGAGAAGGACCGTGACGTTTGGTGGCTAGAGAAGCGCAAAGCCCCAGTGTTGCTGCGCCTGTGAAAGCGCTTCCAAGGAAGGGTGCTGGCTAGCAAGAGCTTTCAGTGCTGGCACTTTTCATCTCTGAGCAATTGCTCAACGTTTGCAATTTCTCAGCTCGTGTCTACGAGACGGAAAGAGAAGGACCGTGACGTTTGGTGGCTAGAGAAGCGCAAAGCCCCAGTGTTACTGCGCCTGTGAAAGCGCTTCCAAGGAAGGGTGCTGGCTAGCAAGAGCTTTCAGTGCTGGCACTTTTCATCTCTGAGCAATTGCTCGACGTTTGCAATTTCTCAGCTCGTGTCTACGAGGCGGAAAGAGAATGACCGTGATGTTTGGTGGCTAGAGAAGCGCAAAGCCCCAGTGTTGCTGCGCCTGTGAAAGCGCTTCCAAGGAAGGGTGCTGGCTAGCAACAGCTTTCAGTGCTGGCACTTTTCATCTCTGAGCAATTGCTCGACATTTGCAATTTCTCACCTGAGCTCTCTTTAGAGCGCTAGAGGATGAGCAGAAGATGAGGTGGCTAGAGAAGCCCAGAGCCCCAGTGTTCTTAGGCCTACAAAAGCGCTTCCAAGGAAGGGTGCTGGCTAGCAAGAGCTTTCAGTGCTGGCACTTTTCATCTCTGAGCAATTGCTCGACGTTTGCAATTTCTCAGCTCGTGTCTACGAGATGGAAAGAGAAGGACCGTGACGTTTGGTGCGTATAGAAGTGCAAAGCCCCAGTGTTGCTGCGCCTGTGAAAGCGCTTCCAAGGAAGGGTGCTGGCTAGCAAGAGCTTTCAGTGCTGGCACTTTTCATCTCGGAGCAATTGCTCGACGTTTGCAATTTCTCACCTGAGCTCTCTTTAGAGTGCGCGAGAGGATGAGCAGAAGATGAGGTGGCTAGAGAAGCCCAGAGCCCCAGTGTTCTTAGGCCTACAAAAGCGCTTCCAAGGAAGGGTGCTGGCTAGCAAGAGCTTTCAGTGCTGGCACTTTTCATCTCTGAGCAATTGCTCAACGTTTGCAATTTCTCAGCTCGTGTCTACGAGACGGAAAGAGAAGGACCGTGACGTTTGGTGGCTAGAGAAGCGCAAAGCCCCAGTGTTGCTGCGCCTGTGAAAGCGCTTCCAAGGAAGGGTGCTGGCTAGCAACAGCTTTCAGTGCTGGCACTTTTCATCTCTGAGCAATTGCTGGACGTTTGCAATTTCTCAGCTCGTGTCTACGAGACGGAAAGAGAAGGACCGTGACGTTTGGTGGGTAGAGAAGCGCAAAGCCCCAGTGTTGCTGCGCCTGTGAAAGCGCTTCCAAGGAAGGGTGCTGGCTAGCAACAGCTTTCAGTGCTGGCACTTTTCATCTCTGAGCAATTGCTCGACGTTTGCAATTTCTCAGCTCGTGTCTACGAGATGGAAAGAGAAGGACCGTGACGTTTGGTGCGTATAGAAGTGCAAAGCCCCAGTGTTACTGCGCCTGTGAAAGCGCTTCGAAGGAAGGGTGCTGGCTAGCAAGAGCTTTCAGTGCTGGCACTTTTCATCTCTGAGCAATTGCTCGACGTTTGCAATTTCTCACCTGAGCTCTCTTTAGAGTGCGCGAGAGGATGAGCAGAAGATGAGGTGGCTAAAGAAGCCCAGAGCCCCAGTGTTCTTAGGCCTACAAAAGCGCTTCCAAGGAAGGGTGCTGGCTAGCAAGAGCTTTCAGTGCTGGCATTTTTCATCTCTGAGCAATTGCTGGACGTTTGCAATTTCTCAGCTCGTGTCTACGAGACGGAAAGAGAAGGACCGTGACGTTTGGTGGGTAGAGAAGCGCAAAGCCCCAGTGTTGCTGCGCCTGTGAAAGCGCTTCCAAGGAAGGCTGCTGGCTAGCAACAGCTTTCAGTGCTGGCACTTTTCATCTCTGAGCAATTGCTCGACGTTTGCAATTTCTCAGCTCGTTTCTACGAGGCGGAAAGAGAAGGACCGTGACGTTTGGTGGGTAGAGAAGCGCAAAGCCCCGGTGTTACTGCGCCTGTGAAAGCGCTTCCAAGGAAGGGTGCTGGCTAGCAACAGCTTTAAGTGCTGGCACTTTTCATCTCGGAGCAATTGCTCGACGTTTGCAATTTCTCACCTGAGCTCTCTTTAGAGCGCGAGAGGATGAGCAGAAGATTAGGTGGCTAGACAAGACCAGAGACCCAGTGTTCTTAGGCCTACAGAAGCGCTTCCAAGGAAGGGTGCTGGCTAGCAACAGCTTTCAGTGCTGGCACTTTTCATCTCTGAGCAATTGCTCGACGTTTGCAATTTCTCAGCTCGTGTCTATGAGATGGAAAGAGAATGACCGTGACGTTTGGTGGCTAGAGAAGCGCAAAGCCCCAGTGTTACTGCGCCTGTAAAGCGCTTCCAAGGAAGGGTGCTGGCTAGCAACAGCTTTCAGTGCTGGCACTTTTCATCTCTGAGCAATTGCTCGACGTTTGCAATTTCTCACCTGAGCTCTCTTTAGCGTGCGCGAGAGGATGAGCAGAAGATGAGGTGGCTAGAGAAGCCCAGAGCCCCAGTGTTCTTAGGCCTACAAAAGCGCTTCCAAGGAAGGGTGCTGGCTAGCAACAGCTTTCAGTGCTGGCACTTTTCATCTCTGAGCAATTGCTCGACGTTTGCAATTTCTCAGCTCGTGTCTACGAGATGGAAAGAGAAGGACCGTGACGTTTGGTGCGTATAGAAGTGCAAAGCCCCAGTGTTACTGCGCCTGTGAAAGCGCTTCCAAGGAAGGGTGCTGGCTAGCAACAGCTTTCAGTGCTGGCACTTTTCATCTCTGAGCAATTGCTGGACGTTTGCAATTTCTCACCTGAGCTCTCTTCAGAGTGCGCGAGAGGATGAGCAGAAGATGAGGTGGCTAGAGAAGCCCAGAGCCCCAGTGTTCTTAGGCCTACAAAAGCGCTTCCAAGGAAGGGTGCTGGCTAGCAACAGCTTTCAGTGCTGGCACTTTTCATCTCTGAGCAATTGCTCGACGTTTGCAATATCTCAGCTCGTGTCTACGAGACGGAAAGAGAAGGACCGTGACGTTTGGTGGCTAAAGAAGCGCAAAGCCCCAGTGTTGCTGCGCCTGTGAAAGCGCTTCCAAGGAAGGGTGCTGGCTAGCAACAGCTTTCAGTGCTGGCACTTTTCATCTCTGAGCAATTGCTGGACGTTTGCAATTTCTCAGCTCGTTTCTACGAGACGGAAAGAGAATGACCGTGACGTTTGGTGGGTAGAGAAGCGCAAAGCCCCAGTGTTGCTGCACCTGTGAAAGCGCTTCCAAGGAAGGGTGCTGGCTAGCAAGAGCTTTCAGTGCTGGCACTTTTCATCTCTGAGCAATTGCTCGACGTTTGCAATTTCTCACCTGAGCTCTCTTCAGAGTGCGCGAGAGGATGAGCAGAAGATGAGGTGGCTAAAGAAGCCCAGAGCCCCAGTGTTCTTAGGCCTACAGAAGCGCTTCAAAGGAAGGGTGCTGGCTAGCAACAGCTTTCAGTGCTGGCACTTTTCATCTCTGAGCAATTGCTGGACGTTTGCAATTTCTCAGCTCGTGTCTACGAGACGGAAAGAGAATGACCGTGACGTTTGGTGGGTAGAGAAGCGCAAAGCCCCAGTGTTACTGCGCCTGTGAAAGCGCTTCCAAGGAAGGGTGCTGGCTAGCAACAGCTTTCAGTGCTGGCACTTTTCATCTCTGAGCAATTGCTCGACGTTTGCAATTTCTCACCTGAGCTCTCTTTAGAGTGCGCGAGAGGATGAGCAGAAGATGAGGTGGCTAGAGAAGCCCAGAGCCCCAGTGTTCTTAGGGCTACAAAAGCGCTTCCAAGGAAGGGTGCTGGCTAGCAAGAGCTTTCAGTGCTGGCACTTTTCATCTCTGAGCAATTGCTCGACGTTTGCAATTTCTCAGCTCGTATCTATGAGACGGAAAGAGAATGACCGTGACGTTTGGTGCATATAGAAGCCCAGAGCCCCAGTGTTCTTAGGCCTACAAAAGCGCTTCCAAGGAAGGGTGCTGGCTAGCAAGAGCTTTCAGTGCTGGCACTTTTCATCTCTGAGCAATTGCTCGACGTTTGCAATTTCTCAGCTCGTGTCTACGAGACGGAAAGAGAAGGACCGTGACGTTTGGTGCGTAGAGAAGCGCAAAACCCCAGTGTTGCTGCGCCTGTGAAAGCGCTTCCAAGGAAGGGTGCTGGCTAGCAACAGCTTTCAGTGCTGGCACTTTTCCTCTCTGAGCAATTGCTCGACGTTTGCAATTTCTCAGCTCGTGTCTACGAGATGGAAAGAGAAGGACCGTGACGTTTGGTGCGTATAGAAGTGCAAAGCCCCAGTGTTACTGCGCCTGTGAAAGCGCTTCCAAGGAAGGGTGCTGGCTAGCAAGAGCTTTCAGTGCTGGCACTTTTCATCTCTGAGCAATTGCTCGACGTTTGCAATTTCTCACCTGAGCTCTCTTTAGAGTGCGCGAGAGGATGAGCAGAAGATGAGGTGGCTAAAGAAGCCCAGAGCCCCACTGTTCTTAGGCCTACAAAAGCGCTTCCAAGGAAGGGTGCTGGCTAGCAAGAGCTTTCAGTGCTGGCATTTTTCATCTCTGAGCAATTGCTGGACGTTTGCAATTTCTCAGCTCGTGTCTACGAGACGGAAAGAGAAGGACCGTGACGTTTGGTGGGTAGAGAAGCGCAAAGCCCCAGTGTTGCTGCGCCTGTGAAAGCGCTTCCAAGGAAGGCTGCTGGCTAGCAACAGCTTTCAGTGCTGGCACTTTTCCTCTCTGAGCAATTGCTCGACGTTTGCAATTTCTCAGCTCGTGTCTACGAGATGGAAAGAGAAGGACCGTGACGTTTGGTGGCTAGAGAAGCGCAAAGCCCCAGTGTTACTGCGCCTGTGAAAGCGCTTCCAAGGAAGGGTGCTGGCTAGCAACAGCTTTCAGTGCTGGCACTTTTCATCTCGGAGCAATTGCTCGACGTTTGCAATTTCTCACCTGAGCTCTCTTTAGAGCGCGAGAGGATGAGCAGAAGATTAGGTGTCTAGAGAAGCCCAGAGACCCAGTGTTCTTAGGCCTACAGAAGCGCTTCCAAGGAAGGGTGCTGGCTAGCAAGAGCTTTCAGTGCTGGCACTTTTCATCTCTGAGCAATTGCTCGACGTTTGCAATTTCTCAGCTCGTGTCTATGAGATGGAAAGAGAATGACCGTGACGTTTGGTGGGTAGAGAAGCGCAAAGCCCCAGTGTTACTGCGCCTGTAAAGCGCTTCCAAGGAAGGGTGCTGGCTAGCAACAGCTTTCAGTGCTGGCACTTTTCATCTCGGAGCAATTGCTCGACGTTTGCAATTTCTCACCTGAGCTCTCTTTAGCGTGTGCGAGAGGATGAGCAGAAGATGAGGTGGCTAGAGAAGCCCAGAGCCCCAGTGTTCTTAGGCCTACAAAAGCGCTTCCAAGGAAGGGTGCTGGCTAGCAAGAGCTTTCAGTGCTGGCACTTTTCATCTCTGAGCAATTGCTGGACGTTTGCAATTTCTCAGCTCGTGTATACGAGATGGAAAGAGAAGGACCGTGACGTTTGTTGCGTATAGAAGTGCAAAGCCCCAGTGTTACTGCGCCTGTGAAAGCGCTTCCAAGGAAGGGTGCTGGCTAGCAACAGCTTTCAGTGCTGGCACTTTTCATCTCTGAGCAATTGCTGGACGTTTGCAATTTCTCACCTGAGCTCTCTTCAGAGTGCGCGAGAGGATGAGCAGAAGATGAGGTGGCTAGAGAAGCCCAGAGCCCCAGTGTTCTTAGGCCTACAAAAGCGCTTCCAAGGAAGGGTGCTGGCTAGCAAGAGCTTTCAGTGCTGGCACTTTTCATCTCTGAGCAATTGCTCAACGTTTGCAATTTCTCAGCTCGTGTCTATGAGACGGAAAGAGAAGGACCGTGACGTTTGGTGGCTAGAGAAGCGCAAAGCCCCAGTGTTGCTGCGCCTGTGAAAGCGCTTCCAAGGAAGGGTGCTGGCTAGCAAGAGCTTTCAGTGCTGGCACTTTTCATCTCTGAGCAATTGCTCAACGTTTGCAATTTCTCAGCTCGTGTCTACGAGACGGAAAGAGAAGGACCGTGACGTTTGGTGGCTAGAGAAGCGCAAAGCCCCAGTGTTACTGCCCCTGTGAAAGCGCTTCCAAGGAAGGGTGCTGGCTAGCAAGAGCTTTCAGTGCTGGCACTTTTCATCTCTGAGCAATTGCTCGACATTTGCAATTTCTCAGCTCGTGTCTACGAGACGGAAAGAGAATGACCGTGATGTTTGGTGGCTAGAGAAGCGCAAAGCCCCAGTGTTGCTGCGCCTGTGAAAGCGCTTCCAAGGAAGGGTGCTGGCTAGCAACAGCTTTCAGTGCTGGCACTTTTCATCTCTGAGCAATTGCTCGACATTTGCAATTTCTCACCTGAGCTCTCTTTAGAGCGCTAGAGGATGAGCAGAAGATGAGGTGGCTAGAGAAGCCCAGAGCCCCAGTGTTCTTAGGCCTACAAAAGCGCTTCCAAGGAAGGGTGCTGGCTAGCAAGAGCTTTCAGTGCTGGCACTTTTCATCTCTGAGCAATTGCTCGACGTTTGCAATTTCTCAGCTCGTGTCTACGAGATGGAAAGAGAAGGACCGTGACGTTTGGTGCGTATAGAAGCGCAAAGCCCCAGTGTTGCTGCGCCTGTGAAAGCGCTTCCAAGGAAGGGTGCTGGCTAGCAAGAGCTTTCAGTGCTGGCACTTTTCATCTCGGAGCAATTGCTCGACGTTTGCAATTTCTCACCTGAGCTCTCTTTAGAGTGCGCGAGAGGATGAGCAGAAGATGAGGTGGCTAGAGAAGCCCAGAGCCCCAGTGTTCTTAGGCCTACAAAAGCGCTTCCAAGGAAGGGTGCTGGCTAGCAACAGCTTTCAGTGCTGGCACTTTTCATCTCTGAGCAATTGCTCAACGTTTGCAATTTCTCAGCTCGTGTCTACGAGACGGAAAGAGAAGGACCGTGACGTTTGGTGGCTAGAGAAGCGCAAAGCCCCAGTGTTGCTGCGCCTGTGAAAGCGCTTCCAAGGAAGGGTGCTGGCTAGCAAGAGCTTTCAGTGCTGGCACTTTTCATCTCTGAGCAATTGCTCGACCTTTGCAATTTCTCAGCTCGTGTCTACGAGGCGGAAAGAGAATGACCGTGACGTTTGGTGGGTAGAGAAGCGCAAAGCCCCAGTGTTGCTGCGCCTGTGAAAGCGCTTCCAAGGAAGGGTGCTGGCTAGCAACAGCTTTCAGTGCTGGCACTTTTCATCTCTGAGCAATTGCTCGACGTTTGCAATTTCTCACCTGAGCTCTCTTTAGAGCGCTAGAGGATGAGCAGAAGATGAGGTGGCTAGAGAAGCCCAGAGCCCCAGTGTTCTTAGGCCTACAAAAGCGCTTCCAAGGAAGGGTGCTGGCTAGCAAGAGCTTTCAGTGCTGGCACTTTTCATCTCTGAGCAATTGCTCGACGTTTGCAATTTCTCAGCTCGTGTCTACGAGACGGAAAGAGAATGACTGTGACGTTTGGTGCGTAGAGAAGCGCAAAGCCCCAGTGTTGCTGCGCCTGTGAAAGCGCTTCCAAGGAAGGGTGCTGGCTAGCAACAGCTTTCAATGCTGGCACTTTTCATCTCGGAGCAATTGCTCGACGTTTGCAATTTCTCAGCTCGTGTCTACGAGACGGAAAGAGAAGGACCGTGACGTTTGGTGGCTAGAGAAGTGCAAAGCCCCAGTGTTACTGCGCCTGTGAAAGCGCTTCTAAGGAAGGGTGCTGGCTAGCAACAGCTTTCAGTGCTGGCACTTTTCATCTCTGAGCAATTGCTGGACGTTTGCAATTTCTCACCTGAGCTCTCTTCAGAGTGCGCGAGAGGATGAGCAGAAGATGAGGTGGCTAAAGAAGCCCAGAGCCCCAGTGTTCTTAGGCCTACAGAAGCGCTTCCAAGGAAGGGTGCTGGCTAGCAAGAGCTTTCAGTGCTGGCACTTTTCATCTCTGAGCAATTGCTCGACGTTTGCAATTTCTCAGCTCGTGTCTACGAGACGGAAAGAGAATGACTGTGACGTTTGGTGCGTTTAGAAGCGCAAAGCCCCAGTGTTGCTGCGCCTGTGAAAGCGCTTCCAAGGAAGGGTGCTGGCTAGCAACAGCTTTCAGTGCTGGCACTTTTCATCTCTGAGCAATTGCTCGACATTTGCAATTTCTCACCTGAGCTCTCTTCAGAGTGCGCGAGAGGATGAGCAGAAGATGAGGTGGCTAGAGAAGCCCAGAGCCCCAGTGTTCTTAGGCCTACAAAAGCGCTTCCAAGGAAGGGTGCTGGCTAGCAACAGCTTTCAGTGCTGGCACTTTTCATCTCTGAGCAATTGCTGGACGTTTGCAATTTCTCAGGTCGTGTTTACGAGACGGAAAGAGAAGGACCGTGACGTTTGGTGCGTATAGAAGCGCAAAGCCCCAGTGTTGCTGCGCCTGTGAAAGCGCTTCCAAGGAAGGGTGCTGGCTAGCAACAGCTTTCAGTGCTGGCACTTTTCATCTCTGAGCAATTGCTGGACGTTTGCAATTTCTCACCTGAGCTCTCTTTAGAGTGCGCGAGAGGATGTGCAGAAGATGAGGTGGCTAGAGAAGCCCAGAGCCCCAGTGTTCTTAGGCCTACAAAAGCGCTTCCAAGGAAGGGTGCTGGCTAGCAAGAGCTTTCAGTGCTGGCACTTTTCATCTCTGAGCAATTGCTGGACGTTTGCAATTTCTCAGCTCGTGTCTACGAGACGGAAAGAGAAGGACCGTGACGTTTGGTGCGTATAGAAGCGCAAAGCCCCAGTGTTACTGTGCCTGTGAAAGCGCTTCCAAGGAAGGGTGCTGGCTAGCAACAGCTTTCAGTGCTGGCACTTTTCATCTCTGAGCAATTGCTCGACGTTTGCAATTTCTCAGCTCGTGTCTACGAGACGGAAAGAGAAGGACCGTGACGTTTGGTGCGTAGAGAAGTGCAAAGCCCCAGTGTTACTGCGCCTGTGAAAGCGCTTCCAAGGAAGGGTGCTGGCTAGCAACAGCTTTCAGTGCTGGCACTTTTCATCTCTGAGCAATTGCTCGACGTTTGCAATTTCTCACCTGAGCTCTCTTTAGAGTGCGCGAGAGGATGAGCAGAAGATTAGGTGGCTAGAGAAGCCCAGAGCCCCAGTGTTCTTAGGCCTACAAAAGCGCTTCCAAGGAAGGGTGCTGGCTAGCAACAGCTTTCAGTGCTGGCACTTTTCATCTCTGAGCAATTGCTCAACGTTTGCAATTTCTCAGCTCGTGTCTACGAGACGGAAAGAGAAGGACCGTGACGTTTGGTGCGTAGAGAAGTGCAAAGCCCCAGTGTTACTGCGCCTGTGAAAGCGCTTCCAAGGAAGGGTGCTGGCTAGCAACAGCTTTCAGTGCTGGCACTTTTCATCTCTGAGCAATTGCTCGACGTTTGCAATTTCTCAGCTCGTGTCTACGAGACGGAGAGATAGTGACCGTGACGTTTGCTGGGTAGAGAAGCGCAAAGCCCCAGTGTTACTGCGCCTGTGAAAGCGCTTCCAAGGAAGGGTGCTGGCTAGCAACAGCTTTCAGTACTGGCACTTTTCATCTCTGAGCAATTGCTCGACGTTTGCAATTTCTCAGCTCGTGTCTACGAGACGGAAAGAGAAGGACCGTGACGTTTGGTGGCTAGAGAAGCGCAAAGCCCCAGTGTTGCTGCGCCTGTGAAAGCGCTTCCAAGGAAGGGTGCTGGCTAGCAACAGCTTTCAGTGCTGGCACTTTTCATCTCTGAGCAATTGCTGGACGTTTGCAATTTCTCAGCTCGTGTCTACGAGACGGAAAGAGAATGACTGTGACGTTTGGTGGCTAGAGAAGCGCAAAGCCCCAGTGTTGCTGCGCCTGTGAAAGCGCTTCCAAGGAAGGGTGCTGGCTAGCAAGAGCTTTCAGTGCTGGCACTTTTCATCTCTGAGCAATTGCTCGACGTTTGCAATTTCTCACCTGAGCTCTCTTTAGAGTGCGCGAGAGGATGAGCAGAAGATGAGGTGGCTAGAGAAGCCCAGAGCCCCAGTGTTCTTAGGCCTACAAAAGCGCTTCCAAGGAAGGGTGCTGGCTAGCAACAGCTTTCAGTGCTGGCACTTTTCATCTCTGAGCAATTGCTCGACGTTTGCAATTTGTCAGCTCGTGTCTACGAGACGGAAAGAGAAGGACCGTGACGTTTGGTGCGTATAGAAGCGCAAAGCCCCAGTGTTGCTGCGCCTGTGAAAGCGCTTCCAAGGAAGGGGGCTGGCTAGCAACAGCTTTCAGTGCTGGCACTTTTCATCTCTGAGCAATTGCTCGACGTTTGCAATTTCTCACCTGAGCTCTCTTCAGAGTGCGCGAGAGGATGAGCAGAAAATGAGGTGGCTAAAGAAGCCCAGAGCCCCAGTGTTCTTAGGCCTACAAAAGCGCTTCCAAGGAAGGGTGCTGGCTAGCAAGAGCTTTCAGTGCTGGCACTTTTCATCTCTGAGCAATTGCTGGACGTTTGCAATTTCTCAGCTCGTGTCTAGGAGACGGAAAGAGAATGACTGTGACGTTTGGTGGCTAGAGAAGCGCAAAGCCCCAGTGTTGCTGCGCCTGTAAAGCGCTTCCAAGGAAGGGTGCTGGCTAGCAAGAGCTTTCAGTGCTGGCACTTTTCATCTCTGAGCAATTGCTCGACGTTTGCAATTTCTCACCTGAGCTCTCTTTAGAGTGCGCGAGAGGATGAGCAGAAGATGAGGTGGCTAGAGAAGCCCAGAGCCCCAGTGTTCTTAGGCCTACAAAAGCGCTTCCAAGGAAGGGTGCTGGCTAGCAAGAGCTTCCAGTGCTGGCACTTTTCATCTCTGAGCAATTGCTCGACGTTTGCAATTTGTCAGCTCGTGTCTACGAGACGGAAAGAGAATGACCGTGACGTTTGGTGCGTAGAGAAGTGCAAAGCCCCAGTGTTGCTGCGCCTGTGAAAGCGCTTCCAAGGAAGGGTGCTGGCTAGCAAGAGCTTTCAGTGCTGGCACTTTTCATCTCTGAGCAATTGCTCGACGTTTGCAATTTCTCAGCTCGTGTCTACGAGACGGAAAGAGAAGGACCGTGACGTTTGGTGGCTAGAGAAGCCCAGAGCCCCAGTGTTCTTAGGCCTACAAAAGCGCTTCCAAGGAAGGGTGCTGGCTAGCAAGAGCTTTCAGTGCTGGCACTTTTCATCTCTGAGCAATTGCTCGTCGTTTGCAATTTGTCAGCTCGTGTCTACGAGACGGAAAGAGAAGGACCGTGACGTTTGGTGGCTAGAGAAGCGCAAAGCCCCAGTGTTGCTGCGCCTGTGAAAGCGCTTCCAAGGAAGGGTGCTGGCTAGCAACAGCTTTCAGTGCTGGCACTTTTCATCTCTGAGCAATTGCTCGACGTTTGCAATTTCTCACCTGAGCTCTCTTTAGAGTGCGCGAGAGGATGAGCAGAAGATGAGGTGGCTAGAGAAGCCCAGAGCCCCAGTGTTCTTAGGCCTACAAAAGCGCTTCCAAGGAAGGGGGCTGGCTAGCAAGAGCTTTCAGTGCTGGCACTTTTCATCTCTGAGCAATTGCTCGACGTTTGCAATTTCTCAGCTCGTGTCTACGAGACGGAAAGAGAAGGACCGTGACGTTTGGTGCGTATAGAAGCGCAAAGCCCCAGTGTTGCTGCGCCTGTGAAAGCGCTTCCAAGGAAGGGTGCTGGCTAGCAACAGCTTTCAGTGCTGGCACTTTTCATCTCTGAGCAATTGCTCGACGTTTGCAATTTCTCAGCTCGTGTCTACGAGACGGAAAGAGAAGGACCGTGACGTTTGGTGCGTATAGAAGCGCAAAGCCCCAGTGTTGCTGCGCCTGTGAAAGCGCTTCCAAGGAAGGGTGCTGGCTAGCAACAGCTTTCAGTGCTGGCACTTTTCATCTCTGAGCAATTGCTCGACGTTTGCAATTTCTCAGCTCGTGTCTACGAGACGGAAAGAGAAGGACCGTGACGTTTGGTGGCTAGAGAAGCGCAAAGCCCCAGTGTTACTGCGCCTGTGAAAGCGCTTCCAAGGAAGGGTGCTGGCTAGCAAGAGCTTTCAGTGCTGGCACTTTTCATCTCTGAGCAATTGCTCGTCATTTGCAATGTCTCACCTGAGCTCTCTTTAGAGTGCGCGAGAGGATGAGCAGAAGATTAGGTGGCTAGAGAAGCCCAGAGCCCCAGTGTTCTTAGGCCTACAAAAGCGCTTCCAAGGAAGGGTGCTGGCTAGCAACAGCTTTCAGTGCTGGCACTTTTCATCTCTGAGCAATTGCTCGACGTTTGCAATTTCTCAGCTCGTGTCTACGAGACGGAGAGATAGTGACCGTGACGTTTGGTGGCTAGAGAAGCGCAAAGCCCCAGTGTTGCTGCGCCTGTGAAAGCGCTTCCAAGGAAGGGTGCTGGCTAGCAAGAGCTTTCAGTGCTGGCACTTTTCATCTCTGAGCAATTGCTCGACGTTTGCAATTTCTCACCTGAGCTCTCTTCAGAGTGCGCGCGAGGATGAGCAGAAGATGAGGTGGCTAGAGAAGCCCAGAGCCCCAGTGTTCTTAGGCCTACAAAAGCGCTTCCAAGGAAGGGGGCTGGCTAGCAAGAGCTTTCAGTGCTGGCACTTTTCATCTCTGAGCAATTGCTCGACGTTTGCAATTTCTCAGCTCGTGTCTACGAGACGGAAAGAGAAGGACCGTGACGTTTGGTGCGTATAGAAGTGCAAAGCCCCAGTGTTACTGCGCCTGTGAAAGCGCTTCCAAGGAAGGGTGCTGGCTAGCAAGAGCTTTCAGTGCTGGCACTTTTCATCTCTGAGCAATTGCTGGACGTTTGCAATTTCTCACCTGAGCTCTCTTTAGAGTGCGCGAGAGGATGAGCAGAAGATGAGGTGGCTAAAGAAGCCCAGAGCCCCAGTGTTCTTAGGCCTACAAAAGCGCTTCCAAGGAAGGGTGCTGGCTAGCAAGAGCTTTCAGTGCTGGCACTTTTCATCTCTGAGCAATTGCTCGACGTTTGCAATTTCTCAGCTCGTGTCTACGAGACGGAAAGAGAAGGACCGTGACGTTTGGTGGCTAGAGAAGCGCAAAGCCCCAGTGTTGCTGCGCCTGTGAAAGCGCTTCCAAGGAAGGGTGCTGGCTAGCAAGAGCTTTCAGTGCTGGCACTTTTCATCTCTGAGCAATTGCTGGACGTTTGCAATTTCTCACCTGAGCTCTCTTCAGAGTGCACGAGAGGATGAGCAGAAGATGAGGTGGCTAAAGAAGCCCAGAGCCCCAGTGTTCTTAGGCCTACAAAAGCGCTTCCAAGGAAGGGTGCTGGCTAGCAAGAGCTTTCAGTGCTGGCACTTTTCATCTCTGAGCAATTGCTCGACGTTTGCAATTTCTCAGCTCGTGTCTACGAGACGGAAAGAGAAGGACCGTGACGTTTGGTGCGTAGAGAAGCGCAAAGCCCCAGTGTTACTGCGCCTGTGAAAGCGCTTCCAAGGAAGGGTGCTGGCTAGCAAGAGCTTTCAGTGCTGGCATTTTTCATCTCTGAGCAATTGCTTGACGTTTGCAATTTCTCAGCTCGTGTCTACGAGGCGGAAAGAGAATGACCGTGACGTTTGGTGGGTAGAGAAGCGCAAAGCCCCAGTGTTACTGCGCCTGTGAAAGCGCTTCCAAGGAAGGGTGCTGGCTAGCAACAGCTTTCAGTGCTGGCACTTTTCATCTCTGAGCAATTGCTCGACGTTTGCAATTTCTCACCTGAGCTCTCTTTAGAGTGCGCGAGAGGATGAGCAGAAGATTAGGTGGCTAGAGAAGCCCAGAGCCCCAGTGTTCTTAGGCCTACAAAAGCGCTTCCAAGGAAGGGGGCTGGCTAGCAACAGCTTTCAGTGCTGGCACTTTTCATCTCTGAGCAATTGCTCGACGTTTGCAATTTCTCAGCTCGTGTCTATGAGATGGAAAGAGAATGACCGTGACGTTTGGTGGGTAGAGAAGCGCAAAGCCCCAGTGTTACTGCGCCTGTAAAGCGCTTCCAAGGAAGGGTGCTGGCTAGCAACAGCTTTCAGTGCTGGCACTTTTCATCTCTGAGCAATTGCTCGACGTTTGCAATTTCTCACCTGAGCTCTCTTTAGAATGCACGAGAGGATGAACAGAAGATGAGGTGGCTAGGGAAGCCCAGAGCCCCAGTGTTCTTAGGCCTACAAAAGCGCTTCCAAGGAAGGGTGCTGGCTAGCAAGAGCTTTCAGTGCTGGCACTTTTCATCTCTGAGCAATTGCTCGACGTTTGCAATTTCTCAGCTCGTGTCTACGAGACGGAAAGAGAAGGACCGTGACGTTTGGTGGGTAGAGAAGCGCAAAGCCCCAGTGTTGCTGTGCCTGTGAAAGCGCTTCCAAGGAAGGGTGCTGGCTAGCAACAGCTTTCAGTGCTGGCACTTTTCATCTCTGAGCAATTGCTCGACGTTTGCAATTTCTCACCTGAGCTCTCTTTAGAGTGCGCGAGAGGATGAGCAGAAGATGAGGTGGCTAGAGAAGCCCAGAGCCCCAGTGTTCTTAGGCCTACAAAAGCGCTTCCAAGGAAGGGTGCTGGCTAGCAACAGCTTTCAGTGCTGGCACTTTTCATCTCTGAGCAATTGCTCGACGTTTGCAATTTCTCAGCTCGTGTCTACGAGACGGAAAGAGAAGGACCGTGACGTTTGGTGCGTATAGAAGCGCAAAGCCCCAGTGTTGCTGCGCCTGTGAAAGCGCTTCCAAGGAAGGGTGCTGGCTAGCAAGAGCTTTCAGTGCTGGCACTTTTCATCTCTGAGCAATTGCTCGACGTTTGCAATTTCTCAGCTCGTGTCTACGAGACGGAAAGAGAAGGACCGTGACGTTTGGTGCGTAGAGAAGCGCAAAGCCCCAGTGTTGCTGCGCCTGTGAAAGCGCTTCCAAGGAAGGGTGCTGGCTAGCAACAGCTTTCAGTGCTGGCACTTTTCATCTCTGAGCAATTGCTCGTCGTTTGCAATTTCTCACCTGAGCTCTCTTCAGAGTGCGCGAGAGGATGAGCAGAAGATTAGGTGGCTAGAGAAGCCCAGAGCCCCAGTGTTCTTAGGCCTACAAAAGCGCTTCCAAGGAAGGGTGCTGGCTAGCAAGAGCTTTCAGTGCTGGCACTTTTCATCTCTGAGCAATTGCTGGACGTTTGCAATTTCTCAGCTCGTGTCTACGAGACGGAAAGAGAAGGACCGTGACGTTTGGTGCGTAGAGAAGTGCAAAGCCCCAGTGTTGCTGCGCCTGTGAAAGCGCTTCCAAGGAAGGGTGCTGGCTAGCAAGAGCTTTCAGTGCTGGCACTTTTCATCTCTGAGCAATTGCTCGACGTTTGCAATTTCTCAGCTCGTGTCTACGAGACGGAAAGAGAAGGACCGTGACGTTTGGTGCGTAGAGAAGCGCAAAGCCCCAGTGTTACTGCGCCTGTGAAAGCGCTTCCAAGGAAGGGTGCTGGCTAGCAAGAGCTTTCAGTGCTGGCACTTTTCATCTCTGAGCAATTGCTCGTCGTTTGCAATTTCTCACCTGAGCTCTCTTCAGAGTGCGCGAGAGGATGAGCAGAAGATTAGGTGGCTAGAGAAGCCCAGAGCCCCAGTGTTCTTAGGCCTACAAAAGCGCTTCCAAGGAAGGGGGCTGGCTAGCAAGAGCTTTCAGTGCTGGCACTTTTCATCTCTGAGCAATTGCTCGACGTTTGCAATTTCTCAGCTCGTGTCTACGAGACGGAAAGAGAAGGACCGTGACGTTTGGTGCGTAGAGAAGTGCAAAGCCCCAGTGTTGCTGCGCCTGTGAAAGCGCTTCCAAGGAAGGGTGCTGGCTAGCAAGAGCTTTCAGTGCTGGCACTTTTCATCTCTGAGCAATTGCTCGACGTTTGCAATTTCTCAGCTCGTGTCTACGAGACGGAAAGAGAAGGACCGTGACGTTTGGTGCGTAGAGAAGTGCAAAGCCCCAGTGTTACTGCGCCTGTGAAAGCGCTTCCAAGGAAGGGGGCTGGCTAGCAACAGCTTTCAGTGCTGGCACTTTTCCTCTCTGAGCAATTGCTGGACGTTTGCAATTTCTCACCTGAGCTCTCTTCAGAGTGCGCGAGAGGATGAGCAGAAGATGAGGTGGCTAAAGAAGCCCAGAGCCCCAGTGTTCTTAGGCCTACAAAAGCGCTTCCAAGGAAGGGTGCTGGCTAGCAACAGCTTTCAGTGCTGGCACTTTTCATCTCTGAGCAATTGCTCGACGTTTGCAATTTCTCAGCTCGTGTCTACGAGACGGAAAGAGAAGGACCGTGACGTTTGGTGGCTAGAGAAGCGCAAAGCCCCAGTGTTACTGCGCCTGTGAAAGCGCTTCCAAGGAAGGGGGCTGGCTAGCAAGAGCTTTCAGTGCTGGCACTTTTCATCTCTGAGCAATTGCTCGACGTTTGCAATTTCTCACCTGAGCTCTCTTCAGAGTGCGCGAGAGGATGAGCAGAAGATTAGGTGGCTAGAGAAGCCCAGAGCCCCAGTGTTCTTAGGCCTACAAAAGCGCTTCCAAGGAAGGGGGCTGGCTAGCAACAGCTTTCAGTGCTGGCACTTTTCATCTCTGAGCAATTGCTCGACGTTTGCAATTTCTCAGCTCGTGTCTACGAGACGGAAAGAGAAGGACCGTGACGTTTGGTGGCTAGAGAAGCGCAAAGCGCCAGTGTTACTGCGCCTGTGAAAGCGCTTCCAAGGAAGGGTGCTGGCTAGCAAGAGCTTTCAGTGCTGGCACTTTTCATCTCTGAGCAATTGCTCGACGTTTGCAATTTCTCAGCTCGTTTCTACGAGACGGAAAGAGAATGACCGTGACTTTTGGTGGGTAGAGAAGCGCAAAGCCCCAGTGTTGCTGCGCCTGTGAAAGCGCTTCCAAGGAAGGGTGCTGGCTAGCAACAGCTTTCAGTGCTGGCACTTTTCATCTCTGAGCAATTGCTCGACGTTTGCAATTTCTCACCTGAGCTCTCTTCAGAGTGCGCGAGAGGATGAGCAGAAGATGAGGTGGCTAGAGAAGCCCAGAGCCCCAGTGTTCTTAGGCCTACAAAAGCGCTTCCAAGGAAGGGTGCTGGCTAGCAAGAGCTTTCAGTGCTGGCACTTTTCATCTCTGAGCAATTGCTCGACGTTTGCAATTTCTCAGCTCGTGTCTACGAGACGGAAAGAGAAGGACCGTGACGTTTGGTGCGTAGAGAAGCGCAAAGCCCCAGTGTTGCTGCGCCTGTGAAAGCGCTTCCAAGGAAGGGTGCTGGCTAGCAAGAGCTTTCAGTGCTGGCACTTTTCATCTCTGAGCAATTGCTCGACGTTTGCAATTTCTCAGCTCGTGTCTACGAGACGGAAAGAGAAGGACCGTGACGTTTGGTGCGTAGAGAAGTGCAAAGCCCCAGTGTTGCTGCGCCTGTGAAAGCGCTTCCAAGGAAGGGTGCTGGCTAGCAAGAGCTTTCAGTGCTGGCACTTTTCATCTCTGAGCAATTGCTCGACGTTTGCAATTTCTCAGCTCGTGTCTACGAGACGGAAAGAGAAGGACCGTGACGTTTGGTGGCTAGAGAAGTGCAAAGCCCCAGTGTTACTGTGCCTGTGAAAGCGCTTCCAAGGAAGGGTGCTGGCTAGCAAGAGCTTTCAGTGCTGGCACTTTTCATCTCTGAGCAATTGCTCGACGTTTGCAATTTCTCACCTGAGCTCTCTTTAGAGTGCGCGAGAGGATGAGCAGAAGATGAGGTGGCTAGAGAAGCCCAGAGCCCCAGTGTTCTTAGGCCTACAAAAGCGCTTCCAAGGAAGGGTGCTGGCTAGCAACAGCTTTCAGTGCTGGCACTTTTCATCTCTGAGCAATTGCTCGACGTTTGCAATTTCTCAGCTCGTGTCTACGAGACGGAAAGAGAAGGACCGTGACGTTTGGTGCGTAGAGAAGTGCAAAGCCCCAGTGTTACTGCGCCTGTGAAAGCGCTTCCAAGGAAGGGGGCTGGCTAGCAACAGCTTTCAGTGCTGGCACTTTTCCTCTCTGAGCAATTGCTGGACGTTTGCAATTTCTCACCTGAGCTCTCTTCAGAGTGCGCGAGAGGATGAGCAGAAGATGAGGTGGCTAAAGAAGCCCAGAGCCCCAGTGTTCTTAGGCCTACAAAAGCGCTTCCAAGGAAGGGTGCTGGCTAGCAACAGCTTTCAGTGCTGGCACTTTTCATCTCTGAGCAATTGCTCGACGTTTGCAATTTCTCAGCTCGTGTCTACGAGACGGAAAGAGAAGGACCGTGACGTTTGGTGGGTAGAGAAGCGCAAAGCCCCAGTGTTACTGCGCCTGTGAAAGCGCTTCCAAGGAAGGGTGCTGGCTAGCAAGAGCTTTCAGTGCTGGCACTTTTCATCTCTGAGCAATTGCTCGACGTTTGCAATTTCTCACCTGAGCTCTCTTCAGAGTGCGCGAGAGGATGAGCAGAAGATGAGGTGGCTAGAGAAGCCCAGAGCCCCAGTGTTCTTAGGCCTACAAAAGCGCTTCCAAGGAAGGGGGCTGGCTAGCAAGAGCTTTCAGTGCTGGCACTTTTCATCTCTGAGCAATTGCTCGACGTTTGCAATTTCTCAGCTCGTTTCTACGAGACGGAAAGAGAATGACCGTGACTTTTGGTGGGTAGAGAAGCGCAAAGCCCCAGTGTTGCTGCGCCTGTGAAAGCGCTTCCAAGGAAGGGTGCTGGCTAGCAACAGCTTTCAGTGCTGGCACTTTTCATCTCTGAGCAATTGCTCGACGTTTGCAATTTCTCACCTGAGCTCTCTTCAGAGTGCGCGAGAGGATGAGCAGAAGATGAGGTGGCTAGAGAAGCCCAGAGCCCCAGTGTTCTTAGGCCTACAAAAGCGCTTCCAAGGAAGGGTGCTGGCTAGCAACAGCTTTCAGTGCTGGCACTTTTCATCTCTGAGCAATTGCTCGACGTTTGCAATTTCTCAGCTCGTGTCTACGAGACGGAAAGAGAAGGACCGTGACGTTTGGTGCGTAGAGAAGCGCAAAGCCCCAGTGTTGCTGCGCCTGTGAAAGCGCTTCCAAGGAAGGGTGCTGGCTAGCAAGAGCTTTCAGTGCTGGCACTTTTCATCTCTGAGCAATTGCTCGACGTTTGCAATTTCTCAGCTCGTGTCTACGAGACGGAAAGAGAAGGACCGTGACGTTTGGTGGGTAGAGAAGCGCAAAGCCCCAGTGTTCTTAGGCCTACAAAAGCGCTTCCAAGGAAGGGTGCTGGCTAGCAAGAGCTTTCAGTGCTGGCACTTTTCATCTCTGAGCAATTGCTGGACGTTTGCAATTTCTCACCTGAGCTCTCTTTAGAGTGCGCGAGAGGATGAGCAGAAGATGAGGTGGCTAGAGAAGCCCAGAGCCCCAGTGTTCTTAGGCCTACAAAAGCGCTTCCAAGGAAGGGGGCTGGCTAGCAACAGCTTTCAGTGCTGGCACTTTTCATCTCTGAGCAATTGCTGGACATTTGCAATTTTACACCTGAGCTCTCTTTAGACTGCGCGAGAGGATGAGCAGAAGATTAGGTGGCTAGAGAAGCCCAGAGCCCCAGTGTTCTTAGGCCTACAAAAGCGCTTCCAAGGAAGGGTGCTGGCTAGCAACAGCTTTCAGTGCTGGCACTTTTCATCTCTGAGCAATTGCTCAACGTTTGCAATTTCTCAGCTCGTGTCTACGAGACGGAAAGAGAAGGACCGTGACGTTTGGTGCGTAGAGAAGTGCAAAGCCCCAGTGTTACTGCGCCTGTGAAAGCGCTTCCAAGGAAGGGTGCTGGCTAGCAACAGCTTTCAGTGCTGGCACTTTTCATCTCTGAGCAATTGCTCGACGTTTGCAATTTCTCAGCTCGTGTCTACGAGACGGAGAGATAGTGACCGTGACGTTTGCTGGGTAGAGAAGCGCAAAGCCCCAGTGTTACTGCGCCTGTGAAAGCGCTTCCAAGGAAGGGTGCTGGCTAGCAACAGCTTTCAGTACTGGCACTTTTCATCTCTGAGCAATTGCTCGACGTTTGCAATTTCTCAGCTCGTGTCTACGAGACGGAAAGAGAAGGACCGTGACGTTTGGTGGCTAGAGAAGCGCAAAGCCCCAGTGTTGCTGCGCCTGTGAAAGCGCTTCCAAGGAAGGGTGCTGGCTAGCAACAGCTTTCAGTGCTGGCACTTTTCATCTCTGAGCAATTGCTGGACGTTTGCAATTTCTCAGCTCGTGTCTACGAGACGGAAAGAGAATGACTGTGACGTTTGGTGGCTAGAGAAGCGCAAAGCCCCAGTGTTGCTGCGCCTGTGAAAGCGCTTCCAAGGAAGGGTGCTGGCTAGCAAGAGCTTTCAGTGCTGGCACTTTTCATCTCTGAGCAATTGCTCGACGTTTGCAATTTCTCACCTGAGCTCTCTTTAGAGTGCGCGAGAGGATGAGCAGAAGATGAGGTGGCTAGAGAAGCCCAGAGCCCCAGTGTTCTTAGGCCTACAAAAGCGCTTCCAAGGAAGGGTGCTGGCTAGCAACAGCTTTCAGTGCTGGCACTTTTCATCTCTGAGCAATTGCTCGACGTTTGCAATTTGTCAGCTCGTGTCTACGAGACGGAAAGAGAAGGACCGTGACGTTTGGTGCGTATAGAAGCGCAAAGCCCCAGTGTTGCTGCGCCTGTGAAAGCGCTTCCAAGGAAGGGTGCTGGCTAGCAAGAGCTTTCAGTGCTGGCACTTTTCATCTCTGAGCAATTGCTCGACGTTTGCAATTTCTCACCTGAGCTCTCTTCAGAGTGCGCGAGAGGATGAGCAGAAAATGAGGTGGCTAAAGAAGCCCAGAGCCCCAGTGTTCTTAGGCCTACAAAAGCGCTTCCAAGGAAGGGTGCTGGCTAGCAAGAGCTTTCAGTGCTGGCACTTTTCATCTCTGAGCAATTGCTGGACGTTTGCAATTTCTCAGCTCGTGTCTAGGAGACGGAAAGAGAATGACTGTGACGTTTGGTGGCTAGAGAAGCGCAAAGCCCCAGTGTTGCTGCGCCTGTAAAGCGCTTCCAAGGAAGGGTGCTGGCTAGCAAGAGCTTTCAGTGCTGGCACTTTTCATCTCTGAGCAATTGCTCGACGTTTGCAATTTCTCACCTGAGCTCTCTTTAGAGTGCGCGAGAGGATGAGCAGAAGATGAGGTGGCTAGAGAAGCCCAGAGCCCCAGTGTTCTTAGGCCTACAAAAGCGCTTCCAAGGAAGGGTGCTGGCTAGCAAGAGCTTCCAGTGCTGGCACTTTTCATCTCTGAGCAATTGCTCGACGTTTGCAATTTGTCAGCTCGTGTCTACGAGACGGAAAGAGAATGACCGTGACGTTTGGTGCGTAGAGAAGTGCAAAGCCCCAGTGTTGCTGCGCCTGTGAAAGCGCTTCCAAGGAAGGGTGCTGGCTAGCAAGAGCTTTCAGTGCTGGCACTTTTCATCTCTGAGCAATTGCTCGACGTTTGCAATTTCTCACCTGAGCTCTCTTCAGAGTGCGCGAGAGGATGAGCAGAAGATGAGGTGGCTAGAGAAGCCCAGAGCCCCAGTGTTCTTAGGCCTACAAAAGCGCTTCCAAGGAAGGGGGCTGGCTAGCAAGAGCTTTCAGTGCTGGCACTTTTCATCTCTGAGCAATTGCTCGACGTTTGCAATTTCTCAGCTCGTGTCTACGAGACGGAAAGAGAAGGACCGTGACGTTTGGTGCGTATAGAAGCGCAAAGCCCCAGTGTTGCTGCGCCTGTGAAAGCGCTTCCAAGGAAGGGTGCTGGCTAGCAACAGCTTTCAGTGCTGGCACTTTTCATCTCTGAGCAATTGCTCGACGTTTGCAATTTCTCAGCTCGTGTCTACGAGACGGAAAGAGAAGGACCGTGACGTTTGGTGCGTATAGAAGCGCAAAGCCCCAGTGTTGCTGCGCCTGTGAAAGCGCTTCCAAGGAAGGGTGCTGGCTAGCAACAGCTTTCAGTGCTGGCACTTTTCATCTCTGAGCAATTGCTCGACGTTTGCAATTTCTCAGCTCGTGTCTACGAGACGGAAAGAGAAGGACCGTGACGTTTGGTGGCTAGAGAAGTGCAAAGCCCCAGTGTTACTGCGCCTGTGAAAGCGCTTCCAAGGAAGGGTGCTGGCTAGCAAGAGCTTTCAGTGCTGGCACTTTTCATCTCTGAGCAATTGCTCGTCGTTTGCAATGTCTCACCTGAGCTCTCTTTAGAGTGCGCGAGAGGATGAGCAGAAGATGAGGTGGCTAGAGAAGCCCAGAGCCCCAGTGTTCTTAGGCCTACAAAAGCGCTTCCAAGGAAGGGTGCTGGCTAGCAAGAGCTTTCAGTGCTGGCACTTTTCATCTCTGAGCAATTGCTCGACGTTTGCAATTTCTCAGCTCGTGTCTACGAGACGGAGAGATAGTGACCGTGACGTTTGGTGGCTAGAGAAGCGCAAAGCCCCAGTGTTGCTGCGCCTGTGAAAGCGCTTCCAAGGAAGGGTGCTGGCTAGCAAGAGCTTTCAGTGCTGGCACTTTTCATCTCTGAGCAATTGCTCGACGTTTGCAATTTCTCACCTGAGCTCTCTTCAGAGTGCGCGCGAGGATGAGCAGAAGATGAGGTGGCTAGAGAAGCCCAGAGCCCCAGTGTTCTTAGGCCTACAAAAGCGCTTCCAAGGAAGGGGGCTGGCTAGCAAGAGCTTTCAGTGCTGGCACTTTTCATCTCTGAGCAATTGCTCGACGTTTGCAATTTCTCAGCTCGTGTCTACGAGACGGAAAGAGAAGGACCGTGACGTTTGGTGGCTAGAGAAGCGCAAAGCCCCAGTGTTGCTGCGCCTGTGAAAGCGCTTCCAAGGAAGGGTGCTGGCTAGCAAGAGCTTTCAGTGCTGGCACTTTTCATCTCTGAGCAATTGCTGGACGTTTGCAATTTCTCACCTGAGCTCTCTTCAGAGTGCACGAGAGGATGAGCAGAAGATGAGGTGGCTAAAGAAGCCCAGAGCCCCAGTGTTCTTAGGCCTACAAAAGCGCTTCCAAGGAAGGGTGCTGGCTAGCAAGAGCTTTCAGTGCTGGCACTTTTCATCTCTGAGCAATTGCTCGACGTTTGCAATTTCTCAGCTCGTGTCTACGAGACGGAAAGAGAAGGACCGTGACGTTTGGTGCGTAGAGAAGCGCAAAGCCCCA
The DNA here is from genome assembly GCA_037962945.1 of Sarcoramphus papa. NCBI lineage: Eukaryota > Metazoa > Chordata > Aves > Accipitriformes > Cathartidae > Sarcoramphus > Sarcoramphus papa. Next base: position 3,781,592 of record JBBMRM010000093.1, on the reverse strand, counting down.
GTGTTACTGCGCCTGTGAAAGCGCTTCCAAGGAAGGGTGCTGGCTAGCAAGAGCTTTCAGTGCTGGCATTTTTCATCTCTGAGCAATTGCTTGACGTTTGCAATTTCTCAGCTCGTGTCTACGAGGCGGAAAGAGAATGACCGTGACGTTTGGTGGGTAGAGAAGCGCAAAGCCCCAGTGTTACTGCGCCTGTGAAAGCGCTTCCAAGGAAGGGTGCTGGCTAGCAACAGCTTTCAGTGCTGGCACTTTTCATCTCTGAGCAATTGCTCGACGTTTGCAATTTCTCACCTGAGCTCTCTTTAGAGTGCGCGAGAGGATGAGCAGAAGATTAGGTGGCTAGAGAAGCCCAGAGCCCCAGTGTTCTTAGGCCTACAAAAGCGCTTCCAAGGAAGGGGGCTGGCTAGCAACAGCTTTCAGTGCTGGCACTTTTCATCTCTGAGCAATTGCTCGACGTTTGCAATTTCTCAGCTCGTGTCTATGAGATGGAAAGAGAATGACCGTGACGTTTGGTGGGTAGAGAAGCGCAAAGCCCCAGTGTTACTGCGCCTGTAAAGCGCTTCCAAGGAAGGGTGCTGGCTAGCAACAGCTTTCAGTGCTGGCACTTTTCATCTCTGAGCAATTGCTCGACGTTTGCAATTTCTCACCTGAGCTCTCTTTAGAATGCACGAGAGGATGAACAGAAGATGAGGTGGCTAGGGAAGCCCAGAGCCCCAGTGTTCTTAGGCCTACAAAAGCGCTTCCAAGGAAGGGTGCTGGCTAGCAAGAGCTTTCAGTGCTGGCACTTTTCATCTCTGAGCAATTGCTCGACGTTTGCAATTTCTCAGCTCGTGTCTACGAGACGGAAAGAGAAGGACCGTGACGTTTGGTGGGTAGAGAAGCGCAAAGCCCCAGTGTTGCTGTGCCTGTGAAAGCGCTTCCAAGGAAGGGTGCTGGCTAGCAACAGCTTTCAGTGCTGGCACTTTTCATCTCTGAGCAATTGCTCGACGTTTGCAATTTCTCACCTGAGCTCTCTTTAGAGTGCGCGAGAGGATGAGCAGAAGATGAGGTGGCTAGAGAAGCCCAGAGCCCCAGTGTTCTTAGGCCTACAAAAGCGCTTCCAAGGAAGGGTGCTGGCTAGCAACAGCTTTCAGTGCTGGCACTTTTCATCTCTGAGCAATTGCTCGACGTTTGCAATTTCTCAGCTCGTGTCTACGAGACGGAAAGAGAAGGACCGTGACGTTTGGTGCGTATAGAAGCGCAAAGCCCCAGTGTTGCTGCGCCTGTGAAAGCGCTTCCAAGGAAGGGTGCTGGCTAGCAAGAGCTTTCAGTGCTGGCACTTTTCATCTCTGAGCAATTGCTCGACGTTTGCAATTTCTCAGCTCGTGTCTACGAGACGGAAAGAGAAGGACCGTGACGTTTGGTGCGTAGAGAAGCGCAAAGCCCCAGTGTTGCTGCGCCTGTGAAAGCGCTTCCAAGGAAGGGTGCTGGCTAGCAACAGCTTTCAGTGCTGGCACTTTTCATCTCTGAGCAATTGCTCAACGTTTGCAATTTCTCACCTGAGCTCTCTTCAGAGTGCGCGAGAGGATGAGCAGAAGATTAGGTGGCTAGAGAAGCCCAGAGCCCCAGTGTTCTTAGGCCTACAAAAGCGCTTCCAAGGAAGGGTGCTGGCTAGCAAGAGCTTTCAGTGCTGGCACTTTTCATCTCTGAGCAATTGCTCGACGTTTGCAATTTCTCAGCTCGTGTCTACGAGACGGAAAGAGAAGGACCGTGACGTTTGGTGCGTAGAGAAGTGCAAAGCCCCAGTGTTGCTGCGCCTGTGAAAGCGCTTCCAAGGAAGGGTGCTGGCTAGCAAGAGCTTTCAGTGCTGGCACTTTTCATCTCTGAGCAATTGCTCGACGTTTGCAATTTCTCAGCTCGTGTCTACGAGACGGAAAGAGAAGGACCGTGACGTTTGGTGCGTAGAGAAGCGCAAAGCCCCAGTGTTACTGCGCCTGTGAAAGCGCTTCCAAGGAAGGGTGCTGGCTAGCAACAGCTTTCAGTGCTGGCACTTTTCATCTCTGAGCAATTGCTCGTCGTTTGCAATTTCTCACCTGAGCTCTCTTCAGAGTGCGCGAGAGGATGAGCAGAAGATTAGGTGGCTAGAGAAGCCCAGAGCCCCAGTGTTCTTAGGCCTACAAAAGCGCTTCCAAGGAAGGGTGCTGGCTAGCAAGAGCTTTCAGTGCTGGCACTTTTCATCTCTGAGCAATTGCTGGACGTTTGCAATTTCTCAGCTCGTGTCTACGAGACGGAAAGAGAAGGACCGTGACGTTTGGTGCGTAGAGAAGTGCAAAGCCCCAGTGTTGCTGCGCCTGTGAAAGCGCTTCCAAGGAAGGGTGCTGGCTAGCAAGAGCTTTCAGTGCTGGCACTTTTCATCTCTGAGCAATTGCTCGACGTTTGCAATTTCTCAGCTCGTGTCTACGAGACGGAAAGAGAAGGACCGTGACGTTTGGTGGCTAGAGAAGTGCAAAGCCCCAGTGTTACTGTGCCTGTGAAAGCGCTTCCAAGGAAGGGTGCTGGCTAGCAAGAGCTTTCAGTGCTGGCACTTTTCATCTCTGAGCAATTGCTCGACGTTTGCAATTTCTCACCTGAGCTCTCTTTAGAGTGCGCGAGAGGATGAGCAGAAGATGAGGTGGCTAGAGAAGCCCAGAGCCCCAGTGTTCTTAGGCCTACAAAAGCGCTTCCAAGGAAGGGTGCTGGCTAGCAAGAGCTTTCAGTGCTGGCACTTTTCATCTCTGAGCAATTGCTCGACGTTTGCAATTTCTCAGCTCGTGTCTACGAGACGGAAAGAGAAGGACCGTGACGTTTGGTGCGTAGAGAAGTGCAAAGCCCCAGTGTTACTGCGCCTGTGAAAGCGCTTCCAAGGAAGGGGGCTGGCTAGCAACAGCTTTCAGTGCTGGCACTTTTCCTCTCTGAGCAATTGCTCGACGTTTGCAATTTCTCACCTGAGCTCTCTTCAGAGTGCGCGAGAGGATGAGCAGAAGATGAGGTGGCTAAAGAAGCCCAGAGCCCCAGTGTTCTTAGGCCTACAAAAGCGCTTCCAAGGAAGGGTGCTGGCTAGCAACAGCTTTCAGTGCTGGCACTTTTCATCTCTGAGCAATTGCTCGACGTTTGCAATTTCTCAGCTCGTGTCTACGAGACGGAAAGAGAAGGACCGTGACGTTTGGTGGGTAGAGAAGCGCAAAGCCCCAGTGTTACTGCGCCTGTGAAAGCGCTTCCAAGGAAGGGTGCTGGCTAGCAAGAGCTTTCAGTGCTGGCACTTTTCATCTCTGAGCAATTGCTCGACGTTTGCAATTTCTCACCTGAGCTCTCTTCAGAGTGCGCGAGAGGATGAGCAGAAGATTAGGTGGCTAGAGAAGCCCAGAGCCCCAGTGTTCTTAGGCCTACAAAAGCGCTTCCAAGGAAGGGGGCTGGCTAGCAAGAGCTTTCAGTGCTGGCACTTTTCATCTCTGAGCAATTGCTCGACGTTTGCAATTTCTCAGCTCGTTTCTACGAGACGGAAAGAGAATGACCGTGACTTTTGGTGGGTAGAGAAGCGCAAAGCCCCAGTGTTGCTGCGCCTGTGAAAGCGCTTCCAAGGAAGGGTGCTGGCTAGCAACAGCTTTCAGTGCTGGCACTTTTCATCTCTGAGCAATTGCTCGACGTTTGCAATTTCTCACCTGAGCTCTCTTCAGAGTGCGCGAGAGGATGAGCAGAAGATGAGGTGGCTAGAGAAGCCCAGAGCCCCAGTGTTCTTAGGCCTACAAAAGCGCTTCCAAGGAAGGGTGCTGGCTAGCAACAGCTTTCAGTGCTGGCACTTTTCATCTCTGAGCAATTGCTCGACGTTTGCAATTTCTCAGCTCGTGTCTACGAGACGGAAAGAGAAGGACCGTGACGTTTGGTGCGTAGAGAAGCGCAAAGCCCCAGTGTTGCTGCGCCTGTGAAAGCGCTTCCAAGGAAGGGTGCTGGCTAGCAAGAGCTTTCAGTGCTGGCACTTTTCATCTCTGAGCAATTGCTCGACGTTTGCAATTTCTCAGCTCGTGTCTACGAGACGGAAAGAGAAGGACCGTGACGTTTGGTGGGTAGAGAAGCGCAAAGCCCCAGTGTTCTTAGGCCTACAAAAGCGCTTCCAAGGAAGGGTGCTGGCTAGCAAGAGCTTTCAGTGCTGGCACTTTTCATCTCTGAGCAATTGCTGGACGTTTGCAATTTCTCACCTGAGCTCTCTTCAGAGTGCGCGAGAGGATGAGCAGAAGATGAGGTGGCTAGAGAAGCCCAGAGCCCCAGTGTTCTTAGGCCTACAAAAGCGCTTCCAAGGAAGGGTGCTGGCTAGCAACAGCTTTCAGTGCTGGCACTTTTCATCTCTGAGCAATTGCTGGACGTTTGCAATTTCTCAGCTCGTGTCTACGAGACGGAAAGAGAAGGACCGTGACGTTTGGTGCGTAGAGAAGCGCAAAGCCCCAGTGTTGCTGCGCCTGTGAAAGCGCTTCCAAGGAAGGGGGCTGGCTAGCAAGAGCTTTCAGTGCTGGCACTTTTCATCTCTGAGCAATTGCTCGACGTTTGCAATTTCTCACCTGAGCTCTCTTTAGAGTGCGCGAGAGGATGAGCAGAAGATGAGGTGGCTAAAGAAGCCCAGAGCCCCAGTGTTCTTAGGCCTACAAAAGCGCTTCCAAGGAAGGGTGCTGGCTAGCAAGAGCTTTCAGTGCTGGCACTTTTCATCTCTGAGCAATTGCTGGACGTTTGCAATTTCTCAGCTCGTGTCTACGAGACGGAAAGAGAAGGACCGTGACGTTTGGTGGCTAGAGAAGCGCAAAGCCCCAGTGTTTCTGCGCCTGTGAAAGCGCTTCCAAGGAAGGGTGCTGGCTAGCAAGAGCTTTCAGTGCTGGCACTTTTCATCTCTGAGCAATTGCTCGACGTTTGCAATTTCTCACCTGAGCTCTCTTTAGAGTGCGCGAGAGTATGAGCAGAAGATGAGGTGGCTAAAGAAGCCCAGAGCCCCAGTGTTCTTAGGCCTACAAAAGCGCTTCCAAGGAAGGGTGCTGGCTAGCAACAGCTTTCAGTGCTGGCACTTTTCATCTCTGAGCAATTGCTCGACGTTTGCAATTTCTCAGCACGTGTCTACGAGACGGAAAGAGAAGGACCGTGACGTTTGGTGGGTAGAGAAGCGCAAAGCCCCAGTGTTACTGTGCCTGTGAAAGCGCTTCCAAGGAAGGGTGCTGGCTAGCAACAGCTTTCAGTGCTGGCACTTTTCATCTCTGAGCAATTGCTCGACGTTTGCAATTTCTCACCTGAGCTCTCTTTAGAGTGCGCGAGAGGATGAGCAGAAGATGAGGTGGCTAGAGAAGCCCAGAGCCCCAGTGTTCTTAGGCCTACAAAAGCGCTTCCAAGGAAGGGTGCTGGCTAGCAACAGCTTTCAGTGCTGGCACTTTTCATCTCTGAGCAATTGCTCGACGTTTGCAATTTCTCAGCTCGTGTCTACGAGACGGAAAGAGAAGGACCGTGACGTTTGGTGGGTAGAGAAGCGCAAAGCCCCAGTGTTGCTGCGCCTGTGAAAGCGCTTCCAAGGAAGGGTGCTGGCTAGCAAGAGCTTTCAGTGCTGGCACTTTTCATCTCTGAGCAATTGCTCGACGTTTGCAATTTCTCAGCTCGTGTCTACGAGACGGAAAGAGAAGGACCGTGACGTTTGGTGCGTAGAGAAGCGCAAAGCCCCAGTGTTACTGCGCCTGTAAAGCGCTTCCAAGGAAGGGTGCTGGCTAGCAACAGCTTTCAGTGCTGGCACTTTTCATCTCTGAGCAATTGCTCGTCGTTTGCAATTTCTCACCTGAGCTCTCTTCAGAGTGCGCGAGAGGATGAGCAGAAGATTCGGTGGCTAGAGAAGCCCAGAGCCCCAGTGTTCTTAGGCCTACAAAAGCGCTTCCAAGGAAGGGTGCTGGCTAGCAAGAGCTTTCAGTGCTGGCACTTTTCATCTCTGAGCAATTGCTCGACGTTTGCAATTTCTCAGCTCGTGTCTACGAGACGGAAAGAGAAGGACCGTGACTTTTGGTGGGTAGAGAAGCGCAAAGCCCCAGTGTTGCTGCGCCTGTGAAAGCGCTTCCAAGGAAGGGTGCTGGCTAGCAACAGCTTTCAGTGCTGGCACTTTTCATCTCTGAGCAATTGCTCGACGTTTGCAATTTCTCACCTGAGCTCTCTTCAGAGTGCGCGAGAGGATGAGCAGAAGATGAGGTGGCTAGAGAAGCCCAGAGCCCCAGTGTTCTTAGGCCTACAAAAGCGCTTCCAAGGAAGGGTGCTGGCTAGCAAGAGCTTTCAGTGCTGGCACTTTTCATCTCTGAGCAATTGCTCGATGTTTGCAATTTCTCAGCTCGTGTCTACGAGACGGAAAGAGAAGGACCGTGACGTTTGGTGCGTAGAGAAGCGCAAAGCCCCAGTGTTGCTGCGCCTGTGAAAGCGCTTCCAAGGAAGGGGGCTGGCTAGCAAGAGCTTTCAGTGCTGGCACTTTTCATCTCTGAGCAATTGCTCGACGTTTGCAATTTCTCAGCTCGTGTCTACGAGACGGAAAGAGAAGGACCGTGACGTTTGGTGGGTGGAGAAGCGCAAAGCCCCAGTGTTGCTGCGCCTGTGAAAGCGCTTCCAAGGAAGGGTGCTGGCTAGCAAGAGCTATCAGTGCTGGCACTTTTCATCTCTGAGCAATTGCTGGACGTTTGCAATTTCTCACCTGAGCTCTCTTCAGAGTGCGCGAGAGGATGAGCAGAAGATTAGGTGGCTAGAGAAGCCCAGAGCCCCAGTGTTCTTAGGCCTACAAAAGCGCTTCCAAGGAAGGGTGCTGGCTAGCAAGAGCTTTCAGTGCTGGCACTTTTCATCTCTGAGCAATTGCTGGACGTTTGCAATTTCTCAGCTCGTGTCTACGAGACGGAAAGAGAAGGACCGTGACGTTTGGTGCGTAGAGAAGCGCAAAGCCCCAGTGTTGCTGCGCCTGTGAAAGCGCTTCCAAGGAAGGGTGCTGGCTAGCAAGAGCTTTCAGTGCTGGCACTTTTCATCTCTGAGCAATTGCTCGACGTTTGCAATTTCTCACCTGAGCTCTCTTTAGAGTGCGCGAGAGGATGAGCAGAAGATGAGGTGGCTAAAGAAGCCCAGAGCCCCAGTGTTCTTAGGCCTACAAAAGCGCTTCCAAGGAAGGGTGCTGGCTAGCAACAGCTTTCAGTGCTGGCACTTTTCATCTCTGAGCAATTGCTGGACGTTTGCAATTTCTCAGCTCGTGTCTACGAGACGGAAAGAGAAGGACCGTGACGTTTGGTGGCTAGAGAAGCGCAAAGCCCCAGTGTTTCTGCGCCTGTGAAAGCGCTTCCAAGGAAGGGTGCTGGCTAGCAAGAGCTTTCAGTGCTGGCACTTTTCATCTCTGAGCAATTGCTCGACGTTTGCAATTTCTCACCTGAGCTCTCTTTAGAGTGCGCGAGAGGATGAGCAGAAGATGAGGTGGCTAGAGAAGCCCAGAGCCCCAGTGTTCTTAGGCCTACAAAAGCGCTTCCAAGGAAGGGTGCTGGCTAGCAACAGCTTTCAGTGCTGGCACTTTTCATCTCTGAGCAATTGCTCGACGTTTGCAATTTCTCAGCTCGTGTCTACGAGACGGAAAGAGAAGGACCGTGACGTTTGGTGCGTATAGAAGCGCAAAGCCCCAGTGTTGCTGCGCCTGTGAAAGCGCTTCCAAGGAAGGGTGCTGGCTAGCAAGAGCTTTCAGTGCTGGCACTTTTCATCTCTGAGCAATTGCTCGACGTTTGCAATTTCTCAGCTCGTGTCTACGAGACGGAAAGAGAAGGACCGTGACGTTTGGTGCGTAGAGAAGCGCAAAGCCCCAGTGTTACTGCGCCTGTAAAGCGCTTCCAAGGAAGGGTGCTGGCTAGCAACAGCTTTCAGTGCTGGCACTTTTCATCTCTGAGCAATTGCTCGTCGTTTGCAATTTCTCACCTGAGCTCTCTTCAGAGTGCGCGAGAGGATGAGCAGAAGATGAGGTGGCTAGAGAAGCCCAGAGCCCCAGTGTTCTTAGGCCTACAAAAGCGCTTCCAAGGAAGGGTGCTGGCTAGCAAGAGCTTTCAGTGCTGGCACTTTTCATCTCTGAGCAATTGCTCGACGTTTGCAATTTCTCAGCTCGTGTCTACGAGACGGAAAGAGAAGGACCGTGACGTTTGGTGGCTAGAGAAGCGCAAAGCCCCAGTGTTGCTGCGCCTGTGAAAGCGCTTCCAAGGAAGGGTGCTGGCTAGCAACAGCTTTCAGTGCTGGCACTTTTCATCTCTGAGCAATTGCTCGACGTTTGCAATTTCTCACCTGAGCTCTCTTTAGAGTGCGCGAGAGGATGAGCAGAAGATGAGGTGGCTAGAGAAGCCCAGAGCCCCAGTGTTCTTAGGCCTACAAAAGCGCTTCCAAGGAAGGGTGCTGGCTAGCAACAGCTTTCAGTGCTGGCACTTTTCATCTCTGAGCAATTGCTCGACGTTTGCAATTTCTCAGCTCGTGTCTACGAGACGGAAAGAGAAGGACCGTGACGTTTGGTGCGTATAGAAGCGCAAAGCCCCAGTGTTGCTGCGCCTGTGAAAGCGCTTCCAAGGAAGGGTGCTGGCTAGCAAGAGCTTTCAGTGCTGGCACTTTTCATCTCTGAGCAATTGCTCGACGTTTGCAATTTCTCAGCTTGTGTCTACGAGACGGAAAGAGAAGGACCGTGACGTTTGGTGCGTAGAGAAGCGCAAAGCCCCAGTGTTACTGCGCCTGTGAAAGCGCTTCCAAGGAAGGGTGCTGGCTAGCAACAGCTTTCAGTGCTGGCACTTTTCATCTCTGAGCAATTGCTCGTCGTTTGCAATTTCTCACCTGAGCTCTCTTCAGAGTGCGCGAGAGGATGAGCAGAAGATGAGGTGGCTAGAGAAGCCCAGAGCCCCAGTGTTCTTAGGCCTACAAAAGCGCTTCCAAGGAAGGGTGCTGGCTAGCAAGAGCTTTCAGTGCTGGCACTTTTCATCTCTGAGCAATTGCTCGACGTTTGCAATTTCTCAGCTCGTGTCTACGAGACGGAAAGAGAAGGACCGTGACGTTTGGTGCGTAGAGAAGTGCAAAGCCCCAGTGTTGCTGCGCCTGTGAAAGCGCTTCCAAGGAAGGGTGCTGGCTAGCAAGAGCTTTCAGTGCTGGCACTTTTCATCTCTGAGCAATTGCTCGACGTTTGCAATTTCTCAGCTCGTGTCTACGAGACGGAAAGAGAAGGACCGTGACGTTTGGTGCGTAGAGAAGCGCAAAGCCCCAGTGTTACTGCGCCTGTGAAAGCGCTTCCAAGGAAGGGTGCTGGCTAGCAAGAGCTTTCAGTGCTGGCACTTTTCATCTCTGAGCAATTGCTCGTCGTTTGCAATTTCTCACCTGAGCTCTCTTCAGAGTGCGCGAGAGGATGAGCAGAAGATTAGGTGGCTAGAGAAGCCCAGAGCCCCAGTGTTCTTAGGCCTACAAAAGCGCTTCCAAGGAAGGGTGCTGGCTAGCAAGAGCTTTCAGTGCTGGCACTTTTCATCTCTGAGCAATTGCTCGACGTTTGCAATTTCTCAGCTCGTGTCTACGAGACGGAAAGAGAAGGACCGTGACGTTTGGTGCGTAGAGAAGTGCAAAGCCCCAGTGTTGCTGCGCCTGTGAAAGCGCTTCCAAGGAAGGGTGCTGGCTAGCAAGAGCTTTCAGTGCTGGCACTTTTCATCTCTGAGCAATTGCTCGACGTTTGCAATTTCTCAGCTCGTGTCTACGAGACGGAAAGAGAAGGACCGTGACGTTTGGTGGCTAGAGAAGTGCAAAGCCCCAGTGTTACTGCGCCTGTGAAAGCGCTTCCAAGGAAGGGTGCTGGCTAGCAACAGCTTTCAGTGCTGGCACTTTTCATCTCTGAGCAATTGCTCGACGTTTGCAATTTCTCCCCTGAGCTCTCTTTAGACTGCGCGAGAGGATGAGCAGAAGATGAGGTGGCTAGAGAAGCCCAGAGCCCCAGTGTTCTTAGGCCTACAAAAGCGCTTCCAAGGAAGGGTGCTGGCTAGCAACAGCTTTCAGTGCTGGCACTTTTCATCTCTGAGCAATTGCTCGACGTTTGCAATTTCTCAGCTCGTGTCTACGAGACGGAAAGAGAAGGACCGTGACGTTTGGTGCGTAGAGAAGCGCAAAGCCCCAGTGTTACTGCGCCTGTGAAAGCGCTTCCAAGGAAGGGGGCTGGCTAGCAACAGCTTTCAGTGCTGGCACTTTTCATCTCTGAGCAATTGATCGACGTTTGCAATTTCTCACCTGAGCTCTCTTCAGAGTGCGCGAGAGGATGAGCAGAAGATGAGGTGGCTAAAGAAGCCCAGAGCCCCAGTGTTCTTAGGCCTACAAAAGCGCTTCCAAGGAAGGGTGCTGGCTAGCAAGAGCTTTCAGTGCTGGCACTTTTCATCTCTGAGCAATTGCTCGACGTTTGCAATTTCTCAGCTCGTGTCTACGAGACGGAAAGAGAAGGACCGTGACTTTTGGTGGGTAGAGAAGCGCAAAGCCCCAGTGTTACTGCGCCTGTGAAAGCGCTTCCAAGGAAGGGTGCTGGCTAGCAACAGCTTTCAGTGCTGGCACTTTTCATCTCTGAGCAATTGCTCGACGTTTGCAATTTCTCAGCTCGTGTCTACGAGACGGAAAGAGAAGGACCGTGACGTTTGGTGCGTATAGAAGCGCAAAGCCCCAGTGTTGCTGCGCCTGTGAAAGCGCTTCCAAGGAAGGGTGCTGGCTAGCAAGAGCTTTCAGTGCTGGCACTTTTCATCTCTGAGCAATTGCTCGACGTTTGCAATTTCTCAGCTCGTGTCTACGAGACGGAAAGAGAAGGACCGTGACGTTTGGTGCGTAGAGAAGCGCAAAGCCCCAGTGTTACTGCGCCTGTAAAGCGCTTCCAAGGAAGGGTGCTGGCTAGCAACAGCTTTCAGTGCTGGCACTTTTCATCTCTGAGCAATTGCTCGTCGTTTGCAATTTCTCACCTGAGCTCTCTTCAGAGTGCGCGAGAGGATGAGCAGAAGATGAGGTGGCTAGAGAAGCCCAGAGCCCCAGTGTTCTTAGGCCTACAAAAGCGCTTCCAAGGAAGGGTGCTGGCTAGCAAGAGCTTTCAGTGCTGGCACTTTTCATCTCTGAGCAATTGCTCGACGTTTGCAATTTCTCAGCTCGTGTCTACGAGACGGAAAGAGAAGGACCGTGACTTTTGGTGGGTAGAGAAGCGCAAAGCCCCAGTGTTGCTGCGCCTGTGAAAGCGCTTCCAAGGAAGGGTGCTGGCTAGCAACAGCTTTCAGTGCTGGCACTTTTCATCTCTGAGCAATTGCTCGACGTTTGCAATTTCTCACCTGAGCTCTCTTTAGAGTGCACGAGAGGATGAGCAGAAGATGAGGTGGCTAGAGAAGCCCAGAGCCCCAGTGTTCTTAGGCCTACAAAAGCGCTTCCAAGGAAGGGTGCTGGCTAGCAAGAGCTTTCAGTGCTGGCACTTTTCATCTCTGAGCAATTGCTCGACGTTTGCAATTTCTCAGCTCGTGTCTACGAGACGGAAAGAGAAGGACCGTGACGTTTGGTGCGTAGAGAAGCGCAAAGCCCCAGTGTTGCTGCGCCTGTGAAAGCGCTTCCAAGGAAGGGGGCTGGCTAGCAAGAGCTTTCAGTGCTGGCACTTTTCATCTCTGAGCAATTGCTCGACGTTTGCAATTTCTCAGCTCGTGTCTACGAGACGGAAAGAGAAGGACCGTGACGTTTGGTGGGTAGAGAAGCGCAAAGCCCCAGTGTTGCTGCGCCTGTGAAAGCGCTTCCAAGGAAGGGTGCTGGCTAGCAAGAGCTTTCAGTGCTGGCACTTTTCATCTCTGAGCAATTGCTGGACGTTTGCAATTTCTCACCTGAGCTCTCTTCAGAGTGCGCGAGAGGATGAGCAGAAGATGAGGTGGCTAGACAAGCCCAGAGCCCCAGTGTTCTTAGGCCTACAAAAGCGCTTCCAAGGAAGGGTGCTGGCTAGCAAGAGCTTTCAGTGCTGGCACTTTTCATCTCTGAGCAATTGCTGGACGTTTGCAATTTCTCAGCTCGTGTCTACGAGACGGAAAGAGAAGGACCGTGACGTTTGGTGCGTAGAGAAGCGCAAAGCCCCAGTGTTGCTGCGCCTGTGAAAGCGCTTCCAAGGAAGGGGGCTGGCTAGCAAGAGCTTTCAGTGCTGGCACTTTTCATCTCTGAGCAATTGCTCGACGTTTGCAATTTCTCACCTGAGCTCTCTTTAGAGTGCGCGAGAGGATGAGCAGAAGATGAGGTGGCTAAAGAAGCCCAGAGCCCCAGTGTTCTTAGGCCTACAAAAGCGCTTCCAAGGAAGGGTGCTGGCTAGCAACAGCTTTCAGTGCTGGCACTTTTCATCTCTGAGCAATTGCTGGACGTTTGCAATTTCTCAGCTCGTGTCTACGAGACGGAAAGAGAAGGACCGTGACGTTTGGTGGCTAGAGAAGCGCAAAGCCCCAGTGTTTCTGCGCCTGTGAAAGCGCTTCCAAGGAAGGGTGCTGGCTAGCAAGAGCTTTCAGTGCTGGCACTTTTCATCTCGGAGCAATTGCTCGACGTTTGCAATTTCTCACCTGAGCTCTCTTTAGAGTGCGCGAGAGGATGAGCAGAAGATGAGGTGGCTAAAGAAGCCCAGAGCCCCAGTGTTCTTAGGCCTACAAAAGCGCTTCCAAGGAAGGGTGCTGGCTAGCAACAGCTTTCAGTGCTGGCACTTTTCATCTCTGAGCAATTGCTCGACGTTTGCAATTTCTCAGCACGTGTCTACGAGACGGAAAGAGAAGGACCGTGACGTTTGGTGGGTAGAGAAGCGCAAAGCCCCAGTGTTACTGTGCCTGTGAAAGCGCTTCCAAGGAAGGGTGCTGGCTAGCAAGAGCTTTCAGTGCTGGCACTTTTCATCTCTGAGCAATTGCTCGACGTTTGCAATTTCTCACCTGAGCTCTCTTTAGAGTGCGCGAGAGGATGAGCAGAAGATGAGGTGGCTAGAGAAGCCCAGAGCCCCAGTGTTCTTAGGCCTACAAAAGCGCTTCCAAGGAAGGGTGCTGGCTAGCAACAGCTTCCAGTGCTGGCACTTTTCATCTCTGAGCAATTGCTCGACGTTTGCAATTTCTCAGCTCGTGTCTACGAGACGGAAAGAGAAGGACCGTGACGTTTGGTGCGTATAGAAGCGCAAAGCCCCAGTGTTGCTGCGCCTGTGAAAGCGCTTCCAAGGAAGGGTGCTGGCTAGCAAGAGCTTTCAGTGCTGGCACTTTTCATCTCTGAGCAATTGCTCGACGTTTGCAATTTCTCAGCTCGTGTCTACGAGACGGAAAGAGAAGGACCGTGACGTTTGGTGCGTAGAGAAGCGCAAAGCCCCAGTGTTACTGCGCCTGTAAAGCGCTTCCAAGGAAGGGTGCTGGCTAGCAACAGCTTTCAGTGCTGGCACTTTTCATCTCTGAGCAATTGCTCGTCGTTTGCAATTTCTCACCTGAGCTCTCTTCAGAGTGCGCGAGAGGATGAGCAGAAGATGAGGTGGCTAGAGAAGCCCAGAGCCCCAGTGTTCTTAGGCCTACAAAAGCGCTTCCAAGGAAGGGTGCTGGCTAGCAAGAGCTTTCAGTGCTGGCACTTTTCATCTCTGAGCAATTGCTCGACGTTTGCAATTTCTCAGCTCGTGTCTACGAGACGGAAAGAGAAGGACCGTGACGTTTGGTGGCTAGAGAAGCGCAAAGCCCCAGTGTTGCTGCGCCTGTGAAAGCGCTTCCAAGGAAGGGTGCTGGCTAGCAACAGCTTTCAGTGCTGGCACTTTTCATCTCTGAGCAATTGCTCGACGTTTGCAATTTCTCACCTGAGCTCTCTTTAGAGTGCGCGAGAGGATGAGCAGAAGATGAGGTGGCTAGAGAAGCCCAGAGCCCCAGTGTTCTTAGGCCTACAAAAGCGCTTCCAAGGAAGGGTGCTGGCTAGCAACAGCTTTCAGTGCTGGCACTTTTCATCTCTGAGCAATTGCTCGACGTTTGCAATTTCTCAGCTCGTGTCTACGAGACGGAAAGAGAAGGACCGTGACGTTTGGTGCGTATAGAAGCGCAAAGCCCCAGTGTTGCTGCGCCTGTGAAAGCGCTTCCAAGGAAGGGTGCTGGCTAGCAAGAGCTTTCAGTGCTGGCACTTTTCATCTCTGAGCAATTGCTCGACGTTTGCAATTTCTCAGCTTGTGTCTACGAGACGGAAAGAGAAGGACCGTGACGTTTGGTGCGTAGAGAAGCGCAAAGCCCCAGTGTTACTGCGCCTGTGAAAGCGCTTCCAAGGAAGGGTGCTGGCTAGCAACAGCTTTCAGTGCTGGCACTTTTCATCTCTGAGCAATTGCTCGTCGTTTGCAATTTCTCACCTGAGCTCTCTTCAGAGTGCGCGAGAGGATGAGCAGAAGATTAGGTGGCTAGAGAAGCCCAGAGCCCCAGTGTTCTTAGGCCTACAAAAGCGCTTCCAAGGAAGGGTGCTGGCTAGCAAGAGCTTTCAGTGCTGGCACTTTTCATCTCTGAGCAATTGCTCGACGTTTGCAATTTCTCAGCTCGTGTCTACGAGACGGAAAGAGAAGGACCGTGACGTTTGGTGCGTAGAGAAGTGCAAAGCCCCAGTGTTGCTGCGCCTGTGAAAGCGCTTCCAAGGAAGGGTGCTGGCTAGCAAGAGCTTTCAGTGCTGGCACTTTTCATCTCTGAGCAATTGCTCGACGTTTGCAATTTCTCAGCTCGTGTCTACGAGACGGAAAGAGAAGGACCGTGACGTTTGGTGGCTAGAGAAGCGCAAAGCCCCAGTGTTACTGCGCCTGTGAAAGCGCTTCCAAGGAAGGGTGCTGGCTAGCAAGAGCTTTCAGTGCTGGCACTTTTCATCTCTGAGCAATTGCTCGTCGTTTGCAATTTCTCACCTGAGCTCTCTTCAGAGTGCGCGAGAGGATGAGCAGAAGATTAGGTGGCTAGAGAAGCCCAGAGCCCCAGTGTTCTTAGGCCTACAAAAGCGCTTCCAAGGAAGGGTGCTGGCTAGCAAGAGCTTTCAGTGCTGGCACTTTTCATCTCTGAGCAATTGCTCGACGTTTGCAATTTCTCAGCTCGTGTCTACGAGACGGAAAGAGAAGGACCGTGACGTTTGGTGCGTAGAGAAGTGCAAAGCCCCAGTGTTGCTGCGCCTGTGAAAGCGCTTCCAAGGAAGGGTGCTGGCTAGCAAGAGCTTTCAGTGCTGGCACTTTTCATCTCTGAGCAATTGCTCGACGTTTGCAATTTCTCAGCTCGTGTCTAGGAGACGGAAAGAGAAGGACCGTGACGTTTGGTGGCTAGAGAAGTGCAAAGCCCCAGTGTTACTGCGCCTGTGAAAGCGCTTCCAAGGAAGGGTGCTGGCTAGCAACAGCTTTCAGTGCTGGCACTTTTCATCTCTGAGCAATTGCTCGACGTTTGCAATTTCTCACCTGAGCTCTCTTTAGACTGCGCGAGAGGATGAGCAGAAGATGAGGTGGCTAGAGAAGCCCAGAGCCCCAGTGTTCTTAGGCCTACAAAAGCGCTTCCAAGGAAGGGTGCTGGCTAGCAACAGCTTTCAGTGCTGGCACTTTTCATCTCTGAGCAATTGCTCGACGTTTGCAATTTCTCAGCTCGTGTCTACGAGACGGAAAGAGAAGGACCGTGACGTTTGGTGCGTAGAGAAGCGCAAAGCCCCAGTGTTACTGCGCCTGTGAAA
Source organism: Sarcoramphus papa (assembly GCA_037962945.1). NCBI lineage: Eukaryota > Metazoa > Chordata > Aves > Accipitriformes > Cathartidae > Sarcoramphus > Sarcoramphus papa. The sequence goes on along the minus strand of JBBMRM010000093.1, from coordinate 3,765,896 downwards.
GCGCTTCCAAGGAAGGGGGCTGGCTAGCAACAGCTTTCAGTGCTGGCACTTTTCCTCTCTGAGCAATTGCTGGACGTTTGCAATTTCTCACCTGAGCTCTCTTCAGAGTGCGCGAGAGGATGAGCAGAAGATGAGGTGGCTAAAGAAGCCCAGAGCCCCAGTGTTCTTAGGCCTACAAAAGCGCTTCCAAGGAAGGGTGCTGGCTAGCAACAGCTTTCAGTGCTGGCACTTTTCCTCTCTGAGCAATTGCTCGACGTTTGCAATTTCTCAGCTCGTGTCTACGAGACGGAAAGAGAAGGACCGTGACGTTTGGTGGCTAGAGAAGCGCAAAGCCCCAGTGTTACTGCGCCTGTGAAAGCGCTTCCAAGGAAGGGTGCTGGCTAGCAAGAGCTTTCAGTGCTGGCACTTTTCATCTCTGAGCAATTGCTCGACGTTTGCAATTTCTCACCTGAGCTCTCTTCAGAGTGCGCGAGAGGATGAGCAGAAGATTAGGTGGCTAGAGAAGCCCAGAGCCCCAGTGTTCTTAGGCCTACAAAAGCGCTTCCAAGGAAGGGGGCTGGCTAGCAAGAGCTTTCAGTGCTGGCACTTTTCATCTCTGAGCAATTGCTCGACGTTTGCAATTTCTCAGCTCGTTTCTACGAGACGGAAAGAGAATGACCGTGACTTTTGGTGGCTAGAGAAGCGCAAAGCCCCAGTGTTGCTGCGCCTGTGAAAGCGCTTCCAAGGAAGGGTGCTGGCTAGCAAGAGCTTTCAGTGCTGGCACCTTTCATCTCTGAGCAATTGCTGGACGTTTGCAATTTCTCAGCTCGTGTCTACGAGATGGAGAGATAGTGACCGTGACGTTTGGTGGGTAGAGAAGCGCAAAGCCCCAGTGTTGCTGCGCCTGTGAAAGCGCTTCCAAGGAAGGGTGCTGGCTAGCAAGAGCTTTCAGTGCTGGCACTTTTCATCTCTGAGCAATTGCTCGACGTTTGCAATTTCTCACCTGAGCTCTCTTCAGAGTGCGCGAGAGGATGAGCAGAAGATGAGGTGGCTAGAGAAGCCCAGAGCCCCAGTGTTCTTAGGCCTACAAAAGCGCTTCCAAGGAAGGGTGCTGGCTAGCAAGAGCTTTCAGTGCTGGCACTTTTCATCTCTGAGCAATTGCTGGACGTTTGCAATTTCTCAGCTCGTGTCTACGAGACGGAAAGAGAAGGACCGTGACGTTTGGTGCGTAGAGAAGCGCAAAGCCCCAGTGTTGCTGCGCCTGTGAAAGCGCTTCCAAGGAAGGGGGCTGGCTAGCAAGAGCTTTCAGTGCTGGCACTTTTCATCTCTGAGCAATTGCTCGACGTTTGCAATTTCTCAGCTCGTGTCTACGAGACGGAAAGAGAAGGACCGTGACGTTTGGTGGCTAGAGAAGCGCAAAGCCCCAGTGTTGCTGCGCCTGTGAAAGCGCTTCCAAGGAAGGGTGCTGGCTAGCAAGAGCTTTCAGTGCTGGCACTTTTCATCTCTGAGCAATTGCTGGACGTTTGCAATTTCTCACCTGAGCTCTCTTCAGAGTGCGCGAGAGGATGAGCAGAAGATGAGGTGGCTAGAGAAGCCCAGAGCCCCAGTGTTCTTAGGCCTACAAAAGCGCTTCCAAGGAAGGGTGCTGGCTAGCAAGAGCTTTCAGTGCTGGCACTTTTCATCTCTGAGCAATTGCTGGACGTTTGCAATTTCTCAGCTCGTGTCTACGAGACGGAAAGAGAAGGACCGTGACGTTTGGTGGCTAGAGAAGCGCAAAGCCCCAGTGTTGCTGCGCCTGTGAAAGCGCTTCCAAGGAAGGGGGCTGGCTAGCAAGAGCTTTCAGTGCTGGCACTTTTCATCTCTGAGCAATTGCTCGACGTTTGCAATTTCTCACCTGAGCTCTCTTCAGAGTGCGCGAGAGGATGAGCAGAAGATTAGGTGGCTAGACAAGCCCAGAGCCCCAGTGTTCTTAGGCCTACAAAAGCGCTTCCAAGGAAGGGTGCTGGCTAGCAACAGCTTTCAGTGCTGGCACTTTTCATCTCTGAGCAATTGCTGGACGTTTGCAATTTCTCAGCTCGTGTCTACGAGACGGAAAGAGAAGGACCGTGACGTTTGGTGGCTAGAGAAGCGCAAAGCCCCAGTGTTTCTGCGCCTGTGAAAGCGCTTCCAAGGAAGGGTGCTGGCTAGCAAGAGCTTTCAGTGCTGGCACTTTTCATCTCTGAGCAATTGCTCGACGTTTGCAATTTCTCACCTGAGCTCTCTTTAGAGTGCGCGAGAGTATGAGCAGAAGATGAGGTGGCTAAAGAAGCCCAGAGCCCCAGTGTTCTTAGGCCTACAAAAGCGCTTCCAAGGAAGGGTGCTGGCTAGCAACAGCTTTCAGTGCTGGCACTTTTCATCTCTGAGCAATTGCTCGACGTTTGCAATTTCTCAGCACGTGTCTACGAGACGGAAAGAGAAGGACCGTGACGTTTGGTGGGTAGAGAAGCGCAAAGCCCCAGTGTTACTGTGCCTGTGAAAGCGCTTCCAAGGAAGGGTGCTGGCTAGCAAGAGCTTTCAGTGCTGGCACTTTTCATCTCTGAGCAATTGCTCGACGTTTGCAATTTCTCACCTGAGCTCTCTTTAGAGTGCGCGAGAGGATGAGCAGAAGATGAGGTGGCTAGAGAAGCCCAGAGCCCCAGTGTTCTTAGGCCTACAAAAGCGCTTCCAAGGAAGGGTGCTGGCTAGCAACAGCTTTCAGTGCTGGCACTTTTCATCTCTGAGCAATTGCTCGACGTTTGTAATTTCTCAGCTCGTGTCTACGAGACGGAAAGAGAAGGACCGTGACGTTTGGTGCGTATAGAAGCGCAAAGCCCCAGTGTTGCTGCACCTGTGAAAGCGCTTCCAAGGAAGGGGGCTGGCTAGCAACAGCTTTCAGTGCTGGCACTTTTCATCTCTGAGCAATTGCTCGACGTTTGCAATTTCTCAGCTCGTGTCTACGAGACGGAAAGAGAAGGACCGTGACGTTTGGTGGGTAGAGAAGCGCAAAGCCCCAGTGTTACTGCGCCTGTAAAGCGCTTCCAAGGAAGGGTGCTGGCTAGCAACAGCTTTCAGTGCTGGCACTTTTCATCTCTGAGCAATTGCTGGACGTTTGCAATTTCTCACCTGAGCTCTCTTCAGAGTGCGCGAGAGGATGAGCAGAAGATTAGGTGGCTAGAGAAGCCCAGAGCCCCAGTGTTCTTAGGCCTACAAAAGCGCTTCCAAGGAAGGGTGCTGGCTAGCAAGAGCTTTCAGTGCTGGCACTTTTCATCTCTGAGCAATTGCTCGACGTTTGCAATTTCTCAGCTCGTGTCTACGAGACGGAAAGAGAAGGACCGTGACGTTTGGTGCGTAGAGAAGTGCAAAGCCCCAGTGTTACTGCGCCTGTGAAAGCGCTTCCAAGGAAGGGTGCTGGCTAGCAACAGCTTTCAGTGCTGGCACTTTTCATCTCTGAGCAATTGCTGGACGTTTGCAATTTCTCACCTGAGCTCTCTTTAGACTGCGCGAGAGGATGAGCAGAAGATGAGGTGGCTAGAGAAGCCCAGAGCCCCAGTGTTCTTAGGCCTACAAAAGCGCTTCCAAGGAAGGGTGCTGGCTAGCAACAGCTTTCAGTGCTGGCACTTTTCATCTCTGAGCAATTGCTCGACGTTTGCAATTTCTCAGCTCGTGTCTACGAGACGGAAAGAGAAGGACCGTGACGTTTGGTGCGTAGAGAAGTGCAAAGCCCCAGTGTTACTGCGCCTGTGAAAGCCCTTCCAAGGAAGGGGGCTGGCTAGCAACAGCTTTCAGTGCTGGCACTTTTCCTCTCTGAGCAATTGCTGGACGTTTGCAATTTCTCACCTGAGCTCTCTTCAGAGTGCGCGAGAGGATGAGCAGAAGATGAGGTGGCTAAAGAAGCCCAGAGCCCCAGTGTTCTTAGGCCTACAAAAGCGCTTCCAAGGAAGGGTGCTGGCTAGCAAGAGCTTTCAGTGCTGGCACTTTTCATCTCTGAGCAATTGCTCGACGTTTGCAATTTCTCAGCTCGTGTCTACGAGACGGAAAGAGAAGGACCGTGACGTTTGGTGGCTAGAGAAGCGCAAAGCCCCAGTGTTACTGCGCCTGTGAAAGCGCTTCCAAGGAAGGGTGCTGGCTAGCAACAGCTTTCAGTGCTGGCACTTTTCATCTCTGAGCAATTGCTGGACGTTTGCAATTTCTCACCTGAGCTCTCTTCAGAGTGCGCGAGAGGATGAGCAGAAGATGAGGTGGCTAGAGAAGCCCAGAGCCCCAGTGTTCTTAGGCCTACAAAAGCGCTTCCAAGGAAGGGGGCTGGCTAGCAAGAGCTTTCAGTGCTGGCACTTTTCATCTCTGAGCAATTGCTCGACGTTTGCAATTTCTCAGCTCGTTTCTACGAGACGGAAAGAGAATGACCGTGACTTTTGGTGGCTAGAGAAGCGCAAAGCCCCATTGTTGCTGCGCCTGTGAAAGCGCTTCCAAGGAAGGGTGCTGGCTAGCAAGAGCTTTCAGTGCTGGCACCTTTCATCTCTGAGCAATTGCTGGACGTTTGCAATTTCTCAGCTCGTGTCTACGAGATGGAGAGATAGTGACCGTGACGTTTGGTGGGTAGAGAAGCGCAAAGCCCCAGTGTTGCTGCGCCTGTGAAAGCGCTTCCAAGGAAGGGTGCTGGCTAGCAAGAGCTTTCAGTGCTGGCACTTTTCATCTCTGAGCAATTGCTCGACGTTTGCAATTTCTCACCTGAGCTCTCTTTAGAGCGCGAGAGGATGAGCAGAAGATGAGGTGGCTAGAGAAGCCCAGAGCCCCAGTGTTCTTAGGCCTACAAAAGCGCTTCCAAGGAAGGGTGCTGGCTAGCAACAGCTTTCAGTGCTGGCACTTTTCATCTCGGAGCAATTGCTCGACGTTTGCAATTTCTCAGCTCGTGTCTAGGAGACGGAAAGAGAAGGACCGTGACGTTTGGTGGGTAGAGAAGCGCAAAGCCCCAGTGTTACTGTGCCTGTGAAAGCGCTTCCAAGGAAGGGTGCTGGCTAGCAAGAGCTTTCAGTGCTGGCACTTTTCATCTCTGAGCAATTGCTCGACGTTTGCAATTTCTCACCTGAGCTCTCTTTAGAGTGCGCGAGAGGATGAGCAGAAGATGAGGTGGCTAGAGAAGCCCAGAGCCCCAGTGTTCTTAGGCCTACAAAAGCGCTTCCAAGGAAGGGTGCTGGCTAGCAACAGCTTTCAGTGCTGGCACTTTTCATCTCTGAGCAATTGCTCGACGTTTGTAATTTCTCAGCTCGTGTCTACGAGACGGAAAGAGAAGGACCGTGACGTTTGGTGCGTATAGAAGCGCAAAGCCCCAGTGTTGCTGCACCTGTGAAAGCGCTTCCAAGGAAGGGGGCTGGCTAGCAACAGCTTTCAGTGCTGGCACTTTTCATCTCTGAGCAATTGCTCGACGTTTGCAATTTCTCAGCTCGTGTCTACGAGACGGAAAGAGAAGGACCGTGACGTTTGGTGGGTAGAGAAGCGCAAAGCCCCAGTGTTACTGCGCCTGTAAAGCGCTTCCAAGGAAGGGTGCTGGCTAGCAACAGCTTTCAGTGCTGGCACTTTTCATCTCTGAGCAATTGCTGGACGTTTGCAATTTCTCACCTGAGCTCTCTTCAGAGTGCGCGAGAGGATGAGCAGAAGATTAGGTGGCTAGAGAAGCCCAGAGCCCCAGTGTTCTTAGGCCTACAAAAGCGCTTCCAAGGAAGGGTGCTGGCTAGCAAGAGCTTTCAGTGCTGGCACTTTTCATCTCTGAGCAATTGCTCGACGTTTGCAATTTCTCAGCTCGTGTCTACGAGACGGAAAGAGAAGGACCGTGACGTTTGGTGCGTAGAGAAGTGCAAAGCCCCAGTGTTACTGCGCCTGTGAAAGCGCTTCCAAGGAAGGGTGCTGGCTAGCAACAGCTTTCAGTGCTGGCACTTTTCATCTCTGAGCAATTGCTGGACGTTTGCAATTTCTCACCTGAGCTCTCTTTAGACTGCGCGAGAGGATGAGCAGAAGATGAGGTGGCTAGAGAAGCCCAGAGCCCCAGTGTTCTTAGGCCTACAAAAGCGCTTCCAAGGAAGGGTGCTGGCTAGCAACAGCTTTCAGTGCTGGCACTTTTCATCTCTGAGCAATTGCTCGACGTTTGCAATTTCTCAGCTCGTGTCTACGAGACGGAAAGAGAAGGACCGTGACGTTTGGTGCGTAGAGAAGTGCAAAGCCCCAGTGTTACTGCGCCTGTGAAAGCCCTTCCAAGGAAGGGGGCTGGCTAGCAACAGCTTTCAGTGCTGGCACTTTTCCTCTCTGAGCAATTGCTGGACGTTTGCAATTTCTCACCTGAGCTCTCTTCAGAGTGCGCGAGAGGATGAGCAGAAGATGAGGTGGCTAAAGAAGCCCAGAGCCCCAGTGTTCTTAGGCCTACAAAAGCGCTTCCAAGGAAGGGTGCTGGCTAGCAAGAGCTTTCAGTGCTGGCACTTTTCATCTCTGAGCAATTGCTCGACGTTTGCAATTTCTCAGCTCGTGTCTACGAGACGGAAAGAGAAGGACCGTGACGTTTGGTGGCTAGAGAAGCGCAAAGCCCCAGTGTTACTGCGCCTGTGAAAGCGCTTCCAAGGAAGGGTGCTGGCTAGCAACAGCTTTCAGTGCTGGCACTTTTCATCTCTGAGCAATTGCTGGACGTTTGCAATTTCTCACCTGAGCTCTCTTCAGAGTGCGCGAGAGGATGAGCAGAAGATGAGGTGGCTAGAGAAGCCCAGAGCCCCAGTGTTCTTAGGCCTACAAAAGCGCTTCCAAGGAAGGGGGCTGGCTAGCAAGAGCTTTCAGTGCTGGCACTTTTCATCTCTGAGCAATTGCTCGACGTTTGCAATTTCTCAGCTCGTTTCTACGAGACGGAAAGAGAATGACCGTGACTTTTGGTGGCTAGAGAAGCGCAAAGCCCCATTGTTGCTGCGCCTGTGAAAGCGCTTCCAAGGAAGGGTGCTGGCTAGCAAGAGCTTTCAGTGCTGGCACCTTTCATCTCTGAGCAATTGCTGGACGTTTGCAATTTCTCAGCTCGTGTCTACGAGATGGAGAGATAGTGACCGTGACGTTTGGTGGGTAGAGAAGCGCAAAGCCCCAGTGTTGCTGCGCCTGTGAAAGCGCTTCCAAGGAAGGGTGCTGGCTAGCAAGAGCTTTCAGTGCTGGCACTTTTCATCTCTGAGCAATTGCTCGACGTTTGCAATTTCTCACCTGAGCTCTCTTTAGAGTGCGCGAGAGGATGAGCAGAAGATGAGGTGGCTAGAGAAGCCCAGAGCCCCAGTGTTCTTAGGCCTACAAAAGCGCTTCCAAGGAAGGGTGCTGGCTAGCAACAGCTTTCAGTGCTGGCACTTTTCATCTGTGAGCAATTGCTCGACGTTTGCAATTTCTCAGCTCGTGTCTACGAGACGGAAAGAGAAGGACCGTGACGTTTGGTGGCTAGAGAAGCGCAAAGCCCCAGTGTTGCTGCGCCTGTGAAAGCGCTTCCAAGGAAGGGTGCTGGCTAGCAACAGCTTTCAGTGCTGGCACTTTTCATCTCTGAGCAATTGCTGGACGTTTGCAATTTCTCACCTGAGCTCTCTTCAGAGTGCGCGAGAGGATGAGCAGAAGATGAGGTGGCTAGAGAAGCCCAGAGCTCCACTGTTCTTAGGCCTACAAAAGCGCTTCCAAGGAAGGGTGCTGGCTAGCAAGAGCTTTCAGTGCTGGCACTTTTCATCTCTGAGCAATTGCTCGACGTTTGCAATTTCTCAGCTCGTGTCTACGAGACGGAAAGAGAAGAACCGTGACGTTTGGTGCGTAGAGAAGCGCAAAGCCCCAGTGTTGCTGCGCCTGTGAAAGCGCTTCCAAGGAAGGGTGCTGGCTAGCAAGAGCTTTCAGTGCTGGCACTTTTCATCTCTGAGCAATTGCTCGACGTTTGCAATTTCTCACCTGAGCTCTCTTTAGAGTGCGCGAGAGGATGAGCAGAAGATGAGGTGGCTAAAGAAGCCCAGAGCCCCAGTGTTCTTAGGCCTACAAAAGCGCTTCCAAGGAAGGGTGCTGGCTAGCAAGAGCTTTCAGTGCTGGCACTTTTCATCTCTGAGCAATTGCTCGACGTTTGCAATTTCTCAGCTCGTGTCTACGAGACGGAAAGAGAAGGACCGTGACCTTTGGTGCGTAGAGAAGTGCAAAGCCCCAGTGTTACTGCGCCTGTGAAAGCGCTTCCAAGGAAGGGTGCTGGCTAGCAAGAGCTTTCAGTGCTGGCACTTTTCATCTCTGAGCAATTGCTGGACGTTTGCAATTTCTCACCTGAGCTCTCTTTAGAGTGCGCGAGAGGATGAGCAGAAGATGAGGTGGCTAGAGAAGCCCAGAGCCCCAGTGTTCTTAGGCCTACAAAAGCGCTTCCAAGGAAGGGTGCTGGCTAGCAAGAGCTTTCAGTGCTGGCACTTTTCATCTCTGAGCAATTGCTCGACGTTTGCAATTTCTCAGCTCGTGTCTACGAGACGGAAAGAGAAGGACCGTGACGTTTGGTGGCTAGGGAAGCGCAAAGCCCCAGTGTTACTGCGCCTGTGAAAGCGCTTCCAAGGAAGGGTGCTGGCTAGCAACAGCTTTCAGTGCTGGCACTTTTCATCTCTGAGCAATTGCTGGACGTTTGCAATTTCTCACCTGAGCTCTCTTCAGAGTGCGCGAGAGGATGAGCAGAAGATGAGGTGGCTAAAGAAGCCCAGAGCCCCAGTGTTCTTAGGCCTACAAAAGCGCTTCCAAGGAAGGGTGCTGGCTAGCAAGAGCTTTCAGTGCTGGCACTTTTCATCTCTGAGCAATTGCTCGACGTTTGCAATTTCTCAGCTCGTGTCTACGAGACGGAAAGAGAAGGACTGTGACGTTTGGTGGCTAGAGAAGCGCAAAGCCCCAGTGTTGCTGCGCCTGTGAAAGCGCTTCCAAGGAAGGGTGCTGGCTAGCAAGAGCTTTCAGTGCTGGCACTTTTCATCTCTGAGCAATTGCTCGACGTTTGCAATTTCTCACCTGAGCTCTCTTTAGAGTGCGCGAGAGGATGAGCAGAAGATTAGGTGGCTAGAGAAGCCCAGAGCCCCAGTGTTCTTAGGCCTACAAAAGCGCTTCCAAGGAAGGGTGCTGGCTAGCAAGAGCTTTCAGTGCTGGCACTTTTCATCTCTGAGCAATTGCTCAACGTTTGCAATTTCTCAGCTCGTGTCTACGAGACGGAAAGAGAAGGACCGTGACGTTTGGTGGCTAGAGAAGCGCAAAGCCCCAGTGTTGCTGCGCCTGTGAAAGCGCTTCCAAGGAAGGGTGCTGGCTAGCAAGAGCTTTCAGTGCTGGCACTTTTCATCTCTGAGCAATTGCTCGACGTTTGCAATTTCTCACCTGAGCTCTCTTTAGAGCGCGAGAGGATGAGCAGAAGATGAGGTGGCTAGAGAAGCCCAGAGCCCCAGTGTTCTTAGGCCTACAAAAGCGCTTCCAAGGAAGGGTGCTGGCTAGCAACAGCTTTCAGTGCTGGCACTTTTCATCTCGGAGCAATTGCTCGACGTTTGCAATTTCTCAGCTCGTGTCTAGGAGACGGAAAGAGAAGGACCGTGACGTTTGGTGGCTAGAGAAGCGCAAAGCCCCAGTGTTGCTGCGCCTGTGAAAGCGCTTCCAAGGAAGGGTGCTGGCTAGCAAGAGCTTTCAGTGCTGGCACTTTTCATCTCTGAGCAATTGCTCGACGTTTGCAATTTCTCAGCTCGTGTCTACGAGACGGAAAGAGAAGGACCGTGACGTTTGGTGGCTAGAGAAGCGCAAAGCCCCAGTGTTGCTGCGCCTGTGAAAGCGCTTCCAAGGAAGGGGGCTGGCTAGCAAGAGCTTTCAGTGCTGGCACTTTTCATCTCTGAGCAATTGCTCGACGTTTGCAATTTCTCAGCTCGTGTCTACGAGGCGGAAAGAGAAGGACCGTGACGTTTGGTGGGTAGAGAAGCGCAAAGCCCCAGTGTTACTGCGCCTGTGAAAGCGCTTCCAAGGAAGGGTGCTGGCTAGCAACAGCTTTCAGTGCTGGCACTTTTCATCTCTGAGCAATTGCTCGACGTTTGCAATTTCTCACCTGAGCTCTCTTTAGACTCGCGAGAGGATGAGCAGAAGATGAGGTGGCTAGAGAAGCCCAGAGCCCCAGTGTTCTTAGGCCTACAAAAGTGCTTCCAAGGAAGGGTGCTGGCTAGCAACAGCTTTCAGTGCTGGCACTTTTCATCTCTGAGCAATTGCTCGACGTTTGCAATTTCTCAGCTCGTGTCTACGAGACGGAAAGAGAAGGACCGTGACGTTTGGTGGGTAGAGAAGCGCAAAGCCCCAGTGTTGCTGCGCCTGTGAAAGCGCTTCCAAGGAAGGGTGCTGGCTAGCAAGAGCTTTCAGTGCTGGCACTTTTCATCTCTGAGCAATTGCTCGACGTTTGCAATTTCTCACCTGAGCTCTCTTTAGAGTGCGCGAGAGGATGAGCAGAAGATGAGGTGGCTAGAGAAGCCCAGAGCCCCAGTGTTCTTAGGCCTACAAAAGCGCTTCCAAGGAAGGGTGCTGGCTAGCAACAGCTTTCAGTGCTGGCACTTTTCATCTCTGAGCAATTGCTCGACGTTTGCAATTTCTCAGCTCGTGTCTACGAGACGGAAAGAGAAGGACCGTGACGTTTGGTGGCTAGGGAAGCGCAAAGCCCCAGTGTTACTGCGCCTGTGAAAGCGCTTCCAAGGAAGGGTGCTGGCTAGCAACAGCTTTCAGTGCTGGCACTTTTCATCTCTGAGCAATTGCTCGACGTTTGCAATTTCTCACCTGAGCTCTCTTCAGAGTGCGCGAGAGGATGAGCAGAAGATGAGGTGGCTAAAGAAGCCCAGAGCCCCAGTGTTCTTAGGCCTACAAAAGCGCTTCCAAGGAAGGGTGCTGGCTAGCAAGAGCTTTCAGTGCTGGCACTTTTCATCTCTGAGCAATTGCTCGACGTTTGCAATTTCTCAGCTCGTGTCTACGAGACGGAAAGAGAAGGACCGTGACGTTTGGTGGCTAGAGAAGCGCAAAGCCCCAGTGTTGCTGCGCCTGTGAAAGCGCTTCCAAGGAAGGGTGCTGGCTAGCAAGAGCTTTCAGTGCTGGCACTTTTCATCTCTGAGCAATTGCTCGACATTTGCAATTTCTCAGCTCGTGTCTACGAGATGGAAAGAGAAGGACCGTGACGTTTGGTGGCTAGAGAAGCGCAAAGCCCCAGTGTTGCTGCGCCTGTGAAAGCGCTTCCAAGGAAGGGTGCTGGCTAGCAAGAGCTTTCAGTGCTGGCACTTTTCATCTCTGAGCAATTGCTCGACGTTTGCAATTTCTCACCTGAGCTCTCTTTAGAGTGCGCGAGAGGATGAGCAGAAGATGAGGTGGCTAGAGAAGCCCAGAGCCCCAGTGTTCTTAGGCCTACAAAAGCGCTTCCAAGGAAGGGTGCTGGCTAGCAACAGCTTTCAGTGCTGGCACTTTTCATCTCGGAGCAATTGCTCGACGTTTGCAATTTCTCAGCTTGTGTCTACGAGACGGAAAGAGAAGGACCGTGACGTTTGGTGGCTAGAGAAGCGCAAAGCCCCAGTGTTGCTGCGCCTGTGAAAGCGCTTCCAAGGAAGGGTGCTGGCTAGCAAGAGCTTTCAGTGCTGGCACTTTTCATCTCTGAGCAATTGCTCGACGTTTGCAATTTCTCACCTGAGCTCTCTTTAGAATGCACGAGAGGATGAGCAGAAGATGAGGTGGCTAGGGAAGCCCAGAGCCCCAGTGTTCTTAGGCCTATAAAAGCGCTTCCAAGGAAGGGTGCTGGCTAGCAACAGCTTTCAGTGCTGGCACTTTTCATCTCTGAGCAATTGCTCGACGTTTGCAATTTCTCAGCTTGTGTCTACGAGACGGAAAGAGAAGGACCGTGACGTTTGGTGCGTATAGAAGCGCAAAGCCCCAGTGTTGCTGCGCCTGTGAAAGCGCTTCCAAGGAAGGGTGCTGGCTAGCAAGAGCTTTCAGTGCTGGCACTTTTCATCTCTGAGCAATTGCTGGACGTTTGCAATTTCTCACCTGAGCTCTCTTTAGAGTGCGCGAGAGGATGAGCAGAAGATGAGGTGGATAGAGAAGCCCAGAGCCCCACTGTTCTTAGGCCTACAAAAGCGCTTCCAAGGAAGGGTGCTGGCTAGCAACAGCTTTCAGTGCTGGCACTTTTCATCTCTGAGCAATTGCTCGACGTTTGCAATTTCTCAGCTCGTGTCTACGAGACGGAAAGAGAAGGACCGTGACGTTTGGTGGGTAGAGAAGCGCAAAGCCCCAGTGTTGCTGCGCCTGTGAAAGCGCTTCCAAGGAAGGGTGCTGGCTAGCAACAGCTTTCAGTGCTGGCACTTTTCATCTCTGAGCAATTGCTCGACGTTTGCAATTTCTCACCTGAGCTCTCTTTAGAGTGCGCGAGAGGATGAGCAGAAGATGAGGTGGCTAGAGAAGCCCAGAGCCCCAGTGTGCTTAGGCCTACAAAAGCGCTTCCAAGGAAGGGTGCTGGCTAGCAACAGCTTTCAGTGCTGGCACTTTTCATCTCTGAGCAATTGCTCGACGTTTGCAATTTCTCAGCTCGTGTCTATGAGATGGAAAGAGAATGACCGTGACGTTTGGTGGCTAGAGAAGCGCAAAGCCCCAGTGTTTCTGCGCCTGTAAAGCGCTTCCAAGGAAGGGTGCTGGCTAGCAAGAGCTTTCAGTGCTGGCACTTTTCATCTCTGAGCAATTGCTCAACATTTGCAATTTCTCAGCTCGTGTCTATGAGATGGAAAGAGAATGACCGTGACGTTTGGTGGGTAGAGAAGCGCAAAGCCCCAGTGTTTCTGCGCCTGTAAAGCGCTTCCAAGGAAGGGTGCTGGCTAGCAACAGCTTTCAGTGCTGGCACTTTTCATCTCTGAGCAATTGCTCGACATTTGCAATTTCTCAGCTCGTGTCTACGAGATGGAAAGAGAAGGACCGTGACGTTTGGTGGCTAGAGAAGCGCAAAGCCCCAGTGTTGCTGCGCCTGTGAAAGCGCTTCCAAGGAAGGGTGCTGGCTAGCAACAGCTTTCAGTGCTGGCACTTTTCATCTCTGAGCAATTGCTGGACGTTTGCAATTTCTCACCTGAGCTCTCTTCAGAGTGCGCGAGAGGATGAGCAGAAGATTAGGTGGCTAGAGAAGCCCAGAGCCCCAGTGTTCTTAGGCCTACAAAAGCGCTTCCAAGGAAGGGTGCTGGCTAGCAACAGCTTTCAGTGCTGGCACTTTTCATCTGTGAGCAATTGCTCGACGTTTGCAATTTCTCAGCTTGTGTCTACGAGACGGAAAGAGAAGGACCGTGACGTTTGGTGGCTAGAGAAGCGCAAAGCCCCAGTGTTGCTGCGCCTGTGAAAGCGCTTCGAAGGAAGGGTGCTGGCTAGCAAGAGCTTTCAGTGCTGGCACTTTTCATCTCTGAGCAATTGCTCGACGTTTGCAATTTCTCAGCTCGTGTCTACGAGACGGAAAGAGAAGGACCGTGACGTTTGGTGCGTAGAGAAGTGCAAAGCCCCAGTGTTACTGCGCCTGTGAAAGCGCTTCCAAGGAAGGGTGCTGGCTAGCAAGAGCTTTCAGTGCTGGCACTTTTCATCTCTGAGCAATTGCTCGACGTTTGCAATTTCTCACCTGAGCTCTCTTTAGAATGCACGAGAGGATGAGCAGAAGATGAGGTGGCTAGGGAAGCCCAGAGCCCCAGTGTTCTTAGGCCTATAAAAGCGCTTCCAAGGAAGGGTGCTGGCTAGCAACAGCTTTCAGTGCTGGCACTTTTCATCTCTGAGCAATTGCTCGACGTTTGCAATTTCTCAGCTTGTGTCTACGAGACGGAAAGAGAAGGACCGTGACGTTTGGTGCGTATAGAAGCGCAAAGCCCCAGTGTTGCTGCGCCTGTGAAAGCGCTTCCAAGGAAGGGTGCTGGCTAGCAAGAGCTTTCAGTGCTGGCACTTTTCATCTCTGAGCAATTGCTCGACGTTTGCAATTTCTCACCTGAGCTCTCTTTAGAGTGCGCGAGAGGATGAGCAGAAGATGAGGTGGCTAGAGAAGCCCAGAGCCCCACTGTTCTTAGGCCTACAAAAGCGCTTGCAAGGAAGGGTGCTGGCTAGCAACAGCTTTCAGTGCTGGCACTTTTCATCTCTGAGCAATTGCTCGACGTTTGCAATTTCTCAGCTCGTGTCTACGAGACGGAAAGAGAAGGACCGTGACGTTTGGTGCGTATAGAAGCGCAAAGCCCCAGTGTTGCTGCGCCTGTGAAAGCGCTTCCAAGGAAGGGTGCTGGCTAGCAAGAGCTTTCAGTGCTGGCACTTTTCATCTCTGAGCAATTGCTGGACGTTTGCAATTTCTCACCTGAGCTCTCTTCAGAGTGCGCGAGAGGATGAGCAGAAGATGAGGTGGCTAAAGAAGCCCAGAGCCCCAGTGTTCTTAGGCCTACAAAAGCGCTTCCAAGGAAGGGTGCTGGCTAGCAACAGCTTTCAGTGCTGGCACTTTTCATCTCTGAGCAATTGCTCGACGTTTGCAATTTCTCAGCTCGTGTCTACGAGACGGAAAGAGAAGGACTGTGACGTTTGGTGGCTAGAGAAGCACAAAGCCCCAGTGTTGCTGCGCCTGTGAAAGCGCTTCCAAGGAAGGGTGCTGGCTAGCAACAGCTTTCAGTGCTGGCACTTTTCATCTCTGAGCAATTGCTCGACGTTTGCAATTTCTCACCTGAGCTCTCTTTAGAGTGCGCGAGAGGATGAGCAGAAGATGAGGTGGCTAGAGAAGCCCAGAGCCCCAGTGTTCTTAGGCCTACAAAAGCGCTTCCAAGGAAGGGTGCTGGCTAGCAACAGCTTTCAGTGCTGGCACTTTTCATCTCGGAGCAATTGCTCGACGTTTGCAATTTCTCAGCTCGTGTCTACGAGACGGAAAGAGAATGACCGTGACGTTTGGTGGGTAGAGAAGCGCAAAGCCCCAGTGTTGCTGCGCCTGTGAAAGCGCTTCCAAGGAAGGGTGCTGGCTAGCAAGAGCTTTCAGTGCTGGCACTTTTCATCTCTGAGCAATTGCTCGACGTTTGCAATTTCTCAGCTCGTGTCTACGAGACGGAAAGAGAAGGACCGTGACGTTTGGTGCGTAGAGAAGCGCAAAGCCCCA
This sequence comes from Sarcoramphus papa, assembly GCA_037962945.1. Classification (NCBI taxonomy): domain Eukaryota; kingdom Metazoa; phylum Chordata; class Aves; order Accipitriformes; family Cathartidae; genus Sarcoramphus; species Sarcoramphus papa. Next base: position 3,750,772 of record JBBMRM010000093.1, on the reverse strand, counting down.
GTGTTACTGCGCATGTGAAAGCGCTTCCAAGGAAGGGGGCTGGCTAGCAACAGCTTCCAGTGCTGGCACTTTTCATCTCTGAGCAATTGCTCAACGTTTGCAATTTCTCAGCTCGTGTCTACGAGACGGAAAGAGAAGGACCGTGACGTTTGGTGGCTAGAGAAGCGCAAAGCCCCAGTGTTGCTGCACCTGTGAAAGCGCTTCCAAGGAAGGGTGCTGGCTAGCAAGAGCTTTCAGTGCTGGCACTTTTCATCTCTGAGCAATTGCTCGACGTTTGCAATTTCTCACCTGAGCTCTCTTCAGAGTGCACGAGAGGATGAGCAGAAGATGAGGTGGCTAGAGAAGCCCGGAGCCCCAGTGTTCTTAGGCCTACAAAAGTGCTTCCAAGGAAGGGTGCTGGCTAGCAACAGCTTTCAGTGCTGGCACTTTTCATCTCGGAGCAATTGCTCGACGTTTGCAATTTCTCAGCTCGTGTCTACGAGACGGAAAGAGAATGACCGTGACGTTTGGTGGGTAGAGAAGCGCAAAGCCCCAGTGTTGCTGCGCCTGTGAAAGCGCTTCCAAGGAAGGGTGCTGGCTAGCAAGAGCTTTCAGTGCTGGCACTTTTCATCTCTGAGCAATTGCTCGACGTTTGCAATTTCTCAGCTCGTGTCTACGAGACGGAAAGAGAAGGACCGTGACGTTTGGTGCGTAGAGAAGCGCAAAGCCCCAGTGTTACTGCGCATGTGAAAGCGCTTCCAAGGAAGGGTGCTGGCTAGCAACAGCTTTCAGTGCTGGCACTTTTCATCTCTGAGCAATTGCTGGACGTTTGCAATTTCTCAGCTCGTGTCTACGAGACAGAAAGAGAATGACCGTGACGTTTGGTGGCTAGAGAAGCGCAAAGCCCCAGTGTTACTGCGCCTGTGAAAGCGCTTCCAAGGAAGGGTGCTGGCTAGCAAGAGCTTTCAGTGCTGGCACTTTTCATCTCTGAGCAATTGCTCGACGTTTGCAATTTCTCACCTGAGCTCTCTTTAGAGTGCGCGAGAGGATGAGCAGAATATGAGGTGGCTAGAGAAGCCCAGAGCCCCAGTGTGCTTAGGCCTACAAAAGCGCTTGCAAGGAAGGGTGCTGGCTAGCAACAGCTTTCAGTGCTGGCACTTTTCATCTCGGAGCAATTGCTCGACGTTTGCAATTTCTCAGCTCGTGTCTATGAGATGGAAAGAGAATGACCGTGACGTTTGGTGGCTAGAGAAGCGCAAAGCCCCAGTGTTACTGCGCCTGTAAAGCGCTTCCAAGGAAGGGTGCTGGCTAGCAAGAGCTTTCAGTGCTGGCACTTTTCATCTCTGAGCAATTGCTCGACGTTTGCAATTTCTCAGCTCGTGTCTACGAGACGTAAAGAGAATGACCGTGACGTTTGGTGCGTATAGAAGCGCAAAGCCCCAGTGTTGCTGCGCCTGTGAAAGCGCTTCCAAGGAAGGGTGCTGGCTAGCAAGAGCTTTCAGTGCTGGCACTTTTCATCTCTGAGCAATTGCTCGACGTTTGCAATTTCTCACCTGAGCTCTCTTTAGAGTGCGCGAGAGGATGAGCAGAAGATTAGGTGGCTAGAGAAGCCCAGAGCCCCAGTGTTCTTAGGCCTACAAAAGCGCTTCCAAGGAAGGGGGCTGGCTAGCAAGAGCTTTCAGTGCTGGCACTTTTCATCTCTGAGCAATTGCTGGACGTTTGCAATTTCTCAGCTCGTGTCTATGAGATGGAAAGAGAATGACCGTGACGTTTGGTGGCTAGAGAAGTGCAAAGCCCCAGTGTTTCTGCGCCTGTAAAGCGCTTCCAAGGAAGGGTGCTGGCTAGCAAGAGCTTTCAGTGCTGGCACTTTTCATCTCTGAGCAATTGCTCGACATTTGCAATTTCTCAGCTCGTGTCTACGAGACGGAAAGAGAAGGACCGTGACGTTTGGTGGCTAGAGAAGCGCAAAGCCCCAGTGTTGCTGCGCCTGTGAAAGCGCTTCCAAGGAAGGGTGCTGGCTAGCAAGAGCTTTCAGTGCTGGCACTTTTCATCTCTGAGCAATTGCTGGACGTTTGCAATTTCTCACCTGAGCTCTCTTTAGAGTGCGCGAGAGGATGAGCAGAAGATTAGGTGGCTAGAGAAGCCCAGAGCCCCAGTGTTCTTAGGCCTACAAAAGCGCTTCCAAGGAAGGGTGCTGGCTAGCAACAGCTTTCAGTGCTGGCACTTTTCATCTCTGAGCAATTGCTCGACGTTTGCAATTTCTCAGCTCGTGTCTACGAGACGGAAAGAGAAGGACCGTGACGTTTGGTGCGTATAGAAGTGCAAAGCCCCAGTGTTACTGCGCCTGTGAAAGCGCTTCCAAGGAAGGGTGCTGGCTAGCAAGAGCTTTCAGTGCTGGCACTTTTCATCTCTGAGCAATTGCTCGACGTTTGCAATTTCTCACCTGAGCTCTCTTTAGAGTGCGCGAGAGGATGAGCAGAAGATTAGGTGGCTAGAGAAGCCCAGAGCCCCAGTGTTCTAAGGGCTACAAAAGCGCTTCCAAGGAAGGGTGCTGGCTAGCAACAGCTTTCAGTGCTGGCACTTTTCATCTCTGAGCAATTGCTCGACATTTGCAATTTCTCAGCTCGTGTCTACGAGATGGAAAGAGAAGGACCGTGACGTTTGGTGGCTAGAGAAGCGCAAAGCCCCAGTGTTGCTGCGCCTGTGAAAGCGCTTCCAAGGAAGGGTGCTGGCTAGCAAGAGCTTTCAGTGCTGGCACTTTTCATCTCTGAGCAATTGCTCGACATTTGCAATTTCTCAGCTCGTGTCTACGAGATGGAAAGAGAAGGACCGTGACGTTTGGTGGCTAGAGAAGCGCAAAGCCCCAGTGTTGCTGCGCCTGTGAAAGCGCTTCCAAGGAAGGGTGCTGGCTAGCAACAGCTTTCAGTGCTGGCACTTTTCATCTCTGAGCAATTGCTGGACGTTTGCAATTTCTCACCTGAGCTCTCTTTAGAGTGCGCGAGAGGATGAGCAGAAGATGAGGTGGCTAGAGAAGCCCAGAGCCCCAGTGTTCTTAGGCCTACAAAAGCGCTTCCAAGGAAGGGTGCTGGCTAGCAAGAGCTTTCAGTGCTGGCACTTTTCATCTCTGAGCAATTGCTCGACGTTTGCAATTTCTCAGCTTGTGTCTACGAGACGGAAAGAGAAGGACCGTGACGTTTGGTGGCTAGAGAAGCGCAAAGCCCCAGTGTTGCTGCGCCTGTGAAAGCGCTTCCAAGGAAGGGTGCTGGCTAGCAAGAGCTTTCAGTGCTGGCACTTTTCATCTCTGAGCAATTGCTCGACGTTTGCAATTTCTCAGCTCGTGTCTACGAGACGGAAAGAGAAGGACCGTGACGTTTGGTGGGTAGAGAAGTGCAAAGCCCCAGTGTTACTGCGCCTGTGAAAGCGCTTCCAAGGAAGGGTGCTGGCTAGCAAGAGCTTTCAGTGCTGGCACTTTTCATCTCTGAGCAATTGCTCGACGTTTGCAATTTCTCACCTGAGCTCTCTTTAGAATGCACGAGAGGATGAGCAGAAGATGAGGTGGCTAGGGAAGCCCAGAGCCCCAGTGTTCTTAGGCCTATAAAAGCGCTTCCAAGGAAGGGTGCTGGCTAGCAACAGCTTTCAGTGCTGGCACTTTTCATCTCTGAGCAATTGCTCGACGTTTGCAATTTCTCAGCTTGTGTCTACGAGACGGAAAGAGAAGGACCGTGACGTTTGGTGCGTATAGAAGCGCAAAGCCCCAGTGTTGCTGCGCCTGTGAAAGCGCTTCCAAGGAAGGGTGCTGGCTAGCAAGAGCTTTCAGTGCTGGCACTTTTCATCTCTGAGCAATTGCTGGACGTTTGCAATTTCTCACCTGAGCTCTCTTCAGAGTGCGCGAGAGGATGAGCAGAAGATGAGGTGGCTAGAGAAGCCCAGAGCCCCACTGTTCTTAGGCCTACAAAAGCGCTTGCAAGGAAGGGTGCTGGCTAGCAACAGCTTTCAGTGCTGGCACTTTTCATCTCTGAGCAATTGCTCGACGTTTGCAATTTCTCAGCTCGTGTCTACGAGACGGAAAGAGAAGGACCGTGACGTTTGGTGGCTAGAGAAGCGCAAAGCCCCAGTGTTGCTGCGCCTGTGAAAGCGCTTCCAAGGAAGGGTGCTGGCTAGCAAGAGCTTTCAGTGCTGGCACTTTTCATCTCTGAGCAATTGCTCGACGTTTGCAATTTCTCACCTGAGCTCTCTTCAGAGTGCGCGAGAGGATGAGCAGAAGATGAGGTGGCTAAAGAAGCCCAGAGCCCCAGTGTTCTTAGGCCTACAAAAGCGCTTCCAAGGAAGGGTGCTGGCTAGCAAGAGCTTTCAGTGCTGGCACTTTTCATCTCTGAGCAATTGCTCGACGTTTGCAATTTCTCAGCTCGTGTCTACGAGACGGAAAGAGAAGGACCGTGACGTTTGGTGGCTAGAGAAGCACAAAGCCCCAGTGTTGCTGCGCCTGTGAAAGCGCTTCCAAGGAAGGGTGCTGGCTAGCAACAGCTTTCAGTGCTGGCACTTTTCATCTCTGAGCAATTGCTCGACGTTTGCAATTTCTCACCGGAGCTCTCTTTAGAGTGCGCGAGAGGATGAGCAGAAGATGAGGTGGCTAGAGAAGCCCAGAGCCCCAGTGTTCTTAGGCCTACAAAAGCGCTTCCAAGGAAGGGGGCTGGCTAGCAACAGCTTCCAGTGCTGGCACTTTTCATCTCTGAGCAATTGCTCAACGTTTGCAATTTCTCAGCTCGTGTCTACGAGACGGAAAGAGAAGGACCGTGACGTTTGGTGGCTAGAGAAGCGCAAAGCCCCAGTGTTGCTGCACCTGTGAAAGCGCTTCCAAGGAAGGGTGCTGGCTAGCAAGAGCTTTCAGTGCTGGCACTTTTCATCTCTGAGCAATTGCTGGACGTTTGCAATTTCTCACCTGAGCTCTCTTCAGAGTGCACGAGAGGATGAGCAGAAGATTAGGTGGCTAGAGAAGCCCAGAGCCCCAGTGTTCTTAGGCCTACAAAAGTGCTTCCAAGGAAGGGTGCTGGCTAGCAACAGCTTTCAGTGCTGGCACTTTTCATCTCGGAGCAATTGCTCGACGTTTGCAATTTCTCAGCTCGTGTCTACGAGACGGAAAGAGAAGGACCGTGACGTTTGGTGGGTAGAGAAGCGCAAAGCCCCAGTGTTGCTGCGCCTGTGAAAGCGCTTCCAAGGAAGGGTGCTGGCTAGCAAGAGCTTTCAGTGCTGGCACTTTTCATCTCTGAGCAATTGCTCGACGTTTGCAATTTCTCAGCTCGTGTCTACGAGACGGAAAGAGAAGGACCGTGACGTTTGGTGCGTAGAGAAGCGCAAAGCCCCAGTGTTACTGCGCATGTGAAAGCGCTTCCAAGGAAGGGTGCTGGCTAGCAACAGCTTTCAGTGCTGGCACTTTTCATCTCTGAGCAATTGCTGGACGTTTGCAATTTCTCAGCTCGTGTCTACGAGACAGAAAGAGAATGACCGTGACGTTTGGTGGCTAGAGAAGCGCAAAGCCCCAGTGTTGCTGCGCCTGTGAAAGCGCTTCCAAGGAAGGGTGCTGGCTAGCAAGAGCTTTCAGTGCTGGCACTTTTCATCTCTGAGCAATTGCTCGACGTTTGCAATTTCTCACCTGAGCTCTCTTTAGAGTGCGCGAGAGGATGAGCAGAATATGAGGTGGCTAGAGAAGCCCAGAGCCCCAGTGTGCTTAGGCCTACAAAAGCGCTTGCAAGGAAGGGTGCTGGCTAGCAACAGCTTTCAGTGCTGGCACTTTTCATCTCTGAGCAATTGCTCGACGTTTGCAATTTCTCAGCTCGTGTCTATGAGATGGAAAGAGAATGACCGTGACGTTTGGTGGCTAGAGAAGCGCAAAGCCCCAGTGTTACTGCGCCTGTAAAGCGCTTCCAAGGAAGGGTGCTGGCTAGCAAGAGCTTTCAGTGCTGGCACTTTTCATCTCTGAGCAATTGCTCGACGTTTGCAATTTCTCAGCTCGTGTCTACGAGACGTAAAGAGAATGACCGTGACGTTTGGTGCGTATAGAAGCGCAAAGCCCCAGTGTTGCTGCGCCTGTGAAAGCGCTTCCAAGGAAGGGTGCTGGCTAGCAAGAGCTTTCAGTGCTGGCACTTTTCATCTCTGAGCAATTGCTCGACGTTTGCAATTTCTCACCTGAGCTCTCTTTAGAGTGCGCGAGAGGATGAGCAGAAGATTAGGTGGCTAGAGAAGCCCAGAGCCCCAGTGTTCTAAGGGCTACAAAAGCGCTTCCAAGGAAGGGTGCTGGCTAGCAACAGCTTTCAGTGCTGGCACTTTTCATCTCTGAGCAATTGCTCGACATTTGCAATTTCTCAGCTCGTGTCTACGAGATGGAAAGAGAAGGACCGTGACGTTTGGTGGCTAGAGAAGCGCAAAGCCCCAGTGTTGCTGCGCCTGTGAAAGCGCTTCCAAGGAAGGGTGCTGGCTAGCAACAGCTTTCAGTGCTGGCACTTTTCATCTCTGAGCAATTGCTGGACGTTTGCAATTTCTCACCTGAGCTCTCTTTAGAGTGCGCGAGAGGATGAGCAGAAGATGAGGTGGCTAGAGAAGCCCAGAGCCCCAGTGTTCTTAGGCCTACAAAAGCGCTTCCAAGGAAGGGTGCTGGCTAGCAACAGCTTTCAGTGCTGGCACTTTTCATCTCTGAGCAATTGCTCGACGTTTGCAATTTCTCAGCTTGTGTCTACGAGACGGAAAGAGAAGGACCGTGACGTTTGGTGCGTATAGAAGCGCAAAGCCCCAGTGTTGCTGCGCCTGTGAAAGCGCTTCCAAGGAAGGGTGCTGGCTAGCAAGAGCTTTCAGTGCTGGCACTTTTCATCTCTGAGCAATTGCTGGACGTTTGCAATTTCTCACCTGAGCTCTCTTCAGAGTGCACGAGAGGATGAGCAGAAGATGAGGTGGCTAGAGAAGCCCAGAGCCCCAGTGTTCTTAGGCCTACAAAAGCGCTTCCAAGGAAGGGTGCTGGCTAGCAACAGCTTTCAGTGCTGGCACTTTTCATCTCTGAGCAATTGCTCGACGTTTGCAATTTCTCAGCTCGTGTCTAGGAGACGGAAAGAGAAGGACCGTGACGTTTGGTGGCTAGAGAAGCGCAAAGCCCCAGTGTTGCTGCGCCTGTGAAAGCGCTTCCAAGGAAGGGTGCTGGCTAGCAAGAGCTTTCAGTGCTGGCACTTTTCATCTCTGAGCAATTGCTCGACGTTTGCAATTTCTCAGCTCGTGTCTACAAGACGGAAAGAGAAGGACCGTGACGTTTGGTGGCTAGAGAAGCGCAAAGCCCCAGTGTTGCTGCGCCTGTGAAAGCGCTTCCAAGGAAGGGTGCTGGCTAGCAAGAGCTTTCAGTGCTGGCACTTTTCATCTCTGAGCAATTGCTGGACGTTTGCAATTTCTCAGCTCGTGTCTACGAGGCGGAAAGAGAAGGACCGTGACGTTTGGTGGCTAGAGAAGCGCAAAGCCCCAGTGTTACTGCGCCTGTGAAAGCGCTTCCAAGGAAGGGTGGTGGCTAGCAACAGTTTTCAGTGCTGGCACTTTTCATCTCTGAGCAATTGCTCGACGTTTGCAATTTCTCACCTGAGCTCTCTTTAGAGCGCGAGAGGATGAGCAGAAGATGAGGTGGCTAGAGAAGCCCAGAGCCCCAGTGTTCTTAGGCCTACAAAAGCGCTTCCAAGGAAGGGTGCTGGCTAGCAAGAGCTTTCAGTGCTGGCACTTTTCATCTCTGAGCAATTGCTCGACGTTTGCAATTTCTCAGCTCGTGTCTACGAGACGGAAAGAGAAGGACCGTGACGTTTGGTGGCTAGAGAAGCGCAAAGCCCCAGTGTTGCTGCGCCTGTGAAAGCGCTTCCAAGGAAGGGTGCTGGCTAGCAAGAGCTTTCAGTGCTGGCACTTTTCATCTCTGAGCAATTGCTCGACGTTTGCAATTTCTCACCTGAGCTCTCTTTAGAGTGCGCGAGAGGATGAGCAGAAGATTAGGTGGCTAGAGAAGCCCAGAGCCCCAGTGTTCTTAGGCCTACAAAAGCGCTTCCAAGGAAGGGTGCTGGCTAGCAAGAGCTTTCAGTGCTGGCACTTTTCATCTCTGAGCAATTGCTCAACGTTTGCAATTTCTCAGCTCGTGTCTACGAGACGGAAAGAGAAGGACCGTGACGTTTGGTGGGTAGGGAATCGCAAAGCCCCAGTGTTACTGCGCCTGTGAAAGCGCTTCCAAGGAAGGGTGCTGGCTAGCAACAGCTTTCAGTGCTGGCACTTTTCATCTCTGAGCAATTGCTGGACGTTTGCAATTTCTCACCTGAGCTCTCTTCAGAGTGCGCGAGAGGATGAGCAGAAGATGAGGTGGCTAAAGAAGCCCAGAGCCCCAGTGTTCTTAGGCCTACAAAAGCGCTTCCAAGGAAGGGTGCTGGCTAGCAAGAGCTTTCAGTGCTGGCACTTTTCATCTCTGAGCAATTGCTCGACATTTGCAATTTCTCAGCTCGTGTCTACGAGATGGAAAGAGAAGGACCGTGACGTTTGGTGGCTAGAGAAGCGCAAAGCCCCAGTGTTGCTGCGCCTGTGAAAGCGCTTCCAAGGAAGGGTGCTGGCTAGCAACAGCTTTCAGTGCTGGCACTTTTCATCTCTGAGCAATTGCTGGACGTTTGCAATTTCTCACCTGAGCTCTCTTTAGAGTGCGCGAGAGGATGAGCAGAAGATTAGGTGGCTAGAGAAGCCCAGAGCCCCAGTGTTCTTAGGCCTACAAAAGCGCTTCCAAGGAAGGGTGCTGGCTAGCAAGAGCTTTCAGTGCTGGCACTTTTCATCTCTGAGCAATTGCTCGACGTTTGCAATTTCTCAGCTTGTGTCTACGAGACGGAAAGAGAAGGACCGTGACGTTTGGTGGCTAGAGAAGCGCAAAGCCCCAGTGTTACTGCGCCTGTGAAAGCGCTTCCAAGGAAGGGTGCTGGCTAGCAAGAGCTTTCAGTGCTGGCACTTTTCATCTCTGAGCAATTGCTCAACGTTTGCAATTTCTCAGCTCGTGTCTACGAGACGGAAAGAGAAGGACCGTGACGTTTGGTGCGTAGAGAAGTGCAAAGCCCCAGTGTTACTGCGCCTGTGAAAGCGCTTCCAAGGAAGGGTGCTGGCTAGCAACAGCTTTCAGTGCTGGCACTTTTCATCTCTGAGCAATTGCTCGACGTTTGCAATTTCTCACCTGAGCTCTCTTTAGAATGCACGAGAGGATGAGCAGAAGATGAGGTGGCTAGGGAAGCCCAGAGCCCCAGTGTTCTTAGGCCTATAAAAGCGCTTCCAAGGAAGGGTGCTGGCTAGCAACAGCTTTCAGTGCTGGCACTTTTCATCTGTGAGCAATTGCTCGACGTTTGCAATTTCTCAGCTTGTGTCTACGAGACGGAAAGAGAAGGACCGTGACGTTTGGTGCGTATAGAAGCGCAAAGCCCCAGTGTTGCTGCACCTGTGAAAGCGCTTCCAAGGAAGGGTGCTGGCTAGCAAGAGCTTTCAGTGCTGGCACTTTTCATCTCTGAGCAATTGCTGGACGTTTGCAATTTCTCACCTGAGCTCTCTTCAGAGTGCGCGAGAGGATGAGCAGAAGATGAGGTGGCTAGAGAAGCCCAGAGCCCCAGTGTTCTTAGGCCTACAAAAGCGCTTCCAAGGAAGGGTGCTGGCTAGCAACAGCTTTCAGTGCTGGCACTTTTCATCTCTGAGCAATTGCTCGACGTTTGCAATTTCTCAGCTCGTGTCTACGAGACGGAAAGAGAAGGACCGTGACGTTTGGTGGCTAGAGAAGCACAAAGCCCCAGTGTTGCTGCGCCTGTGAAAGCGCTTCCAAGGAAGGGTGCTGGCTAGCAAGAGCTTTCAGTGCTGGCACTTTTCATCTCTGAGCAATTGCTCGACATTTGCAATTTCTCACCTGAGCTCTCTTTAGAGTGCGCGAGAGGATGAGCAGAAGATGAGGTGGCTAGAGAAGCCCAGAGCCCCAGTGTGCTTAGGCCTACAAAAGCGCTTCCAAGGAAGGGTGCTGGCTAGCAACAGCTTTCAGTGCTGGCACTTTTCATCTCGGAGCAATTGCTCGACGTTTGCAATTTCTCAGCTCGTGTCTATGAGATGGAAAGAGAATGACCGTGACGTTTGGTGGCTAGAGAAGCGCAAAGCCCCAGTGTTTCTGCGCCTGTAAAGCGCTTCCAAGGAAGGGTGCTGGCTAGCAAGAGCTTTCAGTGCTGGCACTTTTCATCTCTGAGCAATTGCTCGACATTTGCAATTTCTCAGCTCGTGTCTACGAGACGGAAAGAGAAGGACCGTGACGTTTGGTGGCTAGAGAAGCGCAAAGCCCCAGTGTTACTGCGCCTGTGAAAGCGCTTCCAAGGAAGGGTGCTGGCTAGCAACAGCTTTCAGTGCTGGCACTTTTCGTCTCTGAGCAATTGCTGGACGTTTGCAATTTCTCACCTGAGCTCTCTTTAGAGTGCGCGAGAGGATGAGCAGAAGATTAGGTGGCTAGAGAAGCCCAGAGCCCCAGTGTTCTTAGGCCTACAAAAGCGCTTCCAAGGAAGGGTGCTGGCTAGCAACAGCTTTCAGTGCTGGCACTTTTCATCTCTGAGCAATTGCTCGACGTTTGCAATTTCTCAGCTCGTGTCTACGAGACGGAAAGAGAAGGACCGTGACGTTTGGTGGCTAGGGAAGCGCAAAGCCCCAGTGTTACTGCGCCTGTGAAAGCGCTTCCAAGGAAGGGTGCTGGCTAGCAAGAGCTTTCAGTGCTGGCACTTTTCACCTCTGAGCAATTGCTGGACGTTTGCAATTTCTCACCTGAGCTCTCTTCAGAGTGCGCGAGAGGATGAGCAGAAGATGAGGTGGCTAAAGAAGCCCAGAGCCCCAGTGTTCTTAGGCCTACAAAAGCGCTTCCAAGGAAGGGTGCTGGCTAGCAAGAGCTTTCAGTGCTGGCACTTTTCATCTCTGAGCAATTGCTCGACGTTTGCAATTTCTCAGCTCGTGTCTATGAGATGGAAAGAGAAGGACCGTGACGTTTGGTGGGTAGAGAAGCACAAAGCCCCAGTGTTTCTGCGCCTGTAAAGCGCTTCCAAGGAAGGGTGCTGGCTAGCAAGAGCTTTCAGTGCTGGCACTTTTCATCTCTGAGCAATTGCTCGACGTTTGCAATTTCTCAGCTTGTGTCTACGAGACGGAAAGAGAAGGACCGTGACGTTTGGTGCGTAGAGAAGTGCAAAGCCCCAGTGTTACTGCGCCTGTGAAAGCGCTTCCAAGGAAGGGTGCTGGCTAGCAAGAGCTTTCAGTGCTGGCACTTTTCATCTCTGAGCAATTGCTCGACGTTTGCAATTTCTCACCTGAGCTCTCTTTAGAATGCACGAGAGGATGAGCAGAAGATGAGGTGGCTAGGGAAGCCCAGAGCCCCAGTGTTCTTAGGCCTATAAAAGCGCTTCCAAGGAAGGGTGCTGGCTAGCAACAGCTTTCAGTGCTGGCACTTTTCATCTCTGAGCAATTGCTCGACGTTTGCAATTTCTCAGCTTGTGTCTACGAGACGGAAAGAGAAGGACCGTGACGTTTGGTGCGTATAGAAGCGCAAAGCCCCAGTGTTGCTGCACCTGTGAAAGCGCTTCCAAGGAAGGGTGCTGGCTAGCAAGAGCTTTCAGTGCTGGCACTTTTCATCTCTGAGCAATTGCTCGACGTTTGCAATTTCTCACCTGAGCTCTCTTTAGAGTGCGCGAGAGGATGAGCAGAAGATGAGGTGGCTAGAGAAGCCCAGAGCCCCAGTGTTCTTAGGCCTACAAAAGCGCTTCCAAGGAAGGGTGCTGGCTAGCAACAGCTTTCAGTGCTGGCACTTTTCATCTCTGAGCAATTGCTCGACGTTTGCAATTTCTCAGCTCGTGTCTACGAGACGGAAAGAGAAGGACCGTGACGTTTGGTGGGTAGAGAAGCGCAAAGCCCCAGTGTTGCTGCGCCTGTGAAAGCGCTTCCAAGGAAGGGTGCTGGCTAGCAAGAGCTTTCAGTGCTGGCACTTTTCATCTCTGAGCAATTGCTCGACATTTGCAATTTCTCACCTGAGCTCTCTTTAGAGTGCGCGAGAGGATGAGCAGAAGATGAGGTGGCTAGAGAAGCCCAGAGCCCCAGTGTGCTTAGGCCTACAAAAGCGCTTCCAAGGAAGGGTGCTGGCTAGCAACAGCTTTCAGTGCTGGCACTTTTCCTCTCTGAGCAATTGCTCGACGTTTGCAATTTCTCAGCTCGTGTCTATGAGATGGAAAGAGAATGACCGTGACGTTTGGTGGCTAGAGAAGCGCAAAGCCCCAGTGTTTCTGCGCCTGTAAAGCGCTTCCAAGGAAGGGTGCTGGCTAGCAAGAGCTTTCAGTGCTGGCACTTTTCATCTCTGAGCAATTGCTCGACATTTGCAATTTCTCAGCTCGTGTCTACGAGACGGAAAGAGAAGGACCGTGACGTTTGGTGGCTAGAGAAGCGCAAAGCCCCAGTGTTACTGCGCCTGTGAAAGCGCTTCCAAGGAAGGGTGCTGGCTAGCAACAGCTTTCAGTGCTGGCACTTTTCGTCTCTGAGCAATTGCTGGACGTTTGCAATTTCTCACCTGAGCTCTCTTTAGAGTGCGCGAGAGGATGAGCAGAAGATTAGGTGGCTAGAGAAGCCCAGAGCCCCAGTGTTCTTAGGCCTACAAAAGCGCTTCCAAGGAAGGGTGCTGGCTAGCAACAGCTTTCAGTGCTGGCACTTTTCATCTCTGAGCAATTGCTCGACGTTTGCAATTTCTCAGCTCGTGTCTACGAGACGGAAAGAGAAGGACCGTGACGTTTGGTGGCTAGGGAAGCGCAAAGCCCCAGTGTTACTGCGCCTGTGAAAGCGCTTCCAAGGAAGGGTGCTGGCTAGCAAGAGCTTTCAGTGCTGGCACTTTTCACCTCTGAGCAATTGCTGGACGTTTGCAATTTCTCACCTGAGCTCTCTTCAGAGTGCGCGAGAGGATGAGCAGAAGATGAGGTGGCTAAAGAAGCCCAGAGCCCCAGTGTTCTTAGGCCTACAAAAGCGCTTCCAAGGAAGGGTGCTGGCTAGCAAGAGCTTTCAGTGCTGGCACTTTTCATCTCTGAGCAATTGCTCGACGTTTGCAATTTCTCAGCTCGTGTCTATGAGATGGAAAGAGAAGGACCGTGACGTTTGGTGGGTAGAGAAGCACAAAGCCCCAGTGTTTCTGCGCCTGTAAAGCGCTTCCAAGGAAGGGTGCTGGCTAGCAAGAGCTTTCAGTGCTGGCACTTTTCATCTCTGAGCAATTGCTCGACATTTGCAATTTCTCAGCTCGTGTCTACGAGATGGAAAGAGAAGGACCGTGACTTTTGGTGGGTAGAGAAGCGCAAAGCCCCAGTGTTGCTGCGCCTGTGAAAGCGCTTCCAAGGAAGGGTGCTGGCTAGCAACAGCTTTCAGTGCTGGCACTTTTCATCTCTGAGCAATTGCTGGACGTTTGCAATTTCTCACCTGAGCTCTCTTCAGAGTGCGCGAGAGGATGAGCAGAAGATTAGGTGGCTAGAGAAGCCCAGAGCCCCAGTGTTCTTAGGCCTACAAAAGCGCTTCCAAGGAAGGGTGCTGGCTAGCAACAGCTTTCAGTGCTGGCACTTTTCATCTCTGAGCAATTGCTCGACGTTTGCAATTTCTCAGCTTGTGTCTACGAGACGGAAAGAGAAGGACCGTGACGTTTGGTGGGTAGAGAAGCGCAAAGCCCCAGTGTTACTGCGCCTGTGAAAGCGCTTCCAAGGAAGGGTGCTGGCTAGCAAGAGCTTTCAGTGCTGGCACTTTTCATCTCTGAGCAATTGCTCGACGTTTGCAATTTCTCAGCTCGTGTCTACGAGACGGAAAGAGAAGGACCGTGACGTTTGGTGCGTAGAGAAGTGCAAAGCCCCAGTGTTACTGCGCCTGTGAAAGCGCTTCCAAGGAAGGGTGCTGGCTAGCAAGAGCTTTCAGTGCTGGCACTTTTCATCTCTGAGCAATTGCTCGACGTTTGCAATTTCTCACCTGAGCTCTCTTTAGAATGCACGAGAGGATGAGCAGAAGATGAGGTGGCTAGGGAAGCCCAGAGCCCCAGTGTTCTTAGGCCTATAAAAGCGCTTCCAAGGAAGGGTGCTGGCTAGCAACAGCTTTCAGTGCTGGCACTTTTCATCTCTGAGCAATTGCTCGACGTTTGCAATTTCTCAGCTCGTGTCTACGAGACGTAAAGAGAATGACCGTGACGTTTGGTGCGTATAGAAGCGCAAAGCCCCAGTGTTGCTGCGCCTGTGAAAGCGCTTCCAAGGAAGGGTGCTGGCTAGCAAGAGCTTTCAGTGCTGGCACTTTTCATCTCTGAGCAATTGCTCGACGTTTGCAATTTCTCACCTGAGCTCTCTTCAGAGTGCGCGAGAGGATGAGCAGAAGATTAGGTGGCTAGAGAAGCCCAGAGCCCCAGTGTTCTTAGGCCTACAAAAGCGCTTCCAAGGAAGGGTGCTGGCTAGCAACAGCTTTCAGTGCTGGCACTTTTCATCTCTGAGCAATTGCTGGACGTTTGCAATTTCTCAGCTCGTGTCTACGAGACGGAAAGAGAAGGACCGTGACGTTTGGTGCGTATAGAAGTGCAAAGCCCCAGTGTTACTGCGCCTGTGAAAGCGCTTCCAAGGAAGGGTGCTGGCTAGCAAGAGCTTTCAGTGCTGGCACTTTTCATCTCTGAGCAATTGCTCGACGTTTGCAATTTCTCACCTGAGCTCTCTTTAGAGTGCGCGAGAGGATGAGCAGAAGATTAGGTGGCTAGAGAAGCCCAGAGCCCCAGTGTTCTAAGGGCTACAAAAGCGCTTCCAAGGAAGGGTGCTGGCTAGCAAGAGCTTTCAGTGCTGGCACTTTTCATCTCTGAGCAATTGCTGGACGTTTGCAATTTCTCAGCTCGTGTCTACGAGACGGAAAGAGAAGGACCGTGACGTTTGGTGGCTAGAGAAGCGCAAAGCCCCAGTGTTGCTGCGCCTGTGAAAGCGCTTCCAAGGAAGGGTGCTGGCTAGCAAGAGCTTTCAGTGCTGGCACTTTTCATCTCTGAGCAATTGCTCGACATTTGCAATTTCTCAGCTCGTGTCTACGAGACGGAAAGAGAAGGACCGTGACGTTTGGTGGCTAGAGAAGCGCAAAGCCCCAGTGTTGCTGCGCCTGTGAAAGCGCTTCCAAGGAAGGGGGCTGGCTAGCAAGAGCTTTCAGTGCTGGCACTTTTCATCTCTGAGCAATTGCTGGACGTTTGCAATTTCTCAGCTCGTGTCTACGAGGCGGAAAGAGAAGGACCGTGACGTTTGGTGGGTAGAGAAGCGCAAAGCCCCAGTGTTACTGCGCCTGTGAAAGCGCTTCCAAGGAAGGGTGGTGGCTAGCAAGAGCTTTCAGTGCTGGCACTTTTCATCTCTGAGCAATTGCTCGACGTTTGCAATTTCTCACCTGAGCTCTCTTTAGAGTGCGCGAGAGGATGAGCAGAAGATTAGGTGGCTAGAGAAGCCCAGAGCCCCAGTGTTCTTAGGCCTACAAAAGCGCTTCCAAGGAAGGGTGCTGGCTAGCAACAGCTTTCAGTGCTGGCACTTTTCATCTCGGAGCAATTGCTCGACGTTTGCAATTTCTCAGCTCGTGTCTAGGAGACGGAAAGAGAAGGACCGTGACGTTTGGTGGGTAGAGAAGCGCAAAGCCCCAGTGTTGCTGCGCCTGTGAAAGCGCTTCCAAGGAAGGGTGCTGGCTAGCAACAGCTTTCAGTGCTGGCACTTTTCATCTCTGAGCAATTGCTCGACGTTTGCAATTTCTCAGCTCGTGTCTACGAGACGGAAAGAGAAGGACCGTGACGTTTGGTGGCTAGAGAAGCGCAAAGCCCCAGTGTTGCTGCGCCTGTGAAAGCGCTTCCAAGGAAGGGGGCTGGCTAGCAAGAGCTTTCAGTGCTGGCACTTTTCATCTCTGAGCAATTGCTGGACGTTTGCAATTTCTCAGCTCGTGTCTACGAGGCGGAAAGAGAAGGACCGTGACGTTTGGTGGGTAGAGAAGCGCAAAGCCCCAGTGTTACTGCGCCTGTGAAAGCGCTTCCAAGGAAGGGTGGTGGCTAGCAACAGCTTTCAGTGCTGGCACTTTTCATCTCTGAGCAATTGCTCGACGTTTGCAATTTCTCACCTGAGCTCTCTTTAGAGTGCGCGAGAGGATGAGCAGAAGATTAGGTGGCTAGAGAAGCCCAGAGCCCCAGTGTTCTTAGGCCTACAAAAGCGCTTCCAAGGAAGGGTGCTGGCTAGCAACAGCTTTCAGTGCTGGCACTTTTCATCTCTGAGCAATTGCTCGACGTTTGCAATTTCTCAGCTCGTGTCTACGAGACGGAAAGAGAAGGACCGTGACGTTTGGTGGCTAGAGAAGCGCAAAGCCCCAGTGTTGCTGCGCCTGTGAAAGCGCTTCCAAGGAAGGGTGCTGGCTAGCAAGAGCTTTCAGTGCTGGCACTTTTCATCTCTGAGCAATTGCTGGACGTTTGCAATTTCTCACCTGAGCTCTCTTCAGAGTGCACGAGAGGATGAGCAGAAGATGAGGTGGCTAGAGAAGCCCAGAGCCCCAGTGTTCTTAGGCCTACAAAAGCGCTTCCAAGGAAGGGTGCTGGCTAGCAACAGCTTTCAGTGCTGGCACTTTTCATCTCGGAGCAATTGCTCGACGTTTGCAATTTCTCAGCTCGTGTCTAGGAGACGGAAAGAGAAGGACCGTGACGTTTGGTGGGTAGAGAAGCGCAAAGCCCCAGTGTTACTGCGCCTGTGAAAGCGCTTCCAAGGAAGGGTGCTGGCTAGCAAGAGCTTTCAGTGCTGGCACTTTTCATCTCTGAGCAATTGCTCGACGTTTGCAATTTCTCAGCTCGTGTCTACGAGACGGAAAGAGAAGGACCGTGACGTTTGGTGGCTAGAGAAGCGCAAAGCCCCAGTGTTGCTGCGCCTGTGAAAGCGCTTCCAAGGAAGGGGGCTGGCTAGCAAGAGCTTTCAGTGCTGGCACTTTTCATCTCTGAGCAATTGCTCGACGTTTGCAATTTCTCAGCTCGTGTCTACGAGGCGGAAAGAGAAGGACCGTGACGTTTGGTGGGTAGAGAAGCGCAAAGCCCCAGTGTTACTGCGCCTGTGAAAGCGCTTCCAAGGAAGGGTGGTGGCTAGCAACAGCTTTCAGTGCTGGCACTTTTCATCTCTGAGCAATTGCTCGACGTTTGCAATTTCTCACCTGAGCTCTCTTTAGAGTGCGCGAGAGGATGAGCAGAAGATTAGGTGGCTAGAGAAGCCCAGAGCCCCAGTGTTCTTAGGCCTACAAAAGCGCTTCCAAGGAAGGGTGCTGGCTAGCAACAGCTTTCAGTGCTGGCACTTTTCATCTCTGAGCAATTGCTCGACGTTTGCAATTTCTCAGCTCGTGTCTACGAGACGGAAAGAGAAGGACCGTGACGTTTGGTGGCTAGGGAAGCGCAAAGCCCCAGTGTTACTGCGCCTGTGAAAGCGCTTCCAAGGAAGGGTGCTGGCTAGCAACAGCTTTCAGTGCTGGCACTTTTCATCTCTGAGCAATTGCTCGACGTTTGCAATTTCTCACCTGAGCTCTCTTCAGAGTGCGCGAGAGGATGAGCAGAAGATGAGGTGGCTAAAGAAGCCCAGAGCCCCAGTGTTCTTAGGCCTACAAAAGCGCTTCCAAGGAAGGGTGCTGGCTAGCAAGAGCTTTCAGTGCTGGCACTTTTCATCTCTGAGCAATTGCTCGACGTTTGCAATTTCTCAGCTCGTTTCTATGAGATGGAAAGAGAATGACCGTGACGTTTGGTGGGTAGAGAAGCGCAAAGCCCCAGTGTTACTGCGCCTGTGAAAGCGCTTCCAAGGAAGGGTGCTGGCTAGCAAGAGCTTTCAGTGCTGGCACTTTTCATCTCTGAGCAATTGCTCAACGTTTGCAATTTCTCAGCTCGTGTCTACGAGACGGAAAGAGAAGGACCGTGACGTTTGGTGCGTAGAGAAGTGCAAAGCCCCAGTGTTACTGCGCCTGTGAAAACGCTTCCAAGGAAGGGTGCTGGCTAGCAACAGCTTTCAGTGCTGGCACTTTTCATCTCTGAGCAATTGCTCGACGTTTGCAATTTCTCACCTGAGCTCTCTTTAGAATGCACGAGAGGATGAGCAGAAGATGAGGTGGCTAGGGAAGCCCAGAGCCCCAGTGTTCTTAGGCCTACAAAAGCGCTTCCAAGGAAGGGTGCTGGCTAGCAACAGCTTTCAGTGCTGGCACTTTTCATCTCTGAGCAATTGCTCGACGTTTGCAATTTCTCAGCTCGTGTCTACGAGACGGAAAGAGAAGGACCGTGACGTTTGGTGGCTAGAGAAGCGCAAAGCCCCAGTGTTGCTGCGCCTGTGAAAGCGCTTCCAAGGAAGGGTGCTGGCTAGCAACAGCTTTCAGTGCTGGCACTTTTCATCTCTGAGCAATTGCTGGACGTTTGCAATTTCTCACCTGAGCTCTCTTTAGAGTGCGCGAGAGGATGAGCAGAAGATGAGGTGGCTAGAGAAGCCCAGAGCCCCAGTGTGCTTAGGCCTACAAAAGCGCTTCCAAGGAAGGGTGCTGGCTAGCAACAGCTTTCAGTGCTGGCACTTTTCATCTCGGAGCAATTGCTCGACGTTTGCAATTTCTCAGCTCGTGTCTATGAGATGGAAAGAGAATGACCGTGACGTTTGGTGGCTAGAGAAGCGCAAAGCCCCAGTGTTTCTGCGCCTGTAAAGCGCTTCCAAGGAAGGGTGCTGGCTAGCAAGAGCTTTCAGTGCTGGCACTTTTCATCTCTGAGCAATTGCTCGACATTTGCAATTTCTCAGCTCGTGTCTACGAGACGGAAAGAGAAGGACCGTGACGTTTGGTGGCTAGAGAAGCGCAAAGCCCCAGTGTTACTGCGCCTGTGAAAGCGCTTCCAAGGAAGGGTGCTGGCTAGCAACAGCTTTCAGTGCTGGCACTTTTCATCTCTGAGCAATTGCTGGACGTTTGCAATTTCTCACCTGAGCTCTCTTTAGAGTGCGCGAGAGGATGAGCAGAAGATTAGGTGGCTAGAGAAGCCCAGAGCCCCAGTGTTCTTAGGCCTACAAAAGCGCTTCCAAGGAAGGGTGCTGGCTAGCAACAGCTTTCAGTGCTGGCACTTTTCATCTCTGAGCAATTGCTCGACGTTTGCAATTTCTCAGCTCGTGTCTACGAGACGGAAAGAGAAGGACCGTGACGTTTGGTGGCTAGGGAAGCGCAAAGCCCCAGTGTTACTGCGCCTGTGAAAGCGCTTCCAAGGAAGGGTGCTGGCTAGCAAGAGCTTTCAGTGCTGGCACTTTTCATCTCTGAGCAATTGCTGGACGTTTGCAATTTCTCACCTGAGCTCTCTTCAGAGTGCGCGAGAGGATGAGCAGAAGATGAGGTGGCTAGAGAAGCCCAGAGCCCCAGTGTTCTTAGGCCTACAAAAGCGCTTCCAAGGAAGGGTGCTGGCTAGCAACAGCTTTCAGTGCTGGCACTTTTCATCTCTGAGCAATTGCTCGACGTTTGCAATTTCTCAGCTCGTGTCTATGAGATGGAAAGAGAAGGACCGTGACGTTTGGTGGGTAGAGAAGCACAAAGCCCCAGTGTTTCTGCGCCTGTAAAGCGCTTCCAAGGAAGGGTGCTGGCTAGCAACAGCTTTCAGTGCTGGCACTTTTCATCTCTGAGCAATTGCTGGACGTTTGCAATTTCTCACCTGAGCTCTCTTTAGAGTGCGCGAGAGGATGAGCAGAAGATTAGGTGGCTAGAGAAGCCCAGAGCCCCAGTGTTCTTAGGCCTACAAAAGCGCTTCCAAGGAAGGGTGCTGGCTAGCAAGAGCTTTCAGTGCTGGCACTTTTCATCTCTGAGCAATTGCTCGACGTTTGCAATTTCTCAGCTTGTGTCTACGAGACGGAAAGAGAAGGACCGTGACGTTTGGTGGCTAGAGAAGCGCAAAGCCCCAGTGTTACTGCGCCTGTGAAAGCGCTTCCAAGGAAGGGTGCTGGCTAGCAAGAGCTTTCAGTGCTGGCACTTTTCATCTCTGAGCAATTGCTCAACGTTTGCAATTTCTCAGCTCGTGTCTACGAGACGGAAAGAGAAGGACCGTGACGTTTGGTGCGTAGAGAAGTGCAAAGCCCCAGTGTTACTGCGCCTGTGAAAGCGCTTCCAAGGAAGGGTGCTGGCTAGCAAGAGCTTTCAGTGCTGGCACTTTTCATCTCTGAGCAATTGCTGGACGTTTGCAATTTCTCACCTGAGCTCTCTTTAGAATGCACGAGAGGATGAGCAGAAGATGAGGTGGCTAGGGAAGCCCAGAGCCCCAGTGTTCTTAGGCCTATAAAAGCGCTTCCAAGGAAGGGTGCTGGCTAGCAACAGCTTTCAGTGCTGGCACTTTTCATCTCTGAGCAATTGCTCGACGTTTGCAATTTCTCAGCTTGTGTCTACGAGACGGAAAGAGAAGGACCGTGACGTTTGGTGCGTATAGAAGCGCAAAGCCCCAGTGTTGCTGCACCTGTGAAAGCGCTTCCAAGGAAGGGTGCTGGCTAGCAAGAGCTTTCAGTGCTGGCACTTTTCATCTCTGAGCAATTGCTGGACGTTTGCAATTTCTCGCCTGAGCTCTCTTTAGAGTGCGCGAGAGGATGAGCAGAAGATGAGGTGGCTAGAGAAGCCCAGAGCCCCAGTGTTCTAAGGGCTACAAAAGCGCTTCCAAGGAAGGGTGCTGGCTAGCAACAGCTTTCAGTGCTGGCACTTTTCATCTCGGAGCAATTGCTCGACGTTTGCAATTTCTCAGCTCGTGTCTATGAGATGGAAAGAGAATGACCGTGACGTTTGGTGGCTAGAGAAGCGCAAAGCCCCAGTGTTTCTGCGCCTGTAAAGCGCTTCCAAGGAAGGGTGCTGGCTAGCAAGAGCTTTCAGTGCTGGCACTTTTCATCTCTGAGCAATTGCTCGACATTTGCAATTTCTCAGCTCGTGTCTACGAGACGGAAAGAGAAGGACCGTGACGTTTGGTGGCTAGAGAAGCGCAAAGCCCCAGTGTTACTGCGCCTGTGAAAGCGCTTCCAAGGAAGGGTGCTGGCTAGCAACAGCTTTCAGTGCTGGCACTTTTCATCTCTGAGCAATTGCTGGACGTTTGCAATTTCTCACCTGAGCTCTCTTTAGAGTGCGCGAGAGGATGAGCAGAAGATTAGGTGGCTAGAGAAGCCCAGAGCCCCAGTGTTCTTAGGCCTACAAAAGCGCTTCCAAGGAAGGGTGCTGGCTAGCAACAGCTTTCAGTGCTGGCACTTTTCATCTCTGAGCAATTGCTCGACGTTTGCAATTTCTCAGCTCGTGTCTACGAGACGGAAAGAGAAGGACCGTGACTTTTGGTGGCTAGGGAAGCGCAAAGCCCCAGTGTTACTGCGCCTGTGAAAGCGCTTCCAAGGAAGGGTGCTGGCTAGCAAGAGCTTTCAGTGCTGGCACTTTTCATCTCTGAGCAATTGCTGGACGTTTGCAATTTCTCACCTGAGCTCTCTTCAGAGTGCGCGAGAGGATGAGCAGAAGATGAGGTGGCTAAAGAAGCCCAGAGCCCCAGTGTTCTTAGGCCTACAAAAGCGCTTCCAAGGAAGGGTGCTGGCTAGCAAGAGCTTTCAGTGCTGGCACTTTTCATCTCTGAGCAATTGCTCGACGTTTGCAATTTCTCAGCTCGTGTCTATGAGATGGAAAGAGAATGACCGTGACGTTTGGTGGGTAGAGAAGCACAAAGCCCCAGTGTTTCTGCGCCTGTAAAGCGCTTCCAAGGAAGGGTGCTGGCTAGCAACAGCTTTCAGTGCTGGCACTTTTCATCTCTGAGCAATTGCTCGACATTTGCAATTTCTCAGCTCGTGTCTACGAGATGGAAAGAGAAGGACCGTGACTTTTGGTGGGTAGAGAAGCGCAAAGCCCCAGTGTTGCTGCGCCTGTGAAAGCGCTTCCAAGGAAGGGTGCTGGCTAGCAACAGCTTTCAGTGCTGGCACTTTTCATCTCTGAGCAATTGCTGGACGTTTGCAATTTCTCACCTGAGCTCTCTTTAGAGTGCGCGAGAGGATGAGCAGAAGATTAGGTGGCTAGAGAAGCCCAGAGCCCCAGTGCTCTTAGGCCTACAAAAGCGCTTCCAAGGAAGGGTGCTGGCTAGCAAGAGCTTTCAGTGCTGGCACTTTTCATCTCTGAGCAATTGCTCGACGTTTGCAATTTCTCAGCTTGTGTCTACGAGACGGAAAGAGAAGGACCGTGACGTTTGGTGGGTAGAGAAGCGCAAAGCCCCAGTGTTACTGCGCCTGTGAAAGCGCTTCCAAGGAAGGGTGCTGGCTAGCAACAGCTTTCAGTGCTGGCACTTTTCATCTCTGAGCAATTGCTCGACGTTTGCAATTTCTCAGCTCGTGTCTACGAGACGGAAAGAGAAGGACCGTGACGTTTGGTGCGTAGAGAAGTGCAAAGCCCCAGTGTTACTGCGCCTGTGAAAGCGCTTCCAAGGAAGGGTGCTGGCTAGCAAGAGCTTTCAGTGCTGGCACTTTTCATCTCTGAGCAATTGCTGGACGTTTGCAATTTCTCACCTGAGCTCTCTTTAGAATGCACGAGAGGATGAGCAGAAGATGAGGTGGCTAGGGAAGCCCAGAGCCCCAGTGTTCTTAGGCCTATAAAAGCGCTTCCAAGGAAGGGTGCTGGCTAGCAACAGCTTTCAGTGCTGGCACTTTTCATCTCTGAGCAATTGCTCGACGTTTGCAATTTCTCAGCTCGTGTCTACGAGACGGAAAGAGAAGGACCGTGACGTTTGGTGCGTATAGAAGCGCAAAGCCCCAGTGTTGCTGCGCCTGTGAAAGCGCTTCCAAGGAAGGGTGCTGGCTAGCAAGAGCTTTCAGTGCTGGCACTTTTCATCTCTGAGCAATTGCTCGACGTTTGCAATTTCTCACCTGAGCTCTCTTTAGAGTGCGCGAGAGGATGAGCAGAAGATTAGGTGGCTAGAGAAGCCCAGAGCCCCAGTGTTCTTAGGCCTACAAAAGCGCTTCCAAGGAAGGGGGCTGGCTAGCAACAGCTTTCAGTGCTGGCACTTTTCATCTCTGAGCAATTGCTGGACGTTTGCAATTTCTCAGCTCGTGTCTACGAGACGGAAAGAGAAGGACCGTGACGTTTGGTGCGTATAGAAGTGCAAAGCCCCAGTGTTACTGCGCCTGTGAAAGCGCTTCCAAGGAAGGGTGCTGGCTAGCAAGAGCTTTCAGTGCTGGCACTTTTCATCTCTGAGCAATTGCTCGACGTTTGCAATTTCTCACCTGAGCTCTCTTTAGAGTGCGCGAGAGGATGAGCAGAAGATTAGGTGGCTAGAGAAGCCCAGAGCCCCAGTGTTCTAAGGGCTACAAAAGCGCTTCCAAGGAAGGGTGCTGGCTAGCAAGAGCTTTCAGTGCTGGCACTTTTCATCTCTGAGCAATTGCTGGACGTTTGCAATTTCTCAGCTCGTGTCTACGAGACGGAAAGAGAAGGACCGTGACGTTTGGTGGCTAGAGAAGCGCAAAGCCCCAGTGTTGCTGCGCCTGTGAAAGCGCTTCCAAGGAAGGGTGCTGGCTAGCAAGAGCTTTCAGTGCTGGCACTTTTCATCTCTGAGCAATTGCTGGACGTTTGCAATTTCTCACCTGAGCTCTCTTCAGAGTGCACGAGAGGATGAGCAGAAGATGAGGTGGCTAGAGAAGCCCAGAGCCCCAGTGTTCTTAGGCCTACAAAAGCGCTTCCAAGGAAGGGTGCTGGCTAGCAACAGCTTTCAGTGCTGGCACTTTTCATCTCGGAGCAATTGCTCGACGTTTGCAATTTCTCAGCTCGTGTCTAGGAGACGGAAAGAGAAGGACCGTGACGTTTGGTGGGTAGAGAAGCGCAAAGCCCCAGTGTTGCTGCGCCTGTGAAAGCGCTTCCAAGGAAGGGTGCTGGCTAGCAAGAGCTTTCAGTGCTGGCACTTTTCATCTCTGAGCAATTGCTCGACGTTTGCAATTTCTCAGCTCGTGTCTACGAGACGGAAAGAGAAGGACCGTGACGTTTGGTGGCTAGAGAAGCGCAAAGCCCCAGTGTTGCTGCGCCTGTGAAAGCGCTTCCAAGGAAGGGTGCTGGCTAGCAAGAGCTTTCAGTGCTGGCACTTTTCATCTCTGAGCAATTGCTGGACGTTTGCAATTTCTCAGCTCGTGTCTACGAGGCGGAAAGAGAAGGACCGTGACGTTTGGTGGGTAGAGAAGCGCAAAGCCCCAGTGTTACTGCGCCTGTGAAAGCGCTTCCAAGGAAGGGTGCTGGCTAGCAACAGCTTTCAGTGCTGGCACTTTTCATCTCTGAGCAATTGCTCGACGTTTGCAATTTCTCACCTGAGCTCTCTTTAGAGCGCGAGAGGATGAGCAGAAGATGAGGTGGCTAGAGAAGCCCAGAGCCCCAGTGTTCTTAGGCCTACAAAAGTGCTTCCAAGGAAGGGTGCTGGCTAGCAACAGCTTTCAGTGCTGGCACTTTTCATCTCTGAGCAATTGCTCGACGTTTGCAATTTCTCAGCTCGTGTCTACGAGACGGAAAGAGAAGGACCGTGACGTTTGGTGGCTAGAGAAGCGCAAAGCCCCAGTGTTGCTGCGCCTGTGAAAGCGCTTCCAAGGAAGGGTGCTGGCTAGCAAGAGCTTTCAGTGCTGGCACTTTTCATCTCTGAGCAATTGCTCGACGTTTGCAATTTCTCACCTGAGCTCTCTTTAGAGTGCGCGAGAGGATGAGCAGAAGATTAGGTGGCTAGAGAAGCCCAGAGCCCCAGTGTTCTTAGGCCTACAAAAGCGCTTCCAAGGAAGGGTGCTGGCTAGCAACAGCTTTCAGTGCTGGCACTTTTCATCTCGGAGCAATTGCTCGACGTTTGCAATTTCTCAGCTCGTGTCTACGAGACGGAAAGAGAAGGACCGTGACGTTTGGTGGCTAGAGAAGCGCAAAGCCCCAGTGTTACTGCGCCTGTGAAAGCGCTTCCAAGGAAGGGTGCTGGCTAGCAACAGCTTTCAGTGCTGGCACTTTTCATCTCTGAGCAATTGCTGGACGTTTGCAATTTCTCACCTGAGCTCTCTTCAGAGTGCGCGAGAGGATGAGCAGAAGATGAGGTGGCTAAAGAAGCCCAGAGCCCCAGTGTTCTTAGGCCTACAAAAGCGCTTCCAAGGAAGGGTGCTGGCTAGCAAGAGCTTTCAGTGCTGGCACTTTTCATCTCTGAGCAATTGCTCGACGTTTGCAATTTCTCAGCTCGTGTCTATGAGATGGAAAGAGAATGACCGTGACGTTTGGTGGGTAGAGAAGCGCAAAGCCCCAGTGTTGCTGCGCCTGTAAAGCGCTTCCAAGGAAGGGTGCTGGCTAGCAAGAGCTTTCAGTGCTGGCACTTTTCATCTCTGAGCAATTGCTCGACATTTGCAATTTCTCAGCTCGTGTCTACGAGATGGAAAGAGAAGGACCGTGACGTTTGGTGGCTAGAGAAGCGTAAAGCCCCAGTGTTACTGCGCCTGTGAAAGCGCTTCCAAGGAAGGGTGCTGGCTAGCAACAGCTTTCAGTGCTGGCACTTTTCATCTCTGAGCAATTGCTGGACGTTTGCAATTTCTCACCTGAGCTCTCTTCAGAGTGCGCGAGAGGATGAGCAGAAGATGAGGTGGCTAAAGAAGCCCAGAGCCCCAGTGTTCTTAGGCCTACAAAAGCGCTTCCAAGGAAGGGTGCTGGCTAGCAAGAGCTTTCAGTGCTGGCACTTTTCATCTCTGAGCAATTGCTCGACGTTTGCAATTTCTCAGCTCGTGTCTATGAGATGGAAAGAGAATGACCGTGACGTTTGGTGGGTAGAGAAGCGCAAAGCCCCAGTGTTGCTGCGCCTGTAAAGCGCTTCCAAGGAAGGGTGCTGGCTAGCAAGAGCTTTCAGTGCTGGCACTTTTCATCTCTGAGCAATTGCTCGACATTTGCAATTTCTCAGCTCGTGTCTACGAGATGGAAAGAGAAGGACCGTGACGTTTGGTGGCTAGAGAAGCGCAAAGCCCCAGTGTTGCTGCGCCTGTGAAAGCGCTTCCAAGGAAGGGTGCTGGCTAGCAACAGCTTTCAGTGCTGGCACTTTTCATCTCTGAGCAATTGCTGGACGTTTGCAATTTCTCACCTGAGCTCTCTTTAGAGTGCGCGAGAGGATGAGCAGAAGATGAGGTGGCTAGAGAAGCCCAGAGCCCCAGTGTTCTTAGGCCTACAAAAGCGCTTCCAAGGAAGGGTGCTGGCTAGCAAGAGCTTTCAGTGCTGGCACTTTTCATCTCTGAGCAATTGCTCGACGTTTGCAATTTCTCAGCTTGTGTCTACGAGACGGAAAGAGAAGGACCGTGACGTTTGGTGGCTAGAGAAGCGCAAAGCCCCAGTGTTACTGCGCCTGTGAAAGCGCTTCCAAGGAAGGGTGCTGGCTAGCAAGAGCTTTCAGTGCTGGCACTTTTCATCTCTGAGCAATTGCTCAACGTTTGCAATTTCTCAGCTCGTGTCTACGAGACGGAAAGAGAAGGACCGTGACGTTTGGTGCGTAGAGAAGTGCAAAGCCCCAGTGTTGCTGCACCTGTGAAAGCGCTTCCAAGGAAGGGTGCTGGCTAGCAAGAGCTTTCAGTGCTGGCACTTTTCATCTCTGAGCAATTGCTCGACGTTTGCAATTTCTCACCTGAGCTCTCTTTAGAGTGCGCGAGAGGATGAGCAGAAGATGAGGTGGCTAGAGAAGCCCAGAGCCCCAGTGTTCTTAGGCCTAAAAAAGCGCTTCCAAGGAAGGGTGCTGGCTAGCAACAGCTTTCAGTGCTGGCACTTTTCATCTCTGAGCAATTGCTGGACGTTTGCAATTTCTCAGCTCGTGTCTACGAGACGGAAAGAGAAGGACCGTGACGTTTGGTGGCTAGAGAAGCGCAAAGCCCCAGTGTTGCTGCGCCTGTGAAAGCGCTTCCAAGGAAGGGTGCTGGCTAGCAACAGCTTTCAGTGCTGGCACTTTTCATCTCTGAGCAATTGCTCGACGTTTGCAATTTCTCACCTGAGCTCTCTTTAGAGTGCGCGAGAGGATGAGCAGAAGATGAGGTGGCTAGAGAAGCCCAGAGCCCCAGTGTGCTTAGGCCTACAAAAGCGCTTCCAAGGAAGGGTGCTGGCTAGCAACAGCTTTCAGTGCTGGCACTTTTCATCTCGGAGCAATTGCTCGACGTTTGCAATTTCTCAGCTCGTGTCTATGAGATGGAAAGAGAATGACCGTGACGTTTGGTGGCTAGAGAAGCGCAAAGCCCCAGTGTTTCTGCGCCTGTAAAGCGCTTCCAAGGAAGGGTGCTGGCTAGCAAGAGCTTTCAGTGCTGGCACTTTTCATCTCTGAGCAATTGCTCGACATTTGCAATTTCTCAGCTCATGTCTACGAGACGGAAAGAGAAGGACCGTGACGTTTGGTGGCTAGAGAAGCGCAAAGCCCCAGTGTTACTGCGCCTGTGAAAGCGCTTCCAAGGAAGGGTGCTGGCTAGCAACAGCTTTCAGTGCTGGCACTTTTCATCTCTGAGCAATTGCTGGACGTTTGCAATTTCTCACCTGAGCTCTCTTTAGAGTGCGCGAGAGGATGAGCAGAAGATGAGGTGGCTAGAGAAGCCCAGAGCCCCAGTGTTCTTAGGCCTACAAAAGCGCTTCCAAGGAAGGGTGCTGGCTAGCAACAGCTTTCAGTGCTGGCACTTTTCATCTCTGAGCAATTGCTCGACGTTTGCAATTTCTCAGCTCGTGTCTACGAGACGGAAAGAGAAGGACCGTGACGTTTGGTGGCTAGGGAAGCGCAAAGCCCCAGTGTTACTGCGCCTGTGAAAGCGCTTCCAAGGAAGGGTGCTGGCTAGCAAGAGCTTTCAGTGCTGGCACTTTTCATCTCTGAGCAATTGCTGGACGTTTGCAATTTCTCACCTGAGCTCTCTTCAGAGTGCGCGAGAGGATGAGCAGAAGATGAGGTGGCTAAAGAAGCCCAGAGCCCCAGTGTTCTTAGGCCTACAAAAGCGCTTCCAAGGAAGGGTGCTGGCTAGCAAGAGCTTTCAGTGCTGGCACTTTTCATCTCTGAGCAATTGCTCGACGTTTGCAATTTCTCAGCTCGTGTCTATGAGATGGAAAGAGAAGGACCGTGACGTTTGGTGGGTAGAGAAGCACAAAGCCCCAGTGTTTCTGCGCCTGTAAAGCGCTTCCAAGGAAGGGTGCTGGCTAGCAAGAGCTTTCAGTGCTGGCACTTTTCATCTCTGAGCAATTGCTCGACATTTGCAATTTCTCAGCTCGTGTCTACGAGATGGAAAGAGAAGGACCGTGACGTTTGGTGGCTAGAGAAGCGCAAAGCCCCAGTGTTGCTGCGCCTGTGAAAGCGCTTCCAAGGAAGGGTGCTGGCTAGCAACAGCTTTCAGTGCTGGCACTTTTCATCTCTGAGCAATTGCTCGACGTTTGCAATTTCTCACCTGAGCTCTCTTTAGAGTGCGCGAGAGGATGAGCAGAAGATTAGGTGGCTAGAGAAGCCCAGAGCCCCAGTGCTCTTAGGCCTACAAAAGCGCTTCCAAGGAAGGGTGCTGGCTAGCAAGAGCTTTCAGTGCTGGCACTTTTCATCTCTGAGCAATTGCTCGACGTTTGCAATTTCTCAGCTTGTGTCTAGGAGACGGAAAGAGAATGACCGTGACGTTTGGTGGCTAGAGAAGTGCAAAGCCCCAGTGTTGCTGCGCCTGTGAAAGCGCTTCCAAGGAAGGGTGCTGGCTAGCAAGAGCTTTCAGTGCTGGCACTTTTCATCTCTGAGCAATTGCTCGACGTTTGCAATTTCTCACCTGAGCTCTCTTTAGACTGCGCGAGAGGATGAGCAGAAGATTAGGTGGCTAGAGAAGCCCAGAGCCCCAGTGTTCTTAGGCCTACAAAAGCGCTTCCAAGGAAGGGTGCTGGCTAGCAACAGCTTTCAGTGCTGGCACTTTTCATCTCTGAGCAATTGCTGGACGTTTGCAATTTCTCAGCTCGTGTCTACGAGGCGGAAAGAGAAGGACCGTGACGTTTGGTGCGTATAGAAGTGCAAAGCCCCAGTGTTACTGCGCCTGTGAAAGCGCTTCCAAGGAAGGGTGCTGGCTAGCAAGAGCTTTCAGTGCTGGCACTTTTCATCTCTGAGCAATTGCTCGACGTTTGCAATTTCTCACCTGAGCTCTCTTTAGAGTGCGCGAGAGGATGAGCAGAAGATTAGGTGGCTAGAGAAGCCCAGAGCCCCAGTGTTCTAAGGGCTACAAAAGCGCTTCCAAGGAAGGGTGCTGGCTAGCAAGAGCTTTCAGTGCTGGCACTTTTCATCTCTGAGCAATTGCTCAACGTTTGCAATTTCTCAGCTCGTGTCTACGAGACGGAAAGAGAAGGACCGTGACGTTTGGTGGCTAGAGAAGCGCAAAGCCCCAGTGTTGCTGCGCCTGTGAAAGCGCTTCCAAGGAAGGGTGCTGGCTAGCAAGAGCTTTCAGTGCTGGCACTTTTCATCTCTGAGCAATTGCTGGACGTTTGCAATTTCTCACCTGAGCTCTCTTCAGAGTGCACGAGAGGATGAGCAGAAGATGAGGTGGCTAGAGAAGCCCAGAGCCCCAGTGTTCTTAGGCCTACAAAAGCGCTTCCAAGGAAGGGTGCTGGCTAGCAACAGCTTTCAGTGCTGGCACTTTTCATCTCGGAGCAATTGCTCGACGTTTGCAATTTCTCAGCTCGTGTCTAGGAGACGGAAAGAGAAGGACCGTGACGTTTGGTGGGTAGAGAAGCGCAAAGCCCCAGTGTTGCTGCACCTGTGAAAGCGCTTCCAAGGAAGGGTGCTGGCTAGCAACAGCTTTCAGTGCTGGCACTTTTCATCTCTGAGCAATTGCTCGACGTTTGCAATTTCTCAGCTCGTGTCTACGAGACGGAAAGAGAAGGACCGTGACGTTTGGTGGCTAGAGAAGCGCAAAGCCCCAGTGTTGCTGCGCCTGTGAAAGCGCTTCCAAGGAAGGGGGCTGGCTAGCAAGAGCTTTCAGTGCTGGCACTTTTCATCTCTGAGCAATTGCTTGACGTTTGCAATTTCTCAGCTCGTGTCTACGAGGCGGAAAGAGAAGGACCGTGACGTTTGGTGGGTAGAGAAGCGCAAAGCCCCAGTGTTACTGCGCCTGTGAAAGCGCTTCCAAGGAAGGGTGCTGGCTAGCAACAGCTTTCAGTGCTGGCACTTTTCATCTCTGAGCAATTGCTCGACGTTTGCAATTTCTCACATGAGCTCTCTTTAGAGCGCGAGAGGATGAGCAGAAGATGAGGTGGCTAGAGAAGCCCAGAGCCCCAGTGTTCTTAGGCCTACAAAAGTGCTTCCAAGGAAGGGTGCTGGCTAGCAACAGCTTTCAGTGCTGGCACTTTTCATCTCTGAGCAATTGCTCGACGTTTGCAATTTCTCAGCTCGTGTCTACGAGACGTAAAGAGAATGACCGTGACGTTTGGTGGCTAGAGAAGCGCAAAGCCCCAGTGTTGCTGCGCCTGTGAAAGCGCTTCCAAGGAAGGGTGCTGGCTAGCAAGAGCTTTCAGTGCTGGCACTTTTCATCTCTGAGCAATTGCTCGACGTTTGCAATTTCTCACCTGAGCTCTCTTTAGAGTGCGCGAGAGGATGAGCAGAAGATGAGGTGGCTAGAGAAGCCCAGAGCCCCAGTGTTCTTAGGCCTACAAAAGCGCTTCCAAGGAAGGGTGCTGGCTAGCAACAGCTTTCAGTGCTGGCACTTTTCATCTCTGAGCAATTGCTCGACGTTTGCAATTTCTCAGCTCGTGTCTAGGAGACGGAAAGAGAAGGACCGTGACGTTTGGTGGCTAGAGAAGCGCAAAGCCCCAGTGTTGCTGCGCCTGTGAAAGCGCTTCCAAGGAAGGGTGCTGGCTAGCAAGAGCTTTCAGTGCTGGCACTTTTCATCTCTGAGCAATTGCTCGACGTTTGCAATTTCTCAGCTCGTGTCTACGAGACGGAAAGAGAAGGACCGTGACGTTTGGTGGCTAGAGAAGCGCAAAGCCCCAGTGTTGCTGCGCCTGTGAAAGCGCTTCCAAGGAAGGGTGCTGGCTAGCAAGAGCTTTCAGTGCTGGCACTTTTCATCTCTGAGCAATTGCTGGACGTTTGCAATTTCTCAGCTCGTGTCTACGAGGCGGAAAGAGAATGACCGTGAGGTTTGGTGGCTAGAGAAGCGCAAAGCCCCAGTGTTACTGCGCCTGTGAAAGCGCTTCCAAGGAAGGGTGCTGGCTAGCAACAGCTTTCAGTGCTGGCACTTTTCATCTCTGAGCAATTGCTCGACGTTTGCAATTTCTCACCTGAGCTCTCTTTAGAGCGCGAGAGGATGAGCAGAAGATGAGGTGGCTAGAGAAGCCCAGAGCCCCAGTGTTCTTAGGCCTACAAAAGCGCTTCCAAGGAAGGGTGCTGGCTAGCAACAGCTTTCAGTGCTGGCACTTTTCATCTCTGAGCAATTGCTCGACGTTTGCAATTTCTCAGCTCGTGTCTACGAGACGGAAAGAGAAGGACCGTGACGTTTGGTGGGTAGGGAAGCGCAAAGCCCCAGTGTTGCTGCGCCTGTGAAAGCGCTTCCAAGGAAGGGTGCTGGCTAGCAAGAGCTTTCAGTGCTGGCACTTTTCATCTCTGAGCAATTGCTCGACGTTTGCAATTTCTCACCTGAGCTCTCTTTAGAGTGCGCGAGAGGATGAGCAGAAGATGAGGTGGCTAGAGAAGCCCAGAGCCCCAGTGTTCTTAGGCCTACAAAAGCGCTTCCAAGGAAGGGTGCTGGCTAGCAACAGCTTTCAGTGCTGGCACTTTTCATCTCTGAGCAATTGCTCGACGTTTGCAATTTCTCAGCTCGTGTCTACGAGACGGAAAGAGAAGGACCGTGACGTTTGGTGGCTAGGGAAGCGCAAAGCCCCAGTGTTACTGCGCCTGTGAAAGCGCTTCCAAGGAAGGGTGCTGGCTAGCAACAGCTTTCAGTGCTGGCACTTTTCATCTCTGAGCAATTGCTGGACGTTTGCAATTTCTCACCTGAGCTCTCTTCAGAGTGCGCGAGAGGATGAGCAGAAGATGAGGTGGCTAGAGAAGCCCAGAGCCCCAGTGTTCTAAGGGCTACAAAAGCGCTTCCAAGGAAGGGTGCTGGCTAGCAAGAGCTTTCAGTGCTGGCACTTTTCATCTCTGAGCAATTGCTCGACGTTTGCAATTTCTCAGCTCGTGTCTATGAGATGGAAAGAGAATGACCGTGACGTTTGGTGGGTAGAGAAGCGCAAAGCCCCAGTGTTTCTGCGCCTGTAAAGCGCTTCCAAGGAAGGGTGCTGGCTAGCAAGAGCTTTCAGTGCTGGCACTTTTCATCTCTGAGCAATTGCTCGACATTTGCAATTTCTCAGCTCGTGTCTACGAGATGGAAAGAGAAGGACCGTGACGTTTGGTGGGTAGAGAAGCGCAAAGCCCCAGTGTTGCTGCGCCTGTGAAAGCGCTTCCAAGGAAGGGTGCTGGCTAGCAACAGCTTTCAGTGCTGGCACTTTTCATCTCTGAGCAATTGCTGGACGTTTGCAATTTCTCACCTGAGCTCTCTTTAGAGTGCGCGAGAGGATGAGCAGAAGATTAGGTGGCTAGAGAAGCCCAGAGCCCCAGTGTTCTTAGGCCTACAAAAGCGCTTCCAAGGAAGGGTGCTGGCTAGCAAGAGCTTTCAGTGCTGGCACTTTTCATCTCTGAGCAATTGCTCGACGTTTGCAATTTCTCAGCTTGTGTCTACGAGACGGAAAGAGAAGGACCGTGACGTTTGGTGGCTAGAGAAGCGCAAAGCCCCAGTGTTACTGCGCCTGTGAAAGCGCTTCCAAGGAAGGGTGCTGGCTAGCAAGAGCTTTCAGTGCTGGCACTTTTCATCTCTGAGCAATTGCTCAACGTTTGCAATTTCTCAGCTCGTGTCTACGAGACGGAAAGAGAAGGACCGTGACGTTTGGTGCGTAGAGAAGTGCAAAGCCCCAGTGTTACTGCGCCTGTGAAAGCGCTTCCAAGGAAGGGTGCTGGCTAGCAACAGCTTTCAGTGCTGGCACTTTTCATCTCTGAGCAATTGCTCGACGTTTGCAATTTCTCACCTGAGCTCTCTTTAGAATGCACGAGAGGATGAGCAGAAGATGAGGTGGCTAGGGAAGCCCAGAGCCCCAGTGTTCTTAGGCCTATAAAAGCGCTTCCAAGGAAGGGTGCTGGCTAGCAACAGCTTTCAGTGCTGGCACTTTTCATCTCTGAGCAATTGCTCGACGTTTGCAATTTCTCAGCTTGTGTCTACGAGACGGAAAGAGAAGGACCTTGACGTTTGTTGGCTAGAGAAGCGCAAAGCCCCAGTGTTGCTGCACCTGTGAAAGCGCTTCCAAGGAAGGGTGCTGGCTAGCAAGAGCTTTCAGTGCTGGCACTTTTCATCTCTGAGCAATTGCTCGACGTTTGCAATTTCTCACCTGAGCTCTCTTTAGAGTGCGCGAGAGGATGAGCAGAAGATGAGGTGGCTAGAGAAGCCCAGAGCCCCAGTGTTCTTAGGCCTACAAAAGCGCTTCCAAGGAAGGGTGCTGGCTAGCAACAGCTTTCAGTGCTGGCACTTTTCATCTCTGAGCAATTGCTCGACGTTTGCAATTTCTCAGCTCGTGTCTACGAGACGGAAAGAGAAGGACCGTGACGTTTGGTGGCTAGAGAAGCGCAAAGCCCCAGTGTTGCTGCGCCTGTGAAAGCGCTTCCAAGGAAGGGTGCTGGCTAGCAACAGCTTTCAGTGCTGGCACTTTTCATCTCTGAGCAATTGCTCGACGTTTGCAATTTCTCACCTGAGCTCTCTTTAGAGTGCGCGAGAGGATGAGCAGAAGATGAGGTGGCTAGAGAAGCCCAGAGCCCCAGTGTGCTTAGGCCTACAAAAGCGCTTCCAAGGAAGGGTGCTGGCTAGCAAGAGCTTTCAGTGCTGGCACTTTTCATCTCTGAGCAATTGCTCGACGTTTGCAATTTCTCAGCTCGTGTCTACGAGACGGAAAGAGAAGGACCGTGACGTTTGGTGGCTAGAGAAGCGCAAAGCCCCAGTGTTACTGCGCCTGTGAAAGCGCTTCCAAGGAAGGGTGCTGGCTAGCAACAGCTTTCAGTGCTGGCACTTTTCATCTCTGAGCAATTGCTGGACGTTTGCAATTTCTCACCTGAGCTCTCTTTAGAGTGCGCGAGAGGATGAGCAGAAGATTAGGTGGCTAGAGAAGCCCAGAGCCCCAGTGTTCTTAGGCCTACAAAAGCGCTTCCAAGGAAGGGTGCTGGCTAGCAAGAGCTTTCAGTGCTGGCACTTTTCATCTCTGAGCAATTGCTCGACGTTTGCAATTTCTCAGCTCGTGTCTACGAGACGGAAAGAGAAGGACCGTGACGTTTGGTGGCTAGGGAAGCGCAAAGCCCCAGTGTTACTGCGCCTGTGAAAGCGCTTCCAAGGAAGGGTGCTGGCTAGCAACAGCTTTCAGTGCTGGCACTTTTCATCTCTGAGCAATTGCTGGACGTTTGCAATTTCTCACCTGAGCTCTCTTCAGAGTGCGCGAGAGGATGAGCAGAAGATGAGGTGGCTAAAGAAGCCCAGAGCCCCAGTGTTCTTAGGCCTACAAAAGCGCTTCCAAGGAAGGGTGCTGGCTAGCAACAGCTTTCAGTGCTGGCACTTTTCATCTCTGAGCAATTGCTCGACGTTTGCAATTTCTCAGCTCGTGTCTACGAGACAGAAAGAGAAGGACCGTGACGTTTGGTGGGTAGAGAAGCACAAAGCCCCAGTGTTTCTGCGCCTGTAAAGCGCTTCCAAGGAAGGGTGCTGGCTAGCAAGAGCTTTCAGTGCTGGCACTTTTCATCTCTGAGCAATTGCTCGACATTTGCAATTTCTCAGCTCGTGTCTACGAGATGGAAAGAGAAGGACCGTGACGTTTGGTGGCTAGAGAAGCGCAAAGCCCCAGTGTTGCTGCGCCTGTGAAAGCGCTTCCAAGGAAGGGTGCTGGCTAGCAAGAGCTTTCAGTGCTGGCACTTTTCATCTCTGAGCAATTGCTGGACGTTTGCAATTTCTCACCTGAGCTCTCTTTAGAGTGCGCGAGAGGATGAGCAGAAGATTAGGTGGCTAGAGAAGCCCAGAGCCCCAGTGTTCTTAGGCCTACAAAAGCGCTTCCAAGGAAGGGTGCTGGCTAGCAACAGCTTTCAGTGCTGGCACTTTTCATCTCTGAGCAATTGCTCGACGTTTGCAATTTCTCAGCTTGTGTCTACGAGACGGAAAGAGAAGGACCGTGACGTTTGGTGGGTAGAGAAGCGCAAAGCCCCAGTCTTACTGCGCCTGTGAAAGCGCTTCCAAGGAAGGGTGCTGGCTAGCAAGAGCTTTCAGTGCTGGCACTTTTCATCTCTGAGCAATTGCTCGACGTTTGCAATTTCTCAGCTCGTGTCTACGAGACGGAAAGAGAAGGACCGTGACGTTTGGTGCGTAGAGAAGTGCAAAGCCCCAGTGTTACTGCGCCTGTGAAAGCGCTTCCAAGGAAGGGTGCTGGCTAGCAAGAGCTTTCAGTGCTGGCACTTTTCATCTCTGAGCAATTGCTCGACGTTTGCAATTTCTCACCTGAGCTCTCTTTAGAATGCACGAGAGGATGAGCAGAAGATGACGTGGCTAGGGAAGCCCAGAGCCCCAGTGTTCTTAGGCCTATAAAAGCGCTTCCAAGGAAGGGTGCTGGCTAGCAACAGCTTTCAGTGCTGGCACTTTTCATCTCTGAGCAATTGCTCGACGTTTGCAATTTCTCAGCTTGTGTCTACGAGACGGAAAGAGAAGGACCGTGACGTTTGGTGCGTATAGAAGCGCAAAGCCCCAGTGTTGCTGCGCCTGTGAAAGCGCTTCCAAGGAAGGGTTCTGGCTAGCAAGAGCTTTCAGTGCTGGCACTTTTCATCTCTGAGCAATTGCTGGACGTTTGCAATTTCTCACCTGAGCTCTCTTTAGAGTGCACGAGAGGATGAGCAGAAGATGAGGTGGCTAGAGAAGCCCAGAGCCCCAGTGTTCTTAGGCCTACAAAAGCGCTTGCAAGGAAGGGTGCTGGCTA
Organism: Sarcoramphus papa; assembly: GCA_037962945.1. NCBI lineage: Eukaryota > Metazoa > Chordata > Aves > Accipitriformes > Cathartidae > Sarcoramphus > Sarcoramphus papa. The sequence goes on along the minus strand of JBBMRM010000093.1, from coordinate 3,714,760 downwards.
GCAAGAGCTTTCAGTGCTGGCACTTTTCATCTCTGAGCAATTGCTCGACGTTTGCAATTTCTCAGCTCGTGTCTACGAGACGGAAAGAGAAGGACCGTGACGTTTGGTGGCTAGAGAAGCGCAAAGCCCCAGTGTTGCTGCGCCTGTGAAAGCGCTTCCAAGGAAGGGTGCTGGCTAGCAACAGCTTTCAGTGCTGGCACTTTTCATCTCTGAGCAATTGCTCGACGTTTGCAATTTCTCACCTGAGCTCTCTTTAGAGTGCGCGAGAGGATGAGCAGAAGATGAGGTGGCTAGAGAAGCCCAGAGCCCCACTGTGCTTAGGCCTACAAAAGCGCTTCCAAGGAAGGGTGCTGGCTAGCAACAGCTTTCAGTGCTGGCACTTTTCATCTCTGAGCAATTGCTCGACGTTTGCAATTTCTCAGCTTGTGTCTACGAGACGGAAAGAGAAGGACCGTGACGTTTGGTGGCTAGAGAAGCGCAAAGCCCCAGTGTTTCTGCGCCTGTAAAGCGCTTCCAAGGAAGGGTGCTGGCTAGCAACAGCTTTCAGTGCTGGCACTTTTCATCTCGGAGCAATTGCTCGACGTTTGCAATTTCTCAGCTCGTGTCTAGGAGACGGAAAGAGAAGGACCGTGACGTTTGGTGGGTAGAGAAGCGCAAAGCCCCAGTGTTGCTGCGCCTGTGAAAGCGCTTGCAAGGAAGAGTGCTGGCTAGCAAGAGCTTTCAGTGCTGGCACTTTTCATCTCTGAGCAATTGCTCGACGTTTGCAATTTCTCAGCTCGTGTCTACGAGACGGAAAGAGAAGGACCGTGACGTTTGGTGCGTAGAGAAGCGCAAAGCCCCAGTGTTACTGCGCCTGTGAAAGCGCTTCCAAGGAAGGGTGCTGGCTAGCAACAGCTTTCAGTGCTGGCACTTTTCATCTCTGAGCAATTGCTGGACGTTTGCAATTTCTCAGCTCGTGTCTACGAGACAGAAAGAGAATGACCGTGACGTTTGGTGGCTAGAGAAGCGCAAAGCCCCAGTGTTACTGCGCCTGTGAAAGCGCTTCCAAGGAAGGGTGCTGGCTAGCAAGAGCTTTCAGTGCTGGCACTTTTCATCTCTGAGCAATTGCTCGACGTTTGCAATTTCTCACCTGAGCTCTCTTTAGAGTGCGCGAGAGGATGAGCAGAAGATGAGGTGGCTAGAGAAGCCCAGAGCCCCAGTGTTCTTAGGCCTACAAAAGCGCTTCCAAGGAAGGGTGCTGGCTAGCAACAGCTTTCAGTGCTGGCACTTTTCATCTCTGAGCAATTGCTCGACGTTTGCAATTTCTCAGCTCGTGTCTACGAGACGGAAAGAGAAGGACCGTGACGTTTGGTGGGTAGAGAAGCGCAAAGCCCCAGTGTTACTGCGCCTGTGAAAGCGCTTCCAAGGAAGGGTGCTGGCTAGCAACAGCTTTCAGTGCTGGCACTTTTCATCTCTGAGCAATTGCTCGACGTTTGCAATTTCTCACCTGAGCTCTCTTCAGAGTGCGCGAGAGGATGAGCAGAAGATTAGGTGGCTAAAGAAGCCCAGAGCCCCAGTGTTCTTAGGCCTACAAAAGCGCTTCCAAGGAAGGGTGCTGGCTAGCAAGAGCTTTCAGTGCTGGCACTTTTCATCTCTGAGCAATTGCTCGACGTTTGCAATTTCTCAGCTCGTGTCTACGAGACGGAAAGAGAAGGACCGTGACGTTTGGTGCGTAGAGAAGTGCAAAGCCCCAGTGTTGCTGCGCCTGTGAAAGCGCTTCCAAGGAAGGGTGCTGGCTAGCAAGAGCTTTCAGTGCTGGCACTTTTCATCTCTGAGCAATTGCTCGACGTTTGCAATTTCTCACCTGAGCTCTCTTTAGAATGCACGAGAGGATGAGCAGAAGATGAGGTGGCTAGGGAAGCCCAGAGCCCCAGTGTTCTTAGGCCTATAAAAGCGCTTCCAAGGAAGGGTGCTGGCTAGCAACAGCTTTCAGTGCTGGCACTTTTCATCTCTGAGCAATTGCTCGACGTTTGCAATTTCTCAGCTCGTGTCTACGAGACGGAAAGAGAAGGACCGTGACGTTTGGTGCGTATAGAAGCGCAAAGCCCCAGTGTTGCTGCGCCTGTGAAAGCGCTTCCAAGGAAGGGTTCTGGCTAGCAAGAGCTTTCAGTGCTGGCACTTTTCATCTCTGAGCAATTGCTCGACGTTTGCAATTTCTCACCTGAGCTCTCTTTAGAGTGCGCGAGAGGATGAGCAGAAGATGAGGTGGCTAGAGAAGCCCAGAGCCCCAGTGTTCTTAGGCCTACAAAAGCGCTTGCAAGGAAGGGTGCTGGCTAGCAACAGCTTTCAGTGCTGGCACTTTTCATCTCGGAGCAATTGCTCGACGTTTGCAATTTCTCATTTCGTGTCTACGAGACGGAAAGAGAATGACCGTGACGTTTGGTGGCTAGAGAAGCGCAAAGCCCCAGTGTTGCTGCGCCTGTGAAAGCGCTTCCAAGGAAGGGTGCTGGCTAGCAACAGCTTTCAGTGCTGGCACTTTTCATCTCTGAGCAATTGCTCGACGTTTGCAATTTCTCACCTGAGCTCTCTTTAGAGTGCGCGAGAGGATGAGCAGAAGATTAGGTGGCTAGAGAAGCCCAGAGCCCCAGTGTTCTTAGGCCTACAAAAGCGCTTCCAAGGAAGGGTGCTGGCTAGCAACAGCTTTCAGTGCTGGCACTTTTCATCTCTGAGCAATTGCTCGACGTTTGCAATTTCTCAGCTTGTGTCTACGAGACGGAAAGAGAAGGACCGTGACGTTTGGTGGCTAGAGAAGCGCAAAGCCCTAGTGTTTCTGCGCCTGTAAAGCGCTTCCAAGGAAGGGTGCTGGCTAGCAACAGCTTTCAGTGCTGGCACTTTTCATCTCGGAGCAATTGCTCGACGTTTGCAATTTCTCAGCTCGTGTCTAGGAGACGGAAAGAGAATGACCGTGACGTTTGGTGGGTAGAGAAGCGCAAAGCCCCAGTGTTGCTGCGCCTGTGGAAGCGCTTGCAAGGAAGAGTGCTGGCTAGCAAGAGCTTTCAGTGCTGGCACTTTTCATCTCTGAGCAATTGCTCGACGTTTGCAATTTCTCAGCTCGTGTCTACGAGACGGAAAGAGAAGGACCGTGACGTTTGGTGCGTAGAGAAGCGCAAAGCCCCAGTGTTACTGCGCCTGTGAAAGCGCTTCCAAGGAAGGGTGCTGGCTAGCAACAGCTTTCAGTGCTGGCACTTTTCATCTCTGAGCAATTGCTGGACGTTTGCAATTTCTCAGCTCGTGTCTACGAGACAGAAAGAGAATGACCGTGACGTTTGGTGGCTAGAGAAGCGCAAAGCCCCAGTGTTACTGCGCCTGTGAAAGCGCTTCCAAGGAAGGGTGCTGGCTAGCAAGAGCTTTCAGTGCTGGCACTTTTCATCTCTGAGCAATTGCTCGACGTTTGCAATTTCTCACCTGAGCTGTCTTCAGAGTGCGCGAGAGGATGAGCAGAAGATGAGGTGGCTAGAGAAGCCCAGAGCCCCAGTGTTCTTAGGCCTACAAAAGTGCTTCCAAGGAAGGGTGCTGGCTAGCAACAGCTTCCAGTGCTGGCACTTTTCATCTCTGAGCAATTGCTCGACGTTTGCAATTTCTCAGCTCGTGTCTACGAGACGGAAAGAGAAGGACCGTGACGTTTGGTGGGTAGAGAAGCGCAAAGCCCCAGTGTTACTGCGCCTGTGAAAGCGCTTCCAAGGAAGGGTGCTGGCTAGCAACAGCTTTCAGTGCTGGCACTTTTCATCTCTGAGCAATTGCTGGACGTTTGCAATTTCTCAGCTCGTGTCTACGAGACAGAAAGAGAATGACCGTGACGTTTGGTGGCTAGAGAAGCGCAAAGCCCCAGTGTTACTGCGCCTGTGAAAGCGCTTCCAAGGAAGGGTGCTGGCTAGCAAGAGCTTTCAGTGCTGGCACTTTTCATCTCTGAGCAATTGCTCGACGTTTGCAATTTCTCCCCTGAGCTCTCTTCAGAGTGCGCGAGAGGATGAGCAGAAGATGAGGTGGCTAAAGAAGCCCAGAGCCCCAGTGTTCTTAGGGCTACAAAAGCGCTTCCAAGGAAGGGTGCTGGCTAGCAACAGCTTTCAGTGCTGGCACTTTTCATCTCTGAGCAATTGCTCGACGTTTGCAATTTCTCACCTGAGCTCTCTTTAGAGTGCGCGAGAGGATGAGCAGAAGATGAGGTGGCTAGAGAAGCCCAGAGCCCCAGTGTGCTTAGGCCTACAAAAGCGCTTGCAAGGAAGGGTGCTGGCTAGCAACAGCTTTCAGTGCTGGCACTTTTCATCTCGGAGCAATTGCTCGACGTTTGCAATTTCTCAGCTCGTGTCTATGAGATGGAAAGAGAATGACCGTGACGTTTGGTGGCTAGAGAAGCGCAAAGCCCCAGTGTTACTGCGCCTGTAAAGCGCTTCCAAGGAAGGGTGCTGGCTAGCAACAGCTTTCAGTGCTGGCACTTTTCATCTCTGAGCAATTGCTCGACGTTTGCAATTTCTCATTTCGTGTCTACGAGACGTAAAGAGAATGACCGTGACGTTTGGTGCGTATGAAGCGCAAAGCCCCAGTGTTGCTGCGCCTGTGAAAGCGCTTCCAAGGAAGGGTGCTGGCTAGCAAGAGCTTTCAGTGCTGGCACTTTTCATCTCTGAGCAATTGCTCGACGTTTGCAATTTCTCACCTGAGCTCTCTTTAGAGTGCGCGAGAGGATGAGCAGAAGATTAGGTGGCTAGAGAAGCCCAGAGCCCCAGTGTTCTTAGGCCTACAAAAGCGCTTCCAAGGAAGGGTGCTGGCTAGCAACAGCTTTCAGTGCTGGCACTTTTCATCTCTGAGCAATTGCTGGACGTTTGCAATTTCTCAGCTCGTGTCTATGAGATGGAAAGAGAATGACCGTGACGTTTGGTGGCTAGAGAAGCGCAAAGCCCCAGTGTTTCTGCGCCTGTAAAGCGCTTCCAAGGAAGGGTGCTGGCTAGCAAGAGCTTTCAGTGCTGGCACTTTTCATCTCTGAGCAATTGCTCGACATTTGCAATTTCTCAGCTCGTGTCTACGAGACGGAAAGAGAAGGACCGTGAGGTTTGGTGGCTAGAGAAGCGCAAAGCCCCAGTGTTGCTGCGCCTGTGAAAGCGCTTCCAAGGAAGGGTGCTGGCTAGCAACAGCTTTCAGTGCTGGCACTTTTCATCTCTGAGCAATTGCTCGACGTTTGCAATTTCTCACCTGAGCTCTCTTTAGAGTGCGCGAGAGGATGAGCAGAAGATTAGGTGGCTAGAGAAGCCCAGAGCCCCAGTGTTCTTAGGTCTACAAAAGCACTTCCAAGGAAGGGGGCTGGCTAGCAACAGCTTGCAGTGCTGGCACTTTTCATCTCTGAGCAATTGCTCGACGTTTGCAATTTCTCAGCTCGTGTCTACGAGACGGAAAGAGAAGGACCGTGACGTTTGGTGGCTAGAGAAGCGCAAAGCCCCAGTGTTGCTGCGCCTGTGAAAGCGCTTCCAAGGAAGGGTGCTGGCTAGCAACAGCTTTCAGTGCTGGCACTTTTCATCTCTGAGCAATTGCTCGACGTTTGCAATTTCTCACCTGAGCTCTCTTTAGAGTGCGCGAGAGGATGAGCAGAAGATTAGGTGGCTAGAGAAGCCCAGAGCCCCAGTGTTCTTAGGCCTACAAAAGCGCTTCCAAGGAAGGGTGCTGGCTAGCAACAGCTTTCAGTGCTGGCACTTTTCATCTCTGAGCAATTGCTCGACTTTTGCAATTTCTCAGCTCGTGTCTATGAGATGGAAAGAGAATGACCGTGACGTTTGGTGGCTAGAGAAGCGCAAAGCCCCAGTGTTACTGCGCCTGTAAAGCGCTTCCAAGGAAGGGTGCTGGCTAGCAAGAGCTTTCAGTGCTGGCACTTTTCATCTCTGAGCAATTGCTCGACGTTTGCAATTTCTCAGCTCGTGTCTACGAGACGTAAAGAGAATGACCGTGACGTTTGGTGCGTATAGAAGCGCAAAGCCCCAGTGTTGCTGCGCCTGTGAAAGCGCTTCCAAGGAAGGGTGCTGGCTAGCAACAGCTTTCAGTGCTGGCACTTTTCATCTCTGAGCAATTGCTCGACGTTTGCAATTTCTCACCTGAGCTCTCTTTAGAGTGCGCGAGAGGATGAGCAGAAGATGAGGTGGCTAGAGAAGCCCAGAGCCCCAGTGTTCTTAGGCCTACAAAAGTGCTTCCAAGGAAGGGTGCTGGCTAGCAACAGCTTTCAGTGCTGGCACTTTTCATCTCTGAGCAATTGCTCGACGTTTGCAATTTCTCAGCTCGTGTCTACGAGACGGAAAGAGAAGGACCGTGACGTTTGGTGGCTAGAGAAGCGCAAAGCCCCAGTGTTACTGCGCCTGTGAAAGCGCTTCCAAGGAAGGGTGCTGGCTAGCAAGAGCTTTCAGTGCTGGCACTTTTCATCTCGGAGCAATTGCTCGACGTTTGCAATTTCTCAGCTCGTGTCTACGAGACGGAAAGAGAAGGACCGTGACGTTTGGTGCGTATAGAAGTGCAAAGCCCCAGTGTTACTGCGCCTGTGAAAGCGCTTCCAAGGAAGGGTGCTGGCTAGCAAGAGCTTTCAGTGCTGGCACTTTTCATCTCTGAGCAATTGCTCGACGTTTGCAATTTCTCACCTGAGCTCTCTTTAGACTGCGCGAGAGGATGAGCAGAAGATGAGGTGGCTAGAGAAGCCCAGAGCCCCAGTGTTCTTAGGCCTACAAAAGCGCTTCCAAGGAAGGGTGCTGGCTAGCAACAGCTTTCAGTGCTGGCACTTTTCATCTCTGAGCAATTGCTCGAAGTTTGCAATTTCTCAGCTCGTGTCTACGAGACGGAAAGAGAAGGACCGTGACGTTTGGTGCGTATAGAAGCGCAAAGCCCCAGTGTTACTGCGCCTGTGAAAGCGCTTCCAAGGAAGGGTGCTGGCTAGCAACAGCTTTCAGTGCTGGCACTTTTCATCTCTGAGCAATTGCTGGACGTTTGCAATTTCTCACGTGAGCTCTCTTCAGAGTGCGCGAGAGGATGAGCAGAAGATGAGGTGGCTAGAGAAGCCCAGAGCCCCAGTGTTCTTAGGCCTACAAAAGCGCTTCCAAGGAAGGGTGCTGGCTAGCAAGAGCTTTCAGTGCTGGCACTTTTCATCTCGGAGCAATTGCTCGACGTTTGCAATTTCTCAGCTCGTGTCTACGAGACGGAAAGAGAAGGACCGTGACGTTTGGTGGCTAGAGAAGTGCAAAGCCCCAGTGTTGCTGCGCCTGTGAAAGCGCTTCCAAGGAAGGGTGCTGGCTAGCAAGAGCTTTCAGTGCTGGCACTTTTCATCTCTGAGCAATTGCTCGACGTTTGCAATTTCTCACCTGAGCTCTCTTTAGAGTGCGCGAGAGGATGAGCAGAAGATGAGGTGGCTAGAGAAGCCCAGAGCCCCAGTGTTCTTAGGCCTACAAAAGCGCTTCCAAGGAAGGGGGCTGGCTAGCAACAGCTTGCAGTGCTGGCACTTTTCATCTCTGAGCAATTGCTCGACGTTTGCAATTTCTCAGCTCGTGTCTAGGAGACGGAAAGAGAAGGACCGTGACGTTTGGTGGCTAGAGAAGCGCAAAGCCCCAGTGTTGCTGCGCCTGTGAAAGCGCTTCCAAGGAAGGGTGCTGGCTAGCAACAGCTTTCAGTGCTGGCACTTTTCATCTCTGAGCAATTGCTCGACGTTTGCAATTTCTCAGCTCGTTTCTACGAGACGGAAAGAGAATGACCGTGACGTTTGGTGGCTAGAGAAGCGCAAAGCCCCAGTGTTACTGCGCCTGTGAAAGCGCTTCCAAGGAAGGGTGCTGGCTAGCAAGAGCTTTCAGTGCTGGCACTTTTCATCTCTGAGCAATTGCTCGACGTTTGCAATTTCTCACCTGAGCTCTCTTTAGAGTGCGCGAGAGGATGAGCAGAAGATGAGGTGGCTAGAGAAGCCCAGAGCCCCAGTGTTCTTAGGCCTACAAAAGCGCTTCCAAGGAAGGGTGCTGGCTAGCAAGAGCTTTCAGTGCTGGCACTTTTCATCTCTGAGCAATTGCTCGACGTTTGCAATTTCTCAGCTCGTGTCTACGAGACGGAAAGAGAAGGACCGTGACGTTTGGTGGCTAGAGAAGCGCAAAGCCCCAGTGTTGCTGCGCCTGTGAAAGCGCTTCCAAGGAAGGGTGCTGGCTAGCAAGAGCTTTCGGTGCTGGCACTTTTCATCTCTGAGCAATTGCTGGACGTTTGCAATTTCTCAGCTCGTTTCTACGAGACGGAAAGAGAATGACCGTGATGTTTGGTGGCTAGAGAAGCGCAAAGCCCCAGTGTTACTGCGCCTGTGAAAGCGCTTCCAAGGAAGGGTGCTGGCTAGCAAGAGCTTTCAGTGCTGGCACTTTTCATCTCTGAGCAATTGCTGGACGTTTGCAATTTCTCAGCTCGTGTCTACGAGACGGAAAGAGAAGGACCGTGACGTTTGGTGGCTAGAGAAGCGCAAAGCCCCAGTGTTGCTGCGCCTGTGAAAGCGCTTCCAAGGAAGGGTGCTGGCTAGCAAGAGCTTTCAGTGCTGGCACTTTTCATCTCTGAGCAATTGCTCGACGTTTGCAATTTCTCAGCTCGTGTCTACGAGACGGAAAGAGAAGGACCGTGACGTTTGGTGGCTAGAGAAGCGCAAAGCCCCAGTGTTGCTGCGCCTGTGAAAGCGCTTCCAAGGAAGGGTGCTGGCTAGCAACAGCTTTCAGTGCTGGCACTTTTCATCTCTGAGCAATTGCTGGACGTTTGCAATTTCTCAGCTCGTGTCTACGAGACGGAAAGAGAATGACCGTGACGTTTGGTGCGTATAGAAGGGCAAAGCCCCAGTGTTACTGTGCCTGTGAAAGCGCTTCCAAGGAAGGGTGCTGGCTAGCAAGAGCTTTCAGTGCTGGCACTTTTCATCTCTGAGCAATTGCTCGACATTTGCAATTTCTCACCTGTGCTCTCTTTAGAGCGCGAGAGGATGAGCAGAAGATGAGGTGGCTAGAGAAGCCCAGAGCCCCAGTGTTCTTAGGCCTACAAAAGCGCTTCCAAGGAAGGGTGCTGGCTAGCAAGAGCTTTCAGTGCTGGCACTTTTCATCTCTGAGCAATTGCTCGACGTTTGCAATTTGTCACCTGAGCTCTCTTTAGAGTGCGCGAGAGGATGAGCAGAAGATGAGGTGGCTAAAGAAGCCCAGAGCCCCAGTGTTCTTAGGCCTACAAAAGCGCTTCCAAGGAAGGGTGCTGGCTAGCAACAGCTTCCAGTGCTGGCACTTTTCATCTCTGAGCAATTGCTCGATGTTTGCAATTTCTCAGCTCGTGTCTACGAGACGGAAAGAGAAGGACCGTGACGTTTGGTGGGTAGAGAAGCGCAAAGCCCCAGTGTTGCTGCGCCTGTGAAAGCGCTTCCAAGGAAGGGTGCTGGCTAGCAACAGCTTTCAGTGCTGGCACTTTTCATCTCTGAGCAATTGCTCGACGTTTGCAATTTCTCAGCTCGTGTCTACGAGACGGAAAGAGAATGACCGTGACGTTTGGTGGGTAGAGAAGCCCAGAGCCCCAGTGTTCTAAGGGCTACAAAAGCGCTTCCAAGGAAGGGTGCTGGCTAGCAACAGCTTTCAGTGCTGGCACTTTTCATCTCTGAGCAATTGCTCGACGTTTGCAATTTCTCAGCTCGTGTCTACGAGACGGAAAGAGAAGGACCGTGACGTTTGGTGGCTAGAGAAGCGCAAAGCCCCAGTGTTGCTGCGCCTGTGAAAGCGCTTCCAAGGAAGGGTGCTGGCTAGCAACAGCTTTCAGTGCTGGCACTTTTCATCTCTGAGCAATTGCTCGACGTTTGCAATTTCTCACCTGAGCTCTCTTCAGAGTGCGCGAGAGGATGAGCAGAAGATGAGGTGGCTAGAGAAGCCCAGAGCCCCAGTGTTCTTAGGCCTACAAAAGCGCTTCCAAGGAAGGGTGCTGGCTAGCAAGAGCTTTCAGTGCTGGCACTTTTCATCTCGGAGCAATTGCTCGACGTTTGCAATTTCTCAGCTCGTGTCTACGAGACGGAAAGAGAAGGACCGTGACGTTTGGTGCGTATAGAAGAGCAAAGCCCCAGTGTTGCTGCGCCTGTGAAAGCGCTTCCAAGGAAGGGTGCTGGCTAGCAACAGCTTCCAGTGCTGGCACTTTTCATCTCTGAGCAATTGCTCGACGTTTGCAATTTCTCACATGAGCTCTCTTCAGAGTGCGCGAGAGGATGAGCAGAAGATGAGGTGGCTAGAGAAGCCCAGAGCCCCAGTGTTCTTAGGCCTACAAAAGCGCTTCCAAGGAAGGGTGCTGGCTAGCAACAGCTTTCAGTGCTGGCACTTTTCATCTCTGAGCAATTGCTCGACGTTTGCAATTTCTCAGCTCGTGGCTACGAGACGGAAAGAGAATGACCGTGACGTTTGGTGGCTAGAGAAGCGCAAAGCCCCAGTGTTGCTGCGCCTCTGAAAGCGCTTCCAAGGAAGGGTGCTGGCTAGCAACAGCTTTCAGTGCTGGCACTTTTCATCTCTGAGCAATTGCTCGACATTTGCAATTTCTCACCTGTGCTCTCTTTAGAGCGCGAGAGGATGAGCAGAAGATGAGGTGGCTAGAGAAGCCCAGAGCCCCAGTGTTCTTAGGCCTAAAAAAGCGCTTCCAAGGAAGGGTGCTGGCTAGCAAGAGCTTTCAGTGCTGGCACTTTTCATCTCTGAGCAATTGCTCGACGTTTGCAATTTCTCAGCTCGTGGCTACGAGACGGAAAGAGAAGGACCGTGACGTTTGGTGGGTAGAGAAGCACAAAGCCCCAGTGTTGCTGCGCCTGTGAAAGCGCTTCCAAGGAAGGGTGCTGGCTAGCAAGAGCTTTCAGTGCTGGCACTTTTCATCTCTGAGCAATTGCTCAACGTTTGCAATTTCTCAGCTCGTGTCTACGAGACGGAAAGAGAAGGACCGTGACGTTTGGTGGGTAGAGAAGCCCAGAGCCCCAGTGTTCTAAGGGCTACAAAAGCGCTTCCAAGGAAGGGTGCTGGCTAGCAACAGCTTTCAGTGCTGGCACTTTTCATCTCTGAGCAATTGCTCGACGTTTGCAATTTCTCAGCTCGTGTCTACGAGACGGAAAGAGAAGGACCGTGACGTTTGGTGGCTAGAGAAGCGCAAAGCCCCAGTGTTGCTGCGCCTGTGAAAGCGCTTCCAAGGAAGGGTGCTGGCTAGCAACAGCTTTCAGTGCTGGCACTTTTCATCTCTGAGCAATTGCTCGACGTTTGCAATTTCTCACCTGAGCTCTCTTTAGAGTGCGCGAGAGGATGAGCAGAAGATGAGGTGGCTAGAGAAGCCCAGAGCCCCAGTGTTCTTAGGCCTACAAAAGTGCTTCCAAGGAAGGGTGCTGGCTAGCAACAGCTTTCAGTGCTGGCACTTTTCATCTCTGAGCAATTGCTCGACGTTTGCAATTTCTCAACTTGTGTCTACGAGACGTAAAGAGAAGGACCGTGACGTTTGGTGGGTAGAGAAGCGCAAAGCCCCAGTGTTACTGCGCCTGTGAAAGCGCTTCCAAGGAAGGGTGCTGGCTAGCAAGAGCTTTCAGTGCTGGCACTTTTCATCTCGGAGCAATTGCTCGACGTTTGCAATTTCTCAGCTCGTGTCTACGAGACGGAAAGAGAAGGACCGTGACGTTTGGTGCGTATAGAAGTGCAAAGCCCCAGTGTTACTGCGCCTGTGAAAGCGCTTCCAAGGAAGGGTGCTGGCTAGCAACAGCTTTCAGTGCTGGCACTTTTCATCTCTGAGCAATTGCTCGACGTTTGCAATTTCTCACCTGAGCTCTCTTTAGACTGCGCGAGAGGATGAGCAGAAGATGAGGTGGCTAGAGAAGCCCAGAGCCCCAGTGTTCTTAGGCCTACAAAAGCGCTTCCAAGGAAGGGTGCTGGCTAGCAACAGCTTTCAGTGCTGGCACTTTTCATCTCTGAGCAATTGCTCGAAGTTTGCAATTTCTCAGCTCGTGTCTACGAGACGGAAAGAGAAGGACCGTGACGTTTGGTGCGTATAGAAGCGCAAAGCCCCAGTGTTACTGCGCCTGTGAAAGCGCTTCCAAGGAAGGGTGCTGGCTAGCAACAGCTTTCAGTGCTGGCACTTTTCATCTCTGAGCAATTGCTGGACGTTTGCAATTTCTCACGTGAGCTCTCTTCAGAGTGCGCGAGAGGATGAGCAGAAGATGAGGTGGCTAGAGAAGCCCAGAGCCCCAGTGTTCTTAGGCCTACAAAAGCGCTTCCAAGGAAGGGTGCTGGCTAGCAAGAGCTTTCAGTGCTGGCACTTTTCATCTCGGAGCAATTGCTCGACGTTTGCAATTTCTCAGCTCGTGTCTACGAGACGGAAAGAGAAGGACCGTGACGTTTGGTGGGTAGAGAAGCCCAGAGCCCCAGTGTTCTAAGGGCTACAAAAGCGCTTCCAAGGAAGGGTGCTGGCTAGCAACAGCTTTCAGTGCTGGCACTTTTCATCTCTGAGCAATTGCTGGACGTTTGCAATTTCTCAGCTCGTGTCTACGAGACGGAAAGAGAAGGACCGTGACGTTTGGTGGGTAGAGAAGCCCAGAGCCCCAGTGTTCTAAGGGCTACAAAAGCGCTTCCAAGGAAGGGTGCTGGCTAGCAACAGCTTTCAGTGCTGGCACTTTTCATCTCTGAGCAATTGCTCGACGTTTGCAATTTCTCAGCTCGTGTCTACGAGACGGAAAGAGAAGGACCGTGACGTTTGGTGGCTAGAGAAGCGCAAAGCCCCAGTGTTGCTGCGCCTGTGAAAGCGCTTCCAAGGAAGGGTGCTGGCTAGCAACAGCTTTCAGTGCTGGCACTTTTCATCTCTGAGCAATTGCTGGACGTTTGCAATTTCTCACCTGAGCTCTCTTCAGAGTGCGCGAGAGGATGAGCAGAAAATGAGGTGGCTAAAGAAGCCCAGAGCCCCAGTGTTCTTAGGCCTACAAAAGCGCTTCCAAGGAAGGGTGCTGGCTAGCAAGAGCTTTCAGTGCTGGCACTTTTCATCTCTGAGCAATTGCTCGACGTTTGCAATTTCTCACCTGAGCTCTCTTTAGAGTGCGCGAGAGGATGAGCAGAAGATGAGGTGGCTAGAGAAGCCCAGAGCCCCAGTGTTCTTAGGCCTACAAAAGCGCTTCCAAGGAAGGGTGCTGGCTAGCAAGAGCTTTCAGTGCTGGCACTTTTCATCTCTGAGCAATTGCTCGACGTTTGCAATTTCTCAGCTCGTGTCTAGGAGACGGAAAGAGAAGGACCGTGACGTTTGGTGCGTATAGATGCGCAAAGCCCCAGTGTTGCTGCGCCTGTGAAAGCGCTTCCAAGGAAGGGTGCTGGCTAGCAAGAGCTTTCAGTGCTGGCACTTTTCATCTCTGAGCAATTGCTCGACGTTTGCAATTTCTCACCTGAGCTCTCTTTAGACTGCGCGAGAGGATGAGCAGAAGATGAGGTGGCTAGAGAAGCCCAGAGCCCCAGTGTTCTTAGGCCTACAAAAGCGCTTCCAAGCAAGGGGGCTGGCTAGCAACAGCTTTCAGTGCTGGCACTTTTCATCTCTGAGCAATTGCTCGAAGTTTGCAATTTCTCAGCTCGTGTCTACGACACGGAAAGAGAAGGACCGTGACGTTTGGTGCGTATAGAAGCGCAAAGCCCCAGTGTTACTGCGCCTGTGAAAGCGCTTCCAAGGAAGGGTGCTGGCTAGCAACAGCTTTCAGTGCTGGCACTTTTCATCTCTGAGCAATTGCTCGACGTTTGCAATTTCTCACCTGAGCTCTCTTTAGAGTGCGCGAGAGGATGAGCAGAAGATGAGGTGGCTAGAGAAGCCCAGAGCCCCAGTGTTCTTAGGCCTACAAAAGCGCTTCCAAGGAAGGGTGCTGGCTAGCAAGAGCTTTCAGTGCTGGCACTTTTCATCTCTGAGCAATTGCTCGATGTTTGCAATTTCTCAGCTCGTGGCTACGAGACGGAAAGAGAAGGACCGTGACGTTTGGTGCGTATAGATGCGCAAAGCCCCAGTGTTGCTGCGCCTGTGAAAGCGCTTCCAAGGAAGGGTGCTGGCTAGCAACAGCTTTCAGTGCTGGCACTTTTCATCTCTGAGCAATTGCTGGACGTTTGCAATTTCTCACCTGAGCTCTCTTCAGAGTGCGCGAGAGGATGAGCAGAAGATGAGGTGGCTAGAGAAGCCCAGAGCCCCAGTGTTCTAAGGGCTACAAAAGCGCTTCCAAGGAAGGGTGCTGGCTAGCAACAGCTTTCAGTGCTGGCACTTTTCATCTCTGAGCAATTGCTCGACGTTTGCAATTTCTCAGCTCGTGTCTACGAGACGGAAAGAGAAGGACCGTGACGTTTGGTGGCTAGAGAAGCGCAAAGCCCCAGTGTTGCTGCGCCTGTGAAAGCGCTTCCAAGGAAGGGTGCTGGCTAGCAACAGCTTTCAGTGCTGGCACTTTTCATCTCTGAGCAATTGCTGGACGTTTGCAATTTCTCACCTGAGCTCTCTTCAGAGTGCGCGAGAGGATGAGCAGAAAATGAGGTGGCTAAAGAAGCCCAGAGCCCCAGTGTTCTTAGGCCTACAAAAGCGCTTCCAAGGAAGGGTGCTGGCTAGCAAGAGCTTTCAGTGCTGGCACTTTTCATCTCTGAGCAATTGCTCGACGTTTGCAATTTCTCACCTGAGCTCTCTTTAGAGTGCGCGAGAGGATGAGCAGAAGATTAGGTGGCTAGAGAAGCCCAGAGCCCCAGTGTTCTTAGGCCTACAAAAGCGCTTCCAAGGAAGGGTGCTGGCTAGCAAGAGCTTTCAGTGCTGGCACTTTTCATCTCTGAGCAATTGCTCGATGTTTGCAATTTCTCAGCTCGTGTCTAGGAGACGGAAAGAGAAGGACCGTGACGTTTGGTGCGTATAGATGCGCAAAGCCCCAGTGTTGCTGCGCCTGTGAAAGCGCTTCCAAGGAAGGGTGCTGGCTAGCAAGAGCTTTCAGTGCTGGCACTTTTCATCTCTGAGCAATTGCTCGACGTTTGCAATTTCTCACCTGAGCTCTCTTTAGACTGCGCGAGAGGATGAGCAGAAGATGAGGTGGCTAGAGAAGCCCAGAGCCCCAGTGTTCTTAGGCCTACAAAAGCGCTTCCAAGGAATGGTGCTGGCTAGCAACAGCTTTCAGTGCTGGCACTTTTCATCTCTGAGCAATTGCTCGAAGTTTGCAATTTCTCAGCTCGTGTCTACGAGACGGAAAGAGAAGGACCGTGACGTTTGGTGCGTATAGAAGCGCAAAGCCCCAGTGTTACTGCGCCTGTGAAAGCGCTTCCAAGGAAGGGTGCTGGCTAGCAACAGCTTTCAGTGCTGGCACTTTTCATCTCTGAGCAATTGCTCGACGTTTGCAATTTCTCACCTGAGCTCTCTTTAGAGTGCGCGAGAGGATGAGCAGAAGATTAGGTGGCTAGAGAAGCCCAGAGCCCCAGTGTTCTTAGGCCTACAAAAGCGCTTCCAAGGAAGGGTGCTGGCTAGCAAGAGCTTTCAGTGCTGGCACTTTTCATCTCTGAGCAATTGCTCGATGTTTGCAATTTCTCAGCTCGTGTCTACGAGACGGAAAGAGAAGGACCGTGACGTTTGGTGCGTATAGATGCGCAAAGCCCCAGTGTTGCTGCGCCTGTGAAAGCGCTTCCAAGGAAGGGTGCTGGCTAGCAAGAGCTTTCAGTGCTGGCACTTTTCATCTCTGAGCAATTGCTGGACGTTTGCAATTTCTCACCTGAGCTCTCTTTAGAGTGCGCGAGAGGATGAGCAGAAGATGAGGTGGCTAGAGAAGCCCAGAGCCCCAGTGTTCTTAGGCCTACAAAAGCGCTTCCAAGGAAGGGTGCTGGCTAGCAACAGCTTTCAGTGCTGGCACTTTTCATCTCTGAGCAATTGCTCGAAGTTTGCAATTTCTCAGCTCGTGTCTACGAGACGGAAAGAGAAGGACCGTGACGTTTGGTGGCTAGAGAAGCGCAAAGCCCCAGTGTTGCTGCGCCTGTGAAAGCGCTTCCAAGGAAGGGTGCTGGCTAGCAACAGCTTTCAGTGCTGGCACTTTTCATCTCTGAGCAATTGCTCGACGTTTGCAATTTCTCACCTGAGCTCTCTTCAGAGTGCGCGAGAGGATGAGCAGAAGATTAGGTGGCTAGAGAAGCCCAGAGCCCCAGTGTGCTTAGGCCTACAAAAGCGCTTCCAAGGAAGGGTGCTGGCTAGCAAGAGCTTTCAGTGCTGGCACTTTTCATCTCGGAGCAATTGCTCGACGTTTGCAATTTCTCAGCTTGTGTCTATGAGATGGAAAGAGAATGACCGTGACGTTTGGTGGGTAGAGAAGCGCAAAGCCCCAGTGTTACTGCGCCTGTAAAGCGCTTCCAAGGAAGGGTGCTGGCTAGCAAGAGCTTTCAGTGCTGGCACTTTTCATCTCTGAGCAATTGCTGGACGTTTGCAATTTCTCAGCTCGTGTCTACGAGACGGAAAGAGAAGGACCGTGACGTTTGGTGCGTGTAGAAGCGCAAAGCCCCAGTGTTGCTGCGCCTGTGAAAGCGCTTCCAAGGAAGGGTGCTGGCTAGCAACAGCTTTCAGTGCTGGCACTTTTCATCTCTGAGCAATTGCTGGACGTTTGCAATTTCTCACCTGAGCTCTCTTTAGAGTGCGCGAGAGGATGAGCAGAAGATGAGGTGGCTAGAGAAGCCCAGAGCCCCAGTGTTCTTAGGCCTACAAAAGCGCTTCCAAGGAAGGGTGCTGGCTAGCAAGAGCTTTCAGTGCTGGCACTTTTCATCTCGGAGCAATTGCTCGACGTTTGCAATTTCTCAGCTCGTGTCTACGAGACGGAAAGAGAAGGACCGTGACGTTTGGTGGCTAGAGAAGCGCAAAGCCCCAGTGTTGCTGCGCCTGTGAAAGCGCTTCCAAGGAAGGGTGCTGGCTAGCAAGAGCTTTCAGTGCTGGCACTTTTCATCTCTGAGCAATTGCTCGACGTTTGCAATTTCTCACCTGAGCTCTCTTTAGAGTGCGCGAGAGGATGAGCAGAAGATGAGGTGGCTAGAGAAGCCCAGAGCCCCAGTGTTCTTAGGCCTACAAAAGCGCTTCCAAGGAAGGGGGCTGGCTAGCAACAGCTTGCAGTGCTGGCACTTTTCATCTCTGAGCAATTGCTCGACGTTTGCAATTTCTCAGCTCGTGTCTAGGAGACGGAAAGAGAAGGACCGTGACGTTTGGTGGCTAGAGAAGCGCAAAGCCCCAGTGTTGCTGCGCCTGTGAAAGCGCTTCCAAGGAAGGGTGCTGGCTAGCAACAGCTTTCAGTGCTGGCACTTTTCATCTCTGAGCAATTGCTCGACGTTTGCAATTTCTCACCTGAGCTCTCTTTAGAGTGCGCGAGAGGATGAGCAGAAGATTAGGTGGCTAGAGAAGCCCAGAGCCCCAGTGTTCTTAGGCCTACAAAAGCGCTTCCAAGGAAGGGTGCTGGCTAGCAACAGCTTTCAGTGCTGGCACTTTTCATCTCGGAGCAATTGCTCGACTTTTGCAATTTCTCAGCTCGTGTCTATGAGATGGAAAGAGAATGACCGTGATGTTTGGTGGCTAGAGAAGCGCAAAGCCCCAGTGTTACTGCGCCTGTAAAGCGCTTCCAAGGAAGGGTGCTGGCTAGCAAGAGCTTTCAGTGCTGGCACTTTTCATCTCTGAGCAATTGCTCGACGTTTGCAATTTCTCAGCTCGTGTCTACGAGACGGAAAGAGAAGGACCGTGACGTTTGGTGGCTAGAGAAGCGCAAAGCCCCAGTGTTGCTGCGCCTGTGAAAGCGCTTCCAAGGAAGGGTGCTGGCTAGCAACAGCTTTCAGTGCTGGCACTTTTCATCTCTGAGCAATTGCTCGACGTTTGCAATTTCTCACCTGAGCTCTCTTTAGAGTGCGCGAGAGGATGAGCAGAAGATGAGGTGGCTAGAGAAGCCCAGAGCCCCAGTGTTCTTAGGCCTACAAAAGTGCTTCCAAGGAAGGGTGCTGGCTAGCAACAGCTTTCAGTGCTGGCACTTTTCATCTCTGAGCAATTGCTCGACGTTTGCAATTTCTCAACTTGTGTCTACGAGACGGAAAGAGAAGGACCGTGACGTTTGGTGGGTAGAGAAGCGCAAAGCCCCAGTGTTACTGCGCCTGTGAAAGCGCTTCCAAGGAAGGGTGCTGGCTAGCAAGAGCTTTCAGTGCTGGCACTTTTCATCTCGGAGCAATTGCTCGACGTTTGCAATTTCTCAGCTCGTGTCTACGAGACGGAAAGAGAAGGACCGTGACGTTTGGTGCGTATAGAAGTGCAAAGCCCCAGTGTTACTGCGCCTGTGAAAGCGCTTCCAAGGAAGGGTGCTGGCTAGCAACAGCTTTCAGTGCTGGCACTTTTCATCTCTGAGCAATTGCTCGACGTTTGCAATTTCTCACCTGAGCTCTCTTTAGACTGCGCGAGAGGATGAGCAGAAGATGAGGTGGCTAGAGAAGCCCAGAGCCCCAGTGTTCTTAGGCCTACAAAAGCGCTTCCAAGGAAGGGTGCTGGCTAGCAACAGCTTTCAGTGCTGGCACTTTTCATCTCGGAGCAATTGCTCGAAGTTTGCAATTTCTCAGCTCGTGTCTACGAGACGGAAAGAGAAGGACCGTGACGTTTGGTGCGTATAGAAGCGCAAAGCCCCAGTGTTACTGCGCCTGTGAAAGCGCTTCCAAGGAAGGGTGCTGGCTAGCAACAGCTTTCAGTGCTGGCACTTTTCATCTCTGAGCAATTGCTGGACGTTTGCAATTTCTCACGTGAGCTCTCTTCAGAGTGCGCGAGAGGATGAGCAGAAGATGAGGTGGCTAGAGAAGCCCAGAGCCCCAGTGTTCTTAGGCCTACAAAAGCGCTTCCAAGGAAGGGTGCTGGCTAGCAAGAGCTTTCAGTGCTGGCACTTTTCATCTCGGAGCAATTGCTCGACGTTTGCAATTTCTCAGCTCGTGTCTACGAGACGGAAAGAGAAGGACCGTGACGTTTGGTGGCTAGAGAAGTGCAAAGCCCCAGTGTTGCTGCGCCTGTGAAAGCGCTTCCAAGGAAGGGTGCTGGCTAGCAAGAGCTTTCAGTGCTGGCACTTTTCATCTCTGAGCAATTGCTCGACGTTTGCAATTTCTCACCTGAGCTCTCTTTAGAGTGCGTGAGAGGATGAGCAGAAGATGAGGTGGCTAGAGAAGCCCAGAGCCCCAGTGTTCTTAGGCCTACAAAAGCGCTTCCAAGGAAGGGCGCTGGCTAGCAACAGCTTTCAGTGCTGGCACTTTTCATCTCTGAGCAATTGCTCGACGTTTGCAATTTCTCAGCTCGTGTCTAGGAGACGGAAAGAGAAGGACCGTGACGTTTGGTGGCTAGAGAAGCGCAAAGCCCCAGTGTTGCTGCGCCTGTGAAAGCGCTTCCAAGGAAGGGTGCTGGCTAGCAACAGCTTTCAGTGCTGGCACTTTTCATCTCTGAGCAATTGCTCGACGTTTGCAATTTCTCAGCTCGTTTCTACGAGACGGAAAGAGAATGACCGTGACGTTTGGTGGCTAGAGAAGCGCAAAGCCCCAGTGTTACTGCGCCTGTGAAAGCGCTTCCAAGGAAGGGTGCTGGCTAGCAAGAGCTTTCAGTGCTGGCACTTTTCATCTCTGAGCAATTGCTCGACGTTTGCAATTTCTCACCTGAGCTCTCTTTAGAGTGCGCGAGAGGATGAGCAGAAGATGAGGTGGCTAGAGAAGCCCAGAGCCCCAGTGTTCTTAGGCCTACAAAAGCGCTTCCAAGGAAGGGTGCTGGCTAGCAACAGCTTTCAGTGCTGGCACTTTTCATCTCTGAGCAATTGCTCGACGTTTGCAATTTCTCAGCTCGTGTCTACGAGACGGAAAGAGAAGGACCGTGACGTTTGGTGGCTAGAGAAGCGCAAAGCCCCAGTGTTGCTGCGCCTGTGAAAGCGCTTCCAAGGAAGGGTGCTGGCTAGCAAGAGCTTTCGGTGCTGGCACTTTTCATCTCTGAGCAATTGCTCGACGTTTGCAATTTCTCAGCTCGTTTCTACGAGACGGAAAGAGAATGACCGTGATGTTTGGTGGCTAGAGAAGCGCAAAGCCCCAGTGTTACTGCGCCTGTGAAAGCGCTTCCAAGGAAGGGTGCTGGCTAGCAACAGCTTTCAGTGCTGGCACTTTTCATCTCTGAGCAATTGCTGGACGTTTGCAATTTCTCAGCTCGTGTCTACGAGACGGAAAGAGAAGGACCGTGACGTTTGGTGGCTAGAGAAGCGCAAAGCCCCAGTGTTGCTGAGCCTGTGAAAGCGCTTCCAAGGAAGGGTGCTGGCTAGCAACAGCTTTCAGTGCTGGCACTTTTCATCTCGGAGCAATTGCTCGACGTTTGCAATTTCTCAGCTCGTGTCTACGAGACGGAAAGAGAAGGACCGTGACGTTTGGTGGCTAGAGAAGCGCAAAGCCCCAGTGTTGCTGCGCCTGTGAAAGCGCTTCCAAGGAAGGGTGCTGGCTAGCAAGAGCTTTCAGTGCTGGCACTTTTCATCTCTGAGCAATTGCTCGACGTTTGCAATTTCTCACCTGAGCTCTCTTTAGAGTGCGCGAGAGGATGAGCAGAAGATGAGGTGGCTAAAGAAGCCCAGAGCCCCAGTGTTCTTAGGCCTACAAAAGCGCTTCCAAGGAAGGGTGCTGGCTAGCAACAGCTTTCAGTGCTGGCACTTTTCATCTCGGAGCAATTGCTCGACGTTTGCAATTTCTCAGCTCGTGTCTACGAGACGGAAAGAGAATGACCGTGACGTTTGGTGGCTAGAGAAGCGCAAAGCCCCAGTGTTGCTGCGCCTGTGAAAGCGCTTCCAAGGAAGGGTGCTGGCTAGCAACAGCTTTCAGTGCTGGCACTTTTCATCTCTGAGCAATTGCTGGACGTTTGCAATTTCTCAACTCGTGTCTACGAGACGGAAAGAGAATGACCGTGACGTTTGGTGCGTATAGAAGGGCAAAGCCCCAGTGTTACTGTGCCTGTGAAAGCGCTTCCAAGGAAGGGTGCTGGCTAGCAACAGCTTCCAGTGCTGGCACTTTTCATCTCTGAGCAATTGCTCGACGTTTGCAATTTCTCACATGAGCTCTCTTTAGAGTGCGCGAGAGGATGAGCAGAAGATGAGGTGGCTAGAGAAGCCCAGAGCCCCAGTGTTCTTAGGCCTACAAAAGCGCTTCCAAGGAAGGGTGCTGGCTAGCAACAGCTTTCAGTGCTGGCACTTTTCATCTCTGAGCAATTGCTCGACGTTTGCAATTTCTCAGCTCGTGGCTACGAGACGGAAAGAGAATGACCGTGACGTTTGGTGGCTAGAGAAGCGCAAAGCCCCAGTGTTGCTGCGCCTCTGAAAGCGCTTCCAAGGAAGGGTGCTGGCTAGCAAGAGCTTTCAGTGCTGGCACTTTTCATCTCTGAGCAATTGCTCGACATTTGCAATTTCTCACCTGTGCTCTCTTTAGAGCGCGAGAGGATGAGCAGAAGATGAGGTGGCTAGAGAAGCCCAGAGCCCCAGTGTTCTTAGGCCTACAAAAGCGCTTCCAAGGAAGGGTGCTGGCTAGCAAGAGCTTTCAGTGCTGGCACTTTTCATCTCTGAGCAATTGCTCGACGTTTGCAATTTGTCACCTGAGCTCTCTTTAGAGTGCGCGAGAGGATGAGCAGAAGATGAGGTGGCTAAAGAAGCCCAGAGCCCCAGTGTTCTTAGGCCTACAAAAGCGCTTCCAAGGAAGGGTGCTGGCTAGCAACAGCTTCCAGTGCTGGCACTTTTCATCTCTGAGCAATTGCTCGACGTTTGCAATTTCTCAGCTCGTGTCTACGAGACGGAAAGAGAAGGACCGTGACGTTTGGTGGGTAGAGAAGCGCAAAGCCCCAGTGTTGCTGCGCCTGTGAAAGCGCTTCCAAGGAAGGGTGCTGGCTAGCAACAGCTTTCAGTGCTGGCACTTTTCATCTCTGAGCAATTGCTCGACGTTTGCAATTTCTCAGCTCGTGTCTACGAGACGGAAAGAGAATGACCGTGACGTTTGGTGGGTAGAGAAGCCCAGAGCCCCAGTGTTCTAAGGGCTACAAAAGCGCTTCCAAGGAAGGGTGCTGGCTAGCAACAGCTTTCAGTGCTGGCACTTTTCATCTCTGAGCAATTGCTCGACGTTTGCAATTTCTCAGCTCGTGTCTACGAGACGGAAAGAGAAGGACCGTGACGTTTGGTGGGTAGAGAAGCGCAAAGCCCCAGTGTTGCTGCGCCTGTGAAAGCGCTTCCAAGGAAGGGTGCTGGCTAGCAACAGCTTTCAGTGCTGGCACTTTTCATCTCTGAGCAATTGCTCGACGTTTGCAATTTCTCACCTGAGCTCTCTTCAGAGTGCGCGAGAGGATGAGCAGAAGATGAGGTGGCTAGAGAAGCCCAGAGCCCCAGTGTTCTTAGGCCTACAAAAGCGCTTCCAAGGAAGGGGGCTGGCTAGCAAGAGCTTTCAGTGCTGGCACTTTTCATCTCGGAGCAATTGCTCGACGTTTGCAATTTCTCAGCTCGTGTCTACGAGACGGAAAGAGAAGGACCGTGACGTTTGGTGCGTATAGAAGCGCAAAGCCCCAGTGTTGCTGCGCCCGTGAAAGCGCTTCCAAGGAAGGGTGCTGGCTAGCAACAGCTTCCAGTGCTGGCACTTTTCATCTCTGAGCAATTGCTGGACGTTTGCAATTTCTCACCTGAGCTCTCTTCAGAGTGCGCGAGAGGATGAGCAGAAGATGAGGTGGCTAGAGAAGCCCAGAGCCCCAGTGTTCTTAGGCCTACAAAAGCGCTTCCAAGGAAGGGTGCTGGCTAGCAACAGCTTTCAGTGCTGGCACTTTTCATCTCTGAGCAATTGCTCGACGTTTGCAATTTCTCAGCTCGTGGCTACGAGACGGAAAGAGAATGACCGTGACGTTTGGTGGCTAGAGAAGCGCAAAGCCCCAGTGTTGCTGCGCCTCTGAAAGCGCTTCCAAGGAAGGGTGCTGGCTAGCAACAGCTTTCAGTGCTGGCACTTTTCATCTCTGAGCAATTGCTCGACATTTGCAATTTCTCACCTGTGCTCTCTTTAGAGCGCGAGAGGATGAGCAGAAGATGAGGTGGCTAGAGAAGCCCAGAGCCCCAGTGTTCTTAGGCCTAAAAAAGCGCTTCCAAGGAAGGGTGCTGGCTAGCAAGAGCTTTCAGTGCTGGCACTTTTCATCTCTGAGCAATTGCTCGACGTTTGCAATTTCTCAGCTCGTGGCTACGAGACGGAAAGAGAAGGACCGTGACGTTTGGTGGGTAGAGAAGCACAAAGCCCCAGTGTTGCTGCGCCTGTGAAAGCGCTTCCAAGGAAGGGTGCTGGCTAGCAAGAGCTTTCAGTGCTGGCACTTTTCATCTCTGAGCAATTGCTCAACGTTTGCAATTTCTCAGCTCGTGTCTACGAGACGGAAAGAGAAGGACCGTGACGTTTGGTGGGTAGAGAAGCCCAGAGCCCCAGTGTTCTTAGGCCTACAAAAGCGCTTCCAAGGAAGGGTGCTGGCTAGCAAGAGCTTTCAGTGCTGGCACTTTTCATCTCTGAGCAATTGCTCGACGTTTGCAATTTCTCAGCTCGTGTCTAGGAGACGGAAAGAGAAGGACCGTGACGTTTGGTGCGTATAGATGCGCAAAGCCCCAGTGTTGCTGCGCCTGTGAAAGCGCTTCCAAGGAAGGGTGCTGGCTAGCAAGAGCTTTCAGTGCTGGCACTTTTCATCTCTGAGCAATTGCTGGACGTTTGCAATTTCTCACCTGAGCTCTCTTCAGAGTGCGCGAGAGGATGAGCAGAAAATGAGGTGGCTAAAGAAGCCCAGAGCCCCAGTGTTCTTAGGCCTACAAAAGCGCTTCCAAGGAAGGGTGCTGGCTAGCAAGAGCTTTCAGTGCTGGCACTTTTCATCTCTGAGCAATTGCTCGACGTTTGCAATTTCTCACCTGAGCTCTCTTTAGAGTGCGCGAGAGGATGAGCAGAAGATTAGGTGGCTAGAGAAGCCCAGAGACCCAGTGTTCTTAGGCCTACAAAAGCGCTTCCAAGGAAGGGTGCTGGCTAGCAAGAGCTTTCAGTGCTGGCACTTTTCATCTCTGAGCAATTGCTCGACGTTTGCAATTTCTCACCTGAGCTCTCTTTAGACTGCGCGAGAGGATGAGCAGAAGATGAGGTGGCTAGAGAAGCCCAGAGCCCCAGTGTTCTTAGGCCTACAAAAGCGCTTCCAAGGAAGGGTGCTGGCTAGCAACAGCTTTCAGTGCTGGCACTTTTCATCTCTGAGCAATTGCTCGAAGTTTGCAATTTCTCAGCTCGTGTCTACGAGACGGAAAGAGAAGGACCGTGACGTTTGGTGCGTATAGAAGCGCAAAGCCCCAGTGTTACTGCGCCTGTGAAAGCGCTTCCAAGGAAGGGTGCTGGCTAGCAAGAGCTTTCAGTGCTGGCACTTTTCATCTCTGAGCAATTGCTCGACGTTTGCAATTTCTCACCTGAGCTCTCTTTAGAGTGCGCGAGAGGATGAGCAGAAGATGAGGTGGCTAGAGAAGCCCAGAGCCCCAGTGTTCTTAGGCCTACAAAAGCGCTTCCAAGGAAGGGTGCTGGCTAGCAAGAGCTTTCAGTGCTGGCACTTTTCATCTCTGAGCAATTGCTCGATGTTTGCAATTTCTCAGCTCGTGTCTACGAGACGGAAAGAGAAGGACCGTGACGTTTGGTGCGTATAGATGCGCAAAGCCCCAGTGTTGCTGCGCCTGTGAAAGCGCTTCCAAGGAAGGGTGCTGGCTAGCAAGAGCTTTCAGTGCTGGCACTTTTCATCTCTGAGCAATTGCTCGACGTTTGCAATTTCTCAGCTCGTGTCTACGAGACGGAAAGAGAAGGACCGTGACGTTTGGTGGCTAGAGAAGCGCAAAGCCCCAGTGTTGCTGCGCCTGTGAAAGCGCTTCCAAGGAAGGGTGCTGGCTAGCAACAGCTTTCAGTGCTGGCACTTTTCATCTCTGAGCAATTGCTGGACGTTTGCAATTTCTCACCTGAGCTCTCTTCAGAGTGCGCGAGAGGATGAGCAGAAAATGAGGTGGCTAAAGAAGCCCAGAGCCCCAGTGTTCTTAGGCCTACAAAAGCGCTTCCAAGGAAGGGTGCTGGCTAGCAAGAGCTTTCAGTGCTGGCACTTTTCATCTCTGAGCAATTGCTCGACGTTTGCAATTTCTCACCTGAGCTCTCTTTAGAGTGCGCGAGAGGATGAGCAGAAGATGAGGTGGCTAGAGAAGCCCAGAGCCCCAGTGTTCTTAGGCCTACAAAAGCGCTTCCAAGGAAGGGTGCTGGCTAGCAAGAGCTTTCAGTGCTGGCACTTTTCATCTCTGAGCAATTGCTCGATGTTTGCAATTTCTCAGCTCGTGTCTAGGAGACGGAAAGAGAAGGACCGTGACGTTTGGTGCGTATAGATGCGCAAAGCCCCAGTGTTGCTGCGCCTGTGAAAGCGCTTCCAAGGAAGGGTGCTGGCTAGCAAGAGCTTTCAGTGCTGGCACTTTTCATCTCTGAGCAATTGCTCGACGTTTGCAATTTCTCACCTGAGCTCTCTTTAGACTGCGCGAGAGGATGAGCAGAAGATGAGGTGGCTAGAGAAGCCCAGAGCCCCAGTGTTCTTAGGCCTACAAAAGCGCTTCCAAGGAAGGGTGCTGGCTAGCAACAGCTTTCAGTGCTGGCACTTTTCATCTCTGAGCAATTGCTCGAAGTTTGCAATTTCTCAGCTCGTGTCTACGAGACGGAAAGAGAAGGACCGTGACGTTTGGTGCGTATAGAAGCGCAAAGCCCCAGTGTTACTGCGCCTGTGAAAGCGCTTCCAAGGAAGGGTGCTGGCTAGCAACAGCTTTCAGTGCTGGCACTTTTCATCTCTGAGCAATTGCTCGACGTTTGCAATTTCTCACCTGAGCTCTCTTTAGAGTGCGCGAGAGGATGAGCAGAAGATTAGGTGGCTAGAGAAGCCCAGAGCCCCAGTGTTCTTAGGCCTACAAAAGCGCTTCCAAGGAAGGGTGCTGGCTAGCAAGAGCTTTCAGTGCTGGCACTTTTCATCTCTGAGCAATTGCTCGATGTTTGCAATTTCTCAGCTCGTGGCTACGAGACGGAAAGAGAAGGACCGTGACGTTTGGTGCGTATAGATGCGCAAAGCCCCAGTGTTGCTGCGCCTGTGAAAGCGCTTCCAAGGAAGGGTGCTGGCTAGCAAGAGCTTTCAGTGCTGGCACTTTTCATCTCTGAGCAATTGCTGGACGTTTGCAATTTCTCACCTGAGCTCTCTTTAGAGTGCGCGAGAGGATGAGCAGAAGATGAGGTGGCTAGAGAAGCCCAGAGCCCCAGTGTTCTTAGGCCTACAAAAGCGCTTCCAAGGAAGGGTGCTGGCTAGCAACAGCTTTCAGTGCTGGCACTTTTCATCTCTGAGCAATTGCTCGAAGTTTGCAATTTCTCAGCTCGTGTCTACGAGACGGAAAGAGAATGACCGTGACGTTTGGTGCGTATAGAAGCGCAAAGCCCCAGTGTTACTGCGCCTGTGAAAGCGCTTCCAAGGAAGGGTGCTGGCTAGCAAGAGCTTTCAGTGCTGGCACTTTTCATCTCTGAGCAATTGCTGGACGTTTGCAATTTCTCACGTGAGCTCTCTTCAGAGTGCGCGAGAGGATGAGCAGAAGATGAGGTGGCTAGAGAAGCCCAGAGCCCCAGTGTTCTTAGGCCTACAAAAGCGCTTCCAAGGAAGGGGGCTGGCTAGCAAGAGCTTTCAGTGCTGGCACTTTTCATCTCGGAGCAATTGCTCGACGTTTGCAATTTCTCAGCTCGTGTCTACGAGGCGGAAAGAGAAGGACCGTGACGTTTGGTGGGTAGAGAAGTGCAAAGCCCCAGTGTTGCTGCGCCTGTGAAAGCGCTTCCAAGGAAGGGTGCTGGCTAGCAAGAGCTTTCAGTGCTGGCACTTTTCATCTCTGAGCAATTGCTCGACGTTTGCAATTTCTCACCTGAGCTCTCTTTAGACTGCGCGAGAGGATGAGCAGAAGATGAGGTGGCTAGAGAAGCCCAGAGCCCCAGTGTTCTTAGGCCTACAAAAGCGCTTCCAAGGAAGGGTGCTGGCTAGCAACAGCTTTCAGTGCTGGCACTTTTCATCTCTGAGCAATTGCTCGACGTTTGCAATTTCTCAGCTCGTGTCTAGGAGACGGAAAGAGAAGGACCGTGACGTTTGGTGGCTAGAGAAGCGTAAAGCCCCAGTGTTGCTGCGCCTGTGAAAGCGCTTCCAAGGAAGGGTGCTGGCTAGCAACAGCTTTCAGTGCTGGCACTTTTCATCTCTGAGCAATTGCTCGACGTTTGCAATTTCTCAGCTCGTTTCTACGAGACGGAAAGAGAAGGACCGTGACGTTTGGTGGCTAGAGAAGCGCAAAGCCCCAGTGTTACTGCGCCTGTGAAAGCGCTTCCAAGGAAGGGTGCTGGCTAGCAAGAGCTTTCAGTGCTGGCACTTTTCATCTCTGAGCAATTGCTCGACGTTTGCAATTTCTCACCTGAGCTCTCTTTAGACTGCGCGAGAGGATGAGCAGAAGATGAGGTGGCTAGAGAAGCCCAGAGCCCCAGTGTTCTTAGGCCTACAAAAGCGCTTCCAAGGAAGGGTGCTGGCTAGCAACAGCTTTCAGTGCTGGCACTTTTCATCTCTGAGCAATTGCTGGACGTTTGCAATTTCTCAGCTCGTGTCTACGAGACGGAAAGAGAAGGACCGTGACGTTTGGTGGCTAGAGAAGCGCAAAACCCCAGTGTTGCTGCGCCTGTGAAAGCGCTTCCAAGGAAGGGTGCTGGCTAGCAAGAGCTTTCGGTGCTGGCACTTTTCATCTCTGAGCAATTGCTGGACGTTTGCAATTTATCAGCTCGTGTCTACGAGACGGAAAGAGAAGGACCGTGACGTTTGGTGGCTAGAGAAGCGCAAAGCCCCAGTGTTGCTGCGCCTGTGAAAGCGCTTCCAAGGAAGGGTGCTGGCTAGCAACAGCTTTCAGTGCTGGCACTTTTCATCTCGGAGCAATTGCTCGACGTTTGCAATTTCTCAGCTCGTGTCTACGAGACGGAAAGAGAAGGACCGTGACGTTTGGTGGCTAGAGAAGCGCAAAGCCCCAGTGTTGCTGCGCCCGTGAAAGCGCTTCCAAGGAAGGGTGCTGGCTAGCAACAGCTTTCAGTGCTGGCACTTTTCATCTCTGAGCAATTGCTGGACGTTTGCAATTTCTCAACTCGTGTCTACGAGGCGGAAAGAGAATGACCGTGACGTTTGGTGCGTATAGAAGGGCAAAGCCCCAGTGTTACTGTGCCTGTGAAAGCGCTTCCAAGGAAGGGTGCTGGCTAGCAAGAGCTTTCAGTGCTGGCACTTTTCATCTCGGAGCAATTGCTCGACGTTTGCAATTTCTCACATGAGCTCTCTTTAGAGTGCGCGAGAGGATGAGCAGAAGATGAGGTGGCTAGAGAAGCCCAGAGCCCCAGTGTTCTTAGGCCTACAAAAGCGCTTCCAAGGAAGGGTGCTGGCTAGCAACAGCTTTCAGTGCTGGCACTTTTCATCTCTGAGCAATTGCTCGACGTTTGCAATTTCTCAGCTCGTGTCTACGAGATGGAAAGAGAATGACCGTGACGTTTGGTGGCTAGGGAAGCGCAAAGCCCCAGTGTTGCTGCGCCTCTGAAAGCGCTTCCAAGGAAGGGTGCTGGCTAGCAACAGCTTTCAGTGCTGGCACTTTTCATCTCTGAGCAATTGCTCGACATTTGCAATTTCTCACCTGTGCTCTCTTTAGAGCGCGAGAGGATGAGCAGAAGATGAGGTGGCTAGAGAAGCCCAGAGCCCCAGTGTTCTTAGGCCTACAAAAGCGCTTCCAAGGAAGGGTGCTGGCTAGCAAGAGCTTTCAGTGCTGGCACTTTTCATCTCTGAGCAATTGCTCGACGTTTGCAATTTCTCAGCTCGTGGCTACGAGACGGAAAGAGAAGGACCGTGACGTTTGGTGGGTAGAGAAGCGCAAAGCCCCAGTGTTGCTGCGCCTGTGAAAGCGCTTCCAAGGAAGGGTGCTGGCTAGCAAGAGCTTTCAGTGCTGGCACTTTTCATCTCTGAGCAATTGCTCGACGTTTGCAATTTCTCAGCTCGTGTCTACGAGACGGAAAGAGAATGACCGTGACGTTTGGTGGGTAGAGAAGCCCAGAGCCCCAGTGTTCTAAGGGCTACAAAAGCGCTTCCAAGGAAGGGTGCTGGCTAGCAACAGCTTTCAGTGCTGGCACTTTTCATCTCTGAGCAATTGCTCGACGTTTGCAATTTCTCAGCTCGTGTCTACGAGACGGAAAGAGAAGGACCGTGACGTTTGGTGGCTAGAGAAGCGCAAAGCCCCAGTGTTGCTGCGCCTGTGAAAGCGCTTCCAAGGAAGGGTGCTGGCTAGCAAGAGCTTTCAGTGCTGGCACTTTTCATCTCTGAGCAATTGCTCGAAGTTTGCAATTTCTCAGCTCGTGTCTACGAGACGGAAAGAGAATGACCGTGACGTTTGGTGCGTATAGAAGCGCAAAGCCCCAGTGTTACTGCGCCTGTGAAAGCGCTTCCAAGGAAGGGTGCTGGCTAGCAACAGCTTTCAGTGCTGGCACTTTTCATCTCTGAGCAATTGCTCGAAGTTTGCAATTTCTCAGCTCGTGTCTACGAGACGGAAAGAGAAGGACCGTGACGTTTGGTGCGTATAGAAGCGCAAAGCCCCAGTGTTACTGCGCCTGTGAAAGCGCTTCCAAGGAAGGGTGCTGGCTAGCAACAGCTTTCAGTGCTGGCACTTTTCATCTCTGAGCAATTGCTCGACGTTTGCAATTTCTCACGTGAGCTCTCTTCAGAGTGCGCGAGAGTATGAGCAGAAGATGAGGTGGCTAGAGAAGCCCAGAGCCCCAGTGTTCTTAGGCCTACAAAAGCGCTTCCAAGGAAGGGGGCTGGCTAGCAAGAGCTTTCAGTGCTGGCACTTTTCATCTCGGAGCAATTGCTCGACGTTTGCAATTTCTCAGCTCGTGTCTACGAGGCGGAAAGAGAAGGACCGTGACGTTTGGTGGGTAGAGAAGTGCAAAGCCCCAGTGTTGCTGCGCCTGTGAAAGCGCTTCCAAGGAAGGGTGCTGGCTAGCAAGAGCTTTCAGTGCTGGCACTTTTCATCTCTGAGCAATTGCTCGACGTTTGCAATTTCTCACCTGAGCTCTCTTTAGAGTGCGCGAGAGGATGAGCAGAAGATGAGGTGGCTAGAGAAGCCCAGAGCCCCAGTGTTCTTAGGCCTACAAAAGCGCTTCCAAGGAAGGGTGCTGGCTAGCAACAGCTTTCAGTGCTGGCACTTTTCATCTCTGAGCAATTGCTCGACGTTTGCAATTTCTCAGCTCGTGTCTACGAGACGGAAAGAGAAGGACCGTGACGTTTGGTGGCTAGAGAAGCGTAAAGCCCCAGTGTTGCTGCGCCTGTGAAAGCGCTTCCAAGGAAGGGTGCTGGCTAGCAACAGCTTTCAGTGCTGGCACTTTTCATCTCTGAGCAATTGCTCGACGTTTGCAATTTCTCAGCTCGTTTCTACGAGACGGAAAGAGAAGGACCGTGACGTTTGGTGGCTAGAGAAGCGCAAAGCCCCAGTGTTACTGCGCCTGTGAAAGCGCTTCCAAGGAAGGGTGCTGGCTAGCAAGAGCTTTCAGTGCTGGCACTTTTCATCTCTGAGCAATTGCTCGACGTTTGCAATTTCTCACCTGAGCTCTCTTTAGACTGCGCGAGAGGATGAGCAGAAGATGAGGTGGCTAGAGAAGCCCAGAGCCCCAGTGTTCTTAGGCCTACAAAAGCGCTTCCAAGGAAGGGTGCTGGCTAGCAACAGCTTTCAGTGCTGGCACTTTTCATCTCTGAGCAATTGCTCGACCTTTGCAATTTCTCAGCTCGTGTCTACGAGACGGAAAGAGAAGGACCGTGACGTTTGGTGGCTAGAGAAGCGCAAAACCCCAGTGTTGCTGCGCCTGTGAAAGCGCTTCCAAGGAAGGGTGCTGGCTAGCAAGAGCTTTCGGTGCTGGCACTTTTCATCTCTGAGCAATTGCTGGACGTTTGCAATTTCTCAGCTCGTGTCTACGAGACGGAAAGAGAAGGACCGTGACGTTTGGTGGCTAGAGAAGCGCAAAGCCCCAGTGTTGCTGCGCCTGTGAAAGCGCTTCCAAGGAAGGGTGCTGGCTAGCAACAGCTTTCAGTGCTGGCACTTTTCATCTCTGAGCAATTGCTCGACGTTTGCAATTTCTCAGCTCGTGTCTACGAGACGGAAAGAGAAGGACCGTGACGTTTGGTGGCTAGAGAAGCGCAAAGCCCCAGTGTTGCTGCGCCTGTGAAAGCGCTTCCAAGGAAGGGTGCTGGCTAGCAAGAGCTTTCAGTGCTGGCACTTTTCATCTCTGAGCAATTGCTCGACGTTTGCAATTTCTCACCTGAGCTCTCTTTAGAGTGCGCGAGAGGATGAGCAGAAGATGAGGTGGCTAAAGAAGCCCAGAGCCCCAGTGTTCTTAGGCCTACAAAAGCGCTTCCAAGGAAGGGTGCTGGCTAGCAACAGCTTTCAGTGCTGGCACTTTTCATCTCGGAGCAATTGCTCGACGTTTGCAATTTCTCAGCTCGTGTCTACGAGACGGAAAGAGAAGGACCGTGACGTTTGGTGGCTAGAGAAGCGCAAAGCCCCAGTGTTGCTGCGCCCGTGAAAGCGCTTCCAAGGAAGGGTGCTGGCTAGCAACAGCTTTCAGTGCTGGCACTTTTCATCTCTGAGCAATTGCTGGACGTTTGCAATTTCTCAACTCGTGTCTACGAGGCGGAAAGAGAATGACCGTGACGTTTGGTGCGTATAGAAGGCAAAGCCCCAGTGTTACTGTGCCTGTGAAAGCGCTTCCAAGGAAGGGTGCTGGCTAGCAAGAGCTTTCAGTGCTGGCACTTTTCATCTCGGAGCAATTGCTCGACGTTTGCAATTTCTCACATGAGCTCTCTTTAGAGTGCGCGAGAGGATGAGCAGAAGATGAGGTGGCTAGAGAAGCCCAGAGCCCCAGTGTTCTTAGGCCTACAAAAGCGCTTCCAAGGAAGGGTGCTGGCTAGCAACAGCTTTCAGTGCTGGCACTTTTCATCTCTGAGCAATTGCTCGACGTTTGCAATTTCTCAGCTCGTGTCTACGAGATGGAAAGAGAATGACCGTGACGTTTGGTGGCTAGGGAAGCGCAAAGCCCCAGTGTTGCTGCGCCTCTGAAAGCGCTTCCAAGGAAGGGTGCTGGCTAGCAACAGCTTTCAGTGCTGGCACTTTTCATCTCTGAGCAATTGCTCGACATTTGCAATTTCTCACCTGTGCTCTCTTTAGAGCGCGAGAGGATGAGCAGAAGATGAGGTGGCTAGAGAAGCCCAGAGCCCCAGTGTTCTTAGGCCTACAAAAGCGCTTCCAAGGAAGGGTGCTGGCTAGCAAGAGCTTTCAGTGCTGGCACTTTTCATCTCTGAGCAATTGCTCGACGTTTGCAATTTCTCAGCTCGTGGCTACGAGACGGAAAGAGAAGGACCGTGACGTTTGGTGGGTAGAGAAGCGCAAAGCCCCAGTGTTGCTGCGCCTGTGAAAGCGCTTCCAAGGAAGGGTGCTGGCTAGCAAGAGCTTTCAGTGCTGGCACTTTTCATCTCTGAGCAATTGCTCGACGTTTGCAATTTCTCAGCTCGTGTCTACGAGACGGAAAGAGAATGACCGTGACGTTTGGTGGGTAGAGAAGCCCAGAGCCCCAGTGTTCTAAGGGCTACAAAAGCGCTTCCAAGGAAGGGTGCTGGCTAGCAACAGCTTTCAGTGCTGGCACTTTTCATCTCTGAGCAATTGCTCGACGTTTGCAATTTCTCAGCTCGTGTCTACGAGACGGAAAGAGAAGGACCGTGACGTTTGGTGGCTAGAGAAGCGCAAAGCCCCAGTGTTGCTGCGCCTGTGAAAGCGCTTCCAAGGAAGGGTGCTGGCTAGCAAGAGCTTTCAGTGCTGGCACTTTTCATCTCTGAGCAATTGCTCGACGTTTGCAATTTCTCACCTGAGCTCTCTTCAGAGTGCGCGAGAGGATGAGCAGAAAATGAGGTGGCTAAAGAAGCCCAGAGCCCCAGTGTTCTTAGGCCTACAAAAGCGCTTCCAAGGAAGGGTGCTGGCTAGCAACAGCTTTCAGTGCTGGCACTTTTCATCTCTGAGCAATTGCTGGACGTTTGCAATTTCTCAGCTCGTGTCTAGGAGACGGAAAGAGAATGACTGTGACGTTTGGTGAGTAGAGAAGCGCAAAGCCCCAGTGTAACTGCGCCTGTGAAAGTGCTTCCAAGGAAGGGTGCTGGCTAGCAAGAGCTTTCAGTGCTGGCACTTTTCATCTCTGAGCAATTGCTGGACGTTTGCAATTTCTCACCTGAGCTCTCTTCAGAGTGCACGAGAGGATGAGCAGAAGATGAGGTGGCTAAAGAAGCCCAGAGCCCCAGTGTTCTAAGGGCTACAAAAGCGCTTCCAAGGAAGGGTGCTGGCTAGCAAGAGCTTTCAGTGCTGGCACTTTTCATCTCTGAGCAATTGCTCGACGTTTGCAATTTCTCAGCTCGTGTCTAGGAGACGGAAAGAGAAGGACCGTGACGTTTGGTGGGTAGAGAAGCGCAAAGCCCCAGTGTTGCTGCGCCTGTGAAAGCGCTTCCAAGGAAGGGTGCTGGCTAGCAAGAGCTTTCAGTGCTGGCACTTTTCATCTCTGAGCAATTGCTCGACGTTTGCAATTTCTCAGCTCGTGTCTACGAGACGGAAAGAGAAGGACCGTGACGTTTGGTGCGTAGAGAAGCGCAAAGCCCCAGTGTTGCTGCGCCTGTGAAAGCGCTTCCAAGGAAGGGGGCTGGCTAGCAAGAGCTTTCAGTGCTGGCACTTTTCATCTCTGAGCAATTGCTTGACGTTTGCAATTTCTCAGCTCGTGTCTACGAGGCGGAAAGAGAATGACCGTGACGTTTGGTGGCTAGAGAAGCGCAAAGCCCCAGTGTTACTGTGCCTGTGAAAGCGCTTCCAAGGAAGGGTGCTGGCTAGCAAGAGCTTTCAGTGCTGGCACTTTTCATCTCTGAGCAATTGCTCGACGTTTGCAATTTCTCACCTGAGCTCTCTTTAGAGCGCGAGAGGATGAGCAGAAGATGAGGTGGCTAGAGAAGCCCAGAGCCCCAGTGTTCTTAGGCCTACAAAAGTGCTTCCAAGGAAGGGTGCTGGCTAGCAACAGCTTTCAGTGCTGGCACTTTTCATCTCTGAGCAATTGCTCGACGTTTGCAATTTCTCAGCTCGTGTCTACGAGGCGGAAAGAGAATGACCGTGACGTTTGGTGGGTAGAGAAGCGCAAAGCCCCAGTGTTGCTGCGCCTGTGAAAGCGCTTCCAAGGAAGGGTGCTGGCTAGCAAGAGCTTTCAGTGCTGGCACTTTTCCTCTCTGAGCAATTGCTCGACGTTTGCAATTTCTCACCTGAGCTCTCTTTAGAGTGCGCGAGAGGATGAGCAGAAGATGAGGTGGCTAGAGAAGCCCAGAGCCCCAGTGTTCTTAGGCCTACAAAAGCGTTTCCAAGGAAGGGTGCTGGCTAGCAACAGCTTTCAGTGCTGGCACTTTTCATCTCTGAGCAATTGCTCGACGTTTGCAATTTCTCAGCTCGTGTCTATGAGATGGAAAGAGAATGACCGTGACGTTTGGTGGCTAGAGAAGCGCAAAGCCCCAGTGTTACTGCGCCTGTAAAGCGCTTCCAAGGAAGGGTGCTGGCTAGCAAGAGCTTTCAGTGCTGGCACTTTTCATCTCTGAGCAATTGCTCGACGTTTGCAATTTCTCAGCTCGTGTCTACGAGACGGAAAGAGAAGGACCGTGACGTTTGGTGCGTATAGAAGCGCAAACCCCAGTGTTGCTGCGCCTGTGAAAGCGCTTCCAAGGAAGGGTGCTGGCTAGCAACAGCTTTCAGTGCTGGCACTTTTCATCTCTGAGCAATTGCTCGACGTTTGCAATTTCTCACCTGAGCTCTCTTTAGAGCGCGAGAGGATGAGCAGAAGATGAGGTGGCTAGAGAAGCCCAGAGCCCCAGTGTTCTTAGGCCTACAAAAGTGCTTCCAAGGAAGGGTGCTGGCTAGCAACAGCTTTCAGTGCTGGCACTTTTCATCTCTGAGCAATTGCTCGACGTATGCAATTTCTCAGCTCGTGTCTACGAGACGGAAAGAGAAGGACCGTGACGTTTGGTGGCTAGAGAAGCGCAAAGCCCCAGTGTTGCTGCGCCTGTGAAAGCGCTTCCAAGGAAGGGTGCTGGCTAGCAACAGCTTTCAGTGCTCGCACTTTTCATCTCTGAGCAATTGCTCGACGTTTGCAATTTCTCACCTGAGCTCTCTTTAGAGTGCGCGAGAGGATGAGGAGAAGATTAGGTGGCTAGAGAAGCCCAGAGCCCCAGTGTTCTTAGGCCTACAAAAGCGCTTGCAAGGAAGGGTGCTGGCTAGCAACAGCTTTCAGTGCTGGCACTTTTCATCTCTGAGCAATTGCTCGACGTTTGCAATTTCTCAGCTCGTGTCTATGAGATGGAAAGAGAATCACCGTGACGTTTGGTGGCTAGAGAAGCGCAAAGCCCCAGTGTTACTGCGCCTGTAAAGCGCTTCCAAGGAAGGGTGCTGGCTAGCAACAGCTTTCAGTGCTGGCACTTTTCATCTCTGAGCAATTGCTCGACGTTTGCAATTTCTCAGCTCGTGTCTACGAGACGGAAAGAGAAGGACCGTGACGTTTGGTGCGTATAGAAGCGCAAAGCCCCAGTGTTGCTGCGCCTGTGAAAGCGCTTCCAAGGAAGGGTGCTGGCTAGCAACAGCTTTCAGTGCTGGCACTTTTCATCTCTGAGCAATTGCTCGACGTTTGCAATTTCTCACCTGAGCTCTCTTTAGAGTGCGCGAGAGGATGAGCAGAAGATTAGGTGGCTAGAGAAGCCCAGAGCCCCAGTGTTCTTAGGCCTACAAAAGCGCTTCCAAGGAAGGGTGCTGGCTAGCAAGAGCTTTCAGTGCTGGCACTTTTCATCTCTGAGCAATTGCTCGACGTTTGCAATTTCTCAGCTCGTGTCTACGAGATGGAAAGAGAATGACCGTGACGTTTGGTGGCTAGAGAAGCGCAAAGCCCCAGTGTTTCTGCGCCTGTAAAGCGCTTCCAAGGAAGGGTGCTGGCTAGCAAGAGCTTTCAGTGCTGGCACTTTTCATCTCTGAGCAATTGCTCGACATTTTCAATTTCTCAGCTTGTGTCTACGAGACGGAAAGAGAAGGACCGTGACGTTTGGTGCGTATAGAAGTGCAAAGCCCCAGTGTTACTGCGCCTGTGAAAGCGCTTCCAAGGAAGGGTGCTGGCTAGCAACAGCTTTCAGTGCTGGCACTTTTCATCTCTGAGCAATTGCTGGACGTTTGCAATTTCTCAGCTCGTGTCTATGAGACGGAAAGAGAATGACAGTGACGTTTGGTGGCTAGAGAAGCGCAAAGCCCCAGTGTTGCTGCGCCTGTGAAAGCGCTTCCAAGGAAGGGTGCTGGCTAGCAACAGCTTTCAGTGCTGGCACTTTTCATCTCTGAGCAATTGCTCGACGTTTGCAATTTCTCACATGAGCTCTCTTTAGAGTGCGCGAGAGGATGAGCAGAAGATGAGGTGGCTAAAGAAGCCCAGAGCCCCAGTGTTCTTAGGCCTACAAAAGCGCTTCCAAGGAAGGGGGCTGGCTAGCAACAGCTTTCAGTGCTGGCACTTTTCATCTCGGAGCAATTGCTCGACGTTTGCAATTTCTCAGCTCGTGTCTACGAGACGGAAAGAGAAGGACCGTGACGTTTGGTGGCTAGAGAAGCGCAAAGCCCCAGTGTTGCTGCGCCCGTGAAAGCGCTTCCAAGGAAGGGTGCTGGCTAGCAACAGCTTTCAGTGCTGGCACTTTTCATCTCTGAGCAATTGCTGGACGTTTGCAATTTCTCACCTGAGCTCTCTTTAGAATGCACGAGAGGATGAGCAGAAGATGAGGTGGCTAGGGAAGCCCAGAGCCCCAGTGTTCTTAGGCCTACAAAAGCGCTTCCAAAAAAGGGTGCTGGCTAGCAAGAGCTTTCAGTGCTGGCACTTTTCATCTCTGAGCAATTGCTCGACGTTTGCAATTTCTCAGCTCGTGTCTACGAGACGGAAAGAGAAGGACCGTGACGTTTGGTGCGTAGAGAAGTGCAAAGCCCCAGTGTTACTGCGCCTGTGAAAGCGCTTCCAAGGAAGGGTGCTGGCTAGCAACAGCTTTCAGTGCTGGCACTTTTCATCTCTGAGCAATTGCTCGACGTTTGCAATTTCTCACCTGAGCTCTCTTTAGAGTGCGCGAGAGGATGAGCAGAAGATGAGGTGGCTAAAGAAGCCCAGAGCCCCAGTGTTCTTAGGCCTACAAAAGCGCTTCCAAGGAAGGGTGCTGGCTAGCAACAGCTTTCAGTGCTGGCACTTTTCATCTCTGAGCAATTGCTCGACGTTTGCAATTTCTCAGCTCGTGTCTACGAGACGGAAAGAGAAGGACCGTGACGTTTGGTGCGTATAGAAGCGCAAAGCCCCAGTGTTGCTGCGCCTGTGAAAGCGCTTCCAAGGAAGGGTGCTGGCTAGCAAGAGCTTTCAGTGCTGGCACTTTTCATCTCTGAGCAATTGCTCGACATTTGCAATTTCTCAGCTCGTGTCTACGAGACGGAAAGAGAAGGACCGTGACGTTTGGTGCGTAGAGAAGTGCAAAGCCCCAGTGTTACTGCGCCTGTGAAAGCGCTTCCAAGGAAGGGTGCTGGCTAGCAACAGCTTTCAGTGCTGGCACTTTTCATCTCTGAGCAATTGCTCGTCGTTTGCAATTTCTCACCTGAGCTCTCTTCAGAGTGCGTGAGAGGATGAGCAGAAGATGAGGTGGCTAGAGAAGCCCAGAGCCCCAGTGTTCTTAGGCCTACAAAAGCGCTTCCAAGGAAGGGTGCTGGCTAGCAACAGCTTTCAGTGCTGGCACTTTTCATCTCTGAGCAATTGCTCGACGTTTGCAATTTCTCAGCTCGTGTCTACGAGACGGAAAGAGAAGGACCGTGACGTTTGGTGCGTAGAGAAGTGCAAAGCCCCAGTGTTGCTGAGCCTGTGAAAGCGCTTCCAAGGAAGGGTGCTGGCTAGCAAGAGCTTTCAGTGCTGGCACTTTTCATCTCTGAGCAATTGCTCGACGTTTGCAATTTCTCAGCTCGTGTCTACGAGACGGAAAGAGAAGGACCGTGACGTTTGGTGCGTAGAGAAGCGCAAAGCCCCAGTGTTACTGCGCCTGTGAAAGCGCTTCCAAGGAAGGGTGCTGGCTAGCAACAGCTTTCAGTGCTGGCACTTTTCATCTCTGAGCAATTGCTCGACGTTTGCAATTTCTCACCTGAGCTCTCTTTAGAGTGCGCGAGAGGATGAGCAGAAGATGAGGTGGCTAGAGAAGCCCAGAGCCCCAGTGTTCTTAGGCCTACAAAAGCGCTTCCAAGGAAGGGTGCTGGCTAGCAACAGCTTTCAGTGCTGGCACTTTTCCTCTCTGAGCAATTGCTCGACGTTTGCAATTTCTCAGCTCGTGTCTACGAGACGGAAAGAGAATGACCGTGACGTTTGGTGCGTAGAGAAGTGCAAAGCCCCAGTGTTACTGCGCCTGTGAAAGCGCTTCCAAGGAAGGGTGCTGGCTAGGAACAGCTTTCAGTGCTGGCACTTTTCATCTCTGAGCAATTGCTGGACGTTTGCAATTTCTCACCTGAGCTCTCTTCAGAGTGCGCGAGAGGATGAGCAGAAGATGAGGTGGCTAAAGAAGCCCAGAGCCCCAGTGTTCTTAGGCCTACAAAAGCGCTTCCAAGGAAGGGGGCTGGCTAGCAAGAGCTTTCAGTGCTGGCACTTTTCATCTCGGAGCAATTGCTCGACGTTTGCAATTTCTCAGCTCTTGTCTATCAGACGGAAAGAGAATGACCGTGACGTTTGGTGGGTAGAGAAGCGCAAAGCCCCAGTGTTACTGCGCCTGTGAAAGCGCTTCCAAGGAAGGGTGCTGGCTAGCAAGAGCTTTCAGTGCTGGCACTTTTCATCTCTGAGCAATTGCTCGACGTTTGCAATTTCTCACCTGAGCTCTCTTCAGAGTGCGCGAGAGGATGAGCAGAAGATTAGGTGGCTAGAGAAGCCCAGAGCCCCAGTGTTCTTAGGCCTACAAAAGCGCTTGCAAGGAAGGGTGCTGGCTAGCAACAGCTTTCAGTGCTGGCACTTTTCCTCTCTGAGCAATTGCTCGACGTTTGCAATTTCTCAGCTCGTGTCTACGAGACGGAAAGAGAATTGACCGTGACTTTTGGTGGCTAGAGAAACGCAAAGCCCCAGTGTTGCTGCGCCTGTGAAAGCGCTTCCAAGGAAGGGTGCTGGCTAGCAAGAGCTTTCAGTGCTGGCACCTTTCATCTCTGAGCAATTGCTCGACGTTTGCAATTTCTCAGCTCGTGTCTACGAGACGGAGAGATAGTGACCGTGACGTTTGGTGGGTAGAGAAGCGCAAAGCCCCAGTGTTACTGCGCCTGTGAAAGCGCTTCCAAGGAAGGGTGCTGGCTAGCAAGAGCTGTCAGTGCTGGCACTTTTCATCTCTGAGCAATTGCTCGACGTTTGCAATTTCTCACCTGAGCTCTCTTCAGAGTGCGCGAGAGGATGAGCAGAAGATGAGGTGGCTAAAGAAGCCCAGAGCCCCAGTGTTCTAAGGGCTACAAAAGCGCTTCCAAGGAAGGGTGCTGGCTAGCAACAGCTTTCAGTGCTGGCACTTTTCATCTCTGAGCAATTGCTCGACGTTTGCAATTTCTCAGCTCGTGTCTACGAGACGGAAAGAGAAGGACCGTGACGTTTGGTGGGTAGAGAAGCGCAAAGCCCCAGTGTTGCTGCGCCTGTGAAAGCGCTTCCAAGGAAGGGTGCTGGCTAGCAACAGCTTTCAGTGCTGGCACTTTTCATCTCTGAGCAATTGCTCGACGTTTGCAATTTCTCACCTGAGCTCTCTTTAGAGTGCGCGAGAGGATGAGCAGAAGATGAGGTGGCTAGAGAAGCGCAAAGCCCCAGTGTTTCTGCGCCTGTAAAGCGCTTCCAAGGAAGGGTGCTGGCTAGCAAGAGCTTTCAGTGCTGGCACTTTTCATCTCTGAGCAATTGCTCGACGTTTGCAATTTCTCAACTCGTGTCTACGAGACGGAAAGAGAATGACCGTGACGTTTGGCGCGTATAGACGCGCAAAGCCCCAGTGTTGCTGCGGCTGTGAAAGCGCTTCCAAGGAAGGGTGCTGGCTAGCAAGAGCTTTCAGTGCTGGCACTTTTCATCTCTGAGCAATTGCTGGACGTTTGCAATTTCTCACCTGAGCTCTCTTTAGACTGCGCGAGAGGATGAGCAGAAGATGAGGTGGCTAGAGAAGCCCAGAGCCCCAGTGTTCTTAGGCCTACAAAAGCGCTTCCAAGGAAGGGTGCTGGCTAGCAACAGCTTTCAGTGCTGGCACTTTTCATCTCTGAGCAATTGCTCGACGTTTGCAATTTCTCACCTGAGCTCTCTTCAGAGTGCGCGAGAGGATGAGCAGAAGATGAGGTGGCTAAAGAAGCCCAGAGCCCCAGTGTTCTTAGGCCTACAAAAGCGCTTCCAAGGAAGGGTGCTGGCTAGCAACAGCTTTCAGTGCTGGCACTTTTCTTCTCTGAGCAATTGCTGGACGTTTGCAATTTCTCAGCTCGTGTCTATCAGACGGAAAGAGAAGGACCGTGACGTTTGGTGGCTAGAGAAGCGCAAAGCCCCAGTGTTACTGCGCCTGTGAAAGCGCTTCCAAGGAAGGGTGCTGGCTAGCAAGAGCTTTCAGTGCTGGCACTTTTCATCTCTGAGCAATTGCACGACGTTTGCAATTTCTCACCTGAGCTCTCTTCAGAGTGCGCGAGAGGATGAGCAGAAGATGAGGTGGCTAAAGAAGCCCAGAGCCCCAGTGTTCTTAGGCCTACAAAAGCGCTTCCAAGGAAGGGGGCTGGCTAGCAACAGCTTTCAGTGCTGGCACTTTTCATCTCTGAGCAATTGCTCGACGTTTGCAATTTCTCAGCTCGTGGCTACAAGACGGAAAGAGAAGGACCGTGACGTTTGGTGGCTAGAGAAGCGCAAAGCCCCAGTGTTACTGCGCCTGTGAAAGCGCTTCCAAGGAAGGGTGCTGGCTAGCAAGAGCTTTCAGTGCTGGCACTTTTCATCTCTGAGCAATTGCTCGACGTTTGCAATTTCTGACCTGAGCTCTCTTCAGAGTGCGCGAGAGGATGAGCAGAAGATGAGGTGGCTAAAGAAGCCCAGAGCCCCAGTGTTCTTAGGCCTACAAAAGCGCTTCCAAGGAAGGGTGCTGGCTAGCAACAGCTTTCAGTGCTGGCACTTTTCTTCTCTGAGCAATTGCTGGACGTTTGCAATTTCTCAGCTCGTGTCTATCAGACGGAAAGAGAATGACCGTGACGTTTGGTGGGTAGAGAAGCGCAAAGCCCCAGTGTTACTGCGCCTGTAAAGCGCTTCCAAGGAAGGGGGCTGGCTAGCAACAGCTTTCAGTGCTGGCACTTTTCATCTCTGAGCAATTGCTCGACATTTGCAATTTCTCACCTGAGCTCTCTTCAGAGTGCGCGAGAGGATGAGCAGAAGATTAGGTGGCTAGAGAAGCCCAGAGCCCCAGTGTTCTTAGGCCTACAAAAGCGCTTCCAAGGAAGGGTGCTGGCTAGCAACAGCTTTCAGTGCTGGCACTTTTCATCTCTGAGCAATTGCTCGACGTTTGCAATTTCTCAGCTCGTGTTTACGAGATGGAAAGAGAAGGACCGTGACGTTTGGTGGGTAGAGAAGCGCAAAGCCCCAGTGTTGCTGCGCCTGTGAAAGCGCTTCCAAGGAAGGGTGCTGGCTAGCAACAGCTTTCAGTGCTGGCACTTTTCATCTCTGAGCAATTGCTGGACGTTTGCAATTTCTCACCTGAGCTCTCTTTAGAGTGCGCGAGAGGATGAGCAGAAGATGAGGTGGCTAGAGAAGCCCAGAGCCCCAGTGTTCTTAGGCCTACAAAAGCGCTTCCAAGGAAGGGTGCTGGCTAGCAAGAGCTTTCAGTGCTGGCACTTTTCCTCTCTGAGCAATTGCTCGACGTTTGCAATTTCTCAGCTCGTGTCTACGAGACGGAAAGAGAAGGACCGTGACGTTTGGTGCGTATAGAAGCGCAAAGCCCCAGTGTTGCTGCGCCTGTGAAAGCGCTTCCAAGGAAGGGTGCTGGCTAGCAACAGCTTTCAGTGCTGGCACTTTTCATCTCTGAGCAATTGCTCGACGTTTTCAATTTCTCAGCTCGTGTCTACCGACGGAAAGAGAAGGACCGTGACGTTTGGTGGCTAGAGAAGCGCAAAGCCCCAGTGTTGCTGCGCCTGTGAAAGCGCTTCCAAGGAAGGGTGTTGGCTAGCAAGAGCTTTCAGTGCTGGCACTTTTCATCTCTGAGCAATTGCTCGACGTTTGCAATTTCTCACCTGAGCTCTCTTTAGAGTGCGCGAGAGGATGAGCAGAAGATTAGGTGGCTAGAGAAGCCCAGAGCCCCAGTGTTCGAAGGGCTACAAAAGCGCTTCCAAGGAAGGGTGCTGGCTAGCAAGAGCTTTCAGTGCTGGCACTTTTCATCTCTGAGCAATTGCTCGACGTTTGCAATTTCTCAACTCGTGTCTACGAGACGGAAAGAGAATGACCGTGACGTTTGGCGCGTATAGACGCGCAAAGCCCCAGTGTTGCTGCGGCTGTGAAAGCGCTTCCAAGGAAGGGTGCTGGCTAGCAAGAGCTTTCAGTGCTGGCACTTTTCATCTCGGAGCAATTGCTCGACGTTTGCAATTTCTCACCTGAGCTCTCTTTAGAGTGCGCGAGAGGATGACCAGAAGATGAGGTGGCTAGAGAAGCCCAGAGCCCCAGTGTTCTTAGGCCTACAAAAGCGCTTCCAAGGAAGGGGGCTGGCTAGCAACAGCTTTCAGTGCTGGCACTTTTCATCTCGGAGCAATTGCTCGACGTTTGCAATTTCTCACCTGAGCTCTCTTCAGAGTGCGCGAGAGGATGAGCAGAAGATGAGGTGGCTAAAGAAGCCCAGAGCCCCAGTGTTCTTAGGCCTACAAAAGCGCTTCCAAGGAAGGGTGCTGGCTAGCAAGAGCTTTCAGTGCTGGCACTTTTCTTCTCTGAGCAATTGCTCGACGTTTGCAATTTCTCAGCTCGTGTCTATCAGACGGAAAGAGAATGACCGTGACGTTTGGTGGGTAGAGAAGCGCAAAGCCCCAGTGTTACTGCGCCTGTAAAGCGCTTCCAAGGAAGGGTGCTGGCTAGCAACAGCTTTCAGTGCTGGCACTTTTCTTCTCTGAGCAATTGCACGACGTTTGCAATTTCTCACCTGAGCTCTCTTCAGAGTGCGCGAGAGGATGAGCAGAAGATTAGGTGGCTAGAGAAGCCCAGAGCCCCAGTGTTCGAAGGGCTACAAAAGCGCTTCCAAGGAAGGGTGCTGGCTAGCAACAGCTTTCAGTGCTGGCACTTTTCTTCTCTGAGCAATTGCTGGACGTTTGCAATTTCTCAGCTCGTGTCTACGAGACGGAAAGAGAATGACCGTGACGTTTGGTGGCTAGAGAAGCGCAAAGCCCCAGTGTTGCTGCGCCTGTGAAAGCGCTTCCAAGGAAGGGTGCTGGCTAGCAACAGCTTTCAGTGCTGGCACTTTTCATCTCTGAGCAATTGCTCGACGTTTTCAATTTCTCAGCTCGTGTCTACCGACGGAAAGAGAAGGACCGTGACGTTTGGTGGCTAGAGAAGCGCAAAGCCCCAGTGTTGCTGCGCCTGTGAAAGCGCTTCCAAGGAAGGGTGTTGGCTAGCAAGAGCTTTCAGTGCTGGCACTTTTCATCTCTGAGCAATTGCTCGACGTTTGCAATTTCTCACCTGAGCTCTCTTTAGAGTGCGCGAGAGGATGAGCAGAAGATTAGGTGGCTAGAG
Source organism: Sarcoramphus papa (assembly GCA_037962945.1). NCBI lineage: Eukaryota > Metazoa > Chordata > Aves > Accipitriformes > Cathartidae > Sarcoramphus > Sarcoramphus papa. Next base: position 3,670,841 of record JBBMRM010000093.1, on the reverse strand, counting down.
AAGCCCAGAGCCCCAGTGTTCTTAGGCCTACAAAAGCGCTTCCAAGGAAGGGTGCTGGCTAGCAACAGCTTTCAGTGCTGGCACTTTTCCTCTCTGAGCAATTGCTCGACGTTTGCAATTTCTCAACTCGTGTCTACGAGACGGAAAGAGAAGGACCGTGACGTTTGGCGCGTATAGACGCGCAAAGCCCCAGTGTTGCTGCGGCTGTGAAAGCACTTCCAAGGAAGGGTGCTGGCTAGCAACAGCTTTCAGTGCTGGCACTTTTCATCTCTGAGCAATTGCTCGACGTTTGCAATTTCTCACCTGAGCTCTCTTTAGACTGCGCGAGAGGATGAGCAGAAGATGAGGTGGCTAGAGAAGCCCAGAGCCCCAGTGTTCTTAGGCCTACAAAAGCGCTTCCAAGGAAGGGTGCTGGCTAGCAACAGCTTTCAGTGCTGGCACTTTTCATCTCTGAGCAATTGCTCGACGTTTGCAATTTCTCAGCTCGTGTCTACGAGACGGAAAGAGAATGACTGTGACGTTTGGTGGCTAGAGAAGCGCAAAGCCCCAGTGTTGCTGCGCCTGTGAAAGCGCTTCCAAGGAAGGGTGCTGGCTAGCAACAGCTTTCAGTGCTGGCACTTTTCGTCTCTGAGCAATTGCTCGACGTTTGCAATTTCTCACCTGAGCTCTCTTCAGAGTGCGCGAGTGGATGAGCAGAAGATTAGGTGGCTAGAGAAGCCCAGAGCCCCAGTGTTCTTAGGCCTACAAAAGCGCTTCCAAGGAAGGGTGCTGGCTAGCAACAGCTTTCAGTGCTGGCACTTTTCATCTCTGAGCAATTGCTCGACGTTTGCAATTTCTCAGCTCGTGTCTACGAGACGGAAAGAGAAGGACCGTGACGTTTGGTGGCTAGAGAAGCGCAAAGCCCCAGTGTTACTGCGCCTGTGAAAGCGCTTCCAAGGAAGGGTGCTGGCTAGCAACAGCTTTCAGTGCTGGCACTTTTCATCTCTGAGCAATTGCTCAACGTTTGCAATTTCTCAGCTCGTGTCTACCGACGGAAAGAGAAGGACCGTGACGTTTGGTGGCTAGAGAAGCGCAAAGCCCCAGTGTTGCTGCGCCTGTGAAAGCGCTTCCAAGGAAGGGTGTTGGCTAGCAAGAGCTTTCAGTGCTGGCACTTTTCATCTCTGAGCAATTGCTCGACGTTTGCAATTTCTCACCTGAGCTCTCTTTAGAGTGCGCGAGAGGATGAGCAGAAGATGAGGTGGCTAGAGAAGCCCAGAGCCCCAGTGTTCGAAGGGCTACAAAAGCGCTTCCAAGGAAGGGTGCTGGCTAGCAAGAGCTTTCAGTGCTGGCACTTTTCATCTCTGAGCAATTGCTCGACGTTTGCAATTTCTCAACTCGTGTCTACGAGACGGAAAGAGAATGACCGTGACGTTTGGCGCGTATAGACGCGCAAAGCCCCAGTGTTGCTGCGGCTGTGAAAGCGCTTCCAAGGAAGGGTGCTGGCTAGCAAGAGCTTTCAGTGCTGGCACTTTTCATCTCGGAGCAATTGCTCGACGTTTGCAATTTCTCACCTGAGCTCTCTTTAGAGTGCGCGAGAGGATGACCAGAAGATGAGGTGGCTAGAGAAGCCCAGAGCCCCAGTGTTCTTAGGCCTACAAAAGCGCTTCCAAGGAAGGGGGCTGGCTAGCAACAGCTTTCAGTGCTGGCACTTTTCATCTCGGAGCAATTGCTCGACGTTTGCAATTTCTCACCTGAGCTCTCTTCAGAGTGCGCGAGAGGATGAGCAGAAGATGAGGTGGCTAAAGAAGCCCAGAGCCCCAGTGTTCTTAGGCCTACAAAAGCGCTTCCAAGGAAGGGTGCTGGCTAGCAAGAGCTTTCAGTGCTGGCACTTTTCTTCTCTGAGCAATTGCTCGACGTTTGCAATTTCTCAGCTCGTGTCTATCAGACGGAAAGAGAATGACCGTGACGTTTGGTGGGTAGAGAAGCGCAAAGCCCCAGTGTTACTGCGCCTGTAAAGCGCTTCCAAGGAAGGGTGCTGGCTAGCAACAGCTTTCAGTGCTGGCACTTTTCTTCTCTGAGCAATTGCACGACGTTTGCAATTTCTCACCTGAGCTCTCTTCAGAGTGCGCGAGAGGATGAGCAGAAGATTAGGTGGCTAGAGAAGCCCAGAGCCCCAGTGTTCGAAGGGCTACAAAAGCGCTTCCAAGGAAGGGTGCTGGCTAGCAACAGCTTTCAGTGCTGGCACTTTTCTTCTCTGAGCAATTGCTGGACGTTTGCAATTTCTCAGCTCGTGTCTACGAGACGGAAAGAGAATGACCGTGACGTTTGGTGGCTAGAGAAGCGCAAAGCCCCAGTGTTGCTGCGCCTGTGAAAGCGCTTCCAAGGAAGGGTGCTGGCTAGCAACAGCTTTCAGTGCTGGCACTTTTCATCTCTGAGCAATTGCTCGACGTTTTCAATTTCTCAGCTCGTGTCTACCGACGGAAAGAGAAGGACCGTGACGTTTGGTGGCTAGAGAAGCGCAAAGCCCCAGTGTTGCTGCGCCTGTGAAAGCGCTTCCAAGGAAGGGTGTTGGCTAGCAAGAGCTTTCAGTGCTGGCACTTTTCATCTCTGAGCAATTGCTCGACGTTTGCAATTTCTCACCTGAGCTCTCTTTAGAGTGCGCGAGAGGATGAGCAGAAGATTAGGTGGCTAGAGAAGCCCAGAGCCCCAGTGTTCTTAGGCCTACAAAAGCGCTTCCAAGGAAGGGTGCTGGCTAGCAACAGCTTTCAGTGCTGGCACTTTTCCTCTCTGAGCAATTGCTCGACGTTTGCAATTTCTCAACTCGTGTCTACGAGACGGAAAGAGAAGGACCGTGACGTTTGGCGCGTATAGACGCGCAAAGCCCCAGTGTTGCTGCGGCTGTGAAAGCACTTCCAAGGAAGGGTGCTGGCTAGCAACAGCTTTCAGTGCTGGCACTTTTCATCTCTGAGCAATTGCTCGACGTTTGCAATTTCTCACCTGAGCTCTCTTTAGACTGCGCGAGAGGATGAGCAGAAGATGAGGTGGCTAGAGAAGCCCAGAGCCCCAGTGTTCTTAGGCCTACAAAAGCGCTTCCAAGGAAGGGTGCTGGCTAGCAACAGCTTTCAGTGCTGGCACTTTTCATCTCTGAGCAATTGCTCGACGTTTGCAATTTCTCAGCTCGTGTCTACGAGACGGAAAGAGAATGACTGTGACGTTTGGTGGCTAGAGAAGCGCAAAGCCCCAGTGTTGCTGCGCCTGTGAAAGCGCTTCCAAGGAAGGGTGCTGGCTAGCAACAGCTTTCAGTGCTGGCACTTTTCGTCTCTGAGCAATTGCTCGACGTTTGCAATTTCTCACCTGAGCTCTCTTCAGAGTGCGCGAGTGGATGAGCAGAAGATTAGGTGGCTAGAGAAGCCCAGAGCCCCAGTGTTCTTAGGCCTACAAAAGCGCTTCCAAGGAAGGGTGCTGGCTAGCAACAGCTTTCAGTGCTGGCACTTTTCATCTCTGAGCAATTGCTCGACGTTTGCAATTTCTCAGCTCGTGTCTACGAGACGGAAAGAGAAGGACCGTGACGTTTGGTGGCTAGAGAAGCGCAAAGCCCCAGTGTTACTGCGCCTGTGAAAGCGCTTCCAAGGAAGGGTGCTGGCTAGCAACAGCTTTCAGTGCTGGCACTTTTCATCTCTGAGCAATTGCTCAACGTTTGCAATTTCTCAGCTCGTGTCTACCGACGGAAAGAGAAGGACCGTGACGTTTGGTGGCTAGAGAAGCGCAAAGCCCCAGTGTTGCTGCGCCTGTGAAAGCGCTTCCAAGGAAGGGTGTTGGCTAGCAAGAGCTTTCAGTGCTGGCACTTTTCATCTCTGAGCAATTGCTCGACGTTTGCAATTTCTCACCTGAGCTCTCTTTAGAGTGCGCGAGAGGATGAGCAGAAGATGAGGTGGCTAGAGAAGCCCAGAGCCCCAGTGTTCGAAGGGCTACAAAAGCGCTTCCAAGGAAGGGTGCTGGCTAGCAAGAGCTTTCAGTGCTGGCACTTTTCATCTCTGAGCAATTGCTCGACGTTTGCAATTTCTCAACTCGTGTCTACGAGACGGAAAGAGAATGACCGTGACGTTTGGCGCGTATAGACGCGCAAAGCCCCAGTGTTGCTGCGGCTGTGAAAGCGCTTCCAAGGAAGGGTGCTGGCTAGCAAGAGCTTTCAGTGCTGGCACTTTTCATCTCGGAGCAATTGCTCGACGTTTGCAATTTCTCACCTGAGCTCTCTTTAGAGTGCGCGAGAGGATGACCAGAAGATGAGGTGGCTAGAGAAGCCCAGAGCCCCAGTGTTCTTAGGCCTACAAAAGCGCTTCCAAGGAAGGGGGCTGGCTAGCAACAGCTTTCAGTGCTGGCACTTTTCATCTCTGAGCAATTGCTCGACGTTTGCAATTTCTCACCTGAGCTCTCTTCAGAGTGCGCGAGAGGATGAGCAGAAGATGAGGTGGCTAAAGAAGCCCAGAGCCCCAGTGTTCTTAGGCCTACAAAAGCGCTTCCAAGGAAGGGTGCTGGCTAGCAAGAGCTTTCAGTGCTGGCACTTTTCTTCTCTGAGCAATTGCTGGACGTTTGCAATTTCTCAGCTCGTGTCTATCAGACGGAAAGAGAATGACCGTGACGTTTGGTGGGTAGAGAAGCGCAAAGCCCCAGTGTTACTGCGCCTGTAAAGCGCTTCCAAGGAAGGGTGCTGGCTAGCAACAGCTTTCAGTGCTGGCACTTTTCATCTCTGAGCAATTGCACGACGTTTGCAATTTCTCACCTGAGCTCTCTTCAGAGTGCGCGAGAGGATGAGCAGAAGATTAGGTGGCTAGAGAAGCCCAGAGCCCCAGTGTTCGAAGGGCTACAAAAGCGCTTCCAAGGAAGGGTGCTGGCTAGCAACAGCTTTCAGTGCTGGCACTTTTCTTCTCTGAGCAATTGCTCGACGTTTGCAATTTCTCAGCTCGTGTCTACGAGACGGAAAGAGAATGACCGTGACGTTTGGTGGCTAGAGAAGCGCAAAGCCCCAGTGTTGCTGCGCCTGTGAAAGCGCTTCCAAGGAAGGGTGCTGGCTAGCAACAGCTTTCAGTGCTGGCACTTTTCATCTCTGAGCAATTGCTCGACGTTTTCAATTTCTCAGCTCGTGTCTACCGACGGAAAGAGAAGGACCGTGACGTTTGGTGGCTAGAGAAGCGCAAAGCCCCAGTGTTGCTGCGCCTGTGAAAGCGCTTCCAAGGAAGGGTGTTGGCTAGCAAGAGCTTTCAGTGCTGGCACTTTTCATCTCTGAGCAATTGCTCGACGTTTGCAATTTCTCACCTGAGCTCTCTTTAGAGTGCGCGAGAGGATGAGCAGAAGATTAGGTGGCTAGAGAAGCCCAGAGCCCCAGTGTTCTTAGGCCTACAAAAGCGCTTCCAAGGAAGGGTGCTGGCTAGCAACAGCTTTCAGTGCTGGCACTTTTCCTCTCTGAGCAATTGCTCGACGTTTGCAATTTCTCAACTCGTGTCTACGAGACGGAAAGAGAATGACCGTGACGTTTGGCGCGTATAGACGCGCAAAGCCCCAGTGTTGCTGCGGCTGTGAAAGCACTTCCAAGGAAGGGTGCTGGCTAGCAAGAGCTTTCAGTGCTGGCACTTTTCATCTCTGAGCAATTGCTCGACGTTTGCAATTTCTCACCTGAGCTCTCTTTAGACTGCGCGAGAGGATGAGCAGAAGATGAGGTGGCTAGAGAAGCCCAGAGCCCCAGTGTTCTTAGGCCTACAAAAGCGCTTCCAAGGAAGGGTGCTGGCTAGCAACAGCTTTCAGTGCTGGCACTTTTCATCTCTGAGCAATTGCTCGACGTTTGCAATTTCTCAGCTCGTGTCTACGAGACGGAAAGAGAATGACTGTGACGTTTGGTGGCTAGAGAAGCGCAAAGCCCCAGTGTTGCTGCGCCTGTGAAAGCGCTTCCAAGGAAGGGTGCTGGCTAGCAACAGCTTTCAGTGCTGGCACTTTTCGTCTCTGAGCAATTGCTCGACGTTTGCAATTTCTCACCTGAGCTCTCTTCAGAGTGCGCGAGTGGATGAGCAGAAGATTAGGTGGCTAGAGAAGCCCAGAGCCCCAGTGTTCTTAGGCCTACAAAAGCGCTTCCAAGGAAGGGTGCTGGCTAGCAACAGCTTTCAGTGCTGGCACTTTTCATCTCTGAGCAATTGCTCGACGTTTGCAATTTCTCAGCTCGTGTCTACGAGACGGAAAGAGAAGGACCGTGACGTTTGGTGGCTAGAGAAGCGCAAAGCCCCAGTGTTACTGCGCCTGTGAAAGCGCTTCCAAGGAAGGGTGCTGGCTAGCAACAGCTTTCAGTGCTGGCACTTTTCATCTCTGAGCAATTGCTCAACGTTTGCAATTTCTCAGCTCGTGTCTATGAGACGGAAAGAGAATGACAGTGACGTTTGGTGGCTAGAGAAGCGCAAAGCCCCAGTGTTGCTGCGCCTGTGAAAGCGCTTCCAAGGAAGGGTGCTGGCTAGCAAGAGCTTTCAGTGCTGGCACTTTTCATCTCTGAGCAATTGCTCGACGTTTGCAATTTCTCACCGGAGCTCTCTTTAGAGTGCGCGAGAGGATGAGCAGAAGATGAGGTGGCTAGAGAAGCCCAGAGCCCCAGTGTTCTTAGGCCTACAAAAGCGCTTCCAAGGAAGGGTGCTGGCTAGCAAGAGCTTTCAGTGCTGGCACTTTTCATCTCTGAGCAATTGCTCGACGTTTGCAATTTCTCAGCTCGTGTCTACGAGACGGAAAGAGAAGGACCGTGACGTTTGGTGCGTAGAGAAGTGCAAAGCCCCAGTGTTGCTGCGCCTGTGAAAGCGCTTCCAAGGAAGGGTGCTGGCTAGCAACAGCTTTCAGCGCTGGCACTTTTCATCTCTGAGCAATTGCTCGACGTTTTCAATTTCTCAGCTCGTGTCTACCGACGGAAAGAGAAGGACCGTGACGTTTGGTGGCTAGAGAAGCGCAAAGCCCCAGTGTTGCTGCGCCTGTGAAAGCGCTTCCAAGGAAGGGTGTTGGCTAGCAAGAGCTTTCAGTGCTGGCACTTTTCATCTCTGAGCAATTGCTCGACGTTTGCAATTTCTCACCTGAGCTCTCTTTAGAGTGCGCGAGAGGATGAGCAGAAGATGAGGTGGCTAGAGAAGCCCAGAGCCCCAGTGTTCGAAGGGCTACAAAAGCGCTTCCAAGGAAGGGTGCTGGCTAGCAAGAGCTTTCAGTGCTGGCACTTTTCATCTCTGAGCAATTGCTCGACGTTTGCAATTTCTCAACTCGTGTCTACGAGACGGAAAGAGAATGACTGTGACGTTTGGCGCGTATAGACGCGCAAAGCCCCAGTGTTGCTGCGGCTGTGAAAGCGCTTCCAAGGAAGGGTGCTGGCTAGCAACAGCTTTCAGTGCTGGCACTTTTCATCTCTGAGCAATTGCTGGACGTTTGCAATTTCTCACCTGAGCTCTCTTTAGACTGCGCGAGAGGATGAGCAGAAGATGAGGTGGCTAGAGAAGCCCAGAGCCCCACTGTTCTTAGGGCTACAAAAGCGCTTCCAAGGAAGGGTGCTGGCTAGCAACAGCTTTCAGTGCTGGCACTTTTCTTCTCTGAGCAATTGCTGGACGTTTGCAATTTCTCAGCTCGTGTCTATCAGACGGAAAGAGAATGACCGTGACGTTTGGTGGGTAGAGAAGCGCAAAGCCCCAGTGTTACTGCGCCTGTAAAGCGCTTCCAAGGAAGGGTGCTGGCTAGCAACAGCTTTCAGTGCTGGCACTTTTCATCTCTGAGCAATTGCACGACGTTTGCAATTTCTCACCTGAGCTCTCTTCAGAGTGCGCGAGAGGATGAGCAGAAGATTAGGTGGCTAGAGAAGCCCAGAGCCCCAGTGTGCTTAGGCCTACAAAAGCGCTTCCAAGGAAGGGTGCTGGCTAGCAACAGCTTTCAGTGCTGGCACTTTTCATCTCGCAGCAATTGCTCGACGTTTGCAATTTCTCAGCTCGTGTCTACCGACGGAAAGAGAAGGACCGTGACGTTTGGTGGCTAGAGAAGCGCAAAGCCCCAGTGTTGCTGCGCCTGTGAAAGCGCTTCCAAGGAAGGGTGTTGGCTAGCAAGAGCTTTCAGTGCTGGCACTTTTCATCTCTGAGCAATTGCTCGACGTTTGCAATTTCTCACCTGAGCTCTCTTTAGAGTGCGCGAGAGGATGAGCAGAAGATGAGGTGGCTAGAGAAGCCCAGAGCCCCAGTGTTCTTAGGCCTACAAAAGCGCTTCCAAGGAAGGGTGCTGGCTAGCAAGAGCTTTCAGTGCTGGCACTTTTCATCTCTGAGCAATTGCTCGACGTTTGCAATTTCTCAGCTCGTGTCTACGAGACGGAAAGAGAATGACCGTGACGTTTGGTGGCTAGAGAAGCGCAAAGCCCCAGTGTTACTGCGCCTGTGAAAGCGCTTCCAAGGAAGGGTGCTGGCTAGCAACAGCTTTCAGTGCTGGCACTTTTCATCTCTGAGCAATTGCTCGACGTTTGCAATTTCTCACCTGAGCTCTCTTTAGAGTGCGCGAGAGGATGAGCAGAAGATGAGGTGGCTAGAGAAGCCCAGAGCCCCAGTGTTCTTAGGCCTACAAAAGCGCTTCCAAGGAAGGGGGCTGGCTAGCAACAGCTTTCAGTGCTGGCACTTTTCATCTCTGAGCAATTGCTCGACGTTTGCAATTTCTCAACTCGTGTCTACGAGACGGAAAGAGAATGACTGTGACGTTTGGTGGCTAGAGAAGCGCAAAGCCCCAGTGTTGCTGCGCCTGTGAAAGCGCTTCCAAGGAAGGGTGCTGGCTAGCAACAGCTTTCAGTGCTGGCACTTTTCATCTCTGAGCAATTGCTCGACGTTTGCAATTTCTCACCTGAGCTCTCTTCAGAGTGCGCGAGTGGATGAGCAGAAGATTAGGTGGCTAGGGAAGCCCAGAGCCCCAGTGTTCTAAGGGCTACAAAAGCGCTTCCAAGGAAGGGTGCTGGCTAGCAACAGCTTTCAGTGCTGGCACTTTTCATCTCTGAGCAATTGCTCGACGTTTGCAATTTCTCAGCTCGTGTCTACGAGACGGAAAGAGAAGGACCGTGACGTTTGGTGGCTAGAGAAGCGCAAAGCCCCAGTGTTACTGCGCCTGTGAAAGCACTTCCAAGGAAGGGTGCTGGCTAGCAACAGCTTTCAGTGCTGGCACTTTTCATCTCTGAGCAATTGCTGGACGTTTGCAATTTCTCAGCTCGTGTCTATGAGACGGAAAGAGAATGACAGTGACGTTTGGTGGCTAGAGAAGCGCAAAGCCCCAGTGTTGCTGCGCCTGTGAAAGCGCTTCCAAGGAAGGGTGCTGGCTAGCAACAGCTTTCAGTGCTGGCACTTTTCATCTCTGAGCAATTGCTCGACGTTTGCAATTTCTCACCTGAGCTCTCTTTAGAGTGCGCGAGAGGATGAGCAGAAGATGAGGTGGCTAGAGAAGCCCAGAGCCCCAGTGTTCTTAGGCCTACAAAAGCGCTTCCAAGGAAGGGTGCTGGCTAGCAACAGCTTTCAGTGCTGGCACTTTTCATCTCTGAGCAATTGCTCGACGTTTGCAATTTCTCAGCTCGTGTCTACGAGACGGAAAGAGAAGGACCGTGACGTTTGGTGCGTAGAGAAGTGCAAAGCCCCAGTGTTACTGCGCCTGTGAAAGCGATTCCAAGGAAGGGTGCTGGCTAGCAACAGCTTTCAGTGCTGGCACTTTTCATCTCTGAGCAATTGCTCGACGTTTGCAATTTCTCACCTGAGCTCTCTTTAGAGTGCGCGAGAGGATGAGCAGAAGATTAGGTGGCTAGAGAAGCCCAGAGCCCCAGTGTTCTTAGGCCTACAAAAGCGCTTCCAAGGAAGGGGGCTGGCTAGCAACAGCTTCCAGTGCTGGCACTTTTCTTCTCTGAGCAATTGCTCGACGTTTGCAATTTCTCAGCTCGTGTCTACGAGACGGAAAGAGAATGACTGTGACGTTTGGTGGGTAGAGAAGCGCAAAGCCCCAGTGTTACTGCGCCTGTAAAGCGCTTCCAAGGAAGGGTGCTGGCTAGCAACAGCTTTCAGTGCTGGCACTTTTCATCTCTGAGCAATTGCTGGACGTTTGCAATTTCTCAGCTCGTGTCTACGAGACGGAAAGAGAAGGACCGTGACGTTTGGTGGGTAGAGAAGCGCAAAGCCCCAGTGTTGCTGTGCCTGTGAAAGCGCTTCCAAGGAAGGGTGCTGGCTAGCAACAGCTTTCAGTGCTGGCACTTTTCATCTCTGAGCAATTGCTCGACGTTTGCAATTTCTCACCTGAGCTCTCTTTAGAGTGCGCGAGAGGATGAGCAGAAGATGAGGTGGCTAGAGAAGCCCAGAGCCCCAGTGTTCTTAGGCCTACAAAAGCGCTTCCAAGGAAGGGTGCTGGCTAGCAACAGCTTTCAGTGCTGGCACTTTTCATCTCTGAGCAATTGCTCGACGTTTGCAATTTCTCACCTGAGCTCTCTTTAGAGTGCGCGAGAGGATGAGCAGAAGATGAGGTGGCTAGAGAAGCCCAGAGCCCCAGTGTTCTTAGGCCTACAAAAGCGCTTCCAAGGAAGGGTGCTGGCTAGCAAGAGCTTTCAGTGCTGGCACTTTTCATCTCTGAGCAATTGCTGGACGTTTGCAATTTCTCAGCTCGTGTCTACGAGACGGAAAGAGAATGACAGTGACGTTTGGTGGGTAGAGAAGCGCAAAGCCCCAGTGTTGCTGCGCCTGTGAAAGCGCTTCCAAGGAAGGGTGCTGGCTAGCAAGAGCTTTCAGTGCTGGCACTTTTCATCTCTGAGCAATTGCTCGACGTTTGCAATTTCTCAGCTCGTGTCTACGAGACGGAAAGAGAAGGACCGTGACGTTTGGTGGGTAGAGAAGCGCAAAGCCCCAGTGTTGCTGCGCCTGTGAAAGCGCTTCCAAGGAAGGGTGTTGGCTAGCAAGAGCTTTCAGTGCTGGCACTTTTCATCTCTGAGCAATTGCTCGACGTTTGCAATTTCTCACCTGAGCTCTCTTTAGAGTGCGCGAGAGGATGAGCAGAAGATTAGGTGGCTAGAGAAGCCCAGAGCCCCAGTGTTCGAAGGGCTACAAAAGCGCTTCCAAGGAAGGGTGCTGGCTAGCAAGAGCTTTCAGTGCTGGCACTTTTCATCTCTGAGCAATTGCTCGACGTTTGCAATTTCTCAACTCGTGTCTACGAGACGGAAAGAGAATGACCGTGACGTTTGGCACGTATAGACGCGCAAAGCCCCAGTGTTGCTGCGCCTGTGAAAGCGCTTCCAAGGAAGGGGGCTGGCTAGCAAGAGCTTTCAGTGCTGGCACTTTTCATCTCTGAGCAATTGCTCGACGTTTGCAATTTCTCACCTGAGCTCTCTTTAGAGTGCGCGAGAGGATGAGCAGAAGATGAGGTGGCTAGAGAAGCCCAGAGCCCCAGTGTTCTTAGGCCTACAAAAGCGCTTCCAAGGAAGGGTGCTGGCTAGCAACAGCTTTCAGTGCTGGCACTTTTCATCTCTGAGCAATTGCTCGACGTTTGCAATTTCTCAACTCGTGTCTACGGGACGGAAAGAGAATGACTGTGACGTTTGGTGCGTAGAGAAGTGCAAAGCCCCAGTGTTGCTGCGCCTGTGAAAGCGCTTCCAAGGAAGGGTGCTGGCTAGCAAGAGCTTTCAGTGCTGGCACTTTTCGTCTCTGAGCAATTGCTCGACGTTTGCAATTTCTCACCTGAGCTCTCTTCAGAGTGCGCGAGTGGATGAGCAGAAGATTAGGTGGCTAGAGAAGCGCAAAGCCCCAGTGTTCTTAGGCCTACAAAAGCGCTTCCAAGGAAGGGTGCTGGCTAGCAACAGCTTTCAGTGCTGGCACTTTTCATCTCTGAGCAATTGCTCGACGTTTGCAATTTCTCAGCTCGTGTCTACGAGACGGAAAGAGAAGGACCGTGACGTTTGGTGGCTAGAGAAGCGCAAAGCCCCAGTGTTACTGCGCCTGTGAAAGCGCTTCCAAGGAAGGGTGCTGGCTAGCAACAGCTTTCAGTGCTGGCACTTTTCATCTCTGAGCAATTGCTGGACGTTTGCAATTTCTCACCTGAGCTCTCTTTAGAGTGCGCGAGAGGATGAGCAGAAGATTAGGTGGCTAGGGAAGCCCAGAGCCCCAGTGTTCTAAGGGCTACAAAAGCACTTCCAAGGAAGGGTGCTGGCTAGCAAGAGCTTTCAGTGCTGGCACTTTTCATCTCTGAGCAATTGCTCGACGTTTGCAATTTCTCAGCTCGTGTCTACGAGACGGAAAGAGAAGGACCGTGACGTTTGGTGGCTAGAGAAGCGCAAAGCCCCAGTGTTGCTGCGCTTGTGAAAGCGCTTCCAAGGAAGGGTGCTGGCTAGCAACAGCTTTCAGTGCTGGCACTTTTCATCTCTGAGCAATTGCTGGACGTTTGCAATTTCTCACCTGAGCTCTCTTTAGAGTGCGCGAGAGGATGAGCAGAAGATGAGGTGGCTAGAGAAGCCCAGAGCCCCAGTGTTCTAAGGGCTACAAAAGCGCTTCCAAGGAAGGGTGCTGGCTAGCAACAGCTTTCAGTGCTGGCACTTTTCATCTCTGAGCAATTGCTCGACGTTTGCAATTTCTCAGCTCGTGTCTACGAGACGGAAAGAGAATGACCGTGACGTTTGGTGGGTAGAGAAGCGCAAAGCCCCAGTGTTACTGCGCCTGTAAAGCGCTTCCAAGGAAGGGTGCTGTCTAGCAACAGCTTTCAGTGCTGGCACTTTTCATCTCTGAGCAATTGCTCGACGTTTGCAATTTCTCACCTGAGCTCTCTTTAGAGTGCGCGAGAGGATGAGCAGAAGATGAGGTGGCTAAAGAAGCCCAGAGCCCCAGTGTTCTTAGGCCTACAAAAGCGCTTCCAAGGAAGGGGGCTGGCTAGCAACAGCTTTCAGTGCTGGCACTTTTCATCTCTGAGCAATTGCTCGACGTTTGCAATTTCTCAGCTCGTGTCTACCGACGGAAAGGGAAGGACCGTGACGTTTGGTGGCTAGAGAAGCGCAAAGCCCCAGTGTTACTGCGCCTGTGAAAGCGCTTCCAAGGAAGGGTGTTGGCTAGCAAGAGCTTTCAGTGCTGGCACTTTTCATCTCTGAGCAATTGCTCGACGTTTGCAATTTCTCACCTGAGCTCTCTTTAGAGTGCGCGAGAGGATGAGCAGAAGATTAGGTGGCTAGAGAAGCCCAGAGCCCCAGTGTTCGAAGGGCTACAAAAGCGCTTCCAAGGAAGGGTGCTGGCTAGCAACAGCTTTCAGTGCTGGCACTTTTCATCTCTGAGCAATTGCTCGACGTTTGCAATTTCTCAACTCGTGTCTACGAGACGGAAAGAGAATGACCGTGACGTTTGGCACGTATAGACGCGCAAAGCCCCAGTGTTGCTGCGCCTGTGAAAGCGCTTCCAAGGAAGGGTGCTGGCTAGCAAGAGCTTTCAGTGCTGGCACTTTTCATCTCTGAGCAATTGCTCGACGTTTGCAATTTCTCACCTGAGCTCTCTTTAGAGTGCGCGAGAGGATGAGCAGAAGATGAGGTGGCTAGAGAAGCCCAGAGCCCCAGTGTTCTTAGGCCTACAAAAGCGCTTCCAAGGAAGGGTGCTGGCTAGCAACAGCTTTCAGTGCTGGCACTTTTCATCTCTGAGCAATTGCTCGACGTTTGCAATTTCTCAACTCGTGTCTACGAGACGGAAAGAGAATGACTGTGACGTTTGGTGGCTAGAGAAGCGCAAAGCCCCAGTGTTGCTGCGCCTGTGAAAGCGCTTCCAAGGAAGGGTGCTGGCTAGCAAGAGCTTTCAGTGCTGGCACTTTTCGTCTCTGAGCAATTGCTCGACGTTTGCAATTTCTCACCTGAGCTCTCTTCAGAGTGCGCGAGTGGATGAGCAGAAGATTAGGTGGCTAGACAAGCCCAGAGCCCCAGTGTTCTTAGGCCTACAAAAGCGCTTCCAAGGAAGGGTGCTGGCTAGCAAGAGCTTTCAGTGCTGGCACTTTTCATCTCTGAGCAATTGCTCGACGTTTGCAATTTCTCAACTCGTGTCTACGAGACGGAAAGAGAAGGACCGTGACGTTTGGTGCGTAGAGAAGTGCAAAGCCCCAGTGTTACTGCGCCTGTGAAAGCGCTTCCAAGGAAGGGTGCTGGCTAGCAACAGCTTTCAGTGCTGGCACTTTTCATCTCTGAGCAATTGCTCGACGTTTGCAATTTCTCACCTGAGCTCTCTTTAGAGTGCGCGAGAGGATGAGCAGAAGATTAGGTGGCTAGAGAAGCCCAGAGCCCCAGTGTTCTTAGGCCCACAAAAGCACTTCCAAGGAAGGGTGCTGGCTAGCAAGAGCTTTCAGTGCTGGCACTTTTCATCTCGGAGCAATTGCTCGACGTTTGCAATTTCTCAGCTCGTGTCTACGAGACGGAAAGAGAAGGACCGTGACGTTTGGTGGCTAGAGAAGCGCAAAGCCCCAGTGTTGCTGCGCCTGTGAAAGCGCTTCCAAGGAAGGGTGTTGGCTAGCAAGAGCTTTCAGTGCTGGCACTTTTCATCTCTGAGCAATTGCTGGACGTTTGCAATTTCTCAGCTCGTGTCTACGAGACGGAAATAGAAGGACCGTGACGTTTGGTGGGTAGAGAAGCGCAAAGCCCCAGTGTTGCTGTGCCTGTGAAAGCGCTTCCAAGGAAGGGTGCTGGCTAGCAACAGCTTTCAGTGCTGGCACTTTTCTTCTCTGAGCAATTGCTCGACGTTTGCAATTTCTCACCTGAGCTCTCTTTAGAGTGCGCGAGAGGATGAGCAGAAGATGAGGTGGCTAGAGAAGCCCAGAGCCCCAGTGTTCTTAGGCCTACAAAAGCGCTTCCAAGGAAGGGTGCTGGCTAGCAACAGCTTTCAGTGCTGGCACTTTTCATCTCTGAGCAATTGCTCGACGTTTGCAATTTCTCACCCGAGCTCTCTTTAGAGTGCGCGAGAGGATGAGCAGAAGATGAGGTGGCTAGAGAATCCCAGAGCCCCAGTGTTCTTAGGCCTACAAAAGCGCTTCCAAGGAAGGGTGCTGGCTAGCAACAGCTTCCAGTGCTGGCACTTTTCATCTCTAAGCAATTGCTCAACGTTTGCAATTTCTCAGCTCGTGTCTACGAGACGGAAAGAGAAGGACCGTGACGTTTGGTGGCTAGAGAAGCGCAAAGCCCCAGTGTTGCTGCGCCTGTGAAAGCACTTCCAAGGAAGGGTGCTGGCTAGCAACAGCTTTCAGTGCTGGCACTTTTCATCTCTGAGCAATTGCTCGACGTTTGCAATTTCTCAGCTCGTGTCTATGAGACGGAAAGAGAATGAGAGTCACGTTTGGTGGCTAGAGAAGCGCAAATCCCCAGTGTTACTGCGCTTGTGAAAGCGCTTCCAAGGAAGGGTGCTGGCTAGCAAGAGCTTTCAGTGCTGGCACTTTTCATCTCTGAGCAATTGCTCGACGTTTGCAATTTCTCACCTGAGCTCTCTTTAGAGTGCGCGAGAGGATGAGCAGAAGATGAGGTGGCTAGAGAAGCCCAGAGCCCCAGTGTTCTTAGGCCTACAAAAGCGCTTCCAAGGAAGGGTGCTGGCTAGCAACAGCTTTCAGTGCTGGCACTTTTCATCTCTGAGCAATTGCTCGACGTTTGCAATTTCTCAGCTCGTGTCTACGAGACGGAAAGAGAAGGACCGTGACGTTTGGTGGCTAGAGAAGCGCAAAGCCCCAGTGTTACTGCGCCTGTAAAGCGCTTCCAAGGAAGGGTGCTGGCTAGCAACAGCTTTCAGTGCTGGCACTTTTCATCTCTGAGCAATTGCTCGACGTTTGCAATTTCTCACCTGAGCTCTCTTTAGAGTGCGCGAGAGGATGAGCAGAAGATGAGGTGGCTAGAGAAGCCCAGAGCCCCAGTGTTCTTAGGCCTACAAAAGCGCTTCCAAGGAAGGGTGCTGGCTAGCAAGAGCTTTCAGTGCTGGCACTTTTCATCTCTGAGCAATTGCTCGACGTTTGCAATTTCTCAGCTCGTGTCTACGAGACGGAAAGAGAAGGACCGTGACGTTTGGTGGGTAGAGAAGTGCAAAGCCCCAGTGTTGCTGCGCCTGTGAAAGCGCTTCCAAGGAAGGGTGCTGGCTAGCAACAGCTTTCAGCGCTGGCACTTTTCATCTCTGAGCAATTGCTCGACGTTTTCAATTTCTCAGCTCGTGTCTACCGACGGAAAGAGAAGGACCGTGACGTTTGGTGGCTAGAGAAGCGCAAAGCCCCAGTGTTGCTGCGCCTGTGAAAGCGCTTCCAAGGAAGGGTGTTGGCTAGCAAGAGCTTTCAGTGCTGGCACTTTTCATCTCTGAGCAATTGCTCGACGTTTGCAATTTCTCACCTGAGCTCTCTTTAGAGTGCGCGAGAGGATGAGCAGAAGATGAGGTGGCTAGAGAAGCCCAGAGCCCCAGTGTTCTTAGGGCTACAAAAGCGCTTCCAAGGAAGGGTGCTGGCTAGCAAGAGCTTTCAGTGCTGGCACTTTTCATCTCTGAGCAATTGCTCGACGTTTGCAATTTCTCAACTCGTGTCTACAAGACGGAAAGAGAATGACCGTGACGTTTGGCGCGTATAGACGCGCAAAGCCCCAGTGTTGCTGCGGCTGTGAAAGCGCTTCCAAGGAAGGGTGCTGGCTAGCAAGAGCTTTCAGTGCTGGCACTTTTCATCTCTGAGCAATTGCTGGACGTTTGCAATTTCTCACCTGAGCTCTCTTTAGAGTGCGCGAGAGGATGAGCAGAAGATGAGGTGGCTAGAGAAGCCCAGAGCCCCACTGTTCTTAGGGCTACAAAAGCGCTTCCAAGGAAGGGTGCTGGCTAGCAACAGCTTTCAGTGCTGGCACTTTTCTTCTCTGAGCAATTGCTGGACGTTTGCAATTTCTCAGCTCGTGTCTATCAGACGGAAAGAGAATGACCGTGACGTTTGGTGGGTAGAGAAGCGCAAAGCCCCAGTGTTACTGCGCCTGTAAAGCGCTTCCAAGGAAGGGTGCTGGCTAGCAACAGCTTTCAGTGCTGGCACTTTTCATCTCTGAGCAATTGCACGACGTTTGCAATTTCTCACCTGAGCTCTCTTCAGAGTGCGCGAGAGGATGAGCAGAAGATTAGGTGGCTAGAGAAGCCCAGAGCCCCAGTGTGCTTAGGCCTACAAAAGCGCTTCCAAGGAAGGGTGCTGGCTAGCAACAGCTTTCAGTGCTAGCACTTTTCATCTCGGAGCAATTGCTCGACGTTTGCAATTTCTCAGCTCGTGTCTACCGACGGAAAGAGAAGGACCGTGACGTTTGGTGGCTAGAGAAGCGCAAAGCCCCAGTGTTGCTGCGCCTGTGAAAGCGCTTCCAAGGAAGGGTGTTGGCTAGCAAGAGCTTTCAGTGCTGGCACTTTTCATCTCTGAGCAATTGCTCGACGTTTGCAATTTCTCACCTGAGCTCTCTTTAGAGTGCGCGAGAGGATGAGCAGAAGATTAGGTGGCTAGAGAAGCCCAGAGCCCCAGTGTTCGAAGGGCTACAAAAGCGCTTCCAAGGAAGGGTGCTGGCTAGCAAGAGCTTTCAGTGCTGGCACTTTTCATCTCTGAGCAATTGCTCGACGTTTGCAATTTCTCAACTCGTGTCTACGAGACGGAAAGAGAATGACCGTGACGTTTGGTGGCTAGAGAAGCGCAAAGCCCCAGTGTTACTGCGCCTGTGAAAGCGCTTCCAAGGAAGGGTGCTGGCTAGCAACAGCTTTCAGTGCTGGCACTTTTCATCTCTGAGCAATTGCTGGACGTTTGCAATTTCTCACCTGAGCTCTCTTTAGAGTGCGCGAGAGGATGAGCAGAAGATGAGGTGGCTAGAGAAGCCCAGAGCCCCAGTGTTCTTAGGCCTACAAAAGCGCTTCCAAGGAAGGGGGCTGGCTAGCAACAGCTTTCAGTGCTGGCACTTTTCATCTCTGAGCAATTGCTCGACGTTTGCTATTTCTCAACTCGTGTCTACGAGACGGAAAGAGAATGACTGTGACGTTTGGTGGCTAGAGAAGCGCAAAGCCCCAGTGTTGCTGCGCCTGTGAAAGCGCTTCCAAGGAAGGGTGCTGGCTAGCAACAGCTTTCAGTGCTGGCACTTTTCGTCTCTGAGCAATTGCTCGACGTTTGCAATTTCTCACCTGAGCTCTCTTCAGAGTGCGCGAGTGGATGAGCAGAAGATTAGGTGGCTAGACAAGCCCAGAGCCCCAGTGTTCTAAGGGCTACAAAAGCGCTTCCAAGGAAGGGTGCTGGCTAGCAACAGCTTTCAGTGCTGGCACTTTTCATCTCTGAGCAATTGCTCGACGTTTGCAATTTCTCAGCTCGTGTCTACGAGACGGAAAGAGAAGGACCGTGACGTTTGGTGGCTAGAGAAGCGCAAAGCCCCAGTGTTACTGCGCCTGTGAAAGCACTTCCAAGGAAGGGTGCTGGCTAGCAACAGCTTTCAGTGCTGGCACTTTTCATCTCTGAGCAATTGCTGGACGTTTGCAATTTCTCAGCTCGTGTCTAGGAGACGGAAAGAGAATGACAGTGACGTTTGGTGGCTAGAGAAGCGCAAAGCCCCAGTGTTGCTGCGCCTGTGAAAGCGCTTCCAAGGAAGGGTGCTGGCTAGCAACAGCTTTCAGTGCTGGCACTTTTCATCTCTGAGCAATTGCTCGACGTTTGCAATTTCTCACCTGAGCTCTCTTTAGAGTGCGCGAGAGGATGAGCAGAAGATGAGGTGGCTAGAGAAGCCCAGAGCCCCAGTGTTCTTAGGCCTACAAAAGCGCTTCCAAGGAAGGGTGCTGGCTAGCAAGAGCTTTCAGTGCTGGCACTTTTCATCTCTGAGCAATTGCTCGACGTTTGCAATTTCTCAGCTCGTGTCTACGAGACGGAAAGAGAAGGACCGTGACGTTTGGTGCGTAGAGAAGTGCAAAGCCCCAGTGTTACTGCGCCTGTGAAAGCGCTTCCAAGGAAGGGTGCTGGCTAGCAACAGCTTTCAGTGCTGGCACTTTTCATCTCTGAGCAATTTTTCGACGTTTGCAATTTCTCACCTGAGCTCTCTTTAGAGTGCGCGAGAGGATGAGCAGAAGATTAGGTGGCTAGAGAAGCCCAGAGCCCCAGTGTTCTTAGGCCTACAAAAGCGCTTCCAAGGAAGGGGGCTGGCTAGCAACAGCTTCCAGTGCTGGCACTTTTCTTCTCTGAGCAATTGCTCGACGTTTGCAATTTCTCAGCTCGTGTCTACGAGACGGAAAGAGAATGACTGTGACGTTTGGTGGGTAGAGAAGCGCAAAGCCCCAGTGTTACTGCGCCTGTAAAGCGCTTCCAAGGAAGGGTGCTGGCTAGCAACAGCTTTCAGTGCTGGCACTTTTCATCTCTGAGCAATTGCTGGACGTTTGCAATTTCTCAGCTCGTGTCTACGAGACGGAAATAGAAGGACCGTGACGTTTGGTGGGTAGAGAAGCGCAAAGCCCCAGTGTTGCTGTGCCTGTGAAAGCGCTTCCAAGGAAGGGTGCTGGCTAGCAACAGCTTTCAGTGCTGGCACTTTTCATCTCTGAGCAATTGCTCGACGTTTGCAATTTCTCACCTGAGCTCTCTTTAGAGTGCGCGAGAGGATGAGCAGAAGATGAGGTGGCTAGAGAAGCCCAGAGCCCCAGTGTTCTTAGGCCTACAAAAGCGCTTCCAAGGAAGGGTGCTGGCTAGCAACAGCTTTCAGTGCTGGCACTTTTCATCTCTGAGCAATTGCTCGACGTTTGCAATTTCTCACCTGAGCTCTCTTTAGAGTGCGCGAGAGGATGAGCAGAAGATGAGGTGGCTAGAGAAGCCCAGAGCCCCACTGTTCTTAGGCCTACAAAAGCGCTTCCAAGGAAGGGTGCTGGCTAGCAAGAGCTTTCAGTGCTGGCACTTTTCATCTCTGAGCAATTGCTGGACGTTTGCAATTTCTCAGCTCGTGTCTACGAGACGGAAAGAGAATGACAGTGACGTTTGGTGGGTAGAGAAGCGCAAAGCCCCAGTGTTGCTGCGCCTGTGAAAGCACTTCCAAGGAAGGGTGCTGGCTAGCAAGAGCTTTCAGTGCTGGCACTTTTCATCTCTGAGCAATTGCTCGACGTTTGCAATTTCTCAGCTCGTGTCTATGAGACGGAAAGAGAATGAGAGTCACGTTTGGTGGCTAGAGAAGCGCAAAGCCCCAGTGTTACTGCGCTTGTGAAAGCGCTTCCAAGGAAGGGTGCTGGCTAGCAAGAGCTTTCAGTGCTGGCACTTTTCATCTCTGAGCAATTGCTCGACGTTTGCAATTTGTCACCTGAGCTCTCTTTAGAGTGCGCGAGAGGACGAGCAGAAGATTAGGTGGCTAGAGAAGCCCAGAGCCCCACTGTTCTTAGGCCTACAAAAGCGCTTCCAAGGAAGGGTGCTGGCTAGCAAGAGCTTTCAGTGCTGGCACTTTTCATCTCTGAGCAATTGCTCGACGTTTGCAATTTCTCAGCTCGTGTCTACGAGACGGAAAGAGAATGACCGTGACGTTTGGTGGGTAGAGAAGCGCAAAGCCCCAGTGTTACTGCGCCTGTAAAGCGCTTCCAAGGAAGGGTGCTGGCTAGCAACAGCTTTCAGTGCTGGCACTTTTCATCTCTGAGCAATTGCTCGACGTTTGCAATTTCTCACCTGAGCTCTCTTTAGAGTGCGCGAGAGGATGAGCAGAAGATGAGGTGGCTAGAGAAGCCCAGAGCCCCAGTGTTCTTAGGCCTACAAAAGCGCTTCCAAGGAAGGGGGCTGGCTAGCAACAGCTTTCAGTGCTGGCACTTTTCATCTCTGAGCAATTGCTCGACGTTTGCAATTTCTCAGCTCGTGTCTACCGACGGAAAGAGAAGGACCGTGACGTTTGGTGGCTAGAGAAGCGCAAAGCCCCAGTGTTGCTGCGCCTGTGAAAGCGCTTCCAAGGAAGGGTGTTGGCTAGCAAGAGCTTTCAGTGCTGGCACTTTTCATCTCTGAGCAATTGCTCGACGTTTGCAATTTCTCACCTGAGCTCTCTTTAGAGTGCGCGAGAGGATGAGCAGAAGATGAGGTGGCTAGAGAAGCCCAGAGCCCCAGTGTTCGAAGGGCTACAAAAGCGCTTCCAAGGAAGGGTGCTGGCTAGCAAGAGCTTTCAGTGCTGGCACTTTTCATCTCTGAGCAATTGCTCGACGTTTGCAATTTCTCAACTCGTGTCTACGAGACGGAAAGAGAATGACCGTGACGTTTGGCACGTATAGACGCGCAAAGCCCCAGTGTTGCTGCGCCTGTGAAAGCGCTTCCAAGGAAGGGGGCTGGCTAGCAAGAGCTTTCAGTGCTGGCACTTTTCATCTCTGAGCAATTGCTCGACGTTTGCAATTTCTCACCTGAGCTCTCTTTAGAGTGCGCGAGAGGATGAGCAGAAGATGAGGTGGCTAGAGAAGCCCAGAGCCCCAGTGTTCTTAGGCCTACAAAAGCGCTTCCAAGGAAGGGTGCTGGCTAGCAACAGCTTTCAGTGCTGGCACTTTTCATCTCTGAGCAATTGCTCGACGTTTGCAATTTCTCAACTCGTGTCTACGAGACGGAAAGAGAATGACTGTGACGTTTGGTGCGTAGAGAAGTGCAAAGCCCCAGTGTTGCTGCGCCTGTGAAAGCGCTTCCATGGAAGGGTGCTGGCTAGCAAGAGCTTTCAGTGCTGGCACTTTTCGTCTCTGAGCAATTGCTCGACGTTTGCAATTTCTCACCTGAGCTCTCTTCAGAGTGCGCGAGTGGATGAGCAGAAGATTAGGTGGCTAGAGAAGCGCAAAGCCCCAGTGTTCTTAGGCCTACAAAAGCGCTTCCAAGGAAGGGTGCTGGCTAGCAACAGCTTTCAGTGCTGGCACTTTTCATCTCTGAGCAATTGCTCGACGTTTGCAATTTCTCAGCTCGTGTCTACGAGACGGAAAGAGAAGGACCGTGACGTTTGGTGCGTAGAGAAGTGCAAAGCCCCAGTGTTACTGCGCCTGTGAAAGCGCTTCCAAGGAAGGGTGCTGGCTAGCAACAGCTTTCAGTGCTGGCACTTTTCATCTCTGAGCAATTGCTCGACGTTTGCAATTTCTCACCTGAGCTCTCTTTAGAGTGCGCGAGAGGATGAGCAGAAGATTAGGTGGCTAGAGAAGCCCAGAGCCCCAGTGTTCGAAGGGCTACAAAAGCGCTTCCAAGGAAGGGTGCTGGCTAGCAAGAGCTTTCAGTGCTGGCACTTTTCATCTCTGAGCAATTGCTCGACGTTTGCAATTTCTCAGCTCGTGTCTACGAGACGGAAAGAGAAGGACCGTGACGTTTGGTGGCTAGAGAAGCGCAAAGCCCCAGTGTTGCTGCGCTTGTGAAAGCGCTTCCAAGGAAGGGTGCTGGCTAGCAAGAGCTTTCAGTGCTGGCACTTTTCATCTCTGAGCAATTGCTCGACGTTTGCAATTTCTCACCTGAGCTCTCTTTAGAGTGCGCGAGAGGATGAGCAGAAGATTAGGTGGCTAGAGAAGCCCAGAGCCCCAGTGTTCTTAGGCCTACAAAAGCGCTTCCAAGGAAGGGTGCTGGCTAGCAAGAGCTTTCAGTGCTGGCACTTTTCATCTCTGAGCAATTGCTCGACGTTTGCAATTTCTCAGCTCGTGTCTACGAGACGGAAAGAGAATGACCGTGACGTTTGGTGGGTAGAGAAGCGCAAAGCCCCAGTGTTACTGCGCCTGTAAAGCGCTTCCAAGGAAGGGTGCTGGCTAGCAACAGCTTTCAGTGCTGGCACTTTTCATCTCTGAGCAATTGCTGGACGTTTGCAATTTCTCACCTGAGCTCTCTTTAGAGTGCGCGAGAGGATGAGCAGAAGATGAGGTGGCTAAAGAAGCCCAGAGCCCCAGTGTTCTTAGGCCTACAAAAGCGCTTCCAAGGAAGGGGGCTGGCTAGCAACAGCTTTCAGTGCTGGCACTTTTCATCTCTGAGCAATTGCTCGACGTTTGCAATTTCTCAGCTCGTGTCTACCGACGGAAAGAGAAGGACCGTGACGTTTGGTGGCTAGAGAAGCGCAAAGCCCCAGTGTTACTGCGCCTGTGAAAGCGCTTCCAAGGAAGGGTGTTGGCTAGCAAGAGCTTTCAGTGCTGGCACTTTTCATCTCTGAGCAATTGCTCGACGTTTGCAATTTCTCACCTGAGCTCTCTTTAGAGTGCGCGAGAGGATGAGCAGAAGATTAGGTGGCTAGAGAAGCCCAGAGCCCCAGTGTTCGAAGGGCTACAAAAGCGCTTCCAAGGAAGGGTGCTGGCTAGCAAGAGCTTTCAGTGCTGGCACTTTTCATCTCTGAGCAATTGCTCGACGTTTGCAATTTCTCAACTCGTGTCTACGAGACGGAAAGAGAATGACCGTGACGTTTGGCACGTATAGACGCGCAAAGCCCCAGTGTTGCTGCGCCTGTGAAAGCGCTTCCAAGGAAGGGTGCTGGCTAGCAAGAGCTTTCAGTGCTGGCACTTTTCATCTCTGAGCAATTGCTCGACGTTTGCAATTTCTCACCTGAGCTCTCTTTAGAGTGCGCGAGAGGATGAGCAGAAGATGAGGTGGCTAGAGAAGCCCAGAGCCCCAGTGTTCTTAGGCCTAAAAAAGCGCTTCCAAGGAAGGGTGCTGGCTAGCAACAGCTTTCAGTGCTGGCACTTTTCATCTCTGAGCAATTGCTCGACGTTTGCAATTTCTCAACTCGTGTCTACGAGACGGAAAGAGAATGACTGTGACGTTTGGTGGCTAGAGAAGCGCAAAGCCCCAGTGTTGCTGCGCCTGTGAAAGCGCTTCCAAGGAAGGGTGCTGGCTAGCAAGAGCTTTCAGTGCTGGCACTTTTCGTCTCTGAGCAATTGCTCGACGTTTGCAATTTCTCACCTGAGCTCTCTTCAGAGTGCGCGAGTGGATGAGCAGAAGATTAGGTGGCTAGACAAGCCCAGAGCCCCAGTGTTCTTAGGCCTACAAAAGCGCTTCCAAGGAAGGGTGCTGGCTAGCAACAGCTTTCAGTGCTGGCACTTTTCATCTCTGAGCAATTGCTCGACGTTTGCAATTTCTCAGCTCGTGTCTACGAGACGGAAAGAGAAGGACCGTGACGTTTGGTGCGTAGAGAAGTGCAAAGCCCCAGTGTTACTGCGCCTGTGAAAGCGCTTCCAAGGAAGGGTGCTGGCTAGCAACAGCTTTCAGTGCTGGCACTTTTCATCTCTGAGCAATTGCTCGACGTTTGCAATTTCTCACCTGAGCTCTCTTTAGAGTGCGCGAGAGGATGAGCAGAAGATGAGGTGGCTAGAGAAGCCCAGAGCCCCAGTGTTCTTAGGCCCACAAAAGCACTTCCAAGGAAGGGTGCTGGCTAGCAAGAGCTTCCAGTGCTGGCACTTTTCTTCTCTGAGCAATTGCTCGACGTTTGCAATTTCTCAGCTCGTGTCTACGAGACGGAAAGAGAATGACTGTGACGTTTGGTGGGTAGAGAAGCGCAAAGCCCCAGTGTTACTGCGCCTGTAAAGCGCTTCCAAGGAAGGGTGCTGGCTAGCAACAGCTTTCAGTGCTGGCACTTTTCATCTCTGAGCAATTGCTGGACGTTTGCAATTTCTCAGCTCGTGTCTACGAGACGGAAATAGAAGGACCGTGACGTTTGGTGGGTAGAGAAGCGCAAAGCCCCAGTGTTGCTGTGCCTGTGAAAGCGCTTCCAAGGAAGGGTGCTGGCTAGCAACAGCTTTCAGTGCTGGCACTTTTCATCTCTGAGCAATTGCTCGACGTTTGCAATTTCTCACCTGAGCTCTCTTTAGAGTGCGCGAGAGGATGAGCAGAAGATGAGGTGGCTAGAGAAGCCCAGAGCCCCAGTGTTCTTAGGCCTACAAAAGCGCTTCCAAGGAAGGGTGCTGGCTAGCAACAGCTTTCAGTGCTGGCACTTTTCATCTCTGAGCAATTGCTCGACGTTTGCAATCTCTCACCTGAGCTCTCTTTAGAGTGCGCGAGAGGATGAGCAGAAGATGAGGTGGCTAGAGAAGCCCAGAGCCCCAGTGTTCTTAGGCCTACAAAAGCGCTTCCAAGGAAGGGTGCTGGCTAGCAAGAGCTTTCAGTGCTGGCACTTTTCATCTCTGAGCAATTGCTGGACGTTTGCAATTTCTCAGCTCGTGTCTACGAGACGGAAAGAGAATGACAGTGACGTTTGGTGGGTAGAGAAGCGCAAAGCCCCAGTGTTGCTGCGCCTGTGAAAGCACTTCCAAGGAAGGGTGCTGGCTAGCAAGAGCTTTCAGTGCTGGCACTTTTCTTCTCTGAGCAATTGCTCGACGTTTGCAATTTCTCAGCTTGTGTCTATGAGACGGAAAGAGAATGACCGTGACGTTTGGTGGCTAGAGAAGCGCAAATCCCCAGTGTTACTGCGCCTGTGAAAGCGCTTCCAAGGAAGGGTGCTGGCTAGCAACAGCTTTCAGTGCTGGCACTTTTCATCTCTGAGCAATTGCTCGACGTTTGCAATTTCTCACCTGAGCTCTCTTTAGAGTGCGCGAGAGGACGAGCAGAAGATTAGGTGGCTAGAGAAGCCCAGAGCCCCAGTGTTCTTAGGCCTACAAAAGCGCTTCCAAGGAAGGGTGCTGGCTAGCAAGAGCTTTCAGTGCTGGCACTTTTCATCTCTGAGCAATTGCTCGACGTTTGCAATTTCTCAGCTCGTGTCTACGAGACGGAAAGAGAATGACCGTGACGTTTGGTGGGTAGAGAAGCGCAAAGCCCCAGTGTTACTGCGCCTGTAAAGCGCTTCCAAGGAAGGGTGCTGGCTAGCAACAGCTTTCAGTGCTGGCACTTTTCATCTCTGAGCAATTGCTCGACGTTTGCAATTTCTCACCTGAGCTCTCTTTAGACTGCGCGAGAGGATGAGCAGAAGATGAGGTGGCTAGAGAAGCCCAGAGCCCCAGTGTTCTTAGGCCTACAAAAGCGCTTCCAAGGAAGGGGGCTGGCTAGCAACAGCTTTCAGTGCTGGCACTTTTCATCTCTGAGCAATTGCTCGACGTTTGCAATTTCTCAGCTCGTGTCTACCGACGGAAAGAGAAGGACCGTGACGTTTGGTGGGTAGAGAAGCGCAAAGCCCCAGTGTTGCTGCGCCTGTGAAAGCGCTTCCAAGGAAGGGTGTTGGCTAGCAAGAGCTTTCAGTGCTGGCACTTTTCATCTCTGAGCAATTGCTCGACGTTTGCAATTTCTCACCTGAGCTCTCTTTAGAGTGCGCGAGAGGATGAGCAGAAGATTAGGTGGCTAGAGAAGCCCAGAGCCCCAGTGTTCGAAGGGCTACAAAAGCGCTTCCAAGGAAGGGTGCTGGCTAGCAAGAGCTTTCAGTGCTGGCACTTTTCCTCTCTGAGCAATTGCTCGACCTTTGCAATTTCTCAACTCGTGTCTACGAGACGGAAAGAGAATGACCGTGACGTTTGGCACGTATAGACGCGCAAAGCCCCAGTGTTGCTGCGCCTGTGAAAGCGCTTCCAAGGAAGGGGGCTGGCTAGCAAGAGCTTTCAGTGCTGGCACTTTTCATCTCTGAGCAATTGCTGGACGTTTGCAATTTCTCACCTGAGCTCTCTTTAGAGTGCGCGAGAGGATGAGCAGAAGATGAGGTGGCTAGAGAAGCCCAGAGCCCCAGTGTTCTTAGGCCTACAAAAGCGCTTCCAAGGAAGGGTGCTGGCTAGCAACAGCTTTCAGTGCTGGCACTTTTCATCTCTGAGCAATTGCTCGACGTTTGCAATTTCTCAGCTCGTGTCTACGAGACGGAAAGAGAATGACTGTGACGTTTGGTGGCTAGAGAAGTG
The DNA here is from genome assembly GCA_037962945.1 of Sarcoramphus papa. NCBI lineage: Eukaryota > Metazoa > Chordata > Aves > Accipitriformes > Cathartidae > Sarcoramphus > Sarcoramphus papa. The sequence continues at coordinate 3,644,103 of JBBMRM010000093.1, read as the reverse complement.
CAAAGCCCCAGTGTTGCTGCGCCTGTGAAAGCGCTTCCAAGGAAGGGTGCTGGCTAGCAAGAGCTTTCAGTGCTGGCACTTTTCGTCTCTGAGCAATTGCTCGACGTTTGCAATTTCTCACCTGAGCTCTCTTCAGAGTGCGCGAGTGGATGAGCAGAAGATTAGGTGGCTAGAGAAGCGCAAAGCCCCAGTGTTCTTAGGCCTACAAAAGCGCTTCCAAGGAAGGGTGCTGGCTAGCAACAGCTTTCAGTGCTGGCACTTTTCATCTCTGAGCAATTGCTCGACGTTTGCAATTTCTCAGCTCGTGTCTACGAGACGGAAAGAGAAGGACCGTGACGTTTGGTGCGTAGAGAAGCGCAAAGCCCCAGTGTTGCTGCGCTTGTGAAAGCGCTTCCAAGGAAGGGTGCTGGCTAGCAAGAGCTTTCAGTGCTGGCACTTTTCATCTCTGAGCAATTGCTCGACGTTTGCAATTTCTCACCTGAGCTCTCTTTAGAGTGCGCGAGAGGATGAGCAGAAGATTAGGTGGCTAGAGAAGCCCAGAGCCCCAGTGTTCTTAGGCCTACAAAAGCGCTTCCAAGGAAGGGTGCTGGCTAGCAAGAGCTTTCAGTGCTGGCACTTTTCATCTCTGAGCAATTGCTCGACGTTTGCAATTTCTCAGCTCGTGTCTACGAGACGGAAAGAGAATGACCGTGACGTTTGGTGGGTAGAGAAGCGCAAAGCCCCAGTGTTACTGCGCCTGTAAAGCGCTTCCAAGGAAGGGTGCTGGCTAGCAACAGCTTTCAGTGCTGGCACTTTTCATCTCTGAGCAATTGCTGGACGTTTGCAATTTCTCACCTGAGCTCTCTTTAGAGTGCGCGAGAGGATGAGCAGAAGATGAGGTGGCTAAAGAAGCCCAGAGCCCCAGTGTTCTTAGGCCTACAAAAGCGCTTCCAAGGAAGGGGGCTGGCTAGCAACAGCTTTCAGTGCTGGCACTTTTCATCTCTGAGCAATTGCTCGACGTTTGCAATTTCTCAGCTCGTGTCTACCGACGGAAAGAGAAGGACCGTGACGTTTGGTGGCTAGAGAAGCGCAAAGCCCCAGTGTTACTGCGCCTGTGAAAGCGCTTCCAAGGAAGGGTGTTGGCTAGCAAGAGCTTTCAGTGCTGGCACTTTTCATCTCTGAGCAATTGCTCGACGTTTGCAATTTCTCACCTGAGCTCTCTTTAGAGTGCGCGAGAGGATGAGCAGAAGATTAGGTGGCTAGAGAAGCCCAGAGCCCCAGTGTTCGAAGGGCTACAAAAGCGCTTCCAAGGAAGGGTGCTGGCTAGCAAGAGCTTTCAGTGCTGGCACTTTTCATCTCTGAGCAATTGCTCGACGTTTGCAATTTCTCAACTCGTGTCTACGAGACGGAAAGAGAATGACCGTGACGTTTGGCACGTATAGACGCGCAAAGCCCCAGTGTTGCTGCGCCTGTGAAAGCGCTTCCAAGGAAGGGTGCTGGCTAGCAAGAGCTTTCAGTGCTGGCACTTTTCATCTCTGAGCAATTGCTCGACGTTTGCAATTTCTCACCTGAGCTCTCTTTAGAGTGCGCGAGAGGATGAGCAGAAGATGAGGTGGCTAGAGAAGCCCAGAGCCCCAGTGTTCTTAGGCCTACAAAAGCGCTTCCAAGGAAGGGTGCTGGCTAGCAACAGCTTTCAGTGCTGGCACTTTTCATCTCTGAGCAATTGCTCAACGTTTGCAATTTCTCAACTCGTGTCTACGAGACGGAAAGAGAATGACTGTGACGTTTGGTGGCTAGAGAAGCGCAAAGCCCCAGTGTTGCTGCGCCTGTGAAAGCGCTTCCAAGGAAGGGTGCTGGCTAGCAAGAGCTTTCAGTGCTGGCACTTTTCGTCTCTGAGCAATTGCTCGACGTTTGCAATTTCTCACCTGAGCTCTCTTCAGAGTGCGCGAGAGGATGAGCAGAAGATTAGGTGGCTAGACAAGCCCAGAGCCCCAGTGTTCTTAGGCCTACAAAAGCGCTTCCAAGGAAGGGTGCTGGCTAGCAACAGCTTTCAGTGCTGGCACTTTTCATCTCTGAGCAATTGCTCGACGTTTGCAATTTCTCAGCTCGTGTCTACGAGACGGAAAGAGAAGGACCGTGACGTTTGGTGCGTAGAGAAGTGCAAAGCCCCAGTGTTACTGCGCCTGTGAAAGCGCTTCCAAGGAAGGGTGCTGGCTAGCAACAGCTTTCAGTGCTGGCACTTTTCATCTCTGAGCAATTGCTCGACGTTTGCAATTTCTCACCTGAGCTCTCTTTAGAGTGCGCGAGAGGATGAGCAGAAGATTAGGTGGCTAGAGAAGCCCAGAGCCCCAGTGTTCTTAGGCCCACAAAAGCACTTCCAAGGAAGGGTGCTGGCTAGCAAGAGCTTTCAGTGCTGGCACTTTTCATCTCGGAGCAATTGCTCGACGTTTGCAATTTCTCAGCTCGTGTCTACGAGACGGAAAGAGAAGGACCGTGACGTTTGGTGGCTAGAGAAGCGCAAAGCCCCAGTGTTGCTGCGCTTGTGAAAGCGCTTCCAAGGAAGGGTGCTGGCTAGCAACAGCTTTCAGTGCTGGCACTTTTCATCTCTGAGCAATTGCTGGACGTTTGCAATTTCTCAGCTCGTGTCTACGAGACGGAAATAGAAGGACCGTGACGTTTGGTGGGTAGAGAAGCGCAAAGCCCCAGTGTTGCTGTGCCTGTGAAAGCGCTTCCAAGGAAGGGTGCTGGCTAGCAACAGCTTTCAGTGCTGGCACTTTTCTTCTCTGAGCAATTGCTCGACGTTTGCAATTTCTCACCTGAGCTCTCTTTAGAGTGCGCGAGAGGATGAGCAGAAGATGAGGTGGCTAGAGAAGCCCAGAGCCCCAGTGTTCTTAGGCCTACAAAAGCGCTTCCAAGGAAGGGTGCTGGCTAGCAACAGCTTTCAGTGCTGGCACTTTTCATCTCTGAGCAATTGCTCGACGTTTGCAATTTCTCACCCGAGCTCTCTTTAGAGTGCGCGAGAGGATGAGCAGAAGATGAGGTGGCTAGAGAAGCCCAGAGCCCCAGTGTTCTTAGGCCTACAAAAGCGCTTCCAAGGAAGGGTGCTGGCTAGCAACAGCTTCCAGTGCTGGCACTTTTCATCTCTAAGCAATTGCTCAACGTTTGCAATTTCTCAGCTCGTGTCTACGAGACGGAAAGAGAAGGACCGTGACGTTTGGTGGCTAGAGAAGCGCAAAGCCCCAGTGTTGCTGCGCCTGTGAAAGCACTTCCAAGGAAGGGTGCTGGCTAGCAAGAGCTTTCAGTGCTGGCACTTTTCATCTCTGAGCAATTGCTCGACGTTTGCAATTTCTCAGCTCGTGTCTATGAGACGGAAAGAGAATGAGAGTCACGTTTGGTGGCTAGAGAAGCGCAAATCCCCAGTGTTACTGCGCTTGTGAAAGCGCTTCCAAGGAAGGGTGCTGGCTAGCAACAGCTTTCAGTGCTGGCACTTTTCATCTCTGAGCAATTGCTCGACGTTTGCAATTTCTCACCTGAGCTCTCTTTAGAGTGCGCGAGAGGATGAGCAGAAGATTAGGTGGCTAGAGAAGCCCAGAGCCCCAGTGTTCTTAGGCCTACAAAAGCGCTTCCAAGGAAGGGTGCTGGCTAGCAACAGCTTCCAGTGCTGGCACTTTTCATCTCTGAGCAATTGCTCGACGTTTGCAATTTCTCAGCTCGTGTCTACGAGACGGAAAGAGAAGGACCGTGACGTTTGGTGGCTAGAGAAGCGCAAAGCCCCAGTGTTACTGCGCCTGTAAAGCGCTTCCAAGGAAGGGTGCTGGCTAGCAACAGCTTTCAGTGCTGGCACTTTTCATCTCTGAGCAATTGCTGGACGTTTGCAATTTCTCACCTGAGCTCTCTTTAGAGTGCGCGAGAGGATGAGCAGAAGATGAGGTGGCTAAAGAAGCCCAGAGCCCCAGTGTTCTTAGGCCTACAAAAGCGCTTCCAAGGAAGGGGGCTGGCTAGCAACAGCTTTCAGTGCTGGCACTTTTCATCTCTGAGCAATTGCTCGACGTTTGCAATTTCTCAGCTCGTGTCTACCGACGGAAAGAGAAGGACCGTGACGTTTGGTGGGTAGAGAAGCGCAAAGCCCCAGTGTTGCTGCGCCTGTGAAAGCGCTTCCAAGGAAGGGTGCTGGCTAGCAACAGCTTTCAGTGCTGGCACTTTTCATCTCTGAGCAATTGCTCGACGTTTGCAATTTCTCACCTGAGCTCTCTTTAGAGTGCGCGAGAGGATGAGCAGAAGATGAGGTGGTTAGAGAAGCCCAGAGCCCCAGTGTTCTAAGGGCTACAAAAGCGCTTCCAAGGAAGGGTGCTGGCTAGCAAGAGCTTTCAGTGCTGGCACTTTTCATCTCGGAGCAATTGCTCGACGTTTGCAATTTCTCAACTCGAGTCTACGAGACGGAAAGAGAATGACCGTGACATTTGGTGCGTATAGAAGCGCAAAGCCCCAGTGTTGCTGCGGCTGTGAAAGCGCTTCCAAGGAAGGGTGCTGGCTAGCAAGAGCTTTCAGTGCTGGCACTTTTCATCTCTGAGCAATTGCTCGACGTTTGCAATTTCTCACCTGAGCTCTCTTTAGAGTGCGCGAGAGGATGAGCAGAAGATGAGGTGACTAGAGAAGCCCAGAGCCCCAGTGTTCTTAGGCCTACAAAAGCGCTTCCAAGGAAGGGTGCTGGCTAGCAAGAGCTTTCAGTGCTGGCACTTTTCATCTCTGAGCAATTGCTCGACGTTTGCAATTTCTCAGCTCGTGTCTACGAGACGGAAAGAGAAGGACCGTGACGTTTGGTGGCTAGAGAAGCGCAAAGCCCCAGTGTTGCTGCGCTTGTGAAAGCGCTTCCAAGGAAGGGTGCTGGCTAGCAACAGCTTTCAGTGCTGGCACTTTTCATCTCTGAGCAATTGCTGGACGTTTGCAATTTCTCAGCTCGTGTCTACGAGACGGAAATAGAAGGACCGTGACGTTTGGTGGGTAGAGAAGCGCAAAGCCCCAGTGTTGCTGTGCCTGTGAAAGCGCTTCCAAGGAAGGGTGCTGGCTAGCAACAGCTTTCAGTGCTGGCACTTTTCTTCTCTGAGCAATTGCTCGACGTTTGCAATTTCTCACCTGAGCTCTCTTTAGAGTGCGCGAGAGGATGAGCAGAAGATGAGGTGGCTAGAGAAGCCCAGAGCCCCAGTGTTCTTAGGCCTACAAAAGCGCTTCCAAGGAAGGGTGCTGGCTAGCAACAGCTTTCAGTGCTGGCACTTTTCATCTCTGAGCAATTGCTCGACGTTTGCAATTTCTCACCCGAGCTCTCTTTAGAGTGCGCGAGAGGATGAGCAGAAGATGAGGTGGCTAGAGAAGCCCAGAGCCCCAGTGTTCTTAGGCCTACAAAAGCGCTTCCAAGGAAGGGTGCTGGCTAGCAACAGCTTCCAGTGCTGGCACTTTTCATCTCTAAGCAATTGCTCAACGTTTGCAATTTCTCAGCTCGTGTCTACGAGACGGAAAGAGAAGGACCGTGACGTTTGGTGGCTAGAGAAGCGCAAAGCCCCAGTGTTGCTGCGCCTGTGAAAGCACTTCCAAGGAAGGGTGCTGGCTAGCAAGAGCTTTCAGTGCTGGCACTTTTCATCTCTGAGCAATTGCTCGACGTTTGCAATTTCTCAGCTCGTGTCTATGAGACGGAAAGAGAATGAGAGTCACGTTTGGTGGCTAGAGAAGCGCAAATCCCCAGTGTTACTGCGCTTGTGAAAGCGCTTCCAAGGAAGGGTGCTGGCTAGCAACAGCTTTCAGTGCTGGCACTTTTCATCTCTGAGCAATTGCTCGACGTTTGCAATTTCTCACCTGAGCTCTCTTTAGAGTGCGCGAGAGGATGAGCAGAAGATTAGGTGGCTAGAGAAGCCCAGAGCCCCAGTGTTCTTAGGCCTACAAAAGCGCTTCCAAGGAAGGGTGCTGGCTAGCAACAGCTTCCAGTGCTGGCACTTTTCATCTCTGAGCAATTGCTCGACGTTTGCAATTTCTCAGCTCGTGTCTACGAGACGGAAAGAGAAGGACCGTGACGTTTGGTGGCTAGAGAAGCGCAAAGCCCCAGTGTTACTGCGCCTGTAAAGCGCTTCCAAGGAAGGGTGCTGGCTAGCAACAGCTTTCAGTGCTGGCACTTTTCATCTCTGAGCAATTGCTGGACGTTTGCAATTTCTCACCTGAGCTCTCTTTAGAGTGCGCGAGAGGATGAGCAGAAGATGAGGTGGCTAAAGAAGCCCAGAGCCCCAGTGTTCTTAGGCCTACAAAAGCGCTTCCAAGGAAGGGGGCTGGCTAGCAACAGCTTTCAGTGCTGGCACTTTTCATCTCTGAGCAATTGCTCGACGTTTGCAATTTCTCAGCTCGTGTCTACCGACGGAAAGAGAAGGACCGTGACGTTTGGTGGGTAGAGAAGCGCAAAGCCCCAGTGTTGCTGCGCCTGTGAAAGCGCTTCCAAGGAAGGGTGCTGGCTAGCAAGAGCTTTCAGTGCTGGCACTTTTCATCTCTGAGCAATTGCTCGACGTTTGCAATTTCTCACCTGAGCTCTCTTTAGAGTGCGCGAGAGGATGAGCAGAAGATGAGGTGGCTAGAGAAGCCCAGAGCCCCAGTGTTCTAAGGGCTACAAAAGCGCTTCCAAGGAAGGGTGCTGGCTAGCAAGAGCTTTCAGTGCTGGCACTTTTCATCTCTGAGCAATTGCTCGACGTTTGCAATTTCTCAACTCGAGTCTACGAGACGGAAAGAGAATGACCGTGACATTTGGTGCGTATAGAAGCGCAAAGCCCCAGTGTTGCTGCGGCTGTGAAAGCGCTTCCAAGGAAGGGTGCTGGCTAGCAAGAGCTTTCAGTGCTGGCACTTTTCATCTCTGAGCAATTGCTCGACGTTTGCAATTTCTCACCTGAGCTCTCTTTAGAGTGCGCGAGAGGATGAGCAGAAGATGAGGTGACTAGAGAAGCCCAGAGCCCCAGTGTTCTTAGGCCTACAAAAGCGCTTCCAAGGAAGGGTGCTGGCTAGCAACAGCTTTCAGTGCTGGCACTTTTCATCTCTGAGCAATTGCTCGACGTTTGCAATTTCTCAGCTCGTGTCTACGAGACGGAAAGAGAATGACCGTGACGTTTGGTGGCTAGAGAAGCGCAAAGCCCCAGTGTTGCTGCGCCTGTAAAGCGCTTCCAAGGAAGGGTGCTGGCTAGCAACAGCTTTCAGTGCTGGCACTTTTCATCTCTGAGCAATTGCTGGACGTTTGCAATTTCTCACCTGAGCTCTCTTTAGAGTGCGCGAGAGGATGAGCAGAAGATGAGGTGGCTAGAGAAGCCCAGAGCCCCAGTGTTCTTAGGCCTACAAAAGCGCTTCCAAGGAAGGGTGCTGGCTAGCAACAGCTTTCAGTGCTGGCACTTTTCATATCTGAGCAATTGCTCGACATTTGCAATTTCTCAGCTCGTGTCTACCGACGGAAAGAGAAGGACCGTGACGTTTGGTGGGTAGAGAAGCGCAAAGCCCCAGTGTTGCTGCGCCTGTGAAAGCGCTTCCAAGGAAGGGTGCTGGCTAGCAAGAGCTTTCAGTGCTGGCACTTTTCATCTCTGAGCAATTGCTCGACGTTTGCAATTTCTCACCTGAGCTCTCTTTAGAGTGCGCGAGAGGATGAGCAGAAGATGAGGTGGCTAGAGAAGCCCAGAGCCCCAGTGTTCTTAGGGCTACAAAAGCGCTTCCAAGGAAGGGTGCTGGCTAGCAACAGCTTTCAGTGCTGGCACTTTTCATCTCTGAGCAATTGCTCGACGTTTGCAATTTCTCAACTCGTGTCTACGGGACGGAAAGAGAATGACAGTGACATTTGGTGCGTATAGAAGCGCAAAGCCCCAGTGTTGCTGCGGCTGTGAAAGCGCTTCCAAGGAAGGGTGCTGGCTAGCAAGAGCTTTCAGTGCTGGCACTTTTCATCTCTGAGCAATTGCTGGACGTTTGCAATTTCTCACCTGAGCTCTCTTTAGAGTGCGCGAGAGGATGAGCAGAAGATGAGGTGGCTAGAGAAGCCCAGAGCCCCACTGTTCTTAGGCCTACAAAAGCGCTTCCAAGGAAGGGTGCTGGCTAGCAACAGCTTTCAGTGCTGGCACTTTTCATCTCGGAGCAATTGCTCGACGTTTGCAATTTCTCAGCTCGTGTCTACCAACGGAAAGAGAAGGACCGTGAGGTTTGGTGCGTAGAGAAGTGCAAAGCCCCAGTGTTGCTGCGCCTGTGAAAGCGCTTCCAAGGAAGGGTGCTGGCTAGCAAGAGCTTTCAGTGCTGGCACTTTTCATCTCTGAGCAATTGCTCGACGTTTGCAATTTCTCAGCTCGTGTCTACGAGACGGAAAGAGAAGGACCGTGACGTTTGGTGGCTAGAGAAGAGCAAAGCCCCAGTGTTACTGCGCCTGTGAAAGCGCTTCCAAGGAAGGGTGCTGGCTAGCAACAGCTTTCAGTGCTGGCACTTTTCATCTCTGAGCAATTGCTCGACGTTTGCAATTTCTCACCTGAGCTCTCTTTAGAGTGCGCGAGAGGATGAGCAGAAGATGAGGTGGCTAGAGAAGCCCAGAGCCCCAGTGTTCTTAGGCCTACAAAAGCGCTTCCAAGGAAGGGTGCTGGCTAGCAAGAGCTTTCAGTGCTGGCACTTTTCATCTCGGAGCAATTGCTCGACGTTTGCAATTTCTCAGCTCGTGTCTACGAGACGGAAAGAGAAGGACCGTGACGTTTGGTGGGTAGAGAAGCGCAAAGCCCCAGTGTTACTGCGCCTGTAAAGCGCTTCCAAGGAAGGGTGCTGGCTAGCAACAGCTTTCAGTGCTGGCACTTTTCATCTCTGAGCAATTGCTGGACGTTTGCAATTTCTCACCTGAGCTCTCTTTAGAGTGCGCGAGAGGATGAGCAGAAGATGAGGTGGCTAGAGAAGCCCAGAGCCCCAGTGTTCTTAGGCCTACAAAAGAGCTTCCAAGGAAGGGTGCTGGCTAGCAACAGCTTTCAGTGCTGGCACTTTTCATCTCTGAGCAATTGCTCGATGTTTGCAATTTCTTAGCTCGTTTCTACGAGACGGAAAGAGAAGGACCGTGACGTTTGGTGTGTCGAGAAGCGCAAAGCCCCAGTGATGCTGCGCCTGTGAAAGCGCTTCCAAGGAAGGGTGCTGGCTAGCAACAGCTTTCAGTGCTTGCACTTTTCGTCTCTGAGCAATTGCTCGATGTTTGCAATTTCTCAGCTCGTGTCTACGAGACGGAAAGAGAAGGACCGTGACGTTTGGTGGCTAGAGAGGCGCAAAGCCCCAGTGTTGCTGCGCCTGTGAAAGCGCTTCCAAGGAAGGGTGCTGGCTAGCAACAGCTTTCAGTGCTGGCAGTTTTCTTCTCTGAACAATTGCTCGACGTTTGCAATTTCTCACCTGAGCTCTCTTTAGAGTGCGCGAGAGGATGAGCAGAAGATGAGGTGGCTAGAGAAGCCCAGAGCCCCAGTGTTCTAAGGGCTACAAAAGAGCTTCCAAGGAAGGGTGCTGGCTAGCAACAGCTTTCAGTGCTGGCACTTTTCGTCTCTGAGCAATTGCTCGACGTTTGCAATTTCTCACCTGAGCTCTCTTTAGAGTGCGCGAGAGGATGAGCAGAAGATTAGGTGGCTAGAGAATCCCAGAGCCCCAGTGTTGCTGCGCCTACAAAAGCGCTTCCAAGGAAGGGGGCTGGCTAGCAACAGCTTTCAGTGCTGGCACTTTTCATCTCTGAGCAATTGCTCGACGTTTGCAATTTCTCAGCTCGTGTCTACGAGACGGAAAGAGAAGGACCGTGACGTGTGATGGCTAGAGAAGCGCAAAGCCCCAGTGTTACTGCGCCTGTGAAAGCGCTTCCAAGGAAGGGTGCTGGCTAACAAAAGCTTTCAGTGCTGGCACTTTTCATCTCTGAGCAATTGCTCGACGTTTGCAATTTCTCAGCTCGTGTCTATGAGACGGATAGAGAATGACCGTGACGTTTGGTGGGTAGAGAAGCGCAAAGCCCCAGTGTTGCTGCGCCTGTGAAAGCGCTTCCAAGGAAGGGTGCTGGCTAGCAACAGCTTTCAGTGCTGGCACTTTTCATCTCTGAGCAATTGCTCGACGTTTGCAATTTTTCACCTGAGCTCTCTTTAGAGTGCGCGAGAGGATGAGCAGAAGATTAGGTGGCTAGAGAAGCCCAGAGCCCCAGTGTTCTTAGGCCTACAAAAGCGCTTCCAAGGAAGGGTGCTGGCTAGCAACAGCTTTCAGTGCTGGCACTTTTCATCTCTGAGCAATTGCTCGACGTTTGCAATTTCTCAGCTCGTGTCTACGAGACGGAAAGAGAAGGACCGTGACGTTTGGTGGCTAGAGAAGCGCAAAGCCCCAGTGTTACTGCGCCTGTGAAAGCGCTTCCAAGGAAGGGTGCTGGCTAGCAACAGCTTTCAGTGCTGGCACTTTTCATCTCTGAGCAATTGCTCGACGTTTGCAATTTCTCACCTGAGCTCTCTTCAGAGTGCGCGGGAGGATGAGCAGAAGATTAGGTGGCTAGAGAAGCCCAGAGCCCCAGTGTTCTTAGGCCTACAAAAGCGCTTCCAAGGAAGGGGGCTGGCTAGCAAGAGCTTTCAGTGCTGGCACTTTTCATCTCTGAGCAATTGCTCGACGTTTGCAATTTCTCAGCTCGTGTCTACGAGACGGAAAGAGAAGGACCGTGACGTTTGGTGGGTAGAGAAGCGCAAAGCCCCAGTGTTACTGCGCCTGTGAAAGCGCTTCCAAGGAAGGGTGCTGGCTAGCAACAGCTTTCAGTGCTGGCAGTTTTCTTCTCTGAGCAATTGCTCGACGTTTGCAATTTCTCACCTGAGCTCTCTTTAGAGCGCGAGAGGATGAGCAGAAGATGAGGTGGCTAGAGAAGCCCAGAGCCCCAGTGTTCTAAGGGCTACAAAAGAGCTTCCAAGGAAGGGTGCTGGCTAGCAACAGCTTTCAGTGCTGGCACTTTTCGTCTCTGAGCAATTGCTCGACGTTTGCAATTTCTCAGCTCGTGTCTACGAGACGGAAAGAGAATGACCGTGACGTTTGGTGGGTAGAGAAGCGCAAAGCCCCAGTGTTACTGCGCTTGTGAAAGCGCTTCCAAGGAAGGGTGCTGGCTAGCAACAGCTTTCAGTGCTGGCACTTTTCATCTCTGAGCAATTGCTGGACGTTTGCAATTTCTCACCTGAGCTCTCTTTAGAGTGCGCGAGAGGATGAGCAGAAGATGAGGTGGCTAAAGAAGCCCAGAGCCCCAGTGTTCTTAGGCCTACAAAAGCACTTCCAAGGAAGGGTGCTGGCTAGCAACAGCTTTCAGTGCTGGCACTTTTCATCTCTGAGCAATTGCTCGACCTTTGCAATTTCTCAGCTCGTGTCTACGAGACGGAAAGAGAAGGACCGTGACGTTTGGTGGGTAGAGAAGCGCAAAGCCCCAGTGTTACTGCGCCTGTAAAGCGCTTCCAAGGAAGGGTGCTGGCTAGCAACAGCTTTCAGTGCTGGCACTTTTCATCTCTGAGCAATTGCACGACGTTTGCAATTTCTCACCTGAGCTCTCTTTAGACTGCGCGAGAGGATGAGCAGAAGATGAGGTGGCTAGAGAAGCCCAGAGCCCCAGTGTTCTTAGGCCTACAAAAGCGCTTCCAAGGAAGGGGGCTGGCTAGCAAGAGCTTTCAGTGCTGGCACTTTTCCTCTCTGAGCAATTGCTCGACGTTTGCAATTTCTCAGCTCGTGTCTACGAGACGGAAAGAGAAGGACCGTGACTTTTGGTGGGTAGAGAAGCGCAAAGCCCCAGTGTTGCTGCGCCTGTGAAAGCGCTTCCAAGGAAGGGTGCTGGCTAGCAAGAGCTTTCAGTGCTGGCACTTTTCATCTCTGAGCAATTGCTCGACGTTTGCAATTTCTCACCTGAGCTCTCTTTAGAGTGCGCGAGAGGATGAGCAGAAGATGAGGTGGCTAGAGAAGCCCAGAGCCCCAGTGTTCTTAGGCCTACAAAAGCGCTTCCAAGGAAGGGGGCTGGCTAGCAACAGCTTTCAGTGCTGGCACTTTTCATCTCGGAGCAATTGCTCGACGTTTGCAATTTCTCAGCTCGTGTCTACGAGACGGAAAGAGAAGGACCGTGACGTTTGGTGCGTAGAGAAGTGCAAAGCCCCAGTGTTACTGCGCCTGTGAAAGCGCTTCCAAGGAAGGGTGCTGGCTAGCAAGAGCTTTCAGTGCTGGCACTTTTCATCTCTGAGCAATTGCTCGACGTTTGCAATTTCTCACCTGAGCTCTCTTCAGAGTGCGCGAGAGGATGAGCAGAAGATGAGGTGGCTAAAGAAGCCCAGAGCCCCAGTGTTCTTAGGCCTACAAAAGCACTTCCAAGGAAGGGTGCTGGCTAGCAACAGCTTTCAGTGCTGGCAGTTTTCATCTCTGAGCAATTGCTCGACGTTTGCAATTTCTCAGCTCGTGTCTACGAGACGGAAAGAGAAGGACCGTGACGTTTGGTGGCTAGAGAAGCGCAAAGCCCCAGTGTTACTGCGCCTGTAAAGCGCTTCCAAGGAAGGGTGCTGGCTAGCAACAGCTTTCAGTGCTGGCACTTTTCATCTCTGAGCAATTGCTCGACGTTTGCAATTTCTCACCTGAGCTCTCTTTAGAGTGCGCGAGAGGATGAGCAGAAGATGAGGTGGCTAGAGAAGCCCAGAGCCCCAGTGTTCTTAGGCCTACAAAAGCGCTTCCAAGGAAGGGGGCTGGCTAGCAACAGCTTTCAGTGCTGGCACTTTTCATCTCTGAGCAATTGCTCGACGTTTGCAATTTCTCAGCTCGTGTCTACCGACGGAAAGAGAATGACCGTGACGTTTGGTGGGTAGAGAAGCGCAAAGCCCCAGTGTTGCTGCGCCTGTGAAAGCGCTTCCAAGGAAGGGTGCTGGCTAGCAACAGCTTTCAGTGCTGGCACTTTTCATCTCTGAGCAATTGCTCGACGTTTGCAATTTCTCACCTGAGCTCTCTTTAGAGTGCGCGAGAGGATGAGCAGAAGATTAGGTGGCTAGAGAAGCCCAGAGCCCCAGTGTTCTTAGGCCTACAAAAGCGCTTCCAAGGAAGGGTGCTGGCTAGCAACAGCTTTCAGTGCTGGCACTTTTCATCTCTGAGCAATTGCTCGACGTTTGCAATTTCTCAACTCGTGTCTACGGGACGGAAAGAGAATGACAGTGACATTTGGTGCGTATAGAAGCGCAAAGCCCCAGTGTTGCTGCGCCTGTGAAAGCACTTCCAAGGAAGGGTGCTGGCTAGCAAGAGCTTTCAGTGCTGGCACTTTTCATCTCTGAGCAATTGCTCGATGTTTGCAATTTCTTAGCTATTTTCTACGAGACGGAAAGAGAAGGACCGTGACGTTTGGTGTGTCGAGAAGCGCAAAGCCCCAGTGATGCTGCGCCTGTGAAAGCGCTTCCAAGGAAGGGTGCTGGCTAGCAAGAGCTTTCAGTGCTTGCACTTTTCATCTCTGAGCAATTGCTCGATGTTTGCAATTTCTCAGATCGTGTCTACGAGACGGAAAGAGAAGGACCGTGACGTTTGGTGGCTAGAGAGGCGCAAAGCCCCAGTGTTGCTGCGCCTGTGAAAGCGCTTCCAAGGAAGGGTGCTGGCTAGCAACAGCTTTCAGTGCTGGCAGTTTTCTTCTCTGAACAATTGCTCGACGTTTGCAATTTCTCACCTGAGCTCTCTTTAGAGTGCGCGAGAGGATGAGCAGAAGATGAGGTGGCTAGAGAAGCCCAGAGCCCCAGTGTTCTTAGGCCTACAAAAGCGCTTCCAAGGAAGGGTGCTGGCTAGCAACAGCTTTCAGTGCTGGCACTTTTCGTCTCTGAGCAATTGCTCGACGTTTGCAATTTCTCCCCTGAGCTCTCTTTAGAGTGCGCGAGAGGATGAGCAGATTAGGTGGCTAGAGAATCCCAGAGCCCCAGTGTTCTTAGGCCTACAAAAGCGCTTCCAAGGAAGGGGGCTGGCTAGCAACAGCTTTCAGTGCTGGCACTTTTCATCTCTGAGCAATTGCTCGACGTTTGCAATTTCTCAGCTCGTGTCTACGAGACGGAAAGAGAAGGACCGTGACGTGTGATGGCTAGAGAAGCGCAAAGCCCCAGTGTTACTGCGCCTGTGAAAGCGCTTCCAAGGAAGGGTGCTGGCTAGCAAAAGCTTTCAGTGCTGGCACTTTTCATCTCTGAGCAATTGCTCGACGTTTGCAATTTCTCAGCTCGTGTCTATGAGACGGATAGAGAATGACCGTGACGTTTGGTGGGTAGAGAAGCGCAAAGCCCCAGTGTTACTGCGCTTGTGAAAGCGCTTCCAAGGAAGGGGGCTGGCTAGCAACAGCTTTCAGTGCTGGCACTTTTCATCTCTGAGCAATTGCTCGACATTTGCAATTTTTCACCTGAGCTCTCTTTAGAGTGCGCGAGAGGATGAGCAGAAGATTAGGTGGCTAGAGAAGCCCAGAGCCCCAGTGTTCTTAGGCCTACAAAAGCGCTTCCAAGGAAGGGGGCTGGCTAGCAACAGCTTTCAGTGCTGGCACTTTTCATCTCTGAGCAATTGCTCGACGTTTGCAATTTCTCAGCTCGTGTCTACGAGACGGAAAGAGAAGGACCGTGACGTTTGGTGGGTAGAGAAGCGCAAAGCCCCAGTGTTACTGCGCTTGTGAAAGCGCTTCCAAGGAAGGGTGCTGGCTAGCAAGAGCTTTCAGTGCTGGCACTTTTCATCTCTGAGCAATTGCTCGACGTTTGCAATTTCTCACCTGAGCTCTCTTTAGAGTGCGCGAGAGGATGAGCAGAAGATGAGGTGGCTAGAGAAGCCCAGAGCCCCAGTGTTCTTAGGCCTACAAAAGCGCTTCCAAGGAAGGGTGCTGGCTAGCAACAGCTTTCAGTGCTGGCACTTTTCATCTCTGAGCAATTGCTCGACGTTTGCAATTTCTCAGCTCGTGGCTACGAGACGGAAAGAGAAGGACCGTGACGTTTGGTGGCTAGAGAAGCGCAAAGCCCCAGTGTTACTGCGCCTGTGAAAGCGCTTCCAAGGAAGGGTGCTGGCTAGCAAGAGCTTTCAGTGCTGGCACTTTTCATCTCTGAGCAATTGCTCGACGTTTGCAATTTCTCACCTGAGCTCTCTTCAGAGTGCGCGGGAGGATGAGCAGAAGATTAGGTGGCTAGAGAAGCCCAGAGCCCCAGTGTTCTTAGGCCTACAAAAGCGCTTCCAAGGAAGGGGGCTGGCTAGCAAGAGCTTTCAGTGCTGGCACTTTTCATCTCTGAGCAATTGCTCGACGTTTGCAATTTCTCAGCTCGTGTCTACGAGACGGAAAGAGAAGGACCGTGACGTTTGGTGGCTAGAGAAGCGCAAATCCCCAGTGTTACTGCGCCTGTGAAAGCGCTTCCAAGGAAGGGTGCTGGCTAGCAACAGCTTTCAGTGCTGGCAGTTTTCTTCTCTGAGCAATTGCTCGACGTTTGCAATTTCTCACCTGAGCTCTCTTTAGAGCGCGAGAGGATGAGCAGAAGATGAGGTGGCTAGAGAAGCCCAGAGCCCCAGTGTTCTAAGGGCTACAAAAGAGCTTCCAAGGAAGGGTGCTGGCTAGCAACAGCTTTCAGTGCTGGCACTTTTCGTCTCTGAGCAATTGCTCGACGTTTGCAATTTCTCACCTCAGCTCTCTTTAGAGTGCGCGAGAGGATGAGCAGAAGATTAGGTGGCTAGAGAACCCCAGAGCCCCACTGTTCTTAGGCCTACAAAAGCGCTTCCAAGGAAGGGTGCTGGCTAGCAAGAGCTTTCAGTGCTGGCACTTTTCATCTCGGAGCAATTGCTCGACGTTTGCAATTTCTCAGCTCGTGTCTACGAGACGGAAAGAGAATGACCGTGACGTTTGGTGGGTAGAGAAGCGCAAAGCCCCAGTGTTACTGCGCTTGTGAAAGCGCTTCCAAGGAAGGGTGCTGGCTAGCAACAGCTTTCAGTGCTGGCACTTTTCATCTCTGAGCAATTGCTGGACGTTTGCAATTTCTCACCTGAGCTCTCTTTAGAGTGCGCGAGAGGATGAGCAGAAGATGAGGTGGCTAGAGAAGCCCAGAGCCCCACTGTTCTTAGGCCTACAAAAGCACTTCCAAGGAAGGGTGCTGGCTAGCAACAGCTTTCAGTGCTGGCACTTTTCATCTCTGAGCAATTGCTCGACGTTTGCAATTTCTCAGCTCGTGTCTAGGAGACGGAAAGAGAAGGACCGTGACGTTTGGTGGCTAGAGAAGCGCAAAGCCCCAGTGTTACTGCGCCTGTAAAGCGCTTCCAAGGAAGGGTGCTGGCTAGCAACAGCTTTCAGTGCTGGCACTTTTCATCTCTGAGCAATTGCTGGACGTTTGCAATTTCTCACCTGAGCTCTCTTCAGAGTGCGCGAGAGGATGAGCAGAAGATGAGGTGGCTAGAGAAGCCCAGAGCCCCAGTGTTCTTAGGCCTACAAAAGCGCTTCCAAGGAAGGGTGCTGGCTAGCAAGAGCTTTCAGTGCTGGCACTTTTCCTCTCTGAGCAATTGCTCGACGTTTGCAATTTCTCAGCTCGTGTCTACGAGACGGAAAGAGAAGGACCGTGACT
The DNA here is from genome assembly GCA_037962945.1 of Sarcoramphus papa. NCBI lineage: Eukaryota > Metazoa > Chordata > Aves > Accipitriformes > Cathartidae > Sarcoramphus > Sarcoramphus papa. The sequence continues at coordinate 3,627,550 of JBBMRM010000093.1, read as the reverse complement.
TTTGGTGGGTAGAGAAGCGCAAAGCCCCAGTGTTGCTGTGCCTGTGAAAGCGCTTCCAAGGAAGGGTGCTGGCTAGCAAGAGCTTTCAGTGCTGGCACTTTTCATCTCTGAGCAATTGCTCGACGTTTGCAATTTCTCACCTGAGCTCTCTTTAGAGTGCGCGAGAGGATGAGCAGAAGATGAGGTGGCTAGAGAAGCCCAGAGCCCCAGTGTTCTTAGGCCTACAAAAGCGCTTCCAAGGAAGGGTGCTGGCTAGCAACAGCTTTCAGTGCTGGCACTTTTCATCTCTGAGCAATTGCTCGACGTTTGCAATTTCTCAGCTCGTGTCTACGAGACGGAAAGAGAAGGACCGTGACGTTTGGTGCGTAGAGAAGTGCAAAGCCCCAGTGTTACTGCGCCTGTGAAAGCGCTTCCAAGGAAGGGTGCTGGCTAGCAACAGCTTTCAGTGCTGGCACTTTTCATCTCTGAGCAATTGCTGGACGTTTGCAATTTCTCACCTGAGCTCTCTTCAGAGTGCGCGAGAGGATGAGCAGAAGATGAGGTGGCTAAAGAAGCCCAGAGCCCCAGTGTTCTTAGGCCTACAAAAGCACTTCCAAGGAAGGGTGCTGGCTAGCAACAGCTTTCAGTGCTGGCACTTTTCATCTCGGAGCAATTGCTCGACGTTTGCAATTTCTCAGCTCGTGTCTACGAGACGGAAAGAGAAGGACCGTGACGTTTGGTGGGTAGAGAAGCGCAAAGCCCCAGTGTTACTGCGCCTGTAAAGCGCTTCCAAGGAAGGGTGCTGGCTAGCAACAGCTTTCAGTGCTGGCACTTTTCATCTCTGAGCAATCGCTCGACGTTTGCAATTTCTCACCTGAGCTCTCTTTAGAGTGCGCGAGAGGATGAGCAGAAGATTAGGTGGCTAGAGAAGCCCAGAGCCCCACTGTTCTTAGGCCTACAAAAGCGCTTCCAAGGAAGGGTGCTGGCTAGCAAGAGCTTTCAGTGCTGGCACTTTTCATCTCTGAGCAATTGCTCGACGTTTGCAATTTCTCAGCTCGTGTCTACCGACGGAAAGAGAAGGACCGTGACGTTTGGTGGGTAGAGAAGCGCAAAGCCCCAGTGTTGCTGCGCCTGTGAAAGCGCTTCCAAGGAAGGGTGCTGGCTAGCAAGAGCTTTCAGTGCTGGCACTTTTCATCTCTGAGCAATTGCTCGACGTTTGCAATTTCTCACCTGAGCTCTCTTTAGAGTGCGCGAGAGGATGAGCAGAAGATTAGGTGGCTAGAGAAGCCCAGAGCCCCAGTGTTCTTAGGCCTACAAAAGCGCTTCCAAGGAAGGGTGCTGGCTAGCAACAGCTTTCAGTGCTGGCACTTTTCATCTCTGAGCAATTGCTCGACGTTTGCAATTTCTCAACTCGTGTCTACGGGACGGAAAGAGAATGACAGTGACATTTGGTGCGTATAGAAGCGCAAAGCCCCAGTGTTGCTGCGGCTGTGAAAGCGCTTCCAAGGAAGGGTGCTGGCTAGCAAGAGCTTTCAGTGCTGGCACTTTTCATCTCTGAGCAATTGCTCGACGTTTGCAATTTCTCACCTGAGCTCTCTTTAGAGTGCGCGAGAGGATGAGCAGAAGATGAGGTGGCTAGAGAAGCCCTGAGCCCCAGTGTTCTTAGGCCTACAAAAGCGCTTCCAAGGAAGGGTGCTGGCTAGCAACAGCTTTCAGTGCTGGCACTTTTCATCTCTGAGCAATTGCTCGACGTTTGCAATTTCTCAGCTCGTGTCTACGAGACGGAAAGAGAAGGACCGTGACGTTTGGTGCGTATAGAAGCGCAAAGCCCCAGTGTTGCTGCGCCTGTGAAAGCACTTCCAAGGAAGGGTGCTGGCTAGCAAGAGCTTTCAGTGCTGGCACTTTTCATCTCTGAGCAATTGCTCGATGTTTGCAATTTCTTAGCTCGTGTCTACGAGACGGAAAGAGAAGGACCGTGACGTTTGGTGTGTCGAGAAGCGCAAAGCCCCAGTGTTGCTGCGCCTGTGAAAGCGCTTCCAAGGAAGGGTGCTGGCTAGCAACAGCTTTCAGTGCTGGCACTTTTCATCTCTGAGCAATTGCTCGACGTTTGCAATTTCTCAGCTCGTGTCTACCGACGGAAAGAGAATGACCGTGACGTTTGGTGGGTAGAGAAGCGCAAAGCCCCAGTGTTACTGCGCTTGTGAAAGCGCTTCCAAGGAAGGGGGCTGGCTAGCAACAGCTTTCAGTGCTGGCACTTTTCATCTCTGAGCAATTGCTCGACGTTTGCAATTTTTCACCTGAGCTCTCTTTAGAGTGCGCGAGAGGATGAGCAGAAGATGAGGTGGCTAGAGAAGCCCAGAGCCCCAGTGTTCTTAGGCCTACAAAAGCGCTTCCAAGGAAGGGTGCTGGCTAGCAAGAGCTTTCAGTGCTGGCACTTTTCATCTCTGAGCAATTGCTCGACCTTTGCAATTTCTCAGCTCGTGTCTACGAGACGGAAAGAGAAGGACCGTGACGTTTGGTGGCTAGAGAAGCGCAAAGCCCCAGTGTTACTGCGCCTGTAAAGCGCTTCCAAGGAAGGGTGCTGGCTAGCAACAGCTTTCAGTGCTGGCACTTTTAATCTCTGAGCAATTGCTCGACGTTTGCAATTTCTCACCTGAGCTCTCTTTAGAGTGCGCGAGAGGATGAGCAGAAGATGAGGTGGCTAGAGAAGCCCAGAGCCCCAGTGTTCTTAGGCCTACAAAAGCGCTTCCAAGGAAGGGTGCTGGCTAGCAACAGCTTTCAGTGCTGGCACTTTTCATCTCTGAGCAATTGCTCGACGTTTGCAATTTCTCAGCTCGTGGCTACGAGATGGAAAGAGAAGGACCGTGACGTTTGGTGGGTAGAGAAGCGCAAAGCCCCAGTGTTACTGCGCCTGTGAAAGCGCTTCCAAGGAAGGGTGCTGGCTAGCAAGAGCTTTCAGTGCTGGCACTTTTCATCTCTGAGCAATTGCTCGACGTTTGCAATTTCTCACCTGAGCTCTCTTCAGAGTGCGCGAGAGGATGAGCAGAAAATTAGGTGGCTAGAGAAGCCCAGAGCCCCAGTGTTCTTAGGCCTACAAAAGCGCTTCCAAGGAAGGGGGCTGGCTAGCAAGAGCTTTCAGTGCTGGCACTTTTCATCTCTGAGCAATTGCTCGACGTTTGCAATTTCTCAGCTCGTGTCTACGAGACGGAAAGAGAAGGACCGTGACGTTTGGTGGCTAGAGAAGCGCAAAGCCCCAGTGTTACTGCGCCTGTGAAAGCGCTTCCAAGGAAGGGTGCTGGCTAGCAACAGCTTTCAGTGCTGGCAGTTTTCTTCTCTGAGCAATTGCTCGACGTTTGCAATTTCTCACCTGAGCTCTCTTTAGAGCGCGAGAGGATGAGCAGAAGATGAGGTGGCTAGAGAAGCCCAGAGCCCCAGTGTTCTAAGGGCTACAAAAGAGCTTCCAAGGAAGGGTGCTGGCTAGCAACAGCTTTCAGTGCTGGCACTTTTCGTCTCTGAGCAATTGCTCGACGTTTGCAATTTCTCACCTGAGCTCTCTTTAGACTGCGCGAGAGGATGAGCAGAAGATTAGGTGGCTAGAGAATCCCAGAGCCCCAGTGTTCTTAGGCCTACAAAAGCGCTTCCAAGGAAGGGTGCTGGCTAGCAAGAGCTTTCAGTGCTGGCACTTTTCATCTCTGAGCAATTGCTCGACCTTTGCAATTTCTCAGCTCGTGTCTACGAGACGGAAAGAGAATGACCGTGACGTTTGGTGGGTAGAGAAGCGCAAAGCCCCAGTGTTACTGCGCTTGTGAAAGCGCTTCCAAGGAAGGGTGCTGGCTAGCAAGAGCTTTCAGTGCTGGCACTTTTCATCTCTGAGCAATTGCTCGACATTTGCAATTTTTCACCTGAGCTCTCTTTAGAGTGCGCGAGAGGATGAGCAGAAGATGAGGTGGCTAGAGAAGCCCAGAGCCCCAGTGTTCTTAGGCCTACAAAAGCGCTTCCAAGGAAGGGGGCTGGCTAGCAAGAGCTTTCAGTGCTGGCACTTTTCCTCTCTGAGCAATTGCTCGACCTTTGCAATTTCTCAGCTCGTGTCTACGAGACGGAAAGAGAAGGACCGTGACGTTTGGTGGCTAGAGAAGCGCAAAGCCCCAGTGTTACTGCGCCTGTAAAGCGCTTCCAAGGAAGGGTGCTGGCTAGCAACAGCTTTCAGTGCTGGCACTTTTCGTCTCTGAGCAATTGCTCGACGTTTGCAATTTCTCACCTGAGCTCTCTTTAGAGTGCGCGAGAGGATGAGCAGAAGATGAGGTGGCTAGAGAAGCCCAGAGCCCCAGTGTTCTAAGGCCTACAAAAGCGCTTCCAAGGAAGGGTGCTGGCTAGCAACAGCTTTCAGTGCTGGCACTTTTCCTCTCTGAGCAATTGCTCGACGTTTGCAATTTCTCAGCTCATGTCTACGAGACGGAAAGAGAAGGACCGTGACTTTTGGTGGGTAGAGAAGCGCAAAGCCCCAGTGTTGCTGCGCCTGTGAAAGCGCTTCCAAGGAAGGGTGCTGGCTAGCAACAGCTTTCAGTGCTGGCACTTTTCATCTCTGAGCAATTGCTCGACGTTTGCAATTTCTCAGCTCGTGTCTATCAGACGGAAAGAGAAGGACCGTGACGTTTGGTGGCTAGAGAAGCGCAAATCCCCAGTGTTACTGCACCTGTAAAGCGCTTCCAAGGAAGGGTGCTGGCTAGCAACAGCTTTCAGTGCTGGCACTTTTCATCTCTGAGCAATTGCTCGACGTTTGCAATTTCTCACCGGAGCTCTCTTCAGAGTGCGCGGGAGGATGAGCAGAAGATTAGGTGGCTAGAGAAGCCCAGAGCCCCAGTGTTCTTAGGCCTACAAAAGCGCTTCCAAGGAAGGGGGCTGGCTAGCAACAGCTTTCAGTGCTGGCACTTTTCATCTCTGAGCAATTGCTCGACGTTTGCAATTTCTCAGCTCGTGTCTACGAGACGGAAAGAGAAGGACCGTGACGTTTGGTGGGTAGAGAAGCGCAAAGCCCCAGTGTTGCTGCGCCTGTGAAAGCGCTTCCAAGGAAGGGTGCTGGCTAGCAACAGCTTTCAGTGCTGGCACTTTTCATCTCTGAGCAATTGCTCGACGTTTGCAATTTCTCACCTGAGCTCTCTTCAGAGTGCGCGAGAGGATGAGCAGAAGATGAGGTGGCTAGAGAAGCCCAGAGCCCCAGTGTTCTTAGGCCTGCAAAAGCGCTTCCAAGGAAGGGGGCTGGCTAGCAAGAGCTTTCAGTGCTGGCACTTTTCATCTCTGAGCAATTGCTGGACGTTTGCAATTTCTCAGCTCGTGTCTACGAGACGGAAAGAGAAGGACCGTGACGTTTGGTGGGTAGAGAAGCGCAAAGCCCCAGTGTTGCTGCGCCTGTGAAAGCGCTTCCAAGGAAGGGTGCTGGGTAGCAAGAGCTTTCAGTGCTGGCACTTTTCATCTCTGAGCAATTGCTCGACGTTTGCAATTTCTCACCTGAGCTCTCTTTAGAGTGCGCGAGAGGATGAGCAGAAGATGAGGTGGCTAAAGAAGCCCAGAGCCCCAGTGTTCTTAGGCCTACTAAAGCGCTTCCAAGGAAGGGGGCTGGCTAGCAACAGCTTTCAGTGCTGGCACTTTTCATCTCTGAGCAATTGCTCGACGTTTGCAATTTCTCAGCTCGTGTCTACGAGACGGAAAGAGAAGGACCGTGACGTGTGATGGCTAGAGAAGTGCAAAGCCCCAGTGTTGCTGCGCCTGTGAAAGCGCTTCCAAGGAAGGGTGCTGGCTAGCAAGAGCTTTCAGTGCTGGCACTTTTCATCTCTGAGCAATTGCTCGACGTTTGCAATTTCTCAGCTCGTGTCTACGAGACGGAAAGAGAATGACCGTGACGTTTGGTGGGTAGAGAAGCGCAAAGCCCCAGTGTTACTGCGCTTGTGAAAGCGCTTCCAAGGAAGGGTGCTGGCTAGCAACAGCTTTCAGTGCTGGCACTTTTCATCTCTGAGCAATTGCTCGACATTTGCAATTTTTCACCTGAGCTCTCTTTAGAGTGCGCGAGAGGATGAGCAGAAGATTAGGTGGCTAGAGAAGCCCAGAGCCCCAGTGTTCTTAGGCCTACAAAAGCGCTTCCAAGGAAGGGTGCTGGCTAGCAAGAGCTTTCAGTGCTGGCACTTTTCATCTCTGAGCAATTGCTCGACGTTTGCAATTTCTCAGCTCGTGTCTACGAGACGGAAAGAGAAGGACCGTGACGTTTGGTGGCTAGAGAAGCGCAAAGCCCCAGTGTTACTGCGCTTGTGAAAGCGCTTCCAAGGAAGGGTGCTGGCTAGCAAGAGCTTTCAGTGCTGGCACTTTTCATCTCTGAGCAATTGCTCGACGTTTGCAATTTCTCACCTGAGCTCTCTTTAGAGTGCGCGAGAGGATGAGCAGAAGATGAGGTGGCTAGAGAAGCCCAGAGCCCCAGTGTTCTTAGGCCTACAAAAGCGCTTCCAAGGAAGGGTGCTGGCTAGCAACAGCTTTCAGTGCTGGCACTTTTCATCTCTGAGCAATTGCTCGACGTTTGCAATTTCTCAGCTCGTGTCTACGAGACGGAAAGAGAAGGACCGTGACGTTTGGTGGCTAGAGAAGCGCAAAGCCCCAGTGTTACTGCGCCTGTGAAAGCGCTTCCAAGGAAGGGTGCTGGCTAGCAACAGCTTTCAGTGCTGGCACTTTTCATCTCTGAGCAATTGCTCGACGTTTGCAATTTCTCACCTGAGCTCTCTTCAGAGTGCGCGGGAGGATGAGCAGAAGATTAGGTGGCTAGAGAAGCCCAGAGCCCCAGTGTTCTTAGGCCTACAAAAGCGCTTCCAAGGAAGGGGGCTGGCTAGCAAGAGCTTTCAGTGCTGGCACTTTTCATCTCTGAGCAATTGCTGGACGTTTGCAATTTCTCAGCTCGTGTCTACGAGACGGAAAGAGAAGGACCGTGACGTTTGGTGGCTAGAGAAGCGCAAAGCCCCAGTGTTACTGCGCCTGTGAAAGCGCTTCCAAGGAAGGGTGCTGGCTAGCAACAGCTTTCAGTGCTGGCAGTTTTCTTCTCTGAGCAATTGCTCGACGTTTGCAATTTCTCACCTGAGCTCTCTTTAGAGCGCGAGAGGATGAGCAGAAGATGAGGTGGCTAGAGAAGCCCAGAGCCCCAGTGTTCTAAGGGCTACAAAAGAGCTTCCAAGGAAGGGTGCTGGCTAGCAACAGCTTTCAGTGCTGGCACTTTTCGTCTCTGAGCAATTGCTCGACGTTTGCAATTTCTCACCTGAGCTCTCTTTAGAGTGCGCGAGAGGATGAGCAGAAGATTAGGTGGCTAGAGAATCCCAGAGCCCCAGTGTTCTTAGGCCTACAAAAGCGCTTCCAAGGAAGGGTGCTGGCTAGCAAGAGCTTTCAGTGCTGGCACTTTTCATCTCGGAGCAATTGCTCGACGTTTGCAATTTCTCAGCTCGTGTCTACGAGACGGAAAGAGAATGACCGTGACGTTTGGTGGGTAGAGAAGCGCAAAGCCCCAGTGTTACTGCGCCTGTGAAAGCGCTTCCAAGGAAGGGTGCTGGCTAGCAACAGCTTTCAGTGCTGGCACTTTTCATCTCTGAGCAATTGCTGGACGTTTGCAATTTCTCACCTGAGCTCTCTTCAGAGTGCGCGAGAGGATGAGCAGAAGATGAGGTGGCTAGAGAAGCCCAGAGCCCCAGTGTTCTTAGGCCTACAAAAGCACTTCCAAGGAAGGGTGCTGGCTAGCAAGAGCTTTCAGTGCTGGCACTTTTCATCTCTGAGCAATTGCTCGACCTTTACAATTTCTCAGCTCGTGTCTACGAGACGGAAAGAGAAGGACCGTGACGTTTGGTGGCTAGAGAAGCGCAAAGCCCCAGTGTTACTGCGCCTGTAAAGCGCTTCCAAGGAAGGGTGCTGGCTAGCAACAGCTTTCAGTGCTGGCACTTTTCATCTCTGAGCAATTGCACGACGTTTGCAATTTCTCACCTGAGCTCTCTTTAGACTGCGCGAGAGGATGAGCAGAAGATGAGGTGGCTAGAGAAGCCCTGAGCCCCAGTGTTCTTAGGCCTACAAAAGCGCTTCCAAGGAAGGGTGCTGGCTAGCAAGAGCTTTCAGTGCTGGCACTTTTCATCTCTGAGCAATTGCTCGACGTTTGCAATTTCTCAGCTCGTGTCTACGAGACGGAAAGAGAAGGACCGTGACGTTTGGTGGGTAGAGAAGCGCAAAGCCCCAGTGTTGCTGCGCCTGTGAAAGCGCTTCCAAGGAAGGGTGCTGGCTAGCAAGAGCTTTCAGTGCTGGCACTTTTCATCTCTGAGCAATTGCTCGACGTTTGCAATTTCTCAACTCGTGTCTACGGGACGGAAAGAGAATGACAGTGACATCTGGTGCGTATAGAAGCGCAAAGCCCCAGTGTTGCTGCGCCTGTGAAAGCGCTTCCAAGGAAGGGTGCTGGCTAGCAAGAGCTTTCAGTGCTGGCACTTTTAATCTCTGAGCAATTGCTGGACGTTTGCAATTTCTCACCTGAGCTCTCTTTAGAGTGCGCGAGAGGATGAGCAGAAGATGAGGTGGCTAGAGAAGCCCAGAGCCCCAGTGTTCTTAGGCCTACAAAAGCGCTTCCAAGGAAGGGTGCTGGCTAGCAAGAGCTTTCAGTGCTGGCACTTTTCATCTCTGAGCAATTGCTCGACGTTTGCAATTTCTCAGCTCGTGTCTACGAGACGGAAAGAGAAGGACCGTGACGTTTGGTGCGTATAGAAGCGCAAAGCCCCAGTGTTGCTGCGCCTGTGAAAGCACTTCCAAGGAAGGGTGCTGGCTAGCAAGAGCTTTCAGTGCTGGCACTTTTCATCTCTGAGCAATTGCTCGATGTTTGCAATTTCTTAGCTCGTGTCTACGAGACGGAAAGAGAAGGACCGTGACGTTTGGTGGCTAAAGAAGCGCAAAGCCCCAGTGTTGCTGCACCTGTGAAAGCGCTTCCAAGGAAGGGTGCTGGCTAGCAACAGCTTTCAGTGCTGGCACTTTTCATCTCTGAGCAATTGCTCAACGTTTGCAATTTCTCAGCTCGTGTCTACGAGACGGAAAGAGAATGACCGTGACGTTTGGTGGGTAGAGAAGCGCAAAGCCCCAGTGTTACTGCGCTTGTGAAAGCGCTTCCAAGGAAGGGGGCTGGCTAGCAACAGCTTTCAGTGCTGGCACTTTTCATCTCTGAGCAATTGCTCGACATTTGCAATTTTTCACCTGAGCTCTCTTTAGAGTGCGCGAGAGGATGAGCAGAAGATTAGGTGGCTAGAGAAGCCCAGAGCCCCAGTGTTCTTAGGCCTACAAAAGCGCTTCCAAGGAAGGGTGCTGGCTAGCAAGAGCTTTCAGTGCTGGCACTTTTCATCTCTGAGCAATTGCTCGACCTTTGCAATTTCTCAGCTCGTGTCTACGAGACGGAAAGAGAAGGACCGTGACGTTTGGTGGCTAGAGAAGCGCAAAGCCCCAGTGTTACTGCGCCTGTAAAGCGCTTCCAAGGAAGGGTGCTGGCTAGCAACAGCTTTCAGTGCTGGCACTTTTCATCTCTGAGCAATTGCTCGACGTTTGCAATTTCTCACCTGAGCTCTCTTTAGAGTGCGCGAGAGGATGAGCAGAAGATGAGGTGGCTAGAGAAGCCCAGAGCCCCAGTGTTCTTAGGCCTACAAAAGCGCTTCCAAGGAAGGGTGCTGGCTAGCAACAGCTTTCAGTGCTGGCACTTTTCATCTCTGAGCAATTGCTCGACGTTTGCAATTTCTCAGCTCGTGGCTACGAGATGGAAAGAGAAGGACCGTGACGTTTGGTGGCTAGAGAAGCGCAAAGCCCCAGTGTTACTGCGCCTGTGAAAGCGCTTCCAAGGAAGGGTGCTGGCTAGCAACAGCTTTCAGTGCTGGCACTTTTCATCTCTGAGCAATTGCTCGACGTTTGCAATTTCTCACCTGAGCTCTCTTCAGAGTGCGCGGGAGGATGAGCAGAAAATTAGGTGGCTAGAGAAGCCCAGAGCCCCAGTGTTCTTAGGCCTACAAAAGCGCTTCCAAGGAAGGGGGCTGGCTAGCAAGAGCTTTCAGTGCTGGCACTTTTCATCTCTGAGCAATTGCTGGACGTTTGCAATTTCTCAGCTCGTGTCTACGAGACGGAAAGAGAAGGACCGTGACGTTTGGTGGCTAGAGAAGCGCAAAGCCCCAGTGTTACTGCGCCTGTGAAAGCGCTTCCAAGGAAGGGTGCTGGCTAGCAACAGCTTTCAGTGCTGGCAGTTTTCTTCTCTGAGCAATTGCTCGACGTTTGCAATTTCTCACCTGAGCTCTCTTTAGAGCGCGAGAGGATGAGCAGAAGATGAGGTGGCTAGAGAAGCCCAGAGCCCCAGTGTTCTAAGGGCTACAAAAGAGCTTCCAAGGAAGGGTGCTGGCTAGCAACAGCTTTCAGTGCTGGCACTTTTCGTCTCTGAGCAATTGCTCGACGTTTGCAATTTCTCCCCTGAGCTCTCTTTAGAGTGCGCGAGAGGATGAGCAGAAGATTAGGTGGCTAGAGAATCCCAGAGCCCCAGTGTTCTTAGGCCTACAAAAGCGCTTCCAAGGAAGGGTGCTGGCTAGCAAGAGCTTTCAGTGCTGGCACTTTTCATCTCTGAGCAATTGCTCGACGTTTGCAATTTCTCAGCTCGTGTCTACGAGACGGAAAGAGAAGGACCGTGACTTTTGGTGGGTAGAGAAGCGCAAAGCCCCAGTGTTGCTGCGCCTGTGAAAGCGCTTCCAAGGAAGGGTGCTGGCTAGCAACAGCTTTCAGTGCTGGCACTTTTCATCTCTGAGCAATTGCTCGACGTTTGCAATTTCTCAGCTCGTGTCTATCAGACGGAAAGAGAATGACCGTGACGTTTGGTGGCTAGAGAAGCGCAAATCCCCAGTGTTACTGCACCTGTAAAGCGCTTCCAAGGAAGGGTGCTGGCTAGCAACAGCTTTCAGTGCTGGCACTTTTCATCTCTGAGCAATTGCTCGACGTTTGCAATTTCTCACCGGAGCTCTCTTTAGAGTGCGCGAGAGGATGAGCAGAAGATGAGGTGGCTAGAGAAGCCCAGAGCCCCAGTGTTCTTAGGCCTACAAAAGCGCTTCCAAGGAAGGGGGCTGGCTAGCAACAGCTTTCAGTGCTGGCACTTTTCATCTCTGAGCAATTGCTCGACGTTTGCAATTTCTCAGCTCGTGTCTACGAGACGGAAAGAGAAGGACCGTGACGTTTGGTGGCTAGAGAAGCGCAAAGCCCCAGTGTTGCTGCGCCTGTGAAAGCGCTTCCAAGGAAGGGTGCTGGCTAGCAAGAGCTTTCAGTGCTGGCACTTTTCATCTCTGAGCAATTGCTGGACGTTTGCAATTTCTCACCTGAGCTCTCTTTAGAGTGCGCGAGAGGATGAGCAGAAGATGAGGTGGCTAAAGAAGCCCAGAGCCCCAGTGTTCTTAGGCCTGCAAAAGCGCTTCCAAGGAAGGGGGCTGGCTAGCAAGAGCTTTCAGTGCTGGCACTTTTCATCTCTGAGCAATTGCTCGACGTTTGCAATTTCTCAGCTCGTGTCTACGAGATGGAAAGAGAAGGACCGTGACGTTTGGTGGCTAGAGAAGCGCAAAGCCCCAGTGTTGCTGCGCCTGTGAAAGCGCTTCCAAGGAAGGGTGCTGGCTAGCAAGAGCTTTCAGTGCTGGCACTTTTCATCTCTGAGCAATTGCTCGACGTTTGCAATTTCTCACCTGAGCTCTCTTCAGAGTGCGCGAGAGGATGAGCAGAAGATGAGGTGGCTAAAGAAGCCCAGAGCCCCAGTGTTCTTAGGCCTACTAAAGCGCTTCCAAGGAAGGGGGCTGGCTAGCAACAGCTTTCAGTGCTGGCACTTTTCATCTCTGAGCAATTGCTCGACGTTTGCAATTTCTCAGCTCGTGTCTACGAGACGGAAAGAGAAGGACCGTGACGTTTGGTGGCTAGAGAAGCGCAAAGCCCCAGTGTTACTGCGCCTGTGAAAGCGCTTCCAAGGAAGGGTGCTGGCTAGCAACAGCTTTCAGTGCTGGCACTTTTCGTCTCTGAGTAATTGCTCGACGTTTGCAATTTCTCAGCTCGTGTCTACCGACGGAAAGAGAAGGACCGTGACGTTTGGTGGCTAGAGAAGCGCAAAGCCCCAGTGTTGCTGCGCCTGTGAAAGCGTTTCCAAGGAAGGGTGCTGGCTAGCAACAGCTTTCAGTGCTGGCACTTTTCATCTCTGAGCAATTGCTCGACGTTTGCAATTTCTCACCTGAGCTCTCTTTAGAGTGCGCGAGAGGATGAGCAGAAGATGAGGTGGCTAAAGAAGCCCAGAGCCCCAGTGTTCTAAGGGCTACAAAAGCGCTTCCAAGGAAGGGTGCTGGCTAGCAAGAGCTTTCAGTGCTGGCACTTTTCATCTCTGAGCAATTGCTGGACGTTTGCAATTTCTCATTTCGTGTCTACGAGACGGAAAGAGAAGGACCGTGACGTTTGGTGGCTAGAGAAGCGCAAAGCCCCAGTGTTGCTGCGCCTGTGAAAGCGCTTCCAAGGAAGGGTGCTGGCTAGCAACAGCTTTCAGTGCTGGCACTTTTCGTCTCTGAGCAATTGCTCGACGTTTGCAATTTCTCACCTGAGCTCTCTTTAGAGTGTGCGAGAGGATGAGCAGAAGATTAGGTGGCTAGAGAATCCCAGAGCCCCAGTGTTCTAAGGGCTACAAAAGCGCTTCCAAGGAAGGGTGCTGGCTAGCAACAGCTTCCAGTGCTGGCACTTTTCATCTCTGAGCAATTGCTCGACGTTTGCAATTTCTCAGCTCGTGTCTACGAGACGGAAAGAGAATGACCGTGACGTTTGGTGGGTAGAGAAGCGCAAAGCCCCAGTGTTACTGCGCTTGTGAAAGCGCTTCCAAGGAAGGGTGCTGGCTAGCAAGAGCTTTCAGTGCTGGCACTTTTCATCTCTGAGCAATTGCTCGACATTTGCAATTTCTCACCTGAGCTCTCTTTAGAGTGCGCGAGAGGATGAGCAGAAGATGAGGTGGCTAGAGAAGCCCAGAGCCCCAGTGTTCTTAGGCCTACAAAAGCGCTTCCAAGGAAGGGTGCTGGCTAGCAAGAGCTTTCAGTGCTGGCACTTTTCATCTCTGAGCAATTGCTCGACGTTTGCAATTTCTCAGCTCGTGTCTACGAGACGGAAAGAGAATGACTGTGACGTTTGCTGGCTAGAGAAGCGCAAAGCCCCAGTGTTGCTGTGCCTGTGAAAGCGCTTCCAAGGAAGGGTGCTGGCTAGCAAGAGCTTTCAGTGCTGGCACTTTTCATCTCTGAGCAATTGCTCGACGTTTGCAATTTCTCACCTGAGCTCTCTTCAGAGTGCGCGAGAGGATGAGCAGAAGATGAGGTGGCTAAAGAAGCCCAGAGCCCCAGTGTTCTTAGGCCTACTAAAGCGCTTCCAAGGAAGGGGGCTGGCTAGCAACAGCTTTCAGTGCTGGCACTTTTCATCTCTGAGCAATTGCTCGACCTTTGCAATTTCTCAGCTCGTGTCTACGAGACGGAAAGAGAAGGACCGTGACGTTTGGTGGCTAGAGAAGCGCAAAGCCCCAGTGTTACTGCGCCTGTGAAAGCGCTTCCAAGGAAGGGTGCTGGCTAGCAACAGCTTTCAGTGCTGGCACTTTTCGTCTCTGAGCAATTGCTCGACGTTTGCAATTTCTCAGCTCGTGTCTACCGACGGAAAGAGAAGGACCGTGACGTTTGGTGGGTAGAGAAGCGCAAAGCCCCAGTGTTGCTGCGCCTGTGAAAGCGTTTCCAAGGAAGGGTGCTGGCTAGCAACAGCTTTCAGTGCTGGCACTTTTCATCTCTGAGCAATTGCTCGACGTTTGCAATTTCTCACCTGAGCTCTCTTTAGAGTGCGCGAGAGGATGAGCAGAAGATGAGGTGGCTAGAGAAGCCCAGAGCCCCAGTGTTCTAAGGGCTACAAAAGCGCTTCCAAGGAAGGGTGCTGGCTAGCAAGAGCTTTCAGTGCTGGCACTTTTCATCTCTGAGCAATTGCTCGACGTTTGCAATTTCTCAGCTCGTGTCTACGAGACGGAAAGAGAAGGACCGTGACGTTTGGTGGCTAGAGAAGCGCAAAGCCCCAGTGTTGCTGCGCCTGTGAAAGCGCTTCCAAGGAAGGGTGCTGGCTAGCAACAGCTTTCAGTGCTGGCACTTTTCGTCTCTGAGCAATTGCTCGACGTTTGCAATTTCTCACCTGAGCTCTCTTTAGAGTGTGCGAGAGGATGAGCAGAAGATTAGGTGGCTAGAGAATCCCAGAGCCCCAGTGTTCTAAGGGCTACAAAAGCGCTTCCAAGGAAGGGTGCTGGCTAGCAACAGCTTCCAGTGCTGGCACTTTTCATCTCTGAGCAATTGCTCGACGTTTGCAATTTCTCAGCTCGTGTCTACGAGACGGAAAGAGAATGACCGTGACGTTTGGTGGGTAGAGAAGCGCAAAGCCCCAGTGTTACTGCGCTTGTGAAAGCGCTTCCAAGGAAGGGTGCTGGCTAGCAAGAGCTTTCAGTGCTGGCACTTTTCATCTCTGAGCAATTGCTCGACATTTGCAATTTCTCACCTGAGCTCTCTTTAGAGTGCGCGAGAGGATGAGCAGAAGATGAGGTGGCTAGAGAAGCCCAGAGCCCCAGTGTTCTTAGGCCTACAAAAGCGCTTCCAAGGAAGGGTGCTGGCTAGCAAGAGCTTTCAGTGCTGGCACTTTTCATCTCTGAGCAATTGCTCGACGTTTGCAATTTCTCATTTCGTGTCTACGAGACGGAAAGAGAAGGACCGTGACGTTTGGTGGGTAGAGAAGCGCAAAGCCCCAGTGTTACTGCGCCTGTAAAGCGCTTCCAAGGAAGGGTGCTGGCTAGCAACAGCTTTCAGTGCTGGCACTTTTCATCTCTGAGCAATTGCTCGACGTTTGCAATTTCTCACCTGAGCTCTCTTTAGAGTGCGCGAGAGGATGAGCAGAAGATGAGGTGGCTAGAGAAGCCCAGAGCCCCAGTGTTCTTAGGCCTACAAAAGCGCTTCCAAGGAAGGGGGCTGGCTAGCAACAGCTTTCAGTGCTGGCACTTTTCATCTCTGAGCAATTGCTGGACGTTTGCAATTTCTCAGCTCGTGTCTACGAGACGGAAAGAGAAGGACCGTGACTTTTGGTGGGTAGAGAAGCGCAAAGCGCCAGTGTTACTGCGCCTGTGAAAGCGCTTCCAAGGAAGGGTGCTGGCTAGCAACAGCTTTCAGTGCTGGCACTTTTCATCTCTGAGCAATTGCTCGACATTTGCAATTTCTCACCTGAGCTCTCTTTAGAGTGCGCGAGAGGATGAGCAGAAGATGAGGTGGCTAGAGAAGCCCAGAGCCCCAGTGTTCTTAGGCCTACAAAAGCGCTTCCAAGGAAGGGTGCTGGCTAGCAACAGCTTTCAGTGCTGGCACTTTTCCTCTCTGAGCAATTGCTCGACGTTTGCAATTTCTCAGCTCGTGTCTACCGACGGAAAGAGAAGGACCGTGACTTTTGGTGGCTAGAGAAGCGCAAAGCCCCAGTGTTGCTGCGCCTGTGAAAGCGCTTCCAAGGAAGGGTGCTGGCTAGCAAGAGCTTTCAGTGCTGGCACTTTTCATCTCTGAGCAATTGCTCGACGTTTGCAATTTCTCAGCTCGTGTCTATCAGACGGAAAGAGAATGACCGTGACGTTTGGTGGCTAGAGAAGCGCAAATCCCCAGTGTTACTGCACCTGTAAAGCGCTTCCAAGGAAGGGTGCTGGCTAGCAACAGCTTTCAGTGCTGGCACTTTTCATCTCTAAGCAATTGCTCGACGTTTGCAATTTCTCAGCTCGTGTCTACGAGACGGAAAGAGAAGGACCGTGACGTTTGGTGGCTAGAGAAGCGCAAAGCGCCAGTGTTACTGCGCCTGTGAAAGCGCTTCCAAGGAAGGGTGCTGGCTAGCAAGAGCTTTCAGTGCTGGCACTTTTCATCTCTGAGCAATTGCTCGACGTTTGCAATTTCTCACCTGAGCTCTCTTTAGAGTGCGCGAGAGGATGAGCAGAAGATGAGGTGGCTAGAGAAGCCCAGAGCCCCAGTGTTCTTAGGCCTACAAAAGCGCTTCCAAGGAAGGGTGCTGGCTAGCAACAGCTTTCAGTGCTGGCACTTTTCCTCTCTGAGCAATTGCTCGATGTTTGCAATTTCTCAGCCCGTGTCTACCGACGGAAAGAGAAGGACCGTGACTTTTGGTGGGTAGAGAAGCGCAAAGCCCCAGTGTTGCTGCGCCTGTGAAAGCGCTTCCAAGGAAGGGTGCTGGCTAGCAACAGCTTTCAGTGCTGGCACTTTTCATCTCTGAGCAATTGCTCGACGTTTGCAATTTCTCACCTGAGCTCTCTTTAGAGTGCGCGAGAGGATGAGCAGAAGATTAGGTGGCTAGAGAAGCCCAGAGCCCCACTGTTCTTAGGCCTACAAAAGCGCTTCCAAGGAAGGGTGCTGGCTAGCAACAGCTTTCAGTGCTGGCACTTTTCATCTCTGAGCAATTGCTCGACGTTTGCAATTTCTCAGCTCGTGTCTATCAGACGGAAAGAGAATGACCGTGACGTTTGGTGGCTAGAGAAGCGCAAATCCCCAGTGTTACTGCACCTGTAAAGCGCTTCCAAGGAAGGGTGCTGGCTAGCAACAGCTTTCAGTGCTGGCACTTTTCATCTCTGAGCAATTGCTCGACGTTTGCATTTTCTCACCTGAGCTCTCTTTAGAGTGCGCGAGAGGATGAGCAGAAGATGAGGTGGCTAGAGAAGCCCAGAGCCCCACTGTTCTTAGGCCTACAAAAGCGCTTCCAAGGAAGGGTGCTGGCTAGCAACAGCTTTCAGTGCTGGCACTTTTCCTCTCTGAGCAATTGCTCGACGTTTGCAATTTCTCAGCTCGTGTCTACCGACGGAAAGAGAAGGACCGTGACTTTTGGTGGGTAGAGAAGCGCAAAGCCCCAGTGTTGCTGCGCCTGTGAAAGCGCTTCCAAGGAAGGGTGCTGGCTAGCAACAGCTTTCAGTGCTGGCACTTTTCATCTCTGAGCAATTGCTCGACGTTTGCAATTTCTCACCTGAGCTCTCTTTAGAGTGCGCGAGAGGATGAGCAGAAGATTAGGTGGCTAGAGAAGCCCAGAGCCCCAGTGTTCTTAGGCCTACAAAAGCGCTTCCAAGGAAGGGTGCTGGCTAGCAACAGCTTTCAGTGCTGGCACTTTTCATCTCTGAGCAATTGCTGGACGTTTGCAATTTCTCATTTCGTGTCTACGAGACGGAAAGAGAAGGACCGTGACGTTTGGTGGCTAGAGAAGCGCAAAGCCCCAGTGTTGCTGCGCCTGTGAAAGCGCTTCCAAGGAAGGGTGCTGGCTAGCAACAGCTTTCAGTGCTGGCACTTTTCATCTCTGAGCAATTGCTCGACGTTTGCAATTTCTCACCTGAGCTCTCTTTACAGTGCGCGAGAGGATGAGCAGAAGATTAGGTGGCTAGAGAAGCCCAGAGCCCCAGTCTTCTTAGGCCTACAAAAGCGCTTCCAAGGAAGGGTGCTGGCTAGCAAGAGCTTTCAGTGCTGGCACTTTTCATCTCTGAGCAATTGCTCGACGTTTGCAATTTCTCACCTGAGCTCTCTTTAGAGTGCGCGAGAGGATGAGCAGAAGATGAGGTGGCTAGAGAAGCCCAGAGCCCCAGTCTTCTTAGGCCTACAAAAGCGCTTCCAAGGAAGGGTGCTGGCTAGCAACAGCTTTCAGTGCTGGCACTTTTCATCTCTGAGCAATTGCTGGACGTTTGCAATTTCTCAGCTCGTGTCTACGAGACGGAAAGAGAAGGACAGTGACGTTTGGTGGGTAGAGAAGCGCAAAGCCCCAGTGTTGCTGCGCCTGTGAAAGCGCTTCCAAGGAAGGGTGCTGGCTAGCAACAGCTTTCAGTGCTGGCACTTTTCATCTCTGAGCAATTGCTGGACGTTTGCAATTTCTCACCTGAGCTCTCTTTAGAGTGCGCGAGAGGATGAGCAGAAGATGAGGTGGCTAGAGAAGCCCAGAGCCCCAGTGTTCTAAGGGCTACAAAAGCGCTTCCAAGGAAGGGTGCTGGCTAGCAAGAGCTTTCAGTGCTGGCACTTTTCATCTCTGAGCAATTGCTCGACGTTTGCAATTTCTCAGCTCGTGTCTACGAGACGGAAAGAGAAGGACCGTGACGTTTGGTGGCTAGAGAAGCGCAAAGCCCCAGTGTTGCTGTGCCTGTGAAAGCGCTTCCAAGGAAGGGTGCTGGCTAGCAAGAGCTTTCAGTGCTGGCACTTTTCATCTCTGAGCAATTGCTCGACGTTTGCAATTTCTCACCTGAGCTCTCTTCAGAGTGCGCGAGAGGATGAGCAGAAGATGAGGTGGCTAAAGAAGCCCAGAGCCCCAGTGTTCTTAGGCCTACTAAAGCGCTTCCAAGGAAGGGGGCTGGCTAGCAACAGCTTTCAGTGCTGGCACTTTTCATCTCTGAGCAATTGCTCGACGTTTGCAATTTCTCAGCTCGTGTCTACGAGACGGAAAGAGAAGGACCGTGACGTTTGGTGGCTAGAGAAGCGCAAAGCCCCAGTGTTACTGCGCCTGTGAAAGCGCTTCCAAGGAAGGGTGCTGGCTAGCAACAGCTTTCAGTGCTGGCACTTTTCGTCTCTGAGCAATTGCTCGACGTTTGCAATTTCTCAGCTCGTGTCTACCGACGGAAAGAGAAGGACCGTGACGTTTGGTGGGTAGAGAAGCGCAAAGCCCCAGTGTTGCTGCGCCTGTGAAAGCGTTTCCAAGGAAGGGTGCTGGCTAGCAACAGCTTTCAGTGCTGGCACTTTTCATCTCTGAGCAATTGCTCGACGTTTGCAATTTCTCACCTGAGCTCTCTTTAGAGTGCGCGAGAGGATGAGCAGAAGATGAGGTGGCTAGAGAAGCCCAGAGCCCCAGTGTTCTAAGGGCTACAAAAGCGCTTCCAAGGAAGGGTGCTGGCTAGCAAGAGCTTTCAGTGCTGGCACTTTTCATCTCTGAGCAATTGCTCGACGTTTGCAATTTCTCAGCTCGTGTCTACGAGACGGAAAGAGAAGGACCGTGACGTTTGGTGGCTAGAGAAGCGCAAAGCCCCAGTGTTGCTGCGCCTGTGAAAGCGCTTCCAAGGAAGGGTGCTGGCTAGCAACAGCTTTCAGTGCTGGCACTTTTCGTCTCTGAGCAATTGCTCGACGTTTGCAATTTCTCACCTGAGCTCTCTTTAGAGTGTGCGAGAGGATGAGCAGAAGATTAGGTGGCTAGAGAATCCCAGAGCCCCAGTGTTCTAAGGGCTACAAAAGCGCTTCCAAGGAAGGGTGCTGGCTAGCAAGAGCTTTCAGTGCTGGCACTTTTCATCTCTGAGCAATTGCTCGACATTTGCAATTTCTCACCTGAGCTCTCTTTAGAGTGCGCGAGAGGATGAGCAGAAGATGAGGTGGCTAGAGAAGCCCAGAGCCCCAGTGTTCTTAGGCCTACAAAAGCGCTTCCAAGGAAGGGTGCTGGCTAGCAAGAGCTTTCAGTGCTGGCACTTTTCATCTCTGAGCAATTGCTCGACGTTTGCAATTTCTCATTTCGTGTCTACGAGACGGAAAGAGAAGGACCGTGACGTTTGGTGGCTAGAGAAGCGCAAAGCCCCAGTGTTGCTGCGCCTGTAAAGCGCTTCCAAGGAAGGGTGCTGGCTAGCAACAGCTTTCAGTGCTGGCACTTTTCATCTCTGAGCAATTGCTCGACGTTTGCAATTTCTCACCTGAGCTCTCTTTAGAGTGCGCGAGAGGATGAGCAGAAGATGAGGTGGCTAGAGAAGCCCAGAGCCCCAGTGTTCTAAGGGCTACAAAAGCGCTTCCAAGGAAGGGTGCTGGCTAGCAACAGCTTTCAGTGCTGGCACTTTTCCTCTCTGAGCAATTGCTCGACGTTTGCAATTTCTCAGCTCGTGTCTACGAGACGGAAAGAGAAGGACCGTGATGTTTGGTGGCTAGAGAAGCGCAAAGCCCCAGTGTTACTGCGCCTGTGAAAGCGCTTCCAAGGAAGGGTGCTGGCTAGCAACAGCTTTCAGTGCTGGCACTTTTCATCTCTGAGCAATTGCTCGACATTTGCAATTTCTCAGCTCGTGTCTATCAGACGGAAAGAGAATGACCGTGACGTTTGGTGGCTAGAGAAGCGCAAATCCCCAGTGTTACTGCACCTGTAAAGCGCTTCCAAGGAAGGGTGCTGGCTAGCAACAGCTTTCAGTGCTGGCACTTTTCATCTCTAAGCAATTGCTCGACGTTTGCAATTTCTCAGCTCGTGTCTACGAGACGGAAAGAGAAGGACCGTGACGTTTGGTGGCTAGAGAAGCGCAAAGCGCCAGTGTTACTGCGCCTGTGAAAGCGCTTCCAAGGAAGGGTGCTGGCTAGCAACAGCTTTCAGTGCTGGCACTTTTCATCTCTGAGCAATTGCTCGACGTTTGCAATTTCTCACCTGAGCTCTCTTTAGAGTGCGCGAGAGGATGAGCAGAAGATGAGGTGGCTAGAGAAGCCCAGAGCCCCAGTGTTCTTAGGCCTACAAAAGCGCTTCCAAGGAAGGGTGCTGGCTAGCAACAGCTTTCAGTGCTGGCACTTTTCCTCTCTGAGCAATTGCTCGATGTTTGCAATTTCTCAGCTCGTGTCTACCGACGGAAAGAGAAGGACCGTGACTTTTGGTGGGTAGAGAAGCGCAAAGCCCCAGTGTTGCTGCGCCTGTGAAAGCGCTTCCAAGGAAGGGTGCTGGCTAGCAACAGCTTTCAGTGCTGGCACTTTTCATCTCTGAGCAATTGCTCGACGTTTGCAATTTCTCACCTGAGCTCTCTTTAGAGTGCGCGAGAGGATGAGCAGAAGATTAGGTGGCTAGAGAAGCCCAGAGCCCCACTGTTCTTAGGCCTACAAAAGCGCTTCCAAGGAAGGGTGCTGGCTAGCAACAGCTTTCAGTGCTGGCACTTTTCATCTCTGAGCAATTGCTCGACGTTTGCAATTTCTCAGCTCGTGTCTATCAGACGGAAAGAGAATGACCGTGACGTTTGGTGGCTAGAGAAGCGCAAATCCCCAGTGTTACTGCACCTGTAAAGCGCTTCCAAGGAAGGGTGCTGTCTAGCAACAGCTTTCAGTGCTGGCACTTTTCATCTCTGAGCAATTGCTCGACGTTTGCATTTTCTCACCTGAGCTCTCTTTAGAGTGCGCGAGAGGATGAGCAGAAGATGAGGTGGCTAGAGAAGCCCAGAGCCCCACTGTTCTTAGGCCTACAAAAGCGCTTCCAAGGAAGGGTGCTGGCTAGCAACAGCTTTCAGTGCTGGCACTTTTCCTCTCTGAGCAATTGCTCGACGTTTGCAATTTCTCAGCTCGTGTCTACCGACGGAAAGAGAAGGACCGTGACTTTTGGTGGGTAGAGAAGCGCAAAGCCCCAGTGTTGCTGCGCCTGTGAAAGCGCTTCCAAGGAAGGGTGCTGGCTAGCAACAGCTTTCAGTGCTGGCACTTTTCATCTCTGAGCAATTGCTCGACGTTTGCAATTTCTCACCTGAGCTCTCTTTAGAGTGCGCGAGAGGATGAGCAGAAGATTAGGTGGCTAGAGAAGCCCAGAGCCCCACTGTTCTTAGGCCTACAAAAGCGCTTCCAAGGAAGGGTGCTGGCTAGCAACAGCTTTCAGTGCTGGCACTTTTCATCTCTGAGCAATTGCTGGACGTTTGCAATTTCTCATTTCGTGTCTACGAGACGGAAAGAGAAGGACCGTGACGTTTGGTGGCTAGAGAAGCGCAAAGCCCCAGTGTTGCTGCGCCTGTGAAAGCGCTTCCAAGGAAGGGTGCTGGCTAGCAAGAGCTTTCAGTGCTGGCACTTTTCATCTCTGAGCAATTGCTCGACGTTTGCAATTTCTCACCTGAGCTCTCTTTAGAGTGCGCGAGAGGATGAGCAGAAGATTAGGTGGCTAGAGAAGCCCAGAGCCCCAGTCTTCTTAGGCCTACAAAAGCGCTTCCAAGGAAGGGTGCTGGCTAGCAAGAGCTTTCAGTGCTGGCACTTTTCATCTCTGAGCAATTGCTCGACGTTTGCAATTTCTCACCTGAGCTCTCTTTAGAGTGCGCGAGAGGATGAGCAGAAGATGAGGTGGCTAGAGAAGCCCAGAGCCCCAGTCTTCTTAGGCCTACAAAAGCGCTTCCAAGGAAGGGTGCTGGCTAGCAACAGCTTTCAGTGCTGGCACTTTTCATCTCTGAGCAATTGCTGGACTTTTGCAATTTCTCAGCTCGTGTCTACGAGACGGAAAGAGAAGGACAGTGACGTTTGGTGGGTAGAGAAGCGCAAAGCCCCAGTGTTGCTGCGCCTGTGAAAGCGCTTCCAAGGAAGGGTGCTGGCTAGCAAGAGCTTTCAGTGCTGGCACTTTTCATCTCTGAGCAATTGCTGGACGTTTGCAATTTCTCACCTGAGCTCTCTTTAGAGTGCGCGAGAGGATGAGCAGAAGATGAGGTGGCTAGAGAAGCCCAGAGCCCCAGTGTTCTAAGGGCTACAAAAGCGCTTCCAAGGAAGGGTGCTGGCTAGCAACAGCTTCCAGTGCTGGCACTTTTCATCTCTGAGCAATTGCTCGACGTTTGCAATTTCTCATTTCGTGTCTACGAGACGGAAAGAGAAGGACCGTGACGTTTGGTGGCTAGAGAAGCGCAAAGCCCCAGTGTTGCTGCGCCTGTGAAAGCGCTTCCAAGGAAGGGTGCTGGCTAGCAACAGCTTTCAGTGCTGGCACTTTTCATCTCTGAGCAATTGCTCGACGTTTGCAATTTCTCACCTGAGCTCTCTTTAGAGTGCGCGAGAGGATGAGCAGAAGATTAGGTGGCTAGAGAAGCTCAGAGCCCCAGTGTTCTTAGGCCTACAAAAGCGCTTCCAAGGAAGGGTGCTGGCTAGCAAGAGCTTTCAGTGCTGGCACTTTTCATCTCTGAGCAATTGATCGACGTTTGCAATTTCTCAGCTCGTGTCTACGAGGCGGAAAGAGAAGGACCGTGATGTTTGGTGGCTAGAGAAGCGCAAAGCCCCAGTGTTGCTGCGCCTGTGAAAGCGCTTCCAAGGAAGGGTGCTGGCTAGCAACAGCTTTCAGTGCTGGCACTTTTCTTCTCTGAGCAATTGCTCGACGTTTGCAATTTCTCACCTGAGCTCTCTTTAGAGTGCGCGAGAGGATGAGCAGAAGATGAGGTGGCTAGAGAAGCCCAGAGCCCCAGTGTTCTAAGGGCTACAAAAGAGCTTCCAAGGAAGGGTGCTGGCTAGCAACGGCTTTCAGTGCTGGCACTTTTCGTCTCTGAGCAATTGCTCGACGTTTGCAATTTCTCACCTGAGCTCTCTTTAGAGTGCGCGAGAGGATGAGCAGAAGATGAGGTGGCTAGAGAATCCCAGAGCCCCAGTGTTCTAAGGGCTACAAAAGCGCTTCCAAGGAAGGGTGCGGGCTAGCAACAGCTTTCAGTGCTGGCACTTTTCATCTCTGAGCAATTGCTCGACGTTTGCAATTTCTCAGCTCGTGTCTACGAGACGGAAAGAGAAGGACCGTGACGTTTGGTGGCTAGAGAAGCGCAAAGCCCCAGTGTAACTGCGCCTGTGAACGCGCTTCCAAGGAAGGGTGCTGGCTAGCAAAAGCTTTCAGTGCTGGCACTTTTCATCTCTGAGCAATTGCTCGACGTTTGCAATTTCTCAGCTCGTGTCTATGAGACGGAAAGAGAATGACTGTGACGTTTGGTGGGTAGAGAAGCGCAAAGCCCCAGTGTTACTGCGCTTGTGAAAGCGCTTCCAAGGAAGTGTGCTGGCTAGCAAGAGCTTTCAGTGCTGGCACTTTTCATCTCTGAGCAATTGCTCGACGTTTGCAATTTCTCACCTGAGCTCTCTTTAGAGTGCGCGAGAGGATGAGCAGAAGATGAGGTGCTAGAGAAGCCCAGAGCCCCAGTGTTCTTAGGCCTACAAAAGCGCTTCCAAGGAAGGGTGCTGGCTAGCAACAGCTTTCAGTGCTGGCACTTTTCATCTCTGAGCAATTGCTCGATGTTTGCAATTTCTCAGCTCGTGTCTACGAGATGGAAAGAGAAGGACCGTGACGTTTGGTGGCTAGAGAAGCGCAAAGCGCCAGTGTTGCTGCGCCTGTGAAAGCGCTTCCAAGGAAGGGTGCTGGCTAGCAAGAGCTTTCAGTGCTGGCACTTTTCATCTCTGAGCAATTGCTCGACGTTTGCAATTTCTCAGCTCGTGTCTACGAGACGGAAAGAGAAGGACCGTGACGTTTGGTGGCTAGAGAAGCGCAAAGCCCCAGTGTTGCTGCGCCTGTGAAAGCGCTTCCAAGGAAGGGTGCTGGCTAGCAACAGCTTTCAGTGCTGGCACTTTTCATCTCTGAGCAATTGCTCGACGTTTGCAATTTCTCACCTGAGCTCTCTTCAGAGTGCGCGAGAGGATGAGCAGAAGATGAGGTGGCTAGAGAAGCCCAGAGCCCCAGTGTTCTTAGGCCTACAAAAGCGCTTCCAAGGAAGGGTGCTGGCTAGCAACAGCTTTCAGTGCTGGCACTTTTCATCTCTGAGCAATTGCTCGACGTTTGCAATTTCTCAACTCATGTCTACGAGACGGAAAGAGAATGACCGTGACGTTTGGTGCGTATAGAAGCGCAAAGCCCCAGTGTTACTGCGCCTGTGAAAGCGCTTCCAAGGAAGGGTGCTGGCTAGCAACAGCTTCCAGTGCTGGCACTTTTCATCTCTGAGCAATTGCTGGACTTTTGCAATTTCTCAGCTCGTGTCTACGAGACGGAAAGAGAAGGACTGTGACGTTTGGTGGCTAGAGAGGCGCAAAGCCCCAGTGTTACTGCGCCTGTGAAAGCGCTTCCAAGGAAGGGTGCTGGCTAGCAAGAGCTTTCAGTGCTGGCACTTTTCATCTCTGAGCAATTGCTCGACGTTTGCAATTTCTCACCTGAGCTCTCTTTAGAGTGCGCGAGAGGATGAGCAGAAGATGAGGTGGCTAGAGAAGCCCAGAGCCCCAGTGTTCTAAGGGCTACAAAAGAGCTTCCAAGGAAGGGTGCTGGCTAGCAACAGCTTTCAGTGCTGGCACTTTTCATCTCTGAGCAATTGCTCGACGTTTGCAATTTCTCACCTGAGCTCTCTTTAGAGTGCGTGAGAGGATGAGCAGTAGATTAGGTGGCTAGAGAAGCCCAGAGCCCCAGTGTTCTTAGGCCTACAAAAGCGCTTCCAAGGAAGGGTGCTGGCTAGCAACAGCTTTCAGTGCTGGCACTTTTCCTCTCTGAGCAATTGCTCGACGTTTGCAATTTCTCAGCTCGTGTCTACCGACGGAAAGAGAAGGACCGTGACTTTTGGTGGGTAGAGAAGCGC
Organism: Sarcoramphus papa; assembly: GCA_037962945.1. NCBI lineage: Eukaryota > Metazoa > Chordata > Aves > Accipitriformes > Cathartidae > Sarcoramphus > Sarcoramphus papa. The sequence continues at coordinate 3,602,229 of JBBMRM010000093.1, read as the reverse complement.
AAAGCCCCAGTGTTGCTGCGCCTGTGAAAGCGCTTCCAAGGAAGGGTGCTGGCTAGCAACAGCTTTCAGTGCTGGCACTTTTCATCTCTGAGCAATTGCTCGACGTTTGCAATTTCTCACCTGAGCTCTCTTTAGAGTGCGCGAGAGGATGAGCAGAAGATGAGGTGGCTAGAGAAGCCCAGAGCCCCACTGTTCTTAGGCCTACAAAAGCGCTTCCAAGGAAGGGTGCTGGCTAGCAACAGCTTTCAGTGCTGGCACTTTTCATCTCTGAGCAATTGCTGGACGTTTGCAATTTCTCATTTCGTGTCTACGAGACGGAAAGAGAAGGACCGTGACGTTTGGTGGCTAGAGAAGCGCAAAGCCCCAGTGTTGCTGCGCCTGTGAAAGCGCTTCCAAGGAAGGGTGCTGGCTAGCAAGAGCTTTCAGTGCTGGCACTTTTCATCTCTGAGCAATTGCTCGACGTTTGCAATTTCTCACCTGAGCTCTCTTTAGAGTGCGCGAGAGGATGAGCAGAAGATTAGGTGGCTAGAGAAGCCCAGAGCCCCAGTCTTCTTAGGCCTACAAAAGCGCTTCCAAGGAAGGGTGCTGGCTAGCAAGAGCTTTCAGTGCTGGCACTTTTCATCTCTGAGCAATTGCTCGACGTTTGCAATTTCTCACCTGAGCTCTCTTTAGAGTGCGCGAGAGGATGAGCAGAAGATGAGGTGGCTAGAGAAGCCCAGAGCCCCAGTCTTCTTAGGCCTACAAAAGCGCTTCCAAGGAAGGGTGCTGGCTAGCAACAGCTTTCAGTGCTGGCACTTTTCATCTCTGAGCAATTGCTGGACGTTTGCAATTTCTCAGCTCGTGTCTACGAGACGGAAAGAGAAGGACAGTGACGTTTGGTGGGTAGAGAAGCGCAAAGCCCCAGTGTTGCTGCGCCTGTGAAAGCGCTTCCAAGGAAGGGTGCTGGCTAGCAACAGCTTTCAGTGCTGGCACTTTTCATCTCTGAGCAATTGCTGGACGTTTGCAATTTCTCACCTGAGCTCTCTTTAGAGTGCGCGAGAGGATGAGCAGAAGATGAGGTGGCTAGAGAAGCCCAGAGCCCCAGTGTTCTAAGGGCTACAAAAGCGCTTCCAAGGAAGGGTGCTGGCTAGCAAGAGCTTTCAGTGCTGGCACTTTTCATCTCTGAGCAATTGCTCGACGTTTGCAATTTCTCAGCTCGTGTCTACGAGACGGAAAGAGAATGACTGTGACGTTTGCTGGCTAGAGAAGCGCAAAGCCCCAGTGTTGCTGTGCCTGTGAAAGCGCTTCCAAGGAAGGGTGCTGGCTAGCAAGAGCTTTCAGTGCTGGCACTTTTCATCTCTGAGCAATTGCTCGACGTTTGCAATTTCTCACCTGAGCTCTCTTCAGAGTGCGCGAGAGGATGAGCAGAAGATGAGGTGGCTAAAGAAGCCCAGAGCCCCAGTGTTCTTAGGCCTACTAAAGCGCTTCCAAGGAAGGGTGCTGGCTAGCAACAGCTTTCAGTGCTGGCACTTTTCATCTCTGAGCAATTGCTCGACGTTTGCAATTTCTCAGCTCGTGTCTACGAGACGGAAAGAGAAGGACCGTGACGTTTGGTGGCTAGAGAAGCGCAAAGCCCCAGTGTTACTGCGCCTGTGAAAGCGCTTCCAAGGAAGGGTGCTGGCTAGCAACAGCTTTCAGTGCTGGCACTTTTCGTCTCTGAGCAATTGCTCGACGATTGCAATTTCTCAGCTCGTGTCTACCGACGGAAAGAGAAGGACCGTGACGTTTGGTGGGTAGAGAAGCGCAAAGCCCCAGTGTTGCTGCGCCTGTGAAAGCGTTTCCAAGGAAGGGTGCTGGCTAGCAACAGCTTTCAGTGCTGGCACTTTTCATCTCTGAGCAATTGCTCGACGTTTGCAATTTCTCACCTGAGCTCTCTTTAGAGTGCGCGAGAGGATGAGCAGAAGATGAGGTGGCTAAAGAAGCCCAGAGCCCCAGTGTTCTAAGGGCTACAAAAGCGCTTCCAAGGAAGGGTGCTGGCTAGCAAGAGCTTTCAGTGCTGGCACTTTTCATCTCTGAGCAATTGCTCGACGTTTGCAATTTCTCAGCTCGTGTCTACGAGACGGAAAGAGAAGGACTGTGACGTTTGGTGGCTAGAGAAGCGCAAAGCCCCAGTGTTGCTGCGCCTGTGAAAGCGCTTCCAAGGAAGGGTGCTGGCTAGCAACAGCTTTCAGTGCTGGCACTTTTCGTCTCTGAGCAATTGCTCGACGTTTGCAATTTCTCACCTGAGCTCTCTTTAGAGTGTGCGAGAGGATGAGCAGAAGATTAGGTGGCTAGAGAATCCCAGAGCCCCAGTGTTCTAAGGGCTACAAAAGCGCTTCCAAGGAAGGGTGCTGGCTAGCAACAGCTTCCAGTGCTGGCACTTTTCATCTCTGAGCAATTGCTCGACGTTTGCAATTTCTCAGCTCGTGTCTACGAGACGGAAAGAGAAGGACCGTGACGTTTGGTGGGTAGAGAAGCGCAAAGCCCCAGTGTTACTGCGCTTGTGAAAGCGCTTCCAAGGAAGGGTGCTGGCTAGCAAGAGCTTTCAGTGCTGGCACTTTTCATCTCTGAGCAATTGCTCGACATTTGCAATTTCTCACCTGAGCTCTCTTTAGAGTGCGCGAGAGGATGAGCAGAAGATGAGGTGGCTAGAGAAGCCCAGAGCCCCAGTGTTCTTAGGCCTACAAAAGCGCTTCCAAGGAAGGGTGCTGGCTAGCAAGAGCTTTCAGTGCTGGCACTTTTCATCTCTGAGCAATTGCTCGACGTTTGCAATTTCTCATTTCGTGTCTACGAGACGGAAAGAGAAGGACCGTGACGTTTGGTGGCTAGAGAAGCGCAAAGCCCCAGTGTTGCTGCGCCTGTAAAGCGCTTCCAAGGAAGGGTGCTGGCTAGCAACAGCTTTCAGTGCTGGCACTTTTCATCTCTGAGCAATTGCTCGACGTTTGCAATTTCTCACCTGAGCTCTCTTTAGAGTGCGCGAGAGGATGAGCAGAAGATGAGGTGGCTAGAGAAGCCCAGAGCCCCAGTGTTCTAAGGGCTACAAAAGCGCTTCCAAGGAAGGGTGCTGGCTAGCAACAGCTTTCAGTGCTGGCACTTTTCATCTCTGAGCAATTGCTCGACGTTTGCAATTTCTCAGCTCGTGGCTACGAGACGGAAAGAGAAGGACCGTGACGTTTGGTGGCTAGAGAAGCGCAAAGCCCCAGTGTTACTGCGCCTGTGAAAGCGCTTCCAAGGAAGGGTGCTGGCTAGCAACAGCTTTCAGTGCTGGCACTTTTCATCTCTGAGCAATTGCTCGACATTTGCAATTTCTCACCTGAGCTCTCTTCAGAGTGCGCGGGAGGATGAGCAGAAGATTAGGTGGCTAGAGAAGCCCAGAGCCCCAGTGTTCTTAGGCCTACAAAAGCGCTTCCAAGGAAGGGGGCTGGCTAGCAACAGCTTTCAGTGCTGGCACTTTTCATCTCTGAGCAATTGCTGGACGTTTGCAATTTCTCAGCTCGTGTCTACGAGACGGAAAGAGAAGGACCGTGACTTTTGGTGGGTAGAGAAGCGCAAAGCGCCAGTGTTACTGCGCCTGTGAAAGCGCTTCCAAGGAAGGGTGCTGGCTAGCAAGAGCTTTCAGTGCTGGCACTTTTCATCTCTGAGCAATTGCTCGACATTTGCAATTTCTCACCTGAGCTCTCTTTAGAGTGCGCGAGAGGATGAGCAGAAGATGAGGTGGCTAGAGAAGCCCAGAGCCCCAGTGTTCTTAGGCCTACAAAAGCGCTTCCAAGGAAGGGTGCTGGCTAGCAAGAGCTTTCAGTGCTGGCACTTTTCATCTCTGAGCAATTGCTCGACGTTTGCAATTTCTCATTTCGTGTCTACGAGACGGAAAGAGAAGGACCGTGACGTTTGGTGGCTAGAGAAGCGCAAAGCCCCAGTGTTGCTGCGCCTGTAAAGCGCTTCCAAGGAAGGGTGCTGGCTAGCAACAGCTTTCAGTGCTGGCACTTTTCATCTCTGAGCAATTGCTCGACGTTTGCAATTTCTCACCTGAGCTCTCTTTAGAGTGCGCGAGAGGATGAGCAGAAGATGAGGTGGCTAGAGAAGCCCAGAGCCCCAGTGTTCTAAGGGCTACAAAAGCGCTTCCAAGGAAGGGTGCTGGCTAGCAACAGCTTTCAGTGCTGGCACTTTTCATCTCTGAGCAATTGCTCGACGTTTGCAATTTCTCAGCTCGTGTCTATGAGACGGAAAGAGAATGACTGTGACGTTTGGTGGGTAGAGAAGCGCAAAGCCCCAGTGTTACTGCGCTTGTGAAAGCGCTTCCAAGGAAGTGTGCTGGCTAGCAAGAGCTTTCAGTGCTGGCACTTTTCATCTCTGAGCAATTGCTCGACGTTTGCAATTTCTCACCTGAGCTCTCTTTAGAGTGCGCGAGAGGATGAGCAGAAGATGAGGTGCTAGAGAAGCCCAGAGCCCCAGTGTTCTTAGGCCTACAAAAGCGCTTCCAAGGAAGGGTGCTGGCTAGCAAGAGCTTTCAGTGCTGGCACTTTTCATCTCTGAGCAATTGCTCGATGTTTGCAATTTCTCAGCTCGTGTCTACGAGACGGAAAGAGAAGGACCGTGACGTTTGGTGGCTAGAGAAGCGCAAAGCGCCAGTGTTGCTGCGCCTGTGAAAGCGCTTCCAAGGAAGGGTGCTGGCTAGCAAGAGCTTTCAGTGCTGGCACTTTTCATCTCTGAGCAATTGCTCGACGTTTGCAATTTCTCAGCTCGTGTCTACGAGACGGAAAGAGAAGGACCGTGACGTTTGGTGGCTAGAGAAGCGCAAAGCCCCAGTGTTGCTGCGCCTGTGAAAGCGCTTCCAAGGAAGGGTGCTGGCTAGCAACAGCTTTCAGTGCTGGCACTTTTCATCTCTGAGCAATTGCTCGACGTTTGCAATTTCTCACCTGAGCTCTCTTCAGAGTGCGCGAGAGGATGAGCAGAAGATGAGGTGGCTAGAGAAGCCCAGAGCCCCAGTGTTCTTAGGCCTACAAAAGCGCTTCCAAGGAAGGGTGCTGGCTAGCAACAGCTTTCAGTGCTGGCACTTTTCATCTCTGAGCAATTGCTCGACGTTTGCAATTTCTCAACTCATGTCTACGAGACGGAAAGAGAATGACCGTGACGTTTGGTGCGTATAGAAGCGCAAACCCCAGTGTTGCTGCGCCTGTGAAAGCGCTTCCAAGGAAGGGTGCTGGCTAGCAACAGCTTCCAGTGCTGGCACTTTTCATCTCTGAGCAATTGCTGGACTTTTGCAATTTCTCAGCTCGTGTCTACGAGACGGAAAGAGAAGGACTGTGACGTTTGGTGGCTAGAGAGGCGCAAAGCGCCAGTGTTACTGCGCCTGTGAAAGCGCTTCCAAGGAAGGGTGCTGGCTAGCAACAGCTTTCAGTGCTGGCACTTTTCATCTCTGAGCAATTGCTCGACGTTTGCAATTTCTCACCTGAGCTCTCTTTAGAGTGCGCGAGAGGATGAGCAGAAGATGAGGTGGCTAGAGAAGCCCAGAGCCCCAGTGTTCTAAGGGCTACAAAAGAGCTTCCAAGGAAGGGTGCTGGCTAGCAACAGCTTTCAGTGCTGGCACTTTTCGTCTCTGAGCAATTGCTCGACGTTTGCAATTTCTCACCTGAGCTCTCTTTAGAGTGCGTGAGAGGATGAGCAGTAGATTAGGTGGCTAGAGAAGCCCAGAGCCCCAGTGTTCTTAGGCCTACAAAAGCGCTTCCAAGGAAGGGTGCTGGCTAGCAACAGCTTTCAGTGCTGGCACTTTTCCTCTCTGAGCAATTGCTCGACGTTTGCAATTTCTCAGCTCGTGTCTACCGACGGAAAGAGAAGGACCGTGACTTTTGGTGGGTAGAGAAGCGCAAAGCCCCAGTGTTGCTGCGCCTGTGAAAGCGCTTCCAAGGAAGGGTGCTGGCTAGCAACAGCTTTCAGTGCTGGCACTTTTCATCTCTGAGCAATTGCTCGACGTTTGCAATTTCTCACCTGAGCTCTCTTTAGAGTGCGCGAGAGGATGAGCAGAAGATTAGGTGGCTAGAGAAGCCCAGAGCCCCACTGTTCTTAGGCCTACAAAAGCGCTTCCAAGGAAGGGTGCTGGCTAGCAACAGCTTTCAGTGCTGGCACTTTTCATCTCTGAGCAATTGCTGGACGTTTGCAATTTCTCATTTCGTGTCTACGAGACGGAAAGAGAAGGACCGTGACGTTTGGTGGCTAGAGAAGCGCAAAGCCCCAGTGTTGCTGCGCCTGTGAAAGCGCTTCCAAGGAAGGGTGCTGGCTAGCAAGAGCTTTCAGTGCTGGCACTTTTCATCTCTGAGCAATTGCTCGACGTTTGCAATTTCTCACCTGAGCTCTCTTTAGAGTGCGCGAGAGGATGAGCAGAAGATTAGGTGGCTAGAGAAGCCCAGAGCCCCAGTCTTCTTAGGCCTACAAAAGCGCTTCCAAGGAAGGGTGCTGGCTAGCAAGAGCTTTCAGTGCTGGCACTTTTCATCTCTGAGCAATTGCTCGACGTTTGCAATTTCTCACCTGAGCTCTCTTTAGAGTGCGCGAGAGGATGAGCAGAAGATGAGGTGGCTAGAGAAGCCCAGAGCCCCAGTCTTCTTAGGCCTACAAAAGCGCTTCCAAGGAAGGGTGCTGGCTAGCAACAGCTTTCAGTGCTGGCACTTTTCATCTCTGAGCAATTGCTGGACGTTTGCAATTTCTCAGCTCGTGTCTACGAGACGGAAAGAGAAGGACAGTGACGTTTGGTGGGTAGAGAAGCGCAAAGCCCCAGTGTTGCTGCGCCTGTGAAAGCGCTTCCAAGGAAGGGTGCTGGCTAGCAACAGCTTTCAGTGCTGGCACTTTTCATCTCTGAGCAATTGCTGGACGTTTGCAATTTCTCACCTGAGCTCTCTTTAGAGTGCGCGAGAGGATGAGCAGAAGATGAGGTGGCTAGAGAAGCCCAGAGCCCCAGTGTTCTAAGGGCTACAAAAGCGCTTCCAAGGAAGGGTGCTGGCTAGCAACAGCTTTCAGTGCTGGCACTTTTCATCTCTGAGCAATTGCTCGACGTTTGCAATTTCTCAGCTCGTGTCTACGAGACGGAAAGAGAATGACTGTGACGTTTGCTGGCTAGAGAAGCGCAAAGCCCCAGTGTTGCTGTGCCTGTGAAAGCGCTTCCAAGGAAGGGTGCTGGCTAGCAAGAGCTTTCAGTGCTGGCACTTTTCATCTCTGAGCAATTGCTCGACGTTTGCAATTTCTCACCTGAGCTCTCTTCAGAGTGCGCGAGAGGATGAGCAGAAGATGAGGTGGCTAAAGAAGCCCAGAGCCCCAGTGTTCTTAGGCCTACTAAAGCGCTTCCAAGGAAGGGGGCTGGCTAGCAACAGCTTTCAGTGCTGGCACTTTTCATCTCTGAGCAATTGCTCGACGTTTGCAATTTCTCAGCTCGTGTCTACGAGACGGAAAGAGAAGGACCGTGACGTTTGGTGGCTAGAGAAGCGCAAAGCCCCAGTGTTACTGCGCCTGTGAAAGCGCTTCCAAGGAAGGGTGCTGGCTAGCAACAGCTTTCAGTGCTGGCACTTTTCGTCTCTGAGCAATTGCTCGACGTTTGCAATTTCTCAGCTCGTGTCTACCGACGGAAAGAGAAGGACCGTGACGTTTGGTGGGTAGAGAAGCGCAAAGCCCCAGTGTTGCTGCGCCTGTGAAAGCGTTTCCAAGGAAGGGTGCTGGCTAGCAACAGCTTTCAGTGCTGGCACTTTTCATCTCTGAGCAATTGCTCGACGTTTGCAATTTCTCACCTGAGCTCTCTTTAGAGTGCGCGAGAGGATGAGCAGAAGATGAGGTGGCTAAAGAAGCCCAGAGCCCCAGTGTTCTAAGGGCTACAAAAGCGCTTCCAAGGAAGGGTGCTGGCTAGCAAGAGCTTTCAGTGCTGGCACTTTTCATCTCTGAGCAATTGCTCGACGTTTGCAATTTCTCAGCTCGTGTCTACGAGACGGAAAGAGAAGGACCGTGACGTTTGGTGGCTAGAGAAGCGCAAAGCCCCAGTGTTGCTGCGCCTGTGAAAGCGCTTCCAAGGAAGGGTGCTGGCTAGCAAGAGCTTTCAGTGCTGGCACTTTTCGTCTCTGAGCAATTGCTCGACGTTTGCAATTTCTCACCTGAGCTCTCTTTAGAGTGTGCGAGAGGATGAGCAGAAGATTAGGTGGCTAGAGAATCCCAGAGCCCCAGTGTTCTAAGGGCTACAAAAGCGCTTCCAAGGAAGGGTGCTGGCTAGCAACAGCTTCCAGTGCTGGCACTTTTCATCTCTGAGCAATTGCTCGACGTTTGCAATTTCTCAGCTCGTGTCTACGAGACGGAAAGAGAATGACCGTGACGTTTGGTGGGTAGAGAAGCGCAAAGCCCCAGTGTTACTGCGCTTGTGAAAGCGCTTCCAAGGAAGGGTGCTGGCTAGCAAGAGCTTTCAGTGCTGGCACTTTTCATCTCTGAGCAATTGCTCGACATTTGCAATTTCTCACCTGAGCTCTCTTTAGAGTGCGCGAGAGGATGAGCAGAAGATGAGGTGGCTAGAGAAGCCCAGAGCCCCAGTGTTCTTAGGCCTACAAAAGCGCTTCCAAGGAAGGGTGCTGGCTAGCAAGAGCTTTCAGTGCTGGCACTTTTCATCTCTGAGCAATTGCTCGACGTTTGCAATTTCTCATTTCGTGTCTACGAGACGGAAAGAGAAGGACCGTGACGTTTGGTGGCTAGAGAAGCGCAAAGCCCCAGTGTTGCTGCGCCTGTAAAGCGCTTCCAAGGAAGGGTGCTGGCTAGCAACAGCTTTCAGTGCTGGCACTTTTCATCTCTGAGCAATTGCTCGACGTTTGCAATTTCTCACCTGAGCTCTCTTTAGAGTGCGCGAGAGGATGAGCAGAAGATGAGGTGGCTAAAGAAGCCCAGAGCCCCAGTGTTCTAAGGGCTACAAAAGCGCTTCCAAGGAAGGGTGCTGGCTAGCAACAGCTTTCAGTGCTGGCACTTTTCATCTCTGAGCAATTGCTCGACGTTTGCAATTTCTCAGCTCGTGTCTACGAGACGGAAAGAGAAGGACCGTGACGTTTGGTGGCTAGAGAAGCGCAAAGCCCCAGTGTTACTGCGCCTGTGAAAGCGCTTCCAAGGAAGGGTGCTGGCTAGCAAGAGCTTTCAGTGCTGGCACTTTTCATCTCTGAGCAATTGCTCGACATTTGCAATTTCTCACCTGAGCTCTCTTCAGAGTGCGCGGGAGGATGAGCAGAAGATTAGGTGGCTAGAGAAGCCCAGAGCCCCAGTGTTCTTAGGCCTACAAAAGCGCTTCCAAGGAAGGGGGCTGGCTAGCAACAGCTTTCAGTGCTGGCACTTTTCCTCTCTGAGCAATTGCTCGACGTTTGCAATTTCTCAGCTCGTGTCTACCGACGGAAAGAGAAGGACCGTGACTTTTGGTGGGTAGAGAAGCGCAAAGCCCCAGTGTTGCTGCGCCTGTGAAAGCGCTTCCAAGGAAGGGTGCTGGCTAGCAAGAGCTTTCAGTGCTGGCACTTTTCATCTCTGAGCAATTGCTCGACGTTTGCAATTTCTCAGCTCGTGTCTATCAGACGGAAAGAGAATGACCGTGACGTTTGGTGGCTAGAGAAGCGCAAATCCCCAGTGTTACTGCACCTGTAAAGCGCTTCCAAGGAAGGGTGCTGGCTAGCAACAGCTTTCAGTGCTGGCACTTTTCATCTCTAAGCAATTGCTCGACGTTTGCAATTTCTCAGCTCGTGTCTACGAGACGGAAAGAGAAGGACCGTGACGTTTGGTGGCTAGAGAAGCGCAAAGCCCCAGTGTTACTGCGCCTGTGAAAGCGCTTCCAAGGAAGGGTGCTGGCTAGCAAGAGCTTTCAGTGCTGGCACTTTTCATCTCTGAGCAATTGCTCGACGTTTGCAATTTCTCACCTGAGCTCTCTTTAGAGTGCGCGAGAGGATGAGCAGAAGATGAGGTGGCTAGAGAAGCCCAGAGCCCCAGTGTTCTTAGGCCTACAAAAGCGCTTCCAAGGAAGGGTGCTGGCTAGCAACAGCTTTCAGTGCTGGCACTTTTCCTCTCTGAGCAATTGCTCGATGTTTGCAATTTCTCAGCTCGTGTCTACCGACGGAAAGAGAAGGACCGTGACTTTTGGTGGGTAGAGAAGCGCAAAGCCCCAGTGTTGCTGCGCCTGTGAAAGCGCTTCCAAGGAAGGGTGCTGGCTAGCAACAGCTTTCAGTGCTGGCACTTTTCATCTCTGAGCAATTGCTCGACGTTTGCAATTTCTCACCTGAGCTCTCTTTAGAGTGCGCGAGAGGATGAGCAGAAGATTAGGTGGCTAGAGAAGCCCAGAGCCCCACTGTTCTTAGGCCTACAAAAGCGCTTCCAAGGAAGGGTGCTGGCTAGCAACAGCTTTCAGTGCTGGCACTTTTCATCTCTGAGCAATTGCTCGACGTTTGCAATTTCTCAGCTCGTGTCTATCAGACGGAAAGAGAATGACCGTGACGTTTGGTGGCTAGAGAAGCGCAAATCCCCAGTGTTACTGCACCTGTAAAGCGCTTCCAAGGAAGGGTGCTGGCTAGCAACAGCTTTCAGTGCTGGCACTTTTCATCTCTGAGCAATTGCTCGACGTTTGCATTTTCTCACCTGAGCTCTCTTTAGAGTGCGCGAGAGGATGAGCAGAAGATGAGGTGGCTAGAGAAGCCCAGAGCCCCAGTGTTCTTAGGCCTACAAAAGCGCTTCCAAGGAAGGGTGCTGGCTAGCAACAGCTTTCAGTGCTGGCACTTTTCCTCTCTGAGCAATTTTGCTCGACGTTTGCAATTTCTCAGCTCGTGTCTACCGACGGAAAGAGAAGGACCGTGACTTTTGGTGGGTAGAGAAGCGCAAAGCCCCAGTGTTGCTGCGCCTGTGAAAGCGCTTCCAAGGAAGGGTGCTGGCTAGCAACAGCTTTCAGTGCTGGCACTTTTCATCTCTGAGCAATTGCTCGACGTTTGCAATTTCTCACCTGAGCTCTCTTTAGAGTGCGCGAGAGGATGAGCAGATTAGGTGGCTAGAGAAGCCCAGAGCCCCACTGTTCTTAGGCCTACAAAAGCGCTTCCAAGGAAGGGTGCTGGCTAGCAACAGCTTTCAGTGCTGGCACTTTTCATCTCTGAGCAATTGCTGGACGTTTGCAATTTCTCATTTCGTGTCTACGAGACGGAAAGAGAAGGACCGTGACGTTTGGTGGCTAGAGAAGCGCAAAGCCCCAGTGTTGCTGCGCCTGTGAAAGCGCTTCCAAGGAAGGGTGCTGGCTAGCAAGAGCTTTCAGTGCTGGCACTTTTCATCTCTGAGCAATTGCTCGACGTTTGCAATTTCTCACCTGAGCTCTCTTTAGAGTGCGCGAGAGGATGAGCAGAAGATTAGGTGGCTAGAGAAGCCCAGAGCCCCAGTCTTCTTAGGCCTACAAAAGCGCTTCCAAGGAAGGGTGCTGGCTAGCAAGAGCTTTCAGTGCTGGCACTTTTCATCTCTGAGCAATTGCTCGACGTTTGCAATTTCTCACCTGAGCTCTCTTTAGAGTGCGCGAGAGGATGAGCAGAAGATGAGGTGGCTAGAGAAGCCCAGAGCCCCAGTCTTCTTAGGCCTACAAAAGCGCTTCCAAGGAAGGGTGCTGGCTAGCAACAGCTTTCAGTGCTGGCACTTTTCATCTCTGAGCAATTGCTGGACGTTTGCAATTTCTCAGCTCGTGTCTACGAGACGGAAAGAGAAGGACCGTGATGTTTGGTGGGTAGAGAAGCGCAAAGCCCCAGTGTTGCTGCGCCTGTGAAAGCGCTTCCAAGGAAGGGTGCTGGCTAGCAACAGCTTTCAGTGCTGGCACTTTTCATCTCTGAGCAATTGCTGGACGTTTGCAATTTCTCACCTGAGCTCTCTTTAGAGTGCGCGAGAGGATGAGCAGAAGATGAGGTGGCTAGAGAAGCCCAGAGCCCCAGTGTTCTAAGGGCTACAAAAGCGCTTCCAAGGAAGGGTGCTGGCTAGCAACAGCTTCCAGTGCTGGCACTTTTCATCTCGGAGCAATTGCTCGACGTTTGCAATTTCTCATTTCGTGTCTACGAGACGGAAAGAGAAGGACCGTGACGTTTGGTGGCTAGAGAAGCGCAAAGCCCCAGTGTTGCTGCGCCTGTGAAAGCGCTTCCAAGGAAGGGTGCTGGCTAGCAACAGCTTTCAGTGCTGGCACTTTTCATCTCTGAGCAATTGCTCGACGTTTGCAATTTCTCACCTGAGCTCTCTTTAGAGTGCGCGAGAGGATGAGCAGAAGATGAGGTGGCTAGAGAAGCTCAGAGCCCCAGTGTTCTTAGGCCTACAAAAGCGCTTCCAAGGAAGGGTGCTGGCTAGCAAGAGCTTTCAGTGCTGGCACTTTTCATCTCTGAGCAATTGATCGACGTTTGCAATTTCTCAGCTCGTGTCTACGAGGCGGAAAGAGAAGGACCGTGACGTTTGGTGGCTAGAGAAGCGCAAAGCCCCAGTGTTGCTGCGCCTGTGAAAGCGCTTCCAAGGAAGGGTGCTGGCTAGCAACAGCTTTCAGTGCTGGCACTTTTCTTCTCTGAGCAATTGCTCGACGTTTGCAATTTCTCACCTGAGCTCTCTTTAGAGTGCGCGAGAGGATGAGCAGAAGATGAGGTGGCTAGAGAAGCCCAGAGCCCCAGTGTTCTAAGGGCTACAAAAGAGCTTCCAAGGAAGGGTGCTGGCTAGCAACGGCTTTCAGTGCTGGCACTTTTCGTCTCTGAGCAATTGCTGGACGTTTGCAATTTCTCACCTGAGCTCTCTTTAGAGTGCGCGAGAGGATGAGCAGAAGATGAGGTGGCTAGAGAATCCCAGAGCCCCAGTGTTCTTAGGCCTACAAAAGCGCTTCCAAGGAAGGGTGCGGGCTAGCAACAGCTTTCAGTGCTGGCACTTTTCATCTCTGAGCAATTGCTCGACGTTTGCAATTTCTCAGCTCGTGTCTACGAGACGGAAAGAGAAGGACCGTGACGTTTGGTGGCTAGAGAAGCGCAAAGCCCCAGTGTAACTGCGCCTGTGAACGCGCTTCCAAGGAAGGGTGCTGGCTAGCAAAAGCTTTCAGTGCTGGCACTTTTCATCTCTGAGCAATTGCTCGACGTTTGCAATTTCTCAGCTCGTGTCTATGAGACGGAAAGAGAATGACTGTGACGTTTGGTGGGTAGAGAAGCGCAAAGCCCCAGTGTTACTGCGCTTGTGAAAGCGCTTCCAAGGAAGTGTGCTGGCTAGCAAGAGCTTTCAGTGCTGGCACTTTTCATCTCTGAGCAATTGCTCGACATTTGCAATTTCTCACCTGAGCTCTCTTTAGAGTGCGCGAGAGGATGAGCAGAAGATGAGGTGCTAGAGAAGCCCAGAGCCCCAGTGTTCTTAGGCCTACAAAAGCGCTTCCAAGGAAGGGTGCTGGCTAGCAACAGCTTTCAGTGCTGGCACTTTTCATCTCTGAGCAATTGCTCGATGTTTGCAATTTCTCAGCTCGTGTCTACGAGACGGAAAGAGAAGGACCGTGACGTTTGGTGGCTAGAGAAGCGCAAAGCGCCAGTGTTGCTGCGCCTGTGAAAGCGCTTCCAAGGAAGGGTGCTGGCTAGCAAGAGCTTTCAGTGCTGGCACTTTTCATCTCTGAGCAATTGCTCGACGTTTGCAATTTCTCAGCTCGTGTCTACGAGACGGAAAGAGAAGGACCGTGACGTTTGGTGGCTAGAGAAGCGCAAAGCCCCAGTGTTGCTGCGCCTGTGAAAGCGCTTCCAAGGAAGGGTGCTGGCTAGCAACAGCTTTCAGTGCTGGCACTTTTCATCTCTGAGCAATTGCTCGACGTTTGCAATTTCTCACCTGAGCTCTCTTCAGAGTGCGCGAGAGGATGAGCAGAAGATGAGGTGGCTAGAGAAGCCCAGAGCCCCAGTGTTCTTAGGCCTACAAAAGCGCTTCCAAGGAAGGGTGCTGGCTAGCAACAGCTTTCAGTGCTGGCACTTTTCATCTCTGAGCAATTGCTCGACGTTTGCAATTTCTCAACTCATGTCTACGAGACGGAAAGAGAATGACCGTGACGTTTGGTGCGTATAGAAGCGCAAACCCCAGTGTTGCTGCGCCTGTGAAAGCGCTTCCAAGGAAGGGTGCTGGCTAGCAACAGCTTCCAGTGCTGGCACTTTTCATCTCTGAGCAATTGCTGGACTTTTGCAATTTCTCAGCTCGTGTCTACGAGACGGAAAGAGAAGGACTGTGACGTTTGGTGGCTAGAGAGGCGCAAAGCCCCAGTGTTACTGCGCCTGTGAAAGCGCTTCCAAGGAAGGGTGCTGGCTAGCAAGAGCTTTCAGTGCTGGCACTTTTCATCTCTGAGCAATTGCTCGACGTTTGCAATTTCTCACCTGAGCTCTCTTTAGAGTGCGCGAGAGGATGAGCAGAAGATGAGGTGGCTAGAGAAGCCCAGAGCCCCAGTGTTCTAAGGGCTACAAAAGAGCTTCCAAGGAAGGGTGCTGGCTAGCAACAGCTTTCAGTGCTGGCACTTTTCGTCTCTGAGCAATTGCTCGACGTTTGCAATTTCTCACCTGAGCTCTCTTTAGAGTGCGTGAGAGGATGAGCAGTAGATTAGGTGGCTAGAGAAGCCCAGAGCCCCAGTGTTCTTAGGCCTACAAAAGCGCTTCCAAGGAAGGGTGCTGGCTAGCAACAGCTTTCAGTGCTGGCACTTTTCATCTCTGAGCAATTGCTCGACGTTTGCAATTTCTCAGCTCGTGTCTACGAGACGGAAAGAGAAGGACTGTGACGTTTGGTGGGTAGAGAAGCGCAAAGCCCCAGTGTTGCTGCGCCTGTGAAAGCGCTTCCAAGGAAGGGTGCTGGCTAGCAAGAGCTTTCAGTGCTGGCACTTTTCATCTCTGAGCAATTGCTCGACGTTTGCAATTTCTCACCTGAGCTCTCTTTAGAGTGCGCGAGAGGATGAGCAGAAGATGAGGTGGCTAGAGAAGCCCAGAGCCCCAGTGTTCTAAGGGCTACAAAAGCGCTTCCAAGGAAGGGTGCTGGCTAGCAACAGCTTCCAGTGCTGGCACTTTTCATCTCTGAGCAATTGCTCGACGTTTGCAATTTCTCAGCTCGTGTCTACGAGACGGAAAGAGAAGGACCGTGACGTTTGGTGGCTAGAGAAGTGCAAAGCCCCAGTGTTGCTGCGCCTGTGAAAGCGCTTCCAAGGAAGGGTGCTGGCTAGCAACAGCTTTCAGTGCTGGCACTTTTCATCTCTGAGCAATTGCTGGACGTTTGCAATTTCTCACCTGAGCTCTCTTCAGAGTGCGCGAGAGGATGAGCAGAAGATGAGGTGGCTAAAGAAGCCCAGAGCCCCAGTGATCTTAGGCCTACTAAAGCGCTTCCAAGGAAGGGGGCTGGCTAGCAACAGCTTTCAGTGCTGGCACTTTTCATCTCTGAGCAATTGCTCGACGTTTGCAATTTCTCAGCTCGTGTCTACGAGACGGAAAGAGAAGGACCGTGACGTTTGGTGGCTAGAGAAGCGCAAAGCCCCAGTGTTGCTGCGCCTGTAAAGCGCTTCCAAGGAAGGGTGCTGGCTAGCAAGAGCTTTCAGTGCTGGCACTTTTCATCTCTGAGCAATTGCTCGACGTTTGCAATTTCTCAGCTTGTGTCTACGAGACGGAAAGAGAAGGACCGTGACGTTTGGTGGCTAGAGAAGCGCAAAGCCCCAGTGTTGCTGCGCCTGTGAAAGCGCTTCCAAGGAAGGGTGCTGGCTAGCAACAGCTTTCAGTGCTGGCACTTTTCATCTCTGAGCAATTGCTCGACGTTTGCAATTTCTCACCTGAGCTCTCTTCACAGTGCGCGAGAGGATGAGCAGAAGATGAGGTGGCTAGAGAAGCCCAGAGCCCCACTGTTCTTAGGCCTACAAAAGCGCTTCCAAGGAAGGGTGCTGGCTAGCAACAGCTTTCAGTGCTGGCACTTTTCATCTCTGAGCAATTGCTGGACGTTTGCAATTTCTCAGCTCGTGTCTACGAGACGGAAAGAGAAGGACCGTGACGTTTGGTGGGTAGAGAAGTGCAAAGCCCCAGTGTTACTGCGCCTGTGAAAGCGCTTCCAAGGAAGGGTGCTGGCTAGCAACAGCTTTCAGTGCTGGCACTTTTCATCTCGGAGCAATTGCTCGACGTTTGCAATTTCTCACCTGAGCTCTCTTTAGAGTGCGCGAGAGGATGAGCAGAAGATTAGGTGGCTAGAGAAGCCCAGAGCCCCAGTGTTCTAAGGGCTACAAAAGCACTTCCAAGGAAGGGTGCTGGCTAGCAACAGCTTCCAGTGCTGGCACTTTTCATCTCTGAGCAATTGCTCGACGTTTGCAATTTCTCAGCTCGTGTCTACGAGGCGGAAAGAGAAGGACTGTGACGTTTGGTGGCTAGAGAGGCGCAAAGCCCCAGTGTTGCTGCGCCTGTGAAAGCGCTTCCAAGGAAGGGTGCTGGCTAGCAAGAGCTTTCAGTGCTGGCACTTTTCATCTCTGAGCAATTGCTCGACGTTTGCAATTTCTCACCTGAGCTCTCTTTAGAGTGCGCGAGAGGATGAGCAGAAGATGAGGTGGCTAGAGAAGCCCAGAGCCCCAGTGTTCTAAGGGCTACAAAAGAGCTTCCAAGGAAGGGTGCTGGCTAGCAACAGCTTTCAGTGCTGGCACTTTTCGTCTCTGAGCAATTGCTCGACGTTTGCAATTTCTCACCTGAGCTCTCTTTAGAGTGCGCGAGAGGATGAGCAGTAGATTAGGTGGCTAGAGAAGCCCAGAGCCCCAGTGTTCTTAGGCCTACAAAAGCGCTTCCAAGGAAGGGTGCTGGCTAGCAACAGCTTTCAGTGCTGGCACTTTTCATCTCTGAGCAATTGCTCGACGTTTGCAATTTCTCAGCTCGTGTCTACGAGACGGAAAGAGAAGGACTGTGACGTTTGGTGGGTAGAGAAGCGCAAAGCCCCAGTGCTGCTGCGCTTGTGAAAGCGCTTCCAAGGAAGGGTGCTGGCTAGCAACAGCTTTCAGTGCTGGCACTTTTCATCTCGGAGCAATTGCTCGACGTTTGCAATTTCTCACCTGAGCTCTCTTTAGAGTGCGCGAGAGGATGAGCAGAAGATTAGGTGGCTAGAGAAGCCCAGAGCCCCAGTGTTCTAAGGGCTACAAAAGCACTTCCAAGGAAGGGTGCTGGCTAGCAACAGCTTCCAGTGCTGGCACTTTTCATCTCTGAGCAATTGCTCGACGTTTGCAATTTCTCAGCTCGTGTCTACGAGGCGGAAAGAGAATGACTGTGACGTTTGGTGGCTAGAGAAGCGCAAAGCCCCAGTGTTGCTGCGCCTGTGAAAGCGCTTCCAAGGAAGGGTGCTGGCTAGCAACAGCTTTCAGTGCTGGCACTTTTCTTCTCTGAGCAATTGCTCGACGTTTGCAATTTCTCACCTGAGCACTCTTTAGAGTGCGCGAGAGGATGAGCAGAAGATGAGGTGGCTAGAGAAGCCCAGAGCCCCAGTGTTCTAAGGGCTACAAAAGAGCTTCCAAGGAAGGGTGCTGGCTAGCAACAGCTTTCAGTGCTGGCACTTTTCATCTCTGAGCAATTGCTCGACGTTTGCAATCTCTCACCTGAGCTCTCTTTAGAGTGCGCGAGAGGATGAGCAGAAGATGAGGTGGCTAGAGAAGCCCAGAGCCCCAGTGTTCTTAGGCCTACAAAAGCGCTTCCAAGGAAGGGTGCTGGCTAGCAAGAGCTTTCAGTGCTGGCACTTTTCATCTCTGAGCAATTGCTCGATGTTTGCAATTTCTCAGCTCGTGTCTATGAGACGGAAAGAGAAGGACCGTGACGTTTGGTGGGTAGAGAAGCGCAAAGCCCCAGTGTTACTGCGCTTGTGAAAGCGCTTCCAAGGAAGGGTGCTGGCTAGCAAGAGCTTTCAGTGCTGGCACTTTTCATCTCTGAGCAATTGCTCGACGTTTGCAATTTCTCACCTGAGCTCTCTTTAGAGTGCGCGAGAGGATGAGCAGAAGATGAGGTGGCTAGAGAAGCCCAGAGCCCCACTGTTCTTAGGCCTACAAAAGCGCTTCCAAGGAAGGGTGCTGGCTAGCAACAGCTTTCAGTGCTGGCACTTTTCATCTCTGAGCAATTGCTCGACGTTTGCAATTTCTCACCTGAGCTCTCTTCAGAGTGCGCGAGAGGATGAGCAGAAGATTAGGTGGCTAGAGAAGCCCAGAGCCCCAGTGTTCTAAGGGCTACAAAAGCGCTTCCAAGGAAGGGTGCTGGCTAGCAACAGCTTTCAGTGCTGGCACTTTTCCTCTCTGAGCAATTGCTCGACGTTTGCAATTTCTCAGCTCGTGTCTACCGACGGAAAGAGAAGGACCGTGACTTTTGGTGGGTAGAGAAGCGCAAAGCCCCAGTGTTGCTGCGCCTGTGAAAGCGCTTCCAAGGAAGGGTGCTGGCTAGCAACAGCTTCCAGTGCTGGCACTTTTCATCTCTGAGCAATTGCTCGACGTTTGCAATTTCTCAGCTCGTGTCTACGAGACGGAAAGAGAAGGACCGTGACGTTTGGTGGCTAGAGAAGCGCAAAGCCCCAGTGTTACTGCGCCTGTGAAAGCGCTTCCAAGGAAGGGTGCTGGCTAGCAAGAGCTTTCAGTGCTGGCACTTTTCATCTCTGAGCAATTGCTGGACGTTTGCAATTTCTCACCTGAGCTCTCTTTAGAGTGCGCGAGAGGATGAGCAGAAGATGAGGTGCTAGAGAAGCCCAGAGCCCCAGTGTTCTTAGGCCTACAAAAGCGCTTCCAAGGAAGGGGGCTGGCTAGCAACAGCTTTCAGTGCTGGCACTTTTCATCTCTGAGCAATTGCTCGATGTTTGCAATTTCTCAGCTCGTGTCTACGAGACGGAAAGAGAAGGACCGTGACGTTTGGTGGGTAGAGAAGCGCAAAGCGCCAGTGTTGCTGCGCCTGTGAAAGCGCTTCCAAGGAAGGGTGCTGGCTAGCAAGAGCTTTCAGTGCTGGCACTTTTCATCTCTGAGCAATTGCTCGACGTTTGCAATTTCTCAGCTCGTGTCTACGAGACGGAAAGAGAAGGACCGTGACGTTTGGTGGCTAGAGAAGCGCAAAGCCCCAGTGTTGCTGCGCCTGTGAAAGCGCTTCCAAGGAAGGGTGCTGGCTAGCAACAGCTTTCAGTGCTGGCACTTTTCATCTCTGAGCAATTGCTCGACGTTTGCAATTTCTCACCTGAGCTCTCTTTAGAGTGCGCGAGAGGATGAGCAGAAGATGAGGTGGCTAGAGAAGCCCAGAGCCCCAGTGTTCTTAGGCCTACAAAAGCGCTTCCAAGGAAGGGTGCTGGCTAGCAACAGCTTTCAGTGCTGGCACTTTTCATCTCTGAGCAATTGCTCGACGTTTGCAATTTCTCAACTCATGTCTACGAGACGGAAAGAGAATGACCGTGACGTTTGGTGCGTATAGAAGCGCAAACCCCAGTGTTGCTGCGCCTGTGAAAGCGCTTCCAAGGAAGGGTGCTGGCTAGCAACAGCTTCCAGTGCTGGCACTTTTCATCTCTGAGCAATTGCTGGACTTTTGCAATTTCTCAGCTCGTGTCTACGAGACGGAAAGAGAAGGACTGTGACGTTTGGTGGCTAGAGAGGCGCAAAGCCCCAGTGTTACTGCGCCTGTGAAAGCGCTTCCAAGGAAGGGTGCTGGCTAGCAAGAGCTTTCAGTGCTGGCACTTTTCATCTCTGAGCAATTGCTAGACGTTTGCAATTTCTCACCTGAGCTCTCTTTAGAGTGCGCGAGAGGATGAGCAGAAGATGAGGTGGCTAGAGAAGCCCAGAGCCCCAGTGTTCTAAGGGCTACAAAAGAGCTTCCAAGGAAGGGTGCTGGCTAGCAACAGCTTTCAGTGCTGGCACTTTTCGTCTCTGAGCAATTGCTCGACGTTTGCAATTTCTCACCTGAGCTCTCTTTAGAGTGCGTGAGAGGATGAGCAGTAGATTAGGTGGCTAGAGAAGCCCAGAGCCCCAGTGTTCTTAGGCCTACAAAAGCGCTTCCAAGGAAGGGTGCTGGCTAGCAACAGCTTTCAGTGCTGGCACTTTTCATCTCTGAGCAATTGCTCGACGTTTGCAATTTCTCAGCTCGTGTCTACGAGACGGAAAGAGAAGGACTGTGACGTTTGGTGGGTAGAGAAGCGCAAAGCCCCAGTGTTGCTGCGCCTGTGAAAGCGCTTCCAAGGAAGGGTGCTGGCTAGCAAGAGCTTTCAGTGCTGGCACTTTTCATCTCTGAGCAATTGCTCGACGTTTGCAATTTCTCACCTGAGCTCTCTTTAGAGTGCGCGAGAGGATGAGCAGAAGATGAGGTGGCTAGAGAAGCCCAGAGCCCCAGTGTTCTAAGGGCTACAAAAGCGCTTCCAAGGAAGGGTGCTGGCTAGCAACAGCTTCCAGTGCTGGCACTTTTCATCTCTGAGCAATTGCTCGACGTTTGCAATTTCTCAGCTCGTGTCTACGAGACGGAAAGAGAAGGACCGTGACGTTTGGTGGCTAGAGAAGTGCAAAGCCCCAGTGTTGCTGCGCCTGTGAAAGCGCTTCCAAGGAAGGGTGCTGGCTAGCAACAGCTTTCAGTGCTGGCACTTTTCATCTCTGAGCAATTGCTGGACGTTTGCAATTTCTCACCTGAGCTCTCTTCAGAGTGCGCGAGAGGATGAGCAGAAGATGAGGTGGCTAAAGAAGCCCAGAGCCCCAGTGATCTTAGGCCTACTAAAGCGCTTCCAAGGAAGGGTGCTGGCTAGCAACAGCTTTCAGTGCTGGCACTTTTCATCTCTGAGCAATTGCTCGACGTTTGCAATTTCTCAGCTCGTGTCTACGAGACGGAAAGAGAAGGACCGTGACGTTTGGTGGCTAGAGAAGCGCAAAGCCCCAGTGTTGCTGCGCCTGTAAAGCGCTTCCAAGGAAGGGTGCTGGCTAGCAACAGCTTTCAGTGCTGGCACTTTTCATCTCTGAGCAATTGCTCGACGTTTGCAATTTCTCAGCTTGTGTCTACGAGACGGAAAGAGAAGGACCGTGACGTTTGGTGGCTAGAGAAGCGCAAAGCCCCAGTGTTGCTGCGCCTGTGAAAGCGCTTCCAAGGAAGGGTGCTGGCTAGCAACAGCTTTCAGTGCTGGCACTTTTCATCTCTGAGCAATTGCTCGACGTTTGCAATTTCTCACCTGAGCTCTCTTCAGAGTGCGCGAGAGGATGAGCAGAAGATGAGGTGGCTAGAGAAGCCCAGAGCCCCACTGTTCTTAGGCCTACAAAAGCGCTTCCAAGGAAGGGTGCTGGCTAGCAACAGCTTTCAGTGCTGGCACTTTTCATCTCTGAGCAATTGCTGGACGTTTGCAATTTCTCATTTCGTGTCTACGAGACGGAAAGAGAAGGACCGTGACGTTTGGTGGGTAGAGAAGCACAAAGCCCCAGTGTTACTGCGCCTGTGAAAGCGCTTCCAAGGAAGGGTGCTGGCTAGCAACAGCTTTCAGTGCTGGCACTTTTCATCTCGGAGCAATTGCTCGACGTTTGCAATTTCTCACCTGAGCTCTCTTTAGAGTGCGCGAGAGGATGAGCAGAAGATTAGGTGGCTAGAGAAGCCCAGAGCCCCAGTGTTCTAAGGGCTACAAAAGCACTTCCAAGGAAGGGTGCTGGCTAGCAACAGCTTCCAGTGCTGGCACTTTTCATCTCTGAGCAATTGCTCGACGTTTGCAATTTCTCAGCTCGTGTCTACGAGACGGAAAGAGAAGGACCGTGACGTTTGGTGGCTAGAGAGGCGCAAAGCGCCAGTGTTACTGCGCCTGTGAAAGCGCTTCCAAGGAAGGGTGCTGGCCAGCAACAGCTTTCAGTGCTGGCACTTTTCATCTCTGAGCAATTGCTGGACATTTGCAATTTCTCACCTGAGCTCTCTTTAGAGTGCGCGAGAGGATGAGCAGAAGATGAGGTGCTAGAGAAGCCCAGAGCCCCAGTGTTCTTAGGCCTACAAAAGCGCTTCCAAGGAAGGGTGCTGGCTAGCAACAGCTTTCAGTGCTGGCACTTTTCATCTCTGAGCAATTGCTCGATGTTTGCAATTTCTCAGCTCGTGTCTACGAGACGGAAAGAGAAGGACCGTGACGTTTGGTGGCTAGAGAAGCGCAAAGCGCCAGTGTTGCTGCGCCTGTGAAAGCGCTTCCAAGGAAGGGTGCTGGCTAGCAAGAGCTTTCAGTGCTGGCACTTTTCATCTCTGAGCAATTGCTCGACGTTTGCAATTTCTCAGCTTGTGTCTACGAGACGGAAAGAGAAGGACCGTGACGTTTGGTGGGTAGAGAAGCGCAAAGCCCCAGTGTTGCTGCGCCTGTGAAAGCGCTTCCAAGGAAGGGTGCTGGCTAGCAACAGCTTTCAGTGCTGGCACTTTTCATCTCTGAGCAATTGCTCGACGTTTGCAATTTCTCACCTGAGCTCTCTTTAGAGTGCGCGAGAGGATGAGCAGAAGATGAGGTGGCTAGAGAAGCCCAGAGCCCCAGTGTTCTTAGGCCTACAAAAGCGCTTCCAAGGAAGGGTGCTGGCTAGCAACAGCTTTCAGTGCTGGCACTTTTCATCTCTGAGCAATTGCTCGACGTTTGCAATTTCTCAACTCATGTCTACGAGACGGAAAGAGAATGACTGTGACGTTTGGTGCGTATAGAAGCGCAAACCCCAGTGTTGCTGCGCCTGTGAAAGCGCTTCCAAGGAAGGGTGCTGGCTAGCAACAGCTTCCAGTGCTGGCACTTTTCATCTCTGAGCAATTGCTGGACTTTTGCAATTTCTCAGCTCGTGTCTACGAGACGGAAAGAGAAGGACTGTGACGTTTGGTGGCTAGAGAGGCGCAAAGCCCCAGTGTTACTGCGCCTGTGAAAGCGCTTCCAAGGAAGGGTGCTGGCTAGCAAGAGCTTTCAGTGCTGGCACTTTTCATCTCTGAGCAATTGCTCGACGTTTGCAATTTCTCACCTGAGCTCTCTTTAGAGTGCGCGAGAGGATGAGCAGAAGATGAGGTGGCTAGAGAAGCCCAGAGCCCCAGTGTTCTAAGGGCTACAAAAGAGCTTCCAAGGAAGGGTGCTGGCTAGCAACAGCTTTCAGTGCTGGCACTTTTCGTCTCTGAGCAATTGCTCGACGTTTGCAATTTCTCACCTGAGCTCTCTTTAGAGTGCGTGAGAGGATGAGCAGTAGATTAGGTGGCTAGAGAAGCCCAGAGCCCCAGTGTTCTTAGGCCTACAAAAGCGCTTCCAAGGAAGGGTGCTGGCTAGCAACAGCTTTCAGTGCTGGCACTTTTCATCTCTGAGCAATTGCTCGACGTTTGCAATTTCTCAGCTCGTGTCTACGAGACGGAAAGAGAAGGACTGTGACGTTTGGTGGGTAGAGAAGCGCAAAGCCCCAGTGTTGCTGCGCCTGTGAAAGCGCTTCCAAGGAAGGGTGCTGGCTAGCAACAGCTTTCAGTGCTGGCACTTTTCATCTCTGAGCAATTGCTCGACGTTTGCAATTTCTCACCTGAGCTCTCTTTAGAGTGCGTGAGAGGATGAGCAGAAGATGAGGTGGCTAGAGAAGCCCAGAGCCCCAGTGTTCTAAGGGCTACAAAAGCGCTTCCAAGGAAGGGTGCTGGCTAGCAACAGCTTCCAGTGCTGGCACTTTTCATCTCTGAGCAATTGCTCGACGTTTGCAATTTCTCAGCTCGTGTCTACGAGACGGAAAGAGAAGGACCGTGACGTTTGGTGGCTAGAGAAGTGCAAAGCCCCAGTGTTGCTGCGCCTGTGAAAGCGCTTCCAAGGAAGGGTGCTGGCTAGCAACAGCTTTCAGTGCTGGCACTTTTCATCTCTGAGCAATTGCTGGACGTTTGCAATTTCTCACCTGAGCTCTCTTCAGAGTGCGCGAGAGGATGAGCAGAAGATGAGGTGGCTAAAGAAGCCCAGAGCCCCAGTGATCTTAGGCCTACTAAAGCGCTTCCAAGGAAGGGGGCTGGCTAGCAACAGCTTTCAGTGCTGGCACTTTTCATCTCTGAGCAATTGCTCGACGTTTGCAATTTCTCAGCTCGTGTCTACGAGACGGAAAGAGAAGGACCGTGACGTTTGGTGGCTAGAGAAGCGCAAAGCCCCAGTGTTACTGCGCCTGTAAAGCGCTTCCAAGGAAGGGTGCTGGCTAGCAAGAGCTTTCAGTGCTGGCACTTGTCATCTCTGAGCAATTGCTCGACGTTTGCAATTTCTCAGCTTGTGTCTACGAGACGGAAAGAGAAGGACCGTGACGTTTGGTGGCTAGAGAAGCGCAAAGCCCCAGTGTTGCTGCGCCTGTGAAAGCGCTTCCAAGGAAGGGTGCTGGCTAGCAACAGCTTTCAGTGCTGGCACTTTTCATCTCTGAGCAATTGCTCGACGTTTGCAATTTCTCACCTGAGCTCTCTTCACAGTGCGCGAGAGGATGAGCAGAAGATGAGGTGGCTAAAGAAGCCCAGAGCCCCACTGTTCTTAGGCCTACAAAAGCGCTTCCAAGGAAGGGTGCTGGCTAGCAACAGCTTTCAGTGCTGGCACTTTTCATCTCTGAGCAATTGCTCGACGTTTGCAATTTCTCATTTCGTGTCTACGAGACGGAAAGAGAAGGACCGTGACGTTTGGTGGGTAGAGAAGTGCAAAGCCCCAGTGTTGCTGCGCCTGTGAAAGCGCTTCCAAGGAAGGGTGCTGGCTAGCAACAGCTTTCAGTGCTGGCACTTTTCATCTCTGAGCAATTGCTCGACGTTTGCAATTTCTCACCTGAGCTCTCTTTAGAGTGCGCGAGAGGATGAGCAGAAGATTAGGTGGCTAGAGAAGCCCAGAGCCCCAGTGTTCTAAGGGCTACAAAAGCACTTCCAAGGAAGGGTGCTGGCTAGCAACAGCTTCCAGTGCTGGCACTTTTCATCTCTGAGCAATTGCTCGACGTTTGCAATTTCTCAGCTGGTGTCTACGAGACGGAAAGAGAAGGACCGTGACGTTTGGTGGCTAGAGAGGCGCAAAGCCCCAGTGTTACTGCGCCTGTGAAAGCGCTTCCAAGGAAGGGTGCTGGCTAGCAAGAGCTTTCAGTGCTGGCACTTTTCATCTCTGAGCAATTGCTCGACGTTTGCAATTTCTCACCTGAGCTCTCTTTAGAGTGCGCGAGAGGATGAGCAGAAGATGAGGTGGCTAGAGAAGCCCAGAGCCCCAGTGTTCTAAGGGCTACAAAAGAGCTTCCAAGGAAGGGTGCTGGCTAGCAACAGCTTTCAGTGCTGGCACTTTTCGTCTCTGAGCAATTGCTCGACGTTTGCAATTTCTCACCTGAGCTCTCTTTAGAGTGCGCGAGAGGATGAGCAGTAGATTAGGTGGCTAGAGAAGCCCAGAGCCCCAGTGTTCTTAGGCCTACAAAAGCGCTTCCAAGGAAGGGTGCTGGCTAGCAACAGCTTTCAGTGCTGGCACTTTTCATCTCTGAGCAATTGCTCGACGTTTGCAATTTCTCAGCTCGTGTCTACGAGACGGAAAGAGAAGGACTGTGACGTTTGGTGGGTAGAGAAGCGCAAAGCCCCAGTGTTGCTGCGCTTGTGAAAGCGCTTCCAAGGAAGGGTGCTGGCTAGCAACAGCTTTCAGTGCTGGCACTTTTCATCTCTGAGCAATTGCTCGACGTTTGCAATTTCTCACCTGAGCTCTCTTTAGAGTGCGCGAGAGGATGAGCAGAAGATTAGGTGGCTAGAGAAGCCCAGAGCCCCAGTGTTCTAAGGGCTACAAAAGCACTTCCAAGGAAGGGTGCTGGCTAGCAACAGCTTCCAGTGCTGGCACTTTTCATCTCTGAGCAATTGCTCGACGTTTGCAATTTCTCAGCTCGTGTCTACGAGACGGAAAGAGAAGGACCGTGACGTTTGGTGGCTAGAGAAGTGCAAAGCCCCAGTGTTGCTGCGCCTGTGAAAGCGCTTCCAAGGAAGGGTGCTGGCTAGCAACAGCTTTCAGTGCTGGCACTTTTCATCTCTGAGCAATTGCTGGACGTTTGCAATTTCTCACCTGAGCTCTCTTCAGAGTGCGCGAGAGGATGAGCAGAAGATGAGGTGGCTAAAGAAGCCCAGAGCCCCAGTGATCTTAGGCCTACTAAAGCGCTTCCAAGGAAGGGGGCTGGCTAGCAACAGCTTTCAGTGCTGGCACTTTTCATCTCTGAGCAATTGCTCGACGTTTGCAATTTCTCAGCTCGTGTCTACGAGACGGAAAGAGAAGGACCGTGACGTTTGGTGGCTAGAGAAGCGCAAAGCCCCAGTGTTGCTGCGCCTGTAAAGCGCTTCCAAGGAAGGGTGCTGGCTAGCAAGAGCTTTCAGTGCTGGCACTTTTCATCTCTGAGCAATTGCTCGACGTTTGCAATTTCTCAGCTTGTGTCTACGAGACGGAAAGAGAAGGACCGTGACGTTTGGTGGCTAGAGAAGCGCAAAGCCCCAGTGTTGCTGCGCCTGTGAAAGCGCT
This sequence comes from Sarcoramphus papa, assembly GCA_037962945.1. NCBI lineage: Eukaryota > Metazoa > Chordata > Aves > Accipitriformes > Cathartidae > Sarcoramphus > Sarcoramphus papa. Next base: position 3,575,811 of record JBBMRM010000093.1, on the reverse strand, counting down.
TCCAAGGAAGGGTGCTGGCTAGCAACAGCTTTCAGTGCTGGCACTTTTCATCTCTGAGCAATTGCTCGACGTTTGCAATTTCTCACCTGAGCTCTCTTCAGAGTGCGCGAGAGGATGAGCAGAAGATGAGGTGGCTAGAGAAGCCCAGAGCCCCACTGTTCTTAGGCCTACAAAAGCGCTTCCAAGGAAGGGTGCTGGCTAGCAACAGCTTTCAGTGCTGGCACTTTTCATCTCTGAGCAATTGCTCGACGTTTGCAATTTCTCAGCTCGTGTCTACGAGACGGAAAGAGAAGGACCGTGACGTTTGGTGGGTAGAGAAGTGCAAAGCCCCAGTGTTGCTGCGCCTGTGAAAGCGCTTCCAAGGAAGGGTGCTGGCTAGCAACAGCTTTCAGTGCTGGCACTTTTCATCTCGGAGCAATTGCTCGACGTTTGCAATTTCTCACCTGAGCTCTCTTTAGAGTGCGCGAGAGGATGAGCAGAAGATTAGGTGGCTAGAGAAGCCCAGAGCCCCAGTGTTCTAAGGGCTACAAAAGCACTTCCAAGGAAGGGTGCTGGCTAGCAACAGCTTCCAGTGCTGGCACTTTTCATCTCTGAGCAATTGCTCGACGTTTGCAATTTCTCAGCTCGTGTCTACGAGACGGAAAGAGAAGGACCGTGACGTTTGGTGGCTAGAGAGGCGCAAAGCCCCAGTGTTACTGCGCCTGTGAAAGCGCTTCCAAGGAAGGGTGCTGGCTAGCAAGAGCTTTCAGTGCTGGCACTTTTCATCTCTGAGCAATTGCTCGACGTTTGCAATTTCTCACCTGAGCTCTCTTTAGAGTGCGCGAGAGGATGAGCAGAAGATGAGGTGGCTAGAGAAGCCCAGAGCCCCAGTGTTCTAAGGGCTACAAAAGAGCTTCCAAGGAAGGGTGCTGGCTAGCAACAGCTTTCAGTGCTGGCACTTTTCGTCTCTGAGCAATTGCTCGACGTTTGCAATTTCTCACCTGAGCTCTCTTTAGAGTGCGCGAGAGGATGAGCAGTAGATTAGGTGGCTAGAGAAGCCCAGAGCCCCAGTGTTCTTAGGCCTACAAAAGCGCTTCCAAGGAAGGGTGCTGGCTAGCAACAGCTTTCAGTGCTGGCACTTTTCATCTCTGAGCAATTGCTCGACGTTTGCAATTTCTCAGCTCGTGTCTACGAGACGGAAAGAGAAGGACTGTGACGTTTGGTGGGTAGAGAAGCGCAAAGCCCCAGTGTTGCTGCGCTTGTGAAAGCGCTTCCAAGGAAGGGTGCTGGCTAGCAACAGCTTTCAGTGCTGGCACTTTTCATCTCTGAGCAATTGCTCGACGTTTGCAATTTCTCAGCTCGTGTCTACGAGACGGAAAGAGAAGGACCGTGACGTTTGGTGGCTAGAGAAGCGCAAAGCCCCAGTGTTGCTGCGCCTGTGAAAGCGCTTCCAAGGAAGGGTGCTGGCTAGCAACAGCTTTCAGTGCTGGCACTTTTCATCTCTGAGCAATTGCTCGACGTTTGCAATTTCTCACCTGAGCTCTCTTCAGAGTGCGCGAGAGGATGAGCAGAAGATGAGGTGGCTAGAGAAGCCCAGAGCCCCACTGTTCTTAGGCCTACAAAAGCGCTTCCAAGGAAGGGTGCTGGCTAGCAACAGCTTTCAGTGCTGGCACTTTTCATCTCTGAGCAATTGCTGGACGTTTGCAATTTCTCATTTCGTGTCTACGAGACGGAAAGAGAAGGACCGTGACGTTTGGTGGGTAGAGAAGCGCAAAGCCCCAGTGTTGCTGCGCCTGTGAAAGCGCTTCCAAGGAAGGGTGCTGGCTAGCAACAGCTTTCAGTGCTGGCACTTTTCATCTCTGAGCAATTGCTGGACGTTTGCAATTTCTCACCTGAGCTCTCTTTAGAGTGCGCGAGAGGATGAGCAGAAGATGAGGTGGCTAGAGAAGCCCAGAGCCCCAGTGTTCTAAGGGCTACAAAAGCACTTCCAAGGAAGGGTGCTGGCTAGCAACAGCTTTCAGTGCTGGCACTTTTCATCTCTGAGCAATTGCTCGACGTTTGCAATTTCTCAGCTCGTGTCTACGAGACGGAAAGAGAAGGACCGTGACGTTTGGTGGCTCGAGAGGCGCAAAGCCCCAGTGTTACTGCGCCTGTGAAAGCGCTTCCAAGGAAGGGTGCTGGCTAGCAAGAGCTTTCAGTGCTGGCACTTTTCATCTCTGAGCAATTGCTGGACGTTTGCAATTTCTCCCCTGAGCTCTCTTTAGAGTGCGCGAGAGGATGAGCAGAAGATGAGGTGGCTAGAGAAGCCCAGAGCCCCAGTGTTCTAAGGGCTACAAAAGAGCTTCCAAGGAAGGGTGCTGGCTAGCAACAGCTTTCAGTGCTGGCACTTTTCGTCTCTGAGCAATTGCTCGACGTTTGCAATTTCTCACCTGAGCTCTCTTTAGAGTGCGCGAGAGGATGAGCAGTAGATTAGGTGGCTAGAGAAGCCCAGAGCCCCAGTGTTCTTAGGCCTACAAAAGCGCTTCCAAGGAAGGGTGCTGGCTAGCAACAGCTTTCAGTGCTGGCACTTTTCATCTCTGAGCAATTGCTCGACGTTTGCAATTTCTCAGCTCGTGTCTACGAGACGGAAAGAGAAGGACTGTGACGTTTGGTGGGTAGAGAAGCGCAAAGCCCCAGTGTTGCTGCGCCTGTGAAAGCGCTTCCAAGGAAGGGTGCTGGCTAGCAACAGCTTTCAGTGCTGGCACTTTTCATCTCGGAGCAATTGCTCGACGTTTGCAATTTCTCACCTGAGCTCTCTTTAGAGTGCGCGAGAGGATGAGCAGAAGATTAGGTGGCTAGAGAAGCCCAGAGCCCCAGTGTTCTAAGGGCTACAAAAGCACTTCCAAGGAAGGGTGCTGGCTAGCAACAGCTTCCAGTGCTGGCACTTTTCATCTCTGAGCAATTGCTCGACGTTTGCAATTTCTCAGCTCGTGTCTACGAGGCGGAAAGAGAATGACTGTGACGTTTGGTGGCTAGAGAAGCGCAAAGCCCCAGTGTTGCTGCGCCTGTGAAAGCGCTTCCAAGGAAGGGTGCTGGCTAGCAACAGCTTTCAGTGCTGGCACTTTTCTTCTCTGAGCAATTGCTCGACGTTTGCAATTTCTCACCTGAGCTCTCTTTAGAGTGCGCGAGAGGATGAGCAGAAGATGAGGTGGCTAGAGAAGCCCAGAGCCCCAGTGTTCTTAGGCCTACAAAAGAGCTTCCAAGGAAGGGTGCTGGCTAGCAACAGCTTTCAGTGCTGGCACTTTTCATCTCTGAGCAATTGCTCGACGTTTGCAATCTCTCACCTGAGCTCTCTTTAGAGTGCGCGAGAGGATGAGCAGAAGATGAGGTGGCTAGAGAAGCCCAGAGCCCCAGTGTTCTTAGGCCTACAAAAGCGCTTCCAAGGAAGGGTGCTGGCTAGCAAGAGCTTTCAGTGCTGGCACTTTTCATCTCTGAGCAATTGCTCGATGTTTGCAATTTCTCAGCTCGTGTCTATGAGACGGAAAGAGAAGGACCGTGACGTTTGGTGGGTAGAGAAGCGCAAAGCCCCAGTGTTACTGCGCTTGTGAAAGCGCTTCCAAGGAAGGGTGCTGGCTAGCAAGAGCTTTCAGTGCTGGCACTTTTCATCTCTGAGCAATTGCTCGACGTTTGCAATTTCTCACCTGAGCTCTCTTTAGAGTGCGCGAGAGGATGAGCAGAAGATGAGGTGGCTAGAGAAGCCCAGAGCCCCAGTGTTCTTAGGCCTACAAAAGCGCTTCCAAGGAAGGGTGCTGGCTAGCAACAGCTTTCAGTGCTGGCACTTTTCATCTCGGAGCAATTGCTCGACGTTTGCAATTTCTCACCTGAGCTCTCTTCAGAGTGCGCGAGAGGATGAGCAGAAGATTAGGTGGCTAGAGAAGCCCAGAGCCCCAGTGTTCTAAGGGCTACAAAAGCGCTTCCAAGGAAGGGTGCTGGCTAGCAACAGCTTTCAGTGCTGGCACTTTTCCTCTCTGAGCAATTGCTCGACGTTTGCAATTTCTCAACTCGTGTCTACCGACGGAAAGAGAAGGACCGTGACTTTTGGTGGGTAGAGAAGCGCAAAGCCCCAGTGTTGCTGCGCCTGTGAAAGCGCTTCCAAGGAAGGGTGCTGGCTAGCAACAGCTTTCAGTGCTGGCACTTTTCATCTCTAAGCAATTGCTCGACGTTTGCAATTTCTCAGCTCGTGTCTACGAGACGGAAAGAGAAGGACCGTGACGTTTGGTGGCTAGAGAAGCGCAAAGCGCCAGTGTTACTGCGCCTGTGAAAGCGCTTCCAAGGAAGGGTGCTGGCTAGCAAGAGCTTTCAGTGCTGGCACTTTTCATCTCTGAGCAATTGCTCGACGTTTGCAATTTCTCACCTGAGCTCTCTTTAGAGTGCGCGAGAGGATGAGCAGAAGATTAGGTGGCTAGAGAAGCCCAGAGCCCCACTGTTCTTAGGCCTACAAAAGCGCTTCCAAGGAAGGGTGCTGGCTAGCAACAGCTTTCAGTGCTGGCACTTTTCATCTCTGAGCAATTGCTCGACGTTTGCAATTTCTCAGCTCGTGTCTATCAGACGGAAAGAGAATGACCGTGACGTTTGGTGGCTAGAGAAGCGCAAATCCCCAGTGTTACTGCACCTGTAAAGCGCTTCCAAGGAAGGGTGCTGGCTAGCAACAGCTTTCAGTGCTGGCACTTTTCATCTCTGAGCAATTGCTCGAAATTTGCAATTTCTCAGCTCGTGTCTACGAGACGGAAAGAGAAGGACCGTGACGTTTGGTGGCTAGAGAAGCGCAAAGCCCCAGTGTTACTGCGCCTGTGAAAGCGCTTCCAAGGAAGGGTGCTGGCTAGCAAGAGCTTTCAGTGCTGGCACTTTTCATCTCGGAGCAATTGCTCGACGTTTGCATTTTCTCACCTGAGCTCTCTTTAGAGTGCGCGAGAGGATGAGCAGAAGATGAGGTGGCTAGAGAAGCCCAGAGCCCCAGTGTTCTTAGGCCTACAAAAGCGCTTCCAAGGAAGGGTGCTGGCTAGCAACAGCTTTCAGTGCTGGCACTTTTCCTCTCTGAGCAATTGCTCGACGTTTGCAATTTCTCAGCTCGTGTCTACCGACGGAAAGAGAATGACCGTGACTTTTGGTGGGTAGAGAAGCGCAAAGCCCCAGTGTTGCTGCGCCTGTGAAAGCGCTTCCAAGGAAGGGTGCTGGCTAGCAACAGCTTTCAGTGCTGGCACTTTTCATCTCTGAGCAATTGCTCGACGTTTGCAATTTCTCACCTGAGCTCTCTTTAGAGTGCGCGAGAGGATGAGCAGAAGATTAGGTGGCTAGAGAAGCCCAGAGCCCCACTGTTCTTAGGCCTACAAAAGCGCTTCCAAGGAAGGGTGCTGGCTAGCAACAGCTTTCAGTGCTGGCACTTTTCATCTCTGAGCAATTGCTGGACGTTTGCAATTTCTCATTTCGTGTCTACGAGACGGAAAGAGAAGGACCGTGACGTTTGGTGGCTAGAGAAGCGCAAAGCCCCAGTGTTACTGCGCCTGTGAAAGCGCTTCCAAGGAAGGGTGCTGGCTAGCAACAGCTTTCAGTGCTGGCACTTTTCATCTCTGAGCAATTGCTGGACGTTTGCAATTTCTCACCTGAGCTCTCTTTAGAGTGCGCGAGAGGATGAGCAGAAGATGAGGTGGCTAGAGAAGCCCAGAGCCCCAGTGTTCTTAGGCCTACAAAAGCGCTTCCAAGGAAGGGTGCTGGCTAGCAACAGCTTTCAGTGCTGGCACTTTTCATCTCTGAGCAATTGCTGGACGTTTGCAATTTCTCAGCTCGTGTCTACGAGACGGAAAGAGAAGGACAGTGACGTTTGGTGGGTAGAGAAGCGCAAAGCCCCAGTGTTGCTGCGCCTGTGAAAGCGCTTCCAAGGAAGGGTGCTGGCTAGCAACAGCTTTCAGTGCTGGCACTTTTCATCTCTGAGCAATTGCTGGACGTTTGCAATTTCTCACCTGAGCTCTCTTTAGAGTGCGCGAGAGGATGAGCAGAAGATTAGGTGGCTAGAGAAGCCCAGAGCCCCAGTGTTCTAAGGGCTACAAAAGCGCTTCCAAGGAAGGGTGCTGGCTAGCAACAGCTTCCAGTGCTGGCACTTTTCATCTCTGAGCAATTGCTGGACGTTTGCAATTTCTCATTTCGTGTCTACGAGACGGAAAGAGAAGGACCATGACGTTTGGTGGCTAGAGAAGCGCAAAGCCCCAGTGTTGCTGCGCCTGTGAAAGCGCTTCCAAGGAAGGGTGCTGGCTAGCAACAGCTTTCAGTGCTGGCACTTTTCATCTCTGAGCAATTGCTCGACGTTTGCAATTTCTCACCTGAGCTCTCTTTAGAGTGCGCGAGAGGATGAGCAGAAGATTAGGTGGCTAGAGAAGCTCAGAGCCCCAGTGTTCTTAGGCCTACAAAAGCGCTTCCAAGGAAGGGTGCTGGCTAGCAAGAGCTTTCAGTGCTGGCACTTTTCATCTCTGAGCAATTGATCGACGTTTGCAATTTCTCAGCTCGTGTCTACGAGGCGGAAAGAGAAGGACCGTGACGTTTGGTGCGTAGAGAAGCGCAAAGCCCCAGTGTTGCTGCGCCTGTGAAAGCGCTTCCAAGGAAGGGTGCTGGCTAGCAACAGCTTTCAGTGCTGGCACTTTTCTTCTCTGAGCAATTGCTCGACGTTTGCAATTTCTCACCTGAGCTCTCTTTAGACTGCGCGAGAGGATGAGCAGAAGATGAGGTGGCTAGAGAAGCCCAGAGCCCCAGTGTTCTAAGGGCTACAATAGAGCTTCCAAGGAAGGGTGCTGGCTAGCAACGGCTTTCAGTGCTGGCACTTTTCGTCTCTGAGCAATTGCTGGACGTTTGCAATTTCTCACCTGAGCTCTCTTTAGAGTGCGCGAGAGGATGAGCAGAAGATGAGGTGGCTAGAGAATCCCAGAGCCCCAGTGTTCTTAGGCCTACAAAAGCGCTTCCAAGGAAGGGTGCGGGCTAGCAACAGCTTTCAGTGCTGGCACTTTTCATCTCTGAGCAATTGCTGGACGTTTGCAATTTCTCAGCTCGTGTCTATGAGACGGAAAGAGAATGACCGTGACGTTTGGTGGGTAGAGAAGCGCAAAGCCCCAGTGTTACTGCGCTTGTGAAAGCGCTTCCAAGGAAGGGTGCTGGCTAGCAAGAGCTTTCAGTGCTGGCACTTTTCATCTCTGAGCAATTGCTGGACGTTTGCAATTTCTCACCTGAGCTCTCTTTAGAGTGCGCGAGAGGATGAGCAGAAGATGAGGTGGCTAGAGAAGCCCAGAGCCCCAGTGTTCTTAGGCCTACAAAAGCGCTTCCAAGGAAGGGTGCTGGCTAGCAACAGCTTTCAGTGCTGGCACTTTTCATCTCTGAGCAATTGCTCGACGTTTGCAATTTCTCAGCTCGTGTCTACGAGACGGAAAGAGAAGGACCGTGACGTTTGGTGGCTAGAGAAGCGCAAAGCGCCAGTGTTGCTGCGCCTGTGAAAGCGCTTCCAAGGAAGGGTGCTGGCTAGCAAGAGCTTTCAGTGCTGGCACTTTTCATCTCTGAGCAATTGCTCGACGTTTGCAATTTCTCAGCTCGTGTCTACGAGACGGAAAGAGAAGGACCGTGACGTTTGGTGGCTAGAGAAGCGCAAAGCCCCAGTGTTGCTGCGCCTGTGAAAGCGCTTCCAAGGAAGGGTGCTGGCTAGCAACAGCTTTCAGTGCTGGCACTTTTCATCTCTGAGCAATTGCTCGACGTTTGCAATTTCTCACCTGAGCTCTCTTTAGAGTGCGCGAGAGGATGAGCAGAAGATGAGGTGGCTAGAGAAGCCCAGAGCCCCAGTGTTCTTAGGCCTACAAAAGCGCTTCCAAGGAAGGGTGCTGGCTAGCAACAGCTTTCAGTGCTGGCACTTTTCATCTCTGAGCAATTGCTCGACGTTTGCAATTTCTCAACTCATGTCTACGAGACGGAAAGAGAATGACCGTGACGTTTGGTGCGTATAGAAGCGCAAACCCCAGTGTTGCTGCGCCTGTGAAAGCGCTTCCAAGGAAGGGTGCTGGCTAGCAACAGCTTCCAGTGCTGGCACTTTTCATCTCTGAGCAATTGCTGGACTTTTGCAATTTCTCAGCTCGTGTCTACGAGACGGAAAGAGAAGGACTGTGACGTTTGGTGGCTAGAGAGGCGCAAAGCCCCAGTGTTACTGCGCCTGTGAAAGCGCTTCCAAGGAAGGGTGCTGGCTAGCAAGAGCTTTCAGTGCTGGCACTTTTCATCTCTGAGCAATTGCTCGACGTTTGCAATTTCTCACCTGAGCTCTCTTTAGAGTGCGCGAGAGGATGAGCAGAAGATGAGGTGGCTAGAGAAGCCCAGAGCCCCAGTGTTCTAAGGGCTACAAAAGAGCTTCCAAGGAAGGGTGCTGGCTAGCAACAGCTTTCAGTGCTGGCACTTTTCGTCTCTGAGCAATTGCTCGACGTTTGCAATTTCTCACCTGAGCTCTCTTTAGAATGCACGAGAGGATGAGCAGAAGATGAGGTGGCTAGAGAAGCCCAGAGCCCCAGTGTTCTTAGGCCTACAAAAGCGCTTCCAAGGAAGGGTGCTGGCTAGCAACAGCTTTCAGTGCTGGCACTTTTCATCTCTGAGCAATTGCTCGACGTTTGCAATTTCTCAGCTCGTGTCTACGAGACGGAAAGAGAAGGACTGTGACGTTTGGTGGGTAGAGAAGCGCAAAGCCCCAGTGTTGCTGCGCCTGTGAAAGCGCTTCCAAGGAAGGGTGCTGGCTAGCAAGAGCTTTCAGTGCTGGCACTTTTCATCTCTGAGCAATTGCTCGACGTTTGCAATTTCTCACCTGAGCTCTCTTTAGAGTGCGCGAGAGGATGAGCAGAAGATGAGGTGGCTAGAGAAGCCCAGAGCCCCAGTGTTCTAAGGGCTACAAAAGCGCTTCCAAGGAAGGGTGCTGGCTAGCAACAGCTTCCAGTGCTGGCACTTTTCATCTCTGAGCAATTGCTCGACGTTTGCAATTTCTCAGCTCGTGTCTACGAGACGGAAAGAGAAGGACCGTGACGTTTGGTGGCTAGAGAAGTGCAAAGCCCCAGTGTTGCTGCGCCTGTGAAAGCGCTTCCAAGGAAGGGTGCTGGCTAGCAAGAGCTTTCAGTGCTGGCACTTTTCATCTCTGAGCAATTGCTCGACGTTTGCAATTTCTCACCTGAGCTCTCTTCAGAGTGCGCGAGAGGATGAGCAGAAGATGAGGTGGCTAAAGAAGCCCAGAGCCCCAGTGTTCTTAGGCCTACTAAAGCGCTTCCAAGGAAGGGGGCTGGCTAGCAACAGCTTTCAGTGCTGGCACTTTTCATCTCTGAGCAATTGCTCGACGTTTGCAATTTCTCAGCTCGTGTCTACGAGACGGAAAGAGAAGGACCGTGACGTTTGGTGGCTAGAGAATCGCAAAGCCCCAGTGTTGCTGCGCCTGTAAAGCGCTTCCAAGGAAGGGTGCTGGCTAGCAACAGCTTTCAGTGCTGGCACTTTTCATCTCTGAGCAATTGCTCGACGTTTGCAATTTCTCAGCTCGTGTCTACGAGACGGAAAGAGAAGGACCGTGACGTTTGGTGGGTAGAGAAGCGCAAAGCCCCAGTGTTGCTGCGCCTGTGAAAGCGCTTCCAAGGAAGGGTGCTGGCTAGCAAGAGCTTTCAGTGCTGGCACTTTTCGTCTCTGAGCAATTGCTCGACGTTTGCAATTTCTCACCTGAGCTCTCTTCAGAGTGCGCGAGAGGATGAGCAGAAGATGAGGTGGCTAGAGAAGCCCAGAGCCCCAGTGTTCTTAGGCCTACAAAAGCGCTTCCAAGGAAGGGTGCTGGCTAGCAACAGCTTTCAGTGCTGGCACTTTTCATCTCTGAGCAATTGCTGGACGTTTGCAATTTCTCATTTCGTGTCTACGAGACGGAAAGAGAAGGACCGTGACGTTTGGTGGGTAGAGAAGTGCAAAGCCCCAGTGTTACTGCGCCTGTGAAAGCGCTTCCAAGGAAGAGTGCTGGCTAGCAAGAGCTTTCAGTGCTGGCACTTTTCATCTCTGAGCAATTGCTCGACGTTTGCAATTTCTCACCTGAGCTCTCTTTAGAGTGCGCGAGAGGATGAGCAGAAGATGAGGTGGCTAGAGAAGCCCAGAGCCCCAGTGTTCTAAGGGCTACAAAAGACCTTCCAAGGAAGGGTGCTGGCTAGCAACAGCTTTCAGTGCTGGCACTTTTCGTCTCTGAGCAATTGCTGGACGTTTGCAATTTCTCACCTGAGCTCTCTTTAGAGTGCGCGAGAGGATGAGCAGAAGATGAGGTGGCTAGAGAAGCCCAGAGCCCCACTGTTCTTAGGCCTACAAAAGCGCTTCCAAGGAAGGGTGCTGGCTAGCAACAGCTTTCAGTGCTGGCACTTTTCATCTCTGAGCAATTGCTCGACGTTTGCAATTTCTCAGCTCGTGTCTACGAGACGGAAAGAGAAGGACTGTGACGTTTGGTGGGTAGAGAAGCGCAAAGCCCCAGTGTTGCTGCGCTTGTGAAAGCGCTTCCAAGGAAGGGTGCTGGCTAGCAACAGCTTTCAGTGCTGGCACTTTTCATCTCGGAGCAATTGCTCGACGTTTGCAATTTCTCACCTGAGCTCTCTTTAGAGTGCGCGAGAGGATGAGCAGAAGATTAGGTGGCTAGAGAAGCCCAGAGCCCCAGTGTTCTAAGGGCTACAAAAGCACTTCCAAGGAAGGGTGCTGGCTAGCAACAGCTTCCAGTGCTGGCACTTTTCATCTCTGAGCAATTGCTCGACGTTTGCAATTTCTCAGCTCGTGTCTACGAGGCGGAAAGAGAAGGACTGTGACGTTTGGTGGCTAGAGAAGCGCAAAGCCCCAGTGTTGCTGCGCCTGTGAAAGCGCTTCCAAGGAAGGGTGCTGGCTAGCAACAGCTTTCAGTGCTGGCACTTTTCTTCTCTGAGCAATTGCTCGACGTTTGCAATTTCTCACCTGAGCTCTCTTTAGAGTGCGCGAGAGGATGAGCAGAAGATGAGGTGGCTAGAGAAGCCCAGAGCCACAGTGTTCTAAGGGCTACAAAAGAGCTTCCAAGGAAGGGTGCTGGCTAGCAACAGCTTTCAGTGCTGGCACTTTTCGTCTCTGAGCAATTGCTCGACGTTTGCAATCTCTCACCTGAGCTCTCTTTAGAGTGCGCGAGAGGATGAGCAGAAGATGAGGTGGCTAGAGAAGCCCAGAGCCCCAGTGTTCTAAGGGCTACAAAAGAGCTTCCAAGGAAGGGTGCTGGCTAGCAACAGCTTTCAGTGCTGGCACTTTTCGTCTCTGAGCAATTGCTGGACGTTTGCAATTTCTCACCTGAGCTCTCTTTAGAGTGCGCGAGAGGATGAGCAGAAGATGAGGTGGCTAAAGAAGCCCAGAGCCCCAGTGTTCTTAGGCCTACAAAAGCGCTTCCAAGGAAGGGTGCTGGCTAGCAACAGCTTTCAGTGCTGGCACTTTTCATCTCTGAGCAATTGCTCGACGTTTGCAATTTCTCAGCTCGTGTCTACGAGACGGAAAGAGAAGGACTGTGACGTTTGGTGGGTAGAGAAGCGCAAAGCCCCAGTGTTGCTGCGCTTGTGAAAGCGCTTCCAAGGAAGGGTGCTGGCTAGCAACAGCTTTCAGTGCTGGCACTTTTCATCTCGGAGCAATTGCTCGACGTTTGCAATTTCTCACCTGAGCTCTCTTTAGAGTGCGCGAGAGGATGAGCAGAAGATTAGGTGGCTAGAGAAGCCCAGAGCCCCAGTGTTCTAAGGGCTACAAAAGCACTTCCAAGGAAGGGTGCTGGCTAGCAACAGCTTCCAGTGCTGGCACTTTTCATCTCTGAGCAATTGCTCGACGTTTGCAATTTCTCAGCTCGTGTCTACGAGGCGGAAAGAGAAGGACCGTGACGTTTGGTGGGTAGAGAAGCGCAAAGCCCCAGTGTTACTGCGCTTGTGAAAGCGCTTCCAAGGAAGGGTGCTGGCTAGCAAGAGCTTTCAGTGCTGGCACTTTTCATCTCTGAGCAATTGCTCGACGTTTGCAATTTCTCACCTGAGCTCTCTTTAGAGTGCGCGAGAGGATGAGCAGAAGATGAGGTGGCTAGAGAAGCCCAGAGCCCCACTGTTCTTAGGCCTACAAAAGCGCTTCCAAGGAAGGGTGCTGGCTAGCAAGAGCTTTCAGTGCTGGCACTTTTCATCTCTGAGCAATTGCTCGACGTTTGCAATTTCTCACCTGAGCTCTCTTTAGAGTGCGCGAGAGGATGAGCAGAAGATGAGGTGGCTAGAGAAGCCCAGAGCCCCAGTGTTCTAAGGGCTACAAAAGCGCTTCCAAGGAAGGGTGCTGGCTAGCAACAGCTTTCAGTGCTGGCACTTTTCATCTCTGAGCAATTGCTCGACGTTTGCAATTTCTCAGCTCGTGTCTACCGACGGAAAGAGAAGGACCGTGACTTTTGGTGGGTAGAGAAGCGCAAAGCCCCAGTGTTGCTGCGCCTGTGAAAGCGCTTCCAAGGAAGGGTGCTGGCTAGCAACAGCTTTCAGTGCTGGCACTTTTCATCTCTGAGCAATTGCTCGACGTTTGCAATTTCTCAGCTCGTGTCTATCAGACGGAAAGAGAATGACCGTGACGTTTGGTGGCTAGAGAAGCGCAAATCCCCAGTGTTACTGCACCTGTAAAGCGCTTCCAAGGAAGGGTGCTGGCTAGCAACAGCTTTCAGTGCTGGCACTTTTCATCTCTAAGCAATTGCTCGACGTTTGCAATTTCTCAGCTCGTGTCTACGAGACGGAAAGAGAAGGACCGTGACGTTTGGTGGCTAGAGAAGCGCAAAGCGCCAGTGTTACTGCGCCTGTGAAAGCGCTTCCAAGGAAGGGTGCTGGCTAGCAAGAGCTTTCAGTGCTGGCACTTTTCATCTCTGAGCAATTGCTCGACGTTTGCAATTTCTCACCTGAGCTCTCTTTAGAGTGCGCGAGAGGATGAGCAGAAGATGAGGTGGCTAGAGAAGCCCAGAGCCCCAGTGTTCTTAGGCCTACAAAAGCGCTTCCAAGGAAGGGGGCTGGCTAGCAACAGCTTTCAGTGCTGGCACTTTTCCTCTCTGAGCAATTGCTCGACGTTTGCAATTTCTCAGCTCGTGTCTACCGACGGAAAGAGAAGGACCGTGACGTTTGGTGGCTAGAGAAGCGCAAAGCCCCAGTGTTGCTGCGCCTGTGAAAGCGCTTCCAAGGAAGGGTGCTGGCTAGCAACAGCTTTCAGTGCTGGCACTTTTCATCTCTGAGCAATTGCTCGACGTTTGCAATTTCTCACCTGAGCTCTCTTTAGAGTGCGCGAGAGGATGAGCAGAAGATTAGGTGGCTAGAGAAGCCCAGAGCCCCACTGTTCTTAGGCCTACAAAAGCGCTTCCAAGGAAGGGTGCTGGCTAGCAACAGCTTTCACTGCTGGCACTTTTCATCTCTGAGCAATTGCTCGACGTTTGCAATTTCTCAGCTCGTGTCTATCAGATGGAAAGAGAATGACCGTGACGTTTGGTGGCTAGAGAAGCGCAAATCCCCAGTGTTACTGCACCTGTAAAGCGCTTCCAAGGAAGGGTGCTGGCTAGCAACAGCTTTCAGTGCTGGCACTTTTCATCTCTAAGCAATTGCTCGACGTTTGCAATTTCTCAGCTCGTGTCTACGAGACGGAAAGAGAAGGACCGTGACGTTTGGTGGCTAGAGAAGCGCAAAGCGCCAGTGTTACTGCGCCTGTGAAAGCGCTTCCAAGGAAGGGTGCTGGCTAGCAAGAGCTTTCAGTGCTGGCACTTTTCATCTCTGAGCAATTGCTCGACGTTTGCATTTTCTCACCTGAGCTCTCTTTAGAGTGCGCGAGAGGATGAGCAGAAGATGAGGTGGCTAGAGAAGCCCAGAGCCCCACTGTTCTTAGGCCTACAAAAGCGCTTCCAAGGAAGGGTGCTGGCTAGCAACAGCTTTCAGTGCTGGCACTTTTCATCTCTGAGCAATTGCTCGACGTTTGCAATTTCTCAGCTCGTGTCTACCGACGGAAAGAGAAGGACCGTGACTTTTGGTGGGTAGAGAAGCGCAAAGCCCCAGTGTTGCTGCGCCTGTGAAAGCGCTTCCAAGGAAGGGTGCTGGCTAGCAACAGCTTTCAGTGCTGGCACTTTTCATCTCTGAGCAATTGCTCGACGTTTGCAATTTCTCACCTGAGCTCTCTTTAGAGTGCGCGAGAGGATGAGCAGAAGATGAGGTGGCTAGAGAAGCCCAGAGCCCCACTGTTCTTAGGCCTACAAAAGCGCTTCCAAGGAAGGGTGCTGGCTAGCAACAGCTTTCAGTGCTGGCACTTTTCATCTCTGAGCAATTGCTGGACGTTTGCAATTTCTCATTTCGTGTCTACGAGACGGAAAGAGAAGGACCGTGACGTTTGGTGGCTAGAGAAGCGCAAAGCACCAGTGTTGCTGCGCCTGTGAAAGCGCTTCCAAGGAAGGGTGCTGGCTAGCAACAGCTTTCAGTGCTGGCACTTTTCATCTCTGAGCAATTGCTCGACGTTTGCAATTTCTCACCTGAGCTCTCTTTAGAGTGCGCGAGAGGATGAGCAGAAGATTAGGTGGCTAGAGAAGCCCAGAGCCCCACTGTTCTTAGGCCTACAAAAGCGCTTCCAAGGAAGGGTGCTGGCTAGCAACAGCTTTCAGTGCTGGCACTTTTCATCTCTGAGCAATTGCTGGACGTTTGCAATTTCTCAGCTCGTGTCTACGAGACGGAAAGAGAAGGACAGTGACGTTTGGTGGGTAGAGAAGCGCAAAGCCCCAGTGTTGCTGCGCCTGTGAAAGCGCTTCCAAGGAAGGGTGCTGGCTAGCAAGAGCTTTCAGTGCTGGCACTTTTCATCTCTGAGCAATTGCTGGACGTTTGCAATTTCTCACCTGAGCTCTCTTTAGAGTGCGCGAGAGGATGAGCAGAAGATGAGGTGGCTAGAGAAGCCCAGAGCCCCAGTGTTCTAAGGGCTACAAAAGCGCTTCCAAGGAAGGGTGCTGGCTAGCAACAGCTTTCAGTGCTGGCACTTTTCATCTCTGAGCAATTGCTCGACGTTTGCAATTTCTCATTTCGTGTCTACGAGACGGAAAGAGAAGGACCGTGACGTTTGGTGGCTAGAGAAGCGCAAAGCCCCAGTGTTGCTGCGCCTGTGAAAGCGCTTCCAAGGAAGGGTGCTGGCTAGCAAGAGCTTTCAGTGCTGGCACTTTTCATCTCTGAGCAATTGCTCGACGTTTGCAATTTCTCACCTGAGCTCTCTTTAGAGTGCGCGAGAGGATGAGCAGAAGATTAGGTGGCTAGAGAAGCTCAGAGCCCCAGTGTTCTTAGGCCTACAAAAGCGCTTCCAAGGAAGGGTGCTGGCTAGCAACAGCTTTCAGTGCTGGCACTTTTCTTCTCTGAGCAATTGCTCGACGTTTGCAATTTCTCACCTGAGCTCTCTTTAGAGTGCGCGAGAGGATGAGCAGAAGATGAGGTGGCTAGAGAAGCCCAGAGCCCCAGTGTTCTAAGGGCTACAAAAGCGCTTCCAAGGAAGGGTGCTGGCTAGCAACAGCTTTCAGTGCTGGCACTTTTCATCTCTGAGCAATTGTTCGATGTTTGCAATTTCTCAGCTCGTGTCTACGAGACGGAAAGAGAATGAC
Organism: Sarcoramphus papa; assembly: GCA_037962945.1. Classification (NCBI taxonomy): domain Eukaryota; kingdom Metazoa; phylum Chordata; class Aves; order Accipitriformes; family Cathartidae; genus Sarcoramphus; species Sarcoramphus papa. The sequence goes on along the minus strand of JBBMRM010000093.1, from coordinate 3,560,171 downwards.
CGTGACGTTTGGTGGCTAGAGAAGCGCAAAGCGCCAGTGTTGCTGCGCCTGTGAAAGCGCTTCCAAGGAAGGGTGCTGGCTAGCAAGAGCTTTCAGTGCTGGCACTTTTCATCTCTGAGCAATTGCTCGACGTTTGCAATTTCTCAGCTCGTGTCTACGAGACGGAAAGAGAAGGACCGTGACGTTTGGTGGCTAGAGAAGCGCAAAGCCCCAGTGTTGCTGCGCCTGTGAAAGCGCTTCCAAGGAAGGGTGCTGGCTAGCAACAGCTTTCAGTGCTGGCACTTTTCATCTCTGAGCAATTGCTCGACGTTTGCAATTTCTCACCTGAGCTCTCTTTAGAGTGCGCGAGAGGATGAGCAGAAGATGAGGTGGCTAGAGAAGCCCAGAGCCCCAGTGTTCTTAGGCCTACAAAAGCGCTTCCAAGGAAGGGTGCTGGCTAGCAACAGCTTTCAGTGCTGGCACTTTTCATCTCTGAGCAATTGCTCGACGTTTGCAATTTCTCAACTCATGTCTACGAGACGGAAAGAGAATGACCGTGACGTTTGGTGCGTATAGAAGCGCAAACCCCAGTGTTGCTGCGCCTGTGAAAGCGCTTCCAAGGAAGGGTGCTGGCTAGCAACAGCTTCCAGTGCTGGCACTTTTCATCTCTGAGCAATTGCTGGACTTTTGCAATTTCTCAGCTCGTGTCTACGAGACGGAAAGAGAAGGACTGTGACGTTTGGTGGCTAGAGAGGCGCAAAGCCCCAGTGTTACTGCGCCTGTGAAAGCGCTTCCAAGGAAGGGTGCTGGCTAGCAAGAGCTTTCAGTGCTGGCACTTTTCATCTCTGAGCAATTGCTCGACGTTTGCAATTTCTCACCTGAGCTCTCTTTAGAGTGCGCGAGAGGATGAGCAGAAGATGAGGTGGCTAGAGAATCCCAGAGCCCCAGTGTTCTAAGGGCTACAAAAGAGCTTCCAAGGAAGGGTGCTGGCTAGCAACAGCTTTCAGTGCTGGCACTTTTCGTCTCTGAGCAATTGCTCGACGTTTGCAATTTCTCACCTGAGCTCTCTTTAGAGTGCGTGAGAGGATGAGCAGTAGATTAGGTGGCTAGAGAAGCCCAGAGCCCCAGTGTTCTTAGGCCTACAAAAGCGCTTCCAAGGAAGGGTGCTGGCTAGCAACAGCTTTCAGTGCTGGCACTTTTCATCTCTGAGCAATTGCTCGACGTTTGCAATTTCTCAGCTCGTGTCTACGAGACGGAAAGAGAAGGACTGTGACGTTTGGTGGGTAGAGAAGCGCAAAGCCCCAGTGTTGCTGCGCCTGTGAAAGCGCTTCCAAGGAAGGGTGCTGGCTAGCAAGAGCTTTCAGTGCTGGCACTTTTCATCTCTGAGCAATTGCTCGACGTTTGCAATTTCTCACCTGAGCTCTCTTTAGACTGCGCGAGAGGATGAGCAGAAGATGAGGTGGCTAGAGAAGCCCAGAGCCCCAGTGTTCTAAGGGCTACAAAAGCGCTTCCAAGGAAGGGTGCTGGCTAGCAACAGCTTCCAGTGCTGGCACTTTTCATCTCTGAGCAATTGCTCGACGTTTGCAATTTCTCAGCTCGTGTCTACGAGACGGAAAGAGAAGGACCGTGACGTTTGGTGGCTAGAGAAGTGCAAAGCCCCAGTGTTGCTGCGCCTGTGAAAGCGCTTCCAAGGAAGGGTGCTGGCTAGCAACAGCTTTCAGTGCTGGCACTTTTCATCTCTGAGCAATTGCTGGACGTTTGCAATTTCTCACCTGAGCTCTCTTTAGAGTGCGCGAGAGGATGAGCAGAAGATGAGGTGGCTAAACAAGCCCAGAACCCCAGTGATCTTAGGCCTACTAAAGCGCTTCCAAGGAAGGGGGCTGGCTAGCAACAGCTTTCAGTGCTGGCACTTTTCATCTCTGAGCAATTGCTCGACGTTTGCAATTTCTCAGCTCGTGTCTACGAGACGGAAAGAGAAGGACCGTGACGTTTGGTGGGTAGAGAAGCGCAAAGCCCCAGTGTTGCTGCGCCTGTAAAGCGCTTCCAAGGAAGGGTGCTGGCTAGCAAGAGCTTTCAGTGCTGGCACTTTTCATCTCTGAGCAATTGATCGACGTTTGCAATTTCTCAGCTTGTGTCTACGAGACGGAAAGAGAAGGACCGTGACGTTTGGTGGCTAGAGAAGCGCAAAGCCCCAGTGTTGCTGCGCCTGTGAAAGCGCTTCCAAGGAAGGGTGCTGGCTAGCAACAGCTTTCAGTGCTGGCACTTTTCATCTCTGAGCAATTGCTGGACGTTTGCAATTTCTCATTTCGTGTCTACGAGACGGAAAGAGAAGGACCGTGACGTTTGGTGGGTAGAGAAGTGCAAAGCCCCAGTGTTGCTGCGCCTGTGAAAGCGCTTCCAAGGAAGGGTGCTGGCTAGCAACAGCTTTCAGTGCTGGCACTTTTCATCTCGGAGCAATTGCTCGACGTTTGCAATTTCTCACCTGAGCTCTCTTTAGAGTGCGCGAGAGGATGAGCAGAAGATGAGGTGGCTAGAGAAGCCCAGAGCCCCAGTGTTCTAAGGGCTACAAAAGCACTTCCAAGGAAGGGTGCTGGCTAGCAACAGCTTCCAGTGCTGGCACTTTTCATCTCTGAGCAATTGCTCGACGTTTGCAATTTCTCAGCTCGTGTCTACGAGACGGAAAGAGAAGGACTGTGACGTTTGGTGGCTAGAGAGGCGCAACGCCCCAGTGTTACTGCGCCTGTGAAAGCGCTTCCAAGGAAGGGTGCTGGCTAGCAAGAGCTTTCAGTGCTGGCACTTTTCATCTCTGAGCAATTGCTCGACGTTTGCAATTTCTCACCTGAGCTCTCTTTAGAGTGCGCGAGAGGATGAGCAGAAGATGAGGTGGCTAGAGAAGCCCAGAGCCCCACTGTTCTAAGGGCTACAAAAGAGCTTCCAAGGAAGGGTGCTGGCTAGCAACAGCTTTCAGTGCTGGCACTTTTCGTCTCTGAGCAATTGCTCGACGTTTGCAATTTCTCACCTGAGCTCTCTTTAGAGTGCGTGAGAGGATGAGCAGTAGATTAGGTGGCTAGAGAAGCCCAGAGCCCCAGTGTTCTTAGGCCTACAAAAGCGCTTCCAAGGAAGGGTGCTGGCTAGCAACAGCTTCCAGTGCTGGCACTTTTCATCTCTGAGCAATTGCTCGACATTTGCAATTTCTCAGCTCGTGTCTACGAGACGGAAAGAGAATGACTGTGACGTTTGGTGGGTAGAGAAGCGCAAAGCCCCAGTGTTGCTGCGCTTGTGAAAGCGCTTCCAAGGAAGGGTGCTGGCTAGCAACAGCTTTCAGTGCTGGCACTTTTCTTCTCTGAGCAATTGCTCGACGTTTGCAATTTCTCACCTGAGCTCTCTTTAGAGTGCGCGAGAGGATGAGCAGAAGATTAGGTGGCTAGAGAAGCCCAGAGCCCCAGTGTTCTAAGGGCTACAAAAGAGCTTCCAAGGAAGGGTGCTGGCTAGCAACAGCTTTCAGTGCTGGCACTTTTCGTCTCTGAGCAATTGCTCGACGTTTGCAATCTCTCACCTGAGCTCTCTTTAGACTGCGCGAGAGGATGAGCAGAAGATGAGGTCGCTAGAGAAGCCCAGAGCCCCAGTGTTCTTAGGCCTACAAAAGCGCTTCCAAGGAAGGGTGCTGGCTAGCAACAGCTTTCAGTGCTGGCACTTTTCATCTCTGAGCAATTGCTCGATGTTTGCAATTTCTCAGCTCGTGTCTATGAGACGGAAAGAGAAGGACCGTGACGTTTGGTGGGTAGAGAAGCGCAAAGCCCCAGTTTACTGCGCTTGTGAAAGCGCTTCCAAGGAAGGGTGCTGGCTAGCAAGAGCTTTCAGTGCTGGCACTTTTCATCTCTGAGCAATTGCTCGACGTTTGCAATTTCTCACCTGAGCTCTCTTTAGAGTGCGCGAGAGGATGAGCAGAAGATGAGGTGGCTAGAGAAGCCCAGAGCCCCACTGTTCTTAGGCCTACAAAAGCGCTTCCAAGGAAGGGTGCTGGCTAGCAACAGCTTCCAGTGCTGGCACTTTTCATCTCTGAGCAATTGCTCGACGTTTGCAATTTCTCAGCTCGTGTCTACGAGACGGAAAGAGAAGGACCGTGACGTTTGGTGGCTAGAGAAGCGCAAAGCCCCAGTGTTGCTGCGCCTGTGAAAGCACTTCCAAGGAAGGGTGCTGGCTAGCAAGAGCTTTCAGTGCTGGCACTTTTCTTCTCTGAGCAATTGCTCGACGTTTGCAATTTCTCACCTGAGCTCTCTTTAGAGTGCGCAAGAGGATGAGCAGAAGATTAGGTGGCTAGAGAAGCCCAGAGCCCCAGTGTTCTAAGGGCTACAAAAGCACTTCCAAGGAAGGGTGCTGGCTAGCAACAGCTTCCAGTGCTGGCACTTTTCATCTCTGAGCAATTGCTCGACGTTTGCAATTTCTCAGCTCGTGTCTACGAGACGGAAAGAGAATGACTGTGACGTTTGGTGCGTACAGAAGCGCAAAGCCCCAGTGTTTCTGCGCCTGTGAAAGCGCTTCCAAGGAAGGGTGCTGGCTAGCAACAGCTTTCAGTGCTGGCACTTTTCATCTCTGAGCAATTGCTCGACGTTTGCAATTTCTCACCTGAGCTCTCTTTAGAGTGCGCGAGAGGATGAGCAGAAGATTAGGTGGCTAGAGAAGCCCAGAGCCCCAGTCTTCTTAGGCCTACAAAAGCGCTTCCAAGGAAGGGTGCTGGCTAGCAACAGCTTTCAGTGCTGGCACTTTTCATCTCTGAGCAATTGCTGGACGTTTGCAATTTCTCAGCTCGTGTCTACGAGACGGAAAGAGAAGGACAGTGACGTTTGGTGGGTAGAGAAGCGCAAAGCCCCAGTGTTGCTGCGCCTGTGAAAGCGCTTCCAAGGAAGGGTGCTGGCTAGCAACAGCTTTCAGTGCTGGCACTTTTCATCTCTGAGCAATTGCTCGACGTTTGCAATTTCTCACCTGAGCTCTCTTTAGAGTGCGCGAGAGGATGAGCAGAAGATTAGGTGGCTAGAGAAGCCCAGAGCCCCAGTGTTCTAAGGGCTACAAAAGCGCTTCCAAGGAAGGGTGCTGGCTAGCAACAGCTTTCAGTGCTGGCACTTTTCATCTCGGAGCAATTGCTCGATGTTTGCAATTTCTCAGCTCGTGTCTAGGAGACGGAAAGAGAATGACCGTGACGTTTGGTGGCTAGAGAAGCGCAAAGCCCCAGTGTTGCTGCGCCTGTGAAAGCGCTTCCAAGGAAGGGTGCTGGCTAGCAACAGCTTTCAGTGCTGGCACTTTTCATCTCTGAGCAATTGCTCGACGTTTGCAATTTCTCAGCTCGTGTCTACGAGACGGAAAGAGAAGGACCGTGACGTTTGGTGGCTAGAGAAGCGCAAAGCCCCAGTGTTGCTGCGCCTGTGAAAGCGCTTCCAAGGAAGGGTGCTGGCTAGCAAGAGCTTTCAGTGCTGGCACTTTTCATCTCTGAGCAATTGCTCGACGTTTGCAATTTCTCACCTGAGCTCTCTTTAGAGTGCGCGAGAGGATGAGCAGAAGATTAGGTGGCTAGAGAAGCCCAGAGCCCCAGTGTTCTTAGGCCTACAAAAGCGCTTCCAAGGAAGGGTGCTGGCTAGCAACAGCTTTCAGTGCTGGCACTTTTCATCTCTGAGCAATTGCTCGACGTTTGCAATTTCTCAACTCATGTCTACGAGACGGAAAGAGAATGACCGTGACGTTTGGTGCGTATAGAAGCGCAAACCCCAGTGTTGCTGCGCCTGTGAAAGCGCTTCCAAGGAAGGGTGCTGGCTAGCAACAGCTTCCAGTGCTGGCACTTTTCATCTCTGAGCAATTGCTGGACTTTTGCAATTTCTCAGCTCGTGTCTACGAGACGGAAAGAGAAGGACTGTGACGTTTGGTGGCTAGAGAGGCGCAAAGCCCCAGTGTTACTGCGCCTGTGAAAGCGCTTCCAAGGAAGGGTGCTGGCTAGCAAGAGCTTTCAGTGCTGGCACTTTTCATCTCTGAGCAATTGCTCGACGTTTGCAATTTCTCACCTGAGCTCTCTTTAGAGTGCGCGAGAGGATGAGCAGAAGATGAGGTGGCTAGAGAAGCCCAGAGCCCCAGTGTTCTAAGGGCTACAAAAGAGCTTCCAAGGAAGGGTGCTGGCTAGCAACAGCTTTCAGTGCTGGCACTTTTCGTCTCTGAGCAATTGCTCGACGTTTGCAATTTCTCACCTGAGCTCTCTTTAGAGTGCGTGAGAGGATGAGCAGAAGATTAGGTGGCTAGAGAAGCCCAGAGCCCCAGTGTTCTTAGGCCTACAAAAGCGCTTCCAAGGAAGGGTGCTGGCTAGCAACAGCTTTCAGTGCTGGCACTTTTCATCTCTGAGCAATTGCTCGACGTTTGCAATTTCTCAGCTCGTGTCTACGAGACGGAAAGAGAAGGACTGTGACGTTTGGTGGGTAGAGAAGCGCAAAGCCCCAGTGTTGCTGCGCCTGTGAAAGCGCTTCCAAGGAAGGGTGCTGGCTAGCAAGAGCTTTCAGTGCTGGCACTTTTCATCTCTGAGCAATTGCTCGACGTTTGCAATTTCTCACCTGAGCTCTCTTTAGAGTGCGCGAGAGGATGAGCAGAAGATGAGGTGGCTAGAGAAGCCCAGAGCCCCAGTGTTCTAAGGGCTACAAAAGCGCTTCCAAGGAAGGGTGCTGGCTAGCAACAGCTTCCAGTGCTGGCACTTTTCATCTCTGAGCAATTGCTCGACGTTTGCAATTTCTCAGCTCGTGTCTACGAGACGGAAAGAGAAGGACCGTGACGTTTGGTGGCTAGAGAAGTGCAAAGCCCCAGTGTTGCTGCGCCTGTGAAAGCGCTTCCAAGGAAGGGTGCTGGCTAGCAAGAGCTTTCAGTGCTGGCACTTTTCATCTCTGAGCAATTGCTGGACGTTTGCAATTTCTCACCTGAGCTCTCTTCAGAGTGCGCGAGAGGATGAGCAGAAGATGAGGTGGCTAAAGAAGCCCAGAGCCCCAGTGATCTTAGGCCTACTAAAGCGCTTCCAAGGAAGGGGGCTGGCTAGCAACAGCTTTCAGTGCTGGCACTTTTCATCTCTGAGCAATTGCTCGACGTTTGCAATTTCTCAGCTCGTGTCTACGAGACGGAAAGAGAAGGACCGTGACGTTTGGTGGCTAGAGAAGCGCAAAGCCCCAGTGTTGCTGCGCCTGTAAAGCGCTTCCAAGGAAGGGTGCTGGCTAGCAAGAGCTTTCAGTGCTGGCACTTTTCATCTCTGAGCAATTGCTCGACGTTTGCAATTTCTCAGCTTGTGTCTACGAGACGGAAAGAGAAGGACCGTGACGTTTGGTGGCTAGAGAAGCGCAAAGCCCCAGTGTTGCTGCGCCTGTGAAAGCGCTTCCAAGGAAGGGTGCTGGCTAGCAACAGCTTTCAGTGCTGGCACTTTTCATCTCTGAGCAATTGCTCGACGTTTGCAATTTCTCACCTGAGCTCTCTTCAGAGTGCGCGAGAGGATGAGCAGAAGATGAGGTGGCTAGAGAAGCCCAGAGCCCCACTGTTCTTAGGCCTACAAAAGCGCTTCCAAGGAAGGGTGCTGGCTAGCAACAGCTTTCAGTGCTGGCACTTTTCATCTCTGAGCAATTGCTCGACGTTTGCAATTTCTCATTTCGTGTCTACGAGACGGAAAGAGAAGGACCGTGACGTTTGGTGGGTAGAGAAGTGCAAAGCCCCAGTGTTGCTGCGCCTGTGAAAGCGCTTCCAAGGAAGGGTGCTGGCTAGCAACAGCTTTCAGTGCTGGCACTTTTCATCTCGGAGCAATTGCTCGACGTTTGCAATTTCTCCCCTGAGCTCTCTTTAGAGTGCGCGAGAGGATGAGCAGAAGATTAGGTGGCTAGAGAAGCCCAGAGCCCCAGTGTTCTAAGGGCTACAAAAGCACTTCCAAGGAAGGGTGCTGGCTAGCAACAGCTTTCAGTGCTGGCACTTTTCATCTCTGAGCAATTGCTCGACGTTTGCAATTTCTCAGCTCGTGTCTACGAGGCGGAAAGAGAAGGACTGTGACGTTTGGTGGCTAGAGAGGCGCAAAGCCCCAGTGTTACTGCGCCTGTGAAAGCGCTTCCAAGGAAGGGTGCTGGCTAGCAACAGCTTTCAGTGCTGGCACTTTTCATCTCTGAGCAATTGCTCGACGTTTGCAATTTCTCACCTGAGCTCTCTTTAGAGTGCGCGAGAGGATGAGCAGAAGATGAGGTGGCTAGAGAAGCCCAGAGCCCCAGTGTTCTAAGGGCTACAAAAGAGCTTCCAAGGAAGGGTGCTGGCTAGCAACAGCTTTCAGTGCTGGCACTTTTCGTCTCTAAGCAATTGCTCGACGTTTGCAATTTCTCACCTGAGCTCTCTTTAGAGTGCGTGAGAGGATGAGCAGTAGATTAGGTGGCTAGAGAAGCCCAGAGCCCCAGTGTTCTTAGGCCTACAAAAGCGCTTCCAAGGAAGGGTGCTGGCTAGCAACAGCTTTCAGTGCTGGCACTTTTCATCTCTGAGCAATTGCTCGACGTTTGCAATTTCTCAGCTCGTGTCTACGAGACGGAAAGAGAAGGACTGTGACGTTTGGTGGGTAGAGAAGCGCAAAGCCCCAGTGTTGCTGCGCTTGTGAAAGCGCTTCCAAGGAAGGGTGCTGGCTAGCAACAGCTTTCAGTGCTGGCACTTTTCATCTCGGAGCAATTGCTCGACGTTTGCAATTTCTCACCTGAGCTCTCTTTAGAGTGCGCGAGAGGATGAGCAGAAGATTAGGTGGCTAGAGAAGCCCAGAGCCCCAGTGTTCTAAGGGCTACAAAAGCACTTCCAAGGAAGGGTGCTGGCTAGCAACAGCTTCCAGTGCTGGCACTTTTCATCTCTGAGCAATTGCTCGACGTTTGCAATTTCTCAGCTCATGTCTACGAGGCGGAAAGAGAAGGACTGTGACGTTTGGTGGCTAGAGAAGCGCAAAGCCCCAGTGTTGCTGCGCCTGTGAAAGCGCTTCCAAGGAAGGGTGCTGGCTAGCAACAGCTTTCAGTGCTGGCACTTTTCTTCTCTGAGCAATTGCTCGACGTTTGCAATTTCTCACCTGAGCTCTCTTTAGAGTGCGCGAGAGGATGAGCAGAAGATGAGGTCGCTAGAGAAGCCCAGAGCCCCAGTGTTCTTAGGCCTACAAAAGCGCTTCCAAGGAAGGGTGCTGGCTAGCAAGAGCTTTCAGTGCTGGCACTTTTCATCTCTGAGCAATTGCTCGATGTTTGCAATTTCTCAGCTCGTGTCTATGAGACGGAAAGAGAAGGACCGTGACGTTTGGTGGGTAGAGAAGCGCAAAGCCCCAGTGTTACTGCGCTTGTGAAAGCGCTTCCAAGGAAGGGTGCTGGCTAGCAACAGCTTTCAGTGCTGGCACTTTTCATCTCTGAGCAATTGCTCGACGTTTGCAATTTCTCACCTGAGCTCTCTTTAGAGTGCGCGAGAGGATGAGCAGAAGATGAGGTGGCTAGAGAAGCCCAGAGCCCCACTGTTCTTAGGCCTACAAAAGCGCTTCCAAGGAAGGGTGCTGGCTAGCAACAGCTTTCAGTGCTGGCACTTTTCATCTCTGAGCAATTGCTCGACGTTTGCAATTTCTCACCTGAGCTCTCTTCAGAGTGCGCGAGAGGATGAGCAGAAGATTAGGTGGCTAGAGAAGCCCAGAGCCCCAGTCTTCTTAGGCCTACAAAAGCGCTTCCAAGGAAGGGTGCTGGCTAGCAACAGTTTTCAGTGCTGGCACTTTTCATCTCTGAGCAATTGCTCGACGTTTGCAATTTCTCAGCTCGAGTCTACGAGACGGAAAGAGAATGACCGTGACATTTGGTGGCTAGAGAAGCGCAAAGCCCCAGTGTTACTGTGCCTGTGAAAGCGCTTCCAAGGAAGGGTGCTGGCTAGCAACAGCTTTCAGTGCTGGCACTTTTCATCTCTGAGCAATTGCTCGACGTTTGCAATTTCTCAGCTCGTGTCTACCGACGGAAAGAGAATGACCGTGACGTTTGGTGGCTAGAGAAGCGCAAAGCCCCAGTGTTGCTGCGCCTGTGAAAGCGCTTCCAAGGAAGGGTGCTGGCTAGCAAGAGCTTTCAGTGCTGGCACTTTTCATCTCTGAGCAATTGCTCGACGTTTGCAATTTCTCACCTGAGCTCTCTTTAGAGTGCGCAAGAGGATGAGCAGAAGATGAGGTGGCTAGAGAAGCCCAGAGCCCCAGTGTTCTTAGGCCTACAAAAGCGCTTCCAAGGAAGGGTGCTGGCTAGCAACAGCTTTCAGTGCTGGCACTTTTCATCTCTGAGCAATTGCTCGACGTTTGCAATTTCTCAGCTCGTGTCTAGGAGACGGAAAGAGAATGACCGTGACGTTTGGTGCGTATAGAAGCGCAAAGCCCCAGTGTTGCTGCGCCTGTGAAAGCGCTTCCAAGGAAGGGTGCTGGCTAGCAAGAGCTTTCAGTGCTGGCACTTTTCATCTCTGAGCAATTGCTCGACGTTTGCAATTTCTCCCCTGAGCTCTCTTTAGAGTGCGCGAGAGGATGAGCAGAAGATGAGGTGGCTAGAGAGGCCCAGAGCCCCAGTGTTCTAAGGGCTACAAAAGCGCTTCCAAGGAAGGGTGCTGGCTAGCAACAGCTTTCAGTGCTGGCACTTTTCATCTCTGAGCAATTGCTCGACGTTTGCAATTTCTCAGCTCGTGTCTACGAGACGGAAAGAGAAGGACCGTGACGTTTGGTGGCTAGAGAAGCGCAAAGCCCCAGTGTTGCTGCGCCTGTGAAAGCGCTTCCAAGGAAGGGTGCTGGCTAGCAACAGCTTTCAGTGCTGGCACTTTTCATCTCTGAGCAATTGCTCGACGTTTGCAATTTCTCCCCTGAGCTCTCTTTAGAGTGCGCGAGAGGATGAGCAGAAGATTAGGTGGCTAGAGAAGCCCAGAGCCCCAGTGTTCTTAGGCCTACAAAAGCGCTTCCAAGGAAGGGGGCTTGCTAGCAACAGCTTTCAGTGCTGGCACTTTTCATCTCTGAGCAATTGCTCGACGTTTGCAATTTCTCAGCTCGTGTCTACGAGACGGAAAGAGAAGGACCGTGACGTTTGGTGCGTAGAGAAGCGCAAAGCCCCAGTGTTGCTGCGCCTGTGAAAGCGCTTCCAAGGAAGGGTGCTGGCTAGCAAGAGCTTTCAGTGCTGGCACTTTTCATCTCTGAGCAATTGCTCGACGTTTGCAATTTCTCACCTGAGCTCTCTTTAGAGTGCGCGAGAGGATGAGCAGAAGATGAGGTGGCTAGAGAAGCCCAGAGCCCCAGTGTTCTTAGGCCTACAAAAGCGCTTCCAAGGAAGGGGGCTGGCTAGCAACAGCTTTCAGTGCTGGCACTTTTCCTCTCTGAGCAATTGCTGGACGTTTGCAATTTCTCAGCTCGTGTCTACGAGACGGAAAGAGAATGACCGTGAGGTTTGGTGGCTAGAGAAGCGCAAAGCCCCAGTGTTACTGCGCCTGTGAAAGCGCTTCCAAGGAAGGGTGCTGGCTAGCAAGAGCTTTCAGTGCTGGCACTTTTCATCTCTGAGCAATTGCTCGACGTTTGCAATTTCTCAGCTCGTGTCTACGAGACGGAAAGAGAAGGACCGTGACGTTTGGTGGGTAGAGAAGCGGAAAGCCCCAGTGTTGCTGCGCCTGTGAAAGCGCTTCCAAGGAAGGGTGCTGGCTAGCAAGAGCTTTCAGTGCTGGCACTTTTCATCTCTGAGCAATTGCTCAACGTTTGCAATTTGTCCCCTGAGCTCTCTTCAGAGTGCGCGAGAGGATGAGCAGAAGATGAGGTGGCTAGAGAAGCCCAGAGCCCCAGTGTTCTAAGGGCTACAAAAGCGCTTCCAAGGAAGGGTGCTGGCTAGCAACAGCTTCCAGTGCTGGCACTTTTCATCTCTGAGCAATTGCTCGACGTTTGCAATTTCTCAGCTCGTGTCTACGAGACGGAAAGAGAAGGACCGTGACGTTTGGTGGGTAGAGAAGTGCAAAGCCCCAGTGTTGCTGCACCTGTGAAAGCGCTTCCAAGGAAGGGTGCTGGCTAGCAACAGCTTTCAGTGCTGGCACTTTTCATCTCTGAGCAATTGCTCGACGTTTGCAATTTCTCACCTGAGCTCTCTTCAGAGTGCGCGAGAGGATGAGCAGAAGATGAGGTGGCTAAAGAAGCCCAGAGCCCCAGTGTTCTTAGGCCTACTAAAGCGCTTCCAAGGAAGGGTGCTGGCTAGCAACAGCTTTCAGTGCTGGCACTTTTCATCTCTGAGCAATTGCTGGACGTTTGCAATTTCTCAGCTCGTGTCTACGAGACGTAAAGAGAAGGACCGTGACGTTTGGTGGGTAGAGAAGCGCAAAGCCCCAGTGTTACTGCGCCTGTAAAGCGCTTCCAAGGAAGGGTGCTGGCTAGCAACAGCTTTCAGTGCTGGCACTTTTCATCTCTGAGCAATTGCTCGACGTTTGCAATTTCTCAGCTCGTGTCTACCGACGGAAAGAGAAGGACCGTGACGTTTGGTGGGTAGAGAAGCGCAAAGCCCCAGTGTTGCTGCACCTGTGAAAGCGCTTCCAAGGAAGGGTGCTGGCTAGCAACAGCTTTCAGTGCTGGCACTTTTCATCTCTGAGCAATTGCTCGACGTTTGCAATTTCTCACCTGAGCTCTCTTTAGAGTGCGCGAGAGGATGAGCAGAAGATGAGGTGGCTAGAGAAGCCCAGAGCCCCAGTGTTCTTAGGCCTACAAAAGCGCTTCCAAGGAAGGGTGCTGGCTAGCAACAGCTTTCAGTGCTGGCACTTTTCATCTCTGAGCAATTGCTCGACGTTTGCAATTTCTCAGCTCGTGTCTACGAGACGGAAAGAGAAGGACCGTGACGTTTGGTGGGTAGAGAAGCGCAAAGCCCCAGTGTTGCTGCGCCTGTGAAAGCGCTTCCAAGGAAGGGTGCTGGCTAGCAAGAGCTTTCAGTGCTGGCACTTTTCATCTCTGAGCAATTGCTCAACGTTTGCAATTTGTCCCCTGAGCTCTCTTCAGAGTGCGCGAGAGGATGAGCAGAAGATGAGGTGGCTAGAGAAGCCCAGAGCCCCAGTGTTCTAAGGGCTACAAAAGCGCTTCCAAGGAAGGGTGCTGGCTAGCAACAGCTTCCAGTGCTGGCACTTTTCATCTCTGAGCAATTGCTCGACGTTTGCAATTTCTCAGCTCGTGTCTACGAGACGGAAAGAGAAGGACCGTGACGTTTGGTGGGTAGAGAAGTGCAAAGCCCCAGTGTTGCTGCACCTGTGAAAGCGCTTCCAAGGAAGGGTGCTGGCTAGCAACAGCTTTCAGTGCTGGCACTTTTCGTCTCTGAGCAATTGCTCGACGTTTGCAATTTCTCACCTGAGCTCTCTTCAGAGTGCGCGAGAGGATGAGCAGAAGATGAGGTGGCTAAAGAAGCCCAGAGCCCCAGTGTTCTTAGGCCTACTAAATCGCTTCCAAGGAAGGGGGCTGGCTAGCAACAGCTTTCAGTGCTGGCACTTTTCATCTCTGAGCAATTGCTGGACGTTTGCAATTTCTCAGCTCGTGTCTACGAGACGGAAAGAGAAGGACCGTGACGTTTGGTGGCTAGAGAAGCGCAAAGCCCCAGTGTTACTGCGCCTGTAAAGCGCTTCCAAGGAAGGGTGCTGGCTAGCAACAGCTTTCAGTGCTGGCACTTTTCATCTCTGAGCAATTGCTCGACGTTTGCAATTTCTCAGCTCGTGTCTACCGACGGAAAGAGAAGGACCGTGACGTTTGGTGGCTAGAGAAGCGCAAAGCCCCAGTGTTGCTGCACCTGTGAAAGCGCTTCCAAGGAAGGGTGCTGGCTAGCAACAGCTTTCAGTGCTGGCACTTTTCATCTCTGAGCAATTGCTCGACGTTTGCAATTTCTCACCTGAGCTCTCTTTAGAGTGCGCGAGAGGATGAGCAGAAGATGAGGTGGCTAGAGAAGCCCAGAGCCCCAGTGTTCTTAGGCCTACAAAAGCGCTTCCAAGGAAGGGTGCTGGCTAGCAACAGCTTTCAGTGCTGGCACTTTTCATCTCTGAGCAATTGCTCGACGTTTGCAATTTCTCATTTCGTGTCTACGAGACGGAAAGAGAAGGACCGTGACGTTTGGTGGCTAGAGAAGCGCAAAGCCCCAGTGTTGCTGCGCCTGTGAAAGCGCTTCCAAGGAAGGGTGCTGGCTAGCAACAGCTTTCAGTGCTGGCACTTTTCATCTCTGAGCAATTGCTCGACGTTTGCAATTTCTCACCTGAGCTCTCTTTAGAGTGCGCGAGAGGATGAGCAGAAGATTAGGTGGCTAGAGAAGCCCAGAGCCCCAGTGTTCTAAGGGCTACAAAAGCGCTTCCAAGGAAGGGTGCTGGCTAGCAACAGCTTCCAGTGCTGGCACTTTTCAACTCTGAGCAATTGCTCGACGTTTGCAATTTCTCAGCTCGTGTCTACGAGACGGAAAGAGAATGACTGTGACGTTTGGTGGCTAGAGAAGCGCAAAGCCCCAGTGTTGCTGCGCCTGTGAAAGCGCTTCCAAGGAAGGGTGCTGGCTAGCAAGAGCTTTCAGTGCTGGCACTTTTCATCTCTGAGCAATTGCTCGACGTTTGCAATTTCTCACCTGAGCTCTCTTTAGAGTGCGCGAGAGGATGAGCAGAAGATGAGGTGGCTAGAGAAGCCCAGAGCCCCAGTGTTCTAAAGGCTACAAAAGAGCTTCCAAGGAAGGGTGCTGGCTAGCAACAGCTTTCAGTATTGGTACTTTTCGTCTCTGAGCAATTACTCGACGTTTGCAATTTCTCACCTGAGCTCTCTTTAGAGTGCGCGAGAGGATGAGCAGAAGATTAGGTGGCTAGAGAAGCCCAGAGCCCCAGTGTTCTTAGGCCTACAAAAGCGCTTCCAAGGAAGGGTGCTGGCTAGCAACAGCTTTCAGTGCTGGCACTTTTCATCTCTGAGCAATTGCTTGACGTTTGCAATTTCTCAGCTCGTGTCTACCGACGGAAATAGAAGGACCGTGACGTATGGTGGCTAGAGAAGCGCAAAGCCCCAGTGTTGCTGCACCTGTGAAAGCGCTTCCAAGGAAGGGTGCTGGCTAGCAACAGCTTTCAGTGCTGGCACTTTTCGTCTCTGAGCAATTGCTCGACGTTTGCAATTTCTCACCTGAGCTCTCTTCAGAGTGCGCGAGAGGATGAGCAGAAGATGAGGTGGCTAAAGAAGCCCAGAGCCCCAGTGTTCTTAGGCCTACTAAATCGCTTCCAAGGAAGGGTGCTGGCTAGCAACAGCTTTCAGTGCTGGCACTTTTCATCTCTGAGCAATTGCTCGACGTTTGCAATTTCTCACCTGAGCTCTCTTTAGAGTGCGCGAGAGGATGAGCAGAAGATTAGGTGGCTAGAGAAGCCCAGAGCCCCAGTGTTCTTAGGCCTACAAAAGCGCTTCCAAGGAAGGGTGCTGGCTAGCAAGAGCTTTCAGTGCTGGCACTTTTCATCTCTGAGCAATTGCTCGACGTTTGCAATTTCTCAGCTCGTGTCTACGAGACGGAAAGAGAAGGACCGTGACGTTTGGTGCGTATAGAAGCGCAAAGCCCCAGTGTTACTGCGCCTGTGAAAGCGCTTCCAAGGAAGGGTGCTGGCTAGCAACAGCTTTCAGTGCTGGCACTTTTCATCTCTGAGCAATTGCTCGACGTTTGCAATTTCTCACCTGAGCTCTCTTTAGAGTGCGCGCGAGGATGAGCAGAAGATGAGGTGGCTAAAGAAGCCCAGAGCCCCAGTGTCCTTAGGGCTACAAAAGCGCTTCCAAGGAAGGGTGCTGGCTAGCAAGAGCTTTCAGTGCTGGCACTTTTCATCTCTGAGCAATTGCTCGACGTTTGCAATTTCTCAGCTCGTGTCTATGAGACGGAAAGAGAATGACAGTGACGTTTGGTGGGTAGAGAAGCGCAAAGCCCCAGTGTTACTGCGCTTGTGAAAGCGCTTCCAAGGAAGGGTGCTGGCTAGCAACAGCTTTCAGTGCTGGCACTTTTCATCTCTGAGCAATTGCTCGACGTTTGCAATTTCTCACCTGAGCTCTCTTTAGAGTGCGCGAGAGGATGAGCAGAAGATGAGGTGGCTAGAGAAGCCCAGAGCCCCACTGTTCTTAGGCCTACAAAAGCGCTTCCAAGGAAGGGTGCTGGCTAGCAACAGCTTTCAGTGCTGGCACTTTTCCTCTCTGAGCAATTGCTCGACGTTTGCAATTTCTCAGCTCGTGTCTAGGAGACGGAAAGAGAATGACCGTGACGTTTGGTGGGTAGAGAAGCGCAAAGCCCCAGTGTTACTGCGCCTGTGAAAGCGCTTCCAAGGAAGGGTGCTGGCTAGCAAGAGCTTTCAGTGCTGGCACTTTTCATCTCTGAGCAATTGCTTGACGTTTGCAATTTCTCAGCTCGTGTCTACCGACGGAAATAGAAGGACCGTGACGTATGGTGCGTAGAGAAGCGCAAAGCCCCAGTGTTGCTGCACCTGTGAAAGCGCTTCCAAGGAAGGGTGCTGGCTAGCAACAGCTTTCAGTGCTGGCACTTTTCGTCTCTGAGCAATTGCTCGACGTTTGCAATTTCTCACCTGAGCTCTCTTCAGAGTGCGCGAGAGGATGAGCAGAAGATGAGGTGGCTAAAGAAGCCCAGAGCCCCAGTGTTCTTAGGCCTACTAAATCGCTTCCAAGGAAGGGTGCTGGCTAGCAAGAGCTTTCAGTGCTGGCACTTTTCATCTCTGAGCAATTGCTGGACGTTTGCAATTTCTCAGCTCGTGTCTACGAGACGTAAAGAGAAGGACCGTGACGTTTGGTGGGTAGAGAAGCGCAAAGCCCCAGTGTTGCTGCGCCTGTGAAAGCGCTTCCAAGGAAGGGTGCTGGCTAGCAACAGCTTTCAGTGCTGGCACTTTTCATCTCTGAGCAATTGCTCGACGTTTGCAATTTCTCAGCTCGTGTCTACCGACGGAAATAGAAGGACCGTGACGTTTGGTGGGTAGAGAAGCGCAAAGCCCCAGTGTTGCTGCACCTGTGAAAGCGCTTCCAAGGAAGGGTGCTGGCTAGCAACAGCTTTCAGTGCTGGCACTTTTCATCTCTGAGCAATTGCTCGACGTTTGCAATTTCTCACCTGAGCTCTCTTTAGAGTGCGCGAGAGGATGAGCAGAAGATGAGGTGGCTAGAGAAGCCCAGAGCCCCACTGTTCTTAGGCCTACAAAAGCGCT
The DNA here is from genome assembly GCA_037962945.1 of Sarcoramphus papa. Lineage (NCBI taxonomy): Eukaryota > Metazoa > Chordata > Aves > Accipitriformes > Cathartidae > Sarcoramphus > Sarcoramphus papa. The sequence goes on along the minus strand of JBBMRM010000093.1, from coordinate 3,542,993 downwards.
TCCAAGGAAGGGTGCTGGCTAGCAACAGCTTTCAGTGCTGGCACTTTTCATCTCTGAGCAATTGCTGGACGTTTGCAATTTCTCATTTCGTGTCTACGAGACGGAAAGAGAAGGACCGTGACGTTTGGTGGCTAGAGAAGCGCAAAGCCCCAGTGTTGCTGCGCCTGTGAAAGCGCTTCCAAGGAAGGGTGCTGGCTAGCAACAGCTTTCAGTGCTGGCACTTTTCATCTCTGAGCAATTGCTCGACGTTTGCAATTTCTCACCTGAGCTCTCTTTAGAGTGCGCAAGAGGATGAGCAGAAGATTAGGTGGCTAGAGAAGCCCAGAGCCCCAGTGTTCTAAGGGCTACAAAAGCGCTTCCAAGGAAGGGTGCTGGCTAGCAACAGCTTCCAGTGCTGGCACTTTTCATCTCTGAGCAATTGCTCGACGTTTGCAATTTCTCAGCTCGTGTCTACGAGACGGAAAGAGAATGACTGTGACGTTTGGTGGCTAGAGAAGCGCAAAGCCCCAGTGTTGCTGCGCCTGTGAAAGCGCTTCCAAGGAAGGGTGCTGGCTAGCAAGAGCTTTCAGTGCTGGCACTTTTCATCTCTGAGCAATTGCTCGACGTTTGCAATTTCTCACCTGAGCTCTCTTTAGAGTGCGCGAGAGGATGAGCAGAAGATGAGGTGGCTAGAGAAGCCCAGAGCCCCAGTGTTCTAAAGGCTACAAAAGAGCTTCCAAGGAAGGGTGCTGGCTAGCAACAGCTTTCAGTATTGGTACTTTTCGTCTCTGAGCAATTACTCGACGTTTGCAATTTCTCACCTGAGCTCTCTTTAGAGTGCGCGAGAGGATGAGCAGAAGATTAGGTGGCTAGAGAAGCCCAGAGCCCCAGTGTTCTTAGGCCTACAAAAGCGCTTCCAAGGAAGGGTGCTGGCTAGCAACAGCTTTCAGTGCTGGCACTTTTCATCTCTGAGCAATTGCTCGACGTTTGCAATTTCTCAGCTCGTGTCTACGAGACGGAAAGAGAAGGACCGTGACGTTTGGTGCGTATAGAAGCGCAAAGCCCCAGTGTTACTGCGCCTGTGAAAGCGCTTCCAAGGAAGGGTGCTGGCTAGCAACAGCTTTCAGTGCTGGCACTTTTCATCTCTGAGCAATTGCTCGACGTTTGCAATTTCTCACCTGAGCTCTCTTTAGAGTGCGCGCGAGGATGAGCAGAAGATGAGGTGGCTAAAGAAGCCCAGAGCCCCAGTGTCCTTAGGGCTACAAAAGCGCTTCCAAGGAAGGGTGCTGGCTAGCAAGAGCTTTCAGTGCTGGCACTTTTCATCTCTGAGCAATTGCTCGACGTTTGCAATTTCTCAGCTCGTGTCTATGAGACGGAAAGAGAATGACAGTGACGTTTGGTGGGTAGAGAAGCGCAAAGCCCCAGTGTTACTGCGCTTGTGAAAGCGCTTCCAAGGAAGGGTGCTGGCTAGCAAGAGCTTTCAGTGCTGGCACTTTTCATCTCTGAGCAATTGCTGGACGTTTGCAATTTCTCACCTGAGCTCTCTTTAGAGTGCGCGAGAGGATGAGCAGAAGATGAGGTGGCTAGAGAAGCCCAGAGCCCCACTGTTCTTAGGCCTACAAAAGCGCTTCCAAGGAAGGGTGCTGGCTAGCAACAGCTTTCAGTGCTGGCACTTTTCCTCTCTGAGCAATTGCTCGACGTTTGCAATTTCTCAGCTCGTGTCTAGGAGACGGAAAGAGAATGACCGTGACGTCTGGTGGGTAGAGAAGCGCAAAGCCCCAGTGTTACTGCGCCTGTGAAAGCGCTTCCAAGGAAGGGTGCTGGCTAGCAACAGCTTTCAGTGCTGGCACTTTTCATCTCTGAGCAATTGCTTGACGTTTGCAATTTCTCAGCTCGTGTCTACCGACGGAAATAGAAGGACCGTGACGTATGGTGCGTAGAGAAGCGCAAAGCCCCAGTGTTGCTGCGCCTGTGAAAGCGCTTCCAAGGAAGGGTGTTGGCTAGCAACAGCTTTCAGTGCTGGCACTTTTCATCTCTGAGCAATTGCTCGACGTTTGCAATTTCTCAGCTCGTGTCTACGAGACGGAAAGAGAAGGACCGTGACGTTTGGTGGGTAGAGAAGCGCAAAACCCCAGTGTTACTGCGCCTGTGAAAGCGCTTCCAAGGAAGGGTGCTGGCTAGCAACAGCTTCCAGTGCTGGCACTTTTCATCTCTGAGCAATTGCTCGACGTTTGCAATTTCTCAGCTCGTGTCTATGGGACGGAAAGAGAATGACAGTGACGTTTGATGGGTAGAAAAGCGCAAAGCCCCAGTGTTACTGCGCTTGTGAAAGCGCTTCCAAGGAAGGGTGCTGGCTAGCAAGAGCTTTCAGTGCTGGCACTTTTCATCTCTGAGCAATTGCTCGACGTTTGCAATTTCTCACCTGAGCTCTCTTTAGAGTGCGCGAGAGGATGAGCAGAAGATGAGGTGGCTAGAGAAGCCCAGAGCCCCACTGTTCTTAGGCCTACAAAAGCGCTTCCAAGGAAGGGTGCTGGCTAGCAACAGCTTTCAGTGCTGGCACTTTTCCTCTCTGAGCAATTGCTCGACGTTTGCAATTTCTCAGCTCGTTTCTACGAGACGGAAAGAGAAGGACCGTGACGTTTGGTGGCTAGAGAAGCGCAAAGCCCCAGTGTTACTGCGCCTGTGAAAGCGCTTCCAAGGAAGGGTGCTGGCTAGCAACAGCTTTCAGTGCTGGCACTTTTCATCTCTGAGCAATTGCTCGACGTTTGCAATTTCTCACCTGAGCTCTCTTTAGAGTGCGCGAGAGGATGAGCAGAAGATGAGGTGGCTAGAGAAGCCCAGACCCCCAGTGTTCTTAGGCCTGTGAAAGCGCTTCCAAGGAAGGGTGCTGGCTAGCAACAGCTTTCAGTGCTGGCACTTTTCATCTCTGAGCAATTGCTCGACATTTGCAATTTCTCAGCTCGAGTCTACGAGACGGAAAGAGAATGACCGTGACGTTTGGTGCGTATAGAAGCGCAAAGCCCCAGTGTTACTGCGCCTGTGAAAGCGCTTCCAAGGAAGGGTGCTGGCTAGCAACAGCTTTCAGTGCTGGCACTTTTCATCTCTGAGCAATTGCTCGACGTTTGCAATTTCTCAGCTCGTGTCTACCGACGGAAAGAGAAGGACCGTGACGTTTGGTGGCTAGAGAAGCGCAAAGCCCCAGTGTTGCTGCGCCTGTGAAAGCGCTTCCAAGGAAGGGTGCTGGCTAGCAAGAGCTTTCAGTGCTGGCACTTTTCATCTCTGAGCAATTGCTCGACGTTTGCAATTTCTCACCTGAGCTCTCTTTAGAGTGCGCGAGAGGATGAGCTGAAGATTAGGTGGCTAGAGAAGCCCAGAGCCCCAGTGTTCTTAGGCCTACAAAAGCGCTTCCAAGGAAGGGTGCTGGCTAGCAACAGCTTTCAGTGCTGGCACTTTTCATCTCTGAGCAATTGCTCGACGTTTGCAATTTCTCAACTCGTGTCTACGAGACGGAAAGAGAAGGACCGTGACGTTTGGTGGCTAGAGAAGCGCAAAGCCCCAGTGTTGCTGTGCCTGTGAAAGCGCTTCCAAGGAAGGGTGCTGGCTAGCAACAGCTTTCAGTGCTGGCACTTTTCATCTCTGAGCAATTGCTCGACGTTTGCAATTTCTCACCTGAGCTCTCTTTAGAGTGCGCGAGAGGATGAGCAGAAGATGAGGTGGCTAGAGAAGCCCAGAGCCCCAGTGTTCTTAGGCCTACAAAAGCGCTTCCAAGGAAGGGTGCTGGCTAGCAACAGCTTCCAGTGCTGGCACTTTTCATCTCTGAGCAATTGCTCGACGTTTGCAATTTCTCAGCTCGTGTCTACGAGACGGAAAGAGAATGACCGTGACGTTTGGTGCGTATAGAAGCGCAAAGCCCCAGTGTTGCTGCGCCTGTGAAAGCGCTTCCAAGGAAGGGTGCTGGCAAGCAAGAGCTTTCAGTGCTGGCACTTTTCATCTCTGAGCAATTGCTCGACGTTTGCAATTTCTCAGCTCGTGTCTACGAGACGGAAAGAGAAGGACCGTGACGTTTGGTGCGTAGAGAAGCGCAAAGCCCCAGTGTTACTGCGCCTGTGAAAGCGCTTCCAAGGAAGGGTGCTGGCTAGCAAGAGCTTTCAGTGCTGGCACTTTTCATCTCTGAGCAATTGCTCGACGTTTGCAATTTCTCACCTGAGCTCTCTTTAGAGCGCGCGAGGATGAGCAAAAGATTAGGTGGCTAGAGAAGCCCAGAGCCCCAGTGTTCTAAGGGCTACAAAAGCGCTTCCAAGGAAGGGTGCTGGCTAGCAACAGCTTTCAGTGCTAGCACTTTTCATCTCGGAGCAATTGCTCGACGTTTGCAATTTCTCACCTGAGCTCTCTTTAGACTGCGCGAGAGGATGAGCAGAAGATGAGGTGGCTAAAGAAGCCCAGAGCCCCAGTGTTCTTAGGCCTACAAAAGCGCTTCCAAGGAAGGGTGCTGGCTAGCAACAGCTTTCAGTGCTGGCACTTTTCATCTCTGAGCAATTGCTCGACGTTTGCAATTTCTCAGCTCGTGTCTACGAGACGGAAAGAGAATGACTGTGACTTTTGGTGGCTAGAGAAGCGCAAAGCCCCAGTGTTACTGCGCCTGTGAAAGCGCTTCCAAGGAAGGGTGCTGGCTAGCAAGAGCTTTCAGTGCTGGCACTTTTCATCTCTGAGCAATTGCTCGACGTTTGCAATTTCTCACCTGAGCTCTCTTTAGAGTGCGCGAGAGGATGAGCAGAAGATGAGGTGGCTAGAGAAGCCCAGAGTCCCAGTGTTCTTAGGCCTACAAAAGCGCTTCCAAGGAAGGGTGCTGGCTAGCAACAGCTTTCAGTGCTGGCACTTTTCCTCTCTGAGCAATTGCTCGACGTTTGCAATTTCTCAGCTCGTGTCTACGAGACGGAAAGAGAAGGACCGTGACGTTTGGTGGCTAGAGAAGCGCAAAGCCCCAGTGTTACTGCACCTGTGAAAGCGCTTCCAAGGAAGGGTGCTGGCTTGCAAGAGCTTTCAGTGCTGGCACTTTTCATCTCTGAGCAATTGCTGGACGTTTGCAATTTCTCACCTGAGCTCTCTTTAGAGTGCGCGAGAGGATGAGCAGAAGATGAGGTGGCTAAAGAAGCCCAGAGCCCCAGTGTTCTTAGGCCTACAAAAGCGCTTCCAAGGAAGGGTGCTGGCTAGCAACAGCTTTCAGTGCTGGCACTTTTCATCTCTGAGCAATTGCTCGACGTTTGCAATTTCTCAGCTCGTGTCTACGAGACGGAGAGATAGTGACCGTGACGTTTGGTGGGTAGAGAAGCGCAAAGCCCCAGTGTTACTGCGCCTGTGAAAGCGCTTCCAAGGAAGGGTGCTGGCAAGCAACAGCTTTCAGTGCTGGCACTTTTCATCTCTGAGCAATTGCTGGACGTTTGCAATTTCTCATTTCGTGTCTACGAGACGGAAAGAGAAGGACCGTGACGTTTGGTGGCTAGAGAAGCGCAAAGCCCCAGTGTTGCTGCGCCTGTGAAAGCGCTTCCAAGGAAGGGTGCTGGCTAGCAACAGCTTTCAGTGCTGGCACTTTTCATCTCTGAGCAATTGCTCGACGTTTGCAATTTCTCACCTGAGCTCTCTTTAGAGTGCGCGAGAGGATGAGCAGAAGATTAGGTGGCTAGAGAAGCCCAGAGCCCCAGTGTTCTAAGGGCTACAAAAGCGCTTCCAAGGAAGGGTGCTGGCTAGCAACAGCTTCCAGTGCTGGCACTTTTCATCTCTGAGCAATTGCTCGACGTTTGCAATTTCTCAGCTCGTGTCTACGAGACGGAAAGAGAAGGACTGTGACGTTTGGTGGCTAGAGAAGCGCAAAGCCCCAGTGTTGCTGCGCCTGTGAAAGCGCTTCCAAGGAAGGGTGCTGGCTAGCAACAGCTTTCAGTGCTGGCACTTTTCATCTCTGAGCAATTGCTCGACGTTTGCAATTTCTCACCTGAGCTCTCTTTAGAGTGCGCGAGAGGATGAGCAGAAGATGAGGTGGCTAGAGAAGCCCAGAGCCCCAGTGTTCTAAAGGCTACAAAAGAGCTTCCAAGGAAGGGTGCTGGCTAGCAACAGCTTTCAGTATTGGTACTTTTCGTCTCTGAGCAATTACTCGACGTTTGCAATTTCTCACCTGAGCTCTCTTTAGAGTGCGCGAGAGGATGAGCAGAAGATTAGGTGGCTAGAGAAGCCCAGAGCCCCAGTGTTCTTAGGCCTACAAAAGCGCTTCCAAGGAAGGGTGCTGGCTAGCAAGAGCTTTCAGTGCTGGCACTTTTCATCTCTGAGCAATTGCTCGACGTTTGCAATTTCTCAGCTCGTGTCTACGAGACGGAGAGATAGTGACCGTGACGTTTGGTGGGTAGAGAAGCGCAAAGCCCCAGTGTTACTGCGCCTGTGAAAGCGCTTCCAAGGAAGGGTGCTGGCAAGCAACAGCTTTCAGTGCTGGCACTTTTCATCTCTGAGCAATTGCTGGACGTTTGCAATTTCTCATTTCGTGTCTACGAGACGGAAAGAGAAGGACCGTGACGTTTGGTGGCTAGAGAAGCGCAAAGCCCCAGTGTTGCTGCGCCTGTGAAAGCGCTTCCAAGGAAGGGTGCTGGCTAGCAACAGCTTTCAGTGCTGGCACTTTTCATCTCTGAGCAATTGCTCGACGTTTGCAATTTCTCACCTGAGCTCTCTTTAGAGTGCGCGAGAGGATGAGCAGAAGATTAGGTGGCTAGAGAAGCCCAGAGCCCCAGTGTTCTAAGGGCTACAAAAGCGCTTCCAAGGAAGGGTGCTGGCTAGCAACAGCTTCCAGTGCTGGCACTTTTCATCTCTGAGCAATTGCTCGACGTTTGCAATTTCTCAGCTCGTGTCTACGAGACGGAAAGAGAAGGACTGTGACGTTTGGTGGCTAGAGAAGCGCAAAGCCCCAGTGTTGCTGCGCCTGTGAAAGCGCTTCCAAGGAAGGGTGCTGGCTAGCAACAGCTTTCAGTGCTGGCACTTTTCATCTCTGAGCAATTGCTCGACGTTTGCAATTTCTCACCTGAGCTCTCTTTAGAGTGCGCGAGAGGATGAGCAGAAGATGAGGTGGCTAGAGAAGCCCAGAGCCCCAGTGTTCTAAAGGCTACAAAAGAGCTTCCAAGGAAGGGTGCTGGCTAGCAACAGCTTTCAGTATTGGTACTTTTCGTCTCTGAGCAATTACTCGACGTTTGCAATTTCTCACCTGAGCTCTCTTTAGAGTGCGCGAGAGGATGAGCAGAAGATTAGGTGGCTAGAGAAGCCCAGAGCCCCAGTGTTCTTAGGCCTACAAAAGCGCTTCCAAGGAAGGGTGCTGGCTAGCAAGAGCTTTCAGTGCTGGCACTTTTCATCTCTGAGCAATTGCTCGATGTTTGCAATTTCTCAGCTCGTGTCTACGAGACGGAAAGAGAAGGACTGTGACGTTTGGTGCGTATAGAAGCGCAAAGCCCCAGTGTTACTGCGCCTGTGAAAGCGCTTCCAAGGAAGGGTGCTGGCTAGCAACAGCTTTCAGTGCTGGCACTTTTCATCTCTGAGCAATTGCTCGACGTTTGCAATTTCTCAGCTCGTGTGTACGAGACGGAAAGAGAAGGACCGTGACGTTTGGTGGCTAGAGAAGCGCAAAGCCCCAGTGTTGCTGCGCCTGTGAAAGCGCTTCCAAGGAAGGGTGCTGGCTAGCAACAGCTTTCAGTGCTGGCACTTTTCATCTCTGAGCAATTGCTCGACGTTTGCAATTTCTCACCTGAGCTCTCTTTAGAGTGCGCGCGAGGATGAGCAGAAGATGAGGTGGCTAAAGAAGCCCAGAGCCCCAGTGTCCTTAGGGCTACAAAAGCGCTTCCAAGGAAGGGTGCTGGCTAGCAAGAGCTTTCAGTGCTGGCACTTTTCATCTCTGAGCAATTGATCGACGTTTGCAATTTCTCAGCTCGTGTCTATGAGACGGAAAGAGAATGACAGTGACGTTTGGTGGCTAGAGAAGCGCAAAGCCCCAGTGTTACTGCGCTTGTGAAAGCGCTTCCAAGGAAGGGTGCTGGCTAGCAAGAGCTTTCAGTGCTGGCACTTTTCATCTCTGAGCAATTGCTCGACGTTTGCAATTTCTCACCTGAGCTCTCTTTAGAGTGCGCGAGAGGATGAGCAGAAGATGAGGTGGCTAGAGAAGCCCAGAGCCCCACTGTTCTTAGGCCTACAAAAGCGCTTCCAAGGAAGGGTGCTGGCTAGCAACAGCTTTCAGTGCTGGCACTTTTCATCTCTGAGCAATTGCTCGACCTTTGCAATTTCTCAGCTCGTGTCTACGAGACGGAAAGAGAAGGACCGTGACGTTTGGTGCGTATAGAAGCGCAAAGCCCCAGTGTTACTGCGCCTGTGAAAGCGCTTCCAAGGAAGGGTGCTGGCTAGCAAGAGCTTTCAGTGCTGGCACTTTTCATCTCTGAGCAATTGCTCGACGTTTGCAATTTCTCACCTGAGCTCTCTTTAGAGCGCGCGAGGATGAGCAAAAGATTAGGTGGCTAGAGAAGCCCAGAGCCCCAGTGTTCTAAGGGCTACAAAAGCGCTTCCAAGGAAGGGTGCTGGCTAGCAACAGCTTTCAGTGCTGGCACTTTTCATCTCGGAGCAATTGCTCGACGTTTGCAATTTCTCACCTGAGCTCTCTTTAGACTGCGCGAGAGGATGAGCAGAAGATGAGGTGGCTAAAGAAGCCCAGAGCCCCAGTGTTCTTAGGCCTACAAAAGCGCTTCCAAGGAAGGGTGCTGGCTAGCAACAGCTTCCAGTGCTGGCACTTTTCATCTCTGAGCAATTGCTCGACGTTTGCAATTTCTCAGCTCGTGTCTACGAGACGGAAAGAGAATGACTGTGACGTTTGGTGGCTAGAGAAGCGCAAAGCCCCAGTGTTGCTGCGCCTGTGAAAGCGCTTCCAAGGAAGGGTGCTGGCTAGCAACAGCTTTCAGTGCTGGCACTTTTCATCTCTGAGCAATTGCTGGACGTTTGCAATTTCTCACCTGAGCTCTCTTTAGAGTGCGCGAGAGGATGAGCAGAAGATGAGGTGGCTAGAGAAGCCCAGAGCCCCAGTGTTCTAAAGGCTACAAAAGAGCTTCCAAGGAAGGGTGCTGGCTAGCAACAGCTTTCAGTATTGGTACTTTTCGTCTCTGAGCAATTACTCGACGTTTGCAATTTCTCACCTGAGCTCTCTTTAGAGTGCGCGAGAGGATGAGCAGAAGATTAGGTGGCTAGAGAAGCCCAGAGCCCCAGTGTTCTTAGGCCTACAAAAGCGCTTCCAAGGAAGGGTGCTGGCTAGCAAGAGCTTTCAGTGCTGGCACTTTTCATCTCTGAGCAATTGCTCGATGTTTGCAATTTCTCAGCTCGTGTCTACGAGACGGAAAGAGAAGGACCGTGACGTTTGGTGCGTATAGAAGCGCAAAGCCCCAGTGTTACTGCGCCTGCGAAAGCGCTTCCAAGGAAGGGTGCTGGCTAGCAACAGCTTTCAGTGCTGGCACTTTTCATCTCTGAGCAATTGCTCGACGTTTGCAATTTCTCAGCTCGTGTGTACGAGACGGAAAGAGAAGGACCGTGACGTTTGGTGGCTAGAGAAGCGCAAAGCCCCAGTGTTGCTGCGCCTGTGAAAGCGCTTCCAAGGAAGGGTGCTGGCTAGCAAGAGCTTTCAGTGCTGGCACTTTTCATCTCTGAGCAATTGCTCGACGTTTGCAATTTCTCACCTGAGCTCTCTTTAGAGTGCGCGCGAGGATGAGCAGAAGATGAGGTGGCTAAAGAAGCCCAGAGCCCCAGTGTCCTTAGGGCTACAAAAGCGCTTCCAAGGAAGGGTGCTGGCTAGCAAGAGCTTTCAGTGCTGGCACTTTTCATCTCTGAGCAATTGCTCGACGTTTGCAATTTCTCAGCTCGTGTCTATGAGACGGAAAGAGAATGACAGTGACGTTTGGTGGCTAGAGAAGCGCAAAGCCCCAGTGTTACTGCGCTTGTGAAAGCGCTTCCAAGGAAGGGTGCTGGCTAGCAACAGCTTTCAGTGCTGGCACTTTTCATCTCTGAGCAATTGCTCGACGTTTGCAATTTCTCACCTGAGCTCTCTTTAGAGTGCGCGAGAGGATGAGCAGAAGATGAGGTGGCTAGAGAAGCCCAGAGCCCCACTGTTCTTAGGCCTACAAAAGCGCTTCCAAGGAAGGGTGCTGGCTAGCAACAGCTTTCAGTGCTGGCACTTTTCATCTCTGAGCAATTGCTCGATGTTTGCAATTTCTCAGCTCGTGTCTACGAGACGGAAAGAGAATGACCGTGACGTTTGGTGCGTATAGAAGCGCAAAGCCCCAGTGTTGCTGCGCCTGTGAAAGCGCTTCCAAGGAAGGGTGCTGGCTAGCAAGAGCTTTCAGTGCTGGCACTTTTCATCTCTGAGCAATTGCTCGACGTTTGCAATTTCTCAGCTCGTGTCTACGAGACGGAAAGAGAAGGACCGTGACGTTTGGTGGCTAGAGAAGCGCAAAGCCCCAGTGTTGCTGCGCCTGTGAAAGCGCTTCCAAGGAAGGGTGCTGGCTAGCAACAGCTTTCAGTGCTGGCACTTTTCATCTCTGAGCAATTGCTCGACATTTGCAATTTCTCACCTGAGCTCTCTTTAGAGTGCGCGAGAGGATGAGCAGAAGATGAGGTGGCTAGAGAAGCCCAGAGCCCCAGTGTTCTAAGGGCTACAAAAGCGCTTCCAAGGAAGGGTGCTGGCTAGCAACAGCTTTCAGAGCTGGCACTTTTCATCTCTGAGCAATTGCTCGACGTTTGCAATTTCTCAGCTCGTGTCTACGAGACGGAAAGAGAATGACCGTGACGTTTGGTGGCTAGAGAAGCGCAAAGCCCCAGTGTTACTGCGCCTGTGAAAGCGCTTCCAAGGAAGGGTGCTGGCTAGCAACAGCTTTCAGTGCTGGCACTTTTCTTCTCTGAGCAATTGCTCGACGTTTGCAATTTCTCACCTGCGCTCTCTTTAGAGTGCGCCAGAGGATGAGCAGAAGATGAGGTGGCTAGAGAAGCCCAGAGCCCCAGTGTTCTAAGGGCTACAAAAGAGCTTCCAAGGAAGGGTGCTGGCTAGCAAGAGCTTTCAGTGCTGGCACTTTTCGTCTCTGAGCAATTGCTGGACGTTTGCAATTTCTCACCTGAGCTCTCTTTAGAGTGCGCGAGAGGATGAGCAGAAGATGAGGTGGCTAGAGAAGCCCAGAGCCCCACTGTTCTTAGGCCTACAAAAGCGCTTCCAAGGAAGGGTGCTGGCTAGCAACAGCTTTCAGTGCTGGCACTTTTCCTCTCTGAGCAATTGCTCGACGTTTGCAATTTCTCAGCTCGTGTCTAGGAGACGGAAAGAGAATGACCGTGACGTTTGGTGGGTAGAGAAGCGCAAAGCCCCAGTGTTACTGCGCCTGTGAAAGCGCTTCCAAGGAAGGGTGCTGGCTAGCAACAGCTTTCAGTGCTGGCACTTTTCATCTCTGAGCAATTGCTCGACGTTTGCAATTTCTCAGCTCGTGTCTACCGACGGAAATAGAAGGACCGTGACGTATGGTGCGTAGAGAAGCGCAAAGCCCCAGTGTTGCTGCGCCTGTGAAAGCGCTTCCAAGGAAGGGTGTTGGCTAGCAACAGCTTTCAGTGCTGGCACTTTTCATCTCTGAGCAATTGCTCGACGTTTGCAATTTCTCAGCTCGTGTCTACGAGACGGAAAGAGAAGGACCGTGACGTTTGGTGGGTAGAGAAGCGCAAAACCCCAGTGTTACTGCGCCTGTGAAAGCGCTTCCAAGGAAGGGTGCTGGCTAGCAACGGCTTTCAGTGCTGGCACTTTTCATCTCTGAGCAATTGCTCGACGTTTGCAATTTCTCAGCTCGTGTCTATGGGACGGAAAGAGAATGACAGTGACGTTTGATGGGTAGAGAAGCGCAAAGCCCCAGTGTTACTGCGCTTGTGAAAGCGCTTCCAAGGAAGGGTGCTGGCTAGCAACAGCTTTCAGTGCTGGCACTTTTCATCTCTGAGCAATTGCTCGACGTTTGCAATTTCTCACCTGAGCTCTCTTTAGAGTGCGCGAGAGGATGAGCAGAAGATTAGGTGGCTAGAGAAGCCCAGAGCCCCAGTGTTCTTAGGCCTACAAAAGCGCTTCCAAGGAAGGGTGCTGGCTAGCAACAGCTTTCAGTGCTGGCACTTTTCATCTCTGAGCAATTGCTCGACGTTTGCAATTTCTCAGCTCGTGTCTACGAGACGGAAAGAGAAGGACCGTGACGTTTGGTGGCTAGAGAAGCGCAAAGCCCCAGTGTTACTGCGCCTGTGAAAGCGCTTCCAAGGAAGGGTGCTGGCTAGCAACAGCTTTCAGTGCTGGCACTTTTCATCTCTGAGCAATTGCTCGACGTTTGCAATTTCTCACCTGAGCTCTCTTTAGAGTGCGCGAGAGGATGAGCAGAAGATGAGGTGGCTAGAGAAGCCCAGAGCCCCAGTGTTCTTAGGCCTACAAAAGCGCTTCCAAGGAAGGGTGCTGGCTAGCAACAGCTTTCAGTGCTGGCACTTTTCATCTCTGAGCAATTGCTCGACATTTGCAATTTCTCAGCTCGAGTCTACGAGACGGAAAGAGAATGACCGTGACGTTTGGTGCGTATAGAAGCGCAAAGCCCCAGTGTTACTGCGCCTGTGAAAGCGCTTCCAAGGAAGGGTGCTGGCTAGCAAGAGCTTTCAGTGCTGGCACTTTTCATCTCTGAGCAATTGCTCGACGTTTGCAATTTCTCAGCTCGTGTCTACCGACGGAAAGAGAAGGACCGTGACGTTTGGTGGGTAGAGAAGCGCAAAGCCCCAGTGTTGCTGCGCCTGTGAAAGCGCTTCCACGGAAGGGTGCTGGCTAGCAACAGCTTTCAGTGCTGGCACTTTTCATCTCTGAGCAATTGCTCGACGTTTGCAATTTCTCACCTGAGCTCTCTTTAGAGTGCGCGAGAGGTTGAGCTGAAGATTAGGTGGCTAGAGAAGCCCAGAGCCCCAGTGTTCTTAGGCCTACAAAAGCGCTTCCAAGGAAGGGTGCTGGCTAGCAACAGCTTTCAGTGCTGGCACTTTTCATCTCTGAGCAATTGCTCGACGTTTGCAATTTCTCAACTCGTGTCTACGAGACGGAAAGAGAAGGACCGTGACGTTTGGTGGCTAGAGAAGCGCAAAGCCCCAGTGTTGCTGTGCCTGTGAAAGCGCTTCCAAGGAAGGGTGCTGGCTAGCAACAGCTTTCAGTGCTGGCACTTTTCATCTCTGAGCAATTGCTCGACCTTTGCAATTTCTCACCTGAGCTCTCTTTAGAGTGTGCGAGAGGATGAGCAGAAGATGAGGTGGCTAGAGAAGCCCAGAGCCCCAGTGTTCTTAGGCCTACAAAAGCGCTTCCAAGGAAGGGTGCTGGCTAGCAACAGCTTTCAGTGCTGGCACTTTCCATCTCTGAGCAATTGCTCGACGTTTGCAATTTCTCAGCTCGTGTCTACGAGACGGAAAGAGAATGACCGTGACGTTTGGTGGCTAGAGAAGCGCAAAGCCCCAGTGTTGCTGCGCCTGTGAAAGCGCTTCCAAGGAAGGGTGCTGGCAAGCAAGAGCTTTCAGCGCTGGCACTTTTCATCTCTGAGCAATTGCTCGACGTTTGCAATTTCTCAGCTCGTGTCTACGAGACGGAAAGAGAAGGACCGTGACGTTTGGTGCGTAGAGAAGTGCAAAGCCCCAGTGTTACTGCGCCTGTGAAAGCGCTTCCAAGGAAGGGTGCTGGCTAGCAACAGCTTTCAGTGCTGGCACTTTTCATCTCTGAGCAATTGCTCGACGTTTGCAATTTCTCACCTGAGCTCTCTTTAGAGCGCGCGAGGATGAGCAAAAGATTAGGTGGCTAGAGAAGCCCAGAGCCCCAGTGTTCTAAAGGCTACAAAAGCGCTTCCAAGGAAGGGTGCTGGCTAGCAACAGCTTTCAGTGCTGGCACTTTTCATCTCGGAGCAATTGCTCGACGTTTGCAATTTCTCACCTGAGCTCTCTTTAGACTGCGCGAGAGGATGAGCAGAAGATGAGGTGGCTAGAGAAGCCCAGAGCCCCAGTGTTCTTAGGCCTACAAAAGCGCTTCCAAGGAAGGGTGCTGGCTAGCAACAGCTTTCAGTGCTGGCACTTTTCCTCTCTGAGCAATTGCTCGACGTTTGCAATTTCTCAGCTCGTGTCTACGAGACGGAAAGAGAAGGACCGTGACGTTTGGTGGCTAGAGAAGCGCAAAGCCCCAGTGTTACTGCACCTGTGAAAGCGCTTCCAAGGAAGGGTGCTGGCTAGCAACAGCTTTCAGTGCTGGCACTTTTCATCTCTGAGCAATTGCTGGACGTTTGCAATTTCTCACCTGAGCTCTCTTTAGAGTGCGCGAGAGGATGAGCAGAAGATGAGGTGGCTAAAGAAGCCCAGAGCCCCAGTGTTCTTAGGCCTACAAAAGCGCTTCCAAGGAAGGGGGCTGGCTAGCAACAGCTTTCAGTGCTGGCACTTTTCATCTCTGAGCAATTGCTCGACGTTTGCAATTTCTCAGCTCGTGTCTACGAGACGGAGAGATAGTGACCGTGACGTTTGGTGGCTAGAGAAGCGCAAAGCCCCAGTGTTACTGCGCCTGTGAAAGCGCTTCCAAGGAAGGGTGCTGGCAAGCAACAGCTTTCAGTGCTGGCACTTTTCATCTCTGAGCAATTGCTCGACGTTTGCAATTTCTCACCTGAGCTCTCTTTAGACTGCGCGAGAGGATGAGCAGAAGATGAGGTGGCTAGAGAAGCCCAGAGCCCCACTGTTCTTAGGCCTACAAAAGCGCTTCCAAGGAAGGGTGCTGGCTAGCAAGAGCTTTCAGTGCTGGCACTTTTCCTCTCTGAGCAATTGCTCGACGTTTGCAATTTCTCAGCTCGTGTCTACAAGACGGAAAGAGAAGGACCGTGATGTTTGGTTGGTAGAGAAGCGCAAAGCCCCAGTGTTACTGCGCCTGTGAAAGCGCTTCCAAGGAAGGGTGCTGGCTAGCAACAGCTTTCAGTGCTGGCACTTTTCATCTCTGAGCAATTGCTCGACGTTTGCAATTTCTCACCTGAGCTCTCTTCAGAGTGCGCGAGAGGATGAGCAGAAGCTTAGGTGGCTAGAGAAGCCCAGAGCCCCAGTGTTCTTAGGTCTACAAAAGCGCTTCCAAGGAAGGGTGCTGGCTAGCAACAGCTTTCAGTGCTGGCACTTTTCATCTCTGAGCAATTGCTCGACGTTTGCAATTTCTCAGCTCATGTCTACGAGACGGAAAGAGAAGGACCGTGACGTTTGGTGGCTAGAGAAGCGCAAAGCCCCAGTGTTACTGCGCCTGTGAAAGCGCTTCCAAGGAAGGGTGCTGGCTAGCAACAGCTTTCAGTGCTGGCACTTTTCATCTCTGAGCAATTGCTCGACGTTTGCAATTTCTCACCTGAGCTCTCTTTAGAGTGCGCGAGAGGATGAGCAGAAGATGAGGTGGCTAAAGAAGCCCAGAGCCCCAGTGTTCTTAGGCCTACAAAAGCGCTTCCAAGGAAGGGGGCTGGCTAGCAAGAGCTTTCAGTGCTGGCACTTTTTATCTCTGAGCAATTGCTCGACGTTTGCAATTTCTCAGCTCGTGTCTACGAGACGGAGAGATAGTGACTGTGACGTTTGGTGCGTATAGAAGCGCAAAGCCCCAGTGTTACTGCGCCTGTGAAAGCGCTTCCAAGGAAGGGTGCTGGCAAGCAACAGCTTTCAGTGCTGGCACTTTTCATCTCGGAGCAATTGCTCAACGTTTGCAATTTCTCACCTGAGCTCTCTTTAGACTGCGCGAGAGGATGAGCAGAAGATGAGGTGGCTAGAGAAGCCCAGAGCCCCAGTGTTCTTAGGCCTACAAAAGCGCTTCCAAGGAAGGGTGCTGGCTAGCAACAGCTTTCAGTGCTGGCACTTTTCATCTCTGAGCAATTGCTCGACGTTTGCAATTTCTCACCTGAGCTCTCTTTAGAGTGCGCGAGAGGATGAGCAGAAGATGAGGTGGCTAAAGAAGCCCAGAGCCCCAGTGTTCTTAGGCCTACAAAAGCGCTTCCAAGGAAGGGGGCTGGCTAGCAACAGCTTCCAGTGCTGGCACTTTTCATCTCTGAGCAATTGCTCGACGTTTGCAATTTCTCAGCTCGTGTCTACGAGACGGAAAGAGAATGACTGTGACGTTTGGTGGGTAGAGAAGCGCAAAGCCCCAGTGTTACTGCGCCTGCGAAAGTGCTTCCAAGGAAGGGTGCTGGCTAGCAACAGCTTTCAGAGCTGGCACTTTTCATCTCTGAGCAATTGCTCGACGTTTGCAATTTCTCACCTGAGCTCTCTTTAGAGTGCGCGAGAGGATGAGCAGAAGATGAGGTGGCTAGAGAAGCCCAGAGCCCCACTGTTCTTAGGCCTACAAAAGCGCTTCCAAGGAAGGGTGCTGGCTAGCAACAGCTTTCAGTGCTGGCACTTTTCCTCTCTGAGCAATTGCTCGACGTTTGCAATTTCTCAGCTCGTGTCTACAAGACGGAAAGAGAAGGACAGTGACGTTTGGTGGGTAGAGAAGCGCAAAGCCCCAGTGTTGCTGCGCCTGTGAAAGCGCTTCCAAGGAAGGGTGCTGGCTAGCAACAGCTTTCAGTGCTGGCACTTTTCATCTCTGAGCAATTGCTCGACGTTTGCAATTTCTCACCTGAGCTCTCTTTAGAGTGCGCGAGAGGATGAGCAGAAGATGAGGTGGCTAAAGAAGCCCAGAGCCCCAGTGTTCTTAGGCCTACAAAAGCGCTTCCAAGGAAGGGGGCTGGCTAGCAACAGCTTTCAGTGCTGGCACTTTTCATCTCTGAGCAATTGCTCGATGTTTGCAATTTCTCAACTCGTATCTACCGACGGAAAGAGAATGACCGTGACGTTTGGTGCGTACAGAAGCGCAAAGCCCCAGTGTTGCTGCGCCTGTGAAAGCACTTCCAAGGAAGGGTGCTGGCTAGCAACAGCTTTCAGTGCTGGCACTTTTCATCTCTGAGCAATTGCTCGACGTTTGCAATTTCTCACCTGAGCTCTCTTTAGAGTGCGCGAGAGGATGAGCAGAAGATGAGGTGGCTAGAGAAGCCCAGAGCCCCACTGTTCTTAGGCCTACAAAAGCGCTTCCAAGGAAGGGTGCTGGCTAGCAACAGCTTCCAGTGCTGGCACTTTTCATCTCTGAGCAATTGCTCGACGTTTGCAATTTCTCAGCTCGTGTCTACGAGACGGAAAGAGAATGACCGTGACGTTTGGTGCGTATAGAAGCGCAAAGCCCCAGTGTTGCTGCGCCTGTGAAAGCGCTTCCAAGGAAGGGTGCGGGCTAGCAACAGCTTTCAGTGCTGGCACTTTTCATCTCTGAGCAATTGCTCGACGTTTGCAATTTCTCAGCTCGTGTCTACGAGACGGAAAGAGAAGGACCGTGACGTTTGGTGGGTAGAGAAGCGCAAAGCCCCAGTGTTACTGCGCCTGCGAAAGTGCTTCCAAGGAAGGGTGCTGGCTTGCAACAGCTTTCAGTGCTGGCACTTTTCATCTCTGAGCAATTGCTCGACTTTTGCAATTTCTCACCTGAGCTCTCTTTAGAGTGCGCGAGAGGATGAGCAGAAGATGAGGTGGCTAAAGAAGCCCAGAGCCCCAGTGTTCTTAGGCCTACAAAAGCGCTTCCAAGGAAGGGTGCTGGCTAGCAACAGCTTTCAGTGCTGGCACTTTTCATCTCTGAGCAATTGCTCGACGTTTGCAATTTCTCAGCTCGTGTCTACAAGACGGAAAGAGAAGGACAATGATGTTTGGTTGGTAGAGAAGCGCAAAGCCCCAGTGTTGCTGCGCCTGTGAAAGCGCTTCCAAGGAAGGGTGCTGGCTAGCAACAGCTTTCAGTGCTGGCACTTTTCATCTCTGAGCAATTGCTCAACGTTTGCAATTTCTCACCTGAGCTCTCTTTAGAGTGCGCGAGAGGATGAGCAGAAGATGAGGTGGCTAAAGAAGCCCAGAGCCCCAGTGTTCTTAGGCCTACAAAAGCACTTCCAAGGAAGGGTGCTGGCTAGCAACAGCTTTCAGTGCTGGCACTTTTCATCTCTGAGCAATTGCTCGACGTTTGCAATTTCTCAGCTCGTGTCTACGAGACGGAAAGAGAAGGACCGTGACGTTTGGTGGGTAGAGAAGCGCAAAGCCCCAGTGTTACTGCGCCTGTGAAAGCGCTTCCAAGGAAGGGTGCTGGCTAGCAACAGCTTTCAGTGCTGGCACATTTCATCTCTGAGCAATTGCTCGACGTTTGCAATTTCTCACCTGAGCTCTCTTCAGAGTGCGCGAGATGATGAGCAGAAGATGAGGTGGCTAGAGAAGCCCAGAGCCCCAGTGTTCTAAGGGCTACAAAAGCGCTTCCAAGGAAGGGTGCTGGCTAGCAAGAGCTTTCAGTGCTGGCACTTTTCATCTCTGAGCAATTGCTCGACGTTTGCAATTTCTCAGCTCGTGTCTACGAGACGGAAAGAGAATGACTGTGACGTTTGGTGGCTAGAGAAGCGCAAAGCCCCAGTGTTACTGCGCCTGTGAAAGCGCTTCCAAGGAAGGGTGCTGGCTAGCAAGAGCTTTCAGTGCTGGCACTTTTCATCTCTGAGCAATTGCTGGACGTTTGCAATTTCTCACCTGAGCTCTCTTTAGAGTGCGCGAGAGGATGAGCAGAAGATGAGGTGGCTAAAGAAGCCCAGAGCCCCAGTGTTCTTAGGCCTACAAAAGCACTTCCAAGGAAGGGTGCTGGCTAGCAAGAGCTTTCAGTGCTGGCACTTTTCATCTCTGAGCAATTGCTCGACGTTTGCAATTTCTCAGCTCGTGTCTACGAGACGGAGAGATAGTGACCGTGACGTTTGGTGGCTAGAGAAGCGCAAAGCCCCAGTGTTACTGCGCCTGTGAAAGCGCTTCCAAGGAAGGGTGCTGGCTAGCAAGAGCTTTCAGTGCTGGCACTTTTCATCTCTGAGCAATTGCTCGACGTTTGCAATTTCTCACCTGAGCTCTCTTTAGAGTGCGCGAGAGGATGAGCAGAAGATGAGGTGGCTAAAGAAGCCCAGAGCCCCAGTGTTCTTAGGCCTACAAAAGCGCTTCCAAGGAAGGGTGCTGGCTAGCAACAGCTTCCAGTGCTGGCACTTTTCATCTCTGAGCAATTGCTCGACGTTTGCAATTTCTCAGCTCGTGTCTACGAGACGGAAAGAGAATGACTGTGACGTTTGGTGGCTAGAGAAGCGCAAAGCCCCAGTGTTACTGCGCCTGTGAAAGCGCTTCCAAGGAAGGGTGCTGGCTAGCAACAGCTTTCAGAGCTGGCACATTTCATCTCTGAGCAATTGCTCGACGTTTGCAATTTCTCACCTGAGCTCTCTTCAGAGTGCGCGAGATGATGAGCAGAAGATGAGGTGGCTAGAGAAGCCCAGAGCCCCAGTGTTCTTAAGCCTACAAAAGCGCTTCCAAGGAAGGGTGCTGGCTAGCAAGAGCTTTCAGTGCTGGCACTTTTCATCTCTGAGCAATTGCTCGACGTTTGCAATTTCTCAGCTCGTGTCTACGAGACGGAAAGAGAATGACCGTGACGTTTGGTGGCTAGAGAAGCGCAAAGCCCCAGTGTTACTGCGCCTGTGAAAGCGCTTCCAAGGAAGGGTGCTGGCTAGCAACAGCTTTCAGTGCTGGCACTTTTCATCTCTGAGCAATTGCTCGACGTTTGCAATTTCTCACCTGAGCTCTCTTTAGAGTGCGCGAGAGGATGAGCAGAAGATGAGGTGGCTAAAGAAGCCCAGAGCCCCAGTGTTCTTAGGCCTACAAAAGCGCTTCCAAGGAAGGGTGCTGGCTAGCAAGAGCTTTCAGTGCTGGCACTTTTCATCTCTGAGCAATTGCTCGACGTTTGCAATTTCTCAGCTCGTGTCTACGAGACGGAAAGAGAATGACTGTGACGTTTGGTGGGTAGAGAAGCGCAAAGCCCCAGTGTTGCTGTGCCTGTGAAAGCGCTTCCAAGGAAGGGTGCTGGCTAGCAACAGCTTTCAGTGCTGGCACTTTTCATCTCTGAGCAATTGCTCGACGTTTGCAATTTCTCACCTGAGCTCTCTTTAGAGTGCGCGAGAGGATGAGCAGAAGATGAGGTGGCTAAAGAAGCCCAGAGCCCCAGTGTTCTTAGGGCTACAAAAGCGCTTCCAAGGAAGGGTGCTGGCTAGCAACAGCTTTCAGTGCTGGCACTTTTCATCTCTGAGCAATTGCTCGATGTTTGCAATTTCTCAACTCGTGTCTACCGACGGAAAGAGAATGACCGTGACGTTTGGTGCGTATAGAAGCGCAAAGCCCCAGTGTTGCTGCGCCTGTGAAAGCGCTTCCAAGGAAGGGTGCTGGCTAGCAACAGCTTTCAGTGCTGGCACTTTTCATCTCGGAGCAATTGCTCGACGTTTGCAATTTCTCACCTGAGCTCTCTTTAGAGTGCGCGAGAGGATGAGCAGAAGATGAGGTGGCTAGAGAAGCCCAGAGCCCCACTGTTCTTAGGCCTACAAAAGCGCTTCCAAGGAAGGGTGCTGGCTAGCAACAGCTTCCAGTGCTGGCACTTTTCATCTCTGAGCAATTGCTCGACGTTTGCAATTTCTCAGCTCATGTCTACGAGACGGAAAGAGAATGACCGTGACGTTTGGTGCGTATAGAAGCGCAAAGCCCCAGTGTTGCTGCGCCTGTGAAAGCGCTTCCAAGGAAGGGTGCGGGCTAGCAACAGCTTTCAGTGCTGGCACTTTTCATCTCTGAGCAATTGCTCGACGTTTGCAATTTCTCAGCTCGTGTCTACGAGACGGAAAGAGAAGGACCGTGACGTTTGGTGGGTAGAGAAGCGCAAAGCCCCAGTGTTACTGCGCCTGCGAAAGTGCTTCCAAGGAAGGGTGCTGGCTAGCAACAGCTTTCAGAGCTGGCACTTTTCATCTCTGAGCAATTGCTCGACTTTTGCAATTTCTCACCTGAGCTCTCTTTAGAGTGCGCGAGAGGATGAGCAGAAGATGAGGTGGCTAAAGAAGCCCAGAGCCCCAGTGTTCTTAGGCCTACAAAAGCGCTTCCAAGGAAGGGTGCTGGCTAGCAACAGCTTTCAGTGCTGGCACTTTTCATCTCTGAGCAATTGCTCGACGTTTGCAATTTCTCAGCTCGTGTCTACAAGACGGAAAGAGAAGGACCGTGATGTTTGGTTGGTAGAGAAGCGCAAAGCCCCAGTGTTGCTGCGCCTGTGAAAGCGCTTCCAAGGAAGGGTGCTGGCTAGCAACAGCTTTCAGTGCTGGCACTTTTCATCTCTGAGCAATTGCTCAACGTTTGCAATTTCTCACCTGAGCTCTCTTTAGAGTGCGCGAGAGGATGAGCAGAAGATGAGGTGGCTAAAGAAGCCCAGAGCCCCAGTGTTCTTAGGCCTACAAAAGCGCTTCCAAGGAAGGGGGCTGGCTAGCAACAGCTTTCAGTGCTGGCACTTTTCATCTCTGAGCAATTGCTCGACGTTTGCAATTTCTCAGCTCGTGTCTACGAGACGGAAAGAGAAGGACCGTGACGTTTGGTGGGTAGAGAAGCGCAAAGCCCCAGTGTTACTGCGCCTGTGAAAGCGCTTCCAAGGAAGGGTGCTGGCTAGCAAGAGCTTTCAGTGCTGGCACTTTTCATCTCTGAGCAATTGCTGGACGTTTGCAATTTCTCACCTGAGCTCTCTTTAGAGTGCGCGAGAGGATGAGCAGAAGATGAGGTGGCTAAAGAAGCCCAGAGCCCCAGTGTTCTTAGGCCTACAAAAGCGCTTCCAAGGAAGGGTGCTGGCTAGCAAGAGCTTTCAGTGCTGGCACTTTTCATCTCTGAGCAATTGCTCGACGTTTGCAATTTCTCAGCTCGTGGCTACGAGACGGAAAGAGAATGACTGTGACGTTTGGTGGGTAGAGAAGCGCAAAGCCCCAGTGTTACTGCGCCTGTGAAAGCGCTTCCAAGGAAGGGTGCTGGCTAGCAACAGCTTTCAGTGCTGGCACATTTCATCTCTGAGCAATTGCTCGACGTTTGCAATTTCTCACCTGAGCTCTCTTCAGAGTGCGCGAGATGATGAGCAGAAGATGAGGTGGCTAGAGAAGCCCAGAGCCCCAGTGTTCTAAGGGCTACAAAAGCGCTTCCAAGGAAGGGTGCTGGCTAGCAAGAGCTTTCAGTGCTGGCACTTTTCATCTCTGAGCAATTGCTCGACGTTTGCAATTTCTCAGCTCGTGTCTACGAGACGGAAAGAGAATGACCGTGACGTTTGGTGGCTAGAGAAGCGCAAAGCCCCAGTGTTACTGCGCCTGTGAAAGCGCTTCCAAGGAAGGGGGCTGGCTAGCAAGAGCTTTCAGTGCTGGCACTTTTCATCTCTGAGCAATTGCTGGACGTTTGCAATTTCTCACCTGAGCTCTCTTTAGAGTGCGCGAGAGGATGAGCAGAAGATGAGGTGGCTAAAGAAGCCCAGAGCCCCAGTGTTCTTAGGCCTACAAAAGCACTTCCAAGGAAGGGTGCTGGCTAGCAAGAGCTTTCAGTGCTGGCACTTTTCATCTCTGAGCAATTGCTCGACGTTTGCAATTTCTCAGCTCGTGTCTACGAGACGGAGAGATAGTGACCGTGACGTTTGGTGGCTAGAGAAGCGCAAAGCCCCAGTGTTACTGCGCCTGTGAAAGCGCTTCCAAGGAAGGGTGCTGGCTAGCAAGAGCTTTCAGTGCTGGCACTTTTCATCTCTGAGCAATTGCTCGACGTTTGCAATTTCTCACCTGAGCTCTCTTTAGAGTGCGCGAGAGGATGAGCAGAAGATGAGGTGGCTAAAGAAGCCCAGAGCCCCAGTGTTCTTAGGCCTACAAAAGCGCTTCCAAGGAAGGGTGCTGGCTAGCAACAGCTTCCAGTGCTGGCACTTTTCATCTCTGAGCAATTGCTCGACGTTTGCAATTTCTCAGCTCGTGTCTACGAGACGGAAAGAGAATGACTGTGACGTTTGGTGGGTAGAGAAGCGCAAAGCCCCAGTGTTACTGCGCCTGTGAAAGCGCTGCCAAGGAAGGGTGCTGGCTAGCAACAGCTTTCAGAGCTGGCACATTTCATCTCTGAGCAATTGCTCGACGTTTGCAATTTCTCACCTGAGCTCTCTTCAGAGTGCGCGAGAGGATGAGCAGAAGATGAGGTGGCTAAAGAAGCCCAGAGCCCCAGTGTTCTTAGGCCTACAAAAGCGCTTCCAAGGAAGGGTGCTGGCTAGCAAGAGCTTTCAGTGCTGGCACTTTTCCTCTCTGAGCAATTGCTCGACGTTTGCAATTTCTCAGCTCGTGTCTACGAGACGGAAAGAGAAGGACCGTGACGTTTGGTGGCTAGAGAAGCGCAAAGCCCCAGTGTTGCTGCGCCTGTGAAAGCGCTTCCAAGGAAGGGTGCTGGCTAGCAACAGCTTTCAGTGCTGGCACTTTTCATCTCTGAGCAATTGCTCGACGTTTGCAATTTCTCACCTGAGCTCTCTTTAGAGTGCGCGAGAGGATGAGCAGAAGATGAGGTGGCTAAAGAAGCCCAGAGCCCCAGTGTTCTTAGGCCTACAAAAGCGCTTCCAAGGAAGGGTGCTGGCTAGCAAGAGCTTTCAGTGCTGGCACTTTTCATCTCTGAGCAATTGCTCGACGTTTGCAATTTCTCAGCTCGTGTCTACGAGACGGAAAGAGAATGACTGTGACGTTTGGTGGCTAGAGAAGCGCAAAGCCCCAGTGTTACTGCGCCTGTGAAAGCGCTTCCAAGGAAGGGTGCTGGCTAGCAACAGCTTTCAGAGCTGGCACTTTTCATCTCTGACCAATTGCTCGACGTTTGCAATTTCTCACCTGAGCTCTCTTCAGAGTGCGCGAGATGATGAGCAGAAGATGAGGTGGCTAGAGAAGCCCAGAGCCCCAGTGTTCTTAAGCCTACAAAAGCGCTTCCAAGGAAGGGTGCTGGCTAGCAACAGCTTTCAGTGCTGGCACTTTTCATCTCTGAGCAATTGCTCGACGTTTGCAATTTCTCAGCTCGTGTCTACGAGACGGAAAGAGAAGGACCGTGACGTTTGGTGGGTAGAGAAGCGCAAACCCCAGTGTTACTGCGCCTGTGAAAGCGCTTCCAAGGAAGGGTGCTGGCTAGCAAGAGCTTTCAGTGCTGGCACTTTTCATCTCTGAGCAATTGCTGGACGTTTGCAATTTCTCACCTGAGCTCTCTTTAGAGTGCGCGAGAGGATGAGCAGAAGATGAGGTGGCTAAAGAAGCCCAGAGCCCCAGTGTTCTTAGGCCTACAAAAGCGCTTCCAAGGAAGGGTGCTGGCTAGCAACAGCTTTCAGTGCTGGCACTTTTCATCTCTGAGCAATTGCTCGACGTTTGCAATTTCTCACCTGAGCTCTCTTTAGAGTGCGCGAGAGGATGAGCGGAAGATGAGGTGGCTAAAGAAGCCCAGAGCCCCAGTGTTCTTAGGCCTACAAAAGCGCTTCCAAGGAAGGGTGCTGGCTAGCAACAGCTTTCAGTGCTGGCACTTTTCATCTCTGAGCAATTGCTCGACGTTTGCAATTTCTCATTTCGTGTCTACGAGACGGAAAGAGAAGGACCGTGACCTTTGGTGCGTATAGAAGCGCAAAGCCCCAGTGTTACTGCGCCTGTAAAGCGCTTCCAAGGAAGGGTGCTGGCTAGCAAGAGCTTTCAGTGCTGGCACTATTCATCTCTGAGCAATTGCTCGACGTTTGCAATTTCTCAGCTCGTGTCTACCGTCGGAAAGAGAAGGACCGTGACGTTTGGTGGGTAGAGAAGCGCAAAGCCCCAGTGTTGCTGCGCCTGTGAAAGCGCTTCCAAGGAAGGGTGTTGGCTAGCAACAGCTTTCAGTGCTGGCACTTTTCATCTCTGAGCAATTGCTGGACGTTTGCAATTTCTCACCTGAGCTCTCTTTAGAGTGCGCGAGAGGATGAGCAGAAGATGAGGTGGCTAAAGAAGCCCAGAGCCCCAGTGTTCTTAGGCCTACAAAAGCGCTTCCAAGGAAGGGTGCTGGCTAGCAAGAGCTTTCAGTGCTGGCACTTTTCATCTCTGAGCAATTGCTCGACGTTTGCAATTTCTCAGCTCGTGTCTACGAGACGGAGAGATAGTGACCGTGACGTTTGGTGGCTAGAGAAGCGCAAAGCCCCAGTGTTACTGCGCCTGTGAAAGCGCTTCCAAGGAAGGGTGCTGGCTAGCAAGAGCTTTCAGTGCTGGCACTTTTCATCTCGGAGCAATTGCTCGACGTTTGCAATTTCTCACCTGAGTTCTCTTTAGAGTGCGCGAGAGGATGAGCAGAAGATGAGGTGGCTAAAGAAGCCCAGAGCCCCACTGTTCTTAGGCCTACAAAAGCGCTTCCAAGGAAGGGTGCTGGCTAGCAAGAGCTTTCAGTGCTGGCACTTTTCATCTCGGAGCAATTGCTCGACGTTTGCAATTTCTCAGCTCGTGTCTACGAGACGGAAATAGAAGGACCGTGATGTTTGGTGCGTATAGAAGCGCAAAGCCCCAGTGTTGCTGCGCCTGTGAAAGCGCTTCCAAGGAAGGGTGCTGGCTAGCAACAGCTTTCAGTGCTGGCACTTTTCATCTCTGAGCAATTGCTCGACGTTTGCAATTTCTCAGCTCGTGTGTACGAGACGGAAAGAGAAGGACCGTGACTTTTGGTGGCTAGAGAAGCGCAAACCCCCAGTGTTACTGCGCCTGTAAAGCGCTTCCAAGGAAGGGTGCTGGCTAGCAACAGCTTTCAGTGCTGGCACTTTTCATCTCTGAGCAATTGCTGGACGTTTGCAATTTCTCACCTGAGCTCTCTTTAGAGTACGCGAGAGGATGAGCAGAAGATTAGGTGGCTAGAGAAGCCCAGAGCCCCAGTGTTCTAAGGGCTACAAAAGCGCTTCCAAGGAAGGGTGCTGGCTAGCAACAGCTTTCAGTGCTGGCACTTTTCATCTCTGAGCAATTGCTCGACGTTTGCAATTTCTCAGCTCGTGTCTACCAGACGGAAAGAGAATGACTGTGACGTTTGGTGGCTAGAGAGGCGCAAAGCCCCAGTGTTGCTGCGCCTGTGAAAGCGCTTCCAAGGAAGGGTGCTGGCTAGCAAGAGCTTTCAGTGCTGGCACTTTTCATCTCTGAGCAATTGCTGGACGTTTGCAATTTCTCACCTGAGCTCTCTTTAGAGTGCGCGAGAGGATGAGCAGAAGATGAGGTGGCTAGAGAAGCCCAGAGCCCCAGTGTTCTAAGGGCTACAAAAGCGCTTCCAAGGAAGGGTGCTGGCTAGCAAAAGCTTTCAGTGCTGGCACTTTTCATCTCTGAGCAATTGCTGGACGTTTGCAATTTCTCAGCTCGTGTCTATGAGACGGAAAGAGAATGACAGTGACGTTTGGTGGGTAGAGAAGCGCAAAGCCCCAGTGTTACTGCGCTTGTGAAAGCGCTTCCAAGGAAGGGTGCTGGCTAGCAACAGCTTTCAGTGCTGGCACTTTTCATCTCTGAGCAATTGCTGGACGTTTGCAATTTCTCACCTGAGCTCTCTTTAGAGTGCGCGAGAGGATGAGCAGAAGATTAGGTGGCTAGAGAAGCCCAGAGCCCCACTGTTCTTAGGCCTACAAAAGCGCTTCCAAGGAAGGGTGCTGGCTAGCAACAGCTTTCAGTGCTGGCACTTTTCATCTCTGAGCAATTGCTCGACGTTTGCAATTTCTCAGCTCGTGTCTACGAGACGGAAAGAGAAGGACCGTGACGTTTGGTGCGTATAGAAGCGCAAAGCCCCAGTGTTACTGCGCCTGTGAAAGCGCTTCCAAGGAAGGGTGCTGGCTAGCAAGAGCTTTCAGTGCTGGCACTTTTCATCTCTGAGCAATTGCTCGACGTTTGCAATTTCTCAGCTCGTGTCTACGAGACGGAAAGAGAAGGACCGTGACGTTTGGTGGCTAGAGAAGCGCAAAGCCCCAGTGTTACTGCGCCTGTGAAAGCGCTTCCAAGGAAGGGTGCTGGCTAGCAACAGCTTTCAGTGCTGGCACTTTTCATCTCTGAGCAATTGCTGGACGTTTGCAATTTCTCACCTGAGCTCTCTTTAGAGTGCGCGAGAGGATGAGCAGAAGATGAGGTGGCTAGAGAAGCCCAGAGCCCCAGTGTCCTTAGGGCTACAAAAGCGCTTCCAAGGAAGGGTGCTGGCTAGCAACAGCTTTCAGTGCTGGCACTTTTCATCTCTGAGCAATTGCTCGACGTTTGCAATTTCTCACCTGAGCTCTCTTCAGAGTGCGCGAGAGGATGAGCAGAAGATTAGGTGGCTAGAGAAGCCCAGAGCCCCACTGTTCTTAGGCCTACAAAAGCGCTTCCAAGGAAGGGTGCTGGCTAGCAACAGCTTTCAGTGCTGGCACTTTTCATCTCTGAGCAATTGCTCGACGTTTGCAATTTCTCAGCTCGTGTCTACGAGACGGAAAGAGAAGGACCGTGACTTTTGGTGGCTAGACAAGCGCAAAGCCCCAGTGTTACTGCGCCTGTAAAGCGCTTCCAAGGAAGGGTGCTGGCTAGCAACAGCTTTCAGTGCTGGCACTATTCATCTCTGAGCAATTGCTCGACGTTTGCAATTTCTCAGCTCGTGTCTACCGACGGAAAGAGAAGGACCGTGACGTTTGGTGGGTAGAGAAGCGCAAAGCCCCAGTGTTGCTGCGCCTGTGAAAGCGCTTCCAAGGAAGGGTGCTGGCTAGCAAGAGCTTTCAGTGCTGGCACTTTTCATCTCTGAGCAATTGC
The DNA here is from genome assembly GCA_037962945.1 of Sarcoramphus papa. Taxonomy (NCBI): domain Eukaryota; kingdom Metazoa; phylum Chordata; class Aves; order Accipitriformes; family Cathartidae; genus Sarcoramphus; species Sarcoramphus papa. The sequence continues at coordinate 3,515,295 of JBBMRM010000093.1, read as the reverse complement.
TGGACGTTTGCAATTTCTCACCTGAGCTCTCTTTAGAGTGCGCGAGAGGATGAGCAGAAGATGAGGTGGCTAGAGAAGCCCAGAGCCCCAGTGTTCTAAGGTCTACAAAAGCGCTTCCAAGGAAGGGTGCTGGCTAGCAACAGCTTTCAGTGCTGGCACTTTTCCTCTCTGAGCAATTGCTCGACGTTTGCAATTTCTCAGCTCGTGTCTACGAGACAGAAAGAGAAGGACCGTGACGTTTGGTGGGTAGAGAAGCGCAAAGCCCCAGTGTAACTGCGCCTGTGAAAGCGCTTCCAAGGAAGGGTGCTGGCTAGCAAAAGCTTTCAGTGCTGGCACTTTTCATCTCTGAGCAATTGCTGGACGTTTGCAATTTCTCAGCTCGTGTCTAGGAGACGGAAAGAGAATGACAGTGACGTTTGGTGGGTAGAGAAGCGCAAAGCCCCAGTGTTGCTGCGCCTGTGAAAGCGCTTCCAAGGAAGGGTGCTGGCTAGCAAGAGCTTTCAGTGCTGGCACTTTTCATCTCTGAGCAATTGCTGGACGTTTGCAATTTCTCACCTGAGCTCTCTTTAGAGTGCGCGAGAGGATGAGCAGAAGATGAGGTGGCTAGAGAAGCCCAGAGCCCCACTGTTCTTAGGCCTACAAAAGCGCTTCCAAGGAAGGGTGCTGGCTAGCAACAGCTTTCAGTGCTGGCACTTTTCATCTCTGAGCAATTGCTCGACGTTTGCAATTTCTCAGCTCGTGTCTACGAGACGGAAAGAGAATGACCGTGACGTTTGGTGCGTATAGAAGCGCAAAGCCCCAGTGTTACTGCGCCTGTGAAAGCGCTTCCAAGGAAGGGTGCTGGCTAGCAAGAGCTTTCAGTGCTGGCACTTTTCATCTCTGAGCAATTGCTCGACGTTTGCAATTTCTCAGCTCGTGTCTACCGACGGAAAGAGAAGGACCGTGACGTTTGGTGGCTAGAGAAGTGCAAAGCCCCAGTGTTGCTGCGCCTGTGAAAGCGCTTCCAAGGAAGGGTGCTGGCTAGCAAGAGCTTCCAGTGCTGGCACTTTTCATCTCTGAGCAATTGCTGGACGTTTGCAATTTCTCACCTGAGCTCTCTTTAGAGTGCGCGAGAGGATGAGCAGAAGATTAGGTGGCTAGAGAAGCCCAGAGCCCCAGTGTCCTTAGGGCTACAAAAGCGCTTCCAAGGAAGGGTGCTGGCTAGCAACAGCTTTCAGTGCTGGCACTTTTCATCTCTGAGCAATTGCTCGACGTTTGCAATTTCTCACCTGAGCTCTCTTCAGAGTGCGCGAGAGGATGAGCAGAAGATTAGGTGGCTAGAGAAGCCCAGAGCCCCACTGTTCTTAGGCCTACAAAAGCGCTTCCAAGGAAGGGTGCTGGCTAGCAACAGCTTTCAGTGCTGGCACTTTTCATCTCTGAGCAATTGCTCGACGTTTGCAATTTCTCAGCTCGTGTCTACGAGACGGAAAGAGAAGGACCGTGACTTTTGGTGGCTAGAGAAGCGCAAAGCCCCAGTGTTACTGCGCCTGTAAAGCGCTTCCAAGGAAGGGTGCTGGCTAGCAACAGCTTTCAGTGCTGGCACTATTCATCTCTGAGCAATTGCTCGACGTTTGCAATTTCTCAGCTCGTGTCTACCGACGGAAAGAGAAGGACCGTGACGTTTGGTGGGTAGAGAAGCGCAAAGCCCCAGTGTTGCTGCGCCTGTGAAAGCGCTTCCAAGGAAGGGTGTTGGCTAGCAACAGCTTTCAGTGCTGGCACTTTTCATCTCTGAGCAATTGCTCGACGTTTGCAATTTCTCACCTGAGCTCTCTTTAGAGTGCGCGCGAGGATGAGCAGAAGATTAGGTGGCTAGAGAAGCCCAGAGCCCCAGTGTTCTAAGGGCTACAAAAGCGCTTCCAAGGAAGGGTGCTGGCTAGCAAGAGCTTTCAGTGCTGGCACTTTTCATCTCTGAGCAATTGGTCGACGTTTGCAATTTCTCAGCTCGTGTCTACGAGACGCAAAGAGAATGACTGTGACGTTTGGTGGCTAGAGAGGCGCAAAGCCCCAGTGTTGCTGCGCCTGTGAAAGCGCTTCCAAGGAAGGGTGCTGGCTAGCAAGAGCTTTCAGTGCTGGCACTTTTCATCTCTGAGCAATTGCTGGACGTTTGCAATTTCTCACCTGAGCTCTCTTTAGAGTGCGCGAGAGGATGAGCAGAAGATGAGGTGGCTAGAGAAGCCCAGAGCCCCAGTGTTCTAAGGTCTACAAAAGCGCTTCCAAGGAAGGGTGCTGGCTAGCAAGAGCTTTCAGTGCTGGCACTTTTCCTCTCTGAGCAATTGCTCGACGTTTGCAATTTCTCAGCTCGTGTCTACGAGACAGAAAGAGAAGGACCGTGACGTTTGGTGGGTAGAGAAGCGCAAAGCCCCAGTGTAACTGCGCCTGTGAAAGCGCTTCCAAGGAAGGGTGCTGGCTAGCAAAAGCTTTCAGTGCTGGCACTTTTCATCTCTGAGCAATTGCTGGACGTTTGCAATTTCTCAGCTCGTGTCTATGAGACGGAAAGAGAATGACAGTGACGTTTGGTGGGTAGAGAAGCGCAAAGCCCCAGTGTTGCTGCGCCTGTGAAAGCGCTTCCAAGGAAGGGTGCTGGCTAGCAAGAGCTTTCAGTGCTGGCACTTTTCATCTCTGAGCAATTGCTGGACGTTTGCAATTTCTCACCTGAGCTCTCTTTAGAGTGCGCGAGAGGATGAGCAGAAGATGAGGTGGCTAGAGAAGCCCAGAGCCCCACTGTTCCTAGGCCTACAAAAGCGCTTCCAAGGAAGGGTGCTGGCTAGCAAGAGCTTTCAGTGCTGGCACTTTTCATCTCTGAGCAATTGCTCGACGTTTGCAATTTCTCAGCTCGTGTCTACGAGACGGAAAGAGAAGGACCGTGACGTTTGGTGGGTAGAGAAGCGCAAAGCCCCAGTGTTGCTGCGCCTGTGAAAGCGCTTCCAAGGAAGGGTGCTGGCTAGCAACAGCTTTCAGTGCTGGCACTTTTCATCTCTGAGCAATTGCTCGACGTTTGCAATTTCTCACCTGAGCTCTCTTTAGAGTGCGCGAGAGGATGAGCAGAAGATTAGGTGGCTAGACAAGCCCAGAGCCCCAGTGTCCTTAGGGCTACAAAAGCGCTTCCAAGGAAGGGTGCTGGCTAGCAACAGCTTTCAGTGCTGGCACTTTTCATCTCTGAGCAATTGCTCGACGTTTGCAATTTCTCAGCTCGTGTCTACGAGACGGAAAGAGAAGGACCGTGACGTTTGGTGGCTAGAGAAGCGCAAAGCCCCAGTGTAACTGCGCCTGTGAAAGCGCTTCCAAGGAAGGGTGCTGGCTAGCAAAAGCTTTCAGTGCTGGCACTTTTCATCTCTGAGCAATTGCTCAACGTTTGCAATTTCTCAGCTCGTGTCTATGAGACGGAAAGAGAATGACAGTGACGTTTGGTGGGTAGAGAAGCGCAAAGCCCCAGTGTTACTGCGCTTGTGAAAGCGCTTCCAAGGAAGGGTGCTGGCTAGCAACAGCTTTCAGTGCTGGCACTTTTCATCTCTGAGCAATTGCTGGACGTTTGCAATTTCTCACCTGAGCTCTCTTTAGAGTGCGCGAGAGGATGAGCAGAAGATGAGGTGGCTAGAGAAGCCCAGAGCCCCACTGTTCTTAGGCCTACAAAAGCGCTTCCAAGGAAGGGTGCTGGCTAGCAACAGCTTTCAGTGCTGGCACTTTTCATCTCTGAGCAATTGCTCGACGTTTGCAATTTCTCACCTCGTGTCTACCGACGGAAAGAGAAGGACCGTGACGTTTGGTGGGTAGAGAAGCGCAAAGCCCCAGTGTTGCTGCGCCTGTGAAAGCGCTTCCAAGGAAGGGTGCTGGCTAGCAAGAGCTTTCAGTGCTGGCACTTTTCATCTCTGAGCAATTGCTCGACGTTTGCAATTTCTCACCTGAGCTCTCTTCAGAGTGCGCGAGAGGATGAGCAGAAGATTAGGTGGCTAGACAAGCCCAGAGCCCCAGTGTCCTTAGGGCTACAAAAGCGCTTCCAAGGAAGGGTGCTGGCTAGCAACAGCTTTCAGTGCTGGCACTTTTCATCTCTGAGCAATTGCTCGACGTTTGCAATTTCTCAACTCGTGTCTACGAGACGGAAAGAGAAGGACCGTGACGTTTGGTGGCTAGAGAAGCGCAAAGCCCCAGTGTTGCTGCGCCTGTGAAAGCGCTTCCAAGGAAGGGTGCTGGCTAGCAACAGCTTTCAGAGCTGGCACTTTTCATCTCTGAGCAATTGCTCGACGTTTGCAATTTCTCACCTGAGCTCTCTTCAGAGTGCGCGAGAGGATGAGCAGAAGATTAGGTGGCTAGAGAAGCCCAGAGCCCCAGTGTCCTTAGGGCTACAAAAGCGCTTCCAAGGAAGGGTGCTGGCTAGCAACAGCTTCCAGTGCTGGCACTTTTCATCTCTGAGCAATTGCTGGACGTTTGCAATTTCTCAGCTCGTGTCTACGAGACGGAAAGAGAAGGACCGTGACGTTTGGTGGCTAGAGAAGCGCAAAGCCCCAGTGTTACTGCGCCTGTGAAAGCGCTTCCAAGGAAGGGTGCTGGCTAGCAAGAGCTTTCAGTGCTGGCACTTTTCATCTCGGAGCAATTGCTCGACGTTTGCAATTTCTCACCTGAGCTCTCTTTAGAGTGCGCGAGAGGATGAGCAGAAGATGAGGTGGCTAAAGAAGCCCAGAGCCCCAGTGTTCTTAGGGCTACAAAAGCGCTTCCAAGGAAGGGTGCTGGCTAGCAACAGCTTCCAGTGCTGGCACTTTTCATCTCTGAGCAATTGCTCGACGTTTGCAATTTCTCAGCTCGTGTCTACGAGACGGAAATAGAAGGACCGTGATGTTTGGTGCGTATAGAAGCGCAAAGCCCCAGTGTTGCTGCGCCTGTGAAAGCGCTTCCAAGGAAGGGTGCTGGCTAGCAACAGCTTCCAGTGCTGGCACTTTTCATCTCTGAGCAATTGCTCGACGTTTGCAATTTCTCAGCTCGTGTCTATCAGACGGAAATAGAAGGACCGTGACGTTTGGTGGGTAGAGAAGCGCAAAGCCCCAGTGTTGCTGAGCCTGTGAAAGCACTTCCAAGGAAGGGTGCTGGCTAGCAACAGCTTTCAGTGCTGGCACTTTTCATCTCTGAGCAATTGCTGGACGTTTGCAATTTCTCACCTGAGCTCTCTTCAGAGTGCGCGAGAGGATGAGCAGAAGATGAGGTGTCTAGAGAAGCCCAGAGCCCCAGTGTTCTTAGGCCTACAAAAGCGCTTCCAAGGAAGGGTGCTGGCTAGCAACAGCTTTCAGTGCTGGCACTTTTCATCTCTGAGCAATTGCTCGACGTTTGCAATTTCTCATTTCGTGTCTACGAGACGGAAAGAGAAGGACCGTGACGTTTGGTGGCTAGAGAAGCGCAAAGCCCCAGTGTTGCTGCGCCTGTGAAAGCGCTTCCAAGGAAGGGTGCTGGCTAGCAACAGCTTTCAGTGCTGGCACTTTTCATCTCTGAGCAATTGCTCGACGTTTGCAATTTCTCAGCTCGTGTCTACGAGACGGAAAGAGAATGACCGTGACGTTTGGTGGCTAGAGAAGCGCAAAGCCCCAGTGTTACTGCGCCTGTAAAGCGCTTCCAAGGAAGGGTGCTGGCTAGCAACAGCTTTCAGTGCTGGCACTATTCATCTCTGAGCAATTGCTCGACGTTTGCAATTTCTCAGCTCGTGTCTACCGTCGGAAAGAGAAGGACCGTGACGTTTGGTGGCTAGAGAAGCGCAAAGCCCCAGTGTTGCTGCGCCTGTGAAAGCGCTTCCAAGGAAGGGTGCTGGCTAGCAAGAGCTTTCAGTGCTGGCACTTTTCATCTCTGAGCAATTGCTGGACGTTTGCAATTTCTCACCTGAGCTCTCTTTAGAGTGCGCGAGAGGATGAGCAGAAGATGAGGTGGCTAGAGAAGCCCAGAGCCCCAGTGTTCTAAGGGCTACAAAAGCGCTTCCAAGGAAGGGTGCTGGCTAGCAACAGCTTTCAGTGCTGGCACTTTTCATCTCTGAGCAATTGCTCGACGTTTGCAATTTCTCAGCTCGTGTCTACCGACGGAAAGAGAAGGACCGTGACGTTTGGTGGCTAGAGAAGCGCAAAGCCCCAGTGTTGCTGCGCCTGTGAAAGCACTTCCAAGGAAGGGTGCTGGCTAGCAACAGCTTTCAGTGCTGGCACTTTTCTTCTCTGAGCAATTGCTGGACGTTTGCAATTTCTCAGCTTGTGTCTATGAGACGGAAAGAGAAGGACCGTGATGTTTGGTGGGTAGAGAAGCGCAAAGCGCCAGTGTTACTGCGCCTGTGAAAGCGCTTCCAAGGAAGGGTGCTGGCTAGCAAGAGCTTTCAGTGCTGGCACTTTTCATCTCTGAGCAATTGCTGGACGTTTGCAATTTCTCACCTGAGCTCTCTTTAGAGTGCGCGAGAGGATGAGCAGAAGATGAGGTGGCTAAAGAAGCCCAGAGCCCCAGTGTTCTAAGGCCTACAAAAGCGCTTCCAAGGAAGGGTGCTGGCTAGCAACAGCTTCCAGTGCTGGCACTTTTCATCTCTGAGCAATTGCTCGACGTTTGCAATTTCTCAGCTCGTGTCTACGAGACGGAAAGAGAATGACTGTGACGTTTGGTGGTAGAGAAGCGCAAAGCCCCAGTGTTACTGCGCCTGTGAAAGCGCTTCCAAGGAAGGGTGCTGGCTAGCAACAGCTTTCAGAGCTGGCACTTTTCATCTCTGAGCAATTGCTCGATGTTTGCAATTTCTCACCTGAGCTCTCTTCAGAGTGCGCGAGAGGATGAGCAGAAGATGAGGTGGCTAGAGAAGCCCAGAGCCCCAGTGTTCTTAGGGCTACAAAAGCACTTCCAAGGAAGGGTGCTGGCTAGCAAGAGCTTTCAGTGCTGGCACTTTTCATCTCTGAGCAATTGCTCGACGTTTGCAATTTCTCAGCTCGTGTCTACAAGACGGAAAGAGAAGGACCGTGACGTTTGGTGGCTAGAGAAGCGCAAAGCCCCAGTGTTACTGCGCCTGTGAAAGCGCTTCCAAGGAAGGGTGCTGGCTAGCAAGAGCTTTCAGTGCTGGCACCTTTCATCTCTGAGCAATTGCTGGACGTTTGCAATTTCTCACCTGAGCTCTCTTTAGAGTGCGCGAGAGGATGAGCAGAAGATGAGGTGGCTAGAGAAGCCCAGAGCCCCAGTGTTCTTAGGCCTACAAAAGCGCTTCCAAGGAAGGGTGCTGGCTAGCAACAGCTTTCAGTGCTGGCACTTTTCATCTCTGAGCAATTGCTCGACGTTTGCAATTTCTCAGCTCGTGTCTACGAGACGGAGAGATAGTGACCGTGACGTTTGGTGGCTAGAGAAGCGCAAAGCCCCAGTGTTACTGCGCCTGTGAAAGCGCTTCCAAGGAAGGGTGCTGGCTAGCAACAGCTTTCAGTGCTGGCACTTTTCATCTCGGAGCAATTGCTCGATGTTTGCAATTTCTCACCTGAGCTCTCTTTAGAGTGCGCGAGAGGATGAGCAGAAGATGAGGTGGCTAAAGAAGCCCAGAGCCCCAGTGTTCTTAGGCCTACAAAAGCGCTTCCAAGGAAGGGTGCTGGCTAGCAACAGCTTTCAGTGCTGGCACTTTTCATCTCTGAGCAATTGCTGGACGTTTGCAATTTCTCAGCTCGTGTCTACGAGACGGAAATAGAAGGACCGTGATGTTTGGTGCGTATAGAAGCGCAAAGCCCCAGTGTTGCTGCGCCTGTGAAAGCGCTTCCAAGGAAGGGTGCTGGCTAGCAACAGCTTTCAGTGCTGGCACTTTTCATCTCTGAGCAATTGCTCGACGTTTGCAATTTCTCAGCTCGTGTCTACGAGACGGAAAGAGAAGGACCGTGACGTTTGGTGGGTAGAGAAGCGCAAAGCCCCAGTGTTGCTGAGCCTGTGAAAGCACTTCCAAGGAAGGGTGCTGGCTAGCAACAGCTTTCAGTGCTGGCACTTTTCATCTCTGAGCAATTGCTCGACGTTTGCAATTTCTCACCTGAGCTCTCTTCAGAGTGCGCGAGAGGATGAGCAGAAGATGAGGTGGCTAGAGAAGCCCAGAGCCCCAGTGTTCTTAGGCCTACAAAAGCGCTTCCAAGGAAGGGTGCTGGCTAGCAACAGCTTTCAGTGCTGGCACTTCTCATCTCTGAGCAATTGCTCGACGTTTGCAATTTCTCATTTCGTGTCTACGAGACGGAAAGAGAAGGACCGTGACGTTTGGTGGGTAGAGAAGCGCAAAGCCCCAGTGTTGCTGCGCCTGTGAAAGCGCTTCCAAGGAAGGGTGCTGGCTAGCAACAGCTTTCAGTGCTGGCACTTTTCATCTCTGAGCAATTGCTCGACGTTTGCAATTTCTCAGCTCGTGTCTACGAGACGGAAAGAGAATGACCGTGACGTTTGGTGGCTAGAGAAGCGCAAAGCCCCAGTGTTACTGCGCCTGTAAAGCGCTTCCAAGGAAGGGTGCTGGCTAGCAACAGCTTTCAGTGCTGGCACTATTCATCTCTGAGCAATTGCTCGACGTTTGCAATTTCTCAGCTCGTGTCTACCGTCGGAAAGAGAAGGACCGTGACGTTTGGTGGGTAGAGAAGCGCAAAGCCCCAGTGTTGCTGCGCCTGTGAAAGCGCTTCCAAGGAAGGGTGCTGGCTAGCAAGAGCTTTCAGTGCTGGCACTTTTCATCTCTGAGCAATTGCTGGACGTTTGCAATTTCTCACCTGAGCTCTCTTTAGAGTGCGCGAGAGGATGAGCAGAAGATGAGGTGGCTAGAGAAGCCCAGAGCCCCAGTGTTCTAAGGGCTACAAAAGCGCTTCCAAGGAAGGGTGCTGGCTAGCAACAGCTTTCAGTGCTGGCACTTTTCATCTCTGAGCAATTGCTTGACGTTTGCAATTTCTCAGCTCGTGTCTACGAGACGGAAAGAGAATGACTGTGACGTTTGGTGGCTAGAGAGGCGCAAAGCCCCAGTGTTGCTGCGCCTGTGAAAGCGCTTCCAAGGAAGGGTGCTGGCTAGCAAGAGCTTTCAGTGCTGGCACTTTTCATCTCTGAGCAATTGCTGGACGTTTGCAATTTCTCACCTGAGCTCTCTTTAGAGTGCGCGAGAGGATGAGCAGAAGATGAGGTGGCTAGAGAAGCCCAGAGCCCCAGTGTTCTAAGGGCTACAAAAGAGCTTCCAAGGAAGGGTGCTGGCTAGCAAGAGCTTTCAGTGCTGGCACTTTTCATCTCTGAGCAATTGCTGGACGTTTGCAATTTCTCAGCTCGTGTCTACGAGACGGAAAGAGAATGACCGTGACGTTTGGTGGGTAGAGAAGCGCAAAGCCCCAGTGTAACTGCGCCTGTGAAAGCGCTTCCAAGGAAGGGTGCTGGCTAGCAAAAGCTTTCAGTGCTGGCACTTTTCATCTCTGAGCAATTGCTCGACGTTTGCAATTTCTCAGCTCGTGTCTATGAGACGGAAAGAGAATGACAGTGACGTTTGGTGGGTAGAGAAGAGCAAAGCCCCAGTGTTACTGCGCTTGTGAAAGCGCTTCCAAGGAAGGGTGATGGCTAGCAACAGCTTTCAGTGCTGGCACTTTTCATCTCTGAGCAATTGCTGGACGTTTACAATTTCTCACCTGAGCTCTCTTTAGAGTGCGCGAGAGGATGAGCAGAAGATGAGGTGGCTAGAGAAGCCCAGAGCCCCAGTGTTCTAAGGGCTACAAAAGCGCTTCCAAGGAAGGGTGCTGGCTAGCAACAGCTTTCAGTGCTGGCACTTTTCATCTCTGAGCAATTGCTCGACGTTTGCAATTTCTCAGCTCGTGTCTACCGACGGAAAGAGAAGGACCGTGACGTTTGGTGGCTAGAGAAGCGCAAAGCCCCAGTGTTGCTGCGCCTGTGAAAGCACTTCCAAGGAAGGGTGCTGGCTAGCAACAGCTTTCAGTGCTGGCACTTTTCTTCTCTGAGCAATTGCTGGACGTTTGCAATTTCTCAGCTTGTGTCTATGAGACGGAAAGAGAAGGACCGTGATGTTTGGTGGGTAGAGAAGCGCAAAGCGCCAGTGTTACTGCGCCTGTGAAAGCGCTTCCAAGGAAGGGTGCTGGCTAGCAACAGCTTTCAGTGCTGGCACTTTTCATCTCTGAGCAATTGCTCGACGTTTGCAATTTCTCACCTGAGCTCTCTTTAGAGTGCGCGAGAGGATGAGCAGAAGATGAGGTGGCTAAAGAAGCCCAGAGCCCCAGTGTTCTTAGGCCTACAAAAGCGCTTCCAAGGAAGGGTGCTGGCTAGCAACAGCTTCCAGTGCTGGCACTTTTCATCTCTGAGCAATTGCTCGACGTTTGCAATTTCTCAGCTCGTGTCTACGAGACGGAAAGAGAATGACTGTGACGTTTGGTGGTAGAGAAGCGCAAAGCCCCAGTGTTACTGCGCCTGTGAAAGCGCTTCCAAGGAAGGGTGCTGGCTAGCAACAGCTTTCAGAGCTGGCACTTTTCATCTCTGAGCAATTGCTCGATGTTTGCAATTTCTCACCTGAGCTCTCTTTAGAGTGCGCGAGAGGATGAGCAGAAGATGAGGTGGCTAGAGAAGCCCAGAGCCCCAGTGTTCTTAGGCCTACAAAAGCACTTCCAAGGAAGGGTGCTGGCTAGCAAGAGCTTTCAGTGCTGGCACTTTTCATCTCTGAGCAATTGCTCGACGTTTGCAATTTCTCAGCTCGTGTCTACAAGACGGAAAGAGAAGGACCGTGACGTTTGGTGGCTAGAGAAGCGCAAAGCCCCAGTGTTACTGCGCCTGTGAAAGCGCTTCCAAGGAAGGGTGCTGGCTAGCAAGAGCTTTCAGTGCTGGCACCTTTCATCTCTGAGCAATTGCTGGACGTTTGCAATTTCTCACCTGAGCTCTCTTTAGAGTGCGCGAGAGGATGAGCAGAAGATGAGGTGGCTAGAGAAGCCCAGAGCCCCAGTGTTCTTAGGCCTACAAAAGCGCTTCCAAGGAAGGGTGCTGGCTAGCAACAGCTTTCAGTGCTGGCACTTTTCATCTCTGAGCAATTGCTCGACGTTTGCAATTTCTCAGCTCGTGTCTACGAGACGGAGAGATAGTGACCGTGACGTTTGGTGGCTAGAGAAGCGCAAAGCCCCAGTGTTACTGCGCCTGTGAAAGCGCTTCCAAGGAAGGGTGCTGGCTAGCAACAGCTTTCAGTGCTGGCACTTTTCATCTCGGAGCAATTGCTCGATGTTTGCAATTTCTCACCTGAGCTCTCTTTAGAGTGCGCGAGAGGATGAGCAGAAGATGAGGTGGCTAAAGAAGCCCAGAGCCCCAGTGTTCTTAGGGCTACAAAAGCGCTTCCAAGGAAGGGTGCTGGCTAGCAACAGCTTTCAGTGCTGGCACTTTTCATCTCTGAGCAATTGCTGGACGTTTGCAATTTCTCAGCTCGTGTCTACGAGACGGAAATAGAAGGACCGTGATGTTTGGTGCGTATAGAAGCGCAAAGCCCCAGTGTTGCTGCGCCTGTGAAAGCGCTTCCAAGGAAGGGTGCTGGCTAGCAACAGCTTTCAGTGCTGGCACTTTTCATCTCTGAGCAATTGCTCGACGTTTGCAATTTCTCAGCTCGTGTCTACGAGACGGAAAGAGAAGGACCGTGACGTTTGGTGGGTAGAGAAGCGCAAAGCCCCAGTGTTGCTGAGCCTGTGAAAGCACTTCCAAGGAAGGGTGCTGGCTAGCAACAGCTTTCAGTGCTGGCACTTTTCATCTCTGAGCAATTGCTCGACGTTTGCAATTTCTCACCTGAGCTCTCTTCACAGTGCGCGAGAGGATGAGCAGAAGATTAGGTGGCTAGAGAAGCCCAGAGCCCCAGTGTTCTTAGGCCTACAAAAGCACTTCCAAGGAAGGGTGCTGGCTAGCAACAGCTTTCAGTGCTGGCACTTTTCATCTCTGAGCAATTGCTCGACGTTTGCAATTTCTCAGCTCGTGTCTACGAGACGGAAAGAGAAGGACCGTGACGTTTGGTGGCTAGAGAAGCGCAAAGCCCAAGTGTTGCTGCGCCTGTGAAAGCGCTTCCAAGGAAGGGTGCTGGCTAGCAACAGCTTTCAGTGCTGGCACTTTTCATCTCTGAGCAATTGCTCGACGTTTGCAATTTCTCACCTGAGCTCTCTTTAGAGTGCGCGAGAGGATGAGCAGAAGATGAGGTGGCTAGAGAAGCCCAGAGCCCCAGTGTTCTTAGGCCTACAAAAGCGCTTCCAAGGAAGGGTGCTGGCTAGCAACAGCTTTCAGTGCTGGCACTTTTCATCTCTGAGCAATTGCTCGACGTTTGCAATTTCTCAACTCGTGTCTACGAGACGGAAAGAGAATGACTGTGACGTTTGGTGGCTAGAGAGGCGCAAAGCCCCAGTGTTACTGCGCCTGTGAAAGCGCTTCCAAGGAAGGGTGCTGGCTAGCAAGAGCTTTCAGTGCTGGCACTTTTCATCTCTGAGCAATTGCTGGACGTTTGCAATTTCTCACCTGAGCTCTCTTTAGACTGCGCGAGAGGATGAGCAGAAGATGAGGTGGCTAGAGAAGCCCAGAGCCCCAGTGTTCTTAGGCCTACAAAAGCGCTTCCAAGGAAGGGTGCTGGCTAGCAACAGCTTTCAGTGCTGGCACTTTTCATCTCTGAGCAATTGCTCGACGTTTGCAATTTCTCAGCTCGTGTCTACGAGACGGAAAGAGAAGGACTGTGACGTTTGGTGGCTAGAGAAGCGCAAAGCCCCAGTGTAACTGCGCCTGTGAAAGCGCTTCCAAGGAAGGGTGCTGGCTAGCAACAGCTTTCAGTGCTGGCACTTTTCATCTCTGAGCAATTGCTCGATGTTTGCAATTTCTCAGCTCGTGTCTATGAGACGGAAAGAGAATGACAGTGACGTTTGGTGGGTAGAGAAGCGCAAAGCCCCAGTGTTGCTGCGCTTGTGAAAGCGCTTCCAAGGAAGGGTGCTGGCTAGCAAAAGCTTTCAGTGCTGGCACTTTTCATCTCTGAGCAATTGTTGGACGTTTGCAATTTCTCAGCTCGTTTCTACGAGACGGAAAGAGAAGGACCGTGACGTTTGGTGGCTAGAGAAGCGCAAAGCCCCATTGTTGCTGCGCCTGTGAAAGCGCTTCCAAGGAAGGGTGCTGGCTAGCAAGAGCTTTCAGTGCTGGCACTTTTCATCTCTGAGCAATTGCTGGACGTTTGCAATTTCTCACCTGAGCTCTCTTTAGAGTGCGCGAGAGGATGAGCAGAAGAAGAGGTGGCTAAAGAAGCCCAGAGCCCCAGTGTTCTTAGGCCTACAAAAGCGCTTCCAAGGAAGGGTGCTGGCTAGCAAGAGCTTTCAGTGCTGGCACTTTTCATCTCTGAGCAATTGCTCGACGTTTGCAATTTCTCAGCTCGTGTCTACCGACGGAAAGAGAAGGACCGTGACGTTTGGTGGGTAGAGAAGCGCAAAGCCCCAGTGTTGCTGCGCCTGTGAAAGCGCTTCCAAGGAAGGGTGCTGGCTAGCAACAGCTTTCAGTGCTGGCACTTTTCATCTCTGAGCAATTGCTCGACGTTTGCAATTTCTCACCTGAGCTCTCTTTAGAGTGCGCGAGAGGATGAGCAGAAGATGAGGTGGCTAGAGAAGCCCAGAGCCCCAGTGTCCTTAGGGCTACAAAAGCGCTTCCAAGGAAGGGTGCTGGCTAGCAACAGCTTTCAGTGCTGGCACTTTTCATCTCTGAGCAATTGCTCGACGTTTGCAATTTCTCAGCTCGTGTCTACGAGACGGAAAGAGAAGGACTGTGACGTTTGGTGGCTAGAGAAGCGCAAAGCCCCAGTGTAACTGCGCCTGTGAAAGCGCTTCCAAGGAAGGGTGCTGGCTAGCAACAGCTTTCAGTGCTGGCACTTTTCATCTCTGAGCAATTGCTCGATGTTTGCAATTTCTCAGCTCGTGTCTATGAGACGGAAAGAGAATGACAGTGACGTTTGGTGGGTAGAGAAGCGCAAAGCCCCAGTGTTGCTGCGCTTGTGAAAGCGCTTCCAAGGAAGGGTGCTGGCTAGCAAAAGCTTTCAGTGCTGGCACTTTTCATCTCTGAGCAATTGTTGGACGTTTGCAATTTCTCAGCTCGTTTCTACGAGACGGAAAGAGAAGGACCGTGACGTTTGGTGGCTAGAGAAGCGCAAAGCCCCATTGTTGCTGCGCCTGTGAAAGCGCTTCCAAGGAAGGGTGCTGGCTAGCAAGAGCTTTCAGTGCTGGCACTTTTCATCTCTGAGCAATTGCTGGACGTTTGCAATTTCTCACCTGAGCTCTCTTTAGAGTGCGCGAGAGGATGAGCAGAAGAAGAGGTGGCTAAAGAAGCCCAGAGCCCCAGTGTTCTTAGGCCTACAAAAGCGCTTCCAAGGAAGGGTGCTGGCTAGGAAGAGCTTTCAGTGCTGGCACTTTTCATCTCTGAGCAATTGCTCGACGTTTGCAATTTCTCAGCTCGTGTCTACCGACGGAAAGAGAAGGACCGTGACGTTTGGTGGGTAGAGAAGCGCAAAGCCCCAGTGTTGCTGCGCCTGTGAAAGCGCTTCCAAGGAAGGGTGCTGGCTAGCAACAGCTTTCAGTGCTGGCACTTTTCATCTCTGAGCAATTGCTCGACGTTTGCAATTTCTCACCTGAGCTCTCTTTAGAGTGCGCGAGAGGATGAGCAGAAGATGAGGTGGCTAGAGAAGCCCAGAGCCCCAGTGTCCTTAGGGCTACAAAAGCGCTTCCAAGGAAGGGTGCTGGCTAGCAACAGCTTTCAGTGCTGGCACTTTTCATCTCTGAGCAATTGCTCGACGTTTGCAATTTCTCAACTCGTGTCTACGAGACGGAAAGAGAAGGACCGTGACGTTTGGTGCGTATAGAAGCGCAAACCCCAGTGTTGCTGCGCCTGTGAAAGCGCTTCCAAGGAAGGGTGCTGGCTAGCAACAGCTTTCAGTGCTGGCACTTTTCATCTCGGAGCAATTGCTCGATGTTTGCAATTTCTCAGCTCGTGTCTACCGACGGAAAGAGAAGGACCGTGACGTTTGGTGGCTAGAGAAGCGCAAAGCCCCAGTGTTACTGCGCCTGTAAAGCGCTTCCAAGGAAGGGTGCTGGCTAGCAACAGCTTTCAGTGCTGGCACTTTTCATCTCTGAGCAATTGCTCGACGTTTGCAATTTCTCACCTGAGCTCTCTTCAGAGTGCGCGAGAGGATGAGCAGAAGATGAGGTGGCTAAAGAAGCCCAGAGCCCCAGTGTTCTTAGGCCTACAAAAGCGCTTCCAAGGAAGGGTGCTGGCTAGCAACAGCTTTCAGTGCTGGCACTTTTCATCTCTGAGCAATTGCTCGACGTTTGCAATTTCTCAGCTCGTGTCTACGAGACGGAAAGAGAATGACCGTGACGTTTGGTGGCTAGAGAAGCGCAAAGCCCAAGTGTTGCTGCGCCTGTGAAAGCGCTTCCAAGGAAGGGTGCTTGCTAGCAACAGCTTTCAGTGCTGGCACTTTTCATCTCTGAGCAATTGCTCGACGTTTGCAATTTCTCAGCTCGTGTGTAGGAGACGGAAAGGGAAGGACCGTGACTTTTGGTGGGTAGAGAGGCGCAAAGCCCCAGTGTTACTGCGCCTGTGAAAGCGCTTCCAAGGAAGGGTGCTGGCTAGCAACAGCTTTCAGTGCTGGCACTTTTCTTCTCTGAGCAATTGCTCGACGTTTGCAATTTCTCAGCTCGTGTCTACCGACGGAAAGAGAAGGACCGTGACGTTTGGTGGCTAGAGAAGCGCAAAGCCCCAGTGTTGCTGCACCTGTGAAAGCGCTTCCAAGGAAGGGTGTTGGCTAGCAACAGCTTTCAGTGCTGGCACTATTCATCTCTGAGCAATTGCTCGACGTTTGCAATTTCTCAGCTCGTGTCTACCGACGGAAAGAGAAGGACCGTGACGTTTGGTGGCTAGAGAAGCGCAAAGCCCCAGTGTTGCTGCACCTGTGAAAGCGCTTCCAAGGAAGGGTGCTGGCTAGCAACAGCTTTCAGTGCTGGCACTTTTCATCTCTGAGCAATTGCTCGACGTTTGCAATTTCTCAGCTCGTGTCTACGAGACGGAAAGAGAAGGACCGTGACGTTTGGTGGCTAGAGAATCGCAAAGCCCCAGTGTTGCTGCGCCTGTGAAAGCGCTTCCAAGGAAGGGTGCTGGCTAGCAAGAGCTTTCAGTGCTGGCACTTTTCATCTCTGAGCAATTGCTCGACGTTTGCAATTTCTCACCTGAGCTCTCTTTAGAGTGCGCGAGAGGATGAGCAGAAGATTAGGTGGCTAGAGAAGCCCAGAGCCCCACTGTTCTTAGGCCTACAAAAGCGCTTCCAAGGAAGGGTGCTGGCTAGCAAGAGCTTTCAGTGCTGGCACTTTTCCTCTCTGAGCAATTGCTCGACGTTTGCAATTTCTCAACTCGTGTCTACGAGACGGAAAGAGAAGGACCGTGATGTTTGGTGGCTAGAGAAGCGCAAAGCCCCAGTGTAACTGCGCCTGTGAAAGCGCTTCCAAGGAAGGGTGCTGGCTAGCAAAAGCTTTCAGTGCTGGCACTTTTCATCTCTGAGCAATTGCTGGACGTTTGTAATTTCTCAGCTCGTATCTATGAGACGGAAAGAGAATGACAGTGACGTTTGGTGGGTAGAGAAGCGCAAAGCCCCAGTGTTACTGCGCCTGTGAAAGCGCTTCCAAGGAAGGGTGCTGGCTAGCAACAGCTTTCAGTGCTGGCACTTTTCATCTCTGAGCAATTGCTCGACGTTTGCAATTTCTCACCTGAGCTCTCTTTAGAGTGCGCGAGAGGATGAGCAGAAGATGAGGTGGCTAGAGAAGCCCAGAGCCCCAGTGTTCTTAGGCCTACAAAAGCGCTTCCAAGGAAGGGGGCTGGCTAGCAAGAGCTTTCAGTGCTGGCACTTTTCATCTCTGAGCAATTGCTCGACGTTTGCAATTTCTCAGCTCGTGTCTACGAGACGGAAAGGGAAGGACCGTGACTTTTGGTGGGTAGAGAGGCGCAAAGCCCCAGTGTTACTGCGCCTGTAAAGCGCTTCCAAGGAAGGGTGCTGGCTAGCAACAGCTTTCAGTGCTGGCACTATTCATCTCTGAGCAATTGCTCGACGTTTGCAATTTCTCAGCTCGTGTCTACCGACGGAAAGAGAAGGACCGTGACGTTTGGTGGCTAGAGAAGCGCAAAGCCCCAGTGTTGCTGCACCTGTGAAAGTGCTTCCAAGGAAGGGTGTTGGCTAGCAACAGCTTTCAGTGCTGGCACTATTCATCTCTGAGCAATTGCTCGATGTTTGCAATTTCTCACCTGAGCTCTCTTTAGAGTGCGCGAGAGGATGAGCAGAAGATGAGGTGGCTAAAGAAGCCCAGAGCCCCAGTGTTCTTAGGCCTACAAAAGCGCTTCCAAGGAAGGGTGCTGGCTAGCAACAGCTTTCAGTGCTGGCACTTTTCATCTCTGAGCAATTGCTGGACGTTTGCAATTTCTCAGCTCGTGTCTACGAGACGGAAATAGAAGGACCGTGATGTTTGGTGCGTATAGAAGCGCAAAGCCCCAGTGTTGCTGCGCCTGTGAAAGCGCTTCCAAGGAAGGGTGCTGGCTAGCAACAGCTTTCAGTGCTGGCACTTTTCATCTCTGAGCAATTGCTCGACGTTTGCAATTTCTCAGCTCGTGTCTACGAGACGGAAAGAGAAGGACCGTGACGTTTGGTGGGTAGAGAAGCGCAAAGCCCCAGTGTTGCTGCGCCTGTGAAAGCACTTCCAAGGAAGGGTGCTGGCTAGCAACAGCTTTCAGTGCTGGCACTTTTCATCTCTGAGCAATTGCTCGACGTTTGCAATTTCTCACCTGAGCTCTCTTCACAGTGCGCGAGAGGATGAGCAGAAGATTAGGTGGCTAGAGAAGCCCAGAGCCCCAGTGTTCTTAGGCCTACAAAAGCACTTCCAAGGAAGGGTGCTGGCTAGCAACAGCTTTCAGTGCTGGCACTTTTCATCTCTGAGCAATTGCTCGACGTTTGCAATTTCTCAGCTCGTGTCTACGAGACGGAAAGAGAAGGACCGTGACGTTTGGTGGCTAGAGAAGCGCAAAGCCCAAGTGTTGCTGCGCCTGTGAAAGCGCTTCCAAGGAAGGGTGCTGGCTAGCAACAGCTTTCAGTGCTGGCACTTTTCATCTCTGAGCAATTGCTCGACGTTTGCAATTTCTCACCTGAGCTCTCTTTAGAGTGCGCGAGAGGATGAGCAGAAGATGAGGTGGCTAGAGAAGCCCAGAGCCCCAGTGTTCTTAGGCCTACAAAAGCGCTTCCAAGGAAGGGTGCTGGCTAGCAACAGCTTTCAGTGCTGGCACTTTTCATCTCTGAGCAATTGCTCGACGTTTGCAATTTCTCAACTCGTGTCTACGAGACGGAAAGAGAATGACTGTGACGTTTGGTGGCTAGAGAGGCGCAAAGCCCCAGTGTTACTGCGCCTGTGAAAGCGCTTCCAAGGAAGGGTGCTGGCTAGCAACAGCTTTCAGTGCTGGCACTTTTCATCTCTGAGCAATTGCTGGACGTTTGCAATTTCTCACCTGAGCTCTCTTTAGACTGCGCGAGAGGATGAGCAGAAGATGAGGTGGCTAGAGAAGCCCAGAGCCCCAGTGTTCTTAGGCCTACAAAAGCGCTTCCAAGGAAGGGTGCTGGCTAGCAACAGCTTTCAGTGCTGGCACTTTTCATCTCTGAGCAATTGCTCGACGTTTGCAATTTCTCAGCTCGTGTCTACGAGACGGAAAGAGAAGGACTGTGACGTTTGGTGGCTAGAGAAGCGCAAAGCCCCAGTGTAACTGCGCCTGTGAAAGCGCTTCCAAGGAAGGGTGCTGGCTAGCAACAGCTTTCAGTGCTGGCACTTTTCATCTCTGAGCAATTGCTCGATGTTTGCAATTTCTCAGCTCGTGTCTATGAGACGGAAAGAGAATGACAGTGACGTTTGGTGGGTAGAGAAGCGCAAAGCCCCAGTGTTGCTGCGCTTGTGAAAGCGCTTCCAAGGAAGGGTGCTGGCTAGCAAAAGCTTTCAGTGCTGGCACTTTTCATCTCTGAGCAATTGTTGGACGTTTGCAATTTCTCAGCTCGTTTCTACGAGACGGAAAGAGAAGGACCGTGACGTTTGGTGGCTAGAGAAGCGCAAAGCCCCATTGCTGCTGCGCCTGTGAAAGCGCTTCCAAGGAAGGGTGCTGGCTAGCAACAGCTTTCAGTGCTGGCACTTTTCATCTCTGAGCAATTGCTGGACGTTTGCAATTTCTCACCTGAGCTCTCTTTAGAGTGCGCGAGAGGATGAGCAGAAGAAGAGGTGGCTAAAGAAGCCCAGAGCCCCAGTGTTCTTAGGCCTACAAAAGCGCTTCCAAGGAAGGGTGCTGGCTAGCAAGAGCTTTCAGTGCTGGCACTTTTCATCTCTGAGCAATTGCTCGACGTTTGCAATTTCTCAGCTCGTGTCTACCGACGGAAAGAGAAGGACCGTGACGTTTGGTGGGTAGAGAAGCGCAAAGCCCCAGTGTTGCTGCGCCTGTGAAAGCGCTTCCAAGGAAGGGTGCTGGCTAGCAACAGCTTTCAGTGCTGGCACTTTTCATCTCTGAGCAATTGCTCGACGTTTGCAATTTCTCACCTGAGCTCTCTTTAGAGTGCGCGAGAGGATGAGCAGAAGATGAGGTGGCTAGAGAAGCCCAGAGCCCCAGTGTCCTTAGGGCTACAAAAGCGCTTCCAAGGAAGGGTGCTGGCTAGCAACAGCTTTCAGTGCTGGCACTTTTCATCTCTGAGCAATTGCTCGACGTTTGCAATTTCTCAACTCGTGTCTACGAGACGGAAAGAGAAGGACCGTGACGTTTGGTGCGTATAGAAGCGCAAACCCCAGTGTTGCTGCGCCTGTGAAAGCGCTTCCAAGGAAGGGTGCTGGCTAGCAACAGCTTTCAGTGCTGGCACTTTTCATCTCGGAGCAATTGCTCGATGTTTGCAATTTCTCAGCTCGTGTCTACCGACGGAAAGAGAAGGACCGTGACGTTTGGTGGCTAGAGAAGCGCAAAGCCCCAGTGTTACTGCGCCTGTAAAGCGCTTCCAAGGAAGGGTGCTGGCTAGCAACAGCTTTCAGTGCTGGCACTTTTCATCTCTGAGCAATTGCTCGACGTTTGCAATTTCTCACCTGAGCTCTCTTCAGAGTGCGCGAGAGGATGAGCAGAAGATGAGGTGGCTAAAGAAGCCCAGAGCCCCAGTGTTCTTAGGCCTACAAAAGCGCTTCCAAGGAAGGGTGCTGGCTAGCAACAGCTTTCAGTGCTGGCACTTTTCATCTCTGAGCAATTGCTCGACGTTTGCAATTTCTCAGCTCGTGTCTACGAGACGGAAAGAGAATGACCGTGACGTTTGGTGGCTAGAGAAGCGCAAAGCCCAAGTGTTGCTGCGCCTGTGAAAGCGCTTCCAAGGAAGGGTGCTTGCTAGCAACAGCTTTCAGTGCTGGCACTTTTCATCTCTGAGCAATTGCTCGACGTTTGCAATTTCTCAGCTCGTGTGTAGGAGACGGAAAGGGAAGGACCGTGACTTTTGGTGGGTAGAGAGGCGCAAAGCCCCAGTGTTACTGCGCCTGTGAAAGCGCTTCCAAGGAAGGGTGCTGGCTAGCAACAGCTTTCAGTGCTGGCACTTTTCTTCTCTGAGCAATTGCTCGACGTTTGCAATTTCTCAGCTCGTGTCTACCGACGGAAAGAGAAGGACCGTGACGTTTGGTGGCTAGAGAAGCGCAAAGCCCCAGTGTTGCTGCACCTGTGAAAGCGCTTCCAAGGAAGGGTGTTGGCTAGCAACAGCTTTCAGTGCTGGCACTATTCATCTCTGAGCAATTGCTCGACGTTTGCAATTTCTCAGCTCGTGTCTACCGACGGAAAGAGAAGGACCGTGACGTTTGGTGGCTAGAGAAGCGCAAAGCCCCAGTGTTGCTGCACCTGTGAAAGCGCTTCCAAGGAAGGGTGCTGGCTAGCAACAGCTTTCAGTGCTGGCACTTTTCATCTCTGAGCAATTGCTCGACGTTTGCAATTTCTCAGCTCGTGTCTACGAGACGGAAAGAGAAGGACCGTGACGTTTGGTGGCTAGAGAATCGCAAAGCCCCAGTGTTGCTGCGCCTGTGAAAGCGCTTCCAAGGAAGGGTGCTGGCTAGCAAGAGCTTTCAGTGCTGGCACTTTTCATCTCTGAGCAATTGCTCGACGTTTGCAATTTCTCACCTGAGCTCTCTTTAGAGTGCGCGAGAGGATGAGCAGAAGATTAGGTGGCTAGAGAAGCCCAGAGCCCCACTGTTCTTAGGCCTACAAAAGCGCTTCCAAGGAAGGGTGCTGGCTAGCAAGAGCTTTCAGTGCTGGCACTTTTCCTCTCTGAGCAATTGCTCGACGTTTGCAATTTCTCAACTCGTGTCTACGAGACGGAAAGAGAAGGACCGTGATGTTTGGTGGCTAGAGAAGCGCAAAGCCCCAGTGTAACTGCGCCTGTGAAAGCGCTTCCAAGGAAGGGTGCTGGCTAGCAAAAGCTTTCAGTGCTGGCACTTTTCATCTCTGAGCAATTGCTGGACGTTTGTAATTTCTCAGCTCGTATCTATGAGACGGAAAGAGAATGACAGTGACGTTTGGTGGGTAGAGAAGCGCAAAGCCCCAGTGTTACTGCGCCTGTGAAAGCGCTTCCAAGGAAGGGTGCTGGCTAGCAACAGCTTTCAGTGCTGGCACTTTTCATCTCTGAGCAATTGCTCGACGTTTGCAATTTCTCACCTGAGCTCTCTTTAGAGTGCGCGAGAGGATGAGCAGAAGATGAGGTGGCTAGAGAAGCCCAGAGCCCCAGTGTTCTTAGGCCTACAAAAGCGCTTCCAAGGAAGGGGGCTGGCTAGCAAGAGCTTTCAGTGCTGGCACTTTTCATCTCTGAGCAATTGCTCGACGTTTGCAATTTCTCAGCTCGTGTCTACGAGACGGAAAGGGAAGGACCGTGACTTTTGGTGGGTAGAGAGGCGCAAAGCCCCAGTGTTACTGCGCCTGTAAAGCGCTTCCAAGGAAGGGTGCTGGCTAGCAACAGCTTTCAGTGCTGGCACTATTCATCTCTGAGCAATTGCTCGACGTTTGCAATTTCTCAGCTCGTGTCTACCGACGGAAAGAGAAGGACCGTGACGTTTGGTGGCTAGAGAAGCGCAAAGCCCCAGTGTTGCTGCACCTGTGAAAGTGCTTCCAAGGAAGGGTGTTGGCTAGCAACAGCTTTCAGTGCTGGCACTATTCATCTCTGAGCAATTGCTCGACGTTTGCAATTTCTCAGCTCGTGTCTACCGACGGAAAGAGAAGGACCGTGACTTTTGGTGGCTAGAGAAGCGCAAAGACCCAGTGTTGCTGCACCTGTGAAAGCGCTTCCAAGGAAGGGTGCTGGCTAGCAACAGCTTTCAGTGCTGGCACTTTTCATCTCTGAGCAATTGCTCGACGTTTGCAATTTCTCAGCTCGTGTCTACGAGACGGAAAGAGAAGGACCGTGACGTTTGGTGGCTAGAGAATCGCAAAGCCCCAGTGTTGCTGCGCCTGTGAAAGCGCTTCCAAGGAAGGGTGCTGGCTAGCAAGAGCTTTCAGTGCTGGCACTTTTCATCTCTGAGCAATTGCTCGACGTTTGCAATTTCTCACCTGAGCTCTCTTTAGAGTGCGCGAGAGGATGAGCAGAAGATTAGGTGGCTAGAGAAGCCCAGAGCCCCACTGTTCTTAGGCCTACAAAAGCGCTTCCAAGGAAGGGTGCTGGCTAGCAACAGCTTTCAGTGCTGGCACTTTTCCTCTCTGAGCAATTGCTCGACGTTTGCAATTTCTCAACTCGTGTCTACGAGACGGAAAGAGAAGGACCGTGACGTTTGGTGGCTAGAGAAGCGCAAAGCCCCAGTGTAACTGCGCCTGTGAAAGCGCTTCCAAGGAAGGGTGCTGGCTAGCAAAAGCTTTCAGTGCTGGCACTTTTCATCTCTCAGCAATTGCTGGACGTTTGTAATTTCTCAGCTCGTATCTATGAGACGGAAAGAGAATGACAGTGATGTTTGGTGGGTAGAGAAGCGCAAAGCCCCAGTGTTACTGCGCTTGTGAAAGCGCTTCCAAGGAAGGGTGCTGGCTAGCAAGAGCTTTCAGTGCTGGCACTTTTCATCTCTGAGCAATTGCTCGACGTTTGCAATTTCTCACCTGAGCTCTCTTTAGAGTGCGCGAGAGGATGAGCAGAAGATGAGGTGGCTAGAGAAGCCCAGAGCCCCAGTGTTCTTAGGCCTACAAAAGCGCTTCCAAGGAAGGGTGCTGGCTAGCAACAGCTTTCAGTGCTGGCACTTTTCATCTCTGAGCAATTGCTCCACGTTTGCAATTTCTCAGCTCGTGTCTACGAGACGGAAAGAGAATGACCGTGACGTTTGGTGCGTATAGAAGCGCAAAGCCCCAGTGTTACTGCGCCTGTGAAAGCGCTTCCAAGGAAGGGTGCTGGCTAGCAACAGCTTTCAGTGCTGGCACTTTTCATCTCTGAGCAATTGCTCGACGTTTGCAATTTCTCAGCTCGTGTCTACCGACGGAAAGAGAAGGACCGTGATGTTTGGTGCGTATAGAAGCGCAAAGCCCCAGTGTTGCTGCGCCTGTGAAAGCGCTTCCAAGGAAGGGTGCTGGCTAGCAACAGCTTTCAGTGCTGGCACTTTTCATCTCTGAGCAATTGCTGGACGTTTGCAATGTCTCAGCTCGTGTCTATGAGACGGAAAGAGAATGACAGTGACGTTTGGTGGGTAGAGAAGCGCAAAGCCCCAGTGTTACTGCGCTTGTGAAAGCGCTTCCAAGGAAGGGTGCTGGCTAGCAAGAGCTTTCAGTGCTGGCACTTTTCATCTCTGAGCAATTGCTGGACGTTTGCAATTTCTCACCTGAGCTCTCTTTAGAGTGCGCGAGAGGATGAGCAGAAGATGAGGTGGCTAGAGAAGCCCAGAGCCCCACTGTTCTTAGGCCTACAAAAGCGCTTCCAAGGAAGGGTGCTGGCTAGCAACAGCTTTCAGTGCTGGCACTTTTCATCTCTGAGCAATTGCTCGACGTTTGCAATTTCTCAGCTCGTGTCTACCGACGGAAAGAGAAGGACCGTGACGTTTGGTGGGTAGAGAAGCGCAAAGCCCCAGTGTTGCTGCGCCTGTGAAAGCGCTTCCAAGGAAGGGTGCTGGCTAGCAACAGCTTTCAGTGCTGGCACTTTTCATCTCTGAGCAATTGCTGGACGTTTGCAATTTCTCACCTGAGCTCTCTTTAGAGTGCGCGAGAGGATGAGCAGAAGATTAGGTGGCTAGAGAAGCCCAGAGCCCCAGTGTCCTTAGGGCTACAAAAGCGCTTCCAAGGAAGGGTGCTGGCTAGCAACAGCTTTCAGTGCTGGCACTTTTCATCTCTGAGCAATTGCTCGACGTTTGCAATTTCTCAACTCGTGTCTACGAGACGGAAAGAGAAGGACCGTGACGTTTGGTGCGTATAGAAGCGCAAACCCCAGTGTTGCTGCGCCTGTGAAAGCGCTTCCAAGGAAGGGTGCTGGCTAGCAACAGCTTTCAGTGCTGGCACTTTTCATCTCTGAGCAATTGCTCGACGTTTGCAATTTCTCAGCTCGTGTCTACCGACGGAAAGAGAAGGACCGTGACGTTTGGTGGCTAGAGAAGCGCAAAGCCCCAGTGTTGCTGCGCCTGTAAAGCGCTTCCAAGGAAGGGTGCTGGCTAGCAACAGCTTCCAGTGCTGGCACTTTTCATCTCTGAGCAATTGCTCGATGTTTGCAATTTCTCAGCTCGTGTCTACCGACGGAAAGAGAAGGACCGTGACGTTTGGTGGCTAGAGAAGCGCAAAGCCCCAGTGTTGCTGCACCTGTGAAAGCGCTTCCAAGGAAGGGTGCTGGCTAGCAACGGCTTTCAGTGCTGGCACTTTTCATCTCTGAGCAATTGCTCGACGTTTGCAATTTCTCACCTGAGCTCTCTTCAGAGTGCGCGAGAGGATGAGCAGAAGATGAGGTGGCTAGAGAAGCCCAGAGCCCCAGTGTTCTTAGGCCTACAAAAGCGCTTCCAAGGAAGGGTGCTGGCTAGCAACAGCTTTCAGTGCTGGCACTTTTCATCTCTGAGCAATTGCTCGACGTTTGCAATTTCTCAGCTCGTGTCTACGAGACGGAAAGAGAATGACCGTGACGTTTGGTGCGTATAGAAGCGCAAAGCCCCAGTGTTACTGCGCCTGTGAAAGCGCTTCCAAGGAAGGGTGCTGGCTAGCAACAGCTTTCAGTGCTGGCACTTTTCATCTCTGAGCAATTGCTCGACGTTTGCTATTTCTCAGCTCGTGTCTACCGACGGAAAGAGAAGGACCGTGACGTTTGGTGGCTAGAGAAGCGCAAAGCCCCAGTGTTGCTGCGCCTGTGAAAGCGCTTCCAAGGAAGGGTGCTGGCTAGCAACAGCTTTCAGTGCTGGCACTTTTCATCTCTGAGCAATTGCTCGACGTTTGCAATTTCTCAGCTCGTGTGTAGGAGACGGAAAGGGAAGGACCGTGACTTTTGGTGGGTAGAGAGGCGCAAAGCCCCAGTGTTACTGCGCCTGTGAAAGCGCTTCCAAGGAAGGGTGCTGGCTAGCAACAGCTTTCAGTGCTGGCACTATTCATCTCTGAGCAATTGCTCGACGTTTGCAATTTCTCAGCTCGTGTCTACCGACGGAAAGAGAAGGACCGTGACGTTTGGTGGCTAGAGAAGCGCAAAGCCCCAGTGTTACTGCGCCTGTGAAAGTGCTTCCAAGGAAGGGTGTTGGCTAGCAAAAGCTTTCAGTGCTGGCACTTTTCATCTCTGAGCAATTGCTGGACGTTTGTAATTTCTCAGCTCGTATCTATGAGACGGAAAGAGAATGACCGTGACGTTTGGTGGCTAGAGAAGCGCAAAGCCCCAGTGTTACTGCGCTTGTGAAAGCGCTTCCAAGGAAGGGTGCTGGCTAGCAAGAGCTTTCAGTGCTGGCACTTTTCATCTCTGAGCAATTGCTCGACGTTTGCAATTTCTCACCTGAGCTCTCTTTAGAGTGCGCGAGAGGATGAGCAGAAGATGAGGTGGCTAGAGAAGCCCAGAGCCCCAGTGTTCTTAGGCCTACAAAAGCGCTTCCAAGGAAGGGTGCTGGCTAGCAACAGCTTTCAGTGCTGGCACTTTTCATCTCTGAGCAATTGCTCCACGTTTGCAATTTCTCAGCTCGTGTCTACGAGACGGAAAGAGAATGACCGTGACGTTTGGTGCGTATAGAAGCGCAAAGCCCCAGTGTTACTGCGCCTGTGAAAGCGCTTCCAAGGAAGGGTGCTGGCTAGCAACAGCTTTCAGTGCTGGCACTTTTCATCTCTGAGCAATTGCTCCACGTTTGCAATTTCTCAGCTCGTGTCTACGAGACGGAAAGAGAATGACCGTGACGTTTGGTGCGTATAGAAGCGCAAAGCCCCAGTGTTACTGCGCCTGTGAAAGCGCTTCCAAGGAAGGGTGCTGGCTAGCAACAGCTTTCAGTGCTGGCACTTTTCATCTCTGAGCAATTGCTCGACGTTTGCAATTTCTCAGCTCGTGTCTACCGACGGAAAGAGAAGGACCGTGATGTTTGGTGCGTATAGAAGCGCAAAGCCCCAGTGTTGCTGCGCCTGTGAAAGCGCTTCCAAGGAAGGGTGCTGGCTAGCAACAGCTTTCAGTGCTGGCACTTTTCATCTCTGAGCAATTGCTGGACGTTTGCAATTTCTCAGCTCGTGTCTATGAGACGGAAAGAGAATGACAGTGACGTTTGGTGGGTAGACAAGCGCAAAGCCCCAGTGTTACTGCGCTTGTGAAAGCGCTTCCAAGGAAGGGTGCTGGCTAGCAAGAGCTTTCAGTGCTGGCACTTTTCATCTCTGAGCAATTGCTGGACGTTTGCAATTTCTCACCTGAGCTCTCTTTAGAGTGCGCGAGAGGATGAGCAGAAGATGAGGTGGCTAGAGAAGCCCAGAGCCCCACTGTTCTTAGGCCTACAAAAGCGCTTCCAAGGAAGGGTGCTGGCAAGCAACAGCTTTCAGTGCTGGCACTTTTCATCTCTGAGCAATTGCTCGACGTTTGCAATTTCTCAGCTCGTGTCTACCGACGGAAAGAGAAGGACCGTGACGTTTGGTGGGTAGAGAAGCGCAAAGCCCCAGTGTTGCTGCGCCTGTGAAAGCGCTTCCAAGGAAGGGTGCTGGCTAGCAACAGCTTTCAGTGCTGGCACTTTTCATCTCTGAGCAATTGCTCGACGTTTGCAATTTCTCACCTGAGCTCTCTTTAGAGTGCGCGAGAGGATGAGCAGAAGATTAGGTGGCTAGAGAAGCCCAGAGCCCCAGTGTCCTTAGGGCTACAAAAGCGCTTCCAAGGAAGGGTGCTGGCTAGCAACAGCTTTCAGTGCTGGCACTTTTCATCTCTGAGCAATTGCTCGACGTTTGCAATTTCTCAACTCGTGTCTACGAGACGGAAAGAGAAGGACCGTGACGTTTGGTGCGTATAGAAGCGCAAACCCCAGTGTTGCTGCGCCTGTGAAAGCGCTTCCAAGGAAGGGTGCTGGCTAGCAACAGCTTTCAGTGCTGGCACTTTTCATCTCTGAGCAATTGCTCGACGTTTGCAATTTCTCAGCTCGTGTCTACCGACGGAAAGAGAAGGACCGTGACGTTTGGTGGCTAGAGAAGCGCAAAGCCCCAGTGTTGCTGCGCCTGTAAAGCGCTTCCAAGGAAGGGTGCTGGCTAGCAACAGCTTCCAGTGCTGGCACTTTTCATCTCTGAGCAATTGCTCGATGTTTGCAATTTCTCAGCTCGTGTCTACCGACGGAAAGAGAAGGACCGTGACGTTTGGTGGCTAGAGAAGCGCAAAGCCCCAGTGTTTCTGCACCTGTGAAAGCGCTTCCAAGGAAGGGTGCTGGCTAGCAACAGCTTTCAGTGCTGGCACTTTTCATCTCTGAGCAATTGCTCGACGTTTGCAATTTCTCACCTGAGCTCTCTTCAGAGTGCGCGAGAGGATGAGCAGAAGATGAGGTGGCTAGAGAAGCCCAGAGCCCCACTGTTCTTAGGCCTACAAAAGCGCTTCCAAGGAAGGGTGCTGGCTAGCAACAGCTTTCAGTGCTGGCACTTTTCATCTCTGAGCAATTGCTCGACGTTTGCAATTTCTCAGCTCGTGTCTACGAGACGGAAAGAGAAGGACCGTGACGTTTGGTGCGTATAGAAGCGCAAACCCCAGTGTTGCTGCGCCTGTGAAAGCGCTTCCAAGGAAGGGTGCTGGCTAGCAACAGCTTTCAGTGCTGGCACTTTTCATCTCTGAGCAATTGCTCGACGTTTGCAATTTCTCAGCTCGTGTCTACGAGACGGAAAGAGAAGGACCGTGACGTTTGGTGGCTAGAGAATCGCAAAGCCCCAGTGTTGCTGCGCCTGTGAAAGCGCTTCCAAGGAAGGGTGCTGGCTAGCAAGAGCTTTCAGTGCTGGCACTTTTCATCTCTGAGCAATTGCTCGACGTTTGCAATTTCTCACCTGAGCTCTCTTTAGAGTGCGCGAGAGGATGAGCAGAAGATGAGGTGGCTAGAGAAGCCCAGAGCCCCACTGTTCTTAGGCCTACAAAAGCGCTTCCAAGGAAGGGTGCTGGCTAGCAAGAGCTTTCAGTGCTGGCACTTTTCATCTCTGAGCAATTGCTGGACGTTTGCAATTTCTCAGCTCGTGTCTACGAGACGGAAAGAGAAGGACCGTGATGTTTGGTGGCTAGAGAAGCGCAAAGCCCCAGTGTAACTGCGCCTGTGAAAGCGCTTCCAAGGAAGGGTGCTGGCTAGCAAAAGCTTTCAGTGCTGGCACTTTTCATCTCTGAGCAATTGCTGGACGTTTGTAATTTCTCAGCTCGTATCTATGAGACGGAAAGAGAATGACAGTGACGTTTGGTGGGTAGAGAAGCGCAAAGCCCCAGTGTTACTGCGCCTGTGAAAGCGCTTCCAAGGAAGGGTGCTGGCTAGCAACAGCTTTCAGTGCTGGCACTTTTCATCTCTGAGCAATTGCTCGACGTTTGCAATTTCTCACCTGAGCTCTCTTTAGAGTGCGCGAGAGGATGAGCAGAAGATGAGGTGGCTAGAGAAGCCCAGAGCCCCAGTGTTCTTAGGCCTACAAAAGCGCTTCCAAGGAAGGGGGCTGGCTAGCAAGAGCTTTCAGTGCTGGCACTTTTCATCTCTGAGCAATTGCTCGACGTTTGCAATTTCTCAGCTCGTGTCTACGAGACGGAAAGGGAAGGACCGTGACTTTTGGTGGGTAGAGAGGCGCAAAGCCCCAGTGTTACTGCGCCTGTAAAGCGCTTCCAAGGAAGGGTGCTGGCTAGCAACAGCTTTCAGTGCTGGCACTATTCATCTCTGAGCAATTGCTCGACGTTTGCAATTTCTCAGCTCGTGTCTACCGACGGAAAGAGAAGGACCGTGACGTTTGGTGGCTAGAGAAGCGCAAAGCCCCAGTGTTGCTGCACCTGTGAAAGTGCTTCCAAGGAAGGGTGTTGGCTAGCAACAGCTTTCAGTGCTGGCACTATTCATCTCTGAGCAATTGCTCGACGTTTGCAATTTCTCAGCTCGTGTCTACCGACGGAAAGAGAAGGACCGTGACTTTTGGTGGCTAGAGAAGCGCAAAGCCCCAGTGTTGCTGCACCTGTGAAAGCGCTTCCAAGGAAGGGTGCTGGCTAGCAACAGCTTTCAGTGCTGGCACTTTTCATCTCTGAGCAATTGCTCGACGTTTGCAATTTCTCAGCTCGTGTCTACGAGACGGAAAGAGAAGGACCGTGACGTTTGGTGGCTAGAGAATCGCAAAGCCCCAGTGTTGCTGCGCCTGTGAAAGCGCTTCCAAGGAAGGGTGCTGGCTAGCAAGAGCTTTCAGTGCTGGCACTTTTCATCTCTGAGCAATTGCTCGACGTTTGCAATTTCTCACCTGAGCTCTCTTTAGAGTGCGCGAGAGGATGAGCAGAAGATTAGGTGGCTAGAGAAGCCCAGAGCCCCACTGTTCTTAGGCCTACAAAAGCGCTTCCAAGGAAGGGTGCTGGCTAGCAACAGCTTTCAGTGCTGGCACTTTTCCTCTCTGAGCAATTGCTCGACGTTTGCAATTTCTCAACTCGTGTCTACGAGACGGAAAGAGAAGGACCGTGACGTTTGGTGGCTAGAGAAGCGCAAAGCCCCAGTGTAACTGCGCCTGTGAAAGCGCTTCCAAGGAAGGGTGCTGGCTAGCAAAAGCTTTCAGTGCTGGCACTTTTCATCTCTCAGCAATTGCTGGACGTTTGTAATTTCTCAGCTCGTATCTATGAGACGGAAAGAGAATGACAGTGATGTTTGGTGGGTAGAGAAGCGCAAAGCCCCAGTGTTACTGCGCTTGTGAAAGCGCTTCCAAGGAAGGGTGCTGGCTAGCAAGAGCTTTCAGTGCTGGCACTTTTCATCTCTGAGCAATTGCTCGACGTTTGCAATTTCTCACCTGAGCTCTCTTTAGAGTGCGCGAGAGGATGAGCAGAAGATGAGGTGGCTAGAGAAGCCCAGAGCCCCAGTGTTCTTAGGCCTACAAAAGCGCTTCCAAGGAAGGGTGCTGGCTAGCAACAGCTTTCAGTGCTGGCACTTTTCATCTCTGAGCAATTGCTCCACGTTTGCAATTTCTCAGCTCGTGTCTACGAGACGGAAAGAGAATGACCGTGACGTTTGGTGCGTATAGAAGCGCAAAGCCCCAGTGTTACTGCGCCTGTGAAAGCGCTTCCAAGGAAGGGTGCTGGCTAGCAACAGCTTTCAGTGCTGGCACTTTTCATCTCTGAGCAATTGCTCGACGTTTGCAATTTCTCAGCTCGTGTCTACCGACGGAAAGAGAAGGACCGTGATGTTTGGTGCGTATAGAAGCGCAAAGCCCCAGTGTTGCTGCGCCTGTGAAAGCGCTTCCAAGGAAGGGTGCTGGCTAGCAACAGCTTTCAGTGCTGGCACTTTTCATCTCTGAGCAATTGCTGGACGTTTGCAATGTCTCAGCTCGTGTCTATGAGACGGAAAGAGAATGACAGTGACGTTTGGTGGGTAGAGAAGCGCAAAGCCCCAGTGTTACTGCGCTTGTGAAAGCGCTTCCAAGGAAGGGTGCTGGCTAGCAAGAGCTTTCAGTGCTGGCACTTTTCATCTCTGAGCAATTGCTGGACGTTTGCAATTTCTCACCTGAGCTCTCTTTAGAGTGCGCGAGAGGATGAGCAGAAGATGAGGTGGCTAGAGAAGCCCAGAGCCCCAGTGTTCTTAGGCCTACAAAAGCGCTTCCAAGGAAGGGTGCTGGCTAGCAACAGCTTTCAGTGCTGGCACTTTTCATCTCTGAGCAATTGCTCGACGTTTGCAATTTCTCAGCTCGTGTCTACCGACGGAAAGAGAAGGACCGTGACGTTTGGTGGGTAGAGAAGCGCAAAGCCCCAGTGTTGCTGCGCCTGTGAAAGCGCTTCCAAGGAAGGGTGCTGGCTAGCAACAGCTTTCAGTGCTGGCACTTTTCATCTCTGAGCAATTGCTGGACGTTTGCAATTTCTCACCTGAGCTCTCTTTAGAGTGCGCGAGAGGATGAGCAGAAGATGAGGTGGCTAGAGAAGCCCAGAGCCCCAGTGTCCTTAGGGCTACAAAAGCGCTTCCAAGGAAGGGTGCTGGCTAGCAACAGCTTTCAGTGCTGGCACTTTTCATCTCTGAGCAATTGCTCGACGTTTGCAATTTCTCAACTCGTGTCTACGAGACGGAAAGAGAAGGACCGTGACGTTTGGTGCGTATAGAAGCGCAAACCCCAGTGTTGCTGCGCCTGTGAAAGCGCTTCCAAGGAAGGGTGCTGGCTAGCAACAGCTTTCAGTGCTGGCACTTTTCATCTCTGAGCAATTGGTCGACGTTTGCAATTTCTCAGCTCGTGTCTACCGACGGAAAGAGAAGGACCGTGACGTTTGGTGGCTAGAGAAGCGCAAAGCCCCAGTGTTGCTGCGCCTGTAAAGCGCTTCCAAGGAAGGGTGCTGGCTAGCAACAGCTTCCAGTGCTGGCACTTTTCATCTCTGAGCAATTGCTCGATGTTTGCAATTTCTCAGCTCGTGTCTACCGACGGAAAGAGAAGGACCGTGACGTTTGGTGGCTAGAGAAGCGCAAAGCCCCAGTGTTGCTGCACCTGTGAAAGCGCTTCCAAGGAAGGGTGCTGGCTAGCAACGGCTTTCAGTGCTGGCACTTTTCATCTCTGAGCAATTGCTCGACGTTTGCAATTTCTCACCTGAGCTCTCTTCAGAGTGCGCGAGAGGATGAGCAGAAGATGAGGTGGCTAGAGAAGCCCAGAGCCCCACTGTTCTTAGGCCTACAAAAGCGCTTCCAAGGAAGGGTGCTGGCTAGCAACAGCTTTCAGTGCTGGCACTTTTCATCTCTGAGCAATTGCTCGACGTTTGCAATTTCTCAGCTCGTGTCTACGAGACGGAAAGAGAATGACCGTGACGTTTGGTGCGTATAGAAGCGCAAAGCCCCAGTGTTACTGCGCCTGTGAAAGCGCTTCCAAGGAAGGGTGCTGGCTAGCAACAGCTTTCAGTGCTGGCACTTTTCATCTCTGAGCAATTGCTCGACGTTTGCTATTTCTCAGCTCGTGTCTACCGACGGAAAGAGAAGGACCGTGACGTTTGGTGGCTAGAGAAGCGCAAAGCCCCAGTGTTGCTGCGCCTGTGAAAGCGCTTCCAAGGAAGGGTGCTGGCTAGCAACAGCTTTCAGTGCTGGCACTTTTCATCTCTGAGCAATTGCTGGACGTTTGCAATTTCTCAGCTCGTGTGTAGGAGACGGAAAGGGAAGGACCGTGACTTTTGGTGGGTAGAGAGGCGCAAAGCCCCAGTGTTACTGCGCCTGTGAAAGCGCTTCCAAGGAAGGGTGCTGGCTAGCAACAGCTTCCAGTGCTGGCACTTTTCATCTCTGAGCAATTGCTCGACGTTTGCAATTTCTCAGCTCGTGTCTACCGACGGAAAGAGAAGGACCGTGACGTTTGGTGGCTAGAGAAGCGCAAAGCCCCAGTGTTGCTGCACCTGTGAAAGTGCTTCCAAGGAAGGGTGTTGGCTAGCAAAAGCTTTCAGTGCTGGCACTTTTCATCTCTGAGCAATTGCTGGACGTTTGTAATTTCTCAGCTCGTATCTATGAGACGGAAAGAGAATGACCGTGACGTTTGGTGGCTAGAGAAGCGCAAAGCCCCAGTGTTGCTGCACCTGTGAAAGTGCTTCCAAGGAAGGGTGTTGGCTAGCAAGAGCTTTCAGTGCTGGCACTTTTCATCTCTGAGCAATTGCTCGACGTTTGCAATTTCTCACCTGAGCTCTCTTTAGAGTGCGCGAGAGGATGAGCAGAAGATGAGGTGGCTAGAGAAGCCCAGAGCCCCAGTGTTCTTAGGCCTACAAAAGCGCTTCCAAGGAAGGGTGCTGGCTAGCAACAGCTTTCAGTGCTGGCACTTTTCATCTCTGAGCAATTGCTCCACGTTTGCAATTTCTCAGCTCGTGTCTACGAGACGGAAAGAGAAGGACCGTGACGTTTGGTGCGTATAGAAGCGCAAAGCCCCAGTGTTACTGCGCCTGTGAAAGCGCTTCCAAGGAAGGGTGCTGGCTAGCAACAGCTTTCAGTGCTGGCACTTTTCATCTCTGAGCAATTGCTCCACGTTTGCAATTTCTCAGCTCGTGTCTACGAGACGGAAAGAGAATGACCGTGACGTTTGGTGCGTATAGAAGCGCAAAGCCCCAGTGTTACTGCGCCTGTGAAAGCGCTTCCAAGGAAGGGTGCTGGCTAGCAACAGCTTTCAGTGCTGGCACTTTTCATCTCTGAGCAATTGCTCGACGTTTGCAATTTCTCAGCTCGTGTCTACCGACGGAAAGAGAAGGACCGTGATGTTTGGTGCGTATAGAAGCGCAAAGCCCCAGTGTTGCTGCGCCTGTGAAAGCGCTTCCAAGGAAGGGTGCTGGCTAGCAACAGCTTTCAGTGCTGGCACTTTTCATCTCTGAGCAATTGCTGGACGTTTGCAATTTCTCAGCTCGTGTCTATGAGACGGAAAGAGAATGACAGTGACGTTTGGTGGCTAGAGAAGCGCAAAGCCCCAGTGTTACTGCGCTTGTGAAAGCGCTTCCAAGGAAGGGTGCTGGCTAGCAAGAGCTTTCAGTGCTGGCACTTTTCATCTCTGAGCAATTGCTGGACGTTTGCAATTTCTCACCTGAGCTCTCTTTAGAGTGCGCGAGAGGATGAGCAGAAGATGAGGTGGCTAGAGAAGCCCAGAGCCCCACTGTTCTTAGGCCTACAAAAGCGCTTCCAAGGAAGGGTGCTGGCAAGCAACAGCTTTCAGTGCTGGCACTTTTCATCTCTGAGCAATTGCTCGACGTTTGCAATTTCTCAGCTCGTGTCTACCGACGGAAAGAGAAGGACCGTGACGTTTGGTGGGTAGAGAAGCGCAAAGCCCCAGTGTTGCTGCGCCTGTGAAAGCGCTTCCAAGGAAGGGTGCTGGCTAGCAACAGCTTTCACTGCTGGCACTTTTCATCTCTGAGCAATTGCTCGACGTTTGCAATTTCTCACCTGAGCTCTCTTTAGAGTGCGCGAGAGGATGAGCAGAAGATTAGGTGGCTAGAGAAGCCCAGAGCCCCAGTGTCCTTAGGGCTACAAAAGCGCTTCCAAGGAAGGGTGCTGGCTAGCAACAGCTTTCAGTGCTGGCACTTTTCATCTCTGAGCAATTGCTCGACGTTTGCAATTTCTCAACTCGTGTCTACGAGACGGAAAGAGAAGGACCGTGACGTTTGGTGCGTATAGAAGCGCAAACCCCAGTGTTGCTGCGCCTGTGAAAGCGCTTCCAAGGAAGGGTGCTGGCTAGCAACAGCTTTCAGTGCTGGCACTTTTCATCTCTGAGCAATTGCTCGACGTTTGCAATTTCTCAGCTCGTGTCTACCGACGGAAAGAGAAGGACCGTGACGTTTGGTGGCTAGAGAAGCGCAAAGCCCCAGTGTTGCTGCGCCTGTAAAGCGCTTCCAAGGAAGGGTGCTGGCTAGCAACAGCTTCCAGTGCTGGCACTTTTCATCTCTGAGCAATTGCTCGATGTTTGCAATTTCTCAGCTCGTGTCTACCGACGGAAAGAGAAGGACCGTGACGTTTGGTGGCTAGAGAAGCGCAAAGCCCCAGTGTTTCTGCACCTGTGAAAGCGCTTCCAAGGAAGGGTGCTGGCTAGCAACAGCTTTCAGTGCTGGCACTTTTCATCTCTGAGCAATTGCTCGACGTTTGCAATTTCTCACCTGAGCTCTCTTCAGAGTGCGCGAGAGGATGAGCAGAAGATGAGGTGGCTAGAGAAGCCCAGAGCCCCACTGTTCTTAGGCCTACAAAAGCGCTTCCAAGGAAGGGTGCTGGCTAGCAACAGCTTTCAGTGCTGGCACTTTTCATCTCTGAGCAATTGCTCGACGTTTGCAATTTCTCAGCTCGTGTCTACGAGACGGAAAGAGAAGGACCGTGACGTTTGGTGCGTATAGAAGCGCAAACCCCAGTGTTGCTGCGCCTGTGAAAGCGCTTCCAAGGAAGGGTGCTGGCTAGCAACAGCTTTCAGTGCTGGCACTTTTCATCTCTGAGCAATTGCTCGACGTTTGCAATTTCTCAGCTCATGTCTACCGACGGAAAGAGAAGGACCGTGACGTTTGGTGGCTAGAGAAGCGCAAAGCCCCAGTGTTGCTGCGCCTGTAAAGCGCTTCCAAGGAAGGGTGCTGGCTAGCAACAGCTTCCAGTGCTGGCACTTTTCATCTCTGAGCAATTGCTCGATGTTTGCAATTTCTCAGCTCGTGTCTACCGACGGAAAGAGAAGGACCGTGACGTTTGGTGGGTAGAGAAGCGCAAAGCCCCAGTGTTGCTGCACCTGTGAAAGCGCTTCCAAGGAAGGGTGCTGGCTAGCAACGGCTTTCAGTGCTGGCACTTTTCATCTCTGAGCAATTGCTCGACGTTTGCAATTTCTCACCTGAGCTCTCTTCAGAGTGCGCGAGAGGATGAGCAGAAGATGAGGTGGCTAGAGAAGCCCAGAGCCCCACTGTTCTTAGGCCTACAAAAGCGCTTCCAAGGAAGGGTGCTGGCTAGCAACAGCTTTCAGTGCTGGCACTTTTCATCTCTGAGCAATTGCTCGACGTTTGCAATTTCTCAGCTCGTGTCTACGAGACGGAAAGAGAATGACCGTGACGTTTGGTGCGTATAGAAGCGCAAAGCCCCAGTGTTACTGCGCCTGTGAAAGCGCTTCCAAGGAAGGGTGCTGGCTAGCAACAGCTTTCAGTGCTGGCACTTTTCATCTCTGAGCAATTGCTCGACGTTTGCTATTTCTCAGCTCGTGTCTACCGACGGAAAGAGAAGGACCGTGACGTTTGGTGGCTAGAGAAGCGCAAAGCCCCAGTGTTGCTGCGCCTGTGAAAGCGCTTCCAAGGAAGGGTGCTGGCTAGCAACAGCTTTCAGTGCTGGCACTTTTCATCTCTGAGCAATTGCTCGACGTTTGCAATTTCTCAGCTCGTGTGTAGGAGACGGAAAGGGAAGGACCGTGACTTTTGGTGGGTAGAGAGGCGCAAAGCCCCAGTGTTACTGCGCCTGTAAAGCGCTTCCAAGGAAGGGTGCTGGCTAGCAACAGCTTTCAGTGCTGGCACTATTCATCTCTGAGCAATTGCTCGACGTTTGCAATTTCTCAGCTCGTGTCTACCGACGGAAAGAGAAGGACCGTGACGTTTGGTGGCTAGAGAAGCGCAAAGCCCCAGTGTTGCTGCACCTGTGAAAGTGCTTCCAAGGAAGGGTGTTGGCTAGCAAAAGCTTTCAGTGCTGGCACTTTTCATCTCTGAGCAATTGCTGGACGTTTGTAATTTCTCAGCTCGTATCTATGAGACGGAAAGAGAATGACAGTGACGTTTGGTGGGTAGAGAAGCGCAAAGCCCCAGTGTTACTGCGCTTGTGAAAGCGCTTCCAAGGAAGGGTGCTGGCTAGCAAGAGCTTTCAGTGCTGGCACTTTTCATCTCTGAGCAATTGCTCGACGTTTGCAATTTCTCACCTGAGCTCTCTTTAGAGTGCGCGAGAGGATGAGCAGAAGATGAGGTGGCTAGAGAAGCCCAGAGCCCCAGTGTTCTTAGGCCTACAAAAGCGCTTCCAAGGAAGGGTGCTGGCTAGCAACAGCTTTCAGTGCTGGCACTTTTCATCTCTGAGCAATTGCTCCACGTTTGCAATTTCTCAGCTCGTGTCTACGAGACGGAAAGAGAATGACCGTGACGTTTGGTGCGTATAGAAGCGCAAAGCCCCAGTGTTACTGCGCCTGTGAAAGCGCTTCCAAGGAAGGGTGCTGGCTAGCAACAGCTTTCAGTGCTGGCACTTTTCATCTCTGAGCAATTGCTCCACGTTTGCAATTTCTCAGCTCGTGTCTACGAGACGGAAAGAGAATGACCGTGACGTTTGGTGCGTATAGAAGCGCAAAGCCCCAGTGTTACTGCGCCTGTGAAAGCGCTTCCAAGGAAGGGTGCTGGCTAGCAACAGCTTTCAGTGCTGGCACTTTTCATCTCTGAGCAATTGCTGGACGTTTGCAATTTCTCAGCTCGTGTCTATGAGACGGAAAGAGAATGACCGTGACGTTTGGTGGGTAGAGAAGCGCAAAGCCCCAGTGTTACTGCGCCTGTGAAAGCGCTTCCAAGGAAGGGTGCTGGCTAGCAAGAGCTTTCAGTGCTGGCACTTTTCATCTCTGAGCAATTGCTCGACGTTTGCAATTTCTCACCTGAGCTCTCTTTAGAGTGCGCGAGAGGATGAGCAGAAGATGAGGTGGCTAGAGAAGCCCAGAGCCCCAGTGTTCTTAGGCCTACAAAAGCGCTTCCAAGGAAGGGTGCTGGCTAGCAACAGCTTTCAGTGCTGGCACTTTTCATCTCTGAGCAATTGCTCGACGTTTGCAATTTCTCAGCTCGTGTCTATCGACGGAAAGAGAAGGACCGTGACGTTTGGTGGGTAGAGAAGCGCAAAGCCCCAGTGTTGCTGCGCCTGTGAAAGCGCTTCCAAGGAAGGGTGCTGGCTAGCAACAGCTTTCAGTGCTGGCACTTTTCATCTCTGAGCAATTGCTCGACGTTTGCAATTTCTCACCTGAGCTCTCTTCAGAGTGCGCGAGAGGATGAGCAGAAGATTAGGTGGCTAGAGAAGCCCAGAGCCCCACTGTTCTTAGGCCTACAAAAGCGCTTCCAAGGAAGGGTGCTGGCTAGCAACAGCTTTCAGTGCTGGCACTTTTCATCTCTGAGCAATTGCTCGACGTTTGCAATTTCTCAACTCGTGTCTACGAGACGGAAAGAGAAGGACCGTGACGTTTGGTGCGTATAGAAGCGCAAACCCCAGTGTTGCTGCGCCTGTGAAAGCGCTTCCCAGGAAGGGTGCTGGCTAGCAACAGCTTTCAGTGCTGGCACTTTTCATCTCTGAGCAATTGCTCGACGTTTGCAATTTCTCAGCTCGTGTCTACCGACGGAAAGAGAAGGACCGTGACGTTTGGTGGCTAG
This sequence comes from Sarcoramphus papa, assembly GCA_037962945.1. NCBI lineage: Eukaryota > Metazoa > Chordata > Aves > Accipitriformes > Cathartidae > Sarcoramphus > Sarcoramphus papa. The sequence goes on along the minus strand of JBBMRM010000093.1, from coordinate 3,476,858 downwards.
AGAAGCGCAAAGCCCCAGTGTTGCTGCGCCTGTAAAGCACTTCCAAGGAAGGGTGCTGGCTAGCAACAGCTTCCAGTGCTGGCACTTTTCATCTCTGAGCAATTGCTCGATGTTTGCAATTTCTCAGCTCGTGTCTACCGACGGAAAGAGAAGGACCGTGACGTTTGGTGGCTAGAGAAGCGCAAAGCCCCAGTGTTGCTGCACCTGTGAAAGCGCTTCCAAGGAAGGGTGCTGGCTAGCAACAGCTTTCAGTGCTGGCACTTTTCATCTCTGAGCAATTGCTCGACGTTTGCAATTTCTCACCTGAGCTCTCTTCAGAGTGCGCGAGAGGATGAGCAGAAGATGAGGTGGCTAGAGAAGCCCAGAGCCCCAGTGTTCTTAGGCCTACAAAAGCGCTTCCAAGGAAGGGTGCTGGCTAGCAACAGCTTTCAGTGCTGGCACTTTTCATCTCTGAGCAATTGCTCGACGTTTGCAATTTCTCAGCTCGTGTCTAGGAGACGGAAGGAGAATGACCGTGACGTTTGGTGCGTATAGAAGCGCAAAGCCCCAGTGTTACTGCGCCTGTGAAAGCGCTTCCAAGGAAGGGTGCTGGCTAGCAACAGCTTTCAGTGCTGGCACTTTTCATCTCTGAGCAATTGCTCGACATTTGCAATTTCTCAGCTCGTGTCTACCGACGGAAAGAGAAGGACCGTGATGTTTGGTGGCTAGAGAAGCGCAAAGCCCCAGTGTTGCTGCGCCTGTGAAAGCGCTTCCAAGGAAGGGTGCTGGCTAGCAAGAGCTTTCAGTGCTGGCACTTTTCATCTCTGAGCAATTGCTCGACGTTTGCAATTTCTCACCTGAGCTCTCTTTAGAGTGCGCGAGAGGATGAGCAGAAGATGAGGTGGCTAGAGAAGCCCAGAGCCCCAGTGTCCTTAGGGCTACAAAAGCGCTTCCAAGGAAGGGTGCTGGCTAGCAACAGCTTTCAGTGCTGGCACTTTTCATCTCTGAGCAATTGCTCGACGTTTGCAATTTCTCAACTCGTGTCTACGAGACGGAAAGAGAAGGACCGTGACGTTTGGTGCGTATAGAAGCGCAAACCCCAGTGTTGCTGCGCCTGTGAAAGCGCTTCCAAGGAAGGGTGCTGGCTAGCAACAGCTTTCAGTGCTGGCACTTTTCATCTCTGAGCAATTGCTCGACGTTTGCAATTTCTCAGCTCGTGTCTACCGACGGAAAGAGAAGGACCGTGACGTTTGGTGGCTAGAGAAGCGCAAAGCCCCAGTGTTACTACGCCTCTAAAGCGCTTCCAAGGAAGGGTGCTGGCTAGCAACAGCTTTCAGTGCTGGCACTTTTCATCTCTGAGCAATTGCTCGACGTTTGCAATTTCTCACCTGAGCTCTCTTTAGAGTGCGCGAGAGGATGAGCAGAAGATGAGGTGGCTAGAGAAGCCCAGAGCCCCAGTGTTCTTAGGCCTACAAAAGCGCTTCCAAGGAAGGGTGCTGGCTAGCAACAGCTTTCAGTGCTGGCACTTTTCATCTCTGAGCAATTGCTCGACGTTTGCAATTTCTCAGCTCGTGTCTACAAGACGGAAAAAGAAGGACCGTGACGTTTGGTGGCTAGAGAAGCGCAAAGCCCCAGTGTTGCTGCGCCTGTGAAAGCGCTTCCAAGGAAGGGTGCTGGCTAGCAACAGCTTTCAGTGCTGGCAGTTTTCATCTCTGAGCAATTGCTCGACGTTTGCAATTTCTCAGCTCGTGTCTACGAGACGGAAAGAGAATGACCGTGACGTTTGGTGGCTAGAGAAGCGCAAAGCCCAAGTGTTGCTGCGCCTGTGAAAGCGCTTCCAAGGAAGGGTGCTGGCTAGCAAGAGCTTTCAGTGCTGGCACTTTTCATCTCTGAGCAATTGCTCGACGTTTGCAATTTCTCAGCTCGTGTGTACGAGACGGAAAGAGAAGGACCGTGACGTTTGGTGGGTAGAGAAGCGCAAAGCCCCAGTGTTACTGCGCCTGTAAAGCGCTTCCAAGGAAGGGTGCTGGCTAGCAACAGCTTTCAGTGCTGGCACTATTCATCTCTGAGCAATTGCTCGACGTTTGCAATTTCTCAGCTCGTGTCTACGAGACGGAAAGAGAAGGACCGTGACGTTTGGTGGCTAGAGAAGCGCAAAGCCCCAGTGTTGCTGCACCTGTGAAAGCGCTTCCAAGGAAGGGTGTTGGCTAGCAACAGCTTTCAGTGCTGGCACTTTTCATCTCTGAGCAATTGCTCGACGTTTGCAATTTCTCACCTGAGCTCTCTTTAGAGTGCGCGAGAGGATGAGCAGAAGATTAGGTGGCTAGAGAAGCCCAGAGCCCCAGTGTTCTAAGGGCTACAAAAGCGCTTCCAAGGAAGGGTGCTGGCTAGCAACAGCTTTCAGTGCTGGCACTTTTCATCTCTGAGCAATTGCTCGACGTTTGCAATTTCTCAGCTCGTGTCTACGAGACGGAAAGAGAAGGACCGTGACGTTTGGTGGCTAGAGAAGCGCAAAGCCCCAGTGTTGCTGCGCCTGTGAAAGCGCTTCCAAGGAAGGGTGCTGGCTAGCAAGAGCTTTCAGTGCTGGCACTTTTCATCTCTGAGCAATTGCTCGACGTTTGCAATTTCTCACGTGAGCTCTCTTTAGAGTGCGCGAGAGGATGAGCAGAAGATGAGGTGGCTAGAGAAGCCCAGAGCCCCAGTGTTCTAAGGGCTACAAAAGCGCTTCCAAGGAAGGGTGCTGGCTAGCAACAGCTTTCAGTGCTGGCACTTTTCATCTCTGAGCAATTGCTCGACGTTTGCAATTTCTCAGCTCGTGTCTACGAGACGGAAAGAGAAGGACCGTGACATTTGGTGGCTAGAGAAGCGCAAAGCCCCAGTGTAACTGCGCCTGTGAAAGCGCTTCCAAGGAAGGGTGCTGGCTAGCAAAAGCTTTCAGTGCTGGCACTTTTCATCTCTGAGCAATTGCTGGAATTTTGAATTTCTCAGCTCGTGTCTATGAGACGGAAAGAGAATGACAGTGACGTTTGGTGGGTAGAGAAGCGCAAAGCCCCAGTGTTGCTGCGCCTGTGAAAGCGCTTCCAAGGAAGGGTGCTGGCTAGCAAGAGCTTTCAGTGCTGGCACTTTTCATCTCTGAGCAATTGCTCGACGTTTGCAATTTCTCACCTGAGCTCTCTTTAGAGTGCGCGAGAGGATGAGCAGAAGATGAGGTGGCTAGAGAAGCCCAGAGCCCCAGTGTTCTTAGGCCTACAAAAGCGCTTCCAAGGAAGGGGGCTGGCTAGCAACAGCTTTCAGTGCTGGCACTTTTCATCTCTGAGCAATTGCTCGATGTTTGCAATTTCTCAGCTCGTGTCTACGAGACGGAAAGAGAATGACCGTGACGTTTGGTGCATATAGAAGCGCAAAGCCCCAGTGTTGCTGCGCCTGTGAAAGCGCTTCCAAGGAAGGGTGCTGGCTAGCAAGAGCTTTCAGTGCTGGCACTTTTCATCTCGGAGCAATTGCTCGACGTTTGCAATTTCTCACCTGAGCTCTCTTTAGAGTGCGCGAGAGGATGAGCAGAAGATGAGGTGGCTAGAGAAGCCCAGAGCCCCAGTGTCCTTAGGGCTACAAAAGCGCTTCCAAGGAAGGGTGCTGGCTAGCAAGAGCTTTCAGTGCTGGCACTTTTCATCTCTGAGCAATTGCTCGATGTTTGCAATTTCTCAACTCGTGTCTACGAGACGGAAAGAGAATGACCGTGACGTTTGGTGCGTATAGAAGCGCAAACCCCAGTGTTGCTGCGCCTGTGAAAGCGCTTCCAAGGAAGGGTGCTGGCAAGCAACAGCTGTCAGTGCTGGCACTTTTCATCTCTGAGCAATTGCTCGACGTTTGCAATTTCTCACCTGAGCTCTCTTTAGAGTGCGCGAGAGGATGAGCAGAAGATGAGGTGGCTAGAGAAGCCCAGAGCCCCAGTCTTCTTAGGCCTACAAAAGCGCTTCCAAGGAAGGGTGCTGGCTAGCAACAGCTTTCAGTGCTGGCACTTTTCCTCTCTGAGCAATTGCTCGACGTTTGCAATTTCTCAACTCGTGTCTACGAGACGGAAAGAGAAGGACCGTGACGTTTGGTGGCTAGAGAAGCGCAAAGCCCCAGTGTAACTGCGCCTGTGAAAGCGCTTCCAAGGAAGGGTGCTGGCTAGCAAAAGCTTTCAGTGCTGGCACTTTTCATCTCTGAGCAATTGCTGGACGTTTGTAATTTCTCAGCTCGTATCTATGAGACGGAAAGAGAATGACAGTGACGTTTGGTGGGTAGAGAAGCGCAAAGCCCCAGTGTTACTGCGCTTGTGAAAGCGCTTCCAAGGAAGGGTGCTGGCTAGCAACAGCTTTCAGTGCTGGCACTTTTCTTCTCTGAGCAATTGCTCGACGTTTGCAATTTCTCACCTGAGCTCTCTTTAGAGTGCGCGAGAGGATGAGCAGAAGATGAGGTGGCTAGAGAAGCCCAGAGCCCCAGTGTCCTTAGGGCTACAAAAGCGCTTCCAAGGAAGGGTGCTGGCTAGCAACAGCTTTCAGTGCTGGCACTTTTCATCTCTGAGCAATTGCTCGACGTTTGCAATTTCTCAACTCGTGTCTACGAGACGGAAAGAGAAGGACCGTGACGTTTGGTGCGTATAGAAGCGCAAACCCCAGTGTTGCTGCGCCTGTGAAAGCGCTTCCAAGGAAGGGTGCTGGCTAGCAACAGCTTTCAGTGCTGGCACTTTTCATCTCTGAGCAATTGCTGGACGTTTGCAATTTCTCAGCTCGTGTCTACCGACGGAAAGAGAAGGACCGTGACGTTTGGTGGCTAGAGAAGCGCAAAGCCCCAGTGTTGCTGCGCCTGTAAAGCGCTTCCAAGGAAGGGTGCTGGCTAGCAACAGCTTCCAGTGCTGGCACTTTTCATCTCTGAGCAATTGCTCGATGTTTGCAATTTCTCAGCTCGTGTCTACCGACGGAAAGAGAAGGACCGTGACGTTTGGTGGCTAGAGAAGCGCAAAGCCCCAGTGTTTCTGCACCTGTGAAAGCGCTTCCAAGGAAGGGTGCTGGCTAGCAACAGCTTTCAGTGCTGGCACTTTTCATCTCTGAGCAATTGCTCGACGTTTGCAATTTCTCACCTGAGCTCTCTTCAGAGTGCGCGAGAGGATGAGCAGAAGATGAGGTGGCTAGAGAAGCCCAGAGCCCCACTGTTCTTAGGCCTACAAAAGCGCTTCCAAGGAAGGGTGCTGGCTAGCAACAGCTTTCAGTGCTGGCACTTTTCATCTCTGAGCAATTGCTCGACGTTTGCAATTTCTCAGCTCGTGTCTACGAGACGGAAAGAGAAGGACCGTGACGTTTGGTGCGTATAGAAGCGCAAACCCCAGTGTTGCTGCGCCTGTGAAAGCGCTTCCAAGGAAGGGTGCTGGCTAGCAACAGCTTTCAGTGCTGGCACTTTTCATCTCTGAGCAATTGCTCGACGTTTGCAATTTCTCAGCTCATGTCTACCGACGGAAAGAGAAGGACCGTGACGTTTGGTGGCTAGAGAAGCGCAAAGCCCCAGTGTTGCTGCGCCTGTAAAGCGCTTCCAAGGAAGGGTGCTGGCTAGCAACAGCTTCCAGTGCTGGCACTTTTCATCTCTGAGCAATTGCTCGATGTTTGCAATTTCTCAGCTCGTGTCTACCGACGGAAAGAGAAGGACCGTGACGTTTGGTGGGTAGAGAAGCGCAAAGCCCCAGTGTTGCTGCACCTGTGAAAGCGCTTCCAAGGAAGGGTGCTGGCTAGCAACGGCTTTCAGTGCTGGCACTTTTCATCTCTGAGCAATTGCTCGACGTTTGCAATTTCTCACCTGAGCTCTCTTCAGAGTGCGCGAGAGGATGAGCAGAAGATGAGGTGGCTAGAGAAGCCCAGAGCCCCACTGTTCTTAGGCCTACAAAAGCGCTTCCAAGGAAGGGTGCTGGCTAGCAACAGCTTTCAGTGCTGGCACTTTTCATCTCTGAGCAATTGCTCGATGTTTGCAATTTCTCAGCTCGTGTCTACGAGACGGAAAGAGAATGACCGTGACGTTTGGTGGGTAGAGAAGCGCAAAGCCCCAGTGTTACTGCGCCTGTGAAAGCGCTTCCAAGGAAGGGTGCTGGCTAGCAACAGCTTTCAGTGCTGGCACTTTTCATCTCTGAGCAATTGCTCGACGTTTGCTATTTCTCAGCTCGTGTCTACCGACGGAAAGAGAAGGACCGTGACGTTTGGTGGCTAGAGAAGCGCAAAGCCCCAGTGTTGCTGCGCCTGTGAAAGCGCTTCCAAGGAAGGGTGCTGGCTAGCAACAGCTTTCAGTGCTGGCACTTTTCATCTCTGAGCAATTGCTCGACGTTTGCAATTTCTCAGCTCGTGTGTAGGAGACGGAAAGGGAAGGACCGTGACTTTTGGTGGGTAGAGAGGCGCAAAGCCCCAGTGTTACTGCGCCTGTAAAGCGCTTCCAAGGAAGGGTGCTGGCTAGCAACAGCTTTCAGTGCTGGCACTATTCATCTCTGAGCAATTGCTCGACGTTTGCAATTTCTCAGCTCGTGTCTACCGACGGAAAGAGAAGGACCGTGACGTTTGGTGGCTAGAGAAGCGCAAAGCCCCAGTGTTGCTGCACCTGTGAAAGTGCTTCCAAGGAAGGGTGTTGGCTAGCAAAAGCTTTCAGTGCTGGCACTTTTCATCTCTGAGCAATTGCTGGACGTTTGTAATTTCTCAGCTCGTATCTATGAGACGGAAAGAGAATGACAGTGACGTTTGGTGGGTAGAGAAGCGCAAAGCCCCAGTGTTACTGCGCTTGTGAAAGCGCTTCCAAGGAAGGGTGCTGGCTAGCAAGAGCTTTCAGTGCTGGCACTTTTCATCTCTGAGCAATTGCTCGACGTTTGCAATTTCTCACCTGAGCTCTCTTTAGAGTGCGCGAGAGGATGAGCAGAAGATGAGGTGGCTAGAGAAGCCCAGAGCCCCAGTGTTCTTAGGCCTACAAAAGCGCTTCCAAGGAAGGGTGCTGGCTAGCAACAGCTTTCAGTGCTGGCACTTTTCATCTCTGAGCAATTGCTCGACGTTTGCAATTTCTCAGCTCGTGTCTACGAGACGGAAAGAGAATGACCGTGACGTTTGGTGCGTATAGAAGCGCAAAGCCCCAGTGTTACTGCGCCTGTGAAAGCGCTTCCAAGGAAGGGTGCTGGCTAGCAACAGCTTTCAGTGCTGGCACTTTTCATCTCTGAGCAATTGCTCCACGTTTGCAATTTCTCAGCTCGTGTCTACGAGACGGAAAGAGAATGACCGTGACGTTTGGTGCGTATAGAAGCGCAAAGCCCCAGTGTTACTGCGCCTGTGAAAGCGCTTCCAAGGAAGGGTGCTGGCTAGCAACAGCTTTCAGTGCTGGCACTTTTCATCTCTGAGCAATTGCTGGACGTTTGCAATTTCTCAGCTCGTGTCTATGAGACGGAAAGAGAATGACCGTGACGTTTGGTGGGTAGAGAAGCGCAAAGCCCCAGTGTTACTGCGCCTGTGAAAGCGCTTCCAAGGAAGGGTGCTGGCTAGCAAGAGCTTTCAGTGCTGGCACTTTTCATCTCTGAGCAATTGCTCGACGTTTGCAATTTCTCACCTGAGCTCTCTTTAGAGTGCGCGAGAGGATGAGCAGAAGATGAGGTGGCTAGAGAAGCCCAGAGCCCCAGTGTTCTTAGGCCTACAAAAGCGCTTCCAAGGAAGGGTGCTGGCTAGCAACAGCTTTCAGTGCTGGCACTTTTCATCTCTGAGCAATTGCTCGACGTTTGCAATTTCTCAGCTCGTGTCTACCGACGGAAAGAGAAGGACCGTGACGTTTGGTGGGTAGAGAAGCGCAAAGCCCCAGTGTTGCTGCGCCTGTGAAAGCGCTTCCAAGGAAGGGTGCTGGCTAGCAACAGCTTTCAGTGCTGGCACTTTTCATCTCTGAGCAATTGCTCGACGTTTGCAATTTCTCACCTGAGCTCTCTTCAGAGTGCGCGAGAGGATGAGCAGAAGATTAGGTGGCTAGAGAAGCCCAGAGCCCCACTGTTCTTAGGCCTACAAAAGCGCTTCCAAGGAAGGGTGCTGGCTAGCAACAGCTTTCAGTGCTGGCACTTTTCATCTCTGAGCAATTGCTCGACGTTTGCAATTTCTCAACTCGTGTCTACGAGACGGAAAGAGAAGGACCGTGACGTTTGGTGCGTATAGAAGCGCAAACCCCAGTGTTGCTGCGCCTGTGAAAGCGCTTCCCAGGAAGGGTGCTGGCTAGCAACAGCTTTCAGTGCTGGCACTTTTCATCTCTGAGCAATTGCTCGACGTTTGCAATTTCTCAGCTCGTGTCTACCGACGGAAAGAGAAGGACCGTGACGTTTGGTGGCTAGAGAAGCGCAAAGCCCCAGTGTTGCTGCGCCTGTAAAGCACTTCCAAGGAAGGGTGCTGGCTAGCAACAGCTTCCAGTGCTGGCACTTTTCATCTCTGAGCAATTGCTCGATGTTTGCAATTTCTCAGCTCGTGTCTACCGACGGAAAGAGAAGGACCGTGACGTTTGGTGGCTAGAGAAGCGCAAAGCCCCAGTGTTGCTGCACCTGTGAAAGCGCTTCCAAGGAAGGGTGCTGGCTAGCAACAGCTTTCAGTGCTGGCACTTTTCATCTCTGAGCAATTGCTCGACGTTTGCAATTTCTCACCTGAGCTCTCTTCAGAGTGCGCGAGAGGATGAGCAGAAGATGAGGTGGCTAGAGAAGCCCAGAGCCCCAGTGTTCTTAGGCCTACAAAAGCGCTTCCAAGGAAGGGTGCTGGCTAGCAACAGCTTTCAGTGCTGGCACTTTTCATCTCTGAGCAATTGCTCGACGTTTGCAATTTCTCAGCTCGTGTCTAGGAGACGGAAAGAGAATGACCGTGACGTTTGGTGCGTATAGAAGCGCAAAGCCCCAGTGTTACTGCGCCTGTGAAAGCGCTTCCAAGGAAGGGTGCTGGCTAGCAACAGCTTTCAGTGCTGGCACTTTTCATCTCTGAGCAATTGCTCGACATTTGCAATTTCTCAGCTCGTGTCTACCGACGGAAAGAGAAGGACCGTGATGTTTGGTGGCTAGAGAAGCGCAAAGCCCCAGTGTTGCTGCGCCTGTGAAAGCGCTTCCAAGGAAGGGTGCTGGCTAGCAAGAGCTTTCAGTGCTGGCACTTTTCATCTCTGAGCAATTGCTCGACGTTTGCAATTTCTCACCTGAGCTCTCTTTAGAGTGCGCGAGAGGATGAGCAGAAGATGAGGTGGCTAGAGAAGCCCAGAGCCCCAGTGTCCTTAGGGCTACAAAAGCGCTTCCAAGGAAGGGTGCTGGCTAGCAACAGCTTTCAGTGCTGGCACTTTTCATCTCTGAGCAATTGCTCGACGTTTGCAATTTCTCAACTCGTGTCTACGAGACGGAAAGAGAAGGACCGTGACGTTTGGTGCGTATAGAAGCGCAAACCCCAGTGTTGCTGCGCCTGTGAAAGCGCTTCCAAGGAAGGGTGCTGGCTAGCAACAGCTTTCAGTGCTGGCACTTTTCATCTCTGAGCAATTGCTCGACGTTTGCAATTTCTCAGCTCGTGTCTACCGACGGAAAGAGAAGGACCGTGACGTTTGGTGGCTAGAGAAGCGCAAAGCCCCAGTGTTACTACGCCTCTAAAGCGCTTCCAAGGAAGGGTGCTGGCTAGCAACAGCTTTCAGTGCTGGCACTTTTCATCTCTGAGCAATTGCTCGACGTTTGCAATTTCTCACCTGAGCTCTCTTTAGAGTGCGCGAGAGGATGAGCAGAAGATGAGGTGGCTAGAGAAGCCCAGAGCCCCAGTGTTCTTAGGCCTACAAAAGCGCTTCCAAGGAAGGGTGCTGGCTAGCAACAGCTTTCAGTGCTGGCACTTTTCATCTCTGAGCAATTGCTCGACGTTTGCAATTTCTCAGCTCGTGTCTACAAGACGGAAAAAGAAGGACCGTGACGTTTGGTGGCTAGAGAAGCGCAAAGCCCCAGTGTTGCTGCGCCTGTGAAAGCGCTTCCAAGGAAGGGTGCTGGCTAGCAACAGCTTTCAGTGCTGGCAGTTTTCATCTCTGAGCAATTGCTCGACGTTTGCAATTTCTCAGCTCGTGTCTACGAGACGGAAAGAGAATGACCGTGACGTTTGGTGGCTAGAGAAGCGCAAAGCCCAAGTGTTGCTGCGCCTGTGAAAGCGCTTCCAAGGAAGGGTGCTGGCTAGCAACAGCTTTCAGTGCTGGCACTTTTCATCTCTGAGCAATTGCTCGACGTTTGCAATTTCTCAGCTCGTGTCTACGAGACGGAAAGAGAAGGACCGTGACGTTTGGTGGCTAGAGAAGCGCAAAGCCCCAGTGTTACTGCGCCTGTAAAGCGCTTCCAAGGAAGGGTGCTGGCTAGCAACAGCTTTCAGTGCTGGCACTATTCATCTCTGAGCAATTGCTCGACGTTTGCAATTTCTCAGCTCGTGTCTACGAGACGGAAAGAGAAGGACCGTGACGTTTGGTGGCTAGAGAAGCGCAAAGCCCCAGTGTTGCTGCACCTGTGAAAGCGCTTCCAAGGAAGGGTGTTGGCTAGCAACAGCTTTCAGTGCTGGCACTTTTCATCTCTGAGCAATTGCTCGACGTTTGCAATTTCTCACCTGAGCTCTCTTCAGAGTGCGCGAGAGGATGAGCAGAAGATTAGGTGGCTAGAGAAGCCCAGAGCCCCAGTGTTCTAAGGGCTACAAAAGCGCTTCCAAGGAAGGGTGCTGGCTAGCAACAGCTTTCAGTGCTGGCACTTTTCATCTCTGAGCAATTGCTCGACGTTTGCAATTTCTCAGCTCGTGTCTACGAGACGGAAAGAGAAGGACCGTGACGTTTGGTGGCTAGAGAAGCGCAAAGCCCCAGTGTTGCTGCGCCTGTGAAAGCGCTTCCAAGGAAGGGTGCTGGCTAGCAAGAGCTTTCAGTGCTGGCACTTTTCATCTCTGAGCAATTGCTCGACGTTTGCAATTTCTCACCTGAGCTCTCTTTAGAGTGCGCGAGAGGATGAGCAGAAGATGAGGTGGCTAGAGAAGCCCAGAGCCCCAGTGTTCTAAGGGCTACAAAAGCGCTTCCAAGGAAGGGTGCTGGCTAGCAACAGCTTTCAGTGCTGGCACTTTTCATCTCTGAGCAATTGCTCGACGTTTGCAATTTCTCAGCTCGTGTCTACGAGACGGAAAGAGAAGGACCGTGACATTTGGTGGCTAGAGAAGCGCAAAGCCCCAGTGTAACTGCGCCTGTGAAAGCGCTTCCAAGGAAGGGTGCTGGCTAGCAAAAGCTTTCAGTGCTGGCACTTTTCATCTCTGAGCAATTGCTGGAATTTTGAATTTCTCAGCTCGTGTCTATGAGACGGAAAGAGAATGACAGTGACGTTTGGTGGGTAGAGAAGCGCAAAGCCCCAGTGTTGCTGCGCCTGTGAAAGCGCTTCCAAGGAAGGGTGCTGGCTAGCAAGAGCTTTCAGTGCTGGCACTTTTCATCTCTGAGCAATTGCTCGACGTTTGCAATTTCTCACCTGAGCTCTCTTTAGAGTGCGCGAGAGGATGAGCAGAAGATGAGGTGGCTAGAGAAGCCCAGAGCCCCAGTGTTCTTAGGCCTACAAAAGCGCTTCCAAGGAAGGGGGCTGGCTAGCAACAGCTTTCAGTGCTGGCACTTTTCATCTCTGAGCAATTGCTCGATGTTTGCAATTTCTCAGCTCGTGTCTACGAGACGGAAAGAGAATGACCGTGACGTTTGGTGCATATAGAAGCGCAAAGCCCCAGTGTTGCTGCGCCTGTGAAAGCGCTTCCAAGGAAGGGTGCTGGCTAGCAAGAGCTTTCAGTGCTGGCACTTTTCATCTCGGAGCAATTGCTCGACGTTTGCAATTTCTCACCTGAGCTCTCTTTAGAGTGCGCGAGAGGATGAGCAGAAGATGAGGTGGCTAGAGAAGCCCAGAGCCCCAGTGTCCTTAGGGCTACAAAAGCGCTTCCAAGGAAGGGTGCTGGCTAGCAAGAGCTTTCAGTGCTGGCACTTTTCATCTCTGAGCAATTGCTCGATGTTTGCAATTTCTCAACTCGTGTCTACGAGACGGAAAGAGAATGACCGTGACGTTTGGTGCGTATAGAAGCGCAAACCCCAGTGTTGCTGCGCCTGTGAAAGCGCTTCCAAGGAAGGGTGCTGGCAAGCAACAGCTGTCAGTGCTGGCACTTTTCATCTCTGAGCAATTGCTCGACGTTTGCAATTTCTCACCTGAGCTCTCTTTAGAGTGCGCGAGAGGATGAGCAGAAGATGAGGTGGCTAGAGAAGCCCAGAGCCCCAGTCTTCTTAGGCCTACAAAAGCGCTTCCAAGGAAGGGTGCTGGCTAGCAACAGCTTTCAGTGCTGGCACTTTTCCTCTCTGAGCAATTGCTCGACGTTTGCAATTTCTCAACTCGTGTCTACGAGACGGAAAGAGAAGGACCGTGACGTTTGGTGGCTAGAGAAGCGCAAAGCCCCAGTGTAACTGCGCCTGTGAAAGCGCTTCCAAGGAAGGGTGCTGGCTAGCAAAAGCTTTCAGTGCTGGCACTTTTCATCTCTGAGCAATTGCTGGACGTTTGTAATTTCTCAGCTCGTATCTATGAGACGGAAAGAGAATGACAGTGACGTTTGGTGGGTAGAGAAGCGCAAAGCCCCAGTGTTACTGCGCTTGTGAAAGCGCTTCCAAGGAAGGGTGCTGGCTAGCAACAGCTTTCAGTGCTGGCACTTTTCTTCTCTGAGCAATTGCTCGACGTTTGCAATTTCTCACCTGAGCTCTCTTTAGAGTGCGCGAGAGGATGAGCAGAAGATGAGGTGGCTAGAGAAGCCCAGAGCCCCAGTGTTCTTAGGCCTACAAAAGCGCTTCCAAGGAAGGGTGCTGGCTAGCAACAGCTTTCAGTGCTGGCACTTTTCATCTCTGAGCAATTGCTCGACGTTTGCAATTTCTCAGCTCGTGTCTACGAGACGGAAAGAGAAGGACCGTGACGTTTGGTGGCTAGAGAAGCGCAAAGCCCCAGTGTTACTGCGCCTGTGAAAGCGCTTCCAAGGAAGGGTGCTGGCTAGCAACAGCTTTCAGTGCTGGCACTTTTCATCTCTGAGCAATTGCTCGACGTTTGCAATTTCTCAGCTCGTGTCTACAAGACGGAAAGAGAAGGACCGTGATGTTTGGTGGCTAGAGAAGCGCAAAGCCCCAGTGTTGCTGCGCCTGTGAAAGCGCTTCCAAGGAAGGGTGCTGGCTAGCAAGAGCTTTCAGTGCTGGCACTTTTCATCTCTGAGCAATTGCTCGACGTTTGCAATTTCTCACGTGAGCTCTCTTTAGAGTGCGCGAGAGGATGAGCAGAAGATTAGGTGGCTAGACAAGCCCAGAGCCCCAGTGTCCTTAGGGCTACAAAAGCGCTTCCAAGGAAGGGTGCTGGCTAGCAACAGCTTTCAGTGCTGGCACTTTTCATCTCTGAGCAATTGCTCGACGTTTGCAATTTCTCAACTCGTGTCTACGAGACGGAAAGAGAAGGACCGTGACGTTTGGTGCGTATAGAAGCGCAAACCCCAGTGTTGCTGCGCCTGTGAAAGCGCTTCCAAGGAAGGGTGCTGGCTAGCAACAGCTTTCAGTGCTGGCACTTTTCATCTCTGAGCAATTGCTCGACGTTTGCAATTTCTCAGCTCGTGTCTACCGACGGAAAGAGAAGGACCGTGACTTTTGGTGGGTAGAGAAGCGCAAAGCCCCAGTGTTACTACGCCTGTAAAGCGCTTCCAAGGAAGGGTGCTGGCTAGCAACAGCTTTCAGTGCTGGCACTTTTCATCTCTGAGCAATTGCTCGACGTTTGCAATTTCTCACCTGAGCTCTCTTCAGAGTGCGCGAGAGGATGAGCAGAAGATGAGGTGGCTAGAGAAGCCCAGAGCCCCACTGTTCTTAGGCCTACAAAAGCGCTTCCAAGGAAGGGTGCTGGCTAGCAACAGCTTTCAGTGCTGGCACTTTTCATCTCTGAGCAATTGCTCGACGTTTGCAATTTCTCAGCTCGTGTCTACAAGACGGAAAAAGAAGGACCGTGACGTTTGGTGGCTAGAGAAGCGCAAAGCCCCAGTGTTGCTGCGCCTGTGAAAGCGCTTCCAAGGAAGGGTGCTGGCTAGCAACAGCTTTCAGTGCTGGCACTTTTCATCTCTGAGCAATTGCTCGACGTTTGCAATTTCTCACCTGAGCTCTCTTCAGAGTGCGCGAGAGGATGAGCAGAAGATGAGGTGGCTAAAGAAGCCCAGAGCCCCAGTGTTCTTAGACCTACAAAAGCGCTTCCAAGGAAGGGTGCTGGCTAGCAAGAGCTTTCAGTGCTGGCACTTTTCATCTCTGAGCAATTGCTCGACGTTTGCAATTTCTCAGCTCGTGTCTACGAGACGGAAAGAGAATGACCGTGACGTTTGGTGGCTAGAGAAGCGCAAAGCCCAAGTGTTGCTGCGCCTGTGAAAGCGCTTCCAAGGAAGGGTGCTGGCTAGCAAGAGCTTTCAGTGCTGGCACTTTTCATCTCTGAGCAATTGCTCGACGTTTGCAATTTCTCAGTTCGTGTCTACGAGACGGAAAGAGAATGACCGTGACGTTTGGTGCGTATAGAAGCGCAAAGCCCCAGTGTTGCTGCGCCTGTGAAAGCGCTTCCAAGGAAGGGTGCTGGCTAGCAACAGCTTTCAGTGCTGGCACTTTTCATCTCTGAGCAATTGCTCGACGTTTGCAATTTCTCACCTGAGCTCTCTTTAGAGTGCGCGAGAGGATGAGCAGAAGATGAGGTGGCTAGAGAAGCCCAGAGCCCCAGTGTTCTTAGGCCTACAAAAGCGCTTCCAAGGAAGGGTGCTGGCTAGCAACAGCTTTCAGTGCTGGCACTTTTCATCTCTGAGCAATTGCTCGATGTTTGCAATTTCTCAGCTCGTGTCTACGAGACGGAAAGAGAATGACCGTGACGTTTGGTGCATATAGAAGCGCAAAGCCCCAGTGTTGCTGCGCCTGTGAAAGCACTTCCAAGGAAGGGTGCTGGCTAGCAAGAGCTTTCAGTGCTGGCACTTTTCATCTCGGAGCAATTGCTCGACGTTTGCAATTTCTCACCTGAGCTCTCTTTAGAGTGCGCGAGAGGATGAGCAGAAGATGAGGTGGCTAGAGAAGCCCAGAGCCCCAGTGTTCTTAGGCCTACAAAAGCGCTTCCAAGGAAGGGTGCTGGCTAGCAACAGCTTTCAGTGCTGGCACTTTTCATCTCTGAGCAATTGCTCAACGTTTGCAATTTCTCAGCTCGTGTCTACGAGTCGGAGAGATAGTGACCGTGACATTTGGTGGGTAGAGAAGCGCAAAGCCCCAGTGTTACTGCGCCTGTGAAAGCGCTTCCAAGGAAGAGTGCTGGCTAGCAACAGCTTTCAGTGCTGGCACTTTTCATCTCTGAGCAATTGCTCGACGTTTGCAATTTCTCAGCTCGTGTCTACCGACGGAAAGAGAAGGACCGTGACGTTTGGTGGCTAGAGAAGCGCAAAGCCCCAGTGTTGCTGCGCCTGTGAAAGCGCTTCCAAGGAAGGGTGCTGGCTAGCAAGAGCTTTCAGTGCTGGCACTTTTCATCTCTGAGCAATTGCTCGACGTTTGCAATTTCTCACCTGAGCTCTCTTCAGAGTGCGCGAGAGGATGAGCAGAAGATGAGGTGGCTAGAGAAGCCCAGAGCCCCAGTGTTCTAAGGGCTACAAAAGCGCTTCCAAGGAAGGGTGCTGGCTAGCAACAGCTTTCAGTGCTGGCACTTTTCATCTCTGAGCAATTGCTCGACGTTTGCAATTTCTCAGCTCGTGTCTACGAGACGGAAAGAGAAGGACCGTGACGTTTGGTGGCTAGAGAAGCGCAAAGCCCCAGTGTTGCTGCGCCTGTGAAAGCGCTTCCAAGGAAGGGTGCTGGCTAGCAACAGCTTTCAGTGCTGGCACTTTTCATCTCTGAGCAATTGCTCGACGTTTGCAATTTCTCACCTGAGCTCTCTTTAGAGTGCGCGAGAGGATGAGCAGAAGATGAGGTGGCTAGAGAAGCCCAGAGCCCCAGTGTTCTAAGGGCTACAAAAGCGCTTCCAAGGAAGGGTGCTGGCTAGCAACAGCTTTCAGTGCTGGCACTTTTCATCTCTGAGCAATTGCTCGACGTTTGCAATTTCTCAGCTCGTGTCTACGAGACGGAAAGAGAATGACTGTGACGTTTGGTGGCTAGACAGGCGCAAAGCCCCAGTGTTACTGCGCCTGTGAAAGCGCTTCCAAGGAAGGGTGCTGGCTAGCAACAGCTTTCAGTGCTGGCACTTTTCTTCTCTGAGCAATTGCTCGACGTTTGCAATTTCTCACCTGAGCTCTCTTTAGAGTGCGCGAGAGGATGAGCAGAAGATGAGGTGGCTAGAGAAGCCCAGAGCCCCAGTGTTCTAAGGCCTACAAAAGCGCTTCCAAGGAAGGGGGCTGGCTAGCAAGAGCTTTCAGTGCTGGCACTTTTCCTCTCTGAGCAATTGCTCGACGTTTGCAATTTCTCAGCTCGTGTCTACGAGACGGAAAGAGAAGGACCGTGACGTTTGGTGGCTAGAGAAGCGCAAAGCCCCAGTGTTGCTGCGCCTGTGAAAGCGCTTCCAAGGAAGGGGGCTGGCTAGCAACAGCTTTCAGTGCTGGCACTTTTCATCTCTGAGCAATTGCTCGACGTTTGCAATTTCTCAGCTCGTGTCTATGGGACGGAAAGAGAATGACCGTGACGTTTGGTGGGTAGAGAAGCGCAAAGCCCCAGTGTTACTGCGCTTGTGAAAGCGCTTCCAAGGAAGGGTGCTGGCTAGCAAGAGCTTTCAGTGCTGGCACTTTTCATCTCTGAGCAATTGCTCGACGTTTGCAATTTCTCACCTGAGCTCTCTTTAGAGTGCGCGAGAGGATGAGCAGAAGATTAGGTGGCTAGAGAAGCCCAGAGCCCCAGTGTTCTTAGGCCTACAAAAGCGCTTCCAAGGAAGGGTGCTGGCTAGCAACAGCTTTCAGTGCTGGCACTTTTCCTCTCTGAGCAATTGCTGGACGTTTGCAATTTCTCAGCTCGTGTCTACGAGACGGAAAGAGAATGACCGTGACGTTTGGTGCGTATAGAAGCGCAAAGCCCCAGTGTTGCTGCGCCTGTGAAAGCGCTTCCAAGGAAGGGTGCTGGCTAGCAACAGCTTTCAGTGCTGGCACTTTTCATCTCTGAGCAATTGCTCGACGTTTGCAATTTCTCACCTGAGCTCTCTTTAGAGTGCGCGAGAGGATGAGCTGAAGATGAGGTGGCTAGAGAAGCCCAGAGCCCCAGTGTTCTAAGGGCTACAAAAGCGCTTCCAAGGAAGGGTGCTGGCTAGCAACAGCTTTCAGTGCTGGCACTTTTCCTCTCTGAGCAATTGCTCGACGTTTGCAATTTCTCAGCTCGTGTCTACGAGACGGAAAGAGAAGGACCGTGACGTTTGGTGGCTAGAGAAGCGCAAAGCCCAAGTGTTGCTGCGCCTGTGAAAGCGCTTCCAAGGAAGGGTGCTGGCTAGCAAGAGCTTTCAGTGCTGGCACTTTTCATCTCTGAGCAATTGCTCGACGTTTGCAATTTCTCACCTGAGCTCTCTTTAGAGTGCGCGAGAGGATGAGCAGAAGATGAGGTGGCTAGAGAAGCCCAGAGCCCCAGTGTTCTAAGGGCTACAAAAGCGCTTCCAAGGAAGGGTGCTGGCTAGCAACAGCTTTCAGTGCTGGCACTTTTCATCTCTGAGCAATTGCTCGACGTTTGCAATTTCTCAGCTCGTGTCTACGAGACGGAAAGAGAATGACTGTGACGTTTGGTGGCTAGACAGGCGCAAAGCCCCAGTGTTACTGCGCCTGTGAAAGCGCTTCCAAGGAAGGGTGCTGGCTAGCAACAGCTTTCAGTGCTGGCACTTTTCTTCTCTGAGCAATTGCTCGACGTTTGCAATTTCTCACCTGAGCTCTCTTTAGAGTGCGCGAGAGGATGAGCAGAAGATGAGGTGGCTAGAGAAGCCCAGAGCCCCAGTGTTCTAAGGCCTACAAAAGCGCTTCCAAGGAAGGGGGCTGGCTAGCAAGAGCTTTCAGTGCTGGCACTTTTCCTCTCTGAGCAATTGCTCGACGTTTGCAATTTCTCAGCTCGTGTCTACGAGACGGAAAGAGAAGGACCGTGACGTTTGGTGGCTAGAGAAGCGCAAAGCCCCAGTGTTGCTGCGCCTGTGAAAGCGCTTCCAAGGAAGGGGGCTGGCTAGCAACAGCTTTCAGTGCTGGCACTTTTCATCTCTGAGCAATTGCTCGACGTTTGCAATTTCTCAGCTCGTGTCTATGGGACGGAAAGAGAATGACCGTGACGTTTGGTGGGTAGAGAAGCGCAAAGCCCCAGTGTTACTGCGCTTGTGAAAGCGCTTCCAAGGAAGGGTGCTGGCTAGCAAGAGCTTTCAGTGCTGGCACTTTTCATCTCTGAGCAATTGCTCGACGTTTGCAATTTCTCACCTGAGCTCTCTTTAGAGTGCGCGAGAGGATGAGCAGAAGATTAGGTGGCTAGAGAAGCCCAGAGCCCCACTGTTCTTAGGCCTACAAAAGCGCTTCCAAGGAAGGGTGCTGGCTAGCAACAGCTTTCAGTGCTGGCACTTTTCCTCTCTGAGCAATTGCTGGACGTTTGCAATTTCTCAGCTCGTGTCTACGAGACGGAAAGAGAATGACCGTGACGTTTGGTGCGTATAGAAGCGCAAAGCCCCAGTGTTGCTGCGCCTGTGAAAGCGCTTCCAAGGAAGGGTGCTGGCTAGCAACAGCTTTCAGTGCTGGCACTTTTCATCTCTGAGCAATTGCTCGACGTTTGCAATTTCTCACCTGAGCTCTCTTTAGAGTGCGCGAGAGGATGAGCTGAAGATGAGGTGGCTAGAGAAGCCCAGAGCCCCAGTGTTCTTAGGCCTACAAAAGCGCTTCCAAGGAAGGGTGCTGGCTAGCAACAGCTTTCAGTGCTGGCACTTTTCCTCTCTGAGCAATTGCTCGACGTTTGCAATTTCTCAGCTCGTGTCTACGAGACGGAAAGAGAAGGACCGTGACGTTTGGTGGCTAGAGAAGCGCAAAGCCCAAGTGTTGCTGCGCCTGTGAAAGCGCTTCCAAGGAAGGGTGCTGGCTAGCAACAGCTTTCAGTGCTGGCACTTTTCACCTCTGAGCAATTGCTCGACGTTTGCAATTTCTCAGCTCGTGTCTATGAGACGGAAAGAGAATGACCTTGACGTTTGGTGGGTAGAGAAGCGCAAAGCCCCAGTGTTGCTGCGCCTGTGAAAGCGCTTCCAAGGAAGGGGGCTGGCTAGCAACAGCTTTCAGTGCTGGCACTTTTCATCTCTGAGCAATTGCTCGACGTTTGCAATTTCTCAGCTCGTGTCTACGAGACGGAAAGAGAAGGACCGTGACGTTTGGTGGGTAGAGAAGCGCAAAGCCCCAGTGTTGCTGCGCCTGTGAAAGCGCTTCCAAGGAAGGGTGCTGGCTAGCAACAGCTTTCAGTGCTGGCACTTTTCATCTCTGAGCAATTGCTCGACGTTTGCAATTTCTCACCTGAGCTCTCTTTAGAGTGCGCGAGAGGATGAGCAGAAGATGAGGTGGCTAAAGAAGCCCAGAGCCCCAGTGTTCTTAGGCCTACAAAAGCGCTTCCAAGGAAGGGGGCTGGCTAGCAACAGCTTTCAGTGCTGGCACTTTTCATCTCTGAGCAATTGCTCGACGTTTGCAATTTCTCAGCTCGTGTCTACGAGACGGAAAGAGAAGGACCGTGACGTTTGGTGGCTAGAGAAGCGCAAAGCCCAAGTGTTGCTGCGCCTGTGAAAGCGCTTCCAAGGAAGGGTGCTGGCTAGCAACAGCTTTCAGTGCTGGCACTTTTCACCTCTGAGCAATTGCTCGACGTTTGCAATTTCTCAGCTCGTGTCTATGAGACGGAAAGAGAATGACCTTGACGTTTGGTGGGTAGAGAAGCGCAAAGCCCCAGTGTTGCTGCGCCTGTGAAAGCGCTTCCAAGGAAGGGGGCTGGCTAGCAACAGCTTTCAGTGCTGGCACTTTTCATCTCTGAGCAATTGCTCGACGTTTGCAATTTCTCAGCTCGTGTCTACGAGACGGAAAGAGAAGGACCGTGACGTTTGGTGGCTAGAGAAGCGCAAAGCCCCAGTGTTGCTGCGCCTGTGAAAGCGCTTCCAAGGAAGGGTGCTGGCTAGCAAGAGCTTTCAGTGCTGGCACTTTTCATCTCTGA
Organism: Sarcoramphus papa; assembly: GCA_037962945.1. Lineage (NCBI taxonomy): Eukaryota > Metazoa > Chordata > Aves > Accipitriformes > Cathartidae > Sarcoramphus > Sarcoramphus papa. The sequence goes on along the minus strand of JBBMRM010000093.1, from coordinate 3,456,680 downwards.
GCAATTGCTCGACGTTTGCAATTTCTCAGCTCGTGTCTACGAGACGGAAAGAGAAGGACCGTGATGTTTGGTTGGTAGAGAAGCGCAAAGCCCCAGTGTTACTGCGCCTGTGAAAGCGCTTCCAAGGAAGGGTGCTGGCTTGCAACAGCTTTCAGTGCTGGCACTTTTCATCTCTGAGCAATTGCTCGACGTTTGCAATTTCTCACCTGAGCTCTCTTTAGAGTGCGCGAGAGGATGAGCAGAAGATGAGGTGGCTAAAGAAGCCCAGAGCCCCAGTGTTCTTAGGCCTACAAAAGCGCTTCCAAGGAAGGGTGCTGGCTAGCAACAGCTTTCAGTGCTGGCACTTTTCATCTCTGAGCAATTGCTCGACGTTTGCAATTTCTCAGCTCGTGTCTACGAGACGGAAAGAGAAGGACCGTGACGTTTGGTGGGTAGAGAAGCGCAAAGCCCAAGTGTTGCTGCGCCTGTGAAAGCGCTTCCAAGGAAGGGTGCTGGCTAGCAAAAGCTTTCAGTGCTGGCACTTTTCACCTCTGAGCAATTGCTCGACGTTTGCAATTTCTCAGCTCGTGTCTATGAGACGGAAAGAGAATGACCTTGACGTTTGGTGGGTAGAGAAGCGCAAAGCCCCAGTGTTGCTGCGCCTGTGAAAGCGCTTCCAAGGAAGGGGGCTGGCTAGCAACAGCTTTCAGTGCTGGCACTTTTCATCTCTGAGCAATTGCTCGACGTTTGCAATTTCTCAGCTCGTGTCTACGAGACGGAAAGAGAAGGACCGTGACGTTTGGTGGCTAGAGAAGCGCAAAGCCCCAGTGTTGCTGCGCCTGTGAAAGCGCTTCCAAGGAAGGGTGCTGGCTAGCAAGAGCTTTCAGTGCTGGCACTTTTCATCTCTGAGCAATTGCTCGACGTTTGCAATTTCTCACCTGAGCTCTCTTCAGAGTGCGCGAGAGGATGAGCAGATTAGGTGGCTAGAGAAGCCCAGAGCCCCAGTGTTCTAAGGGCTACAAAAGCGCTTCCAAGGAAGGGTGCTGGCTAGCAACAGCTTTCAGTGCTGGCACTTTTCATCTCTGAGCAATTGCTCGACGTTTGCAATTTCTCAGCTCGTGTCTACGAGACGGAAAGAGAAGGACCGTGACGTTTGGTGGCTAGAGAAGCGCAAAGCCCCAGTGTTGCTGCGCCTGTGAAAGCGCTTCCAAGGAAGGGGGCTGGCTAGCAACAGCTTTCAGTGCTGGCACTTTTCATCTCTGAGCAATTGCTCGACGTTTGCAATTTCTCAGCTCGTGTCTACGAGACGGAAAGAGAAGGACCGTGATGTTTGGTGGCTAGAGAAGCGCAAAGCCCCAGTGTTGCTGCGCCTGTGAAAGCGCTTCCAAGGAAGGGTGCTGGCTAGCAAGAGCTTTCAGTGCTGGCACTTTTCATCTCTGAGCAATTGCTCGACGTTTGCAATTTCTCACCTGAGCTCTCTTTAGAGTGCGTGAGAGGATGAGCAGAAGATGAGGTGGCTAGACAAGCCCAGAGCCCCAGTGTTCTTAGGCCTACAAAAGCGCTTCCAAGGAAGGGTGCTGGCTAGCAACAGCTTCCAGTGCTGGCACTTTTCATCTCTGAGCAATTACTGGACTTTTGCAATTTCTCAGCTCGTGTCTACGAGACGGAAAGAGAAGGACCGTGACGTTTGGTGGGTAGAGAAGCGCAAAGCCCCAGTGTTACTGCGCCTGTGAAAGCGCTTCCAAGGAAGGGTGCTGGCTAGCAACAGCTTTCAGTGCTGGCACTTTTCATCTCTGAGCAATTGCTCGACGTTTGCAATTTCTCACCTGAGCTCTCTTTAGAGTGCGCGAGAGGATGAGCAGAAGATGAGGTGGCTAGAGAAGCCCAGAGCCCCAGTGTTCTTAGGCCTACAAAAGCGCTTCCAAGGAAGGGTGCTGGCTAGCAACAGCTTTCAGTGCTGGCACTTTTCATCTCTGAGCAATTGCTCGACGTTTGCAATTTCTCAGCTCGTGTCTACGAGACGGAAAGAGAAGGACCGTGACGTTTGGTGGCTAGAGAAGCGCAAAGCCCCAGTGTTACTGCGCCTGTGAAAGCGCTTCCAAGGAAGGGTGCTGGCTAGCAACAGCTTTCAGTGCTGGCACTTTTCATCTCTGAGCAATTGCTCAACGTTTGCAATTTCTCACCTGAGCTCTCTTTAGAGTGCGCGAGAGGATGAGCAGAAGATGAGGTGGCTAGAGAAGCCCAGAGCCCCAGTGTTCTAAGGGCTACAAAAGCGCTTCCAAGGAAGGGTGCTGGCTAGCAACAGCTTTCAGTGCTGGCACTTTTCATCTCTGAGCAATTGCTCGACGTTTGCAGTTTCTCAGCTCGTGTCTACGAGACGGAAAGAGAATGACCGTGACGTTTGGTGCGTAGAGAAGCGCAAAGCCCCAGTGTTGCTGCGCCTGTGAAAGCGCTTCCAAGGAAGGGTGCTGGCTAGCAACAGCTTTCAGTGCTGGCACTTTTCACCTCTGAGCAATTGCTGGACGTTTGCAATTTCTCAGCTCGTGTCTACGAGACGGAAAGAGAAGGACCGTGACGTTTGGTGCGTATAGAAGCGCAAAGCCCCAGTGTTGCTGCGCCTGTGAAAGCGCTTCCAAGGAAGGGTGCTGGCTAGCAACAGCTTTCAGTGCTGGCACTTTTCATCTCTGAGCAATTGCTCGACGTTTGCAATTTCTCAGCTCGTGTCTACGAGACGGAAAGAGAAGGACCGTGACGTTTGGTGGCTAGAGAAGCGCAAAGCCCCAGTGTTGCTGCGCCTGTGAAAGCGCTTCCAAGGAAGGGTGCTGGCTAGCAACAGCTTTCAGTGCTGGCACTTTTCATCTCGGAGCAATTGCTCGACGTTTGCAATTTCTCACCTGAGCTCTCTTTAGAGTGCGCGAGAGGATGAGCAGAAGATGAGGTGGCTAGAGAAGCCCAGAGCCCCACTGTTCTTAGGCCTACAAAAGCGCTTCCAAGGAAGGGTGCTGGCTAGCAACAGCTTTCAGTGCTGGCACTTTTCATCTCTGAGCAATTGCTCGACGTTTGCAATTTCTCAGCTCGTGTCTACGAGACGGAAAGAGAAGGACCGTGACGTTTGGTGGCTAGAGAAGCGCAAAGCCCCAGTGTTACTGCGCCTGTGAAAGCGCTTCCAAGGAAGGGTGCTGGCTAGCAACAGCTTTCAGTGCTGGCACTTTTCATCTCTGAGCAATTGCTCAACGTTTGCAATTTCTCACCTGAGCTCTCTTTAGAGTGCGCGAGAGGATGAGCAGAAGATGAGGTGGCTAGAGAAGCCCAGAGCCCCAGTGTTCTAAGGGCTACAAAAGCGCTTCCAAGGAAGGGTGCTGGCTAGCAACAGCTTTCAGTGCTGGCACTTTTCATCTCTGAGCAATTGCTGGACGTTTGCAATTTCTCAGCTCGTGTCTACGAGACGGAAAGAGAATGACCGTGACGTTTGGTGCGTAGAGAAGCGCAAAGCCCCAGTGTTGCTGCGCCTGTGAAAGCGCTTCCAAGGAAGGGTGCTGGCTAGCAACAGCTTTCAGTGCTGGCACTTTTCACCTCTGAGCAATTGCTGGACGTTTGCAATTTCTCAGCTCGTGTCTAGGAGACGGAAAGAGAATGACCGTGACGTTTGGTGCGTATAGAAGCGCAAAGCCCCAGTGTTGCTGCGCCTGTGAAAGCGCTTCCAAGGAAGGGTGCTGGCTAGCAACAGCTTTCAGTGCTGGCACTTTTCCTCTCTGAGCAATTGCTCGACGTTTGCAATTTCTCAGCTCGTGTCTACGAGACGGAAAGAGAAGGACCGTGACGTTTGGTGGCTAGAGAAGCGCAAAGCCCCAGTGTTACTGCGCCTGTGAAAGCGCTTCCAAGGAAGGGTGCTGGCTAGCAACAGCTTTCAGTGCTGGCACTTTTCATCTCTGAGCAATTGCTCGACGTTTGCAATTTCTCACCTGAGCTCCCTTTAGAGCGCGCGAGGATGAGCAGAAGATGAGGTGGCTAGAGAAGCCCAGAGCCCCAGTGTTCTTAGGCCTACAAAAGCGCTTCCAAGGAAGGGTGCTGGCTAGCAACAGCTTTCAGTGCTGGCACTTTTCATCTCTGAGCAATTGCTCGACGTTTGCAATTTCTCAGCTCGTGTCTACGAGACGTAAAGAGAAGGACCGTGACGTTTGGTGGGTAGAGAAGCGCAAAGCCCCAGTGTTACTGCGCCTGTGAAAGCGCTTCCAAGGAAGGGTGCTGGCTAGCAACAGCTTTCAGTGCTGGCACTTTTCATCTCTGAGCAATTGCTCAACGTTTGCAATTTCTCCCCTGAGCTCTCTTCAGAGTGCGCGAGAGGATGAGCAGAAGATGAGGTGGCTAGAGAAGCCCAGAGCCCCAGTGTTCTTAGGCCTACAAAAGCGCTTCCAAGGAAGGGGGCTGGCTAGCAACAGCTTTCAGTGCTGGCACTTTTCATCTCTGAGCAATTGCTCGACATTTGCAGTTTCTCAGCTCGTGTCTACGAGACGGAAAGAGAATGACCGTGACGTTTGTTGCGTATAGAAGCGCAAAGCCCCAGTGTTACTGCGCCTGTGAAAGCGCTTCCAAGGAAGGGTGCTGGCTAGCAACAGCTTTCAGTGCTGGCACTTTTCATCTCTGAGCAATTGCTGGACGTTTGCAATTTCTCACCTGAGCTCTCTTTAGAGTGCGCGAGAGGATGAGCAGAAGATGAGGTGGCTAGAGAAGCCCAGAGCCCCAGTGTTCTTAGGCCTACAAAAGCGCTTCCAAGGAAGGGTGCTGGCTAGCAACAGCTTTCAGTGCTGGCACTTTTCATCTCTGAGCAATTGCTCGATGTTTGCAATTTCTCAACTCGTGTCTACGAGACGGAAAGAGAAGGACCGTGACGTTTGGTGGGTAGAGAAGCGCAAAGCCCAAGTGTTGCTGCGCCTGTGAAAGCGCTTCCAAGGAAGGGTGCTGGCTAGCAACAGCTTTCAGTGCTGGCACTTTTCACCTCTGAGCAATTGCTGGACGTTTGCAATTTCTCAGCTCGTGTCTACGAGACGGAAAGAGAAGGACCGTGACGTTTGGTGGGTAGAGAAGCGCAAAGCCCCAGTGTTGCTGCGCCTGTGAAAGCGCTTCCAAGGAAGGGTGCTGGCTAGCAAGAGCTTTCAGTGCTGGCACTTTTCATCTCTGAGCAATTGCTCGACGTTTGCAATTTCTCAGCTCGTGTCTACGAGACGGAAAGAGAAGGACCGTGACGTTTGGTGGCTAGAGAAGCGCAAAGCCCCAGTGTTGCTGCGCCTGTGAAAGCGCTTCCAAGGAAGGGTGCTGGCTAGCAAGAGCTTTCAGTGCTGGCACTTTTCATCTCTGAGCAATTGCTCGACGTTTGCAATTTCTCACCTGAGCTCTCTTCAGAGTGCGCGAGAGGATGAGCAGATTAGGTGGCTAGAGAAGCCCAGAGCCCCAGTGTTCTAAGGGCTACAAAAGCGCTTCCAAGGAAGGGTGCTGGCTAGCAACAGCTTTCAGTGCTGGCACTTTTCATCTCTGAGCAATTGCTCGACGTTTGCAATTTCTCAGCTCGTGTCTACGAGACGGAAAGAGAAGGACCGTGACGTTTGGTGGCTAGAGAAGCGCAAAGCCCCAGTGTTGCTGCGCCTGTGAAAGCGCTTCCAAGGAAGGGGGCTGGCTAGCAACAGCTTTCAGTGCTGGCACTTTTCATCTCTGAGCAATTGCTCGACGTTTGCAATTTCTCAGCTCGTGTCTACGAGACGGAAAGAGAAGGACCGTGATGTTTGGTGGCTAGAGAAGCGCAAAGCCCCAGTGTTGCTGCGCCTCTGAAAGCGCTTCCAAGGAAGGGTGCTGGCTTGCAACAGCTTTCAGTGCTGGCACTTTTCATCTCTGAGCAATTGCTCGACGTTTGCAATTTCTCACCTGAGCTCTCTTTAGAGTGCGTGAGAGGATGAGCAGAAGATGAGGTGGCTAGACAAGCCCAGAGCCCCAGTGTTCTTAGGCCTACAAAAGCGCTTCCAAGGAAGGGTGCTGGCTAGCAACAGCTTCCAGTGCTGGCACTTTTCATCTCTGAGCAATTACTGGACTTTTGCAATTTCTCAGCTCGTGTCTACGAGACGGAAAGAGAAGGACCGTGACGTTTGGTGGGTAGAGAAGCGCAAAGCCCCAGTGTTACTGCGCCTGTGAAAGCGCTTCCAAGGAAGGGTGCTGGCTAGCAACAGCTTTCAGTGCTGGCACTTTTCATCTCTGAGCAATTGCTCGACGTTTGCAATTTCTCACCTGAGCTCTCTTTAGAGTGCGCGAGAGGATGAGCAGAAGATGAGGTGGCTAGAGAAGCCCAGAGCCCCACTGTTCTTAGGCCTACAAAAGCGCTTCCAAGGAAGGGGGCTGGCTAGCAACAGCTTTCAGTGCTGGCACTTTTCATCTCTGAGCAATTGCTCGACGTTTGCAATTTCTCAGCTCGTGTCTACGAGACGGAAAGAGAAGGACCGTGACGTTTGGTGGCTAGAGAAGCGCAAAGCCCCAGTGTTGCTGCGCCTGTGAAAGCGCTTCCAAGGAAGGGGGCTGGCTAGCAACAGCTTTCAGTGCTGGCACTTTTCATCTCTGAGCAATTGCTCGACGTTTGCAATTTCTCAGCTCGTGTCTACGAGACGGAAAGAGAAGGACCGTGATGTTTGGTTGGTAGAGAAGCGCAAAGCCCCAGTGTTACTGCGCCTGTGAAAGCGCTTCCAAGGAAGGGTGCTGGCTTGCAACAGCTTTCAGTGCTGGCACTTTTCATCTCTGAGCAATTGCTCGACGTTTGCAATTTCTCACCTGAGCTCTCTTTAGAGTGCGCGAGAGGATGAGCAGAAGATGAGGTGGCTAAAGAAGCCCAGAGCCCCAGTGTTCTTAGGCCTACAAAAGCGCTTCCAAGGAAGGGTGCTGGCTAGCAACAGCTTTCAGTGCTGGCACTTTTCATCTCTGAGCAATTGCTCGACGTTTGCAATTTCTCAGCTCGTGTCTACGAGACGGAAAGAGAAGGACCGTGACGTTTGGTGGGTAGAGAAGCGCAAAGCCCAAGTGTTGCTGCGCCTGTGAAAGCGCTTCCAAGGAAGGGTGCTGGCTAGCAACAGCTTTCAGTGCTGGCACTTTTCACCTCTGAGCAATTGCTCGACGTTTGCAATTTCTCAGCTCGTGTCTATGAGACGGAAAGAGAATGACCTTGACGTTTGGTGGGTAGAGAAGCGCAAAGCCCCAGTGTTGCTGCGCCTGTGAAAGCGCTTCCAAGGAAGGGGGCTGGCTAGCAACAGCTTTCAGTGCTGGCACTTTTCATCTCTGAGCAATTGCTCGACGTTTGCAATTTCTCAGCTCGTGTCTACGAGACGGAAAGAGAAGGACCGTGACGTTTGGTGGCTAGAGAAGCGCAAAGCCCCAGTGTTGCTGCGCCTGTGAAAGCGCTTCCAAGGAAGGGTGCTGGCTAGCAAGAGCTTTCAGTGCTGGCACTTTTCATCTCTGAGCAATTGCTCGACGTTTGCAATTTCTCACCTGAGCTCTCTTCAGAGTGCGCGAGAGGATGAGCAGATTAGGTGGCTAGAGAAGCCCAGAGCCCCAGTGTTCTAAGGGCTACAAAAGCGCTTCCAAGGAAGGGTGCTGGCTAGCAACAGCTTTCAGTGCTGGCACTTTTCATCTCTGAGCAATTGCTCGACGTTTGCAATTTCTCAGCTCGTGTCTACGAGACGGAAAGAGAAGGACCGTGACGTTTGGTGGCTAGAGAAGCGCAAAGCCCCAGTGTTGCTGCGCCTGTGAAAGCGCTTCCAAGGAAGGGGGCTGGCTAGCAACAGCTTTCAGTGCTGGCACTTTTCATCTCTGAGCAATTGCTCGACGTTTGCAATTTCTCAGCTCGTGTCTACGAGACGGAAAGAGAAGGACCGTGACGTTTGGTGGCTAGAGAAGCGCAAAGCCCCAGTGTTGCTGCGCCTGTGAAAGCGCTTCCAAGGAAGGGTGCTGGCTAGCAAGAGCTTTCAGTGCTGGCACTTTTCATCTCTGAGCAATTGCTCGACGTTTGCAATTTCTCACCTGAGCTCTCTTTAGAGTGCGTGAGAGGATGAGCAGAAGATGAGGTGGCTAGAGAAGCCCAGAGCCCCAGTGTTCTTAGGCCTACAAAAGCGCTTCCAAGGAAGGGTGCTGGCTAGCAACAGCTTCCAGTGCTGGCACTTTTCATCTCTGAGCAATTACTGGACTTTTGCAATTTCTCAGCTCGTGTCTACGAGACGGAAAGAGAAGGACCGTGACGTTTGGTGGGTAGAGAAGCGCAAAGCCCCAGTGTTACTGCGCCTGTGAAAGCGCTTCCAAGGAAGGGTGCTGGCTAGCAACAGCTTTCAGTGCTGGCACTTTTCATCTCTGAGCAATTGCTCGACGTTTGCAATTTCTCACCTGAGCTCTCTTTAGAGTGCGCGAGAGGATGAGCAGAAGATGAGGTGGCTAGAGAAGCCCAGAGCCCCACTGTTCTTAGGCCTACAAAAGCGCTTCCAAGGAAGGGTGCTGGCTAGCAACAGCTTTCAGTGCTGGCACTTTTCATCTCTGAGCAATTGCTCGACGTTTGCAATTTCTCAGCTCGTGTCTACGAGACGGAAAGAGAAGGACCGTGACGTTTGGTGGCTAGAGAAGCGCAAAGCCCCAGTGTTACTGCGCCTGTGAAAGCGCTTCCAAGGAAGGGTGCTGGCTAGCAACAGCTTTCAGTGCTGGCACTTTTCATCTCTGAGCAATTGCTCAACGTTTGCAATTTCTCACCTGAGCTCTCTTTAGAGTGCGCGAGAGGATGAGCAGAAGATGAGGTGGCTAGAGAAGCCCAGAGCCCCACTGTTCTAAGGGCTACAAAAGCGCTTCCAAGGAAGGGTGCTGGCTAGCAACAGCTTTCAGTGCTGGCACTTTTCATCTCTGAGCAATTGCTCGACGTTTGCAGTTTCTCAGCTCGTGTCTACGAGACGGAAAGAGAATGACCGTGACGTTTGGTGCGTAGAGAAGCGCAAAGCCCCAGTGTTGCTGCGCCTGTGAAAGCGCTTCCAAGGAAGGGTGCTGGCTAGCAACAGCTTTCAGTGCTGGCACTTTTCACCTCTGAGCAATTGCTGGACGTTTGCAATTTCTCAGCTCGTGTCTACGAGACGGAAAGAGAAGGACCGTGACGTTTGGTGCGTATAGAAGCGCAAAGCCCCAGTGTTGCTGCGCCTGTGAAAGCGCTTCCAAGGAAGGGTGCTGGCTAGCAACAGCTTTCAGTGCTGGCACTTTTCACCTCTGAGCAATTGCTCGACGTTTGCAATTTCTCAGCTCGTGTCTACGAGACGGAAAGAGAAGGACCGTGACGTTTGGTGGCTAGAGAAGCGCAAAGCCCCAGTGTTGCTGCGCCTGTGAAAGCGCTTCCAAGGAAGGGTGCTGGCTAGCAAGAGCTTTCAGTGCTGGCACTTTTCATCTCTGAGCAATTGCTCGACGTTTGCAATTTCTCACCTGAGCTCTCTTTAGAGTGCGCGAGAGGATGAGCAGAAGATGAGGTGGCTAGAGAAGCCCAGAGCCCCACTGTTCTTAGGCCTACAAAAGCGCTTCCAAGGAAGGGTGCTGGCTAGCAACAGCTTTCAGTGCTGGCACTTTTCATCTCTGAGCAATTGCTCGACGTTTGCAATTTCTCAGCTCGTGTCTACGAGACGGAAAGAGAAGGACCGTGACGTTTGGTGGCTAGAGAAGCGCAAAGCCCCAGTGTTACTGCGCCTGTGAAAGCGCTTCCAAGGAAGGGTGCTGGCTAGCAACAGCTTTCAGTGCTGGCACTTTTCATCTCTGAGCAATTGCTCAACGTTTGCAATTTCTCACCTGAGCTCTCTTTAGAGTGCGCGAGAGGATGAGCAGAAGATGAGGTGGCTAGAGAAGCCCAGAGCCCCAGTGTTCTAAGGGCTACAAAAGCGCTTCCAAGGAAGGGGGCTGGCTAGCAACAGCTTTCAGTGCTGGCACTTTTCATCTCTGAGCAATTGCTCGACGTTTGCAATTTCTCAGCTCGTGTCTACGAGACGGAAAGAGAATGACCGTGACGTTTGGTGCGTAGAGAAGCGCAAAGCCCCAGTGTTGCTGCGCCTGTGAAAGCGCTTCCAAGGAAGGGTGCTGGCTAGCAACAGCTTTCAGTGCTGGCACTTTTCACCTCTGAGCAATTGCTGGACGTTTGCAATTTCTCAGCTCGTGTCTAGGAGACGGAAAGAGAATGACCGTGACGTTTGGTGCGTATAGAAGCACAAAGCCCCAGTGTTGCTGCGCCTGTGAAAGCGCTTCCAAGGAAGGGTGCTGGCTAGCAACAGCTTTCAGTGCTGGCACTTTTCATCTCTGAGCAATTGCTCGACGTTTGCAATTTCTCAGCTCGTGTCTACGAGACGGAAAGAGAAGGACCGTGACGTTTGGTGGCTAGAGAAGCGCAAAGCCCCAGTGTTACTGCGCCTGTGAAAGCGCTTCCAAGGAAGGGTGCTGGCTAGCAAGAGCTTTCAGTGCTGGCACTTTTCATCTCTGAGCAATTGCTCGACGTTTGCAATTTCTCACCTGAGCTCCCTTTAGAGCGCGCGAGGATGAGCAGAAGATGAGGTGGCTAGAGAAGCCCAGAGCCCCAGTGTTCTAAGGGCTACAAAAGCGCTTCCAAGGAAGGGTGCTGGCTAGCAACAGCTTTCAGTGCTGGCACTTTTCATCTCTGAGCAATTGCTTGACGTTTGCAATTTCTCAGCTCGTGTCTACGAGACGTAAAGAGAAGGACCGTGACGTTTGGTGGGTAGAGAAGCGCAAAGCCCCAGTGTTACTGCGCCTGTGAAAGCGCTTCCAAGGAAGGGTGCTGGCTAGCAAGAGCTTTCAGTGCTGGCACTTTTCATCTCTGAGCAATTGCTCGACGTTTGCAATTTCTCACCTGAGCTCTCTTTAGAGTGCGCGAGAGGATGAGCAGAAGATGAGGTGGCTAGAGAAGCCCAGAGCCCCAGTGTTCTTAGGCCTACAAAAGCGCTTCCAAGGAAGGGGGCTGGCTAGCAACAGCTTTCAGTGCTGGCACTTTTCCTCTCTGAGCAATTGCTCGACGTTTGCAATTTCTCAGCTCGTGTCTACGAGACGGAAAGAGAAGGACCGTGATGTTTGGTGCGTATAGAAGCGCAAAGCCCCAGTGTTACTGCGCCTGTGAAAGCGCTTCCAAGGAAGGGTGCTGGCTAGCAACAGCTTTCAGTGCTGGCACTTTTCATCTCTGAGCAATTGCTCAACGTTTGCAATTTCTCCCCTGAGCTCTCTTCAGAGTGCGCGAGAGGATGAGCAGAAGATTAGGTGGCTAGAGAAGCCCAGAGCCCCAGTGTTCTTAGGCCTACAAAAGCGCTTCCAAGGAAGGGGGCTGGCTAGCAACAGCTTTCAGTGCTGGCACTTTTCATCTCTGAGCAATTGCTCGACATTTGCAGTTTCTCAGCTCGTGTCTACGAGACGGAAAGAGAATGACCGTGACGTTTGTTGCGTATAGAAGCGCAAAGCCCCAGTGTTACTGCGCCTGTGAAAGCGCTTCCAAGGAAGGGTGCTGGCTAGCAACAGCTTTCAGTGCTGGCACTTTTCATCTCTGAGCAATTGCTGGACGTTTGCAATTTCTCACCTGAGCTCTCTTTAGAGTGCGCGAGAGGATGAGCAGAAGATGAGGTGGCTAGAGAAGCCCAGAGCCCCAGTGTTCTTAGGCCTACAAAAGCGCTTCCAAGGAAGGGTGCTGGCTAGCAACAGCTTTCAGTGCTGGCACTTTTCATCTCTGAGCAATTGCTCGATGTTTGCAATTTCTCAACTCGTGTCTACGAGACGGAAAGAGAAGGACCGTGACGTTTGGTGGGTAGAGAAGCGCAAAGCCCCAGTGTTGCTGCGCCTGTGAAAGCGCTTCCAAGGAAGGGTGCTGGCTAGCAACAGCTTTCAGTGCTGGCACTTTTCACCTCTGAGCAATTGCTGGACGTTTGCAATTTCTCAGCTCGTGTCTACGAGACGGAAAGAGAAGGACCGTGACGTTTGGTGGGTAGAGAAGCGCAAAGCCCCAGTGTTGCTGCGCCTGTGAAAGCGCTTCCAAGGAAGGGTGCTGGCTAGCAAGAGCTTTCAGTGCTGGCACTTTTCATCTCTGAGCAATTGCTCGACGTTTGCAATTTCTCAGCTCGTGTCTACGAGACGGAAAGAGAAGGACCGTGACGTTTGGTGGCTAGAGAAGCGCAAAGCCCCAGTGTTGCTGCGCCTGTGAAAGCGCTTCCAAGGAAGGGTGCTGGCTAGCAACAGCTTTCAGTGCTGGCACTTTTCATCTCTGAGCAATTGCTCGACGTTTGCAATTTCTCACCTGAGCTCTCTTCAGAGTGCGCGAGAGGATGAGCAGATTAGGTGGCTAGAGAAGCCCAGAGCCCCAGTGTTCTAAGGGCTACAAAAGCGCTTCCAAGGAAGGGTGCTGGCTAGCAACAGCTTTCAGTGCTGGCACTTTTCATCTCTGAGCAATTGCTCGACGTTTGCAATTTCTCAGCTCGTGTCTACGAGACGGAAAGAGAAGGACCGTGACGTTTGGTGGCTAGAGAAGCGCAAAGCCCCAGTGTTGCTGCGCCTGTGAAAGCGCTTCCAAGGAAGGGGGCTGGCTAGCAACAGCTTTCAGTGCTGGCACTTTTCATCTCTGAGCAATTGCTCGACGTTTGCAATTTCTCAGCTCGTGTCTACGAGACGGAAAGAGAAGGACCGTGATGTTTGGTGGCTAGAGAAGCGCAAAGCCCCAGTGTTGCTGCGCCTGTGAAAGCGCTTCCAAGGAAGGGTGCTGGCTAGCAAGAGCTTTCAGTGCTGGCACTTTTCATCTCTGAGCAATTGCTCGACGTTTGCAATTTCTCACCTGAGCTCTCTTCAGAGTGCGCGAGAGGATGAGCAGAAGATGAGGTGGCTAGACAAGCCCAGAGCCCCAGTGTTCTTAGGCCTACAAAAGCGCTTCCAAGGAAGGGTGCTGGCTAGCAACAGCTTCCAGTGCTGGCACTTTTCATCTCTGAGCAATTACTGGACTTTTGCAATTTCTCAGCTCGTGTCTACGAGACGGAAAGAGAAGGACCGTGACGTTTGGTGGGTAGAGAAGCGCAAAGCCCCAGTGTTACTGCGCCTGTGAAAGCGCTTCCAAGGAAGGGTGCTGGCTAGCAACAGCTTTCAGTGCTGGCACTTTTCATCTCTGAGCAATTGCTCGACGTTTGCAATTTCTCACCTGAGCTCTCTTTAGAGTGCGCGAGAGGATGAGCAGAAGATGAGGTGGCTAGAGAAGCCCAGAGCCCCACTGTTCTTAGGCCTACAAAAGCGCTTCCAAGGAAGGGGGCTGGCTAGCAACAGCTTTCAGTGCTGGCACTTTTCATCTCTGAGCAATTGCTCGACGTTTGCAATTTCTCAGCTCGTGTCTACGAGACGGAAAGAGAAGGACCGTGACGTTTGGTGGCTAGAGAAGCGCAAAGCCCCAGTGTTACTGCGCCTGTGAAAGCGCTTCCAAGGAAGGGTGCTGGCTAGCAACAGCTTTCAGTGCTGGCACTTTTCATCTCTGAGCAATTGCTCAACGTTTGCAATTTCTCACCTGAGCTCTCTTTAGAGTGCGCGAGAGGATGAGCAGAAGATGAGGTGGCTAGAGAAGCCCAGAGCCCCAGTGTTCTAAGGGCTACAAAAGCGCTTCCAAGGAAGGGTGCTGGCTAGCAACAGCTTTCAGTGCTGGCACTTTTCATCTCTGAGCAATTGCTCGACGTTTGCAGTTTCTCAGCTCGTGTCTACGAGACGGAAAGAGAATGACCGTGACGTTTGGTGGCTAGAGAAGCGCAAAGCCCCAGTGTTGCTGCGCCTGTGAAAGCGCTTCCAAGGAAGGGTGCTGGCTAGCAACAGCTTTCAGTGCTGGCACTTTTCACCTCTGAGCAATTGCTGGACGTTTGCAATTTCTCAGCTCGTGTCTAGGAGACGGAAAGAGAATGACCGTGACGTTTGGTGCGTATAGAAGCGCAAAGCCCCAGTGTTGCTGCGCCTGTGAAAGCGCTTCCAAGGAAGGGTGCTGGCTAGCAACAGCTTTCAGTGCTGGCACTTTTCATCTCTGAGCAATTGCTCGACGTTTGCAATTTCTCAGCTCGTGTCTACGAGACGGAAAGAGAAGGACCGTGACGTTTGGTGGGTAGAGAAGCGCAAAGCCCCAGTGTTACTGCGCCTGTGAAAGCGCTTCCAAGGAAGGGTGCTGGCTAGCAAGAGCTTTCAGTGCTGGCACTTTTCATCTCTGAGCAATTGCTCGACGTTTGCAATTTCTCACCTGAGCTCCCTTTAGAGCGCGCGAGGATGAGCAGAAGATGAGGTGGCTAGAGAAGCCCAGAGCCCCAGTGTTCTAAGGGCTACAAAAGCGCTTCCAAGGAAGGGTGCTGGCTAGCAACAGCTTTCAGTGCTGGCACTTTTCATCTCTGAGCAATTGCTTGACGTTTGCAATTTCTCAGCTCGTGTCTACGAGACGTAAAGAGTAGGACCGTGACGTTTGGTGGGTAGAGAAGCGCAAAGCCCCAGTGTTACTGCGCCTGTGAAAGCGCTTCCAAGGAAGGGTGCTGGCTAGCAACAGCTTTCAGTGCTGGCACTTTTCATCTCTGAGCAATTGCTCGACGTTTGCAATTTCTCACCTGAGCTCTCTTTAGAGTGCGCGAGAGGATGAGCAGAAGATGAGGTGGCTAGAGAAGCCCAGAGCCCCAGTGTTCTTAGGCCTACAAAAGCGCTTCCAAGGAAGGGGGCTGGCTAGCAACAGCTTTCAGTGCTGGCACTTTTCCTCTCTGAGCAATTGCTCGACGTTTGCAATTTCTCAGCTCGTGTCTACGAGACGGAAAGAGAAGGACCGTGATGTTTGGTGCGTATAGAAGCGCAAAGCCCCAGTGTTACTGCGCCTGTGAAAGCGCTTCCAAGGAAGGGTGCTGGCTAGCAACAGCTTTCAGTGCTGGCACTTTTCATCTCTGAGCAATTGCTCAACGTTTGCAATTTCTCCCCTGAGCTCTCTTCAGAGTGCGCGAGAGGATGAGCAGAAGATTAGGTGGCTAGAGAAGCCCAGAGCCCCAGTGTTCTTAGGCCTACAAAAGCGCTTCCAAGGAAGGGGGCTGGCTAGCAACAGCTTTCAGTGCTGGCACTTTTCATCTCTGAGCAATTGCTCGACGTTTGCAGTTTCTCAGCTCGTGTCTACGAGACGGAAAGAGAATGACCGTGACGTTTGTTGCGTATAGAAGCGCAAAGCCCCAGTGTTACTGCGCCTGTGAAAGCGCTTCCAAGGAAGGGTGCTGGCTAGCAACAGCTTTCAGTGCTGGCACTTTTCATCTCTGAGCAATTGCTGGACGTTTGCAATTTCTCACCTGAGCTCTCTTTAGAGTGCGCGAGAGGATGAGCAGAAGATGAGGTGGCTAGAGAAGCCCAGAGCCCCAGTGTTCTTAGGCCTACAAAAGCGCTTCCAAGGAAGGGTGCTGGCTAGCAACAGCTTTCAGTGCTGGCACTTTTCATCTCTGAGCAATTGCTCGATGTTTGCAATTTCTCAACTCGTGTCTACGAGACGGAAAGAGAAGGACCGTGACTTTTGGTGGGTAGAGAAGCGCAAAGCCCCAGTGTTGCTGCGCCTGTGAAAGCGCTTCCAAGGAAGGGTGCTGGCTAGCAACAGCTTTCAGTGCTGGCACTTTTCACCTCTGAGCAATTGCTGGACGTTTGCAATTTCTCAGCTCGTGTCTACGAGACGGAAAGAGAAGGACCGTGACGTTTGGTGGCTAGAGAAGCGCAAAGCCCCAGTGTTGCTGCGCCTGTGAAAGCGCTTCCAAGGAAGGGTGCTGGCTAGCAAGAGCTTTCAGTGCTGGCACTTTTCATCTCTGAGCAATTGCTCGACGTTTGCAATTTCTCAGCTCGTGTCTACGAGACGGAAAGAGAAGGACCGTGACGTTTGGTGGCTAGAGAAGCGCAAAGCCCCAGTGTTGCTGCGCCTGTGAAAGCGCTTCCAAGGAAGGGTGCTGGCTAGCAAGAGCTTTCAGTGCTGGCACTTTTCATCTCTGAGCAATTGCTCGACGTTTGCAATTTCTCACCTGAGCTCTCTTTAGAGTGCGCGAGAGGATGAGCAGATTAGGTGGCTAGAGAAGCCCAGAGCCCCAGTGTTCTAAGGGCTACAAAAGCGCTTCCAAGGAAGGGTGCTGGCTAGCAACAGCTTTCAGTGCTGGCACTTTTCATCTCTGAGCAATTGCTCGACGTTTGCAATTTCTCAGCTCGTGTCTACGAGACGGAAAGAGAAGGACCGTGACGTTTGGTGGCTAGAGAAGCGCAAAGCCCCAGTGTTGCTGCGCCTGTGAAAGCGCTTCCAAGGAAGGGGGCTGGCTAGCAACAGCTTTCAGTGCTGGCACTTTTCATCTCTGAGCAATTGCTCGACGTTTGCAATTTCTCAGCTCGTGTCTACGAGACGGAAAGAGAAGGACCGTGATGTTTGGTGGCTAGAGAAGCGCAAAGCCCCAGTGTTGCTGCGCCTGTGAAAGCGCTTCCAAGGAAGGGTGCTGGCTAGCAACAGCTTTCAGTGCTGGCACTTTTCATCTCTGAGCAATTGCTCGACGTTTGCAATTTCTCACCTGAGCTCTCTTTAGAGTGCGCGAGAGGATGAGCAGAAGATGAGGTGGCTAGAGAAGCCCAGAGCCCCACTGTTCTTAGGCCTACAAAAGCGCTTCCAAGGAAGGGGGCTGGCTAGCAACAGCTTTCAGTGCTGGCACTTTTCATCTCTGAGCAATTGCTCGACGTTTGCAATTTCTCAGCTCGTGTCTACGAGACGGAAAGAGAAGGACCGTGACGTTTGGTGGCTAGAGAAGCGCAAAGCCCCAGTGTTACTGCGCCTGTGAAAGCGCTTCCAAGGAAGGGTGCTGGCTAGCAAGAGCTTTCAGTGCTGGCACTTTTCATCTCTGAGCAATTGCTCAACGTTTGCAATTTCTCACCTGAGCTCTCTTTAGAGTGCGCGAGAGGATGAGCAGAAGATGAGGTGGCTAGAGAAGCCCAGAGCCCCAGTGTTCTAAGGGCTACAAAAGCGCTTCCAAGGAAGGGTGCTGGCTAGCAACAGCTTTCAGTGCTGGCACTTTTCATCTCTGAGCAATTGCTCGACGTTTGCAGTTTCTCAGCTCGTGTCTACGAGACGGAAAGAGAATGACCGTGACGTTTGGTGCGTAGAGAAGCGCAAAGCCCCAGTGTTGCTGCGCCTGTGAAAGCGCTTCCAAGGAAGGGTGCTGGCTAGCAACAGCTTTCAGTGCTGGCACTTTTCACCTCTGAGCAATTGCTGGACGTTTGCAATTTCTCAGCTCGTGTCTACGAGACGGAAAGAGAAGGACCGTGACGTTTGGTGCGTATAGAAGCGCAAAGCCCCAGTGTTGCTGCGCCTGTGAAAGCGCTTCCAAGGAAGGGTGCTGGCTAGCAACAGCTTTCAGTGCTGGCACTTTTCATCTCTGAGCAATTGCTCGACGTTTGCAATTTCTCAGCTCGTGTCTACGAGACGGAAAGAGAAGGACCGTGACGTTTGGTGGCTAGAGAAGCGCAAAGCCCCAGTGTTGCTGTGCCTGTGAAAGCGCTTCCAAGGAAGGGTGCTGGCTAGCAACAGCTTTCAGTGCTGGCACTTTTCATCTCTGAGCAATTGCTCGACGTTTGCAATTTCTCACCTGAGCTCCCTTTAGAGCGCGCGAGGATGAGCAGAAGATGAGGTGGCTAGAGAAGCCCAGAGCCCCAGTGTTCTAAGGGCTACAAAAGCGCTTCCAAGGAAGGGTGCTGGCTAGCAAGAGCTTTCAGTGCTGGCACTTTTCATCTCTGAGCAATTGCTCGACGTTTGCAATTTCTCAGCTCGTGTCTACGAGACGTAAAGAGAAGGACCGTGACGTTTGGTGGGTAGAGAAGCGCAAAGCCCCAGTGTTACTGCGCCTGTGAAAGCGCTTCCAAGGAAGGGTGCTGGCTAGCAACAGCTTTCAGTGCTGGCGCTTTTCATCTCTGAGCAATTGCTCGACGTTTGCAATTTCTCACCTGAGCTCTCTTTAGAGTGCGCGAGAGGATGAGCAGAAGATGAGGTGGCTAGAGAAGCCCAGAGCCCCACTGTTCTTAGGCCTACAAAAGCGCTTCCAAGGAAGGGGGCTGGCTAGCAACAGCTTTCAGTGCTGGCACTTTTCCTCTCTGAGCAATTGCTCGACGTTTGCAATTTCTCAGCTCGTGTCTACGAGACGGAAAGAGAAGGACCGTGATGTTTGGTTGGTAGAGAAGCGCAAAGCCCCAGTGTTACTGCGCCTGTGAAAGCGCTTCCAAGGAAGGGTGCTGGCTAGCAACAGCTTTCAGTGCTGGCACTTTTCATCTCTGAGCAATTGCTCAACGTTTGCAATTTCTCCCCTGAGCTCTCTTCAGAGTGCGCGAGAGGATGAGCAGAAGATTAGGTGGCTAGAGAAGCCCAGAGCCCCAGTGTTCTTAGGCCTACAAAAGCGCTTCCAAGGAAGGGGGCTGGCTAGCAACAGCTTTCAGTGCTGGCACTTTTCATCTCTGAGCAATTGCTCGACATTTGCAGTTTCTCAGCTCGTGTCTACGAGACGGAAAGAGAATGACCGTGACGTTTGGTGCGTATAGAAACGCAAAGCCCCAGTGTTACTGCGCCTGTGAAAGCGCTTCCAAGGAAGGGTGCTGGCTAGCAACAGCTTTCAGTGCTGGCACTTTTCATCTCTGAGCAATTGCTCGACGTTTGCAATTTCTCACCTGAGCTCTCTTTAGAGTGCGCGAGAGGATGAGCAGAAGATTAGGTGGCTAGAGAAGCCCAGAGCCCCAGTGTTCTAAGGGCTACAAAAGCGCTTCCAAGGAAGGGTGCTGGCTAGCAACAGCTTTCAGTGCTGGCACTTTTCATCTCTGAGCAATTGCTCGACGTTTGCAATTTCTCAGCTCGTGTCTACGAGACGGAAAGAGAAGGACCGTGACGTTTGGTGGGTAGAGAAGCGCAAAGCCCCAGTGTTGCTGCGCCTGTGAAAGCGCTTCCAAGGAAGGGGGCTGGCTAGCAACAGCTTTCAGTGCTGGCACTTTTCATCTCTGAGCAATTGCTCGACGTTTGCAATTTCTCAGCTCGTGTCTACGTGACGGAAAGAGAAGGACCGTGATGTTTGGTGGCTAGAGAAGCGCAAAGCCCCAGTGTTGCTGCGCCTGTGAAAGCGCTTCCAAGGAAGGGTGCTGGCTAGCAACAGCTTTCAGTGCTGGCACTTTTCATCTCTGAGCAATTGCTGGACGTTTGCAATTTCTCACCTGAGCTCTCTTTAGAGTGCGCGAGAGGATGAGCAGAAGATGAGGTGGCTAGAGAAGCCCAGAGCCCCACTGTTCTTAGGCCTACAAAAGCGCTTCCAAGGAAGGGTGCTGGCTAGCAACAGCTTTCAGTGCTGGCACTTTTCATCTCTGAGCAATTGCTCGATGTTTGCAATTTCTCAACTCGTGTCTACGAGACGGAAAGAGAAGGACCGTGACGTTTGGTGGGTAGAGAAGCGCAAAGCCCCAGTGTTGCTGCGCCTGTGAAAGCGCTTCCAAGGAAGGGTGCTGGCTAGCAACAGCTTTCAGTGCTGGCACTTTTCACCTCTGAGCAATTGCTGGACGTTTGCAATTTCTCAGCTCGTGTCTACGAGACGGAAAGAGAAGGACCGTGACGTTTGGTGGGTAGAGAAGCGCAAAGCCCCAGTGTTGCTGCGCCTGTGAAAGCGCTTCCAAGGAAGGGTGCTGGCTAGCAAGAGCTTTCAGTGCTGGCACTTTTCATCTCTGAGCAATTGCTCGACGTTTGCAATTTCTCAGCTCGTGTCTACGAGACGGAAAGAGAAGGACCGTGACGTTTGGTGGGTAGAGAAGCGCAAAGCCCCAGTGTTGCTGCGCCTGTGAAAGCGCTTCCAAGGAAGGGTGCTGGCTAGCAAGAGCTTTCAGTGCTGGCACTTTTCATCTCTGAGCAATTGCTCGACGTTTGCAATTTCTCACCTGAGCTCTCTTCAGAGTGCGCGAGAGGATGAGCAGATTAGGTGGCTAGAGAAGCCCAGAGCCCCAGTGTTCTAAGGGCTACAAAAGCGCTTCCAAGGAAGGGTGCTGGCTAGCAAGAGCTTTCAGTGCTGGCACTTTTCATCTCTGAGCAATTGCTCGACGTTTGCAATTTCTCACCTGAGCTCTCTTTAGAGTGCGCGAGAGGATGAGCAGAAGATGAGGTGGCTAGAGAAGCCCAGAGCCCCACTGTTCTTAGGCCTACAAAAGCGCTTCCAAGGAAGGGGGCTGGCTAGCAACAGCTTTCAGTGCTGGCACTTTTCATCTCTGAGCAATTGCTCGACGTTTGCAATTTCTCAGCTCGTGTCTACGAGACGGAAAGAGAAGGACCGTGACGTTTGGTGGCTAGAGAAGCGCAAAGCCCCAGTGTTACTGCGCCTGTGAAAGCGCTTCCAAGGAAGGGTGCTGGCTAGCAAGAGCTTTCAGTGCTGGCACTTTTCATCTCTGAGCAATTGCTCAACGTTTGCAATTTCTCACCTCAGCTCTCTTCAGAGTGCGCGAGAGGATGAGCAGAAGATGAGGTGGCTAGACAAGCCCAGAGCCCCAGTGTTCTAAGGGCTACAAAAGCGCTTCCAAGGAAGGGTGCTGGCTAGCAACAGCTTTCAGTGCTGGCACTTTTCATCTCTGAGCAATTGCTCGACGTTTGCAGTTTCTCAGCTCGTGTCTACGAGACGGAAAGAGAATGACCGTGACGTTTGGTGCGTAGAGAAGCGCAAAGCCCCAGTGTTGCTGCGCCTGTGAAAGCGCTTCCAAGGAAGGGTGCTGGCTAGCAACAGCTTTCAGTGCTGGCACTTTTCACCTCTGAGCAATTGCTGGACGTTTGCAATTTCTCAGCTCGTGTCTACGAGACGGAAAGAGAAGGACCGTGACGTTTGGTGCGTATAGAAGCGCAAAGCCCCAGTGTTGCTGCGCCTGTGAAAGCGCTTCCAAGGAAGGGTGCTGGCTAGCAACAGCTTTCAGTGCTGGCACTTTTCATCTCTGAGCAATTGCTCGACGTTTGCAATTTCTCAGCTCGTGTCTACGAGACGGAAAGAGAAGGACCGTGACGTTTGGTGGCTAGAGAAGCGCAAAGCCCCAGTGTTGCTGTGCCTGTGAAAGCGCTTCCAAGGAAGGGTGCTGGCTAGCAACAGCTTTCAGTGCTGGCACTTTTCATCTCTGAGCAATTGCTCGACGTTTGCAATTTCTCACCTGAGCTCCCTTTAGAGCGCGCGAGGATGAGCAGAAGATGAGGTGGCTAGAGAAGCCCAGAGCCCCAGTGTTCTAAGGGCTACAAAAGCGCTTCCAAGGAAGGGGGCTGGCTAGCAACAGCTTTCAGTGCTGGCACTTTTCATCTCTGAGCAATTGCTCGACGTTTGCAATTTCTCAGCTCGTGTCTACGAGACGTAAAGAGAAGGACCGTGACGTTTGGTGGGTAGAGAAGCGCAAAGCCCCAGTGTTACTGCGCCTGTGAAAGCGCTTCCAAGGAAGGGTGCTGGCTAGCAACAGCTTTCAGTGCTGGCACTTTTCATCTCTGAGCAATTGCTCGACGTTTGCAATTTCTCACCTGAGCTCTCTTTAGAGTGCGCGAGAGGATGAGCAGAAGATGAGGTGGCTAGAGAAGCCCAGAGCCCCAGTGTTCTTAGGCCTACAAAAGCGCTTCCAAGGAAGGGGGCTGGCTAGCAACAGCTTTCAGTGCTGGCACTTTTCCTCTCTGAGCAATTGCTCGACGTTTGCAATTTCTCAGCTCGTGTCTACGAGACGGAAAGAGAAGGACCGTGATGTTTGGTTGGTAGAGAAGCGCAAAGCCCCAGTGTTACTGCGCCTGTGAAAGCGCTTCCAAGGAAGGGTGCTGGCTAGCAACAGCTTTCAGTGCTGGCACTTTTCATCTCTGAGCAATTGCTCAACGTTTGCAATTTCTCCCCTGAGCTCTCTTCAGAGTGCGCGAGAGGATGAGCAGAAGATTAGGTGGCTAGAGAAGCCCAGAGCCCCAGTGTTCTAAGGGCTACAAAAGCGCTTCCAAGGAAGGGGGCTGGCTAGCAACAGCTTTCAGTGCTGGCACTTTTCATCTCTGAGCAATTGCTCGACGTTTGCAATTTCTCAGCTCGTGTCTATGAGACGGAAAGAGAAGGACCGTGACGTTTGGTGGGTAGAGAAGCGCAAAGCCCCAGTGTTGCTGCGCCTGTGAAAGCGCTTCCAAGGAAGGGTGCTGGCTAGCAACAGCTTCCAGTGCTGGCACTTTTCATCTCTGAGCAATTACTGGACGTTTGCAATTTCTCAGCTCGTGTCTACGAGACGGAAAGAGAAGGACCGTGACGTTTGGTGGGTAGAGAAGCGCAAAGCCCCAGTGTTACTGCGCCTGTGAAAGCGCTTCCAAGGAAGGGTGCTGGCTAGCAAGAGCTTTCAGTGCTGGCACTTTTCATCTCTGAGCAATTGCTCGACGTTTGCAATTTCTCACCTGAGCTCTCTTTAGAGTGCGCGAGAGGATGAGCAGAAGATGAGGTGGCTAGAGAAGCCCAGAGCCCCACTGTTCTTAGGCCTACAAAAGCGCTTCCAAGGAAGGGTGCTGGCTAGCAACAGCTTTCAGTGCTGGCACTTTTCATCTCTGAGCAATTGCTCGACGTTTGCAATTTCTCAGCTCGTGTCTACGAGACGGAAAGAGAAGGACCGTGACGTTTGATGGCTAGAGAAGCGCAAAGCCCCAGTGTTACTGCGCCTGTGAAAGCGCTTCCAAGGAAGGGTGCTGGCTAGCAACAGCTTTCAGTGCTGGCACTTTTCATCTCTGAGCAATTGCTCAACGTTTGCAATTTCTCACCTGAGCTCTCTTTAGAGTGCGCGAGAGGATGAGCAGAAGATGAGGTGGCTAGAGAAGCCCAGAGCCCCAGTGTTCTAAGGGCTACAAAAGCGCTTCCAAGGAAGGGTGCTGGCTAGCAAGAGCTTTCAGTGCTGGCACTTTTCATCTCTGAGCAATTGCTCGACGTTTGCAATTTCTCAGCTCGTGTCTACGAGACGTAAAGAGAAGGACCGTGACGTTTGGTGGCTAGAGAAGCGCAAAGCCCCAGTGTTACTGCGCCTGTGAAAGCGCTTCCAAGGAAGGGTGCTGGCTAGCAACAGCTTTCAGTGCTGGCACTTTTCATCTCTGAGCAATTGCTCGACGTTTGCAATTTCTCACCTGAGCTCTCTTTAGAGTGCGCGAGAGGATGAGCAGAAGATGAGGTGGCTAGAGAAGCCCAGAGCCCCAGTGTTCTTAGGCCTACAAAAGCGCTTCCAAGGAAGGGGGCTGGCTAGCAACAGCTTTCAGTGCTGGCACTTTTCCTCTCTGAGCAATTGCTCGACGTTTGCAATTTCTCAGCTCGTGTCTACGAGACGGAAAGAGAAGGACCGTGATGTTTGGTTGGTAGAGAAGCGCAAAGCCCCAGTGTTACTGCGCCTGTGAAAGCGCTTCCAAGGAAGGGTGCTGGCTAGCAACAGCTTTCAGTGCTGGCACTTTTCATCTCTGAGCAATTGCTCAACGTTTGCAATTTCTCCCCTGAGCTCTCTTCAGAGTGCGCGAGAGGATGAGCAGAAGATTAGGTGGCTAGAGAAGCCCAGAGCCCCAGTGTTCTTAGGCCTACAAAAGCGCTTCCAAGGAAGGGGGCTGGCTAGCAACAGCTTTCAGTGCTGGCACTTTTCATCTCTGAGCAATTGCTCGACATTTGCAGTTTCTCAGCTCGTGTCTACGAGACGGAAAGAGAATGACCGTGACGTTTGTTGCGTATAGAAGCGCAAAGCCCCAGTGTTACTGCGCCTGTGAAAGCGCTTCCAAGGAAGGGTGCTGGCTAGCAACAGCTTTCAGTGCTGGCACTTTTCATCTCTGAGCAATTGCTCGACGTTTGCAATTTCTCACCTGAGCTCTCTTTAGAGTGCGCGAGAGGATGAGCAGAAGATTAGGTGGCTAGAGAAGCCCAGAGCCCCACTGTTCTTAGGCCTACAAAAGCGCTTCCAAGGAAGGGTGCTGGCTAGCAACAGCTTTCAGTGCTGGCACTTTTCATCTCTGAGCAATTGCTCGATGTTTGCAATTTCTCAACTCGTGTCTACGAGACGGAAAGAGAAGGACCGTGACGTTTGGTGGGTAGAGAAGCGCAAAGCCCCAGTGTTGCTGCGCCTGTGAAAGCGCTTCCAAGGAAGGGTGCTGGCTAGCAAGAGCTTTCAGTGCTGGCACTTTTCATCTCTGAGCAATTGCTGGACGTTTGCAATTTCTCACCTGAGCTCTCTTTAGAGTGCGCGAGAGGATGAGCAGAAGATGAGGTGGCTAGAGAAGCGCAAAGCCCCAGTGTTCTAAGGGCTACAAAAGCGCTTCCAAGGAAGGGGGCTGGCTAGCAACAGCTTTCAGTGCTGGCACTTTTCATCTCTGAGCAATTGCTCGAAGTTTGCAATTTCTCAGCTCGTGTCTACGAGACGTAAAGAGAAGGACCGTGATGTTTGGTGGCTAGAGAAGCGCAAAGCCCCAGTGTTACTGCGCCTGTGAAAGCGCTTCCAAGGAAGGGTGCTGGCTAGCAACAGCTTTCAGTGCTGGCACTTTTCATCTCTGAGCAATTGCTCGACGTTTGCAATTTCTCACCTGAGCTCTCTTTAGAGTGCGCGAGAGGATGAGCAGAAGATGAGGTGGCTAGAGAAGCCCAGAGCCCCAGTGTTCTTAGGCCTACAAAAGCGCTTCCAAGGAAGGGTGCTGGCTAGCAACAGCTTTCAGTGCTGGCACTTTTCATCTCTGAGCAATTGCTCGACGTTTGCAATTTCTCAGCTCGTGTCTACGAGACGGAAAGAGAAGGACCGTGACTTTTGGTGGCTAGAGAAGCGCAAAGCCCCAGTGTTACTGCGCCTGTGAAAGCGCTTCCAAGGAAGGGTGCTGGCTAGCAACAGCTTTCAGTGCTGGCACTTTTCATCTCTGAGCAATTGCTCGACGTTTGCAATTTCTCACCTGAGCTCTCTTTAGAGTGCGCGAGAGGATGAGCAGAAGATGAGGTGGCTAGAGAAGCCCAGAGCCCCAGTGTTCTAAGGCCTACAAAAGCGCTTCCAAGGAAGGGGGCTGGCTAGCAACAGCTTTCAGTACTGGCACTTTTCATCTCTGAGCAATTGCTCGATGTTTGCAATTTCTCAGCTCGTGTCTACGAGACGGAGAGATAATGACCGTGACGTTTGGTGGGTAGAGAAGCGCAAAGCCCCAGTGTTACAGCGCCTGTGAAAGCGCTTCCAAGGAAGGGTGCTGGCTAGCAACAGCTTTCAGTGCTGGCACTTTTCATCTCTGAGCAATTGCTCGACGTTTGCAATTTCTCACCTGAGCTCTCTTTAGAGTGCGCGAGAGGATGAGCAGAAAATGAGGTGGCTAAAGAAGCCCAGAGCCCCAGTGTTCTAAGGGCTACAAAAGCGCTTCCAAGGAAGGGTGCTGGCTAGCAACAGCTTTCAGTGCTGGCACTTTTCATCTCTGAGCAATTGCTTGACGTTTGCAATTTCTCAGCTTGTGTCTACGAGACGGAAAGAGAATGACCGTGACGTTTGGTGGCTAGAGAAGCGCAAAGCCCCAGTGTTGCTGCGCCTGTGAAAGCGCATCCAAGGAAGGGTGCTGGCTAGCAACAGCTTTCAGTGCTGGCACTTTTCATATCTGAGCAATTGCTCGACGTTTGCAATTTCTCACCTGAGCTCTCTTTAGAGCGCGCGAGGATGAGCAGAAGATGAGGTGGCTAGAGAAGCCCAGAGCCCCAGTGTTCTAAGGGCTACAAAAGCGCTTCCAAGGAAGGGTGCTGGCTAGCAACAGCTTTCAGTGCTGGCACTTTTCATCTCTGAGCAATTGCTCGACGTTTGCAATTTCTCACCTGAGCTCTCTTTAGAGTGCGCGAGAGGATGAGCAGAAGATGAGGTGGCTAGAGAAGCCCAGAGCCCCAGTGTTCTTAGGCCTACAAAAGCGCTTCCAAGGAAGGGTGCTGGCTAGCAAGAGCTTTCAGTGCTGGCACTTTTCATCTCTGAGCAATTGCTCGAAGTTTGCAATTTCTCAGCTCGTGTCTACGAGACGGAAAGAGAAGGACCGTGATGTTTGGTGGCTAGAGAAGCGCAAAGCCCCAGTGTTACTGCGCCTGTGAAAGCGCTTCCAAGGAAGGGTGCTGGCTAGCAACAGCTTTCAGTGCTGGCACTTTTCATCTCTGAGCAATTGCTCAACGTTTGCAATTTCTCACCTGAGCTCTCTTCAGAGTGCGCGAGAGGATGAGCAGAAGATGAGGTGGCTAAAGAAGCCCAGAGCCCCAGTGTTCTTAGGCCTACAAAAGCGCTTCCAAGGAAGGGTGCTGGCTAGCAACAGCTTTCAGTGCTGGCACTTTTCATCTCTGAGCAATTGCTCGACGTTTGCAATTTCTCAGCTCGTGTCTACGAGACGGAAAGAGAAGGACCGTGACGTTTGGTGGGTAGAGAAGCGCAAAGCCCCAGTGTTACTGCGCCTGTGAAAGCGCTTCCAAGGAAGGGTGCTGGCTAGCAACAGCTTTCAGTGCTGGCACTTTTCATCTCTGAGCAATTGCTCGACGTTTGCAATTTCTCACCTGAGCTCTCTTTAGAGTGCGCGAGAGGATGAGCAGAAGATGAGGTGGCTAAAGAAGCCCAGAGCCCCACTGTTCTTAGGCCTACAAAAGCGCTTCCAAGGAAGGGTGCTGGCTAGCAACAGCTTTCAGTACTGGCACTTTTCATCTCTGAGCAATTGCTCGACGTTTGCAATTTCTCAGCTCGTGTCTACGAGACGGAGAGATAGTGACCGTGACGTTTGGTGGGTAGAGAAGCGCAAAGCCCCAGTGTTACAGCGCCTGTGAAAGCGCTTCCAAGGAAGGGTGCTGGCTAGCAACAGCTTTCAGTGCTGGCACTTTTCATCTCTGAGCAATTGCTCGTCGTTTGCAATTTCTCACCTGAGCTCTCTTCAGAGTGCGCGAGAGGATGAGCAGAAGATGAGGTGGCTAAAGAAGCCCAGAGCCCCAGTGTTCTTAGGCCTACAAAAGCGCTTCCAAGGAAGGGTGCTGGCTAGCAAGAGCTTTCAGTGCTGGCACTTTTCATCTCTGAGCAATTGCTCGACGTTTGCAATTTCTCAGCTTGTGTCTACGAGACGGAAAGAGAATGACCGTGACGTTTGGTGTGTATAGAAGCGCAAAGCCCCAGTGTTGCTGCGCCTGTGAAAGCGCTTCCAAGGAAGGGTGCTGGCTAGCAACAGCTTTCAGTGCTGGCACTTTTCTTCTCTGAGCAATTGCTCGACGTTTGCAATTTCTCACCTGAGCTCTCTTTAGAGCGCGCGAGGATGAGCAGAAGATTAGGTGGCTAGAGAAGCCCAGAGCCCCAGTGTTCTAAGGGCTACAAAAGCGCTTCCAAGGAAGGGTGCTGGCTAGCAACAGCTTTCAGTGCTGGCACTTTTCATCTCTGAGCAATTGCTCGACGTTTGCAGTTTCTCAGCTCGTGTCTACGAGACGGAAAGAGAATGACCGTGACGTTTGGTGCGTATAGAAGCGCAAAGCCCCAGTGTTACTGCACCTGTGAAAGCGCTTCCAAGGAAGGGTGCTGGCTAGCAACAGCTTTCAGTGCTGGCACTTTTCATCTCTGAGCAATTGCTCGACGTTTGCAATTTCTCACCTGAGCTCTCTTTAGAGTGCGCGAGAGGATGAGCAGAAGATGAGGTGGCTAGAGAAGCCCAGAGCCCCAGTGTTCTTAGGCCTACAAAAGCGCTTCCAAGGAAGGGTGCTGGCTAGCAACAGCTTTCAGTGCTGGCACTTTTCATCTCTGAGCAATTGCTCGATGTTTGCAATTTCTCAGCTCGTGTCTACGAGACAGAAAGAGAAGGACCGTGACTTTTGGTGCGTATAGAAGCGCAAAGCCCCAGTGTAACTGCGCCTGTGAAAGCGCTTCCAAGGAAGGGTGCTGGCTAGCAAGAGCTTTCAGTGCTGGCACTTTTCATCTCTGAGCAATTGCTCGACGTTTGCAATTTCTCACCTGAGCTCTCTTCAGAGTGCGCGAGAGGATGAGCAGAAGATGAGGTGGCTAAAGAAGCCCAGAGCCCCAGTGTTCTTAGGCCTACAAAAGCGCTTCCAAGGAAGGGTGCTGGCTAGCAACAGCTTTCAGTGCTGGCACTTTTCATCTCTGAGCAATTGCTGGACGTTTGCAATTTCTCAGCTCGTGTCTACGAGACGGAAAGAGAATGACCGTGACGTTTGGTGCGTATAGAAGCGCAAAGCCCCAGTGTTGCTGCGCCTGTGAAAGCGCTTCCAAGGAAGGGTGCTGGCTAGCAACAGCTTTCAGTGCTGGCACTTTTCATCTCTGAGCAATTGCTCGACGTTTGCAATTTCTCACCTGAGCTCTCTTTAGAGTGCGCGAGAGGATGAGCAGAAGATGAGGTGGCTAGAGAAGCCCAGAGCCCCAGTGTTCTTAGGCCTACAAAAGCGCTTCCAAGGAAGGGTGCTGGCTAGCAACAGCTTTCAGTGCTGGCACTTTTCATCTCTGAGCAATTGCTCGATGTTTGCAATTTCTCAACTCGTGTCTACGAGACGGAAAGAGAAGGACCGTGACGTTTGGTGCGTATAGACGCGCAAAGCCCCAGTGTTGCTGCGCCTGTGAAAGCGCTTCCAAGGAAGGGTGCTGGCTAGCAACAGCTTTCAGTGCTGGCACTTTTCACCTCTGAGCAATTGCTCGACGTTTGCAATTTCTCACCTGAGCTCTCTTTAGAGTGCGCGAGAGGATGAGCAGAAGATGAGGTGGCTAGAGAAGCCCAGAGCCCCAGTGTTCTTAGGCCTACAAAAGCGCTTCCAAGGAAGGGTGCTGGCTAGCAACAGCTTTCAGTGCTGGCACTTTTCATCTCTGAGCAATTGCTCGATGTTTGCAATTTCTCAACTCGTGTCTACGAGACGGAAAGAGAATGACCGTGACGTTTGGTGCGTATAGAAGCGCAAAGCCCCAGTGTTGCTGCGCCTGTGAAAGCGCTTCCAAGGAAGGGTGCTGGCTAGCAAGAGCTTTCAGTGCTGGCACTTTTCACCTCTGAGCAATTGCTGGACGTTTGCAATTTCTCAGCTCGTGTCTAGGAGACGGAAAGAGAATGACCGTGACGTTTGGTGCGTATAGAAGCGCAAAGCCCCAGTGTTGCTGCGCCTGTGAAAGCGCTTCCAAGGAAGGGTGCTGGCTAGCAAGAGCTTTCAGTGCTGGCACTTTTCATCTCTGAGCAATTGCTCGACGTTTGCAATTTCTCAGCTCGTGTCTACGAGACGGAAAGAGAAGGACCGTGACGTTTGGTGGGTAGAGAAGCGCAAAGCCCCAGTGTTACTGCGCCTGTGAAAGCGCTTCCAAGGAAGGGTGCTGGCTAGCAACAGCTTTCAGTGCTGGCACTTTTCATCTCTGAGCAATTGCTCGACGTTTGCAATTTCTCACCTGAGCTCTCTTTAGAGTGCGCGAGAGGATGAGCAGAAGATGAGGTGGCTAGAGAAGCCCAGAGCCCCAGTGTTCTTAGGGCTACAAAAGCGCTTCCAAGGAAGGGGGCTGGCTAGCAACAGCTTTCAGTGCTGGCACTTTTCCTCTCTGAGCAATTGCTCGACGTTTGCAATTTCTCAGCTCGTGTCTACGAGACGGAAAGAGAAGGACCGTGATGTTTGGTTGGTAGAGAAGCGCAAAGCCCCAGTGTTACTGCGCCTGTGAAAGCGCTTCCAAGGAAGGGTGCTGGCTAGCAACAGCTTTCAGTGCTGGCACTTTTCATCTCTGAGCAATTGCTCAACGTTTGCAATTTCTCCCCTGAGCTCTCTTCAGAGTGCGCGAGAGGATGAGCAGAAGATTAGGTGGCTAGAGAAGCCCAGAGCCCCAGTGTTCTTAGGCCTACAAAAGCGCTTCCAAGGAAGGGGGCTGGCTAGCAAGAGCTTCCAGTGCTGGCACTTTTCATCTCTGAGCAATTGCTCGACATTTGCAGTTTCTCAGCTCGTGTCTACGAGACGGAAAGAGAATGACCGTGACGTTTGGTGCGTATAGAAACGCAAAGCCCCAGTGTTACTGCGCCTGTGAAAGCGCTTCCAAGGAAGGGTGCTGGCTAGCAACAGCTTTCAGTGCTGGCACTTTTCATCTCTGAGCAATTGCTCGACGTTTGCAATTTCTCACCTGAGCTCTCTTTAGAGTGCGCGAGAGGATGAGCAGAAGATTAGGTGGCTAGAGAAGCCCAGAGCCCCAGTGTTCTAAGGGCTACAAAAGCGCTTCCAAGGAAGGGTGCTGGCTAGCAACAGCTTTCAGTGCTGGCACTTTTCATCTCTGAGCAATTGCTCGACGTTTGCAATTTCTCAGCTCGTGTCTACGAGACGGAAAGAGAAGGACCGTGACGTTTGGTGGCTAGAGAAGCGCAAAGCCCCAGTGTTGCTGCGCCTGTGAAAGCGCTTCCAAGGAAGGGGGCTGGCTAGCAACAGCTTTCAGTGCTGGCACTTTTCATCTCTGAGCAATTGCTCGACGTTTGCAATTTCTCACCTGAGCTCTCTTTAGAGTGCGTGAGAGGATGAGCAGAAGATGAGGTGGCTAGAGAAGCCCAGAGCCCCAGTGTTCTTAGGCCTACAAAAGCGCTTCCAAGGAAGGGTGCTGGCTAGCAACAGCTTCCAGTGCTGGCACTTTTCATCTCTGAGCAATTACTGGACTTTTGCAATTTCTCAGCTCGTGTCTACGAGACGGAAAGAGAAGGACCGTGACGTTTGGTGGGTAGAGAAGCGCAAAGCCCCAGTGTTACTGCGCCTGTGAAAGCGCTTCCAAGGAAGGGTGCTGGCTAGCAAGAGCTTTCAGTGCTGGCACTTTTCATCTCTGAGCAATTGCTCAACGTTTGCAATTTCTCACCTGAGCTCTCTTTAGAGTGCGCGAGAGGATGAGCAGAAGATGAGGTGGCTAGAGAAGCCCAGAGCCCCACTGTTCTTAGGCCTACAAAAGCGCTTCCAAGGAAGGGTGCTGGCTAGCAACAGCTTTCAGTGCTGGCACTTTTCATCTCTGAGCAATTGCTCGACGTTTGCAATTTCTCAGCTCGTGTCTACGAGACGGAAAGAGAAGGACCGTGACGTTTGGTGGCTAGAGAAGCGCAAAGCCCCAGTGTTACTGCGCCTGTGAAAGCGCTTCCAAGGAAGGGTGCTGGCTAGCAAGAGCTTTCAGTGCTGGCACTTTTCATCTCTGAGCAATTGCTCGACGTTTGCAATTTCTCACCTGAGCTCCCTTTAGAGCGCGCGAGGATGAGCAGAAGATTAGGTGGCTAGAGAAGCCCAGAGCCCCAGTGTTCTAAGGGCTACAAAAGCGCTTCCAAGGAAGGGTGCTGGCTAGCAACAGCTTTCAGTGCTGGCACTTTTCATCTCTGAGCAATTGCTCGACGTTTGCAATTTCTCAGCTCGTGTCTACGAGACGGAAAGAGAAGGACCGTGACGTTTGGTGGCTAGAGAAGCGCAAAGCCCCAGTGTTGCTGCGCCTGTGAAAGCGCTTCCAAGGAAGGGGGCTGGCTAGCAACAGCTTTCAGTGCTGGCACTTTTCATCTCTGAGCAATTGCTCGACGTTTGCAATTTCTCACCTGAGCTCTCTTTAGAGTGCGTGAGAGGATGAGCAGAAGATGAGGTGGCTAGAGAAGCCCAGAGCCCCAGTGTTCTTAGGCCTACAAAAGCGCTTCCAAGGAAGGGTGCTGGCTAGCAACAGCTTCCAGTGCTGGCACTTTTCATCTCTGAGCAATTACTGGACTTTTGCAATTTCTCAGCTCGTGTCTACGAGACGGAAAGAGAAGGACCGTGACGTTTGGTGGGTAGAGAAGCGCAAAGCCCCAGTGTTACTGCGCCTGTGAAAGCGCTTCCAAGGAAGGGTGCTGGCTAGCAAGAGCTTTCAGTGCTGGCACTTTTCATCTCTGAGCAATTGCTCAACGTTTGCAATTTCTCACCTGAGCTCTCTTTAGAGTGCGCGAGAGGATGAGCAGAAGATGAGGTGGCTAGAGAAGCCCAGAGCCCCACTGTTCTTAGGCCTACAAAAGCGCTTCCAAGGAAGGGTGCTGGCTAGCAACAGCTTTCAGTGCTGGCACTTTTCATCTCTGAGCAATTGCTCGACGTTTGCAATTTCTCAGCTCGTGTCTACGAGACGGAAAGAGAAGGACCGTGACGTTTGGTGGCTAGAGAAGCGCAAAGCCCCAGTGTTACTGCGCCTGTGAAAGCGCTTCCAAGGAAGGGTGCTGGCTAGCAACAGCTTTCAGTGCTGGCACTTTTCATCTCTGAGCAATTGCTCAACGTTTGCAATTTCTCACCTGAGCTCTCTTTAGAGTGCGCGAGAGGATGAGCAGAAGATGAGGTGGCTAGAGAAGCCCAGAGCCCCAGTGTTCTAAGGGCTACAAAAGCGCTTCCAAGGAAGGGTGCTGGCTAGCAACAGCTTTCAGTGCTGGCACTTTTCATCTCTGAGCAATTGCTCGACGTTTGCAGTTTCTCAGCTCGTGTCTACGAGACGGAAAGAGAATGACCGTGACGTTTGGTGCGTAGAGAAGCGCAAAGCCCCAGTGTTGCTGCGCCTGTGAAAGCGCTTCCAAGGAAGGGTGCTGGCTAGCAACAGCTTTCAGTGCTGGCACTTTTCACCTCTGAGCAATTGCTGGACGTTTGCAATTTCTCAGCTCGTGTCTAGGAGACGGAAAGAGAATGACCGTGACGTTTGGTGCGTATAGAAGCGCAAAGCCCCAGTGTTGCTGCGCCTGTGAAAGCGCTTCCAAGGAAGGGTGCTGGCTAGCAACAGCTTTCAGTGCTGGCACTTTTCATCTCTGAGCAATTGCTCGACGTTTGCAATTTCTCAGCTCGTGTCTACGAGACGGAAAGAGAAGGACCGTGACGTTTGGTGGCTAGAGAAGCGCAAAGCCCCAGTGTTACTGCGCCTGTGAAAGCGCTTCCAAGGAAGGGTGCTGGCTAGCAACAGCTTTCAGTGCTGGCACTTTTCATCTCTGAGCAATTGCTCGACGTTTGCAATTTCTCACCTGAGCTCCCTTTAGAGCGCGCGAGGATGAGCAGAAGATGAGGTGGCTAGAGAAGCCCAGAGCCCCAGTGTTCTAAGGGCTACAAAAGCGCTTCCAAGGAAGGGTGCTGGCTAGCAAGAGCTTTCAGTGCTGGCACTTTTCATCTCTGAGCAATTGCTCGACGTTTGCAATTTCTCAGCTCGTGTCTACGAGACGGAAAGAGAAGGACCGTGACGTTTGGTGGGTAGAGAAGCGCAAAGCCCCAGTGTTACTGCGCCTGTGAAAGCGCTTCCAAGGAAGGGTGCTGGCTAGCAACAGCTTTCAGTGCTGGCACTTTTCATCTCTGAGCAATTGCTCGACGTTTGCAATTTCTCACCTGAGCTCTCTTTAGAGTGCGCGAGAGGATGAGCAGAAGATGAGGTGGCTAGAGAAGCCCAGAGCCCCAGTGTTCTTAGGCCTACAAAAGCGCTTCCAAGGAAGGGTGCTGGCTAGCAACAGCTTTCAGTGCTGGCACTTTTCCTCTCTGAGCAATTGCTCGACGTTTGCAATTTCTCAGCTCGTGTCTAGGAGACGGAAAGAGAAGGACCGTGATGTTTGGTTGGTAGAGAAGCGCAAAGCCCCAGTGTTACTGCGCCTGTGAAAGCGCTTCCAAGGAAGGGTGCTGGCTAGCAACAGCTTTCAGTGCTGGCACTTTTCATCTCTGAGCAATTGCTCAACGTTTGCAATTTCTCCCCTGAGCTCTCTTCAGAGTGCGCGAGAGGATGAGCAGAAGATTAGGTGGCTAGAGAAGCCCAGAGCCCCAGTGTTCTTAGGCCTACAAAAGCGCTTCCAAGGAAGGGGGCTGGCTAGCAACAGCTTTCAGTGCTGGCACTTTTCATCTCTGAGCAATTGCTCGACATTTGCAGTTTCTCAGCTCGTGTCTACGAGACGGAAAGAGAATGACCGTGACGTTTGTTGCGTATAGAAGCGCAAAGCCCCAGTGTTACTGCGCCTGTGAAAGCGCTTCCAAGGAAGGGTGCTGGCTAGCAACAGCTTTCAGTGCTGGCACTTTTCATCTCTGAGCAATTGCTCGACGTTTGCAATTTCTCACCTGAGCTCTCTTTAGAGTGCGCGAGAGGATGAGCAGAAGATTAGGTGGCTAGACAAGCCCAGAGCCCCAGTGTTCTTAGGCCTACAAAAGCGCTTCCAAGGAAGGGTGCTGGCTAGCAACAGCTTTCAGTGCTGGCACTTTTCATCTCTGAGCAATTGCTCGATGTTTGCAATTTCTCAACTCGTGTCTACGAGACGGAAAGAGAAGGACCGTGACGTTTGGTGGGTAGAGAAGCGCAAAGCCCCAGTGTTGCTGCGCCTGTGAAAGCGCTTCCAAGGAAGGGTGCTGGCTAGCAAGAGCTTTCAGTGCTGGCACTTTTCATCTCTGAGCAATTGCTCGACGTTTGCAATTTCTCACCTGAGCTCTCTTTAGAGTGCGCGAGAGGATGAGCAGAAGATGAGGTGGCTAGAGAAGCCCAGAGCCCCAGTGTTCTAAGGGCTACAAAAGCGCTTCCAAGGAAGGGTGCTGGCTAGCAACAGCTTTCAGTGCTGGCACTTTTCATCTCTGAGCAATTGCTCGAAGTTTGCAATTTCTCAGCTCGTGTCTACGAGACGGAAAGAGAAGGACCGTGATGTTTGGTGGCTAGAGAAGCGCAAAGCCCCAGTGTTACTGCGCCTGTGAAAGCGCTTCCAAGGAAGGGTGCTGGCTAGCAACAGCTTTCAGTGCTGGCACTTTTCATCTCTGAGCAATTGCTCGACGTTTGCAATTTCTCACCTGAGCTCTCTTTAGAGTGCGCGAGAGGATGAGCAGAAGATGAGGTGGCTAGAGAAGCCCAGAGCCCCAGTGTTCTTAGGCCTACAAAAGCGCTTCCAAGGAAGGGTGCTGGCTAGCAACAGCTTTCAGTGCTGGCACTTTTCATCTCTGAGCAATTGCTCGACGTTTGCAATTTCTCAGCTCGTGTCTACGAGACGGAAAGAGAAGGACCGTGACGTTTGGTGGCTAGAGAAGCGCAAAGCCCCAGTGTTACTGCGCCTGTGAAAGCGCTTCCAAGGAAGGGTGCTGGCTAGCAACAGCTTTCAGTGCTGGCACTTTTCATCTCTGAGCAATTGCTCGACGTTTGCAATTTCTCACCTGAGCTCTCTTTAGAGTGCGCGAGAGGATGAGCAGAAGATGAGGTGGCTAGAGAAGCCCAGAGCCCCAGTGTTCTAAGGCCTACAAAAGCGCTTCCAAGGAAGGGGGCTGGCTAGCAACAGCTTTCAGTACTGGCACTTTTCATCTCTGAGCAATTGCTCGATGTTTGCAATTTCTCAGCTCGTGTCTACGAGACGGAGAGATAATGACCGTGACGTTTGGTGGGTAGAGAAGCGCAAAGCCCCAGTGTTACAGCGCCTGTGAAAGCGCTTCCAAGGAAGGGTGCTGGCTAGCAACAGCTTTCAGTGCTGGCACTTTTCATCTCTGAGCAATTGCTCGACGTTTGCAATTTCTCACCTGAGCTCTCTTTAGAGTGCGCGAGAGGATGAGCAGAAAATGAGGTGGCTAAAGAAGCCCAGAGCCCCAGTGTTCTAAGGGCTACAAAAGCGCTTCCAAGGAAGGGTGCTGGCTAGCAACAGCTTTCAGTGCTGGCACTTTTCCTCTCTGAGCAATTGCTCGACGTTTGCAATTTCTCAGCTTGTGTCTACGAGACGGAAAGAGAATGACCGTGACGTTTGGTGGCTAGAGAAGCGCAAAGCCCCAGTGTTGCTGCGCCTGTGAAAGCGCATCCAAGGAAGGGTGCTGGCTAGCAACAGCTTTCAGTGCTGGCACTTTTCATATCTGAGCAATTGCTCGACGTTTGCAATTTCTCACCTGAGCTCTCTTTAGAGTGCGCGAGAGGATGAGCAGAAGATGAGGTGGCTAGAGAAGCCCAGAGCCCCAGTGTTCTAAGGGCTACAAAAGCGCTTCCAAGGAAGGGTGCTGGCTAGCAACAGCTTTCAGTGCTGGCACTTTTCATCTCTGAGCAATTGCTCGACGTTTGCAATTTCTCACCTGAGCTCTCTTTAGAGTGCGCGAGAGGATGAGCAGAAGATGAGGTGGCTAGAGAAGCCCAGAGCCCCAGTGTTCTTAGGCCTACAAAAGCGCTTCCAAGGAAGGGTGCTGGCTAGCAAGAGCTTTCAGTGCTGGCACTTTTCATCTCTGAGCAATTGCTCGAAGTTTGCAATTTCTCAGCTCGTGTCTACGAGACGGAAAGAGAAGGACCGTGATGTTTGGTGGCTAGAGAAGCGCAAAGGCCCAGTGTTACTGCGCCTGTGAAAGCGCTTCCAAGGAAGGGTGCTGGCTAGCAACAGCTTTCAGTGCTGGCACTTTTCATCTCTGAGCAATTGCTCAACGTTTGCAATTTCTCACCTGAGCTCTCTTCAGAGTGCGCGAGAGGATGAGCAGAAGATGAGGTGGCTAAAGAAGCCCAGAGCCCCAGTGTTCTTAGGCCTACAAAAGCGCTTCCAAGGAAGGGTGCTGGCTAGCAACAGCTTTCAGTGCTGGCACTTTTCATCTCTGAGCAATTGCTCGACGTTTGCAATTTCTCAGCTCGTGTCTACGAGACGGAAAGAGAATGACCGTGACGTTTGGTGGGTAGAGAAGCGCAAAGCCCCAGTGTTACTGCGCCTGTGAAAGCGCTTCCAAGGAAGGGTGCTGGCTAGCAAGAGCTTTCAGTGCTGGCACTTTTCATCTCTGAGCAATTGCTCGACGTTTGCAATTTCTCACCTGAGCTCTCTTTAGAGTGCGCGAGAGGATGAGCAGAAGATGAGGTGGCTAAAGAAGCCCAGAGCCCCACTGTTCTTAGGCCTACAAAAGCGCTTCCAAGGAAGGGTGCTGGCTAGCAACAGCTTTCAGTGCTGGCACTTTTCATCTCTGAGCAATTGCTCGACGTTTGCAATTTCTCAGCTTGTGTCTACGAGACGGAAAGAGAATGACCGTGACGTTTGGTGTGTATAGAAGCGCAAAGCCCCAGTGTTGCTGCGCCTGTGAAAGCGCTTCCAAGGAAGGGTGCTGGCTAGCAACAGCTTTCAGTGCTGGCACTTTTCTTCTCTGAGCAATTGCTCGACGTTTGCAATTTCTCACCTGAGCTCTCTTTAGAGCGCGCGAGGATGAGCAGAAGATTAGGTGGCTAGAGAAGCCCAGAGCCCCAGTGTTCTAAGGGCTACAAAAGCGCTTCCAAGGAAGGGTGCTGGCTAGCAACAGCTTTCAGTGCTGGCACTTTTCATCTCTGAGCAATTGCTCGACGTTTGCAGTTTCTCAGCTCGTGTCTACGAGACGGAAAGAGAATGACCGTGACGTTTGGTGCGTATAGAAGCGCAAAGCCCCAGTGTTACTGCACCTGTGAAAGCGCTTCCAAGGAAGGGTGCTGGCTAGCAACAGCTTTCAGTGCTGGCACTTTTCATCTCTGAGCAATTGCTCGACGTTTGCAATTTCTCACCTGAGCTCTCTTTAGAGTGCGCGAGAGGATGAGCAGAAGATGAGGTGGCTAGAGAAGCCCAGAGCCCCAGTGTTCTTAGGCCTACAAAAGCGCTTCCAAGGAAGGGTGCTGGCTAGCAACAGCTTTCAGTGCTGGCACTTTTCATCTCTGAGCAATTGCTCGATGTTTGCAATTTCTCAGCTCGTGTCTACGAGACAGAAAGAGAAGGACCGTGACTTTTGGTGCGTATAGAAGCGCAAAGCCCCAGTGTAACTGCGCCTGTGAAAGCGCTTCCAAGGAAGGGTGCTGGCTAGCAAGAGCTTTCAGTGCTGGCAGTTTTCATCTCTGAGCAATTGCTCGACGTTTGCAATTTCTCACCTGAGCTCTCTTCAGAGTGCGCGCGAGGATGAGCAGAAGATGAGGTGGCTAAAGAAGCCCAGAGCCCCAGTGTTCTTAGGCCTACAAAAGCGCTTCCAAGGAAGGGTGCTGGCTAGCAACAGCTTTCAGTGCTGGCACTTTTCATCTCTGAGCAATTGCTGGACGTTTGCAATTTCTCAGCTCGTGTCTAGGAGACGGAAAGAGAATGACCGTGACGTTTGGTGCGTATAGAAGCGCAAAGCCCCAGTGTTGCTGCGCCTGTGAAAGCGCTTCCAAGGAAGGGTGCTGGCTAGCAACAGCTTTCAGTGCTGGCACTTTTCATCTCTGAGCAATTGCTCGACGTTTGCAATTTCTCACCTGAGCTCTCTTTAGAGTGCGCGAGAGGATGAGCAGAAGATGAGGTGGCTAGAGAAGCCCAGAGCCGCAGTGTTCTTAGGCCTACAAAAGCGCTTCCAAGGAAGGGTGCTGGCTAGCAACAGCTTTCAGTGCTGGCACTTTTCATCTCTGAGCAATTGCTCGATGTTTGCAATTTCTCAACTCGTGTCTACGAGACGGAAAGAGAAGGACCGTGACGTTTGGTGCGTATAGACGCGCAAAGCCCCAGTGTTGCTGCGCCTGTGAAAGCGCTTCCAAGGAAGGGTGCTGGCTAGCAACAGCTTTCAGTGCTGGCACTTTTCACCTCTGAGCAATTGCTCGACGTTTGCAATTTCTCACCTGAGCTCTCTTTAGAGTGCGCGAGAGGATGAGCAGAAGATGAGGTGGCTAGAGAAGCCCAGAGCCCCAGTGTTCTTAGGCCTACAAAAGCGCTTCCAAGGAAGGGTGCTGGCTAGCAAGAGCTTTCAGTGCTGGCACTTTTCATCTCTGAGCAATTGCTCGATGTTTGCAATTTCTCAACTCGTGTCTACGAGACGGAAAGAGAATGACCGTGACGTTTGGTGCGTATAGAAGCGCAAAGCCCCAGTGTTGCTGCGCCTGTGAAAGCGCTTCCAAGGAAGGGTGCTGGCTAGCAACAGCTTTCAGTGCTGGCACTTTTCACCTCTGAGCAATTGCTGGACGTTTGCAATTTCTCAGCTCGTGTCTAGGAGACGGAAAGAGAATGACCGTGACGTTTGGTGCGTATAGAAGCGCAAAGCCCCAGTGTTGCTGCGCCTGTGAAAGCGCTTCCAAGGAAGGGTGCTGGCTAGCAACAGCTTTCAGTGCTGGCACTTTTCATCTCTGAGCAATTGCTCGACGTTTGCAATTTCTCAGCTCGTGTCTACGAGACGGAAAGAGAAGGACCGTGACGTTTGGTGGCTAGAGAAGCGCAAAGCCCCAGTGTTACTGCGCCTGTGAAAGCGCTTCCAAGGAAGGGTGCTGGCTAGCAAGAGCTTTCAGTGCTGGCACTTTTCATCTCTGAGCAATTGCTCGACGTTTGCAATTTCTCACCTGAGCTCTCTTTAGAGTGCGCGCGAGGATGAGCAGAAGATGAGGTGGCTAGAGAAGCCCAGAGCCCCAGTGTTCTAAGGGCTACAAAAGCGCTTCCAAGGAAGGGTGCTGGCTAGCAAGAGCTTTCAGTGCTGGCACTTTTCATCTCTGAGCAATTGCTCGACGTTTGCAATTTCTCAGCTCGTGTCTACGAGACAGAAAGAGAAGGACCGTGACTTTTGGTGCGTATAGAAGCGCAAAGCCCCAGTGTAACTGCGCCTGTGAAAGCGCTTCCAAGGAAGGGTGCTGGCTAGCAACAGCTTTCAGTGCTGGCACTTTTCATCTCTGAGCAATTGCTCGACGTTTGCAATTTCTCACCTGAGCTCTCTTCAGAGTGCGCGAGAGGATGAGCAGAAGATGAGGTGGCTAAAGAAGCCCAGAGCCCCAGTGTTCTTAGGCCTACAAAAGCGCTTCCAAGGAAGGGTGCTGGCTAGCAACAGCTTTCAGTGCTGGCACTTTTCATCTCTGAGCAATTGCTCGATGTTTGCAATTTCTCAACTCGTGTCTACGAGACGGAAAGAGAAGGACCGTGACGTTTGGTGCGTATAGACGCGCAAAGCCCCAGTGTTGCTGCGCCTGTGAAAGCGCTTCCAAGGAAGGGTGCTGGCTAGCAACAGCTTTCAGTGCTGGCACTTTTCACCTCTGAGCAATTGCTCGACGTTTGCAATTTCTCACCTGAGCTCTCTTCAGAGTGCGCGAGAGGATGAGCAGAAGATGAGGTGGCTAGAGAAGCCCAGAGCCCCACTGTTCTTAGGCCTACAAAAGCGCTTCCAAGGAAGGGTGCTGGCTAGCAAGAGCTTTCAGTGCTGGCACTTTTCATCTCTGAGCAATTGCTCGATGTTTGCAATTTCTCAACTCGTGTCTACGAGACGGAAAGAGAATGACCGTGACGTTTGGTGCGTATAGAAGCGCAAAGCCCCAGTGTTGCTGCGCCTGTGAAAGCGCTTCCAAGGAAGGGTGCTGGCTAGCAACAGCTTTCAGTGCTGGCACTTTTCACCTCTGAGCAATTGCTGGACGTTTGCAATTTCTCAGCTCGTGTCTAGGAGACGGAAAGAGAATGACCGTGACGTTTGGTGCGTATAGAAGCGCAAAGCCCCAGTGTTGCTGCGCCTGTGAAAGCGCTTCCAAGGAAGGGTGCTGGCTAGCAACAGCTTTCAGTGCTGGCACTTTTCATCTCTGAGCAATTGCTCGACGTTTGCAATTTCTCAGCTCGTGTCTACGAGACGGAAAGAGAAGGACCGTGACGTTTGGTGGCTAGAGAAGCGCAAAGCCCCAGTGTTACTGCGCCTGTGAAAGCGCTTCCAAGGAAGGGTGCTGGCTAGCAAGAGCTTTCAGTGCTGGCACTTTTCATCTCTGAGCAATTGCTCGACGTTTGCAATTTCTCACCTGAGCTCTCTTTAGAGTGCGCGCGAGGATGAGCAGAAGATGAGGTGGCTAGAGAAGCCCAGAGCCCCAGTGTTCTAAGGGCTACAAAAGCGCTTCCAAGGAAGGGTGCTGGCTAGCAAGAGCTTTCAGTGCTGGCACTTTTCATCTCTGAGCAATTGCTCGACGTTTGCAATTTCTCAGCTCGTGTCTACGAGACGGAAAGAGAAGGACCGTGACGTTTGGTGGGTAGAGAAGCGCAAAGCCCCAGTGTTACTGCGCCTGTGAAAGCGCTTCCAAGGAAGGGTGCTGGCTAGCAACAGCTTTCAGTGCTGGCACTTTTCATCTCTGAGCAATTGCTCGACGTTTGCAATTTCTCACCTGAGCTCTCTTTAGAGTGCGCGAGAGGATGAGCAGAAGATGAGGTGGCTAAAGAAGCCCAGAGCCCCAGTGTTCTTAGGCCTACAAAAGCGCTTCCAAGGAAGGGGGCTGGCTAGCAACAGCTTTCAGTGCTGGCACTTTTCCTCTCTGAGCAATTGCTCGACGTTTGCAATTTCTCAGCTCGTGTCTACGAGACGGAAAGAGAAGGACCGTGATGTTTGGTTGGTAGAGAAGCGCAAAGCCCCAGTGTTACTGCGCCTGTGAAAGCGCTTCCAAGGAAGGGTGCTGGCTAGCAACAGCTTTCAGTGCTGGCACTTTTCATCTCTGAGCAATTGCTCAACGTTTGCAATTTCTCCCCTGAGCTCTCTTCAGAGTGCGCGAGAGGATGAGCAGAAGATGAGGTGGCTAGAGAAGCCCAGAGCCCCAGTGTTCTTAGGCCTACAAAAGCGCTTCCAAGGAAGGGGGCTGGCTAGCAAGAGCTTTCAGTGCTGGCACTTTTCATCTCGGAGCAATTGCTCGACATTTGCAGTTTCTCAGCTCGTGTCTACGAGACGGAAAGAGAATGACCGTGACGTTTGTTGCGTATAGAAGCGCAAAGCCCCAGTGTTACTGCGCCTGTGAAAGCGCTTCCAAGGAAGGGTGCTGGCTAGCAAGAGCTTTCAGTGCTGGCACTTTTCATCTCTGAGCAATTGCTCGACGTTTGCAATTTCTCACCTGAGCTCTCTTTAGAGTGCGCGAGAGGATGAGCAGAAGATGAGGTGGCTAGAGAAGCCCAGAGCCCCAGTGTTCTAAGGGCTACAAAAGCGCTTCCAAGGAAGGG
Organism: Sarcoramphus papa; assembly: GCA_037962945.1. NCBI lineage: Eukaryota > Metazoa > Chordata > Aves > Accipitriformes > Cathartidae > Sarcoramphus > Sarcoramphus papa. The sequence goes on along the minus strand of JBBMRM010000093.1, from coordinate 3,414,874 downwards.
GGCTGGCTAGCAACAGCTTTCAGTGCTGGCACTTTTCATCTCTGAGCAATTGCTCGAAGTTTGCAATTTCTCAGCTCGTGTCTACGAGACGGAAAGAGAAGGACCGTGATGTTTGGTGGCTAGAGAAGCGCAAAGCCCCAGTGTTACTGCGCCTGTGAAAGCGCTTCCAAGGAAGGGTGCTGGCTAGCAAGAGCTTTCAGTGCTGGCACTTTTCATCTCTGAGCAATTGCTCGACGTTTGCAATTTCTCACCTGAGCTCTCTTTAGAGTGCGCGAGAGGATGAGCAGAAGATGAGGTGGCTAGAGAAGCCCAGAGCCCCAGTGTTCTTAGGCCTACAAAAGCGCTTCCAAGGAAGGGTGCTGGCTAGCAACAGCTTTCAGTGCTGGCACTTTTCATCTCTGAGCAATTGATCGACGTTTGCAATTTCTCAGCTCGTGTCTACGAGACGGAAAGAGAAGGACCGTGACGTTTGGTGGCTAGAGAAGCGCAAAGCCCCAGGGTTACTGCGCCTGTGAAAGCGCTTCCAAGGAAGGGTGCTGGCTAGCAACAGCTTTCAGTGCTGGCACTTTTCATCTCTGAGCAATTGCTCGACGTTTGCAATTTCTCACCTGAGCTCTCTTTAGAGTGCGCGAGAGGATGAGCAGAAGATGAGGTGGCTAAAGAAGCCCAGAGCCCCACTGTTCTTAGGCCTACAAAAGCGCTTCCAAGGAAGGGGGCTGGCTAGCAACAGCTTTCAGTACTGGCACTTTTCATCTCTGAGCAATTGCTCGATGTTTGCAATTTCTCAGCTCGTGTCTACGAGACGGAGAGATAATGACCGTGACGTTTGGTGGGTAGAGAAGCGCAAAGCCCCAGTGTTACAGCGCCTGTGAAAGCGCTTCCAAGGAAGGGTGCTGGCTAGCAACAGCTTTCAGTGCTGGCACTTTTCATCTCTGAGCAATTGCTCGACGTTTGCAATTTCTCACCTGAGCTCTCTTTAGAGTGCGCGAGAGGATGAGCAGAAAATGAGGTGGCTAAAGAAGCCCAGAGCCCCAGTGTTCTAAGGGCTACAAAAGCGCTTCCAAGGAAGGGTGCTGGCTAGCAAGAGCTTTCAGTGCTGGCACTTTTCATCTCTGAGCAATTGCTCGACGTTTGCAATTTCTCAGCTTGTGTCTACGAGACGGAAAGAGAATGACCGTGACGTTTGGTGGCTAGAGAAGCGCAAAGCCCCAGTGTTGCTGCGCCTGTGAAAGCGCATCCAAGGAAGGGTGCTGGCTAGCAACAGCTTTCAGTGCTGGCACTTTTCATATCTGAGCAATTGCTCGACGTTTGCAATTTCTCACCTGAGCTCTCTTTAGAGCGCGCGAGGATGAGCAGAAGATGAGGTGGCTAGAGAAGCCCAGAGCCCCAGTGTTCTAAGGGCTACAAAAGCGCTTCCAAGGAAGGGTGCTGGCTAGCAACAGCTTTCAGTGCTGGCACTTTTCATCTCTGAGCAATTGCTCGACGTTTGCAATTTCTCACCTGAGCTCTCTTTAGAGTGCGCGAGAGGATGAGCAGAAGATGAGGTGGCTAGAGAAGCCCAGAGCCCCAGTGTTCTTAGGCCTACAAAAGCGCTTCCAAGGAAGGGTGCTGGCTAGCAACAGCTTTCAGTGCTGGCACTTTTCATCTCTGAGCAATTGCTCGACGTTTGCAATTTCTCAGCTCGTGTCTACGAGACGGAAAGAGAAGGACCGTGATGTTTGGTGGCTAGAGAAGCGCAAAGCCCCAGTGTTACTGCGCCTGTGAAAGCGCTTCCAAGGAAGGGTGCTGGCTAGCAACAGCTTTCAGTGCTGGCACTTTTCATCTCTGAGCAATTGCTCAACGTTTGCAATTTCTCCCCTGAGCTCTCTTCAGAGTGCGCGAGAGGATGAGCAGAAGATGAGGTGGCTAAAGAAGCCCAGAGCCCCAGTGTTCTTAGGCCTACAAAAGCGCTTCCAAGGAAGGGTGCTGGCTAGCAACAGCTTTCAGTGCTGGCACTTTTCATCTCTGAGCAATTGCTCGTCGTTTGCAATTTCTCACCTGAGCTCTCTTCAGAGTGCGCGAGAGGATGAGCAGAAGATGAGGTGGCTAAAGAAGCCCAGAGCCCCACTGTTCTTAGGCCTACAAAAGCGCTTCCAAGGAAGGGTGCTGGCTAGCAACAGCTTTCAGTACTGGCACTTTTCATCTCTGAGCAATTGCTCGACGTTTGCACTTTCTCAGCTCGTGTCTACGAGACGGAGAGATAGTGACCGTGACGTTTGGTGGGTAGAGAAGCGCAAAGCCCCAGTGTTACAGCGCCTGTGAAAGCGCTTCCAAGGAAGGGTGCTGGCTAGCAACAGCTTTCAGTGCTGGCACTTTTCATCTCTGAGCAATTGCTCGTCGTTTGCAATTTCTCACCTGAGCTCTCTTCAGAGTGCGCGAGAGGATGAGCAGAAGATGAGGTGTCTAGAGAAGCCCAGAGCCCCAGTGTTCTTAGGCCTACAAAAGCGCTTCCAAGGAAGGGTGCTGGCTAGCAAGAGCTTTCAGTGCTGGCACTTTTCATCTCTGAGCAATTGCTCGACGTTTGCAATTTCTCAGCTTGTGTCTACGAGACGGAAAGAGAATGACCGTGACGTTTGGTGTGTATAGAAGCGCAAAGCCCCAGTGTTGCTGCGCCTGTGAAAGCGCTTCCAAGGAAGGGTGCTGGCTAGCAACAGCTTTCAGTGCTGGCACTTTTCTTCTCTGAGCAATTGCTCGACGTTTGCAATTTCTCACCTGAGCTCTCTTTAGAGCGCGCGAGGATGAGCAGAAGATTAGGTGGCTAGAGAAGCCCAGAGCCCCAGTGTTCTAAGGGCTACAAAAGCGCTTCCAAGGAAGGGTGCTGGCTAGCAACAGCTTTCAGTGCTGGCACTTTTCATCTCTGAGCAATTGCTCGACGTTTGCAGTTTCTCAGCTCGTGTCTACGAGACGGAAAGAGAATGACCGTGACGTTTGGTGCGTATAGAAGCGCAAAGCCCCAGTGTTACTGCACCTGTGAAAGCGCTTCCAAGGAAGGGTGCTGGCTAGCAACAGCTTTCAGTGCTGGCACTTTTCATCTCTGAGCAATTGCTCGACATTTGCAATTTCTCACCTGAGCTCTCTTTAGAGTGCGCGAGAGGATGAGCAGAAGATGAGGTGGCTAGAGAAGCCCAGAGCCCCAGTGTTCTTAGGCCTACAAAAGCGCTTCCAAGGAAGGGTGCTGGCTAGCAACAGCTTTCAGTGCTGGCACTTTTCATCTCTGAGCAATTGCTCGATGTTTGCAATTTCTCAGCTCGTGTCTACGAGACAGAAAGAGAAGGACCGTGACTTTTGGTGCGTATAGAAGCGCAAAGCCCCAGTGTAACTGCGCCTGTGAAAGCGCTTCCAAGGAAGGGTGCTGGCTAGCAACAGCTTTCAGTGCTGGCACTTTTCATCTCTGAGCAATTGCTCGACGTTTGCAATTTCTCACCTGAGCTCTCTTCAGAGTGCGCGAGAGGATGAGCAGAAGATGAGGTGGCTAAAGAAGCCCAGAGCCCCAGTGTTCTTAGGCCTACAAAAGCGCTTCCAAGGAAGGGTGCTGGCTAGCAACAGCTTTCAGTGCTGGCACTTTTCATCTCTGAGCAATTGCTCGATGTTTGCAATTTCTCAACTCGTGTCTACGAGACGGAAAGAGAAGGACCGTGACGTTTGGTGCGTATAGACGCGCAAAGCCCCAGTGTTGCTGCGCCTGTGAAAGCGCTTCCAAGGAAGGGTGCTGGCTAGCAACAGCTTTCAGTGCTGGCACTTTTCACCTCTGAGCAATTGCTCGACGTTTGCAATTTCTCACCTGAGCTCTCTTTAGAGTGCGCGAGAGGATGAGCAGAAGATGAGGTGGCTAGAGAAGCCCAGAGCCCCAGTGTTCTTAGGCCTACAAAAGCGCTTCCAAGGAAGGGTGCTGGCTAGCAACAGCTTTCAGTGCTGGCACTTTTCATCTCTGAGCAATTGCTCGATGTTTGCAATTTCTCAGCTCGTGTCTACGAGACGGAAAGAGAATGACCGTGACGTTTGGTGTGTATAGAAGCGCAAAGCCCCAGTGTTGCTGCGCCTGTGAAAGCGCTTCCAAGGAAGGGTGCTGGCTAGCAAGAGCTTTCAGTGCTGGCACTTTTCATCTCTGAGCAATTGCTCGACGTTTGCAATTTCTCAGCTCGTGTCTACGAGACGGAAAGAGAAGGACCGTGACGTTTGCTGGCTAGAGAAGCGCAAAGCCCCAGTGTTACTGCGCCTGTGAAATCGCTTCCAAGGAAGGGTGCTGGCTAGCAAGAGCTTTCAGTGCTGGCACTTTTCATCTCTGAGCAATTGCTCGACGTTTGCAATTTCTCACCTCAGCTCTCTTCAGAGTGCGCAGAGGATGAGCAGAAGATGAGGTGGCTAAAGAAGCCCAGAGCCCCAGTGTTCTAAGGGCTACAAAAGCGCTTCCAAGGAAGGGTGCTGGCTAGCAACAGCTTTCAGTGCTGGCACTTTTCCTCTCTGAGCAATTGATCGAAGTTTGCAATTTGTCAGCTCGTGTCTACGAGACGGAAAGAGAAGGACCGTGATGTTTGGTGGCTAGAGAAGCGCAAAGCCCCAGGGTTACTGCGCCTGTGAAAGCGCTTCCAAGGAAGGGTGCTGGCTAGCAAGAGCTTTCAGAGCTGGCACTTTTCATCTCTGAGCAATTGCTCGACATTTGCAATTTCTCACCTGAGCTCTCTTTAGAGTGCGCGAGAGGATGAGCAGAAGATGAGGTGGCTAGAGAAGCCCAGAGCCCCAGTGTTCTTAGGCCTACAAAAGCGCTTCCAAGGAAGGGTGCTGGCTAGCAACAGCTTTCAGTGCTGGCACTTTTCATCTCTGAGCAATTGCTCGACGTTTGCAATTTCTCACCTGAGCTCTCTTCAGAGTGCGCGAGAGGATGAGCAGAAGATGAGGTGGCTAAAGAAGCCCAGAGCCCCACTGTTCTTAGGCCTACAAAAGCGCTTCCAAGGAAGGGGGCTGGCTAGCAACAGCTTTCAGTGCTGGCACTTTTCTTCTCTGAGCAATTGCTGGACGTTTGCAATTTCTCAGCTCGTGTCTATCAGACGGAAAGAGAAGGACCGTGACGTTTGGTGGGTAGAGAAGAGCAAAGCCCCAGTGTTACTGCGCCTGTAAAGCGCTTCCAAGGAAGGGTGCTGGCTAGCAACAGCTTTCAGTGCTGGCACTTTTCATCTCTGAGCAATTGCTCGACGTTTGCAATTTCTCACCTGAGCTCTCTTCAGAGTGCGCGAGAGGATGAGCAGAAGATTAGGTGGCTAGAGAAGCCCAGAGCCCCAGTGTTCTAAGGGCTACAAAAGCGCTTCCAAGGAAGGGTGCTGGCTAGCAACAGCTTTCAGTGCTGGCACTTTTCATCTCGGAGCAATTGCTCGACGTTTGCAATTTCTCAGCTCGTGTCTACAAGACGGAAAGAGAAGGACCGTGACGTTTGGTGGGTAGAGAAGCGCAAAGCCCCAGTGTTGCTGCGCCTGTGAAAGCGCTTCCAAGGAAGGGTGCTGGCTAGCAACAGCTTTCAGTGCTGGCACTTTTCATCTCTGAGCAATTGCTCGACGTTTGCAATTTCTCACCTGAGCTCTCTTCAGAGTGCGCGAGAGGATGAGCAGAAGATTAGGTGGCTAGAGAAGCCCAGAGCCCCAGTGTTCTTAGGCCTACAAAAGCGCTTCCAAGGAAGGGTGCTGGCTAGCAAGAGCTTCCAGTGCTGGCACTTTTCATCTCTGAGCAATTGCTCGACGTTTGCAATTTCTCACCTGAGCTCTCTTTAGAGTGCGCGAGAGGATGAGCAGAAGATGAGGTGGCTAAAGAAGCCCAGAGCCCCAGTGTTCTTAGGCCTACAAAAGCGCTTCCAAGGAAGGGGGCTGGCTAGCAACAGCTTTCAGTGCTGGCACTTTTCTTCTCTGAGCAATTGCTGGACGTTTGCAATTTCTCAGCTCGTGTCTATCAGACGGAAAGAGAAGGACCGTGACGTTTGGTGGCTAGAGAAGCGCAAAGCCCCAGTGTTGCTGCGCCTGTGAAAGCGCTTCCAAGGAAGGGGGCTGGCTAGCAACAGCTTTCAGTGCTGGCACTTTTCTTCTCTGAGCAATTGCTGGACATTTGCAATTTCTCAGCTCGTGTCTATCAGACGGAAAGAGAAGGACCGTGACGTTTGGTGGGTAGAGAAGAGCAAAGCCCCAGTGTTACTGCGCCTGTAAAGCGCTTCCAAGGAAGGGTGCTGGCTAGCAACAGCTTTCAGTGCTGGCACTTTTCATCTCTGAGCAATTGCTCGACGTTTGCAATTTCTCACCTGAGCTCTCTTTAGAGTGCGCGAGAGGATGAGCAGAAGATTAGGTGGCTAGAGAAGCCCAGAGCCCCAGTGTTCTAAGGGCTACAAAAGCGCTTCCAAGGAAGGGTGCTGGCTAGCAACAGCTTTCAGTGCTGGCACTTTTCATCTCTGAGCAATTGCTCGACGTTTGCAATTTCTCACCTCAGCTCTCTTCAGAGTGCGCGAGAGGATGAGCAGAAGATGAGGTGGCTAAAGAAGCCCAGAGCCCCAGTGTTCTTAGGCCTACAAAAGCGATTCCAAGGAAGGGTGCTGGCTAGCAACAGCTTCCAGTGCTGGCACTTTTCATCTCTGAGCAATTGCTCGACGTTTGCAATTTCTCAGCTCGTGTCTACGAGACGGAAAGAGAATGACTGTGACGTTTGGTGGGTAGAGAAGCGCAAAGCCCCAGTGTTACTGCGCCTGTGAAAGCGCTTCCAAGGAAGGGTGCTGGCTAGCAACAGCTTTCAGAGCTGGCACTTTTCATCTCTGAGCAATTGCTCGACGTTTGCAATTTCTCACCTGAGCTCTCTTTAGAGTGCGCGAGAGGATGAGCAGAAGATGAGGTGGCTAGAGAAGCCCAGAGCCCCAGTGTTCTTAGGCCTACAAAAGCGCTTCCAAGGAAGGGTGCTGGCTAGCAACAGCTTTCAGTGCTGGCACTTTTCCTCTCTGAGCAATTGATCGAAGTTTGCAATTTCTCAGCTCGTGTCTACGAGACGGAAAGAGAAGGACCGTGATGTTTGGTTGGTAGAGAAGCGCAAAGCCCCAGGGTTACTGCGCCTGTGAAAGCGCTTCCAAGGAAGGGTGCTGGCTAGCAACAGCTTTCAGTGCTGGCACTTTTCATCTCTGAGCAATTGCTCGACGTTTGCAATTTCTCACCTGAGCTCTCTTCAGAGTGCGCGAGAGGATGAGCAGAAGATGAGGTGGCTAGAGAAGCCCAGAGCCCCAGTGTTCTTAGGCCTACAAAAGCGCTTCCAAGGAAGGGTGCTGGCTAGCAAGAGCTTTCAGTGCTGGCACTTTTCATCTCTGAGCAATTGCTCGACGTTTGCAATTTCTCACCTGAGCTCTCTTCAGAGTGCGCGAGAGGATGAGCAGAAGATGAGGTGGCTAAAGAAGCCCAGAGCCCCAGTGTTCTTAGGCCTACAAAAGCGCTTCCAAGGAAGGGTGCTGGCTAGCAACAGCTTTCAGTGCTGGCACTTTTCATCTCTGAGCAATTGCTCGACGTTTGCAATTTCTCACCTGAGCTCTCTTCAGAGTGCGCGAGAGGATGAGCAGAAGATGAGGTGGCTAGAGAAGCCCAGAGCCCCACTGTTCTTAGGCCTACAAAAGCGCTTCCAAGGAAGGGTGCTGGCTAGCAACAGCTTTCAGTGCTGGCACTTTTCTTCTCTGAGCAATTGCTGGACGTTTGCAATTTCTCAGCTCGTGTCTATCAGACGGAAAGAGAAGGACCGTGACGTTTGGTGGGTAGAGAAGAGCAAAGCCCCAGTGTTACTGCGCCTGTAAAGCGCTTCCAAGGAAGGGTGCTGGCTAGCAACAGCTTTCAGTGCTGGCACTTTTCATCTCTGAGCAATTGCTCGACGTTTGCAATTGCTCACCTGAGCTCTCTTCAGAGTGCGCGAGAGGATGAGCAGAAGATTAGGTGGCTAGAGAAGCCCAGAGCCCCAGTGTTCTAAGGGCTACAAAAGCGCTTCCAAGGAAGGGTGCTGGCTAGCAAGAGCTTTCAGTGCTGGCACTTTTCATCTCTGAGCAATTGCTCGACGTTTGCAATTTCTCAGCTCGTGTCTACAAGACGGAAAGAGAAGGACCGTGACTTTTGGTGGGTAGAGAAGCGCAAAGCCCCAGTGTTGCTGCGCCTGTGAAAGCGCTTCCAAGGAAGGGTGCTGGCTAGCAACAGCTTTCAGTGCTGGCACTTTTCATCTCGGAGCAATTGCTCGACGTTTGCAATTTCTCACCTGAGCTCTCTTCAGAGTGCGCGAGAGGATGAGCAGAAGATTACGTGGCTAGAGAAGCCCAGAGCCCCACTGTTCTTAGGCCTACAAAAGCGCTTCCAAGGAAGGGTGCTGGCTAGCAACAGCTTTCAGTGCTGGCACTTTTCATCTCTGAGCAATTGCTCGACGTTTGCAATTTCTCACCTGAGCTCTCTTTAGAGCGCGCGAGGATGAGCAGGAGATGAGGTGGCTAGAGAAGCCCAGAGCCCCACTGTTCTAAGGGCTACAAAAGCGCTTCCAAGGAAGGGTGCTGGCTAGCAACAGCTTTCAGTGCTGGCACTTTTCATCTCTGAGCAATTGCTCGACGTTTGCAATTTCTCAGCTCGTGTCTACGAGACGGAAAGAGAAGGACCGTGACGTTTGGTGGGTAGAGAAGCGCAAAGCCCCAGTGTTGCTGCGCTTGTGAAAGCGCTTCCAAGGAAGGGTGCTGGCTAGCAAGAGCTTTCAGTGCTGGCACTTTTCATCTCTGAGCAATTGCTCGACGTTTGCAATTTCTCACCTGAGCTCTCTTTAGAGTGCGCGAGAGGATGAGCAGAAGATGAGGTGGCTAGAGAAGCCCAGAGCCCCAGTGTTCTAAGGGCTACAAAAGCGCTTCCAAGGAAGGGGGCTGGCTAGCAACAGCTTTCAGTGCTGGCACTTTTCATCTCTGAGCAATTGCTCGAAGTTTGCAATTTCTCAGCTCGTGTCTACGAGACGGAAAGAGAAGGACCGTGATGTTTGGTGGCTAGAGAAGCGCAAAGCCCCAGTGTTACTGCGCCTGTGAAAGCGCTTCCAAGGAAGGGTGCTGGCTAGCAACAGCTTTCAGTGCTGGCACTTTTCATCTCTGAGCAATTGCTCGACGTTTGCAATTTCTCACCTGAGCTCTCTTTAGAGTGCGCGAGAGGATGAGCAGAAGATGAGGTGGCTAGAGAAGCCCAGAGCCCCAGTGTTCTTAGGCCTACAAAAGCGCTTCCAAGGAAGGGTGCTGGCTAGCAACAGCTTTCAGTGCTGGCACTTTTCATCTCTGAGCAATTGCTCGACGTTTGCAATTTCTCAGCTCGTGTCTACGAGACGGAAAGAGAAGGACCGTGACGTTTGGTGGCTAGAGAAGCGCAAAGCCCCAGTGTTACTGCGCCTGTGAAAGCGCTTCCAAGGAAGGGTGCTGGCTAGCAAGAGCTTTCAGTGCTGGCACTTTTCATCTCTGAGCAATTGCTCGACGTTTGCAATTTCTCACCTGAGCTCTCTTTAGAGTGCGCGAGAGGATGAGCAGAAGATGAGGTGGCTAAAGAAGCCCAGAGCCCCACTGTTCTTAGGCCTACAAAAGCGCTTCCAAGGAAGGGTGCTGGCTAGCAACAGCTTTCAGTACTGGCACTTTTCATCTCTGAGCAATTGCTCGATGTTTGCAATTTCTCAGCTCGTGTCTACGAGACGGAGAGATAATGACCGTGACGTTTGGTGGGTAGAGAAGCGCAAAGCCCCAGTGTTACTGCGCCTGTGAAAGCGCTTCCAAGGAAGGGTGCTGGCTAGCAAGAGCTTTCAGTGCTGGCACTTTTCATCTCTGAGCAATTGCTCGACGTTTGCAATTTCTCACCTGAGCTCTCTTTAGAGTGCGCGAGAGGATGAGCAGAAAATGAGGTGGCTAAAGAAGCCCAGAGCCCCAGTGTTCTAAGGGCTACAAAAGCGCTTCCAAGGAAGGGTGCTGGCTAGCAACAGCTTTCAGTGCTGGCACTTTTCATCTCTGAGCAATTGCTTGACGTTTGCAATTTCTCAGCTTGTGTCTACGAGACGGAAAGAGAATGACCGTGACGTTTGGTGGCTAGAGAAGCGCAAAGCCCCAGTGTTGCTGCGCCTGTGAAAGCGCATCCAAGGAAGGGTGCTGGCTAGCAACAGCTTTCAGTGCTGGCACTTTTCATATCTGAGCAATTGCTCGACGTTTGCAATTTCTCACCTGAGCTCTCTTTAGACTGCGCGAGAGGATGAGCAGAAGATGAGGTGGCTAGAGAAGCCCAGAGCCCCAGTGTTCTAAGGGCTACAAAAGCGCTTCCAAGGAAGGGTGCTGGCTAGCAACAGCTTTCAGTGCTGGCACTTTTCATCTCTGAGCAATTGCTCGACGTTTGCAATTTCTCACCTGAGCTCTCTTTAGAGTGCGCGAGAGGATGAGCAGAAGATGAGGTGGCTAGAGAAGCCCAGAGCCCCAGTGTTCTTAGGCCTACAAAAGCGCTTCCAAGGAAGGGTGCTGGCTAGCAACAGCTTTCAGTGCTGGCACTTTTCATCTCTGAGCAATTGCTCGAAGTTTGCAATTTCTCAGCTCGTGTCTACGAGACGGAAAGAGAAGGACCGTGATGTTTGGTGGCTAGAGAAGCGCAAAGCCCCAGTGTTACTGCGCCTGTGAAAGCGCTTCCAAGGAAGGGTGCTGGCCAGCAACAGCTTTCAGTGCTGGCACTTTTCATCTCTGAGCAATTGCTCAACGTTTGCAATTTCTCACCTGAGCTCTCTTCAGAGTGCGCGAGAGGATGAGCAGAAGATGAGGTGGCTAAAGAAGCCCAGAGCCCCAGTGTTCTTAGGCCTACAAAAGCGCTTCCAAGGAAGGGTGCTGGCTAGCAACAGCTTTCAGTGCTGGCACTTTTCATCTCTGAGCAATTGCTCGTCGTTTGCAATTTCTCACCTGAGCTCTCTTCAGAGTGCGCGAGAGGATGAGCAGAAGATGAGGTGGCTAAAGAAGCCCAGAGCCCCAGTGTTCTTAGGCCTACAAAAGCGCTTCCAAGGAAGGGTGCTGGCTAGCAACAGCTTTCAGTGCTGGCACTTTTCATCTCTGAGCAATTGCTCGACGTTTGCAATTTCTCAGCTTGTGTCTACGAGACGGAAAGAGAAGGACCGTGACGTTTGGTGGCTAGAGAAGCGCAAAGCCCAAGTGTTGCTGCGCCTGTGAAAGCGCTTCCAAGGAAGGGTGCTGGCTAGCAAGAGCTTTCAGTGCTGGCACTTTTCATATCTGAGCAATTGCTCAACGTTTGCAATTTCTCACCTGAGCTCTCTTCAGAGTGCGCGAGAGGATGAGCAGAAGATGAGGTGGCTAAAGAAGCCCAGAGCCCCAGTGTTCTTAGGCCTACAAAAGCGCTTCCAAGGAAGGGTGCTGGCTAGCAACAGCTTTCAGTGCTGGCACTTTTCATCTCTGAGCAATTGCTCGACGTTTGCAATTTCTCAGCTCGTGTCTACGAGACGGAAAGAGAAGGACCGTGACGTTTGGTGGGTAGAGAAGCGCAAAGCCCCAGTGTTACTGCGCCTGTGAAAGCGCTTCCAAGGAAGGGTGCTGGCTAGCAAGAGCTTTCAGTGCTGGCACTTTTCATCTCTGAGCAATTGCTCGACGTTTGCAATTTCTCACCTGAGCTCTCTTTAGAGTGCGCGAGAGGATGAGCAGAAGATGAGGTGGCTAAAGAAGCCCAGAGCCCCACTGTTCTTAGGCCTACAAAAGCGCTTCCAAGGAAGGGTGCTGGCTAGCAACAGCTTTCAGTACTGGCACTTTTCATCTCTGAGCAATTGCTCGACGTTTGCAATTTCTCAGCTCGTGTCTACGAGACGGAGAGATAGTGACCGTGACGTTTGGTGGGTAGAGAAGCGCAAAGCCCCAGTGTTACAGCGCCTGTGAAAGCGCTTCCAAGGAAGGGTGCTGGCTAGCAACAGCTTTCAGTGCTGGCACTTTTCATCTCTGAGCAATTGCTCGTCGTTTGCAATTTCTCACCTGAGCTCTCTTCAGAGTGCGCGAGAGGATGAGCAGAAGATGAGGTGGCTAAAGAAGCCCAGAGCCCCAGTGTTCTAAGGGCTACAAAAGCGCTTCCAAGGAAGGGTGCTGGCTAGCAACAGCTTTCAGTGCTGGCACTTTTCATCTCTGAGCAATTGCTCGACGTTTGCAGTTTCTCAGCTCGTGTCTACGAGACGGAAAGAGAATGACCGTGACGTTTGGTGGCTAGAGAAGCGCAAAGCCCCAGTGTTACTGCACCTGTGAAAGCGCTTCCAAGGAAGGGTGCTGGCTAGCAACAGCTTTCAGTGCTGGCACTTTTCATCTCTGAGCAATTGCTCGACGTTTGCAATTTCTCACCTGAGCTCTCTTTAGAGTGCGCGAGAGGATGAGCAGAAGATGAGGTGGCTAGAGAAGCCCAGAGCCCCAGTGTTCTTAGGCCTACAAAAGCGCTTCCAAGGAAGGGTGCTGGCTAGCAACAGCTTTCAGTGCTGGCACTTTTCATCTCTGAGCAATTGCTCGATGTTTGCAATTTCTCAGCTCGTGTCTACGAGACGGAAAGAGAAGGACCGTGACGTTTGGTGCGTATAGAAGCGCAAAGCCCCAGTGTAACTGCGCCTGTGAAAGCGCTTCCAAGGAAGGGTGCTGGCTAGCAAGAGCTTTCAGTGCTGGCACTTTTCATCTCTGAGCAATTGCTCGACGTTTGCAATTTCTCACCTGAGCTCTCTTCAGAGTGCGCGAGAGGATGAGCAGAAGATGAGGTGGCTAAAGAAGCCCAGAGCCCCACTGTTCTTAGGCCTACAAAAGCGCTTCCAAGGAAGGGTGCTGGCTAGCAACAGCTTTCAGTGCTGGCACTTTTCATCTCTGAGCAATTGCTGGACGTTTGCAATTTCTCAGCTCGTGTCTACGAGACGGAAAGAGAATGACCGTGACGTTTGGTGCGTATAGAAGCGCAAAGCCCCAGTGTTGCTGCGCCTGTGAAAGCGCTTCCAAGGAAGGGTGCTGGCTAGCAACAGCTTTCAGTGCTGGCACTTTTCATCTCTGAGCAATTGCTCGACGTTTGCAATTTCTCACCTGAGCTCTCTTTAGAGTGCGCGAGAGGATGAGCAGAAGATGAGGTGGCTAGAGAAGCCCAGAGCCGCAGTGTTCTTAGGCCTACAAAAGCGCTTCCAAGGAAGGGTGCTGGCTAGCAACAGCTTTCAGTGCTGGCACTTTTCATCTCTGAGCAATTGCTCGATGTTTGCAATTTCTCAACTCGTGTCTACGAGACGGAAAGAGAAGGACCGTGACGTTTGGTGCGTATAGACGCGCAAAGCCCCAGTGTTGCTGCGCCTGTGAAAGCGCTTCCAAGGAAGGGTGCTGGCTAGCAACAGCTTTCAGTGCTGGCACTTTTCACCTCTGAGCAATTGCTCGACGTTTGCAATTTCTCACCTGAGCTCTCTTTAGAGTGCGCGAGAGGATGAGCAGAAGATGAGGTGGCTAGAGAAGCCCAGAGCCCCAGTGTTCTTAGGCCTACAAAAGCGCTTCCAAGGAAGGGTGCTGGCTAGCAACAGCTTTCAGTGCTGGCACTTTTCATCTCTGAGCAATTGCTCGATGTTTGCAATTTCTCAGCTCGTGTCTACGAGACGGAAAGAGAATGACCGTGACGTTTGGTGTGTATAGAAGCGCAAAGCCCCAGTGTTGCTGCGCCTGTGAAAGCGCTTCCAAGGAAGGGTGCTGGCTAGCAAGAGCTTTCAGTGCTGGCACTTTTCATCTCTGAGCAATTGCTCGACGTTTGCAATTTCTCAGCTCGTGTCTACGAGACGGAAAGAGAAGGACCGTGACGTTTGCTGGCTAGAGAAGCGCAAAGCCCCAGTGTTACTGCGCCTGTGAAATCGCTTCCAAGGAAGGGTGCTGGCTAGCAAGAGCTTTCAGTGCTGGCACTTTTCATCTCTGAGCAATTGCTCGACGTTTGCAATTTCTCACCTCAGCTCTCTTCAGAGTGCGCAGAGGATGAGCAGAAGATGAGGTGGCTAAAGAAGCCCAGAGCCCCAGTGTTCTAAGGGCTACAAAAGCGCTTCCAAGGAAGGGTGCTGGCTAGCAACAGCTTTCAGTGCTGGCACTTTTCCTCTCTGAGCAATTGATCGAAGTTTGCAATTTGTCAGCTCGTGTCTACGAGACGGAAAGAGAAGGACCGTGATGTTTGGTGGCTAGAGAAGCGCAAAGCCCCAGGGTTACTGCGCCTGTGAAAGCGCTTCCAAGGAAGGGTGCTGGCTAGCAAGAGCTTTCAGAGCTGGCACTTTTCATCTCTGAGCAATTGCTCGACATTTGCAATTTCTCACCTGAGCTCTCTTTAGAGTGCGCGAGAGGATGAGCAGAAGATGAGGTGGCTAGAGAAGCCCAGAGCCCCAGTGTTCTTAGGCCTACAAAAGCGCTTCCAAGGAAGGGTGCTGGCTAGCAACAGCTTTCAGTGCTGGCACTTTTCATCTCTGAGCAATTGCTCGACGTTTGCAATTTCTCACCTGAGCTCTCTTCAGAGTGCGCGAGAGGATGAGCAGAAGATGAGGTGGCTAGAGAAGCCCAGAGCCCCAGTGTTCTTAGGCCTACAAAAGCGCTTCCAAGGAAGGGTGCTGGCTAGCAACAGCTTTCAGTGCTGGCACTTTTCTTCTCTGAGCAATTGCTGGACGTTTGCAATTTCTCAGCTCGTGTCTATCAGACGGAAAGAGAAGGACCGTGACGTTTGGTGGGTAGAGAAGAGCAAAGCCCCAGTGTTACTGCGCCTGTAAAGCGCTTCCAAGGAAGGGTGCTGGCTAGCAACAGCTTTCAGTGCTGGCACTTTTCATCTCTGAGCAATTGCTCGACGTTTGCAATTTCTCACCTGAGCTCTCTTCAGAGTGCGCGAGAGGATGAGCAGAAGATTAGGTGGCTAGAGAAGCCCAGAGCCCCAGTGTTCTAAGGGCTACAAAAGCGCTTCCAAGGAAGGGTGCTGGCTAGCAACAGCTTTCAGTGCTGGCACTTTTCATCTCGGAGCAATTGCTCGACGTTTGCAATTTCTCAGCTCGTGTCTACAAGACGGAAAGAGAAGGACCGTGACGTTTGGTGGGTAGAGAAGCGCAAAGCCCCAGTGTTGCTGCGCCTGTGAAAGCGCTTCCAAGGAAGGGTGCTGGCTAGCAACAGCTTTCAGTGCTGGCACTTTTCATCTCTGAGCAATTGCTCGACGTTTGCAATTTCTCACCTGAGCTCTCTTCAGAGTGCGCGAGAGGATGAGCAGAAGATGAGGTGGCTAAAGAAGCCCAGAGCCCCAGTGTTCTTAGGCCTACAAAAGTGCTTCCAAGGAAGGGTGCTGGCTAGCAAGAGCTTCCAGTGCTGGCACTTTTCATCTCTGAGCAATTGCTCGACGTTTGCAATTTCTCACCTGAGCTCTCTTTAGAGTGCGCGAGAGGATGAGCAGAAGATGAGGTGGCTAAAGAAGCCCAGAGCCCCAGTGTTCTTAGGCCTACAAAAGCGCTTCCAAGGAAGGGGGCTGGCTAGCAACAGCTTTCAGTGCTGGCACTTTTCTTCTCTGAGCAATTGCTGGACGTTTGCAATTTCTCAGCTCGTGTCTATCAGACGGAAAGAGAAGGACCGTGACGTTTGGTGGCTAGAGAAGCGCAAAGCCCCAGTGTTGCTGCGCCTGTGAAAGCGCTTCCAAGGAAGGGGGCTGGCTAGCAACAGCTTTCAGTGCTGGCACTTTTCTTCTCTGAGCAATTGCTGGACATTTGCAATTTCTCAGCTCGTGTCTATCAGACGGAAAGAGAAGTACCGTGACGTTTGGTGGGTAGAGAAGAGCAAAGCCCCAGTGTTACTGCGCCTGTAAAGCGCTTCCAAGGAAGGGTGCTGGCTAGCAACAGCTTTCAGTGCTGGCACTTTTCATCTCTGAGCAATTGCTCGACGTTTGCAATTTCTCACCTGAGCTCTCTTCAGAGTGCGCGAGAGGATGAGCAGAAGATGAGGTGGCTAGAGAAGCCCAGAGCCCCAGTGTTCTAAGGGCTACAAAAGCGCTTCCAAGGAAGGGTGCTGGCTAGCAACAGCTTTCAGTGCTGGCACTTTTCATCTCTGAGCAATTGCTCGACGTTTGCAATTTCTCACCTCAGCTCTCTTCAGAGTGCGCGAGAGGATGAGCAGAAGATGAGGTGGCTAAAGAAGCCCAGAGCCCCAGTGTTCTTAGGCCTACAAAAGCGATTCCAAGGAAGGGTGCTGGCTAGCAACAGCTTCCAGTGCTGGCACTTTTCATCTCTGAGCAATTGCTCGACGTTTGCAATTTCTCAGCTCGTGTCTACGAGACGGAAAGAGAATGACTGTGACGTTTGGTGGGTAGAGAAGCGCAAAGCCCCAGTGTTACTGCGCCTGTGAAAGCGCTTCCAAGGAAGGGTGCTGGCTAGCAACAGCTTTCAGAGCTGGCACTTTTCATCTCTGAGCAATTGCTCGACGTTTGCAATTTCTCACCTGAGCTCTCTTTAGAGTGCGCGAGAGGATGAGCAGAAGATGAGGTGGCTAGAGAAGCCCAGAGCCCCAGTGTTCTTAGGCCTACAAAAGCGCTTCCAAGGAAGGGTGCTGGCTAGCAACAGCTTTCAGTGCTGGCACTTTTCCTCTCTGAGCAATTGATCGAAGTTTGCAATTTCTCAGCTCGTGTCTACGAGACGGAAAGAGAAGGACCGTGATGTTTGGTTGGTAGAGAAGCGCAAAGCCCCAGGGTTACTGCGCCTGTGAAAGCGCTTCCAAGGAAGGGTGCTGGCTAGCAACAGCTTTCAGTGCTGGCACTTTTCATCTCTGAGCAATTGCTCGACGTTTGCAATTTCTCACCTGAGCTCTCTTCAGAGTGCGCGAGAGGATGAGCAGAAGATGAGGTGGCTAGAGAAGCCCAGAGCCCCAGTGTTCTTAGGCCTACAAAAGCGCTTCCAAGGAAGGGGGCTGGCTAGCAAGAGCTTTCAGTGCTGGCACTTTTCATCTCTGAGCAATTGCTCGACGTTTGCAATTTCTCACCTGAGCTCTCTTCAGAGTGCGCGAGAGGATGAGCAGAAGATGAGGTGGCTAAAGAAGCCCAGAGCCCCAGTGTTCTTAGGCCTACAAAAGCGCTTCCAAGGAAGGGTGCTGGCTAGCAACAGCTTTCAGTGCTGGCACTTTTCATCTCTGAGCAATTGCTCGACGTTTGCAATTTCTCACCTGAGCTCTCTTCAGAGTGCGCGAGAGGATGAGCAGAAGATGAGGTGGCTAGAGAAGCCCAGAGCCCCACTGTTCTTAGGCCTACAAAAGCGCTTCCAAGGAAGGGTGCTGGCTAGCAACAGCTTTCAGTGCTGGCACTTTTCTTCTCTGAGCAATTGCTGGACGTTTGCAATTTCTCAGCTCGTGTCTATGAGATGGAAAGAGAAGGACCGTGACGTTTGGTGGGTAGAGAAGAGCAAAGCCCCAGTGTTACTGCGCCTGTAAAGCGCTTCCAAGGAAGGGTGCTGGCTAGCAACAGCTTTCAGTGCTGGCACTTTTCATCTCTGAGCAATTGCTCGACGTTTGCAATTGCTCACCTGAGCTCTCTTCAGAGTGCGCGAGAGGATGAGCAGAAGATTAGGTGGCTAGAGAAGCCCAGAGCCCCAGTGTTCTAAGGGCTACAAAAGCGCTTCCAAGGAAGGGTGCTGGCTAGCAACAGCTTTCAGTGCTGGCACTTTTCATCTCGGAGCAATTGCTCGACGTTTGCAATTTCTCAGCTCGTGTCTACAAGACGGAAAGAGAAGGACCGTGACGTTTGGTGGGTAGAGAAGCGCAAAGCCCCAGTGTTGCTGCGCCTGTGAAAGCGCTTCCAAGGAAGGGTGCTGGCTAGCAACAGCTTTCAGTGCTGGCACTTTTCATCTCTGAGCAATTGCTCGACGTTTGCAATTTCTCACCTGAGCTCTCTTCAGAGTGCGCGAGAGGATGAGCAGAAGATGAGGTGGCTAAAGAAGCCCAGAGCCCCAGTGTTCTTAGGCCTACAAAAGCGCTTCCAAGGAAGGGTGCTGGCTAGCAAGAGCTTTCAGTGCTGGCACTTTTCATCTCTGAGCAATTGCTCGACGTTTGCAATTTCTCACCTGAGCTCTCTTTAGAGTGCGCGAGAGGATGAGCAGAAGATGAGGTGGCTAAAGAAGCCCAGAGCCCCAGTGTTCTTAGGCCTACAAAAGCGCTTCCAAGGAAGGGGGCTGGCTAGCAACAGCTTTCAGTGCTGGCACTTTTCTTCTCTGAGCAATTGCTGGACGTTTGCAATTTCTCAGCTCGTGTCTATCAGACGGAAAGAGAAGGACCGTGACGTTTGGTGGCTAGAGAAGCGCAAAGCCCCAGTGTTGCTGCGCCTGTGAAAGCGCTTCCAAGGAAGGGGGCTGGCTAGCAACAGCTTTCAGTGCTGGCACTTTTCTTCTCTGAGCAATTGCTGGACATTTGCAATTTCTCAGCTCGTGTCTATCAGACGGAAAGAGAAGGACCGTGACGTTTGGTGGGTAGAGAAGAGCAAAGCCCCAGTGTTACTGCGCCTGTAAAGCGCTTCCAAGGAAGGGTGCTGGCTAGCAACAGCTTTCAGTGCTGGCACTTTTCATCTCTGAGCAATTGCTCAACGTTTGCAATTTCTCACCTCAGCTCTCTTCAGAGTGCGCGAGAGGATGAGCAGAAGATGAGGTGGCTAAAGAAGCCCAGAGCCGCAGTGTTCTTAGGCCTACAAAAGCGATTCCAAGGAAGGGTGCTGGCTAGCAACAGCTTCCAGTGCTGGCACTTTTCATCTCTGAGCAATTGCTCGACGTTTGCAATTTCTCAGCTCGTGTCTACGAGACGGAAAGAGAATGACTGTGACGTTTGGTGGGTAGAGAAGCGCAAAGCCCCAGTGTTACTGCGCCTGTGAAAGCGCTTCCAAGGAAGGGTGCTGGCTAGCAACAGCTTTCAGAGCTGGCACTTTTCATCTCTGAGCAATTGCTCGACGTTTGCAATTTCTCACCTGAGCTCTCTTTAGAGTGCGCGAGAGGATGAGCAGAAGATGAGGTGGCTAGAGAAGCCCAGAGCCCCAGTGTTCTTAGGCCTACAAAAGCGCTTCCAAGGAAGGGTGCTGGCTAGCAACAGCTTTCAGTGCTGGCACTTTTCCTCTCTGAGCAATTGATCGAAGTTTGCAATTTGTCAGCTCGTGTCTACGAGACGGAAAGAGAAGGACCGTGATGTTTGGTGGCTAGAGAAGCGCAAAGCCCCAGGGTTACTGCGCCTGTGAAAGCGCTTCCAAGGAAGGGTGCTGGCTAGCAACAGCTTTCAGTGCTGGCACTTTTCATCTCTGAGCAATTGCTCGACGTTTGCAATTTCTCACCTGAGCTCTCTTCAGAGTGCGCGAGAGGATGAGCAGAAGATGAGGTGGCTAAAGAAGCCCAGAGCCCCAGTGTTCTTAGGCCTACAAAAGCGCTTCCAAGGAAGGGTGCTGGCTAGCAAGAGCTTCCAGTGCTGGCACTTTTCATCTCTGAGCAATTGCTCGACGTTTGCAATTTCTCACCTGAGCTCTCTTTAGAGTGCGCGAGAGGATGAGCAGAAGATGAGGTGGCTAAAGAAGCCCAGAGCCCCAGTGTTCTTAGGCCTACAAAAGCGCTTCCAAGGAAGGGGGCTGGCTAGCAACAGCTTTCAGTGCTGGCACTTTTCTTCTCTGAGCAATTGCTGGACGTTTGCAATTTCTCAGCTCGTGTCTATCAGACGGAAAGAGAAGGACCGTGACGTTTGGTGGCTAGAGAAGCGCAAAGCCCCAGTGTTGCTGCGCCTGTGAAAGCGCTTCCAAGGAAGGGGGCTGGCTAGCAACAGCTTTCAGTGCTGGCACTTTTCTTCTCTGAGCAATTGCTGGACATTTGCAATTTCTCAGCTCGTGTCTATCAGACGGAAAGAGAAGGACCGTGACGTTTGGTGGGTAGAGAAGAGCAAAGCCCCAGTGTTACTGCGCCTGTAAAGCGCTTCCAAGGAAGGGTGCTGGCTAGCAACAGCTTTCAGTGCTGGCACTTTTCATCTCTGAGCAATTGCTCGACGTTTGCAATTTCTCACCTGAGCTCTCTTCAGAGTGCGCGAGAGGATGAGCAGAAGATTAGGTGGCTAGAGAAGCCCAGAGCCCCAGTGTTCTAAGGGCTACAAAAGCGCTTCCAAGGAAGGGTGCTGGCTAGCAACAGCTTTCAGTGCTGGCACTTTTCATCTCTGAGCAATTGCTCGACGTTTGCAATTTCTCACCTCAGCTCTCTTCAGAGTGCGCGAGAGGATGAGCAGAAGATGAGGTGGCTAAAGAAGCCCAGAGCCCCAGTGTTCTTAGGCCTACAAAAGCGATTCCAAGGAAGGGTGCTGGCTAGCAACAGCTTCCAGTGCTGGCACTTTTCATCTCTGAGCAATTGCTCGACGTTTGCAATTTCTCAGCTCGTGTCTACGAGACGGAAAGAGAATGACTGTGACGTTTGGTGGGTAGAGAAGCGCAAAGCCCCAGTGTTACTGCGCCTGTGAAAGCGCTTCCAAGGAAGGGTGCTGGCTAGCAACAGCTTTCAGAGCTGGCACTTTTCATCTCTGAGCAATTGCTCGACGTTTGCAATTTCTCACCTGAGCTCTCTTTAGAGTGCGCGAGAGGATGAGCAGAAGATGAGGTGGCTAGAGAAGCCCAGAGCCCCAGTGTTCTTAGGCCTACAAAAGCGCTTCCAAGGAAGGGTGCTGGCTAGCAACAGCTTTCAGTGCTGGCACTTTTCCTCTCTGAGCAATTGATCGAAGTTTGCAATTTGTCAGCTCGTGTCTACGAGACGGAAAGAGAAGGACCGTGATGTTTGGTGGCTAGAGAAGCGCAAAGCCCCAGGGTTACTGCGCCTGTGAAAGCGCTTCCAAGGAAGGGTGCTGGCTAGCAACAGCTTTCAGTGCTGGCACTTTTCATCTCTGAGCAATTGCTCGACGTTTGCAATTTCTCACCTGAGCTCTCTTCAGAGTGCGCGAGAGGATGAGCAGAAGATGAGGTGGCTAGAGAAGCCCAGAGCCCCAGTGTTCTTAGGCCTACAAAAGCGCTTCCAAGGAAGGGTGCTGGCTAGCAAGAGCTTTCAGTGCTGGCACTTTTCATCTCTGAGCAATTGCTCGACGTTTGCAATTTCTCACCTGAGCTCTCTTCAGAGTGCGCGAGAGGATGAGCAGAAGATGAGGTGGCTAAAGAAGCCCAGAGCCCCAGTGTTCTTAGGCCTACAAAAGCGATTCCAAGGAAGGGTGCTGGCTAGCAACAGCTTCCAGTGCTGGCACTTTTCATCTCTGAGCAATTGCTCGACGTTTGCAATTTCTCAGCTCGTGTCTACGAGACGGAAAGAGAATGACCGTGACGTTTGGTGGCTAGAGAAGCGCAAAGCCCCAGTGTTACTGCGCCTGTGAAAGCGCTTCCAAGGAAGGGTGCTGGCTAGCAAGAGCTTTCAGTGCTGGCACTTTTCATCTCTGAGCAATTGCTCGACGTTTGCAATTTCTCACCTGAGCTCTCTTTAGAGTGCGCGAGAGGATGAGCAGAAGATGAGGTGGCTAGAGAAGCCCAGAGCCCCAGTGTTCTAAGGGCTACAAAAGCGCTTCCAAGGAAGGGTGCTGGCTAGCAACAGCTTTCAGTGCTGGCACTTTTCCTCTCTGAGCAATTGATCGAAGTTTGCAATTTCTCAGCTCGTGTCTACGAGACGGAAAGAGAAGGACCGTGATGTTTGGTGGCTAGAGAAGCGCAAAGCCCCAGGGTTACTGCGCCTGTGAAAGCGCGTCCAAGGAAGGGTGCTGGCTAGCAACAGCTTTCAGTGCTGGCACTTTTCTTCTCTGAGCAATTGCTGGACATTTGCAATTTCTCAGCTCGTGTCTATCAGACGGAAAGAGAAGGACCGTGACGTTTGGTGGGTAGAGAAGAGCAAAGCCCCAGTGTTACTGCGCCTGTAAAGCGCTTCCAAGGAAGGGTGCTGGCTAGCAACAGCTTTCAGTGCTGGCACTTTTCATCTCTGAGCAATTGCTCGACGTTTGCAATTTCTCACCTGAGCTCTCTTCAGAGTGCGCGAGAGGATGAGCAGAAGATTAGGTGGCTAGAGAAGCCCAGAGCCCCAGTGTTCTAAGGGCTACAAAAGCGCTTCCAAGGAAGGGTGCTGGCTAGCAACAGCTTTCAGTGCTGGCACTTTTCATCTCTGAGCAATTGCTCGACGTTTGCAATTTCTCACCTCAGCTCTCTTCAGAGTGCGCGAGAGGATGAGCAGAAGATGAGGTGGCTAAAGAAGCCCAGAGCCCCAGTGTTCTTAGGCCTACAAAAGCGATTCCAAGGAAGGGTGCTGGCTAGCAACAGCTTCCAGTGCTGGCACTTTTCATCTCTGAGCAATAGCTCGACGTTTGCAATTTCTCAGCTCGTGTCTACGAGACGGAAAGAGAATGACTGTGACGTTTGGTGGGTAGAGAAGCGCAAAGCCCCAGTGTTACTGCGCCTGTGAAAGCGCTTCCAAGGAAGGGTGCTGGCTAGCAACAGCTTTCAGAGCTGGCACTTTTCATCTCTGAGCAATTGCTCGACGTTTGCAATTTCTCACCTGAGCTCTCTTTAGAGTGCGCGAGAGGATGAGCAGAAGATGAGGTGGCTAGAGAAGCCCAGAGCCCCAGTGTTCTTAGGCCTACAAAAGCGCTTCCAAGGAAGGGGGCTGGCTAGCAACAGCTTTCAGTGCTGGCACTTTTCCTCTCTGAGCAATTGATCGAAGTTTGCAATTTGTCAGCTCGTGTCTACGAGACGGAAAGAGAAGGACCGTGATGTTTGGTGGCTAGAGAAGCGCAAAGCCCCAGTGTTACTGCGCCTGTGAAAGCGCTTCCAAGGAAGGGTGCTGGCTAGCAACAGCTTTCAGTGCTGGCACTTTTCGTCTCTGAGCAATTGCTCGACGTTTGCAATTTCTCACCTGAGCTCTCTTCAGAGTGCGCGAGAGGATGAGCAGAAGATGAGGTGGCTAAAGAAGCCCAGAGCCCCAGTGTTCTTAGGCCTACAAAAGCGCTTCCAAGGAAGGGTGCTGGCTAGCAAGAGCTTCCAGTGCTGGCACTTTTCATCTCTGAGCAATTGCTCGACGTTTGCAATTTCTCACCTGAGCTCTCTTTAGAGTGCGCGAGAGGATGAGCAGAAGATGAGGTGGCTAAAGAAGCCCAGAGCCCCAGTGTTCTTAGGCCTACAAAAGCGCTTCCAAGGAAGGGGGCTGGCTAGCAACAGCTTTCAGTGCTGGCACTTTTCTTCTCTGAGCAATTGCTGGACGTTTGCAATTTCTCAGCTCGTGTCTATCAGACGGAAAGAGAAGGACCGTGACGTTTGGTGGCTAGAGAAGCGCAAAGCCCCAGTGTTGCTGCGCCTGTGAAAGCGCTTCCAAGGAAGGGGGCTGGCTAGCAACAGCTTTCAGTGCTGGCACTTTTCTTCTCTGAGCAATTGCTGGACATTTGCAATTTCTCAGCTCGTGTCTATCAGACGGAAAGAGAAGGACCGTGACGTTTGGTGGGTAGAGAAGAGCAAAGCCCCAGTGTTACTGCGCCTGTAAAGCGCTTCCAAGGAAGGGTGCTGGCTAGCAAGAGCTTTCAGTGCTGGCACTTTTCATCTCTGAGCAATTGCTCGACGTTTGCAATTTCTCACCTGAGCTCTCTTCAGAGTGCGCGAGAGGATGAGCAGAATATTAGGTGGCTAGAGAAGCCCAGAGCCCCAGTGTTCTAAGGGCTACAAAAGCGCTTCCAAGGAAGGGTGCTGGCTAGCAACAGCTTTCAGTGCTGGCACTTTTCATCTCTGAGCAATTGCTCGACGTTTGCAATTTCTCACCTCAGCTCTCTTCAGAGTGCGCGAGAGGATGAGCAGAAGATGAGGTGGCTAAAGAAGCCCAGAGCCCCAGTGTTCTTAGGCCTACAAAAGCGATTCCAAGGAAGGGTGCTGGCTAGCAACAGCTTCCAGTGCTGGCACTTTTCATCTCTGAGCAATTGCTCGACGTTTGCAATTTCTCAGCTCGTGTCTACGAGACGGAAAGAGAATGACTGTGACGTTTGGTGGGTAGAGAAGCGCAAAGCCCCAGTGTTACTGCGCCTGTGAAAGCGCTTCCAAGGAAGGGTGCTGGCTAGCAACAGCTTTCAGAGCTGGCACTTTTCATCTCTGAGCAATTGCTCGACGTTTGCAATTTCTCACCTGAGCTCTCTTTAGAGTGCGCGAGAGGATGAGCAGAAGATGAGGTGGCTAGAGAAGCCCAGAGCCCCAGTGTTCTTAGGCCTACAAAAGCGCTTCCAAGGAAGGGTGCTGGCTAGCAACAGCTTTCAGTGCTGGCACTTTTCATCTCTGAGCAATTGATCGAAGTTTGCAATTTGTCAGCTCGTGTCTACGAGACGGAAAGAGAAGGACCGTGATGTTTGGTGGCTAGAGAAGCGCAAAGCCCCAGGGTTACTGCGCCTGTGAAAGCGCTTCCAAGGAAGGGTGCTGGCTAGCAACAGCTTTCAGTGCTGGCACTTTTCATCTCTGAGCAATTGCTCGACGTTTGCAATTTCTCACCTGAGCTCTCTTCAGAGTGCGCGAGAGGATGAGCAGAAGATGAGGTGGCTAGAGAAGCCCAGAGCCCCAGTGTTCTTAGGCCTACAAAAGCGCTTCCAAGGAAGGGTGCTGGCTAGCAAGAGCTTTCAGTGCTGGCACTTTTCATCTCTGAGCAATTGCTCGACGTTTGCAATTTCTCACCTGAGCTCTCTTCAGAGTGCGCGAGAGGATGAGCAGAAGATGAGGTGGCTAAAGAAGCCCAGAGCCCCAGTGTTCTTAGGCCTACAAAAGCGATTCCAAGGAAGGGTGCTGGCTAGCAACAGCTTCCAGTGCTGGCACTTTTCATCTCTGAGCAATTGCTCGACGTTTGCAATTTCTCAGCTCGTGTCTACGAGACGGAAAGAGAATGACCGTGACGTTTGGTGGGTAGAGAAGCGCAAAGCCCCAGTGTTACTGCGCCTGTGAAAGCGCTTCCAAGGAAGGGTGCTGGCTAGCAACAGCTTTCAGTGCTGGCACTTTTCATCTCTGAGCAATTGCTCGACGTTTGCAATTTCTCACCTGAGCTCTCTTTAGAGTGCGCGAGAGGATGAGCAGAAGATGAGGTGGCTAGAGAAGCCCAGAGCCCCAGTGTTCTAAGGGCTACAAAAGCGCTTCCAAGGAAGGGTGCTGGCTAGCAACAGCTTTCAGTGCTGGCACTTTTCCTCTCTGAGCAATTGATCGAAGTTTGCAATTTGTCAGCTCGTGTCTACGAGACGGAAAGAGAAGGACCGTGATGTTTGGTGGCTAGAGAAGCGCAAAGCCCCAGGGTTACTGCGCCTGTGAAAGCGCTTCCAAGGAAGGGTGCTGGCTAGCAACAGCTTTCAGAGCTGGCACTTTTCATCTCTGAGCAATTGCTCGACGTTTGCAATTTCTCACCTGAGCTCTCTTTAGAGTGCGCGAGAGGATGAGCAGAAGATGAGGTGGCTAGAGAAGCCCAGAGCCCCAGTGTTCTTAGGCCTACAAAAGCGCTTCCAAGGAAGGGTGCTGGCTAGCAACACCTTTCAGTGCTGGCACTTTTCATCTCTGAGCAATTGCTCGACGTTTGCAATTTCTCACCTGAGCTCTCTTCAGAGTGCGCGAGAGGATGACCAGAAGATGAGGTGGCTAAAGAAGCCCAGAGCCCCAGTGTTCTTAGGCCTACAAAAGCGCTTCCAAGGAAGGGTGCTGGCTAGCAAGAGCTTTCAGTGCTGGCACTTTTCATCTCTGAGCAATTGCTGGACGTTTGCAATTTCTCAGCTCGTGTCTATCAGACGGAAAGAGAAGGACCGTGACGTTTGGTGGGTAGAGAAGCGCAAAGCCCCAGTGTTACTGCGCCTGTAAAGCGCTTCCAAGGAAGGGTGCTGGCTAGCAACAGCTTTCAGTGCTGGCACTTTTCATCTCTGAGCAATTGCTCGACGTTTGCAATTTCTCACCTGAGCTCTCTTCAGAGTGCGCGAGAGGATGAGCAGAAGATTAGGTGGCTAGAGAAGCCCAGAGCCCCACTGTTCTAAGGGCTACAAAACCGCTTCCAAGGAAGGGTGCTGGCTAGCAACAGCTTTCAGTGCTGGCACTTTTCATCTCGGAGCAATTGCTCGACGTTTGCAATTTCTCAGCTCGTGTCTACAAGACGGAAAGAGAAGGACCGTGACGTTTGGTGGGTAGAGAAGCGCAAAGCCCCAGTGTTGCTGCGCCTGTGAAAGCGCTTCCAAGGAAGGGTGCTGGCTAGCAACAGCTTTCAGTGCTGGCACTTTTCATCTCTGAGCAATTGCTCGACGTTTGCAATTTCTCACCTGAGCTCTCTTCAGAGTGCGCGAGAGGATGACCAGAAGATGAGGTGGCTAAAGAAGCCCAGAGCCCCAGTGTTCTTAGGCCTACAAAAGCGCTTCCAAGGAAGGGTGCTGGCTAGCAAGAGCTTTCAGTGCTGGCACTTTTCATCTCTGAGCAATTGCTCAACGTTTGCAATTTCTCAGCTCGTGTCTACGAGACGGAAAGAGAATGACCGTGACGTTTGGTGTGTATAGAAGCGCAAAGCCCCAGTGTTCTTAGGCCTACAAAAGCGCTTCCAAGGAAGGGTGCTGGCTAGCAACAGCTTTCAGTGCTGGCACTTTTCTTCTCTGAGCAATTGCTCGACGTTTGCAATTTCTCACCTGAGCTCTCTTTAGAGCGCGCGAGGATGAGCAGAAGATTAGGTGGCTAGAGAAGCCCAGAGCCCCAGTGTTCTAAGGGCTACAAAAGCGCTTCCAAGGAAGGGTGCTGGCTAGCAACAGCTTCCAGTGCTGGCACTTTTCATCTCTGAGCAATTGCTCGACGTTTGCAGTTTCTCAGCTCGTGTCTACGAGACGGAAAGAGAATGACCGTGACGTTTGGTGCGTATAGAAGCGCAAAGCCCCAGTGTTACTGCACCTGTGAAAGCGCTTCCAAGGAAGGGTGCTGGCTAGCAACAGCTTTCAGTGCTGGCACTTTTCATCTCTGAGCAATTGCTCGACGTTTGCAATTTCTCACCTGAGCTCTCTTTAGAGTGCGCGAGAGGATGAGCAGAAGATGAGGTGGCTAGAGAAGCCCAGAGCCCCAGTGTTCTTAGGCCTACAAAAGCGCTTCCAAGGAAGGGTGCTGGCTAGCAACAGCTTTCAGTGCTGGCACTTTTCATCTCTGAGCAATTGCTCGATGTTTGCAATTTCTCAGCTCGTGTCTACGAGACAGAAAGAGAAGGACCGTGACTTTTGGTGCGTATAGAAGCGCAAAGCCCCAGTGTTGCTGCGCCTGTGAAAGCGCTTCCAAGGAAGGGTGCTGGCTAGCAACAGCTTTCAGTGCTGGCACTTTTCGTCTCTGAGCAATTGCTCGACGTTTGCAATTTCTCACCTGAGCTCTCTTCAGAGTGCGCGAGTGGATGAGCAGAAGATTAGGTGGCTAGACAAGCCCAGAGCCCCAGTGTTCTTAGGCCTACAAAAGCGCTTCCAAGGAAGGGTGCTGGCTAGCAAGAGCTTTCAGTGCTGGCACTTTTCATCTCTGAGCAATTGCTCGACGTTTGCAATTTCTCACCTGAGCTCTCTTCAGAGTGCGCGAGAGGATGAGCAGAAGATGAGGTGGCTAGAGAAGCCCAGAGCCCCACTGTTCTTAGGCCTACAAAAGCGCTTCCAAGGAAGGGTGCTGGCTAGCAACAGCTTTCAGTGCTGGCACTTTTCTTCTCTGAGCAATTGCTGGACGTTTGCAATTTCTCAGCTCGTGTCTATCAGACGGAAAGAGAAGGACCGTGACGTTTGGTGGCTAGAGAAGCGCAAAGCCCCAGTGTTGCTGCGCCTGTGAAAGCGCTTCCAAGGAAGGGTGCTGGCTAGCAACAGCTTTCAGTGCTGGCACTTTTCGTCTCTGAGCAATTGCTCGACGTTTGCAATTTCTCACCTGAGCTCTCTTCAGAGTGCGCGAGAGGATGAGCAGAAGATGAGGTGGCTAAAGAAGCCCAGAGCCCCAGTGTTCTTAGGCCTACAAAAGCGCTTCCAAGGAAGGGTGCTGGCTAGCAAGAGCTTCCAGTGCTGGCACTTTTCATCTCTGAGCAATTGCTCGACGTTTGCAATTTCTCACCTGAGCTCTCTTTAGAGTGCGCGAGAGGATGAGCAGAAGATGAGGTGGCTAAAGAAGCCCAGAGCCCCAGTGTTCTTAGGCCTACAAAAGCGCTTCCAAGGAAGGGGGCTGGCTAGCAACAGCTTTCAGTGCTGGCACTTTTCTTCTCTGAGCAATTGCTGGACGTTTGCAATTTCTCAGCTCGTGTCTATCAGACGGAAAGAGAAGGACCGTGACGTTTGGTGGCTAGAGAAGCGCAAAGCCCCAGTGTTGCTGCGCCTGTGAAAGCGCTTCCAAGGAAGGGGGCTGGCTAGCAACAGCTTTCAGTGCTGGCACTTTTCTTCTCTGAGCAATTGCTGGACATTTGCAATTTCTCAGCTCGTGTCTATCAGACGGAAAGAGAAGGACCGTGACGTTTGGTGGGTAGAGAAGCCCAGAGCCCCAGTGTTCTTAGGCCTACAAAAGCGCTTCCAAGGAAGGCTGCTGGCTAGCAAGAGCTTTCAGTGCTGGCACTTTTCATCTCTGAGCAATTGCTCGACGTTTGCAATTTCTCACCTCAGCTCTCTTCAGAGTGCGCGAGAGGATGAGCAGAAGATGAGGTGGCTAAAGAAGCCCAGAGCCCCAGTGTTCTTAGGCCTACAAAAGCGCTTCCAAGGAAGGGTGCTGGCTAGCAACAGCTTTCAGTGCTGGCACTTTTCATCTCTGAGCAATTGCTCGACGTTTGCAATTTCTCACCTGAGCTCTCTTCAGAGTGCGCGAGAGGATGAGCAGAAGATGAGGTGGCTAGAGAAGCCCAGAGCCCCACTGTTCTTAGGCCTACAAAAGCGCTTCCAAGGAAGGGTGCTGGCTAGCAACAGCTTTCAGTGCTGGCAATTTTCTTCTCTGAGCAATTGCTGGACGTTTGCAATTTCTCAGCTCGTGTCTATCAGACGGAAAGAGAAGGACCGTGACGTTTGGTGGGTAGAGAAGAGCAAAGCCCCAGTGTTACTGCGCCTGTAAAGCGCTTCCAAGGAAGGGTGCTGGCTAGCAACAGCTTTCAGTGCTGGCACTTTTCATGTCTGAGCAATTGCTCGACGTTTGCAATTTCTCACCTGAGCTCTCTTTAGAGTGCGCGAGAGGATGAGCAGAAGATTAGGTGGCTAGAGAAGCCCAGAGCCCCAGTGTTCTAAGGGCTACAAAAGCGCTTCCAAGGAAGGGGGCTGGCTAGCAACAGCTTTCAGTGCTGGCACTTTTCTTCTCTGAGCAATTGCTGGACGTTTGCAATTTCTCAGCTCGTGTCTATCAGACGGAAAGAGAAGGACCGTGACGTTTGGTGGCTAGAGAAGCGCAAAGCCCCAGTGTTGCTGCGCCTGTGAAAGCGCTTCCAAGGAAGGGTGCTGGCTAGCAACAGCTTTCAGTGCTGGCACTTTTCGTCTCTGAGCAATTGCTCGACGTTTGCAATTTCTCACCTGAGCTCTCTTCAGAGTGCGCGAGAGGATGAGCAGAAGATGAGGTGGCTAAAGAAGCCCAGAGCCCCAGTGTTCTTAGGCCTACAAAAGCGCTTCCAAGGAAGGGTGCTGGCTAGCAAGAGCTTCCAGTGCTGGCACTTTTCATCTCTGAGCAATTGCTCGACGTTTGCAATTTCTCACCTGAGCTCTCTTTAGAGTGCGCGAGAGGATGAGCAGAAGATGAGGTGGCTAAAGAAGCCCAGAGCCCCAGTGTTCTTAGGCCTACAAAAGCGCTTCCAAGGAAGGGGGCTGGCTAGCAACAGCTTTCAGTGCTGGCACTTTTCTTCTCTGAGCAATTGCTGGACGTTTGCAATTTCTCAGCTCGTGTCTATCAGACGGAAAGAGAAGGACCGTGACGTTTGGTGGCTAGAGAAGCGCAAAGCCCCAGTGTTGCTGCGCCTGTGAAAGCGCTTCCAAGGAAGGGGGCTGGCTAGCAACAGCTTTCAGTGCTGGCACTTTTCTTCTCTGAGCAATTGCTGGACATTTGCAATTTCTCAGCTCGTGTCTATCAGACGGAAAGAGAAGGACCGTGACGTTTGGTGCGTATAGAAGCGCAAAGCCCCAGTGTTGCTGCGCCTGTGAAAGCGCTTCCAAGGAAGGGTGCTGGCTAGCAACAGCTTTCAGTGCTGGCACTTTTCGTCTCTGAGCAATTGCTCGACGTTTGCAATTTCTCACCTGAGCTCTCTTCAGAGTGCGCGAGTGGATGAGCAGAAGATTAGGTGGCTAGAGAAGCCCAGAGCCCCAGTGTTCTTAGGCCTACAAAAGCGCTTCCAAGGAAGGGTGCTGGCTAGCAACAGCTTTCAGTGCTGGCACTTTTCATCTCTGAGCAATTGCTCGACGTTTGCAATTTCTCAGCTCGTGTCTACGAGACGGAAAGAGAATGACCGTGACGTTTGGTGCGTATAGAAGCGCAAAGCCCCAGTGTTGCTGCGCCTGTGAAAGCGCTTCCAAGGAAGGGTGCTGGCTAGCAACAGCTTTCAGTGCTGGCACTTTTCATCTCTGAGCAATTGCTCGACGTTTGCAATTTCTCACCTGAGCTCTCTTCAGAGTGCGCGAGAGGATGAGCAGAAGATGAGGTGGCTAGAGAAG
The DNA here is from genome assembly GCA_037962945.1 of Sarcoramphus papa. NCBI lineage: Eukaryota > Metazoa > Chordata > Aves > Accipitriformes > Cathartidae > Sarcoramphus > Sarcoramphus papa. The sequence goes on along the minus strand of JBBMRM010000093.1, from coordinate 3,384,216 downwards.
CCCAGAGCCCCACTGTTCTTAGGCCTACAAAAGCGCTTCCAAGGAAGGGTGCTGGCTAGCAACAGCTTTCAGTGCTGGCAATTTTCTTCTCTGAGCAATTGCTGGACGTTTGCAATTTCTCAGCTCGTGTCTATCAGACGGAAAGAGAAGGACCGTGACGTTTGGTGGGTAGAGAAGAGCAAAGCCCCAGTGTTACTGCGCCTGTAAAGCGCTTCCAAGGAAGGGTGCTGGCTAGCAACAGCTTTCAGTGCTGGCACTTTTCATCTCTGAGCAATTGCTCGACGTTTGCAATTTCTCACCTGAGCTCTCTTCAGAGTGCGCGAGAGGATGAGCAGAAGATGAGGTGGCTAGAGAAGCCCAGAGCCCCAGTGTTCTAAGGGCTACAAAAGCGCTTCCAAGGAAGGGTGCTGGCTAGCAACAGCTTTCAGTGCTGGCACTTTTCATCTCTGAGCAATTGCTCGACGTTTGCAATTTCTCACCTGAGCTCTCTTTAGAGTGCGCGAGAGGATGAGCAGAAGATGAGGTGGCTAAAGAAGCCCAGAGCCCCAGTGTTCTTAGGCCTACAAAAGCGCTTCCAAGGAAGGGGGCTGGCTAGCAACAGCTTTCAGTGCTGGCACTTTTCTTCTCTGAGCAATTGCTGGACGTTTGCAATTTCTCAGCTCGTGTCTATCAGACGGAAAGAGAATGACTGTGACGTTTGGTGGCTAGAGAAGCGCAAAGCCCCAGTGTTGCTGCGCCTGTGAAAGCGCTTCCAAGGAAGGGGGCTGGCTAGCAACAGCTTTCAGTGCTGGCACTTTTCTTCTCTGAGCAATTGCTGGACATTTGCAATTTCTCAGCTCGTGTCTATCAGACGGAAAGAGAAGGACCGTGACGTTTGGTGGGTAGAGAAGAGCAAAGCCCCAGTGTTACTGCGCCTGTAAAGCGCTTCCAAGGAAGGGTGCTGGCTAGCAACAGCTTTCAGTGCTGGCACTTTTCATCTCTGAGCAATTGCTCGACGTTTGCAATTTCTCACCTGAGCTCTCTTCAGAGTGCGCGAGAGGATGAGCAGAAGATTAGGTGGCTAGAGAAGCCCAGAGCCCCAGTGTTCTAAGGGCTACAAAAGCGCTTCCAAGGAAGGGTGCTGGCTAGCAACAGCTTTCAGTGCTGGCACTTTTCATCTCTGAGCAATTGCTCGACGTTTGCAATTTCTCACCTGAGCTCTCTTCAGAGTGCGCGAGAAGATGAGCAGAAGATGAGGTGGCTAAAGAAGCCCAGAGCCCCAGTGTTCTTAGGCCTACAAAAGCGATTCCAAGGAAGGGTGCTGGCTAGCAACAGCTTCCAGTGCTGGCACTTTTCATCTCTGAGCAATTGCTCGACGTTTGCAATTTCTCAGCTCGTGTCTACGAGACGGAAAGAGAATGACTGTGACGTTTGGTGGGTAGAGAAGCGCAAAGCCCCAGTGTTACTGCGCCTGTGAAAGCGCTTCCAAGGAAGGGTGCTGGCTAGCAACAGCTTTCAGAGCTGGCACTTTTCATCTCTGAGCAATTGCTCGACGTTTGCAATTTCTCACCTGAGCTCTCTTTAGAGTGCGCGAGAGGATGAGCAGAAGATGAGGTGGCTAAAGAAGCCCAGAGCCCCAGTGTTCTTAGGCCTACAAAAGCGCTTCCAAGGAAGGGTGCTGGCTAGCAACAGCTTTCAGTGCTGGCACTTTTCCTCTCTGAGCAATTGATCGAAGTTTGCAATTTGTCAGCTCGTGTCTACGAGACGGAAAGAGAAGGACCGTGATGTTTGGTGGCTAGAGAAGCGCAAAGCCCCAGTGTTACTGCGCCTGTGAAAGCGCTTCCAAGGAAGGGTGCTGGCTAGCAACAGCTTTCAGTGCTGGCACTTTTCATCTCTGAGCAATTGCTCGACGTTTGCAATTTCTCACCTGAGCTCTCTTCAGAGTGCGCGAGAGGATGAGCAGAAGATGAGGTGGCTAGAGAAGCCCAGAGCCCCAGTGTTGCTGCGCCTGTGAAAGCGCTTCCAAGGAAGGGTGCTGGCTAGCAACAGCTTTCAGTGCTGGCACTTTTCATCTCTGAAGCAATTGCTCGACGTTTGCAATTTCTCACCTGAGCTCTCTTCAGAGTGCGCGAGAGGATGAGCAGAAGATGAGGTGGCTAGAGAAGCCCAGAGCCCCAGTGTTCTTAGGCCTACAAAAGCGCTTCCAAGGAAGGGTGCTGGCTAGCAAGAGCTTTCAGTGCTGGCACTTTTCATCTCTGAGCAATTGCTCGACGTTTGCAATTTCTCACCTGAGCTCTCTTCAGAGTGCGCGAGAGGATGAGCAGAAGATGAGGTGGCTAGAGAAGCCCAGAGCCCCAGTGTTCTTAGGCCTACAAAAGCGATTCCAAGGAAGGGTGCTGGCTAGCAACAGCTTCCAGTGCTGGCACTTTTCATCTCTGAGCAATTGCTCGACGTTTGCAATTTCTCAGCTCGTGTCTACGAAACGGAAAGAGAATGACCGTGACGTTTGGTGGCTAGAGAAGCGCAAAGCCCCAGTGTTACTGCGCCTGTGAAAGCGCTTCCAAGGAAGGGTGCTGGCTAGCAAGAGCTTTCAGTGCTGGCACTTTTCATCTCTGAGCAATTGCTCGACGTTTGCAATTTCTCACCTGAGCTCTCTTTAGAGTGCGCGAGAGGATGAGCAGAAGATGAGGTGGCTAGAGAAGCCCCGAGCCCCAGTGTTCTAAGGGCTACAAAAGCGCTTCCAAGGAAGGGTGCTGGCTAGCAACAGCTTTCAGTGCTGGCACTTTTCCTCTCTGAGCAATTGATCGAAGTTTGCAATTTCTCAGCTCGTGTCTACGAGACGGAAAGAGAAGGACCGTGATGTTTGGTGGCTAGAGAAGCGCAAAGCCCCAGGGTTACTGCGCCTGTGAAAGCGCTTCCAAGGAAGGGTGCTGGCTAGCAACAGCTTTCAGTGCTGGCACTTTTCTTCTCTGAGCAATTGCTGGACATTTGCAATTTCTCAGCTCGTGTCTATCAGACGGAAAGAGAAGGACCGTGACGTTTGGTGGGTAGAGAAGAGCAAAGCCCCAGTGTTACTGCGCCTGTAAAGCGCTTCCAAGGAAGGGTGCTGGCTAGCAACAGCTTTCAGTGCTGGCACTTTTCATCTCTGAGCAATTGCTCGACGTTTGCAATTTCTCACCTGAGCTCTCTTCAGAGTGCGCGAGAGGATGAGCAGAAGATTAGGTGGCTAGAGAAGCCCAGAGCCCCAGTGTTCTAAGGGCTACAAAAGCGCTTCCAAGGAAGGGTGCTGGCTAGCAACAGCTTTCAGTGCTGGCACTTTTCATCTCTGAGCAATTGCTCGACGTTTGCAATTTCTCACCTCAGCTCTCTTCAGAGTGCGCGAGAGGATGAGCAGAAGATGAGGTGGCTAAAGAAGCCCAGAGCCCCAGTGTTCTTAGGCCTACAAAAGCGATTCCAAGGAAGGGTGCTGGCTAGCAACAGCTTCCAGTGCTGGCACTTTTCATCTCTGAGCAATTGCTCGACGTTTGCAATTTCTCAGCTCGTGTCTACGAGACGGAAAGAGAATGACTGTGACGTTTGGTGGGTAGAGAAGCGCAAAGCCCCAGTGTTACTGCGCCTGTGAAAGCGCTTCCAAGGAAGGGTGCTGGCTAGCAACAGCTTTCAGAGCTGGCACTTTTCATCTCTGAGCAATTGCTCGACGTTTGCAATTTCTCACCTGAGCTCTCTTTAGAGTGCGCGAGAGGATGAGCAGAAGATGAGGTGGCTAGAGAAGCCCAGAGCCCCAGTGTTCTTAGGCCTACAAAAGCGCTTCCAAGGAAGGGTGCTGGCTAGCAACAGCTTTCAGTGCTGGCACTTTTCCTCTCTGAGCAATTGATCGAAGTTTGCAATTTGTCAGCTCGTGTCTACGAGACGGAAAGAGAAGGACCGTGATGTTTGGTGGCTAGAGAAGCGCAAAGCCCCAGTGTTACTGCGCCTGTGAAAGCGCTTCCAAGGAAGGGTGCTGGCTAGCAACAGCTTTCAGTGCTGGCACTTTTCATCTCTGAGCAATTGCTCGACGTTTGCAATTTCTCACCTGAGCTCTCTTCAGAGTGCGCGAGAGGATGAGCAGAAGATGAGGTGGCTAAAGAAGCCCAGAGCCCCAGTGTTCTTAGGCCTACAAAAGCGCTTCCAAGGAAGGGTGCTGGCTAGCAAGAGCTTCCAGTGCTGGCACTTTTCATCTCTGAGCAATTGCTCGACGTTTGCAATTTCTCACCTGAGCTCTCTTTAGAGTGCGCGAGAGGATGAGCAGAAGATGAGGTGGCTAAAGAAGCCCAGAGCCCCAGTGTTCTTAGGCCTACAAAAGCGCTTCCAAGGAAGGGGGCTGGCTAGCAACAGCTTTCAGTGCTGGCACTTTTCATCTCTGAGCAATTGCTGGACGTTTGCAATTTCTCAGCTCGTGTCTATCAGACGGAAAGAGAAGGACCGTGACGTTTGGTGGCTAGAGAAGCGCAAAGCCCCAGTGTTGCTGCGCCTGTGAAAGCGCTTCCAAGGAAGGGGGCTGGCTAGCAACAGCTTTCAGTGCTGGCACTTTTCTTCTCTGAGCAATTGCTGGACATTTGCAATTTCTCAGCTCGTGTCTATCAGACGGAAAGAGAAGTACCGTGACGTTTGGTGGGTAGAGAAGAGCAAAGCCCCAGTGTTACTGCGCCTGTAAAGCGCTTCCAAGGAAGGGTGCTGGCTAGCAACAGCTTTCAGTGCTGGCACTTTTCATCTCTGAGCAATTGCTCGACGTTTGCAATTTCTCACCTGAGCTCTCTTCAGAGTGCGCGAGAGGATGAGCAGAAGATTAGGTGGCTAGAGAAGCCCAGAGCCCCAGTGTTCTTAGGCCTACAAAAGCGCTTCCAAGGAAGGGTGCTGGCTAGCAACAGCTTTCAGTGCTGGCACTTTTCATCTCTGAGCAATTGCTCGACGTTTGCAATTTCTCACCTGAGCTCTCTTCAGAGTGCGCGAGAGGATGAGCAGAAGATGAGGTGGCTAAAGAAGCCCAGAGCCCCAGTGTTCTTAGGCCTACAAAAGCGATTCCAAGGAAGGGTGCTGGCTAGCAACAGCTTCCAGTGCTGGCACTTTTCATCTCTGAGCAATTGCTCGACGTTTGCAATTTCTCAGCTCGTGTCTACGAGACGGAAAGAGAATGACTGTGACGTTTGGTGGGTAGAGAAGCGCAAAGCCCCAGTGTTACTGCGCCTGTGAAAGCGCTTCCAAGGAAGGGTGCTGGCTAGCAACAGCTTTCAGAGCTGGCACTTTTCATCTCTGAGCAATTGCTCGACGTTTGCAATTTCTCACCTGAGCTCTCTTTAGAGTGCGCGAGAGGATGAGCAGAAGATGAGGTGGCTAGAGAAGCCCAGAGCCCCAGTGTTCTTAGGCCTACAAAAGCGCTTCCAAGGAAGGGTGCTGGCTAGCAACAGCTTTCAGTGCTGGCACTTTTCCTCTCTGAGCAATTGATCGAAGTTTGCAATTTGTCAGCTCGTGTCTACGAGACGGAAAGAGAAGGACCGTGATGTTTGGTGGCTAGAGAAGCGCAAAGCCCCAGGGTTACTGCGCCTGTGAAAGCGCTTCCAAGGAAGGGTGCTGGCTAGCAACAGCTTTCAGTGCTGGCACTTTTCATCTCTGAGCAATTGCTCGACGTTTGCAATTTCTCACCTGAGCTCTCTTCAGAGTGCGCGAGAGGATGAGCAGAAGATGAGGTGGCTAGAGAAGCCCAGAGCCCCAGTGTTCTTAGGCCTACAAAAGCGCTTCCAAGGAAGGGTGCTGGCTAGCAAGAGCTTTCAGTGCTGGCACTTTTCATCTCTGAGCAATTGCTCGACGTTTGCAATTTCTCACCTGAGCTCTCTTCAGAGTGCGCGAGAGGATGAGCAGAAGATGAGGTGGCTAAAGAAGCCCAGAGCCCCAGTGTTCTTAGGCCTACAAAAGCGATTCCAAGGAAGGGTGCTGGCTAGCAACAGCTTCCAGTGCTGGCACTTTTCATCTCTGAGCAATTGCTCGACGTTTGCAATTTCTCAGCTCGTGTCTACGAGACGGAAAGAGAATGACCGTGACGTTTGGTGGGTAGAGAAGCGCAAAGCCCCAGTGTTACTGCGCCTGTGAAAGCGCTTCCAAGGAAGGGTGCTGGCTAGCAACAGCTTTCAGTGCTGGCACTTTTCATCTCTGAGCAATTGCTCGACGTTTGCAATTTCTCACCTGAGCTCTCTTTAGAGTGCGCGAGAGGATGAGCAGAAGATGAGGTGGCTAGAGAAGCCCAGAGCCCCAGTGTTCTAAGGGCTACAAAAGCGCTTCCAAGGAAGGGTGCTGGCTAGCAACAGCTTTCAGTGCTGGCACTTTTCCTCTCTGAGCAATTGATCGAAGTTTGCAATTTGTCAGCTCGTGTCTACGAGACGGAAAGAGAAGGACCGTGATGTTTGGTGGCTAGAGAAGCGCAAAGCCCCAGGGTTACTGCGCCTGTGAAAGCGCTTCCAAGGAAGGGTGCTGGCTAGCAACAGCTTTCAGAGCTGGCACTTTTCATCTCTGAGCAATTGCTCGACGTTTGCAATTTCTCACCTGAGCTCTCTTCAGAGTGCGCGAGAGGATGAGCAGAAGATTAGGTGGCTAGAGAAGCCCAGAGCCCCACTGTTCTAAGGGCTACAAAACCGCTTCCAAGGAAGGGTGCTGGCTAGCAACAGCTTTCAGTGCTGGCACTTTTCATCTCTGAGCAATTGCTCGACGTTTGCAATTTCTCAGCTCGTGTCTACAAGACGGAAAGAGAAGGACCGTGACGTTTGGTGGGTAGAGAAGCGCAAAGCCCCAGTGTTGCTGCGCCTGTGAAAGCGCTTCCAAGGAAGGGTGCTGGCTAGCAACAGCTTTCAGTGCTGGCACTTTTCATCTCTGAGCAATTGCTCGACGTTTGCAATTTCTCACCTGAGCTCTCTTCAGAGTGCGCGAGAGGATGACCAGAAGATGAGGTGGCTAAAGAAGCCCAGAGCCCCAGTGTTCTTAGGCCTACAAAAGCGCTTCCAAGGAAGGGTGCTGGCTAGCAACAGCTTTCAGTGCTGGCACTTTTCATCTCTGAGCAATTGCTCAACGTTTGCAATTTCTCAGCTCGTGTCTACGAGACGGAAAGAGAATGACCGTGACGTTTGGTGTGTATAGAAGCGCAAAGCCCCAGTGTTGCTGCGCCTGTGAAAGCGCTTCCAAGGAAGGGTGCTGGCTAGCAACAGCTTTCAGTGCTGGCACTTTTCTTCTCTGAGCAATTGCTCGACGTTTGCAATTTCTCACCTGAGCTCTCTTTAGAGCGCGCGAGGATGAGCAGAAGATTAGGTGGCTAGAGAAGCCCAGAGCCCCAGTGTTCTAAGGGCTACAAAAGCGCTTCCAAGGAAGGGTGCTGGCTAGCAACAGCTTTCAGTGCTGGCACTTTTCATCTCTGAGCAATTGCTCGACGTTTGCAGTTTCTCAGCTCGTGTCTACGAGACGGAAAGAGAATGACCGTGACGTTTGGTGCGTATAGAAGCGCAAAGCCCCAGTGTTACTGCACCTGTGAAAGCGCTTCCAAGGAAGGGTGCTGGCTAGCAACAGCTTTCAGTGCTGGCACTTTTCATCTCTGAGCAATTGCTCGACGTTTGCAATTTCTCACCTGAGCTCTCTTTAGAGTGCGCGAGAGGATGAGCAGAAGATGAGGTGGCTAGAGAAGCCCAGAGCCCCAGTGTTCTTAGGCCTACAAAAGCGCTTCCAAGGAAGGGTGCTGGCTAGCAACAGCTTTCAGTGCTGGCACTTTTCATCTCTGAGCAATTGCTCGATGTTTGCAATTTCTCAGCTCGTGTCTACGAGACAGAAAGAGAAGGACCGTGACTTTTGGTGCGTATAGAAGCGCAAAGCCCCAGTGTTGCTGCGCCTGTGAAAGCGCTTCCAAGGAAGGGTGCTGGCTAGCAACAGCTTTCAGTGCTGGCACTTTTCGTCTCTGAGCAATTGCTCGACGTTTGCAATTTCTCACCTGAGCTCTCTTCAGAGTGCGCGAGTGGATGAGCAGAAGATTAGGTGGCTAGACAAGCCCAGAGCCCCAGTGTTCTTAGGCCTACAAAAGCGCTTCCAAGGAAGGGTGCTGGCTAGCAACAGCTTTCAGTGCTGGCACTTTTCATCTCTGAGCAATTGCTCGACGTTTGCAATTTCTCAGCTCGTGTCTACGAGACGGAAAGAGAATGACCGTGACGTTTGGTGCGTATAGAAGCGCAAAGCCCCAGTGTTGCTGCGCCTGTGAAAGCGCTTCCAAGGAAGGGTGCTGGCTAGCAACAGCTTTCAGTGCTGGCACTTTTCATCTCTGAGCAATTGCTCGACGTTTGCAATTTCTCACCTGAGCTCTCTTTAGAGTGCGCGAGAGGATGAGCAGAAGATGAGGTGGCTAGAGAAGCCCAGAGCCGCAGTCTTCTTAGGCCTACAAAAGCGCTTCCAAGGAAGGGTGCTGGCTAGCAACAGCTTTCAGTGCTGGCACTTTTCATCTCTGAGCAATTGCTCGATGTTTGCAATTTCTCAGCTCGTGTCTACGAGACGGAAAGAGAAGGACCGTGACGTTTGGTGCGTATAGACGCGCAAAGCCCCAGTGTTGCTGCGCCTGTGAAAGCGCTTCCAAGGAAGGGTGCTGGCTAGCAACAGCTTCCAGTGCTGGCACTTTTCACCTCTGAGCAATTGCTCGACGTTTGCAATTTCTCACCTGAGCTCTCTTTAGAGTGCGCGAGAGGATGAGCAGAAGATGAGGTGGCTAGAGAAGCCCAGAGCCCCAGTGTTCTTAGGCCTACAAAAGCGCTTCCAAGGAAGGGTGCTGGCTAGCAACAGCTTTCAGTGCTGGCACTTTTCATCTCTGAGCAATTGCTCGATGTTTGCAATTTCTCAGCTCGTGTCTACGAGACGGAAAGAGAATGACCGTGACGTTTGGTGTGTATAGAAGCGCAAAGCCCCAGTGTTGCTGCGCCTGTGAAAGCGCTTCCAAGGAAGGGTGCTGGCTAGCAAGAGCTTTCAGTGCTGGCACTTTTCATCTCTGAGCAATTGCTCGACGTTTGCAAATTCTCAGCTCGTGTCTACGAGACGGAAAGAGAAGGACCGTGACGTTTGCTGGCTAGAGAAGCGCAAAGCCCCAGTGTTACTGCGCCTGTGAAATCGCTTCCAAGGAAGGGTGCTGGCTAGCAAGAGCTTTCAGTGCTGGCACTTTTCATCTCTGAGCAATTGCTCGACGTTTGCAATTTCTCACCTCAGCTCTCTTCAGAGTGCGCAGAGGATGAGCAGAAGATGAGGTGGCTAAAGAAGCCCAGAGCCCCAGTGTTCTTAGGCCTACAAAAGCGCTTCCAAGGAAGGGTGCTGGCTAGCAACAGCTTTCACTGCTGGCACTTTTCATCTCTGAGCAATTGATCGAAGTTTGCAATTTGTCAGCTCGTGTCTACGAGACGGAAAGAGAAGGACCGTGATGTTTGGTGGGTAGAGAAGCGCAAAGCCCCAGGGTTACTGCGCCTGTGAAAGCGCTTCCAAGGAAGGGTGCTGGCTAGCAAGAGCTTTCAGAGCTGGCACTTTTCATCTCTGAGCAATTGCTCGACGTTTGCAATTTCTCACCTGAGCTCTCTTCAGAGTGCGCGAGAGGATGAGCAGAAGATGAGGTGGCTAGAGAAGCCCAGAGCCCCACTGTTCTTAGGCCTACAAAAGCGCTTCCAAGGAAGGGTGCTGGCTAGCAACAGCTTTCAGTGCTGGCACTTTTCTTCTCTGAGCAATTGCTGGACGTTTGCAATTTCTCAGCTCGTGTCTATCAGACGGAAACAGAAGGACCGTGACGTTTGGTGGGTAGAGAAGAGCAAAGCCCCAGTGTTACTGCGCCTGTAAAGCGCTTCCAAGGAAGGGTGCTGGCTAGCAACAGCTTTCAGTGCTGGCACTTTTCATCTCTGAGCAATTGCTCGACGTTTGCAATTTCTCACCTGAGCTCTCTTCAGAGTGCGCGAGAGGATGAGCAGAAGATTAGGTGGCTAGAGAAGCCCAGAGCCCCAGTGTTCTAAGGGCTACAAAAGCGCTTCCAAGGAAGGGTGCTGGCTAGCAACAGCTTTCAGTGCTGGCACTTTTCATCTCTGAGCAATTGCTTGACGTTTGCAATTTCTCAGCTCGTGTCTACAAGACGGAAAGAGAAGGACCGTGACGTTTGGTGGGTAGAGAAGCGCAAAGCCCCAGTGTTGCTGCGCCTGTGAAAGCGCTTCCAAGGAAGGGTGCTGGCTAGCAACAGCTTTCAGTGCTGGCACTTTTCGTCTCTGAGCAATTGCTCGACGTTTGCAATTTCTCACCTGAGCTCTCTTCAGAGTGCGCGAGAGGATGAGCAGAAGATGAGGTGGCTAAAGAAGCCCAGAGCCCCAGTGTTCTTAGGCCTACAAAAGCGCTTCCAAGGAAGGGTGCTGGCTAGCAAGAGCTTCCAGTGCTGGCACTTTTCATCTCTGAGCAATTGCTCGACGTTTGCAATTTCTCACCTGAGCTCTCTTTAGAGTGCGCGAGAGGATGAGCAGAAGATGAGGTGGCTAAAGAAGCCCAGAGCCCCAGTGTTCTTAGGCCTACAAAAGCGCTTCCAAGGAAGGGGGCTGGCTAGCAACAGCTTTCAGTGCTGGCACTTTTCTTCTCTGAGCAATTGCTGGACGTTTGCAATTTCTCAGCTCGTGTCTATCAGACGGAAAGAGAAGGACCGTGACGTTTGGTGGCTAGAGAAGCGCAAAGCCCCAGTGTTGCTGCGCCTGTGAAAGCGCTTCCAAGGAAGGGGGCTGGCTAGCAACAGCTTTCAGTGCTGGCACTTTTCTTCTCTGAGCAATTGCTGGACATTTGCAATTTCTCAGCTCGTGTCTATCAGACGGAAAGAGAAGGACCGTGACGTTTGGTGGGTAGAGAAGAGCAAAACCCCAGTGTTACTGCGCCTGTAAAGCGCTTCCAAGGAAGGGTGCTGGCTAGCAACAGCTTTCAGTGCTGGCACTTTTCATCTCTGAGCAATTGCTCGACGTTTGCAATTTCTCACCTGAGCTCTCTTCAGAGTGCGCGAGAGGATGAGCAGAAGATTAGGTGGCTAGAGAAGCCCAGAGCCCCAGTGTTCTAAGGGCTACAAAAGCGCTTCCAAGGAAGGGTGCTGGCTAGCAACAGCTTTCAGTGCTGGCACTTTTCATCTCTGAGCAATTGCTCGACGTTTGCAATTTCTCACCTCAGCTCTCTTCAGAGTGCGCGAGAAGATGAGCAGAAGATGAGGTGGCTAAAGAAGCCCAGAGCCCCAGTGTTCTTAGGCCTACAAAAGCGATTCCAAGGAAGGGTGCTGGCTAGCAACAGCTTCCAGTGCTGGCACTTTTCATCTCTGAGCAATTGCTCGACGTTTGCAATTTCTCAGCTCGTGTCTACGAGACGGAAAGAGAATGACTGTGACGTTTGGTGGGTAGAGAAGCGCAAAGCCCCAGTGTTACTGCGCCTGTGAAAGCGCTTCCAAGGAAGGGTGCTGGCTAGCAACAGCTTTCAGAGCTGGCACTTTTCATCTCTGAGCAATTGCTCGACGTTTGCAATTTCTCACCTGAGCTCTCTTTAGAGTGCGCGAGAGGATGAGCAGAAGATGAGGTGGCTAAAGAAGCCCAGAGCCCCAGTGTTCTTAGGCCTACAAAAGCGCTTCCAAGGAAGGGTGCTGGCTAGCAACAGCTTTCAGTGCTGGCACTTTTCCTCTCTGAGCAATTGATCGAAGTTTGCAATTTGTCAGCTCGTGTCTACGAGACGGAAAGAGAAGGACCGTGATGTTTGGTGGCTAGAGAAGCGCAAAGCCCCAGGGTTACTGCGCCTGTGAAAGCGCTTCCAAGGAAGGGTGCTGGCTAGCAACAGCTTTCAGTGCTGGCACTTTTCATCTCTGAGCAATTGCTCGACGTTTGCAATTTCTCACCTGAGCTCTCTTCAGAGTGCGCGAGAGGATGAGCAGAAGATGAGGTGGCTAGAGAAGCCCAGAGCCCCAGTGTTCTTAGGCCTACAAAAGCGCTTCCAAGGAAGGGTGCTGGCTAGCAAGAGCTTTCAGTGCTGGCACTTTTCATCTCTGAGCAATTGCTCGACGTTTGCAATTTCTCACCTGAGCTCTCTTCAGAGTGCGCGAGAGGATGAGCAGAAGATGAGGTGGCTAAAGAAGCCCAGAGCCCCAGTGTTCTTAGGCCTACAAAAGCGCTTCCAAGGAAGGGTGCTGGCTAGCAACAGCTTTCAGTGCTGGCACTTTTCATCTCTGAGCAATTGCTCGACGTTTGCAATTTCTCACCTGAGCTCTCTTCAGAGTGCGCGAGAGGATGAGCAGAAGATGAGGTGGCTAGAGAAGCCCAGAGCCCCACTGTTCTTAGGCCTACAAAAGCGCTTCCAAGGAAGGGTGCTGGCTAGCAACAGCTTTCAGTGCTGGCAATTTTCTTCTCTGAGCAATTGCTGGACGTTTGCAATTTCTCAGCTCGTGTCTATCAGACGGAAAGAGAAGGACCGTGACGTTTGGTGGGTAGAGAAGAGCAAAGCCCCAGTGTTACTGCGCCTGTAAAGCGCTTCCAAGGAAGGGTGCTGGCTAGCAACAGCTTTCAGTGCTGGCACTTTTCATCTCTGAGCAATTGCTCGACGTTTGCAATTTCTCACCTGAGCTCTCTTCAGAGTGCGCGAGAGGATGAGCAGAAGATTAGGTGGCTAGAGAAGCCCAGAGCCCCAGTGTTCTTAGGCCTACAAAAGAGCTTCCAAGGAAGGGTGCTGGCTTGCAACAGCTTTCAGTGCTGGCACTTTTCATCTCTGAGCAATTGCTCGACGTTTGCAATTTCTCACCTCAGCTCTCTTCAGAGTGCGCGAGAGGATGAGCAGAAGATGAGGTGGCTAAAGAAGCCCAGAGCCCCAGTGTTCTTAGGCCTACAAAAGCGATTCCAAGGAAGGGTGCTGGCTAGCAACAGCTTCCAGTGCTGGCACTTTTCATCTCTGAGCAATTGCTCGACGTTTGCAATTTCTCAGCTCGTGTCTACGAGACGGAAAGAGAATGACTGTGACGTTTGGTGGGTAGAGAAGCGCAAAGCCCCAGTGTTACTGCGCCTGTGAAAGCGCTTCCAAGGAAGGGTGCTGGCTAGCAACAGCTTTCAGAGCTGGCACTTTTCATCTCTGAGCAATTGCTCGACGTTTGCAATTTCTCACCTGAGCTCTCTTTAGAGTGCGCGAGAGGATGAGCAGAAGATGAGGTGGCTAGAGAAGCCCAGAGCCCCAGTGTTCTTAGGCCTACAAAAGCGCTTCCAAGGAAGGGTGCTGGCTAGCAACAGCTTTCAGTGCTGGCACTTTTCCTCTCTGAGCAATTGATCGAAGTTTGCAATTTGTCAGCTCGTGTCTACGAGACGGAAAGAGAAGGACCGTGATGTTTGGTGGCTAGAGAAGCGCAAAGCCCCAGGGTTACTGCGCCTGTGAAAGCGCTTCCAAGGAAGGGTGCTGGCTAGCAACAGCTTTCAGTGCTGGCACTTTTCATCTCTGAGCAATTGCTCGACGTTTGCAATTTCTCACCTGAGCTCTCTTCAGAGTGCGCGAGAGGATGAGCAGAAGATGAGGTGGCTAAAGAAGCCCAGAGCCCCAGTGTTCTTAGGCCTACAAAAGCGCTTCCAAGGAAGGGTGCTGGCTAGCAACAGCTTCCAGTGCTGGCACTTTTCATCTCTGAGCAATTGCTCGACGTTTGCAATTTCTCACCTGAGCTCTCTTTAGAGTGCGCGAGAGGATGAGCAGAAGATGAGGTGGCTAAAGAAGCCCAGAGCCCCAGTGTTCTTAGGCCTACAAAAGCGCTTCCAAGGAAGGGGGCTGGCTAGCAACAGCTTTCAGTGCTGACACTTTTCTTCTCTGAGCAATTGCTGGACGTTTGCAATTTCTCAGCTCGTGTCTATCAGACGGAAAGAGAAGGACCGTGACGTTTGGTGGCTAGAGAAGCGCAAAGCCCCAGTGTTGCTGCGCCTGTGAAAGCGCTTCCAAGGAAGGGGGCTGGCTAGCAACAGCTTTCAGTGCTGGCACTTTTCTTCTCTGAGCAATTGCTGGACATTTGCAATTTCTCAGCTCGTGTCTATCAGACGGAAAGAGAAGGACCGTGACGTTTGGTGGGTAGAGAAGAGCAAAGCCCCAGTGTTACTGCGCCTGTAAAGCGCTTCCAAGGAAGGGTGCTGGCTAGCAACAGCTTTCAGTGCTGGCACTTTTCATCTCTGAGCAATTGCTCGACGTTTGCAATTTCTCACCTGAGCTCTCTTCAGAGTGCGCGAGAGGATGAGCAGAAGATTAGGTGGCTAGAGAAGCCCAGAGCCCCAGTGTTCTAAGGGCTACAAAAGCGCTTCCAAGGAAGGGTGCTGGCTAGCAACAGCTTTCAGTGCTGGCACTTTTCATCTCTGAGCAATTGCTCGACGTTTGCAATTTCTCACCTCAGCTCTCTTCAGAGTGCGCGAGAGGATGAGCAGAAGATGAGGTGGCTAAAGAAGCCCAGAGCCCCAGTGTTCTTAGGCCTACAAAAGCGATTCCAAGGAAGGGTGCTGGCTAGCAACAGCTTCCAGTGCTGGCACTTTTCATCTCTGAGCAATTGCTCGACGTTTGCAATTTCTCAGCTCGTGTCTACGAGACGGAAAGAGAATGACCGTGACGTTTGGTGGGTAGAGAAGCGCAAAGCCCCAGTGTTACTGCGCCTGTGAAAGCGCTTCCAAGGAAGGGTGCTGGCTAGCAACAGCTTTCAGAGCTGGCACTTTTCATCTCTGAGCAATTGCTCGACGTTTGCAATTTCTCACCTGAGCTCTCTTTAGAGTGCGCGAGAGGATGAGCAGAAGATGAGGTGGCTAGAGAAGCCCAGAGCCCCAGTGTTCTTAGGCCTACAAAAGCGCTTCCAAGGAAGGGTGCTGGCTAGCAACAGCTTTCAGTGCTGGCACTTTTCCTCTCTGAGCAATTGATCGAAGTTTGCAATTTGTCAGCTCGTGTCTACGAGACGGAAAGAGAAGGACCGTGATGTTTGGTGGCTAGAGAAGCGCAAAGCACCAGGGTTACTGCGCCTGTGAAAGCGCTTCCAAGGAAGGGTGCTGGCTAGCAACAGCTTTCAGTGCTGGCACTTTTCATCTCTGAGCAATTGCTCGACGTTTGCAATTTCTCACCTGAGCTCTCTTCAGAGTGCGCGAGAGGATGAGCAGAAGATGAGGTGGCTAGAGAAGCCCAGAGCCCCAGTGTTCTTAGGCCTACAAAAGCGCTTCCAAGGAAGGGTGCTGGCTAGCAAGAGCTTTCAGTGCTGGCACTTTTCATCTCTGAGCAATTGCTCGACGTTTGCAATTTCTCACCTGAGCTCTCTTCAGAGTGCGCGAGAGGATGAGCAGAAGATGAGGTGGCTAAAGAAGCCCAGAGCCCCAGTGTTCTTAGGCCTACAAAAGCGATTCCAAGGAAGGGTGCTGGCTAGCAACAGCTTCCAGTGCTGGCACTTTTCATCTCTGAGCAATTGCTCGACGTTTGCAATTTCTCAGCTCGTGTCTACGAGACGGAAAGAGAATGACCGTGACGTTTGGTGGGTAGAGAAGCGCAAAGCCCCAGTGTTACTGCGCCTGTGAAAGCGCTTCCAAGGAAGGGTGCTGGCTAGCAAGAGCTTTCAGTGCTGGCACTTTTCATCTCTGAGCAATTGCTCGACGTTTGCAATTTCTCACCTGAGCTCTCTTTAGAGTGCGCGAGAGGATGAGCAGAAGATGAGGTGGGTAGAGAAGCCCAGAGCCCCAGTCTTCTTAGGCCTACAAAAGCGCTTCCAAGGAAGGGTGCTGGCTAGCAACAGCTTTCAGTGCTGGCACTTTTCTTCTCTGAGCAATTGCTGGACATTTGCAATTTCTCAGCTCGTGTCTATCAGACGGAAAGAGAAGGACCGTGACGTTTGGTGGGTAGAGAAGAGCAAAGCCCCAGTGTTACTGCGCCTGTAAAGCGCTTCCAAGGAAGGGTGCTGGCTAGCAACAGCTTTCAGTGCTGGCACTTTTCATCTCTGAGCAATTGCTCGACGTTTGCAATTTCTCACCTGAGCTCTCTTCAGAGTGCGCGAGAGGATGAGCAGAAGATTAGGTGGCTAGAGAAGCCCAGAGCCCCAGTGTTCTAAGGGCTACAAAAGCGCTTCCAAGGAAGGGTGCTGGCTAGCAACAGCTTTCAGTGCTGGCACTTTTCATCTCTGAGCAATTGCTCGACGTTTGCAATTTCTCACCTGAGCTCTCTTCAGAGTGCGCGAGAGGATGAGCAGAAGATGAGGTGGCTAAAGAAGCCCAGAGCCCCAGTGTTCTTAGGCCTACAAAAGCGATTCCAAGGAAGGGTGCTGGCTAGCAACAGCTTCCAGTGCTGGCACTTTTCATCTCTGAGCAATTGCTCGACGTTTGCAATTTCTCAGCTCGTGTCTACGAGACGGAAAGAGAATGACTGTGACGTTTGGTGGGTAGAGAAGCGCAAAGCCCCAGGGTTACTGCGCCTGTGAAAGCGCTTCCAAGGAAGGGTGCTGGCTAGCAACAGCTTTCAGAGCTGGCACTTTTCATCTCTGAGCAATTGCTCGACGTTTGCAATTTCTCACCTGAGCTCTCTTTAGAGTGCGCGAGAGGATGAGCAGAAGATGAGGTGGCTAGAGAAGCCCAGAGCCCCAGTGTTCTTAGGCCTACAAAAGCGCTTCCAAGGAAGGGTGCTGGCTAGCAACAGCTTTCAGTGCTGGCACTTTTCCTCTCTGAGCAATTGATCGAAGTTTGCAATTTGTCAGCTCGTGTCTACGAGACGGAAAGAGAAGGACCGTGACGTTTGGTGGCTAGAGAAGCGCAAAGCCCCAGGGTTACTGCGCCTGTGAAAGCGCTTCCAAGCAAGGGTGCTGGCTAGCAACAGCTTTCAGTGCTGGCACTTTTCATCTCTGAGCAATTGCTCGACGTTTGCAATTTCTCACCTGAGCTCTCTTCAGAGTGCGCGAGAGGATGAGCAGAAGATGAGGTGGCTAGAGAAGCCCAGAGCCCCAGTGTTCTTAGGCCTACAAAAGCGCTTCCAAGGAAGGGTGCTGGCTAGCAAGAGCTTTCAGTGCTGGCACTTTTCATCTCTGAGCAATTGCTCGACGTTTGCAATTTCTCACCTGAGCTCTCTTCAGAGTGCGCGAGAGGATGAGCAGAAGATGAGGTGGCTAAAGAAGCCCAGAGCCCCAGTGTTCTTAGGCCTACAAAAGCGATTCCAAGGAAGGGTGCTGGCTAGCAACAGCTTCCAGTGCTGGCACTTTTCATCTCTGAGCAATTGCTCGACGTTTGCAATTTCTCACCTGAGCTCTCTTTAGAGTGCGCGAGAGGATGAGCAGAAGATGAGGTGGCTAAAGAAGCCCAGAGCCCCAGTGTTCTTAGGCCTACAAAAGCGCTTCCAAGGAAGGGTGCTGGCTAGCAACAGCTTTCAGTGCTGGCACTTTTCCTCTCTGAGCAATTGATCGAAGTTTGCAATTTGTCAGCTCGTGTCTACGAGACGGAAAGAGAAGGACCGTGATGTTTGGTGGCTAGAGAAGCGCAAAGCCCCAGGGTTACTGCGCCTGTGAAAGCGCTTCCAAGGAAGGGTGCTGGCTAGCAACAGCTTTCAGTGCTGGCACTTTTCATCTCTGAGCAATTGCTCGACGTTTGCAATTTCTCACCTGAGCTCTCTTCAGAGTGCGCGAGAGGATGAGCAGAAGATGAGGTGGCTAGAGAAGCCCAGAGCCCCAGTGTTCTTAGGCCTACAAAAGCGCTTCCAAGGAAGGGTGCTGGCTAGCAAGAGCTTTCAGTGCTGGCACTTTTCATCTCTGAGCAATTGCTCGACGTTTGCAATTTCTCACCTGAGCTCTCTTCAGAGTGCGCGAGAGGATGAGCAGAAGATGAGGTGGCTAAAGAAGCCCAGAGCCCCAGTGTTCTTAGGCCTACAAAAGCGCTTCCAAGGAAGGGTGCTGGCTAGCAACAGCTTTCAGTGCTGGCACTTTTCATCTCTGAGCAATTGCTCGACGTTTGCAATTTCTCACCTGAGCTCTCTTCAGAGTGCGCGAGAGGATGAGCAGAAGATGAGGTGGCTAGAGAAGCCCAGAGCCCCACTGTTCTTAGGCCTACAAAAGCGCTTCCAAGGAAGGGTGCTGGCTAGCAACAGCTTTCAGTGCTGGCAATTTTCTTCTCTGAGCAATTGCTGGACGTTTGCAATTTCTCAGCTCGTGTCTATCAGACGGAAAGAGAAGGACCGTGACGTTTGGTGGGTAGAGAAGAGCAAAGCCCCAGTGTTACTGCGCCTGTAAAGCGCTTCCAAGGAAGGGTGCTGGCTAGCAACAGCTTTCAGTGCTGGCACTTTTCATCTCTGAGCAATTGCTCGACGTTTGCAATTTCTCACCTGAGCTCTCTTCAGAGTGCGCGAGAGGATGAGCAGAAGATTAGGTGGCTAGAGAAGCCCAGAGCCCCAGTGTTCTTAGGCCTACAAAAGAGCTTCCAAGGAAGGGTGCTGGCTTGCAACAGCTTTCAGTGCTGGCACTTTTCATCTCTGAGCAATTGCTCGACGTTTGCAATTTCTCACCTCAGCTCTCTTCAGAGTGCGCGAGAGGATGAGCAGAAGATGAGGTGGCTAAAGAAGCCCAGAGCCCCAGTGTTCTTAGGCCTACAAAAGCGATTCCAAGGAAGGGTGCTGGCTAGCAACAGCTTCCAGTGCTGGCACTTTTCATCTCTGAGCAATTGCTCGACGTTTGCAATTTCTCAGCTCGTGTCTACGAGACGGAAAGAGAATGACTGTGACGTTTGGTGGGTAGAGAAGCGCAAAGCCCCAGTGTTACTGCGCCTGTGAAAGCGCTTCCAAGGAAGGGTGCTGGCTAGCAACAGCTTTCAGAGCTGGCACTTTTCATCTCTGAGCAATTGCTCGACGTTTGCAATTTCTCACCTGAGCTCTCTTTAGAGTGCGCGAGAGGATGAGCAGAAGATGAGGTGGCTAGAGAAGCCCAGAGCCCCAGTGTTCTTAGGCCTACAAAAGCGCTTCCAAGGAAGGGTGCTGGCTAGCAACAGCTTTCAGTGCTGGCACTTTTCCTCTCTGAGCAATTGATCGAAGTTTGCAATTTGTCAGCTCGTGTCTACGAGACGGAAAGAGAAGGACCGTGATGTTTGGTGGCTAGAGAAGCGCAAAGCCCCAGGGTTACTGCGCCTGTGAAAGCGCTTCCAAGGAAGGGTGCTGGCTAGCAAGAGCTTTCAGTGCTGGCACTTTTCATCTCTGAGCAATTGCTCGACGTTTGCAATTTCTCACCTGAGCTCTCTTCAGAGTGCGCGAGAGGATGAGCAGAAGATGAGGTGGCTAAAGAAGCCCAGAGCCCCAGTGTTCTTAGGCCTACAAAAGCGCTTCCAAGGAAGGGTGCTGGCTAGCAACAGCTTCCAGTGCTGGCACTTTTCATCTCTGAGCAATTGCTCGACGTTTGCAATTTCTCACCTGAGCTCTCTTTAGAGTGCGCGAGAGGATGAGCAGAAGATGAGGTGGCTAAAGAAGCCCAGAGCCCCAGTGTTCTTAGGCCTACAAAAGCGCTTCCAAGGAAGGGGGCTGGCTAGCAACAGCTTTCAGTGCTGACACTTTTCTTCTCTGAGCAATTGCTGGACGTTTGCAATTTCTCAGCTCGTGTCTATCAGACGGAAAGAGAAGGACCGTGACGTTTGGTGGCTAGAGAAGCGCAAAGCCCCAGTGTTGCTGCGCCTGTGAAAGCGCTTCCAAGGAAGGGGGCTGGCTAGCAACAGCTTTCAGTGCTGGCACTTTTCTTCTCTGAGCAATTGCTGGACATTTGCAATTTCTCAGCTCGTGTCTATCAGACGGAAAGAGAAGGACCGTGACGTTTGGTGGGTAGAGAAGAGCAAAGCCCCAGTGTTACTGCGCCTGTAAAGCGCTTCCAAGGAAGGGTGCTGGCTAGCAACAGCTTTCAGTGCTGGCACTTTTCATCTCTGAGCAATTGCTCGACGTTTGCAATTTCTCACCTGAGCTCTCTTCAGAGTGCGCGAGAGGATGAGCAGAAGATTAGGTGGCTAGAGAAGCCCAGAGCCCCAGTGTTCTAAGGGCTACAAAAGCGCTTCCAAGGAAGGGTGCTGGCTAGCAACAGCTTTCAGTGCTGGCACTTTTCATCTCTGAGCAATTGCTCGACGTTTGCAATTTCTCACCTCAGCTCTCTTCAGAGTGCGCGAGAGGATGAGCAGAAGATGAGGTGGCTAAAGAAGCCCAGAGCCCCAGTGTTCTTAGGCCTACAAAAGCGATTCCAAGGAAGGGTGCTGGCTAGCAACAGCTTCCAGTGCTGGCACTTTTCATCTCTGAGCAATTGCTCGACGTTTGCAATTTCTCAGCTCGTGTCTACGAGACGGAAAGAGAATGACCGTGACGTTTGGTGGGTAGAGAAGCGCAAAGCCCCAGTGTTACTGCGCCTGTGAAAGCGCTTCCAAGGAAGGGTGCTGGCTAGCAACAGCTTTCAGAGCTGGCACTTTTCATCTCTGAGCAATTGCTCGACGTTTGCAATTTCTCACCTGAGCTCTCTTTAGAGTGCGCGAGAGGATGAGCAGAAGATGAGGTGGCTAGAGAAGCCCAGAGCCCCAGTGTTCTTAGGCCTACAAAAGCGCTTCCAAGGAAGGGTGCTGGCTAGCAACAGCTTTCAGTGCTGGCACTTTTCCTCTCTGAGCAATTGATCGAAGTTTGCAATTTGTCAGCTCGTGTCTACGAGACGGAAAGAGAAGGACCGTGATGTTTGGTGGCTAGAGAAGCGCAAAGCCCCAGGGTTACTGCGCCTGTGAAAGCGCTTCCAAGGAAGGGTGCTGGCTAGCAACAGCTTTCAGTGCTGGCACTTTTCATCTCTGAGCAATTGCTCGACGTTTGCAATTTCTCACCTGAGCTCTCTTCAGAGTGCGCGAGAGGATGAGCAGAAGATGAGGTGGCTAGAGAAGCCCAGAGCCCCAGTGTTCTTAGGCCTACAAAAGCGCTTCCAAGGAAGGGTGCTGGCTAGCAAGAGCTTTCAGTGCTGGCACTTTTCATCTCTGAGCAATTGCTCGACGTTTGCAATTTCTCACCTGAGCTCTCTTCAGAGTGCGCGAGAGGATGAGCAGAAGATGAGGTGGCTAAAGAAGCCCAGAGCCCCAGTGTTCTTAGGCCTACAAAAGCGATTCCAAGGAAGGGTGCTGGCTAGCAACAGCTTCCAGTGCTGGCACTTTTCATCTCTGAGCAATTGCTCGACGTTTGCAATTTCTCAGCTCGTGTCTACGAGACGGAAAGAGAATGACCGTGACGTTTGGTGGGTAGAGAAGCGCAAAGCCCCAGTGTTACTGCGCCTGTGAAAGCGCTTCCAAGGAAGGGTGCTGGCTAGCAAGAGCTTTCAGTGCTGGCACTTTTCATCTCTGAGCAATTGCTCGACGTTTGCAATTTCTCACCTGAGCTCTCTTTAGAGTGCGCGAGAGGATGAGCAGAAGATGAGGTGGGTAGAGAAGCCCAGAGCCCCAGTCTTCTTAGGCCTACAAAAGCGCTTCCAAGGAAGGGTGCTGGCTAGCAACAGCTTTCAGTGCTGGCACTTTTCTTCTCTGAGCAATTGCTGGACATTTGCAATTTCTCAGCTCGTGTCTATCAGACGGAAAGAGAAGGACCGTGACGTTTGGTGGGTAGAGAAGAGCAAAGCCCCAGTGTTACTGCGCCTGTAAAGCGCTTCCAAGGAAGGGTGCTGGCTAGCAACAGCTTTCAGTGCTGGCACTTTTCATCTCTGAGCAATTGCTCGACGTTTGCAATTTCTCACCTGAGCTCTCTTCAGAGTGCGCGAGAGGATGAGCAGAAGATTAGGTGGCTAGAGAAGCCCAGAGCCCCAGTGTTCTAAGGGCTACAAAAGCGCTTCCAAGGAAGGGTGCTGGCTAGCAACAGCTTTCAGTGCTGGCACTTTTCATCTCTGAGCAATTGCTCGACGTTTGCAATTTCTCACCTGAGCTCTCTTCAGAGTGCGCGAGAGGATGAGCAGAAGATGAGGTGGCTAAAGAAGCCCAGAGCCCCAGTGTTCTTAGGCCTACAAAAGCGATTCCAAGGAAGGGTGCTGGCTAGCAACAGCTTCCAGTGCTGGCACTTTTCATCTCTGAGCAATTGCTCGACGTTTGCAATTTCTCAGCTCGTGTCTACGAGACGGAAAGAGAATGACTGTGACGTTTGGTGGGTAGAGAAGCGCAAAGCCCCAGGGTTACTGCGCCTGTGAAAGCGCTTCCAAGGAAGGGTGCTGGCTAGCAACAGCTTTCAGAGCTGGCACTTTTCATCTCTGAGCAATTGCTCGACGTTTGCAATTTCTCACCTGAGCTCTCTTTAGAGTGCGCGAGAGGATGAGCAGAAGATGAGGTGGCTAGAGAAGCCCAGAGCCCCAGTGTTCTTAGGCCTACAAAAGCGCTTCCAAGGAAGGGTGCTGGCTAGCAACAGCTTTCAGTGCTGGCACTTTTCCTCTCTGAGCAATTGATCGAAGTTTGCAATTTGTCAGCTCGTGTCTACGAGACGGAAAGAGAAGGACCGTGACGTTTGGTGGCTAGAGAAGCGCAAAGCCCCAGGGTTACTGCGCCTGTGAAAGCGCTTCCAAGCAAGGGTGCTGGCTAGCAACAGCTTTCAGTGCTGGCACTTTTCATCTCTGAGCAATTGCTCGACGTTTGCAATTTCTCACCTGAGCTCTCTTCAGAGTGCGCGAGAGGATGAGCAGAAGATGAGGTGGCTAGAGAAGCCCAGAGCCCCAGTGTTCTTAGGCCTACAAAAGCGCTTCCAAGGAAGGGTGCTGGCTAGCAAGAGCTTTCAGTGCTGGCACTTTTCATCTCTGAGCAATTGCTCGACGTTTGCAATTTCTCACCTGAGCTCTCTTCAGAGTGCGCGAGAGGATGAGCAGAAGATTAGGTGGCTAAAGAAGCCCAGAGCCCCAGTGTTCTTAGGCCTACAAAAGCGATTCCAAGGAAGGGTGCTGGCTAGCAACAGCTTCCAGTGCTGGCACTTTTCATCTCTGAGCAATTGCTCGACGTTTGCAATTTCTCACCTGAGCTCTCTTTAGAGTGCGCGAGAGGATGAGCAGAAGATGAGGTGGCTAAAGAAGCCCAGAGCCCCAGTGTTCTTAGGCCTACAAAAGCGCTTCCAAGGAAGGGTGCTGGCTAGCAACAGCTTTCAGTGCTGGCACTTTTCCTCTCTGAGCAATTGATCGAAGTTTGCAATTTGTCAGCTCGTGTCTACGAGACGGAAAGAGAAGGACCGTGATGTTTGGTGGCTAGAGAAGCGCAAAGCCCCAGGGTTACTGCGCCTGTGAAAGCGCTTCCAAGGAAGGGTGCTGGCTAGCAACAGCTTTCAGTGCTGGCACTTTTCATCTCTGAGCAATTGCTCGACGTTTGCAATTTCTCACCTGAGCTCTCTTCAGAGTGCGCGAGAGGATGAGCAGAAGATGAGGTGGCTAGAGAAGCCCAGAGCCCCAGTGTTCTTAGGCCTACAAAAGCGCTTCCAAGGAAGGGTGCTGGCTAGCAAGAGCTTTCAGTGCTGGCACTTTTCATCTCTGAGCAATTGCTCGACGTTTGCAATTTCTCACCTGAGCTCTCTTCAGAGTGCGCGAGAGGATGAGCAGAAGATGAGGTGGCTAAAGAAGCCCAGAGCCCCAGTGTTCTTAGGCCTACAAAAGCGCTTCCAAGGAAGGGTGCTGGCTAGCAACAGCTTTCAGTGCTGGCACTTTTCATCTCTGAGCAATTGCTCGACGTTTGCAATTTCTCACCTGAGCTCTCTTCAGAGTGCGCGAGAGGATGAGCAGAAGATGAGGTGGCTAGAGAAGCCCAGAGCCCCAGTGTTCTTAGGCCTACAAAAGCGCTTCCAAGGAAGGGTGCTGGCTAGCAACAGCTTTCAGTGCTGGCAATTTTCTTCTCTGAGCAATTGCTCGACGTTTGCAATTTCTCAGCTCGTGTCTACGAGACGGAAAGAGAATGACTGTGACGTTTGGTGGGTAGAGAAGCGCAAAGCCCCAGTGTTACTGCGCCTGTGAAAGCGCTTCCAAGGAAGGGTGCTGGCTAGCAACAGCTTTCAGAGCTGGCACTTTTCATCTCTGAGCAATTGCTCGACGTTTGCAATTTCTCACCTGAGCTCTCTTTAGAGTGCGCGAGAGGATGAGCAGAAGATGAGGTGGCTAGAGAAGCCCAGAGCCCCAGTGTTCTTAGGCCTACAAAAGCGCTTCCAAGGAAGGGTGCTGGCTAGCAACAGCTTTCAGTGCTGGCACTTTTCCTCTCTGAGCAATTGATCGAAGTTTGCAATTTGTCAGCTCGTGTCTACGAGACGGAAAGAGAAGGACCGTGATGTTTGGTGGCTAGAGAAGCGCAAAGCCCCAGGGTTACTGCGCCTGTGAAAGAGCTTCCAAGGAAGGGTGCTGGCTAGCAACAGCTTTCAGTGCTGGCACTTTTCATCTCTGAGCAATTGCTCGACGTTTGCAATTTCTCACCTGAGCTCTCTTCAGAGTGCGCGAGAGGATGAGCAGAAGATGAGGTGGCTAAAGAAGCCCAGAGCCCCAGTGTTCTTAGGCCTACAAAAGCGCTTCCAAGGAAGGGTGCTGGCTAGCAAGAGCTTCCAGTGCTGGCACTTTTCATCTCTGAGCAATTGCTCGACGTTTGCAATTTCTCACCTGAGCTCTCTTTAGAGTGCGCGAGAGGATGAGCAGAAGATGAGGTGGCTAAAGAAGCCCAGAGCCCCAGTGTTCTTAGGCCTACAAAAGCGCTTCCAAGGAAGGGGGCTGGCTAGCAACAGCTTTCAGTGCTGACACTTTTCTTCTCTGAGCAATTGCTGGACGTTTGCAATTTCTCAGCTCGTGTCTATCAGACGGAAAGAGAAGGACCGTGACGTTTGGTGGCTAGAGAAGCGCAAAGCCCCAGTGTTGCTGCGCCTGTGAAAGCGCTTCCAAGGAAGGGGGCTGGCTAGCAACAGCTTTCAGTGCTGGCACTTTTCTTCTCTGAGCAATTGCTGGACATTTGCAATTTCTCAGCTCGTGTCTATCAGACGGAAAGAGAAGGACCGTGACGTTTGGTGGGTAGAGAAGAGCAAAGCCCCAGTGTTACTGCGCCTGTAAAGCGCTTCCAAGGAAGGGTGCTGGCTAGCAACAGCTTTCAGTGCTGGCACTTTTCATCTCTGAGCAATTGCTCGACGTTTGCAATTTCTCACCTGAGCTCTCTTCAGAGTGCGCGAGAGGATGAGCAGAAGATTAGGTGGCTAGAGAAGCCCAGAGCCCCAGTGTTCTAAGGGCTACAAAAGCGCTTCCAAGGAAGGGTGCTGGCTAGCAACAGCTTTCAGTGCTGGCACTTTTCATCTCTGAGCAATTGCTCGACGTTTGCAATTTCTCACCTCAGCTCTCTTCAGAGTGCGCGAGAGGATGAGCAGAAGATGAGGTGGCTAAAGAAGCCCAGAGCCCCAGTGTTCTTAGGCCTACAAAAGCGATTCCAAGGAAGGGTGCTGGCTAGCAACAGCTTCCAGTGCTGGCACTTTTCATCTCTGAGCAATTGCTCGACGTTTGCAATTTCTCAGCTCGTGTCTACGAGACGGAAAGAGAATGACTGTGACGTTTGGTGGGTAGAGAAGCGCAAAGCCCCAGTGTTACTGCGCCTGTGAAAGCGCTTCCAAGGAAGGGTGCTGGCTAGCAACAGCTTTCAGAGCTGGCACTTTTCATCTCTGAGCAATTGCTCGACGTTTGCAATTTCTCACCTGAGCTCTCTTTAGAGTGCGCGAGAGGATGAGCAGAAGATGAGGTGGCTAGAGAAGCCCAGAGCCCCAGTGTTCTTAGGCCTACAAAAGCGCTTCCAAGGAAGGGTGCTGGCTAGCAACAGCTTTCAGTGCTGGCACTTTTCCTCTCTGAGCAATTGATCGAAGTTTGCAATTTGTCAGCTCGTGTCTACGAGACGGAAAGAGAAGGACCGTGATGTTTGGTGGCTAGAGAAGCGCAAAGCCCCAGGGTTACTGCGCCTGTGAAAGCGCTTCCAAGGAAGGGTGCTGGCTAGCAACAGCTTTCAGTGCTGGCACTTTTCATCTCTGAGCAATTGCTCGACGTTTGCAATTTCTCACCTGAGCTCTCTTCAGAGTGCGCGAGAGGATGAGCAGAAGATGAGGTGGCTAGAGAAGCCCAGAGCCCCAGTGTTCTTAGGCCTACAAAAGCGCTTCCAAGGAAGGGTGCTGGCTAGCAAGAGCTTTCAGTGCTGGCACTTTTCATCTCTGAGCAATTGCTCGACGTTTGCAATTTCTCACCTGAGCTCTCTTCAGAGTGCGCGAGAGGATGAGCAGAAGATGAGGTGGCTAAAGAAGCCCAGAGCCCCAGTGTTCTTAGGCCTACAAAAGCGATTCCAAGGAAGGGTGCTGGCTAGCAACAGCTTCCAGTGCTGGCACTTTTCATCTCTGAGCAATTGCTCGACGTTTGCAATTTCTCAGCTCGTGTCTACGAGACGGAAAGAGAATGACCGTGACGTTTGGTGGGTAGAGAAGCGCAAAGCCCCAGTGTTACTGCGCCTGTGAAAGCGCTTCCAAGGAAGGGTGCTGGCTAGCAAGAGCTTTCAGTGCTGGCACTTTTCATCTCTGAGCAATTGCTCGACGTTTGCAATTTCTCACCTGAGCTCTCTTTAGAGTGCGCGAGAGGATGAGCAGAAGATGAGGTGGCTAGAGAAGCCCAGAGCCCCAGTCTTCTTAGGCCTACAAAAGCGCTTCCAAGGAAGGGTGCTGGCTAGCAACAGCTTTCAGTGCTGGCACTTTTCTTCTCTGAGCAATTGCTGGACATTTGCAATTTCTCAGCTCGTGTCTATCAGACGGAAAGAGAAGGACCGTGACGTTTGGTGGGTAGAGAAGAGCAAAGCCCCAGTGTTACTGCGCCTGTAAAGCGCTTCCAAGGAAGGGTGCTGGCTAGCAACAGCTTTCAGTGCTGGCACTTTTCATCTCTGAGCAATTGCTCGACGTTTGCAATTTCTCACCTGAGCTCTCTTCAGAGTGCGCGAGAGGATGAGCAGAAGATTAGGTGGCTAGAGAAGCCCAGAGCCCCAGTGTTCTAAGGGCTACAAAAGCGCTTCCAAGGAAGGGTGCTGGCTAGCAACAGCTTTCAGTGCTGGCACTTTTCATCTCTGAGCAATTGCTCGACGTTTGCAATTTCTCACCTGAGCTCTCTTCAGAGTGCGCGAGAGGATGAGCAGAAGATGAGGTGGCTAAAGAAGCCCAGAGCCCCAGTGTTCTTAGGCCTACAAAAGCGATTCCAAGGAAGGGTGCTGGCTAGCAACAGCTTCCAGTGCTGGCACTTTTCATCTCTGAGCAATTGCTCGACGTTTGCAATTTCTCAGCTCGTGTCTACGAGACGGAAAGAGAATGACTGTGACGTTTGGTGGGTAGAGAAGCGCAAAGCCCCAGTGTTACTGCGCCTGTGAAAGCGCTTCCAAGGAAGGGTGCTGGCTAGCAACAGCTTTCAGAGCTGGCACTTTTCATCTCTGAGCAATTGCTCGACGTTTGCAATTTCTCACCTGAGCTCTCTTTAGAGTGCGCGAGAGGATGAGCAGAAGATGAGGTGGCTAGAGAAGCCCAGAGCCCCAGTCTTCTTAGGCCTACAAAAGCGCTTCCAAGGAACGGTGCTGGCTAGCAACAGCTTTCAGTGCTGGCACTTTTCCTCTCTGAGCAATTGATCGAAGTTTGCAATTTGTCAGCTCGTGTCTACGAGACGGAAAGAGAAGGACCGTGACGTTTGGTGGCTAGAGAAGCGCAAAGCCCCAGGGTTACTGCGCCTGTGAAAGCGCTTCCAAGCAAGGGTGCTGGCTAGCAACAGCTTTCAGTGCTGGCACTTTTCATCTCTGAGCAATTGCTCGACGTTTGCAATTTCTCACCTGAGCTCTCTTCAGAGTGCGCGAGAGGATGAGCAGAAGATGAGGTGGCTAGAGAAGCCCAGAGCCCCAGTGTTCTTAGGCCTACAAAAGCGCTTCCAAGGAAGGGTGCTGGCTAGCAAGAGCTTTCAGTGCTGGCACTTTTCATCTCTGAGCAATTGCTCGACGTTTGCAATTTCTCACCTGAGCTCTCTTCAGAGTGCGCGAGAGGATGAGCAGAAGATGAGGTGGCTAAAGAAGCCCAGAGCCCCAGTGTTCTTAGGCCTACAAAAGCGATTCCAAGGAAGGGTGCTGGCTAGCAACAGCTTCCAGTGCTGGCACTTTTCATCTCTGAGCAATTGCTCGACGTTTGCAATTTCTCAGCTCGTGTCTACGAGACGGAAAGAGAATGACCGTGACGTTTGGTGGGTAGAGAAGCGCAAAGCCCCAGTGTTACTGCGCCTGTGAAAGCGCTTCCAAGGAAGGGTGCTGGCTAGCAAGAGCTTTCAGTGCTGGCACTTTTCATCTCTGAGCAATTGCTCGACGTTTGCAATTTCTCACCTGAGCTCTCTTTAGAGTGCGCGAGAGGATGAGCAGAAGATGAGGTGGCTAGAGAAGCCCAGAGCCCCAGTCTTCTTAGGCCTACAAAAGCGCTTCCAAGGAAGGGTGCTGGCTAGCAACAGCTTTCAGTGCTGGCACTTTTCCTCTCTGAGCAATTGATCGAAGTTTGCAATTTGTCAGCTCGTGTCTACGAGACGGAAAGAGAAGGACCGTGATGTTTGGTGGCTAGAGAAGCGCAAAGCCCCAGGGTTACTGCGCCTGTGAAAGCGCTTCCAAGGAAGGGTGCTGGCTAGCAAGAGCTTTCAGAGCTGGCACTTTTCATCTCTGAGCAATTGCTCGACGTTTGCAATTTCTCACCTGAGCTCTCTTTAGAGTGCGCGAGAGGATGAGCAGAAGATGAGGTGGCTAGAGAAGCCCAGAGCCCCAGTGTTCTTAGGCCTACAAAAGCGCTTCCAAGGAAGGGTGCTGGCTAGCAACACCTTTCAGTGCTGGCACTTTTCATCTCTGAGCAATTGCTCGACGTTTGCAATTTCTCACCTGAGCTCTCTTCAGAGTGCGCGAGAGGATGACCAGAAGATGAGGTGGCTAAAGAAGCCCAGAGCCCCAGTGTTCTTAGGCCTACAAAAGCGCTTCCAAGGAAGGGTGCTGGCTAGCAAGAGCTTTCAGTGCTGGCACTTTTCATCTCTGAGCAATTGCTCGACGTTTGCAATTTCTCAGCTCGTGTCTATCAGACGGAAAGAGAAGGACCGTGACGTTTGGTGGGTAGAGAAGCGCAAAGCCCCAGTGTTACTGCGCCTGTAAAGCGCTTCCAAGGAAGGGTGCTGGCTAGCAACAGCTTTCAGTGCTGGCACTTTTCATCTCTGAGCAATTGCTCGACGTTTGCAATTTCTCACCTGAGCTCTCTTCAGAGTGCGCGAGAGGATGAGCAGAAGATTAGGTGGCTAGAGAAGCCCAGAGCCCCACTGTTCTAAGGGCTACAAAAGCGCTTCCAAGGAAGGGTGCTGGCTAGCAACAGCTTTCAGTGCTGGCACTTTTCATCTCGGAGCAATTGCTCGACGTTTGCAATTTCTCAGCTCGTGTCTACAAGACGGAAAGAGAAGGACCGTGACGTTTGGTGGGTAGAGAAGCGCAAAGCCCCAGTGTTGCTGCGCCTGTGAAAGCGCTTCCAAGGAAGGGTGCTGGCTAGCAAGAGCTTTCAGTGCTGGCACTTTTCATCTCTGAGCAATTGCTCGACGTTTGCAATTTCTCACGTGAGCTCTCTTTAGAGTGCGCGAGAGGATGAGCAGAAGATGAGGTGGCTAAAGAAGCCCAGAGCCCCAGTGTTCTTAGGCCTACAAAAGCGCTTCCAAGGAAGGGTGCTGGCTAGCAAGAGCTTTCAGTGCTGGCACTTTTCATCTCTGAGCAATTGCTCAACGTTTGCAATTTCTCAGCTCGTGTCTACGAGACGGAAAGAGAATGACCGTGACGTTTGGTGCGTATAGAAGCGCAAAGCCCCAGTGTTGCTGCGCCTGTGAAAGCGCTTCCAAGGAAGGGTGCTGGCTAGCAACAGCTTTCAGTGCTGGCACTTTTCATCTCTGAGCAATTGCTCGACGTTTGCAATTTCTCACCTGAGCTCTCTTTAGAGCGCGCGAGGATGAGCAGAAGATGAGGTGGCTAGAGAAGCCCAGAGCCCCAGTGTTCTTAGGCCTACAAAAGCGCTTCCAAGGAAGGGTGCTGGCTAGCAACAGCTTCCAGTGCTGGCACTTTTCATCTCTGAGCAATTGCTCGACGTTTGCAATTTCTCAGCTCGTGTCTACGAGACGGAAAGAGAATGACTGTGACGTTTGGTGGGTAGAGAAGCGCAAAGCCCCAGTATTACTGCGCCTGTGAAAGCGCTTCCAAGGAAGGGTGCTGGCTAGCAACAGCTTTCAGAGCTGGCACTTTTCATCTCTGAGCAATTGCTCGACGTTTGCAATTTCTCACCTGAGCTCTCTTTAGAGTGCGCGAGAGGATGAGCAGAAGATGAGGTGGCTAGAGAAGCCCAGAGCCCCAGTGTTCTAAGGGCTACAAAAGCGCTTCCAAGGAAGGGTGCTGGCTAGCAACAGCTTTCAGTGCTGGCACTTTTCATCTCTGAGCAATTGCTCGACGTTTGCAGTTTCTCAGCTCGTGTCTACGAGACTGAAGGAGAATGACCGTGACGTTTGGTGCGTATAGATGCGCAAAGCCCCAGTGTTACTGCGCCTGTGAAAGCGCTTCCAAGGAAGGGTGCTGGCTAGCAAGAGCTTTCAGTGCTGGCACTTTTCATCTCTGAGCAATTGCTCGACGTTTGCAATTTCTCACCTGAGCTCTCTTTAGAGTGCGCGAGAGGATGAGCAGAAGATGAGGTGGCTAGAGAAGCCCAGAGCCCCAGTGTTCTTAGGCCTACAAAAGCGCTTCCAAGGAAGGGTGCTGGCTAGCAACAGCTTTCAGTGCTGGCACTTTTCATCTCTGAGCAATTGCTCGATGTTTGCAATTTCTCAACTCGTGTCTACGAGACGGAAAGAGAATGACTGTGACGTTTGGTGCGTATAGAAGCGCAAAGCCCCAGTGTTGCTGCGCCTGTGAAAGCGCTTCCAAGGAAGGGTGCTGGCTAGCAACAGCTTTCAGTGCTGGCACTTTTCACCTCTGAGCAATTGCTCGACGTTTGCAATTTCTCACCTGAGCTCTCTTTAGAGTGCGCGAGAGGATGAGCAGAAGATGAGGTGGCTAGAGAAGCCCAGAGCCCCAGTGTTCTTAGGCCTACAAAAGCGCTTCCAAGGAAGGGTGCTGGCTAGCAACAGCTTTCAGTGCTGGCACTTTTCATCTCTGAGCAATTGCTCGACGTTTGCAATTTCTCAGCTCGTGTCTACGAGACGGAAAGAGAATGACCGTGACGTTTGGTGTGTATAGAAGCGCAAAGCCCCAGTGTTGCTGCGCCTGTGAAAGCGCTTCCAAGGAAGGGTGCTGGCTAGCAAGAGCTTTCAGTGCTGGCACTTTTCATCTCTGAGCAATTGCTCGACGTTTGCAATTTCTCAGCTCGTGTCTACGAGACGGAAAGAGAAGGACCGTGACGTTTGCTGGCTAGAGAAGCGCAAAGCCCCAGTGTTACTGCGCCTGTGAAAGCGCTTCCAAGGAAGGGTGCTGGCTAGCAACAGCTTTCAGTGCTGGCACTTTTCATCTCTGAGCAATTGCTCGACGTTTGCAATTTCTCACCTGAGCTCTCTTTAGAGCGCGCGAGGATGAGCAGAAGATGAGGTGGCTAAAGAAGCCCAAAGCCCCAGTGTTCTTAGGCCTACAAAAGCGCTTCCAAGGAAGGGTGCTGGCTAGCAACAGCTTTCAGTGCTGGCACTTTTCATCTCTGAGCAATTGCTGGACGTTTGCAATTTCTCAGCTCGTGTCTACGAGACGGAAAGAGAAGGACCGTGACGTTTGGTGGCTAGAGAAGCGCAAAGCCCCAGTGTTACTGCGCCTGTGAAAGCGCTTCCAAGGAAGGGTGCTGGCTAGCAAGAGCTTTCAGTGCTGGCACTTTTCATCTCTGAGCAATTGCTCGACGTTTGCAATTTCTCACCTCAGCTCTCTTCAGATTGCGCGAGAGGATGAGCAGAAGATGAGGTGGCTAAAGAAGCCCAGAGCCCCAGTGTTCTTAGGCCTACAAAAGCGATTCCAAGGAAGGGTGCTGGCTAGCAACAGCTTCCAGTGCTGGCACTTTTCATCTCTGAGCAATTGCTGGACGTTTGCAATTTCTCAGCTCGTGTCTATGAGACGGAAAGAGAAGGACCGTGACGTTTGGTGGCTAGAGAAGCGCAAAGCCCCAGTGTTACTGCGCCTGTGAAAGCGCTTCCAAGGAAGGGTGCTGGCTAGCAAGAGCTTTCAGAGCTGGCACTTTTCATCTCTGAGCAATTGCTGGACGTTTGCAATTTCTCACCTGAGCTCTCTTTAGAGTGCGCGAGAGGATGAGCAGAAGATGAGGTGGCTAGAGAAGCCCAGAGCCCCAGTGTTCTAAGGGCTACAAAAGCGCTTCCAAGGAAGGGTGCTGGCTAGCAACAGCTTTCAGTGCTGGCACTTTTCCTCTCTGAGCAATTGATCGACGTTTGCAATTTGTCAGCTCGTGTCTACGAGACGGAAAGAGAAGGACCGTGATGTTTGGTGGCTAGAGAAGCGCAAAGCCCCAGTGTTACTGCGCCTGTGAAAGCGCTTCCAAGGAAGGGTGCTGGCAAGCAACAGCTTTCAGTGCTGGCACTTTTCATCTCTGAGCAATTGCTAGACGTTTGCAATTTCTCACCTGAGCTCTCTTTAGAGTGCGCGAGAGGATGAGCAGAAGATGAGGTGGCTAGAGAAGCCCAGAGCCCCAGTGTTCTTAGGCCTACAAAAGCGCTTCCAAGGAAGGGTGCTGGCTAGCAACAGCTTTCAGTGCTGGCACTTTTCATCTCTGAGCAATTGCTCGACGTTTGCAATTTCTCAGCTCGTGTCTACGAGACGGAAAGAGAATGACAGTGACGTTTGGTGGCTAGAGAAGCGCAAAGCCCCAGTGTTACTGCGCCTGTGAAAGCGCTTCCAAGGAAGGGTGCTGGCTAGCAACAGCTTTCAGTGCTGGCACTTTTCATCTCTGAGCAATTGCTCGACGTTTGCAATTTCTCACCTGAGCTCTCTTTAGAGTGCGCGCGAGGTTGAGCAGAAGATGAGGTGGCTAAAGAAGCCCAGAGCCCCAGTGTTCTTAGGCCTACAAAAGCGCTTCCAAGGAAGGGTGCTGGCTAGCAACAGCTTTCAGTGCTGGCACTTTTCATCTCTGAGCAATTGCTCGACGTTTGCAATTTCTCAGCTCGTGTCTACGAGACGGAAAGAGAAGGACCGTGATGTTTGGTGGCTAGAGAAGCGCAAAGCCCCAGTGTTGCTGCGCCTGTGAAAGCGCTTCCAAGGAAGGGTGCTGGCTAGCAACAGCTTTCAGTGCTGGCACTTTTCTTCTCTGAGCAATTGCTGGACGTTTGCAATTTCTCAGCTCGTGTCTATCAGACGGAAAGAGAATGACCGTGACGTTTGGTGGCTAGAGAAGCGCAAAGCCCCAGTGTTACTGCGCCTGTAAAGCGCTTCCAAGGAAGGGTGCTGGCTAGCAACAGCTTTCAGTGCTGGCACTTTTCATCTCTGAGCAATTGCTGGACGTTTGCAATTTCTCACCTGAGCTCTCTTCAGAGTGCGCGAGAGGATGAGCAGAAGATTAGGTGGCTAG
Organism: Sarcoramphus papa; assembly: GCA_037962945.1. Taxonomy (NCBI): domain Eukaryota; kingdom Metazoa; phylum Chordata; class Aves; order Accipitriformes; family Cathartidae; genus Sarcoramphus; species Sarcoramphus papa. The sequence continues at coordinate 3,350,646 of JBBMRM010000093.1, read as the reverse complement.
AGAAGCCCAGAGCCCCAGTGTTCTTAGGCCTACAAAAGCGCTTCCAAGGAAGGGTGCTGGCTAGCAACAGCTTTCAGTGCTGGCACTTTTCATCTCTGAGCAATTGCTCGACGTTTGCAATTTCTCAGCTCGTGTCTACAAGACGGAAAGAGAAGGACCGTGACGTTTGGTGGGTAGAGAAGCGCAAAGCCCCAGTGTTGCTGCGCCTGTGAAAGCGCTTCCAAGGAAGGGTGCTGGCTAGCAACAGCTTTCAGTGCTGGCACTTTTCATCTCTGAGCAATTGCTCGACGTTTGCAATTTCTCACCTGAGCTCTCTTCAGAGTGCGCGAGAGGATGAGCAGAAGATGAGGTGGCTAGAGAAGCCCAGAGCCCCAGTGTTCTTAGGCCTACAAAAGCGCTTCCAAGGAAGGGTGCTGGCTAGCAACAGCTTTCAGTGCTGGCACTTTTCATCTCTGAGCAATTGCTGGACGTTTGCAATTTCTCAGCTCGTGTCTACGAGACGGAAAGAGAATGACCGTGACGTTTGGTGCGTATAGAAGCGCAAAGCCCCAGTGTTGCTGCGCCTGTGAAAGCGCTTCCAAGGAAGGGTGCTGGCTAGCAACAGCTTTCAGTGCTGGCACTTTTCTTCTCTGAGCAATTGCTGGACGTTTGCAATTTCTCAGCTCGTTTCTATCAGACGGAAAGAGAAGGACCGTGACGTTTGGTGCGTATAGAAGTGCAAAGCCCCAGTGTTACTGCGCCTGTGAAAGCGCTTCCAAGGAAGGGTGCTGGCTAGCAACAGCTTTCAGTGCTGGCACTTTTCATCTCTGAGCAATTGCTCGACGTTTGCAATTTCTCACCTGAGCTCTCTTCAGAGTGCACGAGAGGATGAGCAGAAGATGAGGTGGCTAAAGAAGCCCAGAGCCCCAGTGTTCTAAGGGCTACAAAAGCGCTTCCAAGGAAGGGTGCTGGCTAGCAACAGCTTTCAGTGCTGGCACTTTTCATCTCTGAGCAATTGCTCGACGTTTGCAATTTCTCAGCTCGTGTCTACGAGACGGAAAGAGAAGGACCGTGACGTTTGGTGGCTAGAGAAGCGCAAAGCCCCAGTGTTACTGCGCCTGTGAAAGCGCTTCCAAGGAAGGGTGCTGGCTAGCAACAGCTTTCAGTGCTGGCACTTTTCATCTCTGAGCAATTGCTCGACGTTTGCAATTTCTCACCTCAGCTCTCTTTAGAGTGCGCGAGAGGATGAGCAGAAGATGAGGTGGCTAAAGAAGCCCAGAGCCCCAGTGTTCTTAGGCCTACAAAAGCGCTTCCAAGGAAGGGTGCTGGCTAGCAACAGCTTCCAGTGCTGGCACTTTTCATCTCTGAGCAATTGCTCAACGTTTGCAATTTCTCAGCTCGTGTCTACGAGACGGAAAGAGAATGACTGTGACGTTTGGTGGGTAGAGAAGCGCAAAGCCCCAGTGTTGCTGCGCCTGTGAAAGCGCTTCCAAGGAAGGGTGCTGGCTAGCAACAGCTTTCAGAGCTGGCACTTTTCATCTCTGAGCAATTGCTCGACGTTTGCAATTTCTCACCTGAGCTCTCTTTAGAGTGCGCGAGAGGATGAGCAGAAGATGAGGTGGCTAGAGAAGCCCAGAGCCCCAGTGTTCTTAGGCCTACAAAAGCGCTTCCAAGGAAGGGTGCTGGCTAGCAACAGCTTTCAGTGCTGGCACTTTTCCTCTCTGAGCAATTGATCGAAGTTTGCAATTTGTCAGCTCGTGTCTACGAGACGGAAAGAGAAGGACCGTGATGTTTGGTGGCTAGAGAAGCGCAAAGCCCCAGTGTTACTGCGCCTGTGAAAGCGCTTCCAAGGAAGGGTGCTGGCAAGCAACAGCTTTCAGTGCTGGCACTTTTCATCTCTGAGCAATTGCTGGACGTTTGCAATTTCTCACCTGAGCTCTCTTTAGAGTGCGCGAGAGGATGAGCAGAAGATGAGGTGGCTAGAGAAGCCCAGAGCCCCAGTGTTCTTAGGGCTACAAAAGCGCTTCCAAGGAAGGGTGCTGGCTAGCAACAGCTTTCAGTGCTGGCACTTTTCATCTCTGAGCAATTGCTCGATGTTTGCAATTTCTCAGCTCGTGTCTACGAGACGGAAAGAGAATGACAGTGACGTTTGGTGGCTAGAGAAGCGCAAAGCCCCAGTGTTGCTGCGCCTGTGAAAGCGCTTCCAAGGAAGGGTGCTGGCTAGCAACAGCTTTCAGTGCTGGCACTTTTCATCTCTGAGCAATTGCTCGACGTTTGCAATTTCTCACCTGAGCTCTCTTTAGAGTGCGCGAGAGGATGAGCAGAAGATGAGGTGGCTAAAGAAGCCCAGAGCCCCAGTGTTCTTAGGCCTACAAAAGCGCTTCCAAGGAAGGGTGCTGGGTAGCAAGAGCTTTCAGTGCTGGCACTTTTCATCTCTGAGCAATTGCTCGACGTTTGCAATTTCTCAGCTCGTGTCTACGAGACGGAAAGAGAAGGACCGTGATGTTTGGTGGCTAGAGAAGCGCAAAGCCCCAGTGTTGCTGCGCCTGTGAAAGCGCTTCCAAGGAAGGGTGCTGGCTAGCAACAGCTTTCAGTGCTGGCACTTTTCTTCTCTGAGCAATTGCTGGACGTTTGCAATTTCTCAGCTCGTGTCTATCAGACGGAAAGAGAATGACCGTGACGTTTGGTGGCTAGAGAAGCGCAAAGCCCCAGTGTTACTGCGCCTGTAAAGCGCTTCCAAGGAAGGGTGCTGGCTAGCAACAGCTTTCAGTGCTGGCACTTTTCATCTCTGAGCAATTGCTGGACGTTTGCAATTTCTCACCTGAGCTCTCTTCAGAGTGCGCGAGAGGATGAGCAGAAGATGAGGTGGCTAGAGAAGCCCAGAGCCCCACTGTTCTTAGGCCTACAAAAGCGCTTCCAAGGAAGGGTGCTGGCTAGCAACAGCTTTCAGTGCTGGCACTTTTCATCTCTGAGCAATTGCTCGACGTTTGCAATTTCTCAGCTCGTGTCTACAAGACGGAAAGAGAAGGACCGTGACGTTTGGTGGGTAGAGAAGCGCAAAGCCCCAGTGTTGCTGCGCCTGTGAAAGCGCTTCCAAGGAAGGGTGCTGGCTAGCAACAGCTTTCAGTGCTGGCACTTTTCATCTCTGAGCAATTGCTCGACGTTTGCAATTTCTCACCTGAGCTCTCTTCAGAGTGCGCGAGAGGATGAGCAGAAGATGAGGTGGCTAAAGAAGCCCAGAGCCCCACTGTTCTTAGGCCTACAAAAGCGCTTCCAAGGAAGGGTGCTGGCTAGCAACAGCTTTCAGTGCTGGCACTTTTCATCTCTGAGCAATTGCTCGACGTTTGCAATTTCTCAGCTCGTGTCTACGAGACGGAAAGAGAATGACCGTGACGTTTGGTGCGTATAGAAGCGCAAAGCCCCAGTGTTGCTGCGCCTGTGAAAGCGCTTCCAAGGAAGGGTGCTGGCTAGCAACAGCTTTCAGTGCTGGCACTTTTCTTCTCTGAGCAATTGCTGGACGTTTGCAATTTCTCAGCTCGTTTCTATCAGACGGAAAGAGAAGGACCGTGACGTTTGGTGGCTAGAGAATCGCAAAGCCCCAGTGTTACTGCGCCTGTGAAAGCGCTTCCAAGGAAGGGTGCTGGCTAGCAACAGCTTTCAGTGCTGGCACTTTTCATCTCTGAGCAATTGCTCGACGTTTGCAATTTCTCACCTCAGCTCTCTTTAGAGTGCGCGAGAGGATGAGCAGAAGATGAGGTGGCTAAAGAAGCCCAGAGCCCCAGTGTTCTTAGGCCTACAAAAGCGCTTCCAAGGAAGGGTGCTGGCTAGCAACAGCTTCCAGTGCTGGCACTTTTCATCTCTGAGCAATTGCTCGACGTTTGCAATTTCTCAGCTCGTGTCTACGAGACGGAAAGAGAATGACTGTGACGTTTGGTGGGTAGAGAAGCGCAAAGCCCCAGTGTTGCTGCGCCTGTGAAAGCGCTTCCAAGGAAGGGTGCTGGCTAGCAACAGCTTTCAGTGCTGGCACTTTTCTTCTCTGAGCAATTGCTGGACGTTTGCAATTTCTCAGCTCGTGTCTATCAGACGGAAAGAGAATGACCGTGACGTTTGGTGGCTAGAGAAGCGCAAAGCCCCAGTGTTACTGCGCCTGTAAAGCGCTTCCAAGGAAGGGTGCTGGCTAGCAAGAGCTTTCAGTGCTGGCACTTTTCATCTCTGAGCAATTGCTGGACGTTTGCAATTTCTCACCTGAGCTCTCTTCAGAGTGCGCGAGAGGATGAGCAGAAGATGAGGTGGCTAGAGAAGCCCAGAGCCCCAGTGTTCTTAGGCCTACAAAAGCGCTTCCAAGGAAGGGTGCTGGCTAGCAACAGCTTTCAGTGCTGGCACTTTTCATCTCTGAGCAATTGCTCGACGTTTGCAATTTCTCAGCTCGTGTCTACAAGACGGAAAGAGAAGGACCGTGACGTTTGGTGGGTAGAGAAGCGCAAAGCCCCAGTGTTGCTGCGCCTGTGAAAGCGCTTCCAAGGAAGGGTGCTGGCTAGCAACAGCTTTCAGTGCTGGCACTTTTCATCTCTGAGCAATTGCTCGACGTTTGCAATTTCTCACCTGAGCTCTCTTCAGAGTGCGCGAGAGGATGACCAGAAGATGAGGTGGCTAAAGAAGCCCAGAGCCCCACTGTTCTTAGGCCTACAAAAGCGCTTCCAAGGAAGGGTGCTGGCTAGCAACAGCTTTCAGTGCTGGCACTTTTCATCTCTGAGCAATTGCTGGACATTTGCAATTTGTCAGCTCGTGTCTACGAGACGGAAAGAGAAGGACCGTGACGTTTGGTGCGTATAGAAGCGCAAAGCCCCAGTGTTGCTGCGCCTGTGAAAGCGCTTCCAAGGAAGGGTGCTGGCAAGCAACAGCTTTCAGTGCTGGCACTTTTCCTCTCTGAGCAATTGCTCAACGTTTGCAATTTCTCACCTGAGCTCTCTTTAGAGTGCGCGAGAGGATGAGCAGAAGATGAGGTGGCTAGAGAAGCCCAGAGCCCCAGTGTTCTTAGGCCTACAAAAGCGCTTCCAAGGAAGGGTGCTGGCTAGCAACAGCTTTCAGTGCTGGCACTTTTCATCTCTGAGCAATTGCTCGACGTTTGCAATTTCTCACCTGAGCTCTCTTTAGAGTGCGCGAGAGGATGAGCAGAAGATGAGGTGGCTAAAGAAGCCCAGAGCCCCAGTGTTCTTAGGCCTACAAAAGCGCTTCCAAGGAAGGGTGCTGGCTAGCAACAGCTTTCAGTGCTGGCACTTTTCCTCTCTGAGCAATTGCTCGAAGTTTGCAATTTGTCAGCTCGTGTCTACGAGACGGAAAGAGAAGGACCGTGACGTTTGGTGGCTAGAGAAGCGCAAAGCCCCAGTGTTACTGCGCCTGTGAAAGCGCTTCCAAGGAAGGGTGCTGGCTAGCAACAGCTTTCAGTGCTGGCACTTTTCATCTCTGAGCAATTGCTCGACGTTTGCAATTTCTCACCTGAGCTCTCTTCAGAGTGCGCGACAGGATGAGCAGAAGGTGAGGTGGCTAAAGAAGCCCAGAGCCCCAGTGTTCTTAGGCCTACAAAAGCGCTTCCAAGGAAGGGTGCTGGCTAGCAAGAGCTTTCAGTGCTGGCACTTTTCATCTCTGAGCAATTGCTCGACGTTTGCAATTTCTCAGCTCGTGTCTACGAGACGGAAAGAGAAGGACCGTGACGTTTGCTGGCTAGAGAAGCGCAAAGCCCCAGTGTTACTGCGCCTGTGAAAGCGCTTCCAAGGAAGGGTGCTGGCTAGCAACAGCTTTCAGTGCTGGCACTTTTCATCTCTGAGCAATTGCTCGACGTTTGCAATTTCTCACCTGAGCTCTCTTTAGAGTGCGCGAGAGGATGAGCAGAAGATGAGGTGGCTAGAGAAGCCCAGAGCCCCAGTGTTCTTAGGCCTACAAAAGCGCTTCCAAGGAAGGGTGCTGGCTAGCAACAGCTTTCAGTGCTGGCACTTTTCATCTCTGAGCAATTGCTCGACGTTTGCAATTTCTCAGCTCGTGTCTACGAGACGGAAAGAGAATGACAGTGACGTTTGGTGGGTAGAGAAGCGCAAAGGCCCAGTGTTACTGCGCCTGTGAAAGCGCTTCCAAGGAAGGGTGCTGGCTAGCAAGAGCTTTCAGTGCTGGCACTTTTCATCTCTGAGCAATTGCTGGACGTTTGCAATTTCTCACCTGAGCTCTCTTTAGAGTGCGCGAGAGGATGAGCAGAAGATGAGGTGGCTAAAGAAGCCCAGAGCCCCAGTGTTCTAAGGGCTACAAAAGCGCTTCCAAGGAAGGGTGCTGGCTAGCAACAGCTTTCAGTGCTGGCACTTTTCATCTCTGAGCAATTGCTCGACGTTTGCAATTTCTCAGCTCGTGTCTACAAGACGGAAAGAGAAGGACCGTGACGTTTGGTGGGTAGAGAAGCGCAAAGCCCCAGTGTTGCTGCGCCTGTGAAAGCGCTTCCAAGGAAGGGTGCTGGCTAGCAACAGCTTTCAGTGCTGGCACTTTTCATCTCTGAGCAATTGCTGGACGTTTGCAATTTCTCACCTGAGCTCTCTTCAGAGTGCGCGAGAGGATGAGCAGAAGATGAGGTGGCTAAAGAAGCCCAGAGCCCCAGTGTTCTTAGGCCTACAAAAGCGCTTCCAAGGAAGGGTGCTGGCTAGCAACAGCTTTCAGTGCTGGCACTTTTCATCTCTGAGCAATTGCTGGACGTTTGCAATTTCTCAGCTCGTGTCTACGAGACGGAAAGAGAATGACCGTGATGTTTGGTGCGTATAGAAGCGCAAAGCCCCAGTGTTACTGCGCCTGTGAAAGCGCTTCCAAGGAAGGGTGCTGTCTAGCAACAGCTTTCAGTGCTGGCACTTTTCATCTCTGAGCAATTGCTCGACGTTTGCAATTTCTCAGCTCGTGTCTACGAGACGGAAAGAGAAGGACCGTGATGTTTGGTGCGTATAGAAGGGCAAAGCCCCAGTGTTACTGCGCCTGTGAAAGCGCTTCCAAGGAAGGGTGCTGGCTAGCAACAGCTTTCAGTGCTGGCACTTTTCATCTCTGAGCAATTGCTCGACGTTTGCAATTTCTCACCTGAGCTCTCTTTAGAGCGCGCGAGGATGAGCAGAAGATGAGGTGGCTAGAGAAGCCCAGAGCCCCAGTGTTCTAAGGGCTACAAAAGCGCTTCCAAGGAAGGGTGCTGGCTAGCAACAGCTTCCAGTGCTGGCACTTTTCATCTCTGAGCAATTGCTCGACGTTTGCAATTTCTCAGCTCGTGTCTACGAGACGGAAAGAGAAGGACCGTGACGTTTGGTGGGTAGAGAAGCGCAAAGCCCCAGTGTTGCTGCGCCTGTGAAAGCGCTTCCAAGGAAGGGTGCTGGCTAGCAACAGGTTTCAGTGCTGGCACTTTTCATCTCTGAGCAATTGCTCGACGTTTGCAATTTCTCACCTGAGCTCTCTTCAGAGTGCGCGAGAGGATGACCAGAAGATGAGGTGGCTAAAGAAGCCCAGAGCCCCACTGTTCTTAGGCCTACAAAAGCGCTTCCAAGGAAGGGTGCTGGCTAGCAACAGCTTTCAGTGCTGGCACTTTTCATCTCTGAGCAATTGCTGGACGTTTGCAATTTGTCAGCTCGTGTCTACGAGACGGAAAGAGAATGAGCGTGACGTTTGGTGCGTATAGAAGCGCAAAGCCCCAGTGTTGCTGCGCCTGTGAAAGCGCTTCCAAGGAAGGGTGCTGGCAAGCAACAGCTTTCAGTGCTGGCACTTTTCATCTCTGAGCAATTGCTGGACGTTTGCAATTTCTCACCTGAGCTCTCTTTAGAGTGCGCGAGAGGATGAGCAGAAGATGAGGTGGCTAGAGAAGCCCAGAGCCCCAGTGTTCTTAGGCCTACAAAAGCGCTTCCAAGGAAGGGTGCTGGCTAGCAACAGCTTTCAGTGCTGGCACTTTTCATCTCTGAGCAATTGCTCGACGTTTGCAATTTCTCACCTGAGCTCTCTTTAGAGTGCGCGAGAGGATGAGCAGAAGATGAGGTGGCTAGAGAAGCCCAGAGCCCCAGTGTTCTTAGGCCTACAAAAGCGCTTCCAAGGAAGGGTGCTGGCTAGCAACAGCTTTCAGTGCTGGCACTTTTCCTCTCTGAGCAATTGCTCGAAGTTTGCAATTTGTCAGCTCGTGTCTACGAGACGGAAAGAGAAGGACCGTGACGTTTGGTGGCTAGAGAAGCGCAAAGCCCCAGTGTTACTGCGCCTGTGAAAGCGCTTCCAAGGAAGGGTGCTGGCTAGCAACAGCTTTCAGTGCTGGCACTTTTCATCTCTGAGCAATTGCTCGACGTTTGCAATTTCTCACCTGAGCTCTCTTCAGAGTGCGCGACAGGATGAGCAGAAGGTGAGGTGGCTAAAGAAGCCCAGAGCCCCAGTGTTCTTAGGCCTACAAAAGCGCTTCCAAGGAAGGGTGCTGGCTAGCAAGAGCTTTCAGTGCTGGCACTTTTCATCTCTGAGCAATTGCTGGACGTTTGCAATTTCTCAGCTCGTGTCTACGAGACGGAAAGAGAAGGACCGTGACGTTTGGTGGCTAGAGAAGCGCAAAGCCCCAGTGTTACTGCGCCTGTGAAAGCGCTTCCAAGGAAGGGTGCTGGCTAGCAACAGCTTTCAGTGCTGGCACTTTTCATCTCTGAGCAATTGCTCGACGTTTGCAATTTCTCAGCTCGTGTCTACGAGACGGAGAGATAGTGACCGTGACGTTTGGTGGCTAGAGAAGCGCAAAGCCCCAGTGTTACTGCGCCTGTGAAAGCGCTTCCAAGGAAGGGTGCTGGCAAGCAACAGCTTTCAGTGCTGGCACTTTTCATCTCTGAGCAATTGCTCGACGTTTGCAATTTCTCACCTGAGCTCTCTTTAGAGTGCGCGAGAGGATGAGCAGAAGATGAGGTGGCTAGAGAAGCCCAGAGCCCCAGTGTTCTTAGGCCTACAAAAGCGCTTCCAAGGAAGGGTGCTGGCTAGCAACAGCTTTCAGTGCTGGCACTTTTCATCTCTGAGCAATTGCTCGACGTTTGCAATTTCTCAGCTCGTGTCTACGAGACGGAAAGAGAATGACAGTGACGTTTGGTGGGTAGAGAAGCGCAAAGCCCCAGTGTTACTGCGCCTGTGAAAGCGCTTCCAAGGAAGGGTGCTGGCTAGCAAGAGCTTTCAGTGCTGGCACTTTTCATCTCTGAGCAATTGCTGGACGTTTGCAATTTCTCACCTGAGCTCTCTTTAGAGTGCGCGAGAGGATGAGCAGAAGATGAGGTGGCTAAAGAAGCCCAGAGCCCCAGTGTTCTAAGGGCTACAAAAGCGCTTCCAAGGAAGGGTGCTGGCTAGCAACAGCTTTCAGTGCTGGCACTTTTCATCTCTGAGCAATTGCTCGACGTTTGCAATTTCTCAGCTCGTGTCTACAAGACGGAAAGAGAAGGACCGTGACGTTTGGTGGGTAGAGAAGCGCAAAGCCCCAGTGTTGCTGCGCCTGTGAAAGCGCTTCCAAGGAAGGGTGCTGGCTAGCAACAGCTTTCAGTGCTGGCACTTTTCATCTCTGAGCAATTGCTCGACGTTTGCAATTTCTCACCTGAGCTCTCTTCAGAGTGCGCGAGAGGATGAGCAGAAGATGAGGTGGCTAAAGAAGCCCAGAGCCCCAGTGTTCTTAGGCCTACAAAAGCGCTTCCAAGGAAGGGTGCTGGCTAGCAACAGCTTTCAGTGCTGGCACTTTTCATCTCTGAGCAATTGCTCGACGTTTGCAATTTCTCAGCTCGTGTCTACGAGACGGAAAGAGAAGGACCGTGATGTTTGGTGCGTATAGAAGCGCAAAGCCCCAGTGTTGCTGCGCCTGTGAAAGCGCTTCCAAGGAAGGGGGCTGGCTAGCAACAGCTTTCAGTGCTGGCACTTTTCATCTCTGAGCAATTGCTCGACGTTTGCAATTTCTCAGCTCGTGTCTACGAGACGGAGAGATAGTGACCGTGACGTTTGGTGGCTAGAGAAGCGCAAAGCCCCAGTGTTACTGCGCCTGTGAAAGCGCTTCCAAGGAAGGGTGCTGGCAAGCAACAGCTTTCAGTGCTGGCACTTTTCATCTCTGAGCAATTGCTCGACGTTTGCAATTTCTCACCTGAGCTCTCTTTAGAGTGCGCGAGAGGATGAGCAGAAGATGAGGTGGCTAGAGAAGCCCAGAGCCCCAGTGTTCTTAGGCCTACAAAAGCGCTTCCAAGGAAGGGTGCTGGCTAGCAACAGCTTTCAGTGCTGGCACTTTTCATCTCTGAGCAATTGCTCGACGTTTGCAATTTCTCAGCTCGTGTCTACGAGATGGAAAGAGAATGACAGTGACGTTTGGTGGGTAGAGAAGCGCAAAGGCCCAGTGTTACTGCGCCTGTGAAAGCGCTTCCAAGGAAGGGTGCTGGCTAGCAAGAGCTTTCAGTGCTGGCACTTTTCATCTCTGAGCAATTGCTCGACGTTTGCAATTTCTCACCTGAGCTCTCTTTAGAGTGCGCGAGAGGATGAGCAGAAGATGAGGTGGCTAAAGAAGCCCAGAGCCCCAGTGTTCTAAGGGCTACAAAAGCGCTTCCAAGGAAGGGTGCTGGCTAGCAAGAGCTTTCAGTGCTGGCACTTTTCATCTCTGAGCAATTGATCGACGTTTGCAATTTCTCAGCTCGTGTCTACAAGACGGAAAGAGAAGGACCGTGACGTTTGGTGGGTAGAGAAGCGCAAAGCCCCAGTGTTGCTGCGCCTGTGAAAGCGCTTCCAAGGAAGGGTGCTGGCTAGCAACAGCTTTCAGTGCTGGCACTTTTCATCTCTGAGCAATTGCTCGACGTTTGCAATTTCTCACCTGAGCTCTCTTCAGAGTGCGCGAGAGGATGACCAGAAGATGAGGTGGCTAAAGAAGCCCAGAGCCCCACTGTTCTTAGGCCTACAAAAGCGCTTCCAAGGAAGGGTGCTGGCTAGCAACAGCTTTCAGTGCTGGCACTTTTCATCTCTGAGCAATTGCTCGACGTTTGCAATTTCTCAGCTCGTGTCTACGAGACGGAAAGAGAATGACCGTGATGTTTGGTGCGTATAGAAGCGCAAAGCCCCAGTGTTGCTGCGCCTGTGAAAGCGCTTCCAAGGAAGGGTGCTGGCTAGCAAGAGCTTTCAGTGCTGGCACTTTTCATCTCTGAGCAATTGCTCGACGTTTGCAATTTCTCAGCTCGTGTCTACGAGACGGAAAGAGAAGGACCGTGATGTTTGGTTGGTAGAGAAGCGCAAAGCCCCAGTGTTGCTGCGCCTGTGAAAGCACTTCCAAGGAAGGGTGCTGGCTAGCAACAGCTTTCAGTGCTGGCACTTTTCATCTCTGAGCAATTGCTCGACGTTTGCAATTTCTCACCTGAGCTCTCTTTAGAGTGCGCGAGAGGATGAGCAGAAGATGAGGTGGCTAAAGAAGCCCAGAGCCCCAGTGCTCTTAGGCCTACAAAAGCGCTTCCAAGGAAGGGTGCTGGCTAGCAACAGCTTCCAGTGCTGGCACTTTTCATCTCTGAGCAATTGCTCGACGTTTGCAATTTCTCAGCTCGTGTCTACGAGACGGAGAGATAGTGACCGTGACGTTTGGTGGCTAGAGAAGCGCAAAGCCCCAGTGTTACTGCGCCTGTGAAAGCGCTTCCAAGGAAGGGTGCTGGCAAGCAACAGCTTTCAGTGCTGGCACTTTTCATCTCTGAGCAATTGCTGGACGTTTGCAATTTCTCACCTGAGCTCTCTTTAGAGTGCGCGAGAGGATGAGCAGAAGATGAGGTGGCTAGAGAAGCCCAGAGCCCCAGTGTTCTTAGGCCTACAAAAGCGCTTCCAAGGAAGGGTGCTGGCTAGCAACAGCTTTCAGTGCTGGCACTTTTCATCTCTGAGCAATTGCTCGACGTTTGCAATTTCTCAGCTCGTGTCTACGAGACGGAGAGATAGTGACCGTGACGTTTGGTGGCTAGAGAAGCGCAAAGCCCCAGTGTTACTGCGCCTGTGAAAGCGCTTCCAAGGAAGGGTGCTGGCTAGCAACAGCTTTCAGTGCTGGCACTTTTCATCTCTGAGCAATTGCTCGACGTTTGCAATTTCTCACCTGAGCTCTCTTCAGAGTGTGCGACAGGATGAGCAGAAGATGAGGTGGCTAAAGAAGCCCAGAGCCCCAGTGTTCTTAGGCCTACAAAAGCGCTTCCAAGGAAGGGTGCTGGCTAGCAAGAGCTTTCAGTGCTGGCACTTTTCATCTCTGAGCAATTGCTGGACGTTTGCAATTTCTCAGCTCGTGTCTACAAGACGGAAAGAGAAGGACCGTGACGTTTGGTGGCTAGAGAAGCGCAAAGCCCCAGTGTTACTGCGCCTGTGAAAGCGCTTCCAAGGAAGGGTGCTGGCTAGCAACAGCTTTCAGTGCTGGCACTTTTCATCTCTGAGCAATTGCTCGACGTTTGCAATTTCTCAGCTCGTGTCTACGAGGCGGAGAGATAGTGACCGTGACGTATGGTGGCTAGAGAAGCGCAAAGCCCCAGTGTTACTGCGCCTGTGAAAGCGCTTCCAAGGAAGGGTGCTGGCAAGCAACAGCTTTCAGTGCTGGCACTTTTCATCTCTGAGCAATTGCTCGACGTTTGCAATTTCTCACCTGAGCTCTCTTTAGAGTGCGCGAGAGGATGAGCAGAAGATGAGGTGGCTAGAGAAGCCCAGAGCCCCAGTGTTCTTAGGCCTACAAAAGCGCTTCCAAGGAAGGGTGCTGGCTAGCAACAGCTTTCAGTGCTGGCACTTTTCATCTCTGAGCAATTGCTGGACGTTTGCAATTTCTCAGCTCGTGTCTACGAGACGGAAAGACAATGACAGTGACGTTTGGTGGGTAGAGAAGCGCAAAGCCCCAGTGTTACTGCGCCTGTGAAAGCGCTTCCAAGGAAGGGTGCTGGCTAGCAAGAGCTTTCAGTGCTGGCACTTTTCATCTCTGAGCAATTGCTCGACGTTTGCAATTTCTCACCTGAGCTCTCTTTAGAGTGCGCGAGAGGATGAGCAGAAGATGAGGTGGCTAAAGAAGCCCAGAGCCCCAGTGTTCTAAGGGCTACAAAAGCGCTTCCAAGGAAGGGTGCTGGCTAGCAACAGCTTTCAGTGCTGGCACTTTTCATCTCTGAGCAATTGCTCGACGTTTGCAATTTCTCAGCTCGTGTCTACAAGACGGAAAGAGAAGGACCGTGACGTTTGGTGGGTAGAGAAGCGCAAAGCCCCAGTGTTGCTGCGCCTGTGAAAGCGCTTCCAAGGAAGGGTGCTGGCTAGCAAGAGCTTTCAGTGCTGGCACTTTTCATCTCTGAGCAATTGCTCGACGTTTGCAATTTCTCACCTGAGCTCTCTTCAGAGTGCGCGAGAGGATGAGCAGAAGATGAGGTGGCTAAAGAAGCCCAGAGCCCCAGTGTTCTTAGGCCTACAAAAGCGCTTCCAAGGAAGGGTGCTGGCTAGCAACAGCTTTCAGTGCTGGCACTTTTCATCTCTGAGCAATTGCTCGACGTTTGCAATTTCTCAGCTCGTGTCTACGAGACGGAAAGAGAATGACCGTGATGTTTGGTGCGTATAGAAGCGCAAAGCCCCAGTGTTGCTGCGCCTGTGAAAGCGCTTCCAAGGAAGGGTGCTGTCTAGCAACAGCTTTCAGTGCTGGCACTTTTCATCTCTGAGCAATTGCTCGACGTTTGCAATTTCTCAGCTCGTGTCTACGAGACGGAAAGAGAAGGACCGTGATGTTTGGTGGCTAGAGAAGCGCAAAGCCCCAGTGTTACTGCGCCTGTGAAAGCGCTTCCAAGGAAGGGTGCTGGCTAGCAACAGCTTTCAGTGCTGGCACTTTTCATCTCTGAGCAATTGCTCGACGTTTGCAATTTCTCACCTGAGCTCTCTTTAGAGCGCGCGAGGATGAGCAGAAGATTAGGTGGCTAGAGAAGCCCAGAGCCCCAGTGTTCTTAGGCCTACAAAAGCGCTTCCAAGGAAGGGTGCTGGCTAGCAACAGCTTTCAGTGCTGGCACTTTTCATCTCTGAGCAATTGCTCGACGTTTGCAATTTCTCAGCTCGTGTCTATGAGACGGAAAGAGAATGACTGTGACGTTTGGTGGGTAGAGAAGCGCAAAGCCCCAGTGTTACTGCGCCTGTGAAAGCGCTTCCAAGGAAGGGTGCTGGCTAGCAAGAGCTTTCAGTGCTGGCACTTTTCATCTCTGAGCAATTGCTCGACGTTTGCAATTTCTCACCTGAGCTCTCTTTAGAGTGCGCGAGAGGATGAGCAGAAGATGAGGTGGCTAGAGAAGCCCAGAGCCCCAGTGTTCTTACGCCTACAAAAGCGCTTCCAAGGAAGGGGGCTGGCTAGCAAGAGCTTTCAGTGCTGGCACTTTTCCTCTCTGAGCAATTGCTCGAAGTTTGCAATTTATCAGCTCGTGTCTACGAGACGGAAAGAGAAGGACCGTGATGTTTGGTTGGTAGAGAAGCGCAAAGCCCCAGTGTTACTGCGCCTGTGAAAGCGCTTCCAAGGAAGGGTGCTGGCTAGCAACAGCTTTCAGTGCTGGCACTTTTCATCTCTGAGCAATTGCTCGACGTTTGCAATTTCTCACCTGAGCTCTCTTTAGAGTGCGCGAGAGGATGAGCAGAAGATGAGGTGGCTAAAGAAGCCCAGAGCCCCAGTGTTCTTAGGCCTACAAAAGCGCTTCCAAGGAAGGGTGCTGGCTAGCAACAGCTTTCAGTGCTGGCACTTTTCATCTCTGAGCAATTGATCGACGTTTGCAATTTCTCAGCTCGTGTCTACGAGACGGAAAGAGAAGGACCGTGATGTTTGGTGGGTAGAGAAGCGCAAAGCCCCAGTGTTACTGCGCCTGTGAAAGCGCTTCCAAGGAAGGGTGCTGGCTAGCAACAGCTTTCAGTGCTGGCACTTTTCATCTCTGAGCAATTGCTCGACGTTTGCAATTTCTCACCTCAGCTCTCTTTAGAGTGCGCGAGAGGATGAGCAGAAGATGAGGTGGCTAAAGAAGCCCAGAGCCCCAGTGCTCTTAGGCCTACAAAAGCGCTTCCAAGGAAGGGTGCTGGCTAGCAACAGCTTCCAGTGCTGGCACTTTTCATCTCTGAGCAATTGCTCGACGTTTGCAATTTCTCAGCTCGTGTCTACGAGACGGAGAGATAGTGACCGTGACGTTTGGTGGGTAGAGAAGCGCAAAGCCCCAGTGTTACTGCGCCTGTGAAAGCGCTTCCAAGGAAGGGTGCTGGCAAGCAACAGCTTTCAGTGCTGGCACTTTTCATCTCTGAGCAATTGCTGGACGTTTGCAATTTCTCACCTGAGCTCTCTTTAGAGTGCGCGAGAGGATGAGCAGAAGATGAGGTGGCTAGAGAAGCCCAGAGCCCCAGTCTTCTTAGGCCTACAAAAGCGCTTCCAAGGAAGGGTGCTGGCTAGCAACAGCTTTCAGTGCTGGCACTTTTCATCTCTGAGCAATTGCTCGACGTTTGCAATTTCTCAGCTCGTGTCTATGAGACGGAAAGAGAATGACCGTGACGTTTGGTGGCTAGAGAAGCGCAAAGCCCCAGTGTTACTGCGCCTGTGAAAGCGCTTCCAAGGAAGGGTGCTGGCTAGCAACAGCTTTCAGTGCTGGCACTTTTCATCTCTGAGCAATTGCTCGACGTTTGCAATTTCTCACCTGAGCTCTCTTTAGAGTGCGCGAGAGGATGAGCAGAAGATGAGGTGGCTAAAGAAGCCCAGAGCCCCAGTGTTCTTAGGCCTACAAAAGCGCTTCCAAGGAAGGGTGCTGGCTAGCAAGAGCTTTCAGTGCTGGCACTTTTCATCTCTGAGCAATTGCTGGACGTTTGCAATTTGTCAGCTCGTGTCTACGAGACGGAAAGAGAATGACCGTGACGTTTGGTGGCTAGAGAAGCGCAAAGCCCCAGTGTTACTGCGCCTGTGAAAGCGCTTCCAAGGAAGGGTGCTGGCTAGCAACAGCTTTCAGTGCTGGCACTTTTCATCTCTGAGCAATTGCTCGACGTTTGCAATTTCTCAGCTCGTGTCTACGAGACGGAGAGATAGTGACCGTGACGTTTGGTGGCTAGAGAAGCGCAAAGCCCCAGTGTTACTGCGCCTGTGAAAGCGCTTCCAAGGAAGGGTGCTGGCAAGCAACAGCTTTCAGTGCTGGCACTTTTCATCTCTGAGCAATTGCTCGACGTTTGCAATTTCTCACCTGAGCTCTCTTTAGAGTGCGCGAGAGGATGAGCAGAAGATGAGGTGGCTAGAGAAGCCCAGAGCCCCAGTGTTCTTAGGCCTACAAAAGCGCTTCCAAGGAAGGGTGCTGGCTAGCAACAGCTTTCAGTGCTGGCACTTTTCATCTCTGAGCAATTGCTCGACGTTTGCAATTTCTCAGCTCGTGTCTACGAGACGGAAAGAGAATGACAGTGACGTTTGGTGGGTAGAGAAGCGCAAAGCCCCAGTGTTACTGCGCCTGTGAAAGCGCTTCCAAGGAAGGGTGCTGGCTAGCAACAGCTTTCAGTGCTGGCACTTTTCATCTCTGAGCAATTGCTGGACGTTTGCAATTTCTCACCTGAGCTCTCTTTAGAGTGCGCGAGAGGATGAGCAGAAGATGAGGTGGCTAAAGAAGCCCAGAGCCCCAGTGTTCTAAGGGCTACAAAAGCGCTTCCAAGGAAGGGTGCTGGCTAGCAACAGCTTTCAGTGCTGGCACTTTTCATCTCTGAGCAATTGCTCGACGTTTGCAATTTCTCAGCTCGTGTCTACAAGACGGAAAGAGAAGGACCGTGACGTTTGGTGGGTAGAGAAGCGCAAAGCCCCAGTGTTGCTGCGCCTGTGAAAGCGCTTCCAAGGAAGGGTGCTGGCTAGCAAGAGCTTTCAGTGCTGGCACTTTTCATCTCTGAGCAATTGCTCGACGTTTGCAATTTCTCACCTGAGCTCTCTTCAGAGTGCGCGAGAGGATGAGCAGAAGATGAGGTGGCTAAAGAAGCCCAGAGCCCCAGTGTTCTTAGGCCTACAAAAGCGCTTCCAAGGAAGGGTGCTGGCTAGCAACAGCTTTCAGTGCTGGCACTTTTCATCTCTGAGCAATTGCTCGACGTTTGCAATTTCTCAGCTCGTGTCTACGAGACGGAAAGAGAATGACCGTGATGTTTGGTGCGTATAGAAGCGCAAAGCCCCAGTGTTACTGCGCCTGTGAAAGCGCTTCCAAGGAAGGGTGCTGTCTAGCAACAGCTTTCAGTGCTGGCACTTTTCATCTCTGAGCAATTGCTCGACGTTTGCAATTTCTCAGCTCGTGTCTACGAGACGGAAAGAGAAGGACCGTGATGTTTGGTGGCTAGAGAAGCGCAAAGCCCCAGTGTTACTGCGCCTGTGAAAGCGCTTCCAAGGAAGGGTGCTGGCTAGCAACAGCTTTCAGTGCTGGCACTTTTCATCTCTGAGCAATTGTTCGACGTTTGCAATTTCTCAGCTCGTGTCTACGAGACGGAAAGAGAAGGACCGTGACGTTTGGTGGCTAGAGAATCGCAAAGCCCCAGGGTTACTGCGCCTGTGAAAGCGCTTCCAAGGAAGGGTGCTGGCTAGCAACAGCTTTCAGTGCTGGCACTTCTCCTCTCTGAGCAATTGCTGGACGTTTGCAATTTCTCACCTGAGCTCTCTTTAGAGTGCGCGAGAGGATGAGCAGAAGATTAGGTGGCTAGAGAAGCCCAGAGCCCCAGTGTTCTAAGGGCTACAAAAGCGCTTCCAAGGAAGGGTGCTGGCTAGCAACAGCTTCCAGTGCTGGCACTTTTCATCTCTGAGCAATTGCTCGACGTTTGCAATTTCTCAGCTCGTGTCTACGAGACGGAAAGAGAATGACTGTGACGTTTGGTGCGTACAGAAGCGCAAAGCCCCAGTGTTACTGCGCCTGTGAAAGCGCTTCCAAGGAAGGGTGCTGGCTAGCAACAGCTTTCAGTGCTGGCACTTTTCATCTCTGAGCAATTGCTGGACGTTTGCAATTTCTCACCTGAGCTCTCTTTAGAGTGCGCGAGAGGATGAGCAGAAGATGAGGTGGCTAGAGAAGCCCAGAGCCCCAGTGTTCTTAGGCCTACAAAAGCGCTTCCAAGGAAGGGTGCTGGCTAGCAACAGCTTCCAGTGCTGGCACTTTTCATCTCTGAGCAATTGCTCGACGTTTGCAATTTCTCAGCTCGTGTCTACGAGACGGAAAGAGAATGACTGTGACGTTTGGTGCGTACAGAAGCGCAAAGCCCCAGTGTTACTGCGCCTGTGAAAGCGCTTCCAAGGAAGGGTGCTGGCTAGCAACAGCTTTCAGTGCTGGCACTTTTCATCTCTGAGCAATTGCTCGACGTTTGCAATTTCTCACCTGAGCTCTCTTTAGAGTGCGCGAGAGGATGAGCAGAAGATGAGGTGGCTAGAGAAGCCCAGAGCCCCAGTGTTCTTAGGCCTACAAAAGCGCTTCCAAGGAAGGGGGCTGGCTAGCAAGAGCTTTCAGTGCTGGCACTTTTCCTCTCTGAGCAATTGCTCGAAGTTTGCAATTTATCAGCTCGTGTCTACGAGACGGAAAGAGAAGGACCGTGATGTTTGGTTGGTAGAGAAGCGCAAAGCCCCAGTGTTGCTGCGCCTGTGAAAGCACTTCCAAGGAAGGGTGCTGGCTAGCAACAGCTTTCAGTGCTGGCACTTTTCATCTCTGAGCAATTGCTCGACGTTTGCAATTTCTCACCTGAGCTCTCTTTAGAGTGCGCGAGAGGATGAGCAGAAGATGAGGTGGCTAGATAAGCCCAGAGCCCCAGTGTTCTTAGGCCTACAAAAGCGCTTCCAAGGAAGGGTGCTGGCTAGCAAGAGCTTTCAGTGCTGGCACTTTTCATCTCTGAGCAATTGCTCGACGTTTGCAATTTCTCAGCTCGTGTCTACGAGACGGAAAGAGAAGGACCGTGATGTTTGGTGGGTAGAGAAGCGCAAAGCCCCAGTGTTACTGCGCCTGTGAAAGCGCTTCCAAGGAAGGGTGCTGGCTAGCAACAGCTTTCAGTGCTGGCACTTTTCATCTCTGAGCAATTGCTCGACGTTTGCAATTTCTCACCTCAGCTCTCTTTAGAGTGCGCGAGAGGATGAGCAGAAGATGAGGTGGCTAAAGAAGCCCAGAGCCCCAGTGCTCTTAGGCCTACAAAAGCGCTTCCAAGGAAGGGTGCTGGCTAGCAACAGCTTCCAGTGCTGGCACTTTTCATCTCTGAGCAATTGCTCGACGTTTGCAATTTCTCAGCTCGTGTCTACGAGACGGAGAGATAGTGACCGTGACGTTTGGTGCGTAGAGAAGCGCAAAGCCCCAGTGTTACTGCGCCTGTGAAAGCGCTTCCAAGGAAGGGTGCTGGCAAGCAACAGCTTTCAGTGCTGGCACTTTTCATCTCTGAGCAATTGCTGGACGTTTGCAATTTCTCACCTGAGCTCTCTTTAGAGTGCGCGAGAGGATGAGCAGAAGATGAGGTGGCTAGAGAAGCCCAGAGCCCCAGTCTTCTTAGGCCTACAAAAGCGCTTCCAAGGAAGGGTGCTGGCTAGCAACAGCTTTCAGTGCTGGCACTTTTCATCTCTGAGCAATTGCTCGACGTTTGCAATTTCTCAGCTCGTGTCTACGAGACGGAGAGATAGTGACCGTGACGTTTGGTGGCTAGAGAAGCGCAAAGCCCCAGTGTTACTGCACCTGTGAAAGCGCTTCCAAGGAAGGGTGCTGGCTAGCAACAGCTTTAAGTGCTGGCACTTTTCTTCTCTGAGCAATTGCTGGACGTTTGCAATTTCTCAGCTCGTTTCTATCAGACGGAAAGAGAATGACCGTGACGTTTGGTGGCTAGAGAAGCGCAAAGCCCCAGTGTTACTGCGCCTGTAAAGCGCTTCCAAGGAAGGGTGCTGGCTAGCAACAGCTTTCAGTGCTGGCACTTTTCATCTCTGGGCAATTGCTCGACGTTTGCAATTTCTCACCTGAGCTCTCTTCAGAGTGCGCGAGAGGATGAGCAGAAGATGAGGTGGCTAGAGAAGCCCAGAGCCCCAGTGTTCTTAGGCCTACAAAAGCGCTTCCAAGGAAGGGGGCTGGCTAGCAAGAGCTTTCAGTGCTGGCACTTTTCATCTCTGAGCAATTGCTCGACGTTTGCAATTTCTCAGCTCGTGTCTACCGACGGAAAGAGAAGGACCGTGACGTTTGGTGGGTAGAGAAGCGCAAAGCCCAAGTGTTGCTGCGCCTGTGAAAGCGCTTCCAAGGAAGGGTGTTGGCTAGCAACAGCTTTCAGTGCTGGCACTTTTCATCTCTGAGCAATTGCTGGACGTTTGCAATTTCTCACCTGAGCTCTCTTTAGACTGCGCGAGAGGATGAGCAGAAGATGAGGTGGCTAGAGAAGCCCAGAGCCCCAGTGTTCTAAGGGCTACAAAAGCGCTTCCAAGGAAGGGTGCTGGCTAGCAACAGCTTTCAGTGCTGGCACTTTTCCTCTCTGAGCAATTGCTCGACGTTTGCAATTTCTCAGCTCGTGTCTACGAGACGGAAAGAGAAGGACCGTGACGTTTGGTGGGTAGAGAAGCGCAAAGCCCAAGTGTTGCTGCGCCTGTGAAAGCGCTTCCAAGGAAGGGTGCTGGCTAGCAACAGCTTTCAGTGCTGGCACTTTTCATCTCTGAGCAATTGCTCGACGTTTGCAATTTCTCAGCTCGTGTGTACGAGACGGAAAGAGAAGGACCGTGACTTTTGGTGGGTAGAGAAGCGCAAAGCCCCAGTGTTACTGCGCCTGTAAAGCGCTTCCAAGGAAGGGTGCTGGCTAGCAACAGCTTTCAGTGCTGGCACTATTCATCTCTGAGCAATTGCTCGACGTTTGCAATTTCTCAGCTCGAGTCTACCGACGGAAAGAGAAGGACCGTGACGTTTGGTGGCTAGAGAAACGCAAAGCCCCAGTGTTGCTGCACCTGTGAAAGCGCTTCCAAGGAAGGGTGCTGGCTAGCAACAGCTTTCAGTGCTGGCACTTTTCATCTCTGAGCAATTGCTCGTCGTTTGCAATTTCTCACCTGAGCTCTCTTTCGAGTGCGCGAGAGGATGAGCAGAAGATTAGGTGGCTAGAGAAGCCCAGAGCCCCAGTGTTCTAAGGGCTACAAAAGCGCTTCCAAGGAAGGGTGCTGGCTAGCAAGAGCTTTCAGTGCTGGCACTTTTCATCTCTGAGCAATTGCTCAACGTTTGCAATTTCTCAGCTCGTGTCTACGAGACGGAAAGAGAAGGACCGTGACGTTTGGTGCGTATAGAAGGGCAAAGCCCCAGTGTTGCTGCGCCTGTGAAAGCGCTTCCAAGGAAGGGTGCTGGCTAGCAACAGCTTTCAGTGCTGGCACTTTTCATCTCTGAGCAATTGCTGGACGTTTGCAATTTCTCACCTGAGCTCTCTTTAGAGTGCGCGAGAGGATGAGCAGAAGATGAGGTGGCTAGAGAAGCCCAGAGCCCCACTGTTCTTAGGCCTACAAAAGCGCTTCCAAGGAAGGGTGCTGGCTAGCAACAGCTTCCAGTGCTGGCACTTTTCATCTCTGAGCAATTGCTCGACGTTTGCAATTTCTCAGCTCGTGTCTACGAGACGGAAAGAGAATGACTGTGACGTTTGGTGGGTAGAGAAGCGCAAAGCCCCAGTGTTGCTGCGCCTGTGAAAGCGCTTCCAAGGAAGGGTGCTGGCTAGCAAGAGCTTTCAGTGCTGGCACTTTTCATCTCTGAGCAATTGCTGGACGTTTTCAATTTCTCACCTCAGCTCTCTTTAGAGTGCGCGAGAGGATGAGCAGAAGATGAGGTGGCTAAAGAAGCCCAGAGCCCCAGTGTTCTTAGGCCTACAAAAGCGATTCCAAGGAAGGGTGCTGGCTAGCAACAGCTTCCAGTGCTGGCACTTTTCATCTCTGAGCAACTGCTCGACGTTTGCAATTTCTCAGCTCGTGTCTACGAGACGGAAAGAGAATGACTGTGACGTTTGGTGGCTAGAGAAGCGCAAAGCCCCAGTGTTACTGCGCCTGTGAAAGCGCTTCCAAGGAAGGGTGCTGGCTAGCAACAGCTTTCAGAGCTGGCACTTTTCATCTCTGAGCAATTGCTCGACGTTTGCAATTTCTCACCTGAGCTCTCTTTAGAGTGCGCGAGAGGATGAGCACAAGATGAGGTGGCTAGAGAAGCCCAGAGCCCCAGTGTTCTTAGGCCTACAAAAGCGCTTCCAAGGAAGGGTGCTGGCTAGCAACAGCTTTCAGTGCTGGCACTTTTCCTCTCTGAGCAATTGCTCGACGTTTGCAATTTCTCAGCTCGTGTCTACGAGACGGAAAGAGAAGGACCGTGATGTTTGGTGGCTAGAGAAGCGCAAAGCCCCAGTGTTACTACGCCTGTGAAAGCGCTTCCAAGGAAGGGTGCTGGCTAGCAACAGCTTTCAGTGCTGGCACTTTTCATCTCTGAGCAATTGCTCGACGTTTGCAATTTCTCACCTGAGCTCTCTTTAGAGTGCGCGAGAGGATGAGCAGAAGATGAGGTGGCTAAAGAAGCCCAGAGCCCCAGTGTTCTTAGGCCTACAAAAGCGCTTCCAAGGAAGGGTGCTGGCTAGCAACAGCTTTCAGTGCTGGCACTTTTCATCTCTGAGCAATTGCTCGACGTTTGCAATTTCTCAGCTCGTGTCTACGAGACGGAAAGAGAAGGACCGTGACTTTTGGTGGGTAGAGAAGCGCAAAGCCCCAGTGTTACTGCGCCTGTAAAGCGCTTCCAAGGAAGGGTGCTGGCTAGCAACAGATTTCAGTGCTGGCACTATTCATCTCTGAGCAATTGCTCGACGTTTGCAATTTCTCAGCTCGTGTCTACGAGACGGAAAGAGAAGGACCGTGACGTTTGGTGGGTAGAGAAGCGCAAAGCCCAAGTGTTGCTGCGCCTGTGAAAGCGCTTCCAAGGAAGGGTGCTGGCTAGCAAGAGCTTTCAGTGCTGGCACTTTTCATCTCTGAGCAATTGCTCGACGTTTGCAATTTCTCAGCTCGTGTCTACGAGACGGAAAGAGAAGGACCGTGACTTTTGGTGGCTAGAGAAGCGCAAAGCCCCAGTGTTACTGCGCCTGTAAAGCGCTTCCAAGGAAGGGTGCTGGCTAGCAACAGCTTTCAGTGCTGGCACTATTCATCTCTGAACAATTGCTCGACGTTTGCAATTTCTCAGCTCGAGTCTACCGACGGAAAGAGAAGGACCGTGATGTTTGGTGGCTAGAGAAACGCAAAGCCCCAGTGTTGCTGCACCTGTGAAAGCGCTTCCAAGGAAGGGTGCTGGCTAGCAACAGCTTTCAGTGCTGGCACTTTTCATCTCTGAGCAATTGCTCGTCGTTTGCAATTTCTCACCTGAGCTCTCTTTAGAGTGCGCGAGAGGATGAGCAGAAGATTAGGTGGCTAGAGAAGCCCAGAGCCCCAGTGTTCTAAGGGCTACAAAAGCGCTTCCAAGGAAGGGTGCTGGCTAGCAAGAGCTTTCAGTGCTGGCACTTTTCATCTCTGAGCAATTGCTGGACGTTTGCAATTTCTCAACTCGTGTCTACGAGACGGAAAGAGAATGACCGTGACGTTTGGTGCGTATAGAAGGGCAAAGCCCCAGTGTTGCTGCGCCTGTGAAAGCGCTTCCAAGGAAGGGTGCTGGCTAGCAACAGCTTTCAGTGCTGGCACTTTTCATCTCTGAGCAATTGCTGGACGTTTGCAATTTCTCACCTGAGCTCTCTTTAGAGTGCGCGAGAGGATGAGCAGAAGATGAGGTGGCTAGAGAAGCCCAGAGCCCCAGTGTTCTTAGGCCTACAAAAGTGCTTCCAAGGAAGGGTGCTGGCTAGCAACAGCTTCCAGTGCTGGCACTTTTCATCTCTGAGCAATTGCTCGACGTTTGCAATTTCTCAGCTCGTGTCTACGAGACGGAAAGAGAATGACTGTGACGTTTGGTGGTTAGAGAAGCGCAAAGCCCCAGTGTTGCTGCGCCTGTGAAAGCGCTTCCAAGGAAGGGTGCTGGCTAGCAACAGCTTTCAGTGCTGGCACTTTTCATCTCTGAGCAATTGCTCGACGTTTGCAATTTCTCACCTCAGCTCTCTTTAGAGTGCGCGAGAGGATGAGCAGAAGATGAGGTGGCTAAAGAAGCCCAGAGCCCCACTGTTCTTAGGCCTACAAAAGCGATTCCAAGGAAGGCTGCTGGCTAGCAACAGCTTCCAGTGCTGGCACTTTTCATCTCTGAGCAATTGCTCGACGTTTGCAATTTCTCAGCTCGTGTCTACGAGACGGAAAGAGAATGACTGTGACGTTTGGTGGGTAGAGAAGCGCAAAGCCCCAGTGTTACTGCGCCTGTGAAAGCGCTTCCAAGGAAGGGTGCTGGCTAGCAAGAGCTTTCAGTGCTGGCACTTTTCATCTCTGAGCAATTGCTCGACGTTTGCAATTTCTCACCTGAGCTCTCTTTAGAGTGCGCGAGAGGATGAGCAGAAGATGAGGTGGCTAGAGAAGCCCAGAGCCCCAGTGTTCTTAGGCCTACAAAAGCGCTTCCAAGGAAGGGTGCTGGCTAGCAACAGCTTTCAGTGCTGGCACTTTTCATCTCTGAGCAATTGCTCGAAGTTTGCAATTTGTCAGCTCGTGTCTACGAGACGGAAAGAGAAGGACCGTGATGTTTGGTGGCTAGAGAAGCGCAAAGCCCCAGTGTTGCTGCGCCTGTGAAAGCGCTTCCAAGGAAGGGTGCTGGCTAGCAACAGCTTTCAGTGCTGGCACTTTTCATCTCTGAGCAATTGCTCGACGTTTGCAATTTCTCACCTCAGCTCTCTTTAGAGTGCGCGAGAGGATGAGCAGAAGATGAGGTGGCTAAAGAAGCCCAGAGCCCCAGTGTTCTTAGGCCTACAAAAGCGCTTCCAAGGAAGGGTGCTGGCTAGCAACAGCTTTCAGTGCTGGCACTTTTCATCTCTGAGCAATTGCTCGACGTTTGCAATTTCTCAGCTCGTGTCTACGAGACGGAGAGATAGTGACCGTGACGTTTGGTGGCTAGAGAAGCGCAAAGCCCAAGTGTTACTGCGCCTGTGAAAGCGCTTCCAAGGAAGGGTGCTGGCAAGCAACAGCTTTCAGTGCTGGCACTTTTCATCTCTGAGCAATTGCTGGACGTTTGCAATTTCTCACCTGAGCTCTCTTTAGAGTGCGCGAGAGGATGAGCAGAAGATGAGGTGGCTAAAGAAGCCCAGAGCCCCAGTGTTCTTAGGCCTACAAAAGCGCTTCCAAGGAAGGGTGCTGGCTAGCAAGAGCTTTCAGTGCTGGCACTTTTCATCTCTGAGCAATTGCTGGACGTTTGCAATTTGTCAGCTCGTGTCTACGAGACGGAAAGAGAAGGACCGTGATGTTTGGTGGGTAGAGAAGCGCAAAGCCCCAGTGTTGCTGCGCCTGTGAAAGCGCTTCCAAGGAAGGGTGCTGGCTAGCAAGAGCTTTCAGTGCTGGCACTTTTCTTCTCTGAGCAATTGCTGGACGTTTGCAATTTCTCAGCTCGTGTCTATCAGACGGAAAGAGAATGACCGTGAGGTTTGGTGGCTAGAGAAGCGCAAAGCCCCAGTGTTACTGCGCCTGTAAAGCGCTTCCAAGGAAGGGTGCTGGCTAGCAACAGCTTTCAGTGCTGGCACTTTTCATCTCTGAGCAATTGCTCGACGTTTGCAATTTCTCACCTGAGCTCTCTTCAGAGTGCGCGAGAGGATGAGCAGAAGATTAGGTGGCTTGAGAAGCCCAGAGCCCCAGTGTTCTAAGGGCTACAAAAGCGCTTCCAAGGAAGGGTGCTGGCTAGCAACAGCTTTCAGTGCTGGCACTTTTCATCTCTGAGCAATTGCTGGACGTTTGCAATTTCTCAACTCGTGTCTACGAGACGGAAAGAGAATGACCGTGACGTTTGGTGGGTAGAGAAGGGCAAAGCCCCAGTGTTGCTGCGCCTGTGAAAGCGCTTCCAAGGAAGGGTGCTGGCTAGCAACAGCTTTCAGTGCTGGCACTTTTCATCTCTGAGCAATTGCTGGACGTTTGCAATTTCTCACCTGAGCTCTCTTTAGAGTGCGCGAGAGGATGAGCAGAAGATGAGGTGGCTAGAGAAGCCCAGAGCCCCAGTGTTCTTAGGCCTACAAAAGTGCTTCCAAGGAAGGGTGCTGGCTAGCAACAGCTTCCAGTGCTGGCACTTTTCATCTCTGAGCAATTGCTCGACGTTTGCAATTTCTCAGCTCGTGTCTACGAGACGGAAAGAGAATGACTGTGACGTTTGGTGGGTAGAGAAGCGCAAAGCCCCAGTGTTGCTGCGCCTGTGAAAGCGCTTCCAAGGAAGGGTGCTGGCTAGCAACAGCTTTCAGTGCTGGCACTTTTCATCTCTGAGCAATTGCTCGACGTTTTCAATTTCTCACCTCAGCTCTCTTTAGAGTGCGCGAGAGGATGAGCAGAAGATGAGGTGGCTAAAGAAGCCCAGAGCCCCACTGTTCTTAGGCCTACAAAAGCGATTCCAAGGAAGGCTGCTGGCTAGCAACAGCTTCCAGTGCTGGCACTTTTCATCTCTGAGCAATTGCTCGACGTTTGCAATTTCTCAGCTCGTGTCTACGAGACGGAAAGAGAATGACTGTGACGTTTGGTGGGTAGAGAAGCGCAAAGCCCCAGTGTTACTGCGCCTGTGAAAGCGCTTCCAAGGAAGGGTGCTGGCTAGCAACAGCTTTCAGTGCTGGCACTTTTCATCTCTGAGCAATTGCTCGACGTTTGCAATTTCTCACCTGAGCTCTCTTTAGAGTGCGCGAGAGGATGAGCAGAAGATGAGGTGGCTAGAGAAGCCCAGAGCCCCAGTGTTCTTAGGCCTACAAAAGCGCTTCCAAGGAAGGGTGCTGGCTAGCAACAGCTTTCAGTGCTGGCACTTTTCCTCTTTGAGCAATTGCTCGAAGTTTGCAATTTGTCAGCTCGTGTCTACGAGACGGAAAGAGAAGGACCGTGATGTTTGGTGGCTAGAGAAGCGCAAAGCCCCAGTGTTGCTGCGCCTGTGAAAGCGCTTCCAAGGAAGGGTGCTGGCTAGCAACAGCTTTCAGTGCTGGCACTTTTCATCTCTGAGCAATTGCTCGACGTTTGCAATTTCTCCCCTGAGCTCTCTTTAGAGTGCGCGAGAGGATGAGCAGAAGATGAGGTGGCTAAAGAAGCCCAGAGCCCCAGTGTTCTTAGGCCTACAAAAGCGCTTCCAAGGAAGGGTGCTGGCTAGCAACAGCTTTCAGTGCTGGCACTTTTCATCTCTGAGCAATTGCTCGACGTTTGCAATTTCTCAGCTCGTGTCTACGAGACGGAGAGATAGTGACCGTGACGTTTGGTGGCTAGAGAAGCGCAAAGCCCAAGTGTTACTGCGCCTGTGAAAGCGCTTCCAAGGAAGGGTGCTGGCAAGCAACAGCTTTCAGTGCTGGCACTTTTCATCTCTGAGCAATTGCTGGACGTTTGCAATTTCTCACCTGAGCTCTCTTTAGAGTGCGCGAGAGGATGAGCAGAAGATGAGGTGGCTAAAGAAGCCCAGAGCCCCAGTGTTCTTAGGCCTACAAAAGCGCTTCCAAGGAAGGGTGCTGGCTAGCAAGAGCTTTCAGTGCTGGCACTTTTCATCTCTGAGCAATTGCTGGACGTTTGCAATTTGTCAGCTCGTTTCTACGAGACGGAAAGAGAAGGACCGTGATGTTTGGTGGCTAGAGAAGCGCAAAGCCCCAGTGTTGCTGCGCCTGTGAAAGCGCTTCCAAGGAAGGGTGCTGGCTAGCAAGAGCTTTCAGTGCTGGCACTTTTCTTCTCTGAGCAATTGCTGGACGTTTGCAATTTCTCAGCTCGTGTCTATCAGACGGAAAGAGAATGACCGTGAGGTTTGGTGGCTAGAGAAGCGCAAAGCCCCAGTGTTACTGTGCCTGTAAAGCGCTTCCAAGGAAGGGTGCTGGCTAGCAACAGCTTTCAGTGCTGGCACTTTTCATCTCTGAGCAATTGCTCGACGTTTGCAATTTCTCACCTGAGCTCTCTTCAGAGTGCGCGAGAGGATGAGCAGAAGATTAGGTGGCTTGAGAAGCCCAGAGACCCAGTGTTCTAAGGGCTACAAAAGCGCTTCCAAGGAAGGGTGCTGGCTAGCAACAGCTTTCAGTGCTGGCACTTTTCATCTCTGAGCAATTGCTCGACGTTTGCAATTTCTCAGCTCGTGTCTACGAGACGGAAAGAGAAGGACCGTGACGTTTGGTGGCTAGAGAAGCGCAAAGCCCCAGTGTTGCTGCGCCTATGAAAGCGCTTCCAAGGAAGGGTGCTGGCTAGCAAGAGCTTTCAGTGCTGGCACTTTTCATCTCTGAGCAATTGCTCGACGTTTGCAATTTCTCACCTGAGCTCTCTTCAGAGTGCGCGAGAGGATGAGCAGAAGATGAGGTGGCTAAAGAAGCCCAGAGCCCCAGTGTTCTTAGGCCTACAAAAGCGCTTCCAAGGAAGGGTGCTGGCTAGCAAGAGCTTTCAGTGCTGGCACTTTTCATCTCTGAGCAATTGCTCGACGTTTGCAATTTCTCAGCTCGTGTCTACGAGACGGAAAGAGAATGACCGTGACGTTTGGTGCGTATAGAAGGGCAAAGCCCCAGTGTTGCTGCGCCTGTGAAAGCGCTTCCAAGGAAGGGTGCTGGCTAGCAACAGCTTTCAGTGATGGCACTTTTCATCTCTGAGCAATTGCTGGACGTTTGCAATTTCTCACCTGAGCTCTCTTTAGAGTGCGCGAGAGGATGAGCAGAAGATGAGGTGGCTAGAGAAGCCCAGAGCCCCACTGTTCTTAGGCCTACAAAAGTGCTTCCAAGGAAGGGTGCTGGCTAGCAACAGCTTTCAGTGCTGGCACTTTTCATCTCTGAGCAATTGCTCGACGTTTGCAATTTCTCAGCTCGTGTCTACGAGACGGAAAGAGAATGACTGTGACGTTTGGTGGGTAGAGAAGCGCAAAGCCCCAGTGTTGCTGCGCCTGTGAAAGCGCTTCCAAGGAAGGGTGCTGGCTAGCAACAGCTTTCAGTGCTGGCACTTTTCATCTCTGAGCAATTGCTCGACGTTTTCAATTTCTCACCTCAGCTCTCTTTAGAGTGCGCGAGAGGATGAGCAGAAGATGAGGTGGCTAAAGAAGCCCAGAGCCCCACTGTTCTTAGGCCTACAAAAGCGATTCCAAGGAAGGCTGCTGGCTAGCAACAGCTTCCAGTGCTGGCACTTTTCATCTCTGAGCAATTGCTCGACGTTTGCAATTTCTCAGCTCGTGTCTACGAGACGGAAAGAGAATGACTGTGACGTTTGGTGGGTAGAGAAGCGCAAAGCCCCAGTGTTACTGCGCCTGTGAAAGCGCTTCCAAGGAAGGGTGCTGGCTAGCAACAGCTTTCAGTGCTGGCACTTTTCATCTCTGAGCAATTGCTCGACGTTTGCAATTTCTCACCTGAGCTCTCTTTAGAGTGCGCGAGAGGATGAGCAGAAGATGAGGTGGCTAGAGAAGCCCAGAGCCCCAGTGTTCTTAGGCCTACAAAAGCGCTTCCAAGGAAGGGTGCTGGCTAGCAACAGCTTTCAGTGCTGGCACTTTTCCTCTTTGAGCAATTGCTCGAAGTTTGCAATTTGTCAGCTCGTGTCTACGAGACGGAAAGAGAAGGACCGTGATGTTTGGTGGCTAGAGAAGCGCAAAGCCCCAGTGTTGCTGCGCCTGTGAAAGCGCTTCCAAGGAAGGGTGCTGGCTAGCAACAGCTTTCAGTGCTGGCACTTTTCATCTCTGAGCAATTGCTCGACGTTTGCAATTTCTCCCCTGAGCTCTCTTTAGAGTGCGCGAGAGGATGAGCAGAAGATGAGGTGGCTAAAGAAGCCCAGAGCCCCACTGTTCTTAGGCCTACAAAAGCGCTTCCAAGGAAGGGTGCTGGCTAGCAACAGCTTTCAGTGCTGGCACTTTTCATCTCTGAGCAATTGCTCGACGTTTGCAATTTCTCAGCTCGTGTCTACGAGACGGAGAGATAGTGACCGTGACGTTTGGTGGCTAGAGAAGCGCAAAGCCCAAGTGTTACTGCGCCTGTGAAAGCGCTTCCAAGGAAGGGTGCTGGCAAGCAACAGCTTTCAGTGCTGGCACTTTTCATCTCTGAGCAATTGCTGGACGTTTGCAATTTCTCACCTGAGCTCTCTTTAGAGTGCGCGAGAGGATGAGCAGAAGATGAGGTGGCTAAAGAAGCCCAGAGCCCCAGTGTTCTTAGGCCTACAAAAGCGCTTCCAAGGAAGGGTGCTGGCTAGCAAGAGCTTTCAGTGCTGGCACTTTTCATCTCTGAGCAATTGCTGGACGTTTGCAATTTGTCAGCTCGTGTCTACGAGACGGAAAGAGAAGGACCGTGATGTTTGGTGGCTAGAGAAGCGCAAAGCCCCAGTGTTGCTGCGCCTGTGAAAGCGCTTCCAAGGAAGGGTGCTGGCTAGCAAGAGCTTTCAGTGCTGGCACTTTTCTTCTCTGAGCAATTGCTGGACGTTTGCAATTTCTCAGCTCGTGTCTATCAGACGGAAAGAGAATGACCGTGAGGTTTGGTGGCTAGAGAAGCGCAAAGCCCCAGTGTTACTGCGCCTGTAAAGCGCTTCCAAGGAAGGGTGCTGGCTAGCAACAGCTTTCAGTGCTGGCACTTTTCATCTCTGAGCAATTGCTGGACGTTTGCAATTTCTCACCTGAGCTCTCTTCAGAGTGCGCGAGAGGATGAGCAGAAGATGAGGTGGCTTGAGAAGCCCAGAGCCCCAGTGTTCTAAGGGCTACAAAAGCGCTTCCAAGGAAGGGTGCTGGCTAGCAAGAGCTTTCAGTGCTGGCACTTTTCATCTCTGAGCAATTGCTGGACGTTTGCAATTTCTCAGCTCGTGTCTACAAGACGGAAAGAGAAGGACCGTGACGTTTGGTGCGTATAGAAGCGCAAAGCCCCAGTGTTGCTGCGCCTGTGAAAGCGCTTCCAAGGAAGGGTGCTGGCTAGCAACAGCTTTCAGTGCTGGCACTTTTCATCTCTGAGCAATTGCTCGACGTTTGCAATTTCTCAGCTCGTGTCTACGAGACGGAAAGAGAAGGACCGTGACGTTTGGTGGCTAGAGAAGCGCAAAGCCCAAGTGTTACTGCGCCTGTGAAAGCGCTTCCAAGGAAGGGTGCTGGCTAGCAAGAACTTTCAGTGCTGGCACTTTTCATCTCTGAGCAATTGCTCGACGTTTGCAATTTCTCAGCTCGTGTCTACGAGACGGAAAGAGAATGACTGTGACGTTTGGTGGGTAGAGAAGCGCAAAGCCCCAGTGTTACTGCGCCTGTGAAAGCGCTTCCAAGGAAGGGTGCTGGCTAGCAAGAGCTTTCAGTGCTGGCACTTTTCATCTCTGAGCAATTGCTCGACGTTTGCAATTTCTCCCCTGAGCTCTCTTCAGAGTGCGCGAGAGGATGAGCAGAAGATGAGGTGGCTAAAGAAGCCCAGAGCCCCAGTGTTCTTAGGCCTACAAAAGCGCTTCCAAGGAAGGGTGCTGGCTAGAAAGAGCTTTCAGTGCTGGCACTTTTCATCTCTGAGCAATTGCTGGACGTTTGCAATTTCTCAGCTCGTGTCTACGAGACGGAAAGAGAAGGACCGTGACGTTTGGTGGTTAGAGAAGCGCAAAGCCCCAGTGTTACTGCGCCTGTGAAAGCGCTTCCAAGGAAGGGTGCTGGCTAGCAACAGCTTTCAGTGCTGGCACTTTTCATCTCTGAGCAATTGCTCGACGTTTGCAATTTCTCAGCTCGTGTCTACGAGACGGAAAGAGAATGACCGTGACGTTTGGTGCGTATAGAAGCGCAAAGCCCCAGTGTTGCTGCGCCTGTGAAAGCGCTTCCAAGGAAGGGTGCTGGCTAGCAACAGCTTTCAGTGCTGGCACTTTTCTTCTCTGAGCAATTGCTCGACGTTTGCAATTTCTCAGCTCGTGTCTATCAGACGGAAAGAGAATGACCGTGACGTATGGTGGCTAGAGAAGCGCAAAGCCCCAGTGTTACTGCGCCTGTAAAGTGCTTCCAAGGAAGGGTGCTGGCTAGCAAGAGCTTTCAGTGCTGGCACTTTTCATCTCTGAGCAATTGCTGGACGTTTGCAATTTGTCAGCTCGTGTCTACGAGACGGAAAGAGAAGGACCGTGATGTTTGGTGGCTAGAGAAGCGCAAAGCCCCAGTGTTGCTGCGCCTGTGAAAGCGCTTCCAAGGAAGGGTGCTGGCTAGCAAGAGCTTTCAGTGCTGGCACTTTTCTTCTCTGAGCAATTGCTGGACGTTTGCAATTTCTCAGCTCGTGTCTATCAGACGGAAAGAGAATGACCGTGAGGTTTGGTGGCTAGAGAAGCGCAAAGCCCCAGTGTTACTGCGCCTGTAAAGCGCTTCCAAGGAAGGGTGCTGGCTAGCAACAGCTTTCAGTGCTGGCACTTTTCATCTCTGAGCAATTGCTCGACGTTTGCAATTTCTCACCTGAGCTCTCTTCAGAGTGCGCGAGAGGATGAGCAGAAGATTAGGTGGCTTGAGAAGCCCAGAGCCCCACTGTTCTAAGGGCTACAAAAGCGCTTCCAAGGAAGGGTGCTGGCTAGCAACAGCTTTCAGTGCTGGCACTTTTCATCTCTGAGCAATTGCTGGACGTTTGCAATTTCTCAGCTCGTGTCTACAAGACGGAAAGAGAAGGACCGTGACGTTTGGTGGCTAGAGAAGCGCAAAGCCCCAGTGTTGCTGCGCCTGTGAAAGCGCTTCCAAGGAAGGGTGCTGGCTAGCAAGAGCTTTCAGTGCTGGCACTTTTCATCTCTGAGCAATTGCTCGACGTTTGCAATTTCTCACCTGAGCTCTCTTCAGAGTGCGCGAGAGGATGAGCAGAAGATGAGGTGGCTAAAGAAGCCCAGAGCCCCAGTGTTCTTAGGCCTACAAAAGCGCTTCCAAGGAAGGGTGCTGGCTAGCAAGAGCTTTCAGTGCTGGCACTTTTCATCTCTGAGCAATTGCTCGACGTTTGCAATTTCTCAGCTCGTGTCTACGAGACGGAAAGAGAATGACCGTGACGTTTGGTGCGTATAGAAGCGCAAAGCCCCAGTGTTGCTGCGCCTGTGAAAGCGCTTCCAAGGAAGGGTGCTGGCTAGCAACAGCTTTCAGTGCTGGCACTTTTCATCTCTGAGCAATTGCTCGACGTTTGCAATTTCTCAGCTCGTGTCTACGAGACGGAAAGAGAAGGACCGTGACGTTTGGTGGCTAGAGAAGCGCAAAGCCCCAGTGTTACTGCGCCTGTGAAAGCGCTTCCAAGGAAGGGTGCTGGCTAGCAAGAGCTTTCAGTGCTGGCACTTTTCATCTCTGAGCAATTGCTCGACGTTTGCAATTTCTCAGCTCGTGTCTACGAGACGGAAAGAGAATGACTGTGACGTTTGGTGGGTAGAGAAGCGCAAAGCCCCAGTGTTACTGCGCCTGTGAAAGCGCTTCCAAGGAAGGGTGCTGGCTAGCAACAGCTTTCAGTGCTGGCACTTTTCATCTCTGAGCAATTGCTCGACGTTTGCAATTTCTCACCTGAGATCTCTTCAGAGTGCGCGAGAGGATGAGCAGAAGATGAGGTGGCTAAAGAAGCCCAGAGCCCCAGTGTTCTTAGGCCTACAAAAGCGCTTCCAAGGAAGGGTGCTGGCTAGAAAGAGCTTTCAGTGCTGGCACTTTTCATCTCTGAGCAATTGCTGGACGTTTGCAATTTCTCAGCTCGTGTCTACGAGACGGAAAGAGAAGGACCGTGACGTTTGGTGGTTAGAGAAGCGCAAAGCCCCAGTGTTACTGCGCCTGTGAAAGCGCTTCCAAGGAAGGGTGCTGGCTAGCAACAGCTTTCAGTGCTGGCACTTTTCATCTCTGAGCAATTGCTCGACGTTTGCAATTTGTCAGCTCGTGTCTACGAGACGGAAAGAGAATGACCGTGACGTTTGGTGCGTATAGAAGCGCAAAGCCCCAGTGTTGCTGCGCCTGTAAAGTGCTTCCAAGGAAGGGTGCTGGCTAGCAAGAGCTTTCAGTGCTGGCACTTTTCATCTCTGAGCAATTGCTGGACGTTTGCAATTTCTCACCTGAGCTCTCTTTAGAGTGCGCGAGAGGATGAGCAGAAGATGAGGTGGCTAAAGAAGCCCAGAGCCCCACTGTTCTTAGGCCTACAAAAGCGCTTCCAAGGAAGGGTGCTGGCTAGCAACAGCTTCCAGTGCTGGCACTTTTCATCTCTGAGCAATTGCTCGACGTTTGCAATTTCTCAGCTCGTGTCTACGAGACGGAAAGAGAAGGACCGTGATGTTTGGTGGCTAGAGAAGCGCAAAGCCCCAGTGTTACTGCGCCTGTGAAAGCGCTTCCAAGGAAGGGTGCTGGCTAGCAACAGCTTTCAGAGCTGGCACTTTTCATCTCTGAGCAATTGCTCGACGTTTGCAATTTCTCACCTGAGCTCTCTTCAGAGTGCGCGAGAGGATGAGCAGAAGATGAGGTGGCTAAAGAAGCCCAGAGCCCCAGTGTTCTTAGGCCTACAAAAGCGCTTCCAAGGAAGGGTGCTGGCTAGCAACAGCTTTCAGTGCTGGCACTTTTCATCTCTGAGCAATTGCTGGACGTTTGCAATTTCTCAGCTCGTGTCTACGAGACGGAAAGAGAAGGACCGTGACGTTTGGTGGCTAGAGAAGCGCAAAGCCCAAGTGTTGCTGCGCCTGTGAAAGCGCTTCCAAGGAAGGGTGCTGGCTAGCAACAGCTTTCAGTGCTGGCACTTTTCATCTCTGAGCAATTGCTCGACGTTTGCAATTTCTCAGCTCGTGTGTACGAGACGGAAAGAGAAGGACCGTGACTTTTGGTGGGTAGAGAAGCGCAAAGCCCCAGTGTTGCTGCGCCTGTGAAAGCGCTTCCAAGGAAGGGTGCTGGCTAGCAACAGCTTTCAGTGCTGGCACTTTTCATCTCTGAGCAATTGCTCGACGTTTTCAATTTCTCACCTCAGCTCTCTTTAGAGTGCGCGAGAGGATGAGCAGAAGATGAGGTGGCTAAAGAAGCCCAGAGCCCCACTGTTCTTAGGCCTACAAAAGCGATTCCAAGGAAGGCTGCTGGCTAGCAACAGCTTCCAGTGCTGGCACTTTTCATCTCTGAGCAATTGCTGGACGTTTGCAATTTCTCAGCTCGTGTCTACGAGACGGAAAGAGAATGACTGTGACGTTTGGTGGCTAGAGAAGCGCAAAGCCCCAGTGTTACTGCGCCTGTGAAAGCGCTTCCAAGGAAGGGTGCTGGCTAGCAACAGCTTTCAGTGCTGGCACTTTTCATCTCTGAGCAATTGCTCGACGTTTGCAATTTCTCACCTGAGCTCTCTTTAGAGTGCGCGAGAGGATGAGCAGAAGATGAGGTGGCTAGAGAAGCCCAGAGCCCCAGTGTTCTTAGGCCTACAAAAGCGCTTCCAAGGAAGGGTGCTGGCTAGCAACAGCTTTCAGTGCTGGCACTTTTCCTCTTTGAGCAATTGCTCGAAGTTTGCAATTTGTCAGCTCGTGTCTACGAGACGGAAAGAGAAGGACCGTGACGTTTGGTGGCTAGAGAAGCGCAAAGCCCAAGTGTTACTGCGCCTGTGAAAGCGCTTCCAAGGAAGGGTGCTGGCAAGCAACAGCTTTCAGTGCTGGCACTTTTCATCTCTGAGCAATTGCTGGACGTTTGCAATTTCTCACCTGAGCTCTCTTTAGAGTGCGCGAGAGGATGAGCAGAAGATGAGGTGGCTAAAGAAGCCCAGAGCCCCAGTGTTCTTAGGCCTACAAAAGCGCTTCCAAGGAAGGGTGCTGGCTAGCAACAGCTTTCAGTGCTGGCACTTTTCATCTCTGAGCAATTGCTGGACGTTTGCAATTTGTCAGCTCGTGTCTACGAGACGGAAAGAGAAGGACCGTGATGTTTGGTGGGTAGAGAAGCGCAAAGCCCCAGTGTTGCTGCGCCTGTGAAAGCGCTTCCAAGGAAGGGTGCTGGCTAGCAAGAGCTTTCAGTGCTGGCACTTTTCTTCTCTGAGCAATTGCTGGACGTTTGCAATTTCTCAGCTCGTGTCTATCAGACGGAAAGAGAATGACCGTGAGGTTTGGTGGCTAGAGAAGCGCAAAGCCCCAGTGTTACTGCGCCTGTAAAGCGCTTCCAAGGAAGGGTGCTGGCTAGCAACAGCTTTCAGTGCTGGCACTTTTCATCTCTGAGCAATTGCTCGACGTTTGCAATTTCTCACCTGAGCTCTCTTCAGAGTGCGCGAGAGGATGAGCAGAAGATTAGGTGGCTTGAGAAGCCCAGAGCCCCAGTGTTCTAAGGGCTACAAAAGCGCTTCCAAGGAAGGGTGCTGGCTAGCAACAGCTTTCAGTGCTGGCACTTTTCATCTCTGAGCAATTGCTGGACGTTTGCAATTTCTCAGCTCGTGTCTACAAGACGGAAAGAGAAGGACCGTGACGTTTGGTGGCTAGAGAAGCGCAAAGCCCCAGTGTTGCTGCGCCTATGAAAGCGCTTCCAAGGAAGGGTGCTGGCTAGCAAGAGCTTTCAGTGCTGGCACTTTTCATCTCTGAGCAATTGCTCGACGTTTGCAATTTCTCACCTGAGCTCTCTTCAGAGTGCGCGAGAGGATGAGCAGAAGATGAGGTGGCTAAAGAAGCCCAGAGCCCCAGTGTTCTTAGGCCTACAAAAGCGCTTCCAAGGAAGGGTGCTGGCTAGCAAGAGCTTTCAGTGCTGGCACTTTTCATCTCTGAGCAATTGCTGGACGTTTGCAATTTCTCAACTCGTGTCTACGAGACGGAAAGAGAATGACCGTGACGTTTGGTGGGTAGAGAAGGGCAAAGCCCCAGTGTTGCTGCGCCTGTGAAAGCGCTTCCAAGGAAGGGTGCTGGCTAGCAACAGCTTTCAGTGCTGGCACTTTTCATCTCTGAGCAATTGCTGGACGTTTGCAATTTCTCACCTGAGCTCTCTTTAGAGTGCGCGAGAGGATGAGCAGAAGATGAGGTGGCTAGAGAAGCCCAGAGCCCCAGTGTTCTTAGGCCTACAAAAGTGCTTCCAAGGAAGGGTGCTGGCTAGCAACAGCTTCCAGTGCTGGCACTTTTCATCTCTGAGCAATTGCTCGACGTTTGCAATTTCTCAGCTCGTGTCTACGAGACGGAAAGAGAATGACTGTGACGTTTGGTGGGTAGAGAAGCGCAAAGCCCCAGTGTTGCTGCGCCTGTGAAAGCGCTTCCAAGGAAGGGTGCTGGCTAGCAACAGCTTTCAGTGCTGGCACTTTTCATCTCTGAGCAATTGCTCGACGTTTTCAATTTCTCACCTCAGCTCTCTTTAGAGTGCGCGAGAGGATGAGCAGAAGATGAGGTGGCTAAAGAAGCCCAGAGCCCCACTGTTCTTAGGCCTACAAAAGCGATTCCAAGGAAGGCTGCTGGCTAGCAACAGCTTCCAGTGCTGGCACTTTTCATCTCTGAGCAATTGCTCGACGTTTGCAATTTCTCAGCTCGTGTCTACGAGACGGAAAGAGAATGACTGTGACGTTTGGTGGGTAGAGAAGCGCAAAGCCCCAGTGTTACTGCGCCTGTGAAAGCGCTTCCAAGGAAGGGTGCTGGCTAGCAACAGCTTTCAGTGCTGGCACTTTTCATCTCTGAGCAATTGCTCGACGTTTGCAATTTCTCACCTGAGCTCTCTTTAGAGTGCGCGAGAGGATGAGCAGAAGATGAGGTGGCTAGAGAAGCCCAGAGCCCCAGTGTTCTTAGGCCTACAAAAGCGCTTCCAAGGAAGGGTGCTGGCTAGCAACAGCTTTCAGTGCTGGCACTTTTCCTCTTTGAGCAATTGCTCGAAGTTTGCAATTTGTCAGCTCGTGTCTACGAGACGGAAAGAGAAGGACCGTGATGTTTGGTGGCTAGAGAAGCGCAAAGCCCCAGTGTTGCTGCGCCTGTGAAAGCGCTTCCAAGGAAGGGTGCTGGCTAGCAACAGCTTTCAGTGCTGGCACTTTTCATCTCTGAGCAATTGCTCGACGTTTGCAATTTCTCACCTCAGCTCTCTTTAGAGTGCGCGAGAGGATGAGCAGAAGATGAGGTGGCTAAAGAAGCCCAGAGCCCCAGTGTTCTTAGGCCTACAAAAGCGCTTCCAAGGAAGGGTGCTGGCTAGCAACAGCTTTCAGTGCTGGCACTTTTCATCTCTGAGCAATTGCTCGACGTTTGCAATTTCTCAGCTCGTGTCTACGAGACGGAGAGATAGTGACCGTGACGTTTGGTGGCTAGAGAAGCGCAAAGCCCAAGTGTTACTGCGCCTGTGAAAGCGCTTCCAAGGAAGGGTGCTGGCAAGCAACAGCTTTCAGTGCTGGCACTTTTCATCTCTGAGCAATTGCTGGACGTTTGCAATTTCTCACCTGAGCTCTCTTTAGAGTGCGCGAGAGGATGAGCAGAAGATGAGGTGGCTAAAGAAGCCCAGAGCCCCAGTGTTCTTAGGCCTACAAAAGCGCTTCCAAGGAAGGGTGCTGGCTAGCAAGAGCTTTCAGTGCTGGCACTTTTCATCTCTGAGCAATTGCTCGACGTTTGCAATTTGTCAGCTCGTTTCTACGAGACGGAAAGAGAAGGACCGTGATGTTTGGTGGCTAGAGAAGCGCAAAGCCCCAGTGTTGCTGCGCCTGTGAAAGCGCTTCCAAGGAAGGGTGCTGGCTAGCAAGAGCTTTCAGTGCTGGCACTTTTCTTCTCTGAGCAATTGCTGGACGTTTGCAATTTCTCAGCTCGTGTCTATCAGACGGAAAGAGAATGACCGTGAGGTTTGGTGGCTAGAGAAGCGCAAAGCCCCAGTGTTACTGCGCCTGTAAAGCGCTTCCAAGGAAGGGTGCTGGCTAGCAACAGCTTTCAGTGCTGGCACTTTTCATCTCTGAGCAATTGCTCGACGTTTGCAATTTCTCACCTGAGCTCTCTTCAGAGTGCGCGAGAGGATGAGCAGAAGATTAGGTGGCTTGAGAAGCCCAGAGCCCCAGTGTTCTAAGGGCTACAAAAGCGCTTCCAAGGAAGGGTGCTGGCTAGCAACAGCTTTCAGTGCTGGCACTTTTCATCTCTGAGCAATTGCTGGACGTTTGCAATTTCTCAGCTCGTGTCTACAAGACGGAAAGAGAAGGACCGTGACGTTTGGTGGCTAGAGAAGCGCAAAGCCCCAGTGTTGCTGCGCCTATGAAAGCGCTTCCAAGGAAGGGTGCTGGCTAGCAAGAGCTTTCAGTGCTGGCACTTTTCATCTCTGAGCAATTGCTCGACGTTTGCAATTTCTCACCTGAGCTCTCTTCAGAGTGCGCGAGAGGATGAGCAGAAGATGAGGTGGCTAAAGAAGCCCAGAGCCCCAGTGTTCTTAGGCCTACAAAAGCGCTTCCAAGGAAGGGTGCTGGCTAGCAAGAGCTTTCAGTGCTGGCACTTTTCATCTCTGAGCAATTGCTCGACGTTTGCAATTTCTCAGCTCGTGTCTACGAGACGGAAAGAGAATGACCGTGACGTTTGGTGCGTATAGAAGGGCAAAGCCCCAGTGTTGCTGCGCCTGTGAAAGCGCTTCCAAGGAAGGGTGCTGGCTAGCAACAGCTTTCAGTGATGGCACTTTTCATCTCTGAGCAATTGCTCGACGTTTGCAATTTCTCACCTGAGCTCTCTTTAGAGTGCGCGAGAGGATGAGCAGAAGATGAGGTGGCTAAAGAAGCCCAGAGCCCCACTGTTCTTAGGCCTACAAAAGCGCTTCCAAGGAAGGGTGCTGGCTAGCAACAGCTTCCAGTGCTGGCACTTTTCATCTCTGAGCAATTGCTCGACGTTTGCAATTTCTCAGCTCGTGTCTACGAGACGGAAAGAGAATGACTGTGACGTTTGGTGGGTAGAGAAGCGCAAAGCCCCAGTGTTGCTGCGCCTGTGAAAGCGCTTCCAAGGAAGGGTGCTGGCTAGCAACAGCTTTCAGTGCTGGCACTTTTCATCTCTGAGCAATTGCTCGACGTTTTCAATTTCTCACCTCAGCTCTCTTTAGAGTGCGCGAGAGGATGAGCAGAAGATGAGGTGGCTAAAGAAGCCCAGAGCCCCACTGTTCTTAGGCCTACAAAAGCGCTTCCAAGGAAGGGTGCTGGCTAGCAACAGCTTCCAGTGCTGGCACTTTTCATCTCTGAGCAATTGCTCGACGTTTGCAATTTCTCAGCTCGTGTCTACGAGACGGAAAGAGAATGACTGTGACGTTTGGTGGGTAGAGAAGCGCAAAGCCCCAGTGTTACTGCGCCTGTGAAAGCGCTTCCAAGGAAGGGTGCTGGCTAGCAACAGCTTTCAGTGCTGGCACTTTTCATCTCTGAGCAATTGCTCGACGTTTGCAATTTCTCACCTGAGCTCTCTTTAGAGTGCGCGAGAGGATGAGCAGAAGATGAGGTGGCTAGAGAAGCCCAGAGCCCCAGTGTTCTTAGGCCTACAAAAGCGCTTCCAAGGAAGGGTGCTGGCTAGCAACAGCTTTCAGTGCTGGCACTTTTCCTCTTTGAGCAATTGCTCGAAGTTTGCAATTTGTCAGCTCGTGTCTACGAGACGGAAAGAGAAGGACCGTGATGTTTGGTGGCTAGAGAAGCGCAAAGCCCCAGTGTTGCTGCGCCTGTGAAAGCGCTTCCAAGGAAGGGTGCTGGCTAGCAACAGCTTTCAGTGCTGGCACTTTTCATCTCTGAGCAATTGCTCGACGTTTGCAATTTCTCCCCTGAGC
Source organism: Sarcoramphus papa (assembly GCA_037962945.1). NCBI lineage: Eukaryota > Metazoa > Chordata > Aves > Accipitriformes > Cathartidae > Sarcoramphus > Sarcoramphus papa. Next base: position 3,310,063 of record JBBMRM010000093.1, on the reverse strand, counting down.
TCTCTTTAGAGTGCGCGAGAGGATGAGCAGAAGATGAGGTGGCTAAAGAAGCCCAGAGCCCCACTGTTCTTAGGCCTACAAAAGCGCTTCCAAGGAAGGGTGCTGGCTAGCAACAGCTTTCAGTGCTGGAACTTTTCATCTCTGAGCAATTGCTCGACGTTTGCAATTTCTCAGCTCGTGTCTACGAGACGGAGAGATAGTGACCGTGACGTTTGGTGGCTAGAGAAGCGCAAAGCCCAAGTGTTACTGCGCCTGTGAAAGCGCTTCCAAGGAAGGGTGCTGGCAAGCAAGAGCTTTCAGTGCTGGCACTTTTCATCTCTGAGCAATTGCTGGACGTTTGCAATTTCTCACCTGAGCTCTCTTTAGAGTGCGCGAGAGGATGAGCAGAAGATGAGGTGGCTAAAGAAGCCCAGAGCCCCAGTGTTCTTAGGCCTACAAAAGCGCTTCCAAGGAAGGGTGCTGGCTAGCAAGAGCTTTCAGTGCTGGCACTTTTCATCTCTGAGCAATTGCTGGACGTTTGCAATTTGTCAGCTCGTGTCTACGAGACGGAAAGAGAAGGACCGTGATGTTTGGTGGCTAGAGAAGCGCAAAGCCCCAGTGTTGCTGCGCCTGTGAAAGCGCTTCCAAGGAAGGGTGCTGGCTAGCAAGAGCTTTCAGTGCTGGCACTTTTCTTCTCTGAGCAATTGCTGGACGTTTGCAATTTCTCAGCTCGTGTCTATCAGACGGAAAGAGAATGACCGTGAGGTTTGGTGGCTAGAGAAGCGCAAAGCCCCAGTGTTACTGCGCCTGTAAAGCGCTTCCAAGGAAGGGTGCTGGCTAGCAACAGCTTTCAGTGCTGGCACTTTTCATCTCTGAGCAATTGCTCGACGTTTGCAATTTCTCACCTGAGCTCTCTTCAGAGTGCGCGAGAGGATGAGCAGAAGATTAGGTGGCTTGAGAAGCCCAGAGCCCCAGTGTTCTAAGGGCTACAAAAGCGCTTCCAAGGAAGGGTGCTGGCTAGCAACAGCTTTCAGTGCTGGCACTTTTCATCTCTGAGCAATTGCTGGACGTTTGCAATTTCTCAGCTCGTGTCTACAAGACGGAAAGAGAAGGACCGTGACGTTTGGTGGCTAGAGAAGCGCAAAGCCCCAGTGTTGCTGCGCCTGTGAAAGCGCTTCCAAGGAAGGGTGCTGGCTAGCAAGAGCTTTCAGTGCTGGCACTTTTCATCTCTGAGCAATTGCTCGACGTTTGCAATTTCTCACCTGAGCTCTCTTCAGAGTGCGCGAGAGGATGAGCAGAAGATGAGGTGGCTAAAGAAGCCCAGAGCCCCAGTGTTCTTAGGCCTACAAAAGCGCTTCCAAGGAAGGGTGCTGGCTAGCAAGAGCTTTCAGTGCTGGCACTTTTCATCTCTGAGCAATTGCTCGACGTTTGCAATTTCTCAGCTCGTGTCTACGAGACGGAAAGAGAATGACCGTGACGTTTGGTGCGTATAGAAGCGCAAAGCCCCAGTGTTGCTGCGCCTGTGAAAGCGCTTCCAAGGAAGGGTGCTGGCTAGCAACAGCTTTCAGTGCTGGCACTTTTCATCTCTGAGCAATTGCTCGACGTTTGCAATTTCTCAGCTCGTGTCTACGAGACGGAAAGAGAAGGACCGTGACGTTTGGTGGCTAGAGAAGCGCAAAGCCCCAGTGTTACTGCGCCTGTGAAAGCGCTTCCAAGGAAGGGTGCTGGCTAGCAAGAGCTTTCAGTGCTGGCACTTTTCATCTCTGAGCAATTGCTCGACGTTTGCAATTTCTCAGCTCGTGTCTACGAGACGGAAAGAGAATGACTGTGACGTTGGGTGGGTAGAGAAGCGCAAAGCCCCAGTGTTACTGCGCCTGTGAAAGCGCTTCCAAGGAAGGGTGCTGGCTAGCAACAGCTTTCAGTGCTGGCACTTTTCATCTCTGAGCAATTGCTCGACGTTTGCAATTTCTCACCTGAGATCTCTTCAGAGTGCGCGAGAGGATGAGCAGAAGATGAGGTGGCTAGAGAAGCCCAGAGCCCCAGTGTTCTTAGGCCTACAAAAGCGCTTCCAAGGAAGGGTGCTGGCTAGAAAGAGCTTTCAGTGCTGGCACTTTTCATCTCTGAGCAATTGCTGGACGTTTGCAATTTCTCAGCTCGTGTCTACGAGACGGAAAGAGAAGGACCGTGACGTTTGGTGGTTAGAGAAGCGCAAAGCCCCAGTGTTACTGCGCCTGTGAAAGCGCTTCCAAGGAAGGGTGCTGGCTAGCAACAGCTTTCAGTGCTGGCACTTTTCATCTCTGAGCAATTGCTCGACGTTTGCAATTTCTCAGCTCGTGTCTACGAGACGGAAAGAGAATGACCGTGACGTTTGGTGCGTATAGAAGCGCAAAGCCCCAGTGTTGCTGCGCCTGTGAAAGCGCTTCCAAGGAAGGGTGCTGGCTAGCAACAGCTTTCAGTGCTGGCACTTTTCTTCTCTGAGCAATTGCTCGACGTTTGCAATTTCTCAGCTCGTGTCTATCAGACGGAAAGAGAATGACCGTGACGTATGGTGGCTAGAGAAGCGCAAAGCCCCAGTGTTACTGCGCCTGTAAAGTGCTTCCAAGGAAGGGTGCTGGCTAGCAAGAGCTTTCAGTGCTGGCACTTTTCATCTCTGAGCAATTGCTCGACGTTTGCAATTTCTCACCTGAGCTCTCTTTAGAGTGCGCGAGAGGATGAGCAGAAGATGAGGTGGCTAAAGAAGCCCAGAGCCCCAGTGTTCTTAGGCCTACAAAAGCGCTTCCAAGGAAGGGTGCTGGCTAGCAACAGCTTCCAGTGCTGGCACTTTTCATCTCTGAGCAATTGCTCGACGTTTGCAATTTCTCAGCTCGTGTCTACGAGACGGAAAGAGAATGACTGTGACGTTTGGTGGCTAGAGAAGCGCAAAGCCCCAGTGTTACTGCGCCTGTGAAAGCGCTTCCAAGGAAGGGTGCTGGCTAGCAACAGCTTTCAGAGCTGGCACTTTTCATCTCTGAGCAATTGCTCGACGTTTGCAATTTCTCACCTGAGCTCTCTTCAGAGTGCGCGAGAGGATGAGCAGAAGATGAGGTGGCTAGAGAAGCCCAGAGCCCCAGTGTTCTTAGGCCTACAAAAGCGCTTCCAAGGAAGGGTGCTGGCTAGCAACAGCTTTCAGTGCTGGCACTTTTCCTCTCTGAGCAATTGCTCGACGTTTGCAATTTCTCAGCTCGTGTCTACGAGACGGAAAGAGAAGGACCGTGATGTTTGGTGGCTAGAGAAGCGCAAAGCCCCAGTGTTACTGCGCCTGTGAAAGCGCTTCCAAGGAAGGGTGCTGGCTAGCAACAGCTTTCAGAGCTGGCACTTTTCATCTCTGAGCAATTGCTCGACGTTTGCAATTTCTCACCTGAGCTCTCTTCAGAGTGCGCGAGAGGATGAGCAGAAGATGAGGTGGCTAAAGAAGCCCAGAGCCCCACTGTTCTTAGGCCTACAAAAGCGCTTCCAAGGAAGGGTGCTGGCTAGCAACAGCTTTCAGTGCTGGCACTTTTCATCTCTGAGCAATTGCTGGACGTTTGCAATTTCTCAGCTCGTGTCTACGAGACGGAAAGAGAAGGACCGTGACGTTTGGTGGCTAGAGAAGCGCAAAGCCCAAGTGTTGCTGCGCCTGTGAAAGCGCTTCCAAGGAAGGGTGCTGGCTAGCAACAGCTTTCAGTGCTGGCACTTTTCATCTCTGAGCAATTGCTCGACGTTTGCAATTTCTCAGCTCGTGTGTACGAGACGGAAAGAGAAGGACCGTGACTTTTGGTGGGTAGAGAAGCGCAAAGCCCCAGTGTTACTGCGCCTGTAAAGCGCTTCCAAGGAAGGGTGCTGGCTAGCAACAGATTTCAGTGCTGGCACTATTCATCTCTGAGCAATTGCTCGACGTTTGCAATTTCTCAGCTCGTGTCTACGAGACGGAAAGAGAAGGACCGTGACGTTTGGTGGGTAGAGAAGCGCAAAGCCCAAGTGTTGCTGCGCCTGTGAAAGCGCTTCCAAGGAAGGGTGCTGGCTAGCAACAGCTTTCAGTGCTGGCACTTTTCATCTCTGAGCAATTGCTCGACGTTTGCAATTTCTCAGCTCGTGTCTACGAGACGGAAAGAGAAGGACCGTGACTTTTGGTGGCTAGAGAAGCGCAAAGCCCCACTGTTGCTGCGCCTGTGAAAGCGCTTCCAAGGAAGGGTGCTGGCTAGCAACAGCTTTCAGTGCTGGCACTTTTCATCTCTGAGCAATTGCTCGACGTTTGCAATTTCTCAGCTCGAGTCTACCGACGGAAAGAGAAGGACCGTGATGTTTGGTGGCTAGAGAAGCGCAAAGCCCCAGTGTTGCTGCGCCTGTGAAAGCGCTTCCAAGGAAGGGTGCTGGCTAGCAACAGCTTTCAGTGCTGGCACTTTTCATCTCTGAGCAATTGCTCGACGTTTTCAATTTCTCACCTCAGCTCTCTTTAGAGTGCGCGAGAGGATGAGCAGAAGATGAGGTGGCTAGAGAAGCCCAGAGCCCCAGTGTTCTAAGGGCTACAAAAGCGCTTCCAAGGAAGGGTGCTGGCTAGCAACAGCTTCCAGTGCTGGCACTTTTCATCTCTGAGCAATTGCTCGACGTTTGCAATTTCTCAGCTCGTGTCTACGAGACGGAAAGAGAAGGACCGTGATGTTTGGTGGCTAGAGAAGTGCAAAGCCCCAGTGTTGCTGCGCCTGTGAAAGCGCTTCCAAGGAAGGGTGCTGGCTAGCAACAGCTTTCAGTGCTGGCACTTTTCATCTCTGAGCAATTGCTCGACGTTTGCAATTTCTCAGCTCGAGTCTACCGACGGAAAGAGAAGGACCGTGATGTTTGGTGGGTAGAGAAGCGCAAAGCCCAAGTGTTGCTGCGCCTGTGAAAGCGCTTCCAAGGAAGGGTGCTGGCTAGCAACAGCTTTCAGTGCTGGCACTTTTCATCTCTGAGCAATTGCTCGACGTTTGCAATTTCTCACCTGAGCTCTCTTTAGAGTGCGCGCGAGGATGAGCAGAAGATGAGGTGGCTAGAGAAGCCCAGAGCCCCAGTGTTCTAAGGGCTACAAAAGCGCTTCCAAGGAAGGGTGCTGGCTAGCAACAGCTTCCAGTGCTGGCACTTTTCATCTCTGAGCAATTGCTCGACGTTTGCAATTTCTCAGCTCGTGTCTACGAGACGGAAAGAGAAGGACCGTGACGTTTGGTGGCTAGAGAAGTGCAAAGCCCCAGTGTTGCTGCGCCTGTGAAAGCGCTTCCAAGGAAGGGTGCTGGCTAGCAACAGCTTTCAGTGCTGGCACTTTTCATCTCTGAGCAATTGCTGGACGTTTGCAATTTCTCACCTGAGCTCTCTTCAGAGTGCGCGAGAGGATGAGCAGAAGATGAGGTGGCTAAAGAAGCCCAGAGCCCCAGTGTTCTTAGGCCTACTAAAGCGCTTCCAAGGAAGGGTGCTGGCTAGCAACAGCTTTCAGTGCTGGCACTTTTCATCTCTGAGCAATTGCTCGACGTTTGCAATTTCTCAGCTCGTGTCTACGAGACGGAAAGAGAAGGACCGTGACGTTTGGTGGGTAGAGAAGCGCAAAGCCCCAGTGTTACTGCGCCTGTAAAGCGCTTCCAAGGAAGGGTGCTGGCTAGCAACAGCTTTCAGTGCTGGCACTTTTCATCTCTGAGCAATTGCTCGACGTTTGCAATTTCTCAGCTTGTGTCTACGAGACGGAAAGAGAAGGACCGTGACGTTTGGTGGCTAGAGAAGCGCAAAGCCCCAGTGTTGCTGCGCCTGTGAAAGCGCTTCCAAGGAAGGGTGCTGGCTAGCAACAGCTTTCAGTGCTGGCACTTTTCATCTCTGAGCAATTGCTCGACGTTTGCAATTTCTCACCTGAGCTCTCTTCAGAGTGCGCGAGAGGATGAGCAGAAGATGAGGTGGCTAGAGAAGCCCAGAGCCCCAGTGTTCTAAGGGCTACAAAAGCGCTTCCAAGGAAGGGTGCTGGCTAGCAACAGCTTTCAGTGCTGGCACTTTTCATCTCTGAGCAATTGCTGGACGTTTGCAATTTCTCATTTCGTGTCTACGAGACGGAAAGAGAAGGACCGTGACGTTTGGTGGGTAGAGAAGTGCAAAGCCCCAGTGTTACTGCGCCTGTGAAAGCGCTTCCAAGGAAGGGTGCTGGCTAGCAACAGCTTTCAGTGCTGGCACTTTTCATCTCTGAGCAATTGCTCGACGTTTGCAATTTCTCACCTGAGCTCTCTTTAGAGTGCGCGAGAGGATGAGCAGAAGATTAGGTGGCTAGAGAAGCCCAGAGCCCCAGTGTTCTAAGGGCTACAAAAGCACTTCCAAGGAAGGGTGCTGGCTAGCAACAGCTTCCAGTGCTGGCACTTTTCATCTCTGAGCAATTGCTCGACGTTTGCAATTTCTCAGCTCGTGTCTACGAGGCGGAAAGAGAAGGACTGTGACGTTTGGTGGCTAGAGAAGCGCAAAGCCCCAGTGTTGCTGCGCCTGTGAAAGCGCTTCCAAGGAAGGGTGCTGGCTAGCAACAGCTTTCAGTGCTGGCACTTTTCTTCTCTGAGCAATTGCTCGACGTTTGCAATTTCTCACCTGAGCTCTCTTTAGAGTGCGCGAGAGGATGAGCAGAAGATGAGGTGGCTAGAGAAGCCCAGAGCCACAGTGTTCTAAGGGCTACAAAAGCGCTTCCAAGGAAGGGTGCTGGCTAGCAACAGCTTTCAGTGCTGGCACTTTTCGTCTCTGAGCAATTGCTCGACGTTTGCAATTTCTCACCTGAGCTCTCTTTAGAGTGCGCGAGAGGATGAGCAGAAGATTAGGTGGCTAGAGAAGCCCAGAGCCCCAGTGTTCTAAGGGCTACAAAAGCACTTCCAAGGAAGGGTGCTGGCTAGCAACAGCTTCCAGTGCTGGCACTTTTCATCTCTGAGCAATTGCTCGACGTTTGCAATTTCTCAGCTCGTGTCTACGAGGCGGAAAGAGAAGGACTGTGACGTTTGGTGGCTAGAGAAGCGCAAAGCCCCAGTGTTGCTGCGCCTGTGAAAGCGCTTCCAAGGAAGGGTGCTGGCTAGCAACAGCTTTCAGTGCTGGCACTTTTCTTCTCTGAGCAATTGCTCGACGTTTGCAATTTCTCACCTGAGCTCTCTTTAGAGTGCGCGAGAGGATGAGCAGAAGATGAGGTGGCTAGAGAAGCCCAGAGCCACAGTGTTCTAAGGGCTACAAAAGCGCTTCCAAGGAAGGGTGCTGGCTAGCAACAGCTTTCAGTGCTGGCACTTTTCGTCTCTGAGCAATTGCTCGACGTTTGCAATCTCTCAACTCGTGTCTACGAGACGGAAAGAGAATGACCGTGACGTTTGGTGCGTATAGAAGGGCAAAGCCCCAGTGTTGCTGCGCCTGTGAAAGCGCTTCCAAGGAAGGGTGCTGGCTAGCAACAGCTTTCAGTGCTGGCACTTTTCATCTCTGAGCAATTGCTGGACGTTTGCAATATCTCACCTGAGCTCTCTTTAGAGTGCGCGAGAGGATGAGCAGAAGATGAGGTGGCTAGAGAAGCCCAGAGCCCCACTGTTCTTAGGCCTACAAAAGCGCTTCCAAGGAAGGGTGCTGGCTAGCAACAGCTTCCAGTGCTGGCACTTTTCATCTCTGAGCAATTGCTCGACGTTTGCAATTTCTCAGCTCGTGTCTACGAGACGGAAAGAGAATGACTGTGACGTTTGGTGGGTAGAGAAGCGCAAAGCCCCAGTGTTGCTGCGCCTGTGAAAGCGCTTCCAAGGAAGGGTGCTGGCTAGCAACAGCTTTCAGTGCTGGCACTTTTCATCTCTGAGCAATTGCTCGACGTTTTCAATTTCTCACCTCAGCTCTCTTTAGAGTGCGCGAGAGGATGAGCAGAAGATGAGGTGGCTAAAGAAGCCCAGAGCCCCACTGTTCTTAGGCCTACAAAAGCGATTCCAAGGAAGGGTGCTGGCTAGCAACAGCTTCCAGTGCTGGCACTTTTCATCTCTGAGCAATTGCTCGACGTTTGCAATTTCTCAGCTCGTGTCTACGAGACGGAAAGAGAATGACTGTGACGTTTGGTGGGTAGAGAAGCGCAAAGCCCCAGTGTTACTGCGCCTGTGAAAGCGCTTCCAAGGAAGGGTGCTGGCAAGCAACAGCTTTCAGTGCTGGCACTTTTCATCTCTGAGCAATTGCTCGACGTTTGCAATTTCTCACCTGAGCTCTCTTTAGAGCGCGCGAGGATGAGCAGAAGATTAGGTGGCTAGAGAAGCCCAGAGCCCCAGTGTTCTAAGGGCTACAAAGGCGCTTCCAAGGAAGGGTGCTGGCTAGCAACAGCTTCCAGTGCTGGCACTTTTCATCTCTGAGCAATTGCTCGACGTTTGCAATTTGTCAGCTCGTGTCTACGAGACGGAAAGAGAAGGACCGTGATGTTTGGTGGCTAGAGAAGCGCAAAGCCCCAGTGTTGCTGCGCCTGTGAAAGCGCTTCCAAGGAAGGGTGCTGGCTAGCAACAGCTTTCAGTGCTGGCACTTTTCATCTCTGAGCAATTGCTCGACGTTTGCAATTTCTCCCCTGAGCTCTCTTCAGAGTGCGCGAGAGGATGAGCAGAAGATGAGGTGGCTAAAGAAGCCCAGAGCCCCAGTGTTCTTAGGCCTACAAAAGCGCTTCCAAGGAAGGGTGCTGGCTAGCAAGAGCTTTCAGTGCTGGCACTTTTCATCTCTGAGCAATTGCTCGACGTTTGCAATTTCTCAGCTCGTGTCTACGAGACGGAGAGATAGTGACCGTGACGTTTGGTGGCTAGAGAAGCGCAAAGCCCAAGTGTTACTGGGCCTGTGAAAGCGATTCCAAGGAAGGGTGCTGGCTAGCAACAGCTTTCAGTGCTGGCACTTTTCATCTCTGAGCAATTGCTGGACGTTTGCAATTTCTCACCTGAGCTCTCTTTAGAGTGCGCGAGAGGATGAGCAGAAGATGAGGTGGCTAAAGAAGCCCAGAGCCCCAGTGTTCTTAGGCCTACAAAAGCGCTTCCAAGGAAGGGTGCTGGCTAGCAAGAGCTTTCAGTGCTGGCACTTTTCATCTCTGAGCAATTGCTCGACGTTTGCAATTTCTCAGCTCGTGTCTACGAGACGGAAAGAGAATGACCGTGATGTTTGGTGGCTAGAGAAGCGCAAAGCCCCAGTGTTGCTGCGCCTGTGAAAGCGCTTCCAAGGAAGGGTGCTGGCTAGCAACAGCTTTCAGTGCTGGCACTTTTCTTCTCTGAGCAATTGCTGGACGTTTGCAATTTCTCAGCTCGTGTCTATCAGACGGAAAGAGAATGACCGTGAGGTTTGGTGGCTAGAGAAGCGCAAAGCCCCAGTGTTACTGCGCCTGTAAAGCGCTTCCAAGGAAGGGTGCTGGCTAGCAACAGCTTTCAGTGCTGGCACTTTTCATCTCTGAGCAATTGCTCGACGTTTGCAATTTCTCACCTGAGCTCTCTTTAGAGTGCGCGAGAGGATGAGCAGAAGATGAGGTGGCTTGAGAAGCCCAGAGCCCCAGTGTTCTAAGGGCTACAAAAGCGCTTCCAAGGAAGGGTGCTGGCTAGCAACAGCTTTCAGTGCTGGCACTTTTCATCTCTGAGCAATTGCTCGACGTTTGCAATTTCTCAGCTCGTGTCTACAAGACGGAAAGAGAAGGACCGTGACGTTTGGTGGCTAGAGAAGCGCAAAGCCCCAGTGTTGCTGCGCCTGTGAAAGCGCTTCCAAGGAAGGGTGCTGGCTAGCAAGAGCTTTCAGTGCTGGCACTTTTCATCTCTGAGCAATTGCTCGACGTTTGCAATTTCTCACCTGAGCTCTCTTCAGAGTGCGCGAGAGGATGAGCAGAAGATGAGGTGGCTAAAGAAGCCCAGAGCCCCAGTGTTCTTAGGCCTACAAAAGCGCTTCCAAGGAAGGGTGCTGGCTAGCAACAGCTTTCAGTGCTGGCACTTTTCATCTCTGAGCAATTGCTCGACCTTTGCAATTTCTCAGCTCGTGTCTACGAGACGGAAAGAGAAGGACCGTGACGTTTGGTGGCTAGAGAAGCGCAAAGCCCCAGTGTTACTGCGCCTGTGAAATCGCTTCCAAGGAAGGGTGCTGGCTAGCAACAGCTGTCAGTGCTGGCACTTTTCATCTCTGGGCAATTGCTCGACGTTTGCAATTTCTCACCTGAGCTCTCTTCAGAGCGCGCGAGGATGAGCAGAAGATTAGGTGGCTAGAGAAGCCCAGAGCCCCAGTGTTCTAAGGGCTACAAAAGCGCTTCCAAGGAAGGGTGCTGGCTAGCAACAGCTTTCAGTGCTGGCACTTTTCATCTCTGAGCAATTGCTCGACGTTTGCAATTTCTCAGCTCGTGTCTACGAGACGTAAAGAGAAGGACCGTGACGTTTGGTGGCTAGAGAATCGCAAAGCCCCAGTGTTACAGCGCCTGTGAAAGCGCTTCCAAGGAAGGGTGCTGGCTAGCAAGAGCTTTCAGTGCTGGCACTTTTCATCTCTGAGCAATTGCTCGACGTTTTCAATTTCTCACCTGAGCTCTCTTTAGAGTGCGCGAGAGGATGAGCAGAAGAAGAGGTGGCTAAAGAAGCCCAGAGCCCCAGTGTTCTTAGGCCTACAAAAGCGCTTCCAAGGAAGGGTGCTGGCTAGCAACAGCTTCCAGTGCTGGCACTTTTCATCTCTGAGCAATTGCTCGACGTTTGCAATTTCTCAGCTCGTGTCTACGAGACGGAAAGAGAATGACTGTGACGTTTGGTGGGTAGAGAAGCGCAAAGCCCCAGTGTTACTGCGCCTGTGAAAGCGCTTCCAAGGAAGGGTGCTGGCTAGCAACAGCTTTCAGAGCTGGCACTTTTCATCTCTGAGCAATTGCTCGACGTTTGCAATTTCTCACCTGAGCTCTCTTTAGAGTGCGCGAGAGGATGAGCAGAAGATGAGGTGGCTAGAGAAGCCCAGAGCCCCAGTGTTCTTAGGCCTACAAAAGCGCTTCCAAGGAAGGGTGCTGGCTAGCAAGAGCTTTCAGTGCTGGCACTTTTCCTCTCTGAGCAATTGCTCGAAGTTTGCAATTTGTCAGCTCGTGTCTACGAGACGGAAAGAGAAGGACCGTGATGTTTGGTGGCTAGAGAAGCGCAAAGCCCCAGTGTTACTGCGCCTGTGAAAGCGCTTCCAAGGAAGGGTGCTGGCTAGCAACAGCTTTCAGTGCTGGCACTTTTCATCTCTGAGCAATTGCTCGACGTTTGCAATTTCTCACCTGAGATCTCTTCAGAGTGCGCGAGAGGATGAGCAGAAGATGAGGTGGCTAAAGAAGCCCAGAGCCCCAGTGTTCTTAGGCCTACAAAAGCGCTTCCAAGGAAGGGTGCTGGCTAGAAAGAGCTTTCAGTGCTGGCACTTTTCATCTCTGAGCAATTGCTGGACGTTTGCAATTTCTCAGCTCGTGTCTACGAGACGGAAAGAGAAGGACCGTGATGTTTGGTGGTTAGAGAAGCGCAAAGCCCCAGTGTTACTGCGCCTGTGAAAGCGCTTCCAAGGAAGGGTGCTGGCTAGCAACAGCTTTCAGTGCTGGCACTTTTCATCTCTGAGCAATTGCTCGACGTTTGCAATTTCTCAGCTCGTGTCTACGAGACGGAAAGAGAATGACCGTGACGTTTGGTGCGTATAGAAGCGCAAAGCCCCAGTGTTGCTGCGCCTGTGAAAGCGCTTCCAAGGAAGGGTGCTGGCTAGCAACAGCTTTCAGTGCTGGCACTTTTCTTCTCTGAGCAATTGCTGGACGTTTGCAATTTCTCAGCTCGTGTCTATCAGACGGAAAGAGAATGACCGTGACGTTTGGTGGCTAGAGAAGCGCAAAGCCCCAGTGTTACTGCGCCTGTAAAGTGCTTCCAAGGAAGGGTGCTGGCTAGCAAGAGCTTTCAGTGCTGGCACTTTTCATCTCTGAGCAATTGCTCGACGTTTGCAATTTCTCACCTGAGCTCTCTTCAGAGTGCGCGAGAGGATGAGCAGAAGATTAGGTGGCTAGAGAAGCCCAGAGCCCCAGTGTTCTAAGGGCTACAAAAGCGCTTCCAAGGAAGGGTGCTGGCTAGCAACAGCTTTCAGTGCTGGCACTTTTCATCTCTGAGCAATTGCTCGACGTTTGCAATTTCTCAGCTCGTGTCTACAAGACGGAAAGAGAAGGACCGTGACGTTTGGTGGCTAGAGAAGCGCAAAGCCCCAGTGTTGCTGCGCCTGTGAAAGCGCTTCCAAGGAAGGGTGCTGGCTAGCAAGAGCTTTCAGTGCTGGCACTTTTCCTCTCTGAGCAATTGCTCGACGTTTGCAATTTCTCACCTGAGCTCTCTTCAGAGTGCGCGAGAGGATGAGCAGAAGATGAGGTGGCTAGAGAAGCCCAGAGCCCCAGTGTTCTTAGGCCTACAAAAGCGCTTCCAAGGAAGGGTGCTGGCTAGCAAGAGCTTTCAGTGCTGGCACTTTTCATCTCTGAGCAATTGCTCGACGTTTGCAATTTCTCAGCTCGTGTCTACGAGACGGAAAGAGAATGACCGTGACGTTTAGTGCGTATAGAAGCGCAAAGCCCCAGTGTTGCTGCGCCTGTGAAAGCGCTTCCAAGGAAGGGTGCTGGCTAGCAACAGCTTTCAGTGCTGGCACTTTTCATCTCTGAGCAATTGCTCGACGTTTGCAATTTCTCAGCTCGTGTCTACGAGACGGAAAGAGAAGGACCGTGATGTTTGGTTGGTAGAGAAGCGCAAAGCCCCAGTGTTACTGCGCCTGTGAAAGCGCTTCCAAGGAAGGGTGCTGGCTAGCAAGAGCTTTCAGTGCTGGCACTTTTCATCTCTGAGCAATTGCTCGACGTTTGCAATTTCTCACCTGAGCTCTCTTTAGAGCGCGCGAGGATGAGCAGAAGATTAGGTGGCTAGAGAAGCCCAGAGCCCCAGTGTTCTAAGGGCTACAAAGGCGCTTCCAAGGAAGGGTGCTGGCTAGCAACAGCTTCCAGTGCTGGCACTTTTCATCTCTGAGCAATTGCTCGACGTTTGCAATTTCTCAGCTCGTGTCTACGAGACGTAAAGAGAATGACCGTGACGTTTGGTGGCTAGAGAATCGCAAAGCCCCAGTGTTACTGCGCCTGTGAAAGCGCTTCCAAGGAAGGGTGCTGGCTAGCAACAGCTTTCAGTGCTGGCACTTTTCATCTCTGAGCAATTGCTCGACGTTTGCAATTTCTCACCTGAGCTCTCTTTAGAGTGCGCGAGAGGATGAGCAGAAGATGAGGTGGCTAAAGAAGCCCAGAGCCCCAGTGTTCTTAGGCCTACAAAAGCGCTTCCAAGGAAGGGTGCTGGCTAGCAACAGCTTCCAGTGCTGGCACTTTTCATCTCTGAGCAATTGCTCGACGTTTGCAATTTCTCAGCTCGTGTCTACGAGACGGAAAGAGAATGACTGTGACGTTTGGTGGGTAGAGAAGCGCAAAGCCCCAGTGTTACTGCGCCTGTGAAAGCGCTTCCAAGGAAGGGTGCTGGCTAGCAACAGCTTTCAGAGCTGGCACTTTTCATCTCTGAGCAATTGCTCGACGTTTGCAATTTCTCACCTGAGCTCTCTTTAGAGTGCGCGAGAGGATGAGCAGAAGATGAGGTGGCTAGAGAAGCCCAGAGCCCCAGTGTTCTTAGGCCTACAAAAGCGCTTCCAAGGAAGGGTGCTGGCTAGCAACAGCTTTCAGTGCTGGCACTTTTCCTCTCTGAGCAATTGCTCGAAGTTTGCAATTTCTCAGCTCGTGTCTACGAGACGGAAAGAGAAGGACCGTGATGTTTGGTTGGTAGAGAAGCGCAAAGCCCCAGTGTTGCTGCGCCTGTGAAAGCACTTCCAAGGAAGGGTGCTGGCTAGCAACAGCTTTCAGTGCTGGCACTTTTCATCTCTGAGCAATTGCTCGACGTTTGCAATTTCTCACCTCAGCTCTCTTTAGAGTGCGCGAGAGGATGAGCAGAAGATGAGGTGGCTAAAGAAGCCCAGAGCCCCAGTGTTCTTAGGCCTACAAAAGCGCTTCCAAGGAAGGGTGCTGGCTAGCAACAGCTTTCAGTACTGGCACTTTTCATCTCTGAGCAATTGCTCGACGTTTGCAATTTCTCATTTCGTGTCTACGAGACGGAGAGATAGTGACCGTGATGTTTGGTGGCTAGAGAAGCGCAAAGCCCAAGTGTTACTGCGCCTGTGAAAGCGCTTCCAAGGAAGGGTGCTGGCTAGCAACAGCTTTCAGTGCTGGCACTTTTCATCTCTGAGCAATTGCTCGACGTTTGCAATTTCTCACCTGAGCTCTCTTTAGAGTGCGCGAGAGGATGAGCAGAAGATGAGGTGGCTAGAGAAGCCCTGAGCCCCAGTGTTCTTAGGCCTACAAAAGCGCTTCCAAGGAAGGGTGCTGGCTAGCAAGAGCTTTCAGTGCTGGCACTTTTCCTCTCTGAGCAATTGCTCGACGTTTGCAATTTCTCAGCTCGTGTCTACGAGACGGAAAGAGAATGACAGTGACGTTTGGTGGGTAGAGAAGTGCAAAGCCCCAGTGTTACTGCGCCTGTGAAAGCGCTTCCAAGGAAGGGTGCTGGCTAGCAACAGCTTTCAGTGCTGGCACTTTTCATCTCTGAGCAATTGCTCGACATTTGCAATTTCTCACCTGAGCTCTCTTTAGAGTGCGCGAGAGGATGAGCAGAAGATGAGGTGGCTAAAGAAGCCCAGAGCCCCAGTGTTCTTAGGCCTACAAAAGCGCTTCCAAGGAAGGGTGCTGGCTAGCAACAGCTTCCAGTGCTGGCACTTTTCATCTCTGAGCAATTGCTCGACGTTTGCAATTTCTCAGCTCGTGTCTACGAGACGGAAAGAGAAGGACCGTGATGTTTGGTGCGTATAGAAGCGCAAAGCCCCAGTGTTGCTGCGCCTGTGAAAGCGCTTCCAAGGAAGGGTGCTGGCTAGCAAGAGCTTTCAGTGCTGGCACTTTTCTTCTCTGAGCAATTGCTGGACGTTTGCAATTTCTCAGCTCGTGTCTATCAGACGGAAAGAGAATGACCGTGAGTTTTGGTGGCTAGAGAAGCGCAAAGCCCCAGTGTTACTGCGCCTGTGAAAGCGCTTCCAAGGAAGGGTGCTGGCTAGCAACAGCTTTCAGTGCTGGCACTTTTCATCTCTGAGCAATTGCTCGACGTTTGCAATTTCTCACCTGAGCTCTCTTTAGAGTGCGCGAGAGGATGAGCAGAAGATTAGGTGGCTAGAGAAGCCCAGAGCCCCAGTGTTCTTAGGCCTACGAAAGCGCTTCCAAGGAAGGGTGCTGGCTAGCAACAGCTTCCAGTGCTGGCACTTTTCATCTCTGAGCAATTGCTCGACGTTTGCAATTTCTCAGCTCGTGTCTACAAGACGGAAAGAGAAGGACCGTGACGTTTGGTGGGTAGAGAAGCGCAAAGCCCCAGTGTTACTGCGCCTGTGAAAGCGCTTCCAAGGAAGGGTGCTGGCTCGCAACAGCTTTCAGTGCTGGCACTTTTCATCTCTGAGCAATTGCTCGACGTTTGCAATTTCTCACCTGAGCTCTCTTTAGAGTGCACGAGAGGATGAGCAGAAGATGAGGTGGCTAGAGAAGCCCAGAGCCCCAGTGTTCTAAGGGCTACAAAAGCGCTTCCAAGGAAGGGTGCTGGCTAGCAAGAGCTTTCAGTGCTGGCACTTTTCATCTCTGAGCAATTGCTCGACGTTTGCAGTTTCTCAGCTCGTGTCTACGAGACGGAAAGAGAAGGACCGTGACATTTGGTGCGTATAGAAGCGCAAAGCCCCAGTGTTGCTGCGCCTGTGAAAGCGCTTCCAAGGAAGGGTGCTGGCTAGCAACAGCTTTCAGTGCTGGCACTTTTCATCTCTGAGCAATTGCTCGACGTTTGCAATTTCTCACCTGAGCTCTCTTCAGAGTGCGCGAGAGGATGAGCAGAAGATGAGGTGGCTAAAGAAGCCCAGAGCCCCAGTGTTCTTAGGCCTACAAAAGCGCTTCCAAGGAAGGGTGCTGGCTAGAAAGAGCTTTCAGTGCTGGCACTTTTCATCTCTGAGCAATTGCTGGACGTTTGCAATTTCTCAGCTCGTGTCTACGAGACGGAAAGAGAAGGACCGTGACGTTTGGTGGGTAGAGAAGCGCAAAGCCCCAGTGTTACTGCGCCTGTGAAAGCGCTTCCAAGGAAGGGTGCTGGCTAGCAACAGCTTTCAGTGCTGGCACTTTTCATCTCTGAGCAATTGCTCGACGTTTGCAATTTCTCAGCTCGTGTCTACGAGACGGAGAGATAGTGACCGTGACGTTTGGTGGCTAGAGAAGCGCAAAGCCCCAGTGTTACTGCGCCTGTGAAAGCGCTTCCAAGGAAGGGTGCTGGCAAGCAACAGCTTTCAGTGCTGGCACTTTTCATCTCTGAGCAATTGCTGGACGTTTGCAATTTCTCACCTGAGCTCTCTTTAGAGTGCGCGAGAGGATGAGCAGAAGATGAGGTGGCTAGAGAAGCCCAGAGCCCCAGTGTTCTTAGGCCTACAAAAGCGCTTCCAAGGAAGGGTGCTGGCTAGCAACAGCTTTCAGTGCTGGCACTTTTCATCTCTGAGCAATTGCTCGACGTTTGCAATTTCTCAGCTCGTGTCTACGAGACGGAGAGAGAATGACAGTGACGTTTGGTGGCTAGAGAAGCGCAAAGCCCCAGTGTTACTGCGCCTGTGAAAGCGCTTCCAAGGAAGGGTGCTGGCTAGCAACAGCTTTCAGTGCTGGCACTTTTCATCTCTGAGCAATTGCTCGACGTTTTCAATTTCTCACCTGAGCTCTCTTTAGAGTGCGCGAGAGGATGAGCAGAAGATGAGGTGGCTAGAGAAGCCCAGAGCCCCAGTGTTCTTAGGCCTACAAAAGCGCTTCCAAGGAAGGGTGCTGGCTAGCAACAGCTTCCAGTGCTGGCACTTTTCATCTCTGAGCAATTGCTCGACGTTTGCAATTTCTCAGCTCGTGTCTACGAGACGGAAAGAGAATGACTGTGACGTTTGGTGGCTAGAGAAGCGCAAAGCCCCAGTGTTACTGCGCCTGTGAAAGCGCTTCCAAGGAAGGGTGCTGGCTAGCAACAGCTTTCAGAGCTGGCACTTTTCATCTCTGAGCAATTGCTCGACGTTTGCAATTTCTCACCTGAGCTCTCTTTAGACTGCGCGAGAGGATGAGCAGAAGATGAGGTGGCTAGAGAAGCCCAGAGCCCCAGTGTTCTTAGGCCTACAAAAGCGCTTCCAAGGAAGGGTGCTGGCTAGCAAGAGCTTTCAGTGCTGGCACTTTTCATCTCTGAGCAATTGCTCGAAGTTTGCAATTTGTCAGCTCGTGTCTACGAGACGGAAAGAGAAGGACCGTGATGTTTGGTGGCTAGAGAAGCGCAAAGCCCCAGTGTTACTGCGCCTGTGAAAGCGCTTCCAAGGAAGGGTGCTGGCTAGCAACAGCTTTCAGTGCTGGCACTTTTCATCTCTGAGCAATTGCTCGACGTTTGCAATTTCTCACCTGAGATCTCTTCAGAGTGCGCGAGAGGATGAGCAGAAGATGAGGTGGCTAAAGAAGCCCAGAGCCCCAGTGTTCTTAGGCCTACAAAAGCGCTTCCAAGGAAGGGTGCTGGCTAGAAAGAGCTTTCAGTGCTGGCACTTTTCATCTCTGAGCAATTGCTGGACGTTTGCAATTTCTCAGCTCGTGTCTACGAGACGGAAAGAGAAGGACCGTGACGTTTGGTGGTTAGAGAAGCGCAAAGCCCCAGTGTTACTGCGCCTGTGAAAGCGCTTCCAAGGAAGGGTGCTGGCTAGCAACAGCTTTCAGTGCTGGCACTTTTCATCTCTGAGCAATTGCTCGACGTTTGCAATTTCTCAGCTCGTGTCTACGAGACGGAAAGAGAATGACCGTGACGTTTGGTGCGTATAGAAGCTCAAAGCCCCAGTGTTGCTGCGCCTGTGAAAGCGCTTCCAAGGAAGGGTGCTGGCTAGCAACAGCTTTCAGTGCTGGCACTTTTCATCTCTGAGCAATTGCTCGACGTTTGCAATTTCTCAGCTCGTGTCTATCAGACGGAAAGAGAATGACCGTGACGTTTGGTGGCTAGAGAAGCGCAAAGCCCCAGTGTTACTGCGCCTGTGAAAGCGCTTCCAAGGAAGGGTGCTGGCTAGCAACAGCTTTCAGTGGTGGCACTTCTCATCTCTGAGCAATTGCTGGACGTTTGCAATTTCTCACCTGAGCTCTCTTTAGAGTGCGCGAGAGGATGAGCAGAAGATTAGGTGGCTAGAGAAGCCCAGAGCCCCAGTGTTCTTAGGCCTACGAAAGCGCTTCCAAGGAAGGGTGCTGGCTAGCAACAGCTTCCAGTGCTGGCACTTTTCATCTCTGAGCAATTGCTCGACATTTGCAATTTCTCAGCTCGTGTCTACAAGACGGAAAGAGAAGGACCGTGACGTTTGGTGGGTAGAGAAGCGCAAAGCCCCAGTGTTACTGCGCCTGTGAAAGCGCTTCCAAGGAAGGGTGCTGGCTAGCAACAGCTTTCAGTGCTGGCACTTTTCATCTCTGAGCAATTGCTCGACGTTTGCAATTTCTCACCTGAGCTCTCTTCAGAGTGCGCGAGAGGATGAGCAGAAGATGAGGTGGCTAAAGAAGCCCAGAGCCCCAGTGTTCTTAGGCCTACAAAAGCGCTTCCAAGGAAGGGTGCTGGCTAGAAAGAGCTTTCAGTGCTGGCACTTTTCATCTCTGAGCAATTGCTGGACGTTTGCAATTTCTCAGCTCGTGTCTACGAGACGGAAAGAGAAGGACCGTGACGTTTGGTGGCTAGAGAAGCGCAAAGCCCCAGTGTTACTGCGCCTGTGAAAGCGCTTCCAAGGAAGGGTGCTGGCTAGCAACAGCTTTCAGTGCTGGCACTTTTCATCTCTGAGCAATTGCTCGACCTTTGCAATTTCTCAGCTCGTGTCTACGAGAAGGAGAGATAGTGACCGTGACGTTTGGTGGCTAGAGAAGCGCAAAGCCCCAGTGTTACTGCGCCTGTGAAAGCGCTTCCAAGGAAGGGTGCTGGCAAGCAACAGCTTTCAGTGCTGGCACTTTTCATCTCTGAGCAATTGCTGGACGTTTGCAATTTCTCACCTGAGCTCTCTTTAGAGTGCGCGAGAGGATGAGCAGAAGATGAGGTGGCTAGAGAAGCCCAGAGCCCCACTGTTCTTAGGCCTACAAAAGCGCTTCCAAGGAAGGGTGCTGGCTAGCAACAGCTTTCAGTGCTGGCACTTTTCATCTCTGAGCAATTGCTCGACGTTTGCAATTTCTCAGCTCGTGTCTACGAGACGGAAAGAGAATGACAGTGACGTTTGGTGGCTAGAGAAGCGCAAAGCCCCAGTGTTACTGCGCCTGTGAAAGCGCTTCCAAGGAAGGGTGCTGGCTAGCAACAGCTTTCAGTGCTGGCACTTTTCATCTCTGAGCAATTGCTCGACGTTTTCAATTTCTCACCTGAGCTCTCTTTAGAGTGCGCGAGAGGATGAGCAGAAGATGAGGTGGCTAAAGAAGCCCAGAGCCCCAGTGTTCTTAGGCCTACAAAAGCGCTTCCAAGGAAGGGTGCTGGCTAGCAACAGCTTCCAGTGCTGGCACTTTTCATCTCTGAGCAATTGCTCGACGTTTGCAATTTCTCAGCTCGTGTCTACGAGACGGAAAGAGAATGACTGTGACGTTTGGTGGGTAGAGAAGCGCAAAGCCCCAGTGTTACTGCGCCTGTGAAAGCGCTTCCAAGGAAGGGTGCTGGCTAGCAACAGCTTTCAGAGCTGGCACTTTTCATCTCTGAGCAATTGCTCGACGTTTGCAATTTCTCACCTGAGCTCTCTTTAGACTGCGCGAGAGGATGAGCAGAAGATGAGGTGGCTAGAGAAGCCCAGAGCCCCAGTGTTCTTAGGCCTACAAAAGCGCTTCCAAGGAAGGGTGCTGGCTAGCAAGAGCTTTCAGTGCTGGCACTTTTCCTCTCTGAGCAATTGCTCGAAGTTTGCAATTTCTCATTTCGTGTCTACGAGACGGAAAGAGAAGGACCGTGATGTTTGGTGGCTAGAGAAGCGCAAAGCCCCAGTGTTACTGCGCCTGTGAAAGCGCTTCCAAGGAAGGGTGCTGGCTAGCAACAGCTTTCAGTGCTGGCACTTTTCATCTCTGAGCAATTGTTCGACGTTTGCAATTTCTCACCTGAGATCTCTTCAGAGTGCGCGAGAGGATGAGCAGAAGATGAGGTGGCTAAAGAAGCCCAGAGCCCCAGTGTTCTTAGGCCTACAAAAGCGCTTCCAAGGAAGGGTGCTGGCTAGAAAGAGCTTTCAGTGCTGGCACTTTTCATCTCTGAGCAATTGCTGGACGTTTGCAATTTCTCAGCTCGTGTCTACGAGACGGAAAGAGAAGGACCGTGACGTTTGGTGGTTAGAGAAGCGCAAAGCCCCAGTGTTACTGCGCCTGTGAAAGCGCTTCCAAGGAAGGGTGCTGGCTAGCAACAGCTTTCAGTGCTGGCACTTTTCATCTCTGAGCAATTGCTCGAAGTTTGCAATTTCTCAGCTCGTGTCTACGAGACGGAAAGAGAATGACCGTGATGTTTGGTTGGTAGAGAAGCGCAAAGCCCCAGTGTTGCTGCGCCTGTGAAAGCACTTCCAAGGAAGGGTGCTGGCTAGCAACAGCTTTCAGTGCTGGCACTTTTCATCTCTGAGCAATTGCTCGACGTTTGCAATTTCTAACCTCAGCTCTCTTTAGAGTGCGCGAGAGGATGAGCAGAAGATGAGGTGGCTAAAGAAGCCCAGAGCCCCAGTGTTCTTAGGCCTACAAAAGCGCTTCCAAGGAAGGGTGCTGGCTAGCAACAGCTTTCAGTACTGGCACTTTTCATCTCTGAGCAATTGCTCGACGTTTGCAATTTCTCATTTCGTGTCTACGAGACGGAGAGATAGTGACCGTGATGTTTGGTGGCTAGAGAAGCGCAAAGCCCCAGTGTTACTGCGCCTGTGAAAGCGCTTCCAAGGAAGGGTGCTGGCTAGCAACAGCTTTCAGTGCTGGCACTTTTCATCTCTGAGCAATTGCTCGACATTTGCAATTTCTCACCTGAGCTCTCTTTAGAGTGCGCGAGAGGATGAGCAGAAGATGAGGTGGCTAAAGAAGCCCAGAGCCCCAGTGTTCTTAGGCCTACAAAAGCGCTTCCAAGGAAGGGTGCTGGCTAGCAACAGCTTCCAGTGCTGGCACTTTTCATCTCTGAGCAATTGCTCGACGTTTGCAATTTCTCAGCTCGTGTCTACGAGACGGAAAGAGAAGGACCGTGATGTTTGGTGCGTATAGAAGCGCAAAGCCCCAGTGTTGCTGCGCCTGTGAAAGCGCTTCCAAGGAAGGGTGCTGGCTAGCAACAGCTTTCAGTGCTGGCACTTTTCTTCTCTGAGCAATTGCTGGACGTTTGCAATTTCTCAGCTCGTGTCTACGAGACGGAAAGAGAATGACCGTGACGTTTGGTGGCTAGAGAAGCGCAAAGCCCCAGTGTTACTGCGCCTGTGAAAGCGCTTCCAAGGAAGGGTGCTGGCTAGCAACAGCTTTCAGTGCTGGCACTTCTCATCTCTGAGCAATTGCTCGACGTTTGCAATTTCTCACCTGAGCTCTCTTTAGAGTGCGCGAGAGGATGAGCAGAAGATTAGGTGGCTAGAGAAGCCCAGAGCCCCAGTGTTCTTAGGCCTACGAAAGCGCTTCCAAGGAAGGGTGCTGGCTAGCAACAGCTTCCAGTGCTGGCACTTTTCATCTCTGAGCAATTGCTCGACGTTTGCAATTTCTCAGCTCGTGTCTACAAGACGGAAAGAGAAGGACCGTGACGTTTGGTGGGTAGAGAAGCGCAAAGCCCCAGTGTTACTGCGCCTGTGAAAGCGCTTCCAAGGAAGGGTGCTGGCTCGCAACAGCTTTCAGTGCTGGCACTTTTCATCTCTGAGCAATTGCTCGACGTTTGCAATTTCTCACCTGAGCTCTCTTTAGAGTGCACGAGAGGATGAGCAGAAGATGAGGTGGCTAGAGAAGCCCAGAGCCCCAGTGTTCTAAGGGCTACAAAAGCGCTTCCAAGGAAGGGTGCTGGCTAGCAAGAGCTTTCAGTGCTGGCACTTTTCATCTCTGAGCAATTGCTCGACGTTTGCAGTTTCTCAGCTCGTGTCTACGAGACGGAAAGAGAAGGACCGTGACATTTGGTGCGTATAGAAGCGCAAAGCCCCAGTGTTGCTGCGCCTGTGAAAGCGCTTCCAAGGAAGGGTGCTGGCTAGCAACAGCTTTCAGTGCTGGCACTTTTCATCTCTGAGCAATTGCTCGACGTTTGCAATTTCTCACCTGAGCTCTCTTCAGAGTGCGCGAGAGGATGAGCAGAAGATGAGGTGGCTAAAGAAGCCCAGAGCCCCAGTGTTCTTAGGCCTACAAAAGCGCTTCCAAGGAAGGGTGCTGGCTAGAAAGAGCTTTCAGTGCTGGCACTTTTCATCTCTGAGCAATTGCTGGACGTTTGCAATTTCTCAGCTCGTGTCTACGAGACGGAAAGAGAAGGACCGTGACGTTTGGTGGCTAGAGAAGCGCAAAGCCCCAGTGTTACTGCGCCTGTGAAAGCGCTTCCAAGGAAGGGTGCTGGCTCGCAACAGCTTTCAGTGCTGGCACTTTTCATCTCTGAGCAATTGCTCGACGTTTGCAATTTCTCAGCTCGTGTCTACGAGACGGAGAGATAGTGACCGTGACGTTTGGTGGCTAGAGAAGCGCAAAGCCCCAGTGTTACTGCGCCTGTGAAAGCGCTTCCAAGGAAGGGTGCTGGCAAGCAACAGCTTTCAGTGCTGGCACTTTTCATCTCTGAGCAATTGCTGGACGTTTGCAATTTCTCACCTGAGCTCTCTTTAGAGTGCGCGAGAGGATGAGCAGAAGATGAGGTGGCTAGAGAAGCCCAGAGCCCCAGTGTTCTTAGGCCTACAAAAGCGCTTCCAAGGAAGGGTGCTGGCTAGCAACAGCTTTCAGTGCTGGCACTTTTCATCTCTGAGCAATTGCTCGACGTTTTCAATTTCTCACCTGAGCTCTCTTTAGAGTGCGCGAGAGGATGAGCAGAAGATGAGGTGGCTAAAGAAGCCCAGAGCCCCAGTGTTCTTAGGCCTACAAAAGCGCTTCCAAGG
Source organism: Sarcoramphus papa (assembly GCA_037962945.1). Lineage (NCBI taxonomy): Eukaryota > Metazoa > Chordata > Aves > Accipitriformes > Cathartidae > Sarcoramphus > Sarcoramphus papa. The sequence continues at coordinate 3,286,987 of JBBMRM010000093.1, read as the reverse complement.
AAGGGTGCTGGCTAGCAAGAGCTTTCAGTGCTGGCACTTTTCATCTCTGAGCAATTGCTCGAAGTTTGCAATTTCTCAGCTCGTGTCTACGAGACGGAAAGAGAAGGACCGTGATGTTTGGTGGCTAGAGAAGCGCAAAGCCCCAGTGTTACTGCGCCTGTGAAAGCGCTTCCAAGGAAGGGTGCTGGCTAGCAACAGCTTTCAGTGCTGGCACTTTTCATCTCTGAGCAATTGCTCGACGTTTTCAATTTCTCACCTGAGCTCTCTTTAGAGTGCGCGAGAGGATGAGCAGAAGATGAGGTGGCTAAAGAAGCCCAGAGCCCCAGTGTTCTTAGGCCTACAAAAGCGCTTCCAAGGAAGGGTGCTGGCTAGCAAGAGCTTTCAGTGCTGGCACTTTTCATCTCTGAGCAATTGCTCGAAGTTTGCAATTTCTCAGCTCGTGTCTACGAGACGGAAAGAGAAGGACCGTGATGTTTGGTGGGTAGAGAAGCGCAAAGCCCCAGTGTTACTGCGCCTGTGAAAGCGCTTCCAAGGAAGGGTGCTGGCTAGCAACAGCTTTCAGTGCTGGCACTTTTCATCTCTGAGCAATTGCTCGACGTTTGCAATTTCTCACCTGAGATCTCTTCAGAGTGCGCGAGAGGATGAGCAGAAGATGAGGTGGCTAAAGAAGCCCAGAGCCCCAGTGTTCTTAGGCCTACAAAAGCGCTTCCAAGGAAGGGTGCTGGCTAGAAAGAGCTTTCAGTGCTGGCACTTTTCATCTCTGAGCAATTGCTGGACGTTTGCAATTTCTCAGCTCGTGTCTACGAGACGGAAAGAGAAGGACCGTGACGTTTGGTGGTTAGAGAAGCGCAAAGCCCCAGTGTTACTGCGCCTGTGAAAGCGCTTCCAAGGAAGGGTGCTGGCTAGCAACAGCTTTCAGTGCTGGCACTTTTCATCTCTGAGCAATTGCTCGACGTTTTCAATTTCTCACCTGAGCTCTCTTTAGAGTGCGCGAGAGGATGAGCAGAAGATGAGGTGGCTAGAGAAGCCCAGAGCCCCACTGTTCTTAGGCCTACAAAAGCGCTTCCAAGGAAGGGTGCTGGCTAGCAACAGCTTTCAGTGCTGGCACTTTTCATCTCTGAGCAATTGCTCGACGTTTGCAATTTCTCAGCTCGTGTCTACGAGACGGAAAGAGAATGACAGTGACGTTTGGTGGCTAGAGAAGCGCAAAGCCCCAGTGTTACTGCGCCTGTGAAAGCGCTTCCAAGGAAGGGTGCTGGCTAGCAACAGCTTTCAGTGCTGGCACTTTTCATCTCTGAGCAATTGCTCGACGTTTTCAATTTCTCACCTGAGCTCTCTTTAGAGTGCGCGAGAGGATGAGCAGAAGATGAGGTGGCTAAAGAAGCCCAGAGCCCCAGTGTTCTTAGGCCTACAAAAGCGCTTCCAAGGAAGGGTGCTGGCTAGCAACAGCTTCCAGTGCTGGCACTTTTCATCTCTGAGCAATTGCTCGACGTTTGCAATTTCTCAGCTCGTGTCTACGAGACGGAAAGAGAATGACTGTGACGTTTGGTGGGTAGAGAAGCGCAAAGCCCCAGTGTTACTGCGCCTGTGAAAGCGCTTCCAAGGAAGGGTGCTGGCTAGCAACAGCTTTCAGAGCTGGCACTTTTCATCTCTGAGCAATTGCTCGACGTTTGCAATTTCTCACCTGAGCTCTCTTTAGACTGCGCGAGAGGATGAGCAGAAGATGAGGTGGCTAGAGAAGCCCAGAGCCCCAGTGTTCTTAGGCCTACAAAAGCGCTTCCAAGGAAGGGTGCTGGCTAGCAAGAGCTTTCAGTGCTGGCACTTTTCCTCTCTGAGCAATTGCTCGAAGTTTGCAATTTCTCATTTCGTGTCTACGAGACGGAAAGAGAAGGACCGTGATGTTTGGTGGCTAGAGAAGCGCAAAGCCCCAGTGTTACTGCGCCTGTGAAAGCGCTTCCAAGGAAGGGTGCTGGCTAGCAACAGCTTTCAGTGCTGGCACTTTTCATCTCTGAGCAATTGCTCGACGTTTGCAATTTCTCACCTGAGATCTCTTCAGAGTGCGCGAGAGGATGAGCAGAAGATGAGGTGGCTAAAGAAGCCCAGAGCCCCAGTGTTCTTAGGCCTACAAAAGCGCTTCCAAGGAAGGGTGCTGGCTAGAAAGAGCTTTCAGTGCTGGCACTTTTCATCTCTGAGCAATTGCTGGACGTTTGCAATTTCTCAGCTCGTGTCTACGAGACGGAAAGAGAAGGACCGTGACGTTTGGTGGTTAGAGAAGCGCAAAGCCCCAGTGTTACTGCGCCTGTGAAAGCGCTTCCAAGGAAGGGTGCTGGCTAGCAACAGCTTTCAGTGCTGGCACTTTTCATCTCTGAGCAATTGCTCGAAGTTTGCAATTTCTCAGCTCGTGTCTACGAGACGGAAAGAGAAGGACCGTGATGTTTGGTTGGTAGAGAAGCGCAAAGCCCCAGTGTTGCTGCGCCTGTGAAAGCACTTCCAAGGAAGGGTGCTGGCTAGCAACAGCTTTCAGTGCTGGCACTTTTCATCTCTGAGCAATTGCTCGACGTTTGCAATTTCTCACCTCAGCTCTCTTTAGAGTGCGCGAGAGGATGAGCAGAAGATGAGGTGGCTAAAGAAGCCCAGAGCCCCAGTGTTCTTAGGCCTACAAAAGCGCTTCCAAGGAAGGGTGCTGGCTAGCAACAGCTTTCAGTACTGGCACTTTTCATCTCTGAGCAATTGCTCGACGTTTGCAATTTCTCATTTCGTGTCTACGAGACGGAGAGATAGTGACCGTGATGTTTGGTGGCTAGAGAAGCGCAAAGCCCCAGTGTTACTGCGCCTGTGAAAGCGCTTCCAAGGAAGGGTGCTGGCTAGCAACAGCTTTCAGTGCTGGCACTTTTCATCTCTGAGCAATTGCTCGACATTTGCAATTTCTCACCTGAGCTCTCTTTAGAGTGCGCGAGAGGATGAGCAGAAGATGAGGTGGCTAAAGAAGCCCAGAGCCCCAGTGTTCTTAGGCCTACAAAAGCGCTTCCAAGGAAGGGTGCTGGCTAGCAACAGCTTCCAGTGCTGGCACTTTTCATCTCTGAGCAATTGCTCGACGTTTGCAATTTCTCAGCTCGTGTCTACGAGACGGAAAGAGAAGGACCGTGATGTTTGGTGCGTATAGAAGCGCAAAGCCCCAGTGTTGCTGCGCCTGTGAAAGCGCTTCCAAGGAAGGGTGCTGGCTAGCAAGAGCTTTCAGTGCTGGCACTTTTCTTCTCTGAGCAATTGCTGGACGTTTGCAATTTCTCAGCTCGTGTCTACGAGACGGAAAGAGAATGACCGTGACGTTTGGTGGCTAGAGAAGCGCAAAGCCCCAGTGTTACTGCGCCTGTGAAAGCGCTTCCAAGGAAGGGTGCTGGCTAGCAACAGCTTTCAGTGCTGGCACTTCTCATCTCTGAGCAATTGCTCGACGTTTGCAATTTCTCACCTGAGCTCTCTTTAGAGTGCGCGAGAGGATGAGCAGAAGATTAGGTGGCTAGAGAAGCCCAGAGCCCCAGTGTTCTTAGGCCTACGAAAGCGCTTCCAAGGAAGGGTGCTGGCTAGCAACAGCTTCCAGTGCTGGCACTTTTCATCTCTGAGCAATTGCTCGACGTTTGCAATTTCTCAGCTCGTGTCTACAAGACGGAAAGAGAAGGACCGTGACGTTTGGTGGGTAGAGAAGCGCAAAGCCCCAGTGTTACTGCGCCTGTGAAAGCGCTTCCAAGGAAGGGTGCTGGCTCGCAACAGCTTTCAGTGCTGGCACTTTTCATCTCTGAGCAATTGCTCGACGTTTGCAATTTCTCACCTGAGCTCTCTTTAGAGTGCACGAGAGGATGAGCAGAAGATGAGGTGGCTAGAGAAGCCCAGAGCCCCAGTGTTCTAAGGGCTACAAAAGCGCTTCCAAGGAAGGGTGCTGGCTAGCAAGAGCTTTCAGTGCTGGCACTTTTCATCTCTGAGCAATTGCTCGACGTTTGCAGTTTCTCAGCTCGTGTCTACGAGACGGAAAGAGAAGGACCGTGACATTTGGTGCGTATAGAAGCGCAAAGCCCCAGTGTTGCTGCGCCTGTGAAAGCGCTTCCAAGGAAGGGTGCTGGCTAGCAACAGCTTTCAGTGCTGGCACTTTTCATCTCTGAGCAATTGCTCGACGTTTGCAATTTCTCACCTGAGCTCTCTTCAGAGTGCGCGAGAGGATGAGCAGAAGATGAGGTGGCTAAAGAAGCCCAGAGCCCCAGTGTTCTTAGGCCTACAAAAGCGCTTCCAAGGAAGGGTGCTGGCTAGAAAGAGCTTTCAGTGCTGGCACTTTTCATCTCTGAGCAATTGCTGGACGTTTGCAATTTCTCAGCTCGTGTCTACGAGACGGAAAGAGAAGGACCGTGACGTTTGGTGGCTAGAGAAGCGCAAAGCCCCAGTGTTACTGCGCCTGTGAAAGCGCTTCCAAGGAAGGGTGCTGGCTCGCAACAGCTTTCAGTGCTGGCACTTTTCATCTCTGAGCAATTGCTCGACGTTTGCAATTTCTCAGCTCGTGTCTACGAGACGGAGAGATAGTGACCGTGACGTTTGGTGGCTAGAGAAGCGCAAAGCCCCAGTGTTACTGCGCCTGTGAAAGCGCTTCCAAGGAAGGGTGCTGGCAAGCAACAGCTTTCAGTGCTGGCACTTTTCATCTCTGAGCAATTGCTGGACGTTTGCAATTTCTCACCTGAGCTCTCTTTAGAGTGCGCGAGAGGATGAGCAGAAGATGAGGTGGCTAGAGAAGCCCAGAGCCCCAGTGTTCTTAGGCCTACAAAAGCGCTTCCAAGGAAGGGTGCTGGCTAGCAACAGCTTTCAGTGCTGGCACTTTTCATCTCTGAGCAATTGCTCGACGTTTGCAATTTCTCAGCTCGTGTCTACGAGACGGAGAGAGAATGACAGTGACGTTTGGTGGCTAGAGAAGCGCAAAGCCCCAGTGTTACTGCGCCTGTGAAAGCGCTTCCAAGGAAGGGTGCTGGCTAGCAACAGCTTTCAGTGCTGGCACTTTTCATCTCTGAGCAATTGCTCGACGTTTTCAATTTCTCACCTGAGCTCTCTTTAGAGTGCGCGAGAGGATGAGCAGAAGATGAGGTGGCTAAAGAAGCCCAGAGCCCCAGTGTTCTTAGGCCTACAAAAGCGCTTCCAAGGAAGGGTGCTGGCTAGCAAGAGCTTTCAGTGCTGGCACTTTTCATCTCTGAGCAATTGCTCGAAGTTTGCAATTTCTCAGCTCGTGTCTACGAGACGGAAAGAGAAGGACCGTGATGTTTGGTGGCTAGAGAAGCGCAAAGCCCCAGTGTTACTGCGCCTGTGAAAGCGCTTCCAAGGAAGGGTGCTGGCTAGCAACAGCTTTCAGTGCTGGCACTTTTCATCTCTGAGCAATTGCTCGACGTTTGCAATTTCTCACCTGAGATCTCTTCAGAGTGCGCGAGAGGATGAGCAGAAGATGAGGTGGCTAAAGAAGCCCAGAGCCCCAGTGTTCTTAGGCCTACAAAAGCGCTTCCAAGGAAGGGTGCTGGCTAGAAAGAGCTTTCAGTGCTGGCACTTTTCATCTCTGAGCAATTGCTGGACGTTTGCAATTTCTCAGCTCGTGTCTACGAGACGGAAAGAGAAGGACCGTGACGTTTGGTGGTTAGAGAAGCGCAAAGCCCCAGTGTTACTGCGCCTGTGAAAGCGCTTCCAAGGAAGGGTGCTGGCTAGCAACAGCTTTCAGTGCTGGCACTTTTCATCTCTGAGCAATTGCTCGACGTTTGCAATTTCTCAGCTCGTGTCTACGAGACGGAAAGAGAATGACCGTGACGTTTGGTGCGTATAGAAGCTCAAAGCCCCAGTGTTGCTGCGCCTGTGAAAGCGCTTCCAAGGAAGGGTGCTGGCTAGCAACAGCTTTCAGTGCTGGCACTTTTCATCTCTGAGCAATTGCTCGACGTTTGCAATTTCTCAGCTCGTGTCTATCAGACGGAAAGAGAATGACCGTGACGTTTGGTGGCTAGAGAAGCGCAAAGCCCCAGTGTTACTGCGCCTGTGAAAGCGCTTCCAAGGAAGGGTGCTGGCTAGCAACAGCTTTCAGTGGTGGCACTTCTCATCTCTGAGCAATTGCTCGACGTTTGCAATTTCTCACCTGAGCTCTCTTTAGAGTGCGCGAGAGGATGAGCAGAAGATTAGGTGGCTAGAGAAGCCCAGAGCCCCAGTGTTCTTAGGCCTACGAAAGCGCTTCCAAGGAAGGGTGCTGGCTAGCAACAGCTTCCAGTGCTGGCACTTTTCATCTCTGAGCAATTGCTCAACGTTTGCAATTTCTCAGCTCGTGTCTACAAGACGGAAAGAGAAGGACCGTGACGTTTGGTGGGTAGAGAAGCGCAAAGCCCCAGTGTTACTGCGCCTGTGAAAGCGCTTCCAAGGAAGGGTGCTGGCTCGCAACAGCTTTCAGTGCTGGCACTTTTCATCTCTGAGCAATTGCTCGACGTTTGCAATTTCTCACCTGAGCTCTCTTTAGAGTGCACGAGAGGATGAGCAGAAGATGAGGTGGCTAGAGAAGCCCAGAGCCCCAGTGTTCTAAGGGCTACAAAAGCGCTTCCAAGGAAGGGTGCTGGCTAGCAAGAGCTTTCAGTGCTGGCACTTTTCATCTCTGAGCAATTGCTCGACGTTTGCAGTTTCTCAGCTCGTGTCTACGAGACGGAAAGAGAAGGACCGTGACATTTGGTGCGTATAGAAGCGCAAAGCCCCAGTGTTGCTGCGCCTGTGAAAGCGCTTCCAAGGAAGGGTGCTGGCTAGCAACAGCTTTCAGTGCTGGCACTTTTCATCTCTGAGCAATTGCTCGACGTTTGCAATTTCTCACCTGAGCTCTCTTCAGAGTGCGCGAGAGGATGAGCAGAAGATGAGGTGGCTAAAGAAGCCCAGAGCCCCAGTGTTCTTAGGCCTACAAAAGCGCTTCCAAGGAAGGGTGCTGGCTAGAAAGAGCTTTCAGTGCTGGCACTTTTCATCTCTGAGCAATTGCTGGACGTTTGCAATTTCTCAGCTCGTGTCTACGAGACGGAAAGAGAAGGACCGTGACGTTTGGTGGCTAGAGAAGCGCAAAGCCCCAGTGTTACTGCGCCTGTGAAAGCGCTTCCAAGGAAGGGTGCTGGCTAGCAACAGCTTTCAGTGCTGGCACTTTTCATCTCTGAGCAATTGCTCGACGTTTGCAATTTCTCAGCTCGTGTCTACGAGAAGGAGAGATAGTGACCGTGACGTTTGGTGGCTAGAGAAGCGCAAAGCCCCAGTGTTACTGCGCCTGTGAAAGCGCTTCCAAGGAAGGGTGCTGGCAAGCAACAGCTTTCAGTGCTGGCACTTTTCATCTCTGAGCAATTGCTGGACGTTTGCAATTTCTCACCTGAGCTCTCTTTAGAGTGCGCGAGAGGATGAGCAGAAGATGAGGTGGCTAGAGAAGCCCAGAGCCCCAGTGTTCTTAGGCCTACAAAAGCGCTTCCAAGGAAGGGTGCTGGCTAGCAACAGCTTTCAGTGCTGGCACTTTTCATCTCTGAGCAATTGCTCGACGTTTGCAATTTCTCAGCTCGTGTCTACGAGACGGAAAGAGAATGACAGTGACGTTTGGTGGCTAGAGAAGCGCAAAGCCCCAGTGTTACTGCGCCTGTGAAAGCGCTTCCAAGGAAGGGTGCTGGCTAGCAACAGCTTTCAGTGCTGGCACTTTTCATCTCTGAGCAATTGCTCGACGTTTTCAATTTCTCACCTGAGCTCTCTTTAGAGTGCGCGAGAGGATGAGCAGAAGATGAGGTGGCTAAAGAAGCCCAGAGCCCCAGTGTTCTTAGGCCTACAAAAGCGCTTCCAAGGAAGGGGGCTGGCTAGCAACAGCTTCCAGTGCTGGCACTTTTCCTCTCTGAGCAATTGCTCGACGTTTGCAATTTCTCAGCTCGTGTCTACGAGACGGAAAGAGAATGACTGTGACGTTTGGTGGGTAGAGAAGCGCAAAGCCCCAGTGTTACTGCGCCTGTGAAAGCGCTTCCAAGGAAGGGTGCTGGCTAGCAACAGCTTTCAGAGCTGGCACTTTTCATCTCTGAGCAATTGCTCGACGTTTGCAATTTCTCACCTGAGCTCTCTTTAGACTGCGCGAGAGGATGAGCAGAAGATGAGGTGGCTAGAGAAGCCCAGAGCCCCAGTGTTCTTAGGCCTACAAAAGCGCTTCCAAGGAAGGGTGCTGGCTAGCAAGAGCTTTCAGTGCTGGCACTTTTCCTCTCTGAGCAATTGCTCGAAGTTTGCAATTTCTCATTTCGTGTCTACGAGACGGAAAGAGAAGGACCGTGATGTTTGGTGGCTAGAGAAGCGCAAAGCCCCAGTGTTACTGCGCCTGTGAAAGCGCTTCCAAGGAAGGGTGCTGGCTAGCAACAGCTTTCAGTGCTGGCACTTTTCATCTCTGAGCAATTGCTCGACGTTTGCAATTTCTCACCTGAGATCTCTTCAGAGTGCGCGAGAGGATGAGCAGAAGATGAGGTGGCTAAAGAAGCCCAGAGCCCCAGTGTTCTTAGGCCTACAAAAGCGCTTCCAAGGAAGGGTGCTGGCTAGAAAGAGCTTTCAGTGCTGGCACTTTTCATCTCTGAGCAATTGCTGGACGTTTGCAATTTCTCAGCTCGTGTCTACGAGACGGAAAGAGAAGGACCGTGACGTTTGGTGGTTAGAGAAGCGCAAAGCCCCAGTGTTACTGCGCCTGTGAAAGCGCTTCCAAGGAAGGGTGCTGGCTAGCAACAGCTTTCAGTGCTGGCACTTTTCATCTCTGAGCAATTGCTCGACGTTTGCAATTTCTCAGCTCGTGTCTACGAGACGGAAAGAGAATGACCGTGACGTTTGGTGCGTATAGAAGCTCAAAGCCCCAGTGTTGCTGCGCCTGTGAAAGCGCTTCCAAGGAAGGGTGCTGGCTAGCAACAGCTTTCAGTGCTGGCACTTTTCTTCTCTGAGCAATTGCTGGACGTTTGCAATTTCTCAGCTCGTGTCTATCAGACGGAAAGAGAATGACCGTGACGTTTGGTGGCTAGAGAAGCGCAAAGCCCCAGTGTTACTGCGCCTGTAAAGTGCTTCCAAGGAAGGGTGCTGGCTAGCAAGAGCTTTCAGTGCTGGCACTTTTCATCTCTGAGCAATTGCTCGACGTTTGCAATTTCTCAGCTCGTGTCTACGAGACGGAAAGAGAATGACCGTGACGTTTGGTGCGTATAGAAGCTCAAAGCCCCAGTGTTGCTGCGCCTGTGAAAGCGCTTCCAAGGAAGGGTGCTGGCTAGCAACAGCTTTCAGTGCTGGCACTTTTCATCTCTGAGCAATTGCTCGACGTTTGCAATTTCTCAGCTCGTGTCTATCAGACGGAAAGAGAATGACCGTGACGTTTGGTGGCTAGAGAAGCGCAAAGCCCCAGTGTTACTGCGCCTGTGAAAGCGCTTCCAAGGAAGGGTGCTGGCTAGCAACAGCTTTCAGTGGTGGCACTTCTCATCTCTGAGCAATTGCTCGACGTTTGCAATTTCTCACCTGAGCTCTCTTTAGAGTGCGCGAGAGGATGAGCAGAAGATTAGGTGGCTAGAGAAGCCCAGAGCCCCAGTGTTCTTAGGCCTACGAAAGCGCTTCCAAGGAAGGGTGCTGGCTAGCAACAGCTTCCAGTGCTGGCACTTTTCATCTCTGAGCAATTGCTCAACGTTTGCAATTTCTCAGCTCGTGTCTACAAGACGGAAAGAGAAGGACCGTGACGTTTGGTGGGTAGAGAAGCGCAAAGCCCCAGTGTTACTGCGCCTGTGAAAGCGCTTCCAAGGAAGGGTGCTGGCTCGCAACAGCTTTCAGTGCTGGCACTTTTCATCTCTGAGCAATTGCTCGACGTTTGCAATTTCTCACCTGAGCTCTCTTTAGAGTGCACGAGAGGATGAGCAGAAGATGAGGTGGCTAGAGAAGCCCAGAGCCCCAGTGTTCTAAGGGCTACAAAAGCGCTTCCAAGGAAGGGTGCTGGCTAGCAAGAGCTTTCAGTGCTGGCACTTTTCATCTCTGAGCAATTGCTCGACGTTTGCAGTTTCTCAGCTCGTGTCTACGAGACGGAAAGAGAAGGACCGTGACATTTGGTGCGTATAGAAGCGCAAAGCCCCAGTGTTGCTGCGCCTGTGAAAGCGCTTCCAAGGAAGGGTGCTGGCTAGCAACAGCTTTCAGTGCTGGCACTTTTCATCTCTGAGCAATTGCTCGACGTTTGCAATTTCTCACCTGAGCTCTCTTCAGAGTGCGCGAGAGGATGAGCAGAAGATGAGGTGGCTAAAGAAGCCCAGAGCCCCAGTGTTCTTAGGCCTACAAAAGCGCTTCCAAGGAAGGGTGCTGGCTAGAAAGAGCTTTCAGTGCTGGCACTTTTCATCTCTGAGCAATTGCTGGACGTTTGCAATTTCTCAGCTCGTGTCTACGAGACGGAAAGAGAAGGACCGTGACGTTTGGTGGCTAGAGAAGCGCAAAGCCCCAGTGTTACTGCGCCTGTGAAAGCGCTTCCAAGGAAGGGTGCTGGCTAGCAACAGCTTTCAGTGCTGGCACTTTTCATCTCTGAGCAATTGCTCGACGTTTGCAATTTCTCAGCTCGTGTCTACGAGAAGGAGAGATAGTGACCGTGACGTTTGGTGGCTAGAGAAGCGCAAAGCCCCAGTGTTACTGCGCCTGTGAAAGCGCTTCCAAGGAAGGGTGCTGGCAAGCAACAGCTTTCAGTGCTGGCACTTTTCATCTCTGAGCAATTGCTGGACGTTTGCAATTTCTCACCTGAGCTCTCTTTAGAGTGCGCGAGAGGATGAGCAGAAGATGAGGTGGCTAGAGAAGCCCAGAGCCCCAGTGTTCTTAGGCCTACAAAAGCGCTTCCAAGGAAGGGTGCTGGCTAGCAACAGCTTTCAGTGCTGGCACTTTTCATCTCTGAGCAATTGCTCGACGTTTGCAATTTCTCAGCTCGTGTCTACGAGACGGAAAGAGAATGACAGTGACGTTTGGTGGCTAGAGAAGCGCAAAGCCCCAGTGTTACTGCGCCTGTGAAAGCGCTTCCAAGGAAGGGTGCTGGCTAGCAACAGCTTTCAGTGCTGGCACTTTTCATCTCTGAGCAATTGCTCGACGTTTTCAATTTCTCACCTGAGCTCTCTTTAGAGTGCGCGAGAGGATGAGCAGAAGATGAGGTGGCTAAAGAAGCCCAGAGCCCCAGTGTTCTTAGGCCTACAAAAGCGCTTCCAAGGAAGGGGGCTGGCTAGCAACAGCTTCCAGTGCTGGCACTTTTCCTCTCTGAGCAATTGCTCGACGTTTGCAATTTCTCAGCTCGTGTCTACGAGACGGAAAGAGAAGGACCGTGACGTTTGGTGGTTAGAGAAGCGCAAAGCCCCAGTGTTACTGCGCCTGTGAAAGCGCTTCCAAGGAAGGGTGCTGGCTAGCAACAGCTTTCAGTGCTGGCACTTTTCATCTCTGAGCAATTGCTCGACGTTTGCAATTTCTCAGCTCGTGTCTACGAGACGGAAAGAGAATGACCGTGACGTTTGGTGCGTATAGAAGCTCAAAGCCCCAGTGTTGCTGCGCCTGTGAAAGCGCTTCCAAGGAAGGGTGCTGGCTAGCAACAGCTTTCAGTGCTGGCACTTTTCTTCTCTGAGCAATTGCTGGACGTTTGCAATTTCTCAGCTCGTGTCTATCAGACGGAAAGAGAATGACCGTGACGTTTGGTGGCTAGAGAAGCGCAAAGCCCCAGTGTTACTGCGCCTGTAAAGTGCTTCCAAGGAAGGGTGCTGGCTAGCAAGAGCTTTCAGTGCTGGCACTTTTCATCTCTGAGCAATTGCTCGACGTTTGCAATTTCTCACCTGAGCTCTCTTCAGAGTGCGCGAGAGGATGAGCAGAAGATTAGGTGGCTAGAGAAGCCCAGAGCCCCAGTGTTCTAAGGGCTACAAAAGCGCTTCCAAGGAAGGGTGCTGGCTAGCAACAGCTTTCAGTGCTGGCACTTTTCATCTCTGAGCAATTGCTCGACGTTTGCAATTTCTCAGCTCGTGTCTACAAGACGGAAAGAGAAGGACCGTGACGTTTGGTGGTTAGAGAAGCGCAAAGCCCCAGTGTTGCTGCGCCTGTGAAAGCGCTTCCAAGGAAGGGTGCTGGCTAGCAACAGCTTTCAGTGCTGGCACTTTTCATCTCTGAGCAATTGCTCGACGTTTGCAATTTCTCACCTGAGCTCTCTTCAGAGTGCGCGAGAGGATGAGCAGAAGATGAGGTGGCTAGAGAAGCCCAGAGCCCCAGTGTTCTTAGGCCTACAAAAGCGCTTCCAAGGAAGGGTGCTGGCTAGCAAGAGCTTTCAGTGCTGGCACTTTTCATCTCTGAGCAATTGCTGGACGTTTGCAATTTCTCAGCTCGTGTCTACGAGACGGAAAGAGAATGACCGTGACGTTTAGTGCGTATAGAAGCGCAAAGCCCCAGTGTTGCTGCGCCTGTGAAAGCGCTTCCAAGGAAGGGTGCTGGCTAGCAACAGCTTCCAGTGCTGGCACTTTTCATCTCTGAGCAATTGCTCGACCTTTGCAATTTCTCAGCTCGTGTCTACGAGACGGAAAGAGAAGGACCGTGATGTTTGGTGGCTAGAGAAGCGCAAAGCCCCAGTGTTACTGCGCCTGTGAAAGCGCTTCCAAGGAAGGGTGCTGGCTAGCAACAGCTTTCAGTGCTGGCACTTTTCATCTCTGAGCAATTGCTCGACGTTTGCAATTTCTCACCTGAGCTCTCTTTAGAGCGCGCGAGGATGAGCAGAAGATGAGGTGGCTAGAGAAGCCCAGAGCCCCAGTGTTCGAAGGGCTACAAAAGCGCTTCCAAGGAAGGGTGCTGGCTAGCAACAGCTTTCAGTGCTGGCACTTTTCATCTCTGAGCAATTGCTCGACGTTTGCAATTTCTCAGCTCGTGTCTACAAGACGGAAAGAGAAGGACCGTGACGTTTGGTGGGTAGAGAAGCGCAAAGCCCCAGTGTTGCTGCGCCTGTGAAAGCGCTTCCAAGGAAGGGTGCTGGCTAGCAACAGCTTTCAGTGCTGGCACTTTTCATCTCTGAGCAATTGCTCGACGTTTGCAATTTCTCACCTGAGCTCTCTTCAGAGTGCGCGAGAGGATGAGCAGAAGATGAGGTGGCTAGAGAAGCCCAGAGCCCCAGTGTTCTTAGGCCTACAAAAGCGCTTCCAAGGAAGGGTGCTGGCTAGCAAGAGCTTTCAGTGCTGGCACTTTTCATCTCTGAGCAATTGCTGGACGTTTGCAATTTCTCAGCTCGTGTCTACGAGACGGAAAGAGAATGACCGTGACGTTTAGTGCGTATAGAAGCGCAAAGCCCCAGTGTTGCTGCGCCTGTGAAAGCGCTTCCAAGGAAGGGTGCTGTCTAGCAACAGCTTTCAGTGCTGGCACTTTTCATCTCTGAGCAATTGCTCGACCTTTGCAATTTCTCAGCTCGTGTCTACGAGACGGAAAGAGAAGGACCGTGATGTTTGGTGGCTAGAGAAGCGCAAAGCCCCAGTGTTACTGCGCCTGTGAAAGCGCTTCCAAGGAAGGGTGCTGGCTAGCAACAGCTTTCAGTGCTGGCACTTTTCATCTCTGAGCAATTGCTCGACGTTTGCAATTTCTCACCTGAGCTCTCTTTAGAGCGCGCGAGGATGAGCAGAAGATGAGGTGGCTAGAGAAGCCCAGAGCCCCAGTGTTCGAAGGGCTACAAAAGCGCTTCCAAGGAAGGGTGCTGGCTAGCAACAGCTTTCAGTGCTGGCACTTTTCATCTCTGAGCAATTGCTCGACGTTTGCAATTTCTCAGCTCGTGTCTACAAGACGGAAAGAGAAGGACCGTGACGTTTGGTGGGTAGAGAAGCGCAAAGCCCCAGTGTTGCTGCGCCTGTGAAAGCGCTTCCAAGGAAGGGTGCTGGCTAGCAAGAGCTTTCAGTGCTGGCACTTTTCATCTCTGAGCAATTGCTCGACGTTTGCAATTTCTCACCTGAGCTCTCTTCAGAGTGCGCGAGAGGATGAGCAGAAGATGAGGTGGCTAGAGAAGCCCAGAGCCCCAGTGTTCTTAGGCCTACAAAAGCGCTTCCAAGGAAGGGTGCTGGCTAGCAAGAGCTTTCAGTGCTGGCACTTTTCATCTCTGAGCAATTGCTGGACGTTTGCAATTTCTCAGCTCGTGTCTACGAGACGGAAAGAGAATGACCGTGACGTTTAGTGCGTATAGAAGCGCAAAGCCCCAGTGTTGCTGCGCCTGTGAAAGCGCTTCCAAGGAAGGGTGCTGTCTAGCAACAGCTTTCAGTGCTGGCACTTTTCATCTCTGAGCAATTGCTCGACCTTTGCAATTTCTCAGCTCGTGTCTACGAGACGGAAAGAGAAGGACCGTGATGTTTGGTGGCTAGAGAAGCGCAAAGCCCCAGTGTTACTGCGCCTGTGAAAGCGCTTCCAAGGAAGGGTGCTGGCTAGCAACAGCTTTCAGTGCTGGCACTTTTCATCTCTGAGCAATTGCTCGACGTTTGCAATTTCTCACCTGAGCTCTCTTTAGAGCGCGCGAGGATGAGCAGAAGATTAGGTGGCTAGAGAAGCCCAGAGCCCCAGTGTTCTAAGGGCTACAAAGGCGCTTCCAAGGAAGGGTGCTGGCTAGCAAGAGCTTTCAGTGCTGGCACTTTTCATCTCTGAGCAATTGCTCGACGTTTGCAGTTTCTCAGCTCGTGTCTACGAGACGGAAAGAGAAGGACCGTGATGTTTGGTGGCTAGAGAAGCGCAAAGCCCCAGTGTTGCTGCGCCTGTGAAAGCGCTTCCAAGGAAGGGTGCTGGCTAGCAACAGCTTTCAGTGCTGGCACTTTTCATCTCTGAGCAATTGCTCGACGTTTGCAATTTCTCCCCTGAGCTCTCTTCAGAGTGCGCGAGAGGATGAGCAGAAGATGAGGTGGCTAAAGAAGCCCAGAGCCCCAGTGTTCTTAGGCCTACAAAAGCGCTTCCAAGGAAGGGTGCTGGCTAGCAACAGCTTTCAGTGCTGGCACTTTTCATCTCTGAGCAATTGCTCGACGTTTGCAATTTCTCAGCTCGTGTCTACGAGACGGAGAGATAGTGACCGTGACGTTTGGTGGCTAGAGAAGCGCAAAGCCCAAGTGTTACTGCGCCTGTGAAAGCGATTCCAAGGAAGGGTGCTGGCAAGCAACAGCTTTCAGTGCTGGCACTTTTCATCTCTGAGCAATTGCTGGACGTTTGCAATTTCTCACCTGAGCTCTCTTTAGAGTGCGCGAGAGGATGAGCAGAAGATGAGGTGGCTAAAGAAGCCCAGAGCCCCAGTGTTCTTAGGCCTACAAAAGCGCTTCCAAGGAAGGGTGCTGGCTAGCAAGAGCTTTCAGTGCTGGCACTTTTCATCTCTGAGCAATTGCTCGACGTTTGCAATTTCTCAGCTCGTGTCTACGAGACGGAAAGAGAAGGACCGTGATGTTTGGTGGCTAGAGAAGCGCAAAGCCCCAGTGTTGCTGCGCCTGTGAAAGCGCTTCCAAGGAAGGGTGCTGGCTAGCAACAGCTTTCAGTGCTGGCACTTTTCTTCTCTGAGCAATTGCTGGACGTTTGCAATTTCTCAGCTCGTGTCTATCAGACGGAAAGAGAAGGACCGTGACGTTTGGTGGCTAGAGAAGCGCAAAGCCCCAGTGTTGCTGCGCCTGTGAAAGCGCTTCCAAGGAAGGGTGCTGGCTAGCAAGAGCTTTCAGTGCTGGCACTTTTCATCTCTGAGCAATTGCTCGACGTTTGCAATTTCTCACCTGAGCTCTCTTCAGAGTGCGCGAGAGGATGAGCAGAAGATGAGGTGGCTAAAGAAGCCCAGAGCCCCAGTGTTCTTAGGCCTACAAAAGCGCTTCCAAGGAAGGGTGCTGGCTAGCAAGAGCTTTCAGTGCTGGCACTTTTCATCTCTGAGCAATTGCTCGACGTTTGCAATTTCTCAGCTCGTGTCTACGAGACGGAAAGAGAATGACCGTGACGTTTGGTGCGTATAGAAGCGCAAAGCCCCAGTGTTGCTGCGCCTGTGAAAGCGCTTCCAAGGAAGGGTGCTGGCTAGCAACAGCTTTCAGTGATGGCACTTTTCATCTCTGAGCAATTGCTCGACGTTTGCAATTTCTCAGCTCGTGTCTACGAGACGGAAAGAGAAGGACCGTGACGTTTGGTGGCTAGAGAAGCGCAAAGCCCCGGTGTTACTGCGCCTGTGAAAGCGCTTCCAAGGAAGGGTGCTGGCTAGCAACAGCTTTCAGTGCTGGCACTTTTCATCTCTGAGCAATTGCTCGACGTTTTCAATTTCTCACCTGAGCTCTCTTTAGAGTGCGCGAGAGGATGAGCAGAAGATGAGGTGGCTAAAGAAGCCCAGAGCCCCAGTGTTCTTAGGCCTACAAAAGCGCTTCCAAGGAAGGGTGCTGGCTAGCAACAGCTTCCAGTGCTGGCACTTTTCATCTCTGAGCAATTGCTCGACCTTTGCAATTTCTCAGCTCGTGTCTACGAGACGGAAAGAGAATGACTGTGACGTTTGGTGGGTAGAGAAGCGCAAAGCCCCAGTGTTACTGCGCCTGTGAAAGCGCTTCCAAGGAAGGGTGCTGGCTAGCAACAGCTTTCAGAGCTGGCACTTTTCATCTCTGAGCAATTGCTCGACGTTTGCAATTTCTCACCTGAGCTCTCTTTAGAGTGCGCGAGAGGATGAGCAGAAGATGAGGTGGCTAGAGAAGCCCAGAGCCCCAGTGTTCTTAGGCCTACAAAAGCGCTTCCAAGGAAGGGTGCTGGCTAGCAAGAGCTTTCAGTGCTGGCACTTTTCCTCTCTGAGCAATTGCTCGAAGTTTGCAATTTGTCAGCTCGTGTCTACGAGACGGAAAGAGAAGGACCGTGATGTTTGGTGGCTAGAGAAGCGCAAAGCCCCAGTGTTACTGCGCCTGTGAAAGCGCTTCCAAGGAAGGGTGCTGGCTAGCAACAGCTTTCAGTGCTGGCACTTTTCATCTCTGAGCAATTGCTCGACGTTTGCAATTTCTCACCTGAGATCTCTTCAGAGTGCGCGAGAGGATGAGCAGAAGATGAGGTGGCTAAAGAAGCCCAGAGCCCCAGTGTTCTTAGGCCTACAAAAGCGCTTCCAAGGAAGGGTGCTGGCTAGAAACAGCTTTCAGTGCTGGCACTTTTCATCTCTGAGCAATTGCTGGACGTTTGCAATTTCTCAGCTCGTGTCTACGAGACGGAAAGAGAAGGACCGTGATGTTTGGTGGTTAGAGAAGCGCAAAGCCCCAGTGTTACTGCGCCTGTGAAAGCACTTCCAAGGAAGGGTGCTGGCTAGCAACAGCTTTCAGTGCTGGCACTTTTCATCTCTGAGCAATTGCTCGACGTTTGCAATTTCTCAGCTCATGTCTACGAGACGGAAAGAGAATGACCGTGACGTTTGGTGCGTATAGAAGCGCAAACCCCAGTGTTGCTGCGCCTGTGAAAGCGCTTCCAAGGAAGGGTGCTGGCTAGCAAGAGCTTTCAGTGCTGGCACTTTTCTTCTCTGAGCAATTGCTGGACGTTTGCAATTTCTCAGCTCGTGTCTATCAGACGGAAAGAGAATGACCGTGACGTTTGGTGGCTAGAGAAGCGCAAAGCCCCAGTGTTACTGCGCCTGTAAAGTGCTTCCAAGGAAGGGTGCTGGCTAGCAACAGCTTTCAGTGCTGGCACTTTTCATCTCTGAGCAATTGCTCGACGTTTGCAATTTCTCACCTGAGCTCTCTTCAGAGTGCGCGAGAGGATGAGCAGAAGATGAGGTGGCTAGAGAAGCCCAGAGCCCCAGTGTTCTTAGGCCTACAAAAGCGCTTCCAAGGAAGGGTGCTGGCTAGCAAGAGCTTTCAGTGCTGGCACTTTTCATCTCTGAGCAATTGCTGGACGTTTGCAATTTCTCAGCTCGTGTCTACGAGACGGAAAGAGAATGACCGTGACGTTTAGTGCGTATAGAAGCGCAAAGCCCCAGTGTTGCTGCGCCTGTGAAAGCGCTTCCAAGGAAGGGTGCTGTCTAGCAACAGCTTTCAGTGCTGGCACTTTTCATCTCTGAGCAATTGCTCGACCTTTGCAATTTCTCAGCTCGTGTCTACGAGACGGAAAGAGAAGGACCGTGATGTTTGGTGGCTAGAGAAGCGCAAAGCCCCAGTGTTACTGCGCCTGTGAAAGCGCTTCCAAGGAAGGGTGCTGGCTAGCAACAGCTTTCAGTGCTGGCACTTTTCATCTCTGAGCAATTGCTCGACGTTTGCAATTTCTCACCTGAGCTCTCTTCAGAGCGCGCGAGGATGAGCAGAAGATTAGGTGGCTAGAGAAGCCCAGAGCGCCAGTGTTCTAAGGGCTACAAAGGCGCTTCCAAGGAAGGGTGCTGGCTAGCAACAGCTTCCAGTGCTGGCACTTTTCATCTCTGAGCAATTGCTCGACGTTTGCAATTTCTCAACTCGTGTCTACGAGACGTAAAGAGAATGACCGTGACGTTTGGTGGCTAGAGAATCGCAAAGCCCCAGTGTTACTGCGCCTGTGAAAGCGCTTCCAAGGAAGGGTGCTGGCTAGCAACAGCTTTCAGTGCTGGCACTTTTCATCTCTGAGCAATTGCTCGACGTTTTCAATTTCTCACCTGAGCTCTCTTTAGAGTGCGCGAGAGGATGAGCAGAAGATGAGGTGGCTAAAGAAGCCCAGAGCCCCAGTGTTCTTAGGCCTACAAAAGCGCTTCCAAGGAAGGGTGCTGGCTAGCAACAGCTTTCAGAGCTGGCACTTTTCATCTCTGAGCAATTGCTCGACGTTTGCAATTTCTCACCTGAGCTCTCTTTAGAGTGCGCGAGAGGATGAGCAGAAGATGAGGTGGCTAGAGAAGCCCAGAGCCCCAGTGTTCTTAGGCCTACAAAAGCGCTTCCAAGGAAGGGTGCTGGCTAGCAAGAGCTTTCAGTGCTGGCACTTTTCCTCTCTGAGCAATTGCTCGAAGTTTGCAATTTGTCAGTTCGTGTCTACGAGACGGAAAGAGAAGGACCGTGATGTTTGGTGGCTAGAGAAGCGCAAAGCCCCAGTGTTACTGCGCCTGTGAAAGCGCTTCCAAGGAAGGGTGCTGGCTAGCAACAGCTTTCAGTGCTGGCACTTTTCATCTCTGAGCAATTGCTCGACGTTTGCAATTTCTCACCTGAGATCTCTTCAGAGTGCGCGAGAGGATGAGCAGAAGATGAGGTGGCTAAAGAAGCCCAGAGCCCCAGTGTTCTTAGGCCTACAAAAGCGCTTCCAAGGAAGGGTGCTGGCTAGCAAGAGCTTTCAGTGCTGGCACTTTTCATCTCTGAGCAATTGCTGGACGTTTGCAATTTCTCAGCTCGTGTCTACGAGACGGAAAGAGAAGGACCGTGATGTTTGGTGGTTAGAGAAGCGCAAAGCCCCAGTGTTACTGCGCCTGTGAAAGCGCTTCCAAGGAAGGGTGCTGGCTAGCAACAGCTTTCAGTGCTGGCACTTTTCATCTCTGAGCAATTGCTCGACGTTTGCAATTTCTCAGCTCATGTCTACGAGACGGAAAGAGAATGACCGTGACGTTTGGTGCGTATAGAAGCGCAAAGCCCCAGTGTTGCTGCGCCTGTGAAAGCGCTTCCAAGGAAGGGTGCTGGCTAGCAAGAGCTTTCAGTGCTGGCACTTTTCTTCTCTGAGCAATTGCTGGACGTTTGCAATTTCTCAGCTCGTGTCTATCAGACGGAAAGAGAATGACCGTGACGTTTGGTGGCTAGAGAAGCGCAAAGCCCCAGTGTTACTGCGCCTGTAAAGTGCTTCCAAGGAAGGGTGCTGGCTAGCAACAGCTTTCAGTGCTGGCACTTTTCATCTCTGAGCAATTGCTCGACGTTTGCAATTTCTCACCTGAGCTCTCTTCAGAGTGCGCGAGAGGATGAGCAGAAGATGAGGTGGCTAGAGAAGCCCAGAGCCCCAGTGTTCTTAGGCCTACAAAAGCGCTTCCAAGGAAGGGTGCTGGCTAGCAAGAGCTTTCAGTGCTGGCACTTTTCATCTCTGAGCAATTGCTGGACGTTTGCAATTTCTCAGCTCGTGTCTACGAGACGGAAAGAGAATGACCGTGACGTTTAGTGCGTATAGAAGCGCAAAGCCCCAGTGTTGCTGCGCCTGTGAAAGCGCTTCCAAGGAAGGGTGCTGTCTAGCAACAGCTTTCAGTGCTGGCACTTTTCATCTCTGAGCAATTGCTCGACCTTTGCAATTTCTCAGCTCGTGTCTACGAGACGGAAAGAGAAGGACCGTGATGTTTGGTGGCTAGAGAAGCGCAAAGCCCCAGTGTTACTGCGCCTGTGAAAGCGCTTCCAAGGAAGGGTGCTGGCTAGCAAGAGCTTTCAGTGCTGGCACTTTTCATCTCTGAGCAATTGCTCGACGTTTGCAATTTCTCACCTGAGCTCTCTTCAGAGCGCGCGAGGATGAGCAGAAGATTAGGTGGCTAGAGAAGCCCAGAGCCCCAGTGTTCTAAGGGCTACAAAGGCGCTTCCAAGGAAGGGTGCTGGCTAGCAACAGCTTCCAGTGCTGGCACTTTTCATCTCTGAGCAATTGCTCGACGTTTGCAATTTCTCAACTCGTGTCTACGAGACGTAAAGAGAATGACCGTGACGTTTGGTGGCTAGAGAATCGCAAAGCCCCAGTGTTACTGCGCCTGTGAAAGCGCTTCCAAGGAAGGGTGCTGGCTAGCAACAGCTTTCAGTGCTGGCACTTTTCATCTCTGAGCAATTGCTCGACGTTTGCAATTTCTCACCTGAGCTCTCTTTAGAGTGCGCGAGAGGATGAGCAGAAGATGAGGTGGCTAAAGAAGCCCAGAGCCCCAGTGTTCTTAGGCCTACAAAAGCGCTTCCAAGGAAGGGTGCTGGCTAGCAACAGCTTCCAGTGCTGGCACTTTTCATCTCTGAGCAATTGCTCGACGTTTGCAATTTCTCAGCTCGTGTCTACGAGACGGAAAGAGAATGACTGTGACGTTTGGTGGGTAGAGAAGCGCAAAGCCCCAGTGTTACTGCGCCTGTGAAAGCGCTTCCAAGGAAGGGTGCTGGCTAGCAACAGCTTTCAGAGCTGGCACTTTTCATCTCTGAGCAATTGCTCGACGTTTGCAATTTCTCACCTGAGCTCTCTTTAGAGTGCGCGAGAGGATGAGCAGAAGATGAGGTGGCTAGAGAAGCCCAGAGCCCCAGTGTTCTTAGGCCTACAAAAGCGCTTCCAAGGAAGGGTGCTGGCTAGCAACAGCTTTCAGTGCTGGCACTTTTCCTCTCTGAGCAATTGCTCGAAGTTTGCAATTTCTCAGCTCGTGTCTACGAGATGGAAAGAGAAGGACCGTGATGTTTGGTTGGTAGAGAAGCGCAAAGCCCCAGTGTTGCTGCGCCTGTGAAAGCACTTCCAAGGAAGGGTGCTGGCTAGCAACAGCTTTCAGTGCTGGCACTTTTCATCTCTGAGCAATTGCTCGACGTTTGCAATTTCTCACCTCAGCTCTCTTTAGAGTGCGCGAGAGGATGAGCAGAAGATGAGGTGGCTAAAGAAGCCCAGAGCCCCAGTGTTCTTAGGCCTACAAAAGCGCTTCCAAGGAAGGGTGCTGGCTAGCAACAGCTTTCAGTACTGGCACTTTTCATCTCTGAGCAATTGCTCGACGTTTGCAATTTCTCAGCTCGTGTCTACGAGACGGAGAGATAGTGACCGTGATGTTTGGTGGCTAGAGAAGCGCAAAGCCCAAGTGTTACTGCGCCTGTGAAAGCGCTTCCAAGGAAGGGTGCTGGCTAGCAACAGCTTTCAGTGCTGGCACTTTTCATCTCTGAGCAATTGCTCGACGTTTGCAATTTCTCACCTGAGCTCTCTTTAGAGTGCGCGAGAGGATGAGCAGAAGATGAGGTGGCTAGAGAAGCCCTGAGCCCCAGTGTTCTTAGGCCTACAAAAGCGCTTCCAAGGAAGGGTGCTGGCTAGCAACAGCTTTCAGTGCTGGCACTTTTCATCTCTGAGCAATTGCTCGACGTTTGCAATTTCTCAGCTCGTGTCTACGAGACGGAAAGAGAATGACAGTGACGTTTGGTGGGTAGAGAAGTGCAAAGCCCCAGTGTTACTGCGCCTGTGAAAGCGCTTCCAAGGAAGGGTGCTGGCTAGCAACAGCTTTCAGTGCTGGCACTTTTCATCTCTGAGCAATTGCTCGACATTTGCAATTTCTCACCTGAGCTCTCTTTAGAGTGCGCGAGAGGATGAGCAGAAGATGAGGTGGCTAAAGAAGCCCAGAGCCCCAGTGTTCTTAGGCCTACAAAAGCGCTTCCAAGGAAGGGTGCTGGCTAGCAACAGCTTCCAGTGCTGGCACTTTTCATCTCTGAGCAATTGCTCGACGTTTGCAATTTCTCAGCTCGTGTCTACGAGACGGAAAGAGAAGGACCGTGATGTTTGGTGCGTATAGAAGCGCAAAGCCCCAGTGTTGCTGCGCCTGTGAAAGCGCTTCCAAGGAAGGGTGCTGGCTAGCAAGAGCTTTCAGTGCTGGCACTTTTCTTCTCTGAGCAATTGCTGGACGTTTGCAATTTCTCAGCTCGTGTCTACGAGACGGAAAGAGAATGACCGTGACGTTTGGTGGGTAGAGAAGCGCAAAGCCCCAGTGTTACTGCGCCTGTGAAAGCGCTTCCAAGGAAGGGTGCTGGCTAGCAACAGCTTTCAGTGCTGGCACTTCTCATCTCTGAGCAATTGCTCGACGTTTGCAATTTCTCACCTGAGCTCTCTTTAGAGTGCGCGAGAGGATGAGCAGAAGATGAGGTGGCTAGAGAAGCCCAGAGCCCCAGTGTTCTTAGGCCTACGAAAGCGCTTCCAAGGAAGGGTGCTGGCTAGCAACAGCTTCCAGTGCTGGCACTTTTCATCTCTGAGCAATTGCTCGAAATTTGCAATTTCTCAGCTCGTGTCTACGAGACGGAAAGAGAAGGACCGTGACGTTTGGTGGGTAGAGAAGCGCAAAGCCCCAGTGTTACTGCGCCTGTGAAAGCACTTCCAAGGAAGGGTGCTGGCTCGCAACAGCTTTCAGTGCTGGCACTTTTCATCTCTGAGCAATTGCTCGACGTTTGCAATTTCTCACCTGAGCTCTCTTTAGAGTGCACGAGAGGATGAGCAGAAGATGAGGTGGCTAGAGAAGCCCAGAGCCCCAGTGTTCTAAGGGCTACAAAAGCGCTTCCAAGGAAGGGTGCTGGCTAGCAAGAGCTTTCAGTGCTGGCACTTTTCATCTCTGAGCAATTGCTCGACGTTTGCAGTTTCTCAGCTCGTGTCTACGAGACGGAAAGAGAAGGACCGTGACATTTGGTGCGTATAGAAGCGCAAAGCCCCAGTGTTGCTGCGCCTGTGAAAGCGCTTCCAAGGAAGGGTGCTGGCTAGCAACAGCTTTCAGTGCTGGCACTTTTCATCTCTGAGCAATTGCTCGACGTTTGCAATTTCTCACCTGAGCTCTCTTCAGAGTGCGCGAGAGGATGAGCAGAAGATGAGGTGGCTAAAGAAGCCCAGAGCCCCAGTGTTCTTAGGCCTACAAAAGCGCTTCCAAGGAAGGGTGCTGGCTAGAAAGAGCTTTCAGTGCTGGCACTTTTCATCTCTGAGCAATTGCTGGACGTTTGCAATTTCTCAGCTCGTGTCTACGAGACGGAAAGAGAAGGACCGTGACGTTTGGTGGCTAGAGAAGCGCAAAGCCCCAGTGTTACTGCGCCTGTGAAAGCGCTTCCAAGGAAGGGTGCTGGCTAGCAACAGCTTTCAGTGCTGGCACTTTTCATCTCTGAGCAATTGCTCGACGTTTGCAATTTCTCAGCTCGTGTCTACGAGACGGAAAGAGAATGAGAGTCACGTTTGGTGGCTAGAGAAGCGCAAATCCCCAGTGTTACTGCGCTTGTGAAAGCGCTTCCAAGGAAGGGTGCTGGCTAGCAAGAGCTTTCAGTGCTGGCACTTTTCATCTCTGAGCAATTGCTCGACGTTTGCAATTTCTCACCTGAGCTCTCTTTAGAGTGCGCGAGAGGATGAGCAGAAGATGAGGTGGCTAGAGAAGCCCAGAGCCCCAGTGTTCTTAGGCCTACAAAAGCGCTTCCAAGGAAGGGTGCTGGCTAGCAAGAGCTTTCAGTGCTGGCACTTTTCATCTCTGAGCAATTGCTCGACGTTTGCAATTTCTCAGCTCGTGTCTACAAGACGGAAAGAGAATGACAGTGACGTTTGGTGGCTAGAGAAGCGCAAAGCCCCAGTGTTACTGCGCCTGTGAAAGCGCTTCCAAGGAAGGGTGCTGGCTAGCAACAGCTTTCAGTGCTGGCACTTTTCATCTCTGAGCAATTGCTCGACGTTTTCAATTTCTCACCTGAGCTCTCTTTAGAGTGCGCGAGAGGATGAGCAGAAGATGAGGTGGCTAAAGAAGCCCAGAGCCCCAGTGTTCTTAGGCCTACAAAAGCGCTTCCAAGGAAGGGGGCTGGCTAGCAACAGCTTCCAGTGCTGGCACTTTTCATCTCTGAGCAATTGCTCGACGTTTGCAATTTCTCAGCTCGTGTCTACGAGACGGAAAGAGAATGACTGTGACGTTTGGTGGGTAGAGAAGCGCAAAGCCCCAGTGTTACTGCGCCTGTGAAAGCGCTTCCAAGGAAGGGTGCTGGCTAGCAACAGCTTTCAGAGCTGGCACTTTTCATCTCTGAGCAATTGCTCGACGTTTGCAATTTCTCACCTGAGCTCTCTTTAGAGTGCGCGAGAGGATGAGCAGAAGATGAGGTGGCTAGATAAGCCCAGAGCCCCAGTGTTCTTAGGCCTACAAAAGCGCTTCCAAGGAAGGGTGCTGGCTAGCAAGAGCTTTCAGTGCTGGCACTTTTCCTCTCTGAGCAATTGCTCGAAGTTTGCAATTTGTCAGCTCGTGTCTACGAGACGGAAAGAGAAGGACCGTGATGTTTGGTGGCTAGAGAAGTGCAAAGCCCCAGTGTTACTGCGCCTGTGAAAGCGCTTCCAAGGAAGGGTGCTGGCTAGCAACAGCTTTCAGTGCTGGCACTTTTCATCTCTGAGCAATTGCTCGACGTTTGCAATTTCTCACCTGAGCTCTCTTTAGAGTGCGCGAGAGGATGAGCAGAAGATGAGGTGGCTAAAGAAGCCCAGAGCCCCAGTGTTCTTAGGCCTACAAAAGCGCTTCCAAGGAAGGGTGCTGGCTAGAAAGAGCTTTCAGTGCTGGCACTTTTCATCTCTGAGCAATTGCTGGACGTTTGCAATTTCTCAGCTCGTGTCTATCAGACGGAAAGAGAAGGACCGTGACGTTTGGTGGCTAGAGAAGCGCAAAGCCCCAGTGTTACTGCGCCTGTAAAGCGCTTCCAAGGAAGGGTGCTGGCTAGCAACAGCTTTCAGTGCTGGCACTTTTCATCTCTGAGCAATTGCTCGACGTTTGCAATTTCTCACCTGAGCTCTCTTCAGAGTGCGCGAGAGGATGAGCAGAAGATTAGGTGGCTAGAGAAGCCCAGAGCCCCAGTGTTCTTAGGCCTACAAAAGCGCTTCCAAGGAAGGGTGCTGGCTAGCAAGAGCTTTCAGTGCTGGCACTTTTCATCTCTGAGCAATTGCTGGACGTTTGCAATTTCTCAGCTCGTGTCTACGAGACGGAAAGAGAATGACCGTGACATTTAGTGCGTATAGAAGCGCAAAGCCCCAGTGTTGCTGCGCCTGTGAAAGCGCTTCCAAGGAAGGG
This sequence comes from Sarcoramphus papa, assembly GCA_037962945.1. Classification (NCBI taxonomy): domain Eukaryota; kingdom Metazoa; phylum Chordata; class Aves; order Accipitriformes; family Cathartidae; genus Sarcoramphus; species Sarcoramphus papa. The sequence goes on along the minus strand of JBBMRM010000093.1, from coordinate 3,261,333 downwards.
TGCTGTCTAGCAACAGCTTTCAGTGCTGGCACTTTTCATCTCTGAGCAATTGCTCGACCTTTGCAATTTCTCAGCTCGTGTCTACGAGACGGAAAGAGAAGGACCGTGATGTTTGGTGGCTAGAGAAGCGCAAAGCCCCAGTGTTACTGCGCCTGTGAAAGCGCTTCCAAGGAAGGGTGCTGGCTAGCAACAGCTTTCAGTGCTGGCACTTTTCATCTCTGAGCAATTGCTCGACGTTTGCAATTTCTCACCTGAGCTCTCTTTAGAGCGCGCGAGGATGAGCAGAAGATTAGGTGGCTAGAGAAGCCCAGAGCCCCAGTGTTCTAAGGGCTACAAAAGCGCTTCCAAGGAAGGGTGCTGGCTAGCAACAGCTTTCAGTGCTGGCACTTTTCATCTCTGAGCAATTGCTCGACGTTTGCAATTTCTCACCTGAGCTCTCTTCAGAGTGCGCGAGAGGATGAGCAGAAGATGAGGTGGCTAGAGAAGCCCAGAGCCCCAGTGTTCTTAGGCCTACAAAAGCGCTTCCAAGGAAGGGTGCTGGCTAGCAAGAGCTTTCAGTGCTGGCACTTTTCATCTCTGAGCAATTGCTGGACGTTTGCAATTTCTCAGCTCGTGTCTACGAGACGGAAAGAGAATGACCGTGACGTTTAGTGCGTATAGAAGCGCAAAGCCCCAGTGTTGCTGCGCCTGTGAAAGCGCTTCCAAGGAAGGGTGCTGGCTAGCAACAGCTTTCAGTGCTGGCACTTTTCATCTCTGAGCAATTGCTCGACCTTTGCAATTTCTCAGCTCGTGTCTACGAGACGGAAAGAGAAGGACCGTGATGTTTGGTGGCTAGAGAAGCGCAAAGCCCCAGTGTTACTGCGCCTGTGAAAGCGCTTCCAAGGAAGGGTGCTGGCTAGCAACAGCTTTCAGTGCTGGCACTTTTCATCTCTGAGCAATTGCTCGACGTTTGCAATTTCTCACCTGAGCTCTCTTTAGAGCGCGCGAGGATGAGCAGAAGATTAGGTGGCTAGAGAAGCCCAGAGCCCCACTGTTCTAAGGGCTACAAAGGCGCTTCCAAGGAAGGGTGCTGGCTAGCAACAGCTTTCAGTGCTGGCACTTTTCATCTCTGAGCAATTGCTCGACGTTTGCAATTTCTCAGCTCGTGTCTACGAGACGGAAAGAGAAGGACCGTGACGTTTGGTGGCTAGAGAATCGCAAAGCCCCAGTGTTACTGCGCCTGTGAAAGCGCTTCCAAGGAAGGGTGCTGTCTAGCAAGAGCTTTCAGTGCTGGCACTTTTCATCTCTGAGCAATTGCTCGACGTTTGCAATTTCTCACCTGAGCTCTCTTTAGAGTGCGCGAGAGGATGAGCAGAAGATGAGGTGGCTAAAGAAGCCCAGAGCCCCAGTGTTCTTAGGCCTACAAAAGCGCTTCCAAGGAAGGGTGCTGGCTAGCAACAGCTTCCAGTGCTGGCACTTTTCATCTCTGAGCAATTGCTCGACGTTTGCAATTTCTCAGCTCGTGTCTACGAGACGGAAAGAGAATGACTGTGACGTTTGGTGCGTACAGAAGCGCAAAGCCCCAGTGTTACTGCGCCTGTGAAAGCGCTTCCAAGGAAGGGTGCTGGCTAGCAACAGCTTTCAGAGCTGGCACTTTTCATCTCTGAGCAATTGCTCGACGTTTGCAATTTCTCACCTGAGCTCTCTTTAGAGTGCGCGAGAGGATGAGCAGAAGATGAGGTGGCTAGAGAAGCCCAGAGCCCCAGTGTCCTTAGGGCTACAAAAGCGCTTCCAAGGAAGGGTGCTGGCTAGCAACAGCTTTCAGTGCTGGCACTTTTCCTCTCTGAGCAATTGCTCGACGTTTGCAATTTCTCAGCTCGTGTCTACGAGACGGAAAGAGAAGGACCGTGATGTTTGGTTGGTAGAGAAGCGCAAAGCCCCAGTGTTGCTGCGCCTGTGAAAGCACTTCCAAGGAAGGGTGCTGGCTAGCAACAGCTTTCAGTGCTGGCACTTTTCATCTCGGAGCAATTGCTCGACGTTTGCAATTTCTCACCTGAGCTCTCTTTAGAGTGCGCGAGAGGATGAGCAGAAGATGAGGTGGCTAAAGAAGCCCAGAGCCCCAGTGTTCTTAGGCCTACAAAAGCGCTTCCAAGGAAGGGTGCTGGCTAGCAACAGCTTTCAGTACTGGCACTTTTCATCTCTGAGCAATTGCTCGACGTTTGCAATTTCTCAGCTCGTGTCTACGAGACGGAGAGATAGTGACCGTGACGTTTGGTGGGTAGAGAAGCGCAAAGCCCCAGTGTTACTGCGCCTGTGAAAGCGCTTCCAAGGAAGGGTGCTGGCTAGCAACAGCTTTCAGTGCTGGCACTTTTCATCTCTGAGCAATTGCTCGACGTTTGCAATTTCTCACCTGAGCTCTCTTCAGAGTGCGCGAGAGGATGAGCAGAAGATGAGGTGGCTAGAGAAGCCCTGAGCCCCAGTGTTCTTAGGCCTACAAAAGCGCTTCCAAGGAAGGGTGCTGGCTAGCAAGAGCTTTCAGTGCTGGCACTTTTCCTCTCTGAGCAATTGCTCGACGTTTGCAATTTCTCAGCTCGTGTCTACGAGACGGAAAGAGAATGACAGTGACGTTTGGTGGGTAGAGAAGTGCAAAGCCCCAGTGTTACTGCGCCTGTGAAAGCGCTTCCAAGGAAGGGTGCTGGCTAGCAAGAGCTTTCAGTGCTGGCACTTTTCATCTCTGAGCAATTGCTCGACGTTTGCAATTTCTCACCTGAGCTCTCTTTAGACTGCGCGAGAGGATGAGCAGATGAGGTGGCTAAAGAAGCCCAGAGCCCCAGTGTTCTTAGGCCTACAAAAGCGCTTCCAAGGAAGGGTGCTGGCTAGCAACAGCTTTCAGTGCTGGCACTTTTCATCTCTGAGCAATTGCTCCACGTTTGCAGTTTCTCAGCTCGTGTCTACGAGACGGAAAGAGAAGGACCGTGACATTTGGTGCGTATAGAAGCGCAAAGCCCCAGTGTTGCTGCGCCTGTGAAAGCGCTTCCAAGGAAGGGTGCTGGCTAGCAAGAGCTTTCAGTGCTGGCACTTTTCATCTCTGAGCAATTGCTCGACGTTTGCAATTTCTCACCTGAGCTCTCTTCAGAGTGCGCGAGAGGATGAGCAGAAGATGAGGTGGCTAAAGAAGCCCAGAGCCCCAGTGTTCTTAGGCCTACAAAAGCGCTTCCAAGGAAGGGTGCTGGCTAGCAAGAGCTTTCAGTGCTGGCACTTTTCATCTCTGAGCAATTGCTGGACGTTTGCAATTTCTCAGCTAGTGTCTACGAGACGGAAAGAGAAGGACCGTGACGTTTGGTGGCTAGAGAAGCGCAAAGCCCCAGTGTTGCTGCGCCTGTGAAAGCGCTTCCAAGGAAGGGTGCTGGCTAGCAACAGCTTTCAGTGCTGGCACTTTTCATCTCTGAGCAATTGCTCGACGTTTGCAATTTCTCAGCTCGTGTCTACGAGACGGAGAGATAGTGACCGTGACGTTTGGTGGGTAGAGAAGCGCAAAGCCCCAGTGTTACTGCGCCTGTGAAAGCGCTTCCAAGGAAGGGTGCTGGCAAGCAACAGCTTTCAGTGCTGGCACTTTTCATCTCTGAGCAATTGCTCGACGTTTGCAATTTCTCACCTGAGCTCTCTTTAGAGTGCGCGAGAGGATGAGCAGAAGATTAGGTGGCTAGAGAAGCCCAGAGCCCCAGTGTTCTTAGGCCTACAAAAGCGCTTCCAAGGAAGGGTGCTGGCTAGCAAGAGCTTTCAGTGCTGGCACTTTTCATCTCTGAGCAATTGCTCGACGTTTGCAATTTCTCAGCTCGTGTCTACGAGACGGAAAGAGAATGACCGTGACGTTTGGTGCGTATAGAAGCGCAAAGCCCCAGTGTTACTGCGCCTGTGAAAGCGCTTCCAAGGAAGGGTGCTGGCTAGCAACAGCTTTCAGTGCTGGCACTTTTCATCTCTGAGCAATTGCTCGACGTTTTCAATTTCTCACCTCAGCTCTCTTTAGAGTGCGCGAGAGGATGAGCAGAAGATGAGGTGGCTAAAGAAGCCCAGAGCCCCAGTGTTCTTAGGCCTACAAAAGCGCTTCCAAGGAAGGGTGCTGGCTAGCAACAGCTTTCAGTGCTGGCACTTTTCATCTCTGAGCAATTGCTGGACGTTTGCAATTTCTCAGCTCGTGTCTACGAGACGGAAAGAGAAGGACCGTGATGTTTGGTGGCTAGAGAAGCGCAAAGCCCCAGTGTTGCTGCGCCTGTGAAAGCGCTTCCAAGGAAGGGTGCTGGCTAGCAACAGCTTTCAGTGCTGGCACTTTTCTTCTCTGAGCAATTGCTGGACGTTTGCAATTTCTCAGCTCGTGTCTATCAGACGGAAAGAGAATGACCGTGACGTTTGGTGGCTAGAGAAGCGCAAAGCCCCAGTGTTACTGCGCCTGTAAAGTGCTTCCAAGGAAGGGTGCTGGCTAGCAAGAGCTTTCAGTGCTGGCACTTTTCATCTCTGAGCAATTGCTGGACGTTTGCAATTTCTCACCTGAGCTCTCTTCAGAGTGCGCGAGAGGATGAGCAGAAGATTAGGTGGCTAGAGAAGCCCAGAGGCCCAGTGTTCTAAGGGGTACAAAAGCGCTTCCAAGGAAGGGTGCTGGCTAGCAACAGCTTTCAGTGCTGGCACTTTTCATCTCTGAGCAATTGCTCGACGTTTGCAATTTCTCAGCTCGTGTCTACAAGACGGAAAGAGAAGGACCGTGACGTTTAGTGGGTAGAGAAGCGCAAAGCCCCAGTGTTGCTGCGCCTGTGAAAGCGCTTCCAAGGAAGGGTGCTGGCTAGCAACAGCTTTCAGTGCTGGCACTTTTCATCTCTGAGCAATTGCTCGACGTTTGCAATTTCTCACCTGAGCTCTCTTCAGAGTGCGCGAGAGGATGAGCAGAAGATGAGGTGGCTAAAGAAGCCCAGAGCCCCAGTGTTCTCAGGCCTACAAAAGCGCTTCCAAGGAAGGGTGCTGGCTAGCAAGAGCTTTCAGTGCTGGCACTTTTCATCTCTGAGCAATTGCTGGACGTTTGCAATTTCTCAGCTCGTGTCTACGAGACGGAAAGAGAATGACCGTGACGTTTGGTGCGTATAGAAGCGCAAAGCCCCAGTGTTGCTGCGCCTGTGAAAGCGCTTCCAAGGAAGGGTGCTGGCTAGCAACAGCTTTCAGTGCTGGCACTTTTCATCTCTGAGCAATTGCTCGACCTTTGCAATTTCTCAGCTCGTGTCTACAAGGCGGAAAGAGAAGGACCGTGATGTTTGGTGGCTAGAGAAGCGCAAAGCCCCAGTGTTACTGCGCCTGTGAAAGCGCTTCCAAGGAAGGGTGCTGGCTAGCAACAGCTTTCAGTGCTGGCACTTTTCATCTCTGAGCAATTGCTCGACGTTTGCAATTTCTCACCTGAGCTCTCTTTAGAGTGCGCGAGAGGATGAGCAGAAGATGAGGTGGCTAGAGAAGCCCTGAGCCCCAGTGTTCTTAGGCCTACAAAAGCGCTTCCAAGGAAGGGTGCTGGCTAGCAAGAGCTTTCAGTGCTGGCACTTTTCATCTCTGAGCAATTGCTGGACGTTTGCAATTTCTCAGCTCGTGTCTACGAGACGGAAAGAGAATGACCGTGACGTTTGGTGCGTATAGAAGCGCAAAGCCCCAGTGTTGCTGCGCCTGTGAAAGCGCTTCCAAGGAAGGGTGCTGGCTAGCAACAGCTTTCAGTGCTGGCACTTTTCATCTCTGAGCAATTGCTCGACCTTTGCAATTTCTCAGCTCGTGTCTACGAGGCGGAAAGAGAAGGACCGTGATGTTTGGTGGCTAGAGAAGCGCAAAGCCCCAGTGTTACTGCGCCTGTGAAAGCGCTTCCAAGGAAGGGTGCTGGCTAGCAACAGCTTTCAGTGCTGGCACTTTTCATCTCTGAGCAATTGCTCGACGTTTGCAATTTCTCAGCTCGTGTCTACGAGACGGAAAGAGAATGACTGTGACGTTTGGTGGGTAGAGAAGTGCAAAGCCCCAGTGTTACTGCGCCTGTGAAAGCGCTTCCAAGGAAGGGTGCTGGCTAGCAACAGCTTTCAGTGCTGGCACTTTTCATCTCTGAGCAATTGCTCGACCTTTGCAATTTCTCAGCTCGTGTCTACGAGGCGGAAAGAGAAGGACCGTGATGTTTGGTGGCTAGAGAAGCGCAAAGCCCCAGTGTTACTGCGCCTGTGAAAGCGCTTCCAAGGAAGGGTGCTGGCTAGCAACAGCTTTCAGTGCTGGCACTTTTCATCTCTGAGCAATTGCTCGACGTTTGCAATTTCTCACCTGAGCTCTCTTTAGAGTGCGCGAGAGGATGAGCAGAAGATGAGGTGGCTAGAGAAGCCCTGAGCCCCAGTGTTCTTAGGCCTACAAAAGCGCTTCCAAGGAAGGGTGCTGGCTAGCAAGAGCTTTCAGTGCTGGCACTTTTCATCTCTGAGCAATTGCTGGACGTTTGCAATTTCTCAGCTCGTGTCTACGAGACGGAAAGAGAATGACCGTGACGTTTGGTGCGTATAGAAGCGCAAAGCCCCAGTGTTGCTGCGCCTGTGAAAGCGCTTCCAAGGAAGGGTGCTGGCTAGCAACAGCTTTCAGTGCTGGCACTTTTCATCTCTGAGCAATTGCTCGACCTTTGCAATTTCTCAGCTCGTGTCTACGAGGCGGAAAGAGAAGGACCGTGATGTTTGGTGGCTAGAGAAGCGCAAAGCCCCAGTGTTACTGCGCCTGTGAAAGCGCTTCCAAGGAAGGGTGCTGGCTAGCAACAGCTTTCAGTGCTGGCACTTTTCATCTCTGAGCAATTGCTCGACGTTTGCAATTTCTCAGCTCGTGTCTACGAGACGGAAAGAGAATGACTGTGACGTTTGGTGGGTAGAGAAGTGCAAAGCCCCAGTGTTACTGCGCCTGTGAAAGCGCTTCCAAGGAAGGGTGCTGGCTAGCAACAGCTTTCAGTGCTGGCACTTTTCATCTCTGAGCAATTGCTCGACCTTTGCAATTTCTCAGCTCGTGTCTACGAGGCGGAAAGAGAAGGACCGTGATGTTTGGTGGCTAGAGAAGCGCAAAGCCCCAGTGTTACTGCGCCTGTGAAAGCGCTTCCAAGGAAGGGTGCTGGCTAGCAACAGCTTTCAGTGCTGGCACTTTTCATCTCTGAGCAATTGCTCGACGTTTGCAATTTCTCACCTGAGCTCTCTTTAGAGTGCGCGAGAGGATGAGCAGAAGATGAGGTGGCTAGAGAAGCCCTGAGCCCCAGTGTTCTTAGGCCTACAAAAGCGCTTCCAAGGAAGGGTGCTGGCTAGCAAGAGCTTTCAGTGCTGGCACTTTTCATCTCGGAGCAATTGCTCGACGTTTGCAATTTCTCAGCTCGTGTCTACGAGACGGAAAGAGAAGGACCGTGACGTTTGGTGGCTAGAGAAGTGCAAAGCCCCAGTGTTGCTGCGCCTGTGAAAGCGCTTCCAAGGAAGGGTGCTGGCTAGCAAGAGCTTTCAGTGCTGGCACTTTTCATCTCTGAGCAATTGCTCGACGTTTGCAATTTCTCAGCTCGTGTCTACGAGACGGAAAGAGAATGACCGTGACGTTTGGTGCGTATAGAAGCGCAAAGCCCCAGTGTTGCTGCGCCTGTGAAAGCGCTTCCAAGGAAGGGTGCTGGCTAGCAACAGCTTTCAGTGCTGGCACTTTTCATCTCTGAGCAATTGCTCGACCTTTGCAATTTCTCAGCTCGTGTCTACGAGGCGGAAAGAGAAGGACCGTGATGTTTGGTGGCTAGAGAAGCGCAAAGCCCCAGTGTTACTGCGCCTGTGAAAGCGCTTCCAAGGAAGGGTGCTGGCTAGCAACAGCTTTCAGTGCTGGCACTTTTCATCTCTGAGCAATTGCTCGACGTTTGCAATTTCTCAGCTCGTGTCTACGAGACGGAAAGAGAATGACTGTGACGTTTGGTGGGTAGAGAAGTGCAAAGCCCCAGTGTTACTGCGCCTGTGAAAGCGCTTCCAAGGAAGGGTGCTGGCTAGCAAGAGCTTTCAGTGCTGGCACTTTTCATCTCTGAGCAATTGCTCGACATTTGCAATTTCTCACCTGAGCTCTCTTCAGAGTGCGCGAGAGGATGAGCAGAAGATGAGGTGGCTAAAGAAGCCCAGAGCCCCAGTGTTCTTAGGCCTACAAAAGCGCTTCCAAGGAAGGGTGCTGGCTAGCAACAGCTTCCAGTGCTGGCACTTTTCATCTCTGAGCAATTGCTCGACGTTTGCAATTTCTCAGCTCGTGTCTACGAGACGGAAAGAGAAGGACCGTGATGTTTGGTGCGTATAGAAGCGCAAAGCCCCAGTGTTGCTGCGCCTGTGAAAGCGCTTCCAAGGAAGGGTGCTGGCTAGCAACAGCTTTCAGTGCTGGCACTTTTCATCTCTGAGCAATTGCTCGACGTTTGCAATTTCTCACCTGAGCTCTCTTTAGAGCGCGCGAGGATGAGCAGAAGATGAGGTGGCTAGAGAAGCCCAGAGCCCCAGTGTTCTAAGGGGTACAAAAGCGCTTCCAAGGAAGGGTGCTGGCTAGCAACAGCTTTCAGTGCTGGCACTTTTCATCTCTGAGCAATTGCTCGACGTTTGCAATTTCTCACCTGAGCTCTCTTCAGAGTGCGCGAGAGGATGAGCAGAAGATGAGGTGGCTAAAGAAGCCCAGAGCCCCAGTGTTCTTAGGCCTACAAAAGCGCTTCCAAGGAAGGGTGCTGGCTAGCAAGAGCTTTCAGTGCTGGCACTTTTCATCTCTGAGCAATTGCTGGACGTTTGCAATTTCTCAGCTCGTGTCTACGAGACGGAAAGAGAATGACCGTGACGTTTGGTGCGTATAGAAGCGCAAAGCCCCAGTGTTGCTGCGCCTGTGAAAGCGCTTCCAAGGAAGGGTGCTGGCTAGCAACAGCTTTCAGTGCTGGCACTTTTCATCTCTGAGCAATTGCTCGACCTTTGCAATTTCTCAGCTCGTGTCTACGAGGCGGAAAGAGAAGGACCGTGATGTTTGGTGGCTAGAGAAGCGCAAAGCCCCAGTGTTACTGCGCCTGTGAAAGCGCTTCCAAGGAAGGGTGCTGGCTAGCAACAGCTTTCAGTGCTGGCACTTTTCATCTCTGAGCAATTGCTCGACGTTTGCAATTTCTCACCTGAGCTCTCTTTAGAGTGCGCGAGAGGATGAGCAGAAGATGAGGTGGCTAGAGAAGCCCTGAGCCCCAGTGTTCTTAGGCCTACAAAAGCGCTTCCAAGGAAGGGTGCTGGCTAGCAACAGCTTTCAGTGCTGGCACTTTTCCTCTCTGAGCAATTGCTCGACGTTTGCAATTTCTCAGCTCGTGTCTACGAGACGGAAAGAGAATGACTGTGACGTTTGGTGGGTAGAGAAGTGCAAAGCCCCAGTGTTACTGCGCCTGTGAAAGCGCTTCCAAGGAAGGGTGCTGGCTAGCAAGAGCTTTCAGTGCTGGCACTTTTCATCTCTGAGCAATTGCTCGACATTTGCAATTTCTCACCTGAGCTCTCTTCAGAGTGCGCGAGAGGATGAGCAGAAGATGAGGTGGCTAAAGAAGCCCAGAGCCCCAGTGTTCTTAGGCCTACAAAAGCGCTTCCAAGGAAGGGTGCTGGCTAGCAACAGCTTCCAGTGCTGGCACTTTTCATCTCTGAGCAATTGCTCGACGTTTGCAATTTCTCAGCTCGTGTCTACGAGACGGAAAGAGAAGGACCGTGACGTTTGGTGCGTATAGAAGCGCAAAGCCCCAGTGTTGCTGCGCCTGTGAAAGCGCTTCCAAGGAAGGGTGCTGGCTAGCAAGAGCTTTCAGTGCTGGCACTTTTCTTCTCTGAGCAATTGCTGGACGTTTGCAATTTCTCAGCTCGTGTCTACGAGACGGAAAGAGAATGACCGTGACGTTTGGTGCGTATAGAAGCGCAAAGCCCCAGTGTTACTGCGCCTGTGAAAGCGCTTCCAAGGAAGGGTGCTGGCTAGCAACAGCTTTCAGTGCTGGCACTTTTCATCTCTGAGCAATTGCTCGACGTTTGCAATTTCTCACCTGAGCTCTCTTTAGAGCGCGCGAGGATGAGCAGAAGATGAGGTGGCTAGAGAAGCCCAGAGCCCCAGTGTTCTAAGGGCTACAAAAGCGCTTCCAAGGAAGGGGGCTGGCTAGCAACAGCTTTCAGTGCTGGCACTTTTCATCTCTGAGCAATTGCTCGACGTTTGCAATTTCTCAGCTCGTGTCTATGAGACGGAAAGAGAAGGACCGTGACGTTTGGTGGCTAGAGAATCGCAAAGCCCCAGTGTTACTGCGCCTGTGAAAGCGCTTCCAAGGAAGGGTGCTGGCTAGCAACAGCTTTCAGTGCTGGCACTTTTCATCTCTGAGCAATTGCTCGACGTTTGCAATTTCTCACCTGAGCTCTCTTTAGAGTGCGCGAGAGGATGAGCAGAAGATGAGGTGGCTAAAGAAGCCCAGAGCCCCAGTGTTCTTAGGCCTACAAAAGCGATTCCAAGGAAGGGTGCTGGCCAGCAAGAGCTTTCAGTGCTGGCACTTTTCATCTCTGAGCAATTGCTCGACGTTTGCAATTTCTCAGCTCGTGTCTACGAGACGGAAAGAGAATGACTGTGACGTTTGGTGGGTAGAGAAGCGCAAAGCCCCAGTGTTACTGCGCCTGTGAAAGCGCTTCCAAGGAAGGGTGCTGGCTAGCAACAGCTTTCAGAGCTGGCACTTTTCATCTCTGAGCAATTGCTCGACCTTTGCAATTTCTCACCTGAGCTCTCTTCAGAGTGCGCGAGAGGATGAGCAGAAGATGAGGTGGCTAGAGAAGCCCAGAGCCCCAGTGTTCTTAGGCCTACAAAAGCGCTTCCAAGGAAGGGTGCTGGCTAGCAACAGCTTCCAGTGCTGGCACTTTTCATCTCTGAGCAATTGCTCGACGTTTGCAATTTCTCAGCTCGTGTCTACGAGACGGAAAGTGAAGGACCGTGATGTTTGGTGCGTATAGAAGCGCAAAGCCCCAGTGTTGCTGCGCCTGTGAAAGCACTTCCAAGGAAGGGTGCTGGCTAGCAACAGCTTTCAGTGCTGGCACTTTTCATCTCTGAGCAATTGCTGGACGTTTGCAATTTCTCAGATCGTGTCTATCAGACGGAAAGAGAATGACCGTGACGTTTGGTGGCTAGAGAAGCGCAAAGCCCCAGTGTTACTGCGCCTGTGAAAGCGCTTCCAAGGAAGGGTGCTGGCTAGCAACAGCTTTCAGTGCTGGCACTTCTCATCTCTGAGCAATTGCTCGACGTTTGCAATTTCTCACCTGAGCTCTCTTCAGAGTGCGCGAGAGGATGAGCAGAAGATTAGGTGGCTAGAGAAGCCCAGAGCCCCAGTGTTCTTAGGCCTACGAAAGCGCTTCCAAGGAAGGGTGCTGGCTAGCAAGAGCTTTCAGTGCTGGCACTTTTCATCTCTGAGCAATTGCTCGACGTTTGCAATTTCTCAGCTCGTGTCTACGAGACGGAAAGAGAATGACTGTGACGTTTGGTGGGTAGAGAAGCGCAAAGCCCCAGTGTTACTGCGCCTGTGAAAGCGCTTCCAAGGAAGGGTGCTGGCTAGCAACAGCTTTCAGAGCTGGCACTTTTCTTCTCTGAGCAATTGCTCGACCTTTGCAATTTCTCACCTGAGCTCTCTTTAGAGTGCGCGAGAGGATGAGCAGAAGATGAGGTGGCTAGAGAAGCCCAGAGCCCCAGTGTTCTTAGGCCTACAAAAGCGCTTCCAAGGAAGGGTGCTGGCTAGCAACAGCTTCCAGTGCTGGCACTTTTCATCTCTGAGCAATTGCTCGACGTTTGCAATTTCTCAGCTCGTGTCTACGAGACGGAAAGTGAAGGACCGTGATGTTTGGTGCGTATAGAAGCGCAAAGCCCCAGTGTTGCTGCGCCTGTGAAAGCGCTTCCAAGGAAGGGTGCTGGCTAGCAACAGCTTTCAGTGCTGGCACTTTTCATCTCTGAGCAATTGCTGGACGTTTGCAATTTCTCAGATCGTGTCTATCAGACGGAAAGAGAATGACCGTGACGTTTGGTGGCTAGAGAAGCGCAAAGCCCCAGTGTTACTGCGCCTGTGAAAGCGCTTCCAAGGAAGGGTGCTGGCTAGCAACAGCTTTCAGTGCTGGCACTTCTCATCTCTGAGCAATTGCTCGACGTTTGCAATTTCTCACCTGAGCTCTCTTTAGAGTGCGCGAGAGGATGAGCAGAAGATGAGGTGGCTAGAGAAGCCCAGAGCCCCAGTGTTCTTAGGCCTACAAAAGCGCTTCCAAGGAAGGGTGCTGGCTAGCAAAACTTTCAGTGCTGGCACTTTTCATCTCTGAGCAATTGCTCGACGTTTGCAATTTCTCAGCTCGTGTCTACGAGACGGAAAGAGAAGGACCGTGACGTTTGGTGGCTAGAGAAGTGCAAAGCCCCAGTGTTACTGCGCCTGTGAAAGCGCTTCCAAGGAAGGGTGCTGGCTCGCAACAGCTTTCAGTGCTGGCACTTTTCATCTCTGAGCAATTGCTCGACGTTTGCAATTTCTCACCTGAGCTCTCTTTAGAGTGCACGAGAGGATGAGCAGAAGATGAGGTGGCTAGAGAAGCCCAGAGCCACAGTGTTCTAAGGGCTACAAAAGCGCTTCCAAGGAAGGGTGCTGGCTAGCAACAGCTTTCAGTGCTGGCACTTTTCATCTCGGAGCAATTGCTCGACGTTTGCAATTTCTCAGCTCGTGTCTACGAGACGGAAAGAGAATGACCGTGACGTTTGGTGCGTATAGAAGCGCAAAGCCCCAGTGTTACTGCGCCTGTGAAAGCGCTTCCAAGGAAGGGTGCTGGCTAGCAACAGCTTCCAGTGCTGGCACTTTTCATCTCTGAGCAATTGCTCGACGTTTGCAATTTCTCACCTGAGCTCTCTTTAGAGCGCGCGAGGATGAGCAGAAGATGAGGTGGCTAGAGAAGCCCAGAGCCCCAGTGTTCTAAGGGCTACAAAAGCGCTTCCAAGGAAGGGGGCTGGCTAGCAACAGCTTTCAGTGCTGGCACTTTTCATCTCTGAGCAATTGCTCGACGTTTGCAATTTCTCAGCTCGTGTCTACGAGACGGAAAGAGAAGGACCGTGACGTTTGGTGGCTAGAGAATCGCAAAGCCCCAGTGTTACTGCGCCTGTGAAAGCGCTTCCAAGGAAGGGTGCTGGCTAGCAACAGCTTTCAGTGCTGGCACTTTTCATCTCTGAGCAATTGCTGGACGTTTGCAATTTCTCACCTGAGCTCTCTTTAGAGTGCGCGAGAGGATGAGCAGAAGATGAGGTGGCTAAAGAAGCCCAGAGCCCCAGTGTTCTTAGGCCTACAAAAGCGATTCCAAGGAAGGGTGCTGGCCAGCAACAGCTTCCAGTGCTGGCACTTTTCATCTCTGAGCAATTGCTCGACGTTTGCAATTTCTCAGCTCGTGTCTATGAGACGGAAAGAGAATGACTGTGACGTTTGGTGGGTAGAGAAGCGCAAAGCCCCAGTGTTACTGCGCCTGTGAAAGCGCTTCCAAGGAAGGGTGCTGGCTAGCAACAGCTTTCAGAGCTGGCACTTTTCATCTCTGAGCAATTGCTCGACGTTTGCAATTTCTCACCTGAGCTCTCTTTAGAGTGCGCGAGAGGATGAGCAGAAGATGAGGTGGCTAGAGAAGCCCAGAGCCCCAGTGTTCTTAGCCCTACAAAAGCGCTTCCAAGGAAGGGTGCTGGCTAGCAACAGCTTTCAGTGCTGGCACTTTTCCTCTCTGAGCAATTGCTCGAAGTTTGCAATTTCTCAGCTCGTGTCTACGAGACGGAAAGAGAAGGACCGTGATGTTTGGTTGGTAGAGAAGCGCAAAGCCCCAGTGTTACTGCGCCTGTGAAAGCGCTTCCAAGGAAGGGTGCTGGCTAGCAAGAGCTTTCAGTGCTGGCACTTTTCATCTCTGAGCAATTGCTCGACGTTTGCAATTTCTCACCTGAGCTCTCTTTAGAGTGCGCGAGAGGATGAGCAGAAGATGAGGTGGCTAGAGAAGCCCAGAGCCCCAGTGTTCTTAGGCCTACAAAAGCGCTTCCAAGGAAGGGTGCTGGCTAGCAACAGCTTCCAGTGCTGGCACTTTTCATCTCTGAGCAATTGCTCGACGTTTGCAATTTCTCAGCTCGTGTCTACGAGACGGAAAGTGAAGGACCGTGATGTTTGGTGCGTATAGAAGCGCAAAGCCCCAGTGTTGCTGCGCCTGTGAAAGCGCTTCCAAGGAAGGGTGCTGGCTAGCAACAGCTTTCAGTGCTGGCACTTTTCATCTCTGAGCAATTGCTGGACGTTTGCAATTTCTCAGATCGTGTCTATCAGACGGAAAGAGAATGACCGTGACGTTTGGTGGCTAGAGAAGCGCAAAGCCCCAGTGTTGCTGCGCCTGTGAAAGCGCTTCCAAGGAAGGGTGCTGGCTAGCAACAGCTTTCAGTGCTGGCACTTCTCATCTCTGAGCAATTGCTCGACGTTTGCAATTTCTCACCTGAGCTCTCTTCAGAGTGCGCGAGAGGATGAGCAGAAGATTAGGTGGCTAGAGAAGCCCAGAGCCCCAGTGTTCTTAGGCCTACAAAAGCGCTTCCAAGGAAGGGTGCTGGCTAGCAACAGCTTTCAGTGCTGGCACTTTTCATCTCTGAGCAATTGCTCGACGTTTGCAATTTCTCAGCTCGTGTCTACAAGACGGAAAGAGAAGGACCGTGACGTTTGGTGGCTAGAGAAGTGCAAAGCCCCAGTGTTACTGCGCCTGTGAAAGCGCTTCCAAGGAAGGGTGCTGGCTCGCAACAGCTTTCAGTGCTGGCACTTTTCATCTCTGAGCAATTGCTCGACGTTTGCAATTTCTCACCTGAGCTCTCTTTAGAGTGCACGAGAGGATGAGCAGAAGATGAGGTGGCTAGAGAAGCCCAGAGCCACAGTGTTCTAAGGGCTACAAAAGCGCTTCCAAGGAAGGGTGCTGGCTAGCAACAGCTTTCAGTGCTGGCACTTTTCATCTCTGAGCAATTGCTCGACGTTTGCAGTTTCTCAGCTCGTGTCTAGGAGACGGAAAGAGAATGACCGTGACATTTGGTGCGTATAGAAGCGCAAAGCCCCAGTGTTGCTGCGCCTGTGAAAGCGCTTCCAAGGAAGGGTGCTGTCTAGCAAGAGCTTTCAGTGCTGGCACTTTTCATCTCTGAGCAATTGCTGGACGTTTGCAATTTCTCAGCTCGTGTCTACGAGACGGAAAGAGAATGACCGTGACGTTTGGTGCGTATAGAAGCGCAAAGCCCCAGTGTTACTGCGCCTGTGAAAGCGCTTCCAAGGAAGGGTGCTGGCTAGCAACAGCTTCCAGTGCTGGCACTTTTCATCTCTGAGCAATTGCTCGACGTTTGCAATTTCTCACCTGAGCTCTCTTTAGAGCGCGCGAGGATGAGCAGAAGATGAGGTGGCTAGAGAAGCCCAGAGCCCCAGTGTTCTAAGGGCTACAAAAGCGCTTCCAAGGAAGGGGGCTGGCTAGCAACAGCTTTCAGTGCTGGCACTTTTCATCTCTGAGCAATTGCTCGACGTTTGCAATTTCTCAGCTCGTGTCTACGAGACGGAAAGAGAAGGACCGTGACGTTTGGTGGCTAGAGAATCGCAAAGCCCCAGTGTTACTGCGCCTGTGAAAGCGCTTCCAAGGAAGGGTGCTGGCTAGCAACAGCTTTCAGTGCTGGCACTTTTCATCTCTGAGCAATTGCTCGACGTTTGCAATTTCTCACCTGAGCTCTCTTTCGAGTGCGCGAGAGGATGAGCAGAAGATGAGGTGGCTAAAGAAGCCCAGAGCCCCAGTGTTCTTAGGCCTACAAAAGCGCTTCCAAGGAAGGGTGCTGGCCAGCAACAGCTTCCAGTGCTGGCACTTTTCATCTCTGAGCAATTGCTCGACGTTTGCAATTTCTCAGCTCGTGTCTATGAGACGGAAAGAGAATGACTGTGACGTTTGGTGGTTAGAGAAGCGCAAAGCCCCAGTGTTACTGCGCCTGTGAAAGCGCTTCCAAGGAAGGGTGCTGGCTAGCAACAGCTTTCAGAGCTGGCACTTTTCATCTCTGAGCAATTGCTCGACGTTTGCAATTTCTCACCTGAGCTCTCTTTAGAGTGCGCGAGAGGATGAGCAGAAGATGAGGTGGCTAAAGAAGCCCAGAGCCCCAGTGTTCTTAGCCCTACAAAAGCGATTCCAAGGAAGGGTGCTGGCTAGCAACAGCTTTCAGTGCTGGCACTTTTCCTCTCTGAGCAATTGCTCGAAGTTTGCAATTTCTCAGCTCGTGTCTACGAGACGGAAAGAGAAGGACCGTGATGTTTGGTTGGTAGAGAAGCGCAAAGCCCCAGTGTTACTGCGCCTGTGAAAGCGCTTCCAAGGAAGGGTGCTGGCTAGCAACAGCTTTCAGTGCTGGCACTTTTCATCTCTGAGCAATTGCTCGACGTTTGCAATTTCTCACCTGAGCTCTCTTTAGAGTGCGCGAGAGGATGAGCAGAAGATGAGGTGGCTAAAGAAGCCCAGAGCCCCAGTGTTCTTAGGCCTACAAAAGCGCTTCCAAGGAAGGGTGCTGGCTAGCAACAGCTTTCAGTGCTGGCACTTTTCATCTCTGAGCAATTGCTCGACGTTTGCAATTTCTCAGCTCGTGTCTACGAGACGGAAAGAGAAGGACCGTGACGTTTGGTGGCTAGAGAAGCGCAAAGCCCCAGTGTTACTGCGCCTGTGAAAGCGCTTCCAAGGAAGGGTGCTGGCTAGCAAGAGCTTTCAGTGCTGGCACTTTTCATCTCTGAGCAATTGCTCGACGTTTGCAATTTCTCAGCTCGTGTCTACGAGACGGAAAGAGAAGGACCGTGACGTTTGGTGCGTATAGAAGCGCAAAGCCCCAGTGTTGCTGCGCCTGTGAAAGCGCTTCCAAGGAAGGGTGCTGGCTAGCAACAGCTTTCAGTGCTGGCACTTTTCTTCTCTGAGCAATTGCTGGACGTTTGCAATTTCTCAGCTCATGTCTATCAGACGGAAAGAGAATGACCGTGACGTTTGGTGCGTATAGATGCGCAAAGCCCCAGTGTTACTGCGCCTGTAAAGCGCTTCCAAGGAAGGGTGCTGGCTAGCAAGAGCTTTCAGTGCTGGCACTTTTCATCTCTGAGCAATTGCTCGACGTTTGCAATTTCTCACCTGAGCTCTCTTCAGAGTGCGCGAGAGGATGAGCAGAAGATGAGGTGGCTAGAGAAGCCCAGAGCCCCAGTGTTCTTAGGCCTACAAAAGCGCTTCCAAGGAAGGGTGCTGGCTAGCAAGAGCTTTCAGTGCTGGCACTTTTCATCTCTGAGCAATTGCTCGACGTTTGCAATTTCTCAGCTCGTGTCTACAAGACGGAAAGAGAATGACAGTGACGTTTGGTGGCTAGAGAAGCGCAAAGCCCCAGTGTTGCTGCGCCTGTGAAAGCGCTTCCAAGGAAGGGTGCTGGCTAGCAACAGCTTTCAGTGCTGGCACTTTTCATCTCTGAGCAATTGCTCGACGTTTGCAATTTCTCACCTGAGCTCTCTTCAGAGTGCGCGAGAGGATGAGCAGAAGATGAGGTGGCTAAAGAAGCCCAGAGCCCCAGTGTTCTAAGGGCTACAAAAGCGCTTCCAAGGAAGGGTGCTGGCTAGCAACAGCTTTCAGTGCTGGCACTTTTCATCTCTGAGCAATTGCTCGACGTTTGCAATTTCTCAGCTCGTGTCTACGAGACGGAAAGAGAAGGACCGTGACGTTTGGTGGCTAGAGAAGCGCAAAGCCCCACTGTTGCTGCGCCTGTGAAAGCGCTTCCAAGGAAGGGTGCTGGCTAGCAACAGCTTTCAGTGCTGGCACTTTTCATCTCTGAGCAATTGCTCGACGTTTGCAATTTCTCAGCTCGTGTCTACGAGACGGAAAGAGAAGGACCGTGACTTTTGGTGGGTAGAGAAGCGCAAAGCCCCAGTGTTACTGCGCCTGTGAAAGCGCTTCCAAGGAAGGGTGCTGGCTAGCAACAGCTTTCAGTGCTGGCACTATTCATCTCTGAGCAATTGCTCGACGTTTGCAATTTCTCAGCTCGTGTCTACCGACGGAAAGAGAAGGACCGTGACGTTTGGTGAGTAGAGAAGCGCAAAGCCCAAGTGTTGCTGCGCCTGTGAAAGCGCTTCCAAGGAAGGGTGCTGGCTAGCAAGAGCTTTCAGTGCTGGCACTTTTCATCTCTGAGCAATTGCTCGACGTTTGCAATTTCTCACCTGAGCTCTCTTTAGAGCGCGCGAGGATGAGCAGAAGATGAGGTGGCTAGAGAAGCCCAGAGCCCCAGTGTTCTAAGGGCTACAAAAGCGCTTCCAAGGAAGGGGGCTGGCTAGCAACAGCTTTCAGTGCTGGCACTTTTCATCTCTGAGCAATTGCTCGACGTTTGCAATTTCTCAGCTCGTGTCTACGAGACGGAAAGAGAAGGACCGTGACGTTTGGTGGCTAGAGAATCGCAAAGCCCCAGTGTTACTGCGCCTGTGAAAGCGCTTCCAAGGAAGGGTGCTGGCTAGCAACAGCTTTCAGTGCTGGCACTTTTCATCTCTGAGCAATTGCTCGACGTTTGCAATTTCTCACCTGAGCTCTCTTTCGAGTGCGCGAGAGGATGAGCAGAAGATGAGGTGGCTAAAGAAGCCCAGAGCCCCAGTGTTCTTAGGCCTACAAAAGCGCTTCCAAGGAAGGGTGCTGGCCAGCAACAGCTTCCAGTGCTGGCACTTTTCATCTCTGAGCAATTGCTCGACGTTTGCAATTTCTCAGCTCGTGTCTATGAGACGGAAAGAGAATGACTGTGACGTTTGGTGGGTAGAGAAGCGCAAAGCCCCAGTGTTACTGCGCCTGTGAAAGCGCTTCCAAGGAAGGGTGCTGGCTAGCAACAGCTTTCAGAGCTGGCACTTTTCATCTCTGAGCAATTGCTCGACGTTTGCAATTTCTCACCTGAGCTCTCTTTAGAGTGCGCGAGAGGATGAGCAGAAGATGAGGTGGCTAAAGAAGCCCAGAGCCCCAGTGTTCTTAGCCCTACAAAAGCGATTCCAAGGAAGGGTGCTGGCTAGCAACAGCTTTCAGTGCTGGCACTTTTCCTCTCTGAGCAATTGCTCGAAGTTTGCAATTTCTCAGCTCGTGTCTACGAGACGGAAAGAGAAGGACCGTGATGTTTGGTTGGTAGAGAAGCGCAAAGCCCCAGTGTTACTGCGCCTGTGAAAGCGCTTCCAAGGAAGGGTGCTGGCTAGCAACAGCTTTCAGTGCTGGCACTTTTCATCTCTGAGCAATTGCTCGACGTTTGCAATTTCTCACCTGAGCTCTCTTTAGAGTGCGCGAGAGGATGAGCAGAAGATGAGGTGGCTAAAGAAGCCCAGAGCCCCAGTGTTCTTAGGCCTACAAAAGCGCTTCCAAGGAAGGGTGCTGGCTAGCAACAGCTTTCAGTGCTGGCACTTTTCATCTCTGAGCAATTGCTCGACGTTTGCAATTTCTCAGCTCGTGTCTACGAGACGGAAAGAGAAGGACCGTGACGTTTGGTGGCTAGAGAAGCGCAAAGCCCCAGTGTTACTGCGCCTGTGAAAGCGCTTCCAAGGAAGGGTGCTGGCTAGCAAGAGCTTTCAGTGCTGGCACTTTTCATCTCTGAGCAATTGCTCGA
The DNA here is from genome assembly GCA_037962945.1 of Sarcoramphus papa. Lineage (NCBI taxonomy): Eukaryota > Metazoa > Chordata > Aves > Accipitriformes > Cathartidae > Sarcoramphus > Sarcoramphus papa. The sequence continues at coordinate 3,241,695 of JBBMRM010000093.1, read as the reverse complement.
CGTTTGCAATTTCTCAGCTCGTGTCTACGAGACGGAAAGAGAAGGACCGTGACGTTTGGTGCGTATAGAAGCGCAAAGCCCCAGTGTTGCTGCGCCTGTGAAAGCGCTTCCAAGGAAGGGTGCTGGCTAGCAACAGCTTTCAGTGCTGGCACTTTTCTTCTCTGAGCAATTGCTGGACGTTTGCAATTTCTCAGCTCATGTCTATCAGACGGAAAGAGAATGACCGTGACGTTTGGTGCGTATAGATGCGCAAAGCCCCAGTGTTACTGCGCCTGTAAAGCGCTTCCAAGGAAGGGTGCTGGCTAGCAAGAGCTTTCAGTGCTGGCACTTTTCATCTCTGAGCAATTGCTCGACGTTTGCAATTTCTCACCTGAGCTCTCTTCAGAGTGCGCGAGAGGATGAGCAGAAGATGAGGTGGCTAGAGAAGCCCAGAGCCCCAGTGTTCTTAGGCCTACAAAAGCGCTTCCAAGGAAGGGTGCTGGCTAGCAAGAGCTTTCAGTGCTGGCACTTTTCATCTCTGAGCAATTGCTCGACGTTTGCAATTTCTCAGCTCGTGTCTACAAGACGGAAAGAGAATGACAGTGACGTTTGGTGGCTAGAGAAGCGCAAAGCCCCAGTGTTGCTGCGCCTGTGAAAGCGCTTCCAAGGAAGGGTGCTGGCTAGCAACAGCTTTCAGTGCTGGCACTTTTCATCTCTGAGCAATTGCTCGACGTTTGCAATTTCTCACCTGAGCTCTCTTCAGAGTGCGCGAGAGGATGAGCAGAAGATGAGGTGGCTAAAGAAGCCCAGAGCCCCAGTGTTCTAAGGGCTACAAAAGCGCTTCCAAGGAAGGGTGCTGGCTAGCAACAGCTTTCAGTGCTGGCACTTTTCATCTCTGAGCAATTGCTCGACGTTTGCAATTTCTCAGCTCGTGTCTACGAGACGGAAAGAGAAGGACCGTGACGTTTGGTGGCTAGAGAAGCGCAAAGCCCCACTGTTGCTGCGCCTGTGAAAGCGCTTCCAAGGAAGGGTGCTGGCTAGCAACAGCTTTCAGTGCTGGCACTTTTCATCTCTGAGCAATTGCTCGACGTTTGCAATTTCTCAGCTCGTGTCTACGAGACGGAAAGAGAAGGACCGTGACTTTTGGTGGGTAGAGAAGCGCAAAGCCCCAGTGTTACTGCGCCTGTGAAAGCGCTTCCAAGGAAGGGTGCTGGCTAGCAACAGCTTTCAGTGCTGGCACTATTCATCTCTGAGCAATTGCTCGACGTTTGCAATTTCTCAGCTCGTGTCTACCGACGGAAAGAGAAGGACCGTGACGTTTGGTGAGTAGAGAAGCGCAAAGCCCAAGTGTTGCTGCGCCTGTGAAAGCGCTTCCAAGGAAGGGTGCTGGCTAGCAAGAGCTTTCAGTGCTGGCACTTTTCATCTCTGAGCAATTGCTCGACGTTTGCAATTTCTCACCTGAGCTCTCTTCAGAGTGCGCGAGAGGATGAGCAGAAGATGAGGTGGCTAGAGAAGCCCAGAGCCCCAGTGTTCTAAGGGCTACAAAAGCGCTTCCAAGGAAGGGTGCTGGCTAGCAACAGCTTTCAGTGCTGGCACTTTTCATCTCTGAGCAATTGCTGGACGTTTGCAATTTCTCAGCTCGTGTCTACGAGACGGAAAGAGAAGGACCGTGACGTTTGGTGGTTAGAGAAGCGCAAAGCCCAAGTGTTGCTGCGCCTGTGAAAGCGCTTCCAAGGAAGGGTGCTGGCTAGCAAGAGCTTTCAGTGCTGGCACTTTTCATCTCTGAGCAATTGCTCGACGTTTGCAATTTCTCAGCTCGTGTGTACGAGACGGAAAGAGAAGGACCGTGACTTTTGGTGGGTAGAGAAGCGCAAAGCCCCAGTGTTACTGCGCCTGTAAAGCGCTTCCAAGGAAGGGTGCTGGCTAGCAACAGCTTTCAGTGCTGGCACTATTCATCTCTGAGCAATTGCTCGACGTTTGCAATTTCTCAGCTCGAGTCTACCGACGGAAAGAGAAGGACCGTGACGTTTGGTGGCTAGGGAAACGCAAAGCCCCAGTGTTGCTGCACCTGTGAAAGCGCTTCCAAGGAAGGGTGCTGGCTAGCAACAGCTTTCAGTGCTGGCACTTTTCATCTCTGAGCAATTGCTCGACGTTTGCAATTTCTCACCTGAGCTCTCTTTAGAGTGCACGAGAGGATGAGCAGAAGATGAGGTGGCTAAAGAAGCCCAGAGCCCCAGTGTTCTTAGGCCTACAAAAGCGCTTCCAAGGAAGGGTGCTGGCTAGCAAGAGCTTTCAGTGCTGGCACTTTTCATCTCTGAGCAATTGCTCGACGTTTGCAATTTCTCAGCTCGTGGCTACGAGACGGAAAGAGAAGGACCGTGACGTTTGGTGGCTAGAAAAGCGCAAAGCCCCAGTGTTGCTGCGCCTGTGAAAGCGCTTCCAAGGAAGGGTGCTGGCTAGCAACAGCTTTCAGTGCTGGCACTTTTCATCTCTGAGCAATTGCTCGACGTTTGCAATTTCTCAGCTCGTGTCTACGAGACGGAAAGAGAATGACTGTGACGTTTGGTGGCTAGAGAAGCGCAAAGCCCCAGTGTTGCTGCGCCTGTGAAAGCGCTTCCAAGGAAGGGTGCTGGCTAGCAACAGCTTTCAGTGCTGGCACTTTTCATCTCTGAGCAATTGCTCGACGTTTGCAATTTCTCACCTGAGCTCTCTTTAGAGTGCGCGAGAGGATGAGCAGAAGATGAGGTGGCTAGAGAAGCCCAGAGCCCCAGTGTTCTTAGGCCTACAAAAGCGCTTCCAAGGAAGGGTGCTGGCTAGCAACAGCTTTCAGTGCTGGCACTTTTCATCTCTGAGCAATTGCTCGACGTTTGCAATTTCTCAGCTCGTGTCTACGAGACGGAAAGAGAATGACTGTGACGTTTGGTGGCTAGAGAAGCGCAAAGCCCCAGTGTTGCTGCGCCTGTGAAAGCGCTTCCAAGGAAGGGTGCTGGCTAGCAACAGCTTTCAGTGCTGGCACTTTTCATCTCTGAGCAATTGCTCGACGTTTGCAATTTCTCAGCTCGTGTCTACGAGACGGAAAGAGAATGACCGTGACGTTTGGTGCGTGTAGAAGTGCAAAGCCCCAGTGTTACTGCGCCTGTGAAAGCGCTTCCAAGGAAGGGTGCTGGCTAGCAACAGCTGTCAGTGCTGGCACTTTTCATCTCTGAGCAATTGCTCGACGTTTGCAATTTCTCACCTGAGCTCTCTTTAGAGTGCGCGAGAGGATGAGCAGAAGATGAGGTGGCTAGAGAAGCCCAGAGCCCCAGTGTTCTTAGGGCTACAAAAGCGCTTCCAAGGAAGGGTGCTGGCTAGCAACAGCTTTCAGTGCTGGCACTTTTCATCTCTGAGCAATTGCTCGACGTTTGCAATTTCTCACCTGAGCTCTCTTTAGAGTGCGCGAGAGGATGAGCAGAAGATTAGGTGGCTAGAGAAGCCCAGAGCCCCAGTGTTCTTAGCCCTACAAAAGCGCTTCCAAGGAAGGGGGCTGGCTAGCAACAGCTTTCAGTGCTGGCACTTTTCATCTCTGAGCAATTGCTCGACGTTTGCAATTTCTCAGCTCGTGTCTACGAGACGGAAAGAGAAGGACCGTGACGTTTGGTGGCTAGAGAAGCGCAAAGCCCCAGTGTTGCTGCGCCTGTGAAAGCGCTTCCAAGGAAGGGTGCTGGCTAGCAAGAGCTTTCAGTGCTGGCACTTTTCATCTCTGAGCAATTGCTCGACGTTTGCAATTTCTCAGCTCGTGTCTACGAGACGGAAAGAGAATGACTGTGACGTTTGGTGGGTAGAGAAGCGCAAAGCCCCAGTGTTGCTGCGCCTGTGAAAGCGCTTCCAAGGAAGGGTGCTGTCTAGCAAGAGCTTTCAGTGCTGGCACTTTTCATCTCTGAGCAATTGCTCGACGTTTGCAATTTCTCACCTGAGCTCTCTTTAGAGTGCGCGAGAGGATGAGCAGAAGATGAGGTGGCTAAAGAAGCCCAGAGCCGCAGTGTTCTTAGGCCTACAAAAGCGCTTCCAAGGAAGGGTGCTGGCTAGCAAGAGCTTTCAGTGCTGGCACTTTTCATCTCTGAGCAATTGCTCGACGTTTGCAATTTCTCAGCTCGTGTCTACGAGACGGAAAGAGAAGGACCGTGACGTTTGGTGGGTAGAGAAGCGCAAAGCCCCAGTGTTGCTGCGCCTGTGAAAGCGCTTCCAAGGAAGGGTGCTGGCTAGCAACAGCTTTCAGTGCTGGCACTTTTCATCTCTGAGCAATTGCTCGACGTTTGCAATTTCTCAGCTCGTGTCTACGAGACGGAAAGAGAAGGACCGTGACGTTTGGTGGCTAGAGAAGCGCAAAGCCCCACTGTTGCTGCGCCTGTGAAAGCGCTTCCAAGGAAGGGGGCTGGCTAGCAACAGCTTTCAGTGCTGGCACTTTTCATCTCTGAGCAATTGCTCGACGTTTGCAATTTCTCAGCTCGTGTCTACCGACGGAAAGAGAAGGACCGTGACGTTTGGTGGCTAGGGAAGCGCAAAGCCCCAGTGTTGCTGCGCCTGTGAAAGCGCTTCCAAGGAAGGGTGCTGGCTAGCAACAGCTTTCAGTGCTGGCACTTTTCATCTCTGAGCAATTGCTCGACGTTTGCAATTTCTCACCTGAGCTCTCTTCAGAGTGCGCGAGAGGATGAGCAGAAGATGAGGTGGCTAGAAAAGCCCAGAGCCCCACTGTTCTTAGGCCTACAAAAGCGCTTCCAAGGAAGGGTGCTGGCTAGCAACAGCTTCCAGTGCTGGCACTTTTCATCTCTGAGCAATTGCTCGACGTTTGCAATTTCTCAGCTCGTGTCTACGAGACGGAAAGAGAATGACTGTGACGTTTGGTGGCTAGAGAAGCGCAAAGCCCCAGTGTTGCTGCGCCTGTGAAAGCGCTTCCAAGGAAGGGTGCTGGCTAGCAACAGCTGTCAGTGCTGGCACTTTTCTTCTCTGAGCAATTGCTCGACGTTTGCAATTTCTCACCTGAGCTCTCTTTAGAGTGCGCGAGAGGATGAGCAGAAGATGAGGTGGCTAAAGAAGCCCAGAGCCCGAGTGTTCTTAGGCCTACAAAAGCGCTTCCAAGGAAGGGTGCTGGCTAGTAACAGCTTTCAGTGCTGGCACTTTTCATCTCTGAGCAATTGCTCGACGTTTGCAATTTCTCAGCTCGTGGCTACGAGACGGAAAGAGAAGGACCGTGACGTTTGGTGGCTAGAGAAGCGCAAAGCCCCACTGTTGCTGCGCCTGTGAAAGCGCTTCCAAGGAAGGGTGCTGGCTAGCAACAGCTTTCAGTGCTGGCACTTTTCATCTCTGAGCAATTGCTCGACGTTTGCAATTTCTCAGCTCGTGTCTACGAGACGGAAAGAGAATGACTGTGACGTTTGGTGGCTAGAGAAGCGCAAAGCCCCAGTGTTGCTGCGCCTGTGAAAGCGCTTCCAAGGAAGGGTGCTGGCTAGCAACAGCTTTCAGTGCTGGCACTTTTCATCTCTGAGCAATTGCTGGACGTTTGCAATTTCTCACCTGAGCTCTCTTTAGAGTGCGCGAGAGGATGAGCAGAAGATTAGGTGGCTAGAGAAGCCCAGAGCCCCAGTGTTCTTAGGCCTACAAAAGCGCTTCCAAGGAAGGGTGCTGGCTAGCAACAGCTTTCAGTGCTGGCACTTTTCATCTCTGAGCAATTGCTTGACGTTTGCAATTTCTCAGCTCGTGTCTACGAGACGGAAAGAGAAGGACCGTGACGTTTGGTGCGTATAGAAGTGCAAAGCCCCAGTGTTGCTGCGCCTGTGAAAGCGCTTCCAAGGAAGGGTGCTGGCTAGCAAGAGCTTTCAGTGCTGGCACTTTTCATCTCTGAGCAATTGCTGGACGTTTGCAATTTCTCAGCTCGTGTCTACGAGACGGAAAGAGAATGACCGTGACGTTTGGTGGCTAGAGAAGCGCAAAGCCCCACTGTTGCTGCGCCTGTGAAAGCGCTTCCAAGGAAGGGTGCTGGCTAGCAACAGCTTTCAGTGCTGGCACTTTTCATCTCTGAGCAATTGCTCGACGTTTGCAATTTCTCAGCTCGTGTCTACCGACGGAAAGAGAAGGACCGTGACGTTTGGTGGCTAGGGAAGCGCAAAGCCCCAGTGTTGCTGCGCCTGTGAAAGCGCTTCCAAGGAAGGGTGCTGGCTAGCAACAGCTGTCAGTGCTGGCACTTTTCTTCTCTGAGCAATTGCTCGACGTTTGCAATTTCTCACCTGAGCTCTCTTTAGAGTGCGCGAGAGGATGAGCAGAAGATGAGGTGGCTAAAGAAGCCCAGAGCCCGAGTGTTCTTAGGCCTACAAAAGCGCTTCCAAGGAAGGGTGCTGGCTAGCAAGAGCTTTCAGTGCTGGCACTTTTCATCTCTGAGCAATTGCTCGACGTTTGCAATTTCTCAGCTCGTGTCTACGAGACGGAAAGAGAAGGACCGTGACGTTTGGTGGCTAGAGAAGCGCAAAGCCCCAGTGTTGCTGCGCCTGTGAAAGCGCTTCCAAGGAAGGGTGCTGGCTAGCAACAGCTTTCAGTGCTGGCACTTTTCATCTCTGAGCAATTGCTCGACGTTTGCAATTTCTCAGCTCGTGTCTACGAGACGGAAAGAGAATGACCGTGACGTTTGGTGGGTAGAGAAGCGCAAAGCCCCAGTGTTGCTGCGCCTGTAAAAGCGCTTCCAAGGAAGGGTGCTGGCTAGCAAGAGCTTTCAGTGCTGGCACTTTTCATCTCTGAGCAATTGCTCGACGTTTGCAATTTCTCACCTGAGCTCTCTTTAGAGTGCGCGAGAGGATGAGCAGAAGATGAGGTGGCTAGAGAAGCCCAGAGCCCCAGTGTTCTTACGGCTACAAAAGCGCTTCCAAGGAAGGGTGCTGGCTAGCAACAGCTTCCAGTGCTGACACTTTTCATCTCTGAGCAATTGCTCGACGTTTGCAATTTCTCAGCTCGTGTCTACGAGACGGAAAGAGAATGACTGTGACGTTTGGTGGCTAGAGAAGCGCAAAGCCCCAGTGTTGCTGCGCCTGTGAAAGCGCTTCCAAGGAAGGGTGCTGGCTAGCAACAGCTTTCAGTGCTGGCACTTTTCATCTCTGAGCAATTGCTCGACGTTTGCAATTTCTCAGCTCGTGTGTACGAGACGGAAAGAGAAGGACCGTGACGTTTGGTGCGTGTAGAAGTGCAAAGCCCCAGTGTTACTGCGCCTGTGAAAGCGCTTCCAAGGAAGGGTGCTGGCTAGCAACAGCTGTCAGTGCTGGCACTTTTCATCTCTGAGCAATTGCTCGACGTTTGCAATTTCTCACCTGAGCTCTCTTTAGAGTGCGCGAGAGGATGAGCAGAAGATGAGGTGGCTAGAGAAGCCCAGAGCCACAGTGTTCTAAGGGCTACAAAAGCGCTTCCAAGGAAGGGTGCTGGCTAGCAACAGCTTTCAGTGCTGGCACTTTTCATCTCTGAGCAATTGCTCGACGTTTGCAATTTCTCACCTGAGCTCTCTTCAGAGTGCGCGAGAGGATGAGCAGAAGATGAGGTGGCTAGAGAATCCCAGAGCCCCAGTGTTCTTAGGCCTACAAAAGCGCTTCCAAGGAAGGGTGCTGGCTAGCAAGAGCTTTCAGTGCTGGCACTTTTCATCTCTGAGCAATTGCTCGACGTTTGCAATTTCTCAGCTCGTGTCTACGAGACGGAAAGAGAAGGACCGTGACGTTTGGTGGCTAGAGAAGCGCAAAGCCCCAGTGTTGCTGCGCCTGTGAAAGCGCTTCCAAGGAAGGGTGCTGGCTAGCAACAGCTTTCAGTGCTGGCACTTTTCATCTCTGAGCAATTGCTCGACGTTTGCAATTTCTCAGCTCGTGTCTACGAGACGGAAAGAGAATGACTGTGATGTTTGGTGGGTAGAGAAGCGCAAAGCCCCAGTGTTGCTGCGCCTGTGAAAGCGCTTCCAAGGAAGGGTGCTGGCTAGCAAGAGCTTTCAGTGCTGGCACTTTTCATCTCTGAGCAATTGCTCGACGTTTGCAATTTCTCACCTGAGCTCTCTTTAGAGTGCGCGAGAGGATGAGCAGAAGATGAGGTGGCTAAAGAAGCCCAGAGCCCCAGTGTTCTTAGGCCTACAAAAGCGATTCCAAGGAAGGGTGCTGGCCAGCAACAGCTTCCAGTGCTGGCACTTTTCATCTCTGAGCAATTGCTCGACATTTGCAATTTCTCAGCTCGTGTCTATGAGACGGAAAGAGAATGACTGTGACGTTTGGTGGGTAGAGAAGCGCAAAGCCCCAGTGTTACTGCGCCTGTGAAAGCGCTTCCAAGGAAGGGTGCTGGCTAGCAACAGCTTTCAGAGCTGGCACTTTTCATCTCTGAGCAATTGCTCGACGTTTGCAATTTCTCACCTGAGCTCTCTTTAGAGTGCGCGAGAGGATGAGCAGAAGATGAGGTGGCTAGAGAAGCCCAGAGCCCCAGTGTTCTTAGCCCTACAAAAGCGCTTCCAAGGAAGGGTGCTGGCTAGCAACAGCTTTCAGTGCTGGCACTTTTCCTCTCTGAGCAATTGCTCGACCTTTGCAATTTCTCAGCTGGTGTCTACGAGACGGAAAGAGAAGGACCGTGACGTTTGGTGGCTAGAGAAGCGCAAAGCCCCAGTGTTACTGCGCCTGTGAAAGCGCTTCCAAGGAAGGGTGCTGGCTAGCAACAGCTTTCAGTGCTGGCACTTCTCATCTCTGAGCAATTGCTCGACGTTTGCAATTTCTCACCTGAGCTCTCTTCAGAGTGCGCGAGAGGATGAGCAGAAGATGAGGTGGCTAAAGAAGCCCAGAGCCCCACTGTTCTTAGGCCTACAAAAGCGCTTCCAAGGAAGGGGGCTGGCTAGCAAGAGCTTTCAGTGCTGGCACTTTTCATCTCTGAGCAATTGCTCGACGTTTGCAATTTCTCAGCTCGTGTCTACGAGACGGAAAGAGAAGGACCGTGACGTTTGGTGGCTAGAGAAGCGCAAAGCCCCAGTGTTACTGCGCCTGTGAAAGCGCTTCCAAGGAAGGGTGCTGGCTAGCAAGAGCTTTCAGTGCTGGCACTTTTCATCTCTGAGCAATTGCTGGACGTTTGCAATTTCTCAGCTCGTGTCTACGAGACGGAAAGAGAATGACCGTGACATTTGGTGCGTATAGAAGCGCAAAGCCCCAGTGTTGCTGCGCCTGTGAAAGCGCTTCCAAGGAAGGGTGCTGGCTAGCAACAGCTTTCAGTGCTGGCACTTTTCTTCTCTGAGCAATTGATGGACGTTTGCAATTTCTCAGCTCGTGTATATCAGACGGAAAGAGAATGACTGTGACGTTTGGTGGGTAGAGAAGCGCAAAGCCCCAGTGTTACTGCGCCTGTAAAGCGCTTCCAAGGAAGGGTGCTGGCTAGCAACAGCTTTCAGTGCTGGCACTTTTCATCTCTGAGCAATTGCTCGACGTTTGCAATTTCTCACCTGAGCTCTCTTCAGAGTGCGCGAGAGGATGAGCAGAAGATGAGGTGGCTAGAGAAGCCCAGAGCCCCAGTGTTCTAAGGGCTACAAAAGCGCTTCCAAGGAAGGGTGCTGGCTAGCAAGAGCTTTCAGTGCTGGCACTTTTCATCTCTGAGCAATTGCTCGACGTTTGCAATTTCTCAGCTCGTGTCTACAAGACGGAAAGAGAATGACAGTGATGTTTGGTGGCTAGAGAAGCGCAAAGCCCCAGTGTTGCTGCGCCTGTGAAAGCGCTTCCAAGGAAGGGTGCTGGCTAGCAAGAGCTTTCAGTGCTGGCACTTTTCATCTCTGAGCAATTGCTCGACGTTTGCAATTTCTCACCTGAGCTCTCTTCAGAGTGCGCGTGAGGATGAGCAGAAGATGAGGTGGCTAAAGAAGCCCAGAGCCCCAGTGTTCTTAGGCCTACAAAAGCGCTTCCAAGGAAGGGTGCTGGCTAGCAACAGCTTTCAGTGCTGGCACTTTTCATCTCTGAGCAATTGCTCGACGTTTGCAATTTCTCAGCTCGTGGCTACGAGACGGAAAGAGAAGGACCGTGACGTTTGGTGGCTAGAGAAGCGCAAAGCCCAAGTGTTGCTGCGCCTGTGAAAGCGCTTCCAAGGAAGGGTGCTGGCTAGCAAGAGCTTTCAGTGCTGGCACTTTTCATCTCTGAGCAATTGCTCGACGTTTGCAATTTCTCAGCTCGTGTGTACGAGACGGAAAGAGGACCGTGACGTTTGGTGCGTGTAGAAGTGCAAAGCCCCAGTGTTACTGCGCCTGTGAAAGCGCTTCCAAGGAAGGGTGCTGGCTAGCAACAGCTGTCAGTGCTGGCACTTTTCATCTCTGAGCAATTGCTCGACCTTTGCAATTTCTCACCTGAGCTCTCTTTAGAGTGCGCGAGAGGATGAGCAGAAGATGAGGTGGCTAGAGAAGCCCAGAGCCACAGTGTTCTAAGGGCTACAAAAGCGCTTCCAAGGAAGGGTGCTGGCTAGCAAGAGCTTTCAGTGCTGGCACTTTTCATCTCTGAGCAATTGCTCAACGTTTGCAATTTCTCACCTGAGCTCTCTTTAGAGTGCGCGAGAGGATGAGCAGAAGATTAGGTGGCTAGAGAATCCCAGAGCCCCAGTGTTCTTAGGCCTACAAAAGCGCTTCCAAGGAAGGGTGCTGGCTAGCAAGAGCTTTCAGTGCTGGCACTTTTCATCTCTGAGCAATTGCTCGACGTTTGCAATTTCTCAGCTCGTGTCTACGAGACGGAAAGAGAAGGACCGTGACGTTTGGTGGCTAGAGAAGCGCAAAGCCCCAGTGTTGCTGCGCCTGTGAAAGCGCTTCCAAGGAAGGGTGCTGGCTAGCAAGAGCTTTCAGTGCTGGCACTTTTCATCTCTGAGCAATTGCTCGACGTTTGCAATTTCTCAGCTCGTGTCTACGAGACGGAAAGAGAATGACTGTGATGTTTGGTGGGTAGAGAAGCGCAAAGCCCCAGTGTTGCTGCGCCTGTGAAAGCGCTTCCAAGGAAGGGTGCTGGCTAGCAACAGCTTTCAGTGCTGGCACTTTTCATCTCTGAGCAATTGCTGGACGTTTGCAATTTCTCACCTGAGCTCTCTTTAGAGTGCGCGAGAGGATGAGCAGAAGATTAGGTGGCTAGACAAGCCCAGAGCCCCACTGTTCTTAGGCCTACAAAAGCGCTTCCAAGGAAGGGTGCTGGCTAGCAACAGCTTTCAGTGCTGGCACTTTTCATCTCGGAGCAATTGCTTGACGTTTGCAATTTCTCAGCTCGTGTCTACGAGACGGAAAGAGAAGGACCGTGACGTTTGGTGCGTATAGAAGCGCAAAGCCCCACTGTTACTGCGCCTGTAAAAGCGCTTCCAAGGAAGGGTGCTGGCTAGCAAGAGCTTTCAGTGCTGGCACTTTTCATCTCTGAGCAATTGCTCGACGTTTGCAATTTCTCACCTGAGCTCTCTTTAGAGTGCGCGAGAGGATGAGCAGAAGATTAGGTGGCTAGAGAAGCCCAGAGCCCCAGTGTTCTTAGGCCTACAAAAGCGCTTCCAAGGAAGGGTGCTGGCTAGCAAGAGCTTTCAGTGCTGGCACTTTTCATCTCTGAGCAATTGCTCGACGTTTGCAATTTCTCAGCTCGTGTCTACGAGACGGAAAGAGAATGACTGTGACGTTTGGTGGGTAGAGAAGCGCAAAGCCCCAGTGTTGCTGCGCCTGTGAAAGCGCTTCCAAGGAAGGGTGCTGGCTAGCAAGAGCTTTCAGTGCTGGCACTTTTCATCTCTGAGCAATTGCTCGACGTTTGCAATTTCTCACCTGAGCTCTCTTTAGAGTGCGCGAGAGGATGAGCAGAAGATGAGGTGGCTAGAGAAGCCCAGAGCCCCAGTCTTCTTAGGCCTACAAAAGCGCTTCCAAGGAAGGGTGCTGGCTAGCAACAGCTTTCAGTGCTGGCACTTTTCCTCTCTGAGCAATTGCTGGACGTTTGCAATTTCTCAGCTCGTGTCTACGAGACGGAAAGAGAATGACCGTGATGTTTGGTGCGTATAGAAGCGCAAAGCCCCAGTGTTGCTGCGCCTGTGAAAGCGCTTCCAAGGAAGGGTGCTGGCTAGCAACAGCTTTCAGTGCTGGCACTTTTCATCTCTGAGCAATTGCTCGTCGTTTGCAATTTCTCACCTGAGCTCTCTTCAGAGTGCGCGAGAGGATGAGCAGAAGATGAGGTGGCTAAAGAAGCCCAGAGCCCCAGTGTTCTAAGGGCTACAAAAGCGCTTCCAAGGAAGGGTGCTGGCTAGCAACAGCTTCCAGTGCTGGCACTTTTCATCTCTGAGCAATTGCTGGACGTTTGCAATTTCTCAGCTCGTGTCTACGAGACGGAAAGAGAATGACCGTGACGTTTGGTGGCTAGAGAAGCGCAAAGCCCCAGTGTTACTGCGCCTGTGAAAGCGCTTCCAAGGAAGGGTGCTGGCTAGCAACAGCTTTCAGTGCTGGCTCTATTCATCTCTGAGCAATTGCTCGACGTTTGCAATTTCTCAGCTCGTGTCTACCGACGGAAAGAGAAGGACCGTGACGTTTGGTGGGTAGAGAAGCGCAAAGCCCCAGTGTTGCTGCGCCTGTGAAAGCGCTTACAAGGAAGGGTGTTGGCTAGCAACAGCTTTCAGTGCTGGCACTTTTCATCTCTGAGCAATTGCTCGACGTTTGCAATTTCTCACCTGAGCTCTCTTCAGAGTGCGCGAGAGGATGAGCAGAAGATGAGGTGGCTAGAGAATCCCAGAGCCCCAGTGTTCTTAGGCCTACAAAAGCGCTTCCAAGGAAGGGTGCTGGCTAGCAAGAGCTTTCAGTGCTGGCACTTTTCATCTCTGAGCAATTGCTCGACGTTTGCAATTTCTCAGCTCGTGTCTACGAGACGGAAAGAGAAGGACCGTGACGTTTGGTGGCTAGAGAAGCGCAAAGCCCCAGTGTTGCTGCGCCTGTGAAAGCGCTTCCAAGGAAGGGTGCTGGCTAGCAACAGCTTTCAGTGCTGGCACTTTTCATCTCTGAGCAATTGCTCGACGTTTGCAATTTCTCAGCTCGTGTCTACGAGACGGAAAGAGAATGACCGTGACGTTTGGTGGCTAGAGAAGCGCAAAGCCCCAGTGTTGCTGCGCCTGTGAAAGCGCTTCCAAGGAAGGGTGCTGGCTAGCAAGAGCTTTCAGTGCTGGCACTTTTCATCTCTGAGCAATTGCTCGACGTTTGCAATTTCTCACCTGAGCTCTCTTTAGAGTGCGCGAGAGGATGAGCAGAAGATGAGGTGGCTAAAGAAGCCCAGAGCCCCAGTGTTCTTAGGCCTACAAAAGCGATTCCAAGGAAGGGTGCTGGCCAGCAACAGCTTCCAGTGCTGGCACTTTTCATCTCTGAGCAATTGCTGGACGTTTGCAATTTCTCAGCTCGTGTCTATGAGACGGAAAGAGAATGACTGTGACGTTTGGTGGGTAGAGAAGCGCAAAGCCCCAGTGTTACTGCGCCTGTGAAAGCGCTTCCAAGGAAGGGTGCTGGCTAGCAACAGCTTTCAGAGCTGGCACTTTTCATCTCTGAGCAATTGCTCGACGTTTGCAATTTCTCACCTGAGCTCTCTTTAGAGTGCGCGAGAGGATGAGCAGAAGATGAGGTGGCTAGAGAAGCCCAGAGCCCCAGTGTTCTTAGCCCTACAAAAGCGCTTCCAAGGAAGGGTGCTGGCTAGCAACAGCTTTCAGTGCTGGCACTTTTCCTCTCTGAGCAATTGCTCGAAGTTTGCAATTTCTCAGCTGGTGTCTACGAGACGGAAAGAGAAGGACCGTGACGTTTGGTGGCTAGAGAAGCGCAAAGCCCCAGTGTTACTGCGCCTGTGAAAGCGCTTCCAAGGAAGGGTGCTGGCTAGCAAGAGCTTTCAGTGCTGGCACTTTTCCTCTCTGAGCAATTGCTCGACGTTTGCAATTTCTCACCTGAGCTCTCTTCAGAGTGCGCGAGAGGATGAGCAGAAGATGAGGTGGCTAAAGAAGCCCAGAGCCCCACTGTTCTTAGGCCTACAAAAGCGCTTCCAAGGAAGGGGGCTGGCTAGCAAGAGCTTTCAGTGCTGGCACTTTTCATCTCTGAGCAATTGCTCGACGTTTGCAATTTCTCAGCTCGTGTCTACGAGACGGAAAGAGAAGGACCGTGACGTTTGGTGGCTAGAGAAGCGCAAAGCCCCAGTGTTACTGCGCCTGTGAAAGCGCTTCCAAGGAAGGGTGCTGGCTAGCAAGAGCTTTCAGTGCTGGCACTTTTCATCTCTGAGCAATTGCTGGACGTTTGCAATTTCTCAGCTCGTGTCTACGAGACGGAAAGAGAATGACCGTGACATTTGGTGCGTATAGAAGCGCAAAGCCCCAGTGTTGCTGCGCCTGTGAAAGCGCTTCCAAGGAAGGGTGCTGGCTAGCAACAGCTTTCAGTGCTGGCACTTTTCTTCTCTGAGCAATTGCTGGACGTTTGCAATTTCTCAGCTCGTGTATATCAGACGGAAAGAGAATGACCGTGACGTTTGGTGGGTAGAGAAGCGCAAAGCCCCAGTGTTACTGCGCCTGTAAAGCGCTTCCAAGGAAGGGTGCTGGCTAGCAACAGCTTTCAGTGCTGGCACTTTTCATCTCTGAGCAATTGCTCGACGTTTGCAATTTCTCACCTGAGCTCTCTTCAGAGTGCGCGAGAGGATGAGCAGAAGATGAGGTGGCTAGAGAAGCCCAGAGCCCCAGTGTTCTAAGGGCTACAAAAGCGCTTCCAAGGAAGGGTGCTGGCTAGCAAGAGCTTTCAGTGCTGGCACTTTTCATCTCTGAGCAATTGCTCGACGTTTGCAATTTCTCAGCTCGTGTCTACAAGACGGAAAGAGAATGACAGTGACGTTTGGTGGCTAGAGAAGCGCAAAGCCCCAGTGTTGCTGCGCCTGTGAAAGCGCTTCCAAGGAAGGGTGCTGGCTAGCAAGAGCTTTCAGTGCTGGCACTTTTCATCTCTGAGCAATTGCTCGACGTTTGCAATTTCTCACCTGAGCTCTCTTCAGAGTGCGCGCGAGGATGAGCAGAAGATGAGGTGGCTAAAGAAGCCCAGAGCCCCAGTGTTCTTAGGCCTACAAAAGCGCTTCCAAGGAAGGGTGCTGGCTAGCAACAGCTTTCAGTGCTGGCACTTTTCATCTCTGAGCAATTGCTCGACGTTTGCAATTTCTCAGCTCGTGTCTACGAGACGGAAAGAGAAGGACCGTGACGTTTGGTGGCTAGAGAAGCGCAAAGCCCAAGTGTTGCTGCGCCTGTGAAAGCGCTTCCAAGGAAGGGTGCTGGCTAGCAAGAGCTTTCAGTGCTGGCACTTTTCATCTCTGAGCAATTGCTCGACGTTTGCAATTTCTCAGCTCGTGTCTACGAGATGGAAAGAGAAGGACCGTGACGTTTGGTGGCTAGAGAAGCGCAAAGCCCCAGTGTTACTGCGCCTGTAAAAGCGCTTCCAAGGAAGGGTGCTGGCTAGCAAGAGCTTTCAGTGCTGGCACTTTTCATCTCTGAGCAATTGCTCGACGTTTGCAATTTCTCACCTGAGCTCTCTTTAGAGTGCGCGAGAGGATGAGCAGAAGATGAGGTGGCTAGAGAAGCCCAGAGCCACAGTGTTCTAAGGGCTACAAAAGCGCTTCCAAGGAAGGGTGCTGGCTAGCAAGAGCTTTCAGTGCTGGCACTTTTCATCTCTGAGCAATTGCTCAACGTTTGCAATTTCTCACCTGAGCTCTCTTTAGAGTGCGCGAGAGGATGAGCAGAAGATTAGGTGGCTAGAGAATCCCAGAGCCCCAGTGTTCTTAGGCCTACAAAAGCGCTTCCAAGGAAGGGTGCTGGCTAGCAAGAGCTTTCAGTGCTGGCACTTTTCATCTCTGAGCAATTGCTCGACGTTTGCAATTTCTCAGCTCGTGTCTACGAGACGGAAAGAGAAGGACCGTGACGTTTGGTGGCTAGAGAAGCGCAAAGCCCCAGTGTTGCTGCGCCTGTGAAAGCGCTTCCAAGGAAGGGTGCTGGCTAGCAACAGCTTTCAGTGCTGGCACTTTTCATCTCTGAGCAATTGCTCGACGTTTGCAATTTCTCAGCTCGTGTCTACGAGACGGAAAGAGAATGACTGTGATGTTTGGTGGGTAGAGAAGCGCAAAGCCCCAGTGTTGCTGCGCCTGTGAAAGCGCTTCCAAGGAAGGGTGCTGGCTAGCAACAGCTTTCAGTGCTGGCACTTTTCATCTCTGAGCAATTGCTGGACGTTTGCAATTTCTCACCTGAGCTCTCTTTAGAGTGCGCGAGAGGATGAGCAGAAGATTAGGTGGCTAGACAAGCCCAGAGCCCCACTGTTCTTAGGCCTACAAAAGCGCTTCCAAGGAAGGGTGCTGGCTAGCAACAGCTTTCAGTGCTGGCACTTTTCATCTCGGAGCAATTGCTTGACGTTTGCAATTTCTCAGCTCGTGTCTACGAGACGGAAAGAGAAGGACCGTGACGTTTGGTGCGTATAGAAGCGCAAAGCCCCACTGTTACTGCGCCTGTAAAAGCGCTTCCAAGGAAGGGTGCTGGCTAGCAACAGCTTTCAGTGCTGGCACTTTTCATCTCTGAGCAATTGCTCGACGTTTGCAATTTCTCACCTGAGCTCTCTTTAGAGTGCGCGAGAGGATGAGCAGAAGATTAGGTGGCTAGAGAAGCCCAGAGCCCCAGTGTTCTTAGGCCTACAAAAGCGCTTCCAAGGAAGGGTGCTGGCTAGCAACAGCTTTCAGTGCTGGCACTTTTCATCTCTGAGCAATTGCTCGACGTTTGCAATTTCTCAGCTCGTGTCTACGAGACGGAAAGAGAAGGACCGTGACTTTTGGTGGGTAGAGAAGCGCAAAGCCCCAGTGTTGCTGCGCCTGTGAAAGCGCTTCCAAGGAAGGGTGCTGGCTAGCAAGAGCTTTCAGTGCTGGCACTTTTCATCTCTGAGCAATTGCTCGACGTTTGCAATTTCTCACCTGAGCTCTCTTTAGAGTGCGCGAGAGGATGAGCAGAAGATGAGGTGGCTAGAGAAGCCCAGAGCCCCAGTGTTCTTAGGCCTACAAAAGCGCTTCCAAGGAAGGGGGCTGGCTAGCAACAGCTTTCAGTGCTGGCACTTTTCCTCTCTGAGCAATTGCTGGACGTTTGCAATTTCTCAGCTCGTGTCTACGAGACGGAAAGAGAATGACCATGATGTTTGGTGCGTATAGAAGCGCAAAGCCCCAGTGTTGCTGCGCCTGTGAAAGCGCTTCCAAGGAAGGGTGCTGGCTAGCAACAGCTTTCAGTGCTGGCACTTTTCATCTCTGAGCAATTGCTCGTCGTTTGCAATTTCTCACCTGAGCTCTCTTCAGAGTGCGCGAGAGGATGAGCAGAAGATGAGGTGGCTAAAGAAGCCCAGAGCCCCAGTGTTCTAAGGGCTACAAAAGCGCTTCCAAGGAAGGGTGCTGGCTAGCAACAGCTTCCAGTGCTGGCACTTTTCATCTCTGAGCAATTGCTGGACGTTTGCAATTTCTCAGCTCGTGTCTACGAGACGGAAAGAGAATGACCGTGACGTTTGGTGGCTAGAGAAGCGCAAAGCCCCAGTGTTACTGCGCCTGTGAAAGCGCTTCCAAGGAAGGGTGCTGGCTAGCAACAGCTTTCAGTGCTGGCTCTATTCATCTCTGAGCAATTGCTCGACGTTTGCAATTTCTCAGCTCGTGTCTACCGACGGAAAGAGAAGGACCGTGACGTTTGGTGGGTAGAGAAGCGCAAAGCCCCAGTGTTGCTGCGCCTGTGAAAGCGCTTACAAGGAAGGGTGTTGGCTAGCAACAGCTTTCAGTGCTGGCACTTTTCATCTCTGAGCAATTGCTCGACGTTTGCAATTTCTCACCTGAGCTCTCTTTAGAGTGCGCGAGAGGATGAGCAGAAGATGAGGTGGCTAAAGAAGCCCAGAGCCCCAGTGTTCTTAGGCCTACAAAAGCGCTTCCAAGGAAGGGTGCTGGCTAGCAACAGCTTCCAGTGCTGGCACTTTTCATCTCTGAGCAATTGCTCGACGTTTGCAATTTCTCAGCTCGTGTCTACGAGACGGAAAGAGAAGGACCGTGACGTTTGGTGGCTAGAGAAGCGCAAAGCCCCAGTGTTGCTGCGCCTGTGAAAGCGCTTCCAAGGAAGGGTGCTGGCTAGCAACAGCTTTCAGTGCTGGCACTTTTCATCTCTGAGCAATTGCTCGACGTTTGCAATTTCTCACCTGAGCTCTCTTCAGAGTGCGCGAGAGGATGAGCAGAAGATGAGGTGGCTAGAGAAGCCCAGAGCCCCAGTGTTCTTAGGCCTACAAAAGCGCTTCCAAGGAAGGGGGCTGGCTAGCAACAGCTTTCAGTGCTGGCACTTTTCATCTCTGAGCAATTGCTCGACGTTTGCAATTTCTCAGCTCGTGTCTACGAGACGGAAAGAGAATGACCGTGATGTTTGGTGCGTATAGAAGCGCAAAGCCCCAGTGTTGCTGCGCCTGTGAAAGCGCTTCCAAGGAAGGGTGCTGGCTAGCAAGAGCTTTCAGTGCTGGCACTTTTCATCTCTGAGCAATTGCTCGTCGTTTGCAATTTCTCACCTGAGCTCTCTTCAGAGTGCGCGAGAGGATGAGCAGAAGATGAGGTGGCTAAAGAAGCCCAGAGCCCCAGTGTTCTAAGGGCTACAAAAGCGCTTCCAAGGAAGGGTGCTGGCTAGCAACAGCTTCCAGTGCTGGCACTTTTCATCTCTGAGCAATTGCTCGACGTTTGCAATTTCTCAGCTCGTGTCTACGAGACGGAAAGAGAAGGACCGTGACGTTTGGTGGCTAGAGAAGCGCAAAGCCCCAGTGTTACTGCGCCTGTGAAAGCGCTTCCAAGGAAGGGTGCTGGCTAGCAACAGCTTTCAGTGCTGGCTCTATTCATCTCTGAGCAATTGCTCGACGTTTGCAATTTCTCAGCTCGTGTCTACCGACGGAAAGAGAAGGACCGTGACGTTTGGTGGGTAGAGAAGCGCAAAGCCCCAGTGTTGCTGCGCCTGTGAAAGCGCTTACAAGGAAGGGTGTTGGCTAGCAACAGCTTTCAGTGCTGGCACTTTTCATCTCTGAGCAATTGCTCGACGTTTGCAATTTCTCACCTGAGCTCTCTTTAGAGTGCGCGAGAGGATGAGCAGAAGATGAGGTGGCTAAAGAAGCCCAGAGCCCCAGTGTTCTTAGGCCTACAAAAGCGCTTCCAAGGAAGGGTGCTGGCTAGCAACAGCTTCCAGTGCTGGCACTTTTCATCTCTGAGCAATTGCTCGACGTTTGCAATTTCTCAGCTCGTGTCTACGAGACGGAAAGAGAAGGACCGTGACGTTTGGTGGCTAGAGAAGCGCAAAGCCCCAGTGTTGCTGCGCCTGTGAAAGCGCTTCCAAGGAAGGGTGCTGGCTAGCAACAGCTTTCAGTGCTGGCACTTTTCATCTCTGAGCAATTGCTCGACGTTTGCAATTTCTCAGCTCGTGTCTACGAGACGGAAAGAGAAGGACCGTGACGTTTGGTGCGTATAGAAGGGCAAAGCCCCAGTGTTACTGCGCCTGTGAAAGCGCTTCCAAGGAAGGGTGCTGGCTAGCAACAGCTGTCAGTGCTGGCACTTTTCATCTCTGAGCAATTGCTCGACGTTTGCAATTTCTCACCTGAGCTCTCTTTAGAGTGCGCGAGAGGATGAGCAGAAGATGAGGTGGCTAGAGAAGCCCAGAGCCCCACTGTTCTTAGGCCTACAAAAGCGCTTCCAAGGAAGGGGGCTGGCTAGCAACAGCTTTCAGTGCTGGCACTTTTCCTCTCTGAGCAATTGCTCGACGTTTGCAATTTCTCAGCTCGTGTCTACGAGACGGAAAGAGAAGGACCGTGACGTTTGGTGGGTAGAGAAGCGCAAAGCCCCAGTGTTGCTGCGCCTGTGAAAGCGCTTCCAAGGAAGGGTGCTGGCTAGCAAGAGCTTTCAGTGCTGGCACTTTTCATCTCTGAGCAATTGCTCGTCGTTTGCAATTTCTCACCTGAGCTCTCTTCAGAGTGCGCGAGAGGATGAGCAGAAGATGAGGTGGCTAAAGAAGCCCAGAGCCCCAGTGTTCTTAGGCCTACAAAAGCGCTTCCAAGGAAGGGTGCTGGCTAGCAAGAGCTTTCAGTGCTGGCACTTTTCATCTCTGAGCAATTGCTCGACGTTTGCAATTTCTCAGCTCGTGTCTACGAGACGGAAAGAGAAGGACCGTGACGTTTGGTGGCTAGAGAAGTGCAAAGCCCCAGTGTTGCTGCGCCTGTGAAAGCGCTTCCAAGGAAGGGTGCTGGCTAGCAAGAGCTTTCAGTGCTGGCACTTTTCATCTCTGAGCAATTGCTCGACGTTTGCAATTTCTCAGCTCGTGTCTACGAGACGGAAAGAGAAGGACCGTGATGTTTGGTGGCTATAGAAGCGCAAAGCCCCAGTGTTACTGCGCCTGTAAAGCGCTTCCAAGGAAGGGTGCTGGCTAGCAAGAGCTTTCAGTGCTGGCTCTATTCATCTCTGAGCAATTGCTCGACGTTTGCAATTTCTCAGCTCGTGTCTACCGACGGAAAGAGAAGGACCGTGACGTTTGGTGGGTAGAGAAGCGCAAAGCCCCAGTGTTGCTGCGCCTGTGAAA
This sequence comes from Sarcoramphus papa, assembly GCA_037962945.1. Lineage (NCBI taxonomy): Eukaryota > Metazoa > Chordata > Aves > Accipitriformes > Cathartidae > Sarcoramphus > Sarcoramphus papa. The sequence continues at coordinate 3,221,121 of JBBMRM010000093.1, read as the reverse complement.
GCGCTTCCAAGGAAGGGTGCTGGCTAGCAACAGCTTTCAGTGCTGGCACTTTTCATCTCTGAGCAATTGTTCGACGTTTGCAATTTCTCACCTGAGCTCTCTTTAGAGTGCGCGAGAGGATGAGCAGAAGATGAGGTGGCTAGAGAAGCCCAGAGCCCCAGTGTTCTTAGGCCTACAAAAGAGTTTCCAAGTAAGGGTGCTGGCTAGCAACAGCTTTCAGTGCTGGCACTTTTCATCTCTGAGCAATTGCTCGACGTTTGCAATTTCTCACCTGAGCTCTCTTCAGAGTGCGCGAGAGGATGAGCAGAAGATGAGGTGGCTAAAGAAGCCCAGAGCCCCAGTGTTCTAAGGGCTACAAAAGCGCTTCCAAGGAAGGGTGCTGGCTAGCAACAGCTTCCAGTGCTGGCACTTTTCATCTCTGAGCAATTGCTCGACGTTTGCAATTTCTCAGCTCGTGTCTACGAGACGGAAAGAGAAGGACCGTGACGTTTGGTGGCTAGAGAAGTGCAAAGCCCCAGTGTTGCTGCGCCTATGAAAGCACTTCCAAGGAAGGGTGCTGGCTAGCAAGAGCTTTCAGTGCTGGCACTTTTCATCTCTGAGCAATTGCTCGACGTTTGCAATTTCTCAGCTCGTGTCTACGAGACGGAAAGAGAAGGACCGTGATGTTTGGTGGCTATAGAAGCGCAAAGCCCCAGTGTTACTGCGCCTGTAAAGCGCTTCCAAGGAAGGGTGCTGGCTAGCAACAGCTTTCAGTGCTGGCTCTATTCATCTCTGAGCAATTGCTCGACATTTGCAATTTCTCAGCTCGTGTCTACCGACGGAAAGAGAAGGACCGTGACGTTTGGTGGGTAGAGAAGCGCAAAGCCCCAGTGTTGCTGCGCCTGTGAAAGCGCTTCCAAGGAAGGGTGCTGGCTAGCAAGAGCTTTCAGTGCTGGCACTTTTCATCTCTGAGCAATTGTTCGACGTTTGCAATTTCTCACCTGAGCTCTCTTTAGAGTGCGCGAGAGGATGAGCAGAAGATTAGGTGGCTAGAGAAGCCCAGAGCCCCAGTGTGCTTAGGCCTACAAAAGAGTTTCCAAGTAAGGGTGCTGGCTAGCAACAGCTTTCAGTGCTGGCACTTTTCATCTCTGAGCAATTGCTCGACGTTTGCAATTTCTCACCTGAGCTCTCTTTAGAGTGCGCGAGAGGATGAGCAGAAGATGAGGTGGCGAAAGAAGCCCAGAGCCCCAGTGTTCTTAGGCCTACAAAAGCGCTTCCAAGGAAGGGTGCTGGCTAGCAAGAGCTTTCAGTGCTGGCACTTTTCAGCTCTGAGCAATTGCTGGACGTTTGCAATTTCTCAGCTCGTGTCTACGAGACGGAAAGAGAAGGACCGTGACGTTTGGTGGGTAGAGAAGCGCAAAGCCCCAGTGTTGCTGCGCCTGTGAAAGCGCTTCCAAGGAAGGGTGCTGGCTAGCAACAGCTTTCAGTGCTGGCACTTTTCATCTCTGAGCAATTGCTCGACGTTTGCAATTTCTCAGCTCGTGTCTACGAGACGGAAAGAGAAGGACCGTGACGTTTGGTGGCTAGAGAAGTGCAAAGCCCCAGTGTTACTGCGCCTGTGAAAGCGCTTCCAAGGAAGGGTGCTGGCTAGTAAGAGCTTTCAGTGCTGGCACTTTTCATCTCTGAGCAATTGCTCGACGTTTGCAGTTTCTCACCTGAGCTCTCTTTAGAGTGCGCGAGAGGATGAGCAGAAGATGAGGTGGCTAGAGAAGCCCAGAGCCCCAGTGTTCTTAGGCCTACAAAAGCGCTTCCAAGGAAGGGTGCTGGCTAGCAACAGCTTCCAGTGCTGGCACTTTTCCTCTCTGAGCAATTGCTCGACGTTTGCAATTTCTCAGCTCGTGTCTACGAGACGGAAAGAGAAGGACCGTGACGTTTGGTGGGTAGAGAAGCGCAAAGCCCCAGTGTTGCTGCGCCTGTGAAAGCGCTTCCAAGGAAGGGTGCTGGCTAGCAACAGCTTTCAGTGCTGGCACTTTTCATCTCTGAGCAATTGCTCGACGTTTGCAATTTCTCACCTGAGCTCTCTTCAGAGTGCGCGAGAGGATGAGCAGAAGATGAGGTGGCTAAAGAAGCCCAGAGCCCCAGTGTTCTAAGGGCTACAAAAGCGCTTCCAAGGAAGGGTGCTGGCTAGCAACAGCTTCCAGTGCTGGCACTTTTCATCTCTGAGCAATTGCTCGACGTTTGCAATTTCTCAGCTCGTGTCTACGAGACGGAAAGAGAAGGACCGTGACGTTTGGTGGGTAGAGAAGCTCTAAGCCCCAGTGTTGCTGCGCCTGTGAAAGTGCTTCCAAGGAAGGGTGCTGGCTAGCAAGAGCTTTCAGTGCTGGCACTTTTCATCTCTGAGCAATTGCTCGACGTTTGCAATTTCTCAGCTCGTGTCTACGAGACGGAAAGAGAAGGACCGTGACGTTTGGTGGCTAGAGAAGCGCAAAGCCCCAGTGTTACTGCGCCTGTAAAGCGCTTCCAAGGAAGGGTGCTGGCTAGCAAGAGCTTTCAGTGCTGGCACTTTTCAGCTCTGAGCAATTGCTCGAAGTTTGCAATTTCTCAACTCGTGTCTACGAGACGGAAAGAGAAGGACCGTGACGTTTGGTGCGTATAGAAGCGCAAAGCCCCAGTGTTGCTGCGCCTGTGAAAGCGCTTCCAAGGAAGGGTGCTGGCTAGCAAGAGCTTTCAGAGCTGGCACTTTTCATCTCTGAGCAATTGCTGGACGTTTGCAATTTCTCACCTGAGCTCTCTTCAGAGTGCGCGAGAGGATGAGCAGAAGATTAGGTGGCTAGAGAAGCCCAGAGCCCCAGTGTTCTTAGGCCTACAAAAGCGCTTCCAAGGAAGGGTGCTGGCTAGCAACAGCTTCCAGTGCTGGCACTTTTCATCTCTGAGCAATTGCTCGACGTTTGCAATTTCTCACCTGAGCTCTCTTTAGAGTGCGCGAGAGGATGAGCAGAAGATGAGGTGGCTAGAGAAGCCCAGAGCCCCAGTGTTCTTAGGCCTACAAAAGCGCTTCCAAGGAAGGGTGCTGGCTAGCAACAGCTTCCAGTGCTGGCACTTTTCATCTCTGAGCAATTGCTCGACGTTTGCAATTTCTCAGCTCGTGTCTACGAGACGGAAAGAGAAGGACCGTGACGTTTGGTGGGTAGAGAAGCGCAAAGCCCCACTGTTACTGCGCCTGTAAAAGCGCTTCCAAGGAAGGGTGCTGGCTAGCAAGAGCTTTCAGTGCTGGCACTTTTCATCTCTGAGCAATTGCTCGACGTTTGCAATTTCTCACCTGAGCTCTCTTTAGAGTGCGCGAGAGGATGAGCAGAAGATGAGGTGGCTAGAGAAGCCCAGAGCCCCAGTGTTCTTAGGGCTACAAAAGCGCTTCCAAGGAAGGGTGCTGGCTAGCAACAGCTTCCAGTGCTGGCACTTTTCATCTCTGAGCAATTGCTCGACGTTTGCAATCTCTCAGCTCGTGTCTACGAGACGGAAAGAGAATGACCGTGACGTTTGGTGGGTAGAGAAGCGCAAAGCCCCAGTGTTGCTGCGCCTGTGAAAGCGCTTCCAAGGAAGGGTGCTGGCTAGCAAGAGCTTTCAGTGCTGGCACTTTTCATCTCTGAGCAATTGCTCGACGTTTGCAATTTCTCAGCTCGTGTCTACGAGACGGAAAGAGAAGGACCGTGACGTTTGGTGGCTAGAGAAGCGCAAAGCCCCAGTGTTACTGCGCCTGTGAAAGCGCTTCCAAGGAAGGGTGCTGGCTAGCAACAGCTGTCAGTGCTGGCACTTTTCATCTCTGAGCAATTGCTCGACGTTTGCAATTTCTCACCTGAGCTCTCTTTAGAGTGCGCGAGAGGATGAGCAGAAGATGAGGTGGCTAGAGAAGCCCAGAGCCCCAGTGTTCTTAGGCCTACAAAAGCGCTTCCAAGGAAGGGTGCTGGCTAGCAACAGCTTTCAGTGCTGGCACTTTTCCTCTCTGAGCAATTGCTGGACGTTTGCAATTTCTCAGCTCGTGTCTACGAGACGGAAAGAGAAGGACCGTGACGTTTGGTGGGTAGAGAAGCGCAAAGCCCCAGTGTTGCTGCGCCTGTGAAAGCGCTTCCAAGGAAGGGTGCTGGCTAGCAACAGCTTTCAGTGCTGGCACTTTTCATCTCTGAGCAATTGCTCGACGTTTGCAATTTCTCAGCTCGTGTCTACGAGACGGAAAGAGAAGGACCGTGACGTTTGGTGGCTAGAGAAGCGCAAAGCCCCAGTGTTACTGCGCCTGTAAAGCGCTTCCAAGGAAGGGTGCTGGCTAGCAACAGCTTTCAGTGCTGGCTCTATTCATCTCTGAGCAATTGCTCGACGTTTGCAATTTCTCAGCTCGTGTCTACCGACGGAAAGAGAAGGACCGTGACGTTTGGTGGGTAGAGAAGCGCAAAGCCCCAGTGTTGCTGCGCCTGTGAAAGCGCTTCCAAGGAAGGGTGCTGGCTAGCAAGAGCTTTCAGTGCTGGCACTTTTCATCTCTGAGCAATTGTTCGACGTTTGCAATTTCTCACCTGAGCTCTCTTTAGAGTGCGCGAGAGGATGAGCAGAAGATTAGGTGGCTAGAGAAGCCCAGAGCCCCAGTGTGCTTAGGCCTACAAAAGAGTTTCCAAGTAAGGGTGCTGGCTAGCAACAGCTTTCAGTGCTGGCACTTTTCATCTCTGAGCAATTGCTCGACGTTTGCAATTTGTCACCTGAGCTCTCTTTAGAGTGCGCGAGAGGATGAGCAGAAGATGAGGTGGCTAAAGAAGCCCAGAGCCCCAGTGTTCTTAGGCCTACAAAAGCGCTTCCAAGGAAGGGTGCTGGCTAGCAAGAGCTTTCAGTGCTGGCACTTTTCATCTCTGAGCAATTGCTGGACGTTTGCAATTTCTCAGCTCGTGTCTACGAGACGGAAAGAGAAGGACCGTGACGTTTGGTGGCTAGAGAAGCTCAAAGCCCCAGTGTTACTGCGCCTGTAAAAGCGCTTCCAAGGAAGGGTGCTGGCTAGCAACAGCTTTCAGTGCTGGCACTTTACTTCTCTGAGCAATTGCTCGACGTTTGCAATTTCTCACCTGAGGTCTCTTCAGAGTGCGCGAGAGGATGAGCAGAAGATGAGGTGGCTAAAGAAGCCCAGAGCCCCAGTGTTCTTAGGCCTACAAAAGCGCTTCCAAGGAAGGGTGCTGGCTAGCAACAGCTTCCAGTGCTGGCACTTTTCATCTCTGAGCAATTGCTCGACGTTTGCAATTTCTCAGCTCGTGTCTACGAGACGGAAAGAGAAGGACCGTGACGTTTGGTGGCTAGAGAAGCGCAAAGCCCCAGTGTTGCTGCGCCTGTGAAAGCGCTTCCAAGGAAGGGTGCTGGCTAGCAACAGCTTTCAGTGCTGGCACTTTTCATCTCTGAGCAATTGCTCGACGTTTGCAATTTCTCACCTGAGCTCTCTTTAGAGTGCGCGAGAGGATGAGCAGAAGATGAGGTGGCTAGAGAAGCCCAGAGCCCCAGTGTTCTTAGGCCTACAAAAGCGCTTCCAAGGAAGGGTGCTGGCTAGCAACAGCTGTCAGTGCTGGCACTTTTCATCTCTGAGCAATTGCTGGACGTTTGCAATTTCTAAGCTCGTGTCTACGAGACGGAAAGAGAAGGACCGTGACGTTTGGTGGGTAGAGAAGCGCAAAGCCCCAGTGTTACTGCGCCTGTAAAAGCGCTTCCAAGGAAGGGTGCTGGCTAGCAACAGCTTTCAGTGCTGGCACTTTTCATCTCTGAGCAATTGCTCGACGTTTGCAATTTCTCACCTGAGCTCTCTTTAGAGTGCGCGAGAGGATGAGCAGAAGATGAGGTGGCTAGAGAAGCCCAGAGCCCCAGTGTTCTTAGGCCTACAAAAGCGCTTCCAAGGAAGGGTGCTGGCTAGCAACAGCTTCCAGTGCTGGCACTTTTCATCTCTGAGCAATTGCTCGACGTTTGCAATTTCTCAGCTCGTATCTACGAGACGGAAAGAGAATGACTGTGACGTTTGGTGGCTAGAGAAGCGCAAAGCCCCAGTGTTGCTGCGCCTGTGAAAGCGCTTCCAAGGAAGGGTGCTGGCTAGCAAGAGCTTTCAGTGCTGGCACTTTTCATCTCTGAGCAATTGCTCGACGTTTGCAATTTCTCAGCTCGTGTCTACGAGACGGAAAGAGAAGGACCGTGACGTATGGTGCGTAGAGAAGTGCAAAGCCCCAGTGTTACTGCGCCTGTGAAAGCGCTTCCAAGGAAGGGTGCTGGCTAGCAACAGCTTTCAGTGCTGGCACTTTTCATCTCTGAGCAATTGCTCGACGTTTGCAATTTCTCAGCTCGTGTCTACGAGACGGAAAGAGAAGGACCGTGACGTTTGGTGGGTAGAGAAGCGCAAAGCCCCAGTGTTGCTGCGCCTGTGAAAGCGCTTCCAAGGAAGGGTGCTGGCTAGCAACAGCTTCCAGTGCTGGCACTTTTCATCTCTGAGCAATTGCTCGACGTTTGCAATTTCTCACCTGAGCTCTCTTCAGAGTGCGCGAGAGGATGAGCAGAAGATGAGGTGGCTAAAGAAGCCCAGAGCCCCAGTGTTCTTAGGCCTACAAAAGCGCTTCCAAGGAAGGGTGCTGGCTAGCAACAGCTTCCAGTGCTGGCACTTTTCATCTCTGAGCAATTGCTCGACGTTTGCAATTTCTCAGCTCGTGTCTACGAGACGGAAAGAGAAGGACCGTGACGTTTGGTGGCTAGAGAAGCGCAAAGCCCCAGTGTTGCTGCACCTGTGAAAGCGCTTCCAAGGAAGGGTGCTGGCTAGCAAGAGCTTTCAGTGCTGGCACTTTTCATCCCTGAGCAATTGCTCGACGTTTGCAATTTCTCAACTCGTGTCTACGAGACGGAAAGAGAATGACCGTGACGTTTGGTGGCTATAGAAGCGCAAAGCCCCAGTGTTACTGCGCCTGTAAAGCGCTTCCAAGGAAGGGTGTTGGCTAGCAACAGCTTTCAGTGCTGGCACTTTTCATCTCTGAGCAATTGCTCGACGTTTGCAATTTCTCACCTGAGCTCTCTTTAGAGTGCGCGAGAGGATGAGCAGAAGATGAGGTGGCTAGAGAAGCTCAGAGCCACAGTGTTCTAAGGGCTACAAAAGCGCTTCCAAGGAAGGGTGCTGGCTAGCAACAGCTTCCAGTGCTGGCACTTTTCATCTCTGAGCAATTGCTCGACGTTTGCAATTTCTCAGCTCGTGTCTACGAGACGGAAAGAGAATGACCGTGACGTTTGGTGCGTATAGAAGCGCAAAACCCCAGTGTTGCTGCGCCTGTGAAAGCGCTTCCAAGGAAGGGTGCTGGCTAGCAACAGCTTTCAGTGCTGGCACTTTTCATCTCTGAGCAATTGCTGGACGTTTGCAATTTCTCACCTGAGCTCTCTTTAGAGTGCGCGAGAGGATGAGCAGAAGATTAGGTGGCTAGAGAAGCCCAGAGCCCCAGTGTTGTTAGGCCTACAAAAGCGCTTCCAAGGAAGGGTGCTGGCTAGCAACAGCTTCCAGTGCTGGCACTTTTCATCTCTGAGCAATTGCTCGACGTTTGCAATTTCTCAGCTCGTGTCTACGAGACGGAAAGAGAATGACTGTGACGTTTGGTGGGTAGAGAAGCGCAAAGCCCCAGTGTTGCTGCGCCTGTGAAAGTGCTTCCAAGGAAGGGTGCTGGCTAGCAACAGCTTTCAGTGCTGGCACTTTTCTTCTCTGAGCAATTGCTCGACGTTTGCAATTTCTCACCTGAGCTCTCTTTAGAGTGCGCGAGAGGATGAGCAGAAGATTAGGTGGCTAGAGAAGCCCAGAGCCCCAGTGTTCTTAGGCCTACAAAAGCGCTTCCAAGGAAGGGTGCTGGCTAGCAACAGCTTTCAGTGCTGGCACTTTTCGTCTCTGAGCAATTGCTGGACGTTTGCAATTTCTCACCTGAGCTCTCTTTAGAGTGCGCGAGAGGATGAGCAGAAGATGAGGTGGCTAGAGAAGCCCAGAGCCCCAGTGTTCTTAGGCCTACAAAAGCGCTTCCAAGGAAGGGTGCTGGCTAGCAACAGCTTTCAGTGCTGGCACTTTTCATCTCTGAGCAATTGCTGGACGTTTGCAATTTCTCACCTGAGCTCTCTTTAGAGTGCGCGAGAGGATGAGCAGAAGATGAGGTGGCTAGAGAAGCCCAGAGCCCCAGTGTTCTTAGGCCTACAAAAGCGCTTCCAAGGAAGGGTGCTGGCTAGCAAGAGCTTTCAGTGCTGGCACTTTTCTTCTCTGAGCAATTGCTCGACGTTTGCAATTTCTCAGCTTGTGTCTATGAGACGGAAAGAGAAGGACCGTGACGTTTGGTGGCTAGAGAAGCGCAAAGCCCCAGTGTTACTGCGCTTGTGAAAGCGCTTCCAAGGAAGGGTGCTGGCTAGCAAGAGCTTTCAGTGCTGGCACTTTTCATCTCTGAGCAATTGCTCGACGTTTGCAATTTCTCACCTGAGCTCTCTTTAGAGTGCGCGAGAGGATGAGCAGAAGATGAGGTGGCTAGAGAAGCCCAGGGCCCCAGTGTTCTTAGGCCTACAAAAGCGCTTCCAAGGAAAGGGGCTGGCTAGCAAGAGCTTTCAGTGCTGGCACTTTTCATCTCGGAGCAATTGCTCGACGTTTGCAATTTCTCAGCTCGTGTCTACGAGACGGAAAGAGAAGGACCGTGACGTTTGGTGGGTAGAGAAGCGCAAAGCCCCAGTGTTACTGCGCCTGTGAAAGCGCTTCCAAGGAAGGGTGCTGGCTAGCAACAGCTTCCAGTGCTGGCACTTTTCATCTCTGAGCAATTGCTCGACGTTTGCAATTTCTCAGCTCGTGTCTATGAGACGGAAAGAGAATGACAGTGGCGTTTGGTGGCTAGAGAAGCGCAAAGCCCCAGTGTTGCTGCGCCTGTGAAAGCTCTTCCAAGGAAGGGTGCTGGCTAGCAACAGCTTTCAGTGCTGGCACTTTTCATCTCTGAGCAATTGCTCGACGTTTGCAATTTCTCACCTGAGCTCTCTTTAGAGTGCGCGAGAGGATGAGCAGAAGATGAGGTGGCTAGAGAAGCCCAGAGCCCCAGTGTTCTAAGGGCTACAAAAGAGTTTCCAAGGAAGGGTGCTGGCTAGCAACAGCTTTCAGTGCTGGCACTTTTCATCTCTTAGCAATTGCTCGACGTTTGCAATTTCTCACCTGAGCTCTCTTTAGAGTGCGCGAGAGGATGAGCAGAAGATGAGGTGGCTAGAGAAGCCCAGAGCCCCAGTGTTCTTAGCCCTACAAAAGCGCTTCCAAGGAAGGGTGCTGGCTAGCAACAGCTTTCAGTGCTGGCACTTTTCCTCTCTGAGCAATTGCTCGACCTTTGCAATTTCTCAGCTGGTGTCTACGAGACGGAAAGAGAAGGACCGTGACGTTTGGTGGCTAGAGAAGCGCAAAGCCCCAGTGTTACTGCGCCTGTGAAAGCGCTTCCAAGGAAGGGTGCTGGCTAGCAAGAGCTTTCAGTGCTGGCACTTTTCTTCTCTGAGCAATTGCTCGACGTTTGCAATTTCTCAGCTTGTGTCTATGAGACGGAAAGAGAAGGACCGTGACGTTTGGTGGCTAGAGAAGCGCAAAGCCCCAGTGTTACTGCGCTTGTGAAAGCGCTTCCAAGGAAGGGTGCTGGCTAGCAAGAGCTTTCAGTGCTGGCACTTTTCATCTCTGAGCAATTGCTCGACGTTTGCAATTTCTCACCTGAGCTCTCTTTAGAGTGCGCGAGAGGATGAGCAGAAGATGAGGTGGCTAGAGAAGCCCAGGGCCCCAGTGTTCTTAGGCCTACAAAAGCGCTTCCAAGGAAAGGGGCTGGCTAGCAAGAGCTTTCAGTGCTGGCACTTTTCATCTCGGAGCAATTGCTCGACGTTTGCAATTTCTCAGCTCGTGTCTACGAGACGGAAAGAGAAGGACCGTGACGTTTGGTGGGTAGAGAAGCGCAAAGCCCCAGTGTTACTGCGCCTGTGAAAGCGCTTCCAAGGAAGGGTGCTGGCTAGCAACAGCTTCCAGTGCTGGCACTTTTCATCTCTGAGCAATTGCTCGACGTTTGCAATTTCTCAGCTCGTGTCTATGAGACGGAAAGAGAATGACAGTGGCGTTTGGTGGCTAGAGAAGCGCAAAGCCCCAGTGTTGCTGCGCCTGTGAAAGCTCTTCCAAGGAAGGGTGCTGGCTAGCAACAGCTTTCAGTGCTGGCACTTTTCATCTCTGAGCAATTGCTCGACGTTTGCAATTTCTCACCTGAGCTCTCTTTAGAGTGCGCGAGAGGATGAGCAGAAGATGAGGTGGCTAGAGAAGCCCAGAGCCCCAGTGTTCTAAGGGCTACAAAAGAGTTTCCAAGGAAGGGTGCTGGCTAGCAACAGCTTTCAGTGCTGGCACTTTTCATCTCTTAGCAATTGCTCGACGTTTGCAATTTCTCACCTGAGCTCTCTTTAGAGTGCGCGAGAGGATGAGCAGAAGATGAGGTGGCTAGAGAAGCCCAGAGCCCCAGTGTTCTTAGCCCTACAAAAGCGCTTCCAAGGAAGGGTGCTGGCTAGCAACAGCTTTCAGTGCTGGCACTTTTCCTCTCTGAGCAATTGCTCGACCTTTGCAATTTCTCAGCTGGTGTCTACGAGACGGAAAGAGAAGGACCGTGACGTTTGGTGGCTAGAGAAGCGCAAAGCCCCAGTGTTACTGCGCCTGTGAAAGCGCTTCCAAGGAAGGGTGCTGGCTAGCAAGAGCTTTCAGTGCTGGCACTTTTCCTCTCTGAGCAATTGCTCGACGTTTGCAATTTCTCACCTGAGCTCTCTTCAGAGTGCGCGAGAGGATGAGCAGAAGATGAGGTGGCTAAAGAAGCCCAGAGCCCCACTGTTCTTAGGCCTACAAAAGCGCTTCCAAGGAAGGGGGCTGGCTAGCAAGAGCTTTCAGTGCTGGCACTTTTCATCTCTGAGCAATTGCTCGACGTTTGCAATTTCTCAGCTCGTGTCTACGAGACGGAAAGAGAAGGACCGTGACGTTTGGTGGCTAGAGAAGCGCAAAGCCCCAGTGTTACTGCGCCTGTGAAAGCGCTTCCAAGGAAGGGTGCTGGCTAGCAAGAGCTTTCAGTGCTGGCACTTTTCATCTCTGAGCAATTGCTGGACGTTTGCAATTTCTCAGCTCGTGTCTACGAGACGGAAAGAGAATGACCGTGACATTTGGTGCGTATAGAAGCGCAAAGCCCCAGTGTTGCTGCGCCTGTGAAAGCGCTTCCAAGGAAGGGTGCTGGCTAGCAACAGCTTTCAGTGCTGGCACTTTTCTTCTCTGAGCAATTGCTGGACGTTTGCAATTTCTCAGCTCGTGTATATCAGACGGAAAGAGAATGACTGTGACGTTTGGTGGGTAGAGAAGCGCAAAGCCCCAGTGTTACTGCGCCTGTAAAGCGCTTCCAAGGAAGGGTGCTGGCTAGCAACAGCTTTCAGTGCTGGCACTTTTCATCTCTGAGCAATTGCTCGACGTTTGCAATTTCTCACCTGAGCTCTCTTCAGAGTGCGCGAGAGGATGAGCAGAAGATGAGGTGGCTAGAGAAGCCCAGAGCCCCACTGTTCTAAGGGCTACAAAAGCGCTTCCAAGGAAGGGTGCTGGCTAGCAAGAGCTTTCAGTGCTGGCACTTTTCATCTCTGAGCAATTGCTCGACGTTTGCAATTTCTCAGCTCGTGTCTACAAGACGGAAAGAGAATGACAGTGACGTTTGGTGGCTAGAGAAGCGCAAAGCCCCAGTGTTGCTGCGCCTGTGAAAGCGCTTCCAAGGAAGGGTGCTGGCTAGCAAGAGCTTTCAGTGCTGGCACTTTTCATCTCTGAGCAATTGCTCGACGTTTGCAATTTCTCACCTGAGCTCTCTTCAGAGTGCGCGTGAGGATGAGCAGAAGATGAGGTGGCTAAAGAAGCCCAGAGCCCCAGTGTTCTTAGGCCTACAAAAGCGCTTCCAAGGAAGGGTGCTGGCTAGCAACAGCTTTCAGTGCTGGCACTTTTCATCTCTGAGCAATTGCTCGACGTTTGCAATTTCTCAGCTCGTGGCTACGAGACGGAAAGAGAAGGACCGTGACGTTTGGTGGCTAGAGAAGCGCAAAGCCCAAGTGTTGCTGCGCCTGTGAAAGCGCTTCCAAGGAAGGGTGCTGGCTAGCAAGAGCTTTCAGTGCTGGCACTTTTCATCTCTGAGCAATTGCTCGACGTTTGCAATTTCTCAGCTCGTGTGTACGAGACGGAAAGAGGACCGTGACGTTTGGTGCGTGTAGAAGTGCAAAGCCCCAGTGTTACTGCGCCTGTGAAAGCGCTTCCAAGGAAGGGTGCTGGCTAGCAAGAGCTTTCAGTGCTGGCACTTTTCATCTCTGAGCAATTGCTCGACCTTTGCAATTTCTCACCTGAGCTCTCTTTAGAGTGCGCGAGAGGATGAGCAGAAGATGAGGTGGCTAGAGAAGCCCAGAGCCACAGTGTTCTAAGGGCTACAAAAGCGCTTCCAAGGAAGGGTGCTGGCTAGCAAGAGCTTTCAGTGCTGGCACTTTTCATCTCTGAGCAATTGCTCAACGTTTGCAATTTCTCACCTGAGCTCTCTTTAGAGTGCGCGAGAGGATGAGCAGAAGATGAGGTGGCTAGAGAATCCCAGAGCCCCAGTGTTCTTAGGCCTACAAAAGCGCTTCCAAGGAAGGGTGCTGGCTAGCAAGAGCTTTCAGTGCTGGCACTTTTCATCTCTGAGCAATTGCTCGACGTTTGCAATTTCTCAGCTCGTGTCTACGAGACGGAAAGAGAAGGACCGTGACGTTTGGTGGCTAGAGAAGCGCAAAGCCCCAGTGTTGCTGCGCCTGTGAAAGCGCTTCCAAGGAAGGGTGCTGGCTAGCAACAGCTTTCAGTGCTGGCACTTTTCATCTCTGAGCAATTGCTCGACGTTTGCAATTTCTCAGCTCGTGTCTACGAGACGGAAAGAGAATGACTGTGATGTTTGGTGGGTAGAGAAGCGCAAAGCCCCAGTGTTGCTGCGCCTGTGAAAGCGCTTCCAAGGAAGGGTGCTGGCTAGCAACAGCTTTCAGTGCTGGCACTTTTCATCTCTGAGCAATTGCTGGACGTTTGCAATTTCTCACCTGAGCTCTCTTTAGAGTGCGCGAGAGGATGAGCAGAAGATTAGGTGGCTAGACAAGCCCAGAGCCCCACTGTTCTTAGGCCTACAAAAGCGCTTCCAAGGAAGGGTGCTGGCTAGCAACAGCTTTCAGTGCTGGCACTTTTCATCTCGGAGCAATTGCTTGACGTTTGCAATTTCTCAGCTCGTGTCTACGAGACGGAAAGAGAAGGACCGTGACGTTTGGTGCGTATAGAAGCGCAAAGCCCCACTGTTACTGCGCCTGTAAAAGCGCTTCCAAGGAAGGGTGCTGGCTAGCAAGAGCTTTCAGTGCTGGCACTTTTCATCTCTGAGCAATTGCTCGACGTTTGCAATTTCTCACCTGAGCTCTCTTTAGAGTGCGCGAGAGGATGAGCAGAAGATTAGGTGGCTAGAGAAGCCCAGAGCCCCAGTGTTCTTAGGCCTACAAAAGCGCTTCCAAGGAAGGGTGCTGGCTAGCAAGAGCTTTCAGTGCTGGCACTTTTCATCTCTGAGCAATTGCTCGACGTTTGCAATTTCTCAGCTCGTGTCTACGAGACGGAAAGAGAATGACTGTGACGTTTGGTGGGTAGAGAAGCGCAAAGCCCCAGTGTTGCTGCGCCTGTGAAAGCGCTTCCAAGGAAGGGTGCTGGCTAGCAAGAGCTTTCAGTGCTGGCACTTTTCATCTCTGAGCAATTGCTCGACGTTTGCAATTTCTCACCTGAGCTCTCTTTAGAGTGCGCGAGAGGATGAGCAGAAGATGAGGTGGCTAGAGAAGCCCAGAGCCCCAGTGTTCTTAGGCCTACAAAAGCGCTTCCAAGGAAGGGTGCTGGCTAGCAACAGCTTTCAGTGCTGGCACTTTTCCTCTCTGAGCAATTGCTGGACGTTTGCAATTTCTCAGCTCGTGTCTACGAGACGGAAAGAGAATGACCGTGATGTTTGGTGCGTATAGAAGCGCAAAGCCCCAGTGTTGCTGCGCCTGTGAAAGCGCTTCCAAGGAAGGGTGCTGGCTAGCAACAGCTTTCAGTGCTGGCACTTTTCATCTCTGAGCAATTGCTCGTCGTTTGCAATTTCTCACCTGAGGTCTCTTCAGAGTGCGCGAGAGGATGAGCAGAAGATGAGGTGGCTAAAGAAGCCCAGAGCCCCAGTGTTCTAAGGGCTACAAAAGCGCTTCCAAGGAAGGGTGCTGGCTAGCAACAGCTTCCAGTGCTGGCACTTTTCATCTCTGAGCAATTGCTGGACGTTTGCAATTTCTCAGCTCGTGTCTACGAGACGGAAAGAGAATGACCGTGACGTTTGGTGGCTAGAGAAGCGCAAAGCCCCAGTGTTACTGCGCCTGTGAAAGCGCTTCCAAGGAAGGGTGCTGGCTAGCAACAGCTTTCAGTGCTGGCTCTATTCATCTCTGAGCAATTGCTCGACGTTTGCAATTTCTCAGCTCGTGTCTACCGACGGAAAGAGAAGGACCGTGACGTTTGGTGGGTAGAGAAGCGCAAAGCCCCAGTGTTGCTGCGCCTGTGAAAGCGCTTACAAGGAAGGGTGTTGGCTAGCAACAGCTTTCAGTGCTGGCACTTTTCATCTCTGAGCAATTGCTCGACGTTTGCAATTTCTCACCTGAGCTCTCTTCAGAGTGCGCGAGAGGATGAGCAGAAGATGAGGTGGCTAGAGAATCCCAGAGCCCCAGTGTTCTTAGGCCTACAAAAGCGCTTCCAAGGAAGGGTGCTGGCTAGCAAGAGCTTTCAGTGCTGGCACTTTTCATCTCTGAGCAATTGCTCGACGTTTGCAATTTCTCAGCTCGTGGCTACGAGACGGAAAGAGAAGGACCGTGACGTTTGGTGGCTAGAGAAGCGCAAAGCCCCAGTGTTGCTGCGCCTGTGAAAGCGCTTCCAAGGAAGGGTGCTGGCTAGCAACAGCTTTCAGTGCTGGCACTTTTCATCTCTGAGCAATTGCTCGACGTTTGCAATTTCTCAGCTCGTGTCTACGAGACGGAAAGAGAATGACCGTGACGTTTGGTGGCTAGAGAAGCGCAAAGCCCCAGTGTTGCTGCGCCTGTGAAAGCGCTTCCAAGGAAGGGTGCTGGCTAGCAAGAGCTTTCAGTGCTGGCACTTTTCATCTCTGAGCAATTGCTCGACGTTTGCAATTTCTCACCTGAGCTCTCTTTAGAGTGCGCGAGAGGATGAGCAGAAGATGAGGTGGCTAAAGAAGCCCAGAGCCCCAGTGTTCTTAGGCCTACAAAAGCGATTCCAAGGAAGGGTGCTGGCCAGCAACAGCTTCCAGTGCTGGCACTTTTCATCTCTGAGCAATTGCTCGACGTTTGCAATTTCTCAGCTCGTGTCTATGAGACGGAAAGAGAATGACTGTGACGTTTGGTGGGTAGAGAAGCGCAAAGCCCCAGTGTTACTGCGCCTGTGAAAGCGCTTCCAAGGAAGGGTGCTGGCTAGCAACAGCTTTCAGAGCTGGCACTTTTCATCTCTGAGCAATTGCTCGACGTTTGCAATTTCTCACCTGAGCTCTCTTTAGAGTGCGCGAGAGGATGAGCAGAAGATGAGGTGGCTAGAGAAGCCCAGAGCCCCAGTGTTCTTAGCCCTACAAAAGCGCTTCCAAGGAAGGGTGCTGGCTAGCAACAGCTTTCAGTGCTGGCACTTTTCCTCTCTGAGCAATTGCTCGAAGTTTGCAATTTCTCAGCTGGTGTCTACGAGACGGAAAGAGAAGGACCGTGACGTTTGGTGGCTAGAGAAGCGCAAAGCCCCAGTGTTACTGCGCCTGTGAAAGCGCTTCCAAGGAAGGGTGCTGGCTAGCAAGAGCTTTCAGTGCTGGCACTTTTCCTCTCTGAGCAATTGCTCGACGTTTGCAATTTCTCACCTGAGCTCTCTTCAGAGTGCGCGAGAGGATGAGCAGAAGATGAGGTGGCTAAAGAAGCCCAGAGCCCCACTGTTCTTAGGCCTACAAAAGCGCTTCCAAGGAAGGGGGCTGGCTAGCAAGAGCTTTCAGTGCTGGCACTTTTCATCTCTGAGCAATTGCTCGACGTTTGCAATTTCTCAGCTCGTGTCTACGAGACGGAAAGAGAAGGACCGTGACGTTTGGTGGCTAGAGAAGCGCAAAGCCCCAGTGTTACTGCGCCTGTGAAAGCGCTTCCAAGGAAGGGTGCTGGCTAGCAAGAGCTTTCAGTGCTGGCACTTTTCATCTCTGAGCAATTGCTGGACGTTTGCAATTTCTCAGCTCGTGTCTACGAGACGGAAAGAGAATGACCGTGACATTTGGTGCGTATAGAAGCGCAAAGCCCCAGTGTTGCTGCGCCTGTGAAAGCGCTTCCAAGGAAGGGTGCTGGCTAGCAACAGCTTTCAGTGCTGGCACTTTTCTTCTCTGAGCAATTGCTGGACGTTTGCAATTTCTCAGCTCGTGTATATCAGACGGAAAGAGAATGACCGTGACGTTTGGTGGGTAGAGAAGCGCAAAGCCCCAGTGTTACTGCGCCTGTAAAGCGCTTCCAAGGAAGGGTGCTGGCTAGCAACAGCTTTCAGTGCTGGCACTTTTCATCTCTGAGCAATTGCTCGACGTTTGCAATTTCTCACCTGAGCTCTCTTCAGAGTGCGCGAGAGGATGAGCAGAAGATGAGGTGGCTAGAGAAGCCCAGAGCCCCAGTGTTCTAAGGGCTACAAAAGCGCTTCCAAGGAAGGGTGCTGGCTAGCAAGAGCTTTCAGTGCTGGCACTTTTCATCTCTGAGCAATTGCTCGACGTTTGCAATTTCTCAGCTCGTGTCTACAAGACGGAAAGAGAATGACAGTGACGTTTGGTGGCTAGAGAAGCGCAAAGCCCCAGTGTTGCTGCGCCTGTGAAAGCGCTTCCAAGGAAGGGTGCTGGCTAGCAAGAGCTTTCAGTGCTGGCACTTTTCATCTCTGAGCAATTGCTCGACGTTTGCAATTTCTCACCTGAGCTCTCTTCAGAGTGCGCGCGAGGATGAGCAGAAGATGAGGTGGCTAAAGAAGCCCAGAGCCCCAGTGTTCTTAGGCCTACAAAAGCGCTTCCAAGGAAGGGTGCTGGCTAGCAACAGCTTCCAGTGCTGGCACTTTTCATCTCTGAGCAATTGCTCGACGTTTGCAATTTCTCAGCTCGTGTCTACGAGACGGAAAGAGAATGACCGTGACGTTTGGTGGCTAGAGAAGCGCAAAGCCCCAGTGTTACTGCGCCTGTGAAAGCGCTTCCAAGGAAGGGTGCTGGCTAGCAACAGCTTTCAGTGCTGGCTCTATTCATCTCTGAGCAATTGCTCGACGTTTGCAATTTCTCAGCTCGTGTCTACCGACGGAAAGAGAAGGACCGTGACGTTTGGTGGGTAGAGAAGCGCAAAGCCCCAGTGTTGCTGCGCCTGTGAAAGCGCTTACAAGGAAGGGTGTTGGCTAGCAACAGCTTTCAGTGCTGGCACTTTTCATCTCTGAGCAATTGCTCGACGTTTGCAATTTCTCACCTGAGCTCTCTTCAGAGTGCGCGAGAGGATGAGCAGAAGATGAGGTGGCTAGAGAATCCCAGAGCCCCAGTGTTCTTAGGCCTACAAAAGCGCTTCCAAGGAAGGGTGCTGGCTAGCAAGAGCTTTCAGTGCTGGCACTTTTCATCTCTGAGCAATTGCTCGACGTTTGCAATTTCTCAGCTCGTGTCTACGAGACGGAAAGAGAAGGACCGTGACGTTTGGTGGCTAGAGAAGCGCAAAGCCCCAGTGTTGCTGCGCCTGTGAAAGCGCTTCCAAGGAAGGGTGCTGGCTAGCAACAGCTTTCAGTGCTGGCACTTTTCATCTCTGAGCAATTGCTCGACGTTTGCAATTTCTCAGCTCGTGTCTACGAGACGGAAAGAGAATGACCGTGACGTTTGGTGGCTAGAGAAGCGCAAAGCCCCAGTGTTGCTGCGCCTGTGAAAGCGCTTCCAAGGAAGGGTGCTGGCTAGCAAGAGCTTTCAGTGCTGGCACTTTTCATCTCTGAGCAATTGCTCGACGTTTGCAATTTCTCACCTGAGCTCTCTTTAGAGTGCGCGAGAGGATGAGCAGAAGATGAGGTGGCTAAAGAAGCCCAGAGCCCCAGTGTTCTTAGGCCTACAAAAGCGATTCCAAGGAAGGGTGCTGGCCAGCAACAGCTTCCAGTGCTGGCACTTTTCATCTCTGAGCAATTGCTCGACGTTTGCAATTTCTCAGCTCGTGTCTATGAGACGGAAAGAGAATGACTGTGACGTTTGGTGGGTAGAGAAGCGCAAAGCCCCAGTGTTACTGCGCCTGTGAAAGCGCTTCCAAGGAAGGGTGCTGGCTAGCAACAGCTTTCAGAGCTGGCACTTTTCATCTCTGAGCAATTGCTCGACGTTTGCAATTTCTCACCTGAGCTCTCTTTAGAGTGCGCGAGAGGATGAGCAGAAGATGAGGTGGCTAGAGAAGCCCAGAGCCCCAGTGTTCTTAGCCCTACAAAAGCGCTTCCAAGGAAGGGTGCTGGCTAGCAACAGCTTTCAGTGCTGGCACTTTTCATCTCTGAGCAATTGCTCGAAGTTTGCAATTTCTCAGCTGGTGTCTACGAGACGGAAAGAGAAGGACCGTGACGTTTGGTGGCTAGAGAAGCGCAAAGCCCCAGTGTTACTGCGCCTGTGAAAGCGCTTCCAAGGAAGGGTGCTGGCTAGCAAGAGCTTTCAGTGCTGGCACTTTTCCTCTCTGAGCAATTGCTCGACGTTTGCAATTTCTCACCTGAGCTCTCTTCAGAGTGCGCGAGAGGATGAGCAGAAGATGAGGTGGCTAAAGAAGCCCAGAGCCCCACTGTTCTTAGGCCTACAAAAGCGCTTCCAAGGAAGGGGGCTGGCTAGCAAGAGCTTTCAGTGCTGGCACTTTTCATCTCTGAGCAATTGCTCGACGTTTGCAATTTCTCAGCTCGTGTCTACGAGACGGAAAGAGAAGGACCGTGACGTTTGGTGGCTAGAGAAGCGCAAAGCCCCAGTGTTACTGCGCCTGTGAAAGCGCTTCCAAGGAAGGGTGCTGGCTAGCAAGAGCTTTCAGTGCTGGCACTTTTCATCTCTGAGCAATTGCTGGACATTTGCAATTTCTCAGCTCGTGTCTACGAGACGGAAAGAGAATGACCGTGACATTTGGTGCGTATAGAAGCGCAAAGCCCCAGTGTTGCTGCGCCTGTGAAAGCGCTTCCAAGGAAGGGTGCTGGCTAGCAACAGCTTTCAGTGCTGGCACTTTTCTTCTCTGAGCAATTGCTGGACGTTTGCAATTTCTCAGCTCGTGTATATCAGACGGAAAGAGAATGACCGTGACGTTTGGTGGGTAGAGAAGCGCAAAGCCCCAGTGTTACTGCGCCTGTAAAGCGCTTCCAAGGAAGGGTGCTGGCTAGCAACAGCTTTCAGTGCTGGCACTTTTCATCTCTGAGCAATTGCTCGACGTTTGCAATTTCTCACCTGAGCTCTCTTCAGAGTGCGCGAGAGGATGAGCAGAAGATGAGGTGGCTAGAGAAGCCCAGAGCCCCAGTGTTCTAAGGGCTACAAAAGCGCTTCCAAGGAAGGGTGCTGGCTAGCAAGAGCTTTCAGTGCTGGCACTTTTCATCTCTGAGCAATTGCTCGACGTTTGCAATTTCTCAGCTCGTGTCTACAAGACGGAAAGAGAATGACAGTGACGTTTGGTGGCTAGAGAAGCGCAAAGCCCCAGTGTTGCTGCGCCTGTGAAAGCGCTTCCAAGGAAGGGTGCTGGCTAGCAAGAGCTTTCAGTGCTGGCACTTTTCATCTCTGAGCAATTGCTCGACGTTTGCAATTTCTCACCTGAGCTCTCTTCAGAGTGCGCGCGAGGATGAGCAGAAGATGAGGTGGCTAAAGAAGCCCAGAGCCCCAGTGTTCTTAGGCCTACAAAAGCGCTTCCAAGGAAGGGTGCTGGCTAGCAACAGCTTTCAGTGCTGGCACTTTTCATCTCTGAGCAATTGCTCGACGTTTGCAATTTCTCAGCTCGTGTCTACGAGACGGAAAGAGAAGGACCGTGACGTTTGGTGGCTAGAGAAGCGCAAAGCCCAAGTGTTGCTGCGCCTGTGAAAGCGCTTCCAAGGAAGGGTGCTGGCTAGCAACAGCTTTCAGTGCTGGCACTTTTCATCTCTGAGCAATTGCTCGACGTTTGCAATTTCTCAGCTCGTGTCTACGAGATGGAAAGAGAAGGACCGTGACGTTTGGTGGCTAGAGAAGCGCAAAGCCCCAGTGTTACTGCGCCTGTAAAAGCGCTTCCAAGGAAGGGTGCTGGCTAGCAAGAGCTTTCAGTGCTGGCACTTTTCATCTCTGAGCAATTGCTCGACGTTTGCAATTTCTCACCTGAGCTCTCTTTATAGTGCGCGAGAGGATGAGCAGAAGATGAGGTGGCTAGAGAAGCCCAGAGCCACAGTGTTCTAAGGGCTACAAAAGCGCTTCCAAGGAAGGGTGCTGGCTAGCAAGAGCTTTCAGTGCTGGCACTTTTCATCTCTGAGCAATTGCTCAACGTTTGCAATTTCTCACCTGAGCTCTCTTTAGAGTGCGCGAGAGGATGAGCAGAAGATTAGGTGGCTAGAGAATCCCAGAGCCCCAGTGTTCTTAGGCCTACAAAAGCGCTTCCAAGGAAGGGTGCTGGCTAGCAAGAGCTTTCAGTGCTGGCACTTTTCATCTCTGAGCAATTGCTCGACGTTTGCAATTTCTCAGCTCGTGTCTACGAGACGGAAAGAGAAGGACCGTGACGTTTGGTGGCTAGAGAAGCGCAAAGCCCCAGTGTTGCTGCGCCTGTGAAAGCGCTTCCAAGGAAGGGTGCTGGCTAGCAACAGCTTTCAGTGCTGGCACTTTTCATCTCTGAGCAATTGCTCGACGTTTGCAATTTCTCAGCTCGTGTCTACGAGACGGAAAGAGAATGACTGTGATGTTTGGTGGGTAGAGAAGCGCAAAGCCCCAGTGTTGCTGCGCCTGTGAAAGCGCTTCCAAGGAAGGGTGCTGGCTAGCAACAGCTTTCAGTGCTGGCACTTTTCATCTCTGAGCAATTGCTGGACGTTTGCAATTTCTCACCTGAGCTCTCTTTAGAGTGCGCGAGAGGATGAGCAGAAGATTAGGTGGCTAGACAAGCCCAGAGCCCCACTGTTCTTAGGCCTACAAAAGCGCTTCCAAGGAAGGGTGCTGGCTAGCAACAGCTTTCAGTGCTGGCACTTTTCATCTCGGAGCAATTGCTTGACGTTTGCAATTTCTCAGCTCGTGTCTACGAGACGGAAAGAGAAGGACCGTGACGTTTGGTGCGTATAGAAGCGCAAAGCCCCACTGTTACTGCGCCTGTAAAAGCGCTTCCAAGGAAGGGTGCTGGCTAGCAAGAGCTTTCAGTGCTGGCACTTTTCATCTCTGAGCAATTGCTCGACGTTTGCAATTTCTCACCTGAGCTCTCTTTAGAGTGCGCGAGAGGATGAGCAGAAGATTAGGTGGCTAGAGAAGCCCAGAGCCCCAGTGTTCTTAGGCCTACAAAAGCGCTTCCAAGGAAGGGTGCTGGCTAGCAACAGCTTTCAGTGCTGGCACTTTTCATCTCTGAGCAATTGCTCGACGTTTGCAATTTCTCAGCTCGTGTCTACGAGACGGAAAGAGAATGACTGTGACGTTTGGTGGGTAGAGAAGCGCAAAGCCCCAGTGTTGCTGCGCCTGTGAAAGCGCTTCCAAGGAAGGGTGCTGGCTAGCAAGAGCTTTCAGTGCTGGCACTTTTCATCTCTGAGCAATTGCTCGACGTTTGCAATTTCTCACCTGAGCTCTCTTTAGAGTGCGCGAGAGGATGAGCAGAAGATGAGGTGGCTAGAGAAGCCCAGAGCCCCAGTGTTCTTAGGCCTACAAAAGCGCTTCCAAGGAAGGGGGCTGGCTAGCAACAGCTTTCAGTGCTGGCACTTTTCCTCTCTGAGCAATTGCTGGACGTTTGCAATTTCTCAGCTCGTGTCTACGAGACGGAAAGAGAATGACCATGATGTTTGGTGCGTATAGAAGCGCAAAGCCCCAGTGTTGCTGCGCCTGTGAAAGCGCTTCCAAGGAAGGGTGCTGGCTAGCAACAGCTTTCAGTGCTGGCACTTTTCATCTCTGAGCAATTGCTCGTCGTTTGCAATTTCTCACCTGAGCTCTCTTCAGAGTGCGCGAGAGGATGAGCAGAAGATGAGGTGGCTAAAGAAGCCCAGAGCCCCAGTGTTCTAAGGGCTACAAAAGCGCTTCCAAGGAAGGGTGCTGGCTAGCAACAGCTTCCAGTGCTGGCACTTTTCATCTCTGAGCAATTGCTGGACGTTTGCAATTTCTCAGCTCGTGTCTACGAGACGGAAAGAGAATGACCGTGACGTTTGGTGGCTAGAGAAGCGCAAAGCCCCAGTGTTACTGCGCCTGTGAAAGCGCTTCCAAGGAAGGGTGCTGGCTAGCAACAGCTTTCAGTGCTGGCTCTATTCATCTCTGAGCAATTGCTCGACGTTTGCAATTTCTCAGCTCGTGTCTACCGACGGAAAGAGAAGGACCGTGACGTTTGGTGGGTAGAGAAGCGCAAAGCCCCAGTGTTGCTGCGCCTGTGAAAGCGCTTACAAGGAAGGGTGTTGGCTAGCAACAGCTTTCAGTGCTGGCACTTTTCATCTCTGAGCAATTGCTCGACGTTTGCAATTTCTCACCTGAGCTCTCTTTAGAGTGCGCGAGAGGATGAGCAGAAGATGAGGTGGCTAAAGAAGCCCAGAGCCCCAGTGTTCTTAGGCCTACAAAAGCGCTTCCAAGGAAGGGTGCTGGCTAGCAACAGCTTCCAGTGCTGGCACTTTTCATCTCTGAGCAATTGCTCGACGTTTGCAATTTCTCAGCTCGTGTCTACGAGACGGAAAGAGAAGGACCGTGACGTTTGGTGGCTAGAGAAGCGCAAAGCCCCAGTGTTGCTGCGCCTGTGAAAGCGCTTCCAAGGAAGGGTGCTGGCTAGCAAGAGCTTTCAGTGCTGGCACTTTTCATCTCTGAGCAATTGCTCGACGTTTGCAATTTCTCACCTGAGCTCTCTTCAGAGTGCGCGAGAGGATGAGCAGAAGATGAGGTGGCTAGAGAAGCCCAGAGCCCCAGTCTTCTTAGGCCTACAAAAGCGCTTCCAAGGAAGGGGGCTGGCTAGCAACAGCTTTCAGTGCTGGCACTTTTCCTCTCTGAGCAATTGCTGGACGTTTGCAATTTCTCAGCTCGTGTCTACGAGACGGAAAGAGAATGACCGTGATGTTTGGTGCGTATAGAAGCGCAAAGCCCCAGTGTTGCTGCGCCTGTGAAAGCGCTTCCAAGGAAGGGTGCTGGCTAGCAAGAGCTTTCAGTGCTGGCACTTTTCATCTCTGAGCAATTGCTCGTCGTTTGCAATTTCTCACCTGAGCTCTCTTCAGAGTGCGCGAGAGGATGAGCAGAAGATGAGGTGGCTAAAGAAGCCCAGAGCCCCAGTGTTCTAAGGGCTACAAAAGCGCTTCCAAGGAAGGGTGCTGGCTAGCAACAGCTTCCAGTGCTGGCACTTTTCATCTCTGAGCAATTGCTCGACGTTTGCAATTTCTCAGCTCGTGTCTACGAGACGGAAAGAGAAGGACCGTGACGTTTGGTGGCTAGAGAAGCGCAAAGCCCCAGTGTTACTGCGCCTGTGAAAGCGCTTCCAAGGAAGGGTGCTGGCTAGCAACAGCTTTCAGTGCTGGCTCTATTCATCTCTGAGCAATTGCTCGACGTTTGCAATTTCTCAGCTCGTGTCTACCGACGGAAAGAGAAGGACCGTGACGTTTGGTGGGTAGAGAAGCGCAAAGCCCCAGTGTTGCTGCGCCTGTGAAAGCGCTTACAAGGAAGGGTGTTGGCTAGCAACAGCTTTCAGTGCTGGCACTTTTCATCTCTTAGCAATTGCTCGACGTTTGCAATTTCTCACCTGAGCTCTCTTTAGAGTGCGCGAGAGGATGAGCAGAAGATGAGGTGGCTAAAGAAGCCCAGAGCCCCACTGTTCTTAGGCCTACAAAAGCGCTTCCAAGGAAGGGTGCTGGCTAGCAACAGCTTCCAGTGCTGGCACTTTTCATCTCTGAGCAATTGCTCGACGTTTGCAATTTCTCAGCTCGTGTCTACGAGACGGAAAGAGAAGGACCGTGACGTTTGGTGGCTAGAGAAGCGCAAAGCCCCAGTGTTGCTGCGCCTGTGAAAGCGCTTCCAAGGAAGGGTGCTGGCTAGCAACAGCTTTCAGTGCTGGCACTTTTCATCTCTGAGCAATTGCTCGACGTTTGCAATTTCTCAGCTCGTGTCTACGAGACGGAAAGAGAAGGACCGTGACGTTTGGTGCGTATAGAAGGGCAAAGCCCCAGTGTTACTGCGCCTGTGAAAGCGCTTCCAAGGAAGGGTGCTGGCTAGCAACAGCTGTCAGTGCTGGCACTTTTCATCTCTGAGCAATTGCTCGACGTTTGCAATTTCTCACCTGAGCTCTCTTTAGAGTGCGCGAGAGGATGAGCAGAAGATGAGGTGGCTAGAGAAGCCCAGAGCCCCACTGTTCTTAGGCCTACAAAAGCGCTTCCAAGGAAGGGGGCTGGCTAGCAACAGCTTTCAGTGCTGGCACTTTTCCTCTCTGAGCAATTGCTCGACGTTTGCAATTTCTCAGCTCGTGTCTACGAGACGGAAAGAGAAGGACCGTGACGTTTGGTGGGTAGAGAAGCGCAAAGCCCCAGTGTTGCTGCGCCTGTGAAAGCGCTTCCAAGGAAGGGTGCTGGCTAGCAAGAGCTTTCAGTGCTGGCACTTTTCATCTCTGAGCAATTGCTCGTCGTTTGCAATTTCTCACCTGAGCTCTCTTCAGAGTGCGCGAGAGGATGAGCAGAAGATGAGGTGGCTAAAGAAGCCCAGAGCCCCACTGTTCTTAGGCCTACAAAAGCGCTTCCAAGGAAGGGTGCTGGCTAGCAAGAGCTTTCAGTGCTGGCACTTTTCATCTCTGAGCAATTGCTCGACGTTTGCAATTTCTCAGCTCGTGTCTACGAGACGGAAAGAGAAGGACCGTGACGTTTGGTGGCTAGAGAAGTGCAAAGCCCCAGTGTTGCTGCGCCTGTGAAAGCGCTTCCAAGGAAGGGTGCTGGCTAGCAAGAGCTTTCAGTGCTGGCACTTTTCATCTCTGAGCAATTGCTCGACGTTTGCAATTTCTCAGCTCGTGTCTACGAGACGGAAAGAGAAGGACCGTGATGTTTGGTGGCTATAGAAGCGCAAAGCCCCAGTGTTACTGCGCCTGTAAAGCGCTTCCAAGGAAGGGTGCTGGCTAGCAAGAGCTTTCAGTGCTGGCTCTATTCATCTCTGAGCAATTGCTCGACGTTTGCAATTTCTCAGCTCGTGTCTACCGACGGAAAGAGAAGGACCGTGACGTTTGGTGGGTAGAGAAGCGCAAAGCCCCAGTGTTGCTGCGCCTGTGAAAGCGCTTCCAAGGAAGGGTGCTGGCTAGCAACAGCTTTCAGTGCTGGCACTTTTCATCTCTGAGCAATTGTTCGACGTTTGCAATTTCTCACCTGAGCTCTCTTTAGAGTGCGCGAGAGGATGAGCAGAAGATGAGGTGGCTAGAGAAGCCCAGAGCCCCAGTGTTCTTAGGCCTACAAAAGAGTTTCCAAGTAAGGGTGCTGGCTAGCAACAGCTTTCAGTGCTGGCACTTTTCATCTCTGAGCAATTGCTCGACGTTTGCAATTTCTCACCTGAGCTCTCTTCAGAGTGCGCGAGAGGATGAGCAGAAGATGAGGTGGCTAAAGAAGCCCAGAGCCCCAGTGTTCTAAGGGCTACAAAAGCGCTTCCAAGGAAGGGTGCTGGCTAGCAACAGCTTCCAGTGCTGGCACTTTTCATCTCTGAGCAATTGCTCGACGTTTGCAATTTCTCAGCTCGTGTCTACGAGACGGAAAGAGAAGGACCGTGACGTTTGGTGGCTAGAGAAGTGCAAAGCCCCAGTGTTGCTGCGCCTGTGAAAGCACTTCCAAGGAAGGGTGCTGGCTAGCAAGAGCTTTCAGTGCTGGCACTTTTCATCTCTGAGCAATTGCTCGACGTTTGCAATTTCTCAGCTCGTGTCTACGAGACGGAAAGAGAAGGACCGTGATGTTTGGTGGCTATAGAAGCGCAAAGCCCCAGTGTTACTGCGCCTGTAAAGCGCTTCCAAGGAAGGGTGCTGGCTAGCAACAGCTTTCAGTGCTGGCTCTATTCATCTCTGAGCAATTGCTCGACATTTGCAATTTCTCAGCTCGTGTCTACCGACGGAAAGAGAAGGACCGTGACGTTTGGTGGGTAGAGAAGCGCAAAGCCCCAGTGTTGCTGCGCCTGTGAAAGCGCTTCCAAGGAAGGGTGCTGGCTAGCAAGAGCTTTCAGTGCTGGCACTTTTCATCTCTGAGCAATTGTTCGACGTTTGCAATTTCTCACCTGAGCTCTCTTTAGAGTGCGCGAGAGGATGAGCAGAAGATTAGGTGGCTAGAGAAGCCCAGAGCCCCAGTGTGCTTAGGCCTACAAAAGAGTTTCCAAGTAAGGGTGCTGGCTAGCAACAGCTTTCAGTGCTGGCACTTTTCATCTCTGAGCAATTGCTCGACGTTTGCAATTTGTCACCTGAGCTCTCTTTAGAGTGCGCGAGAGGATGAGCAGAAGATGAGGTGGCGAAAGAAGCCCAGAGCCCCAGTGTTCTTAGGCCTACAAAAGCGCTTCCAAGGAAGGGTGCTGGCTAGCAAGAGCTTTCAGTGCTGGCACTTTTCAGCTCTGAGCAATTGCTGGACGTTTGCAATTTCTCAGCTCGTGTCTACGAGACGGAAAGAGAAGGACCGTGACGTTTGGTGCGTGTAGAAGTGCAAAGCCCCAGTGTTACTGCGCCTGTAAAAGCGCTTCCAAGGAAGGGTGCTGGCTAGCAACAGCTTTCAGTGCTGGCACTTTACTTCTCTGAGCAATTGCTCGACGTTTGCAATTTCTCACCTGAGCTCTCTTCAGAGTGCGCGAGAGGATGAGCAGAAGATGAGGTGGCTAAAGAAGCCCAGAGCCCCACTGTTCTTAGGCCTACAAAAGCGCTTCCAAGGAAGGGTGCTGGCTAGCAACAGCTTCCAGTGCTGGCACTTTTCATCTCTGAGTAATTGCTCGACGTTTGCAATTTCTCAGCTCGTGTCTACGAGATGGAAAGAGAAGGACCGTGACGTTTGGTGGCTAGAGAAGCGCAAAGCCCCAGTGTTACTGCGCCTGTAAAAGCGCTTCCAAGGAAGGGTGCTGGCTAGCAAGAGCTTTCAGTGCTGGCACTTTTCATCTCTGAGCAATTGCTCGACGTTTGCAATTTCTCACCTGAGCTCTCTTTAGAGTGCGCGAGAGGATGAGCAGAAGATGAGGTGGCTAGAGAAGCCCAGAGCCCCAGTGTTCTTAGGCCTACAAAAGCGCTTCCAAGGAAGGGTGCTGGCTAGCAACAGCTTCCAGTGCTGGCACTTTTCATCTCTGAGCAATTGCTCGACGTTTGCAATTTCTCAGCTCGTGTCTACGAGACGGAAAGAGAATGACTGTGACGTTTGGTGGGTAGAGAAGCGCAAAGCCCCAGTGTTGCTGCGCCTGTGAAAGCGCTTCCAAGGAAGGGTGCTGGCTAGCAACAGCTTTCAGTGCTGGCACTTTTCATCTCTGAGCAATTGCTCGACGTTTGCAATTTCTCAGCTCGTGTCTACGAGACGGAAAGAGAAGGACCGTGACGTTTGGTGGCTAGAGAAGTGCAAAGCCCCAGTGTTACTGCGCCTGTGAAAGCGCTTCCAAGGAAGGGTGCTGGCTAGTAAGAGCTTTCAGTGCTGGCACTTTTCATCTCTGAGCAATTGCTCGACGTTTGCAGTTTCTCACCTGAGCTCTCTTTAGAGTGCGCGAGAGGATGAGCAGAAGATGAGGTGGCTAGAGAAGCCCAGAGCCCCAGTGTTCTTAGGCCTACAAAAGCGCTTCCAAGGAAGGGTGCTGGCTAGCAACAGCTTCCAGTGCTGGCACTTTTCCTCTCTGAGCAATTGCTCGACGTTTGCAATTTCTCAGCTCGTGTCTACGAGACGGAAAGAGAAGGACCGTGACGTTTGGTGGGTAGAGAAGCGCAAAGCCCCAGTGTTGCTGCGCCTGTGAAAGCGCTTCCAAGGAAGGGTGCTGGCTAGCAACAGCTTTCAGTGCTGGCACTTTTCATCTCTGAGCAATTGCTCGACGTTTGCAATTTCTCACCTGAGCTCTCTTCAGAGTGCGCGAGAGGATGAGCAGAAGATGAGGTGGCTAAAGAAGCCCAGAGCCCCAGTGTTCTAAGGGCTACAAAAGCGCTTCCAAGGAAGGGTGCTGGCTAGCAACAGCTTCCAGTGCTGGCACTTTTCATCTCTGAGCAATTGCTCGACGTTTGCAATTTCTCAGCTCGTGTCTACGAGACGGAAAGAGAAGGACCGTGACGTTTGGTGGGTAGAGAAGCTCTAAGCCCCAGTGTTGCTGCGCCTGTGAAAGCGCTTCCAAGGAAGGGTGCTGGCTAGCAAGAGCTTTCAGTGCTGGCACTTTTCATCTCTGAGCAATTGCTCGACGTTTGCAATTTCTCAGCTCGTGTCTACGAGACGGAAAGAGAAGGACCGTGACGTTTGGTGGCTAGAGAAGCGCAAAGCCCCAGTGTTACTGCGCCTGTAAAGCGCTTCCAAGGAAGGGTGCTGGCTAGCAAGAGCTTTCAGTGCTGGCACTTTTCAGCTCTGAGCAATTGCTCGAAGTTTGCAATTTCTCAACTCGTGTCTACGAGACGGAAAGAGAAGGACCGTGACGTTTGGTGCGTATAGAAGCGCAAAGCCCCAGTGTTGCTGCGCCTGTGAAAGCGCTTCCAAGGAAGGGTGCTGGCTAGCAAGAGCTTTCAGAGCTGGCACTTTTCATCTCTGAGCAATTGCTGGACGTTTGCAATTTCTCACCTGAGCTCTCTTCAGAGTGCGCGAGAGGATGAGCAGAAGATTAGGTGGCTAGAGAAGCCCAGAGCCCCAGTGTTCTTAGGCCTACAAAAGCGCTTCCAAGGAAGGGTGCTGGCTAGCAACAGCTTCCAGTGCTGGCACTTTTCATCTCTGAGCAATTGCTGGACGTTTGCAATTTCTCACCTGAGCTCTCTTTAGAGTGCGCGAGAGGATGAGCAGAAGATTAGGTGGCTAGAGAAGCCCAGAGCCCCAGTGTTCTTAGGCCTACAAAAGCGCTTCCAAGGAAGGGTGCTGGCTAGCAACAGCTTTCAGTGCTGGCACTTTTCATCTCTGAGCAATTGCTCGACGTTTGCAATTTCTCAGCTCGTGTCTACGAGACGGAAAGAGAAGGACCGTGACGTTTGGTGGGTAGAGAAGCGCAAAGCCCCACTGTTACTGCGCCTGTAAAAGCGCTTCCAAGGAAGGGTGCTGGCTAGCAAGAGCTTTCAGTGCTGGCACTTTTCATCTCTGAGCAATTGCTCGACGTTTGCAATTTCTCACCTGAGCTCTCTTTAGAGTGCGCGAGAGGATGAGCAGAAGATGAGGTGGCTAGAGAAGCCCAGAGCCCCAGTGTTCTTAGGGCTACAAAAGCGCTTCCAAGGAAGGGTGCTGGCTAGCAACAGCTTCCAGTGCTGGCACTTTTCATCTCTGAGCAATTGCTCGACGTTTGCAATCTCTCAGCTCGTGTCTACGAGACGGAAAGAGAAGGACCGTGACGTTTGGTGGGTAGAGAAGCGCAAAGCCCCAGTGTTGCTGCGCCTGTGAAAGCGCTTCCAAGGAAGGGTGCTGGCTAGCAAGAGCTTTCAGTGCTGGCACTTTTCATCTCTGAGCAATTGCTCGACGTTTGCAATTTCTCAGCTCGTGTCTACGAGATGGAAAGAGAAGGACCGTGACGTTTGGTGGCTAGAGAAGCGCAAAGCCCCAGTGTTACTGCGCCTGTGAAAGCGCTTCCAAGGAAGGGTGCTGGCTAGCAACAGCTGTCAGTGCTGGCACTTTTCATCTCTGAGCAATTGCTCGACGTTTGCAATTTCTCACCTGAGCTCTCTTTAGAGTGCGCGAGAGGATGAGCAGAAGATGAGGTGGCTAGAGAAGCCCAGAGCCCCACTGTTCTTAGGCCTACAAAAGCGCTTCCAAGGAAGGGTGCTGGCTAGCAACAGCTTTCAGTGCTGGCACTTTTCCTCTCTGAGCAATTGCTGGACGTTTGCAATTTCTCAGCTCGTGTCTACGAGACGGAAAGAGAAGGACCGTGACGTTTGGTGGGTAGAGAAGCGCAAAGCCCCAGTGTTGCTGCGCCTGTGAAAGCGCTTCCAAGGAAGGGTGCTGGCTAGCAACAGCTTTCAGTGCTGGCACTTTTCATCTCTGAGCAATTGCTCGACGTTTGCAATTTCTCAGCTCGTGTCTACGAGACGGAAAGAGAAGGACCGTGACGTTTGGTGGCTAGAGAAGCGCAAAGCCCCAGTGTTACTGCGCCTGTAAAGCGCTTCCAAGGAAGGGTGCTGGCTAGCAACAGCTTTCAGTGCTGGCTCTATTCATCTCTGAGCAATTGCTCGACGTTTGCAATTTCTCAGCTCGTGTCTACCGACGGAAAGAGAAGGACCGTGACGTTTGGTGGGTAGAGAAGCGCAAAGCCCCAGTGTTGCTGCGCCTGTGAAAGCGCTTCCAAGGAAGGGTGCTGGCTAGCAAGAGCTTTCAGTGCTGGCACTTTTCATCTCTGAGCAATTGTTCGACGTTTGCAATTTCTCACCTGAGCTCTCTTTAGAGTGCGCGAGAGGATGAGCAGAAGATTAGGTGGCTAGAGAAGCCCAGAGCCCCAGTGTGCTTAGGCCTACAAAAGAGTTTCCAAGTAAGGGTGCTGGCTAGCAACAGCTTTCAGTGCTGGCACTTTTCATCTCTGAGCAATTGCTCGACGTTTGCAATTTGTCACCTGAGCTCTCTTTAGAGTGCGCGAGAGGATGAGCAGAAGATGAGGTGGCTAAAGAAGCCCAGAGCCCCAGTGTTCTTAGGCCTACAAAAGCGCTTCCAAGGAAGGGTGCTGGCTAGCAAGAGCTTTCAGTGCTGGCACTTTTCAGCTCTGAGCAATTGCTGGACGTTTGCAATTTCTCAGCTCGTGTCTACGAGACGGAAAGAGAAGGACCGTGACGTTTGGTGGCTAGAGAAGCTCAAAGCCCCAGTGTTACTGCGCCTGTGAAAGCGCTTCCAAGGAAGGGTGCTGGCTAGCAACAGCTTTCAGTGCTGGCACTTTACTTCTCTGAGCAATTGCTCGACGTTTGCAATTTCTCACCTGAGGTCTCTTCAGAGTGCGCGAGAGGATGAGCAGAAGATGAGGTGGCTAAAGAAGCCCAGAGCCCCAGTGTTCTTAGGCCTACAAAAGCGCTTCCAAGGAAGGGTGCTGGCTAGCAACAGCTTCCAGTGCTGGCACTTTTCATCTCTGAGCAATTGCTGGACGTTTGCAATTTCTCAGCTCGTGTCTACGAGACGGAAAGAGAATGACCGTGACGTTTGGTGGCTAGAGAAGCGCAAAGCCCCAGTGTTGCTGCGCCTGTGAAAGCGCTTCCAAGGAAGGGTGCTGGCTAGCAACAGCTTTCAGTGCTGGCACTTTTCATCTCTGAGCAATTGCTCGACGTTTGCAATTTCTCACCTGAGCTCTCTTTAGAGTGCGCGAGAGGATGAGCAGAAGATGAGGTGGCTAGAGAAGCCCAGAGCCCCAGTGTTCTTAGGCCTACAAAAGCGCTTCCAAGGAAGGGTGCTGGCTAGCAACAGCTGTCAGTGCTGGCACTTTTCATCTCTGAGCAATTGCTGGACGTTTGCAATTTCTAAGCTCGTGTCTACGAGACGGAAAGAGAAGGACCGTGACGTTTGGTGGGTAGAGAAGCGCAAAGCCCCAGTGTTACTGCGCCTGTAAAAGCGCTTCCAAGGAAGGGTGCTGGCTAGCAAGAGCTTTCAGTGCTGGCACTTTTCATCTCTGAGCAATTGCTCGACGTTTGCAATTTCTCACCTGAGCTCTCTTTAGAGTGCGCGAGAGGATGAGCAGAAGATGAGGTGGCTAGAGAAGCCCAGAGCCCCAGTGTTCTTAGGCCTACAAAAGCGCTTCCAAGGAAGGGTGCTGGCTAGCAACAGCTTCCAGTGCTGGCACTTTTCATCTCTGAGCAATTGCTCGACGTTTGCAATTTCTCAGCTCGTATCTACGAGACGGAAAGAGAATGACTGTGACGTTTGGTGGCTAGAGAAGCGCAAAGCCCCAGTGTTGCTGCGCCTGTGAAAGCGCTTCCAAGGAAGGGTGCTGGCTAGCAAGAGCTTTCAGTGCTGGCACTTTTCATCTCTGAGCAATTGCTCGACGTTTGCAATTTCTCAGCTCGTGTCTACGAGACGGAAAGAGAAGGACCGTGACGTTTGGTGCGTAGAGAAGTGCAAAGCCCCAGTGTTACTGCGCCTGTGAAAGCGCTTCCAAGGAAGGGTGCTGGCTAGCAAGAGCTTTCAGTGCTGGCACTTTTCATCTCTGAGCAATTGCTCGACGTTTGCAATTTCTCAGCTCGTGTCTACGAGACGGAAAGAGAAGGACCGTGACGTTTGGTGGGTAGAGAAGCGCAAAGCCCCAGTGTTGCTGCGCCTGTGAAAGCGCTTCCAAGGAAGGGTGCTGGCTAGCAAGAGCTTTCAGTGCTGGCACTTTTCATCTCTGAGCAATTGCTCGACGTTTGCA
This sequence comes from Sarcoramphus papa, assembly GCA_037962945.1. Classification (NCBI taxonomy): domain Eukaryota; kingdom Metazoa; phylum Chordata; class Aves; order Accipitriformes; family Cathartidae; genus Sarcoramphus; species Sarcoramphus papa. The sequence goes on along the minus strand of JBBMRM010000093.1, from coordinate 3,188,440 downwards.
ATTTCTCACCTGAGCTCTCTTCAGAGTGCGCGAGAGGATGAGCAGAAGATGAGGTGGCTAAAGAAGCCCAGAGCCCCAGTGTTCTTAGGCCTACAAAAGCGCTTCCAAGGAAGGGTGCTGGCTAGCAACAGCTTCCAGTGCTGGCACTTTTCATCTCTGAGCAATTGCTCGACGTTTGCAATTTCTCAGCTCGTGTCTACGAGACGGAAAGAGAAGGACCGTGACGTTTGGTGGCTAGAGAAGCGCAAAGCCCCAGTGTTGCTGCACCTGTGAAAGCGCTTCCAAGGAAGGGTGCTGGCTAGCAAGAGCTTTCAGTGCTGGCACTTTTCATCTCTGAGCAATTGCTCGACGTTTGCAATTTCTCAACTCGTGTCTACGAGACGGAAAGAGAATGACCGTGACGTTTGGTGGCTATAGAAGCGCAAAGCCCCAGTGTTACTGCGCCTGTAAAGCGCTTCCAAGGAAGGGTGTTGGCTAGCAACAGCTTTCAGTGCTGGCACTTTTCATCTCTGAGCAATTGCTCGACGTTTGCAATTTCTCACCTGAGCTCTCTTTAGAGTGCGCGAGAGGATGAGCAGAAGATGAGGTGGCTAGAGATGCTCAGAGCCACAGTGTTCTAAGGGCTACAAAAGCGCTTCCAAGGAAGGGTGCTGGCTAGCAACAGCTTCCAGTGCTGGCACTTTTCATCTCTGAGCAATTGCTCGACGTTTGCAATTTCTCAGCTCGTGTCTACGAGACGGAAAGAGAATGACCGTGACGTTTGGTGCGTATAGAAGCGCAAAACCCCAGTGTTGCTGCGCCTGTGAAAGCGCTTCCAAGGAAGGGTGCTGGCTAGCAACAGCTTTCAGTGCTGGCACTTTTCATCTCTGAGCAATTGCTGGACGTTTGCAATTTCTCACCTGAGCTCTCTTTAGAGTGCGCGAGAGGATGAGCAGAAGATTAGGTGGCTAGAGAAGCCCAGAGCCCCAGTGTTGTTAGGCCTACAAAAGCGCTTCCAAGGAAGGGTGCTGGCTAGCAACAGCTTCCAGTGCTGGCACTTTTCATCTCTGAGCAATTGCTCGACGTTTGCAATTTCTCAGCTCGTGTCTACGAGACGGAAAGAGAATGACTGTGACGTTTGGTGGGTAGAGAAGCGCAAAGCCCCAGTGTTGCTGCGCCTGTGAAAGTGCTTCCAAGGAAGGGTGCTGGCTAGCAACAGCTTTCAGTGCTGGCACTTTTCTTCTCTGAGCAATTGCTCGACGTTTGCAATTTCTCACCTGAGCTCTCTTTAGAGTGCGCGAGAGGATGAGCAGAAGATGAGGTGGCTAGAGAAGCCCAGAGCCCCAGTGTTCTTAGGCCTACAAAAGCGCTTCCAAGGAAGGGTGCTGGCTAGCAACAGCTTTCAGTGCTGGCACTTTTCGTCTCTGAGCAATTGCTGGACGTTTGCAATTTCTCACCTGAGCTCTCTTTAGAGTGCGCGAGAGGATGAGCAGAAGATGAGGTGGCTAGAGAAGCCCAGAGCCCCAGTGTTCTAAGGGCTACAAAAGCGCTTCCAAGGAAGGGTGCTGGCTAGCAACAGCTTTCAGTGCTGGCACTTTTCATCTCTGAGCAATTGCTGGACGTTTGCAATTTCTCACCTGAGCTCTCTTTAGAGTGCGCGAGAGGATGAGCAGAAGATGAGGTGGCTAGAGAAGCCCAGAGCCCCAGTGTTCTTAGGCCTACAAAAGCGCTTCCAAGGAAGGGTGCTGGCTAGCAAGAGCTTTCAGTGCTGGCACTTTTCTTCTCTGAGCAATTGCTCGACGTTTGCAATTTCTCAGCTTGTGTCTATGAGACGGAAAGAGAAGGACCGTGACGTTTGGTGGCTAGAGAAGCGCAAAGCCCCAGTGTTACTGCGCCTGTGAAAGCGCTTCCAAGGAAGGGTGCTGGCTAGCAAGAGCTTTCAGTGCTGGCACTTTTCATCTCTGAGCAATTGCTCGACGTTTGCAATTTCTCACCTGAGCTCTCTTTAGAGTGCGCGAGAGGATGAGCAGAAGATGAGGTGGCTAGAGAAGCCCAGGGCCCCAGTGTTCTTAGGCCTACAAAAGCGCTTCCAAGGAAAGGGGCTGGCTAGCAAGAGCTTTCAGTGCTGGCACTTTTCATCTCGGAGCAATTGCTCGACGTTTGCAATTTCTCAGCTCGTGTCTACGAGACGGAAAGAGAATGACCGTGACGTTTGGTGGCTAGAGAAGCGCAAAGCCCCAGTGTTACTGCGCCTGTGAAAGCGCTTCCAAGGAAGGGTGCTGGCTAGCAACAGCTTCCAGTGCTGGCACTTTTCATCTCTGAGCAATTGCTCGACGTTTGCAATTTCTCAGCTCGTGTCTATGAGACGGAAAGAGAATGACAGTGGCGTTTGGTGGCTAGAGAAGCGCAAAGCCCCAGTGTTGCTGCGCCTGTGAAAGCTCTTCCAAGGAAGGGTGCTGGCTAGCAACAGCTTTCAGTGCTGGCACTTTTCATCTCTGAGCAATTGCTCGACGTTTGCAATTTCTCACCTGAGCTCTCTTTAGAGTGCGCGAGAGGATGAGCAGAAGATGAGGTGGCTAGAGAAGCCCAGAGCCCCAGTGTTCTAAGGGCTACAAAAGAGTTTCCAAGGAAGGGTGCTGGCTAGCAACAGCTTTCAGTGCTGGCACTTTTCATCTCTTAGCAATTGCTCGACGTTTGCAATTTCTCACCTGAGCTCTCTTTAGAGTGCGCGAGAGGATGAGCAGAAGATGAGGTGGCTAGAGAAGCCCAGAGCCCCAGTGTTCTTAGCCCTACAAAAGCGCTTCCAAGGAAGGGTGCTGGCTAGCAAGAGCTTTCAGTGCTGGCACTTTTCATCTCTGAGCAATTGCTCGACGTTTGCAATTTCTCAGCTCGTGTCTACGAGACGGAAAGAGAAGGACCGTGACGTTTGGTGCGTGTAGAAGTGCAAAGCCCCAGTGTTACTGCGCCTGTGAAAGCGCTTCCAAGGAAGGGTGCTGGCTAGCAACAGCTGTCAGTGCTGGCACTTTTCATCTCTGAGCAATTGCTCGACGTTTGCAATTTCTCACCTGAGCTCTCTTTAGAGTGCGCGAGAGGATGAGCAGAAGATGAGGTGGCTAGAGAAGCCCAGAGCCCCAGTGTTCTTAGGCCTACAAAAGCGCTTCCAAGGAAGGGTGCTGGCTAGCAACAGCTTTCAGTGCTGGCACTTTTCATCTCTGAGCAATTGCTGGACGTTTGCAATTTCTCACCTGAGCTCTCTTTAGAGTGCGCGAGAGGATGAGCAGAAGATGAGGTGGCTAGAGAAGCCCAGAGCCCCAGTGTTCTTAGGCCTACAAAAGCACTTCCAAGGAAGGGTGCTGGCTAGCAACAGCTTTCAGTGCTGGCACTTTTCTTCTCTGAGCAATTGCTCGACGTTTGCAATTTCTCAGCTTGTGTCTATGAGACGGAAAGAGAAGGACCGTGACGTTTGGTGGCTAGAGAAGCGCAAAGCCCCAGTGTTACTGCGCCTGTAAAGCGCTTCCAAGGAAGGGTGCTGGCTAGCAACAGCTTTCAGTGCTGGCACTTTTCATCTCTGAGCAATTGCTCGACGTTTGCAATTTCTCACCTGAGCTCTCTTTAGAGTGCGCGAGAGGATGAGCAGAAGATGATGTGGCTAGAGAATCCCAGAGCCCCAGTGTTCTTAGGCCTACAAAAGCGCTTCCAAGGAAGGGTGCTGGCTAGCAAGAGCTTTCAGTGCTGGCACTTTTCATCTCTGAGCAATTGCTCGACGTTTGCAATTTCTCAGCTCGTGTCTACGAGACGGAAAGAGAAGGACCGTGACGTTTGGTGGCTAGAGAAGCGCAAAGCCCCAGTGTTACTGCGCCTGTGAAAGCGCTTCCAAGGAAGGGTGCTGGCTAGCAACAGCTTCCAGTGCTGGCACTTTTCATCTCTGAGCAATTGCTCGACGTTTGCAATTTCTCAGCTCATGTCTATGAGACGGAAAGAGAATGACAGTGGCGTTTGGTGGCTAGAGAAGCGCAAAGCCCCAGTGTTGCTGCGCCTGTGAAAGCGCTTCCAAGGAAGGGTGCTGGCTAGCAAGAGCTTTCAGTGCTGGCACTTTTCATCTCTGAGCAATTGCTCGACGTTTGCAATTTCTCACCTGAGCTCTCTTTAGAGTGCGCGAGAGGATGAGCAGAAGATTAGGTGGCTAGAGAATCCCAGAGCCCCAGTGTTCTTAGGCCTACAAAAGCGCTTCCAAGGAAGGGTGCTGGCTAGCAACAGCTTTCAGTGCTGGCACTTTTCATCTCTGAGCAATTGCTCGACGTTTGCAATTTGTCACCTGAGCTCTCTTTAGAGTGCGCGAGAGGATGAGCAGAAGATTAGGGGGCTACAGAAGCCCAGAGCCCCAGTGTTCTTAGGCCTACAAAAGCGCTTCCAAGGAAGGGTGCTGGCTAGCAAGAGCTTTCAGTGCTGGCACTTTTCATCTCTGAGCAATTGCTGGACGTTTGCAATTTCTCAGCTCGTGTCTACGAGACGGAAAGAGAAGGACCGTGACGTTTGGTGGGTAGAGAAGCGCAAAGCCCCAGTGTTACAGCGCCTGTGAAAGCGCTTCCAAGGAAGGGTGCTGGCTAGCAACAGCTTTCAGTGCTGGCACTTTTCATCTCTGAGCAATTGCTCGACGTTTGCAATTTCTACCTGAGCTCTCTTTAGAGTGCGCGAGAGGATGAGCAGAAGATGAGGTGGCTAAAGAGGCCCAGAGCCCCAGTGTTCTTAGGCCTACAAAAGCGCTTCCAAGGAAGGGTGCTGGCTAGCAACAGCTTCCAGTGCTGGCACTTTTCATCTCTGAGCAATTGCTGGACGTTTGCAATTTCTCAGCTCGTGTCTACGAGACGGAAAGAGAATGACTGTGACGTTTGGTGGCTAGAGAAGCGCAAAGCCCCAGTGTTGCTGTGCCTGTGAAAGCGCTTCCAAGGAAGGGTGCTGGCTAGCAACAGCTTTCAGTGCTGGCACTTTTCGTCTCTGAGCAATTGCTCGACGTTTGCAATTTCTCAGCTCGTGTCTACGAGACGGAAAGAGAATGACCGTGACGTTTGGTGGGTAGAGAAGCGCAAAGCCCCAGTGTTGCTGCGCCTGTGAAAGCGCTTCCAAGGAAGGGTGCTGGCTAGCAAGAGCTTTCAGTGCTGGCACTTTTCATCTCTGAGCAATTGTTCGACGTTTGCAATTTCTCACCTGAGCTCTCTTTAGAGTGCGCGAGAGGATGAGCAGAAGATTAGGTGGCTAGAGAAGCCCAGAGCCCCAGTGTGCTTAGGCCTACAAAAGAGTTTCCAAGTAAGGGTGCTGGCTAGCAACAGCTTTCAGTGCTGGCACTTTTCATCTCTGAGCAATTGCTCGACGTTTGCAATTTCTCACCTGAGCTCTCTTTAGAGTGCGCGAGAGGATGAGCAGAAGATGAGGTGGCGAAAGAAGCCCAGAGCCCCAGTGTTCTTAGGCCTACAAAAGCGCTTCCAAGGAAGGGTGCTGGCTAGCAAGAGCTTTCAGTGCTGGCACTTTTCAGCTCTGAGCAATTGCTGGACGTTTGCAATTTCTCAGCTCGTGTCTACGAGACGGAAAGAGAAGGACCGTGACGTTTGGTGGGTAGAGAAGCGCAAAGCCCCAGTGTTGCTGCGCCTGTGAAAGCGCTTCCAAGGAAGGGTGCTGGCTAGCAAGAGCTTTCAGTGCTGGCACTTTTCATCTCTGAGCAATTGCTCGACGTTTGCAATTTCTCACCTGAGCTCTCTTTAGAGTGCGCGAGAGGATGAGCAGAAGATTAGGTGGCTAAAGAAGCCCAGAGCCCCAGTGTTCTTAGGCCTACAAAAGCGCTTCCAAGGAAGGGTGCTGGCTAGCAACAGCTTTCAGTGCTGGCACTTTTCATCTCTGAGCAATTACTGGACGTTTGCAATTTCTCAGCTCGTGTCTACGAGACGGAAAGAGAAGGACCGTGATGTTTGGTGCGTATAGAAGCGCAAAGCCCCAGTGTTGCTGCGCCTGTGAAAGCGCTTCCAAGGAAGGGGGCTGGCTAGCAACAGCTTTCAGTGCTGGCACTTTTCATCTCTGAGCAATTGCTCGACGTTTGCAATTTCTCAGCTCGTGTCTACGAGACGGAGAGATAGTGACCGTGACGTTTGGTGGCTAGAGAAGCGCAAAGCCCCAGTGTTACTGCGCCTGTAAAGCGCTTCCAAGGAAGGGTGCTGGCTAGCAACAGCTTTCAGTGTTGGCACTTTTCATCTCTGAGCAATTGCTCGACTTTTGCAATTTCTCAGCTCGTGTCTAGGAGACGGAAAGAGAAGGACCGTGACTTTTGGTGCGTATAGAAGTGCAAAGCCCCAGTGTTACTGCGCCTGTGAAAGCGCTTCCAAGGAAGGGTGCTGGCTAGCAACAGCTTTCAGTGCTGGCACTTTTCATCTCTGAGCAATTGCTCGACGTTTGCAATTTCTCACCTGAGCTCTCTTTAGAGTGCGCGAGAGGATGAGCAGAAGATGAGGTGGCTAGAGAAGCTCAGAGCCACAGTGTTCTAAGGGCTACAAAAGCGCTTCCAAGGAAGGGTGCTGGCTAGCAACAGCTTTCAGTGCTGGCACTTTTCATCTCTGAGCAATTGCTCGACGTTTGCAATTTCTCAGCTCGTGTCTACGAGACGGAAAGAGAATGACCGTGACGTTTGGTGCGTATAGAAGCGCAAAGCCCCAGTGTTGCTGCGCCTGTGAAAGCGCTTCCAAGGAAGGGTGCTGGCTAGCAACAGCTTTCAGTGCTGGCACTTTTCATCTCTGAGCAATTGCTCGACGTTTGCAATTTCTCACCTGAGCTCTCTTCAGAGTGCGCGAGAGGATGAGCAGAAGATTAGGTGGCTAGAGAAGCCCAGAGCCCCAGTGTTCTTAGGCCTACAAAAGCGCTTCCAAGGAAGGGTGCTGGCTAGCAACAGCTTCCAGTGCTGGCACTTTTCATCTCTGAGCAATTGCTCGACGTTTGCAATTTCTCAGCTCGTGTCTACGAGACGGAAAGAGAATGACTGTGACGTTTGGTGGCTAGAGAAGCGCAAAGCCCCAGTGTTGCTGCGCCTGTGAAAGCGCTTCCAAGGAAGGGTGCTGGCTAGCAACAGCTTTCAGTGCTGGCACTTTTCTTCTCTGAGCAATTGCTCGACGTTTGCAATTTCTCACCTGAGCTCTCTTTAGAGTGCGCGAGAGGATGAGCAGAAGATGAGGTGGCTAGAGAAGCCCAGAGCCCCAGTGTTCTTAGGCCTACAAAAGCGCTTCCAAGGAAGGGTGCTGGCTAGCAACAGCTTTCAGTGCTGGCACTTTTCGTCTCTGAGCAATTGCTCGACGTTTGCAATTTCTCACCTGAGCTCTCTTTAGAGTGCGCGAGAGGATGAGCAGAAGATGAGGTGGCTAGAGAAGCCCAGAACCCCAGTGTTCTAAGGGCTACAAAAGCGCTTCCAAGGAAGGGTGCTGGCTAGCAACAGCTTTCAGTGCTGGCACTTTTCATCTCTGAGCAATTGCTGGACGTTTGCAATTTCTCACCTGAGCTCTCTTTAGAGTGCGCGAGAGGATGAGCAGAAGATGAGGTGGCTAGAGAAGCCCAGAGCCCCAGTGTTCTTAGGCCTACAAAAGCGCTTCCAAGGAAGGGTGCTGGCTAGCAACAGCTTTCAGTGCTGGCACTTTTCTTCTCTGAGCAATTGCTCGACGTTTGCAATTTCTCAGCTTGTGTCTATGAGACGGAAAGAGGAGGACCGTGACGTTTGGTGGCTAGAGAAGCGCAAAGCCCCAGTGTTACTGCGCCTGTAAAGCGCTTCCAAGGAAGGGTGCTGGCTAGCAAGAGCTTTCAGTGCTGGCACTTTTCATCTCGGAGCAATTGCTCGACGTTTGCAATTTCTCAGCTCGTGTCTACGAGACGGAAAGAGAATGACCTTGACGTTTGGTGGGTAGAGAAGCGCAAAGCCCCAGTGTTACAGCGCCTGTGAAAGCGCTTCCAAGGAAGGGTGCTGGCTAGCAACAGCTTCCAGTGCTGGCACTTTTCATCTCTGAGCAATTGCTCGACGTTTGCAATTTCTCAGCTCGTGTCTATGAGACGGAAAGAGAATGACAGTGGCGTTTGGTGGCTAGAGAAGCGCAAAGCCCCAGTGTTGCTGCGCCTGTGAAAGCTCTTCCAAGGAAGGGTGCTGGCTAGCAAGAGCTTTCAGTGCTGGCACTTTTCATCTCTGAGCAATTGCTCGACGTTTGCAATTTCTCACCTGAGCTCTCTTTAGAGTGCGCGAGAGGATGAGCAGAAGATGAGGTGGCTAGAGAAGCCCAGAGCCCCAGTGTTCTAAGGGCTACAAAAGAGTTTCCAAGGAAGGGTGCTGGCTAGCAACAGCTTTCAGTGCTGGCACTTTTCATCTCTGAGCAATTGCTCGACGTTTGCGATTTCTCACCTGAGCTCTCTTTAGAGTGCGCGAGAGGATGAGCAGAAGATGAGGTGGCTAGAGAAGCCCAGAGCCCCAGTGTTCTTAGGCCTACAAAAGCGCTTCCAAGGAAGGGTGCTGGCTAGCAACAGCTTTCAGTGCTGGCACTTTTCATCTCTGAGCAATTGCTGGACGTTTGCAATTTCTCAGCTCGTGTCTACGAGACGGAAAGAGAAGGACCGTGACGTTTGGTGCGTGTAGAAGTGCAAAGCCTCAGTGTTACTGCGCCTGTGAAAGCTCTTCCAAGGAAGGGTGCTGGCTAGCAACAGCTGTCAGTGCTGGCACTTTTCATCTCTGAGCAATTGCTCGACGTTTGCAATTTCTCACCTGAGCTCTCTTTAGAGTGCGTGAGAGGATGAGCAGAAGATGAGGTGGCTAGAGAAGCCCAGAGCCCCAGTGTTCTAAGGGCTACAAAAGCGCTTCCAAGGAAGGGTGCTGGCTAGCAACAGCTTTCAGTGCTGGCACTTTTCATCTCTGAGCAATTGCTGGACGTTTGCAATTTCTCACCTGAGCTCTCTTTAGAGTGCGCGAGAGGATGAGCAGAAGATGAGGTGGCTAGAGAAGCCCAGAGCCCCAGTGTTCTTAGGCCTACAAAAGCGCTTCCAAGGAAGGGTGCTGGCTAGCAACAGCTTTCAGTGCTGGCACTTTTCTTCTCTGAGCAATTGCTCGACGTTTGCAATTTCTCAGCTTGTGTCTATGAGACGGAAAGAGGAGGACCGTGACGTTTGGTGGCTAGAGAAGCGCAAAGCCCCAGTGTTACTGCGCCTGTAAAGCGCTTCCAAGGAAGGGTGCTGGCTAGCAACAGCTTTCAGTGCTGGCACTTTTCATCTCGGAGCAATTGCTCGACGTTTGCAATTTCTCAGCTCGTGTCTACGAGACGGAAAGAGAATGACCGTGACGTTTGGTGGGTAGAGAAGCGCAAAGCCCCAGTGTTACAGCGCCTGTGAAAGCGCTTCCAAGGAAGGGTGCTGGCTAGCAACAGCTTTCAGTGCTGGCACTTTTCATCTCTGAGCAATTGCTCGACGTTTGCAATTTCTCAGCTCGTGTCTATGAGACGGAAAGAGAATGACAGTGGCGTTTGGTGGCTAGAGAAGCGCAAAGCCCCAGTGTTGCTGCGCCTGTGAAAGCTCTTCCAAGGAAGGGTGCTGGCTAGCAAGAGCTTTCAGTGCTGGCACTTTTCATCTCTGAGCAATTGCTCGACGTTTGCAATTTCTCACCTGAGCTCTCTTTAGAGTGCGCGAGAGGATGAGCAGAAGATGAGGTGGCTAGAGAAGCCCAGAGCCCCAGTGTTCTAAGGGCTACAAAAGAGTTTCCAAGGAAGGGTGCTGGCTAGCAACAGCTTTCAGTGCTGGCACTTTTCATCTCTGAGCAATTGCTCGACGTTTGCAATTTCTCACCTGAGCTCTCTTTAGAGTGCGCGAGAGGATGAGCAGAAGATGAGGTGGCTAGAGAAGCCCAGAGCCCCAGTGTTCTTAGGCCTACAAAAGCGCTTCCAAGGAAGGGTGCTGGCTAGCAACAGCTTTCAGTGCTGGCACTTTTCATCTCTGAGCAATTGCTGGACGTTTGCAATTTCTCAGCTCGTGTCTACGAGACGGAAAGAGAAGGACCGTGACGTTTGGTGCGTGTAGAAGTGCAAAGCCTCAGTGTTACTGCGCCTGTGAAAGCTCTTCCAAGGAAGGGTGCTGGCTAGCAACAGCTGTCAGTGCTGGCACTTTTCATCTCTGAGCAATTGCTCGACGTTTGCAATTTCTCACCTGAGCTCTCTTTAGAGTGCGTGAGAGGATGAGCAGAAGATGAGGTGGCTAGAGAAGCCCAGAGCCCCAGTGTTCTTAGGCCTACAAAAGCGCTTCCAAGGAAGGGTGCTGGCTAGCAACAGCTTTCAGTGCTGGCACTTTTCATCTCTGAGCAATTGCTGGACGTTTGCAATTTCTCACCTGAGCTCTCTTTAGAGTGCGCGAGAGGATGAGCAGAAGATGAGGTGGCTAGAGAAGCCCAGAGCCCCAGTGTTCTTAGGCCTACAAAAGCGCTTCCAAGGAAGGGTGCTGGCTAGCAACAGCTTTCAGTGCTGGCACTTTTCTTCTCTGAGCAATTGCTCGACGTTTGCAATTTCTCAGCTCGTGTCTATCAGACGGAAAGAGAAGGACCGTGACGTTTGGTGGCTAGAGAAGCGCAAAGCCCCAGTGTTACTGCGCCTGTAAAGCGCTTCCAAGGAAGGGTGCTGGCTAGCAAGAGCTTTCAGTGCTGGCACTTTTCATCTCTGAGCAATTGCTCGACGTTTGCAATTTCTCACCTGAGCTCTCTTTAGAGTGCGCGAGAGGATGAGCAGAAGATGAGGTGGCTAGAGAAGCCCAGAGCCCCAGTGTTCTTAGGCCTACAAAAGCGCTTCCAAGGAAGGGTGCTGGCTAGCAACAGCTTTCAGTGCTGGCACTTTTCATCTCTGAGCAATTGCTCGACGTTTGCAATTTCTCAGCTCGTGTCTAGGAGACGGAAAGAGAAGGACCGTGACGTTTGGTGTGTATAGAAGCGCAAAGCCCCAGTGTTACTGCGCCTGTGAAAGCACTTCCAAGGAAGGGTGCTGGCTAGCAACAGCTTCCAGTGCTGGCACTTTTCATCTCTGAGCAATTGCTCGACGTTTGCAATTTCTCAGCTCGTGTCTATGAGACGGAAAGAGAATGACAGTGGCGTTTGGTGGCTAGAGAAGCGCAAAGCCCCAGTGTTGCTGCGCCTGTGAAAGCGCTTCCAAGGAAGGGTGCTGGCTAGCAACAGCTTTCAGTGCTGGCACTTTTCATCTCTGAGCAATTGCTCGACGTTTGCAATTTCTCACCTGAGCTCTCTTTAGAGTGCGCGAGAGGATGAGCAGAAGATTAGGTGGCTAGAGAAGCCCAGAGCCCCAGTGTTCTAAGGGCTACAAAAGAGTTTCCAAGGAAGGGTGCTGGCTAGCAACAGCTTTCAGTGCTGGCACTTTTCATCTCTGAGCAATTGCTCGACGTTTGCAATTTGTCACCTGAGCTCTCTTTAGAGTGCGCGAGAGGATGAGCAGAAGATTAGGGGGCTAAAGAAGCCTAGAGCCCCAGTGTTCTTAGGCCTACAAAAGCGCTTCCAAGGAAGGGTGCTGGCTAGCAAGAGCTTTCAGTGCTGGCACTTTTCATCTCTGAGCAATTGCTGGACGTTTGCAATTTCTCAGCTCGTGTCTACGAGACGGAAAGAGAAGGACCGTGACGTTTGGTGGGTAGAGAAGCTCAAAGCCCCAGTGTTACTGCGCCTGTAAAAGCGCTTCCAAGGAAGGGTGCTGGCTAGCAACAGCTTTCAGTGCTGGCACTTTTCATCTCTGAGCAATTGCTCGACGTTTGCAATTTCTACCTGAGGTCTCTTCAGAGTGCGCGAGAGGATGAGCAGAAGATGAGGTGGCTAAAGAAGCCCAGAGCCCCACTGTTCTTAGGCCTACAAAAGCGCTTCCAAGGAAGGGTGCTGGCTAGCAACAGCTTCCAGTGCTGGCACTTTTCATCTCTGAGCAATTGCTCGACGTTTGCAATTTCTCAGCTCGTGTCTATGAGACGGAAAGAGAATGACCGTGACGTTTGGTGGCTAGAGAAGCGCAAAGCCCCAGTGTTGCTGTGCCTGTGAAAGCGCTTCCAAGGAAGGGTGCTGGCTAGCAACAGCTTTCAGTGCTGGCACTTTTCGTCTCTGAGCAATTGCTCGACGTTTGCAATTTCTCAGCTCGTGTCTATGAGACGGAAAGAGAATGACAGTGACGTTTGGTGGGTAGAGAAGCGGAAAGCCCCAGTGTTGCTGTGCCTGTGAAAGCGCTTCCAAGGAAGGGTGCTGGCTAGCAAGAGCTTTCAGTGCTGGCACTTTTCATCTCTGAGCAATTGCTGGACGTTTGCAATTTCTCAGCTCGTGTCTACGAGACGGAAAGAGAAGGACCGTGACGTTTGGTGGGTAGAGAAGCGCAAAGCCCCAGTGTTGCTGCGCCTGTGAAAGCGCTTCCAAGGAAGGGTGCTGGCTAGCAAGAGCTTTCAGTGCTGGCACTTTTCATCTCTGAGCAATTGCTCGACGTTTGCAATTTCTCACCTGAGCTCTCTTTAGAGTGCGCGAGAGGATGAGCAGAAGATGAGGTGGCTAGAGAAGCCCAGAGCCCCAGTGTTCTTAGGCCTACAAAAGCGCTTCCAAGGAAGGGTGCTGGCTAGCAACAGCTTTCAGTGCTGGCACTTTTCATCTCTGAGCAATTGCTCGACGTTTGCAATTTCTCACCTGAGCTCTCTTTAGAGTGCGCGAGAGGATGAGCAGAAGATGAGGTGGCTAGAGAAGCCCAGAGCCCCAGTGTTCTTAGGGCTACAAAAGCGCTTCCAAGGAAGGGTGCTGGCTAGCAACAGCTTTCAGTGCTGGCACTTTTCCTCTCTGAGCAATTGCTCGACGTTTGCAATTTCTCAGCTCGTGTCTACGAGACAGAAAGAGAAGGACCGTGACGTTTGGTGCGTATAGAAGTGCAAAGCCCCAGTGTTACTGCGCCTGTGAAAGCGCTTCCAAGGAAGGGTGCTGGCTAGCAAGAGCTTTCAGTGCTGGCACTTTTCATCTCTGAGCAATTGCTCGACGTTTGCAATTTCTCACCTGAGCTCTCTTTAGAGTGCGCGAGAGGATGAGCAGAAGATGAGGTGGCTAGAGAAGCCCAGAGCCCCAGTGTTCTTAGGCCTACAAAAGCGCTTCCAAGGAAGGGTGCTGGCTAGCAACAGCTTTCAGTGCTGGCACTTTTCATCTCTGAGCAATTACTGGACGTTTGCAATTTCTCAGCTCGTGTCTACGAGACGGAAAGAGAAGGACCGTGATGTTTGGTGCGTATAGAAGCGCAAAGCCCCAGTGTTGCTGCGCCTGTGAAAGCGCTTCCAAGGAAGGGTGCTGGCTAGCAACAGCTTTCAGTGCTGGCACTTTTCATCTCTGAGCAATTGCTTGACGTTTGCAATTTCTCACCTGAGCTCTCTTTAGAGTGCGCGAGAGGATGAGCAGAAGATTAGGTGGCTAAAGAAGCCCAGAGCCCCAGTGTTCTTAGGCCTACAAAAGCGCTTCCAAGGAAGGGTGCTGGCTAGCAACAGCTTTCAGTGCTGGCACTTTTCATCTCTGAGCAATTACTGGACGTTTGCAATTTCTCAGCTCGTGTCTACGAGACGGAAAGAGAAGGACCGTGATGTTTGGTGCGTATAGAAGCGCAAAGCCCCAGTGTTGCTGCGCCTGTGAAAGCGCTTCCAAGGAAGGGGGCTGGCTAGCAACAGCTTTCAGTGCTGGCACTTTTCATCTCTGAGCAATTGCTCGACGTTTGCAATTTCTCAGCTCGTGTCTACGAGACGGAGAGATAGTGACCGTGACGTTTGGTGGCTAGAGAAGCGCAAAGCCCCAGTGTTACTGCGCCTGTAAAGCGCTTCCAAGGAAGGGTGCTGGCTAGCAACAGCTTTCAGTGTTGGCACTTTTCATCTCTGAGCAATTGCTCGACTTTTGCAATTTCTCAGCTCGTGTCTAGGAGACGGAAAGAGAAGGACCGTGACGTTTGGTGGCTAGAGAAGCGCAAAGCCCCAGTGTTACAGCGCCTGTGAAAGTGCTTCCAAGGAAGGGTGCTGGCTAGCAACAGCTTTCAGTGCTGGCACTTTTCATATCTGAGCAATTGCTCGACGTTTGCAATTTCTCACGTGAGCTCTCTTTAGAGTGCACGAGAGGATGAGCAGAAGATTAGGTGGCTAGAGAAGCCCAGAGCCCCAGTGTTCTAAGGGCTACAAAAGCGCTTCCAAGGAAGGGTGCTGGCTAGCAACAGCTTCCAGTGCTGGCACTTTTCATCTCGGAGCAATTGCTCGACGTTTGCAATTTCTCAGCTCGTGTCTACGAGACGGAAAGAGAAGGACCGTGACGTTTGGTGGCTAGAGAAGCGCAAAGCCCCAGTGTTACAGCGCCTGTGAAAGCGCTTCCAAGGAAGGGTGCTGGCTAGCAACAGCTTTCAGTGCTGGCACTTTTCATCTCTGAGCAATTGATCGACGTTTGCAATTTCTCACCTGAGCTCTCTTTAGAGTGCGCGAGAGGATGAGCAGAAGATGAGGTGGCTAGAGAAGCCCAGAGCCCCAGTGTTCTTAGGCCTACAAAAGCGCTTCCAAGGAAGGGTGCTGGCTAGCAACAGCTTTCAGTGCTGGCACTTTTCATCTCTGAGCAATTGCTCGACGTTTGCAATTTCTCAGCTCGTGTCTACGAGACGGAAAGAGAAGGACCGTGACGTTTGGTGCGTATAGAAGCGCAAAGCCCCAGTGTTGCTGCGCCTGTGAAAGCGCTTCCAAGGAAGGGTGCTGGCTAGCAACAGCTTTCAGTGCTGGCACTTTTCATCTCTGAGCAATTGCTGGACGTTTGCAATTTCTCACCTGAGCTCTCTTTAGAGTGCGCGAGAGGATGAGCAGAAGATGAGGTGGCTAGAGAAGCCCAGAGCCCCAGTGTTCTTAGGCCTACAAAAGCGCTTCCAAGGAAGGGTGCTGGCTAGCAACAGCTTTCAGTGCTGGCACTTTTCCTCTCTGAGCAATTGCTCGACGTTTGCAATTTCTCAGCTCGTGTCTACGAGACGGAAAGAGAAGGACCGTGACGTTTGGTGGCTAGAGAAGCGCAAAGCCCCAGTGTTGCTGCGCCTGTGAAAGCGCTTCCAAGGAAGGGTGCTGGCTAGCAAGAGCTTTCAGTGCTGGCACTTTTCATCTCTGAGCAATTGCTCGACGTTTGCAATTTCTCAGCTCGTGTCTACGAGACGGAAAGAGAAGGACCGTGACGTTTGGTGGCTAGAGAAGCGCAAAGCCCCAGTGTTGCTGTGCCTGTGAAAGCGCTTCCAAGGAAGGGTGCTGGCTAGCAACAGCTTTCAGTGCTGGCACTTTTCATCTCTGAGCAATTGATCGACGTTTGCAATTTCTCACCTGAGCTCTCTTTAGAGTGCGCGAGAGGATGAGCAGAAGATGAGGTGGCTAGAGAAGCCCAGAGCCCCAGTGTTCTTAGGCCTACAAAAGCGCTTCCAAGGAAGGGTGCTGGCTAGCAACAGCTTTCAGTGCTGGCACTTTTCATCTCTGAGCAATTGCTCGACGTTTGCAATTTCTCAGCTCGTGTCTACGAGACGGAAAGAGAAGGACCGTGACGTTTGGTGCGTATAGAAGCGCAAAGCCCCAGTGTTGCTGCGCCTGTGAAAGCGCTTCCAAGGAAGGGTGCTGGCTAGCAACAGCTTTCAGTGCTGGCACTTTTCATCTCTGAGCAATTGCTGGACGTTTGCAATTTCTCACCTGAGCTCTCTTTAGAGTGCGCGAGAGGATGAGCAGAAGATGAGGTGGCTAGAGAAGCCCAGAGCCCCAGTGTTCTTAGGCCTACAAAAGCGCTTCCAAGGAAGGGTGCTGGCTAGCAACAGCTTTCAGTGCTGGCACTTTTCCTCTCTGAGCAATTGCTCGACGTTTGCAATTTCTCAGCTCGTGTCTACGAGACGGAAAGAGAAGGACCGTGACGTTTGGTGGCTAGAGAAGCGCAAAGCCCCAGTGTTGCTGCGCCTGTGAAAGCGCTTCCAAGGAAGGGTGCTGGCTAGCAAGAGCTTTCAGTGCTGGCACTTTTCATCTCTGAGCAATTGCTCGACGTTTGCAATTTCTCAGCTCGTGTCTACGAGACGGAAAGAGAAGGACCGTGACGTTTGGTGGCTAGAGAAGCGCAAAGCCCCAGTGTTGCTGTGCCTGTGAAAGCGCTTCCAAGGAAGGGTGCTGGCTAGCAACAGCTTTCAGTGCTGGCACTTTTCGTCTCTGAGCAATTGCTGGACGTTTGCAATTTCTCACCTGAGCTCTCTTTAGAGTGCGCGAGAGGATGAGCAGAAGATGATGTGGCTAGAGAATCCCAGAGCCCCAGTGTTCTTAGGCCTACAAAAGCGCTTCCAAGGAAGGGTGCTGGCTAGCAACAGCTTTCAGTGCTGGCACTTTTCTTCTCTGAGCAATTGCTCGACGTTTGCAATTTCTCAGCTTGTGTCTATGAGATGGAAAGAGAATGACAGTGACGTTTGGTGGGTAGAGAAGCGCAAATCCCCAGTGTTACTGCGCTTGTGAAAGCGCTTCCAAGGAAGGGTGCTGGCTAGCAACAGCTTTCAGTGCTGGCACTTTTCATCTCTGAGCAATTGCTCGACGTTTGCATTTTCTCACCTGAGCTCTCTTTAGAGTGCGCGAGAGGATGAGCAGAAGATGAGGTGGCTAGAGAAGCCCAGAGCCCCACTGTTCTTAGGGCTACAAAAGCGCTTCCAAGGAAGGGGGCTGGCTAGCAACAGCTTTCAGTGCTGGCACTTTTCATCTCTGAGCAATTGCTCGACGTTTGCAATTTCTCAGCTCGTGTCTACGAGACGGAAAGAGAAGGACCGTGACGTTTGGTGGCTAGAGAAGCGCAAAGCCCCAGTGTTGCTGCGCCTGTAAAGCGCTTCCAAGGAAGGGTGCTGGCTAGCAAGAGCTTTCAGTTTTGGCACTTTTCATCTCTGAGCAATTGCTCGACGTTTGCAATTTCTCACCTGAGCTCTCTTTAGAGTGCGCGAGAGGATGAGCAGAAGATGAGGTGGCTAGAGAAGCCCAGAGCCCCACTGTTCTTAGGCCTACAAAAGCGCTTCCAAGGAAGGGTGCTGGCTAGCAAGAGCTTTCAGTGCTGGCACTTTTCATCTCTGAGCAATTGCTCGACGTTTGCAATTTCTCAGCTCGTGTCTACGAGACGGAAAGAGAATGACCGTGACGTTTGGTGTGTATAGAAGCGCAAAGCCCCAGTGTTACTGCGCCTGTGAAAGCGCTTCCAAGGAAGGGTGCTGGCTAGCAACAGCTTCCAGTGCTGGCACTTTTCATCTCTGAGCAATTGCTCGACGTTTGCAATTTCTCAGCTCGTGTCTATGAGACGGAAAGAGAATGACAGTGGCGTTTGGTGGCTAGAGAAGCGCAAAGCCCCAGTGTTGCTGCGCCTGTAAAGCGCTTCCAAGGAAGGGTGCTGGCTAGCAACAGCTTTCAGTGCTGGCTCTATTCATCTCTGAGCAATTGCTCGACGTTTGCAATTTCTCAGCTCGTGTCTACCGACGGACAGAGAAGGACCGTGACGTTTGGTGGGTAGAGAAGCGCAAAGCCCCAGTGTTGCTGCGCCTGTGAAAGCGCTTCCAAGGAAGGGTGTTGGCTAGCAACAGCTTTCAGTGCTGGCACTTTTCATCTCTGAGCAATTGGTCGACGTTTGCAATTTCTCACCTGAGCTCTCTTTAGAGTGCGCGAGAGGATGAGCAGAAGATGAGGTGGCTAGAGAAGCCCAGAGCCACAGTGTTCTAAGGGCTACAAAAGCGCTTCCAAGGAAGGGTGCTGGCTAGCAACAGCTTTCAGTGCTGGCACTTTTCATCTCTGAGCAATTGCTCGACGTTTGCAATTTCTGAACTCGTGTCTACGAGACGGAAAGAGAATGACCGTGACGTTTGGTGCGTAGAGAAGCGCAAAGCCCCAGTGTTGCTGCGCCTGTGAAAGCGCTTCCAAGGAAGGGTGCTGCCTAGCAAGAGCTTTCAGTGCTGGCACTTTTCATCTCTGAGCAACTGCTGGACGTTTGCAATTTCTCACCTGAGCTCTCTTTAGAGTGCGCGAGAGGATGAGCAGAAGATGAGGTGGCTAGAGAAGCCCAGAGCCCCAGTGTTCTTAGGCCTACAAAAGCGCTTCCAAGGAAGGGTGCTGGCTAGCAAGAGCTTTCAGTGCTGGCACTTTTCATCTCTGAGCAATTGCTCGACGTTTGCAATTTCTCAGCTCGTGTCTACGAGGCGGAGAGATAGTGACTGTGACGTTTGGTGGCTAGAGAAGCGCAAAGCCCCAGTGTTGCTGTGCCTGTGAAAGCGCTTCCAAGGAAGGGTGCTGGCTAGCAACAGCTTTCAGTGCTGGCACTTTTCGTCTCTGAGCAATTGCTGGACGTTTGCAATTTCTCACCTGAGCTCTCTTTAGAGTGCGCGAGAGGATGAGCAGAAGATGAGGTGGCTAGAGAATCCCAGAGCCCCAGTGTTCTTAGGCCTACAAAAGCGCTTCCAAGGAAGGGTGCTGGCTAGCAACAGCTTTCAGTGCTGGCACTTTTCTTCTCTGAGCAATTGCTCGACGTTTGCAATTTCTCAGCTCGTGTCTATGAGACGGAAAGAGAATGACTGTGACGTTTGGTGGCTAGAGAAGCGCAAAGCCCCAGTGTTGCTGCGCCTGTAAAGCGCTTCCAAGGAAGGGTGCTGGCTAGCAAGAGCTTTCAGTGCTGGCACTTTTCATCTCTGAGCAATTGCTCGACGTTTGCAATTTCTCAGCTCGTGTCTACCGACGGAAAGAGAAGGACCGTGACGTTTGGTGGGTAGAGAAGCGCAAAGCCCCAGTGTTGCTGCGCCTGTGAAAGCGCTTCCAAGGAAGGGTGTTGGCTAGCAACAGCTTTCAGTGCTGGCACTTTTCATCTCTGAGCAATTGGTCGACGTTTGCAATTTCTCACCTGAGCTCTCTTTAGAGTGCGCGAGAGGATGAGCAGAAGATGAGGTGGCTAGAGAAGCCCAGAGCCACAGTGTTCTAAGGGCTACAAAAGCGCTTCCAAGGAAGGGTGCTGGCTAGCAACAGCTTTCAGTGCTGGCACTTTTCATCTCTGAGCAATTGCTCGACGTTTGCAATTTCTGAACTCGTGTCTACGAGACGGAAAGAGAATGACCGTGACGTTTGGTGCGTATAGAAGCGCAAAGCCCCAGTGTTGCTGCGCCTGTGAAAGCGCTTCCAAGGAAGGGTGCTGCCTAGCAAGAGCTTTCAGTGCTGGCACTTTTCATCTCTGAGCAACTGCTGGACGTTTGCAATTTCTCACCTGAGCTCTCTTTAGAGTGCGCGAGAGGATGAGCAGAAGATGAGGTGGCTAGAGAAGCCCAGAGCCCCAGTGTTCTTAGGCCTACAAAAGCGCTTCCAAGGAAGGGTGCTGGCTAGCAACAGCTTTCAGTGCTGGCACTTTTCATCTCTGAGCAATTGCTCGACGTTTGCAATTTCTCAGCTCGTGTCTACGAGGCGGAGAGATAGTGACTGTGACGTTTGGTGGCTAGAGAAGCGCAAAGCCCCAGTGTTGCTGTGCCTGTGAAAGCGCTTCCAAGGAAGGGTGCTGGCTAGCAACAGCTTTCAGTGCTGGCACTTTTCGTCTCTGAGCAATTGCTGGACGTTTGCAATTTCTCACCTGAGCTCTCTTTAGAGTGCGCGAGAGGATGAGCAGAAGATGAGGTGGCTAGAGAATCCCAGAGCCCCAGTGTTCTTAGGCCTACAAAAGCGCTTCCAAGGAAGGGTGCTGGCTAGCAAGAGCTTTCAGTGCTGGCACTTTTCTTCTCTGAGCAATTGCTCGACGTTTGCAATTTCTCAGCTCGTGTCTATGAGACGGAAAGAGAATGACAGTGGCGTTTGGTGGCTAGAGAAGCGCAAAGCCCCAGTGTTGCTGCGCCTGTAAAGCGCTTCCAAGGAAGGGTGCTGGCTAGCAAGAGCTTTCAGTGCTGGCACTTTTCATCTCTGAGCAATTGCTCGACGTTTGCAATTTCTCAGCTCGTGTCTACCGACGGAAAGAGAAGGACCGTGACGTTTGGTGGGTAGAGAAGCGCAAAGCCCCAGTGTTGCTGCGCCTGTGAAAGCGCTTCCAAGGAAGGGTGTTGGCTAGCAACAGCTTTCAGTGCTGGCACTTTTCATCTCTGAGCAATTGCTCGACGTTTGCAATTTCTCACCTGAGCTCTCTTTAGAGTGCGCGAGAGGATGAGCAGAAGATGAGGTGGCTAGAGAAGCCCAGAGCCACAGTGTTCTAAGGGCTACAAAAGCGCTTCCAAGGAAAGGTGCTGGCTAGCAACAGCTTTCAGTGCTGGCACTTTTCATCTCTGAGCAATTGCTCGACGTTTGCAATTTCTCACCTGAGCTCTCTTTAGAGTGCGCGAGAGGATGAGCAGAAGATGAGGTGGCTAGAGAAGCCCAGAGCCCCAGTGTTCTTAGGCCTACAAAAGCGCTTCCAAGGAAGGGTGCTGGCTAGCAACAGCTTTCAGTGCTGGCACTTTTCATCTCTGAGCAATTGCTCGACGTTTGCAATTTCTCAGCTCGTGTCTACGAGACGGAGAGATAGTGACTGTGACGTTTGGTGGCTAGAGAAGCGCAAAGCCCCAGTGTTGCTGTGCCTGTGAAAGCGCTTCCAAGGAAGGGTGCTGGCTAGCAACAGCTTTCAGTGCTGGCACTTTTCGTCTCTGAGCAATTGCTGGACGTTTGCATTTTCTCACCTGAGCTCTCTTTAGAGTGCGCGAGAGGATGAGCAGAAGATGAGGTGGCTAAAGAAGCCCAGAGCCGCAGTGTTCTTAGGCCTACAAAAGCGCTTCCAAGGAAGGGTGCTGGCTAGCAAGAGCTTTCAGTGCTGGCACTTTTCATCTCTGAGCAATTGCTCGACGTTTGCAATTTCTCAGCTCGTGTCTATGAGACGGAAAGAGAAGGACCGTGATGTTTGGTGGGTAGAGAAGCGCAAAGCCGCAGTGTTACTGTGCCTGTAAAGTGCTTCCAAGGAAGGGTGCTGGCTAGCAACAGCTTTCAGTGCTGGCACTTTTCATCTCTGAGCAATTGCTCGACGTTTGCAATTTCTCAGCTCGTGTCTACGAGATGGAAAGAGAATGACCGTGACGTTTGGTGGGTAGAGAAGCGCAAAGCCCCAGTGTTACTGCGCTTGTGAAAGCGCTTCCAAGGAAGGGTGCTGGCTAGCAACAGCTTTCAGTGCTGGCACTTTTCATCTCTGAGCAATTGCTGGACGTTTGCAATTTCTCACCTGAGCTCTCTTTAGAGTGCGCGAGAGGATGAGCAGAAGCTGAGGTGGCTAGAGAAGCCCAGAGCCCCAGTGTTCTTAGGCCTACAAAAGCGCTTCCAAGGAAGGGTGCTGGCTAGCAACAGCTTCCAGTGCTGGCACTTTTCATCTCTGAGCAATTGCTCGACGTTTGCAATTTCTCAGCTCGTGTCTACGAGACGGAGAGATAGTGACCGTGACGTTTGGTGGCTAGAGAAGCGCAAAGCCCCAGTGTTGCTGCGCCTGTGAAAGCGCTTCCAAGGAAGGGTGCTGGCTAGCAACAGCTTTCAGTGCTGGCACTTTTCATCTCTGAGCAATTGCTCGAAGTTTGCAATTTCTCAGCTCGTGTCTACGAGATTGAAAGAGAAGGACCGTGATGTTTGGTGGCTAGAGAAGCGCAAAGCCCCAGTGTTGCTGCGCCTGTGAAATCGCTTCCAAGGAAGGGTGCTGGCTAGCAACAGCTTTCAGTGCTGGCACTTTTCATCTCTGAGCAATTGCTCGACGTTTGCAATTTCTCAGCTCGTGTCTACGAGACGGAAAGAGAATGACTGTGACGTTTGGTGGGTAGAGAAGCGCAAAGCCCCAGTGTTGCTGCGCCTGTGAAAGCGCTTCCAAGGAAGGGTGCTGGCTAGCAACAGCTTTCAGTGCTGGCACTTTTCATCTCTGAGCAATTGCTCGACGTTTGCAATTTCTCAGCTCGTGTCTACGAGACGGAAAGAGAAGGACCGTGACGTTTGGTGCGTGTAGAACTGCAAAGCCCCAGTGTTACTGCGCCTGTGAAAGCGCTTCCAAGGAAGGGTGCTGGCTAGCAACAGCTTTCAGTGCTGGCACTTTTCATCTCTGAGCAATTGCTGGACGTTTGCAATTTCTCACCTGAGCTCTCTTTAGAGTGCGCGAGAGGATGAGCAGAAGATGAGGTGGCTAGAGAAGCCCAGAGCCCCAGTGTTCGAAGGGCTACAAAAGAGTTTCCAAGGAAGGGTGCTGGCTAGCAACAGCTTTCAGTGCTGGCACTTTTCATCTCTGAGCAATTGCTCGACGTTTGCAATTTGTCACCTGAGCTCTCTTTAGAGTGCGCGAGAGGATGAGCAGAAGATTAGGGGGCTAAAGAAGCCCAGAGCCCCAGTGTTCTTAGGCCTACAAACGCGCTTCCAAGGAAGGGTGCTGGCTAGCAAGAGCTTTCAGTGCTGGCACTTTTCATCTCTGAGCAATTGCTCGACGTTTGCAATTTCTCAGCTCGTGTCTAGGAGATGGAAAGAGAATGACTGTGACGTTTGGTGGGTAGAGAAGCACAAAGCCCCAGTGTTACTGCGCCTGTAAAAGCGCTTCCAAGGAAGGGTGCTGGCTAGCAACAGCTTTCAGTGCTGGCACTTTACTTCTCTGAGCAATTGCTCGACATTTGCAATTTCTCACCTGAGGTCTCTTCAGAGTGCGCGAGAGGATGAGCAGAAGATGAGGTGGCTAAAGAAGCCCAGAGCCCCAGTGTTCTTAGGCCTACAAAAGCGCTTCCAAGGAAGGGTGCTGGCTAGCAACAGCTTCCAGTGCTGGCACTTTTCATCTCTGAGCAATTGCTCGATGTTTGCAATTTCTCAGCTCGTGTCTACGAGACGGAAAGAGAATGACTGTGACGTTTGGTGGCTAGAGAAGCGCAAAGCCCCAGTGTTGCTGTGCCTGTGAAAGCGCTTCCAAGGAAGGGTGCTGGCTAGCAACAGCTTTCAGTGCTGGCACTTTTCATCTCTGAGCAATTGCTGGACGTTTGCAATTTCTCAGCTCGTGTCTAGGAGACGGAAAGAGAAGGACCGTGACGTTTGGTGGCTAGAGAAGCGCAAAGCCCCAGTGTTACTGCGCCTGTAAAGCGCTTCCAAGGAAGGGTGCTGGCTAGCAACAGCTTTCAGTGCTGGCACTTTTCATCTCTGAGCAATTGCTCGACGTTTGCAATTTCTCACCTGAGCTCTCTTTAGAGTGCGCGAGAGGATGAGCAGAAGATGAGGTGGCTAAAGAATGCCCAGAGCCCCAGTGTTCTTAGGCTTACAAAAGCGCTTCCAAGGAAGGGGGCTGGCTAGCAACAGCTTTCAGTGCTGGCACTTTTCATCTCTGAGCAATTGCTCGACGTTTGCAATTTCTCAGCTCGTGTCTACGAGACAGAAACAGAAGGACCGTGATGTTTGGTGGGTAGAGAAGCGCAAAGCCCCAGTGTTGCTGCGCCTGTGAAAGCGCTTCCAAGGAAGGGTGCTGGCTAGCAACAGCTTTCAGTGCTGGCACTTTTCTTCTCTGAGCAATTGCTCGACGTTTGCAATTTCTCACCTGAGCTCTCTTTAGAGTGCGCGAGAGGATGAGCAGAAGATGAGGTGGCTAGAGAAGCCCAGAGCCCCAGTGTTCTTAGGGCTACAAAAGCGCTTCCAAGGAAGGGTGCTGGCTAGCAACAGCTTTCAGTGCTGGCACTTTTCCTCTCTGAGCAATTGCTCGACGTTTGCAATTTCTCAGCTCGTGTCTAGGAGACGGAAAGAGAAGGACCGTGACTTTTGGTGCGTATAGAAGTGCAAAGCCCCAGTGTTACTGCGCCTGTGAAAGCACTTCCAAGGAAGGGTGCTGGCTAGCAAGAGCTTTCAGTGCTGGCACTTTTCATCTCTGAGCAATTGCTCGACGTTTGCAATTTCTCACCTGAGCTCTCTTTAGAGTGCGCGAGAGGATGAGCAGAAGATGAGGTGGCTAGAGAAGCCCAGAGCCCCAGTGTTCTAAGGGCTACAAAAGCGCTTCCAAGGAAGGGTGCTGGCTAGCAACAGCTTTCAGTGCTGGCACTTTTCATCTCTGAGCAATTACTGGACGTTTGCAATTTCTCAGCTCGTGTCTACGAGACGGAAAGAGAAGGACCGTGATGTTTGGTGCGTATAGAAGCGCAAAGCCCCAGTGTTACTGCGCCTGTGAAAGCGCTTCCAAGGAAGGGTGCTGGCTAGCAACAGCTTTCAGTGCTGGCACTTTTCATCTCTGAGCAATTGATCGACGTTTGCAATTTCTCAGCTCGTGTCTACGAGACGGAAAGAGAATGACCGTGACGTTTGGTGGCTAGAGAAGCGCAAAGCCCCAGTGTTACAACGCCTGTGAAAGCGCTTCCAAGGAAGGGTGCTGGCTAGCAACAGCTTTCAGTGCTGGCACTTTTCATCTCTGAGCAATTGCTCGACGTTTGCAATTTCTCACCTGAGCTCTCTTTAGAGTGCGCGAGAGGATGAGCAGAAGCTTAGGTGGCTAGAGAAGCCCAGAGCCCCAGTGTTCTTAGGCCTACAAAAGCGATTCCAAGGAAGGGTGCTGGCTAGCAAGAGCTTTCAGTGCTGGCACTTTTCATCTCTGAGCAATTGCTCGACGTTTGCAATTTCTCAGCTCGTGTCTACGAGACGGAAAGAGAAGGACCGTGACGTTTGGTGCGTGTAGAAGTGCAAAGCCCCAGTGTTACTGCGCCTGTGAAAGCGCTTCCAAGGAAGGGTGCTGGCTAGCAACAGCTTTCAGTGCTGGCACTTTTCATCTCTGAGCAATTGCTCGACGTTTGCAATTTCTCAGCTCGTGTCTACGAGACGGAAAGAGAATGACCGTGACGTTTGGTGGGTAGAGAAGCGCAAAGTCCCAGTGTTACTGCGCCTGTAAAGCGCTTCCAAGGAAGGGTGCTGGCTAGCAACAGCTTTCAGTGCTGGCACTTTTCATCTCTGAGCAATTGCTCGACGTTTGCAATTTCTCACCTGAGCTCTCTTTAGAGTGCGCGAGAGGATGAGCAGAAGATGAGGTGGCTAAAGAAGCCCAGAGCCCCAGTGTTCTAAGGGCTACAAAAGCGCTTCCAAGGAAGGGTGCTGGCTAGCAACAGCTTTCAGTGCTGGCACTTTTCATCTCTGAGCAATTGCTGGACGTTTGCAATTTCTCAGCTCGTGTCTACGAGACGGAGAGATAGTGACCGTGACGTTTGGTGGCTAGAGAAGCGCAAAGCCCCAGTGTTGCTGTGCCTGTGAAAGCGCTTCCAAGGAAGGGTGCTGGCTAGCAACAGCTTTCAGTGCTGGCACTTTTCGTCTCTGAGCAATTGCTCGACGTTTGCAATTTCTCAGCTCGTGTCTACGAGACGGAAAGAGAATGACCGTGATGTTTGGTGGCTAGAGAAGCGCAAAGCCCCAGTGTTACTGCGCCTGTAAAGCGCTTCCAAGGAAGGGTGCTGGCTAGCAACAGCTTTCAGTGCTGGCACTTTTCATATTGAGCAATTGCTCGACGTTTGCAATTTCTCACCTGAGCTCTCTTTAGAGTGCGCGAGAGGATGAGCAGAAGATGAGGTGGCTAGAGAAGCCCAGAGCCCCAGTGTTCTTAGGCCTACAAAAGCGCTTCCAAGGAAGGGTGCTGGCTAGCAACAGCTTTCAGTGCTGGCACTTTTCCTCTCTGAGCAATTGCTCGACGTTTGCAATTTCTCAGCTCATTTCTACGAGACGGAAAGAGAAGGACCGTGACTTTTGGTGCGTATAGAAGTGCAAATCCCCAGTGTTACTGCGCCTGTGAAAGCGCTTCCAAGGAAGGGTGCTGGCTAGCAACAGCTTTCAGTGCTGGCACTTTTCATCTCTGAGCAATTGCTGGACGTTTGCAATTTCTCACCTGAGCTCTCTTTAGAGTGTGCGAGAGGATGAGCAGAAGATGAGGTGGCTAGAGAAGCCCAGAGCCCCAGTGTTCTTAGGCCTACAAAAGCGCTTCCAAGGAAGGGTGCTGGCTAGCAACAGCTTTCAGTGCTGGCACTTTTCATCTCTGAGCAATTGCTCGACGTTTGCAATTTCTCAGCTCGTGTCTACGAGACGGAAAGAGAAGGACCGTGACGTTTGGTGCGTATAGAAGCGCAAAGCCCCAGTGTTGCTGCGCCTGTGAAAGCGCTTCCAAGGAAGGGTGCTGGCTAGCAAGAGCTTTCAGTGCTGGCACTTTTCATCTCTGAGCAATTGCTCGACGTTTGCAATTTCTCACCTGAGCTCTCTTTAGAGTGCGCGAGAGGATGAGCAGAAGATGAGGTGGCTAAAGAAGCCCAGAGCCCCAGTGTTCTTAGGCCTACAAAAGCGCTTCCAAGGAAGGGTGCTGGCTAGCAACAGCTTTCAGTGCTGGCACTTTTCATCTCTGAGCAATTACTGGACGTTTGCAATTTCTCAGCTCGTGTCTACGAGACGGAAAGAGAAGGACCGTGATGTTTGGTGCGTATAGAAGCGCAAAGCCCCAGTGTTGCTGCGCCTGTGAAAGCGCTTCCAAGGAAGGGTGCTGGCTAGCAAGAGCTTTCAGTGCTGGCACTTTTCATCTCTGAGCAATTCCTCGACGTTTGCAATTTCTCAGCTCGTGTCTACGAGACGGAGAGATAGTGACCATGAAGTTTGGTGGCTAGAGAAGCGCAAAGCCCCAGTGTTACTGCGCCTGTAAAGCGCTTCCAAGGAAGGGTGCTGGCTAGCAACAGCTTTCAGTGCTGGCACTTTTCATCTCTGAGCAATTGCTCGACGTTTTCAATTTCTCAGCTCGTGTCTACGAGACGGAAAGAGAAAGACCGTGACGTTTGGTGGCTAGAGAAGCGCAAATCCCCAGTGTTACAGCGCCTGTGAAAGCGCTTCCAAGGAAGGGTGCTGGCTAGCAAGAGCTTTCAGTGCTGGCACTTTTCATATCTGAGCAATTGCTCGACGTTTGCAATTTCTCACCTGAGCTCTCTTTAGAGTGCACGAGAGGATGAGCAGAAGATGAGTTGGCTAGAGAAGCCCAGAGCCCCAGTGTTCTAAGGGCTACAAAAGCGCTTCCAAGGAAGGGTGCTGGCTAGCAACAGCTTCCAGTGCTGGCACTTTTCATCTCTGAGCAATTGCTCGACGTTTGCAATTTCTGAGCTCGTGTCTAGGAGACGGAAGGAGAAGGACCGTGACGTTTGGTGGCTAGAGAAGCGCAAAGCCCCAGTGTTACAGCGCCTGTGAAAGCGCTTCCAAGGAAGGGTGCTGGCTAGCAACAGCTTTCAGTGCTGGCACTTTTCATCTCTGAGCAATTGCTCGACGTTTGCAATTTCTCACCTGAGCTCTCTTTAGAGTACGCGAGAGGATGAGCAGAAGATGAGGTGGCTAGAGAAGCCCAGAGGCCCAGTGTTCTTAGGCCTACAAAAGCGCTTCCAAGGAAGGGTGCTGGCTAGCAACAGCTTCCAGTGCTGGCACTTTTCATCTCTGAGCAATTGCTGGACGTTTGCAATTTCTCAGCTCGTGTCTACGAGACGGAAAGAGAAGGACCGTGACGTTTGGTGGGTAGAGAAGCGCAAAGCCCCAGTGTTGCTGCGCCTGTGAAAGCGCTTCCAAGGAAGGGTGCTGGCTAGCAACAGCTTTCAGTGCTGGCACTTTTCGTCTCTGAGCAATTGCTCGACGTTTGCAATTTCTCAGCTCGTGTCTACGAGACGGAAAGAGAATGACCGTGACGTTTGGTGCGTGTAGAAGTGCAAAGCCCCAGTGTTACTGCGCCTGTGAAAGCGCTTCCAAGGAAGGGTGCTGGCTAGCAACAGCTTCCAGTGCTGGCACTTTTCATCTCTGAGCAATTGCTCGACGTTTGCAATTTCTGAGCTCGTGTCTAGGAGACGGAAGGAGAAGGACCGTGACGTTTGGTGGCTAGAGAAGCGCAAAGCCCCAGTGTTACAGCGCCTGTGAAAGCGCTTCCAAGGAAGGGTGCTGGCTAGCAACAGCTTTCAGTGCTGGCACTTTTCATCTCTGAGCAATTGCTCGACGTTTGCAATTTCTCACCTGAGCTCTCTTTAGAGTACGCGAGAGGATGAGCAGAAGATGAGGTGGCTAGAGAAGCCCAGAGCCCCAGTGTTCTTAGGCCTACAAAAGCGCTTCCAAGGAAGGGTGCTGGCTAGCAACAGCTTCCAGTGCTGGCACTTTTCATCTCTGAGCAATTGCTGGACGTTTGCAATTTCTCAGCTCGTGTCTACGAGACGGAAAGAGAAGGACCGTGACGTTTGGTGGGTAGAGAAGCGCAAAGCCCCAGTGTTGCTGCGCCTGTGAAAGCGCTTCCAAGGAAGGGTGCTGGCTAGCAAGAGCTTTCAGTGCTGGCACTTTTCGTCTCTGAGCAATTGCTCGACGTTTGCAATTTCTCAGCTCGTGTCTACGAGACGGAAAGAGAATGACCGTGACGTTTGGTGCGTGTAGAAGTGCAAAGCCCCAGTGTTACTGCGCCTGTGAAAGCGCTTCCAAGGAAGGGTGCTGGCTAGCAACAGCTTTCAGTGCTGGCACTTTTCATCTCTGAGCAATTGCTGGACGTTTGCAATTTCTCAGCTCGTGTCTACGAGACGGAAAGAGAATGACAGTGACGTTTGGTGGCTAGAGAAGCGCAAAGTCCCAGTGTTACTGCGCCTGTAAAGCGCTTCCAAGGAAGGGTGCTGGCTAGCAACAGCTTTCAGTGCTGGCACTTTTCATCTCTGAGCAATTGCTCGACGTTTGCAATTTGTCACCTGAGCTCTCTTTAGAGTGCGCGAGAGGATGAGCAGAAGATGAGGTGGCTAAAGAAGCCCAGAGCCCCAGTGTTCTTAGGCCTACAAAAGCGCTTCCAAGGAAGGGTGCTGGCTAGCAACAGCTTCCAGTGCTGGCACTTTTCATCTCTGAGCAATTGCTCGACGTTTGCAATTTCTCAGCTCGTGTCTACGAGACGGAGAGATAGTGACCGTGACGTTTGGTGGCTAGAGAAGCGCAAAGCCCCAGTGTTACTGCGCCTGTAAAGCGCTTCCAAGGAAGGGTGCTGGCTAGCAACAGCTTTCAGTGTTGGCACTTTTCATCTCTGAGCAATTGCTCGACTTTTGCAATTTCTCAGCTCGTGTCTAGGAGACGGAAAGAGAATGACAGTGACGTTTGGTGGGTAGAGAAGCGCAAAGCCCCAGTGTTACTGCGCCTGTGAAAGTGCTTCCAAGGAAGGGTGCTGGCTAGCAACAGCTTTCAGTGCTGGCACTTTTCATATCTGAGCAATTGCTCGACGTTTGCAATTTCTCACCTGAGCTCTCTTTAGAGTGCACGAGAGGATGAGCAGAAGATGAGGTGGCTAGAGAAGCCCAGAGCCCCAGTGTTCTTAGGCCTACAAAAGCGCTTCCAAGGAAGGGTGCTGGCTAGCAACAGCTTCCAGTGCTGGCACTTTTCATCTCTGAGCAATTGCTCGACGTTTGCAATTTCTCAGCTCGTGTCTACGAGACGGAAAGAGAAGGACCGTGACGTTTGGTGGCTAGAGAAGCGCAAAGCCCCAGTGTTGCTGCGCCTGTGAAATCGCTTCCAAGGAAGGGTGCTGGCTAGCAACAGCTTTCAGTGCTGGCACTTTTCATCTCTGAGCAATTGCTCGACGTTTGCAATTTCTCACCTGAGCTCTCTTTAGAGTGCGCGAGAGGATGAGCAGAAGATGAGGTGGCTAAAGAAGCCCAGAGCCCCAGTGTTCTAAGGGCTACAAAAGCGCTTCCAAGGAAGGGTGCTGGCTAGCAACAGCTTTCAGTGCTGGCACTTTTCATCTCTGAGCAATTGCTGGACTTTTTCAGTTTCTCACCTGAGCTCTCTTTAGAGTGCGCGAGAGGATGAGCAGAAGATGAGGTGGCTAAAGAAGCCCAGAGCCGCAGTGTTCTTAGGCCTACAAAAGCGCTTCCAAGGAAGGGTGCTGGCTAGCAAGAGCTTTCAGTGCTGGCACTTTTCATCTCTGAGCAATTGCTCGACGTTTGCAATTTCTCAGCTCGTGTCTATGAGACGGAAAGAGAAGGACCGTGATGTTTGGTGGGTAGAGAAGCGCAAAGCCCCAGTGTTACTGTGCCTGTAAAGTGCTTCCAAGGAAGGGTGCTGGCTAGCAACAGCTTTCAGTGCTGGCACTTTTCATCTCTGAGCAATTGCTCGACGTTTGCAATTTCTCAGCTCGTGTCTACGAGATGGAAAGAGAATGACCGTGACGTTTGGTGGGTAGAGAAGCGCAAAGCCCCAGTGTTGCTGCGCCTGTGAAAGCGCTTCCAAGGAAGGGTGCTGGCTAGCAACAGCTTTCAGTGCTGGCACTTTTCTTCTCTGAGCAATTGCTCGACGTTTGCAATTTCTCACCTGAGCTCTCTTTAGAGTGCGCGAGAGGATGAGCAGAAGATGAGGTGGCTAGAGAAGCCCAGAGCCCCAGTGTTCTTAGGCCTACAAAAGCGCTTCCAAGGAAGGGTGCTGGCTAGCAACAGCTTCCAGTGCTGGCACTTTTCCTCTCTGAGCAATTGCTCGACGTTTGCAATTTCTCAGCTCGTGTCTACGAGACAGAAAGAGAAGGACCGTGACTTTTGGTGCGTATAGAAGTGCAAAGCCCCAGTGTTACTGCGCCTGTGAAAGCACTTCCAAGGAAGGGTGCTGGCTAGCAAGAGCTTTCAGTGCTGGCACTTTTCATCTCTGAGCAATTGCTCGACGTTTGCAATTTCTCACCTGAGCTCTCTTTAGAGTGCGCGAGAGGATGAGCAGAAGATGAGGTGGCTAGAGAAGCCCAGAGCCCCAGTGTTCTAAGGGCTACAAAAGCGCTTCCAAGGAAGGGTGCTGGCTAGCAACAGCTTTCAGTGCTGGCACTTTTCATCTCTGAGCAATTACTGGACGTTTGCAATTTCTCAGCTCGTGTCTACGAGACGGAAAGAGAAGGA
The DNA here is from genome assembly GCA_037962945.1 of Sarcoramphus papa. Lineage (NCBI taxonomy): Eukaryota > Metazoa > Chordata > Aves > Accipitriformes > Cathartidae > Sarcoramphus > Sarcoramphus papa. The sequence goes on along the minus strand of JBBMRM010000093.1, from coordinate 3,157,574 downwards.
CCGTGATGTTTGGTGCGTATAGAAGCGCAAAGCCCCAGTGTTACTGCGCCTGTGAAAGCGCTTCCAAGGAAGGGTGCTGGCTAGCAACAGCTTTCAGTGCTGGCACTTTTCATCTCGGAGCAATTGCTCGACGTTTGCAATTTCTCAGCTCGTGTCTACGAGACGGAAAGAGAATGACCGTGACGTTTGGTGGCTAGAGAAGCGCAAAGTCCCAGTGTTACTGCGCCTGTAAAGCGCTTCCAAGGAAGGGTGCTGGCTAGCAACAGCTTTCAGTGCTGGCACTTTTCATCTCTGAGCAATTGCTCGGCGTTTGCAATTTCTCACCTGAGCTCTCTTTAGAGTGCGCGAGAGGATGAGCAGAAGATGAGGTGGCTAAAGAAGCCCAGAGCCCCAGTGTTCTAAGGGCTACAAAAGCGCTTCCAAGGAAGGGTGCTGGCTAGCAACAGCTTTCAGTGCTGGCACTTTTCATCTCTGAGCAATTGCTCGACGTTTGCAATTTCTCAGCTCGTGTCTACGAGACGGAGAGATAGTGACCGTGACGTTTGGTGGCTAGAGAAGCGCAAAGCCCCAGTGTTACTGCGCCTGTAAAGCGCTTCCAAGGAAGGGTGCTGGCTAGCAACAGCTTTCAGTGCTGGCACTTTTCGTCTCTGAGCAATTGCTCGACGTTTGCAATTTCTCAGCTCGTGTCTACGAGACGGAAAGAGAAGGACCGTGACGTTTGGTGGCTAGAGAAGCGCAAAGCCCCAGTGTTACTGCGCCTGTAAAGCGCTTCCAAGGAAGGGTGCTGGCTAGCAACAGCTTTCAGTGCTGGCACTTTTCATATCTGAGCAATTGCTCGACGTTTGCAATTTCTCACCTGAGCTCTCTTTAGAGTGCGTGAGAGGATGAGCAGAAGATGAGGTGGCTAGAGAAGCCCAGAGCCCCAGTGTTCTTAGGCCTACAAAAGCGCTTCCAAGGAAGGGTGCTGGCTAGCAACAGCTTCCAGTGCTGGCACTTTTCATCTCTGAGCAATTGCTCGACGTTTGCAATTTCTCAGCTCGTGTCTACGAGACAGAAAGAGAAGGACCGTGATGTTTGGTGGCTAGAGAAGCGCAAAGCCCCAGTGTTGCTGTGCCTGTGAAAGCGCTTCCAAGGAAGGGTGCTGGCTAGCAACAGCTTTCAGTGCTGGCACTTTTCATCTCTGAGCAATTGCTCGACGTTTGCAATTTCTCACCTGAGCTCTCTTTAGAGTGCGCGAGAGGATGAGCAGAAGATGAGGTGGCTAGAGAAGCCCAGAGCCCCAGTGTTCTTAGGCCTACAAAAGCGCTTCCAAGGAAGGGTGCTGGCTAGCAACAGCTTTCAGTGCTGGCACTTTTCCTCTCTGAGCAATTGCTCGACTTTTGCAATTTCTCAGCTCGTGTCTACGAGACAGAAAGAGAAGGACCGTGACTTTTGGTGCGTATAGAAGTGCAAATCCCCAGTGTTACTGCGCCTGTGAAAGCGCTTCCAAGGAAGGGTGCTGGCTAGCAACAGCTTTCAGTGCTGGCACTTTTCATCTCTGAGCAATTGCTCGACGTTTGCAATTTCTCACCTGAGCTCTCTTTAGAGTGCGCGAGAGGATGAGCAGAAGCTTAGGTGGCTAGAGAAGCCCAGAGCCCCAGTGTTCTAAGGGCTACAAAAGCACTTCCAAGGAAGGGTGCTGGCTAGCAACAGCTTTCAGTGCTGGCACTTTTCATCTCTGAGCAAGTACTGGACGTTTGCAATTTCTCAGCTCGTGTCTACGAGACGGAAAGAGAAGGACCGTGATGTTTGGTGGCTAGAGAAGCGCAAAGCCCCAGTGTTGCTGCGCCTGTGAAAGCGCTTCCAAGGAAGGGTGCTGGCTAGCAACAGCTTTCAGTGCTGGCACTTTTCATCTCTGAGCAATTGCTCGACGTTTGCAATTTCTCACCTGAGCTCTCTTTAGAGTGCGCGAGAGGATGAGCAGAAGATGAGGTGGCTAAAGAAGCCCAGAGCCCCAGTGTTCTAAGGGCTACAAAAGCGCTTCCAAGGAAGGGTGCTGGCTAGCAACAGCTTTCAGTGCTGGCACTTTTCCTCTCTGAGCAATTACTGAACGTTTGCAATTTCTCAGCTCGTGTCTATGAGATGGAAAGAGAAGGACCGTGATGTTTGGTGCGTATAGAAGCGCAAAGCCCCAGTGTTGCTGCGCCTGTGAAAGCGCTTCCAAGGAAGGGTGCTGGCTAGCAACAGCTTTCAGTGCTGGCACTTTTCATCTCTGAGCAATTGCTCGACGTTTGCAATTTCTCAGCTCGTGTCTACGAGACGGAGAGATAGTGACCATGAAGTTTGGTGGCTAGAGAAGCGCAAAGCCCCAGTGTTACTGCGCCTGTAAAGCGCTTCCAAGGAAGGGTGCTGGCTAGCAACAGCTTTCAGTGCTGGCACTTTTCATCTCTGAGCAATTGCTCGACGTTTGCAATTTCTCAGCTCGTGTCTACGAGACGGAAAGAGAAGGACCGTGACATTTGGTGGCTAGAGAAGCGCAAAGCCCCAGTGTTACTGCGCCTGTAAAGCGCTTCCAAGGAAGGGTGCTGGCTAGCAAGAGCTTTCAGTGCTGGCACTTTTCATCTCTGAGCAATTGCTCGACGTTTGCAATTTCTCACCTGAGCTCTCTTTAGAGTGCGCGAGAGGATGAGCAGAAGATGAGGTGGCTAAAGAAGCCCAGAGCCCCAGTGTTCTAAGGGCTACAAAAGCGCTTCCAAGGAAGGGTGCTGGCTAGCAAGAGCTTTCAGTGCTGGCACTTTTCATCTCTGAGCAATTGGTCGACGTTTGCAATTTCTCAGCTCGTGTCTACGAGACGGAGAGATAGTGACCGTGACGTTTGGTGGGTAGAGAAGCGCAAAGCCCCAGTGTTACTGCGCCTGTAAAGCGCTTCCAAGGAAGGGTGCTGGCTAGCAACAGCTTTCAGTGTTGGCACTTTTCATCTCTGAGCAATTGCTCGACTTTTGCAATTTCTCAGCTCGTGTCTAGGAGACGGAAAGAGAATGACCGTGACGTTTGGTGGGTAGAGAAGCGCAAAGCCCCAGTGTTACAGCGCCTGTGAAAGTGCTTCCAAGGAAGGGTGCTGGCTAGCAACAGCTTTCAGTGCTGGCACTTTTCATCTCTGAGCAATTGCTGGACGTTTGCAATTTCTCACCTGAGCTCTCTTTAGAGTGCACGAGAGGATGAGCAGAAGATTAGGTGGCTAGAGAAGCCCAGAGCCCCAGTGTTCTAAGGGCTACAAAAGCGCTTCCAAGGAAGGGTGCTGGCTAGCAACAGCTTCCAGTGCTGGCACTTTTCATCTCTGAGCAATTGCTCGACGTTTACAATTTCTCAGCTCGTGTCTAGGAGACGGAAAGAGAATGACCGTGACGTTTGGTGGCTAGAGAAGCGCAAAGCCCCAGTGTTACAGCGCCTGTGAAAGCGCTTCCAAGGAAGGGTGCTGGCTAGCAACAGCTTTCAGTGCTGGCACTTTTCATCTCTGAGCAATTGCTCGACGTTTGCAATTTCTCACCTGAGCTCTCTTTGGAGTGCGCGAGAGGATGAGCAGAAGATGAGGTGGCTAGAGAAGCCCAGAGGCCCAGTGTTCTTAGGCCTACAAAAGCGCTTCCAAGGAAGGGTGCTGGCTAGCAACAGCTTTCAGTGCTGGCACTTTTCATCTCTGAGCAATTGCTCGACGTTTGCAATTTCTCACCTGAGCTCTCTTTAGAGTGCGCGAGAGGATGAGCAGAAGATGAGGTGGCTAGAGAAGCCCAGAGCCCCAGTGTTCTTAGGCCTACAAAAGCGCTTCCAAGGAAGGCTGCTGGCTAGCAAGAGCTTTCAGTGCTGGCACTTTTCATCTCTGAGCAATTGCTCGACGTTTGCAATTTCTCAGCTCGTGTCTATGAGACGGAAAGAGAAGGACCGTGACGTTTGGTGGCTAGAGAAGCGCAAAGCCCCAGTGTTACTGCGCCTGTAAAGCGCTTCCAAGGAAGGGTGCTGGCTAGCAACAGCTTTCAGTGCTGGCACTTTTCATCTCTGAGCAATTGCTCGACGTTTGCAATTTCTCACCTGAGCTCTCTTTAGAGTGCGCGAGAGGATGAGCAGAAGATGAGGTGGCTAGAGAAGCCCAGAGCCCCAGTGTTCTTAGGCCTACAAAAGCGCTTCCAAGGAAGGGTGCTGGCTAGCAACAGCTTTCAGTGCTGGCACTTTTCATCTCTGAGCAATTGCTGGACGTTTGCAATTTCTCAGCTCGTGTCTACGAGACGGAGAGATAGTGACCATGACGTTTGGTGGCTAGAGAAGCGCAAAGCCGCAGTGTTGCTGCGCCTGTGAAAGCGCTTCCAAGGAAGGGTGCTGGCTAGCAAGAGCTTTCAGTGCTGGCACTTTTCATCTCTGAGCAATTGCTCGACGTTTGCAATTTCTCAGCTCGTGTCTACGAGATGGAAAGAGAATGACCGTGACGTTTGGTGGGTAGAGAAGCGCAAAGCCCCAGTGTTACTGCGCCTGTAAAGCGCTTCCAAGGAAGGGTGCTGGCTAGCAACAGCTTTCAGTGCTGGCACTTTTCGTCTCTGAGCAATTGCTCGACGTTTGCAATTTCTCAGCTCGTGTCTACGAGACAGAAAGAGAAGGACCATGACGTTTGGTGCGTGTAGAAGTGAAAAGCCCCAGTGTTACTGCGCCTGTGAAAGCGCTTCCAAGGAAGGGTGCTGGCTAGCAAAAGCTTTCAGTGCTGGCACTTTTCATCTCTGAGCAATTGCTGGACGTTTGCAATTTCTCACCTGAGCTCTCTTTAGAGTGCGCGAGAGGATGAGCAGAAGATGAGGTGGCTAGAGAAGCCCAGAGCCCCAGTGTTCGAAGGGCTACAAAAGAGTTTCCAAGGAAGGGTGCTGGCTAGCAAGAGCTTTCAGTGCTGGCACTTTTCATCTCTGAGCAATTGCTCGACGTTTGCAATTTCTCACCTGAGCTCTCTTTAGAGTGCGCGAGAGGATGAGCAGAAGATGAGGTGGCTAAAGAAGCCCAGAGCCCCAGTGTTCTAAGGGCTACAAAAGCGCTTCCAAGGAAGGGTGCTGGCTAGCAAGAGCTTTCAGTGCTGGCACTTTTCATCTCTGAGCAATTGGTCGACGTTTGCAATTTCTCAGCTCGTGTCTACGAGACGGAGAGATAGTGACCGTGACGTTTGGTGGGTAGAGAAGCGCAAAGCCCCAGTGTTACTGCGCCTGTAAAGCGCTTCCAAGGAAGGGTGCTGGCTAGCAACAGCTTTCAGTGTTGGCACTTTTCATCTCTGAGCAATTGCTCGACTTTTGCAATTTCTCAGCTCGTGTCTAGGAGACGGAAAGAGAATGACCGTGACGTTTGGTGGGTAGAGAAGCGCAAAGCCCCAGTGTTACAGCGCCTGTGAAAGTGCTTCCAAGGAAGGGTGCTGGCTAGCAACAGCTTTCAGTGCTGGCACTTTTCATCTCTGAGCAATTGCTCGACGTTTGCAATTTCTCACCTGAGCTCTCTTTAGAGTGCACGAGAGGATGAGCAGAAGATTAGGTGGCTAGAGAAGCCCAGAGCCCCAGTGTTCTAAGGGCTACAAAAGCGCTTCCAAGGAAGGGTGCTGGCTAGCAACAGCTTCCAGTGCTGGCACTTTTCATCTCTGAGCAATTGCTCGACGTTTACAATTTCTCAGCTCGTGTCTAGGAGACGGAAAGAGAATGACCGTGACGTTTGGTGGCTAGAGAAGCGCAAAGCCCCAGTGTTACAGCGCCTGTGAAAGCGCTTCCAAGGAAGGGTGCTGGCTAGCAACAGCTTTCAGTGCTGGCACTTTTCATCTCTGAGCAATTGCTCGACGTTTGCAATTTCTCACCTGAGCTCTCTTTAGAGTGCGCGAGAGGATGAGCAGAAGATGAGGTGGCTAGAGAAGCCCAGAGGCCCAGTGTTCTTAGGCCTACAAAAGCGCTTCCAAGGAAGGGTGCTGGCTAGCAACAGCTTTCAGTGCTGGCACTTTTCATCTCTGAGCAATTGCTCGACGTTTGCAATTTCTCACCTGAGCTCTCTTTAGAGTGCGCGAGAGGATGAGCAGAAGATGAGGTGGCTAGAGAAGCCCAGAGCCCCAGTGTTCTTAGGCCTACAAAAGCGCTTCCAAGGAAGGGTGCTGGCTAGCAAGAGCTTTCAGTGCTGGCACTTTTCATCTCTGAGCAATTGCTCGACGTTTGCAATTTCTCAGCTCGTGTCTATGAGACGGAAAGAGAAGGACCGTGACGTTTGGTGGCTAGAGAAGCGCAAAGCCCCAGTGTTACTGCGCCTGTAAAGCGCTTCCAAGGAAGGGTGCTGGCTAGCAACAGCTTTCAGTGCTGGCACTTTTCATCTCTGAGCAATTGCTCGACGTTTGCAATTTCTCACCTGAGCTCTCTTTAGAGTGCGCGAGAGGATGAGCAGAAGATGAGGTGGCTAGAGAAGCCCAGAGCCCCAGTGTTCTTAGGCCTACAAAAGCGCTTCCAAGGAAGGGTGCTGGCTAGCAACAGCTTTCAGTGCTGGCACTTTTCATCTCTGAGCAATTGCTGGACGTTTGCAATTTCTCAGCTCGTGTCTACGAGACGGAGAGATAGTGACCATGACGTTTGGTGGCTAGAGAAGCGCAAAGCCGCAGTGTTGCTGCGCCTGTGAAAGCGCTTCCAAGGAAGGGTGCTGGCTAGCAAGAGCTTTCAGTGCTGGCACTTTTCATCTCTGAGCAATTGCTCGACGTTTGCAATTTCTCAGCTCGTGTCTACGAGATGGAAAGAGAATGACCGTGACGTTTGGTGGGTAGAGAAGCGCAAAGCCCCAGTGTTACTGCGCCTGTAAAGCGCTTCCAAGGAAGGGTGCTGGCTAGCAACAGCTTTCAGTGCTGGCACTTTTCGTCTCTGAGCAATTGCTCGACGTTTGCAATTTCTCAGCTCGTGTCTACGAGACAGAAAGAGAAGGACCATGACGTTTGGAGCGTGTAGAAGTGAAAAGCCCCAGTGTTACTGCGCCTGTGAAAGCGCTTCCAAGGAAGGGTGCTGGCTAGCAAAAGCTTTCAGTGCTGGCACTTTTCATCTCTGAGCAATTGCTGGACGTTTGCAATTTCTCACCTGAGCTCTCTTTAGAGTGCGCGAGAGGATGAGCAGAAGATGAGGTGGCTAGAGAAGCCCAGAGCCCCAGTGTTCGAAGGGCTACAAAAGAGTTTCCAAGGAAGGGTGCTGGCTAGCAACAGCTTTCAGTGCTGGCACTTTTCATCTCTGAGCAATTGCTCGACCTTTGCAATTTCTCACCTGAGCTCTCTTTAGAGTGCGCGAGAGGATGAGCAGAAGATGAGGTGGCTAGAGAAGCCCAGAGCCCCAGTGTTCTTAGGCCTACAAAAGCGCTTCCAAGGAAGGGTGCTGGCTAGCAGCAGCTTTCAGTGCTGGCACTTTTCCTCTCTGAGCAATTGCTCGACGTTTGCAATTTCTCAGCTCGTGTCTACGAGACAGAAAGACAAGGACCGTGACTTTTGGTGCGTATAGAAGTGCAAATCCCCAGTGTTACTGCGCCTGTGAAACCGCTTCCAAGGAAGGGTGCTGGCTAGCAACAGCTTTCAGTGCTGGCACTTTTCATCTCTGAGCAATTGGTCGACGTTTGCAATTTCTCACCTGAGCTCTCTTTAGAGTGCGCGAGAGGATGAGCAGAAGCTTAGGTGGCTAGAGAAGCCCAGAGCCCCAGTGTTCTTAGGCCTACAAAAGCGCTTGCAAGGAAGGGTGCTGGCTAGCAACAGCTTTCAGTGCTGGCACTTTTCATCTCTGAGCAAGTACTGGACGTTTGCAATTTCTCAGCTCGTGTCTACGAGACGTAAAGAGAAGGACCGTGATGTTTGGTGCGTATAGAAGCGCAAAGCCCCAGTGTTGCTGCGCCTGTGAAAGCGCTTCCAAGGAAGGGTGCTGGCTAGCAACAGCTTTCAGTGCTGGCACTTTTCATCTCTGAGCAATTGCTCGACGTTTGCAATTTCTCAGCTCGTGTCTACGAGACGGAGAGATAGTGACCATGAAGTTTGGTGGCTAGAGAAGCGCAAAGCCCCAGTGTTACTGCGCCTGTAAAGCGCTTCCAAGGAAGGGTGCTGGCTAGCAAGAGCTTTCAGTGCTGGCACTTTTCATCTCTGAGCAATTGCTCGACGTTTGCAATTTCTCAGCTCGTGTCTACGAGACGGAAAGAGAAGGACCGTGACGTTTGGTGGCTAGAGAAGCGCAAAGCCCCAGTGTTGCTGTGCCTGTGAAAGCGCTTCCAAGGAAGGGTGCTGGCTAGCAACAGCTTTCAGTGCTGGCACTTTTCATCTCTGAGCAATTGCTCGACGTTTGCAATTTCTCACCTGAGCTCTCTTTAGAGTGCGCGAGAGGATGAGCAGAAGATTAGGTGGCTACAGAAGCCCAGAGCCCCAGTGTTCTTAGGCCTACAAAAGCGCTTCCAAGGAAGGGGGCTGGCTAGCAACAGCTTCCAGTGCTGGCACTTTTCATCTCTGAGCAATTGCTCGACGTTTGCAATTTCTCAGCTCGTGTCTAGGAGACGGAAAGAGAAGGACCGTGACGTTTGGTGGCTAGAGAAGCGCAAAGCCCCAGTGTTACAGCGCCTGTGAAAGCGCTTCCAAGGAAGGGTGCTGGCTAGCAACAGCTTTCAGTGCTGGCACTTTTCATCTCTGAGCAATTGCTGGACGTTTGCAATTTCTCACCTGAGCTCTCTTTAGAGTGCGCGAGAGGATGAGCAGAAGATGAGGTGGCTAAAGAAGCCCAGAGCCCCAGTGTTCTTAGGCCTACAAAAGCGCTTCCAAGGAAGGGTGCTGGCTAGCAACAGCTTCCAGTGCTGGCACTTTTCATCTCTGAGCAATTGCTCGACGTTTGCAATTTCTCAGCTCGTGTCTACGAGACGGAAAGAGAATGACAGTGACGTTTGATGGGTAGAGAAGCGCAAAGCCCCAGTGTTGCTGCGCCTGTGAAATCGCTTCCAAGGAAGGGTGCTGGCTAGCAACAGCTTTCAGTGCTGGCACTTTTCGTCTCTGAGCAATTGCTCGACGTTTTCAATTTCTCAGCTCGTGTCTACGAGACGGAAAGAGAAGGACCGTGACGTTTGGTGCGTGTAGAAGTGCAAAGCCCCAGTGTTGCTGCGCCTGTGAAAGCGCTTCCAAGGAAGGGTGCTGGCTAGCAAGAGCTTTCAGTGCTGGCACTTTTCATCTCTGAGCAATTGCTGGACGTTTGCAATTTCTCAGCTCGTGTCTACGAGATGGAAAGAGAATGACCGTGACGTTTGGTGGGTAGAGAAGCGCAAAGCCCCAGTGTTACTGTGCCTGTGAAAGCGCTTCCAAGGAAGGGTGCTGGCTAGCAACAGCTGTCAGTGCTGGCACTTTTCATCTCGGAGCAATTGCTCGACGTTTGCAATTTCTCACCTGAGCTCTCTTTAGAGTGCGCGAGAGGATGAGCAGAAGATGAGGTGGCTAGAGAAGCCCAGAGCCCCAGTGTTCTAAGGGCTACAAAAGCGCTTCCAAGGAAGGGTGCTGGCTAGCAACAGCTTCCAGTGCTGGCACTTTTCATCTCTGAGCAATTGCTCGACGTTTGCAATTTCTCAGCTCGTGTCTACGAGACGGAAAGAGAAGGACCGTGACGTTTGGTGGCTAGAGAAGCGCAAAGCCCCAGTGTTGCTGCGCCTGTGAAATCGCTTCCAAGGAAGGGTGCTGGCTAGCAACAGCTTTCAGTGCTGGCACTTTTCGTCTCTGAGCAATTGCTCGACGTTTGCAGTTTCTCAGCTCGTGTCTACGAGACGGAAAGAGAAGGACCGTGACGTTTGGTGCGTGTAGAAGCGCAAAGCGCCAGTGTTACTGCGCCTGTGAAAGCGCTTCCAAGGAAGGGTGCTGGCTAGCAACAGCTTTCAGTGCTGGCACTTTTCATCTCTGAGCAATTGCTCGACGTTTGCAATTTCTCAGCTCGTGTCTACGAGACGGAAAGAGAATGACAGTGACGTTTGGTGGGTAGAGAAGCGCAAAGCCCCAGTGTTACTGCGCCTGTAAAGCGCTTCCAAGGAAGGGTGCTGGCTAGCAACAGCTTTCAGTGCTGGCACTTTTCATCTCTGAGCAATTGCTCGATGTTTGCAATTTCTCACCTGAGCTCTCTTTAGAGTGCGCGAGAGGATGAGCAGAAGATGAGGTGGCTAGAGAAGCCCAGAGCCCCAGTGTTCTTAGGCTTACAAAAGCGCTTCCAAGGAAGGGTGCTGGCTAGCAACAGCTTTCAGTGCTGGCACTTTTCATCTCTGAGCAATTGCTGGACGTTTGCAATTTCTCAGCTCGTGTCTACGAGACGGAAAGAGAAGGACCATGACGTTTGGTGGGTAGAGAAGCGCAAAGCCCCAGTGTTGCTGCGCCTGTGAAAGCGCTTCCAAGGAAGGGTGCTGGCTAGCAACAGCTTTCAGTGCTGGCACTTTTCATCTCTGAGCAATTGCTCGACGTTTGCAATTTCTCACCTGAGCTCTCTTTAGAGTGCGCGAGAGGATGAGCAGAAGATGAGGTGGCTAGAGAAGCCCAGAGCCCCAGTGTTCTTAGGCCTACAAAAGCGCTTCCAAGGAAGGGTGCTGGCTAGCAACAGCTTTCAGTGCTGGCACTTTTCATCTCTGAGCAATTGCTCGACGTTTGCAATTTCTCAGCTCGTGTCTACGAGACGGAAATAGAAGGACCGTGACGTTTGGTGGCTAGAGAAGCGCAAAGCCCCAGTGTTGCTGCGCCTGTGAAAGCGCTTCCAAGGAAGGGTGCTGGCTAGCAACAGCTTTCAGTGCTGGCACTTTTCATCTCTGAGCAATTGCTCGACGTTTGCAATTTCTCAGCTCGTGTCTACGAGACGGAGAGATAGTGACCCTGACGTTTGGTGGCTAGAGAAGCGCAAAGCCCCAGTGTTGCTGCGCCTGTGAAAGCGCTTCCAAGGAAGGGTGCTGGCTCGCAACAGCTTTCAGTGCTGGCACTTTTCATCTCTGAGCAATTGCTGGACGTTTGCAATTTCTCACCTGAGCTCTCTTTAGAGTGCACGAGAGGATGAGCAGAAGATTAGGTGGCTAGAGAAGCCCAGAGCCCCAGTGTTCTAAGGGCTACAAAAGCGCTTCCAAGGAAGGGTGCTGGCTAGCAACAGCTTCCAGTGCTGGCACTTTTCATCTCTGAGCAATTGCTCGACGTTTGCAATTTCTCAGCTCGTGTCTATGAGACGGAAAGAGAAGGACTGTGAGGTTTGGTGGCTAGAGAAGCGCAAAGCCCCAGTGTTACTGCGCCTGTGAAAGCGCTTCCAAGGAAGGGTGCTGGCTAGCAACAGCTTTCAGTGCTGGCACTTTTCATCTCTGAGCAATTGCTCGACGTTTGCAATTTCTCACCTGAGCACTCTTTAGAGTGCGCGAGAGGATGAGCAGAAGATTAGGTGGCTAGAGAAGCCCAGAGCCCCAGTGTTCTTAGGCCTACAAAAGCGCTTCCAAGGAAGGGTGCTGGCTAGCAAGAGCTTTCAGTGCTGGCACTTTTCATCTCTGAGCAATTGCTCGACGTTTGCAATTTCTCAGCTCGTGTCTACGAGACGGAAAGAGAAGGACCGTGACGTTTGGTGGCTAGAGAAGCGCAAAGCCGCAGTGTTACTGTGCCTGTAAAGTGCTTCCAAGGAAGGGTGCTGGCTAGCAACAGCTTTCAGTGCTGGCACTTTTCATCTCTGAGCAATTGCTTGACGTTTGCAATTTCTCAGCTCGTGTCTAGGAGACGGAAAGAGAATGACCGTGACGTTTGGTGCGTATAGAAGCGCAAAGCCCCAGTGTTGCTGTGCCTGTGAAAGCGCTTCCAAGGAAGGGTGCTGGCTAGCAAGAGCTTTCAGTGCTGGCACTTTTCATCTCTGAGCAATTGCTCGACGTTTGCAATTTCTCACCTGAGCTCTCTTTAGAGTGCGCGAGAGGATGAGCAGAAGATGAGGTGGCTAGAGAAGCCCAGAGCCCCAGTGTTCTTAGGCCTACAAAAGCGCTTCCAAGGAAGGGTGCTGGCTAGCAACAGCTTCCAGTGCTGGCACTTTTCATCTCTGAGCAATTGCTCGACGTTTGCAATTTCTCAGCTCGTGTCTACGAGACGGAGAGATAGTGACCATGACGTTTGGTGGGTAGAGAAGCGCAAAGCCCCAGTGTTGCTGTGCCTGTGAAAGCGCTTCCAAGGAAGGGTGCTGGCTAGCAACAGCTTTCAGTGCTGGCGCTTTTCATCTCTGAGCAATTGCTCGACGTTTGCAATTTCTCAGCTCGTGTCTACGAGATGGAAAGAGAAGGACCGTGACGTTTGGTGCGTATAGAAGCGCAAAGCCCCAGTGTTGCTGCGCCTGTGAAAGCGCTTCCAAGGAAGGGTGCTGGCTAGCAACAGCTTTCAGTGCTGGCACTTTTCATCTCTGAGCAATTGCTCGACGTTTGCGATTTCTCACCTGAGCTCTCTTTAGAGTGCGCGAGAGGATGAGCAGAAGATGAGGTGGCTAGAGAAGCCCAGAGCCCCAGTGTTCTTAGGCCTACAAAAGCGCTTCCAAGGAAGGGTGCTGGCTAGCAACAGCTTTCAGTGCTGGCACTTTTCATCTCTGAGCAATTGCTCGACGTTTGCAATTTCTCAGCTCGTGTCTACGAGACGGAAAGAGAAGGACCGTGACGTTTGGTGCGTATAGAAGCGCAAAGCCCCAGTGTTGCTGCGCCTGTGAAAGCGCTTCCAAGGAAGGGTGCTGGCTAGCAACAGCTTTCAGTGCTGGCACTTTACTTCTCTGAGCAATTGCTGGACGTTTGCAATTTCTCACCTGAGCTCTCTTTAGAGTGCGCGAGAGGATGAGCAGAAGATGAGGTGGCTAGAGAAGCCCAGAGCCCCAGTGTTCTTAGGCCTACAAAAGCGCTTCCAAGGAAGGGTGCTGGCTAGCAACAGCTTTCAGTGCTGGCACTTTTCATCTCTGAGCAATTGCTCAACGTTTGCAATTTCTCAGCTCGTGTCTACGAGACGGAAAGAGAAGGACCGTGACGTTTGGTGGCTAGAGAAGCGCAAAGCCCCAGTGTTGCTGCGCCTGTGAAAGCGCTTCCAAGGAAGGGTGCTGGCTAGCAAGAGCTTTCAGTGCTGGCACTTTTCCTCTCTGAGCAATTGCTCGACGTTTGCAATTTCTCAGCTCGTGTCTACGAGACGGAAAGAGAAGGACCGTGACGTTTGGTGGCTAGAGAAGTGCAAAGTCCCAGTGTTACTGCGCCTGTGAAAGCGCTTCCAAGGAAGGGTGCTGGCTAGCAACAGCTTTCAGTGCTGGCACTTTTCATCTCTAGAGCAATTGCTCGATGTTTGCAATTTCTCACCTGAGCTCTCTTTAGAGTGCGCGAGAGGATGAGCAGAAGATGAGGTGGCTAGAGAAGCCCAGAGCCCCAGTGTTCTAAGGGCTACAAAAGCGCTTCCAAGGAAGGGTGCTGGCTAGCAACAGCTTCCAGTGCTGGCACTTTTCATCTCTGAGCAATTGCTCGACGTTTGCAATTTCTCAGCTCGTGTCTACGAGACGGAAAGAGAAGGACCGTGACGTTTGGTGGCTAGAGAAGCGCAAAGCCCCAGTGTTACTGCGCCTGTGAAAGCGCTTCCAAGGAAGGGTGCTGGCTAGCAAGAGCTTTCAGTGCTGGCACTTTTCATCTCTGAGCAATTGCTCGACGTTTGCAATTTCTCAGCTCGTGTCTACGAGACGGAAAGAGAAGGACCGTGACGTTTGGTGCGTATAGAAGCGCAAAGCCCCAGTGTTGCTGCGCCTGTGAAAGCGCTTCCAAGGAAGGGTGCTGGCTAGCAACAGCTTTCAGTGCTGGCACTTTTCATCTCTGAGCAATTGCTGGACGTTTGCAATTTCTCACCTGAGCTCTCTTTAGAGTGCGCGAGAGGATGAGAAGAAGATTAGGTGGCTAGAGAAGCCCAGAGCCCCAGTGTTCTTAGGCTTACAAAAGCGCTTCCAAGGAAGGGTGCTGGCTAGCAAGAGCTTTCAGTGCTGGCACTTTTCATCTCTGAGCAATTGCTCGACGTTTGCAATTTCTCAGCTCGTGTCTAGGAGACGGAAAGAGAAGGACCGTGACGTTTGGTGGCTAGAGAAGCGCAAAACCCCAGTGTTGCTGCGCCTGTGAAAGCGCTTCCAAGGAAGGGTGCTGGCTAGCAACAGCTTTCAGTGCTGGCACTTTTCATCTCTGAGCAATTGCTCGACGTTTGCAATTTCTCAGCTCGTGTCTATGAGATGGAAAGAGAATGACCGTGACGTTTGATGCGTATAGAAGCGCAAAGCCCCAGTGTTACTGCGCCTGTGAAAGCGCTTCCAAGGAAGGGTGCTGGCTAGCAAGAGCTTTCAGTGCTGGCACTTTTCATCTCTGAGCAATTGCTCGAAATTTGCAATTTCTCAGCTCGTGTCTACGAGACGGAAAGAGAATGACCGTGACGTTTGGTGGGTAGAGAAGCGCAAAGCCCCAGTGTTGCTGCGCCTGTGAAAGCGCTTCCGAGGAAGGGTGCTGGCTAGCAAGAGCTTTCAGTGCTGGCACTTTTCATCTCTGAGCAATTGCTCGACGTTTGCAATTTCTCACCTGAGCTCTCTTTAGAGTGCGCGAGAGGATGAGCAGAAGATGAGGTGGCTAGAGAAGCCCAGAGCCCCAGTGTTCTTAGGCCTACAAAAGCGATTCCAAGGAAGGGTGCTGGCTAGCAACAGCTTTCAGTGCTGGCACTTTTCCTCTCTGAGCAATTGCTCGACGTTTGCAATTTCTCAGCTCGTGTCTACGACGCGGAAAGAGAAGGACCGTGACGTTTGGTGGCTAGAGAAGCGCAAAGCCCCAGTGTCACTGCGCCTGTGAAAGCGCTTCCAAGGAAGGGTGCTGGCTAGCAACAGCTTTCAGTGCTGGCACTTTTCATCTCTGAGCAATTGCTCGACGTTTGCAATTTCTCACCTGAGCTCTCTTCAGAGTGCGCGAGAGGATGAGCAGAAGATGAGGTGGCTAGAGAAGCCCAGAGCCCCAGTGTTCTTAGGCCTACAAAAGCGCTTCCAAGGAAGGGTGCTGGCTAGCAACAGCTTCCAGTGCTGGCACTTTTCATCTCTGAGCAATTGCTCGACGTTTGCAATTTCTCAGCTCGTGTCTACGAGGCGGAAAGAGAATGACCGTGACGTTTGGTGGGTAGAGAAGCGCAAAGCCCCAGTGTTGCTGCGCCTGTGAAAGCGCTTCCAAGGAAGGGTGCTGGCTAGCAAGAGCTTTCAGTGCTGGCACTTTTCATCTCTGAGCAATTGCTGGACGTTTGCAATTTCTCACCTGAGCTCTCTTTAGAGTGCGCGAGAGGATGAGCAGAAGATGAGGTGGCTAAAGAAGCCCAGAGCCCCAGTGTTCTTAGGCCTACAAAAGCACTTCCAAGGAAGGGTGCTGGCTAGCAACAGCTTTCAGTGCTGGCACTTTTCATCTCTGAGCAATTGCTCGACGTTTGCAATTTCTCAGCTCGTGTCTACGAGACGGAAAGAGAAGGACCGTGACATTTGGTGGCTAGAGAAGCGCAAAGCCCCAGTGTCACTGCGCCTGTGAAAGCGCTTCCAAGGAAGGGTGCTGGCTAGCAACAGCTTTCAGTGCTGGCACTTTTCATCTCTGAGCAATTGCTCGACGTTTGCAATTTCTCACCTGAGCTCTCTTTAGAGTGCGCGAGAGGATGAGCAGAAGATGAGGTGGCTAGAGAAGCCCAGAGCCCCAGTGTTCTTAGGCCTACAAAAGCGCTTCCAAGGAAGGGTGCTGGCTAGCAACAGCTTCCAGTACTGGCACTTTTCATCTCTGAGCAATTGCTCGACGTTTGCAATTTCTCAGCTCGTGTCTACGAGACGGAAAGAGAAGGACCTTGACGTTTGGTGGGTAGAGAAGCGCAAAGCCCCAGTGTTGCTGCGCCTGTGAAAGCGCTTCCAAGGAAGGGTGCTGGCTAGCAACAGCTTTCAGTGCTGGCACTTTTCATCTCTGAGCAATTGCTCGACGTTTGCAATTTCTCACCTGAGCTCTCTTCAGAGTGCGCGAGAGGATGAGCAGAAGATGAGGTGGCTAGAGAAGCCCAGAGCCCCAGTGTTCTTAGGCTTACAAAAGCGCTTCCAAGGAAGGGTGCTGGCTAGCAAGAGCTTTCAGTGCTGGCACTTTTCATCTCTGAGCAATTGCTCGACGTTTGCAATTTCTCAGCTCGTGTCTAGGAGACGGAAAGAGAAGGACCGTGACGTTTGGTGGCTAGAGAAGCGCAAAACCCCAGTGTTGCTGCGCCTGTGAAAGCGCTTCCAAGGAAGGGTGCTGGCTAGCAAGAGCTTTCAGTGCTGGCACTTTTCATCTCTGAGCAATTGCTCGACGTTTGCAATTTCTCAGCTCGTGTCTACGAGACGGAAAGAGAATGACCGTGACGTTTGGTGGGTAGAGAAGCGCAAAGCCCCAGTGTTGCTGCGCCTGTGAAAGCGCTTCCGAGGAAGGGTGCTGGCTAGCAAGAGCTTTCAGTGCTGGCACTTTTCATCTCTGAGCAATTGCTCGACGTTTGCAATTTCTCACCTGAGCTCTCTTTAGAGTGCGCGAGAGGATGAGCAGAAGATGAGGTGGCTAGAGAAGCCCAGAGCCCCAGTGTTCTTAGCCCTACAAAAGCGCTTCCAAGGAAGGGTGCTGGCTAGCAACAGCTTTCAGTGCTGGCACTTTTCCTCTCTGAGCAATTGCTCGACGTTTGCAATTTCTCAGCTCGTGTCTACGACGCGGAAAGAGAATGACCGTGACGTTTGGTGGCTAGAGAAGCGCAAAGCCCCAGTGTCACTGCGCCTGTGAAAGCGCTTCCAAGGAAGGGTGCTGGCTAGCAACAGCTTTCAGTGCTGGCACTTTTCATCTCTGAGCAATTGCTCGACGTTTGCAATTTCTCACCTGAGCTCTCTTCAGAGTGCGCGAGAGGATGAGCAGAAGATGAGGTGGCTAGAGAAGCCCAGAGCCCCAGTGTTCTTAGGCCTACAAAAGCGCTTCCAAGGAAGGGTGCTGGCTAGCAACAGCTTCCAGTGCTGGCACTTTTCATCTCTGAGCAATTGCTCGACGTTTGCAATTTCTCAGCTCGTGTCTACGAGGCGGAAAGAGAAGGACCGTGACGTTTGGTGGGTAGAGAAGCGCAAAGCCCCAGTGTTGCTGCGCCTGTGAAAGCGCTTCCAAGGAAGGGTGCTGGCTAGCAACAGCTGTCAGTGCTGGCACTTTTCATCTCGGAGCAATTGCTCGACGTTTGCAATTTCTCACCTGAGCTCTCTTTAGAGTGCGCGAGAGGATGAGCAGAAGATGAGGTGGCTAAAGAAGCCCAGAGCCCCAGTGTTCTTAGGCCTACAAAAGCACTTCCAAGGAAGGGTGCTGGCTAGCAACAGCTTTCAGTGCTGGCACTTTTCATCTCTGAGCAATTGCTCGACGTTTGCAATTTCTCAGCTCGTGTCTACGAGACGGAAAGAGAAGGACCGTGACATTTGGTGGCTAGAGAAGCGCAAAGCCCCAGTGTCACTGCGCCTGTGAAAGCGCTTCCAAGGAAGGGTGCTGGCTAGCAACAGCTTTCAGTGCTGGCACTTTTCATCTCTGAGCAATTGCTCGACGTTTGCAATTTCTCACCTGAGCTCTCTTTAGAGTGCGCGAGAGGATGAGCAGAAGATGAGGTGGCTAGAGAAGCCCAGAGCCCCAGTGTTCTTAGGCCTACAAAAGCGCTTCCAAGGAAGGGTGCTGGCTAGCAACAGCTTCCAGTACTGGCACTTTTCATCTCTGAGCAATTGCTCGACGTTTGCAATTTCTCAGCTCGTGTCTACGAGACGGAAAGAGAAGGACCTTGACGTTTGGTGGGTAGAGAAGCGCAAAGCCCCAGTGTTGCTGCGCCTGTGAAAGCGCTTCCAAGGAAGGGTGCTGGCTAGCAACAGCTTTCAGTGCTGGCACTTTTCATCTCTGAGCAATTGCTCGACGTTTGCAATTTCTCACCTGAGCTCTCTTTAGAGTGCGCGAGAGGATGAGAAGAAGATTAGGTGGCTAGAGAAGCCCAGAGCCCCAGTGTTCTTAGGCTTACAAAAGCGCTTCCAAGGAAGGGTGCTGGCTAGCAAGAGCTTTCAGTGCTGGCACTTTTCATCTCTGAGCAATTGCTCGACGTTTGCAATTTCTCAGCTCGTGTCTAGGAGACGGAAAGAGAAGGACCGTGACGTTTGGTGGCTAGAGAAGCGCAAAACCCCAGTGTTGCTGCGCCTGTGAAAGCGCTTCCAAGGAAGGGTGCTGGCTAGCAAGAGCTTTCAGTGCTGGCACTTTTCATCTCTGAGCAATTGCTCGAAATTTGCAATTTCTCAGCTCGTGTCTACGAGACGGAAAGAGAAGGACCGTGACGTTTGGTGGGTAGAGAAGCGCAAAGCCCCAGTGTTGCTGCGCCTGTGAAAGCGCTTCCGAGGAAGGGTGCTGGCTAGCAACAGCTTTCAGTGCTGGCACTTTTCATCTCTGAGCAATTGCTCGACGTTTGCAATTTCTCACCTGAGCTCTCTTTAGAGTGCGCGAGAGGATGAGCAGAAGATGAGGTGGCTAGAGAAGCCCAGAGCCCCAGTGTTCTTAGCCCTACAAAAGCGCTTCCAAGGAAGGGTGCTGGCTAGCAACAGCTTTCAGTGCTGGCACTTTTCCTCTCTGAGCAATTGCTCGACGTTTGCAATTTCTCAGCTCGTGTCTACGACGCGGAAAGAGAAGGACCGTGACGTTTGGTGGCTAGAGAAGCGCAAAGCCCCAGTGTCACTGCGCCTGTGAAAGCGCTTCCAAGGAAGGGTGCTGGCTAGCAACAGCTTTCAGTGCTGGCACTTTTCATCTCTGAGCAATTGCTCGACGTTTGCAATTTCTCACCTGAGCTCTCTTCAGAGTGCACGAGAGGATGAGCAGAAGATGAGGTGGCTAGAGAAGCCCAGAGCCCCAGTGTTCTTAGGCCTACAAAAGCGCTTCCAAGGAAGGGTGCTGGCTAGCAACAGCTTCCAGTGCTGGCACTTTTCATCTCTGAGCAATTGCTCGACGTTTGCAATTTCTCACCTGAGTTCTCTTTAGAGTGCGCGAGAGGATGAGCAGAAGATGAGGTGGCTAGAGAAGCCCAGAGCCCCAGTGTTCTTAGGCCTACAAAAGCACTTCCAAGGAAGGGTGCTGGCTAGCAACAGCTTTCAGTGCTGGCACTTTTCATCTCTGAGCAATTGCTTGACGTTTGCAATTTCTCAGCTCGTGTCTACGAGACGGAAAGAGAAGGACCGTGACGTTTGGTGGCTAGAGAAGCGCAAAGCCCCAGTGTTACTGCGCCTGTGAAAGCGCTTCCAAGGAAGGGTGCTGGCTAGCAACAGCTTTCAGTGCTGGCACTTTTCATCTCTGAGCAATTGCTCGACGTTTGCAATTTCTCAGCTCGTGTCTACGAGACGGAAAGAGAATTACCGTGACATTTGGTGGCTAGAGAAGCGCAAAGCCCCAGTGTTGCTGCGCCTGTGAAAGCGCTTCCAAGGAAGGGTGCTGGCTAGCAACAGCTTTCAGTGCTGGCACTTTTCATCTCTGAGCAATTGCTCGACGTTTGCAATTTCTCACCTGAGCTCTCTTTAGAGTGCGCGAGAGGATGAGCAGAAGATGAGGTGGCTAGAGAAGCCCAGAGCCCCAGTGTTCTTAGGCCTACAAAAGCGCTTCCAAGGAAGGGTGCTGGCTAGCAACAGCTTCCAGTACTGGCACTTTTCATCTCTGAGCAATTGCTCGACGTTTGCAATTTCTCAGCTCGTGTCTACGAGACGGAAAGAGAAGGACCGTGACGTTTGGTGGGTAGAGAAGCGCAAAGCCCCAGTGTTACAGCGCCTGTGAAAGCGCTTCCAAGGAAGGGTGCTGGCTAGCAACAGCTTTCAGTGCTGGCACTTTTCATCTCTGAGCAATTGCTGGACGTTTGCAATTTCTCACCTGAGCTCTCTTTAGAGTGCGCGAGAGGATGAGCAGAAGATGAGGTGGCTAGAGAAGCCCAGAGCCCCAGTGTTCTTAGGCCTACAAAAGCGCTTCCAAGGAAGGGTGCTGGCTAGCAAGAGCTTTCAGTGCTGGCACTTTTCATCTCGGAGCAATTGCTCGACGTTTGCAATTTCTCAGCTCGTGTCTAGGAGACGGAAAGAGAAGGACCGTGACGTTTGGTGGGTAGAGAAGCGCAAAGCCCCAGTGTTGCTGCGCCTGTGAAAGCGCTTCCAAGGAAGGGTGCTGGCTAGCAACAGCTTTCAGTGCTGGCACTTTTCATCTCTGAGCAATTGCTCGACGTTTGCAATTTCTCAGCTCGTGTCTATGAGATGGAAAGAGAATGACCGTGACGTTTGGTGCGTATAGAAGCGCAAAGCCCCAGTGTTACTGCGCCTGTGAAAGCGCTTCCAAGGAAGGGTGCTGGCTAGCAACAGCTTTCAGTGCTGGCACTTTTCATCTCTGAGCAATTGCTCGACATTTGCAATTTCTCAGCTCGTGTCTATCAGACGGAAAGAGAATGACCGTGACGTTTGGTGGGTAGAGAAGCGCAAAGCCCCAGTGTTGCTGCGCCTGTGAAAGCGCTTCCAAGGAAGGGTGCTGGCTAGCAAGAGCTTTCAGTGCTGGCACTTTTCATCTCTGAGCAATTGCTCGACGTTTGCAATTTCTCACCTGAGCTCTCTTTAGAGTGCGCGAGAGGATGAGCAGATGAGGTGGCTAGAGAAGCCCAGAGCCCCAGTGTTCTTAGGCCTACAAAAGCGCTTCCAAGGAAGGGTGCTGGCTAGCAACAGCTTTCAGTGCTGGCACTTTTCATCTCTGAGCAATTGGTCGACGTTTGCAATTTCTCACCTGAGCTCTCTTTAGAGTGCGCGAGAGGATGAGCAGAAGCTTAGGTGGCTAGAGAAGCCCAGAGCCCCAGTGTTCTTAGGCCTACAAAAGCGCTTGCAAGGAAGGGTGCTGGCTAGCAACAGCTTTCAGTGCTGGCACTTTTCATCTCTGAGCAAGTACTGGACGTTTGCAATTTCTCAGCTCGTGTCTACGAGACGTAAAGAGAAGGACCGTGATGTTTGGTGCGTATAGAAGCGCAAAGCCCCAGTGTTGCTGCGCCTGTGAAAGCGCTTCCAAGGAAGGGTGCTGGCTAGCAAGAGCTTTCAGTGCTGGCACTTTTCATCTCTGAGCAATTGCTCGACGTTTGCAATTTCTCACCTGAGCTCTCTTTAGAGTGCGCGAGAGGATGAGCAGAAGATGAGGTGGCTAGAGAAGCCCAGAGCCCCAGTGTTCTTAGGCCTACAAAAGCGCTTCCAAGGAAGGGTGCTGGCTAGCAACAGCTTTCAGTGCTGGCACTTTTCCTCTCTGAGCAATTACTGAACGTTTGCAATTTCTCAGCTCGTGTCTATGAGACGGAAAGAGAAGGACCGTGATGTTTGGTGCGTATAGAAGCGCAAAGCCCCAGTGTTGCTGCGCCTGTGAAAGCGCTTCCAAGGAAGGGTGCTGGCTAGCAACAGCTTTCAGTGCTGGCACTTTTCATCTCTGAGCAATTGCTCGACGTTTGCAATTTCTCAGCTCGTGTCTACGAGACGGAGAGATAGTGACCATGAAGTTTGGTGGCTAGAGAAGCGCAAAGCCCCAGTGTTACTGCGCCTGTAAAGCGCTTCCAAGGAAGGGTGCTGGCTAGCAACAGCTTTCAGTGCTGGCACTTTTCATCTCTGAGCAATTGCTCGACGTTTGCAATTTCTCAGCTCGTGTCTACGAGACGGAAAGAGAAGGACCGTGACGTTTGGTGGCTAGAGAAGCGCAAAGCCCCAGTGTTGCTGTGCCTGTGAAAGCGCTTCCAAGGAAGGGTGCTGGCTAGCAACAGCTTTCAGTGCTGGCACTTTTCATCTCTGAGCAATTGCTCGACGTTTGCAATTTCTCACCTGAGCTCTCTTTAGAGTGCGCGAGAGGATGAGCAGAAGATTAGGTGGCTACAGAAGCCCAGAGCCCCAGTGTTCTTAGGCCTACAAAAGCGCTTCCAAGGAAGGGGGCTGGCTAGCAACAGCTTCCAGTGCTGGCACTTTTCATCTCTGAGCAATTGCTCGACGTTTGCAATTTCTCAGCTCGTGTCTAGGAGACGGAAAGAGAAGGACCGTGACGTTTGGTGGCTAGAGAAGCGCAAAGCCCCAGTGTTACAGCGCCTGTGAAAGCGCTTCCAAGGAAGGGTGCTGGCTAGCAACAGCTTTCAGTGCTGGCACTTTTCATCTCTGAGCAATTGCTGGACGTTTGCAATTTCTCACCTGAGCTCTCTTTAGAGTGCGCGAGAGGATGAGCAGAAGATGAGGTGGCTAAAGAAGCCCAGAGCCCCAGTGTTCTTAGGCCTACAAAAGCGCTTCCAAGGAAGGGTGCTGGCTAGCAACAGCTTCCAGTGCTGGCACTTTTCATCTCTGAGCAATTGCTCGACGTTTGCAATTTCTCAGCTCGTGTCTACGAGACGGAAAGAGAATGACAGTGACGTTTGATGGGTAGAGAAGCGCAAAGCCCCAGTGTTGCTGCGCCTGTGAAAGCGCTTCCAAGGAAGGGTGCTGGCTAGCAACAGCTTTCAGTGCTGGCACTTTTCGTCTCTGAGCAATTGCTCGACGTTTTCAATTTCTCAGCTCGTGTCTACGAGACGGAAAGAGAAGGACCGTGACGTTTGGTGCGTGTAGAAGTGCAAAGCCCCAGTGTTGCTGCGCCTGTGAAAGCGCTTCCAAGGAAGGGTGCTGGCTAGCAAGAGCTTTCAGTGCTGGCACTTTTCATCTCTGAGCAATTGCTGGACGTTTGCAATTTCTCAGCTCGTGTCTACGAGATGGAAAGAGAATGACCGTGACGTTTGGTGGGTAGAGAAGCGCAAAGCCCCAGTGTTACTGTGCCTGTAAAGTGCTTCCAAGGAAGGGTGCTGGCTAGCAACAGCTGTCAGTGCTGGCACTTTTCATCTCGGAGCAATTGCTCGACGTTTGCAATTTCTCACCTGAGCTCTCTTTAGAGTGCGCGAGAGGATGAGCAGAAGATGAGGTGGCTAGAGAAGCCCAGAGCCCCAGTGTTCTAAGGGCTACAAAAGCGCTTCCAAGGAAGGGTGCTGGCTAGCAACAGCTTCCAGTGCTGGCACTTTTCATCTCTGAGCAATTGCTCGACGTTTGCAATTTCTCAGCTCGTGTCTACGAGACGGAAAGAGAAGGACCGTGACGTTTGGTGGCTAGAGAAGCGCAAAGCCCCAGTGTTGCTGCGCCTGTGAAATCGCTTCCAAGGAAGGGTGCTGGCTAGCAACAGCTTTCAGTGCTGGCACTTTTCGTCTCTGAGCAATTGCTCGACGTTTGCAGTTTCTCAGCTCGTGTCTACGAGACGGAAAGAGAAGGACCGTGACGTTTGGTGCGTGTAGAAGCGCAAAGCGCCAGTGTTACTGCGCCTGTGAAAGCGCTTCCAAGGAAGGGTGCTGGCTAGCAACAGCTTTCAGTGCTGGCACTTTTCATCTCTGAGCAATTGCTCGACGTTTGCAATTTCTCAGCTCGTGTCTACGAGACGGAAAGAGAATGACAGTGACGTTTGGTGGCTAGAGAAGCGCAAAGCCCCAGTGTTACTGCGCCTGTAAAGCGCTTCCAAGGAAGGGTGCTGGCTAGCAAGAGCTTTCAGTGCTGGCACTTTTCATCTCTGAGCAATTGCTCGATGTTTGCAATTTCTCACCTGAGCTCTCTTTAGAGTGCGCGAGAGGATGAGCAGAAGATGAGGTGGCTAGAGAAGCCCAGAGCCCCAGTGTTCTTAGGCTTACAAAAGCGCTTCCAAGGAAGGGTGCTGGCTAGCAACAGCTTTCAGTGCTGGCACTTTTCATCTCTGAGCAATTGCTGGACGTTTGCAATTTCTCAGCTCGTGTCTACGAGACGGAAAGAGAAGGACCATGACGTTTGGTGGGTAGAGAAGCGCAAAGCCCCAGTGTTGCTGCGCCTGTGAAAGCGCTTCCAAGGAAGGGTGCTGGCTAGCAACAGCTTTCAGTGCTGGCACTTTTCATCTCTGAGCAATTGCTCGACGTTTGCAATTTCTCACCTGAGCTCTCTTTAGAGTGCGCGAGAGGATGAGCAGAAGATGAGGTGGCTAGAGAAGCCCAGAGCCCCAGTGTTCTTAGGCCTACAAAAGCGCTTCCAAGGAAGGGTGCTGGCTAGCAACAGCTTTCAGTGCTGGCACTTTTCATCTCTGAGCAATTGCTCGACGTTTGCAATTTCTCAGCTCGTGTCTACGAGACGGAAAGAGAAGGACCGTGACGTTTGGTGGCTAGAGAAGCGCAAAGCCCCAGTGTTGCTGCGCCTGTGAAAGCGCTTCCAAGGAAGGGTGCTGGCTAGCAACAGCTTTCAGTGCTGGCACTTTTCATCTCTGAGCAATTGCTCGACGTTTGCAATTTCTCAGCTCGTGTCTACGAGACGGAGAGATAGTGACCCTGACGTTTGGTGGCTAGAGAAGCGCAAAGCCCCAGTGTTGCTGCGCCTGTGAAAGCGCTTCCAAGGAAGGGTGCTGGCTCGCAACAGCTTTCAGTGCTGGCACTTTTCATCTCTGAGCAATTGCTGGACGTTTGCAATTTCTCACCTGAGCTCTCTTTAGAGTGCACGAGAGGATGAGCAGAAGATTAGGTGGCTAGAGAAGCCCAGAGCCCCAGTGTTCTAAGGGCTACAAAAGCGCTTCCAAGGAAGGGTGCTGGCTAGCAACAGCTTCCAGTGCTGGCACTTTTCATCTCTGAGCAATTGCTCGACGTTTGCAATTTCTCAGCTCGTGTCTATGAGACGGAAAGAGAAGGACTGTGAGGTTTGGTGGGTAGAGAAGCGCAAAGCCCCAGTGTTACTGCGCCTGTGAAAGCGCTTCCAAGGAAGGGTGCTGGCTAGCAACAGCTTTCAGTGCTGGCACTTTTCATCTCTGAGCAATTGCTGGACGTTTGCAATTTCTCACCTGAGCACTCTTTAGAGTGCGCGAGAGGATGAGCAGAAGATTAGGTGGCTAGAGAAGCCCAGAGCCCCAGTGTTCTTAGGGCTACAAAAGCGCTTCCAAGGAAGGGTGCTGGCTAGCAAGAGCTTTCAGTGCTGGCACTTTTCATCTCTGAGCAATTGCTCGACGTTTGCAATTTCTCAGCTCGTGTCTACGAGACGGAAAGAGAAGGACCGTGACGTTTGGTGGCTAGAGAAGCGCAAAGCCGCAGTGTTACTGTGCCTGTAAAGTGCTTCCAAGGAAGGGTGCTGGCTAGCAACAGCTTTCAGTGCTGGCACTTTTCATCTCTGAGCAATTGCTCGACGTTTGCAATTTCTCAGCTCGTGTCTACGAGATGGAAAGAGAATGACCGTGACGTTTGGTGGGTAGAGAAGCGCAAAGCCCCAGTGTTACTGCGCCTGTAAAGCGCTTCCAAGGAAGGGTGCTGGCTAGCAAGAGCTTTCAGTGCTGGCACTTTTCATCTCTGAGCAATTGCTCGACGTTTGCAATTTCTCACCTGAGCTCTCTTTAGAGTGCGCGAGAGGATGAGCAGAAGATGAGGTGGCTAGAGAAGCCCAGAGCCCCAGTGTTCTTAGGCCTACAAAAGCGCTTCCAAGGAAGGGTGCTGGCTAGCAACAGCTTTCAGTGCTGGCACTTTTCATCTCTGAGCAATTGCTCGACGTTTGCAATTTCTCAGCTCGTGTCTACGAGACGGAAAGAGAAGGACCGTGACGTTTGGTGGCTAGAGAAGCGCAAAGCCCCAGTGTTGCTGCGCCTGTGAAAGCGCTTCCAAGGAAGGGTGCTGGCTAGCAACAGCTTTCAGTGCTGGCACTTTTCATCTCTGAGCAATTGCTCGACGTTTGCAATTTCTCAGCTCGTGTCTACGAGACGGAGAGATAGTGACCCTGACGTTTGGTGGCTAGAGAAGCGCAAAGCCCCAGTGTTGCTGCGCCTGTGAAAGCGCTTCCAAGGAAGGGTGCTGGCTCGCAACAGCTTTCAGTGCTGGCACTTTTCATCTCTGAGCAATTGCTGGACGTTTGCAATTTCTCACCTGAGCTCTCTTTAGAGTGCACGAGAGGATGAGCAGAAGATTAGGTGGCTAGAGAAGCCCAGAGCCCCAGTGTTCTAAGGGCTACAAAAGCGCTTCCAAGGAAGGGTGCTGGCTAGCAACAGCTTCCAGTGCTGGCACTTTTCATCTCTGAGCAATTGCTCGACGTTTGCAATTTCTCAGCTCGTGTCTATGAGACGGAAAGAGAAGGACTGTGAGGTTTGGTGGGTAGAGAAGCGCAAAGCCCCAGTGTTACTGCGCCTGTGAAAGCGCTTCCAAGGAAGGGTGCTGGCTAGCAACAGCTTTCAGTGCTGGCACTTTTCATCTCTGAGCAATTGCTGGACGTTTGCAATTTCTCACCTGAGCACTCTTTAGAGTGCGCGAGAGGATGAGCAGAAGATTAGGTGGCTAGAGAAGCCCAGAGCCCCAGTGTTCTTAGGGCTACAAAAGCGCTTCCAAGGAAGGGTGCTGGCTAGCAAGAGCTTTCAGTGCTGGCACTTTTCATCTCGGAGCAATTGCTCGACGTTTGCAATTTCTCAGCTCGTGTCTACGAGACGGAAAGAGAAGGACCGTGACGTTTGGTGGCTAGAGAAGCGCAAAGCCGCAGTGTTACTGTGCCTGTAAAGTGCTTCCAAGGAAGGGTGCTGGCTAGCAACAGCTTTCAGTGCTGGCACTTTTCATCTCTGAGCAATTGCTCGACGTTTGCAACTTCTCAGCTCGTGTCTACGAGATGGAAAGAGAATGACCGTGACGTTTGGTGGGTAGAGAAGCGCAAAGCCCCAGTGTTACTGCGCCTGTAAAGCGCTTCCAAGGAAGGGTGCTGGCTAGCAAGAGCTTTCAGTGCTGGCACTTTTCATCTCTGAGCAATTGCTCGACGTTTGCAATTTCTCACCTGAGCTCTCTTTAGAGTGCGCGAGAGGATGAGCAGAAGATGAGGTGGCTAGAGAAGCCCAGAGCCCCAGTGTTCTTAGGCCTACAAAAGCGCTTCCAAGGAAGGGTGCTGGCTAGCAACAGCTTCCAGTGCTGGCACTTTTCATCTCTGAGCAATTGCTCGACGTTTGCAATTTCTCAGCTCGTGTCTACGAGACGGAGAGATAGTGACCATGACGTTTGGTGGGTAGAGAAGCGCAAAGCCCCAGTGTTGCTGTGCCTGTGAAAGCGCTTCCAAGGAAGGGTGCTGGCTAGCAACAGCTTTCAGTGCTGGCGCTTTTCATCTCTGAGCAATTGCTCGACGTTTGCAATTTCTCAGCTCGTGTCTACGAGATGGAAAGAGAAGGACCGTGACGTTTGGTGCGTATAGAAGCGCAAAGCCCCAGTGTTGCTGCGCCTGTGAAAGCGCTTCCAAGGAAGGGTGCTGGCTAGCAACAGCTTCCAGTGCTGGCACTTTTCATCTCTGAGCAATTGCTCGACGTTTGCAATTTCTCAGCTCGTGTCTATGAGACGGAAAGAGAATGACTGTGACATTTGGTGGCTAGAGAAGCGCAAAGCCCCAGTGTTGCTGCGCCTGTGAAAGCGCTTCCAAGGAAGGGTGCTGGCTAGCAACAGCTTTCAGTGCTGGCACTTTTCATCTCTGAGCAATTGCTCGACGTTTGCAATTTCTCACCTGAGCTCTCCTTAGAGTGCGCGAGAGGATGAGCAGAAGATGAGGTGGCTAGAGAAGCCCAGAGCCCCAGTGTTCTTAGGCCTACAAAAGCGCTTCCAAGGAAGGGTGCTGGCTAGCAACAGCTTTCAGTGCTGGCACTTTTCATCTCTGAGCAATTGCTCGACGTTTGCGATTTCTCACCTGAGCTCTCTTTAGAGTGCGCGAGAGGATGAGCAGAAGATGAGGTGGCTAGAGAAGCCCAGAGCCCCAGTGTTCTTAGGCCTACAAAAGCGCTTCCAAGGAAGGGTGCTGGCTAGCAACAGCTTTCAGTGCTGGCACTTTTCATCTCTGAGCAATTGCTCGACGTTTGCAATTTCTCAGCTCGTGTCTACGAGACGGAAAGAGAAGGACCGTGACGTTTGGTGCGTATAGAAGCGCAAAGCCCCAGTGTTGCTGCGCCTGTGAAAGCGCTTCCAAGGAAGGGTGCTGGCTAGCAACAGCTTTCAGTGCTGGCACTTTACTTCTCTGAGCAATTGCTGGACGTTTGCAATTTCTCACCTGAGCTCTCTTTAGAGTGCGCGAGAGGATGAGCAGAAGATGAGGTGGCTAGAGAAGCCCAGAGCCCCAGTGTTCTTAGGCCTACAAAAGCGCTTCCAAGGAAGGGTGCTGGCTAGCAACAGCTTTCAGTGCTGGCACTTTTCATCTCTGAGCAATTGCTCAACGTTTGCAATTTCTCAGCTCGTGTCTACGAGACGGAAAGAGAAGGACCGTGACGTTTGGTGGCTAGAGAAGCGCAAAGCCCCAGTGTTGCTGCGCCTGTGAAAGCGCTTCCAAGGAAGGGTGCTGGCTAGCAAGAGCTTTCAGTGCTGGCACTTTTCCTCTCTGAGCAATTGCTCGACGTTTGCAATTTCTCAGCTCGTGTCTACGAGACGGAAAGAGAAGGACCGTGACGTTTGGTGGCTAGAGAAGTGCAAAGCCCCAGTGTTACTGCGCCTGTGAAAGCGCTTCCAAGGAAGGGTGCTGGCTAGCAACAGCTTTCAGTGCTGGCACTTTTCATCTCTAGAGCAATTGCTCGATGTTTGCAATTTCTCACCTGAGCTCTCTTTAGAGTGCGCGAGAGGATGAGCAGAAGATGAGGTGGCTAGAGAAGCCCAGAGCCCCAGTGTTCTAAGGGCTACAAAAGCGCTTCCAAGGAAGGGTGCTGGCTAGCAACAGCTTCCAGTGCTGGCACTTTTCATCTCTGAGCAATTGCTCGACGTTTGCAATTTCTCAGCTCGTGTCTACGAGACGGAAAGAGAAGGACCGTGACGTTTGGTGGCTAGAGAAGCGCAAAGCCCCAGTGTTACTGCGCCTGTGAAAGCGCTTCCAAGGAAGGGTGCTGGCTAGCAAGAGCTTTCAGTGCTGGCACTTTTCATCTCTGAGCAATTGCTCGACGTTTGCAATTTCTCAGCTCGTGTCTACGAGACGGAAAGAGAAGGACCGTGACGTTTGGTGCGTATAGAAGCGCAAAGCCCCAGTGTTGCTGCGCCTGTGAAAGCGCTTCCAAGGAAGGGTGCTGGCTAGCAACAGCTTTCAGTGCTGGCACTTTTCATCTCTGAGCAATTGCTGGACGTTTGCAATTTCTCACCTGAGCTCTCTTTAGAGTGCGCGAGAGGATGAGAAGAAGATTAGGTGGCTAGAGAAGCCCAGAGCCCCAGTGTTCTTAGGCTTACAAAAGCGCTTCCAAGGAAGGGTGCTGGCTAGCAAGAGCTTTCAGTGCTGGCACTTTTCATCTCTGAGCAATTGCTCGACGTTTGCAATTTCTCAGCTCGTGTCTAGGAGACGGAAAGAGAAGGACCGTGACGTTTGGTGGCTAGAGAAGCGCAAAACCCCAGTGTTACTGTGCCTGTGAAAACGCTTCCAAGGAAGGGTGCTGGCTAGCAACAGCTTTCAGTGCTGGCACTTTTCATCTCTGAGCAATTGCTCGACGTTTGCAATTTCTCAGCTCGTGTCTATGAGATGGAAAGAGAATGACCGTGACGTTTGATGCGTATAGAAGCGCAAAGCCCCAGTGTTACTGCGCCTGTGAAAGCGCTTCCAAGGAAGGGTGCTGGCTAGCAAGAGCTTTCAGTGCTGGCACTTTTCATCTCTGAGCAATTGCTCGAAATTTGCAATTTCTCAGCTCGTGTCTACGAGACGGAAAGAGAAAGACCGTGACGTTTGGTGCGTATAGAAGCGCAAAGCCCCAGTGTTGCTGCGCCTGTGAAAGCGCTTCCAAGGAAGGGTGCTGGCTAGCAACAGCTTTCAGTGCTGGCACTTTTCATCTCTGAGCAATTGCTGGACGTTTGCAATTTCTCACCTGAGCTCTCTTTAGAGTGCGCGAGAGGATGAGAAGAAGATTAGGTGGCTAGAGAAGCCCAGAGCCCCAGTGTTCTTAGGCTTACAAAAGCGCTTCCAAGGAAGGGTGCTGGCTAGCAAGAGCTTTCAGTGCTGGCACTTTTCATCTCTGAGCAATTGCTCGACGTTTGCAATTTCTCAGCTCGTGTCTATGAGACGGAAAGAGAAGGACCGTGACGTTTGGTGGCTAGAGAAGCGCAAAACCCCAGTGTTACTGCGCCTGTGAAAGCGCTTCCAAGGAAGGGTGCTGGCTAGCAACAGCTTTCAGTGCTGGCACTTTTCATCTCTGAGCAATTGCTCGACGTTTGCAATTTCTCAGCTCGTGTCTATGAGATGGAAAGAGAATGACCGTGACGTTTGATGCGTATAGAAGCGCAAAGCCCCAGTGTTACTGCGCCTGTGAAAGCGCTTCCAAGGAAGGGTGCTGGCTAGCAAGAGCTTTCAGTGCTGGCACTTTTCATCTCTGAGCAATTGCTCGAAATTTGCAATTTCTCAGCTCGTGTCTACGAGACGGAAAGAGAATGACCGTGACGTTTGGTGGGTAGAGAAGCGCAAAGCCCCAGTGTTGCTGCGCCTGTGAAAGCGCTTCCGAGGAAGGGTGCTGGCTAGCAAGAGCTTTCAGTGCTGGCACTTTTCATCTCTGAGCAATTGCTCGACGTTTGCAATTTCTCACCTGAGCTCTCTTTAGAGTGCGCGAGAGGATGAGCAGAAGATGAGGTGGCTAGAGAAGCCCAGAGCCCCAGTGTTCTTAGGCCTACAAAAGCGATTCCAAGGAAGGGTGCTGGCTAGCAACAGCTTTCAGTGCTGGCACTTTTCCTCTCTGAGCAATTGCTCGACGTTTGCAATTTCTCAGCTCGTGTCTACGACGCGGAAAGAGAAGGACCGTGACGTTTGGTGGCTAGAGAAGCGCAAAGCCCCAGTGTCACTGCGCCTGTGAAAGCGCTTCCAAGGAAGGGTGCTGGCTAGCAACAGCTTTCAGTGCTGGCACTTTTCATCTCTGAGCAATTGCTCGACGTTTGCAATTTCTCACCTGAGCTCTCTTCAGAGTGCGCGAGAGGATGAGCAGAAGATGAGGTGGCTAGAGAAGCCCAGAGCCCCAGTGTTCTTAGGCCTACAAAAGCGCTTCCAAGGAAGGGTGCTGGCTAGCAACAGCTTCCAGTGCTGGCACTTTTCATCTCTGAGCAATTGCTCGACGTTTGCAATTTCTCAGCTCGTGTCTACGAGGCGGAAAGAGAATGACCGTGACGTTTGGTGGGTAGAGAAGCGCAAAGCCCCAGTGTTGCTGCGCCTGTGAAAGCGCTTCCAAGGAAGGGTGCTGGCTAGCAAGAGCTTTCAGTGCTGGCACTTTTCATCTCTGAGCAATTGCTCGACGTTTGCAATTTCTCACCTGAGCTCTCTTTAGAGTGCGCGAGAGGATGAGCAGAAGATGAGGTGGCTAAAGAAGCCCAGAGCCCCAGTGTTCTTAGGCCTACAAAAGCACTTCCAAGGAAGGGTGCTGGCTAGCAAGAGCTTTCAGTGCTGGCACTTTTCATCTCTGAGCAATTGCTCGACGTTTGCAATTTCTCAGCTCGTGTCTACGAGACGGAAAGAGAAGGACCGTGACATTTGGTGGCTAGAGAAGCGCAAAGCCCCAGTGTCACTGCGCCTGTGAAAGCGCTTCCAAGGAAGGGTGCTGGCTAGCAACAGCTTTCAGTGCTGGCACTTTTCATCTCTGAGCAATTGCTCGACGTTTGCAATTTCTCACCTGAGCTCTCTTTAGAGTGCGCGAGAGGATGAGCAGAAGATGAGGTGGCTAGAGAAGCCCAGAGCCCCAGTGTTCTTAGGCCTACAAAAGCGCTTCCAAGGAAGGGTGCTGGCTAGCAACAGCTTCCAGTACTGGCACTTTTCATCTCTGAGCAATTGCTCGACGTTTGCAATTTCTCAGCTCGTGTCTACGAGACGGAAAGAGAAGGACCTTGACGTTTGGTGGGTAGAGAAGCGCAAAGCCCCAGTGTTGCTGCGCCTGTGAAAGCGCTTCCAAGGAAGGGTGCTGGCTAGCAACAGCTTTCAGTGCTGGCACTTTTCATCTCTGAGCAATTGCTCGACGTTTGCAATTTCTCACCTGAGCTCTCTTTAGAGTGCGCGAGAGGATGAGAAGAAGATTAGGTGGCTAGAGAAGCCCAGAGCCCCAGTGTTCTTAGGCTTACAAAAGCGCTTCCAAGGAAGGGTGCTGGCTAGCAAGAGCTTTCAGTGCTGGCACTTTTCATCTCTGAGCAATTGCTCGACGTTTGCAATTTCTCAGCTCGTGTCTAGGAGACGGAAAGAGAAGGACCGTGACGTTTGGTGGCTAGAGAAGCGCAAAACCCCAGTGTTGCTGCGCCTGTGAAAGCGCTTCCAAGGAAGGGTG
This sequence comes from Sarcoramphus papa, assembly GCA_037962945.1. Lineage (NCBI taxonomy): Eukaryota > Metazoa > Chordata > Aves > Accipitriformes > Cathartidae > Sarcoramphus > Sarcoramphus papa. The sequence goes on along the minus strand of JBBMRM010000093.1, from coordinate 3,125,270 downwards.
CTGGCTAGCAAGAGCTTTCAGTGCTGGCACTTTTCATCTCTGAGCAATTGCTCGAAATTTGCAATTTCTCAGCTCGTGTCTACGAGACGGAAAGAGAATGACCGTGACGTTTGGTGGGTAGAGAAGCGCAAAGCCCCAGTGTTGCTGCGCCTGTGAAAGCGCTTCCGAGGAAGGGTGCTGGCTAGCAAGAGCTTTCAGTGCTGGCACTTTTCATCTCTGAGCAATTGCTCGACGTTTGCAATTTCTCACCTGAGCTCTCTTTAGAGTGCGCGAGAGGATGAGCAGAAGATGAGGTGGCTAGAGAAGCCCAGAGCCCCAGTGTTCTTAGGCCTACAAAAGCGATTCCAAGGAAGGGTGCTGGCTAGCAACAGCTTTCAGTGCTGGCACTTTTCCTCTCTGAGCAATTGCTCGACGTTTGCAATTTCTCAGCTCGTGTCTACGACGCGGAAAGAGAAGGACCGTGACGTTTGGTGGCTAGAGAAGCGCAAAGCCCCAGTGTCACTGCGCCTGTGAAAGCGCTTCCAAGGAAGGGTGCTGGCTAGCAACAGCTTTCAGTGCTGGCACTTTTCATCTCTGAGCAATTGCTCGACGTTTGCAATTTCTCACCTGAGCTCTCTTCAGAGTGCGCGAGAGGATGAGCAGAAGATGAGGTGGCTAGAGAAGCCCAGAGCCCCAGTGTTCTTAGGCCTACAAAAGCGCTTCCAAGGAAGGGTGCTGGCTAGCAACAGCTTCCAGTGCTGGCACTTTTCATCTCTGAGCAATTGCTCGACGTTTGCAATTTCTCAGCTCGTGTCTACGAGGCGGAAAGAGAATGACCGTGACGTTTGGTGGGTAGAGAAGCGCAAAGCCCCAGTGTTGCTGCGCCTGTGAAAGCGCTTCCAAGGAAGGGTGCTGGCTAGCAAGAGCTTTCAGTGCTGGCACTTTTCATCTCTGAGCAATTGCTCGAAATTTGCAATTTCTCAGCTCGTGTCTACGAGACGGAAAGAGAATGACCGTGACGTTTGGTGGGTAGAGAAGCGCAAAGCCCCAGTGTTGCTGCGCCTGTGAAAGCGCTTCCGAGGAAGGGTGCTGGCTAGCAAGAGCTTTCAGTGCTGGCACTTTTCATCTCTGAGCAATTGCTCGACGTTTGCAATTTCTCACCTGAGCTCTCTTTAGAGTGCGCGAGAGGATGAGCAGAAGATGAGGTGGCTAGAGAAGCCCAGAGCCCCAGTGTTCTTAGGCCTACAAAAGCGATTCCAAGGAAGGGTGCTGGCTAGCAACAGCTTTCAGTGCTGGCACTTTTCCTCTCTGAGCAATTGCTCGACGTTTGCAATTTCTCAGCTCGTGTCTACGACGCGGAAAGAGAAGGACCGTGACGTTTGGTGGCTAGAGAAGCGCAAAGCCCCAGTGTCACTGCGCCTGTGAAAGCGCTTCCAAGGAAGGGTGCTGGCTAGCAACAGCTTTCAGTGCTGGCACTTTTCATCTCTGAGCAATTGCTGGACGTTTGCAATTTCTCACCTGAGCTCTCTTTAGAGTGCGCGAGAGGATGAGCAGAAGATGAGGTGGCTAGAGAAGCCCAGAGCCCCAGTGTTCTTAGGCCTACAAAAGCACTTCCAAGGAAGGGTGCTGGCTAGCAACAGCTTTCAGTGCTGGCACTTTTCATCTCTGAGCAATTGCTTGACGTTTGCAATTTCTCAGCTCGTGTCTACGAGACGGAAAGAGAAGGACCGTGACGTTTGGTGGCTAGAGAAGCGCAAAGCCCCAGTGTTACTGCGCCTGTGAAAGCGCTTCCAAGGAAGGGTGCTGGCTAGCAACAGCTTTCAGTGCTGGCACTTTTCATCTCTGAGCAATTGCTCGACGTTTGCAATTTCTCAGCTCGTGTCTACGAGACGGAAAGAGAATTACCGTGACATTTGGTGGCTAGAGAAGCGCAAAGCCCCAGTGTCACTGCGCCTGTGAAAGCGCTTCCAAGGAAGGGTGCTGGCTAGCAACAGCTTTCAGTGCTGGCACTTTTCATCTCTGAGCAATTGCTCGACGTTTGCAATTTCTCACCTGAGCTCTCTTTAGAGTGCGCGAGAGGATGAGCAGAAGATGAGGTGGCTAGAGAAGCCCAGAGCCCCAGTGTTCTTAGGCCTACAAAAGCGCTTCCAAGGAAGGGTGCTGGCTAGCAACAGCTTCCAGTACTGGCACTTTTCATCTCTGAGCAATTGCTCGACGTTTGCAATTTCTCAGCTCGTGTCTACGAGACGGAAAGAGAAGGACCGTGACGTTTGGTGGCTAGAGAAGCGCAAAGCCCCAGTGTTACAGCGCCTGTGAAAGCGCTTCCAAGGAAGGGTGCTGGCTAGCAACAGCTTTCAGTGCTGGCACTTTTCATCTCTGAGCAATTGCTGGACGTTTGCAATTTCTCACCTGAGCTCTCTTTAGAGTGCGCGAGAGGATGAGCAGAAGATGAGGTGGCTAGAGAAGCCCAGAGCCCCAGTGTTCTTAGGCCTACAAAAGCGCTTCCAAGGAAGGGTGCTGGCTAGCAAGAGCTTTCAGTGCTGGCACTTTTCATCTCTGAGCAATTGCTCGACGTTTGCAATTTCTCAGCTCGTGTCTAGGAGACGGAAAGAGAAGGACCGTGACGTTTGGTGGGTAGAGAAGCGCAAAACCCCAGTGTTGCTGCGCCTGTGAAAGCGCTTCCAAGGAAGGGTGCTGGCTAGCAACAGCTTTCAGTGCTGGCACTTTTCATCTCTGAGCAATTGCTCGACGTTTGCAATTTCTCAGCTCGTGTCTATGAGATGGAAAGAGAATGACCGTGACGTTTGGTGCGTATAGAAGCGCAAAGCCCCAGTGTTACTGCGCCTGTGAAAGCGCTTCCAAGGAAGGGTGCTGGCTAGCAACAGCTTTCAGTGCTGGCACTTTTCATCTCTGAGCAATTGCTCGACATTTGCAATTTCTCAGCTCGTGTCTATCAGACGGAAAGAGAATGACCGTGACGTTTGGTGGGTAGAGAAGCGCAAAGCCCCAGTGTTGCTGCGCCTGTGAAAGCGCTTCCAAGGAAGGGTGCTGGCTAGCAAGAGCTTTCAGTGCTGGCACTTTTCATCTCTGAGCAATTGCTCGACGTTTGCAATTTCTCACCTGAGCTCTCTTTAGAGTGCGCGAGAGGATGAGCAGAAGATGAGGTGGCTAGAGAAGCCCAGAGCCCCAGTGTTCTTAGGCCTACAAAAGCGCTTCCAAGGAAGGGTGCTGGCTAGCAACAGCTTTCAGTGCTGGCACTTTTCATCTCTGAGCAATTGCTCGACGTTTGCAATTTCTCACCTGAGCTCTCTTCAGAGTGCGCGAGAGGATGAGCAGAAGATGAGGTGGCTAGAGAAGCCCAGAGCCCCAGTGTTCTTAGGCCTACAAAAGCGCTTCCAAGGAAGGGGGCTGGCTAGCAAGAGCTTTCAGTGCTGGCACTTTTCATCTCTGAGCAATTGCTCGACGTTTGCAATTTCTCAGCTCGTGTCTACGAGACGGAAAGAGAATGACCGTGACGTTTGGTGGGTAGAGAAGCGCAAAGCCCCAGTGTTGCTGCGCCTGTGAAAGCGCTTCCAAGGAAGGGTGCTGGCTAGCAACAGCTTTCAGTGCTGGCACTTTTCATCTCTGAGCAATTGCTCGACGTTTGCAATTTCTCACCTGAGCTCTCTTCAGAGTGCGCGAGAGGATGAGCAGAAGATGAGGTGGCTAGAGAAGCCCAGAGCCCCAGTGTTCTTAGGCCTACAAAAGCGCTTCCAAGGAAGGGTGCTGGCTAGCAACAGCTTCCAGTGCTGGCACTTTTCATCTCTGAGCAATTGCTCGACGTTTGCAATTTCTCAGCTCGTGTCTACGAGGCGGAAAGAGAATGACCGTGACGTTTGGTGGGTAGAGAAGCGCAAAGCCCCAGTGTTGCTGCGCCTGTGAAAGCGCTTCCAAGGAAGGGTGCTGGCTAGCAACAGCTTTCAGTGCTGGCACTTTTCATCTCTGAGCAATTGCTGGACGTTTGCAATTTCTCACCTGAGCTCTCTTTAGAGTGCGCGAGAGGATGAGCAGAAGATGAGGTGGCTAGAGAAGCCCAGAGCCCCAGTGTTCTTAGGCCTACAAAAGCACTTCCAAGGAAGGGTGCTGGCTAGCAACAGCTTTCAGTGCTGGCACTTTTCATCTCTGAGCAATTGCTCGACGTTTGCAATTTCTCAGCTCGTGTCTACGAGACGGAAAGAGAATTACCGTGACATTTGGTGGCTAGAGAAGCGCAAAGCCCCAGTGTCACTGCGCCTGTGAAAGCGCTTCCAAGGAAGGGTGCTGGCTAGCAACAGCTTTCAGTGCTGGCACTTTTCATCTCTGAGCAATTGCTCGACGTTTGCAATTTCTCACCTGAGCTCTCTTTAGAGTGCGCGAGAGGATGAGCAGAAGATGAGGTGGCTAGAGAAGCCCAGAGCCCCAGTGTTCTTAGGCCTACAAAAGCGCTTCCAAGGAAGGGTGCTGGCTAGCAACAGCTTCCAGTACTGGCACTTTTCATCTCTGAGCAATTGCTCGACGTTTGCAATTTCTCAGCTCGTGTCTACGAGACGGAAAGAGAAAGACCGTGACGTTTGGTGCGTATAGAAGCGCAAAGCCCCAGTGTTACAGCGCCTGTGAAAGCGCTTCCAAGGAAGGGTGCTGGCTAGCAACAGCTTTCAGTGCTGGCACTTTTCATCTCTGAGCAATTGCTCGACGTTTGCAATTTCTCACCTGAGCTCTCTTTAGAGTGCGCGAGAGGATGAGCAGAAGATGAGGTGGCTAGAGAAGCCCAGAGCCCCAGTGTTCTTAGGCCTACAAAAGCGCTTCCAAGGAAGGGTGCTGGCTAGCAAGAGCTTTCAGTGCTGGCACTTTTCATCTCTGAGCAATTGCTCGACGTTTGCAATTTCTCAGCTCGTGTCTAGGAGACGGAAAGAGAAGGACCGTGACGTTTGGTGGGTAGAGAAGCGCAAAACCCCAGTGTTGCTGCGCCTGTGAAAGCGCTTCCAAGGAAGGGTGCTGGCTAGCAACAGCTTTCAGTGCTGGCACTTTTCATCTCTGAGCAATTGCTCGACGTTTGCAATTTCTCAGCTCGTGTCTATGAGATGGAAAGAGAATGACCGTGACGTTTGGTGCGTATAGAAGCGCAAAGCCCCAGTGTTACTGCGCCTGTGAAAGCGCTTCCAAGGAAGGGTGCTGGCTAGCAACAGCTTTCAGTGCTGGCACTTTTCATCTCTGAGCAATTGCTCGACATTTGCAATTTCTCAGCTCGTGTCTATCAGACGGAAAGAGAAGGACCGTGACGTTTGGTGGCTAGAGAAGCGCAAAGCCCCAGTGTTGCTGCGCCTGTGAAAGCGCTTCCAAGGAAGGGTGCTGGCTAGCAACAGCTTTCAGTGCTGGCACTTTTCATCTCTGAGCAATTGCTCGACGTTTGCAATTTCTCACCTGAGCTCTCTTCAGAGTGCGCGAGAGGATGAGCAGAAGATGAGGTGGCTAGAGAAGCCCAGAGCCCCAGTGTTCTTAGGCCTACAAAAGCGCTTCCAAGGAAGGGTGCTGGCTAGCAACAGCTTTCAGTGCTGGCACTTTTCATCTCTGAGCAATTGCTCGACGTTTGCAATTTCTCACCTGAGCTCTCTTTAGAGTGCGCGAGAGGATGAGCAGAAGATGAGGTGGCTAGAGAAGCCCAGAGCCCCAGTGTTCTTAGGCCTACAAAAGCGCTTCCAAGGAAGGGGGCTGGCTAGCAAGAGCTTTCAGTGCTGGCACTTTTCATCTCTGAGCAATTGCTCGACGTTTGCAATTTCTCAGCTCGTGTCTACGAGACGGAAAGAGAATGACCGTGACGTTTGGTGGGTAGAGAAGCGCAAAGCCCCAGTGTTGCTGCGCCTGTGAAAGCGCTTCCAAGGAAGGGTGCTGGCTAGCAACAGCTTTCAGTGCTGGCACTTTTCATCTCTGAGCAATTGATCGACGTTTGCAATTTCTCAGCTCGTGTCTACGAGACGGAAAGAGAATGACCGTGACGTTTGGTGGGTAGAGAAGCGCAAAGCCCAAGTGTTACTGCGCCTGTAAAGCACTTCCAAGGAAGGGTGCTGGCTAGCAACAGCTTTCAGTGCTGGCACTTTTCATCTCTGAGCAATTGCTCGACGTTTGCAATTTCTCAGCTCGTGTCTACGAGACGGAAAGAGAATGACCGTGACGTTTGGTGGCTAGAGAAGCGCAAAGCCCCAGTGTTACAGCGCCTGTGAAAGCGCTTCCAAGGAAGGGTGCTGGCTAGCAAGAGCTTCCAGTGCTGGCACTTTTCATCTCTGAGCAATTGCTCGACGTTTGCAATTTCTCACCTGAGCTCTCTTTAGAGTGCGCGAGAGGATGAGCAGAAGATGAGGTGGCTAGAGAAGCCCAGAGCCCCAGTGTTCTTAGGCCTACAAAAGCTCTTCCAAGGAAGGTTGCTGGCTAGCAACAGCTTTCAGTACTGGCACTTTTCATCTCTGAGCAATTGCTCGACGTTTGCAATTTCTCACCTGAGCTCTCTTTAGAGTGTGCGAGAGGATGAGCAGAAGATGAGGTGGCTAGAGAAGCCCAGAGCCCCAGTGTTCTTAGGCCTACAAAAGCTCTTCCAAGGAAGGCTGCTGGCTAGCAACAGCTTCCAGTACTGGCACTTTTCATCTCTGAGCAATTGCTCGACGTTTGCAATTTCTCAGCTCGTGTCTACGAGACGGAAAGAGAAGGACCGTGACGTTTGGTGGGTAGAGAAGCGCAAAGCCCCAGTGTTACAGCGCCTGTGAAAGCGCTTCCAAGGAAGGGTGCTGGCTAGCAAGAGCTTTCAGTGCTGGCACTTTTCATCTCTGAGCAATTGCTCGACGTTTGCAATTTCTCACCTGAGCTCTCTTTAGAGTGCGCGAGAGGATGAGCAGAAGATGAGGTGGCTAGAGAAGCCCAGAGCCCCAGTGTTCTTAGGCCTACCAAAGCGCTTCCAAGGAAGGGGGCTGGCTAGCAACAGCTTTCAGTGCTGGCACTTTTCATCTCTGAGCAATTGCTGGACGTTTGCAATTTCTCACCTGAGCTCTCTTTAGAGTGCGCGAGAGGATGAGCAGAAGATGAGGTGGCTAGAGAAGCCCAGAGCCCCAGTGTTCTTAGGCCTACAAAAGCGCTTCCAAGGAAGGGTGCTGGCTAGCAACAGCTTCCAGTGCTGGCACTTTTCATCTCTGAGCAATTGCTCGACGTTTGCAATTTCTCAGCTCGTGTCTACGAGACGGAAAGAGAAGGACCGTGACGTTTGGTGGGTAGAGAAGCGCAAAGCCCCAGTGTTACTGCGCCTGTGAAAGCGCTTCCAAGGAAGGGTGCTGGCTAGCAACAGCTTTCAGTGCTGGCACTTTTCATCTCTGAGCAATTGCTCGACGTTTGCAATTTCTCACCTGAGCTCTCTTTAGAGTGCGCGAGAGGATGAGCAGAAGATGAGGTGGCTAGAGAAGCCCAGAGCCCCAGTGTTCTTAGGCCTACAAAAGCGCTTCCAAGGAAGGGTGCTGGCTAGCAACAGCTTTCAGTGCTGGCACTTTTCATCTCTGAGCAATTGCTCGACGTTTGCAATTTCTCAGCTCGAGTCTACGAGACAGAAAGAGAAGGACCGTGACGTTGGTGCGTATAGAAGCACAAAGCCCCAGTGTTACTGCGCCTGTGAAAGCGCTTCCAAGGAAGGGTGCTGGCTAGCAACAGCTTTCAGTGCTGGCACTTTTCATCTCTGAGCAATTGCTCGACGTTTGCAATTTCTCACCTGAGCTCTCTTTAGAGTGCGCGAGAGGATGAGCAGAAGATTAGGTGGCTAAAGAAGCCCAGAGCCCCAGTGTTCTTAGGCCTACAAAAGCGCTTCCAAGGAAGGGGGCTGGCTAGCAACAGCTTTCAGTGCTGGCACTTTTCATCTCTGAGCAATTGCTCGACGTTTGCAATTTCTCAGCTCGTGTCTACGAGACGGAAAGAGAAGGACCGTGATGTTTGGTGGGTAGAGAAGCGCAAAGCCCCAGTGTTGCTGCGCCTGTGAAAGCGCTTCCAAGGAAGGGTGCTGGCTAGCAACAGCTTTCAGTGCTGGCACTTTTCATCTCTGAGCAATTGCTCGACGTTTGCAATTTCTCAGCTCGTGTCTACCGACGGAGAGAAGGACCGTGACGTTTGGTGGGTAGAGAAGCACAAAGCCCCAGTGTTGCTGCGCCTGTGAAAGCGCTTGCAAGGAAGGGTGCTGGCTAGCAAGAGCTTTCAGTGCTGGCACTTTTCATCTCTGAGCAATTGCTTGACGTTTGCAATTTCTCACCTGAGCTCTCTTTAGAGTGCGCGAGAGGATGAGCAGAAGATTAGGTGGCTAGAGAAGCCCAAAGCCCCAGTGTTCTAAGGGCTACAAAAGCGCTTCCAAGGAAGGGTGCTGGCTAGCAACAGCTTTCAGTGCTGGCACTTTTCCTCTCTGAGCAATTGCTCGACGTTTGCAGTTTCTCAGCTCGTGTCTACGAGACGGAAAGAGAAGGACCGTGACGTTTGGTGGCTAGAGAAGCGCAAAGCCCCACTGTTACTGCGCCTGTGAAAGCGCTTCCAAGGAAGGGTGCTGGCTGGCAACAGCTTTCAGTGCTGGCACTTTTCATCTCTGAGCAATTGCTCGACGTTTGCAATTTCTCAGCTCGTGTCTACGAGACGGAAAGAGAAGGACCGTGACGTTTGGTGGCTAGAGAAGCGCAAAGCCCCAGTGTTACAGCGCCTGTGAAAGCGCTTCCAAGGAAGGGTGCTGGCTAGCAACAGCTTTCAGTGCTGGCACTTTTCATCTCTGAGCAATTGCTCGACGTTTGCAATTTCTCACCTGAGCTCTCTTTAGAGTGCGCGAGAGGATGAGCAGAAGATGAGGTGGCTAGAGAAGCCCAGAGCCCCAGTGTTCTTAGGCCTACAAAAGCTCTTCCAAGGAAGGTTGCTGGCTAGCAACAGCTTTCAGTGCTGGCACTTTTCATCTCGGAGCAATTGCTCGACGTTTGCAATTTCTCAGCTCGAGTCTACGAGACGGAAAGAGAAGGACCGTGATGTTTGGTGGCTAGAGAAGCGCAAAGCCCCAGTGTTCTTAGGCCTACAAAAGCGCTTCCAAGGAAGGGGGCTGGCTAGCAACAGCTTTCAGTGCTGGCACTTTTCATCTCTGAGCAATTGCTGGACATTTGCTATTTCTCACCTGAGCTCTCTTTAGAGTGCGCGAGAGGATGAGCAGAAGATGAGGTGGCTAAAGAAGCCCAGAGCCCCAGTGTTCTTAGGCCTACAAAAGCGCTTCCAAGGAAGGGTGCTGGCTAGCAACAGCTTTCAGTGCTGGCACTTTTCATCTCTGAGCAATTGCTCGACGTTTGCAATTTCTCAGCTCGAGTCTACGAGACGGAAAGAGAATGACCGTGACGTTTGGTGCATATAGAAGTGCAAAGCCCCAGTGTTGCTGCGCCTGTGAAAGCGCTTCCAAGGAAGGGTGCTGGCTAGCAACAGCTTTCAGTGCTGGCACTTTTCATCTCTGAGCAATTGCTCGACGTTTGCAATTTCTCACCTGAGCTCTCTTTAGAGTGCGCGAGAGGATGAGCAGAAGATGAGGTGGCTAGAGAAGCCCAGAGCCCCAGTGTTCTTAGGCCTACAAAAGCGCTTCCAAGGAAGGGTGCTGGCTAGCAACAGCTTCCAGTACTGGCACTTTTCATCTCTGAGCAATTGCTCGACGTTTGCAATTTCTCAGCTCGTGTCTACGAGACGGAAAGAGAAGGACCGTGACGTTTGGTGGCTAGAGAAGCGCAAAGCCCCAGTGTTACAGCGCCTGTGAAAGCGCTTCCAAGGAAGGGTGCTGGCTAGCAACAGCTTTCAGTGCTGGCACTTTTCATCTCTGAGCAATTGCTGGACGTTTGCAATTTCTCACCTGAGCTCTCTTTAGAGTGCGCGAGAGGATGAGCAGAAGATGAGGTGGCTAGAGAAGCCCAGAGCCCCAGTGTTCTTAGGCCTACAAAAGCGCTTCCAAGGAAGGGTGCTGGCTAGCAAGAGCTTTCAGTGCTGGCACTTTTCATCTCTGAGCAATTGCTCGACGTTTGCAATTTCTCAGCTTGTGTCTAGGAGACGGAAAGAGAAGGACCGTGACGTTTGGTGGGTAGAGAAGCGCAAAACCCCAGTGTTGCTGCGCCTGTGAAAGCGCTTCCAAGGAAGGGTGCTGGCTAGCAACAGCTTTCAGTGCTGGCACTTTTCATCTCTGAGCAATTGCTCGACGTTTGCAATTTCTCAGCTCGTGTCTATGAGATGGAAAGAGAATGACCGTGACGTTTGGTGCGTATAGAAGCGCAAAGCCCCAGTGTTACTGCGCCTGTGAAAGCGCTTCCAAGGAAGGGTGCTGGCTAGCAACAGCTTTCAGTGCTGGCACTTTTCATCTCTGAGCAATTGCTCGACATTTGCAATTTCTCAGCTCGTGTCTATCAGACGGAAAGAGAATGACCGTGACGTTTGGTGGGTAGAGAAGCGCAAAGCCCCAGTGTTGCTGCGCCTGTGAAAGCGCTTCCAAGGAAGGGTGCTGGCTAGCAAGAGCTTTCAGTGCTGGCACTTTTCATCTCTGAGCAATTGCTCGACGTTTGCAATTTCTCACCTGAGCTCTCTTTAGAGTGCGCGAGAGGATGAGCAGAAGATGAGGTGGCTAGAGAAGCCCAGAGCCCCAGTGTTCTTAGGCCTACAAAAGCGCTTCCAAGGAAGGGTGCTGGCTAGCAACAGCTTTCAGTGCTGGCACTTTTCATCTCTGAGCAATTGCTCGACGTTTGCAATTTCTCACCTGAGCTCTCTTCAGAGTGCGCGAGAGGATGAGCAGAAGATGAGGTGGCTAGAGAAGCCCAGAGCCCCAGTGTTCTTAGGCCTACAAAAGCGCTTCCAAGGAAGGGGGCTGGCTAGCAAGAGCTTTCAGTGCTGGCACTTTTCATCTCTGAGCAATTGCTCGACGTTTGCAATTTCTCAGCTCGTGTCTACGAGACGGAAAGAGAATGACCGTGACGTTTGGTGGGTAGAGAAGCGCAAAGCCCCAGTGTTGCTGCGCCTGTGAAAGCGCTTCCAAGGAAGGGTGCTGGCTAGCAACAGCTTTCAGTGCTGGCACTTTTCATCACTGAGCAATTGCTCGACGTTTGCAATTTCTCAGCTCGTGTCTACGAGACGGAAAGAGAATGACCGTGACGTTTGGTGGGTAGAGAAGCGCAAAGCCCAAGTGTTACTGCGCCTGTAAAGCACTTCCAAGGAAGGGTGCTGGCTAGCAACAGCTTTCAGTGCTGGCACTTTTCATCTCTGAGCAATTGCTCGACGTTTGCAATTTCTCAGCTCGTGTCTACGAGACGGAAAGAGAATGACCGTGACGTTTGGTGGCTAGAGAAGCGCAAAGCCCCAGTGTTACAGCGCCTGTGAAAGCGCTTCCAAGGAAGGGTGCTGGCTAGCAAGAGCTTCCAGTGCTGGCACTTTTCATCTCTGAGCAATTGCTCGACGTTTGCAATTTCTCACCTGAGCTCTCTTTAGAGTGCGCGAGAGGATGAGCAGAAGATGAGGTGGCTAGAGAAGCCCAGAGCCCCAGTGTTCTTAGGCCTACAAAAGCTCTTCCAAGGAAGGTTGCTGGCTAGCAACAGCTTTCAGTACTGGCACTTTTCATCTCTGAGCAATTGCTCGACGTTTGCAATTTCTCACCTGAGCTCTCTTTAGAGTGTGCGAGAGGATGAGCAGAAGATGAGGTGGCTAGAGAAGCCCAGAGCCCCAGTGTTCTTAGGCCTACAAAAGCTCTTCCAAGGAAGGGTGCTGGCTAGCAACAGCTTCCAGTACTGGCACTTTTCATCTCTGAGCAATTGCTCGACGTTTGCAATTTCTCAGCTCGTGTCTACGAGACGGAAAGAGAAGGACCGTGACGTTTGGTGGGTAGAGAAGCGCAAAGCCCCAGTGTTACAGCGCCTGTGAAAGCGCTTCCAAGGAAGGGTGCTGGCTAGCAAGAGCTTTCAGTGCTGGCACTTTTCATCTCTGAGCAATTGCTCGACGTTTGCAATTTCTCACCTGAGCTCTCTTTAGAGTGCGCGAGAGGATGAGCAGAAGATGAGGTGGCTAGAGAAGCCCAGAGCCCCAGTGTTCTTAGGCCTACCAAAGCGCTTCCAAGGAAGGGGGCTGGCTAGCAACAGCTTTCAGTGCTGGCACTTTTCATCTCTGAGCAATTGCTGGACGTTTGCAATTTCTCACCTGAGCTCTCTTTAGAGTGCGCGAGAGGATGAGCAGAAGATGAGGTGGCTAGAGAAGCCCAGAGCCCCAGTGTTCTTAGGCCTACAAAAGCGCTTCCAAGGAAGGGTGCTGGCTAGCAACAGCTTTCAGTGCTGGCACTTTTCATCTCTGAGCAATTGCTCGACGTTTGCAATTTCTCAGCTCGTGTCTACGAGACGGAAAGAGAAGGACCGTGACGTTTGGTGGGTAGAGAAGCGCAAAGCCCCAGTGTTACTGCGCCTGTGAAAGCGCTTCCAAGGAAGGGTGCTGGCTAGCAACAGCTTTCAGTGCTGGCACTTTTCATCTCTGAGCAATTGCTCGACGTTTGCAATTTCTCACCTGAGCTCTCTTTAGAGTGCGCGAGAGGATGAGCAGAAGATGAGGTGGCTAGAGAAGCCCAGAGCCCCAGTGTTCTTAGGCCTACAAAAGCGCTTCCAAGGAAGGGTGCTGGCTAGCAACAGCTTTCAGTGCTGGCACTTTTCATCTCTGAGCAATTGCTCGACGTTTGCAATTTCTCAGCTCGAGTCTACGAGACAGAAAGAGAAGGACCGTGACGTTGGTGCGTATAGAAGCACAAAGCCCCAGTGTTACTGCGCCTGTGAAAGCGCTTCCAAGGAAGGGTGCTGGCTAGCAACAGCTTTCAGTGCTGGCACTTTTCATCTCTGAGCAATTGCTCGACGTTTGCAATTTCTCACCTGAGCTCTCTTTAGAGTGCGCGAGAGGATGAGCAGAAGATTACGTGGCTAAAGAAGCCCAGAGCCCCAGTGTTCTTAGGCCTACAAAAGCGCTTCCAAGGAAGGGGGCTGGCTAGCAACAGCTTTCAGTGCTGGCACTTTTCATCTCTGAGCAATTGCTCGACGTTTGCAATTTCTCAGCTCGTGTCTACGAGACGGAAAGAGAAGGACCGTGACGTTTGGTGGGTAGAGAAGCGCAAAGCCCCAGTGTTGCTGCGCCTGTGAAAGCGCTTCCAAGGAAGGGTGCTGGCTAGCAACAGCTTTCAGTGCTGGCACTTTTCATCTCTGAGCAATTGCTCGACGTTTGCAATTTCTCAGCTCGTGTCTACCGACGGAGAGAAGGACCGTGACGTTTGGTGGGTAGAGAAGCACAAAGCCCCAGTGTTGCTGCGCCTGTGAAAGCGCTTGCAAGGAAGGGTGCTGGCTAGCAAGAGCTTTCAGTGCTGGCACTTTTCATCTCTGAGCAATTGCTTGACGTTTGCAATTTCTCACCTGAGCTCTCTTTAGAGTGCGCGAGAGGATGAGCAGAAGATTAGGTGGCTAGAGAAGCCCAAAGCCCCAGTGTTCTAAGGGCTACAAAAGCGCTTCCAAGGAAGGGTGCTGGCTAGCAACAGCTTTCAGTGCTGGCACTTTTCCTCTCTGAGCAATTGCTCGACGTTTGCAGTTTCTCAGCTCGTGTCTACGAGACGGAAAGAGAAGGACCGTGACGTTTGGTGGCTAGAGAAGCGCAAAGCCCCACTGTTACTGCGCCTGTGAAAGCGCTTCCAAGGAAGGGTGCTGGCTGGCAACAGCTTTCAGTGCTGGCACTTTTCATCTCTGAGCAATTGCTCGACGTTTGCAATTTCTCAGCTCGTGTCTACGAGACGGAAAGAGAAGGACCGTGACGTTTGGTGGGTAGAGAAGCGCAAAGCCCCAGTGTTACAGCGCCTGTGAAAGCGCTTCCAAGGAAGGGTGCTGGCTAGCAACAGCTTTCAGTGCTGGCACTTTTCATCTCTGAGCAATTGCTCGACGTTTGCAATTTCTCACCTGAGCTCTCTTTAGAGTGCGCGAGAGGATGAGCAGAAGATGAGGTGGCTAGAGAAGCCCAGAGCCCCAGTGTTCTTAGGCCTACAAAAGCTCTTCCAAGGAAGGTTGCTGGCTAGCAACAGCTTTCAGTGCTGGCACTTTTCATCTCGGAGCAATTGCTCGACGTTTGCAATTTCTCAGCTCGTGTCTAGGAGACGGAAAGAGAAGGACCGTGACGTTTGGTGGCTAGAGAAGCGCAAAGCCCCAGTGTTCTTAGGCCTACAAAAGCGCTTCCAAGGAAGGGGGCTGGCTAGCAACAGCTTTCAGTGCTGGCACTTTTCATCTCTGAGCAATTGCTGGACATTTGCAATTTCTCACCTGAGCTCTCTTTAGAGTGCGCGAGAGGATGAGCAGAAGATGAGGTGGCTAAAGAAGCCCAGAGCCCCAGTGTTCTTAGGCCTACAAAAGCGCTTCCAAGGAAGGGTGCTGGCTAGCAACAGCTTTCAGTGCTGGCACTTTTCATCTCTGAGCAATTGCTCGACGTTTGCAATTTCTCAGCTCGAGTCTACGAGACGGAAAGAGAATGACCGTGACGTTTGGTGCATATAGAAGTGCAAAGCCCCAGTGTTGCTGCGCCTGTGAAAGCGCTTCCAAGGAAGGGTGCTGGCTAGCAAGAGCTTTCAGTGCTGGCACTTTTCATCTCTGAGCAATTGCTCGACGTTTGCAATTTCTCAGCTCGTGTCTACGAGACGGAAAGAGAATGACCGTGACGTTTGGTGGGTAGAGAAGCGCAAAGCCCAAGTGTTACTGCGCCTGTAAAGCACTTCCAAGGAAGGGTGCTGGCTAGCAACAGCTTTCAGTGCTGGCACTTTTCATCTCTGAGCAATTGCTCGACGTTTGCAATTTCTCAGCTCGTGTCTACGAGACGGAAAGAGAAGGACCGTGACGTTTGGTGGCTAGAGAAGCGCAAAGCCCCAGTGTTACTGCGCCTGTGAAAGCGCTTCCAAGGAAGGGTGCTGGCTAGCAAGAGCTTCCAGTGCTGGCACTTTTCATCTCTGAGCAATTGCTCGACGTTTGCAATTTCTCACCTGAGCTCTCTTTAGAGTGCGCGAGAGGATGAGCAGAAGATGAGGTGGCTAGAGAAGCCCAGAGCCCCAGTGTTCTTAGGCCTACAAAAGCTCTTCCAAGGAAGGTTGCTGGCTAGCAACAGCTTTCAGTACTGGCACTTTTCATCTCTGAGCAATTGCTCGACGTTTGCAATTTCTCACCTGAGCTCTCTTTAGAGTGCGCGAGAGGATGAGCAGAAGATGAGGTGGCTAGAGAAGCGCAAAGCCCCAGTGTTCTTAGGCCTACAAAAGCTCTTCCAAGGAAGGGTGCTGGCTAGCAACAGCTTCCAGTACTGGCACTTTTCATCTCTGAGCAATTGCTCGACGTTTGCAATTTCTCAGCTCGTGTCTACGAGACGGAAAGAGAAGGACCGTGACGTTTGGTGGGTAGAGAAGCGCAAAGCCCCAGTGTTACAGCGCCTGTGAAAGCGCTTCCAAGGAAGGGTGCTGGCTAGCAAGAGCTTTCAGTGCTGGCACTTTTCATCTCTGAGCAATTGCTCGACGTTTGCAATTTCTCACCTGAGCTCTCTTTAGAGTGCGCGAGAGGATGAGCAGAAGATGAGGTGGCTAGAGAAGCCCAGAGCCCCAGTGTTCTTAGGCCTACCAAAGCGCTTCCAAGGAAGGGTGCTGGCTAGCAACAGCTTTCAGTGCTGGCACTTTTCATCTCTGAGCAATTGCTCGACGTTTGCAATTTCTCACCTGAGCTCTCTTTAGAGTGCGCGAGAAGATGAGCAGAAGATGAGGTGGCTAGAGAAGCCCAGAGCCCCAGTGTTCTTAGGCCTACAAAAGCGCTTCCAAGGAAGGGTGCTGGCTAGCAACAGCTTCCAGTGCTGGCACTTTTCATCTCTGAGCAATTGCTCGACGTTTGCAATTTCTCAGCTCGTGTCTACGAGACGGAAAGAGAAGGACCGTGACGTTTGGTGGGTAGAGAAGCGCAAAGCCCCAGTGTTACTGCGCCTGTGAAAGCGCTTCCAAGGAAGGGTGCTGGCTAGCAACAGCTTTCAGTGCTGGCACTTTTCATCTCTGAGCAATTGCTCGACGTTTGCAATTTCTCACCTGAGCTCTCTTTAGAGTGCGCGAGAGGATGAGCAGAAGATGAGGTGGCTAGAGAAGCCCAGAGCCCCAGTGTTCTTAGGCCTACAAAAGCGCTTCCAAGGAAGGGTGCTGGCTAGCAAGAGCTTTCAGTGCTGGCACTTTTCATCTCTGAGCAATTGCTCGACGTTTGCAATTTCTCAGCTCGTGTCTACGAGACGGAAAGAGAAGGACCGTGACGTTGGTGCGTATAGAAGCGCAAAGCCCCAGTGTTACTGCGCCTGTGAAAGCGCTTCCAAGGAAGGGTGCTGGCTAGCAACAGCTTTCAGTGCTGGCACTTTTCATCTCTGAGCAATTGCTCGACGTTTGCAATTTCTCACCTGAGCTCTCTTTAGAGTGCGCGAGAGGATGAGCAGAAGATTAGGTGGCTAAAGAAGCCCAGAGCCCCAGTGTTCTTAGGCCTACAAAAGCGCTTCCAAGGAAGGGTGCTGGCTAGCAACAGCTTTCAGTGCTGGCACTTTTCATCTCTGAGCAATTGCTCGACGTTTGCAATTTCTGAGCTCGTGTCTACCGACGGAGAGAAGGACCGTGACGTTTGGTGGCTAGAGAAGCACAAAGCCCCAGTGTTGCTGCGCCTGTGAAAGCGCTTGCAAGGAAGGGTGCTGGCTAGCAAGAGCTTTCAGTGCTGGCACTTTTCATCTCTGAGCAATTGCTTGACGTTTGCAATTTCTCCCCTGAGCTCTCTTTAGAGTGCGCGAGAGGATGAGCAGAAGATTAGGTGGCTAGAGAAGCCCAGAGCCCCAGTGTTCTAAGGGCTACAAAAGCGCTTCCAAGGAAGGGTGCTGGCTAGCAACAGCTTTCAGTGCTGGCACTTTTCATCTCTGAGCAATTGCTCGACGTTTGCAGTTTCTCAGCTCGTGTCTACGAGACGGAAAGAGAAGGACCGTGACGTTTGGTGGCTAGAGAAGCGCAAAGCCCCAGTGTTACAGCGCCTGTGAAAGCGCTTCCAAGGAAGGGTGCTGGCTGGCAACAGCTTTCAGTGCTGGCACTTTTCATCTCTGAGCAATTGCTCGACGTTTGCAATTTCTCAGCTCGTGTCTACGAGACGGAAAGAGAAGGACCGTGACGTTTGGTGGGTAGAGAAGCGCAAAGCCCCAGTGTTGCTGCGCCTGTGAAAGCGCTTCCAAGGAAGGGTGCTGGCTAGCAACAGCTTTCAGTGCTGGCACTTTTCATCTCTGAGCAATTGCTCGACGTTTGCGATTTCTCACCTGAGCTCTCTTTAGAGTGCGCGAGAGGATGAGCAGAAGATGAGGTGGCTAGAGAAGCCCAGAGCCCCAGTGTTCTTAGGCCTACAAAAGCGCTTCCAAGGAAGGGTGCTGGCTAGCAACAGCTTTCAGTGCTGGCACTTTTCATCTCTGAGCAATTGCTCGACGTTTGCAATTTCTCAGCTCGTGTCTATCAGACGGAAAGAGAATGACCGTGACGTTTGGTGGCTAGAGAAGCGCAAAGCCCCAGTGTTACTGCGCCTGTGAAAGCGCTTCCAAGGAAGGGTGCTGGCTAGCAACAGCTTTCAGTGCTGGCACTTTTCATCTCTGAGCAATTGCTCGACGTTTGCATTTTCTCACCTGAGCTCTCTTTAGAGTGCGCGAGAGGATGAGCAGAAGATGAGGTGGCTAGAGAAGCCCAGAGCCCCAGTGTTCTTAGGCCTACAAAAGCGCTTCCAAGGAAGGGTGCTGGCTAGCAAGAGCTTTCAGTGCTGGCACTTTTCATCTCTGAGCAATTGCTCGACGTTTGCAATTTCTCAGCTCGTGTCTACGAGACGGAAAGAGAATGACCGTGACGTTTGGTGCGTATAGAAGCGCAAAGCCCCAGTGTTACTGCGCCTGTGAAAGGGCTTCCAAGGAAGGGTGCTGGCTAGCAACAGCTTTCAGTGCTGGCACTTTTCATCTCTGAGCAATTGCTCGACGTTTGCAATTTCTCACCTGAGCTCTCTTTAGAGTGCGCGAGAGGATGAGCAGAAGATTAGGTGGCTAAAGAAGCCCAGAGCCCCAGTGTTCTTAGGCCTACAAAAGCGCTTCCAAGGAAGGGTGCTGGCTAGCAACAGCTTTCAGTGCTGGCACTTTTCATCTCTGAGCAATTGCTCGACGTTTGCAATTTCTCACCTGAGCTCTCTTTAGAGTGCGCGCGAGGATGAGCAGAAGACGAGGTGGCTAGAGAAGCCCAGAGCCCCAGTGTTCTTAGGCCTACAAAAGCGCTTCCAAGGAAGGGGGCTGGCTAGCAACAGCTTTCAGTGCTGGCACTTTTCATCTCTGAGCAATTGCTGGACATTTGCAATTTCTCACCTGAGCTCTCTTTAGAGTGCGCGAGAGGATGAGCAGAAGATGAGGTGGCTAAAGAAGCCCAGAGCCCCAGTGTTCTTAGGCCTACAAAAGCGCTTCCAAGGAAGGGTGCTGGCTAGCAACAGCTTTCAGTGCTGGCACTTTTCATCTCTGAGCAATTGCTCGACGTTTGCAATTTCTCAGCTCGAGTCTACGAGACGGAAAGAGAATGACCGTGATGTTTGGTGCATATAGAAGCGCAAAGCCCCAGTGTTGCTGTGCCTGTGAAAGCGCTTGCAAGGAAGGGTGCTGGCTAGCAACAGCTTTCAGTGCTGGCACTTTTCATCTCTGAGCAATTGCTCGACGTTTGCAATTTCTCAGCTCGTGTCTACGAGACGGAAAGAGAAGGACCGTGACGTTTGGTGGCTAGAGAAGCGCAAAGCCCCAGTGTTGCTGCGCCTGTGAAAGCGCTTCCAAGGAAGGGTGCTGGCTAGCAACAGCTTTCAGTGCTGGCACTTTTCATCTCTGAGCAATTGCTCGACGTTTGCAATTTCTCAGCTCGTGTCTACCGACGGAGAGAAGGACCGTGACGTTTGGTGGCTAGAGAAGCACAAAGCCCCACTGTTGCTGCGCCTGTGAAAGCGCTTGCAAGGAAGGGTGCTGGCTAGCAAGAGCTTTCAGTGCTGGCACTTTTCATCTCTGAGCAATTGATTGACGTTTGCAATTTCTCACCTGAGCTCTCTTTAGAGTGCGCGAGAGGATGAGCAGAAGATTAGGTGGCTAGAGAAGCCCAGAGCCCCAGTGTTCTAAGGGCTACAAAAGCGCTTCCAAGGAAGGGTGCTGGCTAGCAACAGCTTTCAGTGCTGGCACTTTTCCTCTCTGAGCAATTGCTCGACGTTTGCAGTTTCTCAGCTCGTGTCTACGAGACGGAAAGAGAAGGACCGTGACGTTTGGTGGCTAGAGAAGCGCAAAGCCCCACTGTTACTGCGCCTGTGAAAGCGCTTCCAAGGAAGGGTGCTGGCTGGCAACAGCTTTCAGTGCTGGCACTTTTCATCTCTGAGCAATTGCTCGACGTTTGCAATTTCTCAGCTCGTGTCTACGAGACGGAAAGAGAAGGACCGTGACGTTTGGTGGGTAGAGAAGCGCAAAGCCCCAGTGTTACAGCGCCTGTGAAAGCGCTTCCAAGGAAGGGTGCTGGCTAGCAACAGCTTTCAGTGCTGGCACTTTTCATCTCTGAGCAATTGCTCGACGTTTGCAATTTCTCACCTGAGCTCTCTTTAGAGTGCGCGAGAGGATGAGCAGAAGATGAGGTGGCTAGAGAAGCCCAGAGCCCCAGTGTTCTTAGGCCTACAAAAGCTCTTCCAAGGAAGGTTGCTGGCTAGCAACAGCTTTCAGTGCTGGCACTTTTCATCTCGGAGCAATTGCTCGACGTTTGCAATTTCTCAGCTCGAGTCTACGAGACGGAAAGAGAAGGACCGTGATGTTTGGTGGCTAGAGAAGCGCAAAGCCCCAGTGTTCTTAGGCCTACAAAAGCGCTTCCAAGGAAGGGGGCTGGCTAGCAACAGCTTTCAGTGCTGGCACTTTTCATCTCTGAGCAATTGCTGGACATTTGCAATTTCTCACCTGAGCTCTCTTTAGAGTGCGCGAGAGGATGAGCAGAAGATGAGGTGGCTAAAGAAGCCCAGAGCCCCACTGTTCTTAGGCCTACAAAAGCGCTTCCAAGGAAGGGTGCTGGCTAGCAACAGCTTTCAGTGCTGGCACTTTTCATCTCTGAGCAATTGCTCGACGTTTGCAATTTCTCAGCTCGAGTCTACGAGACGGAAAGAGAATGACCGTGACGTTTGGTGCATATAGAAGTGCAAAGCCCCAGTGTTGCTGCGCCTGTGAAAGCGCTTCCAAGGAAGGGTGCTGGCTAGCAAGAGCTTTCAGTGCTGGCACTTTTCATCTCTGAGCAATTGCTCGACGTTTGCAATTTCTCAGCTCGTGTCTACGAGACGGAAAGAGAATGACCGTGACGTTTGGTGGGTAGAGAAGCGCAAAGCCCAAGTGTTACTGCGCCTGTAAAGCACTTCCAAGGAAGGGTGCTGGCTAGCAACAGCTTTCAGTGCTGGCACTTTTCATCTCTGAGCAATTGCTCGACGTTTGCAATTTCTCAGCTCGTGTCTACGAGACGGAAAGAGAAGGACCGTGACGTTTGGTGGCTAGAGAAGCGCAAAGCCCCAGTGTTACAGCGCCTGTGAAAGCGCTTCCAAGGAAGGGTGCTGGCTAGCAAGAGCTTCCAGTGCTGGCACTTTTCATCTCTGAGCAATTGCTCGACGTTTGCAATTTCTCACCTGAGCTCTCTTTAGAGTGCGCGAGAGGATGAGCAGAAGATGAGGTGGCTAGAGAAGCCCAGAGCCCCAGTGTTCTTAGGCCTACAAAAGCTCTTCCAAGGAAGGTTGCTGGCTAGCAACAGCTTTCAGTACTGGCACTTTTCATCTCTGAGCAATTGCTCGACGTTTGCAATTTCTCACCTGAGCTCTCTTTAGAGTGCGCGAGAGGATGAGCAGAAGATGAGGTGGCTAGAGAAGCCCAGAGCCCCAGTGTTCTTAGGCCTACAAAAGCTCTTCCAAGGAAGGGTGCTGGCTAGCAACAGCTTCCAGTACTGGCACTTTTCATCTCGGAGCAATTGCTCGACGTTTGCAATTTCTCAGCTCGTGTCTACGAGACGGAAAGAGAAGGACCGTGACGTTTGGTGGGTAGAGAAGCGCAAAGCCCCAGTGTTACAGCGCCTGTGAAAGCGCTTCCAAGGAAGGGTGCTGGCTAGCAAGAGCTTCCAGTGCTGGCACTTTTCATCTCTGAGCAATTGCTCGACGTTTGCAATTTCTCACCTGAGCTCTCTTTAGAGTGCGCGAGAGGATGAGCAGAAGATGAGGTGGCTAGAGAAGCCCAGAGCCCCAGTGTTCTTAGGCCTACCAAAGCGCTTCCAAGGAAGGGTGCTGGCTAGCAAGAGCTTTCAGTGCTGGCACTTTTCATCTCTGAGCAATTGCTCGACGTTTGCAATTTCTCACCTGAGCTCTCTTTAGAGTGCGCGAGAGGATGAGCAGAAGATGAGGTGGCTAGAGAAGCCCAGAGCCCCAGTGTTCTTAGGCCTACAAAAGCGCTTCCAAGGAAGGGTGCTGGCTAGCAAGAGCTTTCAGTGCTGGCACTTTTCATCTCTGAGCAATTGCTCGACGTTTGCAATTTCTCAGCTCGAGTCTACGAGACGGAAAGAGAAGGACCGTGACGTTGGTGCGTATAGAAGCGCAAAGCCCCAGTGTTACTGCGCCTGTGAAAGCGCTTCCAAGGAAGGGTGCTGGCTAGCAACAGCTTTCAGTGCTGGCACTTTTCATCTCTGAGCAATTGCTCGACGTTTGCAATTTCTCACCTGAGCTCTCTTTAGAGTGCGCGAGAGGATGAGCAGAAGATTAGGTGGCTAAAGAAGCCCAGAGCCCCAGTGTTCTTAGGCCTACAAAAGCGCTTCCAAGGAAGGGTGCTGGCTAGCAACAGCTTTCAGTGCTGGCACTTTTCATCTCGGAGCAATTGCTCGACGTTTGCAATTTCTCAGCTCGTGTCTACGAGACGGAAAGAGAAGGACCGTGACGTTTGGTGCGTATAGAAGCGCAAAGCCCCAGTGTTGCTGCGCCTGTGAAAGCGCTTCCAAGGAAGGGTGCTGGCTAGCAACAGCTTTCAGTGCTGGCACTTTTCATCTCTGAGCAATTGCTCGACGTTTGCAATTTCTGAGCTCGTGTCTACCGACGGAGAGAAGGACCGTGACGTTTGGTGGCTAGAGAAGCACAAAGCCCCAGTGTTGCTGCGCCTGTGAAAGCGCTTGCAAGGAAGGGTGCTGGCTAGCAAGAGCTTTCAGTGCTGGCACTTTTCATCTCTGAGCAATTGCTTGACGTTTGCAATTTCTCACCTGAGCTCTCTTTAGAGTGCGCGAGAGGATGAGCAGAAGATTAGGTGGCTAGAGAAGCCCAGAGCCCCAGTGTTCTAAGGGCTACAAAAGCGCTTCCAAGGAAGGGTGCTGGCTAGCAACAGCTTTCAGTGCTGGCACTTTTCATCTCTGAGCAATTGCTCGACCTTTGCAGTTTCTCAGCTCGTGTCTACGAGACGGAAAGAGAAGGACCGTGACGTTTGGTGGCTAGAGAAGCGCAAAGCCCCAGTGTTACAGCGCCTGTGAAAGCGCTTCCAAGGAAGGGTGCTGGCTGGCAACAGCTTTCAGTACTGGCACTTTTCATCTCTGAGCAATTGCTCGACGTTTGCAATTTCTCAGCTCGTGTCTACGAGACGGAAAGAGAAGGTCCGTGACGTTTGGTGGGTAGAGAAGCGCAAAGCCCCAGTGTTACAGCGCCTGTGAAAGCGCTTCCAAGGAAGGGTGCTGGCTAGCAACAGCTTTCAGTGCTGGCACTTTTCATCTCTGAGCAATTGCTCGACGTTTGCAATTTCTCACCTGAGCTCTCTTTAGAGTGCGCGAGAGGATGAGCAGAAGATTACGTGGCTAGAGAAGCCCAGAGCCCCACTGTTCTTAGGCCTACAAAAGCGCTTCCAAGGAAGGGTGCTGGCTAGCAACAGCTTTCAGTGCTGGCACTTTTCATCTCTGAGCAATTGCTCGACGTTTGCAATTTCTCAGCTCGTGTCTATCAGACGGAAAGAGAATGACCGTGACGTTTGGTGGCTAGAGAAGCGCAAAGCCCCAGTGTTACTGCGCCTGTGAAAGCGCTTCCAAGGAAGGGTGCTGGCTAGCAACAGCTTTCAGTGCTGGCACTTTTCATCTCTGAGCAATTGCTCGACGTTTGCATTTTCTCACCTGAGCTCTCTTTAGAGTGCGCGAGAGGATGAGCAGAAGATGAGGTGGCTAGAGAAGCCCAGAGCCCCAGTGTTCTTAGGCCTACAAAAGCGCTTCCAAGGAAGGGTGCTGGCTAGCAAGAGCTTTCAGTGCTGGCACTTTTCATCTCTGAGCAATTGCTCGACGTTTGCAATTTCTCAGCTCGAGTCTACGAGACGGAAAGAGAATGACCGTGATGTTTGGTGCATATAGAAGCGCAAAGCCCCAGTGTTGCTGTGCCTGTGAAAGCGCTTGCAAGGAAGGGTGCTGGCTAGCAACAGCTTTCAGTGCTGGCACTTTTCATCTCTGAGCAATTGCTCGACGTTTGCAATTTCTCAGCTCGTGTCTACGAGACGGAAAGAGAATGACCGTGACGTTTGGTGGGTAGAGAAGCGCAAAGCCCAAGTGTTACTGCGCCTGTAAAGCACTTCCAAGGAAGGGTGCTGGCTAGCAACAGCTTTCAGTGCTGGCACTTTTCATCTCTGAGCAATTGCTCGACGTTTGCAATTTCTCAGCTCGTGTCTACGAGACGGAAAGAGAAGGACCGTGACGTTTGGTGGCTAGAGAAGCGCAAAGCCCCAGTGTTGCTGCGCCTGTGAAAGCGCTTCCAAGGAAGGGTGCTGGCTAGCAACAGCTTCCAGTGCTGGCACTTTTCATCTCTGAGCAATTGCTCGACGTTTGCAATTTCTCACCTGAGCTCTCTTTAGAGTGCGCGAGAGGATGAGCAGAAGATGAGGTGGCTAGAGAAGCCCAGAGCCCCAGTGTTCTTAGGCCTACAAAAGCTCTTCCAAGGAAGGTTGCTGGCTAGCAACAGCTTTCAGTACTGGCACTTTTCATCTCTGAGCAATTGCTCGACGTTTGCAATTTCTCACCTGAGCTCTCTTTAGAGTGTGCGAGAGGATGAGCAGAAGATGAGGTGGCTAGAGAAGCCCAGAGCCCCAGTGTTCTTAGGCCTACAAAAGCGCTTCCAAGGAAGGGTGCTGGCTAGCAACAGCTTCCAGTACTGGCACTTTTCATCTCTGAGCAATTGCTCGACGTTTGCAATTTCTCAGCTCGTGTCTACGAGACGGAAAGAGAAGGACCGTGACGTTTGGTGGGTAGAGAAGCGCAAAGCCCCAGTGTTACAGCGCCTGTGAAAGCGCTTCCAAGGAAGGGTGCTGGCTAGCAAGAGCTTTCAGTGCTGGCACTTTTCATCTCTGAGCAATTGCTCGACGTTTGCAATTTCTCACCTGAGCTCTCTTTAGAGTGCGCGAGAGGATGAGCAGAAGATGAGGTGGCTAGAGAAGCCCAGAGCCCCAGTGTTCTTAGGCCTACCAAAGCGCTTCCAAGGAAGGGGGCTGGCTAGCAACAGCTTTCAGTGCTGGCACTTTTCATCTCTGAGCAATTGCTGGACGTTTGCAATTTCTCACCTGAGCTCTCTTTAGAGTGCGCGAGAAGATGAGCAGAAGATGAGGTGGCTAGAGAAGCCCAGAGCCCCAGTGTTCTTAGGCCTACAAAAGCGCTTCCAAGGAAGGGTGCTGGCTAGCAACAGCTTTCAGTGCTGGCACTTTTCATCTCTGAGCAATTGCTCGACGTTTGCAATTTCTCAGCTCGTGTCTACGAGACGGAAAGAGAAGGACCGTGACGTTTGGTGGGTAGAGAAGCGCAAAGCCCCAGTGTTACTGCGCCTGTGAAAGCGCTTCCAAGGAAGGGTGCTGGCTAGCAACAGCTTTCAGTGCTGGCACTTTTCATCTCTGAGCAATTGCTCGACGTTTGCAATTTCTCACCTGAGCTCTCTTTAGAGTGCGCGAGAGGATGAGCAGAAGATGAGGTGGCTAGAGAAGCCCAGAGCCCCAGTGTTCTTAGGCCTACAAAAGCGCTTCCAAGGAAGGGTGCTGGCTAGCAAGAGCTTTCAGTGCTGGCACTTTTCATCTCTGAGCAATTGCTCGACGTTTGCAATTTCTCAGCTCGAGTCTACGAGACGGAAAGAGAAGGACCGTGACGTTGGTGCGTATAGAAGCGCAAAGCCCCACTGTTACTGCGCCTGTGAAAGCGCTTCCAAGGAAGGGTGCTGGCTAGCAACAGCTTTCAGTGCTGGCACTTTTCATCTCTGAGCAATTGCTCGACGTTTGCAATTTCTCACCTGAGCTCTCTTTAGAGTGCGCGAGAGGATGAGCAGAAGATTAGGTGGCTAAAGAAGCCCAGAGCCCCAGTGTTCTTAGGCCTACAAAAGCGCTTCCAAGGAAGGGTGCTGGCTAGCAACAGCTTTCAGTGCTGGCACTTTTCATCTCTGAGCAATTGCTCGACGTTTGCAATTTCTCAGCTCGTGTCTACGAGACGGAAAGAGAAGGACCGTGACTTTTGGTGCGTATAGAAGCGCAAAGCCCCAGTGTTGCTGCGCCTGTGAAAGCGCTTCCAAGGAAGGGTGCTGGCTAGCAACAGCTTTCAGTGCTGGCACTTTTCATCTCTGAGCAATTGCTCGACGTTTGCAATTTCTCAGCTTGTGTCTACCGACGGAGAGAAGGACCGTGACGTTTGGTGGGTAGAGAAGCACAAAGCCCCAGTGTTGCTGCGCCTGTGAAAGCGCTTGCAAGGAAGGGTGCTGGCTAGCAAGAGCTTTCAGTGCTGGCACTTTTCATCTCTGAGCAATTGCTGGACGTTTGCAATTTCTCACCTGAGCTCTCTTTAGAGTGCGCGAGAGGATGAGCAGAAGATTAGGTGGCTAGAGAAGCCCAGAGCCCCAGTGTTCTAAGGGCTACAAAAGCGCTTCCAAGGAAGGGTGCTGGCTAGCAACAGCTTTCAGTGCTGGCACTTTTCATCTCTGAGCAATTGCTCGACGTTTGCAGTTTCTCAGCTCGTGTCTACGAGACGGAAAGAGAAGGACCGTGACGTTTGGTGGCTAGAGAAGCGCAAAGCCCCACTGTTACTGCGCCTGTGAAAGCGCTTCCAAGGAAGGGTGCTGGCTGGCAACAGCTTTCAGTGCTGGCACTTTTCATCTCTGAGCAATTGCTCGACGTTTGCAATTTCTCAGCTCGTGTCTACGAGACGGAAAGAGAAGGACCGTGACGTTTGGTGGGTAGAGAAGCGCAAAGCCCCAGTGTTACAGCGCCTGTGAAAGCGCTTCCAAGGAAGGGTGCTGGCTAGCAAGAGCTTTCAGTGCTGGCACTTTTCATCTCTGAGCAATTGCTCGACGTTTGCAATTTCTCACCTGAGCTCTCTTTAGAGTGCGCGAGAGGATGAGCAGAAGATGAGGTGGCTAGAGAAGCCCAGAGCCCCAGTGTTCTTAGGCCTACAAAAGCTCTTCCAAGGAAGGTTGCTGGCTAGCAACAGCTTTCAGTGCTGGCACTTTTCATCTCGGAGCAATTGCTCGACGTTTGCAATTTCTCAGCTCGAGTCTACGAGACGGAAAGAGAAGGACCGTGATGTTTGGTGGCTAGAGAAGCGCAAAGCCCCAGTGTTGCTGCGCCTGTGAAAGCGCTTGCAAGGAAGGGTGCTGGCTAGCAACAGCTTTCAGTGCTGGCACTTTTCATCTCTGAGCAATTGCTCGACGTTTGCAATTTCTCACCTGAGCTCTCTTTAGAGTGCGCGAGAGGATGAGCAGAAGATTAGGTGGCTAGAGAAGCACAGAGCCCCAGTGTTCTAAGGGCTACAAAAGCGCTTCCAAGGAAGGGTGCTGGCTAGCAACAGCTTCCAGTACTGGCACTTTTCATCTCTGAGCAATTGCTCGACGTTTGCAATTTCTCAGCTCGTGTCTACGAGAGGGAAAGAGAATGACCGTGACGTTTGGTGGGTAGAGAAGCGCAAAGCCCCAGTGTTACAGCGCCTGTGAAAGCGCTTCCAAGGAAGGGTGCTGGCTAGCAAGAGCTTTCAGTGCTGGCACTTTTCATCTCGGAGCAATTGCTCGACGTTTGCAATTTCTCAGCTCGTGTCTACGAGACGGAAAGAGAATGACCGTGACGTTTGGTGGCTAGAGAAGCGCAAAGCCCAAGTGTTACTGCGCCTGTAAAGCACTTCCAAGGAAGGGTGCTGGCTAGCAACAGCTTTCAGTGCTGGCACTTTTCATCTCTGAGCAATTGCTCGACGTTTGCAATTTCTCAGCTCGTGTCTACGAGACGGAAAGAGAAGGACCGTGACGTTTGGTGGCTAGAGAAGCGCAAAGCCCCAGTGTTACAGCGCCTGTGAAAGCGCTTCCAAGGAAGGGTGCTGGCTAGCAAGAGCTTCCAGTGCTGGCACTTTTCATCTCTGAGCAATTGCTCGACGTTTGCAATTTCTCACCTGAGCTCTCTTTAGAGTGCGCGAGAGGATGAGCAGAAGATGAGGTGGCTAGAGAAGCCCAGAGCCCCAGTGTTCTTAGGCCTACAAAAGCTCTTCCAAGGAAGGGTGCTGGCTAGCAACAGCTTCCAGTACTGGCACTTTTCATCTCTGAGCAATTGCTCGACGTTTGCAATTTCTCAGCTCGTGTCTACGAGACGGAAAGAGAAGGACCGTGACGTTTGGTGGGTAGAGAAGCGCAAAGCCCCAGTGTTACAGCGCCTGTGAAAGCGCTTCCAAGGAAGGGTGCTGGCTAGCAAGAGCTTTCAGTGCTGGCACTTTTCATCTCTGAGCAATTGCTCGACGTTTGCAATTTCTCACCTGAGCTCTCTTTAGAGTGCGCGAGAGGATGAGCAGAAGATGAGGTGGCTAGAGAAGCCCAGAGCCCCAGTGTTCTTAGGCCTACCAAAGCGCTTCCAAGGAAGGGTGCTGGCTAGCAACAGCTTTCAGTGCTGGCACTTTTCATCTCTGAGCAATTGCTGGACGTTTGCAATTTCTCACCTGAGCTCTCTTTAGAGTGCGCGAGAAGATGAGCAGAAGATGAGGTGGCTAGAGAAGCCCAGAGCCCCAGTGTTCTTAGGCCTACAAAAGCGCTTCCAAGGAAGGGTGCTGGCTAGCAACAGCTTCCAGTGCTGGCACTTTTCATCTCTGAGCAATTGCTCGACGTTTGCAATTTCTCAGCTCGTGTCTACGAGACGGAAAGAGAAGGACCGTGACGTTTGGTGGCTAGAGAAGCGCAAAGCCCCAGTGTTACTGCGCCTGTGAAAGCGCTTCCAAGGAAGGGTGCTGGCTAGCAACAGCTTTCAGTGCTGGCACTTTTCATCTCTGAGCAATTGCTCGACGTTTGCAATTTCTCACCTGAGCTCTCTTTAGAGTGCGCGAGAGGATGAGCAGAAGATGAGGTGGCTAGAGAAGCCCAGAGCCCCAGTGTTCTTAGGCCTACAAAAGCGCTTCCAAGGAAGGGTGCTGGCTAGCAACAGCTTTCAGTGCTGGCACTTTTCATCTCTGAGCAATTGCTCGACGTTTGCAATTTCTCAGCTCGAGTCTACGAGACGGAAAGAGAAGGACCGTGACGTTGGTGCGTATAGAAGCGCAAAGCCCCAGTGTTACTGCGCCTGTGAAAGCGCTTCCAAGGAAGGGTGCTGGCTAGCAACAGCTTTCAGTGCTGGCACTTTTCATCTCTGAGCAATTGCTCGACGTTTGCAATTTCTCACCTGAGCTCTCTTTAGAGTGCGCGAGAGGATGAGCAGAAGATTAGGTGGCTAAAGAAGCCCAGAGCCCCAGTGTTCTTAGGCCTACAAAAGCGCTTCCAAGGAAGGGTGCTGGCTAGCAACAGCTTTCAGTGCTGGCATTTTTCATCTCTGAGCAATTGCTCGACGTTTGCAATTTCTCAGCTCGTGTCTACGAGACGGAAAGAGAAGGACCGTGATGTTTGGTGCGTATAGAAGCGCAAAGCCCCAGTGTTGCTGCGCCTGTGAAAGCGCTTCCAAGGAAGGGTGCTGGCTAGCAACAGCTTTCAGTGCTGGCACTTTTCATCTCTGAGCAATTGCTCGACGTTTGCAATTTCTGAGCTCGTGTCTACCGACGGAGAGAAGGACCGTGACGTTTGGTGGCTAGAGAAGCACAAAGCCCCAGTGTTGCTGCGCCTGTGAAAGCGCTTCCAAGGAAGGGTGCTGGCTAGCAAGAGCTTTCAGTGCTGGCACTTTTCATCTCTGAGCAATTGCTCGACGTTTGCAATTTCTCACCTGAGCTCTCTTTAGAGTGCGCGAGAGGATGAGCAGAAGATTAGGTGGCTAGAGAAGCCCAGAGCCCCAGTGTTCTAAGGGCTACAAAAGCGCTTCCAAGGAAGGGTGCTGGCTAGCAACAGCTTTCAGTGCTGGCACTTTTCATCTCTGAGCAATTGCTCGACGTTTGCAGTTTCTCAGCTCGTGTCTACGAGACGGAAAGAGAAGGACCGTGACGTTTGGTGGCTAGAGAAGCGCAAAGCCCCAGTGTTACAGCGCCTGTGAAAGCGCTTCCAAGGAAGGGTGCTGGCTGGCAACAGCTTTCAGTGCTGGCACTTTTCATCTCTGAGCAATTGCTCGACGTTTGCAATTTCTCAGCTCGTGTCTACGAGACGGAAAGAGAAGGACCGTGACGTTTGGTGGGTAGAGAAGCGCAAAGCCCCAGTGTTACAGCGCCTGTGAAAGCGCTTCCAAGGAAGGGTGCTGGCTAGCAACAGCTTTCAGTGCTGGCACTTTTCATCTCTGAGCAATTGCTCGACGTTTGCGATTTCTCACCTGAGCTCTCTTTAGAGTGCGCGAGAGGATGAGCAGAAGATGAGGTGGCTAGAGAAGCCCAGAGCCCCAGTGTTCTTAGGCCTACAAAAGCGCTTCCAAGGAAGGGTGCTGGCTAGCAACAGCTTTCAGTGCTGGCACTTTTCATCTCTGAGCAATTGCTGGACGTTTGCAATTTCTCAGCTCGTGTCTATCAGACGGAAAGAGAATGACCGTGACGTTTGGTGGCTAGAGAAGCGCAAAGCCCCAGTGTTACTGCGCCTGTGAAAGCGCTTCCAAGGAAGGGTGCTGGCTAGCAACAGCTTTCAGTGCTGGCACTTTTCATCTCTGAGCAATTGCTCGACGTTTGCATTTTCTCACCTGAGCTCTCTTTAGAGTGCGCGAGAGGATGAGCAGAAGATGAGGTGGCTAGAGAAGCCCAGAGCCCCAGTGTTCTTAGGCCTACAAAAGCGCTTCCAAGGAAGGGTGCTGGCTAGCAAGAGCTTTCAGTGCTGGCACTTTTCATCTCTGAGCAATTGCTCGACGTTTGCAATTTCTCAGCTCGTGTCTACGAGACGGAAAGAGAAGGACCGTGACGTTTGGTGGGTAGAGAAGCGCAAAGCCCCAGTGTTGCTGCGCCTGTGAAAGGGCTTCCAAGGAAGGGTGCTGGCTAGCAACAGCTTTCAGTGCTGGCACTTTTCATCTCTGAGCAATTGCTCGACGTTTGCAATTTCTCACCTGAGCTCTCTTTAGAGTGCGCGAGAGGATGAGCAGAAGATGAGGTGGCTAAAGAAGCCCAGAGCCCCAGTGTTCTTAGGCCTACAAAAGCGCTTCCAAGGAAGGGTGCTGGCTAGCAACAGCTTTCAGTGCTGGCACTTTTCATCTCTGAGCAATTGCTCGACGTTTGCAATTTCTCAGCTCGTGTCTACGAGACGGAAAGAGAAGGACCGTGACGTTTGGTGCGTATAGAAGCGCAAAGCCCCAGTGTTGCTGCGCCTGTGAAAGCGCTTCCAAGGAAGGGTGCTGGCTAGCAGCAGCTTTCAGTGCTGGCACTTTTCATCTCTGAGCAATTGCTCGACGTTTGCAATTTCTCATTTCGTGTCTACGAGATGGAAAGAGAATGACCATGACGTTTGGTGGGTAGAGAAGCACAAAGCCCCAGTGTTGCTGCGCCTGTGAAAGCGCTTCCAAGGAAGGGTGCTGGCTAGCAAGAGCTTTCAGTGCTGGCACTTTTCATCTCTGAGCAATTGCTTGATGTTTGCAATTTCTCACCTGAGCTCTCTTTAGAGTGCGCGAGAGGATGAGCAGAAGATGAGGTGGCTAGAGAAGCCCAGAGCCCCAGTGTTCTAAGGGCTACAAAAGCGCTTCCAAGGAAGGGTGCTGGCTAGCAAGAGCTTTCAGTGCTGGCACTTTTCCTCTCTGAGCAATTGCTGGACGTTTGCAATTTCTCAGCTCGTGTCTACGAGACGGAAAGAGAAGGACCGTGACGTTTGGTGGCTAGAGAAGCGCAAAGCCCCACTGTTACCGCGCCTGTGAAAGCGCTTCCAAGGAAGGGTGCTGGCTGGCGACAGCTTTCAGTGCTGGCACTTTTCATCTCTGAGCAATTGCTCGACGTTTGCAATTTCTCAGCTCGTGTCTACGAGACGGAGAGATAGTGACTGTGACGTTTGGTGGGTAGAGAAGCGCAAAGCCCCAGTGTTACTGCGCCTGTAAAGCGCTTCCAAGGAAGGGTGCTGGCTAGCAGCAGCTTTCAGTGCTGGCACTTTTCACCTCTGAGCAATTGCTCGACGTTTGCAATTTCTCAGCTCGTGTCTGCGAGACGGAAAGAGAAGGACCGTGACGTTTGGTGCGTATAGAAGCGCAAAGCCCCAGTGTTGCTGCGCCTGTGAAAGCGCTTCCAAGGAAGGGTGCTGGCTAGCAAGAGCTTTCAGTGCTGGCACTTTTCATCTCTGAGCAATTGCTCGACGTTTGCAATTTCTCACCTGAGCTCTCTTTAGAGTGCGCGAGAGGATGAGCAGAAGATTAGGTGGCTAGAGAAGCCCAGAGCCCCAGTGTTCTTAGGCCTACAAAAGCGCTTCCAAGGAAGGGTGCTGGCTAGCAACAGCTTTCAGTGCTGGCACTTTTCCTCTCTGAGCAATTGCTCGACGTTTGCAATTTCTCAGCTCGTGTCTACGAGACGGAAAGAGAATGACCGTGACGTTTGGTGGCTAGGGAAGCGCAAAGCCCCAGTGTTGCTGCGCCTGTGAAAGCGCTTCCAAGGAAGGGTGCTGGCTAGCAAGAGCTTTCAGTGCTGGCACTTTTCATCTCGGAGCAATTGCTGGACGTTTGCAATTTCTCACCTGAGCTCTCTTTAGAGTGCGCGAGAGGATGAGCAGAAGATGAGGTGGCTAGAGAAGCCCAGAGCCCCAGTGTTCTTAGGCCTACAAAAGCGCTTCCAAGGAAGGGTGCTGGCTAGCAACAGCTTTCAGTGCTGGCACTTTTCATCTCTGAGCAATTGCTGGACATTTGCAATTTCTCACCTGAGCTCTCTTTAGAGTGCGCGAGAGGATGAGCAGAAGATGAGGTGGCTAAAGAAGCCCAGAGCCCCAGTGTTCTTAGGCCTACAAAAGCGCTTCCAAGGAAGGGTGCTGGCTAGCAACAGCTTTCAGTGCTGCCACTTTTCATCTCTGAGCAATTGCTCGACGTTTGCAATTTCTCAGCTCGAGTCTACGAGACGGAAAGAGAATGACCGTGACGTTTGGTGCATATAGAAGCGCAAAGCCCCAGTGTTGCTGCGCCTGTGAAAGCGCTTCCAAGGAAGGGTGCTGGCTAGCAAGAGCTTTCAGTGCTGGCACTTTTCATCTCTGAGCAATTGCTCGACGTTTGCAATTTCTCAGCTCGTGTCTACGAGACGGAAAGAGAAGGACCGTGACGTTTGGTGGGTAGAGAAGCGCAAAGCCCAAGTGTTACTGCGCCTGTAAAGCGCTTCCAAGGAAGGGTGCTGGCTAGCAACAGCTTTCAGTGCTGGCACTTTTCATCTCTGAGCAATTGCTCGACGTTTGCAATTTCTCAGCTCGTGTCTACGAGACGGAGAGATAGTGACTGTGACGTTTGGTGGGTAGAGAAGCGCAAAGCCCCAGTGTTACTGCGCCTGTGAAAGCGCTTCCAAGGAAGGGTGCTGGCTAGCAACAGCTTTCAGTGCTGGCACTTTTCATCTCTGAGCAATTGCTCGACGTTTGCAATTTCTCACCTGAGCTCTCTTTAGAGTGCGCGAGAGGATGAGCAGAAGATGAGGTGGCTAGAGAAGCCCAGAGCCCCAGTGTTCTTAGGCCTACAAAAGCGCTTCCAAGGAAGGGTGCTGGCTAGCAACAGCTTTCAGTGCTGGCACTTTTCATCTCTGAGCAATTGCTCCACGTTTGCAATTTCTCAGCTCGAGTCTACGAGACGGAAAGAGAAGGACCGTGACGTTTGGTGGCTAGAGAAGCGCAAAGCCCCAGTGTTGCTGCGCCTGTGAAAGCGCTTGCAAGGAAGGGTGCTGTCTAGCAAGAGCTTTCAGTGCTGGCACTTTTCATCTCTGAGCAATTGCTCGACGTTTGCAATTTCTCACCTGAGCTCTCTTTAGAGCGCGAGAGGATGAGCAGAAGATGAGGTGGCTAGAGAAGCCCAGAGCCCCAGTGTTCTTAGGCCTACAAAAGCGCTTCCAAGGAAGGGTGCTGGCTAGCAACAGCTTCCAGTGCTGGCACTTTTCATCTCTGAGCAATTGCTCGACGTTTGCAATTTCTCACCTGAGCACTCTTTAGAGTGCGCGAGAGGATGAGCAGAAGATGAGGTGGCTAGAGAAGCCCAGAGCCCCAGTGTTCTTAGGCCTACAAAAGCGCTTCCAAGGAATGGTGCTGGCTAGCAACAGCTTTCAGTGCTGGCACTTTTCATCTCTGAGCAATTGCTCGACGTTTGCAATTTCTCAGCTCATGTCTACGAGACGGAAAGAGAAGGACCGTGACGTTTGGTGGCTAGAGAAGCGCAAAGCCCCAGTGTTACTGCGCCTGTGAAAGCGCTTCCAAGGAAGGGTGCTGGCTAGCAACAGCTTTCAGTGCTGGCACTTTTCATCTCTGAGCAATTGCTCGATGTTTGCAATTTCTCAGCTCGTGTCTATGAGATGGAAAGAGAATGACAGTGACGTTTGGTGGCTAGAGAAGCGCAAAGCCCCAGTGTTACTGCGCCTGTAAAGCGCTTCCAAGGAAGGGTGCTGGCTAGCAACAGCTTTCAGTGCTGGCACTTTTCATCTCTGAGCAATTGCTCGACGTTTGCACTTTCTCAGCTCGTGTCTACGAGACGGAAAGAGAATGACCGTGACGTTTGGTGGCTAGAGAAGCGCAAAGCCCCAGTGTTGCTGCGCCTGTGAAAGCGCTTCCAAGGAAGGGTGCTGGCTAGCAACAGCTTTCAGTGCTGGCACTTTTCATCTCTGAGCAATTGCTCGACGTTTGCAATTTCTCACCTGAGCTCTCTTTAGAGTGCGCGAGAGGATGAGCAGAAGATGAGGTGGCTAGAGAAGCCCAGAGCCACAGTGTTCTAAGGGCTACAAAAGCGCTTCCAAGGAAGGGTGCTGGCTAGCAACAGCTTTCAGTGCTGGCACTTTTCATCTCTGAGCAATTGCTCGACGTTTGCAATTTCTCAGCTCGTGTCTACGAGACGGAAAGAGAAGGACCGTGACGTTTGGTGGGTAGAGAAGCGCAAATTCCCAGTGTTGCTGCGCCTGTGAAAGCGCTTCCAAGGAAGGGTGCTGGCTAGCAACAGCTTTCAGTGCTGGCACTTTTCCTCTCGGAGCAATTGCTCGACGTTTGCAATTTCTCAGCTCGTGTCTATGAGATGGAAAGAGAATGACAGTGACGTTTGGTGGCTAGAGAAGCGCAAAGCCCCAGTGTTACTGCGCCTGTGAAAGCGCTTCCAAGGAAGGGTGCTGGCTAGCAACAGCTTTCAGTGCTGGCACTTTTCATCTCTGAGCAATTGCTCGACGTTTGCAATTTCTCACCTGAGCTCTCTTTAGAGTGCGCGAGAGGATGAGCAGAAGATGAGGTGGCTAAAGAAGCCCAGAGCCCCAGTGTTCTAAGGGCTACAAAAGCGCTTCCAAGGAAGGGTGCTGGCTAGCAACAGCTTTCAGTGCTGGCACTTTTCATCTCTGAGCAATTGCTCGACGTTTGCAATTTCTCAGCTCGTGTCTACGAGACGGAAAGAGAAGGACCGTGACGTTTGGTGCGTATAGAAGCGCAAAGCCCCAGTGTTGCTGCGCCTGTGAAAGCACTTCCAAGGAAGGGTGCTGCCTAGCAACAGCTTTCAGTGCTGGCACTTTTCATCTCTGAGCAATTGCTCGACGTTTGCAATTTCTCAGCTCGTGTCTACGAGACGGAAAGAGAAGGACCGTGACGTTTGGTGGGTAGAGAAGCGCAAAGCCCCAGTGTTGCTGCGCCTGTGAAAGCGCTTCCAAGGAAGGGTGCTGGCTAGCAACAGCTTTCAGTGCTGGCACTTTTCATCTCTGAGCAATTGCTCGACGTTTGCAATTTCTCACCTGAGCTCTCTTTAGAGTGCGCGAGAGGATGAGCAGAAGCTTAGGTGGCTAGAGAAGCCCAGAGCCCCAGTGTTCTTAGGCCTACAAAAGCGCTTCCAAGGAAGGGTGCTGGCTAGCAAGAGCTTTCAGTGCTGGCACTTTTCCTCTCTGAGCAATTGCTCGACGTTTGCAATTTCTCAGCTCGTGTCTATGAGATGGAAAGAGAATGACAGTGACGTTTGGTGCGTAGAGAAGCGCAAAGCCACAGTGATACTGCGCCTGTGAAAGCGCTTCCAAGGAAGGGTGCTGGCTAGCAACAGCTTTCAGTGCTGGCACTTTTCATCTCTGAGCAATTGCTCGATGTTTGCAATTTCTCAGCTCGTGTCTATGAGATGGAAAGAGAATGACAGTGACGTTTGGTGGGTAGAGAAGCGCAAAGCCCCAGTGTTACTGCGCCTGTAAAGCGCTTCCAAGGAAGGGTGCTGGCTAGCAAGAGCTTTCAGTGCTGGCACTTTTCATCTCTGAGCAATTGCTCGACGTTTGCAATTTCTCAGCTCGTGTCTACGAGACGGAAAGAGAAGGACCGTGACGTTTGGTGCGTATAGAAGCGCAAAGCCCCAGTGTTGCTGCGCCTGTGAAAGCGCTTCCAAGGAAGGGTGCTGGCTAGCAACAGCTTTCAGTGCTGGCACTTTTCATCTCTGAGCAATTGCTCGACGTTTGCAATTTCTCAGCTCGTGTCTACGAGACGGAAAGAGAAGGACCGTGACGTTTGGTGGCTAGAGAAGTGCAAATCCCCAGTGTTACCACGCTTGTGAAAGCGCTTCCAAGGAAGGGTGCTGGCTAGCAACAGCTTTCAGTGCTGGCACTTTTCATCTCTGAGCAATTGCTGGACGTTTGCAATTTCTCACCTGAGCTCTCTTTAGAGTGCGCGAGAGGATGAGCAGAAGATGAGGTGGCTAGAGAAGCCCAGAGCCCCAGTGTTCTAAGGGCTACAAAAGCGCTTCCAAGGAAGGGTGCTGGCTAGCAACAGCTTTCAGTGCTGGCACTTTTCATCTCTGAGCAATTGCTCGACGTTTGCAATTTCTCAGCTCGTGTCTACGAGACGGAAAGAGAATGACCGTGACGTTTGGTGGGTAGAGAAGCGCAAAGCCCCAGTGTTACTGCGCCTGTGAAAGCGCTTCCAAGGAAGGGTGCTGGCTAGCAAGAGCTTTCAGTGCTGGCACTTTTCATCTCTGAGCAATTGCTGGACGTTTGCAATTTCTCACCTGAGCTCTCTTTAGAGTGCGCGAGAGGATGAGCAGAAGATGATGTGGCTAGAGAAGCCCAGAGCCCCAGTGTTCTTAGGCCTACCAAAGCGCTTCCAAGGAAGGGTGCTGGCTAGCAAGAGCTTTCAGTGCTGGCACTTTTCATCTCTGAGCAATTGCTGGACGTTTGCAATTTCTCACCTGAGCTCTCTTTAGAGTGCGCGAGAGGATGAGCAGAAGATGAGGTGGCTAGAGAAGCCCAAAGCCCAAGTGCTCTTAGGCCTACAAAAGCGCTTCCAAGGAAGGGTGCTGGCTAGCAACAGCTTTCAGTGCTGGCACTTTTCATCTCTGAGCAATTGCTCGACGTTTGCAATTTCTCCCCTGAGCTCTCTTTAGAGTGCGCGAGAGGATTAGCAGAAGATGAGGTGGCTAGAGAAGCCCAGAGCCCCAGTGTTCTTAGGCCTACAAAAGCGCTTCCAAGGAAGGGTGCTGGCTAGCAAGAGCTTTCAGTGCTGGCACTTTTCATCTCTGAGCAATTGCTCGACGTTTGCAATTTCTCAGCTCGTGTCTACGAGACGGAAAGAGAAGGACCGTGACGTTTGGTGGCTAGAGAAGTGCAAAGCCCCAGTGTTACCGCGCTTGTGAAAGCGCTTCCAAGGAAGGGTGCTGGCTAGCAACAGCTTTCAGTGCTGGCACTTTTCATCTCTGAGCAATTGCTGGACGTTTGCAATTTCTCACCTGAGCTCTCTTTAGACTGCGCGAGAGGATGAGCAGAAGATGAGGTGGCTAGAGAAGCCCAGAGCCCCAGTGTTCTAAGGGCTACAAAAGCGCTTCCAAGGAAGGGTGCTGGCTAGCAAGAGCTTTCAGTGCTGGCACTTTTCATCTCTGAGCAATTGCTCGACGTTTGCAATTTCTCAGCTCGTGTCTACGAGACGGAAAGAGAATGACCGTGACGTTTGGTGGGTAGAGAAGCGCAAAGCCCCAGTGTTACTGCGCCTGTGAAAGCGCTTCCAAGGAAGGGTGCTGGCTAGCAAGAGCTTTCAGTGCTGGCACTTTTCATCTCTGAGCAATTGCTGGACGTTTGCAATTTCTCACCTGAGCTCTCTTTACAGTGCGCGAGAGGATGAGCAGAAGATGAGGTGGCTAGAGAAGCCCAGAGCCCCAGTGTTCTTAGGCCTACAAAAGCGCTTCCAAGGAAGGGTGCTGGCTAGCAAGAGCTTTCAGTGCTGGCACTTTTCATCTCTGAGCAATTGCTCGACGTTTGCAATTTCTCACCTGAGCTCTCTTTAGAGTGCGCGAGAGGATGAGCAGAAGATGAGGTGGCTAGAGAAGCCCAGAGCCCCAGTGTTCTTAGGCCTACAAAAGCGCTTCCAAGGAAGGGTGCTGGCTAGCAACAGCTTTCAGTGCTGGCACTTTTCATCTCTGAGCAATTGCTCGACGTTTGCAATTTCTCACCTGAGCTCTCTTTAGAGTGCGCGAGAGGATGAGCAGAAGATGAGGTGGCTAAAGAAGCCCAGAGCCCCAGTGTTCTTAGGCCTACAAAAGCGCTTCCAAGGAAGGGTGCTGGCTAGCAACAGCTTCCAGTGCTGGCACTTTTCATCTCTGAGCAATTGCTCGACGTTTGCAATTTCTCAGCTCGTGTCTACGAGACGGAAAGAGAATGACAGTGACGTTTGGTGGCTAGAGAAGCGCAAAGCCCCAGTGTTGCTGCGCCTGTGAAAGCGCTTCCAAGGAAGGGTGCTGGCTAGCAACAGCTTTCAGTGCTGGCACTTTTCATCTCGGAGCAATTGCTGGACGTTTGCAATTTCTCACCTGAGCTCTCTTTAGAGTGCGCGAGAGTACGAGCAGAAGATGAGGTGGCTAGAGAAGCCCAGAGCCCCAGTGTTCTTAGGCCTACAAAAGCGCTTCCAAGGAAGGGTGCTGGCTAGCAAGAGCTTTCAGTGCTGGCACTTTTCATCTCTGAGCAATTGCTCGACGTTTGCAATTTCTCAGCTCGTGTCTACGAGACGGAAAGAGAATGACCGTGACGTTTGGTGGGTAGAGAAGCGCAAAGCCCCAGTGTTGCTGCGCCTGTGAAAGCGCTTCCAAGGAAGGGTGCTGGCTAGCAACAGCTTTCAGTGCTGGCACTTTTCATCTCTGAGCAATTGCTGGACGTTTGCAATTTCTCACCTGAGCTCTCTTTAGAGTGCGCGAGAGGATGAGCAGAAGATTAGGTGGCTAGAGAAGCCCAGAGCCCCAGTGTTCTAAGGGCTACAAAAGCGCTTCCAAGGAAGGGTGCTGGCTAGCAAAAGCTTTCAGTGCTGGCACTTTTCATCTCTGAGCAATTGCTGGACGTTTGCAATTTCTCAGCTCGTGTCTATGAGACGGAAAGAGAAGGACCGTGACGTTTGGTGCGTATAGAAGCGCAAAGCCCCAGTGTTGCTGCGCCTGTGAAAGCGCTTCCAAGGAAGGGTGCTGGCTAGCAAGAGCTTTCAGTGCTGGCACTTTTCTTCTCTGAGCAATTGCTCGACGTTTGCAATTTCTCACCTGAGCTCTCTTTAGAGTGCGCGCGAGGATGAGCAGAAGATGAGGTGGCTAGAGAAGCCCAGAGCCCCAGTGTTCTTAGGCCTACAAAAGCGCTTCCAAGGAAGGGTGCTGGCTAGCAACAGCTTTCAGTGCTGGCACTTTTCATCTCTGAGCAATTGCTCGACGTTTGCAATTTCTCCCCTGAGCTCTCTTTAGAGTGCGCGAGAGGATTAGCAGAAGATGAGGTGGCTAGAGAAGCCCAGAGCCCCAGTGTTCTAAGGGCTACAAAAGCGCTTCCAAGGAAGGGTGCTGGCTAGCAACAGCTTTCAGTGCTGGCACTTTTCATCTCTGAGCAATTGCTCGACGTTTGCAATTTCTCAGCTCGTGTCTACGAGACGGAAAGAGAAGGACCGTGACGTTTGGTGGCTAGAGAAGTGCAAAGCCCCAGTGTTACCGCGCTTGTGAAAGCGCTTCCAAGGAAGGGTGCTGGCTAGCAACAGCTTTCAGTGCTGGCACTTTTCATCTCTGAGCAATTGCTGGACGTTTGCAATTTCTCACCTGAGCTCTCTTCAGAGTGCGCGAGAGGATGAGCAGAAGATGAGGTGGCTAGAGAAGCCCAGAGCCCCAGTGTTCTAAGGGCTACAAAAGCGCTTCCAAGGAAGGGGGCTGGCTAGCAAGAGCTTTCAGTGCTGGCACTTTTCATCTCTGAGCAATTGCTCGACGTTTGCAATTTCTCAGCTCGTGTCTACGAGACGGAAAGATAATGACCGTGACGTTTGGTGGCTAGAGAAGCGCAAAGCCCCAGTGTTACTGCGCCTGTGAAAGCGCTTCCAAGGAAGGGTGCTGGCTAGCAAGAGCTTTCAGTGCTGGCACTTTTCATCTCTGAGCAATTGCTCGACGTTTGCAATTTCTCACCTGAGCTCTCTTTACAGTGCGCGAGAGGATGAGCAGAAGATGAGGTGGCTAGAGAAGCCCAGAGCCCCAGTGTTCTTAGGCCTACAAAAGCGCTTCCAAGGAAGGGTGCTGGCTAGCAAGAGCTTTCAGTGCTGGCACTTTTCATCTCTGAGCAATTGCTGGACGTTTGCAATTTCTCACCTGAGCTCTCTTTAGAGTGCGCGAGAGGATGAGCAGAAGATGAGGTGGCTAGAGAAGCCCAGAGCCCCAGTGTTCTTAGGCCTACAAAAGCGCTTCCAAGGAAGGGTGCTGGCTAGCAACAGCGTTCAGTGCTGGCACTTTTCATCTCTGAGCAATTGCTCGACGTTTGCAATTTCTCAACTCGTGTCTACGAGATGGAAAGAGAATGACCGTGACGTTTGGTGGCTAGAGAAGCGCAAAGCCCCAGTGTTACTGCGCCTGTGAAAGCGCTTCCAAGGAAGGGTGCTGGCTAGCAAGAGCTTTCAGTGCTGGCACTTTTCATCTCTGAGCAACTGCTGGACGTTTGCAATTTCTCACCTGAGCTCTCTTTAGAGTGCGCGAGAGGATGAGCAGAAGATGAGGTGGCTAGAGAAGCCCAGAGCCCCAGTGTTCTTAGGCCTACAAAAGCGCTTCCAAGGAAGGGTGCTGGCTAGCAACAGCTTTCAGTGCTGGCACTTTTCATCTCTGAGCAATTGCTCGACGTTTGCAATTTCTCAGCTCGTGTCTACGAGACGGAGAGATAGTGACCATGACGTTTGGTGCGTATAGAAGCGCAAAGCCCCAGTGTTGCTGCGCCTGTGAAAGCGCTTCCAAGGAAGGGTGCTGGCTAGCAACAGCTTTCAGTGCTGGCACTTTTCATCTCTGAGCAATTGCTCGACGTTTGCAATTTCTCAGCTCGTGTCTAGGAGACGGAAAGAGAATGACCGTGACGTTTGGTGGGTAGAGAAGCGCAAAGCCCCAGTGTTGCTGCGCCTGTGAAAGCGCTTCCAAGGAAGGGTGCTGGCTAGCAAGAGCTTTCAGTGCTGGCACTTTTCATCTCTGAGCAATTGCTCGACGTGTGTAATTTCTCAGCTCGTGTCTACGAGACGGAAAGAGAATGACAGTGACGTTTGGTGGCTAGAGAAGCGCAAAGCCCCAGTGTTGCTGCGCCTGTGAAAGCACTTCCAAGGAAGGGTGCTGGCTAGCAACAGCTTTCAGTGCTGGCACTTTTCATCTCGGAGCAATTGCTGGACGTTTGCAATTTCTCACCTGAGCTCTCTTTAGAGTGCGCGAGAGTACGAGCAGAAGATGAGGTGGCTAGAGAAGCCCAGAGCCCCAGTGTTCTTAGGCCTACAAAAGCGCTTCCAAGGAAGGGTGCTGGCTAGCAAGAGCTTTCAGTGCTGGCACTTTTCATCTCTGAGCAATTGCTCGACGTTTGCAATTTCTCAGCTCGTGTCTACGAGACGGAAAGAGAATGACCGTGACGTTTGGTGGGTAGAGAAGCGCAAAGCCCCAGTGTTGCTGCGCCTGTGAAAGCGCTTCCAAGGAAGGGTGCTGGCTAGCAAGAGCTTTCAGTGCTGGCACTTTTCATCTCTGAGCAATTGCTGGACGTTTGCAATTTCTCACCTGAGCTCTCTTTAGAGTGCGCGAGAGGATGAGCAGAAGATTAGGTGGCTAGAGAAGCCCAGAGCCCCAGTGTTCTAAGGGCTACAAAAGCGCTTCCAAGGAAGGGTGCTGGCTAGCAAAAGCTTTCAGTGCTGGCACTTTTCATCTCTGAGCAATTACTGGACGTTTGCAATTTCTCAGCTCGTGTCTATGAGACGGAAAGAGAAGGACCGTGACGTTTGGTGCGTATAGAAGCGCAAAGCCCCAGTGTTGCTGCGCCTGTGAAAGCGCTTCCAAGGAAGGGTGCTGGCTAGCAAGAGCTTTCAGTGCTGGCACTTTTCTTCTCTGAGCAATTGCTCGACGTTTGCAATTTCTCACCTGAGCTCTCTTTAGAGTGCGCGCGAGGATGAGCAGAAGATGAGGTGGCTAGAGAAGCCCAGAGCCCCACTGTTCTTAGGCCTACAAAAGCGCTTCCAAGGAAGGGTGCTGGCTAGCAACAGCTTTCAGTGCTGGCACTTTTCATCTCTGAGCAATTGCTCGACGTTTGCAATTTCTCCCCTGAGCTCTCTTTAGAGTGCGCGAGAGGATTAGCAGAAGATGAGGTGGCTAGAGAAGCCCAGAGCCCCAGTGTTCTAAGGGCTACAAAAGCGCTTCCAAGGAAGGGTGCTGGCTAGCAACAGCTTTCAGTGCTGGCACTTTTCATCTCTGAGCAATTGCTCGACGTTTGCAATTTCTCAGCTCGTGTCTACGAGACGGAAAGAGAAGGACCGTGACGTTTGGTGGCTAGAGAAGTGCAAAGCCCCAGTGTTACCGCGCTTGTGAAAGCGCTTCCAAGGAAGGGTGCTGGCTAGCAACAGCTTTCAGTGCTGGCACTTTTCATCTCTGAGCAATTGCTGGACGTTTGCAATTTCTCACCTGAGCTCTCTTCAGAGTGCGCGAGAGGATGAGCAGAAGATGAGGTGGCTAGAGAAGCCCAGAGCCCCAGTGTTCTAAGGGCTACAAAAGCGCTTCCAAGGAAGGGGGCTGGCTAGCAAGAGCTTTCAGTGCTGGCACTTTTCATCTCTGAGCAATTGCTCGACGTTTGCAATTTCTCAGCTCGTGTCTACGAGACGGAAAGAGAATGACCGTGACGTTTGGTGGCTAGAGAAGCGCAAAGCCCCAGTGTTACTGCGCCTGTGAAAGCGCTTCCAAGGAAGGGTGCTGGCTAGCAAGAGCTTTCAGTGCTGGCACTTTTCATCTCTGAGCAATTG
Source organism: Sarcoramphus papa (assembly GCA_037962945.1). Taxonomy (NCBI): domain Eukaryota; kingdom Metazoa; phylum Chordata; class Aves; order Accipitriformes; family Cathartidae; genus Sarcoramphus; species Sarcoramphus papa. Next base: position 3,082,455 of record JBBMRM010000093.1, on the reverse strand, counting down.
CTCGACGTTTGCAATTTCTCACCTGAGCTCTCTTTACAGTGCGCGAGAGGATGAGCAGAAGATGAGGTGGCTAGAGAAGCCCAGAGCCCCAGTGTTCTTAGGCCTACAAAAGCGCTTCCAAGGAAGGGTGCTGGCTAGCAAGAGCTTTCAGTGCTGGCACTTTTCATCTCTGAGCAATTGCTGGACGTTTGCAATTTCTCACCTGAGCTCTCTTTAGAGTGCGCGAGAGGATGAGCAGAAGATGAGGTGGCTAGAGAAGCCCAGAGCCCCAGTGTTCTTAGGCCTACAAAAGCGCTTCCAAGGAAGGGTGCTGGCTAGCAACAGCGTTCAGTGCTGGCACTTTTCATCTCTGAGCAATTGCTCGACGTTTGCAATTTCTCAACTCGTGTCTACGAGATGGAAAGAGAATGACCGTGACGTTTGGTGGCTAGAGAAGCGCAAAGCCCCAGTGTTACTGCGCCTGTGAAAGCGCTTCCAAGGAAGGGTGCTGGCTAGCAACAGCGTTCAGTGCTGGCACTTTTCATCTCTGAGCAATTGCTCGACGTTTGCAATTTCTCAACTCGTGTCTACGAGATGGAAAGAGAATGACCGTGACGTTTGGTGGCTAGAGAAGCGCAAAGCCCCAGTGTTACTGCGCCTGTGAAAGCGCTTCCAAGGAAGGGTGCTGGCTAGCAAGAGCTTTCAGTGCTGGCACTTTTCATCTCTGAGCAACTGCTGGACGTTTGCAATTTCTCACCTGAGCTCTCTTTAGAGTGCGCGAGAGGATGAGCAGAAGATGAGGTGGCTAGAGAAGCCCAGAGCCCCAGTGTTCTTAGGCCTACAAAAGCGCTTCCAAGGAAGGGTGCTGGCTAGCAACAGCTTTCAGTGCTGGCACTTTTCATCTCTGAGCAATTGCTCGACGTTTGCAATTTCTCAGCTCGTGTCTACGAGACGGAGAGATAGTGACCATGACGTTTGGTGCGTATAGAAGCGCAAAGCCCCAGTGTTGCTGCGCCTGTGAAAGCGCTTCCAAGGAAGGGTGCTGGCTAGCAACAGCTTTCAGTGCTGGCACTTTTCATCTCTGAGCAATTGCTCGACGTTTGCAATTTCTCAGCTCGTGTCTAGGAGACGGAAAGAGAATGACCGTGACGTTTGGTGGGTAGAGAAGCGCAAAGCCCCAGTGTTGCTGCGCCTGTGAAAGCGCTTCCAAGGAAGGGTGCTGGCTAGCAAGAGCTTTCAGTGCTGGCACTTTTCATCTCTGAGCAATTGCTCGACGTTTGTAATTTCTCAGCTCGTGTCTACGAGACGGAAAGAGAATGACCGTGATGTTTGGTGCGTAGAGAAGCGCAAAGCCCCAGTGTTACTGCGCCTGTGAAAGCGCTTCCAAGGAAGGGTGCTGGCTAGCAAGAGCTTTCAGTGCTGGCACTTTTCATCTCTGAGCAATTGCTCGACGTTTGCAATTTCTCACCTGAGCTCTCTTTAGAGTGCGCGAGAGGATGAGCAGAAGATGAGGTGGCTAAAGAAGCCCAGAGCCCCAGTGTTCTTAGGCCTACAAAAGCGCTTCCAAGGAAGGGTGCTGGCTAGCAACAGCTTCCAGTGCTGGCACTTTTCATCTCGGAGCAATTGCTCGACGTTTGCAATTTCTCAGCTCGTGTCTACGAGACGGAAAGAGAATGACAGTGACGTTTGGTGGCTAGAGAAGCGCAAAGCCCCAGTGTTGCTGCGCCTGTGAAAGCACTTCCAAGGAAGGGTGCTGGCTAGCAACAGCTTTCAGTGCTGGCACTTTTCATCTCTGAGCAATTGCTGGACGTTTGCAATTTCTCACCTGAGCTCTCTTTAGAGTGCGCGAGAGTACGAGCAGAAGATGAGGTGGCTAGAGAAGCCCAGAGCCCCAGTGTTCTTAGGCCTACAAAAGCGCTTCCAAGGAAGGGTGCTGGCTAGCAACAGCTTTCAGTGCTGGCACTTTTCATCTCTGAGCAATTGCTCGATGTTTGCAATTTCTCACCTGAGCTCTCTTTAGAGTGCACGAGAGGATGAGCAGAAGATTAGGAGGCTAGAGAAGCCCAGAACCCCAGTGTTCTTAGGCCTACAAAAGCGCTTGCAAGGAAGGGTGCTGGCTAGCAACAGCTTTCAGTGCTGGCACTTTTCATCTCTGAGCAATTGCTCGACGTTTGCAATTTCTCAGCTCGTGTCTACGAGACGGAAAGAGAAGGACCGTGACGTTTGGTGCGTATAGAAGCGCAAAGCCCCAGTGTTGCTGCGCCTGTGAAAGCGCTTCCAAGGAAGGGTGCTGGCTAGCAAGAGCTTTCAGTGCTGGCACTTTTCATCTCTGAGCAATTGCTGGACGTTTGCCATTTCTCACGTGAGCTCTCTTTAGAGTGCGCGCGAGGATGAGCAGAAGATGAGGTGGCTAGAGAAGCCCAGAGCCCCAGTGTTCTTAGGCCTACGAAAGCGCTTCCAAGGAAGGGTGCTGGCTAGCAACAGCTTTCAGTGCTGGCACTTTTCATCTCTGAGCAATTGCTCGACGTTTGCAATTTCTCAGCTCGTGTCTACGAGACGGAAAGAAAATGACCGTGACGTTTGGTGCGTATAGAAGCGCAAAGCCCCAGTGTTACTGCGCCTGTGAAAGCGCTTCCAAGGAAGGGTGCTGGCTAGCAAGAGCTTTCAGTGCTGGCACTTTTCATCTCTGAGCAATTGCTCGACGTTTGCAATTTCTCAGCTCGTGTCTACGAGACGGAAAGAGAATGACCGTGACGTTTGGTGGGTATAGAAGCGCAAAGCCCCAGTGTTGCTGCGCCTGTGAAAGCGCTTCCAAGGAAGGGTGCTGGCTAGCAAGAGCTTTCAGTGCTGGCACTTTTCATCTCTGAGCAATTGCTGGACGTTTGCAATTTCTCACCTGAGCTCTCTTTAGAGTGCGCGAGAGGATGAGCAGAAGATTAGGTGGCTAGAGAAGCCCAGAGCCCCAGTGTTCTAAGGGCTACAAAAGCGCTTCCAAGGAAGGGTGCTGGCTAGCAAAAGCTTTCAGTGCTGGCACTTTTCATCTCTGAGCAATTACTGGACGTTTGCAATTTCTCAGCTCGTGTCTACGAGACGGAAAGAGAAGGACCGTGACGTTTGGTGCGTAGAGAAGTGCAAAGCCCCAGTGTTGCTGCGCCTGTGAAAGCGCTTCCAAGGAAGGGTGCTGGCTAGCAAGAGCTTTCAGTGCTGGCACTTTTCTTCTCTGAGCAATTGCTCGACGTTTGCAATTTCTCACCTGAGCTCTCTTTAGAGTGCGCGCGAGGATGAGCAGAAGATGAGGTGGCTAGAGAAGCCCAGAGCCCCAGTGTTCTTAGGCCTACAAAAGCGCTTCCAAGGAAGGGTGCTGGCTAGCAAGAGCTTTCAGTGCTGGCACTTTTCATCTCTGAGCAATTGCTCGACGTTTGCAATTTCTCAGCTCGTGTCTATGAGACGGAAAGAGAATGACAGTGACGTTTGGTGCGTATAGAAGCGCAAAGCCCCAGTGTTACTGCGCCTGTGAAAGCGCTTCCAAGGAAGGGTGCTGGCTAGCAAGAGCTTTCAGTGCTGGCACTTTTCATCTCTGAGCAATTGCTCGACGTTTGCAATTTCTCACCTGAGCTCTCTTTAGAGTGCGCGAGAGGATGAGCAGAAGATTAGGTGGCTAGAGAAGCCCAGAGCCCCAGTGTTCTAAGGGCTACAAAAGCGCTTGCAAGGAAGGGTGCTGGCTAGCAACAGCTTTCAGTGCTGGCACTTTTCATCTCTGAGCAATTGCTGAACGTTTGTAATTTCTCAGCTCGAGTCTACGAGACGGAAAGAGAATGACCGTGACGTTTGGTGCATATAGAAGTGCAAAGCCCCAGTGTTGCTGTGCCTGTGAAAGCGCTTCCAAGGAAGGGTGCTGGCTAGCAACAGCTTTCAGTGCTGGCACTTTTCATCTCTGAGCAATTGCTCAACGTTTGCAATTTCTCAGCTCGTGTCTACGAGACGGAGAGATAGTGATCGTGACGTTTGGTGGGTAGAGAAGCGCAAAGCCCCAGTGTTACTGCGCCTGTAAAGCGCTTCCAAGGAAGGGTGCTGGCTAGCAACAGCTTTCAGTGCTGCCACTTTTCATCTCTGAGCAATTGCTCGACGTTTGCAATTTCTCAGCTCGTGTCTACGAGACGGAAAGAGAAGGACCGTGACGTTTGGTGGCTAGAGAAGCGCAAAGCCCCAGTGTTACAGCGCCTGTGAAAGTGCTTCCAAGGAAGGGTGCTGGCTAGCAACAGCTTTCAGTGCTGGCACTTTTCATCTCTGAGCAATTGCTCGACGTTTGCAATTTCTCACCTGAGCTCTCTTGAGAGTGCGCGAGAGGATGAGCAGAAGATGAGGTGGCTAGAGAAGCCCAGAGCCCCAGTGTTCTTAGGGCTACAAAAGCGCTTCCAAGGAAGGGTGCTGGCTAGCAACAGCTTCCAGTGCTGGCACTTTTCATCTCTGAGCAATTGCTCGACGTTTGCAATTTCTCACCTGAGCTCTCTTTAGAGTGCGCGAGAGGATTAGCAGAAGCTTAGGTGGCTAGAGAAGCCCAGAGCCCCAGTGTTCTTAGGCCTACAAAAGCGCTTCCAAGGAAGGGTGCTGGCTAGCAACAGCGTTCAGTGCTGGCACTTTTCATCTCTGAGCAATTGCTCGACGTTTGCAATTTCTCAGCTCGTGTCTACGAGACGGAAAGAGAAGGACCGTGAGTTTGGTGGGTAGAGAAGCGCAAAGCCCCAGTGTTGCTGCGCCTGTGAAAGCGCTTCCAAGGAAGGGTGCTGGCTAGCAAGAGCTTTCAGTGCTGGCACTTTTCATCTCTGAGCAATTGCTCGACGTTTGCAATTTCTCACCTGAGCTGTCTTTAGAGCGCGAGAGGATGAGCAGAAGATGAGGTGGCTAGAGAAGCCCAGAGCCCCAGTGTTCTTAGGCCTACAAAAGCGCTTCCAAGGAAGGGTGCTGGCTAGCAACAGCTTTCAGTGCTGGCACTTTTCATCTCTGAGCAATTGCTCGACGTTTGCAATTTCTCAGCTCGTGTCTACAGACGGAAAGAGAAGGACCGTGACGTTTGGTGGGTAGAGAAGTGCAAAGCCCCAGTGTTGCTGCGCCTGTGAAAGCGCTTCCAAGGAAGGGTGCTGGCTAGCAACAGCTTTCAGTGCTGGCACTTTTCATCTCTGAGCAATTGCTCGACGTTTGCAATTTCTCAGCTCGTGTCTAGGAGACGGAAAGAGAAGGACCGTGACGTTTGGTGGCTAGAGAAGCGCAAAGCCCCAGTGTTGCTGCGCCTGTGAAAGCGCTTCCAAGGAAGGGTGCTGGCTAGCAACAGCTTTCAGTGCTGGCACTTTTCATCTCTGAGCAATTGCTTGACGTTTGCAATTTCTCACCTGAGCTCTCTTTAGAGTGCGCGAGAGGATGAGCAGAAGATGAGGTGGCTAGAGAAGCCCAGAGCCCCAGTGTTCTAAGGGCTACAAAAGCACTTCCAAGGAAGGGTGCTGGCTAGCAACAGCTTTCAGTGCTGGCACTTTTCATCTCTGAGCAATTGCTCGATGTTTGCAATTTCTCACCTGAGCTCTCTTTAGAGTGCACGAGAGGATGAGCAGAAGATTAGGAGGCTAGAGAAGCCCAGAACCCCAGTGTTCTTAGGCCTACAAAAGCGCTTGCAAGGAAGGGTGCTGGCTAGCAACAGCTTTCAGTGCTGGCACTTTTCATCTCTGAGCAATTGCTCGACGTTTGCAATTTCTCAGCTCGTGTCTACGAGACGGAAAGAGAAGGACCGTGACGTTTGGTGCGTATAGAAGCGCAAAGCCCCAGTGTTGCTGCGCCTGTGAAAGCGCTTCCAAGGAAGGGTGCTGGCTAGCAAGAGCTTTCAGTGCTGGCACTTTTCATCTCTGAGCAATTGCTGGACGTTTGCAATTTCTCACGTGAGCTCTCTTTAGAGTGCGCGCGAGGATGAGCAGAAGATGAGGTGGCTAGAGAAGCCCAGAGCCCCAGTGTTCTTAGGCCTACGAAAGCGCTTCCAAGGAAGGGTGCTGGCTAGCAACAGCTTTCAGTGCTGGCACTTTTCATCTCTGAGCAATTGCTCGACGTTTGCAATTTCTCAGCTCGTGTCTACGAGACGGAAAGAAAATGACCGTGACGTTTGGTGCGTATAGAAGCGCAAAGCCCCAGTGTTACTGCGCCTGTGAAAGCGCTTCCAAGGAAGGGTGCTGGCTAGCAAGAGCTTTCAGTGCTGGCACTTTTCATCTCTGAGCAATTGCTCGACGTTTGCAATTTCTCAGCTCGTGTCTACGAGACGGAAAGAGAATGACCGTGACGTTTGGTGGGTATAGAAGCGCAAAGCCCCAGTGTTGCTGCGCCTGTGAAAGCGCTTCCAAGGAAGGGTGCTGGCTAGCAAGAGCTTTCAGTGCTGGCACTTTTCATCTCTGAGCAATTGCTGGACGTTTGCAATTTCTCACCTGAGCTCTCTTTAGAGTGCGCGAGAGGATGAGCAGAAGATTAGGTGGCTAGAGAAGCCCAGAGCCCCAGTGTTCTAAGGGCTACAAAAGCGCTTCCAAGGAAGGGGGCTGGCTAGCAAAAGCTTTCAGTGCTGGCACTTTTCATCTCTGAGCAATTACTGGACGTTTGCAATTTCTCAGCTCGTGTCTACGAGACGGAAAGAGAAGGACCGTGATGTTTGGTGCGTAGAGAAGTGCAAAGCCCCAGTGTTGCTGCGCCTGTGAAAGCGCTTCCAAGGAAGGGTGCTGGCTAGCAAGAGCTTTCAGTGCTGGCACTTTTCTTCTCTGAGCAATTGCTCGACGTTTGCAATTTCTCACCTGAGCTCTCTTTAGAGTGCGCGAGAGGATGAGCAGAAGATGAGGTGGCTAGAGAAGCCCAGAGCCCCAGTGTTCTTAGGCCTACAAAAGCGCTTCCAAGGAAGGGTGCTGGCTAGCAAGAGCTTTCAGTGCTGGCACTTTTCATCTCTGAGCAATTGCTCGACGTTTGCAATTTCTCAGCTCGTGTCTATGAGACGGAAAGAGAATGACAGTGACGTTTGGTGCGTATAGAAGCGCAAAGCCCCAGTGTTACTGCGCCTGTGAAAGCGCTTCCAAGGAAGGGTGCTGGCTAGCAAGAGCTTTCAGTGCTGGCACTTTTCATCTCTGAGCAATTGCTCGACGTTTGCAATTTCTCACCTGAGCTCTCTTTAGAGTGCGCGAGAGGATGAGCAGAAGATTAGGTGGCTAGAGAAGCCCAGAGCCCCAGTGTTCTAAGGGCTACAAAAGCGCTTGCAAGGAAGGGTGCTGGCTAGCAACAGCTTTCAGTGCTGGCACTTTTCATCTCTGAGCAATTGCTGAACGTTTGTAATTTCTCAGCTCGAGTCTACGAGACGGAAAGAGAATGACCGTGACGTTTGGTGCATATAGAAGTGCAAAGCCCCAGTGTTGCTGTGCCTGTGAAAGCGCTTCCAAGGAAGGGTGCTGGCTAGCAACAGCTTTCAGTGCTGGCACTTTTCATCTCTGAGCAATTGCTCGACGTTTGCAATTTCTCAGCTCGTGTCTACGAGACGGAAAGAGAAGGACCGTGACGTTTGGTGGCTAGAGAAGTGCAAAGCCCCAGTGTTACAGCGCCTGTGAAAGCGCTTCCAAGGAAGGGTGCTGGCTAGCAACAGCTTTCAGTGCTGGCACTTTTCATCTCTGAGCAATTGCTCGACGTTTGCAATTTCTCACCTGAGCTCTCTTGAGAGTGCGCGAGAGGATGAGCAGAAGATGAGGTGGCTAGAGAAGCCCAGAGCCCCAGTGTTCTTAGGGCTACAAAAGCGCTTCCAAGGAAGGGTGCTGGCTAGCAACAGCTTCCAGTGCTGGCACTTTTCATCTCTGAGCAATTGCTCGACGTTTGCAATTTCTCACCTGAGCTCTCTTTAGAGTGCGCGAGAGGATTAGCAGAAGCTTAGGTGGCTAGAGAAGCCCAGAGCCCCAGTGTTCTTAGGCCTACAAAAGCGCTTCCAAGGAAGGGTGCTGGCTAGCAACAGCGTTCAGTGCTGGCACTTTTCATCTCTGAGCAATTGCTCGACGTTTGCAATTTCTCAGCTCGTGTCTACGAGACGGAAAGAGAAGGACCGTGAGTTTGGTGGGTAGAGAAGCGCAAAGCCCCAGTGTTGCTGCGCCTGTGAAAGCGCTTCCAAGGAAGGGTGCTGGCTAGCAAGAGCTTTCAGTGCTGGCACTTTTCATCTCTGAGCAATTGCTCGACGTTTGCAATTTCTCACCTGAGCTGTCTTTAGAGCGCGAGAGGATGAGCAGAAGATGAGGTGGCTAGAGAAGCCCAGAGCCCCAGTGTTCTTAGGCCTACAAAAGCGCTTCCAAGGAAGGGTGCTGGCTAGCAACAGCTTTCAGTGCTGGCACTTTTCATCTCTGAGCAATTGCTCGACGTTTGCAATTTCTCAGCTCGTGTCTACAGACGGAAAGAGAAGGACCGTGACGTTTGGTGGGTAGAGAAGTGCAAAGCCCCAGTGTTGCTGCGCCTGTGAAAGCGCTTCCAAGGAAGGGTGCTGGCTAGCAAGAGCTTTCAGTGCTGGCACTTTTCATCTCTGAGCAATTGCTCGACGTTTGCAATTTCTCAGCTCGTGTCTAGGAGACGGAAAGAGAAGGACCGTGACGTTTGGTGGCTAGAGAAGCGCAAAGCCCCAGTGTTGCTGCGCCTGTGAAAGCGCTTCCAAGGAAGGGTGCTGGCTAGCAAGAGCTTTCAGTGCTGGCACTTTTCATCTCTGAGCAATTGCTTGACGTTTGCAATTTCTCACCTGAGCTCTCTTTAGAGTGCGCGAGAGGATGAGCAGAAGATGAGGTGGCTAGAGAAGCCCAGAGCCCCAGTGTTCTAAGGGCTACAAAAGCACTTCCAAGGAAGGGTGCTGGCTAGCAACAGCTTTCAGTGCTGGCACTTTTCATCTCTGAGCAATTGCTTGACGTTTGCAATTTCTCAGCTCGAGTCTACGAGACGGAAAGAGAATGACCGTGACGTTTGGTGCATATAGAAGCGCAAAGCCCCAGTGTTGCTGCGCCTGTGAAAGCGCTTCCAAGGAAGGGTGCTGGCTAGCAAGAGCTTTCAGTGCTGGCACTTTTCATCTCTGAGCAATTGCTCGACGTTTGCAATTTCTCAGCTCGTGTCTACGAGACGGAGAGATAGTGACCGTGACGTTTGGTGGCTAGAGAAGCGCAAAGCCCCAGTGTTACTGCGCCTGTAAAGCGCTTCCAAGGAAGGGTGCTGGCTAGCAACAGCTTTCAGTGCTGGCACTTTTCATCTCTGAGCAATTGCTTGACGTTTGCAATTTCTCACCTGAGCTCTCTTTAGAGTGCGCGAGAGGATGAGCAGAAGATGAGGTGGCTAGAGAAGCCCAGAGCCCCAGTGTTCTAAGGGGTACAAAAGCGCTTCCAAGGAAGGGTGCTGGCTAGCAACAGCTTTCAGTGCTGGCACTTTTCATCTCTGAGCAATTGCTGGACGTTTGCAATTTCTCACCTGAGCTCTCTTTAGAGTGCGCGCGAGGTTGAGCAGAATATTAGGTGGCTAGAGAAGCCCAGAGCCCCAGTGATCTTAGGCCTACAAAAGCGCTTCCAAGGAAGGGTGCTGGCTAGCAAGAGCTTTCAGTGCTGGCACTTTTCATCTCTGAGCAATTGCTCGACGTTTGCAATTTCTCAGCTCGTGTCTACCGACGGAAAGAGAAGGACCATGACGTTTGGTGGCTAGAGAAGCGCAAAGCCCCAGTGTTGCTGCGCCTGTGAAAGCGCTTCCAAGGAAGGGTGCTGGCTAGCAACAGCTTTCAGTGCTGGCACTTTTCATCTCTGAGCAATTGCTCGACGTTTGCAATTTCTCACCTGAGCTCTCTTTAGAGTGCGCGAGAGGATGAGCAGAAGATGAGGTGGCTAGAGAAGCCCAGAGCCCCAGTGTTCTAAGGCCTACAAAAGCGCTTGCAAGGAAGGGTGCTGGCTAGCAAGAGCTTTCAGTGCTGGCACTTTTCCTCTCTGAGCAATTGCTCAACGTTTGTAATTTCTCAGCTCGAGTCTACGAGACGGAAAGAGAATGACCGTGACGTTTGGTGCATATAGAAGTGCAAAGCCCCAGTGTTGCTGCGCCTGTGAAAGCGCTTCCAAGGAAGGGTGCTGGCTAGCAACAGCTTCCAGTGCTGGCACTTTTCATCTCTGAGCAATTGCTCGACGTTTGCAATTTCTCAGCTCGTGTCTACGAGACGGAGAGATAGTGACCGTGACGTTTGGTGGGTAGAGAAGCGCAAAGCCCCAGTGTTACTGCGCCTGTAAAGCGCTTCCAAGGAAGGGTGCTGGCTAGCAAGAGCTTTCAGTGCTGCCACTTTTCATCTCTGAGCAATTGCTCGACATTTGCAATTTCTCAGCTCGTGTCTACGAGACGGAAAGAGAAGGACCGTGACGTTTGGTGGCTAGAGAAGCGCAAAGCCCCAGTGTTACAGCGCCTGTGAAAGCGCTTCCAAGGAAGGGTGCTGGCTAGCAACAGCTTTCAGTGCTGGCACTTTTCATCTCTGAGCAATTGCTCGACGTTTGCAATTTCTCCCCTGAGCTCTCTTGAGAGTGCGCGAGAGGATGAGCAGAAGATGAGGTGGCTAAAGAAGCCCAGAGCCCCAGTGTTCTTAGGGCTACAAAAGCGCTTCCAAGGAAGGGTGCTGGCTAGCAACAGCTTTCAGTGCTGGCACTTTTCATCTCTGAGCAATTGCTCGACGTTTGCAATTTCTCACCTGAGCACTCTTTAGAGTGCGCGAGAGGATGAGCAGAAGATGAGGTGGCTAGAGAAGCCCAGAGCCCCAGTGTTCTTAGGCCTACAAAAGCGCTTCCAAGGAAGGGTGTTGGCTAGCAACAGCTTTCAGTGCTGGCACTTTTCATCTCTGAGCAATTGCTCGACGTTTGCAATTTCTCAGCTCGTGTCTACGAGACGGAAAGAGAAGGACCGTGAGTTTGGTGGGTAGAGAAGCGCAAAGCCCCAGTGTTACTGCGCCTGTGAAAGCGCTTCCAAGGAAGGGTGCTGGCTAGCAACAGCTTTCAGTGCTGGCACTTTTCATCTCTGAGCAATTGCTGGACGTTTGCAATTTCTCACCTGAGCTGTCTTTAGAGCGCGAGAGGATGAGCAGAAGATGAGGTGGCTAGAGAAGCCCAGAGCCCCAGTGTTCTTAGGCCTACAAAAGCGCTTCCAAGGAAGGGTGCTGGCTAGCAACAGCTTTCAGTGCTGGCACTTTTCATCTCTGAGCAATTGCTCGACGTTTGCAATTTCTCAGCTCGTGTCTACGAGACGGAAAGAGAAGGACCGTGACGTTTGGTGGGTAGAGAAGTGCAAAGCCCCAGTGTTGCTGTGCCTGTGAAAGCGCTTCCAAGGAAGGGTGCTGGCTAGCAAGAGCTTTCAGTGCTGGCACTTTGCATCTCTGAGCAATTGCTCGACGTTTGCAATTTCTCACCTGAGCTCTCTTCAGAGTGCACGAGAGGATGAGCAGAAGATTAGGTGGGTAGAGAAGCCCAGAGCCCCAGTGTTCTTAGGCCTACAAAAGCGCTTCCAAGGAAGGGTGCTGGCTAGCAACAGCTTTCAGTGCTGGCACTTTTCATCTCTGAGCAATTGCTGGACGTTTGCAATTTCTCAGCTCGTGTCTACGAGACGGAAAGAGAATGACCGTGACGTTTGGTGCGTATAGAAGCGCAAAGCCCCAGTGTTGCTGCGCCTGTGAAAGCGCTTCCAAGGAAGGGTGCTGGCTAGCAACAGCTTTCAGTGCTGGCACTTTTCATCTCTGAGCAATTGCTCGACGTTTGCAATTTCTCAGCTCGTGTCTACGAGACGGAAAGAGAAGGACCGTGACGTTTGGTGGCTAGAGAAGCGCAAAGCCCCAGTGTTACTGCGCCTGTGAAAGCGCTTCCAAGGAAGGGTGCTGGCTAGCAAGAGCTTTCAGTGCTGGCACTTTTCATCTCTGAGCAATTGCTTGACGTTTGCAATTTCTCACCTGAGCTCTCTTTAGAGTGCGCGAGAGGATGAGCAGAAGATGAGGTGGCTAGAGAAGCCCAGAGCCCCAGTGTTCTTAGGCCTACAAAAGCGCTTCCAAGGAAGGGTGCTGGCTAGCAACAGCTTTCAGTGCTGGCACTTTTCATCTCTGAGCAATTGCTCGACGTTTGCAATTTCTCAGCTCGTGTCTACGAGACGGAAAGAGAAGGACCGTGACGTTTGGTGCGTATAGAAGCGCAAAGCCCCAGTGTTGCTGTGCCTGTGAAAGCGCTTCCAAGGAAGGGTGCTGGCTAGCAACAGCTTTCAGTGCTGGCACTTTTCATCTCTGAGCAATTGCTCGACGTTTGCAATTTCTCAGCTCGTGTCTACGAGACGGAGAGATAGTGACCGTGACGTTTGGTGGGTAGAGAAGCGCAAAGCCCCAGTGTTACTGCGCCTGTAAAGCGCTTCCAAGGAAGGGTGCTGGCTAGCAAGAGCTTTCAGTGCTGGCACTTTTCATCTCTGAGCAATTGCTCGACGTTTGCAATTTCTCAGCTCGTGTCTACGAGACGGAAAGAGAAGGACCGTGACGTTTGGTGGCTAGAGAAGCGCAAAGCCCCAGTGTTGCTGCGCCTGTGAAAGCGCTTCCAAGGAAGGGTGCTGGCTAGCAACAGCTTTCAGTGCTGGCACTTTTCATCTCTGAGCAATTGCTGGACGTTTGCAATTTCTCACCTGAGCTCTCTTTAGAGTGCGCGAGAGGATGAGCAGAAGATGAGGTGGCTAGAGAAGCCCAGAGCCCCAGTGTTCTTAGGCCTACAAAAGCGCTTCCAAGGAAGGGTGCTGGCTAGCAAGAGCTTTCAGTGCTGACACTTTTCATCTCTGAGCAATTGCTCGACGTTTGCAATTTCTCAGCTCGTGTCTACGAGACGGAAAGAGAAGGACCGTGACGTTTGGTGGCTAGAGAAGCGCAAAGCCCCAGTGTTGCTGCGCCTGTGAAAGCGCTTCCAAGGAAGGGTGCTGGCTAGCAAGAGCTTTCAGTGCTGGCACTTTTCATCTCTGAGCAATTGCTCGACGTTTGCAATTTCTCAGCTCGTGTCTACGAGACGGAAAGAGAATGACCGTGACGTTTGGTGGCTAGAGAAGCGCAAAGCCCCAGTGTTGCTGCGCCTGTGAAAGCGCTTCCAAGGAAGGGTGCTGGCTAGCAACAGCTTTCAGTGCTGGCACTTTTCATCTCTGAGCAATTGCTCGACGTTTGCAATTTCTCACCTGAGCTCTCTTTAGAGTGCGCGCGAGGATGAGCAGAAGATGAGGTGGCTAGAGAAGCCCAGAGCCCCAGTGTTCTTAGGTCTACAAAAGCGCTTCCAAGGAAGGGTGCTGGCTAGCAACAGCTTTCAGTGCTGGCACTTTTCATCTCTGAGCAATTGCTCGACGTTTGCAATTTCTCAGCTCGTGTCTACAAGACGGAAAGAGAAGGACCGTGACGTTTGGTGGCTAGAGAAGTGCAAAGCCCCAGTGTTACTGCGCCTGTGAAAGCGCTTCCAAGGAAGGGTGCTGGCTAGCAAGAGCTTTCAGTGCTGGCACTTTGCATCTCTGAGCAATTGCTCGACGTTTGCAATTTCTCACCTGAGCTCTCTTTAGAGTGCACGAGAGGATGAGCAGAAGATGAGGTGGCTAGAGAAGCCCAGAGCCCCAGTGTTCTTAGGCCTACAAAAGCGCTTCCAAGGAAGGGTGCTGGCTAGCAACAGCTTTCAGTGCTGGCACTTTTCATCTCGGAGCAATTGCTCGACGTTTGCAATTTCTCAGCTCGTGTCTACGAGACGGAAAGAGAATGACAGTGACGTTTGGTGCGTATAGAAGCGCAAAGCCCCAGTGTTGCTGCGCCTGTGAAAGCGCTTCCAAGGAAGGGTGCTGGCTAGCAACAGCTTTCAGTGCTGGCACTTTTCATCTCTGAGCAATTGCTCGACGTTTGCAATTTCTCACCTGAGCTCTCTTTAGAGTGCGCGAGAGGATGAGCAGAAGATGAGGTGGCTAGAGAAGCCCAGAGCCCCAGTGTTCTTAGGCCTACAAAAGCGCTTCCAAGGAAGGGTGCTGGCTAGCAAGAGCTTTCAGTGCTGGCACTTTGCATCTCTGAGCAATTGCTGGACGTTTGCAATTTCTCAGCTCGTGTCTACGAGACGGAAAGAGAAGGACCGTGACGTTTGGTGCGTATAGAAGCGCAAAGCCCCAGTGTTGCTGCGCCTGTGAAAGCGCTTCCAAGGAAGGGTGCTGGCTAGCAACAGCTTTCAGTGCTGGCACTTTTCATCTCTGAGCAATTGCTGGACGTTTGCAATTTCTCACCTGAGCTCTCTTTAGAGTGCGCGAGAGGATGAGCAGAAGATGAGGTGGCTAAAGAAGCCCAGAGCCCCAGTGTTCTTAGGCCTACAAAAGCGCTTCCAAGGAAGGGTGCTGGCTAGCAAGAGCTTTCAGTGCTGGCACTTTTCATCTCTGAGCAATTGCTCGACGTTTGCAATTTCTCAGCTCGTGTCTACGAGACGGAAAGAGAAGGACCGTGACGTTTGGTGCGTAGAGAAGCGCAAAGCCCCAGTGTTACTGCGCCTGTGAAAGCGCTTCCAAGGAAGGGTGCTGGCTAGCAACAGCTTTCAGTGCTGGCACTTTTCATCTCTGAGCAATTGCTCGACGTTTGCAATTTCTCACCTGAGCTCTCTTCAGAGTGCGCGAGAGGATGAGCAGAAGATTAGGTGGCTAGAGAATCCCAGAGCCCCAGTGTTCTTAGGCCTACAAAAGCGCTTCCAAGGAAGGGTGCTGGCTAGCAAGAGCTTTCAGTGCTGGCACTTTTCATCTCTGAGCAATTGCTCGACGTTTGCAATTTCTCAGCTCGTGTCTACGAGACGGAAAGAGAATGACAGTGACGATTGGTGGCTAGAGAAGCGCAAAGCCCCAGTGTTGCTGCGCCTGTGAAAGTGCTTCCAAGGAAGGGTGCTGGCTAGCAACAGCTTTCAGTGCTGGCACTTTTCATCTCTGAGCAATTGCTGGACGTTTGCAATTTCTCACCTGAGCTCTCTTTAGAGTGCGCGAGAGGATGAGCAGAAGATTAGGTGGCTAGAGAAGCCCAGAGCCCCAGTATTCTAAGGGCTACAAAAGCGCTTCCAAGGAAGGGTGCTGGCTAGCAACAGCTTTCAGTGCTGGCACTTTTCATCTCTGAGCAATTGCTCGATGTTTGCAATTTCTCACCTGAGCTCTCTTTAGAGTGCACGAGAGGACGAGCAGAAGATTAGGAGGCTAGAGAAGCCCAGAACCCCAGTGTTCTTAGGCCTACAAAAGCGCTTCCAAGGAAGGGTGCTGGCTAGCAACAGCTTCCAGTGCTGGCACTTTTCATCTCTGAGCAATTGCTCGACGTTTGCAATTTCTCAGCTCGTGTCTACGAGACGGAAAGATAAGGAACGTGACGTTTGGTGCGTATAGGAGCGCAAAGCCCCAGTGTTGCTGCGCCTGTGAAAGCGCTTCCAAGGAAGGGTGCTGGCTAGCAAGAGCTTTCAGTGCTGGCACTTTTCATCTCTGAGCAATTGCTGGACGTTTGCAATTTCTCACCTGAGCTCTCTTTAGAGTGCGCAAGAGGATGAGCAGAAGATTAGGTGGCTAGAGAAGCCCAGAGCCCCAGTGTTCTTAGGCCTACAAAAGCGCTTCCAAGGAAGGGTGCTGGCTAGCAACAGCTTCCAGTGCTGGCACTTTTCATCTCTGAGCAATTGCTCAACGTTTGCAATTTCTCAGCTCGAGTCTACGAGACGGAAAGAGAATGACCGTGACGTTTGGTGGCTAGAGAAGAGCAAAGCCCCAGTGTTGCTGCGCCTGTGAAAGCGCTTCCAAGGAAGGGTGCTGGCTAGCAACAGCTTTCAGTGCTGGCACTTTTCATCTCTGAGCAATTGCTCGACGTTTGCAATTTCTCACCTGAGCTCTCTTTAGAGTGCGCGAGAGGATGAGCAGAAGATGAGGTGGCTAGAGAAGCCCAGAGCCCCAGTGTTCTTAGGCCTACAAAAGCGCTTCCAAGGAAGGGTGCTGGCTAGCAACAGCTTCCAGTGCTGGCACTTTTCATCTCTGAGCAATTGCTCGACGTTTGCAATTTCTCAGCTCGTGTCTACGAGACGGAAAGAGAAGGACCGTGACGTTTGGTGGCTAGAGAAGCGCAAAGCCCCAGTGTTGCTGCGCCTGTGAAAGCGCTTCCAAGGAAGGGTGCTGGCTAGCAAGAGCTTTCAGTGCTGGCACTTTTCATCTCTGAGCAATTGCTCGACGTTTGCAATTTCTCACCTGAGCTCTCTTTAGAGTGCGCGAGAGGATGAGCAGAAGATGAGGTGGCTAAAGAAGCCCAGAGCCCCAGTGTTCTTAGGCCTACAAAAGCGCTTCCAAGGAAGGGTGCTGGCTAGCAACAGCTTCCAGTGCTGGCACTTTTCATCTCTGAGCAATTGCTCGACGTTTGCAATTTCTCAGCTCGTGTCTACGAGACGGAAAGAGAATGACAGTGACGTTTGGTGGCTAGAGAAGCGCAAAGCCCCAGTGTTGCTGCGCCTGTGAAAGTGCTTCCAAGGAAGGGTGCTGGCTAGCAACAGCTTTCAGTGCTGGCACTTTTCATCTCTGAGCAATTGCTGGACGTTTGCAATTTCTCACCTGAGCTCTCTTTAGAGTGCGCGAGAGGATGAGCAGAAGATTAGGTGGCTAGAGAAGCCCAGAGCCCCAGTATTCTAAGGGCTACAAAAGCGCTTCCAAGGAAGGGTGCTGGCTAGCAACAGCTTTCAGTGCTGGCACTTTTCATCTCTGAGCAATTGCTCGATGTTTGCAATTTCTCACCTGAGCTCTCTTTAGAGTGCACGAGAGGATGAGCAGAAGATTAGGAGGCTAGAGAAGCCCAGAACCCCAGTGTTCTTAGGCCTACAAAAGCGCTTCCAAGGAAGGGTGCTGGCTAGCAACAGCTTCCAGTGCTGGCACTTTTCATCTCTGAGCAATTGCTCGACGTTTGCAATTTCTCAGCTCGTGTCTACGAGACGGAAAGAGAAGGACCGTGACGTTTGGTGCGTATAGAAGCGCAAAGCCCCAGTGTTGCTGTGCCTGTGAAAGCGCTTCCAAGGAAGGGTGCTGGCTAGCAAGAGCTTTCAGTGCTGGCACTTTTCATCTCTGAGCAATTGCTGGACGTTTGCAATTTCTCACCTGAGCTCTCTTTAGAGTGCGCAAGAGGATGAGCAGAAGATTAGGTGGCTAGAGAAGCCCAGAGCCCCAGTGTGCTTAGGCCTACAAAAGCGCTTGCAAGGAAGGGTGCTGGCTAGCAACAGCTTTCAGTGCTGGCACTTTTCATCTCTGAGCAATTGCTCAACGTTTGCAATTTCTCAGCTCGAGTCTACAAGACGGAAAGAGAATGACCGTGACGTTTGGTGGCTAGAGAAGCGCAAAGCCCCAGTGTTGCTGCGCCTGTGAAAGTGCTTCCAAGGAAGGGTGCTGGCTAGCAAGAGCTTTCAGTGCTGGCACTTTTCATCTCTGAGCAATTGCTTGACGTTTGCAATTTCTCACCTGAGCTCTCTTTAGAGTGCGCGAGAGGATGAGCAGAAGATGAGGTGGCTAGAGAAGCCCAGAGCCCCAGTGTTCTAAGGGCTACAAAAGCACTTCCAAGGAAGGGTGCTGGCTAGCAACAGCTTTCAGTGCTGGCACTTTTCATCTCTGAGCAATTGCTTGACGTTTGCAATTTCTCAGCTCGAGTCTACGAGACGGAAAGAGAATGACCGTGACGTTTGGTGCATATAGAAGCGCAAAGCCCCAGTGTTGCTGCGCCTGTGAAAGCGCTTCCAAGGAAGGGTGCTGGCTAGCAAGAGCTTTCAGTGCTGGCACTTTTCCTCTCGGAGCAATTGCTCGACGTTTGCAATTTCTCAGCTCGTGTCTACGAGACGGAGAGATAGTGACCGTGACGTTTGGTGGCTAGAGAAGCGCAAAGCCCCAGTGTTACTGCGCCTGTAAAGCGCTTCCAAGGAAGGGTGCTGGCTAGCAACAGCTTTCAGTGCTGGCACTTTTCATCTCTGAGCAATTGCTGGACGTTTGCAATTTCTCACCTGAGCTCTCTTTAGAGTGCGCGCGAGGTTGAGCAGAAGATTAGGTGGCTAGAGAAGCCCAGAGCCCCAGTGATCTTAGGCCTACAAAAGCGCTTGCAAGGAAGGGTGCTGGCTAGCAAGAGCTTTCAGTGCTGGCACTTTTCATCTCTGAGCAATTGCTCGACGTTTGCAATTTCTCAGCTCGTGTCTACCGACGGAAAGAGAAGGACCATGACGTTTGGTGGCTAGAGAAGCGCAAAGCCCCAGTGTTGCTGCGCCTGTGAAAGCGCTTGCAAGGAAGGGTGCTGGCTAGCAAGAGCTTTCAGTGCTGGCACTTTTCATCTCTGAGCAATTGCTTGACGTTTGCAATTTCTCACCTGAGCTCTCTTTAGAGTGCGCGAGAGGATGAGCAGAAGATGAGGTGGCTAGAGAAGCCCAGAGCCCCAGTGTTCTTAGGCCTACAAAAGCGCTTGCAAGGAAGGGTGCTGGCTAGCAAGAGCTTTCAGTGCTGGCACTTTTCCTCTCTGAGCAATTGCTCAACGTTTGTAATTTCTCAGCTCGAGTCTACGAGACGGAAAGAGAATGACCGTGACGTTTGGTGCATATAGAAGTGCAAAGCCCCAGTGTTGCTGCGCCTGTGAAAGCGCTTCCAAGGAAGGGTGCTGGCTAGCAAGAGCTTTCAGTGCTGGCACTTTTCATCTCTGAGCAATTGCTCGACGTTTGCAATTTCTCAGCTCGTGTCTACGAGACGGAGAGATAGTGACCGTGACGTTTGGTGGCTAGAGAAGCGCAAAGCCCCAGTGTTACTGCGCCTGTAAAGCGCTTCCAAGGAAGGGTGCTGGCTAGCAAGAGCTTTCAGTGCTGCCACTTTTCATCTCTGAGCAATTGCTCGACATTTGCAATTTCTCAGCTCGTGTCTACGAGACGGAAAGAGAAGGACCGTGAGTTTGGTGGCTAGAGAAGCGCAAAGCCCCAGTGTTACAGCGCCTGTGAAAGCGCTTCCAAGGAAGGGTGCTGGCTAGCAAGAGCTTTCAGTGCTGGCACTTTTCATCTCTGAGCAATTGCTCGACGTTTGCAATTTCTCCCCTGAGCTCTCTTGAGAGTGCGCGAGAGGATGAGCAGAAGATGAGGTGGCTAAAGAAGCCCAGAGCCCCAGTGTTCTTAGGGCTACAAAAGCGCTTCCAAGGAAGGGTGCTGGCTAGCAACAGCTTTCAGTGCTGGCACTTTTCATCTCTGAGCAATTGCTCGACGTTTGCAATTTCTCACCTGAGCACTCTTTAGAGTGCGCGAGAGGATGAGCAGAAGATGAGGTGGCTAGAGAAGCCCAGAGCCCCAGTGTTCTTAGGCCTACAAAAGCGCTTCCAAGGAAGGGTGTTGGCTAGCAACAGCTTTCAGTGCTGGCACTTTTCATCTCTGAGCAATTGCTCGACGTTTGCAATTTCTCAGCTCGTGTCTACGAGACGGAAAGAGAAGGACCGTGAGTTTGGTGGGTAGAGAAGCGCAAAGCCCCAGTGTTACTGCGCCTGTGAAAGCGCTTCCAAGGAAGGGTGCTGGCTAGCAACAGCTTTCAGTGCTGGCACTTTTCATCTCTGAGCAATTGCTCGACGTTTGCAATTTCTCACCTGAGCTGTCTTTAGAGCGCGAGAGGATGAGCAGAAGATGAGGTGGCTAGAGAAGCCCAGAGCCCCAGTGTTCTTAGGCCTACAAAAGCGCTTCCAAGGAAGGGGGCTGGCTAGCAACAGCTTTCAGTGCTGGCACTTTTCATCTCTGAGCAATTGCTCGACGTTTGCAATTTCTCAGCTCGTGTCTACGAGACGGAAAGAGAAGGACCGTGACGTTTGGTGGGTAGAGAAGTGCAAAGCCCCAGTGTTGCTGTGCCTGTGAAAGCGCTTCCAAGGAAGGGTGCTGGCTAGCAACAGCTTTCAGTGCTGGCACTTTTCATCTCTGAGCAATTGCTCGACGTTTGCAATTTCTCACCTGAGCTCTCTTCAGAGTGCACGAGAGGATGAGCAGAAGATTAGGTGGGTAGAGAAGCCCAGAGCCCCAGTGTTCTTAGGCCTACAAAAGCGCTTCCAAGGAAGGGTGCTGGCTAGCAACAGCTTTCAGTGCTGGCACTTTTCATCTCTGAGCAATTGCTGGACGTTTGCAATTTCTCAGCTCGTGTCTACGAGACGGAAAGAGAATGACCGTGACGTTTGGTGCGTGTAGAAGCGCAAAGCCCCAGTGTTGCTGCGCCTGTGAAAGCGCTTCCAAGGAAGGGTGCTGGCTAGCAACAGCTTTCAGTGCTGGCACTTTTCATCTCTGAGCAATTGCTCGACGTTTGCAATTTCTCAGCTCGTGTCTACGAGACGGAAAGAGAAGGACCGTGACGTTTGGTGGCTAGAGAAGCGCAAAGCCCCAGTGTTACTGCGCCTGTGAAAGCGCTTCCAAGGAAGGGTGCTGGCTAGCAAGAGCTTTCAGTGCTGGCACTTTTCATCTCTGAGCAATTGCTTGACGTTTGCAATTTCTCACCTGAGCTCTCTTTAGAGTGCGCGAGAGGATGAGCAGAAGATGAGGTGGCTAGAGAAGCCCAGAGCCCCAGTGTTCTTAGGCCTACAAAAGCGCTTCCAAGGAAGGGTGCTGGCTAGCAACAGCTTTCAGTGCTGGCACTTTTCATCTCTGAGCAATTGCTCGACGTTTGCAATTTCTCAGCTCGTGTCTACGAGACGGAAAGAGAAGGACCGTGAGTTTGGTGGCTAGAGAAGCGCAAAGCCCCAGTGTTGCTGTGCCTGTGAAAGCGCTTCCAAGGAAGGGTGCTGGCTAGCAACAGCTTTCAGTGCTGGCACTTTTCATCTCTGAGCAATTGCTCGACGTTTGCAATTTCTCAGCTCGTGTCTACGAGACGGAGAGATAGTGACCGTGACGTTTGGTGGGTAGAGAAGCGCAAAGCCCCAGTGTTACTGCGCCTGTAAAGCGCTTCCAAGGAAGGGTGCTGGCTAGCAAGAGCTTTCAGTGCTGGCACTTTTCATCTCTGAGCAATTGCTGGACGTTTGCAATTTCTCAGCTCGTGTCTACGAGACGGAAAGAGAAGGACCGTGACGTTTGGTGGCTAGAGAAGCGCAAAGCCCCAGTGTTGCTGCGCCTGTGAAAGCGCTTCCAAGGAAGGGTGCTGGCTAGCAACAGCTTTCAGTGCTGGCACTTTTCATCTCTGAGCAATTGCTGGACGTTTGCAATTTCTCACCTGAGCTCTCTTTAGAGTGCGCGAGAGGATGAGCAGAAGATGAGGTGGCTAGAGAAGCCCAGAGCCCCAGTGTTCTTAGGCCTACAAAAGCGCTTGCAAGGAAGGGTGCTGGCTAGCAAGAGCTTTCAGTGCTGACACTTTTCATCTCTGAGCAATTGCTCGACGTTTGCAATTTCTCAGCTCGTGTCTACGAGACGGAAAGAGAAGGACCGTGACATTTGGTGGCTAGAGAAGCGCAAAGCCCCAGTGTTGCTGCGCCTGTGAAAGCGCTTCCAAGGAAGGGTGCTGGCTAGCAACAGCTTTCAGTGCTGGCACTTTTCATCTCTGAGCAATTGCTCGACGTTTGCAATTTCTCAGCTCGTTTCTACGAGACGGAAAGAGAATGACCGTGACGTTTGGTGGCTAGAGAAGCGCAAAGCCCCAGTGTTGCTGCGCCTGTGAAAGCGCTTCCAAGGAAGGGTGCTGGCTAGCAACAGCTTTCAGTGCTGGCACTTTTCATCTCTGAGCAATTGCTCGACGTTTGCAATTTCTCACCTGAGCTCTCTTTAGAGTGCGCGCGAGGATGAGCAGAAGATGAGGTGGCTAGAGAAGCCCAGAGCCCCAGTGTTCTTAGGTCTACAAAAGCGCTTCCAAGGAAGGGTGCTGGCTAGCAACAGCTTTCAGTGCTGGCACTTTTCATCTCTGAGCAATTGCTCGACGTTTGCAATTTCTCAGCTCGTGTCTACGAGACGGAAAGAGAAGGACCGTGACGCTTGGTGGCTAGAGAAGTGCAAAGCCCCAGTGTTACTGCGCCTGTGAAAGCGCTTCCAAGGAAGGGTGCTGGCTAGCAAGAGCTTTCAGTGCTGGCACTTTGCATCTCTGAGCAATTGCTCGACGTTTGCAATTTCTCACCTGAGCTCTCTTTAGAGTGCACGAGAGGATGAGCAGAAGATTAGGTGGGTAGAGAAGCCCAGAGCCCCAGTGTTCTTAGGCCTACAAAAGCGCTTCCAAGGAAGGGTGCTGGCTAGCAACAGCTTTCAGTGCTGGCACTTTTCATCTCTGAGCAATTGCTCGACGTTTGCAATTTCTCAGCTCGTGTCTACGAGACGGAAAGAGAATGACAGTGACGTTTGGTGCGTATAGAAGCGCAAAGCCCCAGTGTTGCTGCGCCTGTGAAAGCGCTTCCAAGGAAGGGTGCTGGCTAGCAACAGCTTTCAGTGCTGGCACTTTTCATCTCTGAGCAATTGCTGGACGTTTGCAATTTCTCACCTGAGCTCTCTTTAGAGCGCGCGAGAGGATGAGCAGAAGATGAGGTGGCTAGAGAAGCCCAGAGCCCCAGTGTTCTTAGGCCTACAAAAGCGCTTCCAAGGAAGGGTGCTGGCTAGCAACAGCTTTCAGTGCTGGCACTTTTCATCTCTGAGCAATTGCTCGACGTTTGCAATTTCTCACCTGAGCTCTCTTTAGAGTGCGCGCGAGGATGAGCAGAAGATGAGGTGGCTAGAGAAGCCCAGAGCCCCAGTGTTCTTAGGCCTACAAAAGCGCTTCCAAGGAAGGGTGCTGGCTAGCAAGAGCTTTCAGTGCTGGCACTTTGCATCTCTGAGCAATTGCTGGACGTTTGCAATTTCTCAGCTCGTGTCTACGAGACGGAAAGAGAAGGACCGTGACGTTTGGTGCGTATAGAAGCGCAAAGCCCCAGTGTTGCTGCGCCTGTGAAAGCGCTTCCAAGGAAGGGTGCTGGCTAGCAACAGCTTTCAGTGCTGGCACTTTTCATCTCTGAGCAATTGCTGGACGTTTGCAATTTCTCACCTGAGCTCTCTTTAGAGTGCGCGAGAGGATGAGCAGAAGATGAGGTGGCTAAAGAAGCCCAGAGCCCCAGTGTTCTTAGGCCTACAAAAGCGCTTCCAAGGAAGGGTGCTGGCTAGCAAGAGCTTTCAGTGCTGGCACTTTTCATCTCTGAGCAATTGCTCGACGTTTGCAATTTCTCAGCTCGTGTCTACGAGACGGAAATAGAAGGACCGTGACGTTTGGTGCGTAGAGAAGCGCAAAGCCCCAGTGTTACTGCGCCTGTGAAAGCGCTTCCAAGGAAGGGTGCTGGCTAGCAACAGCTTTCAGTGCTGGCACTTTTCATCTCTGAGCAATTGCTCGACGTTTGCAATTTCTCACCTGAGCTCTCTTCAGAGTGCGCGAGAGGATGAGCAGAAGATTAGGTGGCTAGAGAATCCCAGAGCCCCAGTGTTCTTAGGCCTACAAAAGCGCTTCCAAGGAAGGGTGCTGGCTAGCAAGAGCTTTCAGTGCTGGCACTTTTCATCTCTGAGCAATTGCTGGACGTTTGCAATTTCTCAGCTCGTGTCTACGAGACGGAAAGAGAATGACAGTGACGTTTGGTGGCTAGAGAAGCGCAAAGCCCCAGTGTTGCTGCGCCTGTGAAAGCGCTTCCAAGGAAGGGTGCTGGCTAGCAACAGCTTTCAGTGCTGGCACTTTTCATCTCTGAGCAATTGCTCGACGTTTGCAATTTCTCACCTGAGCTCTCTTTAGAGTGCGCGAGAGGATGAGCAGAAGATGAGGTGGCTAAAGAAGCCCAGAGCCCCAGTGTTCTTAGGCCTACAAAAGCGCTTCCAAGGAAGGGTGCTGGCTAGCAACAGCTTCCAGTGCTGGCACTTTTCATCTCTGAGCAATTGCTCGACGTTTGCAATTTCTCAGCTCGTGTCTACGAGACGGAAAGAGAATGACAGTGACGATTGGTGGCTAGAGAAGCGCAAAGCCCCAGTGTTGCTGCGCCTGTGAAAGTGCTTCCAAGGAAGGGTGCTGGCTAGCAACAGCTTTCAGTGCTGGCACTTTTCATCTCTGAGCAATTGCTGGACGTTTGCAATTTCTCACCTGAGCTCTCTTTAGAGTGCACGAGAGGACGAGCAGAAGATTAGGAGGCTAGAGAAGCCCAGAACCCCAGTGTTCTTAGGCCTACAAAAGCGCTTCCAAGGAAGGGTGCTGGCTAGCAACAGCTTCCAGTGCTGGCACTTTTCATCTCTGAGCAATTGCTCGACGTTTGCAATTTCTCAGCTCGTGTCTACGAGACGGAAAGATAAGGAACGTGACGTTTGGTGCGTATAGGAGCGCAAAGCCCCAGTGTTGCTGCGCCTGTGAAAGCGCTTCCAAGGAAGGGTGCTGGCTAGCAAGAGCTTTCAGTGCTGGCACTTTTCATCTCTGAGCAATTGCTGGACGTTTGCAATTTCTCACCTGAGCTCTCTTTAGAGTGCGCAAGAGGATGAGCAGAAGATTAGGTGGCTAGAGAAGCCCAGAGCCCCAGTGTTCTTAGGCCTACAAAAGCGCTTGCAAGGAAGGGTGCTGGCTAGCAAGAGCTTTCAGTGCTGGCACTTTTCATCTCTGAGCAATTGCTCAACGTTTGCAATTTCTCAGCTCGAGTCTACGAGACGGAAAGAGAATGACCGTGACGTTTGGTGGCTAGAGAAGAGCAAAGCCCCAGTGTTGCTGCGCCTGTGAAAGCGCTTCCAAGGAAGGGTGCTGGCTAGCAACAGCTTTCAGTGCTGGCACTTTTCATCTCTGAGCAATTGCTCGACGTTTGCAATTTCTCAGCTCGTGTCTACGAGACGGAGAGATAGTGACCGTGACGTTTGGTGGCTAGAGAAGTGTAAAGCCCCAGTGTTACTGCGCCTGTAAAGCGCTTCCAAGGAAGGGTGCTGGCTAGCAAGAGCTTTCAGTGCTGGCACTTTTCATCTCTGAGCAATTGCTCGACGTTTGCAATTTCTCAGCTCGTGTCTACGAGACGGAAAGAGAAGGACCGTGACGTTTGGTGGCTAGAGAAGCGCAAAGCCCCAGTGTTGCTGCGCCTGTGAAAGCGCTTCCAAGGAAGGGTGCTGGCTAGCAACAGCTTTCAGTGCTGGCACTTTTCATCTCTGAGCAATTGCTCGACGTTTGCAATTTCTCACCTGAGCTCTCTTTAGAGTGCGCGAGAGGATGAGCAGAAGATGAGGTGGCTAGAGAAGCCCAGAGCCCCAGTGTTCTTAGGCCTACAAAAGCGCTTCCAAGGAAGGGTGCTGGCTAGCAACAGCTTCCAGTGCTGGCACTTTTCATCTCTGAGCAATTGCTCGACGTTTGCAATTTCTCAGCTCGTGTCTACGAGACGGAAAGAGAAGGACCGTGAGTTTGGTGGCTAGAGAAGCGCAAAGCCCCAGTGTTGCTGCGCCTGTGAAAGCGCTTCCAAGGAAGGGTGCTGGCTAGCAACAGCTTTCAGTGCTGGCACTTTTCATCTCTGAGCAATTGCTCGACGTTTGCAATTTCTCACCTCAGCTCTCTTTAGAGTGCGCGAGAGGATGAGCAGAAGATGAGGTGGCTAAAGAAGCCCAGAGCCCCAGTGTTCTTAGGCCTACAAAAGCGCTTCCAAGGAAGGGTGCTGGCTAGCAACAGCTTCCAGTGCTGGCACTTTTCATCTCTGAGCAATTGCTCGACGTTTGCAATTTCTCAGCTCGTGTCTACGAGACGGAAAGAGAATGACAGTGACGTTTGGTGGCTAGAGAAGCGCAAAGCCCCAGTGTTGCTGCGCCTGTGAAAGTGCTTCCAAGGAAGGGTGCTGGCTAGCAACAGCTTTCAGTGCTGGCACTTTTCATCTCTGAGCAATTGCTGGACGTTTGCAATTTCTCACCTGAGCTCTCTTTAGAGTGCGCGAGAGGATGAGCAGAAGATTAGGTGGCTAGAGAAGCCCAGAGCCCCAGTATTCTAAGGGCTACAAAAGCGCTTCCAAGGAAGGGTGCTGGCTAGCAACAGCTTTCAGTGCTGGCACTTTTCATCTCTGAGCAATTGCTCGATGTTTGCAATTTCTCACCTGAGCTCTCTTTAGAGTGCACGAGAGGATGAGCAGAAGATTAGGAGGCTAGAGAAGCCCAGAACCCCAGTGTTCTTAGGCCTACAAAAGCGCTTCCAAGGAAGGGTGCTGGCTAGCAACAGCTTCCAGTGCTGGCACTTTTCATCTCTGAGCAATTGCTCGACGTTTGCAATTTCTCAGCTCGTGTCTACGAGACGGAAAGAGAAGGACCGTGACGTTTGGTGCGTATAGAAGCGCAAAGCCCCAGTGTTGCTGTGCCTGTGAAAGCGCTTCCAAGGAAGGGTGCTGGCTAGCAAGAGCTTTCAGTGCTGGCACTTTTCATCTCTGAGCAATTGCTGGACGTTTGCAATTTCTCACCTGAGCTCTCTTTAGAGTGCGCAAGAGGATGAGCAGAAGATTAGGTGGCTAGAGAAGCCCAGAGCCCCAGTGTTCTTAGGCCTACAAAAGCGCTTGCAAGGAAGGGTGCTGGCTAGCAACAGCTTTCAGTGCTGGCACTTTTCATCTCTGAGCAATTGCTCAACGTTTGCAATTTCTCAGCTCGAGTCTACAAGACGGAAAGAGAATGACCGTGACGTTTGGTGGCTAGAGAAGCGCAAAGCCCCAGTGTTGCTGCGCCTGTGAAAGTGCTTCCAAGGAAGGGTGCTGGCTAGCAAGAGCTTTCAGTGCTGGCACTTTTCATCTCTGAGCAATTGCTTGACGTTTGCAATTTCTCACCTGAGCTCTCTTTAGAGTGCGCGAGAGGATGAGCAGAAGATGAGGTGGCTAGAGAAGCCCAGAGCCCCAGTGTTCTAAGGGCTACAAAAGCACTTCCAAGGAAGGGTGCTGGCTAGCAACAGCTTTCAGTGCTGGCACTTTTCATCTCTGAGCAATTGCTTGACGTTTGCAATTTCTCAGCTCGAGTCTACGAGACGGAAAGAGAATGACCGTGACGTTTGGTGCATATAGAAGCGCAAAGCCCCAGTGTTGCTGCGCCTGTGAAAGCGCTTCCAAGGAAGGGTGCTGGCTAGCAAGAGCTTTCAGTGCTGGTACTTTTCCTCTCGGAGCAATTGCTCGACGTTTGCAATTTCTCAGCTCGTGTCTACGAGACGGAGAGATAGTGACCGTGACGTTTGGTGGCTAGAGAAGCGCAAAGCCCCAGTGTTACTGCGCCTGTAAAGCGCTTCCAAGGAAGGGTGCTGGCTAGCAACAGCTTTCAGTGCTGGCACTTTTCATCTCTGAGCAATTGCTTGACGTTTGCAATTTCTCACCTGAGCTCTCTTTAGAGTGCGCGAGAGGATGAGCAGAAGATGAGGTGGCTAGAGAAGCCCAGAGCCCCAGTGTTCTTAGGCCTACAAAAGCGCTTCCAAGGAAGGGTGCTGGCTAGCAACAGCTTTCAGTGCTGGCACTTTTCATCTCTGAGCAATTGCTGGACGTTTGCAATTTCTCACCTGAGCTCTCTTTATAGTGCGCGCGAGGTTGAGCAGAAGGTTAGGTGGCTAGAGAAGCCCAGAGCCCCAGTGATCTTAGGCCTACAAAAGCGCTTCCAAGGAAGGGTGCTGGCTAGCAAGAGCTTTCAGTGCTGGCACTTTTCATCTCTGAGCAATTGCTCGACGTTTGCAATTTCTCAGCTCGTGTCTACCGACGGAAAGAGAAGGACCATGACGTTTGGTGGCTAGAGAAGCGCAAAGCCCCAGTGTTGCTGCGCCTGTGAAAGCGCTTCCAAGGAAGGGTGCTGGCTAGCAACAGCTTTCAGTGCTGGCACTTTTCATCTCTGAGCAATTGCTTGACGTTTGCAATTTCTCACCTGAGCTCTCTTTAGAGTGCGCGAGAGGATGAGCAGAAGATGAGGTGGCTAGAGAAGCCCAGAGCCCCAGTGTTCTTAGGCCTACAAAAGCGCTTGCAAGGAAGGGTGCTGGCTAGCAAGAGCTTTCAGTGCTGGCACTTTTCCTCTCTGAGCAATTGCTCAACGTTTGTAATTTCTCAGCTCGAGTCTACGAGACGGAAAGAGAATGACCGTGACGTTTGGTGCATATAGAAGTGCAAAGCCCCAGTGTTGCTGCGCCTGTGAAAGCGCTTCCAAGGAAGGGTGCTGGCTAGCAAGAGCTTTCAGTGCTGGCACTTTTCATCTCTGAGCAATTGCTCGACGTTTGCAATTTCTCAGCTCGTGTCTACGAGACGGAGAGATAGTGACCGTGACGTTTGGTGGCTAGAGAAGCGCAAAGCCCCAGTGTTACTGCGCCTGTAAAGCGCTTCCAAGGAAGGGTGCTGGCTAGCAAGAGCTTTCAGTGCTGCCACTTTTCATCTCTGAGCAATTGCTCGACATTTGCAATTTCTCAGCTCGTGTCTACGAGACGGAAAGAGAAGGACCGTGACGTTTGGTGGCTAGAGAAGCGCAAAGCCCCAGTGTTACAGCGCCTGTGAAAGCGCTTCCAAGGAAGGGTGCTGGCTAGCAAGAGCTTTCAGTGCTGGCACTTTTCATCTCTGAGCAATTGCTCGACGTTTGCAATTTCTCACCTGAGCTCTCTTTAGAGTGCGCGAGAGGATGAGCAGAAGATGAGGTGGCTAGAGAAGCCCAGAGCCCCAGTGTTCTTAGGCCTACAAAAGCGCTTCCAAGGAAGGGTGCTGGCTAGCAACAGCTTCCAGTGCTGGCACTTTTCATCTCTGAGCAATTGCTCGACGTTTGCAATTTCTCACCTGAGCACTCTTTAGAGTGCGCGAGAGGATGAGCAGAAGATGAGGTGGCTAGAGAAGCCCAGAGCCCCAGTGTTCTTAGGCCTACAAAAGCGCTTCCAAGGAAGGGTGTTGGCTAGCAACAGCTTTCAGTGCTGGCACTTTTCATCTCTGAGCAATTGCTCGACGTTTGCAATTTCTCAGCTCGTGTCTACGAGACGGAAAGAGAAGGACCGTGAGTTTGGTGGGTAGAGAAGCGCAAAGCCCCAGTGTTACTGCGCCTGTGAAAGCGCTTCCAAGGAAGGGTGCTGGCTAGCAACAGCTTTCAGTGCTGGCACTTTTCATCTCTGAGCAATTGCTCGACGTTTGCAATTTCTCACCTGAGCTGTCTTTAGAGCGCGAGAGGATGAGCAGAAGATGAGGTGGCTAGAGAAGCCCAGAGCCCCAGTGTTCTTAGGCCTACAAAAGCGCTTCCAAGGAAGGGGGCTGGCTAGCAACAGCTTTCAGTGCTGGCACTTTTCATCTCTGAGCAATTGCTCGACGTTTGCAATTTCTCAGCTCGTGTCTACGAGACGGAAAGAGAAGGACCGTGACGTTTGGTGGGTAGAGAAGTGCAAAGCCCCAGTGTTGCTGTGCCTGTGAAAGCGCTTCCAAGGAAGGGTGCTGGCTAGCAACAGCTTTCAGTGCTGGCACTTTTCATCTCTGAGCAATTGCTCGACGTTTGCAATTTCTCACCTGAGCTCTCTTCAGAGTGCACGAGAGGATGAGCAGAAGATTAGGTGGGTAGAGAAGCCCAGAGCCCCAGTGTTCTTAGGCCTACAAAAGCGCTTCCAAGGAAGGGTGCTGGCTAGCAACAGCTTTCAGTGCTGGCACTTTTCATCTCTGAGCAATTGCTCGACGTTTGCAATTTCTCAGCTCGTGTCTAGGAGACGGAAAGAGAATGACCGTGACGTTTGGTGCGTATAGAAGCGCAAAGCCCCAGTGTTGCTGCGCCTGTGAAAGCGCTTCCAAGGAAGGGTGCTGGCTAGCAACAGCTTTCAGTGCTGGCACTTTTCATCTCTGAGCAATTGCTCGACGTTTGCAATTTCTCAGCTCGTGTCTACGAGACGGAAAGAGAAGGACCGTGACGTTTGGTGGCTAGAGAAGCGCAAAGCCCCAGTGTTACTGCGCCTGTGAAAGCGCTTCCAAGGAAGGGTGCTGGCTAGCAAGAGCTTTCAGTGCTGGCACTTTTCATCTCTGAGCAATTGCTTGACGTTTGCAATTTCTCACCTGAGCTCTCTTTAGAGTGCGCGAGAGGATGAGCAGAAGATGAGGTGGCTAGAGAAGCCCAGAGCCCCAGTGTTCTTAGGCCTACAAAAGCGCTTCCAAGGAAGGGTGCTGGCTAGCAACAGCTTTCAGTGCTGGCACTTTTCATCTCTGAGCAATTGCTCGACGTTTGCAATTTCTCAGCTCGTGTCTACGAGACGGAAAGAGAAGGACCGTGAGTTTGGTGGCTAGAGAAGCGCAAAGCCCCAGTGTTGCTGTGCCTGTGAAAGCGCTTCCAAGGAAGGGTGCTGGCTAGCAACAGCTTTCAGTGCTGGCACTTTTCATCTCTGAGCAATTGCTCGACGTTTGCAATTTCTCAGCTCGTGTCTACGAGACGGAGAGATAGTGACCGTGACGTTTGGTGGGTAGAGAAGCGCAAAGCCCCAGTGTTACTGCGCCTGTAAAGCGCTTCCAAGGAAGGGTGCTGGCTAGCAAGAGCTTTCAGTGCTGGCACTTTTCATCTCTGAGCAATTGCTCGACGTTTGCAATTTCTCAGCTCGTGTCTACGAGACGGAAAGAGAAGGACCGTGACGTTTGGTGGCTAGAGAAGCGCAAAGCCCCAGTGTTGCTGCGCCTGTGAAAGCGCTTCCAAGGAAGGGTGCTGGCTAGCAACAGCTTTCAGTGCTGGCACTTTTCATCTCTGAGCAATTGCTGGACGTTTGCAATTTCTCACCTCAGCTCTCTTTAGAGTGCGCGAGAGGATGAGCAGAAGATGAGGTGGCTAGAGAAGCCCAGAGCCCCAGTGTTCTTAGGCCTACAAAAGCGCTTGCAAGGAAGGGTGCTGGCTAGCAAGAGCTTTCAGTGCTGACACTTTTCATCTCTGAGCAATTGCTCGACGTTTGCAATTTCTCAGCTCGTGTCTACGAGACGGAAAGAGAAGGACCGTGACGTTTGGTGGCTAGAGAAGCGCAAAGCCCCAGTGTTGCTGCGCCTGTGAAAGCGCTTCCAAGGAAGGGTGCTGGCTAGCAACAGCTTTCAGTGCTGGCACTTTTCATCTCTGAGCAATTGCTCGACGTTTGCAATTTCTCAGCTCGTTTCTACGAGACGGAAAGAGAATGACCGTGACGTTTGGTGGCTAGAGAAGCGCAAAGCCCCAGTGTTGCTGCGCCTGTGAAAGCGCTTCCAAGGAAGGGTGCTGGCTAGCAACAGCTTTCAGTGCTGGCACTTTTCATCTCTGAGCAATTGCTCGACGTTTGCAATTTCTCACCTGAGCTCTCTTTAGAGTGCGCGCGAGGATGAGCAGAAGATGAGGTGGCTAGAGAAGCCCAGAGCCCCAGTGTTCTTAGGTCTACAAAAGCGCTTCCAAGGAAGGGTGCTGGCTAGCAACAGCTTTCAGTGCTGGCACTTTTCATCTCTGAGCAATTGCTCGACGTTTGCAATTTCTCAGCTCGTGTCTACGAGACGGAAAGAGAAGGACCGTGACGTTTGGTGGCTAGAGAAGTGCAAAGCCCCAGTGTTACTGCGCCTGTGAAAGCGCTTCCAAGGAAGGGTGCTGGCTAGCAAGAGCTTTCAGTGCTGGCACTTTGCATCTCTGAGCAATTGCTCGACGTTTGCAATTTCTCACCTGAGCTCTCTTTAGAGTGCACGAGAGGATGAGCAGAAGATTAGGTGGGTAGAGAAGCCCAGAGCCCCAGTGTTCTTAGGCCTACAAAAGCGCTTCCAAGGAAGGGTGCTGGCTAGCAACAGCTTTCAGTGCTGGCACTTTTCATCTCTGAGCAATTGCTCGACGTTTGCAATTTCTCAGCTCGTGTCTACGAGACGGAAAGAGAATGACAGTGACGTTTGGTGGCTAGAGAAGCGCAAAGCCCCAGTGTTGCTGCGCCTGTGAAAGCGCTTCCAAGGAAGGGTGCTGGCTAGCAACAGCTTTCAGTGCTGGCACTTTTCATCTCTGAGCAATTGCTGGACGTTTGCAATTTCTCACCTGAGCTCTCTTTAGAGCGCGCGAGAGGATGAGCAGAAGATGAGGTGGCTAGAGAAGCCCAGAGCCCCAGTGTTCTTAGGCCTACAAAAGCGCTTCCAAGGAAGGGTGCTGGCTAGCAACAGCTTTCAGTGCTGGCACTTTTCATCTCTGAGCAATTGCTCGACGTTTGCAATTTCTCACCTGAGCTCTCTTTAGAGTGCGCGCGAGGATGAGCAGAAGATGAGGTGGCTAGAGAAGCCCAGAGCCCCAGTGTTCTTAGGCCTACAAAAGCGCTTCCAAGGAAGGGTGCTGGCTAGCAAGAGCTTTCAGTGCTGGCACTTTGCATCTCTGAGCAATTGCTGGACGTTTGCAATTTCTCAGCTCGTGTCTACGAGACGGAAAGAGAAGGACCGTGACGTTTGGTGCGTATAGAAGCGCAAAGCCCCAGTGTTGCTGCGCCTGTGAAAGCGCTTCCAAGGAAGGGTGCTGGCTAGCAACAGCTTTCAGTGCTGGCACTTTTCATCTCTGAGCAATTGCTGGACGTTTGCAATTTCTCACCTGAGCTCTCTTTAGAGTGCGCGAGAGGATGAGCAGAAGATGAGGTGGCTAAAGAAGCCCAGAGCCCCAGTGTTCTTAGGCCTACAAAAGCGCTTCCAAGGAAGGGTGCTGGCTAGCAAGAGCTTTCAGTGCTGGCACTTTTCATCTCTGAGCAATTGCTCGACGTTTGCAATTTCTCAGCTCGTGTCTACGAGACGGAAAGAGAAGGACCGTGACGTTTGGTGCGTAGAGAAGCGCAAAGCCCCAGTGTTACTGCGCCTGTGAAAGTGCTTCCAAGGAAGGGTGCTGGCTAGCAACAGCTTTCAGTGCTGGCACTTTTCATCTCTGAGCAATTGCTCGACGTTTGCAATTTCTCACCTGAGCTCTCTTCAGAGTGCGCGAGAGGATGAGCAGAAGATTAGGTGGCTAGAGAATCCCAGAGCCCCACTGTTCTTAGGCCTACAAAAGCGCTTCCAAGGAAGGGTGCTGGCTAGCAAGAGCTTTCAGTGCTGGCACTTTTCATCTCTGAGCAATTGCTCGACGTTTGCAATTTCTCAGCTCGTGTCTACGAGACGGAAAGAGAATGACAGTGACGTTTGGTGGCTAGAGAAGCGCAAAGCCCCAGTGTTGCTGCGCCTGTGAAAGCGCTTCCAAGGAAGGGTGCTGGCTAGCAACAGCTTTCAGTGCTGGCACTTTTCATCTCTGAGCAATTGCTCGACGTTTGCAATTTCTCACCTGAGCTCTCTTTAGAGTGCGCGAGAGGATGAGCAGAAGATGAGGTGGCTAAAGAAGCCCAGAGCCCCAGTGTTCTTAGGCCTACAAAAGCGCTTCCAAGGAAGGGTGCTGGCTAGCAACAGCTTTCAGTGCTGGCACTTTTCATCTCTGAGCAATTGCTCGACGTTTGCAATTTCTCAGCTCGTGTCTACGAGACGGAAAGAGAATGACAGTGACGATTGGTGGCTAGAGAAGCGCAAAGCCCCAGTGTTGCTGCGCCTGTGAAAGTGCTTCCAAGGAAGGGTGCTGGCTAGCAACAGCTTTCAGTGCTGGCACTTTTCATCTCTGAGCAATTGCTCGACGTTTGCAATTTCTCACCTGAGCTCTCTTTAGAGTGCGCGAGAGGATGAGCAGAAGATTAGGTGGCTAGAGAAGCCCAGAGCCCCAGTATTCTAAGGGCTACAAAAGCGCTTCCAAGGAAGGGTGCTGGCTAGCAACAGCTTTCAGTGCTGGCACTTTTCATCTCTGAGCAATTGCTCGATGTTTGCAATTTCTCACCTGAGCTCTCTTTAGAGTGCACGAGAGGACGAGCAGAAGATTAGGAGGCTAGAGAAGCCCAGAACCCCAGTGTTCTTAGGCCTACAAAAGCGCTTCCAAGGAAGGGTGCTGGCTAGCAACAGCTTCCAGTGCTGGCACTTTTCATCTCTGAGCAATTGCTCGACGTTTGCAATTTCTCAGCTCGTGTCTACGAGACGGAAAGATAAGGAACGTGACGTTTGGTGCGTATAGGAGCGCAAAGCCCCAGTGTTGCTGCGCCTGTGAAAGCGCTTCCAAGGAAGGGTGCTGGCTAGCAAGAGCTTTCAGTGCTGGCACTTTTCATCTCTGAGCAATTGCTCGACGTTTGCAATTTCTCACCTGAGCTCTCTTTAGAGTGCGCAAGAGGATGAGCAGAAGATTAGGTGGCTAGAGAAGCCCAGAGCCCCAGTGTTCTTAGGCCTACAAAAGCGCTTCCAAGGAAGGGTGCTGGCTAGCAAGAGCTTTCAGTGCTGGCACTTTTCATCTCTGAGCAATTGCTCAACGTTTGCAATTTCTCAGCTCGAGTCTACGAGACGGAAAGAGAATGACCGTGACGTTTGGTGGGTAGAGAAGCGCAAAGCCCCAGTGTTGCTGCGCCTGTGAAAGCGCTTCCAAGGAAGGGTGCTGGCTAGCAACAGCTTTCAGTGCTGGCACTTTTCATCTCTGAGCAATTGCTCGACGTTTGCAATTTCTCAGCTCGTGTCTACGAGACGGAGAGATAGTGACCGTGACGTTTGGTGGGTAGAGAAGCGTAAAGCCCCAGTGTTACTGCGCCTGTAAAGCGCTTCCAAGGAAGGGTGCTGGCTAGCAAGAGCTTTCAGTGCTGGCACTTTTCATCTCTGAGCAATTGCTCGACGTTTGCAATTTCTCAGCTCGTGTCTACGAGACGGAAAGAGAATGACCGTGACGTTTGGTGCGTAGAGAAGTGCAAAGCCCCAGTGTTACTGCGCCTGTGAAAGCGCTTCCAAGGAAGGGTGCTGGCTAGCAACAGCTTTCAGTGCTGGCACTTTTCATCTCTGAGCAATTGCTCGACGTTTGCAATTTCTCACCTGAGCTCTCTTTAGAGTGCGCGAGAGGATGAGCTGAAGATGAGGTGGCTAGAGAAGCCCAGAGCCCCAGTGTTCTTAGGCCTACAAAAGCGCTTCCAAGGAAGGGTGCTGGCTAGCAACAGCTTCCAGTGCTGGCACTTTTCATCTCTGAGCAATTGCTCGACGTTTGCAATTTCTCAGCTCGTGTCTACGAGACGGAAAGAGAAGGACCGTGACGTTTGGTGGCTAGAGAAGCGCAAAGCCCCAGTGTTGCTGCGCCTGTGAAAGCGCTTCCAAGGAAGGGTGCTGGCTAGCAACAGCTTTCAGTGCTGGCACTTTTCATCTCTGAGCAATTGCTCGACGTTTGCAATTTCTCACCTCAGCTCTCTTTAGAGTGCGCGAGAGGATGAGCAGAAGATGAGGTGGCTAAAGAAGCCCAGAGCCCCAGTGTTCTTAGGCCTACAAAAGCGCTTCCAAGGAAGGGTGCTGGCTAGCAACAGCTTCCAGTGCTGGCACTTTTCATCTCTGAGCAATTGCTCGACGTTTGCAATTTCTCAGCTCGTGTCTACGAGACGGAAAGAGAATGACAGTGACGTTTGGTGGCTAGAGAAGCGCAAAGCCCCAGTGTTGCTGCGCCTGTGAAAGTGCTTCCAAGGAAGGGTGCTGGCTAGCAACAGCTTTCAGTGCTGGCACTTTTCATCTCTGAGCAATTGCTGGACGTTTGCAATTTCTCACCTGAGCTCTCTTTAGAGTGCGCGAGAGGATGAGCAGAAGATTAGGTGGCTAGAGAAGCCCAGAGCCCCAGTATTCTAAGGGCTACAAAAGCGCTTCCAAGGAAGGGTGCTGGCTAGCAACAGCTTTCAGTGCTGG
This sequence comes from Sarcoramphus papa, assembly GCA_037962945.1. Classification (NCBI taxonomy): domain Eukaryota; kingdom Metazoa; phylum Chordata; class Aves; order Accipitriformes; family Cathartidae; genus Sarcoramphus; species Sarcoramphus papa. The sequence continues at coordinate 3,046,841 of JBBMRM010000093.1, read as the reverse complement.
CACTTTTCATCTCTGAGCAATTGCTCGATGTTTGCAATTTCTCACCTGAGCTCTCTTTAGAGTGCACGAGAGGATGAGCAGAAGATTAGGAGGCTAGAGAAGCCCAGAACCCCAGTGTTCTTAGGCCTACAAAAGCGCTTCCAAGGAAGGGTGCTGGCTAGCAACAGCTTCCAGTGCTGGCACTTTTCATCTCTGAGCAATTGCTCGACGTTTGCAATTTCTCAGCTCGTGTCTACGAGACGGAAAGAGAAGGACCGTGACGTTTGGTGCGTATAGAAGCGCAAAGCCCCAGTGTTGCTGTGCCTGTGAAAGCGCTTGCAAGGAAGGGTGCTGGCTAGCAAGAGCTTTCAGTGCTGGCACTTTTCATCTCTGAGCAATTGCTCGACGTTTGCAATTTCTCACCTGAGCTCTCTTTAGAGTGCGCAAGAGGATGAGCAGAAGATGAGGTGGCTAGAGAAGCCCAGAGCCCCAGTGTTCTTAGGCCTACAAAAGCGCTTCCAAGGAAGGGTGCTGGCTAGCAACAGCTTTCAGTGCTGGCACTTTTCATCTCTGAGCAATTGCTCAACGTTTGCAATTTCTCAGCTCGAGTCTACAAGACGGAAAGAGAATGACCGTGACGTTTGGTGGCTAGAGAAGCGCAAAGCCCCAGTGTTGCTGCGCCTGTGAAAGTGCTTCCAAGGAAGGGTGCTGGCTAGCAACAGCTTTCAGTGCTGGCACTTTTCATCTCTGAGCAATTGCTCGACGTTTGCAATTTCTCAGCTCGTGTCTACGAGACGGAGAGATAGTGACCGTGACGTTTGGTGGGTAGAGAAGCGTAAAGCCCCAGTGTTACTGCGCCTGTAAAGCGCTTCCAAGGAAGGGTGCTGGCTAGCAACAGCTTTCAGTGCTGGCACTTTTCATCTCTGAGCAATTGCTCGACGTTTGCAATTTCTCAGCTCGTGTCTACCGACGGAAAGAGAAGGACCGTGACGTTTGGTGGCTAGAGAAGTGCAAAGCCCCAGTGTTGCTGCGCCTGTGAAAGCGCTTCCAAGGAAGGGTGCTGGCTAGCAACAGCTTTCAGTGCTGGCACTTTTCATCTCTGAGCAATTGCTCGATGTTTGCAATTTCTCACCTGAGCTCTCTTTAGAGTGCGCGAGAGGATGAGCAGAAGATGAGGTGGCTAGAGAAGCCCAGAGCCCCAGTGTTCTTAGGCCTACAAAAGCGCTTCCAAGGAAGGGTGCTGGCTAACAACAGCTTTCAGTGCTGGCACTTTTCATCTCTGAGCAATTGCTCAACGTTTGCAATTTCTCAGCTCGTGTCTACGAGACGGAAAGAGAAGGACCGTGACGTTTGATGGGTAGAGAAGCGGAAAGCCCCAGTGTTACTGCGCCTGTGAAAGCGCTTCCAAGGAAGGGTGCTGGCTAGCAAGAGCTTTCAGTGCTGGCACTTTTCATCTCTGAGCAATTGCTCGACGTTTGCAGTTTTTCACCTGAGCTCTCTTTAGAGTGCGCAAGAGGATGAGCAGAAGATGAGGTGGCTAGAGAAGCCCAGAGCCCCAGTGTTCTTAGGCCTACAAAAGCGCTTCCAAGGAAGGGTGCTGGCTAGCAACAGCTTTCAGTGCTGGCACTTTTCATCTCTGAGCAATTGCTCGACGTTTGCAATTTCTCAGCTCGTGTCTACGAGACGGAAAGAGAAGGACCGTGACGTTTGGTGGCTAGAGAAGCGCAAAGCCACAGTGTTACTGCGCCTGTGAAAGCGCTTCCAAGGAAGGGTGCTGGCTAGCAAGAGCTTTCAGTGCTGGCACTTTTCATCTCTGAGCAATTGCTCGATGTTTGCAATTTCTCAGCTCGTGTCTATGAGATGGAAAGAGAAGGACCGTGACGTTTGGTGGCTAGAGAAGCGCAAAGCCCCAGTGTTACTGCGCCTGTAAAGCGCTTCCAAGGAAGGGTGCTGGCTAGCAACAGCTTTCAGTGCTGGCACTTTTCCTCTCTGAGCAATTGCTCGACGTTTGCAATTTCTCAGCTCGTGTCTACGAGACGGAAAGAGAATGACCGTGACGTTTGGTGGCTAGACAAGCGCAAAGCCCCAGTGTTGCTGCGCCTGTGAAAGCGCTTCCAAGGAAGGGTGCTAGCTAGCAAGAGCTTTCAGTGCTGGCACTTTTCATCTCTGAGCAATTGCTCGACGTTTGCAATTTCTCACCTGAGCTCTCTGTAGAGTGCGCGAGAGGATGAGGAGAAGATTAGGTGGCTAGAGAAGCCCAGAGCCACAGTGTTCTAAGGGCTACCAAAGCGCTTCCAAGGAAGGGTGCTGGCTAGCAACAGCTTTCAGTGCTGGCACTTTTCATCTCTGAGCAATTGCTCGACGTTTGCAATTTCTCAGCTTGTGTCTACGAGACGGAAAGAGAAGGACCGTGACGTTTGGTGCGTATAGAAGTGCAAAGCCCCAGTGTTACTGCGCCTGTGAAAGCGCTTCCAAGGAAGGGTGCTGGCTAGCAACAGCTTTCAGTGCTGGCACTTTTCATCTCTAGAGCAATTGCTCGACGTTTGCAATTTCTCACCTGAGCTCTCTTTAGAGTGCGCGAGAGGATGAACAGAAGATGAGGTGGCTAGAGAAGCCCAGAGCCCCAGTGTTCTTAGGCCTACAAAAGCGCTTCCAAGGAAGGGTGCTGGCTAGCAACAGCTTTCAGTGCTGGCACTTTTCATCTCTGAGCAATTGCTCGACGTTTGCAATTTCTCAGCTCGTGTCTACGAGACGGAGAGATAGTGACCATGACGTTTGGTGGGTAGAGAAGCACAAAGCCCCAGTGTTACTGCGCCTGTGAAAGCGCTTCCAAGGAAGGGTGCTGGCTAGCAACAGCTTTCAGTGCTGGCACTTTTCATCTCTGAGCAATTGCTTGACGTTTGCAATTTCTCAGCTCGTGTCTACGAGACGGAAAGAGAAGGACCGTGACGTTTGGTGGCTAGAGGAGCGCAAAGCCCCAGTGTTACAGCGCCTGTGAAAGCGCTTCCAAGGAAGGGTGCTGGCTAGCAACAGCTTTCAGTGCTGGCACTTTTCATCTCTGAGCAATTGCTCGACGTTTGCAATTTCTCAGCTCGTGTCTACGAGACGGAAAGAGAATGACCGTGACGTTTGGTGGGTAGAGAAGCGCAAAGCCCCAGTGTTACTGCGCCTGTGAAAGCGCTTCCAAGGAAGGGTGCTGGCTAGCAAGAGCTTTCAGTGCTGGCACTTTTCATCTCTGAGCAATTGCTCGACGTTTGCAATTTCTCAGCTCGTGTCTATGAGTTGGAAAGAGAATGACCGTGACGTTTGGTGGCTAGAGAAGTGCAAAGCCCCAGTGTTACTGCGCCTGTGAAAGCACTTCCAAGGAAGGGTGCTGGCTAGCAAGAGCTTTCAGTGCTGGCACTTTTCATCTCTGAGCAATTGCTCGACGTTTGCAATTTCTCAGCTCGTGTCTACGAGACGGAAAGAGAAGGACCGTGACGTTTGGTGGGTAGAGAAGCGCAAAGCCCCAGTGTTGCTGCGCCTGTGAAAGCGCTTCCAAGGAAGGGTGCTGGCTAGCAAGAGCTTTCAGTGCTGGCACTTTTCATCTCTGAGCAATTGCTCGACGTTTGCAATTTCTCACCTGAGCTCTCTTTAGAGTGCGCGCGAGGATGAGCAGAAGATGAGGTGGCTAGAGAAGCCCAGAGCCCCAGTGTTCTTAGGCCTACAAAAGCGCTTCCAAGGAAGGGGGCTGGCTAGCAACAGCTTTCAGTGCTGGCACTTTTCATCTCTGAGCAATTGCTGGACGTTTGCAATTTCTCAGCTCGTGTCTACGAGACGGAAAGAGAAGGACCGTGACGTTTGGTGTGTATAGAAGCGGAAAGCCCCAGTGTTGCTGCGCCTGTGAAAGCACTTCCAAGGAAGGGTGCTGGCTAGCAACAGCTTTCAGTGCTGGCACTTTTCATCTCTGAGCAATTGCTCGACGTTTGCAATTTCTCATTTCGTGTCTACCGACGGAAAGAGAAGGACCGTGACGTTTGGTGGGTAGAGAAGTGCAAAGCCCCAGTGTTACCGCGCTTGTGAAAGCGCTTCCAAGGAAGGGTGCTGGCTAGCAAGAGCTTTCAGTGCTGGCACTTTTCATCTCTGAGCAATTGCTCGACGTTTGCAGTTTCTCACCTGAGCTCTCTTTGGAGTGCTCGAGAGGATGAGCAGAAGATTAGGTGGCTAGAGAAGCCCAGAGCCCCAGTGTTCTAAGGGCTACAAAAGCGCTTCCAAGGAAGGGTGCTGGCTAGCAACAGCTTTCAGTGCTGGCACTTTTCATCTCTGAGCAATTGCTCGACGTTTGCAATTTCTCAGCTCGTGTCTACGAGACGGAAAGAGAAGGACCGTGACGTTTGGTGGCTAGAGAAGCGCAAAGCCCCAGTGTTACTGCGCCTGTGAAAGCGCTTCCAAGGAAGGGTGCTGGCTAGCAACAGCTTTCAGTGCTGGCACTTTTCATCTCTGAGCAATTGCTCGATGTTTGCAATTTCTCAGCTCGTGTCTATGAGATGGAAAGAGAATGACAGTGACGTTTGGTGGCTAGAGAAGCGCAAAGCCCCAGTGTTACTGCGCCTGTGAAAGCACTTCCAAGGAAGGGTGCTGGCTAGCAAGAGCTTTCAGTGCTGGCACTTTTCATCTCTGAGCAATTGCTCGACGTTTGCAATTTCTCAGCTCGTGTCTACGAGACGGAAAGAGAAGGAACGTGACGTTTGGTGAGTAGAGAAGCGCAAAGCCCCAGTGTTGCTGCGCCTGTGAAAGCGCTTCCAAGGAAGGGTGCTGGCTAGCAAGAGCTTTCAGTGCTGGCACTTTTCATCTCTGAGCAATTGCTCGACGTTTGCAATTTCTCACCTGAGCTCTCTTTAGAGTGCGCAAGAGAATGAGCAGAAGATGAGGTGGCTAGAGAAGCCCAGAGCCCCAGTTTTCTTAGGCGTACAAAAGCGCTTCCAAGGAAGGGGGCTGGCTAGCAACAGCTTTCAGTGCTGGCACTTTTCATCTCTGAGCAATTGCTCGACGTTTGCAATTTCTCAGCTCGTGTCTACGAGACGGAAAGAGAAGGACCGTGACGTTTGGTGGCTAGAGAAGCGCAAAGCCCCAGTGTTGCTGCGCCTGTGAAAGCACTTCCAAGGAAGGGTGCTGGCTAGCAAGAGCTTTCAGTGCTGGCACTTTTCATCTCTGAGCAATTGCTCGACGTTTGCAATTTCTCAGCTCGTGTCTACAAGACGGAAAGAGAAGGACCGTGACGTTTGGTGGGTAGAGAAGTGCAAAGCCCCAGTGTTGCTGCGCCTGTGAAAGCGCTTCCAAGGAAGGGTGCTGGCTAGCAAGAGCTTTCAGTGCTGGCACTTTTCATCTCTGAGCAATTGCTCGACGTTTGCAGTTTCTCACCTGAGCTCTCTTTAGAGTGCGCGAGAGGATGAGCAGAAGATTAGGTGGCTAGAGAAGCCCAGAGCCCCAGTGTTCTAAGGGCTACAAAAGCGCTTCCAAGGAAGGGTGCTGGCTAGCAACAGCTTTCAGTGCTGGCACTTTTCATCTCTGAGCAATTGCTCGACGTTTGCAATTTCTCAGCTCGTGTCTACGAGACGGAAAGAGAAGGACCGTGACGTTTGGTGGGTAGAGAAGCGCAAGGCCACAGTGTTACTGCGCCTGTGAAAGCGCTTCCAAGGAAGGGTGCTGGCTAGCAACAGCTTTCAGTGCTGGCACTTTTCATCTCTGAGCAATTGCTCGATGTTTGCAATTTCTCAGCTCGTGTCTATGAGATGGAAAGAGAATGACAGTGACGTTTGGTGGGTAGAGAAGCGCAAAGCCCCAGTGTTACTGCGCCTGTAAAGCGCTTCCAAGGAAGGGTGCTGGCTAAGCAAGAGCTTTCAGTGCTGGCACTTTTCATCTCTGAGCAATTGCTCGACGTTTGCAATTTCTCACCTGAGCTGTCTTTAGAGTGCGCGAGAGGATGAGCAGAAGATGAGGTGGCTAAAGAAGCCCAGAGCCCCAGTGTTCTAAGGGCTACAAAAGCGCTTCCAAGGAAGGGTGCTGGCTAGCAACAGCTTTCAGTGCTGGCACTTTTCATCTCGGAGCAATTGATCGACGTTTGCAATTTCTCAGCTCGTGTCTACGAGACGGAAAGAGAAGGACCGTGACGTTTGGTGCGTATAGAAGCGCAAAGCCCCAGTGTTGCTGCGCCTGTGAAAGCACTTCCAAGGAAGGGTGCTGGCTAGCAACAGCTTTCAGTGCTGGCACTTTTCATCTCTGAGCAATTGCTCGACGTTTGCAATTCCTCAGCTCGTGTCTACGAGACGGAAAGAGAAGGACCGTGACGTTTGGTGCGTATAGAAGCGCAAAGCCCCAGTGTTACTGCGCTTGTGAAAGCGCTTCCAAGGAAGGGTGCTGTCTAGCAACAGCTTTCAGTGCTGGCACTTTTCATCTCTGAGCAATTGCTGGACGTTTGCAATTTCTCACCTGAGCTCTCTTTAGAGTGCGCGAGAGGATGAGCAGAAGATTAGGTGGCTAGAGAAGCCCAGAGCCCCAGTGTTCTAAGGGCTACAAAAGCGCTTCCAAGGAAGGGTGCTGGCTAGCAACAGCTTTCAGTGCTGGCACTTTTCATCTCTGAGCAATTGCTGGACGTTTGCAATTTCTCACCTGAGCTCTCTTTAGAGTGCGCGAGAGGATGAGCAGAAGATTAGGTGGCTAGAGAAGCCCAGAGCCCCAGTGTTCTAAGGGCTACAAAAGCGCTTCCAAGGAAGGGTGCTGGCTAGCAACAGCTTTCAGTGCTGGCACTTTTCATCTCTGAGCAATTGCTCGACGTTTGCAATTTCTCAGCTCGTGTCTAGGAGACGGAAAGAGAAGGACCGTGACGTTTGGTGGCTAGAGAAGCGCAAAGCCCCAGTGTTGCTGTGCCTGTGAAAGCGCTTCCAAGGAAGGGTGCTGGCTAGCAACAGCTTTCAGTGCTGGCACTTTTCATCTCTGAGCAATTGCTCGACGTTTGCAATTTCTCAGCTCGTGTCTACGAGATGGAAAGAGAAGGACCGTGACGTTTGGTGGCTAGAGAAGCGCAAAGCCCCAGTGTTACTGCGCCTGTGAAAGCGCTTCCAAGGAAGGGTGCTGGCTAGCAACAGCTTTCAGTGCTGGCACTATTCATCTCTGGGCAATTGCTCGACGTTTGCAATTTCTCACCTGAGCTCTCTTTAGAATGCGCGAGTGGATGAGCAGAAGATTAGGTGGCTAGAGAAGCCCAGAGCCCCACTGTTCTTAGCCCTACAAAAGTGCTTCCAAGGAATGGTGCTGGCTAGCAACAGCTTTCAGTGCTGGCACTTTTCATCTCTGAGCAATTGCTCGACGTTTGCAATTTCTCAGCTCGTGTCTACGAGATGGAAAGAGAATGACCGTGACGTTTGGTGCGTATATAAGCGCAAAGCCCCAGTGTTACTGCGCCTGTGAAAGCGCTTCCAAGGAAGGGTGCTGGCTAGCAACAGCTTTCAGTGCTGGCACTTTTCATCTCTGAGCAATTGCTCGACGTTTGCAATTTCTCACCTGAGCTCTCTTTAGAGTGCGCGAGAGGTTGAGCAGAAGCTTAGGTGGCTAGAGAAGCCCAGAGCCCCAGTGTTCTTAGGCCTACAAAAGCGCTTCCAAGGAAGGGTGCTGGCTAGCAAGAGCTTTCAGTGCTGGCACTTTTCATCTCTGAGCAATTGCTCGACGTTTGCAGTTTCTCACCTGAGCTCTCTTTAGAGTGCGCGAGAGGATGAGCAGAAGATGAGGTGGCTAGAGAAGCCCAGAGCCCCACTGTTCTTAGGCCTACAAAAGCGCTTCCAAGGAAGGGTGCTGGCTAGCAACAGCTTTCAGTGCTGGCACTTTTCATCTCTGAGCAATTGCTCGACGTTTGCAATTTCTCAGCTCGTGTCTACGAGACGGAAAGAGAAGGACCGTGACGTTTGGTGGGTAGAGAAGCGCAAGGCCAAAGTGTTACTGCGCCTGTGAAAGCGCTTCCAAGGAAGGGTGCTGGCTAGCAAGAGCTTTCAGTGCTGGCACTTTTCATCTCTGAGCAATTGCTCGATGTTTGCAATTTCTCAGCTCGTGTCTATGAGATGGAAAGAGAATGACCGTGACGTTTGGTGGCTAGAGAAGCGCAAAGCCCCACTGTTGCTGTGCCTGTGAAAGCGCTTCCAAGGAAGGGTGCTGGCTAGCAACAGCTTTCAGTGCTGGCACTTTTCATCTCTGAGCAATTGCTGGACGTTTGCAATTTCTCAGCTCGTGTCTACGAGACGGAAAGAGAATGACCGTGACGTTTGGTGGCTAGAGAAGTGCAAAGCCCCAGTGTTGCTGTGCCTGTGAAAGCACTTCCAAGGAAGGGTGCTGGCTAGCAACAGCTTTCAGTGCTGGCACTTTTCATCTCTGAGCAATTGCTCGACGTTTGCAATTTCTCAGCTTGTGTCTACGAGACGGAAAGAGAATGACAGTGACGTTTGGTGGGTAGAGAAGCGCAAAGCCCCAGTGTTGCTGCGCCTGTGAAAGCGCTTCCAAGAAGGGTGCTGGCTAGCAACAGCTTTCAATGCTGGCACTTTTCATCTCTGAGCAATTGCTCGACGTTTGCAATTTCTCAGCTCGTGTCTACGAGACGGAAAGAGAAGGACCGTGACGTTTGGTGGCTAGAGAAGCGCAAAGCCCCAGTGTTGCTGCGCCTGTGAAAGCGCTTCCAAGGAAGGGTGCTGGCTAGCAACAGCTTTCAGTGCTGGCACTTTTCATCTCTGAGCAATTGCTCGACGTTTGCAATTTCATACCTGAGCTCTCTTTAGAATGCGCGAGAGGATGAACAGAAGATTAGGTGGGTAGAGAAGCCCAGAGCCCCAGTGTTCTTAGGCCTACAAAAGCGCTTCCAAGGAAGGGTGCTGGCTAGCAACAGCTTTCAGTGCTGGCACTTTTCATCTCTGAGCAATTGCTGGACGTTTGCAATTTCTCATTTCGTGTCTACGAGACGGAAAGAGAAGGACCGTGACGTTTGGTGGCTAGAGAAGTGCAAAGCCCCAGTGTTGCTGCGCCTCTGAAAGCGCTTCCAAGGAAGGGTGCTGGCTAGCAAGAGCTTTCAGTGCTGGCACTTTTCATCTCTGAGCAATTGCTCGACGTTTGCAATTTCTCACCTGAGCTCTCTTTAGAGTGCGCGAGAGGATGAGCAGAAGATGAGGTGGCTAAAAAAGCCCAGAGCCCCAGTGTTCTTAGGTCTACAAAAGCGCTTCCAAGGAAGGGTGCTGGCTAGCAACAGCTTTCAGTGCTGGCACTTTTCATCTCTGAGCAATTGCTCGACGTTTGTAATTTCTCACCTGAGCTCTCTTTAGAGTGCGCGAGAGGATGAGCAGAAGCTTAGGTGGCTAGAGAAGCCCAGAGCCCCAGTGTTCTTAGGCCTACAAAAGCGCTTCCAAGGAAGGGTGCTGGCTAGCAGCAGCTTTCAGTGCTGGCACTTTTCATCTCTGAGCAATTGCTCGACGTTTGCAATTTCTCAGCTCGTGTCTACGAGACGGAAAGAGAAGGACCGTGACGTTTGGTGCGTATAGAAGCGCAAAGCCCCAGTGTTGCTGCGCCTGTGAAAGCGCTTCCAAGGAAGGGTGCTGGCTAGCAAGAGCTTTCAGTGCTGGCACTTTTCATCTCTGAGCAATTGCTCGACGTTTGCAATTTCTCAGCTCGTGTCTACGAGACGGAAAGAGAAGGACCGTGACGTTTGGTGGCTAGAGAAGCGCAAAGCCCCAGTGTTGCTGTGCCTGTGAAAGCGCTTCCAAGGAAGGGTGCTGGCTAGCAACAGCTTTCAGTGCTGGCACTTTTCATCTCTGAGCAATTGCTCGACGTTTGCAATTTCTCAGCTCGTGTCTACGAGACGGAAAGAGAAGGAACGTGACGTTTGGTGCGTATAGAAGGGCAAAGCCCCAGTGTTGCTGCGCCTGTGAAAGCGCTTCCAAGGAAGGGTGCTGGCTAGCAACAGCTTTCAGTGCTGGCACTTTTCATCTCTGAGCAATTGCTCGACGTTTGCAATTTCTCAGCTCGTGTCTACGAGACGGAAAGAGAATGACTGTGACGTTTGCTGGCTAGAGAAGCGCAAAGCCCCAGTGTTGCTGTGCCTGTGAAAGCGCTTCCAAGGAAGGGTGCTGGCTAGCAAGAGCTTTCAGTGCTGGCACTTTTCATCTCTGAGCAATTGCTCGACGTTTGCAATTTCTCACCTGAGCTCTCTTTAGAGTGCGCGAGAGGATGAGCAGAAGATTAGGTGGCTAGAGAAGCCCAGAGCCCCAGTGTTCTTAGGCCTACAAAAGCGCTTCCAAGGAAGGGTGCTGGCTAGCAACAGCTTTCAGTGCTGGCACTTTTCATCGCTGAGCAATTGCTCGACGTTTGCAATTTCTCACCTGAGCTCTCTTTAGAATGCGCGAGAGGATGAGCAGAAGATTAGGTGGCTAGAGAAGCCCAGAGCCCCAGTGTTCTTAGGCCTACAAAAGCGCTTCCAAGGAAGGGTGCTGGCTAGCAACAGCTTTCAGTGCTGGCACTTTTCATCTCTGAGCAATTGCTCGACGTTTGCAATTTCTCACCTGAGCACTCTTTAGAGTGCGCGAGAGGATGAGCAGAAGATTAGGTGGCTAGAGAAGCCCAGAGCCCCAGTGTTCTTAGGGCTACAAAAGCGCTTGCAAGGAAGGGTGCTGGCTAGCAACAGCTTTCAGTGCTGGCACTTTTCATCTCTGAGCAATTGCTCGACGTTTGCAATTTCTCAGCTCGTGTCTACGAGACGGAAAGAGAAGGACCGTGACGTTTGGTGGCTAGAGAAGCGCAAAGCCCCAGTGTTGTTGTGCCTGTGAAAGCGCTTCCAAGGAAGGGTGCTGGCTAGCAACAGCTTCCAGTGCTGGCACTTTTCATCTCTGAGCAATTGCTCGACGTTTGCAATTTCTCACCTGAGCTCTCTTTAGAGTGCGCGCGAGGATGAGCAGAAGATGAGGTGGCTAGAGAAGCCCAGAGCCCCAGTGTTCTTAGGCCTACAAAAGCGCTTCCAAGGAAGGGGGCTGGCTAGCAACAGCTTTCAGTGCTGGCACTTTTCATCTCTGAGCAATTGCTCGACGTTTGCAATTTCTCAGCTCGTGTCTACGAGACGGAAAGAGAAGGACCGTGACGTTTGGTGCGTATAGAAGCGGAAAGCCCCAGTGTTGCTGCGCCTGTGAAAGCACTTCCAAGGAAGGGTGCTGGCTAGCAACAGCTTTCAGTGCTGGCACTTTTCATCTCTGAGCAATTGCTCGACGTTTGCAATTTCTCATTTCGTGTCTACCGACGGAAAGAGAAGGACCGTGACGTTTGGTGGGTAGAGAAGTGCAAAGCCCCAGTGTTACCGCGCTTGTGAAAGCGCTTCCAAGGAAGGGTGCTGGCTAGCAAGAGCTTTCAGTGCTGGCACTTTTCATCTCTGAGCAATTGCTCGATGTTTGCAATTTCTCAGCTCGTGTCTATGAGATGGAAAGAGAATGACAGTGACTTTTGGTGGCTAGAGAAGCGCAAAGCCCCAGTGTTACTGCGCCTGTGAAAGCACTTCCAAGGAAGGGTGCTGGCTAGCAAGAGCTTTCAGTGCTGGCACTTTTCATCTCTGAGCAATTGCTCGACGTTTGCAATTTCTCAGCTCGTGTCTACGAGACGGAAAGAGAAGGAACGTGACGTTTGGTGAGTAGAGAAGCGCAAAGCCCCAGTGTTGCTGCGCCTGTGAAAGCACTTCCAAGGAAGGGTGCTGGCTAGCAAGAGCTTTCAGTGCTGGCACTTTTCATCTCTGAGCAATTGCTCGACGTTTGCAATTTCTCACCTGAGCTCTCTTTAGAGTGCGCAAGAGGATGAGCAGAAGATGAGGTGGCTAGAGAAGCCCAGAGCCCCAGTTTTCTTAGGCGTACAAAAGCGCTTCCAAGGAAGGGGGCTGGCTAGCAACAGCTTTCAGTGCTGGCACTTTTCATCTCTGAGCAATTGCTCGACGTTTGCAATTTCTCAGCTCGTGTCTACGAGACGGAAAGAGAAGGACCGTGACGTTTGGTGGCTAGAGAAGCGCAAAGCCCCAGTGTTGCTGCGCCTGTGAAAGCACTTCCAAGGAAGGGTGCTGGCTAGCAACAGCTTTCAGTGCTGGCACTTTTCATCTCTGAGCAATTGCTCGACGTTTGCAATTTCTCAGCTCGTGTCTACAAGACGGAAAGAGAAGGACCGTGACGTTTGGTGGGTAGAGAAGTGCAAAGCCCCAGTGTTACCGCGCTTGTGAAAGCGCTTCCAAGGAAGGGTGCTGGCTAGCAAGAGCTTTCAGTGCTGGCACTTTTCATCTCTGAGCAATTGCTCGACGTTTGCAGTTTCTCACCTGAGCTCTCTTTAGAGTGCGCGAGAGGATGAGCAGAAGATTAGGTGGCTAGAGAAGCCCAGAGCCCCACTGTTCTAAGGGCTACAAAAGCGCTTCCAAGGAAGGGTGCTGGCTAGCAACAGCTTTCAGTGCTGGCACTTTTCATCTCTGAACAATTGCTCGACGTTTGCAATTTCTCAGCTCGTGTCTACGAGACGGAAAGAGAAGGACCGTGAGGTTTGGTGGGTAGAGAAGCGCAAGGCCACAGTGTTACTGCGCCTGTGAAAGCGCTTCCAAGGAAGGGTGCTGGCTAGCAACAGCTTTCAGTGCTGGCACTTTTCATCTCTGAGCAATTGCTCGATGTTTGCAATTTCTCAGCTCGTGTCTATGAGATGGAAAGAGAATGACAGTGACGTTTGGTGGGTAGAGAAGCGCAAAGCCCCAGTGTTACTGCGCCTGTAAAGCGCTTCCAAGGAAGGGTGCTGGCTAGCAACAGCTTTCAGTGCTGGCACTTTTCATCTCTGAGCAATTGCTCGACGTTTGCAATTTCTCACCTGAGCTCTCTTTAGAGTGCGCGAGAGGATGAGCAGAAGATGAGGTGGCTAAAGAAGCCCAGAGCCCCAGTGTTCTAAGGGCTACAAAAGCGCTTCCAAGGAAGGGTGCTGGCTAGCAAGAGCTTTCAGTGCTGGCACTTTTCATCTCTGAGCAATTGCTGGACGTTTGCAATTTCTCACCTGAGCTCTCTTTAGAGTGCGCGAGAGGATGAGCAGAAGATTAGGTGGCTAGAGAAGCCCAGAGCCCCAGTGTTCTAAGGGCTACAAAAGCGCTTCCAAGGAAGGGTGCTGGCTAGCAACAGCTTTCAGTGCTGGCACTTTTCATCTCTGAGCAATTGCTCGACGTTTGCAATTTCTCAGCTCGTGTCTAGGAGACGGAAAGAGAAGGACCGTGACGTTTGGTGGCTAGAGAAGCGCAAAGCCCCAGTGTTGCTGTGCCTGTGAAAGCGCTTCCAAGGAAGGGTGCTGGCTAGCAACAGCTTTCAGTGCTGGCACTTTTCATCTCTGAGCAATTGCTCGACGTTTGCAATTTCTCAGCTCGTGTCTACGAGATGGAAAGAGAAGGACCGTGACGTTTGGTGGCTAGAGAAGCGCAAAGCCCCAGTGTTACTGCGCCTGTGAAAGCGCTTCCAAGGAAGGGTGCTGGCTAGCAACAGCTTTCAGTGCTGGCACTATTCATCTCTGGGCAATTGCTCGACGTTTGCAATTTCTCACCTGAGCTCTCTTTAGAATGCGCGAGTGGATGAGCAGAAGATTAGGTGGCTAGAGAAGCCCAGAGCCCCACTGTTCTTAGCCCTACAAAAGTGCTTCCAAGGAATGGTGCTGGCTAGCAACAGCTTTCAGTGCTGGCACTTTTCATCTCTGAGCAATTGCTCGACGTTTGCAATTTCTCAGCTCGTGTCTACGAGATGGAAAGAGAATGACCGTGACGTTTGGTGCGTATATAAGCGCAAAGCCCCAGTGTTACTGCGCCTGTGAAAGCGCTTCCAAGGAAGGGTGCTGGCTAGCAACAGCTTTCAGTGCTGGCACTTTTCATCTCTGAGCAATTGCTCGACGTTTGCAATTTCTCACCTGAGCTCTCTTTAGAGTGCGCGAGAGGTTGAGCAGAAGCTTAGGTGGCTAGAGAAGCCCAGAGCCCCAGTGTTCTTAGGCCTACAAAAGCGCTTCCAAGGAAGGGTGCTGGCTAGCAAGAGCTTTCAGTGCTGGCACTTTTCATCTCTGAGCAATTGCTCGACGTTTGCAGTTTCTCACCTGAGCTCTCTTTAGAGTGCGCGAGAGGATGAGCAGAAGATGAGGTGGCTAGAGAAGCCCAGAGCCCCAGTGTTCTAAGGGCTACAAAAGCGCTTCCAAGGAAGGGTGCTGGCTAGCAACAGCTTTCAGTGCTGGCACTTTTCATCTCTGAGCAATTGCTCGACGTTTGCAATTTCTCAGCTCGTGTCTACGAGACGGAAAGAGAAGGACCGTGACGTTTGGTGGGTAGAGAAGCGCAAGGCCAAAGTGTTACTGCGCCTGTGAAAGCGCTTCCAAGGAAGGGTGCTGGCTAGCAAGAGCTTTCAGTGCTGGCACTTTTCATCTCTGAGCAATTGCTCGATGTTTGCAATTTCTCAGCTCGTGTCTATGAGATGGAAAGAGAATGACCGTGACGTTTGGTGGCTAGAGAAGCGCAAAGCCCCACTGTTGCTGTGCCTGTGAAAGCGCTTCCAAGGAAGGGTGCTGGCTAGCATGAGCTTTCAGTGCTGGCACTTTTCATCTCTGAGCAATTGCTGGACGTTTGCAATTTCTCAGCTCGTGTCTACGAGACGGAAAGAGAATGACCGTGACGTTTGGTGGCTAGAGAAGTGCAAAGCCCCAGTGTTGCTGTGCCTGTGAAAGCACTTCCAAGGAAGGGTGCTGGCTAGCAACAGCTTTCAGTGCTGGCACTTTTCATCTCTGAGCAATTGCTCGACGTTTGCAATTTCTCAGCTTGTGTCTACGAGACGGAAAGAGAAGGACCGTGACGTTTGGTGGGTAGAGAAGCGCAAAGCCCCAGTGTTGCTGCGCCTGTGAAAGCGCTTCCAAGAAGGGTGCTGGCTAGCAACAGCTTTCAGTGCTGGCACTTTTCATCTCTGAGCAATTGCTCGACGTTTGCAATTTCTCAGCTCGTGTCTACGAGACGGAAAGAGAAGGACCGTGACGTTTGGTGGCTAGAGAAGCGCAAAGCCCCAGTGTTGCTGCGCCTGTGAAAGCGCTTCCAAGGAAGGGTGCTGGCTAGCAACAGCTTTCAGTGCTGGCACTTTTCATCTCTGAGCAATTGCTCGACGTTTGCAATTTCATACCTGAGCTCTCTTTAGAATGCGCGAGAGGATGAACAGAAGATTAGGTGGCTAGAGAAGCCCAGAGCCCCAGTGTTCTTAGGCCTACAAAAGCGCTTCCAAGGAAGGGTGCTGGCTAGCAAGAGCTTTCAGTGCTGGCACTTTTCATCTCTGAGCAATTGCTGGACGTTTGCAATTTCTCATTTCGTGTCTACGAGACGGAAAGAGAAGGACCGTGACGTTTGGTGGCTAGAGAAGTGCAAAGCCCCAGTGTTGCTGCGCCTCTGAAAGCACTTCCAAGGAAGGGTGCTGGCTAGCAAGAGCTTTCAGTGCTGGCACTTTTCATCTCTGAGCAATTGCTCGACGTTTGCAATTTCTCACCTGAGCTCTCTTTAGAGTGCGCGAGAGGATGAGCAGAAGATGAGGTGGCTAAAAAAGCCCAGAGCCCCAGTGTTCTTAGGTCTACAAAAGCGCTTCCAAGGAAGGGTGCTGGCTAGCAACAGCTTTCAGTGCTGGCACTTTTCATCTCTGAGCAATTGCTCGACGTTTGTAATTTCTCACCTGAGCTCTCTTTAGAGTGCGCGAGAGGATGAGCAGAAGCTTAGGTGGCTAGAGAAGCCCAGAGCCCCAGTGTTCTTAGGCCTACAAAAGCGCTTCCAAGGAAGGGTGCTGGCTAGCAGCAGCTTTCAGTGCTGGCACTTTTCATCTCTGAGCAATTGCTCGACGTTTGCAATTTCTCAGCTCGTGTCTACGAGACGGAAAGAGAAGGACCGTGACGTTTGGTGCGTATAGAAGCGCAAAGCCCCAGTGTTGCTGCGCCTGTGAAAGCGCTTCCAAGGAAGGGTGCTGGCTAGCAAGAGCTTTCAGTGCTGGCACTTTTCATCTCTGAGCAATTGCTCGACGTTTGCAATTTCTCAGCTCGTGTCTACGAGACGGAAAGAGAAGGACCGTGACGTTTGGTGGCTAGAGAAGCGCAAAGCCCCAGTGTTGCTGTGCCTGTGAAAGCGCTTCCAAGGAAGGGTGCTGGCTAGCAACAGCTTTCAGTGCTGGCACTTTTCATCTCTGAGCAATTGCTCGACGTTTGCAATTTCTCAGCTCGTGTCTACGAGACGGAAAGAGAAGGAACGTGACGTTTGGTGCGTATAGAAGGGCAAAGCCCCAGTGTTGCTGCGCCTGTGAAAGCGCTTCCAAGGAAGGGTGCTGGCTAGCAACAGCTTTCAGTGCTGGCACTTTTCATCTCTGAGCAATTGCTCGACGTTTGCAATTTCTCAGCTCGTGTCTACGAGACGGAAAGAGAATGACTGTGACGTTTGCTGGCTAGAGAAGCGCAAAGCCCCAGTGTTGCTGTGCCTGTGAAAGCGCTTCCAAGGAAGGGTGCTGGCTAGCAAGAGCTTTCAGTGCTGGCACTTTTCATCTCTGAGCAATTGCTCGACGTTTGCAATTTCTCACCTGAGCTCTCTTTAGAGTGCGCGAGAGGATGAGCAGAAGATTAGGTGGCTAGAGAAGCCCAGAGCCCCAGTGTTCTTAGGCCTACAAAAGCGCTTCCAAGGAAGGGTGCTGGCTAGCAACAGCTTTCAGTGCTGGCACTTTTCATCGCTGAGCAATTGCTCGACGTTTGCAATTTCTCACCTGAGCTCTCTTTAGAATGCGCGAGAGGATGAGCAGAAGATTAGGTGGCTAGAGAAGCCCAGAGCCCCAGTGTTCTTAGGCCTACAAAAGCGCTTCCAAGGAAGGGTGCTGGCTAGCAACAGCTTTCAGTGCTGGCACTTTTCATCTCTGAGCAATTGCTCGACGTTTGCAATTTCTCACCTGAGCACTCTTTAGAGTGCGCGAGAGGATGAGCAGAAGATTAGGTGGCTAGAGAAGCCCAGAGCCCCAGTGTTCTTAGGGCTACAAAAGCGCTTGCAAGGAAGGGTGCTGGCTAGCAACAGCTTTCAGTGCTGGCACTTTTCATCTCTGAGCAATTGCTCGACGTTTGCAATTTCTCAGCTCGTGTCTACGAGACGGAAAGAGAAGGACCGTGACGTTTGGTGGCTAGAGAAGCGCAAAGCCCCAGTGTTGTTGTGCCTGTGAAAGCGCTTCCAAGGAAGGGTGCTGGCTAGCAACAGCTTCCAGTGCTGGCACTTTTCATCTCTGAGCAATTGCTCGACATTTGCAATTTCTCAGCTCGTGTCTACGAGACGGAAAGAGAATGACCGTGACGTTTGGTGAGTAGAGAAGCGCAAAGCCCCAGTGTTGCTGTGCCTGTGAAAGCGCTTCCAAGGAAGGGTGCTGGCTAGCAACAGCTTTCAGTGCTGGCACTTTTCATCTCTGAGCAATTGCTCGACGTTTGCAATTTCTCACCTGAGCTCTCTTTAGAGTGCGCGAGAGGATGAGCAGAAGATGAGGTGGCTAGAGAAGCCCAGAGCCCCAGTGTTCTTAGGCCTACAAAAGCGCTTCCAAGGAAGGGTGCTGGCTAGCAAGAGCTTTCAGTGCTGGCACTTTTCATCTCTGAGCAATTGCTCGACGTTTGCAATTTCTCAGCTCGTATCTACGAGACGGAAAGAGAATGACCGTGACGTTTGGTGAGTAGAGAAGCGCAAAGCCCCAGTGTTGCTGCGCCTGTGAAAGCGCTTCCAAGGAAGGGTGCTGGCTAGCAAGAGCTTTCAGTGCTGGCACTTTTCCTCTCTGAGCAATTGCTCGACGTTTGCAATTTCTCAGCTCGTGTCTAGGAGACGGAAAGAGAATGACCGTGACGTTTGGTGGGTAGAGAAGCGCAAAGCCCCAGTGTTGTTGTGCCTGTGAAAGCGCTTCCAAGGAAGGGTGCTGGCTAGCAACAGCTTTCAGTGCTGGCACTTTTCATCTCTGAGCAATTGCTCGACGTTTGCAATTTCTCAGCTCGTGTCTACGAGACGGAAAGAGAAGGACCGTGACGTTTGGTGGCTAGAGAAGCGCAAAGCCCCAGTGTTGCTGCGCCTGTGAAAGCGCTTCCAAGGAAGGGTGCTGGCTAGCAAGAGCTTTCAGTGCTGGCACTTTTCTTCTCTGAGCAATTGCTCGACGTTTGCAATTTCTCACCTGAGCTCTCTTTAGACTGCGCGAGAGGATGAGCAGAAGATTAGGTGGCTAGAGAAGCCCAGAGCCCAGTGTTCTAAGGGCAACAAAAGCGCTTCCAAGGAAGGGTGCTGGCTAGCAACAGCTTTCAGTGCTGGCACTTTTCATCTCTGAGCAATTGCTTGACGTTTGCAATTTCTCAGCTCGTGTCTACGAGACGGAAAGAGAGTGACCTTGATGTTTGGTGGGTAGAGAAGCGCAAAGCCCCAGTGTTGCTGCGCCTGTGAAAGCGCTTCCAAGGAAGGGTGCTGGCTAGCAACAGCTTTCAGTGCTGGCACTTTTCATCTCTGAGCAATTGCTGGACGTTTGCAATTTCTCACCTGAGCTCTCTTTAGAATGCGCGAGAGGATGAACAGAAGATTAGGTGGCTAGAGAAGCCCAGAGCCCCAGTGTTCTTAGGGCTACAAAATCGCTTCCAAGGAAGGGTGCTGGCTAGCAAGAGCTTTCAGTGCTGGCACTTTTCATCTCTGAGCAATTGCTCGACGTTTGCAATTTCTCACCTGAGCACTCTTTAGAGTGCGCGAGAGGATGAGCAGAAGATTAGGTGGCTAGAGAAGCCCAGAGCCCCACTGTTCTTAGGCCTACAAAAGCGCTTCCAAGGAAGGGTGCTGGCTAGCAAGAGCTTTCAGTGCTGGCACTTTTCATCTCTGAGCAATTGCTCGACGTTTGCAGTTTCTCACCTGAGCTCTCTTTAGAGTGCGCGAGAGGATGAGCAGAAGATGAGGTGGCTAGAGAAGCCCAGAGCCCCAGTGTTCTAAGGGCTACAAAAGCGCTTCCAAGGAAGGGTGCTGGCTAGCAACAGCTTTCAGTGCTGGCACTTTTCATCTCTGAGCAATTGCTCGACGTTTGCAATTTCTCAGCTCGTGTCTACGAGACGGAAAGAGAAGGACCGTGACGTTTGGTGGGTAGAGAAGCGCAAGGCCAAAGTGTTACTGCGCCTGTGAAAGCGCTTCCAAGGAAGGGTGCTGGCTAGCAAGAGCTTTCAGTGCTGGCACTTTTCATCTCTGAGCAATTGCTCGATGTTTGCAATTTCTCAGCTCGTGTCTATGAGATGGAAAGAGAATGACCGTGACGTTTGGTGGCTAGAGAAGCGCAAAGCCCCACTGTT
This sequence comes from Sarcoramphus papa, assembly GCA_037962945.1. NCBI lineage: Eukaryota > Metazoa > Chordata > Aves > Accipitriformes > Cathartidae > Sarcoramphus > Sarcoramphus papa. Next base: position 3,027,494 of record JBBMRM010000093.1, on the reverse strand, counting down.
GCTGTGCCTGTGAAAGCGCTTCCAAGGAAGGGTGCTGGCTAGCAACAGCTTTCAGTGCTGGCACTTTTCATCTCTGAGCAATTGCTGGACGTTTGCAATTTCTCAGCTCGTGTCTACGAGACGGAAAGAGAATGACCGTGACGTTTGGTGGCTAGAGAAGTGCAAAGCCCCAGTGTTGCTGTGCCTGTGAAAGCACTTCCAAGGAAGGGTGCTGGCTAGCAACAGCTTTCAGTGCTGGCACTTTTCATCTCTGAGCAATTGCTCGACGTTTGCAATTTCTCAGCTTGTGTCTACGAGACGGAAAGAGAATGACAGTGACGTTTGGTGGGTAGAGAAGCGCAAAGCCCCAGTGTTGCTGCGCCTGTGAAAGCGCTTCCAAGAAGGGTGCTGGCTAGCAACAGCTTTCAGTGCTGGCACTTTTCATCTCTGAGCAATTGCTCGACGTTTGCAATTTCTCAGCTCGTGTCTACGAGACGGAAAGAGAAGGACCGTGACGTTTGGTGGCTAGAGAAGCGCAAAGCCCCAGTGTTGCTGCGCCTGTGAAAGCGCTTCCAAGGAAGGGTGCTGGCTAGCAACAGCTTTCAGTGCTGGCACTTTTCATCTCTGAGCAATTGCTCGACGTTTGCAATTTCATACCTGAGCTCTCTTTAGAATGCGCGAGAGGATGAACAGAAGATTAGGTGGCTAGAGAAGCCCAGAGCCCCAGTGTTCTTAGGCCTACAAAAGCGCTTCCAAGGAAGGGTGCTGGCTAGCAACAGCTTTCAGTGCTGGCACTTTTCATCTCTGAGCAATTGCTCGACGTTTGCAATTTCTCATTTCGTGTCTACGAGACGGAAAGAGAAGGACCGTGACGTTTGGTGGCTAGAGAAGTGCAAAGCCCCAGTGTTGCTGCGCCTCTGAAAGCGCTTCCAAGGAAGGGTGCTGGCTAGCAAGAGCTTTCAGTGCTGGCACTTTTCATCTCTGAGCAATTGCTGGACGTTTGCAATTTCTCACCTGAGCTCTCTTTAGAGTGCGCGAGAGGATGAGCAGAAGATGAGGTGGCTAAAAAAGCCCAGAGCCCCAGTGTTCTTAGGTCTACAAAAGCGCTTCCAAGGAAGGGTGCTGGCTAGCAAGAGCTTTCAGTGCTGGCACTTTTCATCTCTGAGCAATTGCTCGACGTTTGTAATTTCTCACCTGAGCTCTCTTTAGAGTGCGCGAGAGGATGAGCAGAAGCTTAGGTGGCTAGAGAAGCCCAGAGCCCCAGTGTTCTTAGGCCTACAAAAGCGCTTCCAAGGAAGGGTGCTGGCTAGCAGCAGCTTTCAGTGCTGGCACTTTTCATCTCTGAGCAATTGCTCGACGTTTGCAATTTCTCAGCTCGTGTCTACGAGACGGAAAGAGAAGGACCGTGACGTTTGGTGCGTATAGAAGCGCAAAGCCCCAGTGTTGCTGCGCCTGTGAAAGCGCTTCCAAGGAAGGGTGCTGGCTAGCAAGAGCTTTCAGTGCTGGCACTTTTCATCTCTGAGCAATTGCTCGACGTTTGCAATTTCTCAGCTCGTGTCTACGAGACGGAAAGAGAAGGACCGTGACGTTTGGTGGCTAGAGAAGCGCAAAGCCCCAGTGTTGCTGTGCCTGTGAAAGCGCTTCCAAGGAAGGGTGCTGGCTAGCAACAGCTTTCAGTGCTGGCACTTTTCATCTCTGAGCAATTGCTCGACGTTTGCAATTTCTCAGCTCGTGTCTACGAGACGGAAAGAGAAGGAACGTGACGTTTGGTGCGTATAGAAGGGCAAAGCCCCAGTGTTGCTGCGCCTGTGAAAGCGCTTCCAAGGAAGGGTGCTGGCTAGCAACAGCTTTCAGTGCTGGCACTTTTCATCTCTGAGCAATTGCTCGACGTTTGCAATTTCTCAGCTCGTGTCTACGAGACGGAAAGAGAATGACTGTGACGTTTGCTGGCTAGAGAAGCGCAAAGCCCCAGTGTTGCTGTGCCTGTGAAAGCGCTTCCAAGGAAGGGTGCTGGCTAGCAAGAGCTTTCAGTGCTGGCACTTTTCATCTCTGAGCAATTGCTCGACGTTTGCAATTTCTCACCTGAGCTCTCTTTAGAGTGCGCGAGAGGATGAGCAGAAGATTAGGTGGCTAGAGAAGCCCAGAGCCCCAGTGTTCTTAGGCCTACAAAAGCGCTTCCAAGGAAGGGTGCTGGCTAGCAACAGCTTTCAGTGCTGGCACTTTTCATCGCTGAGCAATTGCTCGACGTTTGCAATTTCTCACCTGAGCTCTCTTTAGAATGCGCGAGAGGATGAGCAGAAGATTAGGTGGCTAGAGAAGCCCAGAGCCCCAGTGTTCTTAGGCCTACAAAAGCGCTTCCAAGGAAGGGTGCTGGCTAGCAACAGCTTTCAGTGCTGGCACTTTTCATCTCTGAGCAATTGCTCGACGTTTGCAATTTCTCACCTGAGCACTCTTTAGAGTGCGCGAGAGGATGAGCAGAAGATTAGGTGGCTAGAGAAGCCCAGAGCCCCACTGTTCTTAGGCCTACAAAAGCGCTTGCAAGGAAGGGTGCTGGCTAGCAACAGCTTTCAGTGCTGGCACTTTTCATCTCTGAGCAATTGCTCGACGTTTGCAATTTCTCAGCTCGTGTCTACGAGACGGAAAGAGAAGGACCGTGACGTTTGGTGGCTAGAGAAGCGCAAAGCCCCAGTGTTGTTGTGCCTGTGAAAGCGCTTCCAAGGAAGGGTGCTGGCTAGCAACAGCTTCCAGTGCTGGCACTTTTCATCTCTGAGCAATTGCTCGACATTTGCAATTTCTCAGCTCGTGTCTACGAGATGGAAAGAGAAGGACCTTGACGTTTGGTGAGTAGAGAAGCGCAAATTCCCAGTGTTGCTGTGCCTGTGAAAGCGCTTCCAAGGAAGGGTGCTGGCTAGCAAGAGCTTTCAGTGCTGGCACTTTTCATCTCTGAGCAATTGCTGGACGTTTGCAATTTCTCACCTGAGCTCTCTTTAGAGTGCGCGAGAGGATGAGCAGAAGCTTAGGTGGCTAGAGAAGCCCAGAGCCCCAGTGTTCTTAGGCCTACAAAAGCGCTTCCAAGGAAGGGTGCTGGCTAGCAAGAGCTTTCAGTGCTGGCACTTTTCATCTCTGAGCAATTGCTCGACGTTTGCAATTTCTCAGCTCGTATCTACGAGACGGAAAGAGAATGACCGTGACGTTTGGTGAGTAGAGAAGCGCAAAGCCCCAGTGTTGCTGTGCCTGTGAAAGCGCTTCCAAGGAAGGGTGCTGGCTAGAAAGAGCTTTCAGTGCTGGCACTTTTCCTCTCTGAGCAATTGCTCGACGTTTGCAATTTCTCAGCTCGTGTCTAGGAGACGGAAAGAGAATGACCGTGACGTTTGGTGGGTAGAGAAGCGCAAAGCCCCAGTGTTGTTGTGCCTGTGAAAGCGCTTCCAAGGAAGGGTGCTGGCTAGCAACAGCTTTCAGTGCTGGCACTTTTCATCTCTGAGCAATTGCTCGACGTTTGCAATTTCTCAGCTCGTGTCTACGAGACGGAAAGAGAATGACCGTGACGTTTGGTGGCTAGAGAAGCGCAAAGCCCCAGTGTTGCTGCGCCTGTGAAAGCGCTTCCAAGGAAGGGTGCTGGCTAGCAAGAGCTTTCAGTGCTGGCACTTTTCTTCTCTGAGCAATTGCTCGACGTTTGCAATTTCTCACCTGAGCTCTCTTTAGACTGCGCGAGAGGATGAGCAGAAGATTAGGTGGCTAGAGAAGCCCAGAGCCCAGTGTTCTAAGGGCAACAAAAGCGCTTCCAAGGAAGGGTGCTGGCTAGCAACAGCTTTCAGTGCTGGCACTTTTCATCTCTGAGCAATTGCTTGACGTTTGCAATTTCTCAGCTCGTGTCTACGAGACGGAAAGAGAGTGACCTTGATGTTTGGTGGGTAGAGAAGCGCAAAGCCCCAGTGTTGCTGCGCCTGTGAAAGCGCTTCCAAGGAAGGGTGCTGGCTAGCAACAGCTTTCAGTGCTGGCACTTTTCATCTCTGAGCAATTGCTCGACGTTTGCAATTTCTCACCTGAGCACTCTTTAGAGTGCGCGAGAGGATGAGCAGAAGATTAGGTGGCTAGAGAAGCCCAGAGCCCCACTGTTCTTAGGCCTACAAAAGCGCTTCCAAGGAAGGGTGCTGGCTAGCAACAGCTTTCAGTGCTGGCACTTTTCATCTCTGAGCAATTGCTCGACGTTTGCAATTTCTCAGCTCGTGTCTACGAGACGGAAAGAGAATGACCGTGACGTTTGGTGGCTAGAGAAGCGCAAAGCCCCAGTGTTGCTGCGCCTGTGAAAGCGCTTCCAAGGAAGGGTGCTGGCTAGCAACAGCTTTAAGTGCTGGCACTTTTCATCTCTGAGCAATTGCTCGACGTTTGCAATTTCTCAGCTCGTGTCTACGAGACGGAAAGAGAATGACCGTGACGTTTGGTGGCTAGAGAAGCGCAAAGCCCCAGTGTTGCTGTGCCTGTGAAAGCGCTTCCAAGGAAGGGTGCTGGCTAGCAACAGCTTTCAGTGCTGGCACTTTTCATCTCTGAGCAATTGCTCGACGTTTGCAATTTCTCAGCTCGTGTCTACGAGACGGAAAGAGAAGGACCGTGACGTTTGGTGGCTAGAGAAGCGCAAAGCCCCAGTGTTGCTGTGCCTGTGAAAGCGCTTCCAAGGAAGGGTGCTGGCTAGCAAGAGCTTTCAGTGCTGGCACTTTTCATCTCTGAGCAATTGCTCGACGTTTGCAATTTCTCACCTGAGCTCTCTTTAGAGTGCGCGAGAGGATGAGCAGAAGATTAGGTGGCTAGAGAAGCCCAGAGCCCCAGTGTTCTTAGGTCTACCAAAGCGCTTCCAAGGAAGGGTGCTGGCTAGCAACAGCTTTCAGTGCTGGCACTTTTCATCTCTGAGCAATTGCTCGACGTTTGCAATTTCTCAGCTCGTGTCTACGAGACGGAAAGAGAAGGACCTTGACGTTTGGTGAGTAGAGAAGCGCAAATTCCCAGTGTTGCTGTGCCTGTGAAAGCGCTTCCAAGGAAGGGTGCTGGCTAGCAACAGCTTTCAGTGCTGGCACTTTTCATCTCTGAGCAATTGCTCGACGTTTGCAATTTCTCAGCTCGTGTCTACGAGACGGAAAGAGAAGGACCGTGACGTTTGGTGGCTAGAGAAGCGCAAAGCCCCAGTGTTGCTGTGCCTGTGAAAGCGCTTCCAAGGAAGGGTGCTGGCTAGCAACAGCTTTCAGTGCTGGCACTTTTCATCTCTGAGCAATTGCTCGACGTTTGCAATTTCTCACCTGAGCTCTCTTTAGAGTGCGCGAGAGGATGAGCAGAAGCTTAGGTGGCTAGTGAAGCCCAGAGCCCCAGTGTTCTTAGGTCTACCAAAGCGCTTCCAAGGAAGGGTGCTGGCTAGCAACAGCTTTCAGTGCTGGCACTTTTCATCTCTGAGCAATTGCTCGACGTTTGCAATTTCTCAGCTCGTGTCTACGAGACGGAAAGAGAAGGACCTTGACGTTTGGTGAGTAGAGAAGCGCAAATTCCCAGTGTTGCTGTGCCTGTGAAAGCGCTTCCAAGGAAGGGTGCTGGCTAGCAACAGCTTTCAGTGCTGGCACTTTTCATCTCTGAGCAATTGCTCGACGTTTGCAATTTCTCACCTGAGCTCTCTTTAGAGTGCGCGAGAGGATGAGCAGAAGATGAGGTGGCTAGAGAAGCCCAGAGCCCCAGTGTTCTTAGGCCTACAAAAGCGCTTCCAAGGAAGGGGGCTGGCTAGCAACAGCTTTCAGTGCTGGCACTTTTCATCTCTGAGCAATTGCTCGACGTTTGCAATTTCTCAGCTCGTATCTACGAGACGGAAAGAGAATGACCGTGACGTTTGGTGAGTAGAGAAGCGCAAAGCCCCAGTGTTACTGCGCCTGTGAAAGCGCTTCCAAGGAAGGGTGCTGGCTAGCAAGAGCTTTCAGTGCTGGCACTTTTCCTCTCTGAGCAATTGCTCGACGTTTGCAATTTCTCAGCTCGTGTCTAGGAGACGGAAAGAGAATGACCGTGACGTTTGGTGGGTAGAGAAGCGCAAAGCCCCAGTGTTGTTGTGCCTGTGAAAGCGCTTACAAGGAAGGGTGCTGGCTAGCAACAGCTTTCAGTGCTGGCACTTTTCATCTCTGAGCAATTGCTCGACGTTTGCAATTTCTCAGCTCGTGTCTACGAGACGGAAAGAGAAGGACCGTGACGTTTGGTGGCTAGAGAAGCGCAAAGCCCCAGTGTTGCTGCGCCTGTGAAAGCGCTTCCAAGGAAGGGTGCTGGCTAGCAAGAGCTTTCAGTGCTGGCACTTTTCTTCTCTGAGCAATTGCTCGACGTTTGCAATTTCTCACCTGAGCTCTCTTTAGACTGCGCGAGAGGATGAGCAGAAGATGAGGTGGCTAGAGAAGCCCAGAGCCCAGTGTTCTAAGGGCAACAAAAGCGCTTCCAAGGAAGGGTGCTGGCTAGCAACAGCTTTCAGTGCTGGCACTTTTCATCTCTGAGCAATTGCTTGACGTTTGCAATTTCTCAGCTCGTGTCTACGAGACGGAAAGAGAGTGACCTTGATGTTTGGTGGGTAGAGAAGCGCAAAGCCCCAGTGTTGCTGCGCCTGTGAAAGCGCTTCCAAGGAAGGGTGCTGGCTAGCAACAGCTTTCAGTGCTGGCACTTTTCATCTCTGAGCAATTGCTGGACGTTTGCAATTTCTCACCTGAGCTCTCTTTAGAATGCGCGAGAGGATGAGCAGAAGATTAGGTGGCTAGAGAAGCCCAGAGCCCCAGTGTTCTTAGGTCTACCAAAGCGCTTCCAAGGAAGGGTGCTGGCTAGCAACAGCTTTCAGTGCTGGCACTTTTCATCTCTGAGCAATTGCTCGACGTTTGCAATTTCTCAGCTCGTGTCTACGAGACGGAAAGAGAAGGACCTTGACGTTTGGTGAGTAGAGAAGCGCAAATTCCCAGTGTTGCTGTGCCTGTGAAAGCGCTTCCAAGGAAGGGTGCTGGCTAGCAACAGCTTTCAGTGCTGGCACTTTTCATCTCTGAGCAATTGCTCGACGTTTGCAATTTCTCAGCTCGTGTCTAGGAGACGGAAAGAGAAGGACCGTGACGTTTGGTGGCTAGAGAAGCGCAAAGCCCCAGTGTTGCTGCGCCTGTGAAAGCGCTTCCAAGGAAGGGTGCTGGCTAGCAACAGCTTTCAGTGCTGGCACTTTTCATCTCTGAGCAATTGCTCGACGTTTGCAATTTCTCAGCTCGTGTCTACGAGACGGAAAGAGAATGACAGTGACGTTTGGTGGCTAGAGAAGCGCAAAGCCCCAGTGTTGCTGCGCCTGTGAAAGCGCTTCCAAGGAAGGGTGCTGGCTAGCAAGAGCTTTCAGTGCTGGCACTTTTCATCTCTGAGCAATTGCTCGACTTTTGTAATTTCTCACCTGAGCTCTCTTTAGAATGCGCGAGAGGATGAGCAGAAGATTAGGTGGCTAGAGAAGCCCAGAGCCCAGTGTTCTAAGGGCAACAAAAGCGCTTGCAAGGAAGGGTGCTGGCTAGCAACAGCTTTCAGTGCTGGCACTTTTCATCTCTGAGCAATTGCTTGACGTTTGCAATTTCTCAGCTCGTGTCTACGAGACGGAAAGAGAATGACCGTGACGTTTGGTGAGTAGAGAAGCGCAAAGCCCAGGTGTTACTGCGCCTGTGAAAGCGCTTCCAAGGAAGGGTGCTGGCTAGCAACAGCTTTCAGTGCTGGCACTTTTCATCTCTGAGCAATTGCTCGACGTTTGCAATTTCTCACCTGAGCTCTCTTTAGAATGCGCGAGAGGATGAACAGAAGATGAGGTGGCTAGAGAAGCCCAGAGCCCCAGTGTTCTTAGGCCTACAAAAGCGCTTCCAAGGAAGGGTGCTGGCTAGCAAGAGCTTTCAGTGCTGGCACTTTTCATCTCTGAGCAATTGCTCGACGTTTGCAATTTCTCACCTGAGCTCTCTTTAGAGTGCGCGAGAGGATGAGCAGAAGATTAGGTGGCTAGAGAAGCCCAGAGCCCCAGTGTTCTTAGGCCTACAAAAGCGCTTCCAAGGAAGGGTGCTGGCTAGCAAGAGCTTTCAGTGCTGGCACTTTTCCTCTCTGAGCAATTGCTCAACGTTTGCAATTTCTCAGCTCGTGTCTACGAGACGGAAAGAGAATGACCGTGACGTTTGGTGGCTAGAGAAGCGCAAAGCCCCAGTGTTGCTGTGCCTGTGAAAGCGCTTCCAAGGAAGGGTGCTGGCTAGCAACAGCTTTCAGTGCTGGCACTTTTCATCTCTGAGCAATTGCTCGACGTTTGCAATTTCTCAGCTCGTGTCTACGAGATGGAAAGAGAATGACCGTGACGTTTGGTGGCTAGAGAAGCGCAAAGCCCCAGTGTTCTTAGGTCTACCAAAGCGCTTCCAAGGAAGGGTGCTGGCTAGCAACAGCTTTCAGTGCTGGCACTTTTCATCTCTGAGCAATTGCTCGACGTTTGCAATTTCTCACCTGAGCACTCTTTAGAGTGCGCGAGAGGATGAGCAGAAGATTAGGTGGCTAGAGAAGCCCAGAGCCCCAGTGTTTTTAGGCCTACAAAAGCGCTTCCAAGGAAGGGTGCTGGCTAGCAAGAGCTTTCAGTGCTGGCACTTTTCATCTCTGAGCAATTGCTCGACGTTTGCAATTTCTCACCTGAGCTCTCTTTAGAGTGCGCGAGAGGATGAGCAGAAGATGAGGTGGCTAGAGAAGCCCAGAGCCCCAGTGTTCTTAGGTCTACCAAAGCGCTTCCAAGGAAGGGTGCTGGCTAGCAACAGCTTTCAGTGCTTGCACTTTTCATCTCTGAGCAATTGCTCGACGTTTGCAATTTCTCAGCTCGTGTCTACGAGACGGAAAGAGAAGGACCTTGACGTTTGGTGAGTAGAGAAGCGCAAATTCCCAGTGTTGCTGTGCCTGTGAAAGCGCTTCCAAGGAAGGGTGCTGGCTAGCAACAGCTTTCAGTGCTGGCACTTTTCATCTCTGAGCAATTGCTCGACGTTTGCAATTTCTCACCTGAGCTCTCTTTAGACTGCGCGAGAGGATGAGCAGAAGCTTAGGTGGCTAGAGAAGCCCAGAGCCCCATTGTTCTTAGGCCTACAAAAGCGCTTCCAAGGAAGGGTGCTGGCTAGCAAGAGCTTTCAGTGCTGGCACTTTTCATCTCTGAGCAATTGCTCGACGTTTGCAATTTCTCAGCTCGTGTCTACGAGACGGAAAGAGAAGGACCGTGACGTTTGGTGGCTAGAGAAGCGCAAAGCCCCAGTGTTGCTGCGCCTGTGAAAGCGCTTCCAAGGAAGGGTGCTGGCTAGCAACAGCTTTCAGTGCTGGCACTTTTCATCTCTGAGCAATTGCTGGACGTTTGCAATTTCTCACCTGAGCTCTCTTTAGAATGCGCGAGAGGATGAACAGAAGATTAGGTGGCTAGAGAAGCCCAGAGCCCCAGTGTTCTTAGGGCTACAAAATCGCTTCCAAGGAAGGGTGCTGGCTAGCAAGAGCTTTCAGTGCTGGCACTTTTCATCTCTGAGCAATTGCTCGACGTTTGCAATTTCTCACCTGAGCACTCTTTAGAGTGCGCGAGAGGATGAGCAGAAGATTAGGTGGCTAGAGAAGCCCAGAGCCCCAGTGTTCTTAGGCCTACAAAAGTGCTTCCAAGGAAGGGTGCTGGCTAGCAACAGCTTTCAGTGCTGGCACTTTTCATCTCTGAGCAATTGCTCGACGTTTGCAATTTCTCAGCTCGTGTCTACGAGACGGAAAGAGAATGACCGTGACGTTTGGTGGCTAGAGAAGCGCAAAGCCCCAGTGTTGCTGTGCCTGTGAAAGCGCTTCCAAGGAAGGGTGCTGGCTAGCAACAGCTTTCAGTGCTGGCACTTTTCATCTCTGAGCAATTGCTCGACGTTTGCAATTTCTCGGCTCGTGTCTACGAGACGGAAAGAGAATGACCGTGACGTTTGGTGGCTAGAGAAGCGCAAAGCCCCAGTGTTGCTGTGCCTGTGAAAGCGCTTCCAAGGAAGGGTGCTGGCTAGCAACAGCTTTCAGTGCTGGCACTTTTCATCTCTGAGCAATTGCTCGACGTTTGCAATTTCTCAGCTCGTGTCTACGAGACGGAAAGAGAAGGACCGTGACGTTTGGTGGCTAGAGAAGCGCAAAGCCCCAGTGTTGCTGTGCCTGTGAAAGCGCTTCCAAGGAAGGGTGCTGGCTAGCAACAGCTTTCAGTGCTGGCACTTTTCATCTCTGAGCAATTGCTCGACGTTTGCAATTTCTCACCTGAGCTCTCTTTAGAGTGCGCGAGAGGATGAGCAGAAGCTTAGGTGGCTAGAGAAGCCCAGAGCCCCAGTGTTCTTAGGTCTACCAAAGCGCTTCCAAGGAAGGGTGCTGGCTAGCAACAGCTTTCAGTGCTGGCACTTTTCATCTCTGAGCAATTGCTCGACGTTTGCAATTTCTCAGCTCGTGTCTACGAGACGGAAAGAGAAGGACCTTGACGTTTGGTGAGTAGAGAAGCGCAAATTCCCAGTGTTGCTGTGCCTGTGAAAGCGCTTCCAAGGAAGGGTGCTGGCTAGCAACAGCTTTCAGTGCTGGCACTTTTCATCTCTGAGCAATTGCTCGACGTTTGCAATTTCTCAGCTCGTGTCTAGGAGACGGAAAGAGAAGGACCGTGACGTTTGGTGGCTAGAGAAGCGCAAAGCCCCAGTGTTGCTGTGCCTGTGAAAGCGCTTCCAAGGAAGGGTGCTGGCTAGCAACAGCTTTCAGTGCTGGCACTTTTCATCTCTGAGCAATTGCTCGACGTTTGCAATTTCTCAGCTCGTGTCTACGAGATGGAAAGAGAATGACAGTGACGTTTGGTGGCTAGAGAAGCGCAAAGCCCCAGTGTTGCTGCGCCTGTGAAAGCGCTTCCAAGGAAGGGTGCTGGCTAGCAAGAGCTTTCAGTGCTGGCACTTTTCATCTCTGAGCAATTGCTCGACTTTTGTAATTTCTCACCTGAGCTCTCTTTAGAATGCGCGAGAGGATGAGCAGAAGATTAGGTGGCTAGAGAAGCCCAGAGCCCAGTGTTCTAAGGGCAACAAAAGCGCTTGCAAGGAAGGGTGCTGGCTAGCAACAGCTTTCAGTGCTGGCACTTTTCATCTCTGAGCAATTGCTTGACGTTTGCAATTTCTCAGCTCGTGTCTACGAGACGGAAAGAGAATGACCGTGACGTTTGGTGAGTAGAGAAGCGCAAAGCCGCAGTGTTGCTGCGCCTGTGAAAGCGCTTCCAAGGAAGGGTGCTGGCTAGCAACAGCTTTCAGTGCTGGCACTTTTCATCTCTGAGCAATTGCTCGACGTTTGCAATTTCTCACCTGAGCTCTCTTTAGAATGCGCGAGAGGATGAACAGAAGATTAGGTGGCTAGAGAAGCCCAGAGCCCCAGTGTTCTTAGGGCTACAAAAGCGCTTCCAAGGAAGGGGGCTGGCTAGCAAGAGCTTTCAGTGCTGGCACTTTTCATCTCTGAGCAATTGCTCGACGTTTGCAATTTCTCACCTGAGCACTCTTTAGAGTGCGCGAGAGGATGAGCAGAAGATTAGGTGGCTAGAGAAGCCCAGAGCCCCAGTGTTCTTAGGCCTACAAAAGCGCTTCCAAGGAAGGGTGCTGGCTAGCAAGAGCTTTCAGTGCTGGCACTTTTCTTCTCTGAGCAATTGCTCGACGTTTGCAATTTCTCAGCTCGTGTCTACGAGACGGAAAGAGAATGACCGTGACGTTTGGTGGCTAGAGAAGCGCAAAGCCCCAGTGTTGCTGTGCCTGTGAAAGCGCTTCCAAGGAAGGGTGCTGGCTAGCAAGAGCTTTCAGTGCTGGCACTTTTCATCTCTGAGCAATTGCTCGACGTTTGCAATTTCTCAGCTCGTGTCTACGAGATGGAAAGAGAATGACCGTGACGTTTGGTGGCTAGAGAAGCGCAAAGCCCCAGTGTTGCTGCGCCTGTGAAAGCGCTTCCAAGGAAGGGTGCTGGCTAGCAACAGCTTTCAGTGCTGGCACTTTTCATCTCTGAGCAATTGCTCGACGTTTGCAATTTCTCACCTGAGCTCTCTTTAGAGTGCGCGAGAGGATGAGCAGAAGCTTAGGTGGCTAGAGAAGCCCAGAGCCCCAGTGTTCTTAGGTCTACCAAAGCGCTTCCAAGGAAGGGTGCTGGCTAGCAAGAGCTTTCAGTGCTGGCACTTTTCATCTCTGAGCAATTGCTCGACGTTTGCAATTTCTCAGCTCGTGTCTACGAGACGGAAAGAGAAGGACCTTGACGTTTGGTGAGTAGAGAAGCGCAAATTCCCAGTGTTGCTGTGCCTGTGAAAGCGCTTCCAAGGAAGGGTGCTGGCTAGCAACAGCTTTCAGTGCTGGCACTTTTCCTCTCTGAGCAATTGCTCGACGTTTGCAATTTCTCACCTGAGCTCTCTTTAGAGTGCGCGAGAGGATGAGCAGAAGCTTAGGTGGCTAGAGAAGCCCAGAGCCCCAGTGTTCTTAGGCCTACAAAAGCGCTTGCAAGGAAGGGTGCTGGCTAGCAAGAGCTTTCAGTGCTGGCACTTTTCATCTCTGAGCAATTGCTCGACGTTTGCAATTTCTCAGCTCGTGTCTACGAGACGGAAAGAGAAGGACCGTGACGTTTGGTGGGTAGAGAAGCGCAAAGCCCCAGTGTTGCTGCGCCTGTGAAAGCGCTTCCAAGGAAGGGTGCTGGCTAGCAACAGCTTTCAGTGCTGGCACTTTTCCTCTCTGAGCAATTGCTCGACGTTTGCAATTTCTCAGCTCGTGTCTACGAGACGGAAAGAGAATGACCGTGACGTTTGGTGGGTAGAGAAGCGCAAAGCCCCAGTGTTGCTGTGCCTGTGAAAGCGCTTCCAAGGAAGGGTGCTGGCTAGCAAGAGCTTTCAGTGCTGGCACTTTTCATCTCTGAGCAATTGCTCGACGTTTGCAATTTCTCAGCTCGTGTCTACGAGACGGAAAGAGAATGACCGTGACGTTTGGTGGCTAGAGAAGCGCAAAGCCCCAGTGTTGCTGCGCCTGTGAAAGCGCTTCCAAGGAAGGGTGCTGGCTAGCAACAGCTTTCAGTGCTGGCACTTTTCATCTCTGAGCAATTGCTCGACGTTTGTAATTTCTCACCTGAGCTCTCTTTAGAATGCGCGAGAGGATGAACAGAAGATGAGGTGGCTAGAGAAGCCCAGAGCCCAGTGTTCTAAGGGCAACAAAAGCGCTTCCAAGGAAGGGTGCTGGCTAGCAAGAGCTTTCAGTGCTGGCACTTTTCATCTCTGAGCAATTGCTTGACGTTTGCAATTTCTCAGCTCGTGTCTACGAGACGGAAAGAGAATGACCGTGACGTTTGGTGGCTAGAGAAGCGCAAAGCCCAGGTGTTACTACGCCTGTGAAAGCGCTTCCAAGGAAGGGTGCTGGCTAGCAACAGCTTTCAGTGCTGGCACTTTTCATCTCTGAGCAATTGCTCGACGTTTGCAATTTCTCACCTGAGCTCTCTTTAGAATGCGCGAGAGGATGAGCAGAAGATGAGGTGGCTAGGGAAGCCCAGAGCCCCAGTGTTCTAAGGGCAACAAAAGCACTTCCAAGGAAGGGTGCTGGCTAGCAACAGCTTTCAGTGCTGGCCCTTTTCCTCTCTGAGCAATTGCTCGACGTTTGCAATTTCTCAGCTCGTGTCTACGAGACGGAGAGATACTGACCGTGACGTTTGGTGGCTAGAGAAGCGCAAAGCCCCAGTGTTGCTGCGCCTGTGAAAGCGCTTCCAAGGAAGGGTGCTGGCTAGCAACAGCTTTCAGTGCTGGCACTTTTCATCTCTGAGTAATTGCTCGACGTTTGTAATTTGTCAGCTCGTGTCCACGAGACGGAAAGAGAATGACCGTGACGTTTGGTGAGTAGAGAAGCGCAAAGCCCCAGTGTTGCTGTGCCTGTGAAAGCGCTTCCAAGGAAGGGTGCTGGCTAGCAAGAGCTTTCAGTGCTGGCACTTTTCATCTCTGAGCAATTGCTCGACGTTTGCAATTTCTCAGCTCGTGTCTACGAGACGGAAAGAGAATGACCGTGACGTTTGGTGCGTATAGAAGCGCAAATTCCCAGTGTTGCTGTGCCTGTGAAAGCGCTTCCAAGGAAGGGTGCTGGCTAGCAACAGCTTTCAGTGCTGGCACTTTTCATCTCTGAGCAATTGCTCGACGTTTGCAATTTCTCAGCTCGTGTCTACGAGACGGAAAGAGAAGGACCGTGACGTTTGGTGCGTATAGAAGCGCAAAGCCCCAGTGTTGCTGCGCCTGTGAAAGCGCTTCCAAGGAAGGGTGCTGGCTAGCAACAGCTTTCAGTGCTGGCACTTTTCATCTCTGAGCAATTGCTCGACGTTTGCAATTTCTCAGCTCGTGTCTACGAGACGGAGAGATAGTGACCGTGACGTTTGGTGGCTAGAGAAGCGCAAAGCCCCAGTGTTGCTGCGCCTGTGAAAGCACTTCCAAGGAAGGGTGCTGGCTAGCAAGAGCTTTCAGTGCTGGCACTTTTCATCTCTGAGCAATTGCTCGACGTTTGTAATTTCTCACCTGAGCTCTCTTTAGAATGCGCGAGAGGATGAGCAGAAGATTAGGTGGCTAGAGAAGCCCAGAGCCCAGTGTTCTAAGGGCAACAAAAGCGCTTCCAAGGAAGGGTGCTGGCTAGCACCAGCTTTCAGTGCTGGCACTTTTCATCTCTGAGCAATTGCTTGACGTTTGCAATTTCTCAGCTCGTGTCTACGAGACGGAAAGAGAGTGACCTTGATGTTTGGTGAGTAGAGAAGCGCAAAGCCCCAGTGTTACTGCGCCTGTGAAAGCGCTTCCAAGGAAGGGTGCTGGCTAGCAACAGCTTTCAGTGCTGGCACTTTTCATCTCTGAGCAATTGCTCGACGTTTGCAATTTCTCACCTGAGCTCTCTTTAGAATGCGCGAGAGGATGAACAGAAGATGAGGTGGCTAGAGAAGCCCAGAGCCCCAGTGTTCTTAGGCCTACAAAAGCGCTTCCAAGGAAGGGTGCTGGCTAGCAAGAGCTTTCAGTGCTGGCACTTTTCATCTCTGAGCAATTGCTCGACGTTTGCAATTTCTCACCTGAGCACTCTTTAGAGTGCGCGAGAGGATGAGCAGAAGATTAGGTGGCTAGAGAAGCCCAGAGCCCCAGTGTTCTTAGGCCTACAAAAGCGCTTCCAAGGAAGGGTGCTGGCTAGCAACAGCTTTCAGTGCTGGCACTTTTCATCTCTGAGCAATTGCTCGACGTTTGCAATTTCTCAGCTCGTGTCTACGAGACGGAAAGAGAATGACCGTGATGTTTGGTGCGTATAGAAGCGCAAAGCCCCAGTGTTGCTGCGCCTGTGAAAGCGCTTCCAAGGAAGGGTGCTGGCTAGCAAGAGCTTTCAGTGCTGGCACTTTTCATCTCTGAGCAATTGCTCGACGTTTGCGATTTCTCAGCTCGTGTCTAGGAGACGGAAAGAGAATGACCGTGACGTTTGGTGGCTAGAGAAGCGCAAAGCCCCAGTGTTGCTGTGCCTGTGAAAGCGCTTCCAAGGAAGGGTGCTGGCTAGCAACAGCTTTCAGTGCTGGCACTTTTCATCTCTGAGCAATTGCTCGACGTTTGCAATTTCTCAGCTCGTGTCTACGAGATGGAAAGAGAATGACCGTGACATTTGGTGGCTAGAGAAGCGCAAAGCCCCAGTGTTGCTGCGCCTGTGAAAGCGCTTCCAAGGAAGGGTGCTGGCTAGCAACAGCTTTCAGTGCTGGCACTTTTCATCTCTGAGCAATTGCTCGACGTTTGCAATTTCTCACCTGAGCTCTCTTTAGACTGCGCGAGAGGATGAGCAGAAGCTTAGGTGGCTAGAGAAGCCCAGAGCCCCAGTGTTCTTAGGCCTACAAAAGCGATTCCAAGGAAGGGTGCTGGCTAGCAAGAGCTTTCAGTGCTGGCACTTTTCATCTCTGAGCAATTGCTCGACGTTTGCAATTTCTCAGCTCGTGTCTACGAGACGGAAAGAGAATGACCGTGACGTTTGGTGGCTAGAGAAGCGCAAAGCCCCAGTGTTGCTGTGCCTGTGAAAGCGCTTCCAAGGAAGGGTGCTGGCTAGCAAGAGCTTTCAGTGCTGGCACTTTTCGTCTCTGAGCAATTGCTCGACGTTTGCAATTTCTCAGCTCGTGTCTAGGAGACGGAAAGAGAATGACCGTGACGTTTGGTGGGTAGAGAAGCGCAAAGCCCCAGTGTTGTTGTGCCTGTGAAAGCGCTTCCAAGGAAGGGTGCTGGCTAGCAACAGCTTTCAGTGCTGGCACTTTTCATCTCTGAGCAATTGCTCGACGTTTGCAATTTCTCAGCTCGTGTCTACGAGACGGAAAGAGAATGACCGTGACGTTTGGTGGCTAGAGAAGCGCAAAGCCCCAGTGTTGCTGCGCCTGTGAAAGCGCTTCCAAGGAAGGGTGCTGGCTAGCAACAGCTTTCAGTGCTGGCACTTTTCATCTCTGAGCAATTGCTCGACGTTTGCAATTTCTCACCTGAGCTCTCTTTAGAGTGCGCGAGAGGATGAGCAGAAGATTAGGTGGCTAGAGAAGCCCAGAGCCCCAGTGTTCTTAGGCCTACAAAAGCGCTTCCAAGGAAGGGTGCTGGCTAGCAACAGCTTCCAGTGCTGGCACTTTTCATCTCTGAGCAATTGCTCGACGTTTGCAATTTCTCAGCTCGTGTCTACGAGATGGAAAGAGAAGGACCGTGACGTTTGGTGGGTAGAGAAGCGCAAAGCCCCAGTGTTGCTGCGCCTCTGAAAGCGCTTCCAAGGAAGGGTGCTGGCTAGCAACAGCTTTCAGTGCTGGCACTTTTTCTCTCTGAGCAATTGCTCGATGTTTGCAATTTCTCAGCTCGTGTCTACGAGACGGAAAGAGAAGGACCTTGACGTTTGGTGAGTAGAGAAGCGCAAATTCCCAGTGTTGCTGTGCCTGTGAAAGCGCTTCCAAGGAAGGGTGCTGGCTAGCAAGAGCTTTCAGTGCTGGCACTTTTCATCTCTGAGCAATTGCTCGACGTTTGCAATTTCTCACCTGAGCTCTCTTTAGAGTGCGCGAGAGGATGAGCAGAAGCTTAGGTGGCTAGAGAAGCCCAGAGCCCCAGTGTTCTTAGGCCTACAAAAGCGCTTCCAAGGAAGGGTGCTGGCTAGCAAGAGCTTTCAGTGCTGGCACTTTTCATCTCTGAGCAATTGCTCGACGTTTGCAATTTCTCAGCTCGTGTCTACGAGACGGAAAGAGAATGACCGTGACGTTTGGTGGCTAGAGAAGCGCAAAGCCCCAGTGTTGCTGTGCCTGTGAAAGCGCTTCCAAGGAAGGGTGCTGGCTAGCAAGAGCTTTCAGTGCTGGCACTTTTTCTCTCTGAGCAATTGCTCGACGTTTGCAATTTCTCAGCTCGTGTCTAGGAGACGGAAAGAGAATGACCGTGACGTTTGGTGGCTAGAGAAGCGCAAAGCCCCAGTGTTGTTGTGCCTGTGAAAGCGCTTCCAAGGAAGGGTGCTGGCTAGCAACAGCTTTCAGTGCTGGCACTTTTCATCTCTGAGCAATTGCTCGACGTTTGCAATTTCTCAGCTCGTGTCTAGGAGACGGAAAGAGAATGACCGTGACGTTTGGTGGCTAGAGAAGCGCAAAGCCCCAGTGTTGCTGCGCCTGTGAAAGCGCTTCCAAGGAAGGGTGCTGGCTAGCAACAGCTTTCAGTGCTGGCACTTTTCATCTCTGAGCAATTGCTCGACGTTTGCAATTTCTCACCTGAGCTCTCTTTAGAATGCGCGAGAGGATGAACAGAAGATTAGGTGGCTAGAGAAGCCCAGAGCCCCAGTGTTCTTAGGGCTACAAAAGCGCTTCCAAGGAAGGGTGCTGGCTAGCAAGAGCTTTCAGTGCTGGCACTTTTCATCTCTGAGCAATTGCTCGACGTTTGCAATTTCTCAGCTCGTGTCTACGAGACGGAGAGATAGTGACCGTGACGTTTGGTGGGTAGAGAAGCGCAAAGCCCCAGTGTTGCTGCGCCTGTGAAAGCGCTTCCAAGGAAGGGTGCTGGCTAGCAAGAGCTTTCAGTGCTGGCACTTTTCATCTCTGAGCAATTGCTCGACGTTTGTAATTTCTCAGCTCGTGTCTAGGAGACGGAAAGAGAATGACCGTGACGTTTGGTGAGTAGAGAAGCGCAAAGCCCCAGTGTTGCTGTGCCTGTGAAAGCGCTTCCAAGGAAGAGTGCTGGCTAGCAACAGCTTTCAGTGCTGGCACTTTTCATCTCTGAGCAATTGCTCGACGTTTGCAATTTCTCAGCTCGTGTCTACGAGACGGAAAGAGAATGACCGTGACGTTTGGTGCGTATAGAAGCGCAAAGCCCCAGTGTTGCTGCGCCTGTGAAAGCGCTTCCAAGGAAGGGTGCTGGCTAGCAACAGCTTTCAGTGCTGGCACTTTTCATCTCTGAGCAATTGCTCGACGTTTGCAATTTCTCAGCTCGTGTCTACGAGACGGAGAGATAGTGACCGTGACGTTTGGTGGCTAGAGAAGTGCAAAGCCCCAGTGTTGCTGCACCTGTGAAAGCGCTTCCAAGGAAGGGTGCTGGCTAGCAACAGCTTTCAGTGCTGGCACTTTTCATCTCTGAGCAATTGCTCGACGTTTGCAATTTCTCACCTGAGCTCTCTTTAGAGTGCGCGAGAGGATGAGCAGAAGAATAGGTGGCTAGAGAAGCCCAGAGCCCCAGTGTTCTAATGGCAACAAAAGCACTTCCAAGGAAGGGTGCTGGCTAGCAACAGCTTTCAGTGCTGGCACTTTTCATCTCTGAGCAATTGCTCGACGTTTGCAATTTCTCGGCTTGTGTCTAGGAGACGGAAAGAGAATGACCGTGACGTTTTGTGGGTAGAGAAGCGCAAAGCCCCAGTGTTGCTGCGCCTGTGAAAGCGCTTCCAAGAAGGGTGCTGGCTAGCAAGAGCTTTCAGTGCTGGCACTTTTCATCTCTGAGCAATTGCTCGACGTTTGCAATTTCTCAGCTCGTGTATACGAGACGGAAAGAGAATGACCGTGACGTTTGGTGGCTAGAGAAGCGCAAAGCCCCAGTGTTGCTGCGCCTGTGAAAGCGCTTCCAAGGAAGGGTGCTGGCTAGCAACAGCTTTCAGTGCTGGCACTTTTCATCTCTGAGCAATTGCTCGACGTTTGCAATTTCTCACCTGAGCTCTCTTTAGAGTGCGCGAGAGGATGAGCAGAAGATTAGGTGGCTAGAGAAGCCCAGAGCCCCAGTGTTCTTAGGCCTACAAAAGCGCTTCCAAGGAAGGGTGCTGGCTAGCAACAGCTTCCAGTGCTGGCACTTTTCATCTCTGAGCAATTGCTCGACGTTTGCAATTTCTCAGCTCGTGTCTACGAGACGGAAAGAGAAGGACCGTGACGTTTGGTGGGTAGAGAAGCGCAAAGCCCCAGTGTTGCTGCGCCTGTGAAAGCGCTTCCAAGGAAGGGTGCTGGCTAGCAACAGCTTTCAGTGCTGGCACTTTTCCTCTCTGAGCAATTGCTCGACGTTTGCAATTTCTCAGCTCGTGTCTAGGAGACGGAAAGAGAATGACTGTGACGTTTGCTGGCTAGAGAAGCGCAAAGCCCCAGTGTTGCTGTGCCTGTGAAAGCGCTTCCAAGGAAGGGTGCTGGCTAGCAAGAGCTTTCAGTGCTGGCACTTTTCATCTCTGAGCAATTGCTCGACGTTTGCAATTTCTCACCTGAGCTCTCTTTAGAGTGCGCGAGAGGATGAGCAGAAGATTAGGTGGCTAGAGAAGCCCAGAGCCCCAGTGTTCTTAGGCCTACAAAAGCGCTTCCAAGGAAGGGTGCTGGCTAGCAACAGCTTTCAGTGCTGGCACTTTTCATCTCTGAGCAATTGCTCGACGTTTGCAATTTCTCAGCTCGTGTCTACGAGACGGAAAGAGAATGACCGTGACGTTTGGTGGGTAGAGAAGCGCAAAGCCCCAGTGTTGCTGCGCCTGTGAAAGCGCTTCCAAGGAAGGGTGCTGGCTAGCAACAGCTTTCAGTGCTGGCACTTTTCATCTCTGAGCAATTGCTCGACGTTTGCAATTTCTCAGCTCATGTCTACGAGACGGAAAGAGAAGGACCGTGACGTTTGGTGGCTAGAGAAGCGCAAATTCCCAGTGTTGCTGTGCCTGTGAAAGCGCTTCCAAGGAAGGGTGCTGGCTAGCAACAGCTTTCAGTGCTGGCACTTTTCATCTCTGAGCAATTGCTGGACGTTTGCAATTTCTCAGCTCGTGTCTAGGAGACGGAAAGAGAAGGACCGTGACGTTTGGTGGCTAGAGAAGCGCAAAGCCCCAGTGTTGCTGTGCCTGTGAAAGCGCTTCCAAGGAAGGGTGCTGGCTAGCAACAGCTTTCAGTGCTGGCACTTTTCATCTCTGAGCAAGTGCTCGACGTTTGCAATTTCTCAGCTCGTGTCTACGAGACGGAAAGAGAATGACCGTGACGTTTGGTGGCTAGAGAAGCGCAAAGCCCCAGTGTTGCTGCGCCTGTGAAAGCACTTCCAAGGAAGGGTGCTGGCTAGCAAGAGCTTTCAGTGCTGGCACTTTTCATCTCTGAGCAATTGCTCGACGTTTGCAATTTCTCACCTGAGCTCTCTTTAGAATGCGCGAGAGGATGAGCAGAAGATTAGGTGGCTAGAGAAGCCAGAGCCCAGTGTTCTAAGGGCAACAAAAGCGCTTCCAAGGAAGGGTGCTGGCTAGCAACAGCTTTCAGTGCTGGCACTTTTCATCTCTGAGCAATTGCTCGACGTTTGCAATTTCTCAGCTCGTGTCTACGAGACGGAAAGAGAGTGACCTTGATGTTTGGTGAGTAGAGAAGCGCAAAGCCCAGGTGTTACTGCGCCTGTGAAAGCGCTTCCAAGGAAGGGTGCTGGCTAGCAACAGCTTTCAGTGCTGGCACTTTTCATCTCTGAGCAATTGCTCGACGTTTGCAATTTCTCACCTGAGCTCTCTTTAGAATGCGCGAGAGGATGAACAGAAGATTAGGTGGCTAGAGAAGCCCAGAGCCCCAGTGTTCTTAGGCCTACAAAAGTGCTTCCAAGGAAGGGTGCTGGCTAGCAAGAGCTTTCAGTGCTGGCACTTTTCATCTCTGAGCAATTGCTCGACGTTTGCAATTTCTCACCTGAGCACTCTTTAGAATGCGCGAGAGGATGAGCAGAAGATTAGGTGGCTAGAGAAGCGCAAAGCCCCAGTGTTCTTAGGCCTACAAAAGCGCATCCAAGGAAGGGTGCTGGCTAGCAACAGCTTTCAGTGCTGGCACTTTTCATCTCTGAGCAATTGCTCGACGTTTGCAATTTCTCAGCTCGTGTATACGAGACGGAAAGAGAATGACCGTGACGTTTGGTGGCTAGAGAAGCGCAAAGCCCCAGTGTTGCTGTGCCTGTGAAAGCGCTTCCAAGGAAGGGTGCTGGCTAGCAACAGCTTTCAGTGCTGGCACTTTTCATCTCTGAGCAATTGCTCGACGTTTGCAATTTCTCACCTGAGCTCTCTTTAGAGTGCGCGAGAGGATGAGCAGAAGCTTAGGTGGCTAGAGAAGCCCAGAGCCCCAGTGTTCTTAGGCCTACAAAAGCGCTTCCAAGGAAGGGTGCTGGCTAGCAACAGCTTTCAGTGCTGGCACTTTTCATCTCTGAGCAATTGCTCGACGTTTGCAATTTCTCAGCTCGTGTCTACGAGACGGAAAGAGAAGGACCTTGACGTTTGGTGAGTAGAGAAGCGCAAATTCCCAGTGTTGCTGTGCCTGTGAAAGCGCTTCCAAGGAAGGGTGCTGGCTAGCAACAGCTTTCAGTGCTGGCACTTTTCATCTCTGAGCAATTGCTCGACGTTTGCAATTTCTCACCTGAGCTCTCTTTAGAGTGCGCGAGAGGATGAGCAGAAGCTTAGGTGGCTAGAGAAGCCCAGAGCCCCAGTGTTCTTAGGCCTACAAAAGCGCTTCCAAGGAAGGGTGCTGGCTAGCAACAGCTTTCAGTGCTGGCACTTTTCATCTCTGAGCAATTGCTCGACGTTTGCAATTTCTCAGCTCGTGTCTACGAGACGGAAAGAGAAGGACCGTGACGTTTGGTGCGTATAGAAGCGCAAAGCCCCAGTGTTGCTGCGCCTGTGAAAGCGCTTCCAAGGAAGGGTGCTGGCTAGCAACAGCTTTCAGTGCTGGCACTTTTCATCTCTGAGCAAATGCTCGACGTTTGCAATTTCTCAGCTCGTGTCTAGGAGACGGAAAGAGAATGACCGTGACGTTTGGTGGGTAGAGAAGTGCAAAGCCCCAGTGTTGCTGCGCCTGTGAAAGCGCTTCCAAGGAAGGGTGCTGGCTAGCAACAGCTTTCAGTGCTGGCACTTTTCATCTCTGAGCAATTGCTCGACGTTTGCAATTTCTCAGCTCGTGTCTACGAGACGGAAAGAGAATGACCGTGACGTTTGGTGGCTAGAGAAGCGCAAAGCCCCAGTGTTGCTGCGCCTGTGAAAGCGCTTCCAAGGAAGGGTGCTGGCTAGCAAGAGCTTTCAGTGCTGGCACTTTTCATCTCTGAGCAATTGCTTGACGTTTGCAATTTCTCAGCTCGTGTCTACGAGACGGAAAGAGAGTGACCTTGATGTTTGGTGAGTAGAGAAGCGCAAAGCCCAGGTGTTACTGCGCCTGTGAAAGCGCTTCCAAGGAAGGGTGCTGGCTAGCAACAGCTTTCAGTGCTGGCACTTTTCATCTCTGAGCAATTGCTCGACGTTTGCAATTTCTCACCTGAGCTCTCTTTAGAATGCGCGAGAGGATGAACAGAAGATTAGGTGGCTAGAGAAGCCCAGAGCCCCAGTGTTCTTAGGCCTACAAAAGTGCTTCCAAGGAAGGGTGCTGGCTAGCAAGAGCTTTCAGTGCTGGCACTTTTCATCTCTGAGCAATTGCTCGACGTTTGCAATTTCTCACCTGAGCACTCTTTAGAATGCGCGAGAGGATGAGCAGAAGATTAGGTGGCTAGAGAAGCCCAGAGCCCCAGTGTTCTTAGGCCTACAAAAGCGCTTCCAAGGAAGGGTGCTGGCTAGCAACAGCTTTCAGTGCTGGCACTTTTCATCTCTGAGCAATTGCTCGACGTTTGCAATTTCTCAGCTCGTGTATACGAGACGGAAAGAGAATGACCGTGACGTTTGGTGGCTAGAGAAGCGCAAAGCCCCAGTGTTGCTGTGCCTGTGAAAGCGCTTCCAAGGAAGGGTGCTGGCTAGCAACAGCTTTCAGTGCTGGCACTTTTCATCTCTGAGCAATTGCTCGACGTTTGCAATTTCTCACCTGAGCTCTCTTTAGAGTGCGCGAGAGGATGAGCAGAAGCTTAGGTGGCTAGAGAAGCCCAGAGCCCCAGTGTTCTTAGGTCTACCAAAGCGCTTCCAAGGAAGGGTGCTGGCTAGCAACAGCTTTCAGTGCTGGCACTTTTCATCTCTGAGCAATTGCTCGACGTTTGCAATTTCTCAGCTCGTGTCTACGAGACGGAAAGAGAAGGACCTTGACGTTTGGTGAGTAGAGAAGCGCAAATTCCCAGTGTTGCTGTTGCTGTGAAAGCGCTTCCAAGGAAGGGTGCTGGCTAGCAACAGCTTTCAGTGCTGGCCCTTTTCATCTCTGAGCAATTGCTCGACGTTTGCAATTTCTCACCTGAGCTCTCTTCAGAGTGCGCGAGAGGATGAGCAGAAGCTTAGGTGGCTAGAGAAGCCCAGAGCCCCAGTGTTCTTAGGCCTACAAAAGCGCTTCCAAGGAAGGGTGCTGGCTAGCAACAGCTTTCAGTGCTGGCACTTTTCATCTCTGAGCAATTGCTCGACGTTTGCAATTTCTCAGCTCGTGTCTACGAGACGGAAAGAGAAGGACCGTGACGTTTGGTGCGTATAGAAGCGCAAAGCCCCAGTGTTGCTGCGCCTGTGAAAGCGCTTCCAAGGAAGGGTGCTGGCTAGCAACAGCTTTCAGTGCTGGCACTTTTCATCTCTGAGCAAATGCTCGACGTTTGCAATTTCTCAGCTCGTGTCTAGGAGACGGAAAGAGAATGACCGTGACGTTTGGTGGCTAGAGAAGCGCAAAGCCCCAGTGTTGCTGCGCCTGTGAAAGCGCTTCCAAGGAAGGGTGCTGGCTAGCAACAGCTTTCAGTGCTGGCACTTTTCATCTCTGAGCAATTGCTCGACGTTTGCAATTTCTCAGCTCGTGTCTACGAGACGGAAAGAGAATGACCGTGACGTTTGGTGCGTATAGAAGCGCAAAGCCCCAGTGTTGCTGCGCCTGTGAAAGCGCTTCCAAGGAAGGGTGCTGGCTAGCAAGAGCTTTCAGTGCTGGCACTTTTCATCTCTGAGCAATTGCTCGACGTTTGTAATTTCTCACCTGAGCTCTCTTTAGAATGCGCGAGAGGATGAGCAGAAGATGAGGTGGCTAGAGAAGCCCAGAGCCCAGTGTTCTAAGGGCAACAAAAGCGCTTCCAAGGAAGGGTGCTGGCTAGCAAGAGCTTTCAGTGCTGGCACTTTTCATCTCTGAGCAATTGCTCGACGTTTGCAATTTCTCAGCTCATGTCTACGAGACGGAAAGAGAATGACCGTGACGTTTGGTGGCTAGAGAAGCGCAAAGCCCAGGTGTTACTGCGCCTGTGAAAGCGCTTCCAAGGAAGGGTGCTGGCTAGCAACAGCTTTCAGTGCTGGCACTTTTCATCTCTGAGCAATTGCTCGACGTTTGCAATTTCTCACCTGAGCTCTCTTTAGAATGCGCGAGAGGATGAACAGAAGATTAGGTGGCTAGAGAAGCCCAGAGCCCCAGTGTTCTTAGGGCTACAAAAGCGCTTCCAAGGAAGGGTGCTGGCTAGCAACAGCTTTCAGTGCTGGCACTTTTCATCTCTGAGCAATTGCTCGACGTTTGCAATTTCTCAGCTCGTGTCTACGAGATGGAGAGATAGTGACCGTGACGTTTGGTGGGTAGAGAAGCGCAAAGCCCCAGTGTTGCTGCGCCTGTGAAAGCGCTTCCAAGGAAGGGTGCTGGCTAGCAACAGCTTTCAGTGCTGGCACTTTTCATCTCTGAGCAATTGCTCGACGTTTGCAATTTCTCACATGAGCTCTCTTTAGAGTGCGCGAGAGGATGAGCAGAAGCTTAGGTGGCTAGAGAAGCCCAGAGCCCCAGTGTTCTAAGGGCAACAAAAGCACTTCCAAGGAAGGGTGCTGGCTAGCAACAGCTTTCAGTGCTGGCCCTTTTCCTCTCTGAGCAATTGCTCGACGTTTGCAATTTCTCAGCTCGTGTCTACGAGACGGAGAGATACTGACCGTGACGTTTGGTGGCTAGAGAAGCGCAAAGCCCCAGTGTTGCTGCGCCTGTGAAAGCGCTTCCAAGGAAGGGTGCTGGCTAGCAACAGCTTTCAGTGCTGGCACTTTTCATCTCTGAGCAATTGCTCGACGTTTGTAATTTCTCAGCTCGTGTCTACGAGACGGAAAGAGAATGACCGTGACGTTTGGTGAGTAGAGAAGCGCAAAGCCCCAGTGTTGCTGTGCCTGTGAAAGCGCTTCCAAGGAAGGGTGCTGGCTAGCAACAGCTTTCAGTGCTGGCACTTTTCATCTCTGAGCAATTGCTCGACGTTTGCAATTTCTCAGCTCGTGTCTACGAGACGGAAAGAGAATGACCGTGACGTTTGGTGCGTATAGAAGCGCAAATTCCCAGTGTTGCTGTGCCTGTGAAAGCGCTTCCAAGGAAGGGTGCTGGCTAGCAACAGCTTTCAGTGCTGGCACTTTTCATCTCTGAGCAATTGCTCGACGTTTGCAATTTCTCAGCTCGTGTCTACGAGACGGAAAGAGAAGGACCGTGACGTTTGGTGGATAGAGAAGCGCAAAGCCCCAGTGTTACTGCGCCTGTGAAAGCGCTTGCAAGGAAGGGTGCTGGCTAGCAACAGCTTTCAGTGCTGGCACTTTTCATCTCTGAGCAATTGCTCGACGTTTGCAATTTCTCAGCTCGTGTCTACGAGACGGAGAGATAGTGACCGTGACGTTTGGTGGCTAGAGAAGTGCAAAGCCCCAGTGTTGCTGCGCCTGTGAAAGCGCTTCCAAGGAAGGGTGCTGGCTAGCAACAGCTTTCAGTGCTGGCACTTTTCATCTCTGAGCAATTGCTCGACGTTTGCAATTTCTCAGCTCGTGTCTAGGAGACGGAAAGAGAAGGACCGTGACGTTTGGTGGATAGAGAAGCGCAAAGCCACAGTGTAGCTGTGCCTGTGAAAGCGCTTCCAAGGAAGGGTGCTGGCTAGCAACAGCTTTCAGTGCTGGCACTTTTCCTCTCTGAGCAATTGCTCGACGTTTGCAATTTCTCACCTGAGCTCTCTTTAGAGTGCGCGAGAGGATGAACAGAAGATTAGGTGGCTAGAGAAGCCCAGAGCCCCAGTGTTCTTAGGCCTACAAAAGTGCTTCCAAGGAAGGGTGCTGGCTAGCAAGAGCTTTCAGTGCTGGCACTTTTCATCTCTGAGCAATTGCTCGACGTTTGCAATTTCTCACCTGAGCACTCTTTAGAATGCGCGAGAGGATGAGCAGAAGATTAGGTGGCTAGAGAAGCCCAGAGCCCCAGTGTTCTTAGGCCTACAAAAGCGCTTCCAAGGAAGGGTGCTGGCTAGCAACAGCTTTCAGTGCTGGCACTTTTCATCTCTGAGCAATTGCTCGACGTTTGCAATTTCTCAGCTCGTGTATACGAGACGGAAAGAGAATGACCGTGACGTTTGGTGGCTAGAGAAGCGCAAAGCCCCAGTGTTGCTGTGCCTGTGAAAGCGCTTCCAAGGAAGGGTGCTGGCTAGCAACAGCTTTCAGTGCTGGCACTTTTCATCTCTGAGCAATTGCTCGACGTTTGCAATTTCTCACCTGAGCTCTCTTTAGAGTGCGCGAGAGGATGAGCAGAAGCTTAGGTGGCTAGAGAAGCCCAGAGCCCCAGTGTTCTTAGGTCTACCAAAGCGCTTCCAAGGAAGGGTGCTGGCTAGCAACAGCTTTCAGTGCTGGCACTTTTCATCTCTGAGCAATTGCTCGACGTTTGCAATTTCTCAGCTCGTGTCTACGAGACGGAAAGAGAAGGACCTTGACGTTTGGTGAGTAGAGAAGCGCAAATTCCCAGTGTTGCTGTTGCTGTGAAAGCGCTTCCAAGGAAGGGTGCTGGCTAGCAACAGCTTTCAGTGCTGGCACTTTTCATCTCGGAGCAATTGCTCGACGTTTGCAATTTCTCACCTGAGCTCTCTTCAGAGTGCGCGAGAGGATGAGCAGAAGCTTAGGTGGCTAGAGAAGCCCAGAGCCCCAGTGTTCTTAGGCCTACAAAAGCGCTTCCAAGGAAGGGTGCTGGCTAGCAACAGCTTTCAGTGCTGGCACTTTTCATCTCTGAGCAATTGCTCGACGTTTGCAATTTCTCAGCTCGTGTCTACGAGACGGAAAGAGAAGGACCGTGACGTTTGGTGCGTATAGAAGCGCAAAGCCCCAGTGTTGCTGCGCCTGTGAAAGCGCTTCCAAGGAAGGGTGCTGGCTAGCAACAGCTTTCAGTGCTGGCACTTTTCATCTCTGAGCAAATGCTCGACGTTTGCAATTTCTCAGCTCGTGTCTAGGAGACGGAAAGAGAATGACCGTGACGTTTGGTGGCTAGAGAAGCGCAAAGCCCCAGTGTTGCTGCGCCTGTGAAAGCGCTTCCAAGGAAGGGTGCTGGCTAGCAACAGCTTTCAGTGCTGGCACTTTTCATCTCTGAGCAATTGCTCGACGTTTGCAATTTCTCAGCTCGTGTCTACGAGACGGAAAGAGAATGACCGTGACGTTTGGTGGCTAGAGAAGCGCAAAGCCCCAGTGTTGCTGCGCCTGTGAAAGCGCTTCCAAGGAAGGGTGCTGGCTAGCAAGAGCTTTCAGTGCTGGCACTTTTCATCTCTGAGCAATTGCTCGACGTTTGTAATTTCTCACCTGAGCTCTCTTTAGAATGCGCGAGAGGATGAGCAGAAGATGAGGTGGCTAGAGAAGCCCAGAGCCCAGTGTTCTAAGGGCAACAAAAGCGCTTCCAAGGAAGGGTGCTGGCTAGCAAGAGCTTTCAGTGCTGGCACTTTTCATCTCTGAGCAATTGCTCGACGTTTGCAATTTCTCAGCTCATGTCTACGAGACGGAAAGAGAATGACCGTGACGTTTGGTGGCTAGAGAAGCGCAAAGCCCAGGTGTTACTGCGCCTGTGAAAGCGCTTCCAAGGAAGGGTGCTGGCTAGCAACAGCTTTCAGTGCTGGCACTTTTCATCTCTGAGCAATTGCTCGACGTTTGCAATTTCTCACCTGAGCTCTCTTTAGAATGCGCGAGAGGATGAACAGAAGATTAGGTGGCTAGAGAAGCCCAGAGCCCCAGTGTTCTTAGGGCTACAAAAGCGCTTCCAAGGAAGGGTGCTGGCTAGCAACAGCTTTCAGTGCTGGCACTTTTCATCTCTGAGCAATTGCTCGACGTTTGCAATTTCTCAGCTCGTGTCTACGAGATGGAGAGATAGTGACCGTGACGTTTGGTGGGTAGAGAAGCGCAAAGCCCCAGTGTTGCTGCGCCTGTGAAAGCGCTTCCAAGGAAGGGTGCTGGCTAGCAACAGCTTTCAGTGCTGGCACTTTTCATCTCTGAGCAATTGCTCGACGTTTGCAATTTCTCACATGAGCTCTCTTTAGAGTGCGCGAGAGGATGAGCAGAAGCTTAGGTGGCTAGAGAAGCCCAGAGCCCCAGTGTTCTAAGGGCAACAAAAGCACTTCCAAGGAAGGGTGCTGGCTAGCAACAGCTTTCAGTGCTGGCCCTTTTCCTCTCTGAGCAATTGCTCGACGTTTGCAATTTCTCAGCTCGTGTCTACGAGACGGAGAGATACTGACCGTGACGTTTGGTGGCTAGAGAAGCGCAAAGCCCCAGTGTTGCTGCGCCTGTGAAAGCGCTTCCAAGGAAGGGTGCTGGCTAGCAACAGCTTTCAGTGCTGGCACTTTTCATCTCTGAGCAATTGCTCGACGTTTGTAATTTCTCAGCTCGTGTCTACGAGACGGAAAGAGAATGACCGTGACGTTTGGTGAGTAGAGAAGCGCAAAGCCCCAGTGTTGCTGTGCCTGTGAAAGCGCTTCCAAGGAAGGGTGCTGGCTAGCAACAGCTTTCAGTGCTGGCACTTTTCATCTCTGAGCAATTGCTCGACGTTTGCAATTTCTCAGCTCGTGTCTACGAGACGGAAAGAGAATGACCGTGACGTTTGGTGCGTATAGAAGCGCAAATTCCCAGTGTTGCTGTGCCTGTGAAAGCGCTTCCAAGGAAGGGTGCTGGCTAGCAACAGCTTTCAGTGCTGGCACTTTTCATCTCTGAGCAATTGCTCGACGTTTGCAATTTCTCAGCTCGTGTCTACGAGACGGAAAGAGAAGGACCGTGACGTTTGGTGGCTAGAGAAGCGCAAAGCCCCAGTGTTACTGCGCCTGTGAAAGCGCTTGCAAGGAAGGGTGCTGGCTAGCAACAGCTTTCAGTGCTGGCACTTTTCATCTCTGAGCAATTGCTCGACGTTTGCAATTTCTCAGCTCGTGTCTACGAGACGGAGAGATAGTGACCGTGACGTTTGGTGGCTAGAGAAGTGCAAAGCCCCAGTGTTGCTGCGCCTGTGAAAGCGCTTCCAAGGAAGGGTGCTGGCTAGCAACAGCTTTCAGTGCTGGCACTTTTCATCTCTGAGCAATTGCTCGACGTTTGCAATTTCTCAGCTCGTGTCTAGGAGACGGAAAGAGAAGGACCGTGACGTTTGGTGGATAGAGAAGCGCAAAGCCACAGTGTAGCTGTGCCTGTGAAAGCGCTTCCAAGGAAGGGTGCTGGCTAGCAACAGCTTTCAGTGCTGGCACTTTTCCTCTCTGAGCAATTGCTCGACGTTTGCAATTTCTCACCTGAGCTCTCTTTAGAGTGCGCGAGAGGATGAGCAGAAGAATAGGTGGCTAGAGAAGCCCAGAGCCCCAGTTTTCTAATGGCAACAAAAGCACTTCCAAGGAAGGGTGCTGGCTAGCAACAGCTTTCAGTGCTGGCACTTTTCATCTCTGAGCAATTGCTCGACGTTTGCAATTTCTCGGCTCGTGTCTACGAGACGGAAAGAGAATGACCGTGACGTTTGGTGGCTAGAGAAGCGCAAAGCCCCAGTGTTGCTGCGCCTGTGAAAGCGCTTCCAAGAAGGGTGCTGGCTGGCAACAGCTTTCAGTGCTGGCACTTTTCATCTCTGAGCAATTGCTCGACGTTTGCAATTTCTCAGCTCGTGTCTACGAGAC
Organism: Sarcoramphus papa; assembly: GCA_037962945.1. Lineage (NCBI taxonomy): Eukaryota > Metazoa > Chordata > Aves > Accipitriformes > Cathartidae > Sarcoramphus > Sarcoramphus papa. Next base: position 2,997,292 of record JBBMRM010000093.1, on the reverse strand, counting down.
GGAAAGAGAATGACCGTGACGTTTGGTGGCTAGAGAAGCGCAAAGCCCCAGTGTTGCTGTGCCTGTGAAAGCGCTTCCAAGGAAGGGTGCTGGCTAGCAACAGCTTTCAGTGCTGGCACTTTTCATCTCTGAGCAATTGCTCGACGTTTGCAATTTCTCAGCTTGTGTCTACGAGACGGAAAGAGAAGGACCGTGACGTTTGGTGGCTAGAGAAGCGCAAAGCCCCAGTGTTGCTGCGCCTGTGAAAGCGCTTCCAAGGAAGGGTGCTGGCTAGCAACAGCTTTCAGTGCTGGCACTTTTCATCTCTGAGCAATTGCTCGACGTTTGTAATTTCTCACCTGAGCTCTCTTTAGAATGCGCGAGAGGATGAGCAGAAGATTAGGTGGCTAGAGAAGCCCAGAGCCCAGTGTTCTAAGGGCAACAAAAGCGCTTCCAAGGAAGGGTGCTGGCTAGCAACAGCTTTCAGTGCTGGCACTTTTCATCTCTGAGCAATTGCTTGACGTTTGCAATTTCTCAGCTCATGTCTACGAGACGGAAAGAGAATGACCGTGACGTTTGGTGGCTAGAGAAGCGCAAAGCCCAGGTGTTACTGCGCCTGTGAAAGCGCTTCCAAGGAAGGGTGCTGGCTAGCAACAGCTTTCAGTGCTGGCACTTTTCATCTCTGAGCAATTGCTCGACGTTTGCAATTTCTCACCTGAGCTCTCTTTAGAGTGCGCGAGAGGTTGAGCAGAAGATGAGGTGGCTAGAGAAGCCCAGAGCCCCAGTGTTCTTAGGCCTACAAAAGCGCTTCCAAGGAAGGGTGCTGGCTAGCAACAGCTTTCAGTGCTGGCACTTTTCATCTCTGAGCAATTGCTCGACGTTTGCAATTTCTCACATGAGCTCTCTTTAGAGTGCGCGAGAGGATGAGCAGAAGCTTAGGTGGCTAGAGAAGCCCAGAGCCCCAGTGTTCTAAGGGCAACAAAAGCACTTCCAAGGAAGGGTGCTGGCTAGCAACAGCTTTCAGTGCTGGCCCTTTTCCTCTCTGAGCAATTGCTCGACGTTTGCAATTTCTCAGCTCGTGTCTACGAGACGGAGAGATACTGACCGTGACGTTTGGTGGCTAGAGAAGCGCAAAGCCCCAGTGTTGCTGCGCCTGTGAAAGCGCTTCCAAGGAAGGGTGCTGGCTAGCAACAGCTTTCAGTGCTGGCACTTTTCATCTCTGAGCAATTGCTCGACGTTTGTAATTTCTCAGCTCGTGTCTACGAGACGGAAAGAGAATGACCGTGACGTTTGGTGAGTAGAGAAGCGCAAAGCCCCAGTGTTGCTGTGCCTGTGAAAGCGCTTCCAAGGAAGGCTGCTGGGTAGCAACAGCTTTCAGTGCTGGCACTTTTCATCTCTGAGCAATTGCTCGACGTTTGCAATTTCTCAGCTCGTGTCTACGAGACGGAAAGAGAATGACCGTGACGTTTGGTGCGTATAGAAGCGCAAATTCCCAGTGTTGCTGTGCCTGTGAAAGCGCTTCCAAGGAAGGGTGCTGGCTAGCAACAGCTTTCAGTGCTGGCACTTTTCATCTCTGAGCAATTGCTCGACGTTTGCAATTTCTCAGCTCGTGTCTACGAGACGGAAAGAGAAGGACCGTGACGTTTGGTGGCTAGAGAAGCGCAAAGCCCCAGTGTTACTGCGCCTGTGAAAGCGCTTGCAAGGAAGGGTGCTGGCTAGCAACAGCTTTCAGTGCTGGCACTTTTCATCTCTGAGCAATTGCTCGACGTTTGCAATTTCTCAGCTCGTGTCTACGAGACGGAGAGATAGTGACCGTGACGTTTGGTGGCTAGAGAAGTGCAAAGCCCCAGTGTTGCTGCGCCTGTGAAAGCGCTTCCAAGGAAGGGTGCTGGCTAGCAACAGCTTTCAGTGCTGGCACTTTTCATCTCTGAGCAATTGCTCGACGTTTGCAATTTCTCACCTGAGCTCTCTTCAGAGTGCGCGAGAGGATGAGCAGAAGAATAGGTGGCTAGAGAAGCCCAGAGCCCCAGTTTTCTAATGGCAACAAAAGCACTTCCAAGGAAGGGTGCTGGCTAGCAACAGCTTTCAGTGCTGGCACTTTTCATCTCTGAGCAATTGCTCGACGTTTGCAATTTCTCGGCTCGTGTCTACGAGACGGAAAGAGAATGACCGTGACGTTTGGTGGGTAGAGAAGCGCAAAGCCCCAGTGTTGCTGCGCCTGTGAAAGCGCTTCCAAGAAGGGTGCTGGCTGGCAACAGCTTTCAGTGCTGGCACTTTTCATCTCTGAGCAATTGCTCGACGTTTGCAATTTCTCAGCTCGTGTCTACGAGACGGAAAGAGAATGACCGTGACGTTTGGTGGCTAGAGAAGCGCAAAGCCCCAGTGTTGCTGTGCCTGTGAAAGCGCTTCCAAGGAAGGGTGCTGGCTAGCAACAGCTTTCAGTGCTGGCACTTTTCATCTCTGAGCAATTGCTCGACGTTTGCAATTTCTCAGCTCGTGTCTACGAGACGGAAAGAGAATGACCGTGATGTTTGGTGGCTAGAGAAGCGCAAAGCCCCAGTGTTGCTGCGCCTGTGAAAGCGCTTCCAAGGAAGGGTGCTGGCTAGCAACAGCTTTCAGTGCTGGCACTTTTCATCTCTGAGCAATTGCTCGACGTTTGTAATTTCTCACCTGAGCTCTCTTTAGAATGCGCGAGAGGATGAGCAGAAGATTAGGTGGCTAGAGAAGCCCAGAGCCCAGTGTTCTAAGGGCAACAAAAGCGCTTCCAAGGAAGGGTGCTGGCTAGCAAGAGCTTTCAGTGCTGGCACTTTTCATCTCTGAGCAATTGCTTGACGTTTGCAATTTCTCAGCTCATGTCTACGAGACGGAAAGAGAATGACCGTGACGTTTGGTGGCTAGAGAAGCGCAAAGCCCAGGTGTTACTGCGCCTGTGAAAGCGCTTCCAAGGAAGGGTGCTGGCTAGCAACAGCTTTCAGTGCTGGCACTTTTCATCTCTGAGCAATTGCTCGACGTTTGCAATTTCTCACCTGAGCTCTCTTTAGAATGCGCGAGAGGATGAACAGAAGATTAGGTGGCTAGAGAAGCCCAGAGCCCCACTGTTCTTAGGCCTACAAAAGCGCTTCCAAGGAAGGGTGCTGGCTAGCAACAGCTTTCAGTGCTGGCACTTTTCATCTCTGAGCAATTGCTCGACGTTTGCAATTTCTCAGCTCGTGTCTACGAGATGGAGAGATAGTGACCGTGACGTTTGGTGGGTAGAGAAGCGCAAAGCCCCAGTGTTGCTGCGCCTGTGAAAGCGCTTCCAAGGAAGGGGGCTGGCTAGCAACAGCTTTCAGTGCTGGCACTTTTCATCTCTGAGCAATTGCTCGACGTTTGCAATTTCTCACATGAGCTCTCTTTAGAGTGCGCGAGAGGATGAGCAGAAGATTAGGTGGCTAGAGAAGCCCAGAGCCCCAGTGTTCTAAGGGCAACAAAAGCACTTCCAAGGAAGGGTGCTGGTTAGCAACAGCTTTCAGTGCTGGCCCTTTTTGCTCTCTGAGCAATTGCTCGACGTTTGCAATTTCTCAGCTCGTGTCTACGAGACGGAGAGATACTGACCGTGACGTTTGGTGGCTAGAGAAGCGCAAAGCCCCAGTGTTGCTGCGCCTGTGAAAGCGCTTCCAAGGAAGGGTGCTGGCTAGCAACAGCTTTCAGTGCTGGCACTTTTCATCTCTGAGCAATTGCTCGACGTTTGTAATTTCTCAGCTCGTGTCTAGGAGACGGAAAGAGAATGACCGTGACGTTTGGTGAGTAGAGAAGCGCAAAGCCCCAGTGTTGCTGTGCCTGTGAAAGCGCTTCCAAGGAAGGGTGCTGGCTAGCAATAGCTTTCAGTGCTGGCACTTTTCATCTCTGAGCAATTGCTCGACGTTTGCAATTTCTCAGCTCGTGTCTACGAGACGGAAAGAGAATGACCGTGACGTTTGGTGCGTATAGAAGCGCAAATTCCCAGTGTTGCTGTGCCTGTGAAAGCGCTTCCAAGGAAGGGTGCTGGCTAGCAACAGCTTTCAGTGCTGGCACTTTTCATCTCTGAGCAATTGCTCGACGTTTGCAATTTCTCAGCTCGTGTCTACGAGACGGAAAGAGAAGGACCGTGACGTTTGGTGGGTAGAGAAGCGCAAAGCCCCAGTGTTACTGCGCCTGTGAAAGCGCTTCCAAGGAAGGGTGCTGGCTAGCAACAGCTTTCAGTGCTGGCACTTTTCATCTCTGAGCAATTGCTCGACGTTTGCAATTTCTCAGCTCGTGTCTACGAGACGGAGAGATAGTGACCGTGACGTTTGGTGGCTAGAGAAGTGCAAAGCCCCAGTGTTGCTGCGCCTGTGAAAGCGCTTCCAAGGAAGGGTGCTGGCTAGCAACAGCTTTCAGTGCTGGCACTTTTCATCTCTGAGCAATTGCTCGACGTTTGCAATTTCTCAGCTCGTGTCTACAAGACGGAAAGAGAAGGACCGTGACGTTTGGTGGATAGAGAAGCGCAAACCCCCAGTGTAGCTGTGCCTGTGAAAGCGCTTCCAAGGAAGGGTGCTGGCTAGCAACAGCTTTCAGTGCTGGCACTTTTCATCTCTGAGCAATTGCTCGACGTTTGCAATTTCTCACCTGAGCTCTCTTTAGAGTGCGCGAGAGGATGAGCAGAAGAATAGGTGGCTAGAGAAGCCCAGAGCCCCAGTTTTCTAATGGCAACAAAAGCGCTTCCAAGGAAGGGTGCTGGCTAGCAACAGCTTTCAGTGCTGGCACTTTTCATCTCTGAGCAATTGCTCGACGTTTGCAATTTCTCGGCTTGTGTCTACGAGACGGAAAGAGAATGACCGTGACGTTTGGTGGCTAGAGAAGCGCAAAGCCCCGGTGTTGCTGCGCCTGTGAAAGCGCTTCCAAGAAGGGTGCTGGCTGGCAACAGCTTTCAGTGCTGGCACTTTTCATCTCTGAGCAATTGCTCGACGTTTGCAATTTCTCAGCTCGTGTCTACGAGACGGAAAGAGAATGACCGTGACGTTTGGTGGCTAGAGAAGCGCAAAGCCCCAGTGTTGCTGCGCCTGTGAAAGCGCTTCCAAGGAAGGGTGCTGGCTAGCAAGAGCTTTCAGTGCTGGCACTTTTCATCTCTGAGCAATTGCTCGACTTTTGCAATTTCTCACCTGAGCTCTCTTTAGAGTGCGCGAGAGGATGAGCAGAAGATGAGGTGGCTAGAGAAGCCCAGAGCCCCAGTGTTCTTAGGCCTACAAAAGCGCTTCCAAGGAAGGGTGCTGGCTAGCAAGAGCTTTCAGTGCTGGCACTTTTCATCTCTGAGCAATTGCTCGACGTTTGCAATTTCTCAGCTCGTGTCTACGAGACGGAAAGAGAATGACCGTGACGTTTGGTGCGTATAGAAGCGCAAAGCCCCAGTGTTGCTGTGCCTGTGAAAGCGCTTCCAAGGAAGGGTGCTGGCTAGCAAGAGCTTTCAGTGCTGGCACTTTTCGTCTCTGAGCAATTGCTCGACGTTTGCAATTTCTCAGCTCGTGTCTACGAGACGGAAAGAGAATGACCGTGACGTTTGGTGGGTAGAGAAGCGCAAAGCCCCAGTGTTGTTGTGCCTGTGAAAGCGCTTCCAAGGAAGGGTGCTGGCTAGCAACAGCTTTCAGTGCTGGCACTTTTCATCTCTGAGCAATTGCTCGACGTTTGCAATTTCTCAGCTCGTGTCTACGAGACGGAAAGAGAATGACCGTGACGTTTGGTGGCTAGAGAAGCGCAAAGCCCCAGTGTTGCTGCGCCTGTGAAAGTGCTTCCAAGGAAGGGTGCTGGCTAGCAACAGCTTTCAGTGCTGGCACTTTTCATCTCTGAGCAATTGCTCGACGTTTGCAATTTCTCACCTGAGCTCTCTTTAGAATGCGCGAGAGGATGAACAGAAGATTAGGTGGCTAGAGAAGCCCAGAGCCCCAGTGTTCTTAGGCCTACAAAAGCGCTTCCAAGGAAGGGTGCTGGCTAGCAAGAGCTTTCAGTGCTGGCACTTTTCATCTCTGAGCAATTGCTCGACGTTTGCAATTTCTCAGCTCGTGTCTACGAGACGGAGAGATAGTGACCGTGACGTTTGGTGGGTAGAGAAGCGCAAAGCCCCAGTGTTGCTGCGCCTGTGAAAGCGCTTCCAAGGAAGGGTGCTGGCTAGCAAGAGCTTTCAGTGCTGGCACTTTTCATCTCTGAGCAATTGCTCGACGTTTGCAATTTCTCACATGAGCTCTCTTTAGAGTGCGCGAGAGGATGAGCAGAAGATTAGGTGGCTAGAGAAGCCCAGAGCCCCAGTGTTCTTAGGGCTACAAAAGCGCTTCCAAGGAAGGGTGCTGGCTAGCAACAGCTTTCAGTGCTGGCACTTTTCATCTCTGAGCAATTGCTCGACGTTTGCAATTTCTCAGCTCGTGTCTACGAGACGGAAAGAGAAGGACTGTGACGTTTGGTGGGTAGAGAAGCGCAAAGCCCCAGTGTTGTTGTGCCTGTGAAAGCGCTTCCAAGGAAGGGTGCTGGCTAGCAACAGCTTTCAGTGCTGGCACTTTTCATCTCTGAGCAATTGCTCGACATTTGCAATTTCTCAGCTCGTGTCTACGAGACGGAAAGAGAAGGACCTTGACGTTTGGTGAGTAGAGAAGCGCAAATTCCCAGTGTTGCTGTGCCTGTGAAAGCGCTTCCAAGGAAGGGTGCTGGCTAGCAACAGCTTTCAGTGCTGGCACTTTTCATCTCTGAGCAATTGCTCGACGTTTGCAATTTCTCAGCTCGTGTCTACGAGACGGAAAGAGAAGGACCGTGACGTTTGGTGCGTATAGAAGCGCAAAGCCCCAGTGTTGCTGCGCCTGTGAAAGCGCTTCCAAGGAAGGGTGCTGGCTAGCAAGAGCTTTCAGTGCTGGCACTTTTCATCTCTGAGCAATTGCTCGACGTTTGCAATTTCTCAGCTCGTGTCTACGAGACGGAGAGATAGTGACCGTGACGTTTGGTGGCTAGAGAAGTGCAAAGCCCCAGTGTTACTGCGCCTGTGAAAGCGCTTCCAAGGAAGGGTGCTGGCTAGCAACAGCTTTCAGTGCTGGCACTTTTCATCTCTGAGCAATTGCTCGACGTTTGCAATTTCTCAGCTCGTGTCTAGGAGACGGAAAGAGAAGGACCGTGACGTTTGGTGGATAGAGAAGCGCTAAGCCCCAGTGTAGCTGTGCCTGTGAAAGCGCTTCCAAGGAAGGGTGCTGGCTAGCAACAGCTTTCAGTGCTGGCACTTTTCATCTCTGAGCAATTGCTCGACGTTTGCAATTTCTCACCTGAGCTCTCTTTAGAGTGCGCGAGAGGATGAGCAGAAGAATAGGTGGCTAGAGAAGCCCAGAGCCCCAGTTTTCTAATGGCAACAAAAGCACTTCCAAGGAAGGGTGCTGGCTAGCAACAGCTTTCAGTGCTGGCACTTTTCATCTCTGAGCAATTGCTCGACGTTTGCAATTTCTCGGCTTGTGTCTACGAGACGGAAAGAGAAGGACCGTGACGTTTGGTGCGTATAGAAGCGCAAAGCCCCAGTGTTGCTGCGCCTGTGAAAGCGCTTCCAAGGAAGGGTGCTGGCTAGCAAGAGCTTTCAGTGCTGGCACTTTTCATCTCTGAGCAATTGCTCGACGTTTGCAATTTCTCAGCTCGTGTCTAGGAGACGGAAAGAGAAGGACCGTGACGTTTGGTGGATAGAGAAGCGCTAAGCCCCAGTGTAGCTGTGCCTGTGAAAGCGCTTCCAAGGAAGGGTGCTGGCTAGCAACAGCTTTCAGTGCTGGCACTTTTCATCTCTGAGCAATTGCTCGACGTTTGCAATTTCTCACCTGAGCTCTCTTTAGAGTGCGCGAGAGGATGAGCAGAAGAATAGGTGGCTAGAGAAGCCCAGAGCCCCAGTTTTCTAATGGCAACAAAAGCACTTCCAAGGAAGGGTGCTGGCTAGCAACAGCTTTCAGTGCTGGCACTTTTCATCTCTGAGCAATTGCTCGACGTTTGCAATTTCTCGGCTTGTGTCTACGAGACGGAAAGAGAATGACCGTGACGTTTGGTGGCTACAGAAGCGCAAAGCCCCAGTGTTGCTGCGCCTGTGAAAGCGCTTCCAAGAAGGGTGCTGGCTAGCAACAGCTTCCAGTGCTGGCACTTTTCATCTCTGAGCAATTGCTCGACGTTTGCAATTTCTCAGCTCGTGTCTACGAGACGGAAAGAGAAGGACCGTGACGTTTGGTGGCTAGAGAAGCGCAAAGCCCCAGTGTTGCTGCGCCTCTGAAAGCGCTTCCAAGGAAGGGTGCTGGCTAGCAACAGCTTTCAGTGCTGGCACTTTTCATCTCTGAGCAATTGCTCGACGTTTGCAATTTCTCAGCTCGTGTCTACGAGACGGAAAGAGAATGACTGTGACGTTTGCTGGCTAGAGAAGCGCAAAGCCCCAGTGTTGCTGTGCCTGTGAAAGCGCTTCCAAGGAAGGGTGCTGGCTAGCAAGAGCTTTCAGTGCTGGCACTTTTCATCTCTGAGCAATTGCTCGACGTTTGCAATTTCTCACCTGAGCTCTCTTTAGAGTGCGCGAGAGGATGAGCAGAAGATTAGGTGGCTAGAGAAGCCCAGAGCCCCAGTGTTCTTAGGCCTACAAAAGCGCTTCCAAGGAAGGGTGCTGGCTAGCAACAGCTTTCAGTGCTGGCACTTTTCATCTCTGAGCAATTGCTCGACGTTTGCAATTTCTCATCTCGTGTCTATGAGACGGAAAGAGAATGACCATGACGTTTGGTGGGTAGAGAAGCGCAAAGCCCCAGTGTTGCTGCGCCTGTGAAAGCGCTTCCAAGGAAGGGTGCTGGCTAGCAAGAGCTTTCAGTGCTGGCACTTTTCATCTCTGAGCAATTGCTCGACGTTTGCAATTTCTCACCTGAGCTCTCTTTAGAATGCGCGAGAGGATGAGCAGAAGATGAGGTGGCTAGAGAAGCCCAGAGCCCCAGTGTTCTAAGGGCTACAAAAGCGCTTCCAAGGAAGGGTGCTGGCTAGCAACAGCTTTCAGTGCTGGCACTTTTCATCTCTGAGCAATTGCTCGACGTTTGCAATTTCTCAGCTCGTGTCTACGAGAAAGAGAGATACTGACCGTGACGTTTGGTGGGTATAGAAGCGCAAAGCCCCAGTGTTGCTGCGCCTGTGAAAGCGCTTCTAAGGAAGGGTGCTGGCTAGCAACAGCTTTCAGTGCTGGCACTTTTCATCTCTGAGCAATTGCTCGACGTTTGCAATTTCTCACCTGAGCTCTCTTTAGAGTGCGCAAGAGGATGAGCAGAATATTAGGTGGCTAGAGAAGCCCAGAGCCCCAGTGTTCTAAGGGCAACAAAAGCACTTCCAAGGAAGGGTGCTGGCTAGCAACAGCTTTCAGTGCTGGCACTTTTCGTCTCTGAGCAATTGCTCGACGTTTGCAATTTCTCAGCTCGTGTCTACGAGACGGAAAGAGAATGACCGTGACGTTTGGTGGCTAGAGAAGCGCAAAGCCCCAGTGTTACTGCGCCTGTGAAAGCGCTTCCAAGGAAGGGTGCTGGCTAGCAACAGCTTTCAGTGCTGGCACTTTTCTTCTCTGAGCAATTGCTCGACGTTTGTAATTTCTCAGCTCGTGTCTACGAGACGGAAAGAGAATGACCGTGATGTTTGGTGAGTAGAGAAGCGCAAAGCCCAGGTGTTACTGCGCCTGTGAAAGCGCTTCCAAGGAAGGGTGCTGGCTAGCAAGAGCTTTCAGTGCTGGCACTTTTCATCTCTGAGCAATTGCTCGACGTTTGCAATTTCTCAGCTCGTGTCTACGAGACGGAAAGAGAATGACCGTGACGTTTGGTGGCTAGAGAAGCGCAAAGCCCCAGTGTTGCTGTGCCTGTGAAAGCGCTTCCAAGGAAGGGTGCTGGCTAGCAACAGCTTTCAGTGCTGGCACTTTTCATCTCTGAGCAATTGCTCGACGTTTGCAATTTCTCACCTGAGCACTCTTTAGAGTGCGCGAGAGGATGAGCAGAAGATTAGGTGGCTAGAGAAGCCCAGAGCCCCAGTGTTCTTAGGGCTACAAAAGCGCTTCCAAGGAAGGGTGCTGGCTAGCAACAGCTTTCAGTGCTGGCACTTTTCATCTCTGAGCAATTGCTCGACGTTTGCAATTTCTCAGCTCGTGTCTACGAGACGGAAAGAGAAGGACCTTGACGTTTGGTGGGTAGAGAAGCGCAAAGCCCCAGTGTTGTTGTGCCTGTGAAAGCGCTTCCAAGGAAGGGTGCTGGCTAGCAACAGCTTTCAGTGCTGGCACTTTTCATCTCTGAGCAATTGCTCGACATTTGCAATTTCTCAGCTCGTGTCTACGAGACGGAAAGAGAAGGACCTTGACGTTTGGTGAGTAGAGAAGCGCAAATTCCCAGTGTTGCTGTGCCTGTGAAAGCGCTTCCAAGGAAGGGTGCTGGCTAGCAAGAGCTTTCAGTGCTGGCACTTTTCATCTCTGAGCAATTGCTCGACGTTTGCAATTTCTCACCTGAGCTCTCTTTAGAGTGCGCGAGAGGATGAGCAGAAGATGAGGTGGCTAAAGAAGCCCAGAGCCCCAGTGTTCTTAGGTCTACAAAAGCGCTTCCAAGGAAGGGTGCTGGCTAGCAAGAGCTTTCAGTGCTGGCACTTTTCATCTCTGAGCAATTGCTCGACGTTTGCAATTTCTCAGCTCGTGTCTACGAGACGGAAAGAGAATGACCGTGACGTTTGGTGGCTAGAGAAGCGCAAAGCCCCAGTGTTGCTGTGCCTGTGAAAGCGCTTCCAAGGAAGGGTGCTGGCTAGCAAGAGCTTTCAGTGCTGGCACTTTTCCTCTCTGTGCAATTGCTCGACGTTTGCAATTTCTCAGCTCGTGTCTAGGAGACGGAAAGAGAAGGACCGTGACGTTTGGTGGGTAGAGAAGCGCAAAGCCCCAGTGTTGTTGCGCCTGTGAAAGCGCTTCCAAGGAAGGGTGCTGGCTAGCAAGAGCTTTCAGTGCTGGCACTTTTCATCTCTGAGCAATTGCTCGACGTTTGCAATTTCTCAGCTCGTGTCTACGAGACGGAAAGAGAATGACCGTGACGTTTGGTGGGTAGAGAAGCGCAAAGCCCCAGTGTTGCTGCGCCTGTGAAAGCGCTTCCAAGGAAGGGTGCTGGCTAGCAAGAGCTTTCAGTGCTGGCAGTTTTCATCTCTGAGCAATTGCTCGACGTTTGCAATTTCTCACCTGAGCTCTCTTTAGAGTGCGCGAGAGGATGAGCAGAAGATTAGGTGGCTAGAGAAGCCCAGAGCCCCAGTGTTCTAAGGGCAACAAAAGCGCTTCCAAGGAAGGGTGCTGGCTAGCAACAGCTTCCAGTGCTGGCACTTTTCATCTCTGAGCAATTGCTTGACGTTTGCAATTTCTCAGCTCGTGTCTACGAGACGGAAAGAGAGTGACCTTGATGTTTGGTGGCTAGAGAAGCGCAAAGCCCAGGTGTTACTGCGCCTGTGAAAGCGCTTCCAAGGAAGGGTGCTGGCTAGCAACAGCTTTCAGTGCTGGCACTTTTCATCTCTGAGCAATTGCTCGACGTTTGCAATTTCTCACCTGAGCTCTCTTTAGAATGCGCGAGAGGATGAACAGAAGATTAGGTGGCTAGAGAAGCCCAGAGCCCCAGTGTTCTTAGGGCTACAAAAGCGCTTCCAAGGAAGGGTGCTGGCTAGCAACAGCTTTCAGTGCTGGCACTTTTCATCTCTGAGCAATTGCTCGACGTTTACAATTTCTCACCTGAGCACTCTTTAGAGTGCGCGAGAGGATGAGCAGAAGATTAGGTGGCTAGAGAAGCCCAGAGCCCCAGTGTTCTTAGGCCTACAAAAGCGCTTCCAAGGAAGGGTGCTGGCTAGCAAGAGCTTTCAGTGCTGGCACTTTTCATCTCTGAGCAATTGCTCGACGTTTGCAATTTCTCAGCTCGTGTCTACGAGACGGAAAGAGAATGACCGTGACGTTCGGTGGCTAGAGAAGCGCAAAGCCCCAGTGTTGCTGTGCCTGTGAAAGCGCTTCCAAGGAAGGGTGCTGGCTAGCAAGAGCTTTCAGTGCTGGCACTTTTCATCTCTGAGCAATTGCTCGACGTTTGCAATTTCTCAGCTCGTGTCTACGAGACGGAAAGAGAATGACCGTGATGTTTGGTGAGTAGAGAAGCGCAAAGCCCAGGTGTTACTGCGCCTGTGAAAGCGCTTCCAAGGAAGGGTGCTGGCTAGCAAGAGCTTTCAGTGCTGGCACTTTTCCTCTCTGAGCAATTGCTCGACGTTTGCAATTTCTCAGCTCGTGTCTACGAGACGGAAAGAGAATGACCGTGACGTTTGGTGGCTAGAGAAGCGCAAAGCCCCAGTGTTGCTGTGCCTGTGAAAGCGCTTCCAAGGAAGGGTGCTGGCTAGCAACAGCTTTCAGTGCTGGCAGTTTTCATCTCTGAGCAATTGCTCGACGTTTGCAATTTCTCACCTGAGCACTCTTTAGAGTGCGCGAGAGGATGAGCAGAAGATTAGGTGGCTAGAGAAGCCCAGAGCCCCAGTGTTCTTAGGGCTACCAAAGCGCTTCCAAGGAAGGGTGCTGGCTAGCAACAGCTTTCAGTGCTGGCACTTTTCATCTCTGAGCAATTGCTCGACGTTTGCAATTTCTCAGCTCGTGTCTACGAGACGGAAAGAGAAGGACCGTGACGTTTGGTGGGTAGAGAAGCGCAAAGCCCCAGTGTTGTTGTGCCTGTGAAAGCGCTTCCAAGGAAGGGTGCTGGCTAGCAACAGCTTTCAGTGCTGGCACTTTTCATCTCTGAGCAATTGCTCGACATTTGCAATTTCTCAGCTCGTGTCTACGAGACGGAAAGAGAAGGACCTTGACGTTTGGTGAGTAGAGAAGCGCAAATTCCCAGTGTTGCTGTGCCTGTGAAAGCGCTTCCAAGGAAGGGTGCTGGCTAGCAAGAGCTTTCAGTGCTGGCACTTTTCATCTCTGAGCAATTGCTCGACGTTTGCAATTTCTCACCTGAGCTCTCTTTAGAGTGCGCGAGAGGATGAGCAGAAGATGAGGTGGCTAAAGAAGCCCAGAGCCCCAGTGTTCTTAGGCCTACAAAAGCGCTTCCAAGGAAGGGTGCTGGCTAGCAAGAGCTTTCAGTGCTGGCACTTTTCATCTCTGAGCAATTGCTCGACGTTTGCAATTTCTCAGCTCGTGTCTACGAGACGGAAAGAGAATGACCGTGACGTTTGGTGGCTAGAGAAGCGCAAAGCCCCAGTGTTGCTGTGCCTGTGAAAGCGCTTCCAAGGAAGGGTGCTGGCTAGCAACAGCTTTCAGTGCTGGCACTTTTCCTCTCTGTGCAATTGCTCGACGTTTGCAATTTCTCAGCTCGTGTCTAGGAGACGGAAAGAGAAGGACCGTGACGTTTGGTGGGTAGAGAAGCGCAAAGCCCCAGTGTTGTTGCGCCTGTGAAAGCGCTTCCAAGGAAGGGTGCTGGCTAGCAAGAGCTTTCAGTGCTGGCACTTTTCATCTCTGAGCAATTGCTCGACGTTTGCAATTTCTCAGCTCGTGTCTACGAGACGGAAAGAGAATGACCGTGACGTTTGGTGGGTAGAGAAGCGCAAAGCCCCAGTGTTGCTGCGCCTGTGAAAGCGCTTCCAAGGAAGGGTGCTGGCTAGCAAGAGCTTTCAGTGCTGGCAGTTTTCATCTCTGAGCAATTGCTCGACGTTTGCAATTTCTCACCTGAGCTCTCTTTAGAGTGCGCGAGAGGATGAGCAGAAGATTAGGTGGCTAGAGAAGCCCAGAGCCCCAGTGTTCTAAGGGCAACAAAAGCGCTTCCAAGGAAGGGTGCTGGCTAGCAACAGCTTCCAGTGCTGGCACTTTTCATCTCTGAGCAATTGCTTGACGTTTGCAATTTCTCAGCTCGTGTCTACGAGACGGAAAGAGAGTGACCTTGATGTTTGGTGGCTAGAGAAGCGCAAAGCCCAGGTGTTACTGCGCCTGTGAAAGCGCTTCCAAGGAAGGGTGCTGGCTAGCAACAGCTTTCAGTGCTGGCACTTTTCATCTCTGAGCAATTGCTCGACGTTTGCAATTTCTCACCTGAGCTCTCTTTAGAATGCGCGAGAGGATGAACAGAAGATTAGGTGGCTAGAGAAGCCCAGAGCCCCAGTGTTCTTAGGGCTACAAAAGCGCTTCCAAGGAAGGGTGCTGGCTAGCAACAGCTTTCAGTGCTGGCACTTTTCATCTCTGAGCAATTGCTCGACGTTTACAATTTCTCACCTGAGCACTCTTTAGAGTGCGCGAGAGGATGAGCAGAAGATTAGGTGGCTAGAGAAGCCCAGAGCCCCAGTGTTCTTAGGCCTACAAAAGCGCTTCCAAGGAAGGGTGCTGGCTAGCAAGAGCTTTCAGTGCTGGCACTTTTCATCTCTGAGCAATTGCTCGACGTTTGCAATTTCTCAGCTCGTGTCTACGAGACGGAAAGAGAATGACCGTGACGTTTGGTGGCTAGAGAAGCGCAAAGCCCCAGTGTTGCTGTGCCTGTGAAAGCGCTTCCAAGGAAGGGTGCTGGCTAGCAAGAGCTTTCAGTGCTGGCACTTTTCATCTCTGAGCAATTGCTCGACGTTTGCAATTTCTCAGCTCGTGTCTACGAGACGGAAAGAGAATGACCGTGACGTTTGGTGGCTAGAGAAGCGCAAAGCCCCAGTGTTGCTGTGCCTGTGAAAGCGCTTCCAAGGAAGGGTGCTGGCTAGCAACAGCTTTCAGTGCTGGCACTTTTCATCTCTGAGCAATTGCTCGACGTTTGCAATTTCTCACCTGAGCTCTCTTTAGAGTGCGCGAGAGGATGAGCAGAAGCTTAGGTGGCTAGAGAAGCCCAGAGCCCCAGTGTTCTTAGGTCTACCAAAGCGCTTCCAAGGAAGGGTGCTGGCTAGCAACAGCTTTCAGTGCTGGCACTTTTCATCTCTGAGCAATTGCTCGACGTTTGCAATTTCTCAGCTCGTGTCTACGAGACGGAAAGAGAAGGACCTTGACGTTTGGTGAGTAGAGAAGCGCAAATTCCCAGTGTTGCTGTGCCTGTGAAAGCGCTTCCAAGGAAGGGTGCTGGCTAGCAACAGCTTTCAGTGCTGGCAGTTTTCATCTCTGAGCAATTGCTCGACGTTTGCAATTTCTCACCTGAGCTCTCTTTAGAGTGCGCGAGAGGATGAGCAGAAGCTTAGGTGGCTAGAGAAGCCCAGAGCCCCAGTGTTCTTAGGCCTACAAAAGCGCTTCCAAGGAAGGGTGCTGGCTAGCAAGAGCTTCCAGTGCTGGCACTTTTCATCTCTGAGCAATTGCTCGACGTTTGCAATTTCTCAGCTCGTGTCTACGAGACGGAAAGAGAAGGACCGTGACGTTTGGTGGCTAGAGAAGCGCAAAGCCCCAGTGTTGCTGCGCCTGTGAAAGCGCTTCCAAGGAAGGGTGCTGGCTAGCAACAGCTTTCAGTGCTGGCACTTTTCCTCTCTGAGCAATTGCTCGACGTTTGCAATTTCTCAGCTCGTGTCTAGGAGACGGAAAGAGAATGACCGTGACGTTTGGTGGGTAGAGAAGCGCAAAGCCCCAGTGTTGCTGTGCCTGTGAAAGCGCTTCCAAGGAAGGGTGCTGGCTAGCAAGAGCTTTCAGTGCTGGCACTTTTCATCTCTGAGCAATTGCTCGACGTTTGCAATTTCTCAGCTCGTGTCTACGAGACGGAAAGAGAATGACCGTGACGTTTGGTGGCTTGAGAAGCGCAAAGCCCCAGTGTTGCTGCGCCTGTGAAAGCGCTTCCAAGGAAGGGTGCTGGCTAGCAAGAGCTTTCAGTGCTGGCACTTTTCATCTCTGAGCAATTGCTCGACGTTTGTAATTTCTCACCTGAGCTCTCTTTAGAATGCGCGAGAGGATGAGCAGAAGATTAGGTGGCTAGAGAAGCCCAGAGCCCAGTGTTCTAAGGGCAACAAAAGCGCTTCCAAGGAAGGGTGCTGGCTAGCAACAGCTTTCAGTGCTGGCACTTTTCATCTCTGAGCAATTGCTTGACGTTTGCAATTTCTCAGCTCGTGTCTACGAGACGGAAAGAGAGTGACCTTGACGTTTGGTGAGTAGAGAAGCGCAAAGCCCCAGTGTTGCTGTGCCTATGAAAGCGCTTCCAAGGAAGGGTGCTGGCTAGCAAGAGCTTTCAGTGCTGGCACTTTTCATCTCTGAGCAATTGCTCGACGTTTGCAATTTCTCACCTGAGCTCTCTTTAGACTGCGCGAGAGGATGAGCAGAAGATTAGGTGGCTAGAGAAGCCCAGAGCCCCAGTGTTCTTAGGCCTACAAAAGCGCTTCCAAGGAAGGGTGCTGGCTAGCAACAGCTTTCAGTGCTGGCACTTTTCATCTCTGAGCAATTGCTCGACGTTTGCAATTTCTCATCTCGTGTCTATGAGACGGAAAGAGAATGACCATGACGTTTGGTGGGTAGAGAAGCGCAAAGCCCCAGTGTTGCTGCGCCTGTGAAAGCGCTTCCAAGGAAGGGTGCTGGCTAGCAAGAGCTTTCAGTGCTGGCACTTTTCATCTCTGAGCAATTGCTCGACGTTTGCAATTTCTCACCTGAGCTCTCTTTAGAATGCGCGAGAGGATGAGCAGAAGATGAGGTGGCTAGAGAAGCCCAGAGCCCCAGTGTTCTAAGGGCTACAAAAGCGCTTCCAAGGAAGGGTGCTGGCTAGCAACAGCTTTCAGTGCTGGCACTTTTCATCTCTGAGCAATTGCTGGACGTTTGCAATTTCTCAGCTCGTGTCTACGAGAAAGAGAGATACTGACCGTGACGTTTGGTGGGTAGAGAAGCGCAAAGCCCCAGTGTTGCTGCGCCTGTGAAAGCGCTTCTAAGGAAGGGTGCTGGCTAGCAACAGCTTTCAGTGCTGGCACTTTTCATCTCTGAGCAATTGCTCGACGTTTGCAATTTCTCAGCTCGTGTCTACGAGACGGAAAGAGAATGACCGTGACGTTTGGTGGCTAGAGAAGCGCAAAGCCCCAGTGTTACTGCGCCTGTGAAAGCGCTTCCAAGGAAGGGTGCTGGCTAGCAACAGCTTTCAGTGCTGGCACTTTTCGTCTCTGAGCAATTGCTCGACGTTTGTAATTTCTCAGCTCGTGTCTACGAGACGGAAAGAGAATGACCGTGATGTTTGGTGAGTAGAGAAGCGCAAAGCCCAGGTGTTACTGCGCCTGTGAAAGCGCTTCCAAGGAAGGGTGCTGGCTAGCAAGAGCTTTCAGTGCTGGCACTTTTCATCTCTGAGCAATTGCTCGACGTTTGCAATTTCTCAGCTCGTGTCTACGAGACGGAAAGAGAATGACCGTGACGTTTGGTGGCTAGAGAAGCGCAAAGCCCCAGTGTTGCTGTGCCTGTGAAAGCGCTTCCAAGGAAGGGTGCTGGCTAGCAACAGCTTTCAGTGCTGGCACTTTTCATCTCTGAGCAATTGCTCGACGTTTGCAATTTCTCACCTGAGCACTCTTTAGAGTGCGCGAGAGGATGAGCAGAAGATTAGGTGGCTAGAGAAGCCCAGAGCCCCAGTGTTCTTAGGGCTACAAAAGCGCTTCCAAGGAAGGGTGCTGGCTAGCAACAGCTTTCAGTGCTGGCACTTTTCATCTCTGAGCAATTGCTCGACGTTTGCAATTTCTCAGCTCGTGTCTACGAGACGGAAAGAGAAGGACCGTGACGTTTGGTGGGTAGAGAAGCGCAAAGCCCCAGTGTTGTTGTGCCTGTGAAAGCGCTTCCAAGGAAGGGTGCTGGCTAGCAACAGCTTTCAGTGCTGGCACTTTTCATCTCTGAGCAATTGCTCGACATTTGCAATTTCTCAGCTCGTGTCTACGAGACGGAAAGAGAAGGACCTTGACGTTTGGTGAGTAGAGAAGCGCAAATTCCCAGTGTTGCTGTGCCTGTGAAAGCGCTTCCAAGGAAGGGTGCTGGCTAGCAACAGCTTTCAGTGCTGGCACTTTTCATCTCTGAGCAATTGCTCGACGTTTGCAATTTCTCACCTGAGCTCTCTTTAGAGTGCGCGAGAGGATGAGCAGAAGATGAGGTGGCTAAAGAAGCCCAGAGCCCCAGTGTTCTTAGGCCTACAAAAGCGCTTCCAAGGAAGGCTGCTGGCTAGCAAGAGCTTTCAGTGCTGGCACTTTTCATCTCTGAGCAATTGCTCGACGTTTGCAATTTCTCAGCTCGTGTCTACGAGACGGAAAGAGAATGACCGTGACGTTTGGTGGCTAGAGAAGCGCAAAGCCCCAGTGTTGCTGTGCCTGTGAAAGCGCTTCCAAGGAAGGGTGCTGGCTAGCAAGAGCTTTCAGTGCTGGCACTTTTCCTCTCTGAGCAATTGCTCGACGTTTGCAATTTCTCAGCTCGTGTCTAGGAGACGGAAAGAGAAGGACCGTGACGTTTGGTGGGTAGAGAAGCGCAAAGCCCCAGTGTTGTTGTGCCTGTGAAAGCGCTTCCAAGGAAGGGTGCTGGCTAGCAAGAGCTTTCAGTGCTGGCACTTTTCATCTCTGAGCAATTGCTCGACGTTTGCAATTTCTCAGCTCGTGTCTACGAGACGGAAAGAGAATGACCGTGACGTTTGGTGGGTAGAGAAGCGCAAAGCCCCAGTGTTGCTGCGCCTGTGAAAGCGCTTCCAAGGAAGGGTGCTGGCTAGCAAGAGCTTTCAGTGCTGGCACTTTTCATCTCTGAGCAATTGCTCGACGTTTGCAATTTCTCACGTGAGCTCTCTTTAGAGTGCGCGAGAGGATGAGCAGAAGATTAGGTGGCTAGAGAAGCCCAGAGCCCAGTGTTCTAAGGGCAACAAAAGCGCTTCCAAGGAAGGGTGCTGGCTAGCAACAGCTTCCAGTGCTGGCACTTTTCATCTCTGAGCAATTGCTTGACGTTTGCAATTTCTCAGCTCGTGTCTACGAGACGGAAAGAGAGTGACCTTGATGTTTGGTGGCTAGAGAAGCGCAAAGCCCAGGTGTTACTGCGCCTGTGAAAGCGCTTCCAAGGAAGGGTGCTGGCTAGCAACAGCTTTCAGTGCTGGCACTTTTCATCTCTGAGCAATTGCTCGACGTTTGCAATTTCTCACCTGAGCTCTCTTTAGAATGCGCGAGAGGATGAACAGAAGATTAGGTGGCTAGAGAAGCCCAGAGCCCCAGTGTTCTTAGGCCTACAAAAGCGCTTCCAAGGAAGGGTGCTGGCTAGCAACAGCTTTCAGTGCTGGCACTTTTCATCTCTGAGCAATTGCTCGACGTTTACAATTTCTCACCTGAGCACTCTTTAGAGTGCGCGAGAGGATGAGCAGAAGATTAGGTGGCTAGAGAAGCCCAGAGCCCCAGTGTTCTTAGGCCTACAAAAGCGCTTCCAAGGAAGGGTGCTGGCTAGCAAGAGCTTTCAGTGCTGGCACTTTTCATCTCTGAGCAATTGCTCGACGTTTGCAATTTCTCAGCTCGTGTCTACGAGACGGAAAGAGAATGACCGTGACGTTTGGTGGCTAGAGAAGCGCAAAGCCCCAGTGTTGCTGTGCCTGTGAAAGCGCTTCCAAGGAAGGGTGCTGGCTAGCAACAGCTTTCAGTGCTGGCACTTTTCATCTCTGAGCAATTGCTCGACGTTTGCAATTTCTCAGCTCGTGTCTACGAGACGGAAAGAGAATGACCGTGACGTTTGGTGGCTAGAGAAGCGCAAAGCCCCAGTGTTGCTGTGCCTGTGAAAGCGCTTCCAAGGAAGGGTGCTGGCTAGCAAGAGCTTTCAGTGCTGGCACTTTTCCTCTCTGAGCAATTGCTCGACGTTTGCAATTTCTCAGCTCGTGTCTACGAGATGGAAAGAGAATGACCGTGACGTTTGGTGGCTAGAGAAGCGCAAAGCCCCAGTGTTGCTGTGCCTGTGAAAGCGCTTCCAAGGAAGGGTGCTGGCTAGCAACAGCTTTCAGTGCTGGCAGTTTTCATCTCTGAGCAATTGCTCGACGTTTGCAATTTCTCACCTGAGCTCTCTTTAGAGTGCGCGAGAGGATGAGCAGAAGCTTAGGTGGCTAGAGAAGCCCAGAGCCCCAGTGTTCTTAGGTCTACCAAAGCGCTTCCAAGGAAGGGTGCTGGCTAGCAACAGCTTTCAGTGCTGGCACTTTTCATCTCTGAGCAATTGCTCGACGTTTGCAATTTCTCAGCTCGTGTCTACGAGACGGAAAGAGAAGGACCTTGACGTTTGGTGAGTAGAGAAGCGCAAATTCCCAGTGTTGCTGCGCCTGTGAAAGCGCTTCCAAGGAAGGGTGCTGGCTAGCAACAGCTTTCAGTGCTGGCACTTTTCATCTCTGAGCAATTGCTCGACGTTTGCAATTTCTCACCTGAGCTCTCTTTAGACTGCGCGAGAGGATGAGCAGAAGCTTAGGTGGCTAGAGAAGCCCAGAGCCCCAGTGTTCTTAGGCCTACAAAAGCGCTTCCAAGGAAGGGTGCTGGCTAGCATGAGCTTTCAGTGCTGGCACTTTTCATCTCTGAGCAATTGCTCGACGTTTGCAATTTCTCAGCTCGTGTCTACGAGACGGAAAGAGAAGGACCGTGACGTTTGGTGGCTAGAGAAGCGCAAAGCCCCAGTGTTGCTGCGCCTGTGAAAGCGCTTCCAAGGAAGGGTGCTGGCTAGCAACAGCTTTCAGTGCTGGCACTTTTCCTCTCTGAGCAATTGCTCGACGTTTGCAATTTCTCAGCTCGTGTCTAGGAGACGGAAAGAGAATGACCGTGACGTTTGGTGGGTAGAGAAGCGCAAAGCCCCAGTGTTGCTGTGCCTGTGAAAGCGCTTCCAAGGAAGGGTGCTGGCTAGCAACAGCTTTCAGTGCTGGCACTTTTCATCTCTGAGCAATTGCTCGACGTTTGCAATTTCTCAGCTCGTGTCTACGAGACGGAAAGAGAATGACCGTGACGTTTGGTGGCTAGAGAAGCGCAAAGCCCCAGTGTTGCTGTGCCTGTGAAAGCGCTTCCAAGGAAGGGTGCTGGCTAGCAACAGCTTTCAGTGCTGGCACTTTTCATCTCTGAGCAATTGCTCGACGTTTGCAATTTCTCACCTGAGCTCTCTTTAGAGTGCGCGAGAGGATGAGCAGAAGCTTAGGTGGCTAGAGAAGCCCAGAGCCCCAGTGTTCTTAGGTCTACCAAAGCGCTTCCAAGGAAGGGTGCTGGCTAGCAACAGCTTTCAGTGCTGGCACTTTTCATCTCTGAGCAATTGCTCGACGTTTGCAATTTCTCAGCTCGTGTCTACGAGACGGAAAGAGAAGGACCTTGACGTTTGGTGAGTAGAGAAGCGCAAATTCCCAGTGTTGCTGTGCCTGTGAAAGCGCTTCCAAGGAAGGGTGCTGGCTAGCAACAGCTTTCAGTGCTGGCACTTTTCATCTCTGAGCAATTGCTCGACGTTTGCAATTTCTCACCTGAGCTCTCTTTAGAGTGCGCAAGAGGATGAGCAGAAGATTACGTGGCTAGAGAAGCCCAGAGCCCCAGTGTTCTTAGGCCTACAAAAGCGCTTCCAAGGAAGGGTGCTGGCTAGCAAGAGCTTCCAGTGCTGGCACTTTTCATCTCTGAGCAATTGCTCGACGTTTGCAATTTCTCAGCTCGTGTCTACGAGACGGAAAGAGAAGGACCGTGACGTTTGGTGGCTAGAGAAGCGCAAAGCCCCAGTGTTGCTGCGCCTGTGAAAGCGCTTCCAAGGAAGGG
Organism: Sarcoramphus papa; assembly: GCA_037962945.1. NCBI lineage: Eukaryota > Metazoa > Chordata > Aves > Accipitriformes > Cathartidae > Sarcoramphus > Sarcoramphus papa. Next base: position 2,975,674 of record JBBMRM010000093.1, on the reverse strand, counting down.
TGCTGGCTAGCAACAGCTTTCAGTGCTGGCACTTTTCCTCTCTGAGCAATTGCTCGACGTTTGCAATTTCTCAGCTCGTGTCTAGGAGACGGAAAGAGAATGACCGTGACGTTTGGTGGGTAGAGAAGCGCAAAGCCCCAGTGTTGCTGTGCCTGTGAAAGCGCTTCCAAGGAAGGGTGCTGGCTAGCAACAGCTTTCAGTGCTGGCACTTTTCATCTCTGAGCAATTGCTCGACGTTTGCAATTTCTCAGCTCGTGTCTACGAGACGGAAAGAGAATGACCGTGACGTTTGGTGTCTTGAGAAGCGCAAAGCCCCAGTGTTGCTGCGCCTGTGAAAGCGCTTCCAAGGAAGGGTGCTGGCTAGCAAGAGCTTTCAGTGCTGGCACTTTTCATCTCTGAGCAATTGCTCGACGTTTGCAATTTCTCACCTGAGCTCTCTTTAGAATGCGCGAGAGGATGAGCAGAAGATTAGGTGGCTAGAGAAGCCCAGAGCCCAGTGTTCTAAGGGCAACAAAAGCGCTTCCAAGGAAGGGTGCTGGCTAGCAAGAGCTTTCAGTGCTGGCACTTTTCATCTCTGAGCAATTGCTTGACGTTTGCAATTTCTCAGCTCGTGTCTACGAGACGGAAAGAGAGTGACCTTGATGTTTGGTGAGTAGAGAAGCGCAAAGCCCAGGTGTTACTGCGCCTGTGAAAGCGCTTCCAAGGAAGGGTGCTGGCTAGCAAGAGCTTTCAGTGCTGGCACTTTTCATCTCTGAGCAATTGCTCGACGTTTGCAATTTCTCACCTGAGCTCTCTTTAGAATGCGCGAGAGGATGAACAGAAGGTTAGGTGGCTAGAGAAGCCCAGAGCCCCAGTGTTCTTAGGGCTACAAAAGCGCTTCCAAGGAAGGGTGCTGGCTAGCAACAGCTTTCAGTGCTGGCACTTTTCATCTCTGAGCAATTGCTCGACGTTTGTAATTTCTCAGCTCGTGTCTACGAGACGGAAAGAGAATGACCGTGACGTTTGGTGAGTAGAGAAGCGCAAAGCCCCAGTGTTGCTGTGCCTGTGAAAGCGCTTCCAAGGAAGGGTGCTGGCTAGCAACAGCTTTCAGTGCTGGCACTTTTCATCTCTGAGCAATTGCTCGACGTTTGCAATTTCTCAGCTCGTGTCTATGAGACGGAAAGAGACGGACCGTGACGTTTGGTGCGTATAGAAGCGCAAATTCCGAGTGTTTCTGTGCCTGTGAAAGCGCTTCCAAGGAAGGGTGCTGGCTAGCAAGAGCTTTCAGTGCTGGCACTTTTCATCTCTGAGCAATTGCTCGACGTTTGCAATTTCTCAGCTCGTGTCTACGAGACGGAAAGAGAAGGACCGTGACGTTTGGTGGCTAGAGAAGCGCAAAGCCCCAGTGTTGCTGTGCCTGTGAAAGCGCTTCCAAGGAAGGGTGCTGGCTAGCAACAGCTTTCAGTGCTGGCACTTTTCATCTCTGAGCAATTGCTCGACGTTTGCAATTTCTCAGCTCGTGTCTACGAGACGGAGAGATAGTGACCGTGACGTTTGGTGGCTAGAGAAGTGCAAAGCCCCAGTGTTGCTGCGCCTGTGAAAGCGCTTCCAAGGAAGGGTGCTGGCTAGCAACAGCTTTCAGTGCTGGCACTTTTCATCTCTGAGCAATTGCTCGACGTTTGCAATTTCTCGGCTTGTGTCTACGAGACGGAAAGAGAATGACCGTGACGTTTGGTGGGTAGAGAAGCGCAAAGCCCCAGTGTTGCTGTGCCTGTGAAAGCGCTTCCAAGAAGGGTGCTGGCTAGCAACAGCTTTCAGTGCTGGCACTTTTCATCTCTGAGCAATTGCTCGACGTTTGCAATTTCTCAGCTCGTGTCTACGAGACGGAAAGAGAATGACCGTGACGTTTGGTGGCTAGAGAAGCGCAAAGCCCCAGTGTTGCTGCGCCTGTGAAAGCGCTTCCAAGGAAGGGTGCTGGCTAGCAAGAGCTTTCAGTGCTGGCACTTTTCATCTCTGAGCAATTGCTCGACGTTTGCAATTTCTCACCTGAGCTCTCTTCAGAGTGCGCGAGAGGATGAGCAGAAGATTAGGTGGCTAAAGAAGCCCAGAGCCCCAGTGTTCTTAGGTCTACAAAAGCGCTTCCAAGGAAGGGTGCTGGCTAGCAACAGCTTTCAGTGCTGGCACTTTTCATCTCTGAGCAATTGCTCGACATTTGCAATTTCTCACCTGAGCTCTCTTTAGAGTGCGCGAGAGGATGAGCTGAAGATTAGGTGGCTAGAGAAGCCCAGAGCCCCAGTGTTCTTAGGCCTACAAAAGCGCTTCCAAGGAAGGGGGCTGGCTAGCAACATCTTTCAGTGCTGGCACTTTTCATCTCTGAGCAAGTGCTCGACGTTTGCAATTTCTCAGCTCGTGTCTACGAGACGGAGAGATAGTGACCGTGACGTTTGGTGGCTAGAGAAGCGCAAAGCCCCAGTGTTGCTGCGCCTGTGAAAGCGCTTCCAAGGAAGGGTGCTGGCTAGCAAGAGCTTTCAGTGCTGGCACTTTTCATCTCTGAGCAATTGCTCGACGTTTGCAATTTCTCAGCTCGTGTCTACGAGACGGAAAGAGAAGGACCGTGACGTTTGGTGCGTATAGAAGCGCAAAGCCCCAGTGTTGCTGTGCCTGTGAAAGCGCTTCCAAGGAAGGGTGCTGGCTAGCAACAGCTTTCAGTGCTGGCACTTTTCATCTCTGAGCAATTGCTCGACGTTTGCAATTTCTCAGCTCGTGTCTACGAGACGGAGAGATACTGACCGTGACGTTTGGTGTGTATAGAAGCGCAAAGACCCAGTGTTGCTGCGCCTGTGAAAGCGCTTCCAAGGAAGGGTGCTGGCTAGCAACAGCTTTCAGTGCTGGCACTTTTCATCTCTGAGCAATTGCTCGACGTTTGCAATTTCTCACCTGAGCTCTCTTTAGAATGCGCGAGAGGATGAGCAGAAGATTAGGTGGCTAGAGAAGCCCAGAGCCCCAGTGTTCTAAGAGCAACAAAAGCACTTCCAAGGAAGGGTGCTGGCTAGCAACAGCTTTCAGTGCTGGCACTTTTCATCTCTGAGCAATTGCTCGACGTTTGTAATATCTCAGCTCGTGTCTACGAGACGGAAAGAGAATGACCGTGACGTTTGGTGAGTAGAGAAGCGCAAAGCCCCAGTGTTGCTGCGCCTGTGAAAGCGCTTCCAAGGAAGGGTGCTGGCTAGCAAGAGCTTTCAGTGCTGGCACTTTTCATCTCTGAGCAATTGCTCGACGTTTGCAATTTCTCACCTGAGCTCTCTTTAGAATGCGCGAGAGGATGAGCAGAAGATGAGGTGGCTAGAGAAGCCCAGAGCCCCAGTGTTCTTAGGTCTACAAAAGCGCTTCCAAGGAAGGGTGCTGGCTAGCAACAGCTTTCAGTGCTGGCACTTTTCATCTCTGAGCAATTGCTCGACGTTTGCAATTTCTCAGCTCGTGTCTACGAGACGGAAAGACAATGACCGTGACGTTTGGTGGCTAGAGAAGCGCAAATTCCCAGTGTTGCTGTGCCTGTGAAAGCGCTTCCAAGGAAGGGTGCTGGCTAGCAAGAGCTTTCAGTGCTGGCACTTTTCCTCTCTGAGCAATTGCTCGACGTTTGCAATTTCTCACCTGAGCTCTCTTTAGAGTGCGCGAGAGGATGAGCAGAAGATTAGGTGGCTAGAGAAGCCCAGAGCCCCACTGTTCTTAGGCCTACAAAAGCGCTTCCAAGGAAGGGTGCTGGCTAGCAACAGCTTTCAGTGCTGGCACTTTTCATCTCTGAGCAATTGCTCGACGTTTGCAATTTCTCAGCTCGTGTCTACGAGATGGAAAGAGAATGACCGTGACGTTTGGTGGCTAGAGAAGCGCAAAGCCCCAGTGTTGCTGCGCCTGTGAAAGCGCTTCCAAGGAAGGGTGCTGGCTAGCAACAGCTTTCAGTGCTGGCACTTTTCATCTCTGAGCAATTGCTCGACGTTTGCAATTTCTCAGCTCGTGTCTACGAGACGGAGAGATAGTGACCGTGACGTTTGGTGGCTAGAGAAGCGCAAAGCCCCAGTGTTGCTGCGCCTCTGAAAGCGCTTCCAAGGAAGGGTGCTGGCTAGCAACAGCTTTCAGTGCTGGCACTTTTCATCTCTGAGCAATTGCTCAACGTTTGTAATTTCTCAGCTCGTGTCTACGAGACGGAAAGAGAATGACCGTGACGTTTGGTGGCTAGAGAAGCGCAAAGCCCCAGTGTTGCTGCGCCTGTGAAAGCTCTTCCAAGGAAGGGTGCTGGCTAGCAACAGCTTTCAGTGCTGGCACTTTTCATCTCTGAGCAATTGCTGGACGTTTGCAATTTCTCACCTGAGCTCTCTTTAGAGTGCGCGAGAGGATGAGCAGAAGATTAGGTGGCTAGAGAAGCCCAGAGCCCCAGTTTTCTAATGGCAACAAAAGCACTTCCAAGGAAGGGTGCTGGCTAGCAACAGCTTTCAGTGCTGGCACTTTTCATCTCTGAGCAATTGCTCGACGTTTGCAATTTCTCAGCTCGTGTCTACGAGACGGAAAGAGAAGGACCGTGACGTTTGGTGGCTAGAGAAGCGCAAAGCCCAAGTGTTGCTGCGCCTCTGAAAGCGCTTCCAAGGAAGGGTGCTGGCTAGCAAGAGCTTTCAGTGCTGGCACTTTTCATCTCTGAGCAATTGCTGGACGTTTGCAATTTCTCACCTGAGCTCTCTTTAGAATGCGCGAGAGGATGAGCAGAAGATTAGGTGGCTAGAGAAGCCCAGAGCCCCAGTGTTCTTAGGTCTACAAAAGCGCTTCCAAGGAAGGGTGCTGGCTAGCAACAGCTTTCAGTGCTGGCACTTTTCATCTCTGAGCAATTGCTCGACGTTTGCAATTTCTCAGCTCGTGTCTACGAGACGGAGAGATACTGACCGTGGCGTTTGATGCGTATAGAAGCGCAAAGCCCCAGTGTTGCTGCGCCTGTGAAAGCGCTTCCAAGGAAGGGTGCTGGCTAGCAACAGCTTTCAGTGCTGGCACTTTTCATCTCTGAGCAAGTGCTCGACGTTTGCAATTTCTCAGCTCGTGTCTACGAGACGGAGAGATACTGACCGTGACGTTTGGTGCGTATAGAAGCGCAAAGCCCCAGTGTTGCTGCGCCTGTGAAAGCGCTTCCAAGGAAGGGTGCTGGCTAGCAAGAGCTTTCAGTGCTGGCACTTTTCATCTCTGAGCAATTGCTCGACGTTTGCAATTTCTCACCTGAGCTCTCTTTAGAGTGCGCGAGAGGATGAGCTGAAGATGAGGTGGCTAGAGAAGCCCAGAGCCCCAGTGTTCTAAGGGCAACAAAAGCACTTCCAAGGAAGGGTGCTGGCTAGCAAGAGCTTTCAGTGCTGGCACTTTTCATCTCTGAGCAATTGCTCGACGTTTGCAATTTCTCAGCTCGTGTATACGAGACGGAAAGAGAATGACCGTGACGTTTGGTGGCTAGAGAAGCGCAAAGCCCCAGTGTTGCTGTGCCTGTGAAAGCGCTTCCAAGGAAGGGTGCTGGCTAGCAAGAGCTTTCAGTGCTGGCACTTTTCATCTCTGAGCAATTGCTCGACGTTTGCAATTTCTCACCTGAGCTCTCTTTAGAGTGCGCGAGAGGATGAGCAGAAGATTAGGTGGCTAGAGAAGCCCAGAGCCCCAGTGTTCTTAGGCCTACAAAAGCGCTTCCAAGGAAGGGTGCTGGCTAGCAACAGCTTTCAGTGCTGGCACTTTTCATCTCTGAGCAATTGCTCGACGTTTGCAATTTCTCAGCTCGTGTCTACGAGACGGAAAGAGAATGACCGTGACGTTTGGTGGGTAGAGAAGCGCAAAGCCCCAGTGTTGCTGCACCTGTGAAAGCGCTTCCAAGGAAGGGTGCTGGCTAGCAACAGCTTTCAGTGCTGGCACTTTTCATCTCTGAGCAATTGCTCGACGTTTGTAATTTCTCAGCTCGTGTCTACGAGACGGAAAGAGAATGACCGTGACGTTTGGTGGCTAGAGAAGCGCAAAGCCCCAGTGTTGCTGCGCCTGTGAAAGCGCTTCCAAGGAAGGGTGCTGGCTAGCAACAGCTTTCAGTGCTGGCACTTTTCATCTCTGAGCAATTGCTCGACGTTTGCAATTTCTCACCTGAGCTCTCTTTAGACTGCGCGAGAGGATGAGCAGAAGATTAGGTGGCTAGAGAAGCCCAGAGCCCCAGTGTTCTAAGGGCAACAAAAGCGCTTCCAAGGAAGGGTGCTGGCTAGCAAGAGCTTTCAGTGCTGGCACTTTTCATCTCTGAGCAATTGCTCGACGTTTGCAATTTCTCAGCTCGTGCCTACGACACGGAAAGAGAATGACCATGCTGTTTGGTGAGTAGAGAAGCGCAAAGCCCAGGTGTTGCTGCGCCTGTGAAAGCGCTTCCAAGGAAGGGTGCTGGCTAGCAACAGCTTTCAGTGCTGGCACTTTTCCTCTCTGAGCAATTGCTCGACGTTTGCAATTTCCCACCTGAGCTCTCTTTAGACTGCGCGAGAGGATGAGCAGAAGATTAGGTGGCTAGAGAAGCCCAGAGCCCCAGTGTTCTTAGGTCTACAAAGGCGCTTCCAAGGAAGGGTGCTGGCTAGCAAGAGCTTTCAGTGCTGGCACTTTTCATCTCTGAGCAATTGCTCGACGTTTGCAATTTCTCACCTGAGCTCTCTTTAGAGTGCGCGAGAGGATGAGCCGAAGATTAGGTGGCTAGAGAAGCCCAGAGCCCCAGTGTTCTTAGGCGTACAAAAGCACTTCCAAGGAAGGGTGCTGGCTAGCAACAGCTTCCAGTGCTGGCACTTTTCATCTCTGAGCAATTGCTCGACGTTTGCAATTTCTCAGCTCGTGTCTACGAGACGGAAAGAGAATGACCGTGACGTTTGGTGGGTAGAGAAGCGCAAAGCCCCAGTGTTGCTGCGCCTGTGAAAGCGCTTCCAAGGAAGGGTGCTGGCTAGCAAGAGCTTTCAGTGCTGGCACTTTTCCTCTCTGAGCAATTGCTCGACGTTTGCAATTTCTCACCTGAGCTCTCTTTAGACTGCGCGAGAGGATGAGCAGAAGATTACGTGGCTAAAGAAGCCCAGAGCCCCAGTGTTCTTAGGCCTACAAAAGCGCTTCCAAGGAAGGGGGCTGGCTAGCAACAGCTTTCAGTGCTGGCACTTTTCATCTCTGAGCAAGTGCTCGACGTTTGCAATTTCTCAGCTCGTGTCTACGAGACGGAGAGATAGTGACCGTGACGTTTGGTGGCTAGAGAAGCGCAAAGCCCCAGTGTTGCTGCGCCTGTGAAAGCGCTTCCAAGGAAGGGTGCTGGCTAGCAAGAGCTTTCAGTGCTGGCACTTTTCATCTCTGAGCAATTGCTCGACGTTTGCAATTTCTCAGCTCGTGTCTACGAGACGGAAAGAGAAGGACCGTGACGTTTGGTGGCTAGAGAAGCGCAAAGCCCCAGTGTTGCTGTGCCTGTGAAAGCGCTTCCAAGGAAGGGTGCTGGCTAGCAACAGCTTTCAGTGCTGGCACTTTTCATCTCTGAGCAATTGCTCGACGTTTGTAATTTCTCAGCTCGTGTCTACGAGACGGAAAGAGAATGACCGTGACGTTTGGTGGCTAGAGAAGCGCAAAGCCCCAGTGTTGCTGCGCCTGTGAAAGCGCTTCCAAGGAAGGGTGCTGGCTAGCAAGAGCTTTCAGTGCTGGCACTTTTCATCTCTGAGCAATTGCTCGACGTTTGCAATTTCTCACCTGAGCTCTCTTTAGACTGCGCGAGAGGATGAGCAGAAGATTAGGTGGCTAGAGAAGCCCAGAGCCCCAGTGTTCTAAGGGCAACAAAAGCGCTTCCAAGGAAGGGTGCTGGCTAGCAAGAGCTTTCAGTGCTGGCACTTTTCATCTCTGAGCAATTGCTCGACGTTTGCAATTTCTCAGCTCGTGCCTACGACACGGAAAGAGAATGACCATGCTGTTTGGTGAGTAGAGAAGCGCAAAGCCCAGGTGTTGCTGCGCCTGTGAAAGCGCTTCCAAGGAAGGGTGCTGGCTAGCAACAGCTTTCAGTGCTGGCACTTTTCATCTCTGAGCAATTGCTCGACGTTTGCAATTTCCCACCTGAGCTCTCTTTAGACTGCGCGAGAGGATGAGCAGAAGATTAGGTGGCTAGAGAAGCCCAGAGCCCCAGTGTTCTTAGGTCTACAAAGGCGCTTCCAAGGAAGGGTGCTGGCTAGCAAGAGCTTTCAGTGCTGGCACTTTTCATCTCTGAGCAATTGCTCGACGTTTGCAATTTCTCACCTGAGCTCTCTTTAGAGTGCGCGAGAGGATGAGCCGAAGATTAGGTGGCTAGAGAAGCCCAGAGCCCCAGTGTTCTTAGGCGTACAAAAGCACTTCCAAGGAAGGGTGCTGGCTAGCAACAGCTTCCAGTGCTGGCACTTTTCATCTCTGAGCAATTGCTCGACGTTTGCAATTTCTCAGCTCGTGTCTACGAGACGGAAAGAGAAGGACCGTGACGTTTGGTGGGTAGAGAAGCGCAAAGCCCCAGTGTTGCTGCGCCTGTGAAAGCGCTTCCAAGGAAGGGTGCTGGCTAGCAAGAGCTTTCAGTGCTGGCACTTTTCCTCTCTGAGCAATTGCTCGACGTTTGCAATTTCTCACCTGAGCTCTCTTTAGACTGCGCGAGAGGATGAGCAGAAGATTACGTGGCTAAAGAAGCCCAGAGCCCCAGTGTTCTTAGGCCTACAAAAGCGCTTCCAAGGAAGGGGGCTGGCTAGCAACAGCTTTCAGTGCTGGCACTTTTCATCTCTGAGCAAGTGCTCGACGTTTGCAATTTCTCAGCTCGTGTCTACGAGACGGAGAGATAGTGACCGTGACGTTTGGTGGGTAGAGAAGCGCAAAGCCCCAGTGTTGCTGCGCCTGTGAAAGCGCTTCCAAGGAAGGGTGCTGGCTAGCAAGAGCTTTCAGTGCTGGCACTTTTCATCTCTGAGCAATTGCTCGACGTTTGCAATTTCTCAGCTCGTGTCTACGAGACGGAAAGAGAAGGACCGTGACGTTTGGTGGCTAGAGAAGCGCAAAGCCCCAGTGTTGCTGTGCCTGTGAAAGCGCTTCCAAGGAAGGGTGCTGGCTAGCAACAGCTTTCAGTGCTGGCACTTTTCATCTCTGAGCAATTGCTCGACGTTTGCAATTTCTCAGCTCGTGTCTACGAGACGGAGAGATACTGACCGTGACGTTTGGTGCGTATAGAAGCGCAAACCCCCAGTGTTGCTGTGCCTTTGAAAGCGCTTCCAAGGAAGGGTGCTGGCTAGCAAGAGCTTTCAGTGCTGGCACTTTTCATCTCTGAGCAATTGCTCGACGTTTGCAATTTCTCACCTGAGCTCTCTTTAGAATGCGCGAGAGGATGAGCAGAAGATGAGGTGGCTAGAGAAGCCCAGAGCCCCAGTGTTCTTAGGCCTACAAAAGCGCTTCCAAGGAAGGGGGCTGGCTAGCAACATCTTTCAGTGCTGGCACTTTTCATCTCTGAGCAAGTGCTCGACGTTTGCAATTTCTCAGCTCGTGTCTACGAGACGGAGAGATAGTGACCGTGACGTTTGGTGGCTAGAGAAGCGCAAAGCCCCAGTGTTGCTGCGCCTGTGAAAGCGCTTCCAAGGAAGGGTGCTGGCTAGCAACAGCTTTCAGTGCTGGCACTTTTCATCTCTGAGCAATTGCTCGACGTTTGCAATTTCTCAGCTCATGTCTACGAGACGGAAAGAGAATGACCGTGACGTTTGGTGCGTATAGAAGCGCAAAGCCCCAGTGTTGCTGTGCCTGTGAAAGCGCTTCCAAGGAAGGGTGCTGGCTAGCAACAGCTTTCAGTGCTGGCACTTTTCATCTCTGAGCAATTGCTCGACGTTTGCAATTTCTCACCTGAGCTCTCTTTAGAATGCGCGAGAGGATGAGCAGAAGATTAGGTGGCTAGAGAAGCCCAGAGCCCCAGTGTTCTAAGAGCAACAAAAGCACTTCCAAGGAAGGGTGCTGGCTAGCAACAGCTTTCAGTGCTGGCACTTTTCATCTCTGAGCAATTGCTCGACGTTTGTAATTTCTCAGCTCGTGTCTACGAGACGGAAAGAGAATGACCGTGACGTTTGGTGGCTAGAGAAGCGCAAAGCCCCAGTGTTGCTGCGCCTGTGAAAGCGCTTCCAAGGAAGGGTGCTGGCTAGCAACAGCTTTCAGTGCTGGCACTTTTCATCTCTGAGCAATTGCTCGACGTTTGCAATTTCTCACCTGAGCTCTCTTTAGACTGCGCGAGAGGATGAGCAGAAGATTAGGTGGCTAGAGAAGCCCAGAGCCCCAGTGTTCTAAGGGCAACAAAAGCGCTTCCAAGGAAGGGTGCTGGCTAGCAAGAGCTTTCAGTGCTGGCACTTTTCATCTCTGAGCAATTGCTCGACGTTTGCAATTTCTCAGCTCGTGCCTACGACACGGAAAGAGAATGACCATGCTGTTTGGTGAGTAGAGAAGCGCAAAGCCCAGGTGTTGCTGCGCCTGTGAAAGCGCTTCCAAGGAAGGGTGCTGGCTAGCAACAGCTTTCAGTGCTGGCACTTTTCCTCTCTGAGCAATTGCTCGACGTTTGCAATTTCCCACCTGAGCTCTCTTTAGACTGCGCGAGAGGATGAGCAGAAGATTAGGTGGCTAGAGAAGCCCAGAGCCCCAGTGTTCTTAGGTCTACAAAGGCGCTTCCAAGGAAGGGTGCTGGCTAGCAACAGCTTTCAGTGCTGGCACTTTTCATCTCTGAGCAATTGCTCGACGTTTGCAATTTCTCACCTGAGCTCTCTTTAGACTGCGCGAGAGGATGAGCAGAAGATTAGGTGGCTAGAGAAGCCCAGAGCCCCAGTGTTCTAAGGGCAACAAAAGCGCTTCCAAGGAAGGGTGCTGGCTAGCAAGAGCTTTCAGTGCTGGCACTTTTCATCTCTGAGCAATTGCTCGACGTTTGCAATTTCTCAGCTCGTGCCTACGACACGGAAAGAGAATGACCATGCTGTTTGGTGAGTAGAGAAGCGCAAAGCCCAGGTGTTGCTGCGCCTGTGAAAGCGCTTCCAAGGAAGGGTGCTGGCTAGCAACAGCTTTCAGTGCTGGCACTTTTCCTCTCTGAGCAATTGCTCGACGTTTGCAATTTCCCACCTGAGCTCTCTTTAGACTGCGCGAGAGGATGAGCAGAAGATGAGGTGGCTAGAGAAGCCCAGAGCCCCAGTGTTCTTAGGTCTACAAAGGCGCTTCCAAGGAAGGGTGCTGGCTAGCAAGAGCTTTCAGTGCTGGCACTTTTCATCTCTGAGCAATTGCTCGACGTTTGCAATTTCTCACCTGAGCTCTCTTTAGAGTGCGCGAGAGGATGAGCCGAAGATTAGGTGGCTAGAGAAGCCCAGAGCCCCAGTGTTCTTAGGCGTACAAAAGCACTTCCAAGGAAGGGTGCTGGCTAGCAAGAGCTTTCAGTGCTGGCACTTTTCATCTCTGAGCAATTGCTCGACGTTTGCAATTTCTCAGCTCGTGTCTACGAGACGGAAAGAGAAGGACCGTGACGTTTGGTGGGTAGAGAAGCGCAAAGCCCCAGTGTTGCTGCGCCTGTGAAAGCGCTTCCAAGGAAGGGTGCTGGCTAGCAAGAGCTTTCAGTGCTGGCACTTTTCCTCTCTGAGCAATTGCTCGACGTTTGCAATTTCTCACCTGAGCTCTCTTTAGACTGCGCGAGAGGATGAGCAGAAGATTACGTGGCTAAAGAAGCCCAGAGCCCCAGTGTTCTTAGGCCTACAAAAGCGCTTCCAAGGAAGGGGGCTGGCTAGCAACAGCTTTCAGTGCTGGCACTTTTCATCTCTGAGCAAGTGCTCGACGTTTGCAATTTCTCAGCTCGTGTCTACGAGACGGAGAGATAGTGACCGTGACGTTTGGTGGGTAGAGAAGCGCAAAGCCCCAGTGTTGCTGCGCCTGTGAAAGCGCTTCCAAGGAAGGGTGCTGGCTAGCAAGAGCTTTCAGTGCTGGCACTTTTCATCTCTGAGCAATTGCTCGACGTTTGCAATTTCTCAGCTCGTGTCTACGAGACGGAAAGAGAAGGACCGTGACGTTTGGTGGCTAGAGAAGCGCAAAGCCCCAGTGTTGCTGTGCCTGTGAAAGCGCTTCCAAGGAAGGGTGCTGGCTAGCAACAGCTTTCAGTGCTGGCACTTTTCATCTCTGAGCAATTGCTCGACGTTTGCAATTTCTCAGCTCGTGTCTACGAGACGGAGAGATACTGACCGTGACGTTTGGTGCGTATAGAAGCGCAAACCCCCAGTGTTGCTGTGCCTTTGAAAGCGCTTCCAAGGAAGGGTGCTGGCTAGCAAGAGCTTTCAGTGCTGGCACTTTTCATCTCTGAGCAATTGCTCGACGTTTGCAATTTCTCAGCTCGTGTCTACGAGACGGAAAGAGAAGGACCGTGACGTTTGGTGGCTAGAGAAGCGCAAAGCCCCAGTGTTGCTGTGCCTGTGAAAGCGCTTCCAAGGAAGGGTGCTGGCTAGCAACAGCTTTCAGTGCTGGCACTTTTCATCTCTGAGCAATTGCTCGACGTTTGCAATTTCTCAGCTCGTGTCTACGAGACGGAGAGATACTGACCGTGACGTTTGGTGCGTATAGAAGCGCAAACCCCCAGTGTTGCTGTGCCTTTGAAAGCGCTTCTAAGGAAGGGTGCTGGCTAGCAAGAGCTTTCAGTGCTGGCACTTTTCATCTCTGAGCAATTGCTCGACGTTTGCAATTTCTCACCTGAGCTCTCTTTAGAATGCGCGAGAGGATGAGCAGAAGATGAGGTGGCTAGAGAAGCCCAGAGCCCCAGTGTTCTTAGGCCTACAAAAGCGCTTCCAAGGAAGGGGGCTGGCTAGCAACATCTTTCAGTGCTGGCACTTTTCATCTCTGAGCAAGTGCTCGACGTTTGCAATTTCTCAGCTCGTGTCTACGAGACGGAGAGATAGTGACCGTGACGTTTGGTGGCTAGAGAAGCGCAAAGCCCCAGTGTTGCTGCGCCTGTGAAAGCGCTTCCAAGGAAGGGTGCTGGCTAGCAAGAGCTTTCAGTGCTGGCACTTTTCATCTCTGAGCAATTGCTCGACGTTTGCAATTTCTCAGCTCATGTCTACGAGACGGAAAGAGAATGACCGTGACGTTTGGTGCGTATAGAAGCGCAAAGCCCCAGTGTTGCTGTGCCTGTGAAAGCGCTTCCAAGGAAGGGTGCTGGCTAGCAACAGCTTTCAGTGCTGGCACTTTTCATCTCTGAGCAATTGCTCGACCTTTGCAATTTCTCACCTGAGCTCTCTTTAGAATGCGCGAGAGGATGAGCAGAAGATTAGGTGGCTAGAGAAGCCCAGAGCCCCAGTGTTCTAAGAGCAACAAAAGCACTTCCAAGGAAGGGTGCTGGCTAGCAACAGCTTTCAGTGCTGGCACTTTTCATCTCTGAGCAATTGCTTGACGTTTGCAATTTCTCAGCTCGTGTCTACGAGACGGATAGAGAATGACCGTGACGTTTGGTGAGTAGAGAAGCGCAAAGCCCAGGTGTTGCTGCGCCTGTGAAAGCGCTTCCAAGGAAGGGTGCTGGCTAGCAAGAGCTTTCAGTGCTGGCACTTTTCATCTCTGAGCAATTGCTCGACGTTTGCAATTTCTCACCTGAGCTCTCTTTAGAATGCGCGAGAGGATGAGCAGAAGATGAGGTGGCTAGAGAAGCCCAGAGCCCCAGTGTTCTTAGGCCTACAAAAGCGCTTCCAAGGAAGGGTGCTGGCTAGCAACAGCTTTCAGTGCTGGCACTTTTCATGTCTGAGCAATTGCTCGACGTTTGCAATTTCTCAGCTCGTGTCTACGAGACGGAAAGAGAAGGACCGTGACGTTTGGTGGCTAGAGAAGCGCAAAGCCCCAGTGTTGCTGTGCCTGTGAAAGCGCTTCCAAGGAAGGGTGCTGGCTAGCAACAGCTTTCAGTGCTGGCACTTTTCATCTCTGAGCAATTGCTCGACGTTTGCAATTTCTCAGCTCGTGTCTACGAGACGGAGAGATACTGACCGTGACGTTTGGTGCGTATAGAAGCGCAAAGCCCCAGTGTTGCTGCGCCTGTGAAAGCTCTTCCAAGGAAGGGTGCTGGCTAGCAACAGCTTTCAGTGCTGGCACTTTTCATCTCTGAGCAATTGCTCGACGTTTGCAATTTCTCACCTGAGCTCTCTTTAGAGTGCACGAGAGGATGAGCAGAAGATTAGGTGGGTAGAGAAGCCCAGAGCCCCAGTTTTCTAATGGCAACAAAAGCACTTCCAAGGAAGGGTGCTGGCTAGCAACAGCTTTCAGTGCTGGCACTTTTCATCTCTGAGCAATTGCTCGACGTTTGTAATTTCTCAGCTCGTGTCTACGAGACGGAAAGAGAATGACGGTGACGTTTGGTGAGTAGAGAAGCGCAAACCCCCAGTGTTACTGTGCCTGTGAAAGCGCTTCCAAGGAAGGGTGCTGGCTAGCAACAGCTTTCAGTGCTGGCACTTTTCATCTCTGAGCAATTGCTCGACGTTTGCAATTTCTCACCTGAGCTCTCTTTAGAATGCGCGAGAGGATGAGCAGAAGATGAGGTGGCTAGAGAAGCCCAGAGCCCCAGTGTTCTTAGGCCTACAAAAGCGCTTCCAAGGAAGGGTGCTGGCTAGCAACAGCTTTCAGTGCTGGCACTTTTCATCTCTGAGCAATTGCTCGACGTTTGCAATTTCTCAGCTCGTGTCTACGAGACGGAAAGAGAATGACCGTGACGTTTGGTGGCTAGAGAAGCGCAAAGCCCCAGTGTTGCTGCGCCTCTGAAAGCGCTTCCAAGGAAGGGTGCTGGCTAGCAAGAGCTTTCAGTGCTGGCACTTTTCATCTCTGAGCAATTGCTCGACGTTTGCAATTTCTCACCTGAGCTCTCTTTAGAATGCGCGAGAGGATGAGCAGAAGATTAGGTGGCTAGAGAAGCCCAGAGCCCCAGTGTTCTTAGGTCTACAAAAGCGCTTCCAAGGAAGGGTGCTGGCTAGCAACAGCTTTCAGTCCTGGCACTTTTCATCTCTGAGCAATTGCTCGACGTTTGCAATTTCTCAGCTCGTGTCTACGAGACGGAGAGATACTGACCGTGACGTTTGATGCGTATAGAAGCGCAAAGCCCCAGTGTTGCTGCGCCTGTGAAAGCGCTTCCAAGGAAGGGTGCTGGCTAGCAACAGCTTTCAGTGCTGGCACTTTTCATCTCTGAGCAATTGCTGGACGTTTGCAATTTCTCACCTGAGCTCTCTTTAGAATGCGCGAGAGGATGAGCAGAAGATTAGGTGGCTAGAGAAGCCCAGAGCCCCAGTGTTCTTAGGTCTACAAAAGCGCTTCCAAGGAAGGGTGCTGGCTAGCAAGAGCTTTCAGTGCTGGCACTTTTCATCTCTGAGCAATTGCTCGACGTTTGCAATTTCTCAGCTCGTGTCTACGAGACGGAAAGAGAATGACCATGCTGTTTGGTGAGTAGAGAAGCGCAAAGCCCAGGTGTTGCTGCGCCTGTGAAAGCTCTTCCAAGGAAGGGTGCTGGCTAGCAAGAGCTTTCAGTGCTGGCACTTTTCCTCTCTGAGCAATTGCTCAACGTTTGCAATTTCCCACCTGAGCTCTCTTTAGAGTGCGCGAGAGGATGAGCAGAAGATGAGGTGGCTAGAGAAGCCCAGAGCCCCAGTGTTCTTAGGTCTACAAAGGCGCTTCCAAGGAAGGGTGCTGGCTAGCAAGAGCTTTCAGTGCTGGCACTTTTCATCTCTGAGCAATTGCTCGACGTTTGCAATTTCTCAGCTCGTGTCTACGAGATGGAGAGATAGTGACCGTGACGTTTGGTGGCTAGAGAAGCGCAAAGCCCCAGTGTTGCTGCACCTGTGAAAGCGCTTCCAAGGAAGGGTGCTGGCTAGCAACAGCTTTCAGTGCTGGCACTTTTCATCTCTGAGCAATTGCTCGACGTTTGCAATTTCTCAGCTCGTGTCTACGAGACGGAAAGAGAAGGACCGTGACGTTTGGTGGGTAGAGAAGCGCAAAGCCCCAGTGTTGCTGCGCCTGTGAAAGCGCTTCCAAGGAAGGGTGCTGGCTAGCAAGAGCTTTCAGTGCTGGCACTTTTCATCTCTGAGCAATTGCTCGACGTTTGCAATTTCTCAGCTCGTGTCTACGAGACGGAAAGAGAAGGACCGTGACGTTTGGTGGCTAGAGAAGCGCAAAGCCCCAGTGTTGCTGTGCCTGTGAAAGCGCTTCCAAGGAAGGGGGCTGGCTAGCAAGAGCTTTCAGTGCTGGCACTTTTCATCTCTGAGCAATTGCTCGACGTTTGCAATTTCTCAGCTCGTGTCTATGAGACGGAAAGAGAATGACCGTGACGTTTGGTGGCTAGAGAAGCGCAAAGCCCCAGTGTTGCTGCGCCTGTGAAAGCGCTTCCAAGGAAGGGTGCTGGCTAGCAACAGCTTTCAGTGCTGGCACTTTTCATCTCTGAGCAGTTGCTCGACGTTTGCAATTTCTCAGCTCGTGTCTACGAGACCTAAAGAGAATGACTGTGACGTTTAGTGGCTAGAGAAGCGCAAAGCCCCAGTGTTGCTGCGCCTGTGAAAGCGCTTCCAAGGAAGGGTGCTGGCTAGCAAGAGCTTTCAGTGCTGGCACTTTTCATCTCTGAGCAATTGCTCGACGTTTGCAATTTCTCAGCTCGTGTCTACCGACGGAAAGAGAAGGACCGTGACGTTTGGTGGGTAGAGAAGCGCAAAGCCCCAGTGTTGCTGCGCCTGTGAAAGCGCTTCCAAGGAAGGGTGCTGGCTAGCAACAGCTTTCAGTGCTGGCACTTTTCATCTCTGAGCAATTGCTCGACGTTTGCAATTTCTCACCTGAGCTCTCTTTAGAGTGCGCGAGAGGATGAGCAGAAGATTAGGTGGCTAGAGAAGCCCAGAGCCCCAGTGTTCTTAGGCCTACTAAAGCGCTTCCAAGGAAGGGTGCTGGCTAGCAACAGCTTTCAGTGCTGGCACTTTTCATCTCTGAGCAATTGCTCGATGTTTGCAGTTTCTCAGCTCGTGTCTACGAGACGGAAAGAGAATGACCGTGACGTTTGGTGCATATAGAAGCGCAAAGCCCCAGTGTTACTGCGCCTGTGAAAGCGCTTCCAAGGAAGGGTGCTGGCTAGCAAGAGCTTTCAGTGCTGGCACTTTTCATCTCTGAGCAATTGCTCGACGTTTGCAATTTCTCAGCTCGTGTCTACCGACGGAAAGAGAAGGACCGTGACGTTTGGTGGGTAGAGAAGCGCAAAGCCCCAGTGTTGCTGCGCCTGTGAAAGCGCTTCCAAGGAAGGGTGCTGTCTAGCAACAGCTTTCAGTGCTGGCACTTTTCATCTCTGAGCAATTGCTCGACGTTTGCAATTTCTCACATGAACTCTCTTTAGAGTGCGCGAGAGGATGAGCAGAAGATTAGGTGGCTAGAGAAGCCCAGAGCCCACTGTTCTAAGGGCAACAAAAGCGCTTCCAAGGAAGGGTGCTGGCTAGCAAGAGCTTTCAGTGCTGGCACTTTTCATCTCTGAGCAATTGCTCGTCGTTTGCAATGTCTCGGCTCGTGTCTACGAGACGGAGATATAGTGACCGTGACGTTTGGTGGGTAGAGAAGCGCAAAGCCCCAGTGTTGCTGCGCCTGTGAACGCGCTTCCAAGGAAGGGTGCTGGCTAGCAACAGCTTTCAGTGCTGGCACTTTTCATCTCTGAGCAATTGCTCGACGCTTGCAATTTCTCAGCTCGTGTCTACGAGACGGAAAGAGAAGGACCGTGACGTTTGGTGCGTATAGAAGCGCAAAGCCCCAGTGTTGCTGCGTCTGTGAAAGCGCTTCCAAGGAAGGGTGCTGGCTAGCAACAGCTTTCAGTGCTGGCACTTTTCATCTCTGAGCAATTGCTCGACGTTTGCAATTTCTCAGCTCGTGTCTACGAGACGGAAAGAGAATGACTGTGACGTCTGGTGGGTAGAGAAGCGCAAAGCCCCAGTGTTGCTGCGCCTGTGAAAGCGCTTCCAAGGAAGGGTGCTGGCTAGCAACAGCTTTCAGTGCTGGCACTTTTCATCTCTGAGCAATTGCTGGACATTTGCAATTTCTCACCTGAGCTCTCTTTAGAGTGCGCGAGAGGATGAGCAGAAGATTAGGTGGCTAGAGAATCCCAGAGCCCCAGTGTTCTTAGGCCTACAAAAGCGCTTCCAAGGAAGGGGGCTGGCTAGCAAGAGCTTTCAGTGCTGGCACTTTTCATCTCTGAGCAATTGCTCGACGTTTGCAATTTCTCAGCTCGTGTCTACGAGACGGAAAGAGAAGGACCGTGACGTTTGGTGGCTAGAGAAGCGCAAAGCCCCAGTGTTGCTGCGCCTGTGAAAGCGCTTCCAAGGAAGGGTGCTGGCTAGCAACAGCTTTCAGTGCTGGCACTTTTCATCTCTGAGCAATTGCTCGACGTTTGCAATTTCTCAGCTCGTGTCTACGAGACGGAGAGATAGTGACCGTGACGTTTGGTGCGTAGAGAAGCGCAAAGCCCCAGTGTTGCTGCGCCTGTGAAAGCGCTTCCAAGGAAGGGTGCTGGCTAGCAAGAGCTTTCAGTGCTGGCACTTTTCATCTCTGAGCAATTGCTCGACGTTTGCAATTTCTCAGCTCGTGTCTACGAGACGGAAAGAGAAGGACCGTGATGTTTGGTGGCTAGAGAAGCGCAAAGCCCCAGTGTTGCTGCGCCTGTGAAAGCTCTTCCAAGGAAGGGTGCTGGCTAGCAACAGCTTTCAGTGCTGGCACTTTTCATCTCTGAGCAATTGCTCGACGTTTGCAATTTCTCACCTGAGCTCTCTTTAGAGTGCGCGAGAGGATGAGCAGAAGATGAGGTGGCTAGAGAAGCCCAGAGCCCCAGTTTTCTAATGGCAACAAAAGCACTTCCAAGGAAGGGTGCTGGCTAGCAACAGCTTTCAGTGCTGGCACTTTTCATCTCTGAGCAATTGCTCGACGTTTGTAATTTCTCAGCACGTGTCTACGAGACGGAAAGAGAATGACGGTGACGTTTGGTGAGTAGAGAAGCGCAAAGCCCCAGTGTTACTGCGCCTGTGAAAGCGCTTCCAAGGAAGGGTGCTGGCTAGCAACAGCTTTCAGTGCTGGCACTTTTCATCTCTGAGCAATTGCTCGACGTTTGCAATTTCTCACCTGAGCTCTCTTTAGAATGCGCAAGAGGATGAGCAGAAGATTAGGTGGCTAGAGAAGCCCAGAGCCCCAGTGTTCTTAGGCCTACAAAAGCGCTTCCAAGGAAGGGTGCTGGCTAGCAACAGCTTTCAGTGCTGGCACTTTTCATCTCTGAGCAATTGCTCGACGTTTGCAATTTCTCAGCTCGTGTCTACGAGACGGAAAGAGAATGACCGTGACGTTTGGTGAGTAGAGAAGCGCAAAGCCCCAGTGTTGCTGCGCCTCTGAAAGCGCTTCCAAGGAAGGGTGCTGGCTAGCAAGAGCTTTCAGTGCTGGCACTTTTCATCTCTGAGCAATTGCTCGACGTTTGCAATTTCTCACCTGAGCTCTCTTCAGAGTGCGCGAGAGGATGAGCAGAAGATTAGGTGGCTAGAGAAGCCCAGAGCCCCAGTGTTCTTAGGTCTACAAAAGCGCTTCCAAGGAAGGGTGCTGGCTAGCAACAGCTTTCAGTGCTGGCACTTTTCATCTCTGAGCAATTGCTCGACGTTTGCAATTTCTCAGCTCGTGTCTACGAGACGGAGAGATACTGACCGTGACGTTTGATGCGTATAGAAGCGCAAAGCCCCAGTGTTGCTGCGCCTGTGAAAGCGCTTCCAAGGAAGGGTGCTGGCTAGCAACAGCTTTCAGTGCTGGCACTTTTCATCTCTGAGCAATTGCTGGACGTTTGCAATTTCTCACCTGAGCTCTCTTTAGCGTGCGCGAGAGGATGAGCAGAAGATTACGTGGCTAGAGAAGCCCAGAGCCCCAGTGTTCTAAGGGCAACAAAAGCGCTTCCAAGGAAGTGTGATGGCTAGCAAGAGCTTTCAGTGCTGGCACTTTTCATCTCTGAGCAAGTGCTCGACGTTTGCAATTTCTCAGCTCGTGTCTACGAGACGGAAAGAGAATGACCATGCTGTTTGGTGAGTAGAGAAGCGCAAAGCCCAGGTGTTGCTGCGCCTGTGAAAGCGCTTCCAAGGAAGGGTGCTGGCTAGCAACAGCTTTCAGTGCTGGCACTTTTCATCTCTGAGCAATTGCTCAACGTTTGCAATTTCCCACCTGAGCTCTCTTTAGAGTGCGCGAGAGGATGAGCAGAAGATGAGGTGGCTAGAGAAGCCCAGAGCCCCAGTGTTCTTAGGTCTACAAAGGCGCTTCCAAGGAAGGGTGCTGGCTAGCAAGAGCTTTCAGTGCTGGCACTTTTCATCTCTGAGCAATTGCTCGTCGTTTGCAATTTCTCAGCTCGTGTCTACGAGACGGAAAGAGAATGACCGTGACGTTTGGTGGGTAGAGAAGCGCAAAACCCCAGTGTTGCTGCGCCTGTGAAAGCGCTTCCAAGGAAGGGTGCTGGCTAGCAAGAGCTTTCAGTGCTGGCACTTTTCATCTCTGAGCAATTGCTCGACGCTTGCAATTTCTCAGCTCGTGTCTACGAGACGGAGAGAGACTGACCGTGACGTTTGGTGCGTATAGAAGCGCAAAGCCCCAGTGTTGCTGCGTCTGTGAAAGCGCTTCCAAGGAAGGGGGCTGGCTAGCAAGAGCTTTCAGTGCTGGCACTTTTCATCTCTGAGCAATTGCTCGACGTTTGCAATTTCTCAGCTCGTGTCTACGAGACGGAAAGAGAAGGACCGTGACGTTTGGTGGCTAGAGAAGCGCAAAGCCACAGTGTTGCTGCGCCTGTGAAAGCGCTTCCAAGGAAGGGTGCTGGCTAGCAACAGCTTTCAGTGCTGGCACTTTTCATCTCTGAGCAGTTGCTTGACGTTTGCAATTTCTCAGCTCGTGTCTACGAGACGGAAAGAGAATGACTGTGACGTCTGGTGGGTAGAGAAGCGCAAAGCCCCAGTGTTGCTGCGCCTGTGAAAGCGCTTCCAAGGAAGGGTGCTGGCTAGCAACAGCTTTCAGTGCTGGCACTTTTCATCTCTGAGCAATTGCTGGACATTTGCAATTTCTCACCTGAGCTCTCTTTAGAGTGCGCGAGAGGATGAGCAGAAGATTAGGTGGCTAGAGAAGCCCAGAGCCCCAGTGTTCTAAGGGCTACAAAAGCGCTTCCAAGGAAGGGGGCTGGCTAGCAACAGCTTTCAGTGCTGGCACTTTTCATCTCTGAGCAATTGCTCGACGTTTGCAATTTCTCAGCTCGTGTCTACAAGACGGAAAGAGAATGACAGTGACGTTTGGTGGCTAGAGAAGCGCAAAGCCCCAGTGTTGCTGCGCCTGTGAAAGCGCTTCCAAGGAAGGGTGCTGGCTAGCAACAGCTTTCAGTGCTGGCACTTTTCATCTCTGAGCAATTGCTCGACGTTTGCAATTTCTCAGCTCGTGTGTATGAGACGGAAAGAGAATGACGGTGACGTTTGGTGAGTAGAGAAGCGCAAAGCCCCAGTGTAGCTGTGCCTGTGAAAGCGCTTCCAAGGAAGGGTGCTGGCTAGCAACAGCTTTCAGTGCTGGCACTTTTCATCTCTGAGCAATTGCTCGACGTTTGCAATTTCTCACCTGAGCTCTCTTTAGAGTGCGCGAGAGGATGAGCAGAAGATTAGGTGGCTAGAGAATCCCAGAGCCCCAGTGTTCTAAGGGCAACAAAGGCACTTCCAAGGAAGGGTGCTGGCTAGCAACAGCTTTCAGTGCTGGCACTTTTCATCTCTGAGCAATTGCTCGACGTTTGCAATTTCTCAGGTCTTGTCTACGAGACGGAAAGAGAATGACCGTGACGTTTGGTGGCTAGAGAAGCGCAAAGCCCCAGTGTTGCTGCGCCTGTGAAAGCGCTTCCAAGGAAGGGTGCTGGCTAGCAACAGCTTTCAGTGCTGGCACTTTTCATCTCTGAGCAATTGCTCGACGTTTGCAATTTCTCAGCTCGTGTCTACGAGACGGAAAGAGAATGACCGTGATGTTTGGTGGCTAGAGAAGCGCAAAGCCCCAGTGTTGCTGCGCCTGTGAAAGCGCTTCCAAGGAAGGGTGCTGGCTAGCAACAGCTTTCAGTGCTGGCACTTTTCATCTCTGAGCAATTGCTCGACGTTTGCAATTTCTCAGCTCGTGTCTACGAGACGGAAAGAGAAGGACCGTGACGTTTGGTGCGTATAGAAGCGCAAAGCCCCAGTGTTGCTGCGCCTGTGAAAGCGCTTGCAAGGAAGGGTGCTGGCTAGCAACAGCTTTCAGTGCTGGCACTTTTCATCTCTGAGCAATTGCTCGACGTTTGCAATTTCTCAGCTCGTGTCTACGAGACGGAAAGAGAATGACCGTGATGTTTGGTGGCTAGAGAAGCGCAAAGCCCCAGTGTTGCTGTGCCTGTGAAAGCGCTTCCAAGGAAGGGGGCTGGCTAGCAAGAGCTTTCAGTGCTGGCACTTTTCATCTCTGAGCAATTGCTCGACGTTTGCAATTTCTCACCTGAGCTCTCTTTAGCGTGCGCGAGAGGATGAGCAGAAGATTAGGTGGCTAGAGAAGCCCAGAGCCCCAGTGTTCTAAGGGCTACAAAAGCACTTCCAAGGAAGGGTGCTGGCTAGCAACAGCTTTCAGTGCTGGCACTTTTCATCTCTGAGCAATTGCTCGACGTTTGCAATTTCTCAGCTCTTGTCTACGAGACGGAAAGAGAATGACCGTGACGTTTGGTGGCTAGAGAAGCGCAAAGCCCCAGTGTTACTGCGCCTGTGAAAGCGCTTCCAAGGAAGGGTGCTGGCTAGCAACAGCTTTCAGTGCTGGCACTTTTCATCTCTGAGCAATTGCTCGACGTTTGCAATTTCTCAGCTCGTGTCTACGAGACGGAAAGAGAATGACCGTGACGTTTGGTGGCTAGAGAAGCGCAAAGCCCCAGTGTTGCTGCGCCTGTGAAAGCGCTTCCAAGGAAGGGTGCTGGCTAGCAACAGCTTTCAGTGCTGGCACTTTTCATCTCTGAGCAATTGCTCGACGTTTGCAATTTCTCACCTGAGCTCTCTTTAGAATGCGCGAGAGGATGAGCAGAAGATGAGGTGGCTAGAGAAGCCCAGAGCCCCAGTGTTCTTAGGCCTACAAAAGCGCTTCCAAGGAAGGGGGCTGGCTAGCAACAGCTTTCAGTGCTGGCACTTTTCATCTCTGAGCAATTGCTCGACGTTTGCAATTTCTCAGCTCGTGTCTACGAGACGGAAAGAGAATGACCGTGATGTTTGGTGGCTAGAGAAGCGCAAAGCCCCAGTGTTGCTGTGCCTGTGAAAGCGCTTCCAAGGAAGGGGGCTGGCTAGCAAGAGCTTTCAGTGCTGGCACTTTTCATCTCTGAGCAATTGCTCGACGCTTGCAATTTCTCACCTGAGCTCTCTTTAGAGTGCGCGAGAGGATGAGCAGAAGCTTAGGTGGCTAGAGAAGCCCAGAGCCCCAGTGTTCTAAGGGCAACAAAAGCACTTCCAAGGAAGGGTGCTGGCTAGCAACAGCTTTCAGTGCTGGCACTTTTCATCTCTGAGCAATTGCTCGACGTTTGCAATTTCTCAGCTCTTGTCTACGAGACGGAAAGAGAATGACCGTGACGTTTGGTGGCTAGAGAAGCGCAAAGCGCCAGTGTTACTGCGCCTGTGAAAGCGCTTCCAAGGAAGGGTGCTGGCTAGCAACAGCTTCCAGTGCTGGCACTTTTCATCTCTGAGCAATTGCTCGACGTTTGCAATTTCTCAGCTCGTGTCTACGAGACGGAAAGAGAAGGACCGTGACGTTTGGTGGCTAGAGAAGCGCAAAGCCCCAGTGTTGCTGCGCCTGTGAAAGCGCTTCCAAGGAAGGGTGCTGGCTAGCAACAGCTTTCAGTGCTGGCACTTTTCATCTCTGAGCAATTGCTCGACGTTTGCAATTTCTCAGCTCGTGTCTACGAGACGGAAAGAGAATGACAGTGACGCTTGGTGAGTAGAGAAGCGCAAAGCCCCAGTGTTGCTGTGCCTGTGAAAGCGCTTCCAAGGAAGGGTGCTGGCTAGCAAGAGCTTTCAGTGCTGGCACTTTTCATGTCTGAGCAATTGCTCGACATTTGTAATTTCTCAGCTCGTTTCTACGAGACTGAAAGAGAATGACTGTGACGTTTGGTGGGTAGAGAAGCGCAAAGCCCCAGTGTTGCTGCGCCTGTGAAAGCGCTTCCAAGGAAGGGTGCTGGCTAGCAACAGCTTTCAGTGCTGGCACTTTTCATCTCTGAGCAATTGCTCGACGTTTGCAATTTCTCAGCTCGTGTCTACGAGACGGAAAGAGAAGGACCGTGACGTTTGGTGGCTAGAGAAGCGCAAAGCCCCAGTGTTGCTGCGCCTGTGAAAGCGCTTCCAAGGAAGGGTGCTGGCTAGCAACAGCTTTCAGTGCTGGCACTTTTCATCTCTGAGCAATTGCTCGACGTTTGCAATTTCTCAGCTCGTGTCTACGAGACGGAAAGAGAAGGACCGTGATGTTTGGTGGCTAGAGAAGCGCAAAGCCCCAGTGTTGCTGCGCCTGTGAAAGCGCTTCCAAGGAAGGGTTCTGGCTAGCAAGAGCTTTCAGTGCTGGCACTTTTCATCTCTGAGCAATTGCTCGACGTTTGCAATTTCTCAGCTCGTGTCTACGAGACGGAGAGATAGTGACCGTGACGTTTGGTGCGTATAGAAGCGCAAAGCCCCAGTGTTGCTGCGCCTCTGAAAGCGCTTCCAAGGAAGGGTGCTGGCTAGCAAGAGCTTTCAGTGCTGGCACTTTTCATCTCTGAGCAATTGCTCGACGTTTGCAATTTCTCAGCTCGTGTCTACGAGACGTAGAGATAGTGACCGTGACGTTTGGTGCGTATAGAAGCGCAAAGCCCCAGTGTTGCTGCGCCTGTGAAAGCGCTTCCAAGGAAGGGTGCTGGCTAGCAAGAGCTTTCAGTGCTGGCACTTTTCATCTCTGAGCAATTGCTTGACGTTTGTAATTTCTCAGCTCGTGTCTACGAGACGGAAAGAGAATGACAGTGACGTTTGGTGGCTAGAGAAGCGCAAAGCCCCAGTGTTGCTGCGCCTGTGAAAGCGCTTCCAAGGAAGGGTGCTGGCTAGCAACAGCTTTCAGTGCTGGCACTTTTCTTCTCTGAGCAATTGCTCGACGTTTGCAATTTCTCACCTGAGCTCTCTTTAGAGTGCGCGAGAGGATGAGCAGAAGATTAGGTGGGTAGAGAAGCCCAGACCCCCAGTGTTCTTAGGTCTACAAAAGCGCTTCCAAGGAAGGGTGCTGGCTAGCAAGAGCTTTCAGTGCTGGCACTTTTCATCTCTGAGCAATTGCTCGACGTTTGCAATTTCTCAGCTCGTGTCTACGAGACGGAAAGAGAAGGACCGTGACGTTTGGTGGGTAGAGAAGCGCAAAGCCCCAGTGTTACTGCGCCTGTGAAAGCGCTTCCAAGGAAGGGGGCTGGCTAGCAACATCTTTCAGTGCTGGCACTTTTCATCTCTGAGCAATTGCTCGACGTTTGCAATTTCTCAGCTCGTGTCTAGGAGACGGAAAGAGAATGAACGTGACGTTTGGTGGCTAGAGAAGCGCAAAGCCCCAGTGTTGCTGTGCCTGTGAAAGCACTTCCAAGGAAGGGTGCTGGCTAGCAAGAGCTTTCAGTGCTGGCACTTTTCATCTCTGAGCAATTGCTGGACGTTTGCAATTTCTCACCTGAGCTCTCTTTAGAGTGCGCGAGAGGATGAGCAGAAGATTAGGTGGCTAGAGAAGCCCAGAGGCCCAGTGTTCTAAGGGCTACAAAAGCGCTTCCAAGGAAGGGTGCTGGCTAGCAAGAGCTTTCAGTGCTGGCACTTTTCATCTCTGAGCAATTGCTCGACGTTTGCAATTTCTCACCTGAGCTCTCTTTAGAGTGCGCGAGAGGATGAGCGGAAGATGAGGTGGCTAGAGAAGCCCAGAGCCCCAGTGTTCTTAGGCCTACAAAAGCGCTTCCAAGGAAGGGTGCTGGCTAGCAAGAGCTTTCAGTGCTGGCACTTTTCATCTCTGAGCAATTGCTCGACGTTTGCAATTTCTCAGCTCATGTCTAGGAGACGGAAAGAGAATGAACGTGACGTTTGATGCGTATAGAATCGCAAAGCCCCAGTGTTGCTGCGCCTGTGAAAGCGCTTCCAAGGAAGGGTGCTGGCTAGCAACAGCTTTCAGTGCTGGCACTTTTCATCTCTGAGCAATTGCTCGACGTTTGCAATTTCTCACCTGAGCTCTCTTTAGAGTGCGCGAGAAGATGAGCAGAAGGTTAGGTGGCTAGAGAAGCCCAGAGCCCCAGTGTTCTAAGGGCAACAAAAGCACTTCCAAGGAAGGGTGCTGGCTAGCAACAGCTTTCAGTGCTGGCACTTTTCATCTCTGAGCAATTGCTGGACGTTTGCAATTTCTCAGCTCGTGTCTATGAGACAGAAAGAGAATGACCGTGACGTTTGGTGCGTATAGAAGCGCAAAGCCCCAGTGTTGCTGTGCCTGTGAAAGTGCTTCCAAGGAAGGGTGCTGGCTAGCAACAGCTTTCAGTGCTGGCACTTTTCATCACTGAGCAATTGCTCGACGTTTGCAATTTCTCAGCTCGTGTCTACGAGACGGAGAGATAGTGACCGTGACATTTGGTGGGTAGAGAAGCGCAAAGCCCCAGTGTTGCTGCGCCTCTGAAAGCGCTTCCAAGGAAGGGTGCTGGCTAGCAAGAGCTTTCAGTGCTGGCACTTTTCATCTCTGAGCAATTGCTCGACGTTTGCAATTTCTCACCTGAGCTCTCTTTAGACTGCGCGAGAGGATGAGCAGAAGATGAGGTGGCTAGAGAAGCCCAGAGCCCCAGTGTTCTTAGGCCTACAAAAGCGCTTCCAAGGAAGGGTGCTGGCTAGCAACAGCTTCCAGTGCTGGCACTTTTCATCTCTGAGCAATTGCTCGACGTTTGCAATTTCTCAGCTCGTGTCTACGAGACGTAGAGAGAGTGACCGTGACGTTTGGTGGCTAGAGAAGCCCAGAGGCCCAGTGTTCTTAGGTCTACAAAAGCGCTTCCAAGGAAGGGTGCTGGCTAGCAACAGCTTTCAGTGCTGGCACTTTTCATCTCTGAGCAATTGCTCGACGTTTGCAATTTCTCACCTGAGCTCTCTTTAGACTGAGTGAGAGGATGAGCAGAAGATTAGGTGGCTAAAGAAGCCCAGAGCCCCAGTGTTCTTAGGTCTACAAAAGCGCTTCCAAGGAAGGGTGCTGGCTAGCAACAGCTTTCAGTGCTGGCACTTTTCATCTCTGAGCAAGTGCTCGACGTTTGCAATTTCTCAGCTCGTGTCTATGAGACGGAAAGAGAAGGACCGTGATGTTTGGTGCGTATAGAAGCGCAAAGCCCCAGTGTTGCTGCGCCTGTGAAAGCGCTTCCAAGGAAGGGTGCTGGCTAGCAAGAGCTTTCAGTGCTGGCACTTTTCATCTCTGAGCAATTGCTCGACGTTTGTAATTTCTCAGCTCGTGTCTACGAGACGGAAAGAGAATGACAGTGAGGTTTGGTGGCTAGAGAAGCGCAAAGCCCCAGTGTTGCTGCGCCTGTGAAAGCGCTTCCAAGGAAGGGGGCTGGCTAGCAAGAGCTTTCAGTGCTGGCACTTTTCATCTCTGAGCAATTGCTCGACGTTTGCAATTTCTCAGCTCGTGTCTATGAGACGGAAAGAGAATGACCGTGATGTTTGGTGGCTAGAGAAGCGCAAAGCCCCAGTGTTACTGCGCCTGTGAAAGCGCTTCCAAGGAAGGGTGCTGGCTAGCAACAGCTTTCAGTGCTGGCACTTTTCATCTCTGAGCAATTGCTCGACGTTTGCAATTTCTCACCTGAGCTCTCTTTAGAGTGCGCGAGAGGATGAGCAGAAGATTAGGTGGCTAGAGAAGCCCAGAGCCCCAGTGTTCTTAGGCCCACAAAAGCGCTTCCAAGGAAGGGTGCTGGCTAGCAACAGCTTTCAGTGCTGGCACTTTTCATCTCTGAGCAATTGCTCGACGTTTGCAATTTCTCACCTGAGCTCTCTTTAGAGTGCGCGAGAGGATGAGCAGAAGATTAGGTGGGTAGAGAAGCCCAGAGCCCCAGTGTTCTTAGGTCTACAAAAGCGCTTCCAAGGAAGGGGGCTGGCTAGCAACAGCTTTCAGTGCTGGCACTTTTCATCTCTGAGCAATTGCTCGACGTTTGCAATTTCTCAGCTCGTGTCTACGAGACGGAGAGATAGTGACCGTGACGTTTGGTGGCTAGAGAAGCGCAAAGCGCCAGTGTTGCTGCACCTGTGAAAGCGCTTCCAAGGAAGGGTGCTGGCTAGCAACAGCTTTCAGTGCTGGCACTTTTCATCACTGAGCAATTGCTCGACGTTTGTAATTTCTCAGCTCGTGTCTACGAGACGGAAAGAGAATGACCGTGACGTTTGGTGGCTAGAGAAGCGCAAAGCCCCAGTGTTGCTGTGCCTGTGAAAGCGCTTCCAAGGAAGGGGGCTGGCTAGCAACAGCTTCCAGTGCTGGCACTTTTCATCTCTGAGCAATTGCTCGACGTTTGCAATTTCTCAGCTCGTGTCTATGAGACGGAAAGAGAATGACTGTGACGTTTGGTGGCTAGAGAAGCGCAAAGCCCCAGTGTTACTGCGCCTGTGAAAGCGCTTCCAAGGAAGGGTGCTGGCTAGCAAGAGCTTTCAGTGCTGGCACTTTTCATCTCTGAGCAATTGCTCGACGTTTGCAATTTCTCACCTGAGCTCTCTTTAGAGTGCGCGAGAGGATGAGCAGAAGATGAGGTGTCTAGAGAAGCCCAGAGCCCCAGTGTTCTTAGGCCTACAAAAGCGCTTCCAAGGAAGGGTGCTGGCTAGCAACAGCTTTCAGTGCTGGCACTTTTCATCTCTGAGCAATTGCTCGACGTTTGCAATTTCTCAGCTCGTGTCTACGAGACGGAAAGAGAATGACCGTGACGTTTGGTGGGTAGAGAAGCGCAAAGCCCCAGTGTTACTGCGCCTGTGAAAGCGCTTCCAAGGAAGGGGGCTGGCTAGCAACAGCTTTCAGTGCTGGCACTTTTCATCTCTGAGCAATTGCTCGACGTTTGCAATTTCTCAGCTCGTGTCTACGAGACGGAGAGATAGTGACCGTGACGTTTGGTGGCTAGAGAAGCGCAAAGCCCCAGTGTTGCTGCGCCTGTGAAAGCGCTTCCAAGGAAGGGTGCTGGCTAGCAACAGCTTTCAGTGCTGGCACTTTTCATCTCTGAGCAATTGCTCGACATTTGCAATTTCTCACCTGAGCTCTCTTTAGAATGCGCGAGAGGATGAGCAGAAGATTAGGTGGCTAGAGAAGCCCAGAGCCCCATTGTTCTTAGGTCTAGAAAAGCGCTTCCAAGGAAGGGTGCTGGCTAGCAACAGCTTTCAGTGCTGGCACTTTTCATCTCTGAGCAATTGCTCGACGTTTGCAATTTCTCAGCTCGTGTCTACGAGACGGAGAGATAGTGACCGTGACGTTTGGTGGCTAGAGAAGCGCAAAGCCCCAGTGTTGCTGCGCCTGTGAAAGCGCTTCCAAGGAAGGGTGCTGGCTAGCAAGAGCTTTCAGTGCTGGCACTTTTCATCTCTGAGCAATTGCTCGACGTTTGTAATTTCTCAGCTCGTGTCTACGAGACGGAAAGAGAATGACAGTGACGTTTGGTGGCTAGAGAAGCGCAAAGCCCCAGTGTTGCTGCGCCTGTGAAAGCGCTTCCAAGGAAGGGTGCTGGCTAGCAACAGCTTTCAGTGCTGGCACTTTTCATCTCTGAGCAATTGCTCGACGTTTGCAATTTCTCACCTGAGCTCTCTTTAGCGTGCGCGAGAGGATGAGCAGAAGATGAGGTGGCTAGAGAAGCCCAGAGCCCCAGTGTTCTTAGGCCTACAAAAGCGCTTCCAAGGAAGGGTGCTGGCTAGCAACAGCTTTCAGTGCTGGCACTTTTCATCTCTGAGCAATTGCTCGACGTTTGCAATTTCTCACGTGAGCTCTCTTTAGAGTGCGCGAGAGGATGAGCAGAAGATGAGGTGGCTAGAGAAGCCCAGAGCCCCAGTGTTCTTAGGCCTACAAAAGCGCTTCCAAGGAAGGGGGCTGGCTAGCAACAGCTTTCAGTGCTGGCACTTTTCATCTCTGAGCAATTGCTCGACGTTTGCAATTTCTCAGCTCGTGTCTACGAGACGGAGAGATAATGACCGTGACGTTTGGTGGCTAGAGAAGCGCAAAGCGCCAGTGTTGCTGCACCTGTGAAAGCGCTTCCAAGGAAGGGTGCTGGCTAGCAACAGCTTTCAGTGCTGGCACTTTTCATCACTGAGCAATTGCTCGACGTTTGTAATTTCTCAGCTCGTGTCTACGAGACGGAAAGAGAAGGACCGTGACGTTTGGTGGCTAGAGAAGCGCAAAGCCCCAGTGTTGCTGCGCCTGTGAAAGCGCTTCCAAGGAAGGGTGCTGGCTAGCAACAGCTTTCAGTGCTGGCACTTTTCATCTCTGAGCAATTCTCGACGTTTGCAATTTCTCAGCTCGTGTCTACGAGACGGAAAGAGAATGACCGTGACGTTTGGTGGCTAGAGAAGCGCAAAGCCCCAGTGTTGCTGTGCCTGTGAAAGCGCTTCCAAGGAAGGGTGCTGGCTAGCAAGAGCTTTCAGTGCTGGCACTTTTCATCTCTGAGCAATTGCTGGACGTTTGCAATTTCTCACCTGAGCTCTCTTTAGAGTGCGCGAGAGGATGAGCAGAAGCTTAGGTGGCTAGAGAAGCCCTGAGGCCCAGTGTTCTAAGGGCTACAAAAGCGCTTCCAAGGAAGGGTGCTGGCTAGCAACAGCTTTCAGTGCTGGCACTTTTCATCTCTGAGCAATTGCTCGACGTTTGCAATTTCTCAGCTCGTGTCTACGAGACGGAAAGAGAATGACCGTGACGTTTGGTGGCTAGAGAAGCGCAAAGCCCCAGTGTTACTGCGCCTGTGAAAGCGCTTCCAAGGAAGGGTGCTGGCTAGCAAGAGCTTTCAGTACTGGCACTTTTCATCTCTGAGCAATTGCTCGACGTTTGCAATTTCTCAGCTCATGTCTAGGAGACGGAAAGAGAATGAACGTGACGTTTGATGCGTATAGAATCGCAAAGCCCCAGTGTTACAGCGCCTGTGAAAGCGCTTCCAAGGAAGGGTGCTGGCTAGCAACAGCTTTCAGTGCTGGCACTTTTCATCTCTGAGCAATTGCTCGACGTTTGCAATTTCTCACCTGAGCTCTCTTTAGAGTGCGCGAGAAGATGAGCAGAAGGTTAGGTGGCTAGAGAAGCCCAGAGCCCCAGTGTTCTTAGGCCTACAAAAGCACTTCCAAGGAAGGGTGCTGGCTAGCAACAGCTTTCAGTGCTGGCACTTTTCATCTCTGAGCAATTGCTGGACGTTTGCAATTTCTCAGCTCGTGTCTACGAGACGGAGAGATACTGACCGTGACGTTTGGTGGCTAGAGAAGCGCAAAGCCCCAGTGTTACTGCGCCTGTGAAAGTGCTTCCAAGGAAGGGTGCTGGCTAGCAACAGCTTTCAGTGCTGGCACTTTTCATCTCTGAGCAATTGCTCGACGTTTGCAATTTCTCAGCTCGTGTCTACGAGACGGAGAGATAGTGACCGTGACATTTGGTGGCTAGAGAAGCGCAAAGCCCCAGTGTTGCTGCGCCTGTGAAAGCGCTTCCAAGGAAGGGTGCTGGCTAGCAAGAGCTTTCAGTGCTGGCACTTTTCCTCTCTGAGCAATTGCTCGACGTTTGCAATTTCTCACCTGAGCTCTCTTTAGACTGCGCGAGAGGATGAGCAGAAGATGAGGTGGCTAGAGAAGCCCAGAGCCCCAGTGTTCTTAGGCCTACAAAAGCGCTTCCAAGGAAGGGTGCTGGCTAGCAACAGCTTCCAGTGCTGGCACTTTTCATCTCTGAGCAATTGCTCGACGTTTGCAATTTCTCAGCTCGTGTCTACGAGACGTAGAGAGAGTGACCGTGACGTTTGGTGGGTAGAGAAGCGCAAAGCGCCAGTGTTGCTGCACCTGTGAAAGCGCTTCCAAGGAAGGGTGCTGGCTAGCAACAGCTTTCAGTGCTGGCACTTTTCATCTCTGAGCAATTGCTCGACGTTTGCAATTTCTCACCTGAGCTCTCTTTAGACTGAGTGAGAGGATGAGCAGAAGATGAGGTGGCTAAAGAAGCCCAGAGCCCCAGTGTTCTTAGGTCTACAAAAGCGCTTCCAAGGAAGGGGGCTGGCTAGCAACAGCTTTCAGTGCTGGCACTTTTCATCTCTGAGCAATTGCTCGACGTTTGTAATTTCTCAGCTCGTGTCTACGAGACGGAAAGAGAATGACAGTGACGTTTGGTGGCTAGAGAAGCGCAAAGCCCCAGTGTTGCTGTGCCTGTGAAAGCGCTTCCAAGGAAGGGGGCTGGCTAGCAAGAGCTTTCAGTGCTGGCACTTTTCATCTCTGAGCAATTGCTCGACGTTTGCAATTTCTCAGCTCGTGTCTATGAGACGGAAAGAGAATGACCGTGACGCTTGGTGGCTAGAGAAGCGCAAAGCCCCAGTGTTACTGCGCCTGTGAAAGCGCTTCCAAGGAAGGGTGCTGGCTAGCAACAGCTTTCAGTGCTGGCACTTTTCATCTCTGAGCAATTGCTCGACGTTTGCAATTTCTCACCTGAGCTCTCTTTAGAGTGCGCGAGAGGATGAGCAGAAGATTAGGTGGCTAGAGAAGCCCAGAGCCCCAGTGTTCTTAGGCCTACAAAAGCGCTTCCAAGGAAGGGTGCTGGCTAGCAACAGCTTTCAGTGCTGGCACTTTTCATCTCTGAGCAATTGCTGGACGTTTGCAATTTCTCACCTGAGCTCTCTTTAGAGTGCGCGAGAGGATGAGCAGAAGATTAGGTGGGTAGAGAAGCCCAGAGCCCCAGTGTTCTTAGGTCTACAAAAGCGCTTCCAAGGAAGGGGGCTGGCTAGCAACAGCTTTCAGTGCTGGCACTTTTCATCTCTGAGCAATTGCTCGACGTTTGCAATTTCTCAGCTCGTGTCTACGAGACGGAGTGATAGTGACCGTGACGTTTGGTGGCTAGAGAAGCGCAAAGCGCCAGTGTTGCTGCACCTGTGAAAGCGCTTCCAAGGAAGGGTGCTGGCTAGCAACAGCTTTCAGTGCTGGCACTTTTCATCACTGAGCAATTGCTCGACGTTTGTAATTTCTCAGCTCGTGTCTACGAGACGGAAAGAGAAGGACCGTGACGTTTGGTGGCTAGAGAAGCGCAAAGCCCCAGTGTTGCTGTGCCTGTGAAAGCGCTTCCAAGGAAGGGGGCTGGCTAGCAACAGCTTTCAGTGCTGGCACTTTTCATCTCTGAGCAATTGCTCGACGTTTGCAATTTCTCAGCTCGTGTCTATGAGACGGAAAGAGAATGACTGTGACGTTTGGTGGCTAGAGAAGCGCAAAGCCCCAGTGTTACTGCGCCTGTGAAAGCGCTTCCAAGGAAGGGTGCTGGCTAGCAAGAGCTTTCAGTGCTGGCACTTTTCATCTCTGAGCAATTGCTCGACGTTTGCAATTTCTCACCTGAGCTCTCTTTAGAGTGCGCGAGAGGATGAGCGGAAGATTAGGTGGCTAGAGAAGCCCAGAGCCCCAGTGTTCTTAGGCCTACAAAAGCGCTTCCAAGGAAGGGTGCTGGCTAGCAACAGCTTTCAGTGCTGGCACTTTTCATCTCTGAGCAATTGCTCGACGTTTGCAATTTCTCAGCTCGTGTCTACGAGACGGAAAGAGAATGACCGTGACGTTTGGTGGGTAGAGAAGCGCAAAGCCCCAGTGTTGCTGCGCCTGTGAAAGCGCTTCCAAGGAAGGGGGCTGGCTAGCAACAGCTTTCAGTGCTGGCACTTTTCATCTCTGAGCAATTGCTCGACGTTTGCAATTTCTCAGCTCGTGTCTACGAGACGGAGAGATAGTGACCGTGACGTTTGGTGGCTAGAGAAGCGCAAAGCCCCAGTGTTGCTGCGCCTGTGAAAGCGCTTCCAAGGAAGGGTGCTGGCTAGCAACAGCTTTCAGTGCTGGCACTTTTCATCTCTGAGCAATTGCTCGACATTTGCAATTTCTCACCTGAGCTCTCTTTAGAATGCGCGAGAGGATGAGCAGAAGATTAGGTGGCTAGAGAAGCCCAGAGCCCCATTGTTCTTAGGTCTAGAAAAGCGCTTCCAAGGAAGGGTGCTGGCTAGCAACAGCTTTCAGTGCTGGCACTTTTCATCTCTGAGCAATTGCTCGACGTTTGCAATTTCTCAGCTCGTGTCTACGAGACATAGAGATAGTGACCGTGACGTTTGGTGCGTATAGAAGCGCAAAGCCCCAGTGTTGCTGCGCCTGTGAAAGCGCTTCCAAGGAAGGGTGCTGGCTAGCAACAGCTTTCAGTGCTGGCACTTTTCATCTCTGAGCAATTGCTCGACGTTTGTAATTTCTCAGCTCGTGTCTACGAGACGGAAAGAGAATGACCGTGACGTTTGGTGGCTAGAGAAGCGCAAAGCCCCAGTGTTGCTGCGCCTGTGAAAGCGCTTCCAAGGAAGGGTGCTGGCTAGCAACATCTTTCAGTGCTGGCACTTTTCATCTCTGAGCAATTGCTCGACGTTTGCAATTTCTCACCTGAGCTCTCTTGAGACTGCGCGAGAGGATGAGCAGAAGATTAGGTGGCTAGAGAAGCCCAGAGCCCCAGTGTTCTTAGGTCTACAAAAGCGCTTCCAAGGAAGGGTGCTGGCTAGCAACAGCTTTCAGTGCTGGCACTTTTCATCTCTGAGCAATTGCTCGACGTTTGCAATTTCTCACCTGAGCTCTCTTTAGAGTGCGCGAGAGGATGAGCGGAAGATTAGGTGGCTAGAGAAGCCCAGAGCCCCAGTGTTCTTAGGCCTACAAAAGCGCTTCCAAGGAAGGGTGCTGGCTAGCAACAGCTTTCAGTGCTGGCACTTTTCATCTCTGAGCAATTGCTCGACGTTTGCAATTTCTCAGCTCGTGTCTACGAGACGGAGAGATAATGACCATGACGTTTGGTGGCTAGAGAAGCGCAAAGCCCCAGTGTTGCTGCACCTGTGAAAGCGCTTCCAAGGAAGGGTGCTGGCTAGCAACAGCTTTCAGTGCTGGCACTTTTCATCACTGAGCAATTGCTCGACGTTTGTAATTTCTCACCTGAGCTCTCTTTAGACTGAGTGAGAGGATGAGCAGAAGATTAGGTGGCTAAAGAAGCCCAGAGCCCCAGTGTTCTTAGGTCTACAAAAGCGCTTCCAAGGAAGGGTGCTGGCTAGCAACAGCTTTCAGTGCTGGCACTTTTCATCTCTGAGCAAGTGCTCGACGTTTGCAATTTCTCAGCTCGTGTCTAGGAGACGGAAAGAGAATGACCGTGATGTTTGGTGCGTATAGAAGCGCAAAGCCCCAGTGTTGCTGCGCCTGTGAAAGCGCTTCCAAGGAAGGGTGCTGGCTAGCAAGAGCTTTCAGTGCTGGCACTTTTCATCTCTGAGCAATTGCTCGACGTTTGTAATTTCTCAGCTCGTGTCTACGAGACGGAAAGAGAATGACAGTGAGGTTTGGTGGCTAGAGAAGCGCAAAGCCCCAGTGTTGCTGTGCCTGTGAAAGCGCTTCCAAGGAAGGGGGCTGGCTAGCAAGAGCTTTCAGTGCTGGCA
Source organism: Sarcoramphus papa (assembly GCA_037962945.1). Classification (NCBI taxonomy): domain Eukaryota; kingdom Metazoa; phylum Chordata; class Aves; order Accipitriformes; family Cathartidae; genus Sarcoramphus; species Sarcoramphus papa. The sequence goes on along the minus strand of JBBMRM010000093.1, from coordinate 2,940,036 downwards.
CTTTTCATCTCTGAGCAATTGCTCGACGTTTGCAATTTCTCAGCTCGTGTCTATGAGACGGAAAGAGAATGACCGTGACGTTTGGTGGCTAGAGAAGCGCAAAGCCCCAGTGTTACTGCGCCTGTGAAAGCGCTTCCAAGGAAGGGTGCTGGCTAGCAACAGCTTTCAGTGCTGGCACTTTTCCTCTCTGAGCAATTGCTCGACGTTTGCAATTTCTCACCTGAGCTCTCTTTAGAGTGCGCGAGAGGATGAGCAGAAGATTAGGTGGCTAGAGAAGCCCAGAGCCCCAGTGTTCTTAGGCCTACAAAAGCGCTTCCAAGGAAGGGTGCTGGCTAGCAACAGCTTTCAGTGCTGGCACTTTTCATCTCTGAGCAATTGCTCGACGTTTGCAATTTCTCACCTGAGCTCTCTTTAGAGTGCGCGAGAGGATGAGCAGAAGATTAGGTGGGTAGAGAAGCCCAGAGCCCCAGTGTTCTTAGGTCTACAAAAGCGCTTCCAAGGAAGGGGGCTGGCTAGCAACAGCTTTCAGTGCTGGCACTTTTCATCTCTGAGCAATTGCTCGACGTTTGCAATTTCTCAGCTCGTGTCTACGAGACGTAGAGATAGTGACCGTGACGTTTGGTGGCTAGAGAAGCGCAAAGCGCCAGTGTTGCTGCACCTGTGAAAGCGCTTCCAAGGAAGGGTGCTGGCTAGCAACAGCTTTCAGTGCTGGCACTTTTCATCTCTGAGCAATTGCTCGACGTTTGCAATTTCTCAGCTCGTGTCTACGAGACGGAAAGAGAAGGACCGTGACGTTTGGTGCGTATAGAAGCGCAAAGCCCCAGTGTTGCTGCGCCTGTGAAAGCGCTTCCAAGGAAGGGTGCTGGCTAGCAACAGCTTTCAGTGCTGGCACTTTTCATCTCTGAGCAATTGCTCGACGTTTGCAATTTCTCACCTGAGCTCTCTTTAGCGTGCGCGAGAGGATGAGCAGAAGATGAGGTGGCTAGAGAAGCCCAGAGCCCCAGTGTTCTTAGGCCTACAAAAGCGCTTCCAAGGAAGGGTGCTGGCTAGCAACAGCTTTCAGTGCTGGCACTTTTCATCTCTGAGCAATTGCTCGACGTTTGCAATTTCTCACGTGAGCTCTCTTTAGAGTGCGCGAGAGGATGAGCAGAAGATTAGGTGGCTAGAGAAGCCCAGAGCCCCAGTGTTCTTAGGCCTACAAAAGCGCTTCCAAGGAAGGGGGCTGGCTAGCAACAGCTTTCAGTGCTGGCACTTTTCATCTCTGAGCAATTGCTGGACGTTTGCAATTTCTCAGCTCGTGTCTACGAGACGGAGAGATAATGACCGTGACGTTTGGTGGCTAGAGAAGCGCAAAGCCCCAGTGTTGCTGCGCCTGTGAAAGCGCTTCCAAGGAAGGGTGCTGGCTAGCAACAGCTTTCAGTGCTGGCACTTTTCATCACTGAGCAATTGCTCGACGTTTGTAATTTCTCAGCTCGTGTCTACGAGACGGAAAGAGAAGGACCGTGACGTTTGGTGGCTAGAGAAGCGCAAAGCCCCAGTGTTGCTGCGCCTGTGAAAGCGCTTCCAAGGAAGGGTGCTGGCTAGCAAGAGCTTTCAGTGCTGGCACTTTTCATCTCTGAGCAATTCTCGACGTTTGCAATTTCTCAGCTCGTGTCTACGAGACGGAAAGAGAATGACCGTGACGTTTGGTGGCTAGAGAAGCGCAAAGCCCCAGTGTTGCTGTGCCTGTGAAAGCGCTTCCAAGGAAGGGTGCTGGCTAGCAAGAGCTTTCAGTGCTGGCCCTTTTCATCTCTGAGCAATTGCTCGACGTTTGCAATTTCTCAGCTCGTGTCTATGAGACGGAAAGAGAATGACTGTGACGTTTGGTGGCTAGAGAAGCGCAAAGCCCCAGTGTTACTGCGCCTGTGAAAGCACTTCCAAGGAAGGGTGCTGGCTAGCAAGAGCTTTCAGTGCTGGCACTTTTCATCTCTGAGCAATTGCTGGACGTTTGCAATTTCTCACCTGAGCTCTCTTTAGAGTGCGCGAGAGGATGAGCAGAAGCTTAGGTGGCTAGAGAAGCCCTGAGGCCCAGTGTTCTAAGGGCTACAAAAGCGCTTCCAAGGAAGGGTGCTGGCTAGCAACAGCTTTCAGTGCTGGCACTTTTCATCTCTGAGCAATTGCTCGACGTTTGCAATTTCTCAGCTCGTGTCTACGAGACGGAAAGAGAATGACCGTGACGTTTGGTGGCTAGAGAAGCGCAAAGCCCCAGTGTTACTGCGCCTGTGAAAGCGCTTCCAAGGAAGGGTGCTGGCTAGCAAGAGCTTTCAGTGCTGGCACTTTTCATCTCTGAGCAATTGCTCGACGTTTGCAATTTCTCAGCTCATGTCTAGGAGACGGAAAGAGAATGAACGTGACGTTTGATGCGTATAGAATCGCAAAGCCCCAGTGTTGCTGCGCCTGTGAAAGCGCTTCCAAGGAAGGGTGCTGGCTAGCAACAGCTTTCAGTGCTGGCACTTTTCATCTCTGAGCAATTGCTCGACGTTTGCAATTTCTCACCTGAGCTCTCTTTAGAGTGCGCGAGAAGATGAGCAGAAGGTTAGGTGGCTAGAGAAGCCCAGAGCCCCAGTGTTCTAAGGGCAACAAAAGCACTTCCAAGGAAGGGTGCTGGCTAGCAACAGCTTTCAGTGCTGGCACTTTTCATCTCTGAGCAATTGCTGGACGTTTGCAATTTCTCAGCTCGTGTCTACGAGACGGAGAGATACTGACCGTGACGTTTGGTGGCTAGAGAAGCGCAAAGCCCCAGTGTTACTGCGCCTGTGAAAGTGCTTCCAAGGAAGGGTGCTGGCTAGCAACAGCTTTCAGTGCTGGCACTTTTCATCTCTGAGCAATTGCTCGACGTTTGCAATTTCTCAGCTCGTGTCTACGAGACGGAGAGATAGTGACCGTGACATTTGGTGGCTAGAGAAGCGCAAAGCCCCAGTGTTGCTGCGCCTGTGAAAGCGCTTCCAAGGAAGGGTGCTGGCTAGCAAGAGCTTTCAGTGCTGGCACTTTTCCTCTCTGAGCAATTGCTCGACGTTTGCAATTTCTCACCTGAGCTCTCTTTAGACTGCGCGAGAGGATGAGCAGAAGATGAGGTGGCTAGAGAAGCCCAGAGCCCCAGTGTTCTTAGGCCTACAAAAGCGCTTCCAAGGAAGGGTGCTGGCTAGCAACAGCTTCCAGTGCTGGCACTTTTCATCTCTGAGCAATTGCTCGACGTTTGCAATTTCTCAGCTCGTGTCTACGAGACGTAGAGAGAGTGACCGTGACGTTTGGTGGGTAGAGAAGCGCAAAGCGCCAGTGTTGCTGCACCTGTGAAAGCGCTTCCAAGGAAGGGTGCTGGCTAGCAACAGCTTTCAGTGCTGGCACTTTTCATCTCTGAGCAATTGCTCGACGTTTGCAATTTCTCACCTGAGCTCTCTTTAGACTGAGTGAGAGGATGAGCAGAAGATGAGGTGGCTAAAGAAGCCCAGAGCCCCAGTGTTCTTAGGTCTACAAAAGCGCTTCCAAGGAAGGGGGCTGGCTAGCAACAGCTTTCAGTGCTGGCACTTTTCATCTCTGAGCAATTGCTCGACGTTTGTAATTTCTCAGCTCGTGTCTACGAGACGGAAAGAGAATGACAGTGACGTTTGGTGGCTAGAGAAGCGCAAAGCCCCAGTGTTGCTGTGCCTGTGAAAGCGCTTCCAAGGAAGGGGGCTGGCTAGCAAGAGCTTTCAGTGCTGGCACTTTTCATCTCTGAGCAATTGCTCGACGTTTGCAATTTCTCAGCTCGTGTCTATGAGACGGAAAGAGAATGACCGTGACGCTTGGTGGCTAGAGAAGCGCAAAGCCCCAGTGTTACTGCGCCTGTGAAAGCGCTTCCAAGGAAGGGTGCTGGCTAGCAACAGCTTTCAGTGCTGGCACTTTTCATCTCTGAGCAATTGCTCGACGTTTGCAATTTCTCACCTGAGCTCTCTTTAGAGTGCGCGAGAGGATGAGCAGAAGATTAGGTGGCTAGAGAAGCCCAGAGCCCCAGTGTTCTTAGGCCTACAAAAGCGCTTCCAAGGAAGGGTGCTGGCTAGCAACAGCTTTCAGTGCTGGCACTTTTCATCTCTGAGCAATTGCTGGACGTTTGCAATTTCTCACCTGAGCTCTCTTTAGAGTGCGCGAGAGGATGAGCAGAAGATTAGGTGGGTAGAGAAGCCCAGAGCCACAGTGTTCTTAGGTCTACAAAAGCGCTTCCAAGGAAGGGGGCTGGCTAGCAACAGCTTTCAGTGCTGGCACTTTTCATCTCTGAGCAATTGCTCGACGTTTGCAATTTCTCAGCTCGTGTCTACGAGACGGAGTGATAGTGACCGTGACGTTTGGTGGCTAGAGAAGCGCAAAGCGCCAGTGTTGCTGCACCTGTGAAAGCGCTTCCAAGGAAGGGTGCTGGCTAGCAACAGCTTTCAGTGCTGGCACTTTTCATCACTGAGCAATTGCTCGACGTTTGTAATTTCTCAGCTCGTGTCTACGAGACGGAAAGAGAAGGACCGTGACGTTTGGTGGCTAGAGAAGCGCAAAGCCCCAGTGTTGCTGTGCCTGTGAAAGCGCTTCCAAGGAAGGGGGCTGGCTAGCAACAGCTTTCAGTGCTGGCACTTTTCATCTCTGAGCAATTGCTCGACGTTTGCAATTTCTCAGCTCGTGTCTATGAGACGGAAAGAGAATGACTGTGACGTTTGGTGGCTAGAGAAGCGCAAAGCCCCAGTGTTACTGCGCCTGTGAAAGCGCTTCCAAGGAAGGGTGCTGGCTAGCAAGAGCTTTCAGTGCTGGCACTTTTCATCTCTGAGCAATTGCTCGACGTTTGCAATTTCTCACCTGAGCTCTCTTTAGAGTGCGCGAGAGGATGAGCGGAAGATTAGGTGGCTAGAGAAGCCCAGAGCCCCAGTGTTCTTAGGCCTACAAAAGCGCTTCCAAGGAAGGGTGCTGGCTAGCAACAGCTTTCAGTGCTGGCACTTTTCATCTCTGAGCAATTGCTCGACGTTTGCAATTTCTCAGCTCGTGTCTACGAGACGGAAAGAGAATGACCGTGACGTTTGGTGGGTAGAGAAGCGCAAAGCCCCAGTGTTGCTGCGCCTGTGAAAGCGCTTCCAAGGAAGGGGGCTGGCTAGCAACAGCTTTCAGTGCTGGCACTTTTCATCTCTGAGCAATTGCTCGACGTTTGCAATTTCTCAGCTCGTGTCTACGAGACGGAGAGATAGTGACCGTGACGTTTGGTGGCTAGAGAAGCGCAAAGCCCCAGTGTTGCTGCGCCTGTGAAAGCGCTTCCAAGGAAGGGTGCTGGCTAGCAACAGCTTTCAGTGCTGGCACTTTTCATCTCTGAGCAATTGCTCGACATTTGCAATTTCTCACCTGAGCTCTCTTTAGAATGCGCGAGAGGATGAGCAGAAGATTAGGTGGCTAGAGAAGCCCAGAGCCCCATTGTTCTTAGGTCTAGAAAAGCGCTTCCAAGGAAGGGTGCTGGCTAGCAACAGCTTTCAGTGCTGGCACTTTTCATCTCTGAGCAATTGCTCGACGTTTGCAATTTCTCAGCTCGTGTCTACGAGACATAGAGATAGTGACCGTGACGTTTGGTGCGTATAGAAGCGCAAAGCCCCAGTGTTGCTGCGCCTGTGAAAGCGCTTCCAAGGAAGGGTGCTGGCTAGCAACAGCTTTCAGTGCTGGCACTTTTCATCTCTGAGCAATTGCTCGACGTTTGTAATTTCTCAGCTCGTGTCTACGAGACGGAAAGAGAATGACCGTGACGTTTGGTGGCTAGAGAAGCGCAAAGCCCCAGTGTTGCTGCGCCTGTGAAAGCGCTTCCAAGGAAGGGTGCTGGCTAGCAACATCTTTCAGTGCTGGCACTTTTCATCTCTGAGCAATTGCTCGACGTTTGCAATTTCTCACCTGAGCTCTCTTTAGCGTGCGCGAGAGGATGAGCAGAAGATGAGGTGGCTAGAGAAGCCCAGAGCCCCAGTGTTCTTAGGTCTACAAAAGCGCTTCCAAGGAAGGGTGCTGGCTAGCAACAGCTTTCAGTGCTGGCACTTTTCATCTCTGAGCAATTGCTCGACGTTTGCAATTTCTCACCTGAGCTCTCTTTAGAGTGCGCGAGAGGATGAGCGGAAGATTAGGTGGCTAGAGAAGCCCAGAGCCCCAGTGTTCTTAGGCCTACAAAAGCGCTTCCAAGGAAGGGTGCTGGCTAGCAACAGCTTTCAGTGCTGGCACTTTTCATCTCTGAGCAATTGCTCGACGTTTGCAATTTCTCAGCTCGTGTCTACGAGACGGAGAGATAATGACCATGACGTTTGGTGGCTAGAGAAGCGCAAAGCCCCAGTGTTGCTGCACCTGTGAAAGCGCTTCCAAGGAAGGGTGCTGGCTAGCAACAGCTTTCAGTGCTGGCACTTTTCATCACTGAGCAATTGCTCGACGTTTGTAATTTCTCAGCTCGTGTCTACGAGACGGAAAGAGAATGACCGTGACGTTTGGTGGCTAGAGAAGCCCAGAGCCCCAGTGTTCTTAGGTCTACAAAAGCGCTTCCAAGGAAGGGTGCTGGCTAGCAACAGCTTTCAGTGCTGGCACTTTTCATCTCTGAGCAATTGCTCGACGTTTGCAATTTCTCACCTGAGCTCTCTTTAGACTGAGTGAGAGGATGAGCAGAAGATTAGGTGGCTAAAGAAGCCCAGAGCCCCAGTGTTCTTAGGTCTACAAAAGCGCTTCCAAGGAAGGGTGCTGGCTAGCAACAGCTTTCAGTGCTGGCACTTTTCATCTCTGAGCAATTGCTCGACGTTTGCAATTTCTCAGCTCGTGTCTAGGAGACGGAAAGAGAATGACCGTGATGTTTGGTGCGTATAGAAGCGCAAAGCCCCAGTGTTGCTGCGCCTGTGAAAGCGCTTCCAAGGAAGGGTGCTGGCTAGCAAGAGCTTTCAGTGCTGGCACTTTTCATCTCTGAGCAATTGCTCGACGTTTGTAATTTCTCAGCTCGTGTCTACGAGACGGAAAGAGAATGACAGTGAGGTTTGGTGGCTAGAGAAGCGCAAAGCCCCAGTGTTGCTGTGCCTGTGAAAGCGCTTCCAAGGAAGGGGGCTGGCTAGCAAGAGCTTTCAGTGCTGGCACTTTTCATCTCTGAGCAATTGCTCGACGTTTGCAATTTCTCAGCTCGTGTCTATGAGACGGAAAGAGAATGACCGTGACGTTTGGTGGCTAGAGAAGCGCAAAGCCCCAGTGTTACTGCGCCTGTGAAAGCGCTTCCAAGGAAGGGTGCTGGCTAGCAACAGCTTTCAGTGCTGGCACTTTTCCTCTCTGAGCAATTGCTCGACGTTTGCAATTTCTCACCTGAGCTCTCTTTAGAGTGCGCGAGAGGATGAGCAGAAGATTAGGTGGCTAGAGAAGCCCAGAGCCCCAGTGTTCTTAGGCCTACAAAAGCGCTTCCAAGGAAGGGTGCTGGCTAGCAACAGCTTTCAGTGCTGGCACTTTTCATCTCTGAGCAATTGCTCGACGTTTGCAATTTCTCACCTGAGCTCTCTTTAGAGTGCGCGAGAGGATGAGCAGAAGATTAGGTGGGTAGAGAAGCCCAGAGCCCCAGTGTTCTTAGGTCTACAAAAGCGCTTCCAAGGAAGGGTGCTGGCTAGCAACAGCTTTCAGTGCTGGCACTTTTCATCTCTGAGCAATTGCTCGACGTTTGCAATTTCTCAGCTCGTGTCTACGAGACGTAGAGATAGTGACCGTGACGTTTGGTGGCTAGAGAAGCGCAAAGCCCCAGTGTTGCTGCACCTGTGAAAGCGCTTCCAAGGAAGGGTGCTGGCTAGCAACAGCTTTCAGTGCTGGCACTTTTCATCACTGAGCAATTGCTCGACGTTTGTAATTTCTCAGCTCGTGTCTACGAGACGGAAAGAGAATGACCGTGACGTTTGGTGGCTAGAGAAGCGCAAAGCCCCAGTGTTGCTGTGCCTGTGAAAGCGCTTCCAAGGAAGGGGGCTGGCTAGCAACAGCTTCCAGTGCTGGCACTTTTCATCTCTGAGCAATTGCTCGACGTTTGCAATTTCTCAGCTCGTGTCTATGAGACGGAAAGAGAATGACTGTGACGTTTGGTGGCTAGAGAAGCGCAAAACCCCAGTGTTACTGCGCCTGTGAAAGCGCTTCCAAGGAAGGGTGCTGGCTAGCAACAGCTTTCAGTGCTGGCACTTTTCATCTCTGAGCAATTGCTCGACGTTTGCTATTTCTCACCTGAGCTCTCTTTAGAGTGCGCGAGAGGATGAGCAGAAGATTAGGTGGCTAGAGAAGCCCAGAGCCCCAGTGTTCTTAGGGCTACAAAAGCGCTTCCAAGGAAGGGTGCTGGCTAGCAACAGCTTTCAGTGCTGGCACTTTTCATCTCTGAGCAATTGCTCGACGTTTGCAATTTCTCAGCTCGTGTCTACGAGACGGAAAGAGAATGACCGTGACGTTTGGTGGGTAGAGAAGCGCAAAGCCCCAGTGTTACTGCGCCTGTGAAAGCGCTTCCAAGGAAGGGGGCTGGCTAGCAACAGCTTTCAGTGCTGGCACTTTTCATCTCTGAGCAATTGCTCGACGTTTGCAATTTCTCAGCTCGTGTCTACGAGACGGAGAGATAGTGACCGTGACGTTTGGTGGCTAGAGAAGCGCAAAGCCCCAGTGTTGCTGCGCCTGTGAAAGCGCTTCCAAGGAAGGGTGCTGGCTAGCAACAGCTTTCAGTGCTGGCACTTTTCATCTCTGAGCAATTGCTCGACATTTGCAATTTCTCACCTGAGCTCTCTTTAGAATGCGCGAGAGGATGAGCAGAAGATGAGGTGGCTAGAGAAGCCCAGAGCCCCAGTGTTCTTAGGCCTACAAAAGCGCTTCCAAGGAAGGGTGCTGGCTAGCAACAGCTTTCAGTGCTGGCACTTTTCATCTCTGAGCAATTGCTCGACGTTTGCAATTTCTCAGCTCGTGTCTACGAGACGTAGAGATAGTGACCGTGACGTTTGGTGCGTATAGAAGCGCAAAGCCCCAGTGTTGCTGCGCCTGTGAAAGCGCTTCCAAGGAAGGGTGCTGGCTAGCAAGAGCTTTCAGTGCTGGCACTTTTCATCTCTGAGCAATTGCTCGACGTTTGTAATTTCTCAGCTCGTGTCTACGAGACGGAAAGAGAATGACAGTGACGTTTGGTGGCTAGAGAAGCGCAAAGCCCCAGTGTTGCTGCGCCTGTGAAAGCGCTTCCAAGGAAGGGTGCTGGCTAGCAACAGCTTTCAGTGCTGGCACTTTTCATCTCTGAGCAATTGCTCGACGTTTGCAATTTCTCACGTGAGCTCTCTTTAGAGTGCGCGAGAGGATGAGCAGAAGATTAGGTGGCTAGAGAAGCCCAGAGCCCCAGTGTTCTTAGGCCTACAAAAGCGCTTCCAAGGAAGGGGGCTGGCTAGCAACAGCTTTCAGTGCTGGCACTTTTCATCTCTGAGCAAGTGCTCGACGTTTGCAATTTCTCAGCTCGTGTCTACGAGACGGAGAGATAATGACCGTGACGTTTGGTGGCTAGAGAAGCGCAAAGCGCCAGTGTTGCTGCACCTGTGAAAGCGCTTCCAAGGAAGGGTGCTGGCTAGCAACAGCTTTCAGTGCTGGCACTTTTCATCACTGAGCAATTGCTCGACGTTTGTAATTTCTCAGCTCGTGTCTACGAGACGGAAAGAGAATGACCGTGACGTTTGGTGGCTAGAGAAGCGCAAAGCCCCAGTGTTGCTGCGCCTGTGAAAGCGCTTCCAAGGAAGGGTGCTGGCTAGCAAGAGCTTTCAGTGCTGGCACTTTTCATCTCTGAGCAATTCTCGACGTTTGCAATTTCTCAGCTCGTGTCTACGAGACGGAAAGAGAATGACCGTGACGTTTGGTGGCTAGAGAAGCGCAAAGCCCCAGTGTTGCTGTGCCTGTGAAAGCGCTTCCAAGGAAGGGTGCTGGCTAGCAAGAGCTTTCAGTGCTGGCCCTTTTCATCTCTGAGCAATTGCTCGACGTTTGCAATTTCTCAGCTCGTGTCTATGAGACAGAAAGAGAATGACTGTGACGTTTGGTGGCTAGAGAAGCGCAAAGCCCCAGTGTTACTGCGCCTGTGAAAGCACTTCCAAGGAAGGGTGCTGGCTAGCAAGAGCTTTCAGTGCTGGCACTTTTCATCTCTGAGCAATTGCTCGACGTTTGCAATTTCTCACCTGAGCTCTCTTTAGAGTGCGCGAGAGGATGAGCAGAAGATTAGGTGGCTAGAGAAGCCCAGAGCCCCAGTGTTCTAAGGGCTACAAAAGCGCTTCCAAGGAAGGGTGCTGGCTAGCAACAGCTTTCAGTGCTGGCACTTTTCATCTCTGAGCAATTGCTCGACGTTTGCAATTTCTCAGCTCGTGTCTACGAGACGGAAAGAGAAGGACCGTGACGTTTGGTGGGTAGAGAAGCGCAAAGCCCCAGTGTTACTGCGCCTGTGAAAGCGCTTCCAAGGAAGGGTGCTGGCTAGCAAGAGCTTTCAGTGCTGGCACTTTTCATCTCTGAGCAATTGCTCGACGTTTGCAATTTCTCAGCTCATGTCTAGGAGACGGAAAGAGAATGAACGTGACGTTTGATGCGTATAGAATCGCAAAGCCCCAGTGTTGCTGCGCCTGTGAAAGCGCTTCCAAGGAAGGGTGCTGGCTAGCAACAGCTTTCAGTGCTGGCACTTTTCATCTCTGAGCAATTGCTCAACGTTTGCAATTTCTCACCTGAGCTCTCTTTAGAGTGCGCGAGAAGATGAGCAGAAGGTTAGGTGGCTAGAGAAGCCCAGAGCCCCAGTGTTCTAAGGGCAACAAAAGCACTTCCAAGGAAGGGTGCTGGCTAGCAACAGCTTTCAGTGCTGGCACTTTTCATCTCTGAGCAATTGCTGGACGTTTGCAATTTCTCAGCTCGTGTCTACGAGACAGAAAGAGAATGACCGTGACGTTTGGTGAGTAGAGAAGCGCAAAGCCCCAGTGTTACTGCGCCTGTGAAAGTGCTTCCAAGGAAGGGTGCTGGCTAGCAACAGCTTTCAGTGCTGGCACTTTTCATCTCTGAGCAATTGCTCGACGTTTGCAATTTCTCAGCTCGTGTCTATGAGACGGAGAGATAGTGACCGTGACATTTGGTGGCTAGAGAAGCGCAAAGCCCCAGTGTTGCTGCGCCTCTGAAAGCGCTTCCAAGGAAGGGTGCTGGCTAGCAAGAGCTTTCAGTGCTGGCACTTTTCCTCTCTGAGCAATTGCTCGACGTTTGCAATTTCTCACCTGAGCTCTCTTTAGACTGCGCGAGAGGATGAGCAGAAGATGAGGTGGCTAGAGAAGCCCAGAGCCCCAGTGTTCTTAGGCCTACAAAAGCGCTTCCAAGGAAGGGTGCTGGCTAGCAAGAGCTTTCAGTGCTGGCACTTTTCATCTCTGAGCAATTGCTCGACGTTTGCAATTTCTCAGCTCGTGTCTACGAGACGGAAAGAGAATGACAGTGACGTTTGGTGGCTAGACAAGCGCAAAGCCCCAGTGTTGCTGTGCCTGTGAAAGCGCTTCCAAGGAAGGGTGCTGGCTAGCAAGAGCTTTCAGTGCTGGCACTTTTCATCTCTGAGCAATTGCTCGACGTTTGCAATTTCTCAGCTCGTGTCTATGAGACGGAAAGAGAAAGACCGTGACGCTTGGTGGCTAGAGAAGCGCAAAGCCCCAGTGTTACTGCGCCTGTGAAAGCGCTTCCAAGGAAGGGTGCTGGCTAGCAACAGCTTTCAGTGCTGGCACTTTTCATCTCTGAGCAATTGCTGGACGTTTGCAATTTCTCACCTGAGCTCTCTTTAGAGTGCGCGAGAGGATGAGCAGAAGATTAGGTGGCTAGAGAAGCCCAGAGCCCCAGTGTTCTTAGGCCTACAAAAGCGCTTCCAAGGAAGGGTGCTGGCTAGCAACAGCTTTCAGTGCTGGCACTTTTCATCTCTGAGCAATTGCTGGACGTTTGCAATTTCTCACCTGAGCTCTCTTTAGAGTGCGCGAGAGGATGAGCAGAAGATTAGGTGGGTAGAGAAGCCCAGAGCCCCAGTGTTCTTAGGTCTACAAAAGCGCTTCCAAGGAAGGGTGCTGGCTAGCAACAGCTTTCAGTGCTGGCACTTTTCATCTCTGAGCAATTGCTCGATGTTTGCAATTTCTCAGCTCGTGTCTACGAGACGGAGAGATAGTGACCGTGACGTTTGGTGGCTAGAGAAGCGCAAAGCGCCAGTGTTGCTGCACCTGTGAAAGCGCTTCCAAGGAAGGGTGCTGGCTAGCAACAGCTTTCAGTGCTGGCACTTTTCATCACTGAGCAATTGCTCGACGTTTGTAATTTCTCAGCTCGTGTCTACAAGACGGAAAGAGAATGACCGTGACTTTTGGTGGCTAGAGAAGCGCAAAGCCCCAGTGTTGCTGTGCCTGTGAAAGCGCTTCCAAGGAAGGGGGCTGGCTAGCAAGAGCTTTCAGTGCTGGCACTTTTCATCTCTGAGCAATTGCTCGACGTTTGCAATTTCTCAGCTCGTGTCTATGAGACGGAAAGAGAATGACTGTGACGTTTGGTGGCTAGAGAAGTGCAAAGCCCCAGTGTTACTGCGCCTGTGAAAGCGCTTCCAAGGAAGGGTGCTGGCTAGCAACAGCTTTCAGTGCTGGCACTTTTCATCTCTGAGCAATTGCTCGACGTTTGCAATTTCTCACCTGAGCTCTCTTTAGAGTGCGCGAGAGGATGAGCAGAAGATTAGGTGGCTAGAGAAGCCCAGAGCCCCAGTGTTCTTAGGCCTACAAAAGCGCTTCCAAGGAAGGGTGCTGGCTAGCAACAGCTTTCAGTGCTGGCACTTTTCATCTCTGAGCAATTGCTCGACGTTTGCAATTTCTCAGCTCGTGTCTACGAGACGGAAAGAGAATGACCGTGACGTTTGGTGGGTAGAGAAGCGCAAAGCTCCAGTGTTACTGCGCCTGTGAAAGCGCTTCCAAGGAAGGGGGCTGGCTAGCAACAGCTTTCAGTGCTGGCACTTTTCATCTCTGAGCAATTGCTCAACGTTTGCAATTTCTCAGCTCGTGTCTACGAGACGGAGAGATAGTGACCGTGACGTTTGGTGGCTAGAGAAGCGCAAAGCCCCAGTGTTGCTGCGCCTGTGAAAGCGCTTCCAAGGAAGGGTGCTGGCTAGCAACAGCTTTCAGTGCTGGCACTTTTCATCTCTGAGCAATTGCTCGACATTTGCAATTTCTCACCTGAGCTCTCTTTAGAATGCGCGAGAGGATGAGCACAAGATTAGGTGGCTAGAGAAGCCCGGAGCCCCATTGTTCTTAGGTCTACAAAAGCGCTTCCAAGGAAGGGTGCTGGCTAGCAACAGCTTTCAGTGCTGGCACTTTTCATCTCTGAGCAATTGCTCGACGTTTGCAATTTCTCAGCTCGTGTCTACGAGACATAGAGATAGTGACCGTGACGTTTGGTGCGTATAGAAGCGCAAAGCCCCAGTGTTGCTGCGCCTGTGAAAGCGCTTCCAAGGAAGGGTGCTGGCTAGCAAGAGCTTTCAGTGCTGGCACTTTTCATCTCTGAGCAATTGCTCGACGTTTGTAATTTCTCAGCTCGTGTCTACGAGACGGAAAGAGAATGACCGTGACGTTTGGTGGCTAGAGAAGCGCAAAGCCCCAGTGTTGCTGCGCCTGTGAAAGCGCTTGCAAGGAAGGGTGCTGGCTAGCAACATCTTTCAGTGCTGGCACTTTTCATCTCTGAGCAATTGCTCGACGTTTGCAATTTCTCACCTGAGCTCTCTTTAGCGTGCGCGAGAGGATGAGCAGAAGATGAGGTGGCTAGAGAAGCCCAGAGCCCCAGTGTTCTTAGGTCTACAAAAGCGCTTCCAAGGAAGGGTGCTGGCTAGCAAGAGCTTTCAGTGCTGGCACTTTTCATCTCTGAGCAATTGCTCGACGTTTGCAATTTCTCACCTGAGCTCTCTTTAGAGTGCGCGAGAGGATGAGCGGAAGATTAGGTGGCTAGAGAAGCCCAGAGCCCCAGTGTTCTTAGGCCTACAAAAGCGCTTCCAAGGAAGGGTGCTGGCTAGCAACAGCTTTCAGTGCTGGCACTTTTCATCTCTGAGCAATTGCTCGACGTTTGTAATTTCTCAGCTCGTGTCTACGAGACGGAAAGAGAATGACCGTGACGTTTGGTGGCTAGAGAAGCGCAAAGCCCCAGTGTTGCTGCGCCTGTGAAAGCGCTTCCAAGGAAGGGTGCTGGCTAGCAACAGCTTTCAGTGCTGGCACTTTTCATCTCTGAGCAATTCTCGACGTTTGCAATTTCTCAGCTCGTGTCTACGAGACGGAAAGAGAATGACCGTGACGTTTGGTGGCTTGAGAAGCGCAAAGCCCCAGTGTTGCTGTGCCTGTGAAAGCGCTTCCAAGGAAGGGTGCTGGCTAGCAAGAGCTTTCAGTGCTGGCACTTTTCATCTCTGAGCAATTGCTCGACGTTTGCAATTTCTCAGCTCGTGTCTATGAGACAGAAAGAGAATGACTGTGACGTTTGGTGGCTAGAGAAGCGCAAAGCCCCAGTGTTACTGCGCCTGTGAAAGCGCTTCCAAGGAAGGGTGCTGGCTAGCAAGAGCTTTCAGTGCTGGCACTTTTCATCTCGGAGCAATTGCTCGACGTTTGCAATTTCTCACCTGAGCTCTCTTTAGAGTGCGCGAGAGGATGAGCAGAAGCTTAGGTGGCTAGAGAAGCCCTGAGGCCCAGTGTTCTAAGGGGTACAAAAGCGCTTCCAAGGAAGGGTGCTGGCTAGCAACAGCTTTCAGTGCTGGTACTTTTCATCTCTGAGCAATTGCTCGACGTTTGCAATTTCTCAGCTCGTGTCTACGAGACGGAAAGAGAATGACCGTGACGTTTGGTGGCTAGAGAAGCGCAAAGCCCCAGTGTTACTGCGCCTGTGAAAGCGCTTCCAAGGAAGGGTGCTGGCTAGCAACAGCTTTCAGTGCTGGCACTTTTCATCTCTGAGCAATTGCTCGACGTTTGCAATTTCTCAGCTCGTGTCTACGAGACGGAGAGAGAGTGACCGTGACGTTTGGTGGCTAGAGAAGCGCAAAGCCCCAGTGTTGCTGCGCCTGTGAAAGCGCTTCCAAGGAAGGGTGCTGGCTAGCAACAGCTTTCAGTGCTGGCACTTTTCATCTCTGAGCAATTGCTCGACATTTGCAATTTCTCACCTGAGCTCTCTTTAGAATGCGCGAGAGGATGAGCAGAAGATGAGGTGGCTAGAGAAGCCCAGAGCCCCAGTGTTCTTAGGTCTACAAAAGCGCTTCCAAGGAAGGGTGCTGGCTAGCAACAGCTTTCAGTGCTGGCACTTTTCATCTCTGAGCAATTGCTCGACGTTTGCAATTTCTCAGCTCGTGTCTACGAGACGTAGAGATAGTGACCGTGACGTTTGGTACGTATAGAAGCGCAAAGCCCCAGTGTTGCTGCGCCTGTGAAAGCGCTTCCAAGGAAGGGTGCTGGCTAGCAAGAGCTTTCAGTGCTGGCACTTTTCATCTCTGAGCAATTGCTCGACGTTTGTAATTTCTCAGCTCGTGTCTACGAGACGGAAAGAGAATGACAGTGACGTTTGGTGGCTAGAGAAGCGCAAAGCCCCAGTGTTGCTGCGCCTGTGAAAGCGCTTCCAAGGAAGGGTGCTGGCTAGCAACAGCTTTCAGTGCTGGCATTTTTCATCTCTGAGCAATTGCTCGACGTTTGCAATTTCTCACCTGAGCTCTCTTTAGCGTGCGCGAGAGGATGAGCAGAAGATTAGGTGGCTAGAGAAGCCCAGAGGCCCAGTGTTCTAAGGGCTACAAAAGCGCTTCCAAGGAAGGGTGCTGGCTAGCAACAGCTTTCAGTGCTGGCACTTTTCATCTCTGAGCAATTGCTCGACCTTTGCAATTTCTCACCTGAGCTCTCTTTAGAGTGTGCAAGAGGATGAGCAGAAGATTAGGTGGCTAGAGAAGCCCAGAGCCCCAGTGTTGTTAGGCCTACAAAAGCGCTTCCAAGGAAGGGTGCTGGCTAGCAACAGCTTTCAGTGCTGGCACTTTTCATCTCTGAGCAATTGCTGGACATTTGCAATTTCTCACCTGAGCTCTCTTTAGAGTGCGCGAGAGGATGAGCAGATTAGGTGTCTAGAGAAGCCCAGAGCCCCAGTGTTCTTAGGCCTACAAAAGCGCTTCCAAGGAAGGGTGCTGGCTAGCAAGAGCTTCCAGTGCTGGCACTTTTCATCTCTGAGCAATTGCTCGACGTTTGCAATTTCTCAGCTCATGTCTACGAGACGGAAAGAGAATGACCGTGACGTTTGGTGCGTAGAGAAGCGCAAAGCCCCAGTGTTGCTGCGCCTGTGAAAGCGCTTCCAAGGAAGGGTGCTGGCTAGCAACAGCTTTCAGTGCTGGCACTTTTCATCTCTGAGCAATTGCTCGACGTTTGCAATTTCTCACCTGAGCTCTCTTTAGAGTGCGCGAGAGGATGAGCAGAAGATGAGGTGGCTAGAGAAGCCCAGAGCCCCAGTGTTCTTAGGCCTACAAAAGCGCTTCCAAGGAAGGGTGCTGGCTAGCAACAGCTTTCAGTGCTGGCACTTTTCATCTCTGAGCAATTGCTCGACGTTTGCAATTTCTCAGCTCGTGTCTACGAGACGGAAAGAGAAGGACCGTGACTTTTGGTGGCTAGAGAAGCGCAAAGCCCCAGTGTTGCTGCGCCTGTGAAAGCGCTTCCAAGGAAGGGTGCTGGCTAGCAACAGCTTTCAGTGCTGGCACTTTTCATCTCGGAGCAATTGCTTGACGTTTGCAATTTCTCAGCTCGTGTCTACGAGACAGAAAGAGAAGGACCGTGACGTTTGGTGGCTAGAGAAGCACAAAGCCCCAGTGTTACTGCGCCTGTGAAAGCGCTTCCAAGGAAGGGTGCTGGCTAGCAACAGCTTTCAGTGCTGGCACTTTTCATCTCTGAGCAATTGCTCGACGTTTGCAATTTCTCAGCTCGTGTCTACGAGACGGAAAGAGAATGACAGTGACGTTTGGTGAGTAGAGAAGCGCAAAGCCCCAGTGTTGCTGTGCCTGTGAAAGCGCTTCCAAGGAAGGGTGCTGGCTAGCAACAGCTTTCAGTGCTGGCACTTTTCATCTCTGAGCAATTGCTGGACGTTTGCAATTTCTCACCTGAGCTCTCTTTAGAGTGCGCGAGAGGATGAGCACAAGATTAGGTGGCTAGAGAAGCCCAGAGCCCCAGTGTTCTAAGGGCTACAAAAGCGCTTCCAAGGAAGGGTGCTGGCTAGCAACAGCTTTCAGTGCTGGCACTTTTCATCTCTGAGCAATTGCTCGACGTTTGCAATTTCTCAGCTCGTGTCTACGAGACGGAAAGAGAAGGACCGTGACGTTTGGTGGCTAGAGAAGCCCAGAGCCCCAGTGTTCTAAGGGCTACAAAAGCGCTTCCAAGGAAGGGTGCTGGCTAGCAACAGCTTTCAGTGCTGGCACTTTTCATCTCTGAGCAATTGCTCGACGTTTGCAATTTCTCAGCTCGTGTCTACGAGACGGAGAGATAGTGACCGTGACGTTTGGTGGCTAGAGAAGCGCAAAGCCCCAGTGTTGCTGCGCCTGTGAAAGCGCTTCCAAGGAAGGGTGCTGGCTAGCAACAGCTTTCAGTGCTGGCACTTTTCATCTCTGAGCAATTGCTCGACATTTGCAATTTCTCACCTGAGCTCTCTTTAGAATGCGCGAGAGGATGAGCAGAAGATTAGGTGGCTAGAGAAGCCCAGAGCCCCATTGTTCTTAGGTCTACAAAAGCGCTTCCAAGGAAGGGTGCTGGCTAGCAACAGCTTTCAGTGCTGGCACTTTTCATCTCTGAGCAATTGCTCGACGTTTGCAATTTCTCAGCTCGTGTCTACGAGACATAGAGATAGTGACCGTGACGTTTGGTGCGTATAGAAGCGCAAAGCCCCAGTGTTGCTGCGCCTGTGAAAGCGCTTCCAAGGAAGGGTGCTGGCTAGCAACAGCTTTCAGTGCTGGCACTTTTCATCTCTGAGCAATTGCTCGACGTTTGTAATTTCTCAGCTCGTGTCTACGAGACGGAAAGAGAATGACCGTGACGTTTGGTGGCTAGAGAAGCGCAAAGCCCCAGTGTTGCTGCGCCTGTGAAAGCGCTTGCAAGGAAGGGTGCTGGCTAGCAACAGCTTTCAGTGCTGGCACTTTTCATCTCTGAGCAATTGCTCGACGTTTGCAATTTCTCACCTGAGCTCTCTTTAGAGTGCGCGAGAGGATGAGCGGAAGATTAGGTGGCTAGAGAAGCCCAGAGCCCCAGTGTTCTTAGGCCTACAAAAGCGCTTCCAAGGAAGGGTGCTGGCTAGCAACAGCTTTCAGTGCTGGCACTTTTCATCTCTGAGCAATTGCTCGACGTTTGCAATTTCTCAGCTCGTGTCTACGAGACGGAGAGATAATGACCATGACGTTTGGTGGCTAGAGAAGCGCAAAGCCCCAGTGTTGCTGCACCTGTGAAAGCGCTTCCAAGGAAGGGTGCTGGCTAGCAACAGCTTTCAGTGCTGGCACTTTTCATCTCTGAGCAATTCTCGACGTTTGCAATTTCTCAGCTCGTGTCTACGAGACGGAAAGAGAATGACCGTGACGTTTGGTGGCTTGAGAAGCGCAAAGCCCCAGTGTTGCTGTGCCTGTGAAAGCGCTTCCAAGGAAGGGTGCTGGCTAGCAAGAGCTTTCAGTGCTGGCACTTTTCATCTCTGAGCAATTGCTCGACGTTTGCAATTTCTCAGCTCGTGTCTATGAGACAGAAAGAGAATGACTGTGACGTTTGGTGGCTAGAGAAGCGCAAAGCCCCAGTGTTACTGCGCCTGTGAAAGCGCTTCCAAGGAAGGGTGCTGGCTAGCAAGAGCTTTCAGTGCTGGCACTTTTCATCTCTGAGCAATTGCTCGACGTTTGCAATTTCTCACCTGAGCTCTCTTTAGAGTGCGCGAGAGGATGAGCAGAAGCTTAGGTGGCTAGAGAAGCCCAGAGCCCCAGTGTTCTTAGGCCTACAAAAGCGCTTCCAAGGAAGGGTGCTGGCTAGCAACAGCTTTCAGTGCTGGTACTTTTCATCTCTGAGCAATTGCTCGACGTTTGCAATTTCTCAGCTCGTGTCTACGAGACGGAAAGAGAATGACCGTGACGTTTGGTGGGTAGAGAAGCGCAAAGCCCCAGTGTTACTGCGCCTGTGAAAGCGCTTCCAAGGAAGGGGGCTGGCTAGCAACAGCTTTCAGTGCTGGCACTTTTCATCTCTGAGCAATTGCTCGACGTTTGCAATTTCTCAGCTCGTGTCTACGAGACGGAGAGAGAGTGACCGTGACGTTTGGTGGCTAGAGAAGCGCAAAGCCCCAGTGTTGCTGCGCCTGTGAAAGCGCTTCCAAGGAAGGGTGCTGGCTAGCAACAGCTTTCAGTGCTGGCACTTTTCATCTCTGAGCAATTGCTCGACATTTGCAATTTCTCACCTGAGCTCTCTTTAGAATGCGCGAGAGGATGAGCAGAAGATGAGGTGGCTAGAGAAGCCCAGAGCCCCAGTGTTCTTAGGTCTACAAAAGCGCTTCCAAGGAAGGGTGCTGGCTAGCAAGAGCTTTCAGTGCTGGCACTTTTCATCTCTGAGCAATTGCTCGACGTTTGCAATTTCTCAGCTCGTGTCTACGAGACGTAGAGATAGTGACCGTGACGTTTGGTGCGTATAGAAGCGCAAAGCCCCAGTGTTGCTGCGCCTGTGAAAGCGCTTCCAAGGAAGGGTGCTGGCTAGCAAGAGCTTTCAGTGCTGGCACTTTTCATCTCTGAGCAATTGCTCGACGTTTGTAATTTCTCAGCTCGTGTCTACGAGACGGAAAGAGAATGACAGTGACGTTTGGTGGCTAGAGAAGCGCAAAGCCCCAGTGTTGCTGCGCCTGTGAAAGCGCTTCCAAGGAAGGGTGCTGGCTAGCAACAGCTTTCAGTGCTGGCACTTTTCATCTCTGAGCAATTGCTCGACGTTTGCAATTTCTCACCTGAGCTCTCTTTAGCGTGCGCGAGAGGATGAGCAGAAGATGAGGTGGCTAGAGAAGCCCAGAGCCCCAGTGTTCTA
Source organism: Sarcoramphus papa (assembly GCA_037962945.1). Classification (NCBI taxonomy): domain Eukaryota; kingdom Metazoa; phylum Chordata; class Aves; order Accipitriformes; family Cathartidae; genus Sarcoramphus; species Sarcoramphus papa. The sequence continues at coordinate 2,919,979 of JBBMRM010000093.1, read as the reverse complement.
AGGGCTACAAAAGCGCTTCCAAGGAAGGGTGCTGGCTAGCAACAGCTTTCAGTGCTGGCACTTTTCATCTCTGAGCAATTGCTCGACGTTTGCAATTTCTCACGTGAGCTCTCTTTAGCGTGCGCGAGAGGATGAGCAGAAGATTAGGTGGCTAGAGAAGCCCAGAGGCCCAGTGTTCTAAGGGCTACAAAAGCGCTTCCAAGGAAGGGTGCTGGCTAGCAACAGCTTTCAGTGCTGGCACTTTTCATCTCTGAGCAATTGCTCGACCTTTGCAATTTCTCACCTGAGCTCTCTTTAGAGTGTGCAAGAGGATGAGCAGAAGATTAGGTGGCTAGAGAAGCCCAGAGCCCCAGTGTTGTTAGGCCTACAAAAGCGCTTCCAAGGAAGGGTGCTGGCTAGCAACAGCTTTCAGTGCTGGCACTTTTCATCTCTGAGCAATTGCTGGACATTTGCAATTTCTCACCTGAGCTCTCTTTAGAGTGCGCGAGAGGATGAGCAGATTAGGTGTCTAGAGAAGCCCAGAGCCCCAGTGTTCTTAGGCCTACAAAAGCGCTTCCAAGGAAGGGTGCTGGCTAGCAAGAGCTTCCAGTGCTGGCACTTTTCATCTCTGAGCAATTGCTCGACGTTTGCAATTTCTCAGCTCATGTCTACGAGACGGAAAGAGAATGACCGTGACGTTTGGTGCGTATAGAAGCGCAAAGCCCCAGTGTTGCTGCGCCTGTGAAAGCGCTTCCAAGGAAGGGTGCTGGCTAGCAACAGCTTTCAGTGCTGGCACTTTTCATCTCTGAGCAATTGCTCGACGTTTGCAATTTCTCACCTGAGCTCTCTTTAGACTGCGCGAGAGGATGAGCAGAAGATGAGGTGGCTAGAGAAGCCCAGAGCCCCAGTGTTCTTAGGCCTACAAAAGCGCTTCCAAGGAAGGGTGCTGGCTAGCAACAGCTTTCAGTGCTGGCACTTTTCATCTCTGAGCAATTGCTCGACGTTTGCAATTTCTCAGCTCGTGTCTACGAGACGGAAAGAGAAGGACCGTGACTTTTGGTGGCTAGAGAAGCGCAAAGCCCCAGTGTTGCTGCGCCTGTGAAAGCGCTTCCAAGGAAGGGTGCTGGCTAGCAACAGCTTTCAGTGCTGGCACTTTTCATCTCTGAGCAATTGCTTGACGTTTGCAATTTCTCAGCTCGTGTCTACGAGACAGAAAGAGAAGGACCGTGACGTTTGGTGGCTAGAGAAGCACAAAGCCCCAGTGTTACTGCGCCTGTGAAAGCGCTTCCAAGGAAGGGTGCTGGCTAGCCACAGCTTTCAGTGCTGGCACTTTTCCTCTCTGAGCAATTGCTCGACGTTTGCAATTTCTCAGCTCGTGTCTACGAGACGGAAAGAGAATGACAGTGACGTTTGGTGAGTAGAGAAGCGCAAAGCCCCAGTGTTGCTGTGCCTGTGAAAGCGCTTCCAAGGAAGGGTGCTGGCTAGCAACAGCTTTCAGTGCTGGCACTTTTCATCTCTGAGCAATTGCTCGACGTTTGCAATTTCTCACCTGAGCTCTCTTTAGAGTGCGCGAGAGGATGAGCAGAAGATTAGGTGGCTAGAGAAGCCCAGAGCCCCAGTGTTCTAAGGGCTACAAAAGCGCTTCCAAGGAAGGGTGCTGGCTAGCAACAGCTTTCAGTGCTGGCACTTTTCATCTCTGAGCAATTGCTCGACGTTTGCAATTTCTCAGCTCGTGTCTACGAGACGGAAAGAGAATGACCGTGACGTTTGGTGGCTAGAGAAGCCCAGAGCCCCAGTGTTCTAAGGGCTACAAAAGCGCTTCCAAGGAAGGGTGCTGGCTAGCAACAGCTTTCAGTGCTGGCACTTTTCATCTCGGAGCAATTGCTCGACGTTTGCAATTTCTCACCTGAGCTCTCTTTAGAGTGCGCGAGAGGATGAGCAGAAGATTAGGTGGCTAGAGAAGCCCAGAGCCCCAGTGTTCTTAGGCCTACAAAAGCGCTTCCAAGGAAGGGTGCTGGCTAGCCACAGCTTTCAGTGCTGGCACTTTTCATCTCTGAGCAATTGCTTGACGTTTGCAATTTCTCAGCTCGTGTCTACGAGACGGAAAGAGGATGACCGTGACCTTTGGTGCGTATAGAAGCGCAAAGCCCCAGTGTTACTGCGCCTGTGAAAGCGCTTCCAAGGAAGGGTGCTGGCTAGCAACAGCTTTCAGTGCTGGCACTTTTCATCTCTGAGCAATTGCTCGACGTTTGCAATTTCTCAGCTCGTGTCTACGAGACAGAAAGAGAAGGACCGTGACGTTTGGTGGCTAGAGAAGCACAAAGCCCCAGTGTTGCTGCGCCTGTGAAAGCGCTTCCAAGGAAGGGTGCTGGCTAGCAACAGCTTTCAGTGCTGGCACTTTTCATCTCTGAGCAATTGCTCGACGTTTGCAATTTCTCACCTGAGCTCTCTTTAGCGTGCGCGAGAGGATGAGCAGAAGATTAGGTGGCTAGAGAAACCCAGAGGCCCAGTGTTGTAAGGGCTACAAAAGCGCTTCCAAGGAAGGGTGCTGGCTAGCAACAGCTTTCAGTGCTGGCACTTTTCATCTCTGAGCAATTGCTCGATGTTTGCAATTTCTCACCTGAGCTCTCTTTAGAGTGCGCAAGAGGATGAGCAGAATATTACGTGGCTAGAGAAGCCCAGAGCCCCAGTGTTCTTAGGCCTACAAAAGCGCTTCCAAGGAAGGGTGCTGGCTAGCAAGAGCTTTCAGTGCTGGCACTTTTCATCTCTGAGCAATTGCTCGACATTTGTAATTTCTCAGCTCGTGTCTACGAGACGGAAAGAGAATGACAGTGACGTTTGGTGAGTAGAGAAGCGCAAAGCCCCAGTGTTGCTGTGCCTGTGAAAGCGCTTCCAAGGAAGGGTGCTGGCTAGCAAGAGCTTTCAGTGCTGGCACTTTTCATCTCTGAGCAATTGCTCGACGTTTGCAATTTCTCACCTGAGCTCTCTTTAGAGTGCGCGAGAGGATGAGCAGAAGATGAGGTGGCTAGAGAAGCCCAGAGCCCCAGTGTTCTTAGGCCTACAAAAGCGCTTCCAAGGAAGGGGGCTGGCTAGCAACAGCTTTCAGTGCTGGCACTTTTCATCTCTGAGCAATTGCTCGACATTTGTAATTTCTCAGCTCGTGTCTACGAGACGGAAAGAGAATGACCGTGACGTTTGGTGCGTATAGAAGCGCAAAGCCCCAGTGTTACTGCGCCTGTGAAAGCGCTTCCAAGGAAGGGGGCTGGCTAGCAACAGCTTTCAGTGCTGGCACTTTTCATCTCTGAGCAATTGCTCGACGTTTGCAATTTCTCAGCTCGTGTCTACAAGACAGAAAGAGAATGACCGTGGCATTTGGTGCGTATGGAAGCGCAAAGCCCCAGTGTTACTGCGCCTGTGAAAGCGCTTCCAAGGAAGGGTGCTGGCTAGCAACAGCTTTCAGTGCTGGCACTTTTCATCTCTGAGCAATTGCTCGACGTTTGCAATTTCTCACCTGAGCTCTCTTTAGAGTGCGCGAGAGGATGAGCAGAAGAGGAGGTGGCTAGAGAAGCCCAGAGCCCCAGTGTTCTTAGGCCTACAAAAGCGCTTCCAAGGAAGGGTGCTGGCTAGCAACAGCTTTCAGTGCTGGCACTTTTCATCTCTGAGCAATTGCTCGACGTTTGCAATCTCTCAGCTCGTGTCTACGAGACGGAAAGAGAATGACCGTGACGTTTGGTGGCTAGAGAAGCGCAAAGCGCCAGTGTTACTGCGCCTGTGAAAGCGCTTCCAAGGAAGGGTGCTGGCTAGCAACAGCTTTCAGTGCTGGCACTTTTCCTCTCTGAGCAATTGCTCGACGTTTGCAATTTCTCACCTGAGCTCTCTTTAGAGTGCGCGAGAGGATGAGCAGAAGATTAGGTGGCTAGAGAAGCCCAGAGGCCCAGTGTTCTAAGGGGTACAAAAGCGCTTCCAAGGAAGGGTGCTGGCTAGCAACAGCTTTCAGTGCTGGCACTTTTCATCTCTGAGCAATTGCTGGACTTTTGCAATTTCTCACCTGAGCTCTCTTTAGAGTGCGCGAGAGGATGAGCAGAAGATTAGGTGGCTAGAGAAGCCCAGAGCCCCAGTGTTCTAAGGGCTACAAAAGCGCTTCCAAGGAAGGGTGCTGGCTAGCAACAGCTTTCAGTGCTGGCACTTTTCATCTCTGAGCAATTGCTGGACGTTTGCAATTTCTCACCTGAGCTCTCTTTAGAGTGCGCGAGAGGATGAGCAGAAGATTAGGTGGCTAGAGAAGCCCAGAGCCCCAGTGTTCTTAGGCCTACAAAAGCGCTTCCAAGGAAGGGTGCTGGCTAGCAAGAGCTTTCAGTGCTGGCACTTTTCATCTCTGAGCAATTGCTCGACGTTTGCAATTTCTCAGCTCGTGTCTATGAGACGGAAAGAGAATGACAGTGACGTTTGGTGAGTAGAGAAGCGCAAAGCCCCAGTGTTGCTGTGCCTGTGAAAGCGCTTCCAAGGAAGGGTGCTGGCTAGCAAGAGCTTTCAGTGCTGGCACTTTTCATCTCTGAGCAATTGCTGGACGTTTGCAATTTCTCACCTGAGCTCTCTTTAGAGTGCGCGAGAGGATGAGCAGAAGATTAGGTGTCTAGAGAAGCCCAGAGCCCCAGTGTTCTAAGGGGTACAAAAGCGCTTCCAAGGAAGGGTGCTGGCTAGCCACAGCTTTCAGTGCTGGCACTTTTCATCTCTGAGCAATTGCTCGACGTTTGCAATTTCTCAGCTCGTGTCTACGAGACGGAAAGAGGATGACCGTGACGTTTGGTGGCTAGAGAAGCGCAAAGCGCCAGTGTTACTGCGCCTGTGAAAGCGCTTCCAAGGAAGGGTGCTGGCTAGCAAGAGCTTTCAGTGCTGGCACTTTTCATCTCTGAGCAATTGCTCGACGTTTGCAATTTCTCAGCTCGTGTCTACGAGACAGAAAGAGAAGGACCGTGACGTTTGGTGGCTAGAGAAGCACAAAGCCCCACTGTTACTGCGCCTGTGAAAGCGCTTCCAAGGAAGGGTGCTGGCTAGCAACAGCTTTCAGTGCTGGCACTTTTCATCTCTGGGCAATTGCTGGACGTTTGCAATTTCTCACCTGAGCTCTCTTTAGAGTGCGCAAGAGGATGAGCAGAAGATGAGGTGGCTAGAGAAGCCCAGAGCCCCAGTGTTCTTAGGCCTACAAAAGCGCTTCCAAGGAAGGGTGCTGGCTAGCAACAGCTTTCAGTGCTGGCACTTTTCATCTCTGAGCAATTGCTCGACATTTGTAATTTCTCAGCTCGTGTCTATGAGACGGAAAGAGAATGACAGTGACGTTTGGTGAGTAGAGAAGCGCAAAGCCCCAGTGTTGCTGTGCCTGTGAAAGCGCTTCCAAGGAAGGGTGCTGGCTAGCAACAGCTTTCAGTGCTGGCACTTTTCATCTCTGAGCAATTGCTCGACGTTTGCAATTTCTCACCTGAGCTCTCTTTAGAGTGCGCGAGAGGATGAGCAGAAGCTTAGGTGGCTAGAGAAGCCCAGAGCCCCAGTGTTCTTAGGCCTACAAAAGCGCTTCCAAGGAAGGGTGCTGGCTAGCAAGAGCTTTCAGTGCTGGCACTTTTCATCTCTGAGCAATTGCTCGATGTTTGCAATTTCTCAGCTCGTGTCTACGAGACGGAAAGAGAATGACCGTGACGTTTGGTGGCTAGAGAAGCGCAAAGCCCCAGTGTTACTGCGCCTGTGAAAGCGCTTCCAAGGAAGGGTGCTGGCTAGCAACAGCTTTCAGTGCTGGCACTTTTCATCTCTGAGCAATTGCTCGACGTTTGCAATTTCTCACCTGAGCTCTCTTTAGAGTGCGCGAGAGGATGAGCAGAAGATTATGTGGCTAGAGAAGCCCAGAGGCCCAGTGTTGTAAGGGCTACAAAAGCGCTTCCAAGGAAGGGTGCTGGCTAGCAACAGCTTTCAGTGCTGGCACTTTTCATCTCTGAGCAATTGCTGGACGTTTGCAATTTCTCACCTGAGCTCTCTTTAGAGTGCGCAAGAGGATGAGCAGAAGATTACGTGGCTAGAGAAGCCCAGAGCCCCAGTGTTCTTAGGCCTACAAAAGCGCTTCCAAGGAAGGGTGCTGGCTAGCAACAGCTTTCAGTGCTGGCACTTTTCATCTCTGAGCAATTGCTCGACATTTGTAATTTCTCAGCTCGTGTCTACGAGACGGAAAGAGAATGACAGTGACGTTTGGTGAGTAGAGAAGCGCAAAGCCCCAGTGTTGCTGTGCCTGTGAAAGCGCTTCCAAGGAAGGGTGCTGGCTAGCAACAGCTTTCAGTGCTGGCACTTTTCATCTCTGAGCAATTGCTCGACGTTTGCAATTTCTCACCTGAGCTCTCTTTAGAGTGCGCGAGAGGATGAGCAGAAGAGGAGGTGGCTAGAGAAGCCCAGAGCCCCAGTGTTCTTAGGCCTACAAAAGCGCTTCCAAGGAAGGGTGCTGGCTAGCAACAGCTTTCAGTGCTGGCACTTTTCATCTCTGAGCAATTGCTCGACGTTTGCAATCTCTCAGCTCGTGTCTACGAGACGGAAAGAGAATGACCGTGACGTTTGGTGGCTAGAGAAGCGCAAAGCGCCAGTGTTACTGCGCCTGTGAAAGCGCTTCCAAGGAAGGGTGCTGGCTAGCAAGAGCTTTCAGTGCTGGCACTTTTCCTCTCTGAGCAATTGCTCGACGTTTGCAATTTCTCACCTGAGCTCTCTTTAGAGTGCGCGAGAGGATGAGCAGAAGATTAGGTGGCTAGAGAAGCCCAGAGGCCCAGTGTTCTAAGGGGTACAAAAGCGCTTCCAAGGAAGGGTGCTGGCTAGCAAGAGCTTTCAGTGCTGGCACTTTTCATCTCTGAGCAATTGCTGGACGTTTGCAATTTCTCACCTGAGCTCTCTTTAGAGTGCGCGAGAGGATGAGCAGAAGATTAGGTGGCTAGAGAAGCCCAGAGCCCCAGTGTTCTAAGGGCTACAAAAGCGCTTCCAAGGAAGGGTGCTGGCTAGCAACAGCTTTCAGTGCTGGCACTTTTCATCTCTGAGCAATTGCTCGACGTTTGCAATTTCTCACCTGAGCTCTCTTTAGAGTGCGCGAGAGGATGAGCAGAAGATTAGGTGGCTAGAGAAGCCCAGAGCCCCAGTGTTCTTAGGCCTACAAAAGCGCTTCCAAGGAAGGGTGCTGGCTAGCAACAGCTTTCAGTGCTGGCACTTTTCATCTCTGAGCAATTGCTCGACGTTTGCAATTTCTCAGCTCGTGTCTACGAGACGGAAAGAGGATGACCGTGACGTTTGGTGCGTATAGAAGCGCAAAGCCCCAGTGTTACTGCACCTGTGAAAGCGCTTCCAAGGAAGGGTGCTGGCTAGCAAGAGCTTTCAGTGCTGGCACTTTTCATCTCGGAGCAATTGCTGGACGTTTGCAATTTCTCACCTGAGCTCTCTTTAGAGTGCGCGAGAGGATGAGCAGAAGATTAGGTGGCTAGAGAAGCCCAGAGCCCCAGTGTTCTAAGGGCTACAAAAGCGCTTCCAAGGAAGGGTGCTGGCTAGCCACAGCTTTCAGTGCTGGCACTTTTCATCTCTGAGCAATTGCTCGACGTTTGCAATTTCTCAGCTCGTGTCTACGAGACGGAAAGAGAATGACCGTGACGTTTGGTGGCTAGAGAAGCGCAAAGCCCCAGTGTTACTGCGCCTGTGAAAGCGCTTCCAAGGAAGGGTGCTGGCTAGCAAGAGCTTTCAGTGCTGGCACTTTTCATCTCTGAGCAATTGCTCGACGTTTGCAATTTCTCAGCTCGTGTCTACGAGACAGAAAGAGAAGGACCGTGACGTTTGGTGGCTAGAGAAGCACAAAGCCCCACTGTTACTGCGCCTGTGAAAGCGCTTCCAAGGAAGGGTGCTGGCTAGCAACAGCTTTCAGTGCTGGCACTTTTCATCTCTGGGCAATTGCTGGACGTTTGCAATTTCTCACCTGAGCTCTCTTTAGAGTGCGCAAGAGGATGAGCAGAAGATGAGGTGGCTAGAGAAGCCCAGAGCCCCAGTGTTCTTAGGCCTACAAAAGCGCTTCCAAGGAAGGGTGCTGGCTAGCAACAGCTTTCAGTGCTGGCACTTTTCATCTCTGAGCAATTGCTCGACATTTGTAATTTCTCAGCTCGTGTCTATGAGACGGAAAGAGAATGACAGTGACGTTTGGTGAGTAGAGAAGCGCAAAGCCCCAGTGTTGCTGTGCCTGTGAAAGCGCTTCCAAGGAAGGGTGCTGGCTAGCAACAGCTTTCAGTGCTGGCACTTTTCATCTCTGAGCAATTGCTCGACGTTTGCAATTTCTCACCTGAGCTCTCTTTAGAGTGCGCGAGAGGATGAGCAGAAGCTTAGGTGGCTAGAGAAGCCCAGAGCCCCAGTGTTCTTAGGCCTACAAAAGCGCTTCCAAGGAAGGGTGCTGGCTAGCAAGAGCTTTCAGTGCTGGCACTTTTCATCTCTGAGCAATTGCTCGATGTTTGCAATTTCTCAGCTCGTGTCTACGAGACGGAAAGAGAATGACCGTGACGTTTGGTGGGTAGAGAAGCGCAAAGCCCCAGTGTTACTGCGCCTGTGAAAGCGCTTCCAAGGAAGGGTGCTGGCTAGCAACAGCTTTCAGTGCTGGCACTTTTCATCTCTGAGCAATTGCTCGACGTTTGCAATTTCTCACCTGAGCTCTCTTTAGAGTGCGCGAGAGGATGAGCAGAAGATTATGTGGCTAGAGAAGCCCAGAGGCCCAGTGTTGTAAGGGCTACAAAAGCGCTTCCAAGGAAGGGTGCTGGCTAGCAACAGCTTTCAGTGCTGGCACTTTTCATCTCTGAGCAATTGCTCGACGTTTGCAATTTCTCACCTGAGCTCTCTTTAGAGTGCGCAAGAGGATGAGCAGAAGATTACGTGGCTAGAGAAGCCCAGAGCCCCAGTGTTCTTAGGCCTACAAAAGCGCTTCCAAGGAAGGGTGCTGGCTAGCAACAGCTTTCAGTGCTGGCACTTTTCCTCTCTGAGCAATTGCTCGACATTTGTAATTTCTCAGCTCGTGTCTACGAGACGGAAAGAGAATGAGAGTGACGTTTGGTGAGTAGAGAAGCGCAAAGCCCCAGTGTTGCTGTGCCTGTGAAAGCGCTTCCAAGGAAGGGTGCTGGCTAGCAACAGCTTTCAGTGCTGGCACTTTTCATCTCTGAGCAATTGCTCGACCTTTGCAATTTCTCACCTGAGCTCTCTTTAGAGTGTGCGAGAGGATGAGCAGAAGATGAGGTGGCTAGAGAAGCCCAGAGCCCCAGTGTTCTAAGGGCTACAAAAGCGCTTCCAAGGAAGGGTGCTGGCTAGCAACAGCTTTCAGTGCTGGCACTTTTCATCTCTGAGCAATTGCTCGACGTTTGCAATTTCTCAGCTCGTGTCTAGGAGACGGAAAGAGAATGACCGTGACGTTTGGTGGCTAGAGAAGCGCAAAGCCCCAGTGTTACTGCGCCTGTGAAAGCGCTTCCAAGGAAGGGTGCTGGCTAGCAACAGCTTTCAGTGCTGGCACTTCTCCTCTCTGAGCAATTGCTCGACGTTTGCAATTTCTCACCTGAGCTCTCTTTAGAGTGCGCGAGAGGATGAGCAGAAGATTAGGTGGCTAGAGAAGCCCAGAGCCCCAGTGTTCTAAGGGCTACAAAAGCGCTTCCAAGGAAGGGTGCTGGCTAGCAACAGCTTTCAGTGCTGGCACTTTTCCTCTCTGAGCAATTGCTGGACGTTTGCAATTTCTCACCTGAGCTCTCTTTAGAGTGCGCGAGAGGATGAGCAGAAGCTTAGGTGGCTAGAGAAGCCCAGAGGCCCAGTGTTCTAAGGGCTACAAAAGCGCTTCCAAGGAAGGGTGCTGGCTAGCAAGAGCTTTCAGTGCTGGCACTTTTCATCTCTGAGCAATTGCTGGACGTTTGCAATTTCTCACCTGAGCTCTCTTTAGAGTGCGCGAGAGGATGAGCAGAAGATTAGGTGGCTAGAGAAGCCCAGAGCCCCAGTGTTCTTAGGTCTACAAAAGCGCTTCCAAGGAAGGGTGCTGGCTAGCAACAGCTTTCAGTGCTGGCACTTTTCATCTCTGAGCAATTGCTCGACGTTTGCAATTTCTCAGCTCGTGTCTATGAGACGGAAAGAGAATGACCGTGACGTTTGGTGGGTAGAGAAGCGCAAAGCCCCAGTGTTGCTGTGCCTGTGAAAGCGCTTCCAAGGAAGGGTGCTGGCTAGCAACAGCTTTCAGTGCTGGCACTTTTCATCTCTGAGCAATTGCTCGACGTTTGCAATTTCTCACCTGAGCTCTCTTTAGAGTGCGCGAGAGGATGAGCAGAAGATTAGGTGGCTAGAGAAGCCCAGAGCCCCAGTGTTCTTAGGCCTACAAAAGCGCTTCCAAGGAAGGGTGCTGGCTAGCAACAGCTTTCAGTGCTGGCACTTTTCATCTCTGAGCAATTGCTCGACGTTTGCAATTTCTCAGCTCGTGTCTACGAGACGGAAAGAGGATGACCGTGACGTTTGGTGGCTAGAGAAGCGCAAAGCGCCAGTGTTACTGCGCCTGTGAAAGCGCTTCCAAGGAAGGGTGCTGGCTAGCAAGAGCTTTCAGTGCTGGCACTTTTCATCTCTGAGCAATTGCTCGACGTTTGCAATTTCTCAGCTCGTGTCTACGAGACAGAAAGAGAAGGACTGTGACGTTTGGTGGCTAGAGAAGCACAAAGCCCCACTGTTACTGCGCCTGTGAAAGCGCTTCCAAGGAAGGGTGCTGGCTAGCAACAGCTTTCAGTGCTGGCACTTTTCATCTCTGAGCAATTGCTGGACGTTTGCAATTTCTCACCTGAGCTCTCTTTAGAGTGCGCAAGAGGATGAGCAGAAGATTAGGTGGCTAGAGAAGCCCAGAGCCCCAGTGTTCTTAGGCCTACAAAAGCGCTTCCAAGGAAGGGTGCTGGCTAGCAACAGCTTTCAGTGCTGGCACTTTTCATCTCTGAGCAATTGCTCGACATTTGTAATTTCTCAGCTCGTGTCTACGAGACGGAAAGAGAATGACAGTGACGTTTGGTGAGTAGAGAAGCGCAAAGCCCCAGTGTTGCTGTGCCTGTGAAAGCGCTTCCAAGGAAGGGTGCTGGCTAGCAAGAGCTTTCAGTGCTGGCACTTTTCATCTCTGAGCAATTGCTCGACGTTTGCAATTTCTCACCTGAGCTCTCTTTAGAGTGCGCGAGAGGATGAGCAGAAGCTTAGGTGGCTAGAGAAGCCCAGAGCCCCAGTGTTCTTAGGCCTACAAAAGCGCTTCCAAGGAAGGGTGCTGGCTAGCAACAGCTTTCAGTGCTGGCACTTTTCATCTCGGAGCAATTGCTCGACGTTTGCAATTTCTCAGCTCGTGACTACGAGACGGAAAGAGAAGGACCGTGACGTTTGGTGCGTATAGAAGCGCAAAGCCCCAGTGTTGCTGCGCCTGTGAAAGCGCTTCCAAGGAAGGGGGCTGGCTAGCAAGAGCTTTCAGTGCTGGCACTTTTCATCTCTGAGCAATTGCTCGACGTTTGCAATTTCTCAGCTCGTGTCTAGGAGACGGAAAGAGAATGACCGTGACGTTTGGTGGCTAGAGAAGCGCAAAGCCCCACTGTTACTGCGCCTGTGAAAGCGCTTCCAAGGAAGGGTGCTGGCTAGCAACAGCTTTCAGTGCTGGCACTTTTCATCTCTGAGCAATTGCTCGACGTTTGCAATTTCTCACCTGAGCTCTCTTTAGAGTGCGCGAGAGGATGAGCAGAAGATTATGTGGCTAGAGAAGCCCAGAGGCCCAGTGTTGTAAGGGCTACAAAAGCGCTTCCAAGGAAGGGTGCTGGCTAGCAACAGCTTTCAGTGCTGGCACTTTTCATCTCTGAGCAATTGCTGGACGTTTGCAATTTCTCACCTGAGCTCTCTTTAGAGTGCGCAAGAGGATGAGCAGAAGCTTACGTGGCTAGAGAAGCCCAGAGCCCCAGTGTTCTTAGGCCTACAAAAGCGCTTCCAAGGAAGGGTGCTGGCTAGCAACAGCTTTCAGTGCTGGCACTTTTCCTCTCTGAGCAATTGCTCGACATTTGTAATTTCTCAGCTCGTGTCTACGAGACGGAAAGAGAATGACAGTGACGTTTGGTGAGTAGAGAAGCGCAAAGCCCCAGTGTTGCTGTGCCTGTGAAAGCGCTTCCAAGGAAGGGTGCTGGCTAGCAACAGCTTTCAGTGCTGGCACTTTTCATCTCTGAGCAATTGCTCGACGTTTGCAATTTCTCACCTGAGCTCTCTTTAGAGTGCGCGAGAGGATGAGCAGAAGATTAGGTGGCTAGAGAAGCCCAGAGCCCCAGTGTTCTTAGGCCTACAAAAGCGCTTCCAAGGAAGGGTGCTGGCTAGCAACAGCTTTCAGTGCTGGCACTTTTCATCTCTGAGCAATTGCTCGACATTTGTAATTTCTCAGCTCGTGTCTACGAGACGGAAAGAGAATGACCGTGACGTTTGGTGCGTATAGAAGCGCAAAGCCCCAGTGTTACTGCGCCTGTGAAAGCGCTTCCAAGGAAGGGGGCTGGCTAGCAACAGCTTTCAGTGCTGGCACTTTTCATCTCTGAGCAATTGCTCGACGTTTGCAATTTCTCAGCTCGTGTCTACAAGACAGAAAGAGAATGACCGTGGCATTTGGTGCGTATGGAAGCGCAAAGCCCCAGTGTTACTGCGCCTGTGAAAGCGCTTCCAAGGAAGGGTGCTGGCTAGCAACAGCTTTCAGTGCTGGCACTTTTCATCTCTGAGCAATTGCTCGACGTTTGCAATTTCTCACCTGAGCTCTCTTTAGAGTGCGCGAGAGGATGAGCAGAAGATGAGGTGGCTAGAGAAGCCCAGAGCCCCAGTGTTCTAAGGGCTACAAAAGCGCTTCCAAGGAAGGGTGCTGGCTAGCAACAGCTTTCAGTGCTGGCACTTTTCATCTCTGAGCAATTGCTCGACGTTTGCAATTTCTCAGCTCGTGTCTAGGAGACGGAAAGAGAATGACCGTGACGTTTGGTGGCTAGAGAAGCGCAAAGCCCCAGTGTTACTGCGCCTGTGAAAGCGCTTCCAAGGAAGGGTGCTGGCTAGCAACAGCTTTCAGTGCTGGCACTTCTCCTCTCTGAGCAATTGCTCGACGTTTGCAATTTCTCACCTGAGCTCTCTTTAGAGTGCGCGAGAGGATGAGCAGAAGATTAGGTGGCTAGAGAAGCCCAGAGCCCCAGTGTTCTAAGGGGTACAAAAGCGCTTCCAAGGAAGGGTGCTGGCTAGCAACAGCTTTCAGTGCTGGCACTTTTCATCTCTGAGCAATTGCTCGACGTTTGCAATTTCTCACCTGAGCTCTCTTTAGAGTGCTCGAGAGGATGACCAGAAGCTTAGGTGGCTAGAGAAGCCCAGAGCCCCAGTGTTCTAAGGGCTACAAAAGCGCTTCCAAGGAAGGGTGCTGGCTAGCAACAGCTTTCAGTGCTGGCACTTTTCATCTCTGAGCAATTGCTCGACGTTTGCAATTTCTCACCTGAGCTCTCTTTAGAGTGCGCGAGAGGATGAGCAGAAGATTAGGTGGCTAGAGAAGCCCAGAGCCCCAGTGTTCTTAGGCCTACAAAAGCGCTTCCAAGGAAGGGTGCTGGCTAGCAACAGCTTTCAGTGCTGGCACTTTTCATCTCTGAGCAATTGCTCGACGTTTGCAATTTCTCAGCTCGTGTCTACGAGACGGAAAGAGAATGACCGTGACGTTTGGTGCGTAGAGAAGCGCAAAGCCCCAGTGTTGCTGTGCCTGTGAAAGCGCTTCAAGGAAGGGTGCTGGCTAGCAACAGCTTTCAGTGCTGGCACTTTTCATCTCTGAGCAATTGCTCGACGTTTGCAATTTCTCCCCTGAGCTCTCTTTAGAGTGCGCGAGAGGATGAGCAGAAGCTTAGGTGGCTAGAGAAGCCCAGAGCCCCAGTGTTCTTAGGCCTACAAAAGCGCTTCCAAGGAAGGGTGCTGGCTAGCAACAGCTTTCAGTGCTGGCACTTTTCATCTCTGAGCAATTGCTCGACGTTTGCAATTTCTCAGCTCGTGTCTACGAGACGGAAAGAGAAGGACCGTGACGTTTGGTGGGTAGAGAAGCGCAAAGCCCCAGTGTTACTGCGCCTGTGAAAGCGCTTCCAAGGAAGGGTGCTGGCTAGCAACAGCTTTCAGTGCTGGCACTTTTCATCTCTGAGCAATTGCTCGACGTTTGCAATTTCTCAGCTCGTGTCTAGGAGACGGAAAGAGAATGACCGTGACGTTTGGTGGCTAGAGAAGCGCAAAGCCCCACTGTTACTGCGCCTGTGAAAGCGCTTCCAAGGAAGGGTGCTGGCTAGCAACAGCTTTCAGTGCTGGCACTTTTCATCTCTGAGCAATTGCTGGACGTTTACAATTTCTCACCTGAGCTCTCTTTAGAGTGCGCAAGAGGATGAGCAGAAGATTAGGTGGCTAGAGAAGCCCAGAGCCCCAGTGTTCTAAGGGCTACAAAAGCGCTTCCAAGGAAGGGTGCTGGCTAGCAACAGCTTTCAGTGCTGGCACTTTTCATCTCTGAGCAATTGCTCGACGTTTGCAATTTCTCAGCTTGTGTCTACGAGACGGAAAGAGAAGGACCGTGACGTTTGGTGGCTAGAGAAGCGCAAAGCCCCAGTGTTGCTGCGCCTGTGAAAGCGCTTCCAAGGAAGGGTGCTGGCTAGCAACAGCTTTCAGTGCTGGCACTTTTCATCTCTGAGCAATTGCTCGACATTTGCAATTTCTCACCTGAGCTCTCTTTAGAGTGCGCGAGAGGATGAGGAGAAGATTAGGTGGCTAGAGAAGCCCAGAGCCCCAGTGTTCTTAGGTCTACAAAAGCGCTTCCAAGGAAGGGTGCTGGCTAGCAACAGCTTCCAGTGCTGGCACTTTTCATCTCTGAGCAATTGCTCGACGTTTGTAATTTCTCAGCTCGTGTCTACGAGACGGAAAGAGAATGACAGTGACGTTTGGTGCGTATAGAAGCGCAAAGCCCCAGAGTTACTGCGCCTGTGAAAGCGCTTCCAAGGAAGGGGGCTGGCTAGCAACAGCTTTCAGTGCTGGCACTTTTCATCTCTGAGCAATTGCTCGACGTTTGTAATTTCTCAGCTCGTGTCTACGAGACGGAAAGAGAATGACAGTGACGTTTGGTGCGTAGAGAAGTGCAAAGGCCCAGTGTTGCTGCGCCTGTGAAAGCGCTTCCAAGGAAGGGTGCTGGCTAGCAACAGCTTTCAGTGCTGGCACTTTTCATCTCTGAGCAATTGCTCGACGTTTGCAATTTCTCAGCTCGTGTCTACGAGACGGAAAGAGAAGGACCGTGACGTTTGGTGGCTAGAGAAGCGCAAAGCCCCAGTGTTACTGCGCCTGTGAAAGCGCTTCCAAGGAAGGGTGCTGGCTAGCAACAGCTTTCAGTGCTGGCACTTTTCATCTCTGAGCAATTGCTCGACGTTTGCAATTTCTCAGCTCGTGTCTACGAGACAGAAAGAGAATGACTGTGGCATTTGGTGCGTATAGAAGCGCAAAGCCCCAGTGTTACTGCGCCTGTGAAAGCGCTTCCAAGGAAGGGTGCTGGCTAGCAACAGCTTTCAGTGCTGGCGCTTTTCATCTCTGAGCAATTGCTCGACGTTTGCAATTTCTCACCTGAGCTCTCTTTAGCGTGCGCGAGAGGATGAGCAGAAGATGAGGTGGCTAGAGAAGCCCAGAGGCCCAGTGTTGTAAGGGCTACAAAAGCGCTTCCAAGGAAGGGTGCTGGCTAGCAAGAGCTTTCAGTGCTGGCACTTTTCATCTCTGAGCAATTGCTCGACGTTTGCAATTTCTCACCTGAGCTCTCTTTAGAGTGCGCAAGAGGATGAGCAGAAGCTTAGGTGGCTAGAGAAGCCCAGAGCCCCAGTGTTCTTAGGCCTACAAAAGCGCTTCCAAGGAAGGGTGCTGGCTAGCAACAGCTTTCAGTGCTGGCACTTTTCATCTCTGAGCAATTGCTCGACGTTTGCAATTTCTCAGCTCGTGTCTACGAGACGGAAAGAGAATGACAGTGACGTTTGGTGGCTAGAGAAGCGCAAAGCCCCAGTGTTGCTGTGCCTGTGAAAGCGCTTCCAAGGAAGGGTGCTGGCTAGCAAGAGCTTTCAGTGCTGCCACTTTTCATCTCTGAGCAATTGCTCGACCTTTGCAATTTCTCACCTGAGCTCTCTTTAGAGTGCGCGAGAGGATGAGCAGAAGATTAGGTGGCTAGAGAAGCCCAGAG
The DNA here is from genome assembly GCA_037962945.1 of Sarcoramphus papa. NCBI lineage: Eukaryota > Metazoa > Chordata > Aves > Accipitriformes > Cathartidae > Sarcoramphus > Sarcoramphus papa. The sequence continues at coordinate 2,903,748 of JBBMRM010000093.1, read as the reverse complement.
GCCCAGTGTTCTAAGGGCTACAAAAGCGCTTCCAAGGAAGGGTGCTGGCTAGCAACAGCTTTCAGTGCTGGCACTTTTCATCTCTGAGCAATTGCTCGACGTTTGCAATTTCTCAGCTCGTGTCTACGAGACAGAAAGAGAAGGACCGTGACGTTTGGTGCGTATAGAAGCGCAAAGCCCCAGAGTTACTGCGCCTGTGAAAGCGCTTCCAAGGAAGGGGGCTGGCTAGCAACAGCTTTCAGTGCTGGCACTTTTCATCTCTGAGCAATTGCTCGACGTTTGTAATTTCTCAGCTCGTGTCTACGAGACGGAAAGAGAATGACCGTGACGTTTGGTGCGTAGAGAAGTGCAAAGGCCCAGTGTTGCTGCGCCTGTGAAAGCGCTTCCAAGGAAGGGTGCTGGCTAGCAACAGCTTTCAGTGCTGGCACTTTTCATCTCTGAGCAATTGCTCGACGTTTGCAATTTCTCACCTGAGCTCTCTTTAGCGTGCGCGAGAGGATGAGCAGAAGATGAGGTGGCTAGAGAAGCCCAGAGGCCCAGTGTTGTAAGGGCTACAAAAGCGCTTCCAAGGAAGGGTGCTGGCTAGCAAGAGCTTTCAGTGCTGGCACTTTTCATCTCTGAGCAATTGCTCGACGTTTGCAATTTCTCACCTGAGCTCTCTTTAGAGTGCGCAAGAGGATGAGCAGAAGCTTAGGTGGCTAGAGAAGCCCAGAGCCCCAGTGTTCTTAGGCCTACAAAAGCGCTTCCAAGGAAGGGTGCTGGCTAGCAACAGCTTTCAGTGCTGGCACTTTTCATCTCTGAGCAATTGCTCGACGTTTGCAATTTCTCACCTGAGCTCTCTTTAGAGTGCGCGAGAGGATGAGCAGAAGATTAGGTGGCTAGAGAAGCCCAGAGGCCCAGTGTTCTAAGGGCTACAAAAGCGCTTCCAAGGAAGGGTGCTGGCTAGCAACAGCTTTCAGTGCTGGCACTTTTCATCTCTGAGCAATTGCTGGACGTTTGCAATTTCTCAGCTCGTGTCTACGAGACAGAAAGAGAAGGACCGTGACGTTTGGTGCGTATAGAAGCGCAAAGCCCCAGTGTTACTGCGCCTGTGAAAGCGCTTCCAAGGAAGGGTGCTGGCTAGCAACAGCTTTCAGTGCTGGCACTTTTCATCTCTGAGCAATTGCTCGACGTTTGCAATTTCTCAGCTCGTGTCTACGAGACGGAAAGAGAAGGACCGTGACGTTTGGTGCGTATAGAAGCGCAAAGCCCCAGTGTTACTGCGCCTGAGAAAGCACTTCCAAGGAAGGGTGCTGGCTAGCAACAGCTTTCAGTGCTGGCACTTTTCATCTCTGAGCAATTGCTCGACGTTTGCAATTTCTCACCTGAGCTCTCTTTAGAGTGCGCGAGAGGATGAGCAGAAGCTTAGGTGGCTAGAGAAGCCCAGAGCCCCAGTGTTCTTAGGCCTACAAAAGCGCTTCCAAGGAAGGGTGCTGGCTAGCAACAGCTTTCAGTGCTGGCACTTTTCATCTCTGAGCAATTGCTCGACCTTTGCAATTTCTCACCTGAGCTCTCTTTAGAGTGTGCAAGAGGATGAGCAGAAGATTAGGTGGCTAGAGAAGCCCAGAGCCCCAGTGTTGTTAGGCCTACAAAAGCGCTTCCAAGGAAGGGTGCTGGCTAGCAACAGCTTTCAGTGCTGGCACTTTTCATCTCTGAGCAATTGCTGGACATTTGCAATTTCTCACCTGAGCTCTCTTTAGAGTGCGCGAGAGGATGAGCAGAAGATTACGTGGCTAGAGAAGCCCAGAGCCCCAGTGTTCTTAGGCCTACAAAAGCGCTTCCAAGGAAGGGTGCTGGCTAGCAACAGCTCCCAGTGCTGGCACTTTTAATCTCTGAGCAATTGCTCGACGTTTGCAATTTCTCAGCTCATGTCTAGGAGACGGAAAGAGAATGACCGTGACGTTTGATGCGTATAGAAGCGCAAAGCCCCAGTGTTGCTGCGCCTGTGAAAGCGCTTCCAAGGAAGGGTGCTGGCTAGCAACAGTTTTCAGTGCTGGCACTTTTCATCTCTGAGCAATTGCTCGACGTTTGCAATTTCTCACCTGAGCTCTCTTTAGAGTGCGCGAGAGGATGAGCAGAAGATGAGGTGGCTAGAGAAGCCCAGAGCCCCAGTGTTCTAAGGGCTACAAAAGAGCTTCCAAGGAAGGGTGCTGGCTAGCAAGAGCTTTCAGTGCTGGCACTTTTCGTCTCTGAGCAATTGCTCGACGTTTGCAATCTCTCACCTGAGCTCTCTTTAGAGTGCGCGAGAGGATGAGCAGAAGATGAGGTGGCTAGAGAAGCCCAGAGCCCCAGTGTTCTTAGGCCTACAAAAGAGCTTCCAAGGAAGGGTGCTGGCTAGCAACAGCTTTCACTGCTGGCACTTTTCGTCTCGGAGCAATTGCTCGACGTTTGCAATTTCTCACCTGAGCTCTCTTCAGAGTGCGCGAGAGGATGAGCAGAAGATTAGGTGGCTAGAGAAGCCCAGAGCCCCAGTGTTCTAAGGGCTACAAAAGCGCTTCCAAGGAAGGGTGCTGGCTAGCAACAGCTTTCAGTGCTGGCACTTTTCATCTCTGAGCAATTGCTCGACGTTTGCAATTTCTCAACTCGTGTCTACGAGACGGAAAGAGAAGGACCGTGACGTTTGGTGGCTAGAGAAGCGCAAAGCCCCAGTGTTGCTGCGCCTGTGAAAGCACTTCCAAGGAAGGGTGCTGGCTAGCAACAGCTTTCAGTGCTGGCACTTTTCATCTCTGAGCAATTGCTCGACGTTTGCAATTTCTCACCTGAGCTCTCTTTAGCGTGCACGAGAGGATGAGCAGAAGATTAGGTGGCTAGAGAAGCCCAGAGCCCCAGTGTTCTAAGGGCTACAAAAGCGCTTCCAAGGAAGGGTGCTGGCTAGCAACAGTTTTCAGTGCTGGCACTTTTCATCTCTGAGCAATTGCTCGACGTTTGCAATTTCTCAGCTCGAGTCTACGAGACGGAAAGAGAATGACCGTGACGTTTGGTGCGTATAGAAGCGCAAAGCCCCAGTGTTACTGCGCCTGTGAAAGCGCTTCCAAGGAAGGGTGCTGGCTAGCAACAGCTTTCAGTGCTGGCACTTTTCATCTCTGAGCAATTGCTCGACGTTTGCAATTTCTCAGCTCGTGTCTACCGACGGAAAGAGAAGGACCGTGACGTTTGGTGGCTAGAGAAGTGCAAAGCCCCAGTGTTGCTGCGCCTGTGAAAGCGCTTCCAAGGAAGGGTGCTGGCTAGCAACAGCTTTCAGTGCTGGCACTTTTCATCTCTGAGCAATTGCTCGATGTTTGCAATTTCTCACCTGAGCTCTCTTTAGAGTGCGCGAGAGGATGAGCAGAAGATGAGGTGGCTAAAGAAGCCCAGAGCCCCAGTGTTCTTAGGCCTACAAAAGCGCTTCCAAGGAAGGGTGCTGGCTAGCAACAGCTTTCAGTGCTGGCACTTTTCATCTCTGAGCAATTGCTGGACGTTTGCAATTTCTCAGCTCGTGTCTACGAGACGGAAAGAGAAGGACCGTGACGTTTGGTGGCTAGAGAAGTGCAAAGCCCCAGTGTTGCTGTGCCTGTGAAAGCGCTTCCAAGGAAGGGTGCTGGCTAGCAAGAGCTTTCAGTGCTGGCACTTTTCATCTCTGAGCAATTGCTCGACGTTTGCAATTTCTCACCTGAGCTCTCTTCAGAGTGCGCGAGAGGATGAGCAGAAGATGAGGTGGCTAAAGAAGCCCAGAGCCCCAGTGCTCTTAGGCCTACTAAAGCGCTTCCAAGGAAGGGTGCTGGCTAGCAAGAGCTTTCAATGCTGGCACTTTTCATCTCTGAGCAATTGCTCGACGTTTGCAATTTCTCAGCTCGTGTCTACGAGACGGAAAGAGAATGACCGTGACGTTTGGTGGCTAGAGAAGCGCAAAGCCCCAGTGTTACTGCGCCTGTAAAGCGCTTCCAAGGAAGGGTGCTGGCTAGCAAGAGCTTTCAGTGCTGGCACTTTTCATCTCTGAGCAATTGCTCGACGTTTGCAATTTCTCAGCTCGTGTCTACCGACGGAAAGAGAAGGACCGTGACGTTTGGTGCGTATAGAAGCGCAAAGCCCCAGTGTTGCTGCGCCTGTGAAAGCGCTTCCAAGGAAGGGTGCTGGCTAGCAACAGCTTTCAGTGCTGGCACTTTTCTTCTCTGAGCAATTGCTCGACGTTTGCAATTTCTCACCTGAGCTCTCTTTAGAGTGCGCGAGAGGATGAGCAGAAGATGAGGTGGCTAGACAAGCCCAGAGCCCCAGTGTTCTAAGGGCTACAAAAGCGCTTCCAAGGAAGGGTGCTGGCTAGCAACAGCTTTCAGTGCTGGCACTTTTCATCTCTGAGCAATTGCTCGACGTTTGCAATTTCTCAGCTTGTGTCTACGAGACGGAAAGAGAAGGACCGTGACGTTTGGTGGCTAGAGAAGCGCAAAGCCCCAGTGTTGCTGCGCCTGTGAAAGCGCTTCCAAGGAAGGGTGCTGGCTAGCAACAGCTTTCAGTGCTGGCACTTTTCTTCTCTGAGCAATTGCTCGACGTTTGCAATTTCTCACCTGAGCTCTCTTTAGAGTGCGCGAGAGGATGAGCAGAAGATGAGGTGGCTAGAGAAGCCCAGAGCCCCACTGTTCTTAGGCCTACAAAAGCGCTTCCAAGGAAGGGTGCTGGCTAGCAACAGCTTTCAGTGCTGGCACTTTTCATCTCTGAGCAATTGCTCGATGTTTGCAATTTCTCAACTCGTGTCTACGAGACGGAAAGAGAATAACCGTGACGTTTGGTGCGTATAGAAGCGCAAAGCCCCAGTGTTACTGCGCCTGTGAAAGCGCTTCCAAGGAAGGGTGCTGGCTAGCAAGAGCTTTCAGTGCTGGCACTTTTCATCTCTGAGCAATTGCTCGACGTTTGCAATTTCTCAGCTCGTGTCTACTGACGGAAAGAGAAGGACCTTGACGTTTGGTGGGTAGAGAAGCGCAAAGCCCCAGTGTTGCTGCGCCTGTGAAAGCGCTTCCAAGGAAGGGTGCTGGCTAGCAACAGCTTTCAGTGCTGGCACTTTTCATCTCTGAGCAATTGCTCGACGTTTGCAATTTCTCACCTGAGCTCTCTTTAGAGTGCGCGAGAGGATGAGCAGAAGATTAGATGGCTAGAGAAGCCCAGAGCCCCAGTGTTCTTAGGCCTACAAAAGCGCTTCCAAGGAAGGGTGCTGGCTAGCAACAGGTTTCAGTGCTGGCACTTTTCATCTCTGAGCAATTGCTGGACGTTTGCAATTTCTCAACTCGTGTCTACGAGACGGAAAGAGAATGACCGTGACGTTTGGTGCGTAGAGAAGCGCAAACCCCAGTGTTGCTGCACCTGTGAAAGCGCTTCCAAGGAAGGGTGCTGGCTAGCAAGAGCTTTCAGTGCTGGCACTTTTCATCTCTGAGCAATTGCTCGACGTTTGCAATTTCTCAGCTCGTGTCTACCGACGGAAATAGAAGGACCGTGACGTTTGGTGGCTAGAGAAGCGCAAAGCCCCAGTGTTGCTGCGCCTGTGAAAGCGCTTCCAAGGAAGGGTGCTGGCTAGCAACAGCTTTCAGTGCTGGCACTTTTCATCTCTGAGCAATTGCTCGACGTTTGCAATTTCTCACCTGAGCTCTCTTTAGAGTGCGCGAGAGGATGAGCAGAAGATGAGGTGGCTAGAGAAGCCCAGAGCCCCAGTGTTCTTAGGCCTACAAAAGCGCTTCCAAGGAAGGGTGCTGGCTAGCAACAGCTTTCAGTGCTGGCACTTTTCATCTCGGAGCAATTGCTCGACGTTTGCAATTTCTCACCTGAGCTCTCTTCAGAGTGCGCGAGAGGATGAGCAGAAGATTAGATGGCTAGAGAAGCCCAGAGCCCCAGTGTTCTTAGGCCTACAAAAGCGCTTCCAAGGAAGGGTGCTGGCTAGCAACAGCTTTCAGTGCTGGCACTTTTCATCTCTGAGCAATTGCTCGACGTTTGCAATTTCTCAACTCGTGTCTACGAGACGGAAAGAGAAGGACCGTGACGTTTGGTGGCTAGAGAAGCGCAAAGCCCCAGTGTTGCTGCGCCTGTGAAAGCACTTCCAAGGAAGGGTGCTGGCTAGCAACAGCTTTCAGTGCTGGCACTTTTCATCTCTGAGCAATTGCTCGACGTTTGCAATTTCTCACCTGAGCTCTCTTTAGCGTGCACGAGAGGATGAGCAGAAGATGAGGTGGCTAGACAAGCCCAGAGCCCCAGTGTTCTAAGGGCTACAAAAGCGCTTCCAAGGAAGGGTGCTGGCTAGCAACAGTTTTCAGTGCTGGCACTTTTCATCTCTGAGCAATTGCTCGACGTTTGCAATTTCTCAGCTCGAGTCTACGAGACGGAAAGAGAATGACCGTGACGTTTGGTGCGTATAGAAGCGCAAAGCCCCAGTGTTACTGCGCCTGTGAAAGCGCTTCCAAGGAAGGGTGCTGGCTAGCAACAGCTTTCAGTGCTGGCACTTTTCATCTCTGAGCAATTGCTCGACGTTTGCAATTTCTCAGCTCGTGTCTACCGACGGAAAGAGAAGGACCGTGACGTTTGGTGGCTAGAGAAGCGCAAAGCCCCAGTGTTGCTGCGCCTGTGAAAGCGCTTCCAAGGAAGGGTGCTGGCTAGCAACAGCTTTCAGTGCTGGCACTTTTCTTCTCTGAGCAATTGCTCGACGTTTGCAATTTCTCACCTGAGCTCTCTTTAGAGTGCGCGAGAGGATGAGCAGAAGATGAGGTGGCTAGAGAAGCCCAGAGCCCCACTGTTCTTAGGCCTACAAAAGCGCTTCCAAGGAAGGGTGCTGGCTAGCAACAGCTTTCAGTGCTGGCACTTTTCATCTCTGAGCAATTGCTCGATGTTTGCAATTTCTCAACTCGTGTCTACGAGACGGAAAGAGAAGGACCGTGACGTTTGGTGCGTATAGAAGCGCAAAGCCCCAGTGTTACTGCGCCTGTGAAAGCGCTTCCAAGGAAGGGTGCTGGCTAGCAAGAGCTTTCAGTGCTGGCACTTTTCATCTCTGAGCAATTGCTCGACGTTTGCAATTTCTCAGCTCGTGTCTACTGACGGAAAGAGAAGGACCTTGACGTTTGGTGGGTAGAGAAGCGCAAAGCCCCAGTGTTGCTGCGCCTGTGAAAGCGCTTCCAAGGAAGGGTGCTGGCTAGCAACAGCTTTCAGTGCTGGCACTTTTCATCTCTGAGCAATTGCTCGACGTTTGCAATTTCTCACCTGAGCTCTCTTTAGAGTGCGCGAGAGGATGAGCAGAAGATTAGGTGGCTAGAGAAGCCCAGAGCCCCAGTGTTCTTAGGCCTACAAAAGCGCTTCCAAGGAAGGGTGCTGGCTAGCAACAGCTTTCAGTGCTGGCACTTTTCATCTCTGAGCAATTGCTGGACGTTTGCAATTTCTCAACTCGTGTCTACGAGACGGAAAGAGAATGACCGTGACGTTTGGTGCGTAGAGAAGCGCAAACCCCAGTGTTGCTGCACCTATGAAAGCGCTTCCAAGGAAGGGTGCTGGCTAGCAACAGCTTTCAGTGCTGGCACTTTTCATCTCTGAGCAATTGCTCGACGTTTGCAATTTCTCAGCTCGTGTCTACCGACGGAAATAGAAGGACCGTGACGTTTGGTGGCTAGAGAAGCGCAAAGCCCCAGTGTTGCTGCGCCTGTGAAAGCGCTTCCAAGGAAGGGTGCTGGCTAGCAACAGCTTTCAGTGCTGGCACTTTTCATCTCTGAGCAATTGCTCGACGTTTGCAATTTCTCACCTGAGCTCTCTTTAGAGTGCGCGAGAGGATGAGCAGAAGATGAGGTGGCTAGAGAAGCCCAGAGCCCCAGTGTTCTTAGGCCTACAAAAGCTCTTCCAAGGAAGGGTGCTGGCTAGCAACAGCTTTCAGTGCTGGCACTTTTCATCTCGGAGCAATTGCTCGACGTTTGCAATTTCTCACCTGAGCTCTCTTCAGAGTGCGCGAGAGGATGAGCAGAAGATTAGGTGGCTAGAGAAGCCCAGAGCCCCAGTGTTCTTAGGCCTACAAAAGCGCTTCCAAGGAAGGGTGCTGGCTAGCAACAGCTTTCAGTGCTGGCACTTTTCATCTCTGAGCAATTGCTCGACGTTTGCAATTTCTCAACTCGTGTCTACGAGACGGAAAGAGAAGGACCGTGACGTTTGGTGGCTAGAGAAGCGCAAAGCCCCAGTGTTGCTGCGCCTGTGAAAGCACTTCCAAGGAAGGGTGCTGGCTAGCAACAGCTTTCAGTGCTGGCACTTTTCATCTCTGAGCAATTGCTCGACGTTTGCAATTTCTCACCTGAGCTCTCTTTAGCGTGCACGAGAGGATGAGCAGAAGATGAGGTGGCTAGACAAGCCCAGAGCCCCAGTGTTCTAAGGGCTACAAAAGCGCTTCCAAGGAAGGGTGCTGGCTAGCAACAGTTTTCAGTGCTGGCACTTTTCATCTCTGAGCAATTGCTCGACGTTTGCAATTTCTCAGCTCGAGTCTACGAGACGGAAAGAGAATGACCGTGACGTTTGGTGCGTATAGAAGCGCAAAGCCCCAGTGTTACTGCGCCTGTGAAAGCGCTTCCAAGGAAGGGTGCTGGCTAGCAAGAGCTTTCAGTGCTGGCACTTTTCATCTCTGAGCAATTGCTCGACGTTTGCAATTTCTCAGCTCGTGTCTACCGACGGAAAGAGAAGGACCGTGACGTTTGGTGGCTAGAGAAGTGCAAAGCCCCAGTGTTGCTGCGCCTGTGAAAGCGCTTCCAAGGAAGGGTGCTGGCTAGCAACAGCTTTCAGTGCTGGCACTTTTCATCTCTGAGCAATTGCTCGATGTTTGCAATTTCTCACCTGAGCTCTCTTTAGAGTGCGCGAGAGGATGAGCAGAAGATGAGGTGGCTAAAGAAGCCCAGAGCCCCAGTGTTCTTAGGCCTACAAAAGCGCTTCCAAGGAAGGGTGCTGGCTAGCAACAGCTTTCAGTGCTGGCACTTTTCATCTCTGAGCAATTGCTGGACGTTTGCAATTTCTCAGCTCGTGTCTACGAGACGGAAAGAGAAGGACCGTGACGTTTGGTGGCTAGAGAAGTGCAAAGCCCCAGTGTTGCTGTGCCTGTGAAAGCGCTTCCAAGGAAGGGTGCTGGCTAGCAAGAGCTTTCAGTGCTGGCACTTTTCATCTCTGAGCAATTGCTCGACGTTTGCAATTTCTCACCTGAGCTCTCTTCAGAGTGCGCGAGAGGATGAGCAGAAGATGAGGTGGCTAAAGAAGCCCAGAGCCCCAGTGCTCTTAGGCCTACTAAAGCGCTTCCAAGGAAGGGTGCTGGCTAGCAAGAGCTTTCAATGCTGGCACTTTTCATCTCTGAGCAATTGCTCGACGTTTGCAATTTCTCAGCTCGTGTCTACGAGACGGAAAGAGAATGACCGTGACGTTTGGTGGCTAGAGAAGCGCAAAGCCCCAGTGTTACTGCGCCTGTAAAGCGCTTCCAAGGAAGGGTGCTGGCTAGCAAGAGCTTTCAGTGCTGGCACTTTTCATCTCTGAGCAATTGCTCGACGTTTGCAATTTCTCAGCTCGTGTCTACCGACGGAAAGAGAAGGACCGTGACGTTTGGTGCGTATAGAAGCGCAAAGCCCCAGTGTTGCTGCGCCTGTGAAAGCGCTTCCAAGGAAGGGTGCTGGCTAGCAACAGCTTTCAGTGCTGGCACTTTTCTTCTCTGAGCAATTGCTCGACGTTTGCAATTTCTCACCTGAGCTCTCTTTAGAGTGCGCGAGAGGATGAGCAGAAGATGAGGTGGCTAGACAAGCCCAGAGCCCCAGTGTTCTAAGGGCTACAAAAGCGCTTCCAAGGAAGGGTGCTGGCTAGCAACAGCTTTCAGTGCTGGCACTTTTCATCTCTGAGCAATTGCTCGACGTTTGCAATTTCTCAGCTTGTGTCTACGAGACGGAAAGAGAAGGACCGTGACGTTTGGTGGCTAGAGAAGCGCAAAGCCCCAGTGTTGCTGCGCCTGTGAAAGCGCTTCCAAGGAAGGGTGCTGGCTAGCAAGAGCTTTCAGTGCTGGCACTTTTCATCTCTGAGCAATTGCTCGACGTTTGCAATTTCTCAGCTCGTGTCTACTGACGGAAAGAGAAGGACCTTGACGTTTGGTGGCTAGAGAAGCGCAAAGCCCCAGTGTTACTGCGCCTGTGAAAGCGCTTCCAAGGAAGGGTGCTGGCTAGCAACAGCTTTCAGTGCTGGCACTTTTCATCTCTGAGCAATTGCTCGACGTTTGCAATTTCTCACCTGAGCTCTCTTTAGAGTGCGCGAGAGGATGAGCAGAAGATTAGGTGGCTAGAGAAGCCCAGAGCCCCAGTGTTCTTAGGGCTACAAAAGCGCTTCCAAGGAAGGGTGCTGGCTAGCAACAGGTTTCAGTGCTGGCACTTTTCATCTCTGAGCAATTGCTCGACGTTTGCAATTTCTCAACTCGTGTCTACGAGACGGAAAGAGAATGACCGTGACGTTTGGTGCGTAGAGAAGCGCAAACCCCAGTGTTGCTGCACCTGTGAAAGCGCTTCCAAGGAAGGGTGCTGGCTAGCAAGAGCTTTCAGTGCTGGCACTTTTCATCTCTGAGCAATTGCTCGACGTTTGCAATTTCTCAGCTCGTGTCTACCGACGGAAATAGAAGGACCGTGACGTTTGGTGGCTAGAGAAGCGCAAAGCCCCAGTGTTGCTGCGCCTGTGAAAGCGCTTCCAAGGAAGGGTGCTGGCTAGCAACAGCTTTCAGTGCTGGCACTTTTCATCTCTGAGCAATTGCTCGACGTTTGCAATTTCTCACCTGAGCTCTCTTTAGAGTGCGCGAGAGGATGAGGAGAAGATTAGGTGGCTAGAGAAGCCCAGAGCCCCAGTGTTCTAAGGGCTACAAAAGCGCTTCCAAGGAAGGGTGCTGGCTAGCAACAGCTTTCAGTGCTGGCACTTTTCATCTCTGAGCAATTGCTCGAAGTTTGCAATTTCTCAGCTCGTGTCTACGAGACGGAAAGAGAAGGACCTTGACGTTTGGTGGCTAGAGAAGCGCAAAGCCCCAGTGTTGCTGCGCCTGTGAAAGCGCTTCCAAGGAAGGGTGCTGGCTAGCAACAGCTTTCAGTGCTGGCACTTTTCATCTCTGAGCAATTGCTGGACGTTTGCAATTTCTCACCTGAGCTCTCTTTAGAGTGCGCGAGAGGATGAGCAGAAGATTAGGTGGCTAGAGAAGCCCAGAGCCCCAGTGTTCTAAGGGCTACAAAAGCGCTTCCAAGGAAGGGTGCTGGCTAGCAACAGCTTCCAGTGCTGGCACTTTTCATCTCTGAGCAATTGCTCGACGTTTGCAATTTCTCAGCTCGTGTCTACGAGACGGAAAGAGAATGACAGTGACGCTTGGTGAGTAGAGAAGCGCAAAGCCCCAGTGTTGCTGCGCCTGTGAAAGCGCTTCCAAGGAAGGGTGCTGGCTAGCAACAGCTTTCAGTGCTGGCACTTTTCTTCTCTGAGCAATTGCTCGACGTTTGCAATTTCTCACCTGAGCTCTCTTTAGACTGCGCGAGAGGATGAGCAGAAGATGAGGTGGCTAGAGAAGCCCAGAGCCCCAGTGTTCTAAGGGCTACAAAAGAGCTTCCAAGGAAGGGTGCTGGCTAGCAACAGTTTTCAGTGCTGGCACTTTTCATCTCGGAGCAATTGCTCGACGTTTGCAATTTCTCAGCTCGAGTCTACGAGACGGAAAGAGAATGACCGTGACGTTTGGTGCGTATAGAAGCGCAAAGCCCCAGTGTTACTGCGCCTGTGAAAGCGCTTCCAAGGAAGGGTGCTGGCTAGCAACAGCTTTCAGTGCTGGCACTTTTCATCTCTGAGCAATTGCTCGACGTTTGCAATTTCTCAGCTCGTGTCTACCGACGGAAAGAGAAGGACCGTGACGTTTGGTGGCTAGAGAAGCGCAAAGCCCCAGTGTTGCTGCGCCTGTGAAAGCGCTTCCAAGGAAGGGTGCTGGCTAGCAACAGCTTTCAGTGCTGGCACTTTTCATCTCTGAGCAATTGCTCGACGTTTGCAATTTCTCACCTGAGCTCTCTTTAGAGTACGCGAGAGGATGAGCTGAAGATGAGGTGGCTAAAGAAGCCCAGAGCCCCAGTGTTCTTAGGCCTACAAAAGCGCTTCCAAGGAAGGGTGCTGGCTAGCAACAGCTTTCAGTGCTGGCACTTTTCATCTCTGAGCAATTGCTCGACGTTTGCAATTTCTCAGCTCGTGTCTACGAGACGGAAAGAGAAGGACCGTGACCTTTGGTGGCTAGAGAAGCGCAAAGCCCCAGTGTTGCTGCACCTGTGAAAGCGCTTCCAAGGAAGGGTGCTGGCTAGCAACAGCTTTCAGTGCTGGCACTTTTCATCTCTGAGCAATTGCTCGACGTTTGCAATTTCTCACCTGAGCTCTCTTTAGAGTGCGCAAGAGGATGAGCAGAAGATTAGGTGGCTAGAGAAGCCCAGAGCCCCAGTGTTCTTAGGCCTACAAAAGCGCTTCCAAGGAAGGGTGCTGGCTAGCAACAGCTTTCAGTGCTGGCACTTTTCATCTCTGAGCAATTGCTCGACGTTTGCAATTTCTCAGCTCGTGTCTACGAGACGGAAAGAGAAGGACCGTGACGTTTGGTGGCTAGAGAAGTGCAAAGCCCCAGTGTTGCTGCGCCTGTGAAAGCGCTTCCAAGGAAGGGTGCTGGCTAGCAAGAGCTTTCAGTGCTGGCACTTTTCATCTCTGAGCAATTGCTCGACGTTTGCAATTTCTCACCTGAGCTCTCTTCAGAGTGCGCGAGAGGATGAGCAGAAGATGAGGTGGCTAAAGAAGCCCAGAGCCCCAGTGCTCTTAGGCCTACTAAAGCGCTTCCAAGGAAGGGTGCTGGCTAGCAAGAGCTTTCAATGCTGGCACTTTTCATCTCTGAGCAATTGCTCGACGTTTGCAATTTCTCAGCTCGTGTCTACGAGACGGAAAGAGAAGGACCGTGACGTTTGGTGGCTAGAGAAGCGCAAAGCCCCAGTGTTACTGCGCCTGTAAAGCGCTTCCAAGGAAGGGTGCTGGCTAGCAAGAGCTTTCAGTGCTGGCACTTTTCATCTCTGAGCAATTGCTCGACGTTTGCAATTTCTCAGCTCGTGTCTACGAGACGGAAAGAGAATGACCGTGACGTTTGGTGCGTATAGAAGCGCAAAGCCCCAGTGTTGCTGCGCCTGTGAAAGCGCTTCCAAGGAAGGGTGCTGGCTAGCAACAGCTTTCAGTGCTGGCACTTTTCATCTCTGAGCAATTGCTCGATGTTTGCAATTTCTCAACTCGTGTCTACGAGACGGAAAGAGAAGGACCGTGACGTTTGGTGCGTATACAAGCGCAAAGCCCCAGTGTTACTGCGCCTGTGAAAGCGCTTCCAAGGAAGGGTGCTGGCTAGCAAGAGCTTTCAGTGCTGGCACTTTTCATCTCTGAGCAATTGCTCGACGTTTGCAATTTCTCAGCTCGTGTCTACTGACGGAAAGAGAAGGACCTTGACGTTTGGTGGGTAGAGAAGCGCAAAGCCCCAGTGTTGCTGCGCCTGTGAAAGCGCTTCCAAGGAAGGGTGCTGGCTAGCAACAGCTTTCAGTGCTGGCACTTTTCATCTCTGAGCAATTGCTGGACGTTTGCAATTTCTCACCTGAGGTCTCTTTAGAGTGCGCGAGAGGATGAGCAGAAGATTAGGTGGCTAGAGAAGCCCAGAGCCCCAGTGTTCTTAGGCCTACAAAAGCGCTTCCAAGGAAGGGTGCTGGCTAGCAACAGGTTTCAGTGCTGGCACTTTTCATCTCTGAGCAATTGCTCGACGTTTGCAATTTCTCAACTCGTGTCTACGAGACGGAAAGAGAATGACCGTGACGTTTGGTGGGTAGAGAAGCGCAAAGCCCCAGTGTTGCTGTGCCTGTGAAAGCGCTTCCAAGGAAGGGTGCTGGCTAGCAACAGCTTTCAGTGCTGGCACTTTTCATCTCTGAGCAATTGCTCGACGTTTGCAATTTCTCACCTGAGCTCTCTTTAGAGTGCGCGAGAGGATGAGCAGAAGATTAGGTGGCTAGAGAAGCCCAGAGCCCCAGTGTTCTTAGGCCTACAAAAGCGCTTCCAAGGAAGGGTGCTGGCTAGCAACAGCTTTCAGTGCTGGCACTTTTCATCTCTGAGCAATTGCTCGACGTTTGCAATTTCTCACCTGAGCTCTCTTTAGAGTGCGCGAGAGGATGAGGAGAAGATTAGGTGGCTAGAGAAGCCCAGAGCCCCAGTGTTCTAAGGGCTACAAAAGCGCTTCCAAGGAAGGGTGCTGGCTAGCAACAGCTTTCAGTGCTGGCACTTTTCATCTCTGAGCAATTGCTCGACGTTTGCAATTTCTCAGCTCGTGTCTACGAGACGGAAAGAGAAGGACCTTGACGTTTGGTGGGTAGAGAAGCGCAAAGCCCCAGTGTTGCTGCGCCTGTGAAAGCGCTTCCAAGGAAGGGTGCTGGCTAGCAACAGCTTTCAGTGCTGGCACTTTTCATCTCTGAGCAATTGCTCGACGTTTGCAATTTCTCACCTGAGCTCTCTTTAGAGTGCGCGAGAGGATGAGCAGAAGATTATGTGGCTAGAGAAGCCCAGAGGCCCAGTGTTGTAAGGGCTACAAAAGCGCTTCCAAGGAAGGGTGCTGGCTAGCAACAGCTTCCAGTGCTGGCACTTTTCATCTCTGAGCAATTGCTCGACGTTTGCAATTTCTCAGCTCGTGTCTACGAGACGGAAAGAGAATGACAGTGACGTTTGGTGAGTAGAGAAGCGCAAAGCCCCAGTGTTGCTGCGCCTGTGAAAGCGCTTCCAAGGAAGGGTGCTGGCTAGCAACAGCTTTCAGTGCTGGCACTTTTCTTCTCTGAGCAATTGCTCGACGTTTGCAATTTCTCACCTGAGCTCTCTTTAGACTGCGCGAGAGGATGAGCAGAAGATGAGGTGGCTAGAGAAGCCCAGAGCCCCAGTGTTCTAAGGGCTACAAAAGAGCTTCCAAGGAAGGGTGCTGGCTAGCAACAGTTTTCAGTGCTGGCACTTTTCATCTCGGAGCAATTGCTCGACGTTTGCAATTTCTCAGCTCGAGTCTACGAGACGGAAAGAGAATGACCGTGACGTTTGGTGCGTATAGAAGCGCAAAGCCCCAGTGTTACTGCGCCTGTGAAAGCGCTTCCAAGGAAGGGTGCTGGCTAGCAAGAGCTTTCAGTGCTGGCACTTTTCATCTCTGAGCAATTGCTCGACGTTTGCAATTTCTCAGCTCGTGTCTACCGACGGAAAGAGAAGGACCTTGACGTTTGGTGGCTAGAGAAGCGCAAAGCCCCAGTGTTGCTGCGCCTGTGAAAGCGCTTCCAAGGAAGGGTGCTGGCTAGCAACAGCTTTCAGTGCTGGCACTTTTCATCTCTGAGCAATTGCTCGACGTTTGCAATTTCTCACCTGAGCTCTCTTTAGAGTACGCGAGAGGATGAGCTGAAGATGAGGTGGCTAAAGAAGCCCAGAGCCCCAGTGTTCTTAGGCCTACAAAAGCGCTTCCAAGGAAGGGTGCTGGCTAGCAACAGCTTTCAGTGCTGGCACTTTTCATCTCTGAGCAATTGCTCGACGTTTGCAATTTCTCAGCTCGTGTCTACGAGACGGAAAGAGAAGGACCGTGACCTTTGGTGGCTAGAGAAGCGCAAAGCCCCAGTGTTGCTGCACCTGTGAAAGCGCTTCCAAGGAAGGGTGCTGGCTAGCAACAGCTTTCAGTGCTGGCACTTTTCATCTCTGAGCAATTGCTCGACGTTTGCAATTTCTCACCTGAGCTCTCTTTAGAGTGCGCGAGAGGATGAGCAGAAGATTAGGTGGCTAGAGAAGCCCAGAGCCCCAGTGTTCTTAGGCCTACAAAAGCGCTTCCAAGGAAGGGTGCTGGCTAGCAACAGCTTTCAGTGCTGGCACTTTTCATCTCTGAGCAATTGCTCGACGTTTGCAATTTCTCAGCTCGTGTCTACGAGACGGAAAGAGAAGGACCGTGACGTTTGGTGGCTAGAGAAGTGCAAAGCCCCAGTGTTGCTGCGCCTGTGAAAGCGCTTCCAAGGAAGGGTGCTGGCTAGCAAGAGCTTTCAGTGCTGGCACTTTTCATCTCTGAGCAATTGCTCGACGTTTGCAATTTCTCACCTGAGCTCTCTTCAGAGTGCGCGAGAGGATGAGCAGAAGATGAGGTGGCTAAAGAAGCCCAGAGCCCCAGTGCTCTTAGGCCTACTAAAGCGCTTCCAAGGAAGGGTGCTGGCTAGCAAGAGCTTTCAATGCTGGCACTTTTCATCTCTGAGCAATTGCTCGACGTTTGCAATTTCTCAGCTCGTGTCTACGAGACGGAAAGAGAAGGACCGTGACGTTTGGTGGCTAGAGAAGCGCAAAGCCCCAGTGTTACTGCGCCTGTAAAGCGCTTCCAAGGAAGGGTGCTGGCTAGCAAGAGCTTTCAGTGCTGGCACTTTTCATCTCTGAGCAATTGCTCGACGTTTGCAATTTCTCAGCTCGTGTCTACCGACGGAAAGAGAATGACCGTGACGTTTGGTGCGTATAGAAGCGCAAAGCCCCAGTGTTGCTGCGCCTGTGAAAGCGCTTCCAAGGAAGGGTGCTGGCTAGCAACAGCTTTCAGTGCTGGCACTTTTCATCTCTGAGCAATTGCTGGACGTTTGCAATTTCTCACCTGAGCTCTCTTTAGAGTGCGCGAGAGGATGAGCAGAAGATGAGGTGGCTAGAGAAGCCCAGAGCCCCACTGTTCTTAGGCCTACAAAAGCGCTTCCAAGGAAGGGTGCTGGCTAGCAACAGCTTTCAGTGCTGGCACTTTTCATCTCTGAGCAATTGCTCGATGTTTGCAATTTCTCAACTCGTGTCTACGAGACGGAAAGAGAAGGACCGTGACGTTTGGTGCGTATACAAGCGCAAAGCCCCAGTGTTACTGCGCCTGTGAAAGCGCTTCCAAGGAAGGGTGCTGGCTAGCAAGAGCTTTCAGTGCTGGCACTTTTCATCTCTGAGCAATTGCTCGACGTTTGCAATTTCTCAGCTCGTGTCTACTGACGGAAAGAGAAGGACCTTGACGTTTGGTGGGTAGAGAAGCGCAAAGCCCCAGTGTTGCTGCGCCTGTGAAAGCGCTTCCAAGGAAGGGTGCTGGCTAGCAACAGCTTTCAGTGCTGGCACTTTTCATCTCTGAGCAATTGCTGGACGTTTGCAATTTCTCACCTGAGGTCTCTTTAGAGTGCGCGAGAGGATGAGCAGAAGATTAGGTGGCTAGAGAAGCCCAGAGCCCCAGTGTTCTTAGGGCTACAAAAGCGCTTCCAAGGAAGGGTGCTGGCTAGCAACAGGTTTCAGTGCTGGCACTTTTCATCTCTGAGCAATTGCTCGACGTTTGCAATTTCTCAACTCGTGTCTACGAGACGGAAAGAGAATGACCGTGACGTTTGGTGGGTAGAGAAGCGCAAAGCCCCAGTGTTGCTGTGCCTGTGAAAGCGCTTCCAAGGAAGGGTGCTGGCTAGCAACAGCTTTCAGTGCTGGCACTTTTCATCTCTGAGCAATTGCTCGACGTTTGCAATTTCTCACCTGAGCTCTCTTTAGAGTGCGCGAGAGGATGAGCAGAAGATTAGGTGGCTAGAGAAGCCCAGAGCCCCAGTGTTCTTAGGCCTACAAAAGCGCTTCCAAGGAAGGGTGCTGGCTAGCAACAGCTTTCAGTGCTGGCACTTTTCATCTCTGAGCAATTGCTCGACGTTTGCAATTTCTCAGCTCGTGTCTACGAGACGGAAAGAGGATGACCGTGACGTTTGGTGCGTATAGAAGCGCAAAGCCCCAGTGTTACTGCGCCTGTGAAAGCGCTTCCAAGGAAGGGTGCTGGCTAGCAAGAGCTTTCAGTGCTGGCACTTTTCATCTCTGAGCAATTGCTGGACGTTTGCAATTTCTCAGCTCGTGTCTACGAGACGGAAAGAGAATGACAGTGACGTTTGGTGAGTAGAGAAGCGCAAAGCCCCAGTGTTGCTGTGCCTGTGAAAGCGCTTCAAGGAAGGGTGCTGGCTAGCAAGAGCTTTCAGTGCTGGCACTTTTCATCTCTGAGCAATTGCTGGACGTTTGCAATTTCTCACCTGAGCTCTCTTTAGAGTGCGCGAGAGGATGAGCAGAAGCTTAGGTGGCTAGAGAAGCCCAGAGCCCCAGTGTTCTTAGGCCTACAAAAGCGCTTCCAAGGAAGGGTGCTGGCTAGCAACAGCTTTCAGTGCTGGCACTTTTCATCTCTGAGCAATTGCTCGACGTTTGCAATTTCTCAGCTCGTGACTACGAGACGGAAAGAGAAGGACCGTGACGTTTGGTGCGTATAGAAGCGCAAAGCCCCAGTGTTGCTGCGCCTGTGAAAGCGCTTCCAAGGAAGGGGGCTGGCTAGCAAGAGCTTTCAGTGCTGGCACTTTTCATCTCTGAGCAATTGCTCGACGTTTGCAATTTCTCAGCTCGTGTCTAGGAGACGGAAAGAGAATGACCGTGACGTTTGGTGGCTAGAGAAGCACAAAGCCCCACTGTTACTGCGCCTGTGAAAGCGCTTCCAAGGAAGGGTGCTGGCTAGCAACAGCTTTCAGTGCTGGCACTTCTCCTCTCTGAGCAATTGCTCGACGTTTGCAATTTCTCACCTGAGCTCTCTTTAGAGTGCGCGAGAGGATGAGCAGAAGATTAGGTGGCTAGAGAAGCCCAGAGCCCCAGTGTTCTAAGGGGTACAAAAGCGCTTCCAAGGAAGGGTGCTGGCTAGCAACAGCTTTCAGTGCTGGCACTTTTCATCTCTGAGCAATTGCTGGACGTTTGCAATTTCTCACCTGAGCTCTCTTTAGAGTGCGCGAGAGGATGAGCAGAAGCTTAGGTGGCTAGAGAAGCCCAGAGCCCCAGTGTTCTAAGGGCTACAAAAGCGCTTCCAAGGAAGGGTGCTGGCTAGCAACAGCTTTCAGTGCTGGCACTTTTCATCTCTGAGCAATTGCTCGACGTTTGCAATATCTCACCTGAGCTCTCTTTAGAGTGCGCGAGAGGATGAGCAGAAGATTAGGTGGCTAGAGAAGCCCAGAGCCCCAGTGTTCTTAGGCCTACAAAAGCGCTTCCAAGGAAGGGTGCTGGCTAGCAACAGCTTTCAGTGCTGGCACTTTTCATCTCTGAGCAATTGCTCGACGTTTGCAATTTCTCAGCTCGTGTCTATGAGACGGAAAGAGAATGACAGTGACGTTTGGTGGGTAGAGAAGCGCAAAGCCCCAGTGTTGCTGCGCCTGTGAAAGCGCTTCCAAGGAAGGGTGCTGGCTAGCAACAGCTTTCAGTGCTGGCACTTTTCATCTCTGAGCAATTGCTCGACGTTTGCAATTTCTCACCTGAGCTCTCTTTAGAGTGCGCGAGAGGATGAGCAGAAGATTAGGTGGCTAGAGAAGCCCAGAGCCCCAGTGTTCTTAGGCCTACAAAAGCGCTTCCAAGGAAGGGTGCTGGCTAGCAACAGCTTTCAGTGCTGGCACTTTTCATCTCTGAGCAATTGCTCGACGTTTGCAATTTCTCAGCTCGTGTCTACGAGACGGAAAGAGGATGACCGTGACGTTTGGTGCGTATAGAAGCGCAAAGCCCCAGTGTTACTGCGCCTGTGAAAGCGCTTCCAAGGAAGGGTGCTGGCTAGCAAGAGCTTTCAGTGCTGGCACTTTTCATCTCTGAGCAATTGCTCGACGTTTGCAATTTCTCAGCTCGTGTCTACGAGACAGAAAGAGAAGGACTGTGACGTTTGGTGGCTAGAGAAGCACAAAGCCCCACTGTTACTGCGCCTGTGAAAGCGCTTCCAAGGAAGGGTGCTGGCTAGCAACAGCTTTCAGTGCTGGCACTTTTCATCTCTGGGCAATTGCTGGACGTTTGCAATTTCTCACCTGAGCTCTCTTTAGACTGCGCGAGAGGATGAGCAGAAGATTAGGTGGCTAGAGAAGCCCAGAGCCCCAGTGTTCTTAGGCCTACAAAAGCGCTTCCAAGGAAGGGTGCTGGCTAGCAACAGCTTTCAGTGCTGGCACTTTTCATCTCTGAGCAATTGCTGGACGTTTGCAATTTCTCAGCTCGTGTCTACGAGACGGAAAGAGAATGACCGTGACGTTTGGTGAGTAGAGAAGCGCAAAGCCCCAGTGTTGCTGTGCCTGTGAAAGCGCTTCAAGGAAGGGTGCTGGCTAGCAAGAGCTTTCAGTGCTGGCACTTTTCATCTCTGAGCAATTGCTCGACGTTTGCAATTTCTCACCTGAGCTCTCTTTAGAGTGCGCGAGAGGATGAGCAGAAGCTTAGGTGGCTAGAGAAGCCCAGAGCCCCAGTGTTCTTAGGCCTACAAAAGCGCTTCCAAGGAAGGGTGCTGGCTAGCAACAGCTTTCAGTGCTGGCACTTTTCATCTCTGAGCAATTGCTCGACGTTTGCAATTTCTCAGCTCGTGACTACGAGACGGAAAGAGAAGGACCGTGACGTTTGGTGCGTATAGAAGCGCAAAGCCCCAGTGTTGCTGCGCCTGTGAAAGCGCTTCCAAGGAAGGGGGCTGGCTAGCAAGAGCTTTCAGTGCTGGCACTTTTCATCTCTGAGCAATTGCTCGACGTTTGCAATTTCTCAGCTCGTGTCTAGGAGACGGAAAGAGAATGACCGTGACGTTTGGTGGCTAGAGAAGCGCAAAGCCCCACTGTTACTGCGCCTGTGAAAGCGCTTCCAAGGAAGGGTGCTGGCTAGCAACAGCTTTCAGTGCTGGCACTTTTCATCTCTGAGCAATTGCTCGACGTTTGCAATTTCTCACCTGAGCTCTCTTTAGAGTGCGCGAGAGGATGAGCAGAAGATTATGTGGCTAGAGAAGCCCAGAGGCCCAGTGTTGTAAGGGCTACAAAAGCGCTTCCAAGGAAGGGTGCTGGCTAGCAACAGCTTTCAGTGCTGGCACTTTTCATCTCTGAGCAATTGCTGGACGTTTGCAATTTCTCACCTGAGCTCTCTTTAGAGTGCGCAAGAGGATGAGCAGAAGCTTACGTGGCTAGAGAAGCCCAGAGCCCCAGTGTTCTTAGGCCTACAAAAGCGCTTCCAAGGAAGGGTGCTGGCTAGCAACAGCTTTCAGTGCTGGCACTTTTCCTCTCTGAGCAATTGCTCGACATTTGTAATTTCTCAGCTCGTGTCTACGAGACGGAAAGAGAATGACAGTGACGTTTGGTGAGTAGAGAAGCGCAAAGCCCCAGTGTTGCTGTGCCTGTGAAAGCGCTTCCAAGGAAGGGTGCTGGCTAGCAACAGCTTTCAGTGCTGGCACTTTTCATCTCTGAGCAATTGCTCGACGTTTGCAATTTCTCACCTGAGCTCTCTTTAGACTGCGCGAGAGGATGAGCAGAAGATTAGGTGGCTAGAGAAGCCCAGAGCCCCAGTGTTCTTAGGCCTACAAAAGCGCTTCCAAGGAAGGGTGCTGGCTAGCAACAGCTTTCAGTGCTGGCACTTTTCATCTCTGAGCAATTGCTCGACGTTTGCAATTTCTCAGCTCGTGTCTACGAGACAGAAAGAGAATGACTGTGGCATTTGGTGCGTATAGAAGCGCAAAGCCCCAGTGTTACTGCGCCTGTGAAAGCGCTTCCAAGGAAGGGTGCTGGCTAGCAACAGCTTTCAGTGCTGGCGCTTTTCATCTCTGAGCAATTGCTCGACGTTTGCAATTTCTCACCTGAGCTCTCTTTAGCGTGCGCGAGAGGATGAGCAGAAGATGAGGTGGCTAGAGAAGCCCAGAGGCCCAGTGTTGTAAGGGCTACAAAAGCGCTTCCAAGGAAGGGTGCTGGCTAGCAAGAGCTTTCAGTGCTGGCACTTTTCATCTCTGAGCAATTGCTCGACGTTTGCAATTTCTCACCTGAGCTCTCTTTAGAGTGCGCAAGAGGATGAGCAGAAGCTTAGGTGGCTAGAGAAGCCCAGAGCCCCAGTGTTCTTAGGCCTACAAAAGCGCTTCCAAGGAAGGGTGCTGGCTAGCAACAGCTTTCAGTGCTGGCACTTTTCATCTCTGAGCAATTGCTCGACGTTTGCAATTTCTCAGCTCGTGTCTACGAGACGGAAAGAGAATGACAGTGACGTTTGGTGGCTAGAGAAGCGCAAAGCCCCAGTGTTGCTGTGCCTGTGAAAGCGCTTCCAAGGAAGGGTGCTGGCTAGCAAGAGCTTTCAGTGCTGCCACTTTTCATCTCTGAGCAATTGCTCGACCTTTGCAATTTCTCACCTGAGCTCTCTTTAGAGTGCGCGAGAGGATGAGCAGAAGATTAGGTGGCTAGAGAAGCCCAGAGGCCCAGTGTTCTAAGGGCTACAAAAGCGCTTCCAAGGAAGGGTGCTGGCTAGCAACAGCTTTCAGTGCTGGCACTTTTCATCTCTGAGCAATTGCTCGACGTTTGCAATTTCTCAGCTCGTGTCTACGAGACAGAAAGAGAAGGACCGTGACGTTTGGTGCGTATAGAAGCGCAAAGCCCCAGAGTTACTGCGCCTGTGAAAGCGCTTCCAAGGAAGGGGGCTGGCTAGCAACAGCTTTCAGTGCTGGCACTTTTCATCTCTGAGCAATTGCTCGACGTTTGTAATTTCTCAGCTCGTGTCTACGAGACGGAAAGAGAATGACCGTGACGTTTGGTGCGTAGAGAAGTGCAAAGGCCCAGTGTTGCTGCGCCTGTGAAAGCGCTTCCAAGGAAGGGTGCTGGCTAGCAACAGCTTTCAGTGCTGGCACTTTTCATCTCTGAGCAATTGCTCGACGTTTGCAATTTCTCACCTGAGCTCTCTTTAGCGTGCGCGAGAGGATGAGCAGAAGATGAGGTGGCTAGAGAAGCCCAGAGGCCCAGTGTTGTAAGGGCTACAAAAGCGCTTCCAAGGAAGGGTGCTGGCTAGCAAGAGCTTTCAGTGCTGGCACTTTTCATCTCTGAGCAATTGCTCGACGTTTGCAATTTCTCACCTGAGCTCTCTTTAGAGTGCGCAAGAGGATGAGCAGAAGCTTAGGTGGCTAGAGAAGCCCAGAGCCCCAGTGTTCTTAGGCCTACAAAAGCGCTTCCAAGGAAGGGTGCTGGCTAGCAACAGCTTTCAGTGCTGGCACTTTTCATCTCTGAGCAATTGCTCGACGTTTGCAATTTCTCAGCTCGTGTCTACGAGACGGAAAGAGAATGACAGTGACGTTTGGTGGCTAGAGAAGCGCAAAGCCCCAGTGTTGCTGTGCCTGTGAAAGCGCTTCCAAGGAAGGGTGCTGGCTAGCAAGAGCTTTCAGTGCTGGCACTTTTCATCTCTGAGCAATTGCTCGACGTTTGCAATTTCTCACCTGAGCTCTCTTTAGAGTGCGCGAGAGGATGAGCAGAAGATTAGGTGGCTAGAGAAGCCCAGAGGCCCAGTGTTCTAAGGGCTACAAAAGCGCTTCCAAGGAAGGGTGCTGGCTAGCAACAGCTTTCAGTGCTGGCACTTTTCATCTCTGAGCAATTGCTGGACGTTTGCAATTTCTCAGCTCGTGTCTACGAGACAGAAAGAGAAGGACCGTGACGTTTGGTGCGTATAGAAGCGCAAAGCCCCAGTGTTACTGCGCCTGTGAAAGCGCTTCCAAGGAAGGGTGCTGGCTAGCAACAGCTTTCAGTGCTGGCACTTTTCATCTCTGAGCAATTGCTCGACGTTTGCAATTTCTCAGCTCGTGTCTACGAGACGGAAAGAGAAGGACCGTGACGTTTGGTGCGTATAGAAGCGCAAAGCCCCAGTGTTACTGCGCCTGAGAAAGCACTTCCAAGGAAGGGTGCTGGCTAGCAACAGCTTTCAGTGCTGGCACTTTTCATCTCTGAGCAATTGCTCGACGTTTGCAATTTCTCACCTGAGCTCTCTTTAGAGTGCGCGAGAGGATGAGCAGAAGCTTAGGTGGCTAGAGAAGCCCAGAGCCCCAGTGTTCTT
Organism: Sarcoramphus papa; assembly: GCA_037962945.1. Classification (NCBI taxonomy): domain Eukaryota; kingdom Metazoa; phylum Chordata; class Aves; order Accipitriformes; family Cathartidae; genus Sarcoramphus; species Sarcoramphus papa. The sequence goes on along the minus strand of JBBMRM010000093.1, from coordinate 2,879,859 downwards.
AGGCCTACAAAAGCGCTTCCAAGGAAGGGTGCTGGCTAGCAACAGCTTTCAGTGCTGGCACTTTTCATCTCTGAGCAATTGCTCGACCTTTGCAATTTCTCACCTGAGCTCTCTTTAGAGTGTGCAAGAGGATGAGCAGAAGATTAGGTGGCTAGAGAAGCCCAGAGCCCCAGTGTTGTTAGGCCTACAAAAGCGCTTCCAAGGAAGGGTGCTGGCTAGCAACAGCTTTCAGTGCTGGCACTTTTCATCTCTGAGCAATTGCTGGACATTTGCAATTTCTCACCTGAGCTCTCTTTAGAGTGCGCGAGAGGATGAGCAGAAGATTACGTGGCTAGAGAAGCCCAGAGCCCCAGTGTTCTTAGGCCTACAAAAGCGCTTCCAAGGAAGGGTGCTGGCTAGCAACAGCTCCCAGTGCTGGCACTTTTAATCTCTGAGCAATTGCTCGACGTTTGCAATTTCTCAGCTCATGTCTAGGAGACGGAAAGAGAATGACCGTGACGTTTGATGCGTATAGAAGCGCAAAGCCCCAGTGTTGCTGCGCCTGTGAAAGCGCTTCCAAGGAAGGGTGCTGGCTAGCAACAGTTTTCAGTGCTGGCACTTTTCATCTCTGAGCAATTGCTCGACGTTTGCAATTTCTCACCTGAGCTCTCTTTAGAGTGCGCGAGAGGATGAGCAGAAGATGAGGTGGCTAGAGAAGCCCAGAGCCCCAGTGTTCTAAGGGCTACAAAAGAGCTTCCAAGGAAGGGTGCTGGCTAGCAACAGCTTTCAGTGCTGGCACTTTTCGTCTCTGAGCAATTGCTCGACGTTTGCAATCTCTCACCTGAGCTCTCTTTAGAGTGCGCGAGAGGATGAGCAGAAGATGAGGTGGCTAGAGAAGCCCAGAGCCCCAGTGTTCTTAGGCCTACAAAAGAGCTTCCAAGGAAGGGTGCTGGCTAGCAACAGCTTTCACTGCTGGCACTTTTCGTCTCGGAGCAATTGCTCGACGTTTGCAATTTCTCACCTGAGCTCTCTTCAGAGTGCGCGAGAGGATGAGCAGAAGATTAGGTGGCTAGAGAAGCCCAGAGCCCCAGTGTTCTAAGGGCTACAAAAGCGCTTCCAAGGAAGGGTGCTGGCTAGCAACAGCTTTCAGTGCTGGCACTTTTCATCTCTGAGCAATTGCTCGACGTTTGCAATTTCTCAACTCGTGTCTACGAGACGGAAAGAGAAGGACCGTGACGTTTGGTGGCTAGAGAAGCGCAAAGCCCCAGTGTTGCTGCGCCTGTGAAAGCACTTCCAAGGAAGGGTGCTGGCTAGCAACAGCTTTCAGTGCTGGCACTTTTCATCTCTGAGCAATTGCTCGACGTTTGCAATTTCTCACCTGAGCTCTCTTTAGCGTGCACGAGAGGATGAGCAGAAGATTAGGTGGCTAGAGAAGCCCAGAGCCCCAGTGTTCTAAGGGCTACAAAAGCGCTTCCAAGGAAGGGTGCTGGCTAGCAACAGTTTTCAGTGCTGGCACTTTTCATCTCTGAGCAATTGCTCGACGTTTGCAATTTCTCAGCTCGAGTCTACGAGACGGAAAGAGAATGACCGTGACGTTTGGTGCGTATAGAAGCGCAAAGCCCCAGTGTTACTGCGCCTGTGAAAGCGCTTCCAAGGAAGGGTGCTGGCTAGCAACAGCTTTCAGTGCTGGCACTTTTCATCTCTGAGCAATTGCTCGACGTTTGCAATTTCTCAGCTCGTGTCTACCGACGGAAAGAGAAGGACCGTGACGTTTGGTGGCTAGAGAAGTGCAAAGCCCCAGTGTTGCTGCGCCTGTGAAAGCGCTTCCAAGGAAGGGTGCTGGCTAGCAACAGCTTTCAGTGCTGGCACTTTTCATCTCTGAGCAATTGCTCGATGTTTGCAATTTCTCACCTGAGCTCTCTTTAGAGTGCGCGAGAGGATGAGCAGAAGATGAGGTGGCTAAAGAAGCCCAGAGCCCCAGTGTTCTTAGGCCTACAAAAGCGCTTCCAAGGAAGGGTGCTGGCTAGCAACAGCTTTCAGTGCTGGCACTTTTCATCTCTGAGCAATTGCTGGACGTTTGCAATTTCTCAGCTCGTGTCTACGAGACGGAAAGAGAAGGACCGTGACGTTTGGTGGCTAGAGAAGTGCAAAGCCCCAGTGTTGCTGTGCCTGTGAAAGCGCTTCCAAGGAAGGGTGCTGGCTAGCAAGAGCTTTCAGTGCTGGCACTTTTCATCTCTGAGCAATTGCTCGACGTTTGCAATTTCTCACCTGAGCTCTCTTCAGAGTGCGCGAGAGGATGAGCAGAAGATGAGGTGGCTAAAGAAGCCCAGAGCCCCAGTGCTCTTAGGCCTACTAAAGCGCTTCCAAGGAAGGGTGCTGGCTAGCAAGAGCTTTCAATGCTGGCACTTTTCATCTCTGAGCAATTGCTCGACGTTTGCAATTTCTCAGCTCGTGTCTACGAGACGGAAAGAGAATGACCGTGACGTTTGGTGGCTAGAGAAGCGCAAAGCCCCAGTGTTACTGCGCCTGTAAAGCGCTTCCAAGGAAGGGTGCTGGCTAGCAAGAGCTTTCAGTGCTGGCACTTTTCATCTCTGAGCAATTGCTCGACGTTTGCAATTTCTCAGCTCGTGTCTACCGACGGAAAGAGAAGGACCGTGACGTTTGGTGCGTATAGAAGCGCAAAGCCCCAGTGTTGCTGCGCCTGTGAAAGCGCTTCCAAGGAAGGGTGCTGGCTAGCAACAGCTTTCAGTGCTGGCACTTTTCTTCTCTGAGCAATTGCTCGACGTTTGCAATTTCTCACCTGAGCTCTCTTTAGAGTGCGCGAGAGGATGAGCAGAAGATGAGGTGGCTAGACAAGCCCAGAGCCCCAGTGTTCTAAGGGCTACAAAAGCGCTTCCAAGGAAGGGTGCTGTCTAGCAACAGCTTTCAGTGCTGGCACTTTTCATCTCTGAGCAATTGCTCGACGTTTGCAATTTCTCAGCTTGTGTCTACGAGACGGAAAGAGAAGGACCGTGACGTTTGGTGGCTAGAGAAGCGCAAAGCCCCAGTGTTGCTGCGCCTGTGAAAGCGCTTCCAAGGAAGGGTGCTGGCTAGCAACAGCTTTCAGTGCTGGCACTTTTCTTCTCTGAGCAATTGCTCGACGTTTGCAATTTCTCACCTGAGCTCTCTTTAGAGTGCGCGAGAGGATGAGCAGAAGATGAGGTGGCTAGAGAAGCCCAGAGCCCCACTGTTCTTAGGCCTACAAAAGCGCTTCCAAGGAAGGGTGCTGGCTAGCAACAGCTTTCAGTGCTGGCACTTTTCATCTCTGAGCAATTGCTCGATGTTTGCAATTTCTCAACTCGTGTCTACGAGACGGAAAGAGAATAACCGTGACGTTTGGTGCGTATAGAAGCGCAAAGCCCCAGTGTTACTGCGCCTGTGAAAGCGCTTCCAAGGAAGGGTGCTGGCTAGCAAGAGCTTTCAGTGCTGGCACTTTTCATCTCTGAGCAATTGCTCGACGTTTGCAATTTCTCAGCTCGTGTCTACTGACGGAAAGAGAAGGACCTTGACGTTTGGTGGGTAGAGAAGCGCAAAGCCCCAGTGTTGCTGCGCCTGTGAAAGCGCTTCCAAGGAAGGGTGCTGGCTAGCAACAGCTTTCAGTGCTGGCACTTTTCATCTCTGAGCAATTGCTCGACGTTTGCAATTTCTCACCTGAGCTCTCTTTAGAGTGCGCGAGAGGATGAGCAGAAGATTAGGTGGCTAGAGAAGCCCAGAGCCCCAGTGTTCTTAGGGCTACAAAAGCGCTTCCAAGGAAGGGTGCTGGCTAGCAACAGGTTTCAGTGCTGGCACTTTTCATCTCTGAGCAATTGCTGGACGTTTGCAATTTCTCAACTCGTGTCTACGAGACGGAAAGAGAATGACCGTGACGTTTGGTGCGTAGAGAAGCGCAAACCCCAGTGTTGCTGCACCTGTGAAAGCGCTTCCAAGGAAGGGTGCTGGCTAGCAAGAGCTTTCAGTGCTGGCACTTTTCATCTCTGAGCAATTGCTCGACGTTTGCAATTTCTCAGCTCGTGTCTACCGACGGAAATAGAAGGACCGTGACGTTTGGTGGCTAGAGAAGCGCAAAGCCCCAGTGTTGCTGCGCCTGTGAAAGCGCTTCCAAGGAAGGGTGCTGGCTAGCAACAGCTTTCAGTGCTGGCACTTTTCATCTCTGAGCAATTGCTCGACGTTTGCAATTTCTCACCTGAGCTCTCTTTAGAGTGCGCGAGAGGATGAGCAGAAGATGAGGTGGCTAGAGAAGCCCAGAGCCCCAGTGTTCTTAGGCCTACAAAAGCGCTTCCAAGGAAGGGTGCTGGCTAGCAACAGCTTTCAGTGCTGGCACTTTTCATCTCGGAGCAATTGCTCGACGTTTGCAATTTCTCACCTGAGCTCTCTTCAGAGTGCGCGAGAGGATGAGCAGAAGATTAGGTGGCTAGAGAAGCCCAGAGCCCCAGTGTTCTTAGGCCTACAAAAGCGCTTCCAAGGAAGGGTGCTGGCTAGCAACAGCTTTCAGTGCTGGCACTTTTCATCTCTGAGCAATTGCTCGACGTTTGCAATTTCTCAACTCGTGTCTACGAGACGGAAAGAGAAGGACCGTGACGTTTGGTGGCTAGAGAAGCGCAAAGCCCCAGTGTTGCTGCGCCTGTGAAAGCACTTCCAAGGAAGGGTGCTGGCTAGCAACAGCTTTCAGTGCTGGCACTTTTCATCTCTGAGCAATTGCTCGACGTTTGCAATTTCTCACCTGAGCTCTCTTTAGCGTGCACGAGAGGATGAGCAGAAGATGAGGTGGCTAGACAAGCCCAGAGCCCCAGTGTTCTAAGGGCTACAAAAGCGCTTCCAAGGAAGGGTGCTGGCTAGCAACAGTTTTCAGTGCTGGCACTTTTCATCTCTGAGCAATTGCTCGACGTTTGCAATTTCTCAGCTCGAGTCTACGAGACGGAAAGAGAATGACCGTGACGTTTGGTGCGTATAGAAGCGCAAAGCCCCAGTGTTACTGCGCCTGTGAAAGCGCTTCCAAGGAAGGGTGCTGGCTAGCAACAGCTTTCAGTGCTGGCACTTTTCATCTCTGAGCAATTGCTCGACGTTTGCAATTTCTCAGCTCGTGTCTACCGACGGAAAGAGAAGGACCGTGACGTTTGGTGGCTAGAGAAGCGCAAAGCCCCAGTGTTGCTGCGCCTGTGAAAGCGCTTCCAAGGAAGGGTGCTGGCTAGCAACAGCTTTCAGTGCTGGCACTTTTCTTCTCTGAGCAATTGCTCGACGTTTGCAATTTCTCACCTGAGCTCTCTTTAGAGTGCGCGAGAGGATGAGCAGAAGATGAGGTGGCTAGAGAAGCCCAGAGCCCCACTGTTCTTAGGCCTACAAAAGCGCTTCCAAGGAAGGGTGCTGGCTAGCAACAGCTTTCAGTGCTGGCACTTTTCATCTCTGAGCAATTGCTCGATGTTTGCAATTTCTCAACTCGTGTCTACGAGACGGAAAGAGAAGGACCGTGACGTTTGGTGCGTATAGAAGCGCAAAGCCCCAGTGTTACTGCGCCTGTGAAAGCGCTTCCAAGGAAGGGTGCTGGCTAGCAAGAGCTTTCAGTGCTGGCACTTTTCATCTCTGAGCAATTGCTCGACGTTTGCAATTTCTCAGCTCGTGTCTACTGACGGAAAGAGAAGGACCTTGACGTTTGGTGGGTAGAGAAGCGCAAAGCCCCAGTGTTGCTGCGCCTGTGAAAGCGCTTCCAAGGAAGGGTGCTGGCTAGCAACAGCTTTCAGTGCTGGCACTTTTCATCTCTGAGCAATTGCTCGACGTTTGCAATTTCTCACCTGAGCTCTCTTTAGAGTGCGCGAGAGGATGAGCAGAAGATTAGGTGGCTAGAGAAGCCCAGAGCCCCAGTGTTCTTAGGGCTACAAAAGCGCTTCCAAGGAAGGGTGCTGGCTAGCAACAGGTTTCAGTGCTGGCACTTTTCATCTCTGAGCAATTGCTGGACGTTTGCAATTTCTCAACTCGTGTCTACGAGACGGAAAGAGAATGACCGTGACGTTTGGTGCGTAGAGAAGCGCAAACCCCAGTGTTGCTGCACCTGTGAAAGCGCTTCCAAGGAAGGGTGCTGGCTAGCAAGAGCTTTCAGTGCTGGCACTTTTCATCTCTGAGCAATTGCTCGACGTTTGCAATTTCTCAGCTCGTGTCTACCGACGGAAATAGAAGGACCGTGACGTTTGGTGGCTAGAGAAGCGCAAAGCCCCAGTGTTGCTGCGCCTGTGAAAGCGCTTCCAAGGAAGGGTGCTGGCTAGCAACAGCTTTCAGTGCTGGCACTTTTCATCTCTGAGCAATTGCTCGACGTTTGCAATTTCTCACCTGAGCTCTCTTTAGAGTGCGCGAGAGGATGAGCAGAAGATGAGGTGGCTAGAGAAGCCCAGAGCCCCAGTGTTCTTAGGCCTACAAAAGCGCTTCCAAGGAAGGGTGCTGGCTAGCAACAGCTTTCAGTGCTGGCACTTTTCATCTCGGAGCAATTGCTCGACGTTTGCAATTTCTCACCTGAGCTCTCTTCAGAGTGCGCGAGAGGATGAGCAGAAGATTAGGTGGCTAGAGAAGCCCAGAGCCCCAGTGTTCTTAGGCCTACAAAAGCGCTTCCAAGGAAGGGTGCTGGCTAGCAACAGCTTTCAGTGCTGGCACTTTTCATCTCTGAGCAATTGCTCGACGTTTGCAATTTCTCAACTCGTGTCTACGAGACGGAAAGAGAAGGACCGTGACGTTTGGTGGCTAGAGAAGCGCAAAGCCCCAGTGTTGCTGCGCCTGTGAAAGCACTTCCAAGGAAGGGTGCTGGCTAGCAACAGCTTTCAGTGCTGGCACTTTTCATCTCTGAGCAATTGCTCGACGTTTGCAATTTCTCACCTGAGCTCTCTTTAGCGTGCACGAGAGGATGAGCAGAAGATGAGGTGGCTAGACAAGCCCAGAGCCCCAGTGTTCTAAGGGCTACAAAAGCGCTTCCAAGGAAGGGTGCTGGCTAGCAACAGTTTTCAGTGCTGGCACTTTTCATCTCTGAGCAATTGCTCGACGTTTGCAATTTCTCAGCTCGAGTCTACGAGACGGAAAGAGAATGACCGTGACGTTTGGTGCGTATAGAAGCGCAAAGCCCCAGTGTTACTGCGCCTGTGAAAGCGCTTCCAAGGAAGGGTGCTGGCTAGCAACAGCTTTCAGTGCTGGCACTTTTCATCTCTGAGCAATTGCTCGACGTTTGCAATTTCTCAGCTCGTGTCTACCGACGGAAAGAGAAGGACCGTGACGTTTGGTGGCTAGAGAAGCGCAAAGCCCCAGTGTTGCTGCGCCTGTGAAAGCGCTTCCAAGGAAGGGTGCTGGCTAGCAACAGCTTTCAGTGCTGGCACTTTTCTTCTCTGAGCAATTGCTCGACGTTTGCAATTTCTCACCTGAGCTCTCTTTAGAGTGCGCGAGAGGATGAGCAGAAGATGAGGTGGCTAGAGAAGCCCAGAGCCCCACTGTTCTTAGGCCTACAAAAGCGCTTCCAAGGAAGGGTGCTGGCTAGCAACAGCTTTCAGTGCTGGCACTTTTCATCTCTGAGCAATTGCTCGATGTTTGCAATTTCTCAACTCGTGTCTACGAGACGGAAAGAGAAGGACCGTGACGTTTGGTGCGTATAGAAGCGCAAAGCCCCAGTGTTACTGCGCCTGTGAAAGCGCTTCCAAGGAAGGGTGCTGGCTAGCAAGAGCTTTCAGTGCTGGCACTTTTCATCTCTGAGCAATTGCTCGACGTTTGCAATTTCTCAGCTCGTGTCTACTGACGGAAAGAGAAGGACCTTGACGTTTGGTGGGTAGAGAAGCGCAAAGCCCCAGTGTTGCTGCGCCTGTGAAAGCGCTTCCAAGGAAGGGTGCTGGCTAGCAACAGCTTTCAGTGCTGGCACTTTTCATCTCTGAGCAATTGCTCGACGTTTGCAATTTCTCACCTGAGCTCTCTTTAGAGTGCGCGAGAGGATGAGCAGAAGATTAGGTGGCTAGAGAAGCCCAGAGCCCCAGTGTTCTTAGGGCTACAAAAGCGCTTCCAAGGAAGGGTGCTGGCTAGCAACAGGTTTCAGTGCTGGCACTTTTCATCTCTGAGCAATTGCTGGACGTTTGCAATTTCTCAACTCGTGTCTACGAGACGGAAAGAGAATGACCGTGACGTTTGGTGCGTAGAGAAGCGCAAACCCCAGTGTTGCTGCACCTGTGAAAGCGCTTCCAAGGAAGGGTGCTGGCTAGCAAGAGCTTTCAGTGCTGGCACTTTTCATCTCTGAGCAATTGCTCGACGTTTGCAATTTCTCAGCTCGTGTCTACCGACGGAAATAGAAGGACCGTGACGTTTGGTGGCTAGAGAAGCGCAAAGCCCCAGTGTTGCTGCGCCTGTGAAAGCGCTTCCAAGGAAGGGTGCTGGCTAGCAACAGCTTTCAGTGCTGGCACTTTTCATCTCTGAGCAATTGCTCGACGTTTGCAATTTCTCACCTGAGCTCTCTTTAGAGTGCGCGAGAGGATGAGCAGAAGATGAGGTGGCTAGAGAAGCCCAGAGCCCCAGTGTTCTTAGGCCTACAAAAGCGCTTCCAAGGAAGGGTGCTGGCTAGCAACAGCTTTCAGTGCTGGCACTTTTCATCTCGGAGCAATTGCTCGACGTTTGCAATTTCTCACCTGAGCTCTCTTCAGAGTGCGCGAGAGGATGAGCAGAAGATTAGGTGGCTAGAGAAGCCCAGAGCCCCAGTGTTCTTAGGCCTACAAAAGCGCTTCCAAGGAAGGGTGCTGGCTAGCAACAGCTTTCAGTGCTGGCACTTTTCATCTCTGAGCAATTGCTCGACGTTTGCAATTTCTCAACTCGTGTCTACGAGACGGAAAGAGAAGGACCGTGACGTTTGGTGGCTAGAGAAGCGCAAAGCCCCAGTGTTGCTGCGCCTGTGAAAGCACTTCCAAGGAAGGGTGCTGGCTAGCAACAGCTTTCAGTGCTGGCACTTTTCATCTCTGAGCAATTGCTCGACGTTTGCAATTTCTCACCTGAGCTCTCTTTAGCGTGCACGAGAGGATGAGCAGAAGATGAGGTGGCTAGACAAGCCCAGAGCCCCAGTGTTCTAAGGGCTACAAAAGCGCTTCCAAGGAAGGGTGCTGGCTAGCAACAGTTTTCAGTGCTGGCACTTTTCATCTCTGAGCAATTGCTCGACGTTTGCAATTTCTCAGCTCGAGTCTACGAGACGGAAAGAGAATGACCGTGACGTTTGGTGCGTATAGAAGCGCAAAGCCCCAGTGTTACTGCGCCTGTGAAAGCGCTTCCAAGGAAGGGTGCTGGCTAGCAACAGCTTTCAGTGCTGGCACTTTTCATCTCTGAGCAATTGCTCGACGTTTGCAATTTCTCAGCTCGTGTCTACCGACGGAAAGAGAAGGACCGTGACGTTTGGTGGCTAGAGAAGCGCAAAGCCCCAGTGTTGCTGCGCCTGTGAAAGCGCTTCCAAGGAAGGGTGCTGGCTAGCAACAGCTTTCAGTGCTGGCACTTTTCTTCTCTGAGCAATTGCTCGACGTTTGCAATTTCTCACCTGAGCTCTCTTTAGAGTGCGCGAGAGGATGAGCAGAAGATGAGGTGGCTAGAGAAGCCCAGAGCCCCACTGTTCTTAGGCCTACAAAAGCGCTTCCAAGGAAGGGTGCTGGCTAGCAACAGCTTTCAGTGCTGGCACTTTTCATCTCTGAGCAATTGCTCGATGTTTGCAATTTCTCAACTCGTGTCTACGAGACGGAAAGAGAAGGACCGTGACGTTTGGTGCGTATAGAAGCGCAAAGCCCCAGTGTTACTGCGCCTGTGAAAGCGCTTCCAAGGAAGGGTGCTGGCTAGCAAGAGCTTTCAGTGCTGGCACTTTTCATCTCTGAGCAATTGCTCGACGTTTGCAATTTCTCAGCTCGTGTCTACCGACGGAAAGAGAAGGACCGTGACGTTTGGTGGCTAGAGAAGCGCAAAGCCCCAGTGTTGCTGCGCCTGTGAAAGCGCTTCCAAGGAAGGGTGCTGGCTAGCAACAGCTTTCAGTGCTGGCACTTTTCTTCTCTGAGCAATTGCTCGACGTTTGCAATTTCTCACCTGAGCTCTCTTTAGAGTGCGCGAGAGGATGAGCAGAAGATGAGGTGGCTAGAGAAGCCCAGAGCCCCACTGTTCTTAGGCCTACAAAAGCGCTTCCAAGGAAGGGTGCTGGCTAGCAACAGCTTTCAGTGCTGGCACTTTTCATCTCTGAGCAATTGCTCGATGTTTGCAATTTCTCAACTCGTGTCTACGAGACGGAAAGAGAAGGACCGTGACGTTTGGTGCGTATAGAAGCGCAAAGCCCCAGTGTTACTGCGCCTGTGAAAGCGCTTCCAAGGAAGGGTGCTGGCTAGCAACAGCTTTCAGTGCTGGCACTTTTCATCTCTGAGCAATTGCTCGACGTTTGCAATTTCTCAGCTCGTGTCTACCGACGGAAAGAGAAGGACCGTGACGTTTGGTGGCTAGAGAAGCGCAAAGCCCCAGTGTTGCTGCGCCTGTGAAAGCGCTTCCAAGGAAGGGTGCTGGCTAGCAACAGCTTTCAGTGCTGGCACTTTTCTTCTCTGAGCAATTGCTCGACGTTTGCAATTTCTCACCTGAGCTCTCTTTAGAGTGCGCGAGAGGATGAGCAGAAGATGAGGTGGCTAGAGAAGCCCAGAGCCCCACTGTTCTTAGGCCTACAAAAGCGCTTCCAAGGAAGGGTGCTGGCTAGCAACAGCTTTCAGTGCTGGCACTTTTCATCTCTGAGCAATTGCTCGATGTTTGCAATTTCTCAACTCGTGTCTACGAGACGGAAAGAGAAGGACCGTGACGTTTGGTGCGTATAGAAGCGCAAAGCCCCAGTGTTACTGCGCCTGTGAAAGCGCTTCCAAGGAAGGGTGCTGGCTAGCAACAGCTTTCAGTGCTGGCACTTTTCATCTCTGAGCAATTGCTCGACGTTTGCAATTTCTCAGCTCGTGTCTACCGACGGAAAGAGAAGGACCGTGACGTTTGGTGGCTAGAGAAGCGCAAAGCCCCAGTGTTGCTGCGCCTGTGAAAGCGCTTCCAAGGAAGGGTGCTGGCTAGCAACAGCTTTCAGTGCTGGCACTTTTCTTCTCTGAGCAATTGCTCGACGTTTGCAATTTCTCACCTGAGCTCTCTTTAGAGTGCGCGAGAGGATGAGCAGAAGATGAGGTGGCTAGAGAAGCCCAGAGCCCCACTGTTCTTAGGCCTACAAAAGCGCTTCCAAGGAAGGGTGCTGGCTAGCAACAGCTTTCAGTGCTGGCACTTTTCATCTCTGAGCAATTGCTCGATGTTTGCAATTTCTCAACTCGTGTCTACGAGACGGAAAGAGAAGGACCGTGACGTTTGGTGCGTATAGAAGCGCAAAGCCCCAGTGTTACTGCGCCTGTGAAAGCGCTTCCAAGGAAGGGTGCTGGCTAGCAAGAGCTTTCAGTGCTGGCACTTTTCATCTCTGAGCAATTGCTCGACGTTTGCAATTTCTCAGCTCGTGTCTACTGACGGAAAGAGAAGGACCTTGACGTTTGGTGGGTAGAGAAGCGCAAAGCCCCAGTGTTGCTGCGCCTGTGAAAGCGCTTCCAAGGAAGGGTGCTGGCTAGCAACAGCTTTCAGTGCTGGCACTTTTCATCTCTGAGCAATTGCTCGACGTTTGCAATTTCTCACCTGAGCTCTCTTTAGAGTGCGCGAGAGGATGAGCAGAAGATTAGGTGGCTAGAGAAGCCCAGAGCCCCAGTGTTCTTAGGGCTACAAAAGCGCTTCCAAGGAAGGGTGCTGGCTAGCAACAGGTTTCAGTGCTGGCACTTTTCATCTCTGAGCAATTGCTGGACGTTTGCAATTTCTCAACTCGTGTCTACGAGACGGAAAGAGAATGACCGTGACGTTTGGTGCGTAGAGAAGCGCAAACCCCAGTGTTGCTGCACCTGTGAAAGCGCTTCCAAGGAAGGGTGCTGGCTAGCAAGAGCTTTCAGTGCTGGCACTTTTCATCTCTGAGCAATTGCTCGACGTTTGCAATTTCTCAGCTCGAGTCTACGAGACGGAAAGAGAATGACCGTGACGTTTGGTGCGTATAGAAGCGCAAAGCCCCAGTGTTACTGCGCCTGTGAAAGCGCTTCCAAGGAAGGGTGCTGGCTAGCAACAGCTTTCAGTGCTGGCACTTTTCATCTCTGAGCAATTGCTCGACGTTTGCAATTTCTCAGCTCGTGTCTACCGACGGAAAGAGAAGGACCGTGACGTTTGGTGGCTAGAGAAGCGCAAAGCCCCAGTGTTGCTGCGCCTGTGAAAGCGCTTCCAAGGAAGGGTGCTGGCTAGCAACAGCTTTCAGTGCTGGCACTTTTCTTCTCTGAGCAATTGCTCGACGTTTGCAATTTCTCACCTGAGCTCTCTTTAGAGTGCGCGAGAGGATGAGCAGAAGATGAGGTGGCTAGAGAAGCCCAGAGCCCCACTGTTCTTAGGCCTACAAAAGCGCTTCCAAGGAAGGGTGCTGGCTAGCAACAGCTTTCAGTGCTGGCACTTTTCATCTCTGAGCAATTGCTCGATGTTTGCAATTTCTCAACTCGTGTCTACGAGACGGAAAGAGAAGGACCGTGACGTTTGGTGCGTATAGAAGCGCAAAGCCCCAGTGTTACTGCGCCTGTGAAAGCGCTTCCAAGGAAGGGTGCTGGCTAGCAAGAGCTTTCAGTGCTGGCACTTTTCATCTCTGAGCAATTGCTCGACGTTTGCAATTTCTCAGCTCGTGTCTACTGACGGAAAGAGAAGGACCTTGACGTTTGGTGGGTAGAGAAGCGCAAAGCCCCAGTGTTGCTGCGCCTGTGAAAGCGCTTCCAAGGAAGGGTGCTGGCTAGCAACAGCTTTCAGTGCTGGCACTTTTCATCTCTGAGCAATTGCTCGACGTTTGCAATTTCTCACCTGAGCTCTCTTTAGAGTGCGCGAGAGGATGAGCAGAAGATTAGGTGGCTAGAGAAGCCCAGAGCCCCAGTGTTCTTAGGGCTACAAAAGCGCTTCCAAGGAAGGGTGCTGGCTAGCAAGAGCTTTCAGTGCTGGCACTTTTCATCTCTGAGCAATTGCTCGACGTTTGCAATTTCTCAGCTCGAGTCTACGAGACGGAAAGAGAATGACCGTGACGTTTGGTGCGTATAGAAGCGCAAAGCCCCAGTGTTACTGCGCCTGTGAAAGCGCTTCCAAGGAAGGGTGCTGGCTAGCAACAGCTTTCAGTGCTGGCACTTTTCATCTCTGAGCAATTGCTCGACGTTTGCAATTTCTCAGCTCGTGTCTACCGACGGAAAGAGAAGGACCGTGACGTTTGGTGGCTAGAGAAGCGCAAAGCCCCAGTGTTGCTGCGCCTGTGAAAGCGCTTCCAAGGAAGGGTGCTGGCTAGCAACAGCTTTCAGTGCTGGCACTTTTCTTCTCTGAGCAATTGCTCGACGTTTGCAATTTCTCACCTGAGCTCTCTTTAGAGTGCGCGAGAGGATGAGCAGAAGATGAGGTGGCTAGAGAAGCCCAGAGCCCCACTGTTCTTAGGCCTACAAAAGCGCTTCCAAGGAAGGGTGCTGGCTAGCAACAGCTTTCAGTGCTGGCACTTTTCATCTCTGAGCAATTGCTCGATGTTTGCAATTTCTCAACTCGTGTCTACGAGACGGAAAGAGAAGGACCGTGACGTTTGGTGCGTATAGAAGCGCAAAGCCCCAGTGTTACTGCGCCTGTGAAAGCGCTTCCAAGGAAGGGTGCTGGCTAGCAACAGCTTTCAGTGCTGGCACTTTTCATCTCTGAGCAATTGCTCGACGTTTGCAATTTCTCAGCTCGTGTCTACCGACGGAAAGAGAAGGACCGTGACGTTTGGTGGCTAGAGAAGCGCAAAGCCCCAGTGTTGCTGCGCCTGTGAAAGCGCTTCCAAGGAAGGGTGCTGGCTAGCAACAGCTTTCAGTGCTGGCACTTTTCTTCTCTGAGCAATTGCTCGACGTTTGCAATTTCTCACCTGAGCTCTCTTTAGAGTGCGCGAGAGGATGAGCAGAAGATGAGGTGGCTAGAGAAGCCCAGAGCCCCACTGTTCTTAGGCCTACAAAAGCGCTTCCAAGGAAGGGTGCTGGCTAGCAACAGCTTTCAGTGCTGGCACTTTTCATCTCTGAGCAATTGCTCGATGTTTGCAATTTCTCAACTCGTGTCTACGAGACGGAAAGAGAAGGACCGTGACGTTTGGTGCGTATAGAAGCGCAAAGCCCCAGTGTTACTGCGCCTGTGAAAGCGCTTCCAAGGAAGGGTGCTGGCTAGCAAGAGCTTTCAGTGCTGGCACTTTTCATCTCTGAGCAATTGCTCGACGTTTGCAATTTCTCACCTGAGCTCTCTTCAGAGTGCGCGAGAGGATGAGCAGAAGATGAGGTGGCTAAAGAAGCCCAGAGCCCCAGTGCTCTTAGGCCTACTAAAGCGCTTCCAAGGAAGGGTGCTGGCTAGCAAGAGCTTTCAATGCTGGCACTTTTCATCTCTGAGCAATTGCTCGACGTTTGCAATTTCTCAGCTCGTGTCTACGAGACGGAAAGAGAATGACCGTGACGTTTGGTGGCTAGAGAAGCGCAAAGCCCCAGTGTTACTGCGCCTGTAAAGCGCTTCCAAGGAAGGGTGCTGGCTAGCAAGAGCTTTCAGTGCTGGCACTTTTCATCTCTGAGCAATTGCTCGACGTTTGCAATTTCTCAGCTCGTGTCTACCGACGGAAAGAGAAGGACCGTGACGTTTGGTGCGTATAGAAGCGCAAAGCCCCAGTGTTGCTGCGCCTGTGAAAGCGCTTCCAAGGAAGGGTGCTGGCTAGCAACAGCTTTCAGTGCTGGCACTTTTCTTCTCTGAGCAATTGCTCGACGTTTGCAATTTCTCACCTGAGCTCTCTTTAGAGTGCGCGAGAGGATGAGCAGAAGATGAGGTGGCTAGACAAGCCCAGAGCCCCAGTGTTCTAAGGGCTACAAAAGCGCTTCCAAGGAAGGGTGCTGGCTAGCAACAGCTTTCAGTGCTGGCACTTTTCATCTCTGAGCAATTGCTCGACGTTTGCAATTTCTCAGCTTGTGTCTACGAGACGGAAAGAGAAGGACCGTGACGTTTGGTGGCTAGAGAAGCGCAAAGCCCCAGTGTTGCTGCGCCTGTGAAAGCGCTTCCAAGGAAGGGTGCTGGCTAGCAAGAGCTTTCAGTGCTGGCACTTTTCATCTCTGAGCAATTGCTCGACGTTTGCAATTTCTCAGCTCGTGTCTACTGACGGAAAGAGAAGGACCGTGACGTTTGGTGGGTAGAGAAGCGCAAAGCCCCAGTGTTACTGCGCCTGTGAAAGCGCTTCCAAGGAAGGGTGCTGGCTAGCAACAGCTTTCAGTGCTGGCACTTTTCATCTCTGAGCAATTGCTCGACGTTTGCAATTTCTCACCTGAGCTCTCTTTAGAGTGCGCGAGAGGATGAGCAGAAGCTTAGGTGGCTAGAGAAGCCCAGAGCCCCAGTGTTCTTAGGGCTACAAAAGCGCTTCCAAGGAAGGGTGCTGGCTAGCAACAGGTTTCAGTGCTGGCACTTTTCATCTCTGAGCAATTGCTCGACGTTTGCAATTTCTCAACTCGTGTCTACGAGACGGAAAGAGAATGACCGTGACGTTTGGTGCGTAGAGAAGCGCAAACCCCAGTGTTGCTGCACCTGTGAAAGCGCTTCCAAGGAAGGGTGCTGGCTAGCAAGAGCTTTCAGTGCTGGCACTTTTCATCTCTGAGCAATTGCTCGACGTTTGCAATTTCTCAGCTCGTGTCTACCGACGGAAATAGAAGGACCGTGACGTTTGGTGGCTAGAGAAGCGCAAAGCCCCAGTGTTGCTGCGCCTGTGAAAGCGCTTCCAAGGAAGGGTGCTGGCTAGCAACAGCTTTCAGTGCTGGCACTTTTCATCTCTGAGCAATTGCTCGACGTTTGCAATTTCTCACCTGAGCTCTCTTTAGAGTGCGCGAGAGGATGAGCAGAAGATTAGGTGGCTAGAGAAGCCCAGAGCCCCAGTGTTCTAAGGGCTACAAAAGCGCTTCCAAGGAAGGGTGCTGGCTAGCAACAGCTTTCAGTGCTGGCACTTTTCATCTCTGAGCAATTGCTCGAAGTTTGCAATTTCTCAGCTCGTGTCTACGAGACGGAAAGAGAAGGACCTTGACGTTTGGTGGCTAGAGAAGCGCAAAGCCCCAGTGTTGCTGCGCCTGTGAAAGCGCTTCCAAGGAAGGGTGCTGGCTAGCAACAGCTTTCAGTGCTGGCACTTTTCATCTCTGAGCAATTGCTCGACGTTTGCAATTTCTCACCTGAGCTCTCTTTAGAGTGCGCGAGAGGATGAGCAGAAGATTAGGTGGCTAGAGAAGCCCAGAGCCCCAGTGTTCTAAGGGCTACAAAAGCGCTTCCAAGGAAGGGTGCTGGCTAGCAACAGCTTCCAGTGCTGGCACTTTTCATCTCTGAGCAATTGCTCGACGTTTGCAATTTCTCAGCTCGTGTCTACGAGACGGAAAGAGAATGACAGTGACGTTTGGTGAGTAGAGAAGCGCAAAGCCCCAGTGTTGCTGCGCCTGTGAAAGCGCTTCCAAGGAAGGGTGCTGGCTAGCAACAGCTTTCAGTGCTGGCACTTTTCTTCTCTGAGCAATTGCTCGACGTTTGCAATTTCTCACCTGAGCTCTCTTTAGACTGCGCGAGAGGATGAGCAGAAGATGAGGTGGCTAGAGAAGCCCAGAGCCCCAGTGTTCTAAGGGCTACAAAAGAGCTTCCAAGGAAGGGTGCTGGCTAGCAACAGTTTTCAGTGCTGGCACTTTTCATCTCGGAGCAATTGCTCGACGTTTGCAATTTCTCAGCTCGAGTCTACGAGACGGAAAGAGAATGACCGTGACGTTTGGTGCGTATAGAAGCGCAAAGCCCCAGTGTTACTGCGCCTGTGAAAGCGCTTCCAAGGAAGGGTGCTGGCTAGCAACAGCTTTCAGTGCTGGCACTTTTCATCTCTGAGCAATTGCTCGACGTTTGCAATTTCTCAGCTCGTGTCTACCGACGGAAAGAGAAGGACCGTGACGTTTGGTGGCTAGAGAAGCGCAAAGCCCCAGTGTTGCTGCGCCTGTGAAAGCGCTTCCAAGGAAGGGTGCTGGCTAGCAACAGCTTTCAGTGCTGGCACTTTTCATCTCTGAGCAATTGCTCGACGTTTGCAATTTCTCACCTGAGCTCTCTTTAGAGTACGCGAGAGGATGAGCTGAAGATGAGGTGGCTAAAGAAGCCCAGAGCCCCAGTGTTCTTAGGCCTACAAAAGCGCTTCCAAGGAAGGGTGCTGGCTAGCAACAGCTTTCAGTGCTGGCACTTTTCATCTCTGAGCAATTGCTCGACGTTTGCAATTTCTCAGCTCGTGTCTACGAGACGGAAAGAGAAGGACCGTGACCTTTGGTGGCTAGAGAAGCGCAAAGCCCCAGTGTTGCTGCACCTGTGAAAGCGCTTCCAAGGAAGGGTGCTGGCTAGCAACAGCTTTCAGTGCTGGCACTTTTCATCTCTGAGCAATTGCTCGACGTTTGCAATTTCTCACCTGAGCTCTCTTTAGAGTGCGCAAGAGGATGAGCAGAAGATTAGGTGGCTAGAGAAGCCCAGAGCCCCAGTGTTCTTAGGCCTACAAAAGCGCTTCCAAGGAAGGGTGCTGGCTAGCAACAGCTTTCAGTGCTGGCACTTTTCATCTCTGAGCAATTGCTCGACGTTTGCAATTTCTCAGCTCGTGTCTACGAGACGGAAAGAGAAGGACCGTGACGTTTGGTGGCTAGAGAAGTGCAAAGCCCCAGTGTTGCTGCGCCTGTGAAAGCGCTTCCAAGGAAGGGTGCTGGCTAGCAAGAGCTTTCAGTGCTGGCACTTTTCATCTCTGAGCAATTGCTCGACGTTTGCAATTTCTCACCTGAGCTCTCTTCAGAGTGCGCGAGAGGATGAGCAGAAGATGAGGTGGCTAAAGAAGCCCAGAGCCCCAGTGCTCTTAGGCCTACTAAAGCGCTTCCAAGGAAGGGTGCTGGCTAGCAAGAGCTTTCAATGCTGGCACTTTTCATCTCTGAGCAATTGCTCGACGTTTGCAATTTCTCAGCTCGTGTCTACGAGACGGAAAGAGAAGGACCGTGACGTTTGGTGGCTAGAGAAGCGCAAAGCCCCAGTGTTACTGCGCCTGTAAAGCGCTTCCAAGGAAGGGTGCTGGCTAGCAAGAGCTTTCAGTGCTGGCACTTTTCATCTCTGAGCAATTGCTCGACGTTTGCAATTTCTCAGCTCGTGTCTACGAGACGGAAAGAGAATGACCGTGACGTTTGGTGCGTATAGAAGCGCAAAGCCCCAGTGTTGCTGCGCCTGTGAAAGCGCTTCCAAGGAAGGGTGCTGGCTAGCAACAGCTTTCAGTGCTGGCACTTTTCATCTCTGAGCAATTGCTCGACGTTTGCAATTTCTCACCTGAGCTCTCTTTAGAGTGCGCGAGAGGATGAGCAGAAGATGAGGTGGCTAGAGAAGCCCAGAGCCCCACTGTTCTTAGGCCTACAAAAGCGCTTCCAAGGAAGGGTGCTGGCTAGCAACAGCTTTCAGTGCTGGCACTTTTCATCTCTGAGCAATTGCTCGATGTTTGCAATTTCTCAACTCGTGTCTACGAGACGGAAAGAGAAGGACCGTGACGTTTGGTGCGTATACAAGCGCAAAGCCCCAGTGTTACTGCGCCTGTGAAAGCGCTTCCAAGGAAGGGTGCTGGCTAGCAAGAGCTTTCAGTGCTGGCACTTTTCATCTCTGAGCAATTGCTCGACGTTTGCAATTTCTCAGCTCGTGTCTACTGACGGAAAGAGAAGGACCTTGACGTTTGGTGGGTAGAGAAGCGCAAAGCCCCAGTGTTGCTGCGCCTGTGAAAGCGCTTCCAAGGAAGGGTGCTGGCTAGCAACAGCTTTCAGTGCTGGCACTTTTCATCTCTGAGCAATTGCTGGACGTTTGCAATTTCTCACCTGAGGTCTCTTTAGAGTGCGCGAGAGGATGAGCAGAAGATTAGGTGGCTAGAGAAGCCCAGAGCCCCAGTGTTCTTAGGCCTACAAAAGCGCTTCCAAGGAAGGGTGCTGGCTAGCAACAGGTTTCAGTGCTGGCACTTTTCATCTCTGAGCAATTGCTCGACGTTTGCAATTTCTCAACTCGTGTCTACGAGACGGAAAGAGAATGACAGTGACGTTTGGTGGGTAGAGAAGCGCAAAGCCCCAGTGTTGCTGTGCCTGTGAAAGCGCTTCCAAGGAAGGGTGCTGGCTAGCAACAGCTTTCAGTGCTGGCACTTTTCATCTCTGAGCAATTGCTCGACATTTGCAATTTCTCACCTGAGCTCTCTTTAGAGTGCGCGAGAGGATGAGCAGAAGATTAGGTGGCTAGAGAAGCCCAGAGCCCCAGTGTTCTTAGGCCTACAAAAGCGCTTCCAAGGAAGGGTGCTGGCTAGCAACAGCTTTCAGTGCTGGCACTTTTCATCTCTGAGCAATTGCTCGACGTTTGCAATTTCTCACCTGAGCTCTCTTTAGAGTGCGCGAGAGGATGAGGAGAAGATGAGGTGGCTAGAGAAGCCCAGAGCCCCAGTGTTCTAAGGGCTACAAAAGCGCTTCCAAGGAAGGGTGCTGGCTAGCAACAGCTTTCAGTGCTGGCACTTTTCATCTCTGAGCAATTGCTCGAAGTTTGCAATTTCTCAGCTCGTGTCTACGAGACGGAAAGAGAAGGACCTTGACGTTTGGTGGGTAGAGAAGCGCAAAGCCCCAGTGTTGCTGCGCCTGTGAAAGCGCTTCCAAGGAAGGGTGCTGGCTAGCAACAGCTTTCAGTGCTGGCACTTTTCATCTCTGAGCAATTGCTCGACGTTTGCAATTTCTCACCTGAGCTCTCTTTAGAGTGCGCGAGAGGATGAGCAGAAGATTATGTGGCTAGAGAAGCCCAGAGGCCCAGTGTTGTAAGGGCTACAAAAGCGCTTCCAAGGAAGGGTGCTGGCTAGCAACAGCTTCCAGTGCTGGCACTTTTCATCTCTGAGCAATTGCTCGACGTTTGCAATTTCTCAGCTCGTGTCTACGAGACGGAAAGAGAATGACAGTGACGTTTGGTGAGTAGAGAAGCGCAAAGCCCCAGTGTTGCTGCGCCTGTGAAAGCGCTTCCAAGGAAGGGTGCTGGCTAGCAACAGCTTTCAGTGCTGGCACTTTTCTTCTCTGAGCAATTGCTCGACGTTTGCAATTTCTCACCTGAGCTCTCTTTAGACTGCGCGAGAGGATGAGCAGAAGATGAGGTGGCTAGAGAAGCCCAGAGCCCCAGTGTTCTAAGGGCTACAAAAGAGCTTCCAAGGAAGGGTGCTGGCTAGCAACAGTTTTCAGTGCTGGCACTTTTCATCTCGGAGCAATTGCTCGACGTTTGCAATTTCTCAGCTCGAGTCTACGAGACGGAAAGAGAATGACCGTGACGTTTGGTGCGTATAGAAGCGCAAAGCCCCAGTGTTACTGCGCCTGTGAAAGCGCTTCCAAGGAAGGGTGCTGGCTAGCAAGAGCTTTCAGTGCTGGCACTTTTCATCTCTGAGCAATTGCTCGACGTTTGCAATTTCTCAGCTCGTGTCTACCGACGGAAAGAGAAGGACCTTGACGTTTGGTGGCTAGAGAAGCGCAAAGCCCCAGTGTTGCTGCGCCTGTGAAAGCGCTTCCAAGGAAGGGTGCTGGCTAGCAACAGCTTTCAGTGCTGGCACTTTTCATCTCTGAGCAATTGCTCGACGTTTGCAATTTCTCACCTGAGCTCTCTTTAGAGTACGCGAGAGGATGAGCTGAAGATGAGGTGGCTAAAGAAGCCCAGAGCCCCAGTGTTCTTAGGCCTACAAAAGCGCTTCCAAGGAAGGGTGCTGGCTAGCAACAGCTTTCAGTGCTGGCACTTTTCATCTCTGAGCAATTGCTCGACGTTTGCAATTTCTCAGCTCGTGTCTACGAGACGGAAAGAGAAGGACCGTGACGTTTGGTGGCTAGAGAAGCGCAAAGCCCCAGTGTTGCTGCACCTGTGAAAGCGCTTCCAAGGAAGGGTGCTGGCTAGCAACAGCTTTCAGTGCTGGCACTTTTCATCTCTGAGCAATTGCTCGACGTTTGCAATTTCTCACCTGAGCTCTCTTTAGAGTGCGCGAGAGGATGAGCAGAAGATTAGGTGGCTAGAGAAGCCCAGAGCCCCAGTGTTCTTAGGCCTACAAAAGCGCTTCCAAGGAAGGGTGCTGGCTAGCAACAGCTTTCAGTGCTGGCACTTTTCATCTCTGAGCAATTGCTCGACGTTTGCAATTTCTCAGCTCGTGTCTACGAGACGGAAAGAGAAGGACCGTGACGTTTGGTGGCTAGAGAAGTGCAAAGCCCCAGTGTTGCTGCGCCTGTGAAAGCGCTTCCAAGGAAGGGTGCTGGCTAGCAAGAGCTTTCAGTGCTGGCACTTTTCATCTCTGAGCAATTGCTCGACGTTTGCAATTTCTCACCTGAGCTCTCTTCAGAGTGCGCGAGAGGATGAGCAGAAGATGAGGTGGCTAAAGAAGCCCAGAGCCCCAGTGCTCTTAGGCCTACTAAAGCGCTTCCAAGGAAGGGTGCTGGCTAGCAAGAGCTTTCAATGCTGGCACTTTTCATCTCTGAGCAATTGCTCGACGTTTGCAATTTCTCAGCTCGTGTCTACGAGACGGAAAGAGAAGGACCGTGACGTTTGGTGGCTAGAGAAGCGCAAAGCCCCAGTGTTACTGCGCCTGTAAAGCGCTTCCAAGGAAGGGTGCTGGCTAGCAAGAGCTTTCAGTGCTGGCACTTTTCATCTCTGAGCAATTGCTCGACGTTTGCAATTTCTCAGCTCGTGTCTACCGACGGAAAGAGAATGACCGTGACGTTTGGTGCGTATAGAAGCGCAAAGCCCCAGTGTTGCTGCGCCTGTGAAAGCGCTTCCAAGGAAGGGTGCTGGCTAGCAACAGCTTTCAGTGCTGGCACTTTTCATCTCTGAGCAATTGCTGGACGTTTGCAATTTCTCACCTGAGCTCTCTTTAGAGTGCGCGCGAGGATGAGCAGAAGATGAGGTGGCTAGAGAAGCCCAGAGCCCCAGTGTTCTTAGGCCTACAAAAGCGCTTCCAAGGAAGGGTGCTGGCTAGCAACAGCTTTCAGTGCTGGCACTTTTCATCTCTGAGCAATTGCTCGATGTTTGCAATTTCTCAACTCGTGTCTACGAGACGGAAAGAGAAGGACCGTGACGTTTGGTGCGTATACAAGCGCAAAGCCCCAGTGTTACTGCGCCTGTGAAAGCGCTTCCAAGGAAGGGTGCTGGCTAGCAAGAGCTTTCAGTGCTGGCACTTTTCATCTCTGAGCAATTGCTCGACGTTTGCAATTTCTCAGCTCGTGTCTACTGACGGAAAGAGAAGGACCTTGACGTTTGGTGGGTAGAGAAGCGCAAAGCCCCAGTGTTGCTGCGCCTGTGAAAGCGCTTCCAAGGAAGGGTGCTGGCTAGCAACAGCTTTCAGTGCTGGCACTTTTCATCTCTGAGCAATTGCTGGACGTTTGCAATTTCTCACCTGAGGTCTCTTTAGAGTGCGCGAGAGGATGAGCAGAAGATTAGGTGGCTAGAGAAGCCCAGAGCCCCAGTGTTCTTAGGGCTACAAAAGCGCTTCCAAGGAAGGGTGCTGGCTAGCAACAGGTTTCAGTGCTGGCACTTTTCATCTCTGAGCAATTGCTCGACGTTTGCAATTTCTCAACTCGTGTCTACGAGACGGAAAGAGAATGACCGTGACGTTTGGTGGCTAGAGAAGCGCAAAGCCCCAGTGTTGCTGTGCCTGTGAAAGCGCTTCCAAGGAAGGGTGCTGGCTAGCAACAGCTTTCAGTGCTGGCACTTTTCATCTCTGAGCAATTGCTCGACGTTTGCAATTTCTCACCTGAGCTCTCTTTAGAGTGCGCGAGAGGATGAGCAGAAGATTAGGTGGCTAGAGAAGCCCAGAGCCCCAGTGTTCTTAGGCCTACAAAAGCGCTTCCAAGGAAGGGTGCTGGCTAGCAACAGCTTTCAGTGCTGGCACTTTTCATCTCTGAGCAATTGCTCGACGTTTGCAATTTCTCAGCTCGTGTCTACGAGACGGAAAGAGGATGACCGTGACGTTTGGTGCGTATAGAAGCGCAAAGCCCCAGTGTTACTGCGCCTGTGAAAGCGCTT
This sequence comes from Sarcoramphus papa, assembly GCA_037962945.1. Taxonomy (NCBI): domain Eukaryota; kingdom Metazoa; phylum Chordata; class Aves; order Accipitriformes; family Cathartidae; genus Sarcoramphus; species Sarcoramphus papa. The sequence goes on along the minus strand of JBBMRM010000093.1, from coordinate 2,856,705 downwards.
CCAAGGAAGGGTGCTGGCTAGCAAGAGCTTTCAGTGCTGGCACTTTTCATCTCTGAGCAATTGCTCGACGTTTGCAATTTCTCAGCTCGTGTCTACGAGACAGAAAGAGAAGGACTGTGACGTTTGGTGGGTAGAGAAGCACAAAGCCCCACTGTTACTGCGCCTGTGAAAGCGCTTCCAAGGAAGGGTGCTGGCTAGCAACAGCTTTCAGTGCTGGCACTTTTCATCTCTGGGCAATTGCTGGACGTTTGCAATTTCTCACCTGAGCTCTCTTTAGAGTGCGCAAGAGGATGAGCAGAAGATTAGGTGGCTAGAGAAGCCCAGAGCCCCAGTGTTCTTAGGCCTACAAAAGCGCTTCCAAGGAAGGGTGCTGGCTAGCAACAGCTTTCAGTGCTGGCACTTTTCATCTCTGAGCAATTGCTCGACATTTGTAATTTCTCAGCTCGTGTCTACGAGACGGAAAGAGAATGACAGTGACGTTTGGTGAGTAGAGAAGCGCAAAGCCCCAGTGTTGCTGCGCCTGTGAAAGCGCTTCCAAGGAAGGGTGCTGGCTAGCAACAGCTTTCAGTGCTGGCACTTTTCATCTCTGAGCAATTGCTGGACGTTTGCAATTTCTCACCTGAGCTCTCTTTAGAGTGCGCGCGAGGATGAGCAGAAGATGAGGTGGCTAGAGAAGCCCAGAGCCCCAGTGTTCTTAGGCCTACAAAAGCGCTTCCAAGGAAGGGTGCTGGCTAGCAACAGCTTTCAGTGCTGGCACTTTTCATCTCTGAGCAATTGCTCGATGTTTGCAATTTCTCAACTCGTGTCTACGAGACGGAAAGAGAAGGACCGTGACGTTTGGTGCGTATACAAGCGCAAAGCCCCAGTGTTACTGCGCCTGTGAAAGCGCTTCCAAGGAAGGGTGCTGGCTAGCAAGAGCTTTCAGTGCTGGCACTTTTCATCTCTGAGCAATTGCTCGACGTTTGCAATTTCTCAGCTCGTGTCTACTGACGGAAAGAGAAGGACCTTGACGTTTGGTGGGTAGAGAAGCGCAAAGCCCCAGTGTTGCTGCGCCTGTGAAAGCGCTTCCAAGGAAGGGTGCTGGCTAGCAACAGCTTTCAGTGCTGGCACTTTTCATCTCTGAGCAATTGCTGGACGTTTGCAATTTCTCACCTGAGGTCTCTTTAGAGTGCGCGAGAGGATGAGCAGAAGATTAGGTGGCTAGAGAAGCCCAGAGCCCCAGTGTTCTTAGGGCTACAAAAGCGCTTCCAAGGAAGGGTGCTGGCTAGCAACAGGTTTCAGTGCTGGCACTTTTCATCTCTGAGCAATTGCTCGACGTTTGCAATTTCTCAACTCGTGTCTACGAGACGGAAAGAGAATGACCGTGACGTTTGGTGGGTAGAGAAGCGCAAAGCCCCAGTGTTGCTGTGCCTGTGAAAGCGCTTCCAAGGAAGGGTGCTGGCTAGCAACAGCTTTCAGTGCTGGCACTTTTCATCTCTGAGCAATTGCTCGACGTTTGCAATTTCTCACCTGAGCTCTCTTTAGAGTGCGCGAGAGGATGAGCAGAAGATTAGGTGGCTAGAGAAGCCCAGAGCCCCAGTGTTCTTAGGCCTACAAAAGCGCTTCCAAGGAAGGGTGCTGGCTAGCAACAGCTTTCAGTGCTGGCACTTTTCATCTCTGAGCAATTGCTCGACGTTTGCAATTTCTCAGCTCGTGTCTACGAGACGGAAAGAGGATGACCGTGACGTTTGGTGCGTATAGAAGCGCAAAGCCCCAGTGTTACTGCGCCTGTGAAAGCGCTTCCAAGGAAGGGTGCTGGCTAGCAAGAGCTTTCAGTGCTGGCACTTTTCATCTCTGAGCAATTGCTCGACGTTTGCAATTTCTCAGCTCGTGTCTACGAGACAGAAAGAGAAGGACTGTGACGTTTGGTGGGTAGAGAAGCACAAAGCCCCACTGTTACTGCGCCTGTGAAAGCGCTTCCAAGGAAGGGTGCTGGCTAGCAACAGCTTTCAGTGCTGGCACTTTTCATCTCTGGGCAATTGCTGGACGTTTGCAATTTCTCACCTGAGCTCTCTTTAGAGTGCGCAAGAGGATGAGCAGAAGATTAGGTGGCTAGAGAAGCCCAGAGCCCCAGTGTTCTTAGGCCTACAAAAGCGCTTCCAAGGAAGGGTGCTGGCTAGCAACAGCTTTCAGTGCTGGCACTTTTCATCTCTGAGCAATTGCTCGACATTTGTAATTTCTCAGCTCGTGTCTACGAGACGGAAAGAGAATGACAGTGACGTTTGGTGAGTAGAGAAGCGCAAAGCCCCAGTGTTGCTGTGCCTGTGAAAGCGCTTCAAGGAAGGGTGCTGGCTAGCAAGAGCTTTCAGTGCTGGCACTTTTCATCTCTGAGCAATTGCTGGACGTTTGCAATTTCTCACCTGAGCTCTCTTTAGAGTGCGCGAGAGGATGAGCAGAAGCTTAGGTGGCTAGAGAAGCCCAGAGCCCCAGTGTTCTTAGGCCTACAAAAGCGCTTCCAAGGAAGGGTGCTGGCTAGCAACAGCTTTCAGTGCTGGCACTTTTCATCTCTGAGCAATTGCTCGACGTTTGCAATTTCTCAGCTCGTGACTACGAGACGGAAAGAGAAGGACCGTGACGTTTGGTGCGTATAGAAGCGCAAAGCCCCAGTGTTGCTGCGCCTGTGAAAGCGCTTCCAAGGAAGGGGGCTGGCTAGCAAGAGCTTTCAGTGCTGGCACTTTTCATCTCTGAGCAATTGCTCGACGTTTGCAATTTCTCAGCTCGTGTCTAGGAGACGGAAAGAGAATGACCGTGACGTTTGGTGGCTAGAGAAGCACAAAGCCCCACTGTTACTGCGCCTGTGAAAGCGCTTCCAAGGAAGGGTGCTGGCTAGCAACAGCTTTCAGTGCTGGCACTTCTCCTCTCTGAGCAATTGCTCGACGTTTGCAATTTCTCACCTGAGCTCTCTTTAGAGTGCGCGAGAGGATGAGCAGAAGATTAGGTGGCTAGAGAAGCCCAGAGCCCCAGTGTTCTAAGGGGTACAAAAGCGCTTCCAAGGAAGGGTGCTGGCTAGCAACAGCTTTCAGTGCTGGCACTTTTCATCTCTGAGCAATTGCTGGACGTTTGCAATTTCTCACCTGAGCTCTCTTTAGAGTGCGCGAGAGGATGAGCAGAAGCTTAGGTGGCTAGAGAAGCCCAGAGCCCCAGTGTTCTAAGGGCTACAAAAGCGCTTCCAAGGAAGGGTGCTGGCTAGCAACAGCTTTCAGTGCTGGCACTTTTCATCTCTGAGCAATTGCTCGACGTTTGCAATATCTCACCTGAGCTCTCTTTAGAGTGCGCGAGAGGATGAGCAGAAGATTAGGTGGCTAGAGAAGCCCAGAGCCCCAGTGTTCTTAGGCCTACAAAAGCGCTTCCAAGGAAGGGTGCTGGCTAGCAACAGCTTTCAGTGCTGGCACTTTTCATCTCTGAGCAATTGCTCGACGTTTGCAATTTCTCAGCTCGTGTCTATGAGACGGAAAGAGAATGACAGTGACGTTTGGTGGGTAGAGAAGCGCAAAGCCCCAGTGTTGCTGCGCCTGTGAAAGCGCTTCCAAGGAAGGGTGCTGGCTAGCAACAGCTTTCAGTGCTGGCACTTTTCATCTCTGAGCAATTGCTCGACGTTTGCAATTTCTCACCTGAGCTCTCTTTAGAGTGCGCGAGAGGATGAGCAGAAGATTAGGTGGCTAGAGAAGCCCAGAGCCCCAGTGTTCTTAGGCCTACAAAAGCGCTTCCAAGGAAGGGTGCTGGCTAGCAACAGCTTTCAGTGCTGGCACTTTTCATCTCTGAGCAATTGCTCGACGTTTGCAATTTCTCAGCTCGTGTCTACGAGACGGAAAGAGAAGGACCGTGACGTTTGGTGCGTATAGAAGCGCAAAGCCCCAGTGTTACTGCGCCTGTGAAAGCGCTTCCAAGGAAGGGTGCTGGCTAGCAAGAGCTTTCAGTGCTGGCACTTTTCATCTCTGAGCAATTGCTCGACGTTTGCAATTTCTCAGCTCGTGTCTACGAGACAGAAAGAGAAGGACTGTGACGTTTGGTGGCTAGAGAAGCACAAAGCCCCACTGTTACTGCGCCTGTGAAAGCGCTTCCAAGGAAGGGTGCTGGCTAGCAACAGCTTTCAGTGCTGGCACTTTTCATCTCTGGGCAATTGCTGGACGTTTGCAATTTCTCACCTGAGCTCTCTTTAGACTGCGCGAGAGGATGAGCAGAAGATTAGGTGGCTAGAGAAGCCCAGAGCCCCAGTGTTCTTAGGCCTACAAAAGCGCTTCCAAGGAAGGGTGCTGGCTAGCAAGAGCTTTCAGTGCTGGCACTTTTCATCTCTGAGCAATTGCTCGACATTTGCAATTTCTCAGCTCGTGTCTACGAGACGGAAAGAGAATGACCGTGACGTTTGGTGAGTAGAGAAGCGCAAAGCCCCAGTGTTGCTGTGCCTGTGAAAGCGCTTCAAGGAAGGGTGCTGGCTAGCAAGAGCTTTCAGTGCTGGCACTTTTCATCTCTGAGCAATTGCTCGACGTTTGCAATTTCTCACCTGAGCTCTCTTTAGAGTGCGCGAGAGGATGAGCAGAAGCTTAGGTGGCTAGAGAAGCCCAGAGCCCCAGTGTTCTTAGGCCTACAAAAGCGCTTCCAAGGAAGGGTGCTGGCTAGCAACAGCTTTCAGTGCTGGCACTTTTCATCTCTGAGCAATTGCTCGACGTTTGCAATTTCTCAGCTCGTGACTACGAGACGGAAAGAGAAGGACCGTGACGTTTGGTGCGTATAGAAGCGCAAAGCCCCAGTGTTGCTGCGCCTGTGAAAGCGCTTCCAAGGAAGGGGGCTGGCTAGCAAGAGCTTTCAGTGCTGGCACTTTTCATCTCTGAGCAATTGCTCGACGTTTGCAATTTCTCAGCTCGTGTCTAGGAGACGGAAAGAGAATGACCGTGACGTTTGGTGGCTAGAGAAGCGCAAAGCCCCACTGTTACTGCGCCTGTGAAAGCGCTTCCAAGGAAGGGTGCTGGCTAGCAACAGCTTTCAGTGCTGGCACTTTTCATCTCTGAGCAATTGCTCGACGTTTGCAATTTCTCACCTGAGCTCTCTTTAGAGTGCGCGAGAGGATGAGCAGAAGATTATGTGGCTAGAGAAGCCCAGAGGCCCAGTGTTGTAAGGGCTACAAAAGCGCTTCCAAGGAAGGGTGCTGGCTAGCAACAGCTTTCAGTGCTGGCACTTTTCATCTCTGAGCAATTGCTGGACGTTTGCAATTTCTCACCTGAGCTCTCTTTAGAGTGCGCAAGAGGATGAGCAGAAGCTTACGTGGCTAGAGAAGCCCAGAGCCCCAGTGTTCTTAGGCCTACAAAAGCGCTTCCAAGGAAGGGTGCTGGCTAGCAACAGCTTTCAGTGCTGGCACTTTTCCTCTCTGAGCAATTGCTCGACATTTGTAATTTCTCAGCTCGTGTCTACGAGACGGAAAGAGAATGACAGTGACGTTTGGTGAGTAGAGAAGCGCAAAGCCCCAGTGTTGCTGTGCCTGTGAAAGCGCTTCCAAGGAAGGGTGCTGGCTAGCAACAGCTTTCAGTGCTGGCACTTTTCATCTCTGAGCAATTGCTCGACGTTTGCAATTTCTCACCTGAGCTCTCTTTAGACTGCGCGAGAGGATGAGCAGAAGATTAGGTGGCTAGAGAAGCCCAGAGCCCCAGTGTTCTTAGGCCTACAAAAGCGCTTCCAAGGAAGGGTGCTGGCTAGCAACAGCTTTCAGTGCTGGCACTTTTCATCTCTGAGCAATTGCTCGACATTTGTAATTTCTCAGCTCGTGTCTACGAGACGGAAAGAGAATGACCGTGACGTTTGGTGGCTAGAGAAGCGCAAAGCCCCAGTGTTACTGCGCCTGTGAAAGCGCTTCCAAGGAAGGGGGCTGGCTAGCAACAGCTTTCAGTGCTGGCACTTTTCATCTCTGAGCAATTGCTCGACGTTTGCAATTTCTCAGCTCGTGTCTACAAGACAGAAAGAGAATGACCGTGGCATTTGGTGCGTATGGAAGCGCAAAGCCCCAGTGTTGCTGCGCCTGTGAAAGCGCTTCCAAGGAAGGGTGCTGGCTAGCAACAGCTTTCAGTGCTGGCACTTTTCATCTCTGAGCAATTGCTCGATGTTTGCAATTTCTCACCTGAGCTCTCTTTAGAGTGTGCGAGAGGATGAGCAGAAGATGAGGTGGCTAGAGAAGCCCAGAGCCCCAGTGTTCTAAGGGCTACAAAAGCGCTTCCAAGGAAGGGTGCTGGCTAGCAAGAGCTTTCAGTGCTGGCACTTTTCATCTCTGAGCAATTGCTCGACGTTTGCAATTTCTCAGCTCGTGTCTAGGAGACGGAAAGAGAATGACCGTGACGTTTGGTGGCTAGAGAAGCGCAAAGCCCCAGTGTTACTGCGCCTGTGAAAGCGCTTCCAAGGAAGGGTGCTGGCTAGCAACAGCTTTCAGTGCTGGCACTTCTCCTCTCTGAGCAATTGCTCGACGTTTGCAATTTCTCACCTGAGCTCTCTTTAGAGTGCGCGAGAGGATGAGCAGAAGATTAGGTGGCTAGAGAAGCCCAGAGCCCCAGTGTTCTAAGGGGTACAAAAGCGCTTCCAAGGAAGGGTGCTGGCTAGCAACAGCTTTCAGTGCTGGCACTTTTCCTCTCTGAGCAATTGCTGGACGTTTGCAATTTCTCACCTGAGCTCTCTTTAGAGTGCGCGAGAGGATGAGCAGAAGCTTAGGTGGCTAGAGAAGCCCAGAGCCCCAGTGTTCTAAGGGCTACAAAAGCGCTTCCAAGGAAGGGTGCTGGCTAGCAACAGCTTTCAGTGCTGGCACTTTTCATCTCTGAGCAATTGCTCGACGTTTGCAATTTCTCACCTGAGCTCTCTTTAGAGTGCGCGAGAGGATGAGCAGAAGATTAGGTGGCTAGAGAAGCCCAGAGCCCCAGTGTTCTTAGGGCTACAAAAGCGCTTCCAAGGAAGGGTGCTGGCTAGCAACAGCTTTCAGTGCTGGCACTTTTCATCTCTGAGCAATTGCTCGACGTTTGCAATTTCTCAGCTCGTGTCTACGAGACGGAAAGAGAAGGACCGTGACGTTTGGTGCGTATAGAAGCGCAAAGCCCCAGTGTTGCTGCGCCTGTGAAAGCGCTTCCAAGGAAGGGGGCTGGCTAGCAAGAGCTTTCAGTGCTGGCACTTTTCATCTCTGAGCAATTGCTCGACGTTTGCAATTTCTCAGCTCGTGTCTAGGAGACGGAAAGAGAATGACCGTGACGTTTGGTGGCTAGAGAAGCGCAAAGCCCCAGTGTTGCTGCGCCTGTGAAAGCGCTTCCAAGGAAGGGTGCTGGCTAGCAACAGCTTTCAGTGCTGGCACTTTTCATCTCTGAGCAATTGGTCAACGTTTGCAATTTCTCACCTGAGCTCTCTTTAGAGTGCGCAAGAGGATGAGCAGAAGATTAGGTGGCTAGAGAAGCCCAGAGCCCCAGTGTTCTAAGGGCTACAAAAGCGCTTCCAAGGAAGGGTGCTGGCTAGCAACAGCTTTCAGTGCTGGCACTTTTCATCTCTGAGCAATTGCTCGACGTTTGCAATTTCTCAGCTTGTGTCTACGAGACGGAAAGAGAAGGACCGTGACGTTTGGTGGCTAGAGAAGCGCAAAGCCCCAGTGTTGCTGTGCCTGTGAAAGCGCTTCCAAGGAAGGGTGCTGGCTAGCAAGAGCTTTCAGTGCTGGCACTTTTCATCTCTGAGCAATTGCTCGACGTTTGCAATTTCTCACCTGAGCTCTCTTTAGAGTGCGCGAGAGGATGAGCAGAAGATTAGGTGGCTAGAGAAGCCCAGAGCCCCAGTGTTCTTACGCCTACAAAAGCGCTTCCAAGGAAGGGTGCTGGCTAGCAACAGCTTCCAGTGCTGGCACTTTTCATCTCTGAGCAATTGCTTGACGTTTGTAATTTCTCAGCTCGTGTCTACGAGACGGAAAGAGAATGACAGTGACGTTTGGTGCGTATAGAAGCGCAAAGCCCCAGAGTTACTGCGCCTGTGAAAGCGCTTCCAAGGAAGGGGGCTGGCTAGCAACAGCTTTCAGTGCTGGCACTTTTCATCTCTGAGCAATTGCTCGACGTTTGTAATTTCTCAGCTCGTGTCTACGAGACGGAAAGAGAATGACAGTGACGTTTGGTGCGTAGAGAAGTGCAAAGGCCCAGTGTTGCTGCGCCTGTGAAAGCGCTTCCAAGGAAGGGGGCTGGCTAGCAACAGCTTTCAGTGCTGGCACTTTTCATCTCTGAGCAATTGCTCGACGTTTGCAATTTCTCAGCTCGTGTCTACGAGACGGAAAGAGAAGGACCGTGACGTTTGGTGCGTATAGAAGCGCAAAGCCCCAGTGTTACTGCGCCTGTGAAAGCGCTTCCAAGGAAGGGTGCTGGCTAGCAACAGCTTTCAGTGCTGGCACTTTTCATCTCTGAGCAATTGCTCGACGTTTGCAATTTCTCAGCTCGTGTCTACGAGACAGAAAGAGAATGACTGTGGCATTTGGTGCGTATAGAAGCGCAAAGCCCCAGTGTTACTGCGCCTGTGAAAGCGCTTCCAAGGAAGGGTGCTGGCTAGCAACAGCTTTCAGTGCTGGCGCTTTTCATCTCTGAGCAATTGCTCGACGTTTGCAATTTCTCACCTGAACTCTCTTTAGCGTGCGCGAGAGGATGAGCAGAAGATGAGGTGGCTAGAGAAGCCCAGAGGCCCAGTGTTGTAAGGGCTACAAAAGCGCTTCCAAGGAAGGGTGCTGGCTAGCAACAGCTTTCAGTGCTGGCACTTTTCATCTCTGAGCAATTGCTCGACGTTTGCAATTTCTCACCTGAGCTCTCTTTAGAGTGCGCAAGAGGATGAGCAGAAGCTTAGGTGGCTAGAGAAGCCCAGAGCCCCAGTGTTCTTAGGCCTACAAAAGCGCTTCCAAGGAAGGGTGCTGGCTAGCAACAGCTTTCAGTGCTGGCACTTTTCATCTCTGAGCAATTGCTCGACGTTTGCAATTTCTCAGCTCGTGTCTACGAGACGGAAAGAGAATGACAGTGACGTTTGGTGGCTAGAGAAGCGCAAAGCCCCAGTGTTGCTGTGCCTGTGAAAGCGCTTCCAAGGAAGGGTGCTGGCTAGCAAGAGCTTTCAGTGCTGCCACTTTTCATCTCTGAGCAATTGCTCAACGTTTGCAATTTCTCACCTGAGCTCTCTTTAGAGTGCGCGAGAGGATGAGCAGAAGATTAGGTGGCTAGAGAAGCCCAGAGGCCCAGTGTTCTAAGGGCTACAAAAGCGCTTCCAAGGAAGGGTGCTGGCTAGCAACAGCTTTCAGTGCTGGCACTTTTCATCTCTGAGCAATTGCTCGACGTTTGCAATTTCTCAGCTCGTGTCTACGAGACAGAAAGAGAAGGACCGTGACGTTTGGTGCGTATAGAAGCGCAAAGCCCCAGAGTTACTGCGCCTGTGAAAGCGCTTCCAAGGAAGGGGGCTGGCTAGCAACAGCTTTCAGTGCTGGCACTTTTCATCTCTGAGCAATTGCTCGACGTTTGTAATTTCTCAGCTCGTGTCTACGAGACGGAAAGAGAATGACAGTGACGTTTGGTGGCTAGAGAAGCGCAAAGGCCCAGTGTTGCTGCGCCTGTGAAAGCGCTTCCAAGGAAGGGTGCTGGCTAGCAACAGCTTTCAGTGCTGGCACTTTTCATCTCTGAGCAATTGCTCGACGTTTGCAATTTCTCAGCTCGTGTCTACGAGACGGAAAGAGAAGGACCGTGACGTTTGGTGCGTATAGAAGCGCAAAGCCCCAGTGTTACTGCGCCTGTGAAAGCGCTTCCAAGGAAGGGTGCTGGCTAGCAACAGCTTTCAGTGCTGGCACTTTTCATCTCTGAGCAATTGCTCGACGTTTGCAATTTCTCAGCTCGTGTCTACGAGACAGAAAGAGAATGACTGTGGCATTTGGTGCGTATAGAAGCGCAAAGCCCCAGTGTTACTGCGCCTGTGAAAGCGCTTCCAAGGAAGGGTGCTGGCTAGCAACAGCTTTCAGTGCTGGCGCTTTTCATCTCTGAGCAATTGCTCGACGTTTGCAATTTCTCACCTGAGCTCTCTTTAGCGTGCGCGAGAGGATGAGCAGAAGATGAGGTGGCTAGAGAAGCCCAGAGGCCCAGTGTTGTAAGGGCTACAAAAGCGCTTCCAAGGAAGGGTGCTGGCTAGCAAGAGCTTTCAGTGCTGGCACTTTTCATCTCTGAGCAATTGCTCGACGTTTGCAATTTCTCACCTGAGCTCTCTTTAGAGTGCGCAAGAGGATGAGCAGAAGCTTAGGTGGCTAGAGAAGCCCAGAGCCCCAGTGTTCTTAGGCCTACAAAAGCGCTTCCAAGGAAGGGTGCTGGCTAGCAACAGCTTTCAGTGCTGGCACTTTTCATCTCTGAGCAATTGCTCGACGTTTGCAATTTCTCAGCTCGTGTCTACGAGACGGAAAGAGAATGACAGTGACGTTTGGTGGCTAGAGAAGCGCAAAGCCCCAGTGTTGCTGTGCCTGTGAAAGCGCTTCCAAGGAAGGGTGCTGGCTAGCAAGAGCTTTCAGTGCTGCCACTTTTCATCTCTGAGCAATTGCTCGACGTTTGCAATTTCTCACCTGAGCTCTCTTTAGAGTGCGCGAGAGGATGAGCAGAAGATTAGGTGGCTAGAGAAGCCCAGAGGCCCAGTGTTCTAAGGGCTACAAAAGCGCTTCCAAGGAAGGGTGCTGGCTAGCAACAGCTTTCAGTGCTGGCACTTTTCATCTCTGAGCAATTGCTCGACGTTTGCAATTTCTCAGCTCGTGTCTACGAGACAGAAAGAGAAGGACCGTGACGTTTGGTGCGTATAGAAGCGCAAAGCCCCAGTGTTACTGCGCCTGTGAAAGCGCTTCCAAGGAAGGGTGCTGGCTAGCAACAGCTTTCAGTGCTGGCACTTTTCATCTCTGAGCAATTGCTCGACGTTTGCAATTTCTCAGCTCGTGTCTACGAGACGGAAAGAGAAGGACCGTGACGTTTGGTGGCTAGAGAAGCGCAAAGCCCCAGTGTTACTGCGCCTGAGAAAGCGCTTCCAAGGAAGGGTGCTGGCTAGCAACAGCTTTCAGTGCTGGCACTTTTCATCTCTGAGCAATTGCTGGACATTTGCAATTTCTCACCTGAGCTCTCTTTAGAGAGCGCGAGAGGATGAGCAGAAGATTACGTGGCTAGAGAAGCCCAGAGCCCCAGTGTTCTTAGGCCTACAAAAGCGCTTCCAAGGAAGGGTGCTGGCTAGCAACAGCTCCCAGTGCTGGCACTTTTAATCTCTGAGCAATTGCTCGACGTTTGCAATTTCTCAGCTCATGTCTAGGAGACGGAAAGAGAATGACCGTGACGTTTGGTGGCTAGAGAAGCGCAAAGCCCCAGTGTTGCTGCGCCTGTGAAAGCGCTTCCAAGGAAGGGTGCTGGCTAGCAACAGTTTTCAGTGCTGGCACTTTTCATCTCTGAGCAATTGCTCGACGTTTGCAATTTCTCACCTGAGCTCTCTTTAGAGTGCGCGAGAGGATGAGCAGAAGATGAGGTGGCTAGAGAAGCCCAGAGCCCCAGTGTTCTAAGGGCTACAAAAGAGCTTCCAAGGAAGGGTGCTGGCTAGCAACAGCTTTCAGTGCTGGCACTTTTCGTCTCTGAGCAATTGCTCGACGTTTGCAATCTCTCACCTGAGCTCTCTTTAGAGTGCGCGAGAGGATGAGCAGAAGATTAGGTGGCTAGAGAAGCCCAGAGCCCCAGTGTTCTTAGGGCTACAAAAGCGCTTCCAAGGAAGGGTGCTGGCTAGCAACAGCTTTCAGTGCTGGCACTTTTCATCTCTGAGCAATTGCTGGACGTTTGCAATTTCTCAGCTCGTGTCTACGAGACGGAAAGAGAAGGACCGTGACGTTTGGTGGGTAGAGAAGCGCAAAGCCGCAGTGTAACTGCGCCTGTGAAAGCGCTTCCAAGGAAGGGGGCTGGCTAGCAAAAGCTTTCAGTGCTGGCACTTTTCATCTCTGAGCAATTGCTCGACGTTTGCAGTTTCTCACCTGAGCTCTCTTTAGAGTGCGCGAGAGGATGAGCAGAAGATGAGGTGGCTAGAGAAGCCCAGAGCCCCAGTGTTCTTAGGCCTACAAAAGCGCTTCCAAGGAAGGGTGCTGGCTAGCAAGAGCTTTCAGTGCTGGCACTTTTCATCTCTGAGCAATTGCTCGACGTTTGCAATTTCTCACCTGAGCTCTCTTTAGCGTGCACGAGAGGATGAGCAGAAGATTAGGTGGCTAGAGAAGCCCAGAGCCCCAGTGTTGTAAGGGCTACAAAAGCGCTTCCAAGGAAGGGTGCTGGCTAGCAACAGTTTTCAGTGCTGGCACTTTTCATCTCTGAGCAATTGGTCGACGTTTGCAATTTCTCAGCTCGAGTCTACGAGACGGAAAGAGAATGACCGTGACGTTTGGTGCGTATAGAAGCGCAAAGCCCCAGTGTTACTGCGCCTGTGAAAGCGCTTCCAAGGAAGGGTGCTGGCTAGCAACAGCTTTCAGTGCTGGCACTTTTCATCTCTGAGCAATTGCTCGACGTTTGCAATTTCTCAGCTCGTGTCTACGAGACGGAAAGAGAAGGACCGTGATGTTTGGTGACTAGAGAAGTGCAAAGCCCCAGTGTTGCTGTGCCTGTGAAAGCGCTTCCAAGGAAGGGTGCTGGCTAGCAACAGCTTTCAGTGCTGGCACTTTTCATCTCTGAGCAATTGCTCGACGTTTGCAATTTCTCACCTGAGCTCTCTTCAGAGTGCGCGAGAGGATGAGCAGAAGATGAGGTGGCTAAAGAAGCCCAGAGCCCCAGTGCTCTTAGGCCTACTAAAGCGCTTCCAAGGAAGGGTGCTGGCTAGCAAGAGCTTTCAGTGCTGGCACTTTTCATCTCTGAGCAATTGCTCGACGTTTGCAATTTCTCAGCTCGTGTCTACCGACGGAAAGAGAAGGACCGTGACGTTTGGTGCGTATAGAAGCGCAAAGCCCCAGTGTTGCTGCGCCTGTGAAAGCGCTTCCAAGGAAGGGTGCTGGCTAGCAACAGCTTTCAGTGCTGGCACTTTTCTTCTCTGAGCAATTGCTCGACGTTTGCAATTTCTCACCTGAGCTCTCTTTAGAGTGCGCGAGAGGATGAGCAGAAGATGAGGTGGCTAGACAAGCCCAGAGCCCCAGTGTTCTAAGGGCTACAAAAGCGCTTCCAAGGAAGGGTGCTGGCTAGCAACAGCTTTCAGTGCTGGCACTTTTCATCTCTGAGCAATTGCTCGACGTTTGCAATTTCTCAGCTCATGTCTACGAGACGGAAAGAGAAGGACCGTGACGTTTGGTGCGTATAGAAGCGCAAAGCCCCAGTGTTGCTGCGCCTGTGAAAGCGCTTCCAAGGAAGGGTGCTGGCTAGCAAGAGCTTACAGTGCTGGCACTTTTCTTCTCTGAGCAATTGCTCGACGTTTGCAATTTCTCACCTGAGCTCTCTTTAGAGTGCGCGAGAGGATGAGCAGAAGATGAGGTGGCTAAAGAAGCCCAGAGCCCCAGTGTTCTTAGGCCTACAAAAGCGCTTCCAAGGAAGGGTGCTGGCTAGCAACAGCTTTCAGTGCTGGCACTTTTCATCTCTGAGCAATTGCTCGATGTTTGCAATTTCTCAACTCGTGTCTACGAGACGGAAAGAGAAGGACCGTGACGTTTGGTGCGTATAGAAGCGCAAAGCCCCAGTGTTACTGCGCCTGTGAAAGCGCTTCCAAGGAAGGGTGCTGGCTAGCAAGAGCTTTCAGTGCTGGCACTTTTCATCTCTGAGCAATTGCTCGACGTTTGCAATTTCTCAGCTCGTGTCTACTGACGGAAAGAGAAGGACCTTGACGTTTGGTGGCTAGAGAAGCGCAAAGCCCCAGTGTTGCTGCGCCTGTGAAAGCGCTTCCAAGGAAGGGTGCTGGCTAGCAACAGCTTTCAGTGCTGGCACTTTTCATCTCTGAGCAATTGCTCGACGTTTGCAATTTCTCACCTGAGCTCTCTTTAGAGTGCGCGAGAGGATGAGCAGAAGATTAGGTGGCTAGAGAAGCCCAGAGCCCCAGTGTTCTTAGGGCTACAAAAGCGCTTCCAAGGAAGGGTGCTGGCTAGCAACAGGTTTCAGTGCTGGCACTTTTCATCTCTGAGCAATTGCTGGACGTTTGCAATTTCTCAACTCGTGTCTACGAGACGGAAAGAGAATGACCGTGACGTTTGGTGCGTAGAGAAGCGCAAACCCCAGTGTTGCTGCACCTGTGAAAGCGCTTCCAAGGAAGGGTGCTGGCTAGCAAGAGCTTTCAGTGCTGGCACTTTTCATCTCTGAGCAATTGCTCGACGTTTGCAATTTCTCAGCTCGTGTCTACCGACGGAAATAGAAGGACCTTTGACGTTTGGTGGCTAGAGAAGCGCAAAGCCCCAGTGTTGCTGCGCCTGTGAAAGCGCTTCCAAGGAAGGGTGCTGGCTAGCAACAGCTTTCAGTGCTGGCACTTTTCATCTCTGAGCAATTGCTCGACGTTTGCAATTTCTCACCTGAGCTCTCTTTAGAGTGCGCGAGAGGATGAGCAGAAGATGAGGTGGCTAGAGAAGCCCAGAGCCCCAGTGTTCTTAGGCCTACAAAAGCGCTTCCAAGGAAGGGTGCTGGCTAGCAACAGCTTTCAGTGCTGGCACTTTTCATCTCGGAGCAATTGCTCGACGTTTGCAATTTCTCACCTGAGCTCTCTTCAGAGTGCGCGAGAGGATGAGCAGAAGATTAGGTGGCTAGAGAAGCCCAGAGCCCCAGTGTTCTAAGGGCTACAAAAGCGCTTCCAAGGAAGGGTGCTGGCTAGCAACAGCTTTCAGTGCTGGCACTTTTCATCTCTGAGCAATTGCTCGACGTTTGCAATTTCTCAACTCGTGTCTACGAGACGGAAAGAGAAGGACCGTGACGTTTGGTGGCTAGAGAAGCGCAAAGCCCCAGTGTTGCTGCGCCTGTGAAAGCACTTCCAAGGAAGGGTGCTGGCTAGCAACAGCTTTCAGTGCTGGCACTTTTCATCTCTGAGCAATTGCTCGACGTTTGCAATTTCTCACCTGAGCTCTCTTTAGCGTGCACGAGAGGATGAGCAGAAGATTAGGTGGCTAGAGAAGCCCAGAGCCCCAGTGTTCTAAGGGCTACAAAAGCGCTTCCAAGGAAGGGTGCTGGCTAGCAACAGTTTTCAGTGCTGGCACTTTTCATCTCTGAGCAATTGCTCGACGTTTGCAATTTCTCAGCTCGTGTCTACCGACGGAAAGAGAAGGACCGTGACGTTTGGTGGCTAGAGAAGTGCAAAGCCCCAGTGTTGCTGCGCCTGTGAAAGCGCTTCCAAGGAAGGGTGCTGGCTAGCAACAGCTTTCAGTGCTGGCACTTTTCATCTCTGAGCAATTGCTCGATGTTTGCAATTTCTCACCTGAGCTCTCTTTAGAGTGCGCGAGAGGATGAGCAGAAGATGAGGTGGCTAAAGAAGCCCAGAGCCCCAGTGTTCTTAGGCCTACAAAAGCGCTTCCAAGGAAGGGTGCTGGCTAGCAACAGCTTTCAGTGCTGGCACTTTTCATCTCTGAGCAATTGCTGGACGTTTGCAATTTCTCAGCTCGTGTCTACGAGACGGAAAGAGAAGGACCGTGACGTTTGGTGGCTAGAGAAGTGCAAAGCCCCAGTGTTGCTGTGCCTGTGAAAGCGCTTCCAAGGAAGGGTGCTGGCTAGCAAGAGCTTTCAGTGCTGGCACTTTTCATCTCTGAGCAATTGCTCGACGTTTGCAATTTCTCACCTGAGCTCTCTTCAGAGTGCGCGAGAGGATGAGCAGAAGATGAGGTGGCTAAAGAAGCCCAGAGCCCCAGTGCTCTTAGGCCTACTAAAGCGCTTCCAAGGAAGGGTGCTGGCTAGCAAGAGCTTTCAATGCTGGCACTTTTCATCTCTGAGCAATTGCTCGACGTTTGCAATTTCTCAGCTCGTGTCTACGAGACGGAAAGAGAATGACCGTGACGTTTGGTGGCTAGAGAAGCGCAAAGCCCCAGTGTTACTGCGCCTGTAAAGCGCTTCCAAGGAAGGGTGCTGGCTAGCAAGAGCTTTCAGTGCTGGCACTTTTCATCTCTGAGCAATTGCTCGACGTTTGCAATTTCTCAGCTCGTGTCTACCGACGGAAAGAGAAGGACCGTGACGTTTGGTGCGTATAGAAGCGCAAAGCCCCAGTGT
The DNA here is from genome assembly GCA_037962945.1 of Sarcoramphus papa. Classification (NCBI taxonomy): domain Eukaryota; kingdom Metazoa; phylum Chordata; class Aves; order Accipitriformes; family Cathartidae; genus Sarcoramphus; species Sarcoramphus papa. Next base: position 2,840,506 of record JBBMRM010000093.1, on the reverse strand, counting down.
TGCTGCGCCTGTGAAAGCGCTTCCAAGGAAGGGTGCTGGCTAGCAACAGCTTTCAGTGCTGGCACTTTTCTTCTCTGAGCAATTGCTCGACGTTTGCAATTTCTCACCTGAGCTCTCTTTAGAGTGCGCGAGAGGATGAGCAGAAGATGAGGTGGCTAGACAAGCCCAGAGCCCCAGTGTTCTAAGGGCTACAAAAGCGCTTCCAAGGAAGGGTGCTGGCTAGCAACAGCTTTCAGTGCTGGCACTTTTCATCTCTGAGCAATTGCTCGACGTTTGCAATTTCTCAGCTTGTGTCTACGAGACGGAAAGAGAAGGACCGTGACGTTTGGTGGCTAGAGAAGCGCAAAGCCCCAGTGTTGCTGCGCCTGTGAAAGCGCTTCCAAGGAAGGGTGCTGGCTAGCAAGAGCTTTCAGTGCTGGCACTTTTCATCTCTGAGCAATTGCTCGACGTTTGCAATTTCTCAGCTCGTGTCTACTGACGGAAAGAGAAGGACCTTGACGTTTGGTGGGTAGAGAAGCGCAACGCCCCAGTGTTGCTGCGCCTGTGAAAGCGCTTCCAAGGAAGGGTGCTGGCTAGCAACAGCTTTCAGTGCTGGCACTTTTCATCTCTGAGCAATTGCTCGACGTTTGCAATTTCTCACCTGAGCTCTCTTTAGAGTGCGCGAGAGGATGAGCAGAAGATTAGGTGGCTAGAGAAGCCCAGAGCCCCAGTGTTCTTAGGGCTACAAAAGCGCTTCCAAGGAAGGGTGCTGGCTAGCAACAGGTTTCAGTGCTGGCACTTTTCATCTCTGAGCAATTGCTGGACGTTTGCAATTTCTCAACTCGTGTCTACGAGACGGAAAGAGAATGACCGTGACGTTTGGTGCGTAGAGAAGCGCAAACCCCAGTGTTGCTGCACCTGTGAAAGCGCTTCCAAGGAAGGGTGCTGGCTAGCAAGAGCTTTCAGTGCTGGCACTTTTCATCTCTGAGCAATTGCTCGACGTTTGCAATTTCTCAGCTCGTGTCTACCGACGGAAATAGAAGGACCGTGACGTTTGGTGGCTAGAGAAGCGCAAAGCCCCAGTGTTGCTGCGCCTGTGAAAGCGCTTCCAAGGAAGGGTGCTGGCTAGCAACAGCTTTCAGTGCTGGCACTTTTCATCTCTGAGCAATTGCTCGACGTTTGCAATTTCTCACCTGAGCTCTCTTTAGAGTGCGCGAGAGGATGAGCAGAAGATTAGGTGGCTAGAGAAGCCCAGAGCCCCAGTGTTCTAAGGGCTACAAAAGCGCTTCCAAGGAAGGGTGCTGGCTAGCAACAGCTTTCAGTGCTGGCACTTTTCATCTCTGAGCAATTGCTCGATGTTTGCAATTTCTCAGCTCGTGTCTACGAGACGGAAAGAGAAGGACCGTGACGTTTGGTGGCTAGAGAAGCGCAAAGCCCCAGTGTTGCTGCGCCTGTGAAAGCGCTTCCAAGGAAGGGTGCTGGCTAGCAACAGCTTTCAGTGCTGGCACTTTTCATCTCTGAGCAATTGCTCGACGTTTGCAATTTCTCACCTGAGCTCTCTTTAGAGTGCGCGAGAGGATGAGCAGAAGATGAGGTGGCTAGAGAAGCCCAGAGCCCCAGTGTTCTTAGGCCTACAAAAGCGCTTCCAAGGAAGGGTGCTGGCTAGCAACAGCTTCCAGTGCTGGCACTTTTCATCTCTGAGCAATTGCTCGACGTTTGCAATTTCTCAGCTCGTGTCTACGAGACGGAAAGAGAATGACTGTGACGTTTGGTGGCTAGAGAAGCGCAAAGCCCCAGTGTTGCTGCGCCTGTGAAAGCGCTTCCAAGGAAGGGTGCTGGCTAGCAAGAGCTTTCAGTGCTGGCACTTTTCATCTCTGAGCAATTGCTGGACGTTTGCAATTTCTCACCTGAGCTCTCTTTAGACTGCGCGAGAGGATGAGCAGAAGATGAGGTGGCTAGAGAAGCCCAGAGCCCCAGTGTTCTAAGGGCTACAAAAGAGCTTCCAAGGAAGGGTGCTGGCTAGCAACAGTTTTCAGTGCTGGCACTTTTCATCTCTGAGCAATTGCTCGACGTTTGCAATTTCTCAGCTCGAGTCTACGAGACGGAAAGAGAATGACCGTGACGTTTGGTGCGTATAGAAGCGCAAAGCCCCAGTGTTACTGCGCCTGTGAAAGCGCTTCCAAGGAAGGGTGCTGGCTAGCAAGAGCTTTCAGTGCTGGCACTTTTCATCTCTGAGCAATTGCTCGACGTTTGCAATTTCTCAGCTCGTGTCTACCGACGGAAAGAGAAGGACCGTGACGTTTGGTGGCTAGAGAAGCGCAAAGCCCCAGTGTTGCTGCGCCTGTGAAAGCGCTTCCAAGGAAGGGTGCTGGCTAGCAACAGCTTTCAGTGCTGGCACTTTTCATCTCTGAGCAATTGCTCGACGTTTGCAATTTCTCACCTGAGCTCTCTTTAGAGTACGCGAGAGGATGAGCTGAAGATGAGGTGGCTAAAGAAGCCCAGAGCCCCAGTGTTCTTAGGCCTACAAAAGCGCTTCCAAGGAAGGGTGCTGGCTAGCAACAGCTTTCAGTGCTGGCACTTTTCATCTCTGAGCAATTGCTCGACGTTTGCAATTTCTCAGCTCGTGTCTACGAGACGGAAAGAGAAGGACCGTGACCTTTGGTGGCTAGAGAAGCGCAAAGCCCCAGTGTTGCTGTGCCTGTGAAAGCGCTTCCAAGGAAGGGTGCTGGCTAGCAACAGCTTTCAGTGCTGGCACTTTTCATCTCTGAGCAATTGCTCGACGTTTGCAATTTCTCACCTGAGCTCTCTTTAGAGTGCGCAAGAGGATGAGCAGAAGCTTAGGTGGCTAGAGAAGCCCAGAGCCCCAGTGTTCTTAGGGCTACAAAAGCGCTTCCAAGGAAGGGTGCTGGCTAGCAAGAGCTTTCAGTGCTGGCACTTTTCATCTCTGAGCAATTGCTCGACGTTTGCAATTTCTCAGCTCGTGTCTACGAGACGGAAAGAGAAGGACCGTGACGTTTGGTGGCTAGAGAAGTGCAAAGCCCCAGTGTTGCTGCGCCTGTGAAAGCGCTTCCAAGGAAGGGTGCTGGCTAGCAAGAGCTTTCAGTGCTGGCACTTTTCATCTCTGAGCAATTGCTCGACGTTTGCAATTTCTCACCTGAGCTCTCTTCAGAGTGCGCGAGAGGATGAGCAGAAGATGAGGTGGCTAGAGAAGCCCAGAGCCCCAGTGTTCTAAGGGCTACAAAAGCGCTTCCAAGGAAGGGTGCTGGCTAGCAACAGCTTTCAGTGCTGGCACTTTTCATCTCTGAGCAATTGCTCGACGTTTGCAATTTCTCAGCTCGTGTCTACGAGACGGAAAGAGAATGACCGTGACGTTTGGTGCGTATAGAAGCGCAAAGCCCCAGTGTTGCTGCGCCTGTGAAAGCGCTTCCAAGGAAGGGTGCTGGCTAGCAACAGCTTTCAGTGCTGGCACTTTTCTTCTCTGAGCAATTGCTCGACGTTTGCAATTTCTCACCTGAGCTCTCTTTAGAGTGCGCGAGAGGATGAGCAGAAGATGAGGTGGCTAGAGAAGCCCAGAGCCCCACTGTTCTTAGGCCTACAAAAGCGCTTCCAAGGAAGGGTGCTGGCTAGCAACAGCTTTCAGTGCTGGCACTTTTCATCTCTGAGCAATTGCTCGACGTTTGCAATTTCTCAGCTCGTGTCTACGAGACGGAAAGAGAAGGACCGTGACGTTTGGTGGGTAGAGAAGCGCAAAGCCCCAGTGTTACTGCGCCTGTGAAAGCGCTTCCAAGGAAGGGTGCTGGCTAGCAAGAGCTTTCAGTGCTGGCACTTTTCATCTCTGAGCAATTGCTGGACGTTTGCAATTTCTCAGCTCGTGTCTACTGACGGAAAGAGAAGGACCTTGACGTTTGGTGGGTAGAGAAGCGCAAAGCCCCAGTGTTGCTGCGCCTGTGAAAGCGCTTCCAAGGAAGGGTGCTGGCTAGCAACAGCTTTCAGTGCTGGCACTTTTCATCTCTGAGCAATTGCTCGACGTTTGCAATTTCTCACCTGAGCTCTCTTTAGAGTGCGCGAGAGGATGAGCAGAAGATTAGGTGGCTAGAGAAGCCCAGAGCCCCAGTGTTCTTAGGCCTACAAAAGCGCTTCCAAGGAAGGGTGCTGGCTAGCAACAGCTTTCAGTGCTGGCACTTTTCATCTCTGAGCAATTGCTCGACGTTTGCAATTTCTCAGCTCGTGTCTACGAGACGGAAAGAGAAGGACCGTGTCGTTTGGTGCGTATAGAAGCGCAAAGCCCCAGTGTTACTGCGCCTGTGAAAGCGCTTCCAAGGAAGGGTGCTGGCTAGCAAGAGCTTTCAGTGCTGGCACTTTTCATCTCTGAGCAATTGCTCGACGTTTGCAATTTCTCAGCTCGTGTCTACGAGACAGAAAGAGAAGGACTGTGACGTTTGGTGGCTAGAGAAGCACAAAGCCCCACTGTTACTGCGCCTGTGAAAGCGCTTCCAAGGAAGGGTGCTGGCTAGCAACAGCTTTCAGTGCTGGCACTTTTCATCTCTGGGCAATTGCTGGACGTTTGCAATTTCTCACCTGAGCTCTCTTTAGAGTGCGCAAGAGGATGAGCAGAAGCTTAGGTGGCTAGAGAAGCCCAGAGCCCCAGTGTTCTTAGGCCTACAAAAGCGCTTCCAAGGAAGGGTGCTGGCTAGCAACAGCTTTCAGTGCTGGCACTTTTCATCTCTGAGCAATTGCTCGACATTTGCAATTTCTCAGCTCGTGTCTACGAGACGGAAAGAGAATGACAGTGACGTTTGGTGAGTAGAGAAGCGCAAAGCCCCAGTGTTGCTGTGCCTGTGAAAGCGCTTCAAGGAAGGGTGCTGGCTAGCAAGAGCTTTCAGTGCTGGCACTTTTCATCTCTGAGCAATTGCTCGACGTTTGCAATTTCTCACCTGAGCTCTCTTTAGAGTGCGCGAGAGGATGAGCAGAAGATGAGGTGGCTAAAGAAGCCCAGAGCCCCAGTGCTCTTAGGCCTACAAAAGCGCTTCCAAGGAAGGGTGCTGGCTAGCAACAGCTTTCAATGCTGGCACTTTTCATCTCTGAGCAATTGCTCGACGTTTGCAATTTCTCAGCTCGTGTCTACGAGACGGAAAGAGAAGGACCGTGACGTTTGGTGGCTAGAGAAGCGCAAAGCCCCAGTGTTACTGCACCTGTAAAGCGCTTCCAAGGAAGGGTGCTGGCTAGCAAGAGCTTTCAGTGCTGGCACTTTTCATCTCTGAGCAATTGCTCGACGTTTGCAATTTCTCAGCTCGTGTCTACCGACGGAAAGAGAAGGACCGTGACGTTTGGTGCGTATAGAAGCGCAAAGCCCCAGTGTTGCTGCGCCTGTGAAAGCGCTTCCAAGGAAGGGTGCTGGCTAGCAACAGCTTTCAGTGCTGGCACTTTTCATCTCTGAGCAATTGCTGGACGTTTGCAATTTCTCACCTGAGCTCTCTTTAGAGTGCGCGAGAGGATGAGCAGAAGATGAGGTGGCTAGAGAAGCCCAGAGCCCCAGTGTTCTAAGGGCTACAAAAGCGCTTCCAAGGAAGGGTGCTGGCTAGCAACAGCTTTCAGTGCTGGCACTTTTCATCTCTGAGCAATTGATCGACGTTTGCAATTTCTCAGCTCGTGTCTACGAGACGGAAAGAGAATGACCGTGACGTTTGGTGCGTATAGAAGCGCAAAGCCCCAGTGTTGCTGCGCCTGTGAAAGCGCTTCCAAGGAAGGGTGCTGGCTAGCAACAGCTTTCAGTGCTGGCACTTTTCTTCTCTGAGCAATTGCTCGACGTTTGCAATTTCTCACCTGAGCTCTCTTTAGAGTGCGCGAGAGGATGAGCAGAAGATGAGGTGGCTAGAGAAGCCCAGAGCCCCAGTGTTCTTAGGCCTACAAAAGCGCTTCCAAGGAAGGGTGCTGGCTAGCAACAGCTTTCAGTGCTGGCACTTTTCATCTCTGAGCAATTGCTCGACGTTTGCAATTTCTCAGCTCGTGTCTACGAGACGGAAAGAGAAGGACCGTGACGTTTGGTGGGTAGAGAAGCGCAAAGCCCCAGTGTTACTGCGCCTGTGAAAGCGCTTCCAAGGAAGGGTGCTGGCTAGCAACAGCTTTCAGTGCTGGCACTTTTCATCTCTGAGCAATTGCTCGACGTTTGCAATTTCTCAGCTCGTGTCTACTGACGGAAAGAGAAGGACCTTGACGTTTGGTGGGTAGAGAAGCGCAAAGCCCCAGTGTTGCTGCGCCTGTGAAAGCGCTTCCAAGGAAGGGTGCTGGCTAGCAACAGCTTTCAGTGCTGGCACTTTTCATCTCTGAGCAATTGCTCGACGTTTGCAATTTCTCACCTGAGCTCTCTTTAGAGTGCGCGAGAGGATGAGCAGAAGATTAGGTGGCTAGAGAAGCCCAGAGGCCCAGTGTTCTTAGGCCTACAAAAGCGCTTCCAAGGAAGGGTGCTGGCTAGCAACAGCTTTCAGTGCTGGCACTTTTCATCTCTGAGCAATTGCTCGACGTTTGCAATTTCTCAGCTCGTGTCTACGAGACGGAAAGAGGATGACCGTGACGTTTGGTGCGTATAGAAGCGCAAAGCCCCAGTGTTACTGCGCCTGTGAAAGCGCTTCCAAGGAAGGGTGCTGGCTAGCAAGAGCTTTCAGTGCTGGCACTTTTCATCTCTGAGCAATTGCTCGACGTTTGCAATTTCTCAGCTCGTGTCTACGAGACAGAAAGAGAAGGACTGTGACGTTTGGTGGCTAGAGAAGCACAAAGCCCCACTGTTACTGCGCCTGTGAAAGCGCTTCCAAGGAAGGGTGCTGGCTAGCAACAGCTTTCAGTGCTGGCACTTTTCATCTCTGGGCAATTGCTGGACGTTTGCAATTTCTCACCTGAGCTCTCTTTAGAGTGCGCAAGAGGATGAGCAGAAGCTTAGGTGGCTAGAGAAGCCCAGAGCCCCAGTGTTCTTAGGCCTACAAAAGCGCTTCCAAGGAAGGGTGCTGGCTAGCAACAGCTTTCAGTGCTGGCACTTTTCATCTCTGAGCAATTGCTCGACATTTGCAATTTCTCAGCTCGTGTCTACGAGACGGAAAGAGAATGACAGTGACGTTTGGTGAGTAGAGAAGCGCAAAGCCCCAGTGTTGCTGTGCCTGTGAAAGCGCTTCAAGGAAGGGTGCTGGCTAGCAAGAGCTTTCAGTGCTGGCACTTTTCATCTCTGAGCAATTGCTGGACGTTTGCAATTTCTCACCTGAGCTCTCTTTAGAGTGCGCGAGAGGATGAGCAGAAGCTTAGGTGGCTAGAGAAGCCCAGAGCCCCAGTGTTCTTAGGCCTACAAAAGCGCTTCCAAGGAAGGGTGCTGGCTAGCAACAGCTTTCAGTGCTGGCACTTTTCATCTCTGAGCAATTGCTCGACGTTTGCAATTTCTCAGCTCGTGACTACGAGACGGAAAGAGAAGGACCGTGACGTTTGGTGCGTATAGAAGCGCAAAGCCCCAGTGTTGCTGCGCCTGTGAAAGCGCTTCCAAGGAAGGGTGCTGGCTAGCAAGAGCTTTCAGTGCTGGCACTTTTCATCTCTGAGCAATTGCTCGACGTTTGCAATTTCTCAGCTCGTGTCTAGGAGACGGAAAGAGAATGACCGTGACGTTTGGTGGCTAGAGAAGCGCAAAGCCCCACTGTTACTGCGCCTGTGAAAGCGCTTCCAAGGAAGGGTGCTGGCTAGCAAGAGCTTTCAGTGCTGGCACTTTTCATCTCTGAGCAATTGCTCGACGTTTGCAATTTCTCACCTGAGCTCTCTTTAGAGTGCGCGAGAGGATGAGCAGAAGATTATGTGGCTAGAGAAGCCCAGAGGCCCAGTGTTGTAAGGGCTACAAAAGCGCTTCCAAGGAAGGGTGCTGGCTAGCAACAGCTTTCAGTGCTGGCACTTTTCATCTCTGAGCAATTGCTGGACGTTTGCAATTTCTCACCTGAGCTCTCTTTAGAGTGCGCAAGAGGATGAGCAGAAGATTACGTGGCTAGAGAAGCCCAGAGCCCCAGTGTTCTTAGGCCTACAAAAGCGCTTCCAAGGAAGGGTGCTGGCTAGCAACAGCTTTCAGTGCTGGCACTTTTCCTCTCTGAGCAATTGCTCGACATTTGTAATTTCTCAGCTCGTGTCTACGAGACGGAAAGAGAATGACAGTGACGTTTGGTGAGTAGAGAAGCGCAAAGCCCCAGTGTTGCTGTGCCTGTGAAAGCGCTTCCAAGGAAGGGTGCTGGCTAGCAACAGCTTTCAGTGCTGGCACTTTTCATCTCTGAGCAATTGCTCGACGTTTGCAATTTCTCACCTGAGCTCTCTTTAGAGTGCGCGAGAGGATGAGCAGAAGATTAGGTGGCTAGAGAAGCCCAGAGCCCCAGTGTTCTTAGGCCTACAAAAGCGCTTCCAAGGAAGGGTGCTGGCTAGCAACAGCTTTCAGTGCTGGCACTTTTCATCTCGGAGCAATTGCTCGACATTTGTAATTTCTCAGCTCGTGTCTACGAGACGGAAAGAGAATGACCGTGACGTTTGGTGCGTATAGAAGCGCAAAGCCCCAGTGTTACTGCGCCTGTGAAAGCGCTTCCAAGGAAGGGTGCTGGCTAGCAACAGCTTTCAGTGCTGGCACTTTTCATCTCTGAGCAATTGCTCGACGTTTGCAATTTCTCAGCTCGTGTCTACAAGACAGAAAGAGAATGACCGTGGCATTTGGTGCGTATGGAAGCGCAAAGCCCCAGTGTTACTGCGCCTGTGAAAGCGCTTCCAAGGAAGGGTGCTGGCTAGCAACAGCTTTCAGTGCTGGCACTTTTCCTCTCTGAGCAATTGCTCGACGTTTGCAATTTCTCACCTGGGCTCTCTTTAGAGTGTGCGAGAGGATGAGCAGAAGATGAGGTGGCTAGAGAAGCCCAGAGCCCCAGTGTTCTTAGGCCTACAAAAGCGCTTCCAAGGAAGGGTGCTGGCTAGCAACAGCTTTCAGTGCTGGCACTTTTCATCTCTGAGCAATTGCTCGACGTTTGCAATTTCTCAGCTCGTGTCTAGGAGACGGAAAGAGAATGACCGTGACGTTTGGTGGGTAGAGAAGCGCAAAGCCCCAGTGTTACTGCGCCTGTGAAAGCGCTTCCAAGGAAGGGTGCTGGCTAGCAACAGCTTTCAGTGCTGGCACTTCTCCTCTCTGAGCCATTGCTCGACGTTTGCAATTTCTCACCTGAGCTCTCTTTAGAGTGCGCGAGAGGATGAGCAGAAGATTAGGTGGCTAGAGAAGCCCAGAGCCCCAGTGTTCTAAGGGGTACAAAAGCGCTTCCAAGGAAGGGTGCTGGCTAGCAACAGCTTTCAGTGCTGGCACTTTTCATCTCTGAGCAATTGCTGGACGTTTGCAATTTCTCACCTGAGCTCTCTTTAGAGTGCGCGAGAGGATGAGCAGAAGCTTAGGTGGCTAGAGAAGCCCAGAGCCCCAGTGTTCTAAGGGCTACAAAAGCGCTTCCAAGGAAGGGTGCTGGCTAGCAACAGCTTTCAGTGCTGGCACTTTTCATCTCTGAGCAATTGCTCGACGTTTGCAATTTCTCACCTGAGCTCTCTTTAGAGTGCGCGAGAGGATGAGCAGAAGATTAGGTGGCTAGAGAAGCCCAGAGCCCCAGTGTTCTTAGGCCTACAAAAGCGCTTCCAAGGAAGGGTGCTGGCTAGCAACAGCTTTCAGTGCTGGCACTTTTCATCTCTGAGCAATTGCTCGACGTTTGCAATTTCTCAGCTCGTGTCTACGAGACGGAAAGAGAATGACAGTGACGTTTGGTGAGTAGAGAAGCGCAAAGCCCCAGTGTTGCTGTGCCTGTGAAAGCGCTTCAAGGAAGGGTGCTGGCTAGCAAGAGCTTTCAGTGCTGGCACTTTTCATCTCTGAGCAATTGCTCGACGTTTGCAATTTCTCACCTGAGCTCTCTTTAGAGTGCGCGAGAGGATGAGCAGAAGCTTAGGTGGCTAGAGAAGCCCAGAGCCCCAGTGTTCTTAGGCCTACAAAAGCGCTTCCAAGGAAGGGTGCTGGCTAGCAACAGCTTTCAGTGCTGGCACTTTTCATCTCTGAGCAATTGCTCGACGTTTGCAATTTCTCAGCTCGTGACTACGAGACGGAAAGAGAAGGACCGTGACGTTTGGTGCGTATAGAAGCGCAAAGCCCCAGTGTTGCTGCGCCTGTGAAAGCGCTTCCAAGGAAGGGGGCTGGCTAGCAAGAGCTTTCAGTGCTGGCACTTTTCATCTCTGAGCAATTGCTCGACGTTTGCAATTTCTCAGCTCGTGTCTAGGAGACGGAAAGAGAATGACCGTGACGTTTGGTGGCTAGAGAAGCGCAAAGCCCCACTGTTACTGCGCCTGTGAAAGCGCTTCCAAGGAAGGGTGCTGGCTAGCAACAGCTTTCAGTGCTGGCACTTTTCATCTCTGAGCAATTGCTCGACGTTTGCAATTTCTCAGCTTGTGTCTACGAGACGGAAAGAGAAGGACCGTGACGTTTGGTGGCTAGAGAAGCGCAAAGCCCCAGTGTTGCTGTGCCTGTGAAAGCGCTTCCAAGGAAGGGTGCTGGCTAGCAAGAGCTTTCAGTGCTGGCACTTTTCATCTCTGAGCAATTGCTCGACGTTTGCAATTTCTCACCTGAGCTCTCTTTAGAGTGCGCGAGAGGATGAGGAGAAGATGAGGTGGCTAGAGAAGCCCAGAGCCCCAGTGTTCTTAGGCCTACAAAAGCGCTTCCAAGGAAGGGTGCTGGCTAGCAACAGCTTCCAGTGCTGGCACTTTTCATCTCTGAGCAATTGCTTGACGTTTGTAATTTCTCAGCTCGTGTCTACGAGACGGAAAGAGAATGACAGTGACGTTTGGTGCGTATAGAAGCGCAAAGCCCCAGAGTTACTGCGCCTGTGAAAGCGCTTCCAAGGAAGGGGGCTGGCTAGCAACAGCTTTCAGTGCTGGCACTTTTCATCTCTGAGCAATTGCTCGACGTTTGTAATTTCTCAGCTCGTGTCTACGAGACGGAAAGAGAATGACAGTGACGTTTGGTGCGTAGAGAAGTGCAAAGGCCCAGTGTTGCTGCGCCTGTGAAAGCGCTTCCAAGGAAGGGTGCTGGCTAGCAACAGCTTTCAGTGCTGGCACTTTTCATCTCTGAGCAATTGCTCGACGTTTGCAATTTCTCAGCTCGTGTCTACGAGACGGAAAGAGAAGGACCGTGACGTTTGGTGCGTATAGAAGCGCAAAACCCCAGTGTTACTGCGCCTGTGAAAGCGCTTCCAAGGAAGGGTGCTGGCTAGCAACAGCTTTCAGTGCTGGCACTTTTCATCTCTGAGCAATTGCTCGACGTTTGCAATTTCTCACCTGAGCTCTCTTTAGAGTGCGCGAGAGGATGAGCAGAAGATGAGGTGGCTAGAGAAGCCCAGAGGCCCAGTGTTGTAAGGGCTACAAAAGCGCTTCCAAGGAAGGGTGCTGGCTAGCAAGAGCTTTCAGTGCTGGCACTTTTCATCTCTGAGCAATTGCTCGACGTTTGCAATTTCTCACCTGAGCTCTCTTTAGAGTGCGCAAGAGGATGAGCAGAAGCTTAGGTGGCTAGAGAAGCCCAGAGCCCCAGTGTTCTTAGGCCTACAAAAGCGCTTCCAAGGAAGGGTGCTGGCTAGCAACAGCTTTCAGTGCTGGCACTTTTCATCTCTGAGCAATTGCTCGACGTTTGCAATTTCTCAGCTCGTGTCTACGAGACGGAAAGAGAATGACAGTGACGTTTGGTGGCTAGAGAAGCGCAAAGCCCCAGTGTTGCTGTGCCTGTGAAAGCGCTTCCAAGGAAGGGTGCTGGCTAGCAAGAGCTTTCAGTGCTGGCACTTTTCATCTCTGAGCAATTGCTCGACGTTTGCAATTTCTCACCTGAGCTCTCTTTAGAGTGCGCGAGAGGATGAGCAGAAGATTAGGTGGCTAGAGAAGCCCAGAGGCCCAGTGTTCTAAGGGCTACAAAAGCGCTTCCAAGGAAGGGTGCTGGCTAGCAACAGCTTTCAGTGCTGGCACTTTTCATCTCTGAGCAATTGCTCGACGTTTGCAATTTCTCAGCTCGTGTCTACGAGACAGAAAGAGAAGGACCGTGACGTTTGGTGCGTATAGAAGCGCAAAGCCCCAGTGTTACTGCGCCTGTGAAAGCGCTTCCAAGGAAGGGTGCTGGCTAGCAACAGCTTTCAGTGCTGGCACTTTTCATCTCTGAGCAATTGCTCGATGTTTGCAATTTCTCAGCTCGTGTCTACGAGACGGAAAGAGAAGGACCGTGACGTTTGGTGGCTAGAGAAGCGCAAAGCCCCAGTGTTACTGCGCCTGAGAAAGCGCTTCCAAGGAAGGGTGCTGGCTAGCAACAGCTTTCAGTGCTGGCACTTTTCATCTCTGAGCAATTGCTCGACGTTTGCAATTTCTCACCTGAGCTCTCTTTAGAGTGCGCGAGAGGATGAGCAGAAGCTTAGGTGGCTAGAGAAGCCCAGACCCCCAGTGTTCTTAGGCCTACAAAAGCGCTTCCAAGGAAGGGGGCTGGCTAGCAACAGCTTTCAGTGCTGGCACTTTTCATCTCTGAGCAATTGCTCGACGTTTGCAATTTCTCAGCTCGTGTCTACGAGACGGAAAGAGAATGACCGTGACGTTTGGTGGCTAGAGAAGCACAAAGCCCCAGTGTTACTGCGCCTGTGAAAGCGCTTCCAAGGAAGGGTGCTGGCTAGCAACAGCTTTCAGTGCTGGCACTTTTCCTCTCTGAGCAATTGCTCGATGTTTGCAATTTCTCACCTGAGCTCTCTTTAGCGTGCGCGAGAGGATGAGCAGAAGATTAGGTGGCTAGAGAAGCCCAGAGCCCCAGTGTTCTAAGGGCTACAAAAGCGCTTCCAAGGAAGGGTGCTGGCTAGCAACAGCTTTCAGTGCTGGCACTTTTCATCTCTGAGCAATTGCTCGACCTTTGCAATTTCTCACCTGAGCTCTCTTTAGAGTGTGCAAGAGGATGAGCAGAAGATTAGGTGGCTAGAGAAGCCCAGAGCCCCAGTGTTGTTAGGCCTACAAAAGCGCTTCCAAGGAAGGGTGCTGGCTAGCAACAGCTTTCAGTGCTGGCACTTTTCATCTCTGAGCAATTGCTGGACATTTGCAATTTCTCACCTGAGCTCTCTTTAGAGTGCGCGAGAGGATGAGCAGAAGATTACGTGGCTAGAGAAGCCCAGAGCCCCAGTGTTCTTAGGCCTACAAAAGCGCTTCCAAGGAAGGGTGCTGGCTAGCAACAGCTCCCAGTGCTGGCACTTTTAATCTCTGAGCAATTGCTCGATGTTTGCAATTTCTCAGCTCGTGTCTACGAGACGGAAAGAGAAGGACCGTGACGTTTGGTGGCTAGAGAAGCGCAAAGCCCCAGTGTTGCTGCGCCTGTGAAAGCGCTTCCAAGGAAGGGTGCTGGCTAGCAACAGCTTTCAGTGCTGGCACTTTTCATCTCTGAGCAATTGCTCGACGTTTGCAATTTCTCACCTGAGCTCTCTTTAGAGTGCGCGAGAGGATGAGCAGAAGATTAGGTGGCTAGAGAAGCCCAGAGCCCCAGTGTTCTAAGGGCTACAAAAGAGCTTCCAAGGAAGGGTGCTGGCTAGCAACAGCTTTCAGTGCTGGCACTTTTCGTCTCTGAGCAATTGCTCGACGTTTGCAATCTCTCACCTGAGCTCTCTTTAGAGTGCGCGAGAGGATGAGCAGAAGATTAGGTGGCTAGAGAAGCCCAGAGCCCCAGTGTTCTTAGGCCTACAAAAGCGCTTCCAAGGAAGGGTGCTGGCTAGCAACAGCTTTCAGTGCTGGCACTTTTCATCTCTGAGCAATTGCTGGACGTTTGCAATTTCTCAGCTCGTGTCTACGAGACGGAAAGAGAAGGACCGTGACGTTTGGTGGGTAGAGAAGCGCAAAGCCGCAGTGTAACTGCGCCTGTGAAAGCGCTTCCAAGGAAGGGGGCTGGCTAGCAAAAGCTTTCAGTGCTGGCACTTTTCATCTCTGAGCAATTGCTCGACGTTTGCAATTTCTCACCTGAGCTCTCTTTAGAGTGCGCGAGAGGATGAGCAGAAGATGAGGTGGCTAGAGAAGCCCAGAGCCCCAGTGTTCTTAGGCCTACAAAAGCGCTTCCAAGGAAGGGTGCTGGCTAGCAACAGCTTTCAGTGCTGGCACTTTTCATCTCGGAGCAATTGCTCGACGTTTGCAATTTCTCACCTGAGCTCTCTTCAGAGTGCGCAAGAGGATGAGCAGAAGATTAGGTGGCTAGAGAAGCCCAGAGCCCCAGTGTTCTAAGGGCTACAAAAGCGCTTCCAAGGAAGGGTGCTGGCTAGCAAGAGCTTTCAGTGCTGGCACTTTTCATCTCTGAGCAATTGCTCGACGTTTGCAATTTCTCAGCTCGTGTCTACGAGACGGAAAGAGAAGGACCGTGACGTTTGGTGGCTAGAGAAGCGCAAAGCCCCAGTGTTGCTGCGCCTGTGAAAGCACTTCCAAGGAAGGGTGCTGGCTAGCAACAGCTTTCAGTGCTGGCACTTTTCATCTCTGAGCAATTGCTCGACATTTGCAATTTCTCACCTGAGCTCTCTTTAGCGTGCACGAGAGGATGAGCAGAAGATGAGGTGGCTAGAGAAGCCCAGAGCCCCAGTGTTCTAAGGGCTACAAAAGCGCTTCCAAGGAAGGGTGCTGGCTAGCAACAGTTTTCAGTGCTGGCACTTTTCATCTCTGAGCAATTGCTCGACGTTTGCAATTTCTCAGCTCGAGTCTACGAGACGGAAAGAGAATGACCGTGACGTTTGGTGCGTATAGAAGCGCAAAGCCCCAGTGTTACTGCGCCTGTGAAAGCGCTTCCAAGGAAGGGTGCTGGCTAGCAACAGCTTTCAGTGCTGGCACTTTTCATCTCTGAGCAATTGCTCGACGTTTGCAATTTCTCAGCTCGTGTCTACCGACGGAAAGAGAAGGACCGTGACGTTTGGTGGGTAGAGAAGCGCAAAGCCCCAGTGTTGCTGCGCCTGTGAAAGCGCTTCCAAGGAAGGGTGCTGGCTAGCAACAGCTTTCAGTGCTGGCACTTTTCATCTCTGAGCAATTGCTCGACGTTTGCAATTTCTCACCTGAGCTCTCTTTAGAGTGCGCGAGAGGATGAGCTGAAGATGAGGTGGCTAAAGAAGCCCAGAGCCCCAGTGTTCTTAGGCCTACAAAAGCGCTTCCAAGGAAGGGTGCTGGCTAGCAACAGCTTTCAGTGCTGGCACTTTTCATCTCTGAGCAATTGCTCGACGTTTGCAATTTCTCAACTCGTGTCTACGAGACGGAAAGAGAAGGACCGTGACCTTTGGTGGCTAGAGAAGCGCAAAGCCCCAGTGTTGCTGTGCCTGTGAAAGCGCTTCCAAGGAAGGGTGCTGGCTAGCAAGAGCTTTCAGTGCTGGCACTTTTCATCTCTGAGCAATTGCTCGACGTTTGCAATTTCTCACCTGAGCTCTCTTTAGAGTGCGCAAGAGGATGAGCAGAAGATTAGGTGGCTAGAGAAGCCCAGAGCCCCAGTGTTCTTAGGCCTACAAAAGCGCTTCCAAGGAAGGGTGCTGGCTAGCAACAGCTTTCAGTGCTGGCACTTTTCATCTCTGAGCAATTGCTGGACGTTTGCAATTTCTCAGCTCGTGTCTACGAGACGGAAAGAGAAGGACCGTGACGTTTGGTGGCTAGAGAAGTGCAAAGCCCCAGTGTTGCTGTGCCTGTGAAAGCGCTTCCAAGGAAGGGTGCTGGCTAGCAAGAGCTTTCAGTGCTGGCACTTTTCATCTCTGAGCAATTGCTCGACGTTTGCAATTTCTCACCTGAGCTCTCTTCAGAGTGCGCGAGAGGATGAGCAGAAGATGAGGTGGCTAAAGAAGCCCAGAGCCCCAGTGCTCTTAGGCCTACTAAAGCGCTTCCAAGGAAGGGTGCTGGCTAGCAAGAGCTTTCAATGCTGGCACTTTTCATCTCTGAGCAATTGCTCGACGTTTGCAATTTCTCAGCTCGTGTCTACGAGACGGAAAGAGAAGGACCGTGACGTTTGGTGGCTAGAGAAGCGCAAAGCCCCAGTGTTACTGCGCCTGTAAAGCGCTTCCAAGGAAGGGTGCTGGCTAGCAAGAGCTTTCAGTGCTGGCACTTTTCATCTCTGAGCAATTGCTCGACGTTTGCAATTTCTCAGCTCGTGTCTACCGACGGAAAGAGAAGGACCGTGACGTTTGGTGCGTATAGAAGCGCAAAGCCCCAGTGTTGCTGCGCCTGTGAAAGCGCTTCCAAGGAAGGGTGCTGGCTAGCAACAGCTTTCAGTGCTGGCACTTTTCTTCTCTGAGCAATTGCTCGACGTTTGCAATTTCTCACCTGACCTCTCTTTAGAGTGCGCGAGAGGATGAGCAGAAGATGAGGTGGCTAGACAAGCCCAGAGCCCCAGTGTTCTAAGGGCTACAAAAGCGCTTCCAAGGAAGGGTGCTGGCTAGCAACAGCTTTCAGTGCTGGCACTTTTCATCTCTGAGCAATTGATCGACGTTTGCAATTTCTCAGCTCGTGTCTACGAGACGGAAAGAGAATGACTGTGACGTTTGGTGCGTATAGAAGCGCAAAGCCCCAGTGTTGCTGCGCCTGTGAAAGCGCTTCCAAGGAAGGGTGCTGGCTAGCAACAGCTTTCAGTGCTGGCACTTTTCTTCTCTGAGCAATTGCTCGACGTTTGCAATTTCTCACCTGAGCTCTCTTTAGAGTGCGCGAGAGGATGAGCAGAAGATGAGGTGGCTAGAGAAGCCCAGAGCCCCAGTGTTCTTAGGCCTACAAAAGCGCTTCCAAGGAAGGGTGCTGGCTAGCAACAGCTTTCAGTGCTGGCACTTTTCATCTCTGAGCAATTGCTCGATGTTTGCAATTTCTCAACTCGTGTCTACGAGACGGAAAGAGAAGGACCGTGACGTTTGGTGCGTATAGAAGCGCAAAGCCCCAGTGTTACTGCGCCTGTGAAAGCGCTTCCAAGGAAGGGTGCTGGCTAGCAACAGCTTTCAGTGCTGGCACTTTTCATCTCTGAGCAATTGCTCGACGTTTGCAATTTCTCAGCTCGTGTCTACTGACGGAAAGAGAAGGACCTTGACGTTTGGTGGGTAGAGAAGCGCAAAGCCCCAGTGTTGCTGCGCCTGTGAAAGCGCTTCCAAGGAAGGGTGCTGGCTAGCAACAGCTTTCAGTGCTGGCACTTTTCATCTCTGAGCAATTGCTCGACGTTTGCATTTTCTCACCTGAGCTCTCTTTAGAGTGCGCGAGAGGATGAGCAGAAGATTAGGTGGCTAGAGAAGCCCAGAGCCCCAGTGTTCTTAGGGCTACAAAAGCGCTTCCAAGGAAGGGTGCTGGCTAGCAACAGCTTTCAGTGCTGGCACTTTTCATCTCTGAGCAATTGCTGGACGTTTGCAATTTCTCAACTCGTGTCTACGAGACGGAAAGAGAATGACCGTGACGTTTGGTGCGTAGAGAAGCGCAAACCCCAGTGTTGCTGCACCTGTGAAAGCGCTTCCAAGGAAGGGTGCTGGCTAGCAAGAGCTTTCAGTGCTGGCACTTTTCATCTCTGAGCAATTGCTCGACGTTTGCAATTTCTCAGCTCGTGTCTACCGACGGAAATAGAAGGACCGTGACGTTTGGTGGCTAGAGAAGCGCAAAGCCCCAGTGTTGCTGCGCCTGTGAAAGCGCTTCCAAGGAAGGGTGCTGGCTAGCAACAGCTTTCAGTGCTGGCACTTTTCATCTCTGAGCAATTGCTCGACGTTTGCAATTTCTCACCTGAGCTCTCTTTAGAGTGCGCGAGAGGATGAGCAGAAGATTAGGTGGCTAGAGAAGCCCAGAGCCCCAGTGTTCTAAGGGCTACAAAAGCGCTTCCAAGGAAGGGTGCTGGCTAGCAACAGCTTTCAGTGCTGGCACTTTTCATCTCTGAGCAATTGCTCGATGTTTGCAATTTCTCAGCTCGTGTCTACGAGACGGAAAGAGAAGGACCGTGACGTTTGGTGGCTAGAGAAGCGCAAAGCCCCAGTGTTGCTGCGCCTGTGAAAGCGCTTCCAAGGAAGGGTGCTGGCTAGCAACAGCTTTCAGTGCTGGCACTTTTCATCTCTGAGCAATTGCTCGACGTTTGCAATTTCTCACCTGAGCTCTCTTTAGAGTGCGCGAGAGGATGAGCAGAAGATTAGGTGGCTAGAGAAGCCCAGAGCCCCAGTGTTCTTAGGCCTACAAAAGCGCTTCCAAGGAAGGGTGCTGGCTAGCAACAGCTTCCAGTGCTGGCACTTTTCATCTCTGAGCAATTGCTCGACGTTTGCAATTTCTCAGCTCGTGTCTACGAGACGGAAAGAGAAGGACCGTGACGTTTGGTGGCTAGAGAAGCGCAAAGCCCCAGTGTTGCTGCGCCTGTGAAAGCGCTTCCAAGGAAGGGTGCTGGCTAGCAAGAGCTTTCAGTGCTGGCACTTTTCATCTCTGAGCAATTGCTCGACGTTTGCAATTTCTCACCTGAGCTCTCTTTAGAGTGCGCGAGAGGATGAGCAGAAGATTAGGTGGCTAGAGAAGCCCAGAGCCCCAGTGTTCTTACGCCTACAAAAGCGCTTCCAAGGAAGGGTGCTGGCTAGCAACAGCTTCCAGTGCTGGCACTTTTCATCTCTGAGCAATTGCTTGACGTTTGTAATTTCTCAGCTCGTGTCTACGAGACGGAAAGAGAATGACAGTGACGTTTGGTGCGTATAGAAGCGCAAAGCCCCAGAGTTACTGCGCCTGTGAAAGCGCTTCCAAGGAAGGGGGCTGGCTAGCAACAGCTTTCAGTGCTGGCACTTTTCATCTCTGAGCAATTGCTCGACGTTTGTAATTTCTCAGCTCGTGTCTACGAGACGGAAAGAGAATGACAGTGACGTTTGGTGCGTAGAGAAGTGCAAAGGCCCAGTGTTGCTGCGCCTGTGAAAGCGCTTCCAAGGAAGGGTGCTGGCTAGCAACAGCTTTCAGTGCTGGCACTTTTCATCTCTGAGCAATTGCTCGACGTTTGCAATTTCTCAGCTCGTGTCTACGAGACGGAAAGAGAAGGACCGTGACGTTTGGTGCGTATAGAAGCGCAAAGCCCCAGTGTTACTGCGCCTGTGAAAGCGCTTCCAAGGAAGGGTGCTGGCTAGCAACAGCTTTCAGTGCTGGCACTTTTCATCTCTGAGCAATTGCTCGACGTTTGCAATTTCTCAGCTCGTGTCTACGAGACAGAAAGAGAATGACTGTGGCATTTGGTGCGTATAGAAGCGCAAAGCCCCAGTGTTACTGCGCCTGTGAAAGCGCTTCCAAGGAAGGGTGCTGGCTAGCAACAGCTTTCAGTGCTGGCGCTTTTCATCTCTGAGCAATTGCTCGACGTTTGCAATTTCTCACCTGAGCTCTCTTTAGCGTGCGCGAGAGGATGAGCAGAAGATGAGGTGGCTAGAGAAGCCCAGAGGCCCAGTGTTGTAAGGGCTACAAAAGCGCTTCCAAGGAAGGGTGCTGGCTAGCAAGAGCTTTCAGTGCTGGCACTTTTCATCTCTGAGCAATTGCTCGACGTTTGCAATTTCTCACCTGAGCTCTCTTTAGAGTGCGCAAGAGGATGAGCAGAAGCTTAGGTGGCTAGAGAAGCCCAGAGCCCCAGTGTTCTTAGGCCTACAAAAGCGCTTCCAAGGAAGGGTGCTGGCTAGCAACAGCTTTCAGTGCTGGCACTTTTCATCTCTGAGCAATTGCTCGACGTTTGCAATTTCTCAGCTCGTGTCTACGAGACGGAAAGAGAATGACAGTGACGTTTGGTGGCTAGAGAAGCGCAAAGCCCCAGTGTTGCTGTGCCTGTGAAAGCGCTTCCAAGGAAGGGGGCTGGCTAGCAAGAGCTTTCAGTGCTGCCACTTTTCATCTCTGAGCAATTGCTCGACGTTTGCAATTTCTCACCTGAGCTCTCTTTAGAGTGCGCGAGAGGATGAGCAGAAGATTAGGTGGCTAGAGAAGCCCAGAGGCCCAGTGTTCTAAGGGCTACAAAAGCGCTTCCAAGGAAGGGTGCTGGCTAGCAACAGCTTTCAGTGCTGGCACTTTTCATCTCTGAGCAATTGCTCGACGTTTGCAATTTCTCAGCTCGTGTCTACTGACGGAAAGAGAAGGACCTTGACGTTTGGTGGGTAGAGAAGCGCAAAGCCCCAGTGTTGCTGCGCCTGTGAAAGCGCTTCCAAGGAAGGGTGCTGGCTAGCAACAGCTTTCAGTGCTGGCGCTTTTCATCTCTGAGCAATTGCTCGACGTTTGCAATTTCTCACCTGAGCTCTCTTTAGCGTGCGCGAGAGGATGAGCAGAAGATGAGGTGGCTAGAGAAGCCCAGAGGCCCAGTGTTGTAAGGGCTACAAAAGCGCTTCCAAGGAAGGGTGCTGGCTAGCAAGAGCTTTCAGTGCTGGCACTTTTCATCTCTGAGCAATTGCTCGACGTTTGCAATTTCTCACCTGAGCTCTCTTTAGAGTGCGCAAGAGGATGAGCAGAAGCTTAGGTGGCTAGAGAAGCCCAGAGCCCCAGTGTTCTTAGGCCTACAAAAGCGCTTCCAAGGAAGGGTGCTGGCTAGCAACAGCTTTCAGTGCTGGCACTTTTCATCTCTGAGCAATTGCTCGACGTTTGCAATTTCTCAGCTCGTGTCTACGAGACGGAAAGAGAATGACAGTGACGTTTGGTGGGTAGAGAAGCGCAAAGCCCCAGTGTTGCTGTGCCTGTGAAAGCGCTTCCAAGGAAGGGGGCTGGCTAGCAAGAGCTTTCAGTGCTGGCACTTTTCATCTCTGAGCAATTGCTCGACGTTTGCAATTTCTCACCTGAGCTCTCTTTAGAGTGCGCGAGAGGATGAGCAGAAGATGAGGTGGCTAGAGAAGCCCAGAGGCCCAGTGTTCTAAGGGCTACAAAAGCGCTTCCAAGGAAGGGTGCTGGCTAGCAACAGCTTTCAGTGCTGGCACTTTTCATCTCTGAGCAATTGCTCGACGTTTGCAATTTCTCAGCTCGTGTCTACGAGACGGAAAGAGAAGGACCGTGACGTTTGGTGGCTAGAGAAGCGCAAAGCCCCAGTGTTACTGCGCCTGTGAAAGCGCTTCCAAGGAAGGGTGCTGGCTAGCAACAGCTTTCAGTGCTGGCACTTTTCATCTCTGAGCAATTGCTCGATGTTTGCAATTACTCAGCTCGTGTCTACGAGACGGAAAGAGAAGGACCGTGACGTTTGGTGGCTAGAGAAGCGCAAAGCCCCAGTGTTACTGCGCCTGAGAAAGCGCTTCCAAGGAAGGGTGCTGGCTAGCAACAGCTTTCAGTGCTGGCACTTTTCATCTCTGAGCAATTGCTCGACGTTTGCAATTTCTCACCTGAGCTCTCTTTAGAGTGCGCGAGAGGATGAGCAGAAGCTTAGGTGGCTAGAGAAGCCCAGACCCCCAGTGTTCTTAGGCCTACAAAAGCGCTTCCAAGGAAGGGGGCTGGCTAGCAACAGCTTTCAGTGCTGGCACTTTTCATCTCTGAGCAATTGCTCGACGTTTGCAATTTCTCAGCTCGTGTCTACGAGACAGAAAGAGAAGGACCGTGACGTTTGGTGGCTAGAGAAGCGCAAAGCCCCAGTGTTACTGCGCCTGTGAAAGCGCTTCCAAGGAAGGGTGCTGGCTAGCAACAGCTTTCAGTGCTGGCACTTTTCATCTCTGAGCAATTGCTCGATGTTTGCAATTTCTCACCTGAGCTCTCTTTAGCGTGCGCGAGAGGATGAGCAGAAGATTAGGTGGCTAGAGAAGCCCAGAGCCCCAGTGTTCTAAGGGCTACAAAAGCGCTTCCAAGGAAGGGTGCTGGCTAGCAACAGCTTTCAGTGCTGGCACTTTTCATCTCTGAGCAATTGCTCGACCTTTGCAATTTCTCACCTGAGCTCTCTTTAGAGTGTGCAAGAGGATGAGCAGAAGATTAGGTGGCTAGAGAAGCCCAGAGCCCCAGTGTTGTTAGGCCTACAAAAGCGCTTCCAAGGAAGGGTGCTGGCTAGCAACAGCTTTCAGTGCTGGCACTTTTCATCTCTGAGCAATTGCTCGACTTTTGCAATTTCTCACCTGAGCTCTCTTTAGAGTGCGCGAGAGGATGAGCAGAAGATTACGTGGCTAGAGAAGCCCAGAGCCCCAGTGTTCTTAGGCCTACAAAAGCGCTTCCAAGGAAGGGTGCTGGCTAGCAACAGCTCCCAGTGCTGGCACTTTTAATCTCTGAGCAATTGCTCGACGTTTGCAATTTCTCAGCTCATGTCTAGGAGACGGAAAGAGAATGACCGTGACGTTTGATGCGTATAGAAGCGCAAAGCCCCAGTGTTGCTGCGCCTGTGAAAGCGCTTCCAAGGAAGGGTGCTGGCTAGCAACAGTTTTCAGTGCTGGCACTTTTCATCTCTGAGCAATTGCTCGACGTTTGCAATTTCTCACCTGAGCTCTCTTTAGAGTGCGCGAGAGGATGAGCAGAAGATGAGGTGGCTAGAGAAGCCCAGAGCCCCAGTGTTCTAAGGGCTACAAAAGAGCTTCCAAGGAAGGGTGCTGGCTAGCAACAGCTTCCAGTGCTGGCACTTTTCGTCTCTGAGCAATTGCTCGACGTTTGCAATCTCTCACCTGAGCTCTCTTTAGAGTGCGCGAGAGGATGAGCAGAAGATTACGTGGCTAGAGAAGCCCAGAGCCCCAGTGTTCTTAGGCCTACAAAAGCGCTTCCAAGGAAGGGTGCTGGCTAGCAACAGCTCCCAGTGCTGGCACTTTTCATCTCTGAGCAATTGCTGGACGTTTGCAATTTCTCAGCTCGTGTCTACGAGACGGAAAGAGAAGGACCGTGACGTTTGGTGGGTAGAGAAGCGCAAAGCCGCAGTGTAACTGCGCCTGTGAAAGCGCTTCCAAGGAAGGGGGCTGGCTAGCAAAAGCTTTCAGTGCTGGCACTTTTCATCTCTGAGCAATTGCTCGACGTTTGCAATTTCTCACCTGAGCTCTCTTTAGAGTGCGCGAGAGGATGAGCAGAAGATGAGGTGGCTAGAGAAGCCCAGAGCCCCAGTGTTCTTAGGCCTACAAAAGCGCTTCCAAGGAAGGGTGCTGGCTAGCAACAGCTTTCAGTGCTGGCACTTTTCATCTCGGAGCAATTGCTCGACGTTTGCAATTTCTCACCTGAGCTCTCTTCAGAGTGCGCAAGAGGATGAGCAGAAGATTAGGTGGCTAGAGAAGCCCAGAGCCCCAGTGTTCTAAGGGCTACAAAAGCGCTTCCAAGGAAGGGTGCTGGCTAGCAACAGCTTTCAGTGCTGGCACTTTTCATCTCTGAGCAATTGCTCGACGTTTGCAATTTCTCAGCTCGTGTCTACGAGACGGAAAGAGAAGGACCGTGACGTTTGGTGGCTAGAGAAGCGCAAAGCCCCAGTGTTGCTGCGCCTGTGAAAGCACTTCCAAGGAAGGGTGCTGGCTAGCAACAGCTTTCAGTGCTGGCATTTTTCATCTCTGAGCAATTGCTCGACATTTGCAATTTCTCACCTGAGCTCTCTTTAGCGTGCACGAGAGGATGAGCAGAAGATTAGGTGGCTAGAGAAGCCCAGAGCCCCAGTGTTCTAAGGGCTACAAAAGCGCTTCCAAGGAAGGGTGCTGGCTAGCAACAGTTTTCAGTGCTGGCACTTTTCATCTCTGAGCAATTGCTCGACGTTTGCAATTTCTCAGCTCGAGTCTACGAGACGGAAAGAGAATGACCGTGACGTTTGGTGCGTATAGAAGCGCAAAGCCCCAGTGTTACTGTGCCTGTGAAAGCGCTTCCAAGGAAGGGTGCTGGCTAGCAACAGCTTTCAGTGCTGGCACTTTTCATCTCTGAGCAATTGCTCGACGTTTGCAATTTCTCAGCTCGTGTCTACCGACGGAAAGAGAAGGACCGTGACGTTTGGTGGCGAGAGAAGTGCAAAGCCCCAGTGTTGCTGCGCCTGTGAAAGCGCTTCCAAGGAAGGGTGCTGGCTAGCAACAGCTTTCAGTGCTGGCACTTTTCATCTCTGAGCAATTGCTCGACGTTTGCAATTTCTCACCTGAGCTCTCTTTAGAGTGCGCGAGAGGATGAGCTGAAGATGAGGTGGCTAAAGAAGCCCAGAGCCCCAGTGTTATAAGGGCTACAAAAGCGCTTCCAAGGAAGGGTGCTGGCTAGCAACAGCTTTCAGTGCTGGCACTTTTCATCTCTGAGCAATTGCTCGACGTTTGCAATTTCTCAACTCGTGTCTACGAGACGGAAAGAGAAGGACCGTGACCTTTGGTGGCTAGAGAAGCGCAAAGCCCCAGTGTTGCTGTGCCTGTGAAAGCGCTTCCAAGGAAGGGTGCTGGCTAGCAACAGCTTTCAGTGCTGGCACTTTTCATCTCTGAGCAATTGCTCGACGTTTGCAATTTCTCACCTGAGCTCTCTTTAGAGTGCGCAAGAGGATGAGCAGAAGATTAGGTGGCTAGAGAAGCCCAGAGCCCCAGTGTTCTTAGGCCTACAAAAGCGCTTCCAAGGAAGGGTGCTGGCTAGCAACAGCTTTCAGTGCTGGCACTTTTCATCTCTGAGCAATTGCTGGACGTTTGCAATTTCTCAGCTCGTGTCTACGAGACGGAAAGAGAAGGACCGTGACGTTTGGTGGCTAGAGAAGTGCAAAGCCCCAGTGTTGCTGTGCCTGTGAAAGCGCTTCCAAGGAAGGGTGCTGGCTAGCAAGAGCTTTCAGTGCTGGCACTTTTCATCTCTGAGCAATTGCTCGACGTTTGCAATTTCTCAGCTCGTGTCTACCGACGGAAAGAGAAGGACCGTGACGTTTGGTGCGTATAGAAGCGCAAAGCCCCAGTGTTGCTGCGCCTGTGAAAGCGCTTCCAAGGAAGGGTGCTGGCTAGCAAGAGCTTTCAGTGCTGGCACTTTTCTTCTCTGAGCAATTGCTCGACGTTTGCAATTTCTCACCTGAGCTCTCTTTAGAGTGCGCGAGAGGATGAGCAGAAGATGAGGTGGCTAGAGAAGCCCAGAGCCCCACTGTTCTTAGGCCTACAAAAGCGCTTCCAAGGAAGGGTGCTGGCTAGCAACAGGTTTCAGTGCTGGCACTTTTCATCTCTGAGCAATTGCTCGATGTTTGCAATTTCTCAACTCGTGTCTACGAGACGGAAAGAGAAGGACCGTGACGTTTGGTGCGTATAGAAGCGCAAAGCCCCAGTGTTACTGCGCCTGTAAAGCGCTTCCAAGGAAGGGTGCTGGCTAGCAAGAGCTTTCAGTGCTGGCACTTTTCATCTCTGAGCAATTGCTCGACGTTTGCAATTTCTCAGCTCGTGTCTACCGACGGAAAGAGAAGGACCGTGACGTTTGGTGCGTATAGAAGCGCAAAGCCCCAGTGTTGCTGTGCCTGTGAAAGCGCTTCCAAGGAAGGGTGCTGGCTAGCAACAGCTTTCAGTGCTGGCACTTTTCTTCTCTGAGCAATTGCTCGACGTTTGCAATTTCTCACCTGACCTCTCTTTAGAGTGCGCGAGAGGATGAGCAGAAGATGAGGTGGCTAGACAAGCCCAGAGCCCCAGTGTTCTAAGGGCTACAAAAGCGCTTCCAAGGAAGGGTGCTGGCTAGCAAGAGCTTTCAGTGCTGGCACTTTTCATCTCTGAGCAATTGCTCGACGTTTGCAATTTCTCAGCTCGTGTCTACGAGACGGAAAGAGAATGACTGTGACGTTTGGTGCGTATAGAAGCGCAAAGCCCCAGTGTTGCTGCGCCTGTGAAAGCGCTTCCAAGGAAGGGTGCTGGCTAGCAACAGCTTTCAGTGCTGGCACTTTTCTTCTCTGAGCAATTGCTCGACGTTTGCAATTTCTCACCTGAGCTCTCTTTAGAGTGCGCGAGAGGATGAGCAGAAGATGAGGTGGCTAGAGAAGCCCAGAGCCCCACTGTTCTTAGGCCTACAAAAGCGCTTCCAAGGAAGGGTGCTGGCTAGCAACAGCTTTCAGTGCTGGCACTTTTCATCTCTGAGCAATTGCTCGATGTTTGCAATTTCTCAGCTCGTGTCTACGAGACGGAAAGAGAAGGACCGTGACGTTTGGTGCGTATAGAAGCGCAAAGCCCCAGTGTTACTGCGCCTGTGAAAGCGCTTCCAAGGAAGGGTGCTGGCTAGCAACAGCTTTCAGTGCTGGCACTTTTCATCTCTGAGCAATTGCTCGACGTTTGCAATTTCTCACCTGAGCTCTCTTTAGAGTGCGCGAGAGGATGAGCAGAAGATTAGGTGGCTAGAGAAGCCCAGAGCCCCAGTGTTCTTAGGCCTACAAAAGCGCTTCCAAGGAAGGGTGCTGGCTAGCAACAGCTTCCAGTGCTGGCACTTTTCATCTCTGAGCAATTGCTCGACGTTTGCAATTTCTCAGCTCGTGTCTACGAGACGGAAAGAGAATGACTGTGACGTTTGGTGGCTAGAGAAGCGCAAAGCCCCAGTGTTGCTGCGCCTGTGAAAGCGCTTCCAAGGAAGGGTGCTGGCTAGCAACAGCTTTCAGTGCTGGCACTTTTCATCTCTGAGCAATTGCTCGACGTTTGCAATTTCTCACCTGAGCTCTCTTTAGAGTGCGCGAGAGGATGAGCAGAAGATGAGGTGGCTAGAGAAGCCCAGAGCCCCAGTGTTCTAAGGGCTACAAAAGAGCTTCCAAGGAAGGGTGCTGGCTAGCAACAGTTTTCAGTGCTGGCACTTTTCATCTCTGAGCAATTGCTCGACGTTTGCAATTTCTCAGCTCGAGTCTACGAGACGGAAAGAGAATGACCGTGACGTTTGGTGGCTAGAGAAGCGCAAAGCCCCAGTGTTACTGCGCCTGTGAAAGCGCTTCCAAGGAAGGGTGCTGGCTAGCAACAGCTTTCAGTGCTGGCACTTTTCATCTCTGAGCAATTGCTCGACGTTTGCAATTTCTCAGCTCGTGTCTACCGACGGAAAGAGAAGGACCGTGACGTTTGGTGGCTAGAGAAGCGCAAAGCCCCAGTGTTGCTGCGCCTGTGAAAGCGCTTCCAAGGAAGGGTGCTGGCTAGCAACAGCTTTCAGTGCTGGCACTTTTCATCTCTGAGCAATTGCTCGACGTTTGCAATTTCTCACCTGAGCTCTCTTTAGAGTGCGCGAGAGGATGAGCTGAAGATGAGGTGGCTAAAGAAGCCCAGAGCCCCAGTGCTCTTAGGCCTACAAAAGCGCTTCCAAGGAAGGGTGGTGGCTAGCAACAGCTTTCAGTGCTGGCACTTTTCCTCTCTGAGCAATTGCTCGACGTTTGCAATTTCTCAACTCGTGTCTACGAGACGGAAAGAGAAGGACCGTGACCTTTGGTGGCTAGAGAAGCGCAAAGCCCCAGTGTTGCTGTGCCTGTGAAAGCGCTTCCAAGGAAGGGTGCTGGCTAGCAACAGCTTTCAGTGCTGGCACTTTTCATCTCTGAGCAATTGCTCGACGTTTGCAATTTCTCACCTGAGCTCTCTTTAGAGTGCGCAAGAGGATGAGCAGAAGATGAGGTGGCTAGAGAAGCCCAGAGCCCCAGTGTTCTTAGGCCTACAAAAGCGCTTCCAAGGAAGGGTGCTGGCTAGCAACAGCTTTCAGTGCTGGCACTTTTCATCTCTGAGCAATTGCTGGACGTTTGCAATTTCTCAGCTCGTGTCTACGAGACGGAAAGAGAAGGACCGTGACGTTTGGTGGCTAGAGAAGTGCAAAGCCCCAGTGTTGCTGCGCCTGTGAAAGCGCTTCCAAGGAAGGGTGCTGGCTAGCAAGAGCTTTCAGTGCTGGCACTTTTCATCTCTGAGCAATTGCTCGACGTTTGCAATTTCTCACCTGAGCTCTCTTCAGAGTGCGCGAGAGGATGAGCAGAAGATGAGGTGGCTAAAGAAGCCCAGAGCCCCAGTGCTCTTAGGCCTACTAAAGCGCTTCCAAGGAAGGGTGCTGGCTAGCAACAGCTTTCAATGCTGGCACTTTTCATCTCTGAGCAATTGCTCGACGTTTGCAATTTCTCAGCTCGTGTCTACGAGACGGAAAGAGAAGGACCGTGACGTTTGGTGGCTAGAGAAGCGCAAAGCCCCAGTGTTACTGCGCCTGTAAAGCGCTTCCAAGGAAGGGTGCTGGCTAGCAAGAGCTTTCAGTGCTGGCACTTTTCACCTCTGAGCAATTGCTCGACGTTTGCAATTTCTCAGCTCGTGTCTACCGACGGAAAGAGAAGGACCGTGACGTTTGGTGCGTATAGAAGCGCAAAGCCCCAGTGTTGCTGCGCCTGTGAAAGCGCTTCCAAGGAAGGGTGCTGGCTAGCAAGAGCTTTCAGTGCTGGCACTTTTCATCTCTGAGCAATTGCTGGACGTTTGCAATTTCTCACCTGAGCTCTCTTTAGAGTGCGCGAGAGGATGAGCAGAAGATGAGGTGGCTAGAGAAGCCCAGAGCCCCAGTGTTCTAAGGGCTACAAAAGCGCTTCCAAGGAAGGGTGCTGGCTAGCAACAGCTTTCAGTGCTGGCACTTTTCATCTCTGAGCAATTGATCGACGTTTGCAATTTCTCAGCTCGTGTCTACGAGACGGAAAGAGAATGACCGTGACGTTTGGTGCGTATAGAAGCGCAAAGCCCCAGTGTTGCTGCGCCTGTGAAAGCGCTTCCAAGGAAGGGTGCTGGCTAGCAACAGCTTTCAGTGCTGGCACTTTTCTTCTCTGAGCAATTGCTCGACGTTTGCTATTTCTCACCTGAGCTCTCTTTAGAGTGCGCGAGAGGATGAGCAGAAGATGAGGTGGCTAGAGAAGCCCAGAGCCCCACTGTTCTTAGGCCTACAAAAGCGCTTCCAAGGAAGGGTGCTGGCTAGCAACAGCTTTCAGTGCTGGCACTTTTCATCTCTGAGCAATTGCTCGACGTTTGCAATTTCTCAACTCGTGTCTACGAGACGGAAAGAGAAGGACCGTGACGTTTGGTGCGTATACAAGCGCAAAGCCCCAGTGTTACTGCGCCTGTGAAAGCGCTTCCAAGGAAGGGTGCTGGCTAGCAAGAGCTTTCAGTGCTGGCACTTTTCATCTCTGAGCAATTGCTCGACGTTTGCAATTTCTCAGCTCGTGTCTACGAGACGGAAAGAGAAGGACCGTGACGTTTGGTGGGCAGAGAAGCGCAAAGCCCCAGTGTTGCTGCGCCTGTGAAAGCGCTTCCAAGGAAGGGTGCTGGCTAGCAACAGCTTTCAGTGCTGGCACTTTTCATCTCTGAGCAATTGCTGGACGTTTGCAATTTCTCACCTGAGCTCTCTTTAGAGTGCGCGAGAGGATGAGCAGAAGATTAGGTGGCTAGAGAAGCCCAGAGCCCCAGTGTTCTTAGGACTACAAAAGCGCTTCCAAGGAAGGGTGCTGGCTAGCAACAGGTTTCAGTGCTGGCACTTTTCATCTCTGAGCAATTGCTCGACGTTTGCAATTTCTCAACTCGTGTCTACGAGACGGAAAGAGAATGACCGTGACGTTTGGTGCGTAGAGAAGCGCAAAGCCCCAGTGTTGCTGCACCTGTGAAAGCGCTTCCAAGGAAGGGTGCTGGCTAGCAAGAGCTTTCAGTGCTGGCACTTTTCATCTCTGAGCAATTGCTCGACGTTTGCAATTTCTCAGCTCGTGTCTACTGACGGAAAGAGAAGGACCTTGACATTTGGTGGGTAGAGAAGCGCAAAGCCCCAGTGTTGCTGCGCCTGTGAAAGCGCTTCCAAGGAAGGGTGCTGGCTAGCAACAGCTTTCAGTGCTGGCACTTTTCATCTCTGAGCAATTGCTGGACGTTTGCAATTTCTCACCTGAGCTCTCTTTAGAGTGCGCGAGAGGATGAGCAGAAGATTAGGTGGCTAGAGAAGCCCAGAGCCCCACTGTTCTTAGGCCTACAAAAGCGCTTCCAAGGAAGGGTGCTGGCTAGCAACAGGTTTCAGTGCTGGCACTTTTCATCTCTGAGCAATTGCTCGACGTTTGCAATTTCTCAACTCGTGTCTACGAGACGGAAAGAGAATGACCGTGACGTTTGGTGCGTAGAGAAGCGCAAACCCCAGTGTTGCTGCACCTGTGAAAGCGCTTCCAAGGAAGGGTGCTGGCTAGCAAGAGCTTTCAGTGCTGGCACTTTTCATCTCTGAGCAATTGCTCGACGTTTGCAATTTCTCAGCTCGTGTCTACCGACGGAAATAGAAGGACCGTGACGTTTGGTGGGTAGAGAAGCGCAAAGCCCCAGTGTTGCTGCGCCTGTGAAAGCGCTTCCAAGGAAGGGTGCTGGCTAGCAACAGCTTTCAGTGCTGGCACTTTTCATCTCTGAGCAATTGCTCGACGTTTGCAATTTCTCACCTGAGCTCTCTTTAGAGTGCGCGAGAGGATGAGCAGAAGATTAGGTGGCTAGAGAAGCCCAGAGCCCCAGTGTTCTAAGGGCTACAAAAGCGCTTCCAAGGAAGGGTGCTGGCTAGCAACAGCTTTCAGTCCTGGCACTTTTCATCTCTGAGCAATTGCTCGATGTTTGCAATTTCTCAGCTCGTGTCTACGAGACGGAAAGAGAAGGACCGTGACGTTTGGTGGCTAGAGAAGCGCAAAGCCCCAGTGTTGCTGCGCCTGTGAAAGCGCTTCCAAGGAAGGGTGCTGGCTAGCAACAGCTTTCAGTGCTGGCACTTTTCATCTCTGAGCAATTGCTCGACGTTTGCAATTTCTCACCTGAGCTCTCTTTAGAGTGCGCGAGAGGATGAGCAGAAGATGAGGTGGCTAGAGAAGCCCAGAGCCCCAGTGTTCTTAGGCCTACAAAAGCGCTTCCAAGGAAGGGTGCTGGCTAGCAACAGCTTCCAGTGCTGGCACTTTTCATCTCTGAGCAATTGCTCGACGTTTGCAATTTCTCAGCTCGTGTCTACGAGACGGAAAGAGAATGACTGTGACGTTTGGTGGCTAGAGAAGCGCAAAGCCCCAGTGTTACTGCGCCTGTGAAAGCGCTTCCAAGGAAGGGTGCTGGCTGGCGACTGCTTTCAGTGCTGGCACTTTTCATCTCTGAGCAATTGCTCGACGTTTGCAATTTTTCACCTGAGCTCTCTTTAGACTGCGCGAGAGGATGAGCAGAAGATGAGGTGGCTAGAGAAGCCCAGAGCCCCAGTGTTCTAAGGGCTACAAAAGAGCTTCCAAGGAAGGGTGCTGGCTAGCAACAGCTTTCAGTGCTGGCACTTTTCATCTCTGAGCAATTGCTCGACGTTTGCAATTTCTCACCTGAGCTCTCTTTAGAGTGCGCGCGAGGATGAGCAGAAGATGAGGTGGCTAGAGAAGCCCAGAACCCCAGTGTCCTTAGGGCTACAAAAGCGCTTCCAAGGAAGGGTGCTGGCTAGCAACAGCTTCCAGTGCTGGCACTTTTCATCTCTGAGCAATTGCTCGACGTTTGCAATTTCTCAGCTCGTGTCTACGAGACGGAAAGAGAAGGACCGTGACGTTTGGTGCGTAGAGAAGCGCAAAGCCCCAGTGTTGCTGCGCCTGTGAAAGCGCTTCCAAGGAAGGGTGCTGGCTAGCAAGAGCTTTCAGTGCTGGCACTTTTCATCTCTGAGCAATTGCTCGATGTTTGCAATTTCTCACCTGAGCTCTCTTTAGAGTGCGCGAGAGGATGAGCAGAAGATGAGGTGGCTAGAGAAGCCCAGAGCCCCAGTGTTCTTAGGCCTACAAAAGCGCTTCCAAGGAAGGGGGCTGGCTAGCAACAGCTTTCAGTGCTGGCACTTTTCCTCTCTGAGCAATTGCTGGACGTTTGCAATTTCTCAGCTCGTGTCTACGAGACGGAAAGAGAAGGACCGTGACGTTTGGTGGGCAGAGAAGCGCAAAGCCCCAGTGTTACTGCGCCTGTGAAAGCGCTTCCAAGGAAGGGTGCTGGCTAGCAAGAGCTTTCAGTGCTGGCACTTTTCATCTCTGAGCAATTGCTCGACGTTTGCAATTTCTCAGCTCGTGTCTACGAGACTGAAAGAGAAGGACCGTGACGTTTGGTGGCTAGAGAAGCGCAAAGCCCCAGTGTTGCTGCGCCTGTGAAAGCGCTTCCAAGGAAGGGTGCTGGCTAGCAACAGCTTTCAGTGCTGGCACTTTTCATCTCTGAGCAATTGCTCGACGTTTGCAATTTCTCACCTGAGCTCTCTTCAGAGTGCGCGAGAGGATGAGCAGAAGATGAGGTGGCTAGAGAAGCCCAGAGCCCCAGTGTTATAAGGGCTACAAAAGCGCTTCCAAGGAAGGGTGCTGGCTAGCAACAGCTTCCAGTGCTGGCACTTTTCATCTCTGAGCAATTGCTCGACGTTTGCAATTTCTCAGCTCGTGTCTACGAGACGGAAAGAGAAGGACCGTGACGTTTGGTGGCTAGAGAAGTGCAAAGCCCCAGTGTTGCTGCACCTGTGAAAGCGCTTCCAAGGAAGGGTGCTGGCTAGCAACAGCTTTCAGTGCTGGCACTTTTCATCTCTGAGCAATTGCTCGACGTTTGCAATTTCTCAGCTCGTGTCTACTGACGGAAATAGAAGGACCGTGACGTTTGGTGGGTAGAGAAGCGCAAAGCCCCAGTGTTGCTGCGCCTGTGAAAGCGCTTCCAAGGAAGGGTGCTGGCTAGCAACAGCTTTCAGTGCTGGCACTTTTCATCTCTGAGCAATTGCTCGACGTTTGCAATTTCTCACCTGAGCTCTCTTTAGATTGCGCGCGAGGATGAGCAGAAGATTAGGTGGCTAGAGAAGCCCAGAGCCCCAGTGTTCTTAGGCCTACAAAAGCGCTTCCAAGGAAGGGTGCTGGCTAGCAACAGGTTTCAGTGCTGGCACTTTTCATCTCTGAGCAATTGCTCAACGTTTGCAATTTCTCAACTCGTGTCTACGAGACGGAAAGAGAATGACCGTGATGTTTGGTGGTTAGAGAAGCGCAAAGCGCCAGTGTTGCTGTGCCTGTGAAAGCGCTTCCAAGGAAGGGTGCTGGCTAGCAAGAGCTTTCAGTGCTGGCACTTTTCATCTCTGAGCAATTGCTCGACGTTTGCAATTTCTCAGCTCGTGTCTACCGACGGAAAGAGAAGGACCGTGACGTTTGGTGGCTAGAGAAGCGCAAAGCCCCAGTGTTGCTGCGCCTGTGAAAGCGCTTCCAAGGAAGGGTGCTGGCTAGCAACAGCTTTCAGTGCTGG
The DNA here is from genome assembly GCA_037962945.1 of Sarcoramphus papa. Taxonomy (NCBI): domain Eukaryota; kingdom Metazoa; phylum Chordata; class Aves; order Accipitriformes; family Cathartidae; genus Sarcoramphus; species Sarcoramphus papa. The sequence goes on along the minus strand of JBBMRM010000093.1, from coordinate 2,807,480 downwards.
CACTTTTCATCTCTGAGCAATTGCTCGACGTTTGCAATTTCTCACCTGAGCTCTCTTTAGAGTGCGCGAGAGGATGAGCAGAAGATTAGGTGGCTAGAGAAGCCCAGAGCCCCAGTGTTCTAAGGGCTACAAAAGCGCTTCCAAGGAAGGGTGCTGGCTAGCAAGAGCTTTCAGTGCTGGCACTTTTCATCTCTGAGCAATTGCTCGACGTTTGCAATTTCTCACCTGAGCTCTCTTTAGAGTGCGCGCGAGGATGAGCAGAAGATGAGGTGGCTAGAGAAGCCCAGAGCCCCAGTGTTCTTAGGGCTACAAAAGCGCTTCCAAGGAAGGGGGCTGGCTAGCAACAGCTTTCAGTGCTGGCACTTTTCATCTCTGAGCAATTGCTCGACGTTTGCAATTTCTCAGCTCGTGTCTATGAGACGGAAAGAGAATGACAGTGACGTTTGGTGGGTAGAGAAGCGCAAAGCCCCAGTGTTACTGCGCTTGTGAAAGCGCTTCCAAGGAAGGGTGCTGGCTAGCAACAGCTTTCAGTGCTGGCACTTTTCATCTCTGAGCAATTGCTCGATGTTTGCAATTTCTCAGCTCGTGTCTACGAGACGGAAAGAGAATGACCGTGACGTTTGGTGCGTATAGAAGCGCAAAGCCCCAGTGTTACTGCGCCTGTGAAAGCGCTTCCAAGGAAGGGTGCTGGCTAGCAAGAGCTTTCAGTGCTGGCACTTTTCATCTCTGAGCAATTGCTCGACGTTTGCAATTTCTCAGCTCGTGTCTACGAGACGGAAAGAGAAGGACCGTGACGTTTGGTGGCTAGAGAAGCGCAAAGCCCCAGTGTTACTGCGCCTGTGAAAGCGCTTCCAAGGAAGGGTGCTGGCTAGCAACAGCTTTCAGTGCTGGCACTTTTCATCTCTGAGCAATTGCTCGACGTTTGCAATTTCTCACCTGAGCTCTCTTTAGAGTGCGCGCGAGGATGAGCAGAAGATGAGGTGGCTAGACAAGCCCAGAGCCCCAGTATCCTTAGGGCTACAAAAGCGCTTCCAAGGAAGGGTGCTGGCTAGCAACAGCTTTCAGTGCTGGCACTTTTCATCTCTGAGCAATTGCTGGACGTTTGCAATTTCTCAGCTCGTGTCTACGAGACGGAAAGAGAAGGACCGTGACGTTTGGTGCGTATAGAAGCGCAAACACCAGTGTTGCTGCGCCTGTGAAAGCGCTTCCAAGGAAGGGTGCTGGCTAGCAAGAGCTTTCAGTGCTGGCACTTTTCATCTCTGAGCAATTGCTCGACGTTTGCAATTTCTCAGCTCGTGTCTACCGACGGAAATAGAAGGACCGTGACGTTTGGTGGGTAGAGAAGCGCAAAGCCCCAGTGTTACTGCGCCTGTGAAAGCGCTTCCAAGGAAGGGTGCTGGCTAGCAACAGCTTTCAGTGCTGGCACTTTTCATCTCTGAGCAATTGCTCGACGTTTGCAATTTCTCACCTGAGCTCTCTTTAGAGTGCGCGAGAGGATGAGCAGAAGATGAGGTGGCTAGAGAAGCCCAGAGCCCCAGTGTTCTAAGGGCTACAAAAGCGCTTCCAAGGAAGGGTGTTGGCTAGCAACAGCTTTCAGTGCTGGCACTTTTCATCTCTGAGCAATTGCTCGACGTTTGCAATTTCTCAACTCGTGTCTACGAGACGGAAAGAGAAGGACCGTGACGTTTGGTGGCTAGAGAAGCGCAAAGCCCCAGTGTTGCTGCGCCTGTGAAAGCGCTTCCAAGGAAGGGTGTTGGCTAGCAACAGCTTTCAGTGCTGGCACTTTTCATCTCTGAGCAATTGCTCGACGTTTGCAATTTCTCACCTGAGCTCTCTTTAGAGTGCGCGAGAGGATGAGCAGAAGATGAGGTGGCTAGAGAAGCCCAGAGCCCCAGTGTTCTTAGGCCTACAAAAGCGCTTCCAAGGAAGGGTGCTGGCTAGCAACAGCTTTCAGTGCTGGCACTTTTCATCTCTGAGCAATTGCTCGACGTTTGCAATTTCTCAGCTCGTGTCTACGAGACGGAAAGAGAATGACTGTGACGTTTGGTGGGTAGAGAAGCGCAAAGCCCCAGTGTTGCTGCGCCTGTGAAAGCGCTTCCAAGGAAGGGTGCTGGCTAGCAACAGCTTTCAGTGCTGGCACTTTTCTTCTCTGAGCAATTGCTCGACGTTTGCAATTTCTCACCTGAGCTCTCTTTAGAGTGCGCGAGAGGATGAGCAGAAGATGAGGTGGCTAGAGAAGCCCAGAGGCCCAGTGTTCTAAGGGCTACAAAAGAGCTTCCAAGGAAGGGTGCTGGCTAGCAAGAGCTTTCAGTGCTGGCACTTTTCGTCTCTGAGCAATTGCTCGACGTTTGCAATTTCTCACCTGAGCTCTCTTTAGAGTGCGCGAGAGGATGAGCAGAAGATTAGGTGGCTAGAGAAGCCCAGAGCCCCAGTGTTCTTAGGCCTACAAAAGCGCTTCCAAGGAAGGGTGCTGGCTAGCAACAGCTTTCAGTGCTGGCACTTTTCATCTCTGAGCAATTGCTGGACGTTTGCAATTTCTCAGCTCGTGTCTACGAGACGGAAAGAGAATGACCGTGACGTTTGGTGGGTAGAGAAGCGCAAAGCCCCAGTGTTACTGCGCCTGTGAAAGCGCTTCCAAGGAAGGGTGCTGGCTAGCAAGAGCTTTCAGTGCTGGCACTTTTCATCTCTGAGCAATTGCTCGACGTTTGCAATTTCTCAGCTCGTGTCTACCGACGGAAATAGAAGGACCGTGACGTATGGTGCGTAGAGAAGCGCAAAGCCCCAGTGTTGCTGCGCCTGTGAAAGCGCTTCCAAGGAAGGGTGCTGGCTAGCAACAGCTTTCAGTGCTGGCACTTTTCATCTCTGAGCAATTGCTCGACGTTTGCAATTTCTCACCTGAGCTCTCTTTAGAGTGCGCGCGAGGATGAGCAGAAGATGAGGTGGCTAGAGAAGCCCAGAGCCCCAGTGTCCTTAGGGCTACAAAAGCGCTTCCAAGGAAGGGTGCTGGCTAGCAACAGCTTTCAGTGCTGGCACTTTTCATCTCTGAGCAATTGCTCGACGTTTGCAATTTCTCAACTCGTGTCTACGAGACGGAAAGAGAAGGACCGTGACGTTTGGTGGCTAGAGAAGCGCAAAGCCCCAGTGTTGCTGCGCCTGTGAAAGCGCTTCCAAGGAAGGGTGTTGGCTAGCAACAGCTTTCAGTGCTGGCACTTTTCATCTCTGAGCAATTGCTCGACATTTGCAATTTCTCACCTGAGCTCTCTTTAGAGTGCGCGAGAGGATGAGCAGAAGATGAGGTGGCTAGAGAAGCCCAGAGCCCCAGTGTTCTAAGGGCTACAAAAGCGCTTCCAAGGAAGGGTGCTGGCTAGCAACAGCTTTCAGTGCTGGCACTTTTCATCTCTGAGCAATTGCTCGACGTTTGCAATTTCTCAGCTCGTGTCTACGAGACGGAAAGAGAAGGACCATGACGTTTGGTGGGTAGAGAAGCGCAAAGCCCCAGTGTTACTGCGCCTGTGAAAGCGCTTCCAAGGAAGGGTGCTGGCTAGCAACAGCTTTCAGTGCTGGCACTTTTCTTCTCTGAGCAATTGCTCGACGTTTGCAATTTCTCACCTGAGCTCTCTTTAGAGTGCGCGAGAGGATGAGCAGAAGATGAGGTGGCTAGAGAAGCCCAGAGGCCCAGTGTTCTAAGGGCTACAAAAGAGCTTCCAAGGAAGGGTGCTGGCTAGCAAGAGCTTTCAGTGCTGGCACTTTTCGTCTCTGAGCAATTGCTCGACGTTTGCAATTTCTCACCTGAGCTCTCTTTAGAGTGCGCGAGAGGATGAGCAGAAGATGAGGTGGCTAGAGAAGCCCAGAGCCCCAGTGTTCTTAGGCCTACAAAAGCGCTTCCAAGGAAGGGTGCTGGCTAGCAACAGCTTTCAGTGCTGGCACTTTTCATCTCTGAGCAATTGCTGGACGTTTGCAATTTCTCAGCTCGTGTCTACGAGACGGAAAGAGAAGGACCGTGACGTTTGGTGGGTAGAGAAGCGCAAAGCCCCAGTGTTACTGCGCCTGTGAAAGCGCTTCCAAGGAAGGGTGCTGGCTAGCAAGAGCTTTCAGTGCTGGCACTTTTCATCTCGGAGCAATTGCTCGACGTTTGCAATTTCTCACCTGAGCTCTCTTTAGAGTGCGCGCGAGGATGAGCAGAAGATGAGGTGGCTAGAGAAGCCCAGAGCCCCACTGTTCTTAGGCCTACAAAAGCGCTTCCAAGGAAGGGTGCTGGCTAGCAACAGCTTTCAGTGCTGGCACTTTTCATCTCTGAGCAATTGCTCGATGTTTGCAATTTCTCAGCTCGTGTCTACGAGACGGAAAGAGAATGACCGTGACGTTTGGTGCGTATAGAAGCGCAAAGCCCCAGTGTTACTGCGCCTGTGAAAGCGCTTCCAAGGAAGGGTGCTGGCTAGCAAGAGCTTTCAGTGCTGGCACTTTTCATCTCTGAGCAATTGCTCGACATTTGCAATTTCTCAGCTCGTGTCTACGAGACGGAAAGAGAAGGACCGTGACGTTTGGTGGCTAGAGAAGCCCAGAGCCCCAGTGTTACTGCGCCTGTGAAAGCGCTTCCAAGGAAGGGTGCTGGCTAGCAACAGCTTTCAGTGCTGGCACTTTTCATCTCTGAGCAATTGCTCGACGTTTGCAATTTCTCACCTGAGCTCTCTTTAGAGTGCGCGCGAGGATGAGCAGAAGATGAGGTGGCTAGACAAGCCCAGAGCCCCAGTGTTCTTAGGGCTACAAAAGCGCTTCCAAGGAAGGGTGCTGGCTAGCAACAGCTTTCAGTGCTGGCACTTTTCATCTCTGAGCAATTGCTCGACGTTTGCAATTTCTCAGCTCGTGTCTACGAGACGGAAAGAGAATGACCGTGACGTTTGGTGCGTATAGAAGCGCAAACACCAGTGTTGCTGCGCCTGTGAAAGCGCTTCCAAGGAAGGGTGCTGGCTAGCAACAGCTTTCAGTGCTGGCACTTTTCATCTCTGAGCAATTGCTCGACGTTTGCAATTTCTCAGCTCGTGTCTACCGACGGAAATAGAAGGACCGTGACGTTTGGTGGGTAGAGAAGCGCAAAGCCCCAGTGTTGCTGCGCCTGTGAAAGCGCTTCCAAGGAAGGGTGCTGGCTAGCAACAGCTTTCAGTGCTGGCACTTTTCATCTCTGAGCAATTGCTCGACGTTTGCAATTTCTCACCTGAGCTCTCTTTAGAGTGCGCGAGAGGATGAGCAGAAGATGAGGTGGCTAGAGAAGCCCAGAGCCCCAGTGTTCTAAGGGCTACAAAAGCGCTTCCAAGGAAGGGTGTTGGCTAGCAACAGCTTTCAGTGCTGGCACTTTTCATCTCTGAGCAATTGCTCGACGTTTGCAATTTCTCAACTCGTGTCTACGAGACGGAAAGAGAAGGACCGTGACGTTTGGTGACTAGAGAAGCGCAAAGCCCCAGTGTTGCTGCGCCTGTGAAAGCGCTTCCAAGGAAGGGTGTTGGCTAGCAACAGCTTTCAGTGCTGGCACTTTTCATCTCTGAGCAATTGCTCGACGTTTGCAATTTCTCACCTGAGCTCTCTTTAGAGTGCGCGAGAGGATGAGCAGAAGATGAGGTGGCTAGAGAAGCCCAGAGCCCCAGTGTTCTAAGGGCTACAAAAGCGCTTCCAAGGAAGGGTGCTGGCTAGCAACAGCTTTCAGTGCTGGCACTTTTCATCTCTGAGCAATTGCTCGACGTTTGCAATTTCTCAGCTCGTGTCTACGAGACGGAAAGAGAATGACTGTGACGTTTGGTGGGTAGAGAAGCGCAAAGCCCCAGTGTTACTGCGCCTGTGAAAGCGCTTCCAAGGAAGGGTGCTGGCTAGCAACAGCTTTCAGTGCTGGCACTTTTCTTCTCTGAGCAATTGCTCGACGTTTGCAATTTCTCACCTGAGCTCTCTTTAGAGTGCGCGAGAGGATGAGCAGAAGATGAGGTGGCTAGAGAAGCCCAGAGGCCCAGTGTTCTAAGGGCTACAAAAGAGCTTCCAAGGAAGGGTGCTGGCTAGCAAGAGCTTTCAGTGCTGGCACTTTTCGTCTCTGAGCAATTGCTCGACGTTTGCAATTTCTCACCTGAGCTCTCTTTAGAGTGCGCGAGAGGATGAGCAGAAGATTAGGTGGCTAGAGAAGCCCAGAGCCCCAGTGTTCTTAGGGCTGCAAAAGCGCTTCCAAGGAAGGGTGCTGGCTAGCAACAGCTTTCAGTGCTGGCACTTTTCATCTCTGAGCAATTGCTGGACGTTTGCAATTTCTCAGCTCGTGTCTACGAGACGGAAAGAGAAGGACCGTGACGTTTGGTGGCTAGAGAAGCGCAAAGCCCCAGTGTTACTGCGCCTGTGAAAGCGCTTCCAAGGAAGGGTGCTGGCTAGCAAGAGCTTTCAGTGCTGGCACTTTTCATCTCTGAGCAATTGCTCGACGTTTGCAATTTCTCAGCTCGTGTCTACCGACGGAAAGAGAAGGACCGTGACGTATGGTGGGTAGAGAAGCGCAAAGCCCCAGTGTTGCTGCGCCTGTGAAAGCGCTTCCAAGGAAGGGTGTTGGCTAGCAACAGCTTTCAGTGCTGGCACTTTTCATCTCTGAGCAATTGCTCGACGTTTGCAATTTCTCACCTGAGCTCTCTTTAGAGTGCGCGCGAGGATGAGCAGAAGATGAGGTGGCTAGACAAGCCCAGAGCCCCAGTGTCCTTAGGGCTACAAAAGCGCTTCCAAGGAAGGGTGCTGGCTAGCAACAGCTTTCAGTGCTGGCACTTTTCATCTCTGAGCAATTGCTCGACGTTTGCAATTTCTCAACTCGTGTCTACGAGACGGAAAGAGAAGGACCGTGACGTTTGGTGGCTAGAGAAGCGCAAAGCCCCAGTGTTGCTGCGCCTGTGAAAGCGCTTCCAAGGAAGGGTGTTGGCTAGCAACAGCTTTCAGTGCTGGCACTTTTCATCTCTGAGCAATTGCTCGACATTTGCAATTTCTCACCTGAGCTCTCTTTAGAGTGCGCGAGAGGATGAGCAGAAGATGAGGTGGCTAGAGAAGCCCAGAGCCCCAGTGTTCTAAGGGCTACAAAAGCGCTTCCAAGGAAGGGTGCTGGCTAGCAACAGCTTTCAGTGCTGGCACTTTTCATCTCTGAGCAATTGCTCGACGTTTGCAATTTCTCAGCTCGTGTCTACGAGACGGAAAGAGAATGACTGTGACGTTTGGTGGGTAGAGAAGCGCAAAGCCCCAGTGTTACTGCGCCTGTGAAAGCGCTTCCAAGGAAGGGTGCTGGCTAGCAACAGCTTTCAGTGCTGGCACTTTTCTTCTCTGAGCAATTGCTCGACGTTTGCAATTTCTCACCTGAGCTCTCTTTAGAGTGCGCGAGAGGATGAGCAGAAGATGAGGTGGCTAGAGAAGCCCAGAGGCCCAGTGTTCTAAGGGCTACAAAAGAGCTTCCAAGGAAGGGTGCTGGCTAGCAAGAGCTTTCAGTGCTGGCACTTTTCGTCTCTGAGCAATTGCTCGACGTTTGCAATTTCTCACCTGAGCTCTCTTTAGAGTGCGCGAGAGGATGAGCAGAAGATGAGGTGGCTAGAGAAGCCCAGAGCCCCAGTGTTCTTAGGCCTACAAAAGCGCTTCCAAGGAAGGGTGCTGGCTAGCAACAGCTTTCAGTGCTGGCACTTTTCATCTCTGAGCAATTGCTGGACGTTTGCAATTTCTCAGCTCGTGTCTACGAGACGGAAAGAGAAGGACCGTGACGTTTGGTGGGTAGAGAAGCGCAAAGCCCCAGTGTTACTGCGCCTGTGAAAGCGCTTCCAAGGAAGGGTGCTGGCTAGCAACAGCTTTCAGTGCTGGCACTTTTCATCTCTGAGCAATTGCTCGACGTTTGCAATTTCTCAGCTCGTGTCTACCGACGGAAATAGAAGGACCGTGACGTATGGTGCGTAGAGAAGCGCAAAGCCCCAGTGTTACTGCGCCTGTGAAAGCGCTTCCAAGGAAGGGTGTTGGCTAGCAACAGCTTTCAGTGCTGGCACTTTTCATCTCTGAGCAATTGCTCGACGTTTGCAATTTCTCACCTGAGCTCTCTTTAGAGTGCGCGCGAGGATGAGCAGAAGATGAGGTGGCTAGAGAAGCCCAGGGCCCCAGTGTCCTTAGGGCTACAAAAGCGCTTCCAAGGAAGGGGGCTGGCTAGCAACAGCTTTCAGTGCTGGCACTTTTCATCTCTGAGCAATTGCTCGACGTTTGCAATTTCTCAACTCGTGTCTACGAGACGGAAAGAGAATGACCGTGACGTTTGGTGGGTAGAGAAGCGCAAAGCCCCAGTGTTGCTGTGCCTGTGAAAGCGCTTCCAAGGAAGGGTGCTGGCTAGCAACAGCTTTCAGTGCTGGCACTTTTCATCTCTGAGCAATTGCTCGACGTTTGCAATTTCTCACCTGAGCTCTCTTTAGAGTGCGCGAGAGGATGAGCAGAAGATTAGGTGGCTAGAGAAGCCCAGAGCCCCAGTGTTCTTAGGCCTACAAAAGCGCTTCCAAGGAAGGGTGCTGTCTAGCAACAGCTTTCAGTGCTGGCACTTTTCATCTCTGAGCAATTGCTCGACGTTTGCAATTTCTCAGCTCGTGTCTACGAGATGGAAAGAGGATGACCGTGACGTTTGGTGCGTATAGAAGCGCAAAGCCCCAGTGTTACTGCGCCTGTGAAAGCGCTTCCAAGGAAGGGTGCTGGCTAGCAAGAGCTTTCAGTGCTGGCACTTTTCATCTCTGAGCAATTGCTCGACGTTTGCAATTTCTCAGCTCGTGTCTACGAGACAGAAAGAGAAGGACTGTGACGTTTGGTGGCTAGAGAAGCACAAAGCCCCACTGTTACTGCGCCTGTGAAAGCGCTTCCAAGGAAGGGTGCTGGCTAGCAACAGCTTTCAGTGCTGGCACTTTTCATCTCTGGGCAATTGCTGGACGTTTGCAATTTCTCACCTGAGCTCTCTTTAGAGTGCGCAAGAGGATGAGCAGAAGATTAGGTGGCTAGAGAAGCCCAGAGCCCCAGTGTTCTTAGGCCTACAAAAGCGCTTCCAAGGAAGGGTGCTGGCTAGCAACAGCTTTCAGTGCTGGCACTTTTCATCTCTGAGCAATTGCTCGACATTTGTAATTTCTCAGCTCGTGTCTACGAGACGGAAAGAGAATGACAGTGACGTTTGGTGAGTAGAGAAGCGCAAAGCCCCAGTGTTGCTGTGCCTGTGAAAGCGCTTCAAGGAAGGGTGCTGGCTAGCAAGAGCTTTCAGTGCTGGCACTTTTCATCTCTGAGCAATTGCTCGACGTTTGCAATTTCTCACCTGAGCTCTCTTTAGAGTGCGCGAGAGGATGAGCAGAAGCTTAGGTGGCTAGAGAAGCCCAGAGCCCCAGTGTTCTTAGGCCTACAAAAGCGCTTCCAAGGAAGGGTGCTGGCTAGCAACAGCTTTCAGTGCTGGCACTTTTCATCTCTGAGCAATTGCTCGACGTTTGCAATTTCTCAGCTCGTGACTACGAGACGGAAAGAGAAGGACCGTGACGTTTGGTGCGTATAGAAGCGCAAAGCCCCAGTGTTGCTGCGCCTGTGAAAGCGCTTCCAAGGAAGGGGGCTGGCTAGCAAGAGCTTTCAGTGCTGGCACTTTTCATCTCTGAGCAATTGCTCGACGTTTGCAATTTCTCAGCTCGTGTCTAGGAGACGGAAAGAGAATGACCGTGACGTTTGGTGGGTAGAGAAGCGCAAAGCCCCACTGTTACTGCGCCTGTGAAAGCGCTTCCAAGGAAGGGTGCTGGCTAGCAACAGCTTTCAGTGCTGGCACTTTTCATCTCTGAGCAATTGCTCGACGTTTGCAATTTCTCACCTGAGCTCTCTTTAGAGTGCGCAAGAGGATGAGCAGAAGATTACGTGGCTAGAGAAGCCCAGAGCCCCAGTGTTCTTAGGCCTACAAAAGCGCTTCCAAGGAAGGGTGCTGGCTAGCAACAGCTTTCAGTGCTGGCACTTTTCCTCTCTGAGCAATTGCTCCACGTTTGCAATTTCTCAGCTCGTGTCTACGAGACGGAAAGAGAATGACAGTGACGTTTGGTGAGTAGAGAAGCGCAAAGCCCCAGTGTTGCTGTGCCTGTGAAAGCGCTGCCAAGGAAGGGTGCTGGCTAGCAACAGCTTTCAGTGCTGGCACTTTTCATCTCTGAGCAATTGCTCGACGTTTGCAATTTCTCACCTGAGCTCTCTTTAGAGTGCGCGAGAGGATGAGCAGAAGATTAGGTGGCTAGAGAAGCCCAGAGCCCCAGTGTTCTTAGGCCTACAAAAGCGCTTCCAAGGAAGGGTGCTGGCTAGCAACAGCTTTCAGTGCTGGCACTTTTCATCTCTGAGCAATTGCTCGACATTTGTAATTTCTCAGCTCGTGTCTACGAGACGGAAAGAGAATGACCGTGACGTTTGGTGCGTATAGAAGCGCAAAGCCCCAGTGTTACTGCGCCTGTGAAAGCGCTTCCAAGGAAGGGTGCTGGCTAGCAACAGCTTTCAGTGCTGGCACTTTTCATCTCTGAGCAATTGCTCGACGTTTGCAATTTCTCAGCTCGTGTCTACAAGACAGAAAGAGAATGACCGTGGCATTTGGTGCGTATGGAAGCGCAAAGCCCCAGTGTTACTGCGCCTGTGAAAGCGCTTCCAAGGAAGGGTGCTGGCTAGCAACAGCTTTCAGTGCTGGCACTTTTCCTCTCTGAGCAATTGCTCGACGTTTGCAATTTCTCACCTGAGCTCTCTTTAGAGTGTGCGAGAGGATGAGCAGAAGATGAGGTGGCTAGAGAAGCCCAGAGCCCCAGTGTTCTAAGGGCTACAAAAGCGCTTCCAAGGAAGGGTGCTGGCTAGCAACAGCTTTCAGTGCTGGCACTTTTCATCTCTGAGCAATTGCTCGACGTTTGCAATTTCTCAGCTCGTGTCTAGGAGACGGAAAGAGAATGACCGTGACGTTTGGTGGGTAGAGAAGCGCAAAGCCCCAGTGTTACTGCGCCTGTGAAAGCGCTTCCAAGGAAGGGTGCTGGCTAGCAACAGCTTTCAGTGCTGGCACTTCTCCTCTCTGAGCAATTGCTCGACATTTGCAATTTCTCACCTGAGCTCTCTTTAGAGTGCGCGAGAGGATGAGCAGAAGATTAGGTGGCTAGAGAAGCCCAGAGCCCCAGTGTTCTAAGGGGTACAAAAGCGCTTCCAAGGAAGGGTGCTGGCTAGCAACAGCTTTCAGTGCTGGCACTTTTCCTCTCTGAGCAATTGCTGGACGTTTGCAATTTCTCACCTGAGCTCTCTTTAGAGTGCGCGAGAGGATGAGCAGAAGCTTAGGTGGCTAGAGAAGCCCAGAGCCCCAGTGTTCTAAGGGCTACAAAAGCGCTTCCAAGGAAGGGTGCTGGCTAGCAACAGCTTTCAGTGCTGGCACTTTTCATCTCTGAGCAATTGCTCGACGTTTGCAATTTCTCACCTGAGCTCTCTTTAGAGTGCGCGAGAGGATGAGCAGAAGATTAGGTGGCTAGAGAAGCCCAGAGCCCCAGTGTTCTTAGGCCTACAAAAGCGCTTCCAAGGAAGGGTGCTGGCTAGCAACAGCTTTCAGTGCTGGCACTTTTCATCTCTGAGCAATTGCTCGACGTTTGCAATTTCTCAGCTCGTGTCTACGAGACGGAAAGAGAAGGACCGTGACGTTTGGTGAGTAGAGAAGCGCAAAGCCCCAGTGTTGCTGTGCCTGTGAAAGCGCTTCAAGGAAGGGTGCTGGCTAGCAAGAGCTTTCAGTGCTGGCACTTTTCATCTCTGAGCAATTGCTCGACGTTTGCAATTTCTCACCTGAGCTCTCTTTAGAGTGCGCGAGAGGATGAGCAGAAGATTAGGTGGCTAGAGAAGCCCAGAGCCCCAGTGTTCTTAGGCCTACAAAAGCGCTTCCAAGGAAGGCTGCTGGCTAGCAACAGCTTTCAGTGCTGGCACTTTTCATCTCTGAGCAATTGCTCGACGTTTGCAATTTCTCAGCTCGTGACTACGAGACGGAAAGAGAAGGACCGTGACGTTTGGTGCGTATAGAAGCGCAAAGCCCCAGTGTTGCTGCGCCTGTGAAAGCGCTTCCAAGGAAGGGTGCTGGCTAGCAAGAGCTTTCAGTGCTGGCACTTTTCATCTCTGAGCAATTGCTCGACGTTTGCAATTTCTCAGCTCGTGTCTAGGAGACGGAAAGAGAATGACCGTGACGTTTGGTGGCTAGAGAAGCGCAAAGCCCCACTGTTACTGCGCCTGTGAAAGCGCTTCCAAGGAAGGGTGCTGGCTAGCAACAGCTTTCAGTGCTGGCACTTTTCATCTCTGAGCAATTGCTCGACTTTTGCAATTTCTCACCTGAGCTCTCTTTAGAGTGCGCAAGAGGATGAGCAGAAGATTAGGTGGCTAGAGAAGCCCAGAGCCCCAGTGTTCTAAGGGCTACAAAAGCGCTTCCAAGGAAGGGTGCTGGCTAGCAACAGCTTTCAGTGCTGGCACTTTTCATCTCTGAGCAATTGCTCGACGTTTGCAATTTCTCAGCTTGTGTCTACGAGACGGAAATAGAAGGACCGTGACGTTTGGTGGCTAGAGAAGCGCAAAGCCCCAGTGTTGCTGCGCCTGTGAAAGCGCTTCCAAGGAAGGGTGCTGGCTAGCAAGAGCTTTCAGTGCTGGCACTTTTCATCTCTGAGCAATTGCTCGACGTTTGCAATTTCTCACCTGAGCTCTCTTTAGAGTGCGCGAGAGGATGAGGAGAAGATTAGGTGGCTAGAGAAGCCCAGAGCCCCAGTGTTCTTACGCCTACAAAAGCGCTTCCAAGGAAGGGTGCTGGCTAGCAACAGCTTCCAGTGCTGGCACTTTTCATCTCTGAGCAATTGCTTGACGTTTGTAATTTCTCAGCTCGTGTCTACGAGACGGAAAGAGAATGACAGTGACGTTTGGTGCGTATAGAAGCGCAAAGCCCCAGAGTTACTGCGCCTGTGAAAGCGCTTCCAAGGAAGGGGGCTGGCTAGCAACAGCTTTCAGTGCTGGCACTTTTCATCTCTGAGCAATTGCTCGACGTTTGTAATTTCTCAGCTCGTGTCTACGAGACGGAAAGAGAAGGACCGTGACGTTTGGTGGGTAGAGAAGTGCAAAGGCCCAGTGTTGCTGCGCCTGTGAAAGCGCTTCCAAGGAAGGGTGCTGGCTAGCAACAGCTTTCAGTGCTGGCACTTTTCATCTCTGAGCAATTGCTCGACGTTTGCAATTTCTCAGCTCGTGTCTACGAGACGGAAAGAGAAGGACCGTGACGTTTGGTGCGTATAGAAGCGCAAAGCCCCAGTGTTATTGCGCCTGTGAAAGCGCTTCCAAGGAAGGGTGCTGGCTAGCAACAGCTTTCAGTGCTGGCACTTTTCATCTCTGAGCAATTGCTCGACGTTTGCAATTTCTCAGCTCGTGTCTACGAGACAGAAAGAGAATGACTGTGGCATTTGGTGCGTATAGAAGCGCAAAGCCCCAGTGTTACTGCGCCTGAGAAAGCGCTTCCAAGGAAGGGTGCTGGCTAGCAACAGCTTTCAGTGCTGGCACTTTTCTTCTCTGAGCAATTGCTCGACGTTTGCAATTTCTCACCTGAGCTCTCTTTAGAGTGCGCGAGAGGATGAGCAGAAGATGAGGTGGCTAGAGAAGCCCAGACCCCCAGTGTTCTTAGGCCTACAAAAGCGCTTCCAAGGAAGGGGGCTGGCTAGCAACAGCTTTCAGTGCTGGCACTTTTCATCTCTGAGCAATTGCTGGACGTTTGCAATTTCTCAGCTCGTGTCTACGAGACGGAAAGAGAATGACCGTGACGTTTGGTGGCTAGAGAAGCGCAAAGCCCCAGTGTTACTGCGCCTGTGAAAGCGCTTCCAAGGAAGGGTGCTGGCTAGCAACAGCTTTCAGTGCTGGCACTTTTCCTCTCTGAGCAATTGCTCGATGTTTGCAATTTCTCACCTGAGCTCTCTTTAGCGTGCGCGAGAGGATGAGCAGAAGATTAGGTGGCTAGAGAAGCCCAGAGCCCCAGTGTTGTTAGGCCTACAAAAGCGCTTCCAAGGAAGGGTGCTGGCTAGCAACAGCTTTCAGTGCTGGCACTTTTCATCTCTGAGCAATTGCTCGACCTTTGCAATTTCTCACCTGAGCTCTCTTTAGAGTGTGCAAGAGGATGAGCAGAAGATTAGGTGGCTAGAGAAGCCCAGAGCCCCAGTGTTGTTAGGCCTACAAAAGCGCTTCCAAGGAAGGGTGCTGGCTAGCAACAGCTTTCAGTGCTGGCACTTTTCATCTCTGAGCAATTGCTGGACATTTGCAATTTCTCACCTGAGCTCTCTTTAGAGTGCGCGAGAGGATGATCAGAAGATTACGTGGCTAGAGAAGACCAGAGCCCCAGTGTTCTTAGGCCTACAAAAGCGCTTCCAAGGAAGGGTGCTGGCTAGCAACAGCTCCCAGTGCTGGCACTTTTAATCTCTGAGCAATTGCTCGACGTTTGCAATTTCTCAGCTCATGTCTAGGAGACGGAAAGAGAAGGACCGTGACGTTTGATGCGTATAGAAGCGCAAAGCCCCAGTGTTGCTGCGCCTGTGAAAGCGCTTCCAAGGAAGGGTGCTGGCTAGCAACAGTTTTCAGTGCTGGCACTTTTCATCTCTGAGCAATTGCTCGACGTTTGCAATTTCTCACCTGAGCTCTCTTTAGAGTGCGCGAGAGGATGAGCAGAAGATGAGGTGGCTAGAGAAGCCCAGAGCCCCAGTGTTCTAAGGGCTACAAAAGAGCTTCCAAGGAAGGGTGCTGGCTAGCAACAGCTTTCAGTGCTGGCACTTTTCGTCTCTGAGCAATTGCTCGACGTTTGCAATCTCTCACCTGAGCTCTCTTTAGAGTGCGCGAGAGGATGAGCAGAAGATTAGGTGGCTAGAGAAGCCCAGAGCCCCAGTGTTCTTAGGCCTACAAAAGCGCTTCCAAGGAAGGGTGCTGGCTAGCAACAGCTTTCAGTGCTGGCACTTTTCATCTCTGAGCAATTGCTGGACGTTTGCAATTTCTCAGCTCGTGTCTACGAGACGGAAAGAGAAGGACCGTGACCTTTGGTGGCTAGAGAAGCGCAAAGCCCCAGTGTTGCTGTGCCTGTGAAAGCGCTTCCAAGGAAGGGTGCTGGCTAGCAACAGCTTTCAGTGCTGGCACTTTTCATCTCTGAGCAATTGCTCGACGTTTGCAATTTCTCACCTGAGCTCTCTTCAGAGTGCGCAAGAGGATGAGCAGAAGATTAGGTGGCTAGAGAAGCCCAGAGCCCCAGTGTTCTAAGGGGTACAAAAGCGCTTCCAAGGAAGGGTGCTGGCTAGCAACAGCTTTCAGTGCTGGCACTTTTCATCTCTGAGCAATTGCTCGACGTTTGCAATTTCTCAGCTCGTGTCTACGAGACGGAAAGAGAAGGACCGTGACGTTTGGTGGCTAGAGAAGCGCAAAGCCCCAGTGTTGCTGCGCCTGTGAAAGCACTTCCAAGGAAGGGTGCTGGCTAGCAACAGCTTTCAGTGCTGGCACTTTTCATCTCTGAGCAATTGCTCGACATTTGCAATTTCTCACCTGAGCTCTCTTTAGCGTGCACGAGAGGATGAGCAGAAGATTAGGTGGCTAGAGAAGCCCAGAGCCCCAGTGTTCTAAGGGCTACAAAAGCGCTTCCAAGGAAGGGTGCTGGCTAGCAACAGTTTTCAGTGCTGGCACTTTTCATCTCTGAGCAATTGCTCGACGTTTGCAATTTCTCAGCTCGAGTCTACGAGACGGAAAGAGAATGACCGTGACGTTTGGTGCGTATAGAAGCGCAAAGCCCCAGTGTTACTGCGCCTGTGAAAGCGCTTCCAAGGAAGGGTGCTGGCTAGCAACAGCTTTCAGTGCTGGCACTTTTCATCTCTGAGCAATTGCTCGACGTTTGCAATTTCTCAGCTCGTGTCTACCGACGGAAAGAGAAGGACCGTGACGTTTGGTGGCTAGAGAAGTGCAAAGCCCCAGTGTTACTGCGCCTGTGAAAGCGCTTCCAAGGAAGGGTGCTGGCTAGCAACAGCTTTCAGTGCTGGCACTTTTCATCTCTGAGCAATTGCTCGACGTTTGCAATTTCTCACCTGAGCTCTCTTTAGAGTGCGCGAGAGGATGAGCTGAAGATGAGGTGGCTAAAGAAGCCCAGAGCCCCAGTGTTCTTAGGCCTACAAAAGCGCTTCCAAGGAAGGGTGCTGGCTAGCAACAGCTTTCAGTGCTGGCACTTTTCATCTCTGAGCAATTGCTCGACGTTTGCAATTTCTCAGCTCGTGTCTACGAGACGGAAAGAGAAGGACCGTGACCTTTGGTGGCTAGAGAAGCGCAAAGCCCCAGTGTTGCTGTGCCTGTGAAAGCGCTTCCAAGGAAGGGTGCTGGCTAGCAACAGCTTTCAGTGCTGGCACTTTTCATCTCTGAGCAATTGCTCGACGTTTGCAATTTCTCACCTGAGCTCTCTTTAGAGTGCGCAAGAGGATGAGCAGAAGATGAGGTGGCTAGAGAAGCCCAGAGCCCCAGTGTTCTTAGGCCTACAAAAGCGCTTCCAAGGAAGGGTGCTGGCTAGCAACAGCTTTCAGTGCTGGCACTTTTCATCTCTGAGCAATTGCTGGACGTTTGCAATTTCTCAGCTCGTGTCTACGAGACGGAAAGAGAAGGACCGTGACGTTTGGTGGCTAGAGAAGTGCAAAGCCCCAGTGTTGCTGTGCCTGTGAAAGCTCTTCCAAGGAAGGGTGCTGGCTAGCAAGAGCTTTCAGTGCTGGCACTTTTCATCTCTGAGCAATTGCTCGACGTTTGCAATTTCTCACCTGAGCTCTCTTCAGAGTGCGCGAGAGGATGAGCAGAAGATGAGGTGGCTAAAGAAGCCCAGAGCCCCAGTGCTCTTAGGCCTACAAAAGCGCTTCCAAGGAAGGGTGCTGGCTAGCAAGAGCTTTCAATGCTGGCACTTTTCATCTCTGAGCAATTGCTCGACGTTTGCAATTTCTCAGCTCGTGTCTACGAGACGGAAAGAGAATGACCGTGACGTTTGGTGGCTAGAGAAGCGCAAAGCCCCAGTGTTACTGCGCCTGTAAAGCGCTTCCAAGGAAGGGTGCTGGCTAGCAAGAGCTTTCAGTGCTGGCACTTTTCATCTCTGAGCAATTGCTCGACGTTTGCAATTTCTCAGCTCGTGTCTACCGACGGAAAGAGAAGGACCGTGACGTTTGGTGCGTATAGAAGCGCAAAGCCCCAGTGTTGCTGCGCCTGTGAAAGCGCTTCCAAGGAAGGGTGCTGGCTAGCAACAGCTTTCAGTGCTGGCACTTTTCTTCTCTGAGCAATTGCTCGACGTTTGCAATTTCTCACCTGACCTCTCTTTAGAGTGCGCGAGAGGATGAGCAGAAGATGAGGTGGCTAAAGAAGCCCAGAGCCCCAGTGTTCTAAGGGCTACAAAAGCGCTTCCAAGGAAGGGTGCTGGCTAGCAACAGCTTTCAGTGCTGGCACTTTTCATCTCTGAGCAATTGCTCGACGTTTGCAATTTCTCAGCTCGTGTCTACGAGACGGAAAGAGAATGACTGTGACGTTTGGTGCGTATAGAAGCGCAAAGCCCCAGTGTTGCTGCGCCTGTGAAAGCGCTTCCAAGGAAGGGTGCTGGCTAGCAACAGCTTTCAGTGCTGGCACTTTTCTTCTCTGAGCAATTGCTCGACGTTTGCAATTTCTCACCTGAGCTCTCTTTAGAGTGCGCGAGAGGATGAGCAGAAGATGAGGTGGCTAGAGAAGCCCAGAGCCCCAGTGTTCTTAGGCCTACAAAAGCGCTTCCAAGGAAGGGTGCTGGCTAGCAACAGCTTTCAGTGCTGGCACTTTTCATCTCTGAGCAATTGCTCGATGTTTGCAATTTCTCAACTCGTGTCTACGAGACGGAAAGAGAAGGACCGTGACGTTTGGTGCGTATAGAAGCGCAAAGCCCCAGTGTTACTGCGCCTGTGAAAGCGCTTCCAAGGAAGGGTGCTGGCTAGCAACAGCTTTCAGTGCTGGCACTTTTCATCTCTGAGCAATTGCTCGACGTTTGCAATTTCTCAGCTCGTGTCTACTGACGGAAAGAGAAGGACCTTGACGTTTGGTGGGTAGAGAAGCGCAAAGCCCCAGTGTTGCTGCGCCTGTGAAAGCGCTTCCAAGGAAGGGTGCTGGCTAGCAACAGCTTTCAGTGCTGGCACTTTTCATCTCTGAGCAATTGCTGGACGTTTGCAATTTCTCACCTGAGCTCTCTTTAGAGTGCGCGAGAGGATGAGCAGAAGATTAGGTGGCTAGAGAAGCCCAGAGCCCCAGTGTTCTTAGGGCTACAAAAGCGCTTCCAAGGAAGGGTGCTGGCTAGCAACAGGTTTCAGTGCTGGCACTTTTCATCTCTGAGCAATTGCTCGACGTTTGCAATTTCTCAACTCGTGTCTACGAGACGGAAAGAGAATGACCGTGACGTTTGGTGCGTAGAGAAGCGCAAACCCCAGTGTTGCTGCACCTGTGAAAGCGCTTCCAAGGAAGGGTGCTGGCTAGCAAGAGCTTTCAGTGCTGGCACTTTTCATCTCTGAGCAATTGCTCGACGTTTGCAATTTCTCAGCTCGTGTCTACCGACGGAAATAGAAGGACCGTGACGTTTGGTGGCTAGAGAAGCGCAAAGCCCCAGTGTTGCTGCGCCTGTGAAAGCGCTTCCAAGGAAGGGTGCTGGCTAGCAACAGCTTTCAGTGCTGGCACTTTTCATCTCTGAGCAATTGCTCGACGTTTGCAATTTCTCACCTGAGCTCTCTTTAGAGTGCGCGAGAGGATGAGCAGAAGATTAGGTGGCTAGAGAAGCCCAGAGCCCCAGTGTTCTAAGGGCTACAAAAGCGCTTCCAAGGAAGGGTGCTGGCTAGCACAGCTTTCAGTGCTGGCACTTTTCATCTCTGAGCAATTGCTCGATGTTTGCAATTTCTCAGCTCGTGTCTACGAGACGGAAAGAGAAGGACCGTGACGTTTGGTGGCTAGAGAAGCGCAAAGCCCCAGTGTTGCTGCGCCTGTGAAAGCGCTTCCAAGGAAGGGTGCTGGCTAGCAACAGCTTTCAGTGCTGGCACTTTTCATCTCTGAGCAATTGCTCGACGTTTGCAATTTCTCACCTGAGCTCTCTTTAGAGTGCGCGAGAGGATGAGCAGAAGATTACGTGGCTAGAGAAGCCCAGAGCCCCAGTGTTCTTAGGCCTACAAAAGCGCTTCCAAGGAAGGGTGCTGGCTAGCAACAGCTCCCAGTGCTGGCACTTTTAATCTCTGAGCAATTGCTCGACGTTTGCAATTTCTCAGCTCATGTCTAGGAGACGGAAAGAGAATGACCGTGACGTTTGATGCGTATAGAAGCGCAAAGCCCCAGTGTTGCTGCGCCTGTGAAAGCGCTTCCAAGGAAGGGTGCTGGCTAGCAACAGTTTTCAGTGCTGGCACTTTTCATCTCTGAGCAATTGCTCGACGTTTGCAATTTCTCACCTGAGCTCTCTTTAGAGTGCGCGAGAGGATGAGCAGAAGATGAGGTGGCTAGAGAAGCCCAGAGCCCCAGTGTTCTAAGGGCTACAAAAGAGCTTCCAAGGAAGGGTGCTGGCTAGCAACAGCTTTCAGTGCTGGCACTTTTCGTCTCTGAGCAATTGCTCGACGTTTGCAATCTCTCACCTGAGCTCTCTTTAGAGTGCGCGAGAGGATGAGCAGAAGATTAGGTGGCTAGAGAAGCCCAGAGCCCCAGTGTTCTTAGGCCTACAAAAGCGCTTCCAAGGAAGGGTGCTGGCTAGCAACAGCTTTCAGTGCTGGCACTTTTCATCTCTGAGCAATTGCTGGACGTTTGCAATTTCTCAGCTCGTGTCTACGAGACGGAAAGAGAAGGACCGTGACGTTTGGTGGGTAGAGAAGCGCAAAGCCGCAGTGTAACTGCGCCTGTGAAAGCGCTTCCAAGGAAGGGGGCTGGCTAGCAAAAGCTTTCAGTGCTGGCACTTTTCATCTCTGAGCAATTGCTCGACGTTTGCAATTTCTCACCTGAGCTCTCTTTAGAGTGCGCGAGAGGATGAGCAGAAGATGAGGTGGCTAGAGAAGCCCAGAGCCCCAGTGTTCTTAGGCCTACAAAAGCGCTTCCAAGGAAGGGTGCTGGCTAGCAACAGCTTTCAGTGCTGGCACTTTTCATCTCTGAGCAATTGCTCGACGTTTGCAATTTCTCACCTGAGCTCTCTTCAGAGTGCGCAAGAGGATGAGCAGAAGATTAGGTGGCTAGAGAAGCCCAGAGCCCCAGTGTTCTAAGGGCTACAAAAGCGCTTCCAAGGAAGGGTGCTGGCTAGCAACAGCTTTCAGTGCTGGCACTTTTCATCTCTGAGCAATTGCTCGACGTTTGCAATTTCTCAGCTCGTGTCTACGAGACGGAAAGAGAAGGACCGTGACGTTTGGTGGCTAGAGAAGCGCAAAGCCCCAGTGTTGCTGTGCCTGTGAAAGCACTTCCAAGGAAGGGTGCTGGCTAGCAACAGCTTTCAGTGCTGGCACTTTTCATCTCTGAGCAATTGCTCGACATTTGCAATTTCTCACCTGAGCTCTCTTTAGCGTGCACGAGAGGATGAGCAGAAGATTAGGTGGCTAGAGAAGCCCAGAGCCCCAGTGTTCTAAGGGCGACAAAAGCGCTTCCAAGGAAGGGTGCTGGCTAGCAACAGTTTTCAGTGCTGGCACTTTTCATCTCTGAGCAATTGCTCGACGTTTGCAATTTCTCAGCTCGAGTCTACGAGACGGAAAGAGAATGACCGTGACGTTTGGTGCGTATAGAAGCGCAAAGCCCCAGTGTTACTGCGCCTGTGAAAGCGCTTCCAAGGAAGGGTGCTGGCTAGCAACAGCTTTCAGTGCTGGCACTTTTCATCTCTGAGCAATTGCTCGACGTTTGCAATTTCTCAGCTCGTGTCTACCGACGGAAAGAGAAGGACCGTGACGTTTGGTGGCTAGAGAAGTGCAAAGCCCCAGTGTTGCTGCGCCTGTGAAAGCGCTTCCAAGGAAGGGTGCTGGCTAGCAACAGC
Organism: Sarcoramphus papa; assembly: GCA_037962945.1. NCBI lineage: Eukaryota > Metazoa > Chordata > Aves > Accipitriformes > Cathartidae > Sarcoramphus > Sarcoramphus papa. Next base: position 2,786,458 of record JBBMRM010000093.1, on the reverse strand, counting down.
TTTCAGTGCTGGCACTTTTCATCTCTGAGCAATTGCTCGACGTTTGCAATTTCTCACCTGAGCTCTCTTTAGAGTGCGCGAGAGGATGAGCTGAAGATGAGGTGGCTAAAGAAGCCCAGAGCCCCAGTGTTCTTAGGCCTACAAAAGCGCTTCCAAGGAAGGGTGCTGGCTAGCAACAGCTTTCAGTGCTGGCACTTTTCATCTCTGAGCAATTGCTCGACGTTTGCAATTTCTCAACTCGTGTCTACGAGACGGAAAGAGAAGGACCGTGACCTTTGGTGGCTAGAGAAGCGCAAAGCCCCAGTGTTGCTGTGCCTGTGAAAGCGCTTCCAAGGAAGGGTGCTGGCTAGCAAGAGCTTTCAGTGCTGGCACTTTTCATCTCTGAGCAATTGCTCGACGTTTGCAATTTCTCACCTGAGCTCTCTTTAGAGTGCGCAAGAGGATGAGCAGAAGATGAGGTGGCTAGAGAAGCCCAGAGCCCCAGTGTTCTTAGGCCTACAAAAGCGCTTCCAAGGAAGGGTGCTGGCTAGCAACAGCTTCCAGTGCTGGCACTTTTCATCTCTGAGCAATTGCTGGACGTTTGCAATTTCTCAGCTCGTGTCTACGAGACGGAAAGAGAAGGACCGTGACGTTTGGTGGCTAGAGAAGTGCAAAGCGCCAGTGTTGCTGTGCCTGTGAAAGCTCTTCCAAGGAAGGGTGCTGGCTAGCAAGAGCTTTCAGTGCTGGCACTTTTCATCTCTGAGCAATTGCTCGACGTTTGCAATTTCTCACCTGAGCTCTCTTCAGAGTGCGCGAGAGGATGAGCAGAAGATGAGGTGGCTAAAGAAGCCCAGAGCCCCAGTGCTCTTAGGCCTACTAAAGCGCTTCCAAGGAAGGGTGCTGGCTAGCAAGAGCTTTCAATGCTGGCACTTTTCATCTCTGAGCAATTGCTCGACGTTTGCAATTTCTCAGCTCGTGTCTACGAGACGGAAAGAGAATGACCGTGACGTTTGGTGGCTAGAGAAGCGCAAAGCCCCAGTGTTACTGCGCCTGTAAAGCGCTTCCAAGGAAGGGTGCTGGCTAGCAAGAGCTTTCAGTGCTGGCACTTTTCATCTCTGAGCAATTGCTCGACGTTTGCAATTTCTCAGCTCGTGTCTACCGACGGAAAGAGAAGGACCGTGACGTTTGGTGCGTATAGAAGCGCAAAGCCCCAGTGTTGCTGCGCCTGTGAAAGCGCTTCCAAGGAAGGGTGCTGGCTAGCAACAGCTTTCAGTGCTGGCACTTTTCTTCTCTGAGCAATTGCTCGACATTTGCAATTTCTCACCTGACCTCTCTTTAGAGTGCGCGAGAGGATGAGCAGAAGATGAGGTGGCTAAAGAAGCCCAGAGCCCCAGTGTTCTAAGGGCTACAAAAGCGCTTCCAAGGAAGGGTGCTGGCTAGCAACAGCTTTCAGTGCTGGCACTTTTCATCTCTGAGCAATTGATCGACGTTTGCAATTTCTCAGCTCGTGTCTACGAGACGGAAAGAGAATGACTGTGACGTTTGGTGCGTATAGAAGCGCAAAGCCCCAGTGTTGCTGCGCCTGTGAAAGCGCTTCCAAGGAAGGGTGCTGGCTAGCAACAGCTTTCAGTGCTGGCACTTTTCTTCTCTGAGCAATTGCTCGACGTTTGCAATTTCTCACCTGAGCTCTCTTTAGAGTGCGCGAGAGGATGAGCAGAAGATGAGGTGGCTAGAGAAGCCCAGAGCCCCACTGTTCTTAGGCCTACAAAAGCGCTTCCAAGGAAGGGTGCTGGCTAGCAACAGCTTTCAGTGCTGGCGCTTTTCATCTCTGAGCAATTGCTCGATGTTTGCAATTTCTCAACTCGTGTCTACGAGACGGAAAGAGAAGGACCGTGACGTTTGGTGCGTATAGAAGCGCAAAGCCCCAGTGTTACTGCGCCTGTGAAAGCGCTTCCAAGGAAGGGTGCTGGCTAGCAACAGCTTTCAGTGCTGGCACTTTTCATCTCTGAGCAATTGCTCGACGTTTGCAATTTCTCAGCTCGTGTCTACTGACGGAAAGAGAAGGACCTTGACGTTTGGTGGGTAGAGAAGCGCAAAGTCCCAGTGTTGCTGCGCCTGTGAAAGCGCTTCCAAGGAAGGGTGCTGGCTAGCAACAGCTTTCAGTGCTGGCACTTTTCATCTCTGAGCAATTGCTCGACGTTTGCAATTTCTCACCTGAGCTCTCTTTAGAGTGCGCGAGAGGATGAGCAGAAGATTAGGTGGCTAGAGAAGCCCAGAGCCCCAGTGTTCTTAGGGCTACAAAAGCGCTTCCAAGGAAGGGTGCTGGCTAGCAACAGGTTTCAGTGCTGGCACTTTTCATCTCTGAGCAATTGCTGGACGTTTGCAATTTCTCAACTCGTGTCTACGAGACGGAAAGAGAATGACCGTGACGTTTGGTGCGTAGAGAAGCGCAAACCCCAGTGTTGCTGCACCTGTGAAAGCGCTTCCAAGGAAGGGTGCTGGCTAGCAAGAGCTTTCAGTGCTGGCACTTTTCATCTCTGAGCAATTGCTCGACGTTTGCAATTTCTCAGCTCGTGTCTACCGACGGAAATAGAAGGACCGTGACGTTTGGTGGCTAGAGAAGCGCAAAGCCCCAGTGTTGCTGCGCCTGTGAAAGCGCTTCCAAGGAAGGGTGCTGGCTAGCAACAGCTTTCAGTGCTGGCACTTTTCATCTCTGAGCAATTGCTCGACGTTTGCAATTTCTCACCTGAGCTCTCTTTAGAGTGCGCGAGAGGATGAGCAGAAGATTAGGTGGCTAGAGAAGCCCAGAGCCCCAGTGTTCTAAGGGCTACAAAAGCGCTTCCAAGGAAGGGTGCTGGCTAGCAACAGCTTTCAGTGCTGGCACTTTTCATCTCTGAGCAATTGCTCGATGTTTGCAATTTCTCAGCTCGTGTCTACGAGACGGAAAGAGAAGGACCGTGACGTTTGGTGGCTAGAGAAGCGCAAAGCCCCAGTGTTGCTGCGCCTGTGAAAGCGCTTCCAAGGAAGGGTGCTGGCTAGCAACAGCTTTCAGTGCTGGCACTTTTCATCTCTGAGCAATTGCTCGACGTTTGCAATTTCTCACCTGAGCTCTCTTTAGAGTGCGCGAGAGGATGAGCAGAAGATTAGGTGGCTAGAGAAGCCCAGAGCCCCAGTGTTCTTAGGCCTACAAAAGCGCTTCCAAGGAAGGGTGCTGGCTAGCAACAGCTTTCAGTGCTGGCACTTTTCATCTCTGAGCAATTGCTCGACGTTTGCAATTTCTCAGCTCGTGTCTACGAGACGGACAGAGAATGACTGTGACGTTTGGTGGCTAGAGAAGCGCAAAGCCCCAGTGTTGCTGCGCCTGTGAAAGCGCTTCCAAGGAAGGGTGCTGGCTAGCAACAGCTTTCAGTGCTGGCACTTTTCTTCTCTGAGCAATTGCTCGACGTTTGCAATTTCTCACCTGAGCTCTCTTTAGACTGCGCGAGAGGATGAGCAGAAGATGAGGTGGCTAGAGAAGCCCAGAGCCCCAGTGTTCTAAGGGCTACAAAAGAGCTTCCAAGGAAGGGTGCTGGCTAGCAACAGTTTTCAGTGCTGGCACTTTTCATCTCTGAGCAATTGCTCGACGTTTGCAATTTCTCAGCTCGAGTCTACGAGACGGAAAGAGAATGACCGTGACGTTTGGTGCGTATAGAAGCGCAAAGCCCCAGTGTTACTGCGCCTGTGAAAGCGCTTCCAAGGAAGGGTGCTGGCTAGCAACAGCTTTCAGTGCTGGCACTTTTCATCTCTGAGCAATTGCTCGACGTTTGCAATTTCTCAGCTCGTGTCTACCGACGGAAAGAGAAGGACCGTGACGTTTGGTGGCTAGAGAAGCGCAAAGCCCCAGTGTTGCTGCGCCTGTGAAAGCGCTTCCAAGGAAGGGTGCTGGCTAGCAACAGCTTTCAGTGCTGGCACTTTTCATCTCTGAGCAATTGCTCGACGTTTGCAATTTCTCACCTGAGCTCTCTTTAGAGTGCGCAAGAGGATGAGCAGAAGATTACGTGGCTAGAGAAGCCCAGAGCCCCAGTGTTCTTAGGCCTACAAAAGCGCTTCCAAGGAAGGGTGCTGGCTAGCAACAGCTTTCAGTGCTGGCACTTTTCATCTCTGAGCAATTGCTCGACGTTTGCAATTTCTCAGCTCGTGTCTACGAGACGGAAAGAGAAGGACCGTGACGTTTGGTGGCTAGAGAAGTGCAAAGCCCCAGTGTTGCTGCGCCTGTGAAAGCGCTTCCAAGGAAGGGTGCTGGCTAGCAAGAGCTTTCAGTGCTGGCACTTTTCATCTCTGAGCAATTGCTCGACGTTTGCAATTTCTCACCTGAGCTCTCTTTAGAGTGCGCGAGAGGATGAGCAGAAGATGAGGTGGCTAAAGAAGCCCAGAGCCCCAGTGCTCTTAGGCCTACTAAAGCGCTTCCAAGGAAGGGTGCTGGCTAGCAAGAGCTTTCAATGCTGGCACTTTTCATCTCTGAGCAATTGCTCGACGTTTGCAATTTCTCAGCTCGTGTCTACGAGACGGAAAGAGAAGGACCGTGACGTTTGGTGGCTAGAGAAGCGCAAAGCCCCAGTGTTACTGCGCCTGTAAAGCGCTTCCAAGGAAGGGTGCTGGCTAGCAAGAGCTTTCAGTGCTGGCACTTTTCATCTCTGAGCAATTGCTCGACGTTTGCAATTTCTCAGCTCGTGTCTACCGACGGAAAGAGAAGGACCGTGACGTTTGGTGCGTATAGAAGCGCAAAGCCCCAGTGTTGCTGCGCCTGTGAAAGCGCTTCCAAGGAAGGGTGCTGGCTAGCAACAGCTTTCAGTGCTGGCACTTTTCATCTCTGAGCAATTGCTGGACGTTTGCAATTTCTCACCTGAGCTCTCTTTAGAGTGCGCGAGAGGATGAGCAGAAGATGAGGTGGCTAGAGAAGCCCAGAGCCCCAGTGTTCTAAGGGCTACAAAAGCGCTTCCAAGGAAGGGTGCTGGCTAGCAACAGCTTTCAGTGCTGGCACTTTTCATCTCTGAGCAATTGATCGACGTTTGCAATTTCTCAGCTCGTGTCTACGAGACGGAAAGAGAATGACCGTGACGTTTGGTGCGTATAGAAGCGCAAAGCCCCAGTGTTGCTGCGCCTGTGAAAGCGCTTCCAAGGAAGGGTGCTGGCTAGCAACAGCTTTCAGTGCTGGCACTTTTCTTCTCTGAGCAATTGCTCGACGTTTGCAATTTCTCACCTGAGCTCTCTTTAGAGTGCGCGAGAGGATGAGCAGAAGATGAGGTGGCTAGAGAAGCCCAGAGCCCCAGTGTTCTTAGGACTACAAAAGCGCTTCCAAGGAAGGGGGCTGGCTAGCAACAGCTTTCAGTGCTGGCACTTTTCATCTCTGAGCAATTGCTCGATGTTTGCAATTTCTCAACTCGTGTCTACGAGACGGAAAGAGAAGGACCGTGACGTTTGGTGCGTATACAAGCGCAAAGCCCCAGTGTTACTGCGCCTGTGAAAGCGCTTCCAAGGAAGGGTGCTGGCTAGCAAGAGCTTTCAGTGCTGGCACTTTTCATCTCTGAGCAATTGCTCGACGTTTGCAATTTCTCAGCTCGTGTCTACTGACGGAAAGAGAAGGACCTTGACGTTTGGTGGGTAGAGAAGCGCAAAGCCCCAGTGTTGCTGCGCCTGTGAAAGCGCTTCCAAGGAAGGGTGCTGGCTAGCAACAGCTTTCAGTGCTGGCACTTTTCATCTCTGAGCAATTGCTGGACGTTTGCAATTTCTCACCTGAGCTCTCTTTAGAGTGCGCGAGAGGATGAGCAGAAGATTAGGTGGCTAGAGAAGCCCAGAGCCCCAGTGTTCTTAGGACTACAAAAGCGCTTCCAAGGAAGGGTGCTGGCTAGCAACAGCTTCCAGTGCTGGCACTTTTCATCTCTGAGCAATTGCTCGACGTTTGCAATTTCTCAACTCGTGTCTACGAGACGGAAAGAGAATGACCGTGACGTTTGGTGCGTAGAGAAGCGCAAACCCCAGTGTTGCTGCACCTGTGAAAGCGCTTCCAAGGAAGGGTGCTGGCTAGCAAGAGCTTTCAGTGCTGGCACTTTTCATCTCTGAGCAATTGCTCGACGTTTGCAATTTCTCAGCTCGTGTCTACTGACGGAAAGAGAAGGACCTTGACGTTTGGTGGGTAGAGAAGCGCAAAGCCCCAGTGTTGCTGCGCCTGTGAAAGCGCTTCCAAGGAAGGGTGCTGGCTAGCAACAGCTTTCAGTGCTGGCACTTTTCATCTCTGAGCAATTGCTGGACGTTTGCAATTTCTCACCTGAGCTCTCTTTAGAGTGCGCGAGAGGATGAGCAGAAGATTAGGTGGCTAGAGAAGCCCAGAGCCCCAGTGTTCTTAGGACTACAAAAGCGCTTCCAAGGAAGGGTGCTGGCTAGCAACAGGTTTCAGTGCTGGCACTTTTCATCTCTGAGCAATTGCTCGACGTTTGCAATTTCTCAACTCGTGTCTACGAGACGGAAAGAGAATGACCGTGACGTTTGGTGCGTAGAGAAGCGCAAACCCCAGTGTTGCTGCACCTGTGAAAGCGCTTCCAAGGAAGGGTGCTGGCTAGCAAGAGCTTTCAGTGCTGGCACTTTTCATCTCTGAGCAATTGCTCGACGTTTGCAATTTCTCAGCTCGTGTCTACCGACGGAAATAGAAGGACCGTGACGTTTGGTGGCTAGAGAAGCGCAAAGCCCCAGTGTTGCTGCGCCTGTGAAAGCGCTTCCAAGGAAGGGTGCTGGCTAGCAACAGCTTTCAGTGCTGGCACTTTTCATCTCTGAGCAATTGCTCGACGTTTGCAATTTCTCACCTGAGCTCTCTTTAGAGTGCGCAAGAGGATGAGCAGAAGATTAGGTGGCTAGAGAAGCCCAGAGCCCCAGTGTTCTAAGGGCTACAAAAGCGCTTCCAAGGAAGGGTGCTGGCTAGCAACAGCTTTCAGTCCTGGCACTTTTCATCTCTGAGCAATTGCTCGATGTTTGCAATTTCTCAGCTCGTGTCTACGAGACGGAAAGAGAAGGACCGTGACGTTTGGTGGGTAGAGAAGCACAAAGCCCCAGTGTTGCTGCGCCTGTGAAAGCGCTTCCAAGGAAGGGTGCTGGCTAGCAACAGCTTTCAGTGCTGGCACTTTTCATCTCTGAGCAATTGCTCGACGTTTGCAATTTCTCACCTGAGCTCTCTTTAGAGTGCGCGAGAGGATGAGCAGAAGATGAGGTGGCTAGAGAAGCCCAGAGCCCCAGTGTTCTTAGGCCTACAAAAGCTCTTCCAAGGAAGGGTGCTGGCTAGCAACAGCTTCCAGTGCTGGCACTTTTCATCTCTGAGCAATTGCTCGACGTTTGCAATTTCTCAGCTCGTGTCTACGAGACGGAAAGAGAATGACTGTGACGTTTGGTGGCTAGAGAAGCGCAAAGCCCCAGTGTTACTGCGCCTGTGAAAGCGCTTCCAAGGAAGGGTGCTGGCTGGCGACTGCTTTCAGTGCTGGCACTTTTCTTCTCTGAGCAATTGCTCGACGTTTGCAATTTTTCACCTGAGCTCTCTTTAGACTGCGCGAGAGGATGAGCAGAAGATTAGGTGGCTAGAGAAGCCCAGAGCCCCAGTGTTCTAAGGGCTACAAAAGAGCTTCCAAGGAAGGGTGCTGGCTAGCAAGAGCTTTCAGTGCTGGCACTTTTCATCTCTGAGCAATTGCTCGACGTTTGCAATTTCTCACCTGAGCTCTCTTTAGAGTGCGCGCGAGGATGAGCAGAAGATGAGGTGGCTAGAGAAGCCCAGAGCCCCAGTGTCCTTAGGGCTACAAAAGCGCTTCCAAGGAAGGGTGCTGGCTAGCAACAGCTTCCAGTGCTGGCACTTTTCATCTCTGAGCAATTGCTCGACGTTTGCAATTTCTCAGCTCGTGTCTACGAGACGGAAAGAGAAGGACCGTGACGTTTGGTGCGTAGAGAAGCGCAAAGCCCCAGTGTTGCTGCGCCTGTGAAAGCGCTTCCAAGGAAGGGTGCTGGCTAGCAAGAGCTTTCAGTGCTGGCACTTTTCATCTCTGAGCAATTGCTCGACGTTTGCAATTTCTCAGCTCGTGTCTACTGACGGAAAGAGAAGGACCTTGACGTTTGGTGGGTAGAGAAGCGCAAAGCCCCAGTGTTGCTGCGCCTGTGAAAGCGCTTCCAAGGAAGGGTGCTGGCTAGCAACAGCTTTCAGTGCTGGCACTTTTCATCTCTGAGCAATTGCTGGACGTTTGCAATTTCTCACCTGAGCTCTCTTTAGAGTGCGCGAGAGGATGAGCAGAAGATTAGGTGGCTAGAGAAGCCCAGAGCCCCAGTGTTCTTAGGACTACAAAAGCGCTTCCAAGGAAGGGTGCTGGCTAGCAACAGGTTTCAGTGCTGGCACTTTTCATCTCTGAGCAATTGCTCGACGTTTGCAATTTCTCAACTCGTGTCTACGAGACGGAAAGAGAATGACCGTGACGTTTGGTGCGTAGAGAAGCGCAAACCCCAGTGTTGCTGCACCTGTGAAAGCGCTTCCAAGGAAGGGTGCTGGCTAGCAAGAGCTTTCAGTGCTGGCACTTTTCATCTCTGAGCAATTGCTCGACGTTTGCAATTTCTCAGCTCGTGTCTACTGACGGAAAGAGAAGGACCTTGACGTTTGGTGGGTAGAGAAGCGCAAAGCCCCAGTGTTGCTGCGCCTGTGAAAGCGCTTCCAAGGAAGGGTGCTGGCTAGCAACAGCTTTCAGTGCTGGCACTTTTCATCTCTGAGCAATTGCTGGACGTTTGCAATTTCTCACCTGAGCTCTCTTTAGAGTGCGCGAGAGGATGAGCAGAAGATTAGGTGGCTAGAGAAGCCCAGAGCCCCAGTGTTCTTAGGACTACAAAAGCGCTTCCAAGGAAGGGTGCTGGCTAGCAACAGGTTTCAGTGCTGGCACTTTTCATCTCTGAGCAATTGCTCGACGTTTGCAATTTCTCAACTCGTGTCTACGAGACGGAAAGAGAATGACCGTGATGTTTGGTGCGTAGAGAAGCGCAAACCCCAGTGTTGCTGCACCTGTGAAAGCGCTTCCAAGGAAGGGTGCTGGCTAGCAAGAGCTTTCAGTGCTGGCACTTTTCATCTCTGAGCAATTGCTCGACGTTTGCAATTTCTCAGCTCGTGTCTACCGACGGAAATAGAAGGACCGTGACGTTTGGTGGGTAGAGAAGCGCAAAGCCCCAGTGTTGCTGCGCCTGTGAAAGCGCTTCCAAGGAAGGGTGCTGGCTAGCAACAGCTTTCAGTGCTGGCACTTTTCATCTCTGAGCAATTGCTCGACGTTTGCAATTTCTCACCTGAGCTCTCTTTAGAGTGCGCGAGAGGATGAGCAGAAGATGAGGTGGCTAGAGAAGCCCAGAGCCCCAGTGTTCTAAGGGCTACAAAAGCGCTTCCAAGGAAGGGTGCTGGCTAGCAACAGCTTTCAGTCCTGGCACTTTTCATCTCTGAGCAATTGCTCGATGTTTGCAATTTCTCAGCTCGTGTCTACGAGACGGAAAGAGAAGGACCGTGACGTTTGGTGGCTAGAGAAGCGCAAAGCCCCAGTGTTGCTGCGCCTGTGAAAGCGCTTCCAAGGAAGGGTGCTGGCTAGCAACAGCTTTCAGTGCTGGCACTTTTCATCTCTGAGCAATTGCTCGACGTTTGCAATTTCTCACCTGAGCTCTCTTTAGAGTGCGCGAGAGGATGAGCAGAAGATGAGGTGGCTAGAGAAGCCCAGAGCCCCAGTGTTCTTAGGCCTACAAAAGCGCTTCCAAGGAAGGGTGCTGGCTAGCAACAGCTTCCAGTGCTGGCACTTTTCATCTCTGAGCAATTGCTCGACGTTTGCACTTTCTCAGCTCGTGTCTACGAGACGGAAAGAGAATGACTGTGACGTTTGGTGGCTAGAGAAGCGCAAAGCCCCAGTGTTACTGCGCCTGTGAAAGCGCTTCCAAGGAAGGGTGCTGGCTGGCGACTGCTTTCAGTGCTGGCACTTTTCTTCTCTGAGCAATTGCTCGACGTTTGCAATTTTTCACCTGAGCTCTCTTTAGACTGCGCGAGAGGATGAGCAGAAGATGAGGTGGCTAGAGAAGCCCAGAGCCCCAGTGTTCTAAGGGCTACAAAAGAGCTTCCAAGGAAGGGTGCTGGCTAGCAACAGCTTTCAGTGCTGGCACTTTTCATCTCTGAGCAATTGCTCGACGTTTGCAATTTCTCACCTGAGCTCTCTTTAGAGTGCGCGCGAGGATGAGCAGAAGATGAGGTGGCTAGAGAAGCCCAGAGCCCCAGTGTCCTTAGGGCTACAAAAGCGCTTCCAAGGAAGGGTGCTGGCTAGCAACAGCTTCCAGTGCTGGCACTTTTCATCTCTGAGCAATTGCTCGACGTTTGCAATTTCTCAGCTCGTGTCTACGAGACGGAAAGAGAAGGACCGTGACGTTTGGTGCGTAGAGAAGCGCAAAGCCCCAGTGTTGCTGCGCCTGTGAAAGCGCTTCCAAGGAAGGGTGCTGGCTAGCAAGAGCTTTCAGTGCTGGCACTTTTCATCTCTGAGCAATTGCTCGACGTTTGCAATTTCTCACCTGAGCTCTCTTTAGAGTGCGCGAGAGGATGAGCAGAAGATGAGGTGGCTAGAGAAGCCCAGAGCCCCAGTGTTCTTAGGCCTACAAAAGCGCTTCCAAGGAAGGGTGCTGGCTAGCAACAGGTTTCAGTGCTGGCACTTTTCCTCTCTGAGCAATTGCTGGACGTTTGCAATTTCTCAGCTCGTGTCTACGAGACGGAAAGAGAAGGACCGTGACGTTTGGTGGGTAGAGAAGCGCAAAGCCCCAGTGTTACTGCGCCTGTGAAAGCGCTTCCAAGGAAGGGTGCTGGCTAGCAACAGCTTTCAGTGCTGGCACTTTTCATCTCTGAGCAATTGCTCGACGTTTGCAATTTCTCAGCTCGTGTCTACGAGACGGAAAGAGAAGGACCGTGACGTTTGGTGGCTAGAGAAGCGCAAAGCCCCAGTGTTGCTGCGCCTGTGAAAGCGCTTCCAAGGAAGGGTGCTGGCTAGCAAGAGCTTTCAGTGCTGGCACTTTTCATCTCTGAGCAATTGCTCGACGTTTGCAATTTGTCCCCTGAGCTCTCTTCAGAGTGCGCGAGAGGATGAGCAGAAGATGAGGTGGCTAGAGAAGCCCAGAGCCCCAGTGTTCTAAGGGCTACAAAAGCGCTTCCAAGGAAGGGTGCTGGCTAGCAACAGCTTCCAGTGCTGGCACTTTTCATCTCTGAGCAATTGCTCGACGTTTGCAATTTCTCAGCTCGTGTCTACGAGACGGAAAGAGAAGGACCGTGACGTTTGGTGCGTAGAGAAGCGCAAACCCCAGTGTTGCTGCGCCTGTGAAAGCGCTTCCAAGGAAGGGTGCTGGCTAGCAAGAGCTTTCAGTGCTGGCACTTTTCATCTCTGAGCAATTGCTCGACGTTTGCAATTTCTCAGCTCGTGTCTACCGACGGAAAGAGAAGGACCGTGACGTTTGGTGGGTAGAGAAGCGCAAAGCCCCAGTGTTGCTGCGCTTGTGAAAGCGCTTCCAAGGAAGGGTGCTGGCTAGCAACAGCTTTCAGTGCTGGCACTTTTCATCTCTGAGCAATTGCTCGACGTTTGCAATTTCTCACCTGAGCTCTCTTTAGAGTGCGCGAGAGGATGAGCAGAAGATTAGGTGGCTAGAGAAGCCCAGAGCCCCAGTGTTCTAAGGGCTACAAAAGCGCTTCCAAGGAAGGGTGCTGGCTAGCAAGAGCTTTCAGTGCTGGCACTTTTCATCTCTGAGCAATTGCTCGATGTTTGCAATTTCTCAGCTCGTGTCTACGAGACGGAAAGAGAAGGACCGTGACGTTTGGTGGCTAGAGAAGCGCAAAGCCCCAGTGTTGCTGCGCCTGTGAAAGCGCTTCCAAGGAAGGGTGCTGGCTAGCAACAGCTTTCAGTGCTGGCACTTTTCATCTCTGAGCAATTGCTCGACGTTTGCAATTTCTCACCTGAGCTCTCTTTAGAGTGCGCGAGAGGATGAGCAGAAGATGAGGTGGCTAGAGAAGCCCAGAGCCCCAGTGTTCTTAGGCCTACAAAAGCGCTTCCAAGGAAGGGTGCTGGCTAGCAACAGCTTCCAGTGCTGGCACTTTTCATCTCTGAGCAATTGCTCGACGTTTGCAATTTCTCAGCTCGTGTCTACGAGACGGAAAGAGAATGACTGTGACGTTTGGTGGCTAGAGAAGCGCAAAGCCCCAGTGTTACTGCGCCTGTGAAAGCGCTTCCAAGGAAGGGTGCTGGCTGGCGACTGCTTTCAGTGCTGGCACTTTTCTTCTCTGAGCAATTGCTCGACGTTTGCAATTTTTCACCTGAGCTCTCTTTAGACTGCGCGAGAGGATGAGCAGAAGATGAGGTGGCTAGAGAAGCCCAGAGCCCCAGTGTTCTAAGGGCTACAAAAGAGCTTCCAAGGAAGGGTGCTGGCTAGCAACAGCTTTCAGTGCTGGCACTTTTCATCTCTGAGCAATTGCTCGACGTTTGCAATTTCTCACCTGAGCTCTCTTTAGAGTGCGCGCGAGGATGAGCAGAAGATGAGGTGGCTAGAGAAGCCCAGAGCCCCAGTGTCCTTAGGGCTACAAAAGCGCTTCCAAGGAAGGGGGCTGGCTAGCAACAGCTTTCAGTGCTGGCACTTTTCATCTCTGAGCAATTGCTCGACGTTTGCAATTTCTCAGCTCGTGTCTATGAGACGGAAAGAGAATGACAGTGACGTTTGGTGGGTAGAGAAGCGCAAAGCCCCAGTGTTACTGCGCTTGTGAAAGCGCTTCCAAGGAAGGGTGCTGGCTAGCAAGAGCTTTCAGTGCTGGCACTTTTCATCTCTGAGCAATTGCTCGACGTTTGCAATTTCTCCCCTGAGCTCTCTTTAGAGTGCGCGAGAGGATGAGCAGAAGATTAGGTGGCTAGAGAAGCCCAGAGCCCCAGTGTTCTTAGGCCTACAAAAGCGCTTCCAAGGAAGGGTGCTGGCTAGCAACAGCTTTCAGTGCTGGCACTTTTCATCTCTGAGCAATTGCTCGACGTTTGCAATTTCTCAGCTCGTGTCTACGAGACGGAAAGAGAAGGACCGTGACGTTTGGTGGGTAGAGAAGCGCAAAGCCCCAGTGTTACTGCGCCTGTGAAAGCGCTTCCAAGGAAGGGTGCTGGCTAGCAACAGCTTTCAGTGCTGGCACTTTTCATCTCTGAGCAATTGCTCGACGTTTGCAATTTCTCACCTGAGCTCTCTTTAGAGTGCGCGCGAGGATGAGCAGAAGATGAGGTGGCTAGACAAGCCCAGAGCCCCAGTGTCCTTAGGGCTACAAAAGCGCTTCCAAGGAAGGGTGCTGGCTAGCAAGAGCTTTCAGTGCTGGCACTTTTCATCTCTGAGCAATTGCTCGACGTTTGCAATTTCTCAGCTCGTGTCTACGAGACGGAAAGAGAATGACCGTGACGTTTGGTGCGTATAGAAGCGCAAAGCCCCAGTGTTGCTGCGCCTGTGAAAGCGCTTCCAAGGAAGGGTGCTGGCTAGCAACAGCTTTCAGTGCTGGCACTTTTCATCTCTGAGCAATTGCTCGACGTTTGCAATTTCTCAGCTCGTGTCTACCGACGGAAATAGAAGGACCGTGACGTTTGGTGGGTAGAGAAGCGCAAAGCCCCAGTGTTACTGCGCCTGTGAAAGCGCTTCCAAGGAAGGGTGCTGGCTAGCAACAGCTTTCAGTGCTGGCACTTTTCATCTCTGAGCAATTGCTCGACGTTTGCAATTTCTCACCTGAGCTCTCTTTAGAGTGCGCGAGAGGATGAGCAGAAGATGAGGTGGCTAGAGAAGCCCAGAGCCCCAGTGTTCTAAGGGCTACAAAAGCGCTTCCAAGGAAGGGTGTTGGCTAGCAACAGCTTTCAGTGCTGGCACTTTTCATCTCTGAGCAATTGCTCAACGTTTGCAATTTCTCAGCTCGTGTCTACGAGACGGAAAGAGAAGGACCGTGACGTTTGGTGCGTACAGAAGCGCAAAGCCCCAGTGTTGCTGCGCCTGTGAAAGCGCTTCCAAGGAAGGGTGTTGGCTTGCAAGAGCTTTCAGTGCTGGCACTTTTCATCTCTGAGCAATTGCTCGACATTTGCAATTTCTCACCTGAGCTCTCTTTAGACTGCGCGAGAGGATGAGCAGAAGATGAGGTGGCTAGAGAAGCCCAGAGCCCCAGTGTTCTAAGGGCTACAAAAGCGCTTCCAAGGAAGGGTGCTGGCTAGCAACAGCTTTCAGTGCTGGCACTTTTCATCTCTGAGCAATTGCTCGACGTTTGCAATTTCTCAGCTCGTGTCTACGAGACGGAAAGAGAATGACTGTGACGTTTGGTGGGTAGAGAAGCGCAAAGCCCCAGTGTTACTGCGCCTGTGAAAGCGCTTCCAAGGAAGGGTGCTGGCTAGCAACAGCTTTCAGTGCTGGCACTTTTCTTCTCTGAGCAATTGCTCGACGTTTGCAATTTCTCACCTGAGCTCTCTTTAGAGTGCGCGAGAGGATGAGCAGAAGATGAGGTGGCTAGAGAAGCCCAGAGGCCCAGTGTTCTAAGGGCTACAAAAGAGCTTCCAAGGAAGGGTGCTGGCTAGCAAGAGCTTTCAGTGCTGGCACTTTTCGTCTCTGAGCAATTGCTCGACGTTTGCAATTTCTCACCTGAGCTCTCTTTAGAGTGCGCGAGAGGATGAGCAGAAGATTAGGTGGCTAGAGAAGCCCAGAGCCCCAGTGTTCTTAGGCCTACAAAAGCGCTTCCAAGGAAGGGTGCTGGCTAGCAACAGCTTTCAGTGCTGGCACTTTTCATCTCTGAGCAATTGCTGGACGTTTGCAATTTCTCAGCTCGTGTCTACGAGACGGAAAGAGAAGGACCGTGACGTTTGGTGGGTAGAGAAGCGCAAAGCCCCAGGGTTGCTGCGCCTGTGAAAGCGCTTCCAAGGAAGGGTGCTGGCTAGCAAGAGCTTTCAGTGCTGGCACTTTTCATCTCTGAGCAATTGCTCGACGTTTGCAATTTCTCAGCTCGTGTCTACCGACGGAAATAGAAGGACCGTGACGTATGGTGCGTAGAGAAGCGCAAAGCCCCAGTGTTGCTGCGCCTGTGAAAGCGCTTCCAAGGAAGGGTGTTGGCTAGCAACAGCTTTCAGTGCTGGCACTTTTCATCTCTGAGCAATTGCTCGACGTTTGCAATTTCTCACCTGAGCTCTCTTTAGAGTGCGCGCGAGGATGAGCAGAAGATGAGGTGGCTAGAGAAGCCCAGAGCCCCAGTGTCCTTAGGGCTACAAAAGCGCTTCCAAGGAAGGGTGCTGGCTAGCAACAGCTTTCAGTGCTGGCACTTTTCATCTCTGAGCAATTGCTCGACGTTTGCAATTTCTCAACTCGTGTCTACGAGACGGAAAGAGAAGGACCGTGACGTTTGGTGGCTAGAGAAGCGCAAAGCCCCAGTGTTGCTGCGCCTGTGAAAGCGCTTCCAAGGAAGGGTGTTGGCTAGCAACAGCTTTCAGTGCTGGCACTTTTCATCTCTGAGCAATTGCTCGACATTTGCAATTTCTCACCTGAGCTCTCTTTAGAGTGCGCGAGAGGATGAGCAGAAGATGAGGTGGCTAGAGAAGCCCAGAGCCCCAGTGTTCTAAGGGCTACAAAAGCGCTTCCAAGGAAGGGTGCTGGCTAGCAACAGCTTTCAGTGCTGGCACTTTTCATCTCTGAGCAATTGCTCGACGTTTGCAATTTCTCAGCTCGTGTCTACGAGACGGAAAGAGAAGGACCATGACGTTTAGTGGGTAGAGAAGCGCAAAGCCCCAGTGTTACTGCGCCTGTGAAAGCGCTTCCAAGGAAGGGTGCTGGCTAGCAACAGCTTTCAGTGCTGGCACTTTTCTTCTCTGAGCAATTGCTCGACGTTTGCAATTTCTCACCTGAGCTCTCTTTAGAGTGCGCGAGAGGATGAGCAGAAGATGAGGTGGCTAGAGAAGCCCAGAGCCCCAGTGTTCTTAGGCCTACAAAAGCGCTTCCAAGGAAGGGTGCTGGCTAGCAACAGCTTTCAGTGCTGGCACTTTTCATCTCTGAGCAATTGCTGGACGTTGGCAATTTCTCAGCTCGTGTCTACGAGACGGAAAGAGAATGACCGTGACGTTTGGTGCGTATAGAAGCGCAAAGCCCCAGTGTTACTGCGCCTGTGAAAGCGCTTCCAAGGAAGGGTGCTGGCTAGCAACAGCTTTCAGTGCTGGCACTTTTCATCTCTGAGCAATTGCTCGACATTTGCAATTTCTCAGCTCGTGTCTACGAGACGGAAAGAGAAGGACCGTGACGTTTGGTGGCTAGAGAAGCGCAAAGCCCCAGTGTTGCTGCGCCTGTGAAAGCGCTTCCAAGGAAGGGTGCTGGCTAGCAACAGCTTTCAGTGCTGGCACTTTTCATCTCTGAGCAATTGCTCGACGTTTGCAATTTCTCACCTGAGCTCTCTTTAGAGTG